>OY728160.1:96021135-98940579 GCA_963277665.1 Viscum album
TTAATTTTTCAAAGAGAAATGTACTGTGGAAGCTTAGGTTGTTACAAATATACATTCTTTTCAAGTTGAGTTTCACCATTTAATAAATTTCTACAAAACACTTATAATTTCTCCAAATGATGAGTATTGAATATTACTTGGTCACACTTGATGTTCTAGAATCAACATCTTGAGAATAAGATGATCCAAAAAATATGAACCATGTTTTTCCCATATCTTTAGACATTAAAAAACCAAAATGGTTAGTACTTGATTAGATAATACACAAAAAGGATAATCCTTTAGAAATTTTAATTCTAAAATGGAATCCATTTTTCAATATTAAAAACACATAATTTTCAGAAATTAATTTAAAATTAATTACCAGTGTCAAAACCCAAAAATCATGTTTTTTAAAAGTAAAAAATACCAAAATATTAACATTCATTTATTTCTAATTTCAATGTGATTATACATCCAATTACCAAAATTGGATTAAAGGATAAAAATATAATACAATTAAATGTTAAAACCAATTAAAATTAAAATATATCTATATAAGTAAATTATATTAAAAGGCCATTTTGAATTAAAATGCAGTATTTATCACTATTCCTCAAAAAATGAACTTGAGTAAAAAAATACACAGATTTAATCCAATGTAAATTTTGATGAACCGATTATAAGGAAGAATTTTGGTTTTTAAAATATAACATATAAAGGTGTCAAAAACTAGATTAAAAAAGTTCTTCATTAAATAGATGTAAAACTAAACTTTTAGAAAAATAATTCTTTTAGCCAAAGAAGTTGAATTTATTCTTATATCATATCTAGAGAACATATAAAAAGAAATTAAAATATTACATTGAATATATAAAATTTATTTTTCATTAATTACAAATATAAAAATAGATATATGAGAACAAAATTATTCTCTTTTAAATTGGTTTTATTAAAAACACATCCATTATATTCAATAGGTTTTTATTTCCATTTATTATAAATTTGGTGTCCTATTAATCCTTATTTAAACATGTGTAAACCATATTTAAAAATTCATTTGATTCTATTCATCACTTCTATTCTAACAGTTAGGCGTTTACTACCATTTAAAATAATAATATTATTGTGTTATTTTTTATTATAACACAATTTTGTGTGAAATGTATGATTTCAGAGAAGCCCGTTGATGCGTGTCATGTATACTATCAGAAAAAGAGTCACCATTAACATTAAATTAACATGATATTCATAAATATAAATAGATATCCAAAATTAATATTCTATAAATATCCTTGTCGTTACACCTATAACCATATTCAGTTCCATTAAATGGGTTATGAAATCATCATTCATGTGTACGAAGGACTAAAACCTCACGAACATATTCCATTCCTTTTTTTCATTATCACCATTCATGATTTCACATTTTGATGGATTTATTTTTCTATTTGATATATATGAAGGTATTATGATTTTTATTAGTATATGACCATTACCTTCATGAATTCAATTTTGAGAATATATAATGTTTCTCATGAATACAAGAGAATTCACCTCTAGAAGCAATACATTTCATGCAGGAAAGAATTGGAAGGTATTAAGATTTTTTTAAATAAATATATGTTATTTATATAAAATAAAAATGATTCTATAATTATAAAAAAAACATTTTTATTTCATTCTTTCAATCATGCTTTTAAATATAAACAATGTTTTTTCATCCATACAACCTATCGTTTCTATTAACTGTGTATTTAATTTTCAACAACTAAATATTATATATTACAAAAAAATATAATATAATGAATCTATATAATAATTTTGAATTTTTTAAAATTATTTAGATTATTCAATATTTATCAATGTAATATATCAAAAAACAAAATATCAAACCATATAAAAAACAAAGCTATTATTACCCAAAAAGTAAATTTTATTTAGGAATTTTTAATAAATATGTAATAATAGTTCATTTTAGAATCATATATGTTGTGATATATATAAATTTTATTTTTTATAATTTTATTATAGAATTATATTAATTATATGATAGGTTTGAACATATACAACTAATGTTAATACATTAGGTTAGGTATTTAAATTTTACTTATTATTTCATTGAGACACATTAAATATTTACCTCCCATTTATTATATGATTTTTATATACAATATATGAATATATTTTATGATAAATATGTTTAAAATTATGGTTATTTATATATTCATTTTATGATATCTCTTTCATGGGGTTTACTATTCAAATGTTACAAAACCTTTAAGGGATTTTCTCACAATTTTCAATTATTTAGACATATGCTTATGTTATGCACCTATATACTTGTACTAAGTGTATATAAAAACCCTTTGAAATTTAATATCATTAATTTTGTTTATCCTCAATATATTTAATTAATTTTAATGACATTCCTTCATGGGGAGTACATTACAATGTTACCAAAAGTGGTAAAAATTTTATGTTCAATCTCATTGTTTAGATGGATTATTCATGAATTTTATTTGGATGATAAAATATTTTGTTACATATATTAGGAAAATAATTAATTATAAACTTCTGTGGTTATTTATAGAGAATATTTTTAATTTTTTTTCCACTATATTGTATTCAATAGTTCAAATAAAATGTATTTATGAAATATTTAATTTCTATAGAATATATGTGTTCTTCTAAATCCAATTTTTAGTTTTTTTTTGAGAATTCATAATTATTATAATATTATTTTTAAGAAAAAAATTTATCCAATTTTGAGTTATTAAAAAATTATCTAGAAGTAATCCATATATTTATTTTACAAATTATTAAAATTTATATTTTACCAAAAAACTCAAAGGAATCACTTTTAACATGTATTAATTTTATGAAACTTCCTATTATCATGAGAATTATTTTATAAAAATAGTATGTTATATTTTTTCCTGGTTATTTTCAAAGGACATAATGTTCAAAAAGTTTTATGTATTATTTATTTAATAGAGGAAAGATCATTCTCATGAAGAAATGTTTTGAATGATTTTAGATAATCCTTTGTATATTAAATAGTTATTTTAAAATAAAAGTAATTTCAAATTGTTTTGTTTTAAAAAAAATATTATCAAAAAATTTAATTTTAATTATGTATTTTTAAATTTTGTCAAGTAATAATATTACAATATTTAAGATGACATCCTTTGATAGAACTTATGATTTGAAGTGGATGTGGACCAAATATACCATTAATATTCTTCCTCTTAATGGTTAATCATTACAAAATTATTATGAAGTCTATTTATATTTGATATGTTATTCTATGATAAAATTATTATCGAATTAAATTCTTATAAAAAATTTATACTTCATGGCAATCATAAAATAAATAAAAATCATGAATCTTTTACATAGGTTTTTTATGATTAAATGTTCTTGAAACCAATTTCATTTCATGGGTTCTGGTATATTGACCATGTTATCATATGTAGGCACACAGATGTATGATTTCCATTATGTGAAAGTGGTTATTTTATTACTAAATATGGGTGGAACCTATGAATCCCACCAATGAATTGGGTAAATAAGGATAAATTATTATTAAGTATGATACACCTGAACTTGATTACATGTTCCTAATGATACATGGAAACCTAATTAAATTATCATAATTTTATGTGTGATCATGATTACATGGTCAAAATGTTTTTCATGAACTTTATTACATGTTCACAATTTTATGCATGAGATTTGTTACATGTTCATAGTGTTATGTGTGTAGCTATCTTTCATATCCATAATGTTTTGTGTCTACCTGGTTTCATGTCCGAAAGTATATGATCGGTCATAATTTAATATCATTATTTTAATTAGTGATCCCATCTATATTTATATATGTTCAAAATTTTAAATATAGTGACATCATACCTTGAAGCTTGGATCCAATTTCATATATTATTACATAAAAATTGATACAAGAATCAAATCAAAATGGAATGAAGCTTTTAGTTGTTGAGAAAATTAAAATTACATACATGGTACCCATATTACATTGGGAGAAGAAATTAATACATAATAAATAAAAAATAAAATAATATTATTCCTTGAAAACCATTTGAAAAATATCTTCTTCATAAAATGGGGAATGGAAAAAATAATGGCAAGCTCAATTGCTCAGTAAGGGTTACGCGTAATGTATTCTATCTCAAATCTATAAATAATAATCACAATGGTATGTAAAATGACTTGAAGACATTCTAATTAATCAATTATTTGAGCATAATATATTAAAAATAATATATGATAAAAAGTTCCATAAAATTAATCACATAATCATGAGAGTATATCATAAATATTCTAACTAATAGAACAATCACATAAAATATAATTAATAATTTAATTAATTTTGTTAGACATTTGAACTATCAAGCTATATCCTCAACACAGTTAAATTAAATATATATCATCAAGACTATTTATATAAGTAACCAAACTTAAATATTACATAATATAGTAAATTTAACCTGAAAATCACGTTTTACATTCCCAAAGATCATTTCGGATTAGAGTTTCAGAGAATGAGATAATAAAATATATATTGGAACTCAAATATTACAATGTATACAATTCTACTAAATAGAAAAAACATTTCAAAATTAAACACTTCAAATGAAATCATCCTTTATTTTTGTAACAAAAATCATGACATTAAACATGAATAATTCATTCTATTTAATAATTAATAAAGCCAGTAAATAATTTTTAAAACTGATTTTGAGAATAAAAACATCATTAAAGGACATTAAAATAAAGAAATCAAACCATTATCCCATGAATATATACACACACATGGAAGACCAAATTATCACTCCTAAAATTAATATAAACATATTTGGGGAAAATTTGAGGTTTCCATAAAACATTGAATTTAAATAAATTAGGTAACATAAGGAATACTATTATTGACCATACATACTTATAATTATAACAATTACATATACCATATAATTTTTATCCCACACAGATACAATACATTGTGACCCTCACAACTACCTTATGATGTAACTATCACAGTTACACTAGGAATATCTATTATGGTCATCATCCAACATACCCAATGCATTAGAGGGATATCACATGACCATCTATATTTTTTAAAAGGTAACAACCCATCACCATAATCAATTCCATAAAACAAAATTAGAAAACTTGAATACTTTATTCATAACAAAATTAATAGAAAAAAATAATTTATTTAATAAGAATACGTCACACATACAAAGGAAAATATTTTCCTGGAATATAAACAAGAAATTTTATAATATAGGCTTCAAAAAAATAAGGCATCATGAAAACCATCTAAATAATATGAAATTGAATTTAAGAAGAAACAATTTAGCATAAATTATGTACAAAGAGTCATTGAATAGTATTTTAAATGGAATATACCTTACCTCTAGGTTGATGTCTTTCAAACATGTTCAAGCATCCTCTAGATCTTCCTTTACTCGTGATCCCCTTAAAAAAATTGTTTTGGAATTTTTGTGGTACCAATCAATTTGGACTTTGGAAAGAGGTTTCGGAATGGAGATAAATGGATTTTGAGGCACGATGAGAAGATTTGGTGAGTGGTGGTATATATAGATGAGGAGAAGGTTTTTTTCAAATCATTTTATTCATTAATATATTATTTTGGTTTGAAATTTTGAATAATTTACATTCCAAACAAAAAACATAAAGTCAAGGGGGAAGGAGAGTTAAATATTATTATTTTTTATATTAGTAATGACACAAAAATAGTGTATTTTAACATATAATGTTATATACTTTAAATTATCATATTTCACTTTTCACCAATAATCTACTATTTTAGATAAATGAAAAAAATTATCCATAACTATTTTCACTAAGTACAATTTAAAAAATGATCTCTATTTTAAGAAAATAATTTTTTAAATGTTATCAATTATTATTTTAATTAAAATCATCTTGTATATGAAAAATACACATTTATAATTATTATTAATTTTATGATACTTCTAAAAAGTAATTAAGGTATTGTAAAATTATCTTATAACTATAAAACAAAAAATTATTAATTTATGAATCTATTTAACAAAGATTGTTTTTCTTTTAAATGATCATATAAATTATAAAATTGTTATTTAAAATTTATGTGTCACAAAAATACAGACACAGTGTTTTTTGTTTTCAAACCATTTATTTAAAATTTCCATGATATAATTATACCAAATTTTCACTTATAATAATGTTAAAATTTAGTTATATATTAATGGATGAGGATACAACTCTATTAGTATATATTCCTTGAAGTCTATAAATACTACTTATGTCATTATATATTTTTAATGAATATTATTATTTAATTCCAAAAATGACTAAAATATTCTATAAGTACCTTGGCTGATACGTTTTCCCACTCCATCAAAAAAGTGCATCCATGAAATTTTTACATTGTTATAAATATACTGGGGATAATTTTTTCTCATAGCATGTCTATATTCCCATGTTCATTATTCAGCCATGTGGTTTATATAGAAAACCTTAACATATTCAATTACCTTATTATGAAATACATTCTCTCTAATATCTTCAATATGAACATAATTTTTCTCAAAAAAATGTTTCTCTTCCAACTAAACTACATATGAGATTAAAAAATGGGATTAATCTGGATCAAAAATTCATAAAATCGAATTATGAAAAACATTGTATACCTAGGAAAAACTCAGAAGAAAAGCCAATTGGTTGGCCGCTGATCAAATATTTTACAAGATTTCATAAGGTTTAATGAACTTTGGACTTAACATTACCTTTTTACTCAAACACATCACACATTTCAATGTATAAACATTGATAAAGACATTATTAGAAATATTGAATAAATGATCATTTCTTTGATTATCGGCATATTTTTTCTGCATACTCTATGACTCCCCATATATTGTGGAATCATAATTACCTTCATCACCACTTACTCTAATAATTTTGGTCTTATCAACAAACATTCACCAATATCATCCAAAAATGATATATCTTGACAAAACTTTCCATATATTCGAAAATTGTTCTATATGTATAATAGAATGAGAATTATTATTATATAAAAATTGAACTAAAAATGATTTCAATCCAAAATTTCATAGAAATAATTTGAAAATTAACATATCATATAATCTATGTTCTGAATTTCTTGAATGATTATTTCATTAAAAAAAAGATGAATGTATTTGATGAAATTTAATTCAATGCCCAATGACATCTGAATTCCTCTCCAAAGGATATAATTGAACCTAGGATAACAGTTAGATATAATTTAGAGAGGAACTATAAGTAACCTAACTATCTATTTTTAGTATAATCAAGACTAATGATATAGAGACAAAGGTTCTCAAATAGAATGAAAATGTATAGATTTAGTCTGTTAATCAATAATAATAGAATTCACAATGTTATCTATATAAGTGTTTCGTAGTACCACCATGATATCCAAGGATATGTTTTCCTATTTCCACTATAGCACAGTTAGATGATGATGCATCCAATTTGTATTTTTCACTCTTCATTAACATGTGTAAATTTAAAAAAAATTATGTTAAGTTCTGTATTATCTATTTTCATTCTATCCCACCAATAACATAACCAATGGTTTCTATATATATACATTATACCAAAATGAGTTGAAATCTTACAACTCTGAGATTCATTTAATAACTATTTCTTGAACTGTGAATCATAAAGAACATATATCTCTTCCAAAATCTCAAAACATAATTTTTATCAATGATAAATTATAGAAACCTACCATTTTTAACCAATTAATCATTTTTATAACACATAGTATTCATTGTATACCTGAATATCTTAGTTTTATATATGTTATTTCACTAAAACCGAATACAAAATAGTGGAATATCATACACCCACAACATCCAAGACAAAATTAATCAAATAATTAATGAAATGGTCATGTTCCATACATAAAATGGTTAATGTAGAATGTTGTTTTAGATTCAAGGCATCTGCCACATTGTTTTCTTTTCCAATATGATAATTTATCATGAAATCATAATATTTAATAAGTTTATTCAATATTCGCTTCCCCGTGATCAATTCCATTTGGGTGTGTATATAATTCAAAAATTTATGATCAATATATATATTTATATTTGGATCCATATAAATGAGTTCTACAAAATATTAATTTTAAATCCACAATTTCTAATTCCAGAGCACATGTTGGATAATTTTACTCATGGGGATAATGTTGTCTTGATGAATAAAAAATTACTTGATATTTCTATATTAGAATAAAACCATGTAACTTCAATGAGTAATATCTATAAATGAAAAACTCAATATTTTAGGAAGGAAGTTCCCAAGCTAGATCATTAACCTATCTTATTTACAGTTCCTAAAAAAATAGCACAACCTTTTTTCTAAATAAATTTTATTATTTATTATTTTAACATTGTTAGTGGGATTGAGAATTGTGAAATTTTTGAAAAAAAAACCATCTATAATAGGATGTTAATCCAATATACTATGAATCTTGATAAAATTTTTTGGTCATGTCCAGTCATCAAACAGTTTTGTTTTGGAAAGATATAATATTTTTCCGTTCTTATTTATAATTATTCTAGGAAAATAAATCTTTTGTAACAAAAAATAACAATTTCTATATTTCCCAAATAACATATATTAGTTAAGTTTCTATAAAAAATCATTATATGTTTTTCATTATCCTCATAGAATTTTGAATAAACATAAATATAATTAATAAAACAAAAAAAATGTATCCAAATATTCATGGTAGATTCTATTAATATGATATATATATATATACAATAGGGTCATTTGTCAATCCAAAGGTCATTACATTAAACTCATAATTTCCCTATATTGTCTTAATACCAGTTTTGGGATATAATACTCTTTGACCTTAAAGATATGGTACACAAATCTCAATTTGATCTGCAAAAAATAATGAGCTCCTTGGACCTAATCAAACAACTCATCGATTTGAGGAAATTTATACTTATTCTTAATAGTAGTTTTATTCATTTCTATATAATAAATTAAACGTATCATTGAACTATATTTCCTTTTATGAAAAAACAGTCAAACCACATGGTGATGTTCTGGGATGAATGAAACCATTATCAAGCTACTACTGCAACTATATCATTAATTATAGATGGTCCACTTGAGCCATTTGATATGGTGTGTTAGAAGTTGTCTTAGCAGTTGGAGTGTTGTCAATAGTAAATTCATCTTTTTAATCTATTATAACACTATGAACCACATCTGAAAAAACATCCATATATTTATTTAACATTAAAACATAATTAATATGAACTATTCTATTGTCTTTAATAATATATTCATGATAAATCCCATTTCTATCTTTTAACAATTTCCCTTCATCCGGATAGTTTATCAATCATACGGATTCATTCATGTATTCAAAATTAATCTCTTTCTGAAAAAAAACATAGTTATATCTACGATTAATCAAATATTGAAAAATGAAACACAAATAAATTACTAGAATAACATAAATTTTCTGAAGGTAAATACAATAACTATTGTAAGTAATTTATTTCCAATGAAAACAACAAGAAGATTATGGTAGTTATTATTTTTATTTATATTTCCCCATTGTATTTTCCCATAAGTTATGATTTCATTTTTTAAGGATAAATTTCCACCATTACCAAAAAATCACATAAATAAAGGAATGTGTATAACCCGTATCAAAAAAGGAATTAGAAAAACAATTAGTAAGAAAACTATATACTTGATACCACATCATTGGATGATCCAAAATCATCTTATGTAGTTGATAAGAATTTCACTATTACTTTCTCTTAATAGTTTTTCTGAATCACATCTTTAATATCCTTCGTTGGCATGTATGTTCATGATGGACAATTTTACCACATTAAAAACACATTATTTTTTTCCTATCAGAATTACATATACCAAACAAATATAATTTTCAATATATAATAGGACCATATGTTCAAACATAACTCATAAGAAACACATCCCATAATGTTTAATTAATTATTCATGGTTCTTCTTTCCATGCATTCCAGGAACTAGAAACTCGATTTTCCAAAATTTAGATTTATTTGAGTGATTCATACACAGTTATTTCTATTTTGACCTTTTTTTATTCTTCTTCTCAAATTAAACGTTCTCCATAGAAGACACTATCTAAATTACCCTAAAAAAATTCATAACGTTTTATATATTAGTGAGCCAATTCCCTTTGATATATTAACATTAATCCAAATTAAAATTAATTGACAAGACTTTCAATGACTTGAGTTATATTTTGTGCCTAAATTTCCAATTGTGTGATGTTTTCTATATACACATTATAAGGCCCCGACCTTAAACCGTACTTAATATTGAATTATATGAATAATTCACATTGTGGATCTTTTCAGGTTTAGAGTTTTAGAGAATTAGAACATAACTATTACATCTCCAAAGATTACAAAGTAGACACTTCTACTATGTTTCGATAGAATAAAAAACACTTAACAAGAAACATGTCTAGTTCCATGTTTTATATAGCATGACTTTCCCTTGATCTCATTCTTGACCCTATTCCACATTATGTCCTGTGAAAAACATATCAAAAAAACTTGATGTGAGCATAAAAAGATCAGTAAGGGATACACAAAGAATGAAAACTATTAGTTTATCAAAATAACAAGTAAACCATGTATACATTATCAATGTTATACATTTCACCTTTATGAAGTAGTAAAAACTCTTCACTGAATAAAAGATCATTACTTACCCTTTTGTAACCAAATGTTTACCATAAAACCCATATAAAGATCACATAACATATAAAGGTAGCTTGGGACATAAACATACTTAAATGGAATAACCATACGGTCGACTTCCACACATATCACTTAATGGAATAGCCATACGCCTGACATCCATACCCAATGTATTGGAGGTTATAACGTAACCTCCCATCTTGGTATTCACAGCACCACCCGTCATTTGGTTTATCACGTAACCACCCGTCAAATGTCCAAGTACCAATATAAAATCATAAAACATAAAACAAATATAATGGAAATAAAACATTTCCACACATTGATCACAATATATCACATAAATATATTGACATAACAAATCCATTATAAAAACCATTTTCAATACCAAAATACATAAAAGAGTATATGTTATTTATTTCATTTTAAAAACATTACGCCTTGTTGAGGAAGACAAAGACCAAATAATACTCACGACGGCGGAAAAGGGACAGTGTCACCACGTACATTAAATGAAACATTCCTTTTTGTCGTTTAGTAAAACGCTTTGTAGAAAAAGATTCATTTTTTATACAAGTAAAAGTCAAAGGGGTTTATACACCGTATAAAAGAAAGTTGTGTATAAAATGAAATATGCCTCAATGAAAAGAGATTGAGACAAAGTCCCTTACAAAGATAATTTTTAATTAAAATAGATCTATTATGTTTATTCACTATAATTACACATAAATAAAGTAAAAATACATTATATAACATAATCATATCATGCCATAATTTTAATGTTGGAGATTAACCCAAAGAACAAAAATTGGGTTAAAAAGTTCCCTTACCTCGGGTCTGACTTGACTCGATCGTTCTTTAATTTCCTGAATAATAAACCTGAGTTAATTTTAACTTGCATAAGATCCTTTTTTGAAGTTAATTATTCCTTTTATATCATTTATTACCATGTTATGAACAATATGTAATCATTTAAGTAAATAACGGTTGTTTTGTCGATATTTGGTACTTGAGTCAAAAGTGAACTTCTTATATTTATAAGTTGTTCACGGGGTCAAATATCCATTTTCTCAAGAATGATATTAATTATTTAGATTCCATATATATCATATATATCCAGTATATACATGCATTTATAATATCACATAATCATTTAGAGGTATGAAATGAAATGCACCGTTCATGGAGACGGTAAGCCGTACGTACGTATTAACGCTACTTTCATTTCTATGTCATATCAATGGAATTAAAACTAAATGAGAGATATTTATATTTTAATCCCAGAATTATATTAATCATTTAGATGTAACATACTTCATATATATCCATTATATATATGTACTTATAATAGTACATTACATTTGGGGATAAGAAATGAAATGCACCGCTCATGGAGACAGTAAGCCGTACGTACGCATGAACGCTACTTCTAGTTCTATCTCATACTTTAATAGAATGAAATAATAATGATATAAAGTTATATTATAATTCCTGTATAACATCATATATAATAACTTTAAATCCATCCTTTATACATCCCACATATGGCATTAATGAATCATATCACTTTGAGGGGGCGGTAGTCCGCACTTCCAAAAATGAAGATATCGCGTATACCCGTAATGGAATCCAAAAAGGTATGACATAAATGAAAAATACAGAAGAATAAGGAAACCATAAACATAA
Source organism: Viscum album (assembly GCA_963277665.1). Lineage (NCBI taxonomy): Eukaryota > Viridiplantae > Streptophyta > Magnoliopsida > Santalales > Viscaceae > Viscum > Viscum album. The sequence continues at coordinate 96,033,615 of OY728160.1, forward strand.
TATATATCATATATAAATGTAGTGTCATCTTAATGGCCACCTTTGATGGTTTTAAAAGAATGTTGAACAATCATCGTTTCGGAAGGCAGAAATTCACCATCCACGGAAACAGTATGTTCATTAACAATTAGATGCAGGTGTGTGTAAGTGTAGCTATAATACCTCTTATAAAAACATACTAGTATATTTAATATACTGTATTGTTTAAAAATGAAATGAATAAAAGTAGTTTAGGGGGTTGGAGAATCAAAATAAAACAAAAGAACACAAGTGAATACATTACCTTAAAATCGTGTAACTCCCATTGGTTTGAGCTCAATTGCTTCCTTGGTAAGATTTTTGCCCAAAGTGAGGCTCCAATGGGTTATATAGAGATGTGGAGAGAAAAAATGGTCAGGTGTTGGCCGATCCAATGTCTTTGGAAGTGTGGGTAAAGAGGTAGAGGTGGGGGCCTTTTATAAGGGGAGAGGGGGGCACTCTTGGAATGTAAGGAAATGTTACTTTATTTTAGAATTAGTTTCGGATTTTAATGGACCCACATTGATGTAATTATAGGATAAAGTGATAAGGGTTCTAAATATACCCAACCAATAGGTTTTTGACAAGTGTAGGTCTTATATTATACATTATCTTTTCATTTTATTTAAATCGTTAAATAATGAGGTAATCGCCGCATCATCATGGTGCCAAAAATAATTTACTTTATATAATGTCTAGAAATTATGAAAAAAGTATAATGATGTAGGAAAGCTTTTTATATTTCTAATGAATATTTATAGTCAAAAATCGGACTTGTATGACCCCAATTAAATTTTTTTTAGTAAAACAACTCATGCTTGTGACATTTTTACTTTAACATTAAATAAAAAGATATTAATGTTATTTTCCTTCCAAAGTGGCTCCATGGGGTCCCCAAGTTGACCCATGGAGTTTATTGGTCGGCCATGACATATCGCATATGGGTAGGACATGTGTCAAGGTCATTCCACATTATTTTTACCTTATACTACACTAATTACCTCTAATCGCGATTAAAAACATAAAAGTTACTATTCACCAAAAAATTATTTTAATCCCATAGAACCACATTTTACTTCTTAATTACAACAATGTATGTCAGATTTTTGAAATTCAAAACACAGAGGTGGTAATGTTTCATTTAAACAAAAAATCGGTTTTTATAAGTACCACTTAGTGGTTTCACTATTCATCAAAAATTGATGTTTTTCAGAAAAATACCAAAACATCACCCTAATATATATTTGATATTCCGAATTCAAAAATGAAGTCCATTTTACAAAATTTAAAACATATAAGTTGCATTAATTAATTTAATAATTAATTCCCACTGTCAGAGAAAATAGCGTGTTTTTATGAAACTAATAAGTATCAAAAGATTGACACTAGTTTAAGTCCGATTTCAATGTGGAATTAATTTAAATGAAAACTGTTGGATTTAATTGTAAACATATATTCTAATTTCACTTTAAAACCAATTCAAAAGATAATCTAATCATATAAATAAATTATATTAAAAAGAAGTTTTGAATTAAAATACAACATTTTACACTATTCATTAAAAAAATGATCTTTATCGGAAAAATACCAAAAAATTACACAAAGTAAATTTTGATGTCCCGATTCTAAAGAAGAGTTATATTTGGTCCAATAGAATGTATAAGAGTGAACAAAACTATATTTAATTATGGTTCACCATCAAAAGGTGATAAGTGAACCTTTAGTAAAAATTAGGGTATATATGCCTAAAATTGAATTCTTTCCGTATTTTAAGCCTTTATCTTTTATTAGATAAATGTAAAAACATTTAAAAAACATATATAATCATATTTTAGTTATTTCTATCAATTCCCGCCAATATAATGGTTATGTGTTAACTACCATTTAAAATAACATTATTTTATTACTAGTGTGCAACGTAAGATTTCAATGAAACTATTTGTTGTGTATCAGGTACGCTATCGAACATAGCAACCCCTTTAAAGTAAAATTAATATTTAATTTTTAAATATTAATAAATATGAGAATTTATTATTCTTTATTTACCTAGGAAGTTACAACCTTCCCCCCTTTTGGGAATTGCATCCTTGCAATTTTATCCACTTATCAAAATAAGTGGGGGTATTTATCCCTCATAGCATTTTCAGATTCCCACGTTGCCTATTCAACCATATGGTTTTTCCACATAACCATTACCTGTTTAATCACCTTATTCCATAAAACTTTCTCCCTGTGGTCAACAACTTGGACCGGCTGTTCTACATAAGATAGGTTCTCTTCCAGCTGAACTACCTCTGGAATCAAAACATGAGATGGATCTGGAATATAATTTCTCAACATCGAAACATGAAAAACATTGTGAACCTGAGATAAACTCGAATGTAATGCCACACTGTATGCAACTGATCCAACTCTCTCTAGAATTTCATATGGTCCAATGAACCTTGGACTAAGCTTTCCTTTCTTACCAAATCACATCACACTTTTCCATGGAGAAACCTTGAGAAAAACATGATCACCTACCTCGAAAGATAGATCCTTCCTCCGGTTATCCGCATAACTTTTCTGTCTGATCTGAGCTGTTCTCATGTGTTTCTGAATCAAATGAACTTTTTCTGCCATCTCTTCTACCAATTCTGTTCCCATCAGCTTCCTTTCTCCCACTTTATCCCAAAAAGCTATAGTTCGACACCGCTTCCCATATAATGCCTCAAATGGTGCCATCTGTATACTGGAATGATAACACTTATTATAAGAAAACACAACCAAAGAAAGATGTTGGTCCCAAATTCTCTGATAATCCACAGAGAAAGCTTGTAGAATATCCTCCAAAGTCTGGATCGTTCGTTCTGACTTCCCATCTGATTGAGGATGAAAAGCTGTACTAAAATTTAATTCAGTACCCAACGACTTCAGAAGGCCTTTCCAAACTTTAGAAGTGAACCTAGGATCACGGTCAGATACAATGGAGATAGGAAATCCATGTAACCTGACTATCTCTTTAAGATACAAACGGGAATGTTGATCTAGGGAAACATTATCTCGTATGTCAAGGAAATGATCAGATTTAGTCAGGCGATCAACAATAACCCAGATTGCATTATTACCTCGGGGTGTCTTCGGCAATCCCACAACGAATTCCATGGATATATTCCCCCATTTCCACTCTGGCACTGGTAAAGGCTGAATCATCCCGTTCGGTAACTGCCGCTCTGCTTTAACCTGTTGACATGTCAAACACTTCATAATAAAATCAGCAATATCTCTTTTCATTCCATCCCACCAGTAATACTCCCGTAAATCCCTGTACATCTTAATACTTCTAGGATGGACTGAAAATGGGGAACTATGAGCCTCACATAACAACTCATTCTTCAACTGTGAATCACTCAGGACACATAATATCATCCCAAACCTCAAGACACAATCATTATCAATGTTGAATTCAAGAAACTTACCCTTCTGAACCATCTATACCTTTTTCTGCAACTCACTGTCTTCCCTCTGTGCTTGCTAAATTCTGTCTGATAGGGATGATCTCACTGATACATGAAACAAAACAGAAAAACTTCCTGCACCAACAACTTCTATTCCAAAGTTCATCAAATCAAAAACCAAAGGATCTCATTCCAAACGTAGCGTGGTTAATGAAGCATTACTTTTTCAACTCAAAGCATTGGCCACATTATTTGCTTTTCCCGGATGGTAATGAATTGTAAAATCATAATCCTTGATAAATTCAAGCCATATCCTCTGTCTCATTTTCAATTATTTCTAAGTGAATATATAATTTAAACTTTTTTGATAAGTATATATTTCACACTTTACTCCATACAAATGATGCCTCCAAATTTTTAGAGAAAAAACAACAACAGTTAATTCCAAGTCATGTGTAGGATGATTTACCTCATGATTTTTCAACTGACGTAAAGTATATGCAATTACCAGATCATTCTGCATAAGGACACAACCATGTCCCTTCAAGGAAGCCTCACTGTAGATAAAAAACTCACCATTCCTGGAAGGAAGTTCCAAAACTAGAGCATTCACCAACATTCTTTTCAACTCCTAAAAACAATCATCACATTCTTTTGTCCTGATAAACTTAACACCCTTCCGAGTTACCTTAGTCATTTGACTAGATAACTGTGAAAAATTTTCAACAAACCTTTGGAAGTAACCTGCCAAACCAAGGAAACTACGGATCTCGGTTACATTTGTGGGTCTTGTCCATTATTCAACAACTTTTTTTTAGGAGGATCAACAGTTATGCCATTTCTTGAAATAATGTGACCCAGGAAAGAAATTTGTTGTATCCAAAACTCACAATTTCTGAATTTTCCATACAGTTTCTTTTCTTTTAAGGTTTTCCAGATAACCCTTATATGTCTTCCATGCTCCTCTTTAGTTTTATAAAACACCAAAATATCATCAATGAAAATAACCACAAACATATACAAGTACTCATGGAAAATTCTATTCATATGGTCTATGAATACAGTAGGTGCATTGGTTAACCCAAAAGGCATAACTACAAATTCATAATGGCCATGTCTTATACGGAACGTAGTCTTCGGAACATCTGCTTCTTTTACTTTCAACTGATGGTACCCCGACCTGAAGTCAATCTTCAAAAAAATATTGAGCTCCCTGGAGCTGATCAAACAAATCATCGATATGAGGCAAAGGATACTTATTCTTAACAGTAATGTTATTTAAGACTCTATAATCAATGAAAATTCTCATTGAGCCATCTTTCTTTTTAACAAACAAGACAGGAGAACCCCATGGTGATGTGCTAGGTTGAATGAAACCTTTATCTAATAACTCTTGTAATTGCTTCTTTAACTCTAAAAGTTCAACATGATCCATTCGATAAGGGGGATTTGAAATTGGCTTAGAATTAGGAACTAAGTCAACAGTAAATTCATCTTCCCGATCATGAATAATGCCATGCAACTCATCAGGAAAAACATCAAGATACTCATTTACCACCGGAACATCATTAATCTGAACAGTTCCTTTATTTTCAACACTATGTGCAAGGTAACATTCATTTCCATCTTTTACTAGTTTCTCAACTTCCTGATATGTTATCAAAATCAAGGGGTCATTCTTGTACACAAACTGAAAATCTTTCTGAAAAGAAACCATTTTAGCTCTGCAGTCAATCTTAGCATGATAAACAGAAAGCCAATCAATGCCCAAAATAACATCAAACTCTACTATAGGCAAAACAATAAGGTTTTCCAGTAGATTCTTTTCGCACACAAGGATAGGAAGGTTCTTATAATTCCTTTTTTCTTCAACGTTCCCTCCAGGTGTTTTTACCATAAGTTCAGGATTCATATCTTGAGATTGAATTCTCAATTTACTAGAAATATTCTCAGAAATGAAAGAATGTGTAGACCCTGAATCAAACAACACATTGGCATAATCTAAACAAACAAATTGTGTACCTGATACTACTTCATTCGATGGCCCATCATCTGCTGAAGTAGTTTCAAAGGATTTCACCACCCCTTTCTTCTTGTAGTCTGGCTGCTTTCCCTCAGTTGAGTTCATCATTAGACACTCATTTGCATAATGACCCATTTCATTACACTTAAAACATCTTATGGCTGACTTTTCATTTCCTGTTTGATCATCTTACTTACAGTTACGAGCAATAAGACATGACTAACCACATCAAAAGTAATTTTTAGACATGGATAAACATTCTCCAGGATGCATTTTACCACAATTCTCACATGATAGATATTTGGTTTTCTTACCTCCTTGCATATTTGATGAATTATTCCCCTTTTACTGCCAACTGGACCACTTATTTTGTCATTTTTCAAAGAACACCTGATCGTCGGCAAATTCCTTTTCCACATTCTCCGCACATCGAACAGGTTTGTCATAAATTTTGAACTCACGAGAAGCTAAAGCCCTTTGATACTTTTGCTTTAACCCTAGGTAAAAACGGTTTATTTTTCTATCAAGATCTCGTATGAAGTTTGGAGCATACCTTTCCAATCGAGTGAACTTTGCTTCATAAGCAGCCACTGAGCCATCCTTCCACCTCAATTCTAGGAACAGTTTTTCCATCCTAAGACGAACCACCATAGGAAAATATTTCACAAGAAACATACCTTTGAATTCGTCCTAGTGAAGATCATCAATCTCATCACTATCCCTGATATTTTTCACCATCGACCACCACTGATCAGCTTCACCTTCAAAAAGGTCAACATCAAGACTAACCATTTGATGTTCGGAACACCCCATGACATGAAAAATCTTCTCCAGTGCTTTAATCCACCCTTCAGCTTGCACAGGTTCTGATGATCCTCTGAATGATGGGGAATGTTGCCTCATGAAATGTTCCACCACTGACATGTTCCTCTGTAGTTGATATGGCTGATCTCATGCATGGATACCACCACCATTTATAGCATGAGTCAATTGTGCCATCACTGCAACAAACTATTCAGTTCCGATTCAGACCATCTCAGGTTGCTGATTTGGAAGGTTGTCTTCCTCCTGATGTCGTCCCAACATAGCAGCTTTGTTTTCTCTATGGAAAACCATTCCGAACACAGAAATATCTTAGGCGAAGCAACATGGTAATCTTTAAATACTATATCATTTCAGTCATACCATAAATTAACATATAATTTAACAATTTTCTAACTCCTAAAGTTGTCTAAACCGACCTCTGATACCAACTATAAGGCCTCGGACTTAAACCTTACTTAATATTGAATTAAATGAATAATTCACATTGAGGATCTTTTCAGATTTAGTGTTTTATAGAATTAGAACATAACTATTACATCTCAAAAGATTACAAAGTTGACACTTCTAATAAGTTTCCATAGACTAAAAAACTCTTAAAAATAAACATGTCTAGTTCCATGTTTTATATAGCATGACTTTTCCTTGATCCCATCCTTGACCCTATTCCACATTAAGTCCTGTGAAAAACATTTCAAAAAAAACTTGGGGTGAGCATTAAAAGCTCAGTAAGGGATACACACAGAATGAAAACTATTAGTTCATAAAAATAATAAGAAAACCATTTATACTTTATCAAAGTAATACTTTTCAACTTTATGAAGAAGTAAAAACTCTTCACTGAATAAAAGATCGTTACTGACCCTTTTGTAACCAAAATATTACCCCAAAACACATATAAAGATAACATAACATATAAAGGTAAATTGGGACATAAACATACTTAAATGGAATAACCATATGGTCGACTTCCACACATATCACTTAATGGAATATCCATACGGCTGACTTCCATACCCAATGCATTGGAGGTTATAATGTAACCACCCATCCTGGTATTTAAGGCACCACCCATCATATGGTTTATCACGTAACCACCCGTAAAATTTCTAAGTACCAATATAAAATAATAAAACATAAAACAAATATAATGGAAAGAAAACATTTCCACACTTTGATCACAATATATCACATAAATTTATTGACATAAAAAATCCATTATAAAAACTATTTTGAATACCAAAATACATAAATGATTATATGGTATTTATTTCATTTTAAAAACATTACGGCTTGTTGAGGAAGCCAAAGAACAAATAATACTCGCGGCGGCGGAAAAGGGTCGTTGTAACCGCGTACGTTAAAAGAAACATTACTTTTTGTTGTTTAGTAAAAATATTTGTAGAAAAATATTCCTCTTGTATAAAAGTAAAAGTCAAAGGGGTTTATATACCGTATAAATTAAAGTTGTGTATCAAACAAAATATGCCTCAATAAAAGAAGATTGAGACGAAGTCCCTTACAAAGATCATTTAAAAATAAATAGATCTATTTTGTGTATTCACTGTAATTACACATAAATAAAGTAAAAATACAATATAGTACATAACAATATCATCACATAATTTGGAAGTAGGATATTAACCCAATGAATGAAAATTGGGTTAAGAAGTTCCCTTACCGAGGGTCCGACTGGACTCAATCGTTCTTCAATGTCCTGAATAATAAACTTATGTTAATTTCAACTTTGTTAAGAACCTTTTTCAAGTTCATTATTCCTTTTATATCACTTATTACCTTGTTGTGAACAATATTTAATCATTTATGTTAATAACAGCTATTTTGTCGATATTTGGTACTTGAGTCAAAAGTGAACTTCTTATATTTACAAGTTGTTCACGTAGTGAAATAACCATTTTCTCAATAATGATATTCATGATGTAGAAGCCATATATATCATATATATCTATTATATACATGAATTTATAATATTACATAATCCTTTAGAGGTATGAAATTAAATGCATTGTTCATGGAGACGGTAAGTCGTATGTACGCATGAACGCTACTTTCATTTCTATGTCATATTAATGGAATGAAAACTAAATGAGAGATATGTATATTTTAATTCCAGATTTATATTAATCATTTATATGTAACATACATCATATATATCCATTATATATATGTACTTATAATTTTCCATTACATTTGGGGATAAGAAATGAAATGCACCTCTCGTGGAGACGTTAAGTCGTACGTACACATGAACGCTACTTCCAGTTCTATCTCATACATTAATGAAAATAAATAATAATTATATAATGTTATATTATAATTCCAGTATAACATAATATATAATATCTTTAAATCCATCCTTTATACGTCCCACATATGGAATTAACGAATCAAATCACTTTGTGGGGGCAGTAGTCCCCACTTCCAAAAATAATGATATCGCGTATACCCATAATGGAATCCATAAAGTTATGCCATAAACGACAAATAAAGAAGCATAAGGAAAACATAAACATAATATATATCATATATAAAAATATTTTCATCTTAATTTCCATCTTTTAAGGTGTTATAATAATGTTGAACAATCATCATTTCGGGAGGCAGAAATTCTCCATCCACGGAAACAGTTTGTTATTTAACCATTAAGTGTAGGTGTGTGTAAGTGTAGCTAGAATAATTCTTATAACAACATCCTAGTATATTGAAGATACTAGATTTGTCACAAAAGAAATGAATAAAAAGAGTTTAGGTGGGTGGAGAAGAAAAATAAAACAAAAGAACACAAGTGAAGACATTACCTTAAAATCAGGTAACTCCCTTTGGTTTGAGCTCAAAAGATTCCTTGGGAAGACTTCTGCACAATGTGAGGCTTCAAGGAATAATAGAGGGATGTGGGGAGACAAGATTTGATGGGGTTGGCCGAGCCAAAGGCTTTGGAAGTGTGGGTAAAGAGGTAGATGTGGGGGCCTTTTATAAGAGGAGAGGAGGGGCACTCTTGGAAAGTAAGGAAATGTTACTTTATTTTAGATTGATTTCGGATTTTAATGGTCCCAAATTGATGTAATTATAGGATAAGGTGATAAGGGTTCTAAATATACCCAACCAATAGGTTTTTGACAAGTTTAGGACTTAGAATTTAAATTATATTTTCATTTTATTTAAATCATTAAATAATGAGGTAATCGCTGCATCATCATGATGCCATAAATAATTTAATTTATTTAATGTCTAAAAATTATGAAGAAAATATAATTATGTAATAAATATGTTTCTATTTCTAATTAATATTTAAAGTAAAAAATATGACTTGTATAAATCCTTTTAAAAATTGTTTTAGTAAAATAACTCATGTTTGTGACATTTTTACTTTAACATTAAATAAAAAGATATTAATGTTATTTTCCTTCCAATGTTGCTTCATGGGATCCCCAAGTTGACCCATGGATTTTCTTGGTTGGCCATGACATATCCAATAAGGGTAGGACATGTGTCTAGGTAATTCCACATTATTTTTACCTTAAACTACACTAATTACCTCTAATCGCGATTACAATCTTAAAAGTTACTATTCAACAAAATATTATTTTAATCCCATTGAACCACATTTTACTTATTAATGACAACCATGTATGTAGGATTTTTGAAATTCAAAACAAAGAGGTGGTAAAATTTCATTTAAACGAAAAATCAGTTTTTATAAGTACCACTTAGTGGTTTCACTATTGATCAAAAAATGATGTTTCTCATAAAAATACCAAAACATCACCCTACGCTATATTTGATATTCAGAATTCAAAAATGAAGTCCATTTTACAGAATTCAAAACATATAAGTTTCATTAATTAATTTAACAATTAATTACCATTGTCAGAGCAAATAGCGTGTTTTTATAAACAATAAGTATCAAAAGATTGACACTAGTTTAAGTCCGATTTCAAAGTGAAATTAATTCCAACAACCACTATTGGATTAAATGGTAAAAATATATTCTAATTTCACATTAAAAACAATTAAAAATATAATCTAATCATATAAATAAATTATATTAAAAAGAGGTTTTGAATTAAAATACAACATTTTACACTATTCATTAAAAAAATGAACTTTATCGGAAAAATACCAAAAATTTATACAAAGTAAATTTTGATGTCCCGATCCTAAAGGAGAGTCTTATCTGGTACAATAGAATGTATAAGAGTGAACAAAACTATATTTAATGACGGTTCTCCATCAAAATGCGATAAGTGAACCTTTAGTGAAAAGTAGGGTATATATGCCTAAAATTGAATTCTTTCCATATTTTAAGACTTTATCTTTTATTAGATAAATATTAAAACATTTTAAATATATATATAATCATTTTTCAGTTATTTCTATCCATTCCCACCAATACAACGGCTATGTGTTAACTACCATTTAAAATAATATTATTTTATTACTAGTGTGCAACGTACGATTTCAATGAAACTCTTTGTTGTGTATCGGGTACTCTATAGAACATAGCAACCCCTTTAAAGTAAAATTAATATTTAATTCATAAATATTAATGAATATGAAAATTTTTTATTCTTCATTTACCTGGGATGTTACACACATCCCTTGAATCATCATTCTTTTGTTTCAATTTATGGAATTAATTTTCCATCTATGTTTAAATTTCCTTATGAAATTATTATTAAATTCATCCCATCCAAGGGCATCAATAACTTCACATTCCCTTATAATCATGATTATTGACAGCCACCGATCAACTTCACCTTAAAATTATAAATATCATGAAAAAAATGTGTTTTTTAAACAACCCATTACATAAAATATCATTTCTACGACATTAATCAACCATTTATCCACCAATGGGTCAGAAGAAGCACATATATAAGGAGGGTGTTTTCTAAAAAATGTTCCATTATCATCTTGTTTCTTTTATGGTAGCTCAATCTCTTCTCTTTCCTGGATGACACCACCATTTATGGAACACATCAACTAATCCATTATGATAACAAACTTCTCATATCTATTTCCCACCATTGTTGGATTCATATTTAGAATGATATAATCCTCTTAGTTTCATCCTACCTCATCTTCCATTTTTATGATATGAAAAACCAGTAAGAATTTTTATATTTTCTATGAAACAACATGGTAATAATAAAATCCCAAATCATTTCAAATTATCCATATGGTAAAATTAATTTATTGTTTTCTATTAACATCATTCATAAATTGTAAATTTAACTAAAATGTTCTTTTATACCAACTATAAGGACCCAGATATAAATATTAATTTTTATATATAAATTAAACTAAAAAATTTGTTTTTTTTCAATGAACATTTCATTTTATGGATTTAATGAATTAGTTCATAACATATAAATAATAAATTAAATATTATTAATTATAAAATTATGATGAATAAAAAAATTTCAAAATTTGATTCTCTAAAAAACAAAACATTATATCTTTATGTAAATAATCTCATGTATAAGAACATGAATTATTCCTTTCTATTTTTAATCCATAATGCCATTGAAAAAAAAATAAACCATGTTTTGAGAATACATTTATCAATAATAGAAAAAATAATATTTAATGAACATCATAATTCCATGAATACATGTCGAAAAATGAAACATAAACATTTCAAACATAAAAGATATATATTCATTCTTTGTGAAGACATAATGTTTCTATAAAGCATAAGAAGCAAAAACATTGCACTTTGGTAAGTTGTGGGATCATTTTCAATCCATAATTACATATGATTTTAAACATCATGGCTACTTTATGATTTGTAACCCTAACATAACCCTTACAACATATACCTCACTGCTACATTATGATATAACTATAATAGTTACACTTTGAATAACCATTACGGTCAACATCCAACATTAAAATTCATTGGAGGGATACTATGGACCACTAGTATTTTACATAAAACATAACCACCCATAATCATAAAAGATTATAATAAACTAGAATGTAAATCATGAATAAATGAATCATAAAATCATTCCATCAGGAAATATATTATTTTCAATGGACATATCACACATACCAATGAAACTATTTTCTTTTAAAATAAATATGGAATTCTTCAAAGTAGGATTTAAAACAACAAGGAATCCTAAAAATGAGATAGGATGATCATTCCATATAATTTTAGAAGAGGAATTATTTTTTATTTTTTAAAAAGAGACATTGATGAATAGTTTAAATAGATAGTCCATTACTACAGGTTTGAATTCATTCAAACATCATCAATCCACATCATGGACATCTTCACCTCGTGGAACTCCTTAAAGAAGTTGGTTATGGACTTTTAGTGATACAAGAAGGTCTTGGAAATGGGGAAGTTTCTTAGTATTGTAATTTAGAAAAATTAAACATGCTTCAAGGATTTGGAGGTGTGAGTATAAGAGTGGTGAGGGGTGTTATTTATAGTGTAAGAGAGTGAATTTTTTTTATTATTTTATTCATTTTTTTTTCTATTTTTGATCAAGACATTGAGTGGTTTTGACTATAAAAAATAAAAATATTAATGAAGGAAGGAGAGTTTGATATTATCATTCTTATATTCATAATGACTCAAGACATAGTGAATTTTAACTAATAAATATATATAACATAAATTTTAATATTTTACTATTAAAAAATAAAATTATTTATGAAAAATACATATATCTACCCTGAACATTTTTTGACACATTTAATTAAAAAATAAATTTCATTTTATGAAAGTATTTTTATAACCATGAGAAATTAAATTTTTAATTAAAATCATAATTGTATCAAAAATAAAATTTTTAATATTATAACTTCTTTTTTGATAATTTTAAATTTTAATTAATGTCTTATAAACATATATTACATTAATAAGTACAAGAAATATTAAATGATGAAATTTTTTTATTAATATAACTTTTATCTTTTATATCATTTTATTAATTATTAAAATGTATTGAAAAGATTAAGTTTCACAAAAAATACGAACACTAATTTTTTCATGTTCAAAAAATTTATTTACTAATTCGATGACATAAATATATCATTTTATCACATATAAGAGTAATAAATTATATTATACATTAATTAGTGAGGATACTTGTATATTAGTATAGATTCATTAATTTATGTAAATAAGAGTTATTTCATTATACATTCGTAATAAATTTTACTATTTAATTATTAACAGAAAACAAATTATTTTATTAGTATCTATGTTGTCACAATTTATGTATTTGGGAAGAAACCCATTTTATTTTTCCATCTGATCTCTCTCATAATACTACGGATGCATCTAGGGGATCTCATTTAATATTCCACAACCTATGACGTTTATGTAAAATAATTCCTCATATATTTGACACTCAATTTAAATCATTAAAAGTCTCCCACTTCAAATATCTAAACTTAGTAATGGATACTAATTTTTATTTATTTCCAGAATAAATCATAACATATACGAAGTAAGACCAATATGTAAAAATGTTATATATATAATGTAAAAATTATATCCATCATAAAATTATAAATATATTAAAATAAATATATTTTCTAATGAAAATTGAATACATGAAATTGATTATTTCAAGATAATGTTAACAATCACAAAAGGAATTGAGGTTGTATGAAAATATTAAACATGTGGTGATTTTCATGTAAAATCCCGTGGGATGGTATAATTCAAATTGAAACATAAAATAAAATGATATAAGAATAAAACATGAAAATTCATAAAATAAGATTGTTATATACACCACATATAATTGCATTGGTGCATCAGAAAAATAATTCTATGTATAATGTAAGATGGGAAGAAATACCTTATCTTACTCTCCCATTTTGATTAAATCCCATTATCATTTGTTATAATGGTTAGAAACATGTTATTAACTTCTAACATAACCATATTTATATTTATAATTTTATAAAATATCTATGCATAATATCTTATAAACCATTTATTAATAAATTGTCATTATTTTCATTGTTTTGGGAGTTAATTTCCATATTTTTCTTGTATGTTTTGGATTTTTATTTTTTTTCATGTTCATCAGATCAAATTTTCATAATATATTGAATATATTAAATTATTAAATATCATATCTATTTAATATATATGTATTTATTTTATTGCTTAAAAATTTTCCACTGAAATGAAATACATTGTAAATGGAAAGGGTAGATCATACGTTTTCATGAATTCTATTTCAATTTTCATATCATATTGAATTTCAAAATAGTTACTAATATATATATATCTATATAAATATATATATATTATAATTAAATTATCATATATATGTAAAATTTATATCATATTTTTATTAATACCATATTTAATAGTTTCTATGTAAGGCATGAACGAATCATGTTGCTTCACGAGGTGAATGTCTGTCTTGCACAAGAATGATAATATCATATTACCACCAAATGAAAGGATTTATATTATGTGATATATAAAATTAAATATGTATATAGATTTCATAAATATATTATTGTTCATTTATATCATTTAAAAACTCACTTTTAAGCATTATTCCCAACCTACGGATGTGGTTTTGAAAAAAAGAACGATATTGATTTGCAAGTCGGTAGTTCAGTATACACATGAACAATTATTTCATAACCATTTTGATAAAATTATTAATGTATTAGGTCATACACATAACATTAAAAACACTCAGTATATAAATTATACTACGTGTATTACATATTAATGATTTAAAATTAATTCTTGTTGGTGGAGGAGGAAATATAAAAATGATTCTAGATTAACATTACTTTTTCATTAGGTATCTTCCATAGGTTTGTTCTAAAACATTAAAAGGACACATTTCTTCCATGAAAATCAATCTATGATTAACGTATGGAATTTTCGAAGGGATTTTATATGATCTTGTCAAGAAAAATTGCTTTATTGGAGTAAATATTTTTGGAGATTGAATTCCCTTTTATAATGGTGGAGGTGTGTCATTATTTTAAATATCCAAAATTATTAAGCATTGAGATGTATTACTTACATAAAGTGCCCAAAAAAGTTAAAGATAATGGTTTTAAGGGGAATTATGGTCTATATACCCCACAACAACACAAATAGAAACACTTTTTATCAATTTATTCTTTAACTCCTATGTTTCCTTAGTTTATCCTTTTGGTTTCTCATTATGGTAACTTTTATTATAACCTACATAATTTATCATTTAAGACAACATTAATGTGATATATAATTTAAAATTAAACACCATAATTTTTAAATATTATATATATTTTTTTAAATAAAATTCCAATTTTTTTTGAAATTAAATTTAAAAGAAGTTCTAGTAGGGCGCAAAAAAAATGTATTAACACAACATGATAATAATTTTTTTACTATTTAAGGGATAATATGTTCCTTAAAACTACCCAATTGGTACATTAAAAGAAAAAATTATAAATATATAACCTCTTAAATATATATTGGTAGAAGGGAGTAGTTTTACTAATTTTAAATCATTTAATAAAATATTATCATAATAAATTAACATTAATGTCGATTTTAACCATAATTATATAATTTGGGTTTAAAAATATCAACACAATTATGGAATTAAAAATTATTTCATTTAAACTGTTGTAAAAATATGTATTAATGTTAAAAATTTATTTATGTCAAATATTTAATGAATTTACATCACATATAATTATTTTAGAATCATTTATATTAGTTAATTATTTTCTAAATAATTGCTATATTGAAATTTCATAAGAATTATGAGTAATTATATAATCTACTAAAAAATAAAATTATACTATAATGATATAAAAATCTCATTTAAACTTTTAAATAGTATACATTAATGAACATATATTTTATCTTCCTCTATCTCAATGCATTATAGTAACTAAAATTAAAAAATGAATCTTTCTTCCTTTTTCTTTAAGTAAATTATTAAATGGGTCACATTATTTAAATTACAACTCAATAACACATTATAATGGTTTCTAAGGTGTTAAGGGTCAAAATAATTCTCTCATAATCATTTTGGAATTTTTTTTATCCATTTTCCTCCTTTTATTTTATGTTTTACCACTAAGTAATGTCATTCTTTATGTAATCACTATAATTTATTTTAATTCCATTACCTAATAACATTATTAATAAATTAGATAAATTATTATAAAATATAAATTATTCTTGTTCAAAAATTTTATTCAATTATTATAATTTCAAATCATTAAAATGAAAGAATTCAAATTAAAAATAATCTCACAGACTGGTCAAGAAATCATTTTTTTACATCAAAATGATAAAAAAATTTCAATGTTTTTATATAAAATTTCAATATGAAATGGATTCAAATAGTATAAATTGGAATAATATATGTTCAATAGATTTATTTGGACATCATACAAAAGTCATAATATATTTTGAAATTATAAACGATGTAACCATAAAGTAATTTTACAATTAAAATTGATTATCTTTTAAATATTTTTTAAAAAATAAATCATTTTAGAAAATTAAACATCAATCACCATAAACTAATTTTGAAATTATAACCTGAAATTTTATGTTTTATATTTAAATTAAATTAATAACTGTTCCAATTTTTTGTTTTAAAATTATTCACCATTAAAAGGTGGGGAAACTGCCTTTAAAAAATATTTCTTTTTTATGTATAAAATTTGATTGGTTCATACCTTATTCCATTAAAATATATTTAATTATTTTAAAAATATTTTGAGAATTTATAATCTAAAAATTTATTTATGTTCATATACCCATATTAATTAATTTTATTCATTAAGATAAAACACATTTAGTAGCTTATAATTATGTTTTTGAAAATACAATTCATTTATATTTATTTTTTTATTTTCATTTATAATTAATTATAAAAAAATATACTAAAATACACATTTTAATAAGTTAGTTATTCCTATTCATAACAACCAATTTAATGGCTATGAGATAAGATTCATATTAAATAATAACATTAATAATATTCCATAAAACATAGTGTTATGTGTAACACATGCTATCGATGAATGTTATTGTTGTGTGTAACATTGGATAACTCAATATTCTGTGCATTGAACAATATATCACATATTTTAATATTATTATTTTTCCTTCGGATATTATATTCCCCTATAATCTTGGTCATTCAAGATATACAAGCTCTCGAATAAAAGTTTCTTACATTAGAATTTTGTGGTGTTAAATTCTCCCCAACATCATTATATTCCATCATAAGAACATAAAATTGATCTCAGTAATCAAGGGTTTTATCTTTGAAACCTAATTTGATAGAAACACAATATAATAAATCAGATAATTAATTATACTCTTAATTGTATAGAAGGTAATTATAAAATTAATATGGAATAATCACATAACTAGATTTATACATGGGAGAACATATGTTGGTAATTAATACATGGTCATGGAAGAGATAAATAACCCAAATACACTAATAGAGTGTGATTAAGAATATTTAAAACATTTGGATATTTTTAATAAGTATAAGTACCATAAAAAATTAATCCATATTGGTGTGTATAAGGTAACTGGTATCATAAAAATGATGATAATGGGAAATTTCTATTTTTACAAGACCCATTTTTCTATTTTTGAGGAATTATTTCACTCTATAGGTATATAAAGAAATATTCTTACTGTAGACATTTTTATTTAATAAGAACAACAGAATCCATATTATGGCCCATATACTAATTCTAATTAATAATTTTTAAAATGTTACATAATATGTTGATGTTATACATTAATCTCTAAAACCACATAAAATTTTCCCTTAAACCGTTTAAAATATTCTAACCCTAACAAATTTCGAAAATATTATGATCCAAAACATCATAAGGTCACACAATTTGTGAAATGAAATCTTCATTGATTAGTTATATTATAATTAGAATTATCCAATTTAAATTATCCCTATAAATCAAATCTACACCAAATCCTCATTAAATCAGTATCAGGAACATATTAATGGTTTCATTTCATATATTTGTTTTAATTCCATGAAGTTCAACTTTCTAGTGAATCACTTTTCTTCATTACTGGTATCATTCAACACATAATTTAAAATATATAACTAAAAGTACTAACATAAACTCTTTATATATTTCAAAATTCATATAACCAAAAAAATTAATGATTAAATAATCATATAACAATATTCAAATCCAAACACAAGAATATCAATCATTCCTATTCATATGTAGTACTAGAATATTATTTACCATTATACATTTGGTTCACATTAGTTGATTTCCTTTGATTCATGAGACATTTATTGGTCTAATTTATCATTTCCTTCTAGATAAATTATTTTCTTTTGATGATTTTTATCACTTTATGCGAGCATCATGGTAGTCATTCCCTCCATAGGTGTAGAAAACCGGAATTCCCCATAAGAATGTGTCAGTGTGTTTCTGTCCACAATTATCACAGGTGTGAAAATAAATCATTCCATTATTTCCCTTATTAATAGTTTTTATATCCATAATTCTTTATCTCATTATTTCCTTCAAATACATTATACTTATATGATTATATCTCTATCATGTTATGACATGATACTAGATGCTCATATTATGGTATTGTTTGGAAGAATAGTTCCCTTTAAATGATTGGATTGAATCCATAAAAGTTATGAGTATTCATAATATTTTTATCAAATAAATTTGTTGAGTCTCTTATTACATCTACTAAGAACCATTTCCAAATGACGACATGCACTAGATTAAATAATATTATTTTATAACATAATATAAAATCCCAAAACTGGCCAAAATATAAACATTAATTGATAAATTTATTCATAGGTAATGACATAATCACAAACATAGTTACTTTTTGATAGTCTTATTTATATATCCAAAAAACTAGCATAGGGTAATTTTCCCAAATATATGGTTTCCTGAATATATTTTTTACGGATTCAACTAAACATTCTATAATACCAACTATAACAGCCCTAAACCTAATAGTTCATAGATGGTGCATTACACGATTAAATTGGTCTAGATTCAGAGTCCAAATTCAAAAGAACCAAAATATTTGTAATCCTTGTAATCCTTATACATACAAGATATTTATTTTACATTGGGAATAGAAACGTAAACACAGCTCCTGAAAAAGTAAAATTCTATGCCTACTTGGAAAATAAATAAAAGATATGGTCAATACAACATGGGGAAAGGAAAAAAATAAGTGTGATCTTAAATTATTAGAAATGTTTTAGTACAATATAAGATAATATAATTCAACAAATACTAATCATCATGGATTGGAAAATGATTCGAATAAACATCAATTGATCAACAAAATGTGAATAATATGGATGGGATAATAGATGATAAAATAATGATAAATAAATAATCACATGAGCTTTAAAGAAGACCATGGGTATTATAAAAAATCAAATACTCACATAGAATAAATATAATGATTCAATGAATAATTTTTTTATGATTTAACTATCATTATATATCCTAAATATAGTTACTTTCATGATATATTATCATGATTTTTTATGCCTATTAGTAAAAACACATCCAATTTAGACACCTCAGTCATCTCATGAGACAACTGATGCATTATAGGGATTACATTAACTAGTACACAACCATTGTCCATTATGTAAACAATATTCCCATTATATGGACTAGTCCATTTAAATCATAAATAATATTCCATTTAATGAATCTGTTTTGAGAAAAGGATACATATTTTGAAATATTTTCCCAAAATATCATATAACATTCAATTTAAACACCATATGTTGAAATCATATATGGTTTAGGTAATAATAATATCTAGCATAAAATATTATGTATTATCAAATAAATATATTTTCTAATGAATAATTATTATATAAATGTTTTCATTTCAAGGGAAATATAACAATCACAAAATTAAACGAGATAGTTTTATTACATTTACTCCTTCCTAATTTTCAAGGATGTTACAATTGGATGATATATTTAAAAGTGAATATTAAATTACATGAAGTATGAGAGAATGAAGATATTTAATACCAATTTTTTTATATACACCACCTAAATGTAAATTGGTGCATAATGATAAATAACTCTTGGTAGAATGAAAATTGAGAACAAATCAATTACCTTAGAGTCCTTTTTAGTTTTATGAACATTAAAATCCTATAAAATGGTTTTAGGAAATTCATAAACATATAAAATATAAATATAAATATTTATTTTATCATAAATTATCTTTTCTTATATCGTGTTAGTAGTGTTTAAATAATCATTCATTATTAAATTATTTTGGTTCCCAATTACATTGTTTTTCATGTATGTTTTGACATGTTATTTTTTTCATCCTACATAGATAATGATATCATCAACATCATATTTTAGACCATGATATAAAAACAGTATATGTTTATTATATATATTTATATATGTTAATTAATATAAATGGGTTATAGGAAATGAAATAAACCATTCATTGGGAAGCTAGGTCGAATGCAATCATAATCATTGTTTCCATTTACTTATAATTTTTAAAAAATAAAAATTAAATGATATATAAGTTTACTATAAATATAAAGTCATAATTATTTTCATAAATATCACATATCTTTATGAAAACCATCCTTAATACATTCCAAGTGAATCGTGAATGAATCACATCACATTGCGGGGTGGTAGTCCCCACACGAATGACAAAATTATAATCCCAAAAAATAGAAGGAATGAAGGTATATTGAATATAATAATTCCAAAATCATAAAGACATATTAAATTCCATAAATATCATATATAAATATATTTTCTATCATTATTCCCAACCAAGAAAGGTGGAAATGGAAAACGAATGACATTGGTTTGTGATGAGGTAGTGTGTGATACTCCCCCCCCCCGAATGGCCTGAAGACCTTCTTTTTTATTTTATTATAGATAATACCACTTTTTAAGGGATGAAGGGGAACCCATACATGACATGTAGTCCCAAGGCACAAGGCCTGACATGACTCTCAATGCATGACATGAAGGCCTAGATGCATAGTATGCCCAATAAATGACCCTTAGGACCAACCCAATGGAACTGCACCTCCACTATATTCTACATCATTGATCACCTAGCTCCCCGCATTGCATTGCTGATCAGTTAGAATTGCTCCGTACAATGTTGCACGGTGCCTGGTCCCGATGGCGGTTTCCATACCCTCTCATTCTTCTAATCCGGTAGATCTACATCTGGTGACTTCTATTATTGTTTCTCTAGTCCTCTTCTAGGTCATACTCTATGTGAACTAGGATACTCCATGGTCTTTTGGCATGAAGGCCTCATGGCCTGAAGACCCATGATGACCCGAAGTCCATAGAGACCCGTAGGCCCAAACCAGTTTCCCAAAGTCCCAAATCTGGTGATTAGTTCCTTCTACTACAATACTGAGCAATAACTACTATGGAACTGCTACAAAACTAATACAGTACGTGGATATACACCTCCACCCCGTTTTAAACCTGGGTCTCTAGGATTCCATGTAGGAGCCCTTACCACTCATGTTCGGGCTCGTTGGCTCCGCTATACTCACAAACGATGATATTGTAACCCATTTAATGGATGTTTGTGATGTTATGGGTAATACCCTTATCATAAAAACATTAATGTATATTTAATATACATTTAAATATATAATAATGATATAAAAACAATTGAATGATGTGGAGAAGACAATAATTTAAAAAAAAAATTTAGACAAACATTACAAATTCTTCTAGTATCAAATTTTTTGTTGTATTAATACACTCAATGGATTGATTTATTCTGAAACTATGTCTTCTCATACAAGAGGTTGGATGATGGTATTTTATTTGGGTATTTCTTCATTGACCCAAATATCCTAGTAGATGTGAATAATTGTAATGGGTGAATGCCCTCTTATAATTGAGGGTCTGTTGAATTCTTATAAAAACCAAAATTATTTACTATTAGGGAGTATCCATTACATCATGTGCCTCCAAATCATAATAACAATGGATTTTAGGGATTTTATGGTTGATATAAACCTCCATCAAAAAGCAATAAACACATTTCTTTTCATTTTTTCCTTTAATCATACATTTCCTTATTTTTGGATTTTTTTTCCACTATGGTAAATAATTATTTATCCAAATTATTTTATCATTTCATACTAAATCACTAGGAGAATTATTTTAAAATTTTTCACTTCTTATTCTTAAATATGATATATATTTTATAAAATAACTATAACTTTTTTGTTTTAAATTTATTTTAACATAAGTGTTAGTAAGACACGAAAACATTACATTGACCAAATCCTTGCTGACAATTTCATTACTTTTTTGAGTTAATTTGATAAATATATATGTACAATTTTTCAATTAATGTACAATATTTTATATTTTTAGATTTTCAAAATTCGCTTGGAATATTATTGTAGTTAATGTATTTACAAAGCCTTTAATAAAATTTAATTATAATAAAATATCATTATTTTCAATATGGAATTTTTTTTATTTAAAATTAATTTAAAATAATAATTATATTTATGGAGTTAAAATATAATAATTTTAAACTATTTTAATATTATTAAATCATATATAAAATTAATGAAATATAAAAATACATTCAATTTACCTCACATTTAATATTATTAGAATCATTTCTTTTTGTAAATTATTCACAAAATAATTACTCTATTAATGTTTCTTAAGTAGTTAAACTAGTTAATTAATTTAAAAAAATTAAAAATTAAAATAATATAAAAAACTAAAGTTATGTTATATTCTCACTTATTGTAAATCATTATAGAAATTTAATGTATGAAAAGAATGTTTTGACATTTTATAACATATTATAATTGTCACATTCATATAATAGAATCCCAATAAATAAAAAAATCTGGAATAATGAGTAATTTTTTGAACTATTTGAATAAAACAATTGTTGTAATAGTAGGTAGGTCATTTAGTACGTTTTTCTATATGTTTAACCAATAAGTAAACCCATTTTTACCTTAATCTAGGTAATTAATTTTAATTGGATTCACTAAAAAAATCAATTTTTTTTGAATAACTAGAGATTATATATTATTTTGAACAAAATTTAAAAAAAAATTCCGAATTCAATCAAATGAGTGTATGTAATTAATTAAAAACTAAAATTGCAGATATATCGACAAAATAAGTTTTTAAAGTGAAAGTGATCAAATATTTAAAATGTTTTTATATTCAATTTCAATATGAAATAGATTACCATGAAAAAAATTGTATAAATATGTTTATAATTGAACTATATTTGATTAGAAACTAATTAAAATTATAGAATAACATTTTATATATTCTAAATAAAATATATTATTTAAGGAAAATTTTATATTTTTATTACTATTCATCAAAAAATGAAACATTACAGAAGAATACCATAAATTAAACCTATGATAATTTAGACATTATTATCTAAAAAAAATTTATTTTTAAGTTATAATTTTCTAAATAGTTATTTTTTATACAACTACTCCATTAAAAGGCTGAAAAATTTCCTTTAGAAAATATAGCATTTTATAAGTACAGTAGGACATTCTCATATATTTTTACCATAAAATCTATTATATGATTGAAAAATTTTAATATATAATATAGAATATATATTTATGAATTATATTTCACTAATATTAATAAATATAATTTATCAATATGAAATTATTATCATCGTATAAAAATATTTTTTATAAAAACATTTACTTTATATTCAATTTATATTTATTTTCTTTTATAATTAATTTTAACCCGTAAATTTAAAGATTTATTTTCATAATTATATTAATATAGGTCATAACCAATGAATTATGTGCATGGAGGAAGTTTTCTTAAATAATAATAATAATAGTCTTTTTAATATCACGGTATTATGTAAAACACAAGTTATCAATTAAGTTGTTTGTGCATTCAACGCAAGACACATCATCATTGTTTAAATTGATATAAATATCATAGAATTAATTTATATAATAATTTCTCAAGAGTTTATATTCCTATCTACACTTGTGGATTCATTTCATACAAGTTATTGAATACAATTTTCATACATTCAAATTTCATGTTGTTACATTATAAGATGATGTTTATACTACAAATATTTCCCTTATGCCTATGTTACTATCTCATGGATCATGTTATTCAATTGACTTATGATTTATGCCTTATGAACTGAAAATATTAACTCCATTAATTATGATTATGATATTTTATTTGAATATTATGTTTCCTATATGTTATTCTTAGGTTCTCATAGTCTTATGTTCATGTTGTTCTTATTATATCCCTTATTTATCCATACCGAGAAACTAAGATAAACAATTATAATGTTTCCATTCACCATGTTTTGATGAATGTATTAGGTATGTTATTTTTTTTGAATATTAATAAAGCGTATAATATTTTTGGGATACATTGATGATCTTACAATAAATTTGGTTGATTATGTTCCATGTTTTCGAAGGAACTAAATTTTAACAATTTTGAGGAACTAGGTCAGGATACCATACAACCTAACAAGTGACCCATCAATTAGAATTCTTAAATGGCCATCCCCAATCTTCATAGGTTGAGAATTTTCGTTTGAGAATAAAGAATAACATTTGGGAATTATTTTTAACAATGTTTTCAACCATAAACAACCCAAACAATACATCACATAACAATAGTAACCAAAATAAAATAAACAAAAAAATAAACAATAACAACAGTTAAACAAATATCAATTACAATTAAAAATAAAATATAAAAAATTATAGTGGAGAATACTATGCATATAATCCACCATTAAAAAGAGGGTCAACTCCATCATGCCACCCTAACTAACACCTTACAAGAGGTGAAAGAACTAGAACATAGAACCACCATGACAACCACCAGAAAACATTCCCATACCACATTCAAATATATCACGATTCACATACACCAGACAGTGTGGGTATGATGTGATCCAAATTCGAATTAATACACCACTGAAATAGTTTCAATGAAATGAAAATATAATACATGTTAACAAAATTGTTTTAAATAAAAAACAATCATTTTTTAAATTATACATTCATTGAAATAAAAATTAATTGAAATGAAACAATAACCCGAAAAATAAGAATAACATGAGAATCATGGGAAATATATAACCCACATGGCTTGGTTGGTACTAGATTCCTTATATTATCATCTATCAAACAATATCCCAGGTTCAACGGAACTGTTCATGTCTCAGATCCCCATCACATGCTGGTCTACATACACTTTTAATGTAATATAGATAGGGGGACTATGCCTCATCCCTATTGACTCACAGAACATACTAGATATATAATTTAAACTTTGTAACATTTGATTACCTTATGATCAATTAAATTTACTATGTCACATGAACCACCTCTTATACATACACACTTACAAATAATTTCTTTTAAAGAATATGGTACATGGGCCATAAAACCAAGGACAAATAAATAAAAATAAAAGTGTTTAAAAAATTTTAAATTATGGAAAAATATTACAATCCATATTATCATGGGGATGTAAATATGAATGATGATCCTCAAGGCATTTGAAATCTTGGTTGACTCAATTTTTTTAATTTTCCATGGGAAACCACGTTGTCTTCATAATATATATGAGTGATGATGATGGTAATGTGAAGAAGATATCATTTAATGTACATCCAATAGTTGTTGATCAACCACCATATGTGTATTGCACCAAATCCATATTGCATGAATGAAGATGATTGAGTTTCTATCAATATAGTGGTTTCTCTAATCATGTTTCATGTCAAAATAAATGGAATTAATAATAATCATCATCTCAGCCTCCAGCGAAGATGAAATTCCGCAGCTACTATAAAAGCATATGGGGATCTAACCGTGATGGCTCCAGAATATAGTGCACCAGTGAACAGTGCCCAGATTTCCTTTGGATGCACCATCCACATTGACTTTAATCCTACCAGGGAAAGGAGCAGGCTAAAAAATTTCATATGTACGGTGGGGTTGCCAGAAGTTCACATCCTCAAGAAGAAATCGTTTCATGCTAAAATCATTCCATCTAATATTGAAATTGACGTTTTGTATTGAATCCTCTTAACATACGGAAATGATTATCTGCATCTGACATACATTATGTCTATGTGCATACTTTTTATGAATAAGAGCATATCTATCATACCAAATTTCATGGAGAATCTGAAAAACAACAGCAAGGAAAAGGTTTTTAATCTAAAGAGATCTATCCATATATGCATATATCTTTAATTGAGATCTTATTAAGTAGTGAGTTAACCATTTGTAGTAAAAAATGTGCACACACTTCCATTAATGATAAAAAACAAGGAAATAAATCATTTTCATTAGGATAACCATTATCAAAATCACACATACACAAAAACAACAAAAACCATGATATGTGCCACTAAAAAAATTTAAATACCATATTAAAACCAAATCATGAATACTAAAAATATCAAATAATGGAAATGAATGGAACCACCTACCTCTTTCGTGGAATCCTTCAAAACCATCTAAATACAATAATCGCTCAAATTTAGAACCCTATAATACGATGATCACACCACATCCATCAATATATAAACTATATAAACCCGGTTGAACCAAAATTAGGTAAAAAATTCATAATGATTCTAGATATATCAAGAAAGAAATAATAAGAGACCATGAAAACGGAAAAAAGAGTAGAGGAGATTCTCATATGATTAGTTCTTGAATGTTACAAAACAAATCCCACCAAAAATAGAATCCCAATGCAGAGAAGTCTAAGTGGAGGAGAGCCAATGGACTGTGGGTAAAAATGGGGGAGTAAATGGGTGTTCTGTGTTAAAAATATGAGGGGTTCAAGAGTGTAATTTCAAACATTTGATAGACTTGGAATACCACATGGTTTGACTACACGTTTTTTCCATATCATTCACCAAATATGAGCCACCTCATTCACAAGAGAAAATGGTTCACATAATGATATGAAAGGGGGCACAACCCCATGCACATATCCATTCCCATCATACAAATACATTTTATTGGGTATATGGTTATCATACACACTCTTGTGCTATGTAATGAGTCCAGGACAATACCTTTATACATGGATAATGTCTTCCACTAGACTAGTTCAGGATTTCTACTATCTTTTCTCCATCCATGAACTATCTACTATCTATCCATATGACAACCAGTTTCTCTAAAAAAACATGGAACAACCATGAGATAAAGAAAACTACAAAAATAAATGATACATTTCCTCAAAATAAAAGCATGGATATGAAAATTACCCCCACTATAAAAATTTTACTCCATAAGAAAATCAACATAAATCATATCATATAAAAAAATGGATATTTCTCCTCCACTTAAAAAATTCTATCCCATGTATCATGATTTTCATTTCTATTTTCCCAAAGAAAATAGAGAAATAGTATGGATTTATTGTGTAACACATTAATTTTGTATTCCACAATCCAAATCAGATACTCCAAAGTAATGAATTTGACCCCATCTCTAATTCTTTCACGTTCAACAAATGAGATGGGCATGACTTATACTAGTTCAACTATGAGACATGTAACATTTCATCTTGAAAAAAAATAGATACCATAATTTACCAATATTCCAGCTAAATAAATCTCTCAGTAACCTCAAAATGTATGAAATTCCTCGGAATTAGATATCCTTGATTACCATGAAAATGATTTCCCAAGAGAGGGGCCACAATTAGAAAACACCTGGCCATGAGCTTAGAATTCCACGTACCAGTGTTGCTGATTCTAAAAAGACTTATGATAACACTGCATCATCAATAAATACTTCTCAAGTAAAAATAATTATATAGAAATCTATTGCATAATGATTAGTCCCAAAATATAGCTCTCATCCACTTATTTACTACAAAAATATTATCAACATGGATGACCATAAATCTCCTTAATAGTACAATTTTTGTTGAGTATTGGTAAATATTATTATATAATGATTCGACAAACCCCAAATGGTTTTCCCATTTGGCCATCAAAATCCAATACACATGTATAGAGAATGTAATCCATTATCTTGGTTTCCCACTTTGTATGAACATATTTTTGAGTATAGTATGACATACATAACAACATATGAGGCCCCATATTTTTTCATGTCCTTTACAAAAATGATACCTAAAAAGGGGGTCCTTTTTAAAAATAATTTTTTATGGAACCTCTTAAAGAATCCCTATATAAGGAACATAAAACCAACCCAATTCATCTAACTAGGTCAAGTCCTTGATCAAGATTAAGTGTGATGATTCCTTTCTGATGGACCATCACTACCCAAATAGAATTATAATCCTATGGTGCATGAGTAAATCCAATTATTATTTCTATGGACAAATTATACTTATTGTAGGAATGAATGGGTTAGGGGTGAAGTAAATAAAATGTCCTTTGGTGCTCCACATTAAATTTTTGACTTGTATATGACATAAAAATATAGATGGATATGTCACACCTCATTCTTGGACACCGGAATAAGCAATGAATGTAATAGAATAACATTTTGTTCTGTGAATGAACAGTCTATAGAGACTGGTTCCTATCCAACATCCCCACATTCCATAATGGTTATGGTACCCTGAAGTGAACCTTAAATGTATTAAATTAATCTAGAGATAATGACCACCAGCAAGAAACCTCACCACTATTTGGAAACTATATAGAATGCAAGAATAACTAATGTTTATGTTGTTCCTTCCAAATAATCTCTAGATGGGAGGGCCTTAGTAAAATTGTAACCAAGAATGAACCACAACATTGATTATTGGAATTGAGACACATCTAGTGAGAAATCAACATCAAGGTCCACTCATCACTAGACTCGATCAGAGATTCCACTAGACATTTCCTTCTTAGGTCATCAATAACCAAAACACATTTTCTCATGGTGTAGAAAATGTCAATGCTAAAACCATGAAGGTACATAACCAATACATATTTCCTTTTATTCATTTCCTTATGGGAGAATATATATGATATGATTTTATGATCAGAATAGATTAAAACATCTACCAAAAGGGATAAAGACTCCTCATCTCCATGGAATGCATGACTACAATGTCTTCCAGGTCATGGTTTGGGTAATTCCTTTCATGTGGTTAGATTTGGTGAGTTCCATATGCCACCACATGGTCATAATTTATTAAAAAACCCTATTTCCTAACCTGAAGATTCATAGAAGACCACATATACATTTCCAAATTATGAAATGATCAAAATAGTTTATGTGGCCAATCTCCACACAATATTCTTAATGGATTCCTTAACTTATGATACCCACTCCAAAATCACCCCATTATTGGTTACAATAGTCTTAGGTGAATAATGATGAGATAAATCATTCAATTATTGACTACAGTACACTACTAGGTCCATGAAGCTCATGATCATAAAGAAATTATTCCATTACTCTTATAAAGTCACTTCTTTGATATTCATGAGGTGAACTAAAATCCCACATTCCAGTATCATGTGTCGAAATAACATTACCTCCCCAATCTAAAATGTACACTTAGATAGCTTAAAAAATATATAGTGTCCTTGAAGAGTGACAAACACAATCCAAATATTCTCCCCATGATCCTCCAATGTCTTGTAATAGACTAGGATGTCTCCCAAAAACACTACGAAAAAATTTCAAAGGTATTGGAAGGACACCCAGTTTATAATACCTATAAAAACAACTAGATCATTTTTCAACACAAATGGAATGGTTAGTAAATCAATGCTGTCATTCCCTATTTATAAGGCTACCTAAGGGACTTTTGTCTCTCGGACCCCGATCTAATAGAACTTAGAGTGCAGGTCTATCAGGGAGAACCACCTTTCCACATTGATTTGATTAATGATTTCATTAATACATGGATATGTTTTCTTGTATTTTTCTGTTAAAATATTCAAATTCATGTAATAACGGAACAAACAGAGGGAAAAATCTGAATTTTTAGAAAAAAAATTGGTCATCCTATAGTGAGATGATTGTCTGAGTGAATACTTTGGTTTTCATATCATCAACTTGTATCTTTATTTCCCACAATTTGTTTGGGTCTGTAAAATATAATGGAATATATATAAGTTATGTTTCTGGAACCAAATAAATTTCATTCTCCTATCTCATTATAGAGGTAACCATATAAATGATCTAGGGACACCTCGATAGGCTCATCTACCACTGTAGGAAAACATTCATCTTACCCTCCACTGTCATCATCCAACATAAGGGATGTGACAGTGAGAAAAATATTTACCAACTGTGGAAGTGGAATTATGTCATGTCTTAAGTGTGGATATTATCATCCTTGAATAACCAATATAATCCCATTAGATTCCCCAAATCACACGATCCATCAATAAAAATCAATGTTTTCCTTAAAACACACTATGAAATCTTATATGTGGATCACATCAATGAGGTCCATTTCCAAAATTGGGAAATACAATTCCTATTTGAACCCTGATTGAGTTTGAGGGAATGATGAATATAAAATTGCATGTTCTCTCATATTTGTAATATTAATAACGAACACCATGTCATAATTCATAAGCTCAGTTGGAAGATTCCAGATATCCATAGGAAATGTAGAAATAAAAAATAGGATCACAGGTGTTAAATAACGTGACAACTATAAATGATGCAATATAAAAGGAACCTTGGACTATCATAGCTCCTACATATGTTTCCGTTGGATCTTGATCCATAATTTCTTTTTTCATTGTCTATGTTACAGCCTATCGTTGATTACTAACCAGAGGCTATGCCTTGAGTTGACTTTACCTGTAAAAGGATTCATACTTACCAGTACACCCATCATATTTGGATAACATTTTCCTTGAAGCACCGTACTGAACTAGGAATTCTCTTTGGGCCTTGGAACATTTACCCCTATGGGTTGAAATTGTTCATCAATAAAACGTTAGAAACTACCTCCTGCTCCCAAACTGGAGGCATAGTCTATGTGGGACTACACATGCTTCTGACATATGCCCCAATATTCCTCACCGGTCATACAGTACTGACCCTCATATAATGTTCATAGATGAAAGAGGCATAAATGAGTACACTAAGAGAATACCACCCTCCTTATCGGCCTTGTAGCACATCATTTTCCATTCAAAAGAAAACTAGTTCCCATTACATCATCTGAAACTACAATAGTGAGTTAATATTTTCTTGCACGGTCATTCTTCGTAATCAGGGATCATAAAACTATATCATCACATGTATTAAAATTATATAGTTATTACTTGGACTGAATTTCTTTAAATACAAACATTTCAAAATGATGATCCATTTTCCACTCATTGTATAACTCCCGAATTTTAAAAAAGACTAATTCAGCGAAGTGGTTGGCATTTTCCCACATGGTTTGATCCTAATGAAAGAGATGTGAAAACCCTCATGTCCTGGACCTGATTAAAATTAGAGGGAATTATTATAAACAAAATATAAATTTCACATCCTTCAATTCCATTAGATCATGAATTACATATTGGCACACAATGGGCCATCACCTAATTCCAGATTGTTCAAACATGAACTAGTAAAAAATAACATTAACAACCACATGAGTGTGAAACAAATGAGAAATTATTCTCTAAATCTTCAATACAATCATAATTTTTTTTGGGATACATGATATCATGGATGGAAGGATGATTTTTCTTGTCAAACCCCTAATACATTTCTTTTTCTAGACCATAATTAGCTTATATAGCTTCATCATGAGAAAATGCAACTCCCATATGCATTTCCCATATATCTAGAACCGCAACATCTATTAATATATAATCATGTCGAGATTGAGAAATATTTCTACCATCTTCCCATAGTTTCATAAGAAGTGTCTTGATAGGAGTGAATATACATCAATCAATAAAGAATAGAAAAATACAAAACATTTAATCCCTAAATATCTGCAACAAAAATTTACAAAAACATCTATAAATCAATTATATAATAACACAAGCAGACTCACAATCTAAACCACATTACTGCTGCTCAGTTCCCATATACTATCTAAAGTCTGTAAATCACACTTATAGTAGAATTATATAAAAATATCGAACATCCCATGGTGAACTAATTCCAATCAAGAGGTGTGTTGAAGAAACACCATAATAAAAACAAAAAAATAAATCTGAAAGAGTAATAGATCATATCAATACTTACCCTCCCAAAAAACATAATCCAATGAATGGTGAAAAATACAGAAATACAATTTTTTCACAAACCAGGGCATGCTACCATCTATCCTAATACATATCACATCCCATTTCATAGCCTGAATGACTTTCCAAATCCTCACAGGAAGGAAACTCGTTCTTGGACATCAAAAATCACATTGGCAAATTATTTCTCTCAAAATAATCAACCATAAACATCCTGCATGAATAATACATGTCATTACATCAAAAATGAATATACAATAGAACAAAAAATAAGACAAAAAAGTGTTCAACATTTAACATTTAAAACTCAAAAAATTACCAAAATTGGGATTTTAATGAACTATACATCCAAGCCTCCATGAAATAAATGTTTAAAAACCTTATTCAACCTCCACCAACTACTACAAACAGTACAATCTAATAGCACATATAACTAATATAAAAACTATGGGAAATCATAACTATACATGGGTAAATTATTACAATGTCTACACACACATGAGGGTGTGGTCAAATTCCTTGTATGATACCACAAAAATAGATTCCAGGAAATGAAATTACGAGAGATATTAACATGATATTTTTAATGAGACAATTGATAAAAAATTCAAATAAAACATGTTTTAAAATAAAAATTCAGGAAACAACAGGATGAATGAAAATAATATCATGATCACAATGGGAATTCTCTAAGGCACTAGGGTTATAGGGTCCATGTATTCGATTACTCACATAGATAAAACCATCTTCTAGGATTATTATCCTAGCTCGAGCCTCTAATCACTTTCAAATGATATGTTAGTTTGTATTTTTATATAATCCTGTTAGGGAGACTAGGACTTATACCTTTAGATATTCCCAATATACCAAACTTAGTATTCCCATATATATACTATTGATTCTATCATGGTCAATTCAATTTCCAATGTCACATGAACAACCTTATATAAATACACACTTCCAATAATGAAATGATACAAGGAAATAAACCATTTTCATTAGAAAGAACATTATCAAAGTTATACACACACCCAAATCCATAGAAAACATGAATCATACTAGTAAAACATTTTAAAATAGAATTTTAATGACTAAATGTATTAAAAAACTCATCACACAATTTCAAATCATGGATCCACCTAAAATATGCATGAAAAAATATGGATACAAGATTAAAACCCTAACCGTATAAAAGAAGAATACTATAAAGGTAATAAAAATCAACATTCATCAAAATTTTACCCACATAAACAATGTTGAGAAAAAATTAGTTCATCTTATAGTTTTCAGAATATAGAAATTAATAATGAAATTGGAAAAGACCATGAATTAGGAAGATAACATAAGAGTAGAGGGTTACATGAGGATTTTGTGAAGGATCCACCCCAAATCCACCATATGATTGAAACCTAAGGGAGAGGATAATATGGGAGAGGTGAAACTAGATTGGGGGAGTCTGAATATTGGAGGAAAGTGTCATTTTAGATATAAAATTAGGGAGGGTATAGACTATTATTTCAAACATTTTTTTGACTTGGCAGGCCGTATGGTTTTCCTTCACAATTTTCCAAACCATGCACTAATGCATGAGAATATTTCCTAATTGGAAAATATGATAAAAAAATTTCCTATTGTGGGAACATGCCCATAACATTTTTATGTAATTAATATAGATCCACTATTATAGGGTCATGATTATCCCTCACATCCGTTCTCTATACCTTGGGACCTAGGTAGTTCCCCTACTAAGGGTTCATAGATTCCACAAGGATTGTGCAATATTTCTAATAAATATGTTCCACCCATTATTCACCAACTACCTGGCCTTTAAACATCCATTTTCTCTAAAATTAATATTGAAACTAATTTATAAATATATAACAAATAATAAAAGAAAAAATTGATCAAAATTAAACCATGGAATTTACAATGGTCCTCATGAATTTTTCATTGTAATGCATTGAATATTAATATAAAATTTGTAATATCCATATATAAAAATTCTAGGTCATTATAACTAGTATCTAAGGGAGGTTTAGATAACATTTTCAAACTAGGATGAAATCTATTGGTAGAGATCCATATGGATATTTTTGAGGATATATCTTGGGATGTAACAATGTAGATTTCAAATGATGAGTTAATGTATAAGAAAATGTAATAAAATTTAAGTAAATGATATAGTGAGTGGTTTCTTAGAAATTAAATCCTGATTTGAATACAATAAGTTGATGTGGTTCTAAGAAATAGTTACCTAGGGGTAATAACATTATAATGTTATGATTAATATAGAATTGATCATCACTTAGTGCGTGATGAAGGGAATTTCTACACTCATAGTATGACACTCCCAGGAGTTACAGTTTTGAAATTTACAAAATCATTATAAACCATAATATGATATTTAAATAGATGATTACTATGAAGGAATAATTATAAACCATTATTGTTATAGATTAAAAATAAGGTGTAATGATTGAAACACCATATTTTTTATCATGATTTTGTGGTTCTATGCTTGGATTATTGTCTATTACTATAAAATTTTTTACTCAATGGTCATATCCGGAATGAACCATGTTAATGCTAAAAATGATTGAAAAATAAATGATTTTCTGACTGAGTAAATAGATTCTACGGTAGATAAAATTCAGAGCCGTTGTTTTATGCTCAAAAAAATGTCTCAAAACATTACTAATGATGGAAATACAAAATATTAATGGAAGGAACATTGTTCTATTAGACATTAATGTGGCCTTTATCAAATTTGTTCAATGTTTTTGTTAATACAGTAGTAACTGACCAATGAATTAGTACTACTGAAATGATATTTTCTGTTGTTTCATTTTCAGAGCATCAAAATTTCATTTTTATATAAACCATTTTTAATGTGACGCAGATCAATAGTGGAATCATAACTATAATATGAATTAGTGAGAATAAATTGATTAAATAAATTAGGATAAGTCTATATTTATACTTTAAAATAATTATATTAACTGTATATTTCAGAAAAACAATTATATATAATTACTCTAGGATAAGAACGAGGATGATTAATATGTTGATATCTATGATGTAAATTTAATGAGATTTTCAAGGTGATCTTCATGTATTATAATTTAGAATGAAATTATATTTAGTTCATTCGTTATTATCTTGAAAACAAATATTTTTAGAGAATTTTTCAAAAGAATCGTTGTATGATAAAATGAAATCATTCAATGTTCACTAATATTTGGAATGGAATTTGGGAACCCTCTTTATTCTGTTGATAAAAAATTGGTGTTCAATAGAAAATCTAATATTATGTAACCTAGAGGGAGAAGAATTTTCAAATTAATACTTACAAAATCTATGAGAAGGAGAAAATAGGTGATTTATATAAAGGATTTACGAGGTGATTAAAGTGTGTGAATCATAATCAACGAGTAGAAGAATTATGATGTGATTTAAAGAGGATTGTATATGATATGAATAGAGGAACATCTTAATAGAATCCACTACCAACACATAAGTGTTTCGAGTGAATGTATTTTGAGAATTATATTAATCAATACCACAATGAAATGAATAATATGGATGATATGAAAGACAGACTCTAAATAAAATAGGAAAAATGAAATATTAAGAAATAAAAATGGATGAGGAGAATCCTAATAATTAGTTCAGACATATCCTCCATTCATTAGTTGAGAATTTAATTTTTTACTTGTTATTAATGATCCCTATGAAAAAGTAATTTGTAATCCATTAGTGAAATTTCATGTCACTTTCTATGTTTGTGCATATTCATGAAAAATGAAATCACATTTTATATTCTATAGTTAAAAGTGTGAACCCAAGCCTATAATGAATAATTTTATATGATATGAGCTAATATAAGGAATAAAGGGTAAATTTACATTTGGAAGTGTATATATAACAATGTTGCAGAAACATAAAATTTATGGATTCCACCCTAGTTTTATGATATTTTGGTTGATCATATATTCAATTTCATTGACCCCACCATTCCGGTGTTATATTTTGGGATGATTTTCATGAATAATGATATTTTAAAATTAATAAGCAGTAAAAAACCCATTGGTTTTGAATATGATTTAATGAAAATTTAATTTAACATGTAATCAATATTTATGGACTATTGATTAAAGGTATTTTTACCCTATAGGGTTTGTAATATGTTTGATAATTTGGAAATTATGTGTTATAGTTAATCACATTATAACATCAGGACACATACTTGCTACCAGAAGAGATTTCTCTCCAGATCCTCCTGTCAGAATATAAATTAATTTAGGGTTATGGTATCATAGATTACTATAGTTAATTGTATCTAATATGGATATTATTTTTACCTTAAACATTAAGAGGTGTCTTCTATATGAATTTTATATGTATTTGATTTTCAACATTGTGAGAGAAATTCACACCCTATAGGATGTGATAATAAGTTATTCAATTGATTTCAATTATTTTTTTGATATCTCCATCCATTAGACTTTCGTCACTAAATAAATATCATTCACTAATGAATTTTGATATATCCATATAAATACAATTATAAAAAATGGAATTATGTTGAAAAAAATAATGTCATTGGGACCTAAGTTAGATGATGAGAAGGAACTAAAAGTTAGTTCCATTTAACAACATTTAAGTATTGAAAAATGCCGACCGACATGTTATCCTGGTAATCATCAATGTGATCTAGAATTAAATGTTCACGAGAAGATCATTCTATAGATATCATCATTGAATAAAATTATTACAAAACATGCATTTAAGAGTGCTAGTATTTATAAATGTTAACAAAAAGATGATAATTAAAATATTTATGATCGATAAATAAAGCACGGATAAAGGTATTCATTATCAACACATTTTTTTTAACACTGATAATGTATATCCCTTATAGAGTCACATTTTTAGCACTAAAATATGTATCCTTTACCAGAACCTTAATTTTAGCACATTTAAGCGGTATCCATTGTCATCATTTTATTTTTATTGGTGTTTAATATATATATATATATATATATAACGAAAAAATTAAATTACTAAAAAATTACCAATTTATTTATTAAAAACATTAAATATTTAATTAATAGCATACTTATTGATTAAAATGAATAGATTGATTATACATTATTAATTTTTAAACATCTTTTAAATTTTATACTTATGATAATTAATTTTTGTAATTTCTATATATCAAATATGTAGATATATTTTAATTTATATAAATATGATTTATCTATAAAAAATATGGGATTTACATTAAATAGTCATATTTTTATAGAATAATGATTTAAAATAAAAAATTAATATGAATTAAAAATATTTACTATATTTAAAAAGTAATCAACATATAATTGAATGTCATTTAAATTTTCTATTTAAAAATAACCAGATGTGAGCTATATTGATTTTATGTATACTTAATTTCAGCATTTTTATATAAAATGAAAAGGCAAAAAATATATCTGTTGTTTCAATATTGCTAAAGTGCACTTACTCATAATTTATTCAATTTCACAAAATTTTGACATATATGTATTGACATAGAAAGATATATTCATTAGTAATGTTAAAAATATATTTTTCTAAAAAATATTTATAAATAAATATATTTATAATTTTACAATTACTATATTTATACAATGAAATATTTATAATTATAAATATATAAATATATTTTTTAAAATATTTATATAATTATAAATAAAAAAATTACATATATTTTTATATTTATTATATTTATAATAAAATTTCTAAAATAATGGATATATTTACTATATTAATATTTATATGTATTTATTAAATATATATGTATATAAATACATAAATATAATTTTAAAAATATATATTATTAAATATATATTATTTTATAAATATATTTTGATAATTATTAATAAATAATAATACAATTACGATAAATAAATTTAAAATAATTATATTTACTGTATTTATATGTATATATATTAAGTAAGCACATAATAATATTTAAAATTTTATTTTTAATTATAATTACAAATAATGTAATAGTTCTTGTGTAATAAGTACTGATAAAATCATCTTTATCAGCACTTTATTCAGGCTGATAAAGATAAGGATATA
The DNA here is from genome assembly GCA_963277665.1 of Viscum album. Lineage (NCBI taxonomy): Eukaryota > Viridiplantae > Streptophyta > Magnoliopsida > Santalales > Viscaceae > Viscum > Viscum album. The sequence goes on from OY728160.1 coordinate 96,072,316, forward strand.
TTAATGATAACGAACATGTAGATAAAATTTTCATTTATCACCGCTAAAGTTTTACCATGAATAATGATTTATTTTATTCCCAAATTTTGAGCATTGATAAAATCCTACCATTATTATCACTATGAATGAGATGAAGAAGAATCATGTTTTTAGCGCATTAGTAATAAGATCTATGAAAACTAATCATTATGTGTTATTTATTGTAATCACTAATAAAAATGTACCGATATATTTTAAAAACCATAAGCATTTGTGAACTCATCAGGATGTCAATATATTTCTTGAGATTCCACCCAAGGTCGGTGATCCTCCTCAGTGAATCATAGCTCGAATCACAACAATTGACTATTTTGGACGCACTAGTTGCTCAAAAATCACATCTAACATCTGAATTTAAATTTTGGTTGCGATGAAGATTGGTTTTTGCATCACTTTTCTGTAATTGCTCCGCTTGAAGTTTGTGGTTCGATTCCCTAAAAATTTTAAATAATTTAATTTTCTCCCATGGTTAATTTTATTTATATAGTGTATTTTGGTGGTGAAAAAATGTTTTGGAAATTTTTTGACATGTTATTTTGTTGAAAATATATTATCTATAGGGAAATTTTTATGTTTCTGTTTTGGAATTTTTTTGAAAAACCTGTGGTGTGTTTATGTTAATGTTTCAGTAGTGAATTTTTTTTCAGTGTTTATGGTTCTATTTTTTTGGGAGAAAAGGATTTTTTACTGTAAATAGATCATTTTGGGCATGTTATCCTTGATGGGTTCTTTAGTGTATAACTTTTGAAGGGTTTAAATAATGAATAATTTTACATAGAAATGAAATTTGTGATGTGGAAATAGTTTATTAAATGGTGTTGGTTATGTAAAATGTGTTTTCAAAGTGTTTGGCGTGGTTTGGGATGGGTTTGTGTTCGGTAAATAAAATCTGTTATGTTATGTGTGTGTGTTTTACTATGGTGTTCAGTGGGATGGTTTAATGGGTTTCTTAAAAGGTGAAAATAATTATTTTAAAGGAGCGTAAATGTGGATAGGTTATGAAGTATGTAATTAATAAAATTGATATACCTATCTTGGTTGAATATTTCATACCTTTTTTTAATGTGAATTGAAAATTGGTTTAAAGAATGGACGACAATTTTTTAAAATGATTTCTCATTGTGTACACTTTTTAAAAAAAGGAACTTGCAACGGAATTGGTTGAGAATAGGTGTAAACTATGGTTTTGTTGATTATAATTGTTCTATAAATTAGATAATATATTTATTAAATTACATAAGGGTTTGAAATTATTATTTATGTACTAATATAATGTGTTTGATTTTAAATGTAGTATTTTCATGTGAAGATGTGTGTGGTTATTATATAAATCATTGTGGTTCCACTAGGGGTTATTTTAGAAAACAATTTGAATGAATTATAAACAAAATTAATAGTTGTGAGGAATGTATGTGAAATTATTTGGTGTGTGTATGATTTGAAATGGGGTTTGGGTATGAGATTAGTGGCACTGTATGTGTACTTTGATATTCCTTACATTTGTGTGTAAATGTGTTGTGTTAGTCATTTGTGAATTTAATACATGACTGAGCACAAATAAAAGTGAATACTAGGTAATAAGGTAACTTGATAGAACTATGTTAGTAAATCTTAATGTTTTCATAGTAAAATCATTGTCCATAGAATTAATTTAATGTTTCTTATTCATGGTTAATTCATTTATTTTTAGTATTACTTACATTATAATTGTTTAATTATTTAGGTGGATTATTCCATACACGTTGGGGTGATTTTTTCCAAATTCATGCTTCTTATACCTTTAAAAAATTTCACCCATGCAGAAGTTCATTTATCACTTTATTTCATGTTACCTCCATTTTCATTACTGGAAAATAAATAATGCTACCTCTACTCAATCAGAAAGGTGATCTGGAGTTTTCACAGTAAAATCATTATCCATAAAATGAATGTATTTTTTCATATTTAGGTTTAATTCATTTCTTTTTAGTATCACTTGCATAATAATTTTTTTCTTATAGTGGTGGAATATATTATTCAAGTTGGGGTGTTATGTCCAACATTCATGCCTCCTATCCATTAAAATATTTTCACTGTTTTAGTGGTACAATTTTCCCTTTCATTCAAGTTACATCCACAACCATTTCAATAAGTGAAATGAAGCTACCTCTACTCAATCCCAGAGTTAATCTTAATGTTTAGACAACAAAATCATTTTCCATAGAATTAATTTATTATTTCATATTTGTGATTAAGTTTTTTCTTTTTATTATTAATCACATAATAATGGTTTTTTTATATTGGTGGAATCTTTTGTTTGAGTTGGGGTGCTATGTCAAACATTCGAGATTCTTCTCCCATAAAACCATTTCAACCCTATAGTTGTGAATTTATCATTATCATTATCATTCATGTTACCTCAACTACCTTTTCAAAATGATAAAAGAAATTGTCTCAGATCAATCCCACAGGTAATATTGATGTTTCCATATAACAATTCATTCCCATATAATTAATAAATTGTTTCATAAGTATGTTTATTTTATTTCCAAATACTATTAGACAGAAAATATTTTTCTTCTTCGTGTAGTTTTGGAAGTTTGACAAATAAACTCAATGGAAATCATTTTAATAGTGACAATTAATTTTTTTGCATGTATGTAATAATTATTATGTATGTATCATTATATTGTATTTTCTGAAAAGTATATAATATAATATATTTCTAATATTGTGTTTTAAATTTCACTAAACTGAAATTATGTATTGGGGTAAATAATTGTTCATATATCTGGTGTGCTTCTCATGATTTTGGTGTTGCGGTGTGCTATAGCAGCACACTGAAGTGGTGTTTTTCTATGATATTACAACACACTGTTTAATGTATTTTTATCAACACTTTTTAAAGAACTGATAAAAAACATATTTATCCGCACTTTTAAAAGTGGTGATAAAGGCCTACTTTATCAGCAATTCTATACCACTAATTAAGGATTCAATTAGCAGATTATTAAGAAGAGATGATAAATGTGTTATTTTTCACCATTTTTAGATTGATGATAAAGGTCATCTTTTTTAGCTCTGATAAATTTCCGATTTATCTGCGCATTTTCAAAACTAATAAAATTCATGGCCTTTTAATGTTTCTCACATTTTCATTACTTCTATAGCACTGATAAAGGCCATTTCAAGCTATGTTAAAAGGTGGTTTTGTTGTAGTGGAAATAAAGAATTATAAATCCCTCAATTTATCAGTCCCATTAAAATATATGATTTTTTCCAGAAAAATTGACTTTTTTGGAACTTCCACTAATCCTCTCACACATTCATGATGTGTTCCTTGTATCACCCTTAAGGTAGAAAATTACCTATACATCACATGTTATGAACAAATAATTAATAAAATTGGCGTGTGATGTGTATTTATTAGAATAATTGGTGGAGATTCAATATGGAATAGAGAAATCTATATGAAAGAAAACCATTAATCACATTAACATTTTGTGTTTATGAATCACGATTAATGTTGCTACATTGGAAAATAAGGATTTCATGAGGCATAATCAGCCTCATTTATTGGTATAGTAGTGATAAATTATAATGGTGACTTTTTTAGGGGGGGAATTTAACACCTCGTGATTTTGTGAAATTATTATTTTTCAAATGAATATAATTTTTTTATATTATTTATTATGAAAAAAACTAATATGAGCATTTCTAAAACATAAATATAAGTTTATATTCTATAACATGCAACATTATTTTAGTAATTTTTTACGTGATAAAATTATTTTTGTTTTTTTATACGCAACAATGAGTTTCCCTGATAGAATGTCTTACATAAAAGACCGGGTTTTACAGAACAATAATATACTATTAAGATTAGTGTTTAAAATATTTCATATCAAATGGAATAAAGGATATATATAATACTAAATAATTATGTCATAAATTTTTTTTATCTATTTATTAAGAATACAATTAGAAACCACTAAAATAAAAATAATTTTTTTCAAGTAAATTTTATTTTTTTATAATAGGCTTTTGAGTCATGCATTTCACATATAATTTTATATCAGTTATTACAAAATTTATTACATTAAATTTACATAATAAACCAAATTTTTATAATTATGACATCAAAAATATCATAGTGTGATTTTTTTATTTGTATGTAATATTTAATTTCTAAATGGATAGTGAAAAATAATAAAATTTAATTTAAATTTAACACTTCATGTAAATAACATATATTAATAAATTATATTATTAATTGGTTTTAAAGAAAAATTATATCATTTTTATATCAATTAATACAATTTAGGTCATTATAATCATTTTCATATTTCATTTTCATATAAAGAAATTTTAATTTTTTGAACACATTCTCTTTAAAACCCCACTTCCTCGTCATGTATGTGGGATTAATTTTAAATTAAAATTATCTACTTATATTAACATATATTATAAAATTAGAATAAATATTAAAAATCTTTATAATTTATTTTATCTAATAATGGAATTTTTTACCAAAATATGTTGTAAAAATAGTAAAAAGTATTTACACTGATTACAGATAAAATGGATTTATTAAGGGGTGAAACTCTTAGTATAATAGTAAAAATTACCATTAATCTTGAAAAAAAACATTTGATGGCCATAATCCAATTTTAATTTTTTTTTGTTTAATAATTTCTTATTCTCGAGACTTTATTCATGATAAAAACATTGGTGAGTATACATTTTTATTAAAAAAAATTACTAGTGTTCCACTCACCTCAAATGTATAAGGCCACCCCCTATCATCACATATTCACACATTAAAAAAAATTTATTTCAACCAAAAACTACCCGATCACTTTTAATCTTTCCAAATAATATTTGTAAAGTAATAGTTTGTGATGAATGTCAATGAAGGTTTTTTGTGAAATCATTATTAGGATACACAAAAAAATGATAACATTCATCATAGGGGTTTTTATATACCATTACATACCTCATTCAAATTTTTTATTCCATACCGATATAATAATAATATTATCTTCTATATAAATGTTTGTTTTTATGTTAAGATCATTACATAAAACATTATTCGCTTATATAAAATGTGTTATAAAATCATCATTCATGTGTACAATGAAATATCTCCTTATGAACCGATGACATTCATTTTTCCATTATAAGTTATAAAGATTAGAAATAATGAAGGATTTATATTTTTTAATGTATTTATTATATTATTATAATTTAGATTTATATATCACACATACCTCAATGATTTTTATTCATTAGAGATTAGATAGTGTCACTCATGTGTTCGGAGGACTACATCCGCATTAAGTAATGGGATTCATTCACGATTGACATGTATGGTATAAAAGATTATATTAATCAATATATGTTATATACATGATGAATATGATTCAATTCTATTAATGTATCATTTAATTTTCAATCTTGAATTCCTGAAATAAAATGTAATCAATGTTCATGCTTATGTACAACCTACCATCTCCTTTATAAATAATTTTATTTTCTAACACTCCGTGTTATAGATTAATATAATTACATTATTACTGAATGTATTTTATATTTATGTCATTCATAAAATTATATCGATTCATAATCCTTACCAATTTATAAGGCCCAAAGAAACAAATTTAAAAAATATTCCAAAAATAAAGCTGTTATTAAAAAATTTAACATTATCATGGAATTATTAATAAATAGTTAATAAGAGGCCATAATAAAAACAAATATCATATGATATATATCATCATTTTCCTATAATTTATGTATAATAATATTATAAATCTCATATAGGAGGTTTGAATTTTTACGATAGATTTCAACATTTATGGTATGGGAGTTCTAGAAATCTTTATTACTCTTATAAGACACATTTCACATTAAACACATATTTCATTAAATTGGTGTATATATATACCATTAATTTATTTATGGTCCCCATAATTATATGTATGTCGATTTATATATCGATTAGATTACCTCTATGTCCGAGTGTTTATTATTCAAAAAATACCAAAATGGTATGGGGTTTTTGTCTCAATTTTCATTCCTTAGGACATATGATTATGTAATGCACCTATATTCTCATACAAGGTCTATAAAAATACCAGTATAAATTTATTTTCATGAACTAATTAACCTTTATTATATTTAAAAAAATTATTAATATTTTTTAGGGATTACATTTCAATGTTTTTATTTGGTAACAGTTTTATATTAATACATCACCATTTATGAGAATAGTTAATGAATATGATTCCTATGATCAAATATTATAATCCATATCGAAAGAAAATAAATAATTTTCTCCTCATATGTTTATTTTGGTAAATTAAAATTTTCTTCATCATTTTCATCTACTCGTGTCGTTAGGAGTTCAAAATGAACGATTTTATGAAAAATTACCTATTCTATTTAAAATATGTTTTATTCCAAAAACATGTCTTCAATAAATTTTTTCAAAAATGTTTTTTTAATTTTCCTATGAATTTTATTAATCATTTCTACACATTTTTGAGTATATATATTTTTTCTACAGAAATGATCTTTGTCATTATCAAAATATAAATTTTCTTTTATTTTCCCGAAATTGTGAATCGAATGTTTTTTACATATATGAATGAAAAAAATTATCATCACTAATAAAATTATTTTTTTGAATCATACTTTATAAATTTTCACGGTTACTTTCAAATAACATGGTTATCAAAATATATTATATACTCAATTTGATTCCAATGTGGAAGGGGTATTATCCTCAAGAAATGTCTTATGTTACTTTTAATGCTTATATTATAAGTTTTAAATGTAGTTTTGTAAGAAATGAATTTTAAAAATTTTAATGTTCTAAATATTTATTTTTCAAAGAATGGTTGTATTCCTTAAGCAATTTTCCAAGTGATCATTCAAATCCTTCACTATCAAAGATTATATCCTTTGATGTATCATATTATATTCTAGGTATAAGAATCCTAGATTAAATCCTTATTCATTCTATGAATGGTTTATCATGACGTGATGGTCATGATACCCCTTTATCTTCCATGGGTTATACCATGATATAATTGTTATGTACCCAATTATTTTTCAGTGTGTTATTCTTTTAAGAAATTATAAAATTATTAAGATAATTATTTTCTTCCCACATGTTATGTTATGATTAAATCTTCATGAAACCCATTTCAATTCCCAAGTTATGAAATGATGAATATTTCATCATCTTGTTGAACACATATGTAATATTTTTATTATTTAATGGTGGTTTTGATATAACAAAAATGGGTATGACATATACCACCATCCAATTTATTAGTAAATATGGATAAGTATTATATAAACATGTCACGAGCCAACCTTAATATTTAATCACAATTTTTTTCATGGACCTTGTTATATTTTCAGAATGTTATGCATGAATGTTATTACATGTTAATAATGCTATACATGAACCTGATTAGATGTTCAAAAATTTATGTTTTTACCTGATTACATGTTAACTATGTTATACATGAGGATATATTTCATATCGATAACATTATATGTGGACCGATTTTCATTTCAATCTGTCTATGTAAGGTCAGAAATTCATTTCATTATCATAATGAGTGAAAAATCTCTATTTATAAAGGACATAAATTTTATAAGATGATGTGTATGAATCAAATATGAAAATTTTTCTAATGTTTTTCTTCTATGAATCATGATTATTGATTCCCCTATGAATCATGTCTTATCTACTACCGATCATTATTCCATGACCTAATATTATGATTATTGATATATAGGGTATGGTTTTCATATGTTATTCTCATGTTCTCATACCCTTATGTTCTCGTTATTGTTACTTATCTCCCATGTTAACACTTACTTGGATTCTAAGATCACCCTTTCTTATGGTTCCTAACCAAGGATTATGATGAATGGTTCATGATGGGTTTGAGTATGAATAGTACTAAAGGGGAATATCATTACAGGAGACATTGAATTTATTTAAAAAAATCAATAATATTGTGTTCCATGAATCCAAAGGAAGTAAACTACTATGGTTCTCAAGAGTTGATTATACTATATATAATAGATAAATAAAAATATGTAATATAAATTCATCAGAATCATCAGGTTTTATAAGATCATATATAATATTTGGGACCCCAATCCTTATGAACAAATTGATATAGATTATATTAGTGTAATATTATGTAATAATATTGTTTCAACATCAAGAGTTCCTTTACAAATTGATTAGGATTATATAGTGTAATTAAGTGGTGGGTATTTTTTCATTAGTCATGTTGACCAATCCAGAAACATATACTAAGGTATGAATTTAACATATCCATCATTTTATATTTTTTAATTATATAAATATTTTATTTATATATTATAGGAATCTAATAAATGAAATGATGTTTTATTAATAATTAAAAAACTATTTGATACCTCATTTTATTTACTTCATATATCTAAAGGATATTATAATTTATAATCATATGATTTTATGTTAAGGGATAGTTGAGAAATTCAAATGAAATCATATTTTTTTAAAGAATATAAACTGATTTTTTGTAATATTGGTATCGTAAAGCATATAACTATATGAAGAAGGCTCTCATAGTGATGGAAATCATTCCCATGTATGTTAGTTTATAATTTAATTACAATTATATCATCTTGAACTAGATTCATTGGAATTTTTGTTTTTTAATAGGTTTCATCATACACATTTTTTATAATGAATTTAAGTCAATGTGTTAATTCATGGTCATAAAAACATTTTCTCCTATAACCTAAAAAATATAAAAAGAAGTAATAAAAAATGATATATCATAAAAGTTTTATAATGATACAATTAATCAATTGATGTTTATTTATATTAGATTATATGAAACATATATTTCAAAATGTTTTATTTTATTTTGATTATTATCCTTATATATAATTTTTTATTAGGATTCTAATGATGACTTTTTTATAGATATAAATGAAATTTTTAATGGATACTTAATATAAATGGGGATGTATAAGAAATAATAATATAAGTATTAGAGAGTTATATTTATAATTTTAATACTAATTTTTATAAAATTATAATTTATATCATTTTAATACTTGTAAATAGGGAATGGATACATTTAATAACACATCAAGAAAGAAGAAAAAAATATCTAATACTTGTTCACATTGGTTATTTAATTTTTAGGTATTGATATTATAATACTCAAGATTTTATAATAGTAAATATGCCCTTCATCACAAGACTGGGGAACAATGAGGAAATTATTTTCACATCTTAATTGTACACCACATATTGGTAGAACAAAAACACTATGTTATTAAATATTAAACAAATTCCTTAAACCAGTTCCATCAATCATGTATGTACATACAAAGAAATCATAATCATGTACTATAGTGGATAAAATGAAATATATAATATGTATATGAGAAATAAAATATACAATGTAATGTGAATGGTGTATGAACATATCTAATTATATGATGGGATTTATATATTCATGTATATATTATAATTAATCTGAAATCTATGCATTATGACCATTGGACAATATGATAACTGGGAAGAAGGGCCATTGGTTGTATAGTGATTAAGAACAAACCAATAATATTAGTTGATTTTAGTGATAAATATAAGATTTAATTATTGAGAATGGTAAATTCAAGAATTCAAATAGTTGGAATAAAAATTATGAAATTCATTTATTAGAGATTTTGAAGAGGGTACAATCATTGGGGTTTCACTTGAGGAAGCCCAAGGAGAACTCCAATAGTTCAATATGGAGTGTAATCATCAATGGGAGAAATACAAGTTATTATAGATCACCACCTGATCATTGTAATTTGAGCCATCTAATGAAAGAAATACTATTTAACACCTTACCCATATAGAATATACTTGTGGTATTAGAGGTTATGTATCTAGTGTTTTAGTTTTGTTTTAATTTAAATTAACTAAAAAATTAAACAAATTATTAATCTTATAAATTTATTATATGAATTTATAAATCAAAATTAATTTGTACAATATTGGTAACTAAAATAATAAAATATAGATATGATATTTTACATTTTCAAGGAGGATATCTACTATATCTACTAATCGTGGCTTTCTTCCAAGCCATGTGTCAATTTCTTATCTCTCCACATCATAAAAAACCTACGTGTCAACTAACAGGTCCTCCACGCCGCTAAAGCCCGCCTCAGAATTTCTTTTCTCTCCCTCTCCAAGCATCTCACACACGGGTTTCGTCTCCTCCCATTTTCTGAAACCAGTGAACCCTCGCGTTTTCGCGAACCACGACCTCCACTCCTCACTCATCTTTCTCCTCGTCACTTCATTTGCTCCCCCAAAACCCCAAGCTCCGAGTATCCACGCCGCTGAAGACTGACTCTTAATTTATTCTCTCTCCCTCTCGAAGCATCTTTCGCTCGGGTTTCATCTCCTCCCATTCTCCGAAACGAGAAAACCCACCCCGCCGCCGTGCTGAGCTGCCCTTCCTCCCTCAAATCAGTCGACCTTTTTCTCAAACAGGTACATTCTCCTATATTGTACTGATGGTTCCTACCTTCATCAGTTCTGATTCAATTTCTCATAACATCTATTCATTATATAGGGTTACCGGTAAACCTCCGCCCATGGACGAAACCTTTAACCGGTGTCTCTACATCCCTATGTACTCATACTATGACATGCTCGTGCTCGATGAAACTACTGGAAAACCCACAACCTTCGTCATCCTATACTTCACCTCCGTGAGGGTTTAACCGGCTCGCGAATTGGCGAACATCCACTTCGTCGCTGGGTTGAGGTATCCTTCCGCTTTGTGTCCACAACTTCGAACCCCCCAACGTAGATGAGTAAATTTGACTAATACATGGATTTTTGGTTTTCAATTAGTTGTTCCCAGTGTGCTTGGTCGTCCCGGTGCATCTTCATCCCTGCTTCTCCAACACCAACTAGCATGCCGTGGCTGTGGGAAGTTGCGTCAAGCAAAACCTCGTCATCCCGGTCTTCATATCTGCAACTTTTCATCCTGCCCTCAAATTGGGTCACATCCATTCATGGATGGTAGAAGTATCCTACATTTGCATCAGGTATGTAAACTACTGTCTAGTTTTGATCAAATTATTTTGGTGTTCACATATTATATATTTCAATTTGATTTCTGGTGCCCTTTCTTTATAACTGAATTGCAGTGGCATTCAAATTATTTTTATTTGACTTCTGTTAGCCTAATGTTTCATTTGTTTTCATCAGTGATGATGTTTGAATTGTGAATTTATAGATATAATGCTTCCAGTCAAGTATCCGAATATTTATAACCTAACAGGCTTCTGATTTAGTGCTTTTTCAGGCCACTCCCAATCTATCCAGTTTTGATTCAAATTGTTTTGGTGTTCGCAAATACTATCTCTACTAATCCTGTATTTCTCCATATCCACATGTCACTCTCACAATTTGATCCTAAAAACAAGGGGAAAATATAAAGTAACTCTGTATTTTGAGGAATAAACCATCGTGGAAGGTATAATGTGAATATCATTTAAAATAATACAGTTTATGTTACCTCTAACACCATTTGTTTGAAAATTAAATGCTTGTGTGATAACATTTTGTAATATTTTGTTGGTTTTAAGAATTTATCCAATATCATTGATGTTGTTATCATTGAAAATATTAGTGGTGTGTGTGACTGAATCATGTCTGGAGGCGGCCTCCACAATTCCTGTCATATAGAAATGGTATTTGGGTAAGATCTCATTTACCATCAGATGATGTATGGTAGATCTTCCCATTGACTTGGATTTCATATCCCATAAAAAATGTACAGATTTTAGGATCACTGAATCATGAAAACCCATTAATTAATTTTATCATTTAAATTCTCCTATGATGAAATACCAATAGCCTCCTAAACTATAATGACTTTAGGCTCAGTGTTGTTTTGTTATTTAATGATTCTAGCAAATTATATTTTATTCACGATTTGTAGATTGTTTTTACATTGATTAATCATTTTAATGGTTCATAATGAGCTTACATGTCTTCTTTGATTTATTTTTCTTTATCATCATCTTCAGTTTTTGAATAATATGGTAACCCATATTCAAGGTAATTATCCCGATATGTTTTTCTATTAATTAAAATTTAAAATTTTGTCACTTATTCTATTTACTCAGGTATGTCACATGAAATCATTATGTTCTAAAGGAGATGTGACATTGGAAATGATTAAATATTGTGACTAAAGGATTCAATGTCTTCTTGAAGTTATGGATGAATCCTGCTAGAAGGATTGACTGCCAATCATTCATTATATTTTTCATTTCCTTGGTTTCTTTCTTTAAGAAGGATATGGATGCTCAAAGTTTTAAACATACTTTTTGTTTATGAAACCTATTTAGATAGGGTTGTGAGCATGTTTTGAATCATTTTCTAAATGTACATTGAACTTCATCTCTTTTCATCCACCCTTGTATGATGAAATTTATCCATATCTAATGTAATTTCTTACATGATATTGTCTATTATTGATGTTTTCAGAACCAGTACAATAGTTTTATCTTTGTTTTCAAATAAGACAATTGATTGTGTTCTTTGAGTTGTAAAATAAGAAATGGTGATATGTGATTCTTAATTTTTCGTCTCATTGCCCTATTATTTATATTTTCAAATACTGTAAGCATGAGAGAGATATATGAAAGTGGGGATTTTTGATCCGCGAACCTGGATTAACCGGAACAACCCACTCATGAGTTGCATGTAAGAAGGTCGGTGTACTCATCCATTTCATTTAGAGTCTTATCACTAAACCAGACTAAGCATTAATTCAATATGTATGATGGAAATCATATCTATAAACCATCATTATATATCTAAATCTTACTACGATCGGACTAGATTTTCCCAAGCTGATTCCCAGGAAGCAGACACACTAGAAGAATAACGGGGAGGATCTTTTGGACTTGATAGTTTCCATTTGAAGTAGCTAGAGAAGTGGCTCGATAGCAAACTGAGTGAAGTGGTTGGTAACAAAAAACATTTTATTATTTTAATATTTTCATGTTGTTGTAGTGCACATTGTATTTAGGTGTTTCATAATTGTCATTATGTTAACAAATTGGCTTCTCTTTTAGAAAGGGTGGATCTTTAGGGCATTGTGGGGTTTCCAACAATAATGTACTGTAAAATATGAAACTTCTCCTAGAAAAATCTATTTTCGAGGAATGTATTTTAGGGGAGCCTACTCTCTCGGATATGTTTCCAACCCCACTTACCTATCTATATTGTTCTATAAACATGTCTGTGAAGTTCTTGGATGTTTTGTTCCATGTAGATTTTTTGACTTTATCTCCTCTCGATACACGTTTTCAATGTATACATGGATTTTCCAATCTTGAAATGATATCCTTAAAGAATAAGGTCTACATGTATCACTTTATGTACAGATATTGTTGAATGTGTCGGACGATCTTGAATATGAAGATTCAGTAAAAAGGTACAATGTGATTATCCATTCTACATTATACTATTTTAACGGTCTCTATATTTAATCTACTTTTACTGTAATATTCTATACCACTTATTTATGCATTTAATATATTCAATATTATGAATTTTAATGCCAGGTTTTGATCCTACAAACAAGGGGAAAAGGTGAAGTAACACTGGATTTGGAGGAATAAACCATCGTGGAAGGTATAATGTGAATATCATTTAAAAAAATATTGTTTTTGATACCTCTAACACCCTTTGTTTGAAAATTAAATTCTTGTGTGAAAACATTTTGTAATCATTTGTTGGTTTCAAGAATATATCCAATATGTTCAAATTCTCATGTACATTGTTCCTGTTTCAATGTTCATTAATATTAATTCTTCTTTGAATTGTCTGTTACTTCATATATATTATTTCTGAATGGTACAAATAAATTTGTATTTTGTTTCATATAAAATTGATGTTTACTACTATTGTGATGATGTCTTAGAAACTTATACAACTATTAGTTATAATTTTAAAAGTGTGTTAATTCTTTTATTGGTTATTTGTTTGATGCAAATTTTGAAAGCACACATATGATATGATCATTATAACTATTGTATAATGTGATTGGGTGATAAATCATCAGTAAACATTACCAGTGTAGGAATAGTCTTGGTCCAACATACCAGGTCACATGGTGGAGTTAGACTTCAATTTGGAGAAATACCCATCATGGAATGGGAAATAGGGACACATTTTGGAGCTGTGGATCATTATAAATTAGTTGCAGCACTGACATTTGCTTAGTTTTTATTATTTGTAAATTTTACATGAATTGGATGTCAAATCTAACCTGCATGAAATAAATCTTACCAATGCACATATCTGGAACAATAATTTTACCTATATGGGTGTTTTTGTTATCATTATACATCATATATGAAGATTTTCCAACACCATTACACTTAATTTTGTTTTATTGTGTAGATGTACTTATGTGAAAACATGGTACACTAAACCAAACAGAAACTTATGTTAACAAGCACGCCCCAATAATTATATCATTTATTATGTAGATATACTTCTGTGAAAACACGATTCAAGATTTCTTAGGTTTAATTATTTCCCTACTAGTCATATATATATATTTCTAGAATGCTTATTGCAGTGTTTCTCAATTTCTCATACTTAGTTTTTTATTAGATTTATTATACATATTTATGATGTTCTTATTTAAGTGTATCCCTATTAGTCATGTGGAGAATGTATTCTTATTTTTATAATATTTTTGTTTCTTTAGGTAATAATATTTTGTGAGTGTGTACGTGCTCAGCTCATGGTTTAATACCTCTTATTCCACCATTATAAATCCTTATCATCACTAAAAATATAGGTACATCAATGACTTTAATTTCATGAAATGTTTTCATATTCGTCATCAATAATTTAACTTCAAAATGTTATTAGTTAATGAAATCTTTTCATATTGTGATTTTAGGTTTGTAGAAGGTTAAACCTGGAAAGGACCTCTATCCAGAAATCCTATGGGTCTATGTAAAACCTCAGTGGTTAACTTATATTTTTATAAGGATCCAAATATTGATAAATCAAGATATCCTCATCAAACACACTGAGAGGGAAGTTGTATTTTTTGCGGATGCATAGCCTCACAAGGTACTCTCTCCAATAATTATATCATTTATAATGATATATGGTTCTTGCAGGTTGACTATGTTTTTTTTTTCTAAGGGAGATGGAAAGGTGCTCTACTTGAACTAGCCTCCTTGATTTCGAGGCCGGTATTGTTCAGTTTTAATAAAAAGACATTGTTCAGGTCCTCATGTGACCCCTATAAATTTTTCCCATTCATTATTAAGATTTTTATCTGATAGTGTTAATATATATGCATTGATCATTATACAACAGATCCTCATTTAGAATAAATCAACCATATTTTCATAATATAATTCCTTTTAAATAAATAATCTCTTATTTTACTTTTCATCCAAACTATCTGTTCCATATTTCTTATACAACTATTTTATAATTTCTCATACATCTGTTTTTAATGTTTTCTTATTCCTAACTGTTTGTTTGTAGTGTGTCAAGAATAAAATATATGCAACATAATTTGGATTTTTTTCGAGCTGTTTGGACAGGTGAAGTTGTTCTAGAGCAAATTTATTTTAAAGGAGTGAAGCCAAGGGAAGAATCATGTTGATGAATGGCTGAGTCCTGAAGATAGAAATCTGGAGAAGAAAAAAAACTGGGGATATTCAACTTGAAATATTCTTCATAGATTTCACTTGGAAGATGCTATTTTTCTCTTTAGCGTGTTTCTATTTATGTGATCATTTTCTCATTGTCTGCAAAATATCTGAATGCATCAGATTTAATACATAATGCTTCAATTTCATACATATTTATTCATTGCGGACTTTAGTAATGCCTATAACATGTATTCTTTTCTCTCATTGATGTATTTGTGTATTTTGCATTATTGACCACAACAATTGTTTTCACCATTGTGTTAGGATGTACATGATATTAATCCAATTGCTAAGGCGTAGCTCTCCAGGATCAATGTTGATCCCCATGTAGCCTGTTACTTCATATATAATATTTTTCAACAGAACAAATAAATTTTTATTCCTTTTTATATAAAATTTCTCTTTATTACTATTGTGATAATGTTTTAATAAACATCTACAACTATTCCAATATTCCTTCTTTGGTTCATGCTCGTGATCCCCTTCATCTCCTCCAATGTTTCCTGCGCCACCAATTTTCACTTCATCCCGATACTCCTATTTCAACCACCACTCTCTATATATCCAATTCCTCCCCCTCCCCCTCTTGAGTTCCAATACTTTCTCATTCGAATTGGGGTTACTATCTTATTTCATTCATTATGTATGTCAATTTTTTATAAATCAATATTAATATAAAGTATTATGTTTGATAAATAATATTCTATAGTTAATAATAAGAATTAATTTATAGTGTCTTGCATCGCACGGGCAAAGTACTAGATTAAATTAATAAAGGGTTAAAATTTGTTAATTTTATGTTAGTAAATTAAACTATAATAAAACTAGGGGAATACTATTAAATATTTTATATATAAAATCACATATATGTAATAAGGAAACATTTCATTCATGGAAGTTATATTTATAATTTTTTGGAGCTCAATATTATATTAGGAAATTATGGGTTCTAGTGCAGTACAATGGTTATATTTTATCACTTCGTGGATGTAGAAAAATTATAATAATATATTTTTATCTCATTGTACTGCACTAGAACCCATAATTTCCTAATATAATATTGAGCTCCAAAAATTTATAAATAGAACTTCCATGAATGAAATATTTTTATCTGAAATTTCACTAATCACATCCATAAATATAGATATGATATTTTACATTTTAAACCAGGATATTTATATTACTGAAGGGTTAAAATTTGTTAATTTTTTTTAGTAAATTAAACTATGATAAAACTAGGGGAATACTATGAAATATTTTATATATTAAATCATATATATGTAATTAGGAAACATTTCATTCATGGAAGTACTATTTATAAATTTATGGTGCTCAATATTATATTAGTAAATTATGGGTTCTAATGGAGTACAATGGTTATGGTTTTTCACTCCGTGGATGTAGAAAAATTATAATAATATATTTTTATCTGAAATTTTACTAATCACATCCATAAATACTACCCCTACTCTGATTCTTATGAAAACAATTTGAATTTATAGATTTATTTATCTCCTACTAAAACAGTAAGAACCTAAATCTTCTTTTTATGTATGTTTTCCTTTTCTGGTCGTTATTGAGAAAAAGAGGAATTTTTGGAAATTTCTGAAGTACACACCGTGTACATTATGATTATATGTTGTGTACCTGGTTTTTGTTGGTAGCTGTGTACTGGTTATGTAGAAGCCATGCACACAACCATTTGAGGTGACCTAGAGGACGCCTAATGCAGAGTATAGAAATGGAATGTACACATCGTTATGACAGAAGTACACGCCTTGTAATATTTTTTCATTAAATGTACCAAGGTCACGTCTAATTTCCAGAAACGTCTTCTTCTAGGTTTCATTCGTCTGAGTTCTCCCATACAGTTGTGATCTTCCTCCATGCCCTCAATCGAGCAATCGATCTCTGATTCCACCGTAGTCAATTTCCTTTGGATCACATTGGTTGGTTCTCCCTTCTGGTCGTGCCTTGTTTCATGATTCATCTCATTTCTCATGTAATACTATATTGAAATTTTTAGATTTTTATGTAGATATTTGGCATTATAAGGTGATTCAAGCCCTGAGACTCAAATATATTGATCTTCCAATGTTTAGGTATGTGGTTTGGGCCTTTTTGTTGATAATCCTTGAGTAAAATGTGCATTTTATTCCCAATTCCAAACAACTAGTATTGTGCGTTTACCGTTTTAGCCCTATTGTTTTCTTGATATGCATGTATGCTAGAGTGAGGTTAATTGTATGTGAATATGGTTAATTTCTATGCTTTGGATGTGGTTTCCCATGCATGTATTGTCTGTTTTGATGGTTGGGTCTAGTCTGCATGTTAGGCTTCTGTTTACATTCCCATTCCTAGTTGTAGGATGGTGTGACTATTTTTCGGACATGCTGATATGATGTAGATATCTATCCAAGTAGTTCTTGAGGTTTAATTTGGCCAATACACACTGTTATACATGCTTGACTTACACAGGGCTATGAGAACCTAGTGTAGTTGTCAATAGATAGAATGGATGTTAAGGGCTTCTCTAGAGTGTCTAATATACTTAAGATGCAAGACAATAGAAGAGAATTGACATTGAGCACTTCCTCAAAGAGTCTGTTATTCCTCGACGTAGTCCACGAAGGGTATGAGTCATCAGGGCATCCCTAGGGTTCCTTTAGTTACCGATACGAGACTATATGAAGAATTGACGGGGAGTGATTCCTTAGAGAGTCTATGCTTAAGTAGAACCCGATGGGTGTGAATGAGTGCACTACCCAAAGGTTTGCTTGTACATGTTAGGTAAGACAAGAGGGGATAGGATGTTAGTATTTCTCAGAGGGTTCCCTATCATGTTATCTGTTTTCTTGTGTTGCAAGGTAGGCCTAGAGGAGATAAGTTGTGAGTACATCCCAGAGGCTCACCTTTTGTCATTAGCTACATGCTTGTGTTGCTTGGTAGGACCATAGGGGATAGGATGTTAGTGCATCCAAGATACATACCATTTTTTTACCTTATTTTATTACCTTTTGCTGAATGATTTGAAACTGTGGATTGATACTACTGAGTACTTCCTTATTTACTGCATTTATTTACAAACTGCCTGTCATATGTTCACTAACTATTAGGCACAGATCTCGTGGTGGTTTCCTACAAAGATTTAGTGTCACACACGATTTGGGCCATTATTTTGGGCCCAAATATATTATATTGTTTTAGTTATAGATAAGGGAATGCTCCATTCTATTCAGGTACATGATTTTCTATGGAGGTGGAGACCATAAGACCAAGCTATAACTTGCAATGCTGAGGAGTTATTTACGGATTTTCGTTTGTAATTGGATTAGTACTATTGTATTCCCTCATTCTGACTTGTTTGGATACTTTCATAGAAATCTACTATATCTACTAATCATGGCTTTCTTCCAATCCATGTTTCAATTTCTTATCTCTCCGCGTCATAAAAAACCTACGTGTCGACTAACCGGTCCTCCACGCCGCTGAATCCCACCTCATAATTTCTTTTATCTCCCTCTCCAAGAATCTCGCGCTCGGGTTTCGTCTCCTCCCATTTTTCGAAACCAGTGAACCCTCGCGTTTCTGCAAACCACGACCTCCACTCCTCGCTCGTCTTTCTCCTCTTCGCTTCATTCTCCCCCCGAAAACCCCAAGCTCCGAGTCTCCACGCCGCTGAAGACTGACTCTTAATTTATTTTCTCTCCCTTTCGAAGCATCTCCCGCTCGGGTTTCATCTCCTCCCATTCTCCGAAACAAGAAAACCGTCCCCACTGCCGTGCTGAGCATCCCTTCCTCACTCAAATCAGTCGACCTTTTTCTCAAATAGGTACATTCTCCTATATTGTACTGACGGTTCCTTCCTTCATCAGTTCTGATTCCATTTTGCATAACATCTATTCACTATCTAGGGTTACCGGTAATCCTCCACCGATAGCCGAAACGTTTTACCGGTGTCTCTACATACGTGTGTACTCCTACTATGACATGCTCGTGCTCGATGCAACTATTGGAAACCCCACAGCATTCTTCATCCTTTACTTCACCTCCATGAGGGTTTAAGCGGATCGCGAATTGGCGAACATCCACTTCGTCGCTGGGTTGAGGTATCCTTCCACATTGTGTCCACTACTTCGAACCCCCCAACGTAGATGAGTAAATTTGACTAATCTAGGGATTTTTGGTTTTCAATTAGTTGTTCCCAGTGCCCTTGGTCGTCCCGGTGCATCTTCATCCCTACTGCTCCTACGCCAACTAGCATTCTGTGGCTGTGGGAAGTTGCGTCAAACAAAACCTCATCATCCAGGTCTTCATATCTGTGACTTTTCATCCTGCTCTCAAATTGGGTCACAGCCATTCATGCATGGTAGAAGTATCTTACCTTTTCATCAGGTATGTAAACTGCAATCCAGTTTTGATCAAATTATTTTGGTGTTCTCATATTATATATTTCTATTTGATTTTTGGTGCCCTTTCTTTATAACTGAATTGCAGTGGGATTCAAATTATTGTTCTTCGACTTATGTTAGCTGAATGTTTCATTTGTTTTCATCTGTGATGATGTTTGAATTGTGCAGTTATGGATATAATGCTTCCAGTCATGTATCCAAATATTTATAACCTAACAGGCTTCTGATTTAGTGCTTTTGCAGGCCACTCCCAATCTATCCAGTTTTGATTCAAATTCTTTTGGTGTTTGCATATACTATCACTACTAATCCTGGATTTCTCCATATCCACATGTCACTCTCACAATTTGATCCTACAAACAAGGGGAAAATGTGAAGTAATGATGGATTTGGAGGAATAAACCATCGTGGAAGGAATAATGTGAATATCATTTAAAAAAATACAGTTTTTGTTACCTCTAACACCCTTTGTTTGAAAATTAAATGCCTGTGTGATAACATTTTGTAATATTTTGTTGGTTTTATGAATATATCCAATATCATTGATGTTGTTATCTTTGAAAATATTAGTGGTGTGTGTGATTGAATCATGTCTGGAGGTGGCCTCCACAATTCATGTTATATAGAAATGGTATTTGGGTAAGATCTCATTTACCATCAGATGATTTATGGTAGATGTTCCCATTGACTTGGATTTCATATCCCATAAAAAATGTACAGATTTTAGGATCACTGAATCGTGAAAAACCATTAATTAATTTTATCATTTAAATTCTCCTATGATGAAATACCAATAGCCTCCTAAACTATAATGACATTAGGCTCAGTGTTGTTTCGTTATTTAATGATTCTACCAAATTATATGTTATTTACGATTTGTAGATGTTTTTACATTGATTAATCATTATAATGGTTCATAATGAGCGTACATGTCTTCTTTGATTTAGTTTTCTTTATCATCATCTCCAGTTTTTGAATAAAATGCTAACCCAGATTCAAGGTAATTATCCTGATATGTTTTTCTATTAATTAAAATTTTAAATTTTGTCAATTATTTTATTTACTCAGGTATGTCACATGAAATCATTATGTTTTAAAGGAGATTTGACATTGACAATGATTAAATATTGTGACTAAAGGATTCAATGTCTTCTTGAAGGTATGGATGAATCCTTCAAGAAGGATTTACTGCCAATCATTCATTGAATTTTTCATTTCCTTGGTTGGTTTCTTTAAGAAGGATATGGATGCTCAATGTTTTTAAATATTCTTTTTGTTTATGAAACCTGTTTAGATAGGGTTGTGAGCATGTTTTGAATCATTTTCTAAATATACTTTGAACTTCATCTCTTTTCATCCGCCCTTGTATGATGAAATTTATCCATATCTAATGTAATTTTTTACATGATATTGTATATTATTGATGTTTTCAGAACTAGTTCAATTGTTTTATCTTTGTTTTCAAATAAGACAATCAATTGTGTTCTTTGAGTTGTAAAATAAGAAATGGTGATATGTGATTCTTACTTTTTCGTCTCATTGCCCAATTATTTATATTTTCAAATACTGTAAGCATGAGAGAGATACATGAATGTCGGGATTTTTGATCTGGGAACCTGGATTAACTGGAACAACCCACTCATGAGTTGCATGTAAGAAGGTCGGTGTACTCATCCATTTCAATTAGAGTCTTATCACTGTACCAGACTAAGCATTAATTCAATATGAATGATGGAAATCATATCTATCAACAATCATTATATCTCTAAATCTAACTACGATCTGACTAGATTTTCCCATGCTGATTCCTAGGAAGCATATACACTAGAAGAATAACGGGGAGGATCATTTGGACTTGATCGTTGCCATTTGAAGTAGCTAGAGAAGTGTCTCGATAGAAAACTGAGTGAAGTGGTTGGTAACAAACAACATTTGATTATTTTCATTTTTTCATTTTTTGTAGTACACTTTCTCTTTAGGTGTTTCATAATTGTCATTATGTTAACAAATTGTCTTCTCTTTTAGAAATGGTGGATCTTCAAGGCATTGTGGGGTTTCCAACAATAATTTACTAGAAAATATGGAACTTCTCCTATAAAAATATATTGTCGAGGAATGTATTTTAGTGGAGCCTACTCTCTCGGATACGTTTCCAACCCCACTTACCTATCTATGTTGTTCAATAAACATGTCTGTGAAGTTCTTGGATGTTTTGTTCCATGTAGATTTTTTTGACTTTATCTCCTCTCGATACAGGTTTTCAATGTATACATGGATGTTGCAATCTTGAAATGATATCCTTGAAGAATAAGGTCTACATGTATCACTTTATGAACAAATATTGTTGAATGTGTCAGATGATCTTGAATATGAAGATTCAGTAAAAAGGTACAATGTGATTATCCATTCTACTTTCTACTATTTTAACGATCTCTATATTTAATCTACTTTTACTGTAATATTATATACCACTTATTTATGCATTCAATAAATTCAATATTATGAATTTTAATGCCATGTTTTGATCCTGCAAACAAGGGGAATAGGTGAAGTAACACTGTATTTGGAGGAATAAACCATCGTGGAAGGTATAATGTGAATATCATTTAAAAAAATATAGTTTTTGTTACCTCTAACACCCTTTTTTTGAAAATTAAATGCTTGTGTGAAAAAATTTTGTAATATTTTGTTGGTTTCAAGAATATATCCAATATGTTTAAATTCTCATGTACATTGTTCCGGTTTCAATGCTCATTAATATTAATTCTTCTTTGAATTGTCGGTTACTTCATATATATTATTTCTGAATGGTACAAATAAATTTGTATTTGTTTTCATATAAAATTGATGTTTACTACTATTGTGATGATGTCTTAGAAACTTATACAACTATTAGTTATAATTTTAATAGTGTGTTAATTCTTTTATAGGTTATTTTTTTGATGAAAATTTTGAATGCACACATATGATATGATCATTATAACTGTTGTATAATGTGATTGGGTGATAAATCATCAGTAAACATTACCAGTGTAGGGATAGTCTTGGTCCAACATACCAGGTCACATGGTGGAGCTAGACTTCAATTTTTAGAAATACCCATAACGGAAAGGGAAGTGGGGACACATTTTGGAGCTGTGGATCATTATAAATTAGTTGCAGCACTTACATTGGCTTAGTTTTTATTATTTGTAATTTTACATGAATTGGATGTCAAATATAACCTGCATGAAATAAATCTTACCAATTCACATATCTGGAATGATCAGTTTACCTATATGGGTGTGTTTGTTATCATTATACATCATATATGAAGTTTTTCCAACACAATTACACTTAATTTTGTTTTATTGTGTAGATGTACTTATGTGAAAACATGGTACACTATACCAAACAGAACTTTATGTTAACAAACACACCCCAATAATTATATCATTTATTATGTAGATTTACTTCTGTGAAAACATGATTCAAGATTTCTTAGGTTTAATTATTTCCCTACTAGTCATACATATATATTTCTGGAATGCTTATTGTAGTGTTTCTCAATTTCTCATACTTAGTTTTTTATCAGATTTGTTATACATAGTTATGAAGTTCATATTGAAGTCTATCCCTATTATTCATGTGGAGAATGTATTCTTATTTTTATAATATTTTTTTGTAGGTAATCATATTTCGTGAGTGCGTACGTGCTCAACTCATGGTTTAATACCTCTTATTCCACCACTATAACTCTTTATCATCACTAAAAATCTAGGTACATCATTGCCTTTAATTTCCTGAAATGTTTTCATATTCGTCATCAATAATTTAACTTCAAAATGTTATTAGTTAATGAAATGTTTTCATATTGTGGTTTTAGGTTTGTAGAAGGTTAAACATGGAATGGACCTCTATCCAGAAATCCTATGGGTCTATGTAAAACCTCAGTTGTAAACTTATATTCTTATAAGGATCCAAATATTGATCAATCAAGATATCCTCATCAAACACACTGAGAGGGAAGTTGTATTTGTTGCGGATGCATAGCCACACAAGGTACTCTATCCAATAATTATATCATTTATAATGATATATGGTTCTTGCAGGTTGACTATGTTTTTTTCTAAGGGAGATGGAAAGGTGCTCTACTTGAACTAGCCTCCTTGATTTCGAGGCCGGTATTGTTCAGTTTTAATAAAAAGACATTGCTCAGGTCCTCATGTGTCCCCTATAAATTTTTCCCAGTCATTATTAAGATTTTTATCTGATAGTGTTAATATATATGCATTGCTCATTATACAGAAGATCATGTTTTAGAATAACTCAACCATATTTTCATAATATAATTCCTTTTAAATAAACAGTCTCTTATTTTACTTTTCATCCAAACTACCTCTTCCATATTTCATATAAAACTATTTTATAATTTCTTATACATCACTTTTTAATGATTTGTTATTCCTAACTATTTTTTTGTAGTGTGTCAAGAATAAAATATATGCAACATAATTTGGATTTTTTTCGAGATGTTTGGACAGGTGAAGTTGTTCTAGAGCAAATTTATTTTAAAGGAGTGAAGCCAATGGCAGAATCATGTTGATGAATGGCTGAGTCCTGTAGATAAAAATCTGGAGATGAAAAAAAACTGGGGATATTCAACTTGAAATATTCTTCATAGATTTCACTTGGATGATGCTATTTTTATCTTTAGCGTGTTTCTATTTTTGTGATCATTTTCTCATTGTCTGCAAAATATCTGAATGCATCATATCTATTAAATAATGCATCAATTTCATACATATTTCTTCATTGTGGACTTTAGTAATGCCTTAAACATGTATTCTTTTCTCTCATTGATGTATTTGTGTATTTTCATTATTGACAGCAACAACTGTTTTCACCATTGTGTTAGGATGTACATGATATTAATCCAATTGCTAAGGAGTAGCTCTCTAGGATCAATGTTGATCCCCATGTAGCATATTACTTCATATATAATATTTATCAATAGAACAAATAAATTTTTATTCCTTTTTATATAAAATTTCTCTTTATTACTATTGTGATGATGTTTTAATAAACTTCTACAATTATTCCAGTATTCCTTCTTGGGTTCATTCTCGTGATCCCCGTCATCTCCTCCAATGTTTCATGTGCATCAAATTTTCACTTCATCCCGGTACTCCTATTTCTACCACCACTCTCTATATATCCAATTCGTCCCCCTCCCCCTCTTGAGTTCCAATGCTTTCTCATTCGAATTGGGGTTACTATCTTATTTCATTCATTATGTATGTCAATTTTTTATAAATCAATATTAATATAAAGTATTATGTTTGATAAATAATATTCTAGAGTTAATAATAAGATTTAATTTATAGTGTCGTGCATCGCACGGGAAAAGTACTAGTATAAATTAATAAAGGGTTAAAATTTGTTAATTTTTTTTAGTAAATTAAACTATAATAAATCTAGGGGAATACTATTAAATATTTTATATATTAAATCATATTTATGTAATAAAGAAAAAATTTCATTCATGGATGTTCTATTTATAAATTTTTGGAGCTCAATATTATATTAAGAAATTATGGGTTCTAGTGCAGTACAATGGTTATATTTTTTCACTTCGTGGATGTAGAAAAATTATAATAATATATTTTTATCTCATTGTACAGCACTAGAACCCATAATTTCTTAATATAATATTGAGCTCCAAAAATTTATAAATAGAACTTCCATGAATGAAATATTTTTATCTGAAATTTCACTAATCACATCCATAAATATAGATATGATATTTTACATTTTAAACCAAGATATTTAAATTAATAAAGGGTTAAAATTTGTTAATTTTTTGTTAGTAAATTAAACTATGATAAAACTAGGGGAATACTATGAAATATTTTATATATTAAATCATATATATGTAATTAGGAAACATTTCATTCATGGAAGTACTATTTATAAATTTATGGTGCTAAATATTATATTAGAAAATTATGGGTTCTAATGCAGTACAATTGTTATAGTTTTTCACTCCGTGGTTGTAGAAAAATTATAATAATATATTTTTATTTGAAATTTCACTAATAACATCCATAAATACTACCCCTACTCTCATTCTTATGAAAACAATTTGAATTTATAGATTTATTTATCTCCTACTAAAACAGTAATAACCTAAATCTTCTTTTTATGTATGTTTTCCTTTTCTGGTCTTTATTGAGAAAAAGGGGAATTTTTGGAAATTTCTGAAGTACACACCGCGTACATTATGATTATATGTTGTGTACCTAGTTTCCGTTGGTAACTGTGTACTGGTTATTTAGCAGCCATGAACACAACCATTTGAGGTGACCTAGAGGACACCTAATGCAGAGTATAGAAATGGAATGTACACGTCGTTATGACAAAAATACATGCCGTGTAATATTTTTTCATTAAACGTACTAGGGTCACGTCTAATTTCCAGAAACGTCTTCTTCTAGGTTTCATTCGGCCGAGTTCTCCCATACAGTTGTGATCTTCCTCCATGCCCTCGACCGAGAAATCGATCTCTGATTCCACCACAATCAATTTCCTTTGGATCACATTGGTTGCTTCTCCCTTCTGGTCGTGCCTTGTTTCATGATTCATCTCATTTCTCATGTTATACTATATTGAAAATTTTAAATGTTTATGTAGATATTTGGCATTATAAGGTGATTCAAGCCCTGAGACTCAAATATATTGATCTTCCAATGCCGAGGTATGTGGTTTGGGCTTTTTTGTTGATAATCCTTGAGTAAAATGTGCATTTTTTCCTAATTTTAAACAACTGGTATTGTGCGTTTACCGTTTTAGCCCTATTGTTTTCCTGTTATGCATGTATTCTAGAGTGAGGTTAATTGTATCTGAATATGGTTAATTTCTATGCTTTGGATGTGGTTTCACAAGCATGTATTTTCTGTTTTGATGGTTGGGTCTAGTCTGCATGTTAGGCTTCTGTTTACATTCCCATTCCTAGTTGTAGGATGGTGTGACTATTGTTCGGACATGCTAATAAAATGTAGATATCTATCCAAGTAGTTCTTGAGGTTTAATTTGGCTAATACACACTGTTATACTTGATTGACTTACACAGGGCTATGAGAACCTAGTGTAGTTGCCAATAGATTGAATGGATGTTAAGGGCTTCTCCAGAGTGTCTAATTTACATATGATGCAAGACCATAGAAGAGAATTGACATTGAGCACTTCCTCAAAGAGTCTGTTATTCCTTGACGTAGTCCACAAAGGGTATGAGTCTTCAGGGCATCCCTAGAGTGCCTTTAGTTACCGATACGAGACTATATGAAGAATTTATGGGGAGTGATTCCTTAGAGAGTCTATGCTTAAGTAGAACCCGATGGGTGTGAATGAGTGCACTACCCAATGGTTTTCTTGTAAATGTTGGGTAAGACAAGAGGGGATAGGATGTTAGTACTTCCCAGAGGGTTCCCTATCATGTTATCTGCTTTCTTGTGTTGCAAGGTAGGCCTAGAGGAGATAAGATGTGAGTAAATCCCAGAGGCTCACCTTTTGTCTTTAGCTACATGCTTGTGTTGCTTGGTAGCACCATAGGGGATAGGATTTTAGTGCATCCAAGATAGTTACCATTTTTTCCCTTATATTATTATCTTTTTCTGAATGATTTGAAACTGTGGATTGTTACTACTGAGTACTTCCTTGTTTACTGCATTTATTTACAAACTGCCTGTCATATGTTCACTAACTATTAGGCACAGATCTCGTGGTGATTGCCTACAAAGATTTAGTGTCACACACTATTTGGGCCATTATTTTGGGCCCAAATATATTATATTGTTTTAGTTATAGATAAGGTAATTCTCCATTCTATTTAGGTACATGATTTTCTACGGAGGTGGAGAGCATGGGACCAAGATATAACTTGCAATGCTGAGGAGTTATTTACGGATTTTTGTCTGTAATTGGCTTAGTAGTGTTGTATTCCCTCATTCTGACTTGTTTGGATACTTTAATAGAAATATGTGTCATTCATTATTCATATATAAATGTGTGTGCTCCAATTTATTATTTTCCAGTCTTCTGCTATTTACTTTTGTATGGATTATTACTGCTTCCGCTATTGTGATATCTTTCTTCTACGTTGTTACTCTACCTATGAGGGCATAGTTTCCCTACAATTACACCCATGGCCCTAACTGTTAATCGGAATCCTCTACCATAGTTTCATTTTCTGGTCATTTCTGTGAAAAATAGGAATTTCTTGAAATTTCTGAAGTATACGCTCTGTAATCAGTTAATGCGGGTAGCCGTGTGATGGCCGTGTAGCGGCCATGCACTCAACCATGTGATGGTGACCTTGAGGCCTCCAAAAGAATAGTACCGAAATGGAAAGTACACACCACATACCTAAAAAGTACATGATGTTTATTTTCTTTTTTATTCATAAAACATACCGGGGTCACGTCTAATCACTAGAAACATCTTCTTCATGGTTTTGATTGGCTGAGAGATCCCGAATAGCCATGATCTTCCTCCAAGCCCCGAACCGAGCAACCAGACAATGGTTCGACCCCCATAGATTGCATTGGGATCTCCTTATTAAGCTCTACCTTCTATTCAAGCCTCATTTATTGATTCCTCCTCTTTCTCAAGTT
The DNA here is from genome assembly GCA_963277665.1 of Viscum album. Taxonomy (NCBI): domain Eukaryota; kingdom Viridiplantae; phylum Streptophyta; class Magnoliopsida; order Santalales; family Viscaceae; genus Viscum; species Viscum album. The sequence continues at coordinate 96,101,198 of OY728160.1, forward strand.
ATCCTCTATTGATTGTTTTATATGGTTTCTTAGAAATTCGGAATTATAAGGTTATTCAAGCCCTGAGACTCAAGTTTATTGATCTTCCAATACCGAGTTTAGTGGTTTATGCCTTTCCATTATTGGTCTTTTAGTTATATGGTCAATTTCACCCAATACCCATGAATGGGGTATTGTGTCTTTACCATTTTAATCATATTGTTTGCCTTCTATGCTTGTATTCTTGAGTAGCGGTTAATTTTATGTGAATAAGGTTAATTTCTATGCTCGGGATATGTTTTCCAATGCATGTTTTGCATGTTTTGACCATTTTGTCTAGTCTGCCTATTAGGATATTTTTTTCTTTCCCATGCCTAGTTGTAGGATGGTGTGACTATTTTTATAACATGATGATATGCTATATACTACTAGCCAAGTAGTTCCTGAGGTTTTCATTGGATGATATGTGCTGCTATGCTTTCATGACGTAGACAAGGCTTTGAGAACCTGGGGTAATAGACCACAGAGATAATGGACGTTGAGGGCTTCTCTAGAGTGCATGTTTTACTTATGATGTGGGACCACATGGGGAATTGATGTTGAGTGATTCCTCAAAATTTCAATAGTTCCTCGGCATGGGCCAAAAATGGTATGATAAGTAAGTACTTCCGTAGAGTGCCTTTAGTTACTGATACGAGACTATAGGAGGAATTGACGGTGAGTGCTTCCTCATAGAGTATATGATTCTGCTGAACCAGAGGGGTTAGACTGAGTGTACTACCTAGACAGTTTCTAGTACTTGTTAGGTAGGACTCGAGGGAATAAGTTGGGAGTACCTACCAGATAGTTACATTTCATTTTATCTATTTGTTTGTGTTGCTAGGTAGGTCGAGAGGGGATAGGCTATGAGTACTTCCAGGAGGGTAACATATTGTGTTTAGCTACTTTTTTGTGTTTCCATGTAGGACCAGAGGGGATATGTTATGAGTAAATCCAAGAGGGTTACCAATTTTTGTTACCTGCTTTGTTTAGCTGTTGTTGAATGATTTTAAACTGTGGATTATTACAACGGAGTACTTCCTTGTTTATTGCATTGATTTACTTAGTGTCTGCCATATATTTACTTACTGTTATGCATAGATCTCATGGTTGTTGACTTCTGGGATTTAGTCGGACACCCTATTTGAGCCATGATTTTTCGCCCAAAAAATTTATATTATTGCAGATATAGATAATGTAAAGAACCATTTCACTTCAGGTACTTGATTTGCTGTGGAGTTGGATATAATGGGACCAAGATATAGCTTGCGATGTTGTGGGGTTGTTGGCTAATTTTCATTTTTATTTGGCTTAGTATTTTGGTATTCTAGTATTGTGACTTGTTTGGTTGTTTTCCTAGACATAAGTATCATGAAACATTCATATATATATATATATATATATATGTGCGTGTGTGCTCCAGTTTATTATTTTCCAAACTACTTTTTTTTTACTTTTGTATGGATTTTTACTGCTTCCGCTATTGCTATTGCCTTCTTCTACTATGTTACTCTACCAATTATAGAATGGTTTCCCCAATATTACACCCAAGGCCCTCGCTACTAGTCAACAACCTCTAGAATTTCAGGAAATGCACTTCAGTCCATGTGACCAACCGGGTATAGGGAACCTTTGGGAGGCTTCCTGAATCGGAATGTTACAAAGAGTTATCAGAGGAATTATTTTCATCCGAAATACTATTTGGAGCATTTAGGCAGGGATAGGAGGCAATAGGTACTTGGTAATAAGCTACTCCTAGGACTAGCTAACCTGTGTATAGGAAAAATCCAATCTACCTTAGTTATTGAAATTTTTCTGGTCTTTCAAGTATACAGTTTCTTTGATTTTCATCGTTGGGTGACTCATATGTTTTTTTATATTATAGTTGATGTTATTATGGTTCTATTTATGTTGCTACCTAATGATATGAGGGTTTTTCATCACATGCAACATATAGTCACTTGCTAGAAATCACATGTCATGCATTCTTGACATGCCAATTATGGTGCATTAGAAATTGCATGTTGTTGCAATTGATGTTTTGTAGAATATGCATGTGTTTGTGATATTTTATTTGATATAATCCCTTTTTTTGATAGGGTATCTTTTCTGTATGATTTTTTTAAATGAATGCAATATTTTGGTTCTTGAGTTCTTATGGGCCCTCATAGATCAGAAATTGGTGGACCGTTGCCTTTTTTCTTGTTTATAACATGTATAAGATTCCAAGATTTAATTCATGGGGAGTATGGGCCCTCAGACATTAGAATTTAATCTTTAATGTTTGTTTCAGTGCTCTTTTGGGCTTCAGAGTAGTTTCTAAGGGTTTCTGTCCGGAAGAACCCAAAAACAAAACACACCATGTGGTATTGACTACACCCCTGATATGCTTCTGTTTAAGAAAAAAATATTTTTTGAATTACACGCCGTGTACCATATGTACATGCCGTGTAATATCTAACCATGTCACATTCCATGTGGGTAGAGGCACGAGATAGGAAAATCATTTTGTTAACACACCGTGTACCATTCATACATGCCATGTTGTGTTTACCATGAGCCTACCCGTGTAACTAACAACTCAGTTTAGTGTTATCCTTCTTAGAACATGTTGTTTCTGTCTAGAACATGCCATGTTTTGTCAGCCATGTAGTAGGCTGTGTAGCTAACAACATGGGTCAGTGTTATCTTTCCCTAGTACACGTCGATTGTGTCTGGAACACGTCGTGTTGTGTGAGCTTGGTATTCAGCAGTGTCACTAACAACACGGGTTAGGGAATCACATATAGTACACGACATGTCTGGCACAAACACATTGTGTAGTCTCATTTTAAGGAGAACAATGTGGTTTTTCTATGTAGAAGGAATCAGACAGGGGAAGAGGATTCCTTTACTTGACATGTATTAGGTGAACACGTCTTGTGTTTGTGGTGTTACACTATCTGTTTGGTAGAAGTGAACGCCCATGGGAATGGCCTAAGAGTACATGTTCTGTTAGGGTTATACACATCATGTAGTCATGTTTTGAGAAATTTGAATGTTTCTTTCTTTTTTTCCCTTCTTATTCCATCTAGTTTTCAATCCTTGATAATCTTGATCTAAGGTGTGTGTTTGACCTTACAGAGTCATGTCACCGAGAAATCCTCTGGCCATATTCTAGTTGTAGGGTAGTGACCAAACATCGGATATGGATGATCCAGGGCTAACTATGGATCCTCCAGTTGTGCCAGCCTTGGCACCAGTAATTATATTTGATGTAGGTGCTGATGCACAGTTCAGGGAAGGCGTTATGAGGATGATGTAGACATTTCAGGGAGCACTTCCTCCCGCCCCATTGATGGAAGAATTGACGTGGGTCTTTCAGTAGAACATACTTCCACCTTCATAGGGGAAGGAGGACCTCAGGCTGTAGAGTCATGGTTAAAATATAAGCTTTCTATCTTTGAGAATCATTAAACACCTACAAAGAGGAGAGTCGAGATTGCTACTTATATGATTCGGGACTCCGCCAAGAGATGGTGGGATGTGATCTCACAGGATGGATGCCAGCAGGTTATTCAATAAGATGAGTTTCAGCACATCTTCTTTGACTAAATATATCCGGAGACCTTGAGGGTCGATCATGCCCGAGTGTTTATGAGTTTTGAGAAGGGATCTTTTTCTGTCATGGAGTATTCCTCTCACTTTACCGAGCTACAGTTCTTCAGGGCTATTTATGGAGGAGATTAGTTATTACTGGGAAGGAATTTATAGGTTGGTCTGAGGAAGGACAACCAATTGTAGGTGAACATCTTCAAGTTTACTTTTATCACTTCGATCGTCAACTAGGTGCTGATCACAGAGCACAATATGAGGTATTCTGGAGTTGTGAGCTAGTGCGACTCGACATATGGAGTTTGTATCCATCCTAATGATTGTAGAAAGTGCCACATGGAGTCATCGCATAGTGATCCAAGGAGGTGAGACACTTTTTATGGTATCCAGGTTGTGTGCTACCAGTGTGGTAAGAGCAGGCATATGAGTCCACATTTATCGAGAGACCCAGTGGAGTGCCGATCTAGCGGAAAGATGGGAAAACTTTAGAACTTCTGTCGGATCTTCTCACCAGCAGCTGGTGATAGGGGGTTTCTATTAATCCTCATTTTGGAGCAGCACCACTAGTTTCTCACTGATTTGGGAACTGGATTTCTTCCGTCTGTTTAGGCCGAGGTAGAAGTTGTGGTCGTGTTAGTCCAGTTACTCAATTTTTAGCGACAATAGGGTTGAAGATCTTATGGTGGTCAAGATTTTGGAGTAGAGCATACCAAACAGGTGCCAGATCTCGAACCATCTACAGTTCAAGGTATGATCTTAGTTTCCTCAGTTTTATCTTCTACTCTTTTCAATACAGGGGCTACCCATTTCTTTATATATGTTTCTATTCTGGAGATCCTTGGTCTCTACATCTTTTATTCTACTGATATCTTGAAGCTAGACACTTCGTTGGGGACTAGAACAGCTTGTGTACATCATTTCAAGGAGTTCCCCCTAGAGGTTGGTGGGAATCACTTTTTATTGGACCTCTATGTCCTGGAGATGATAGAATATGATTTCATTCTCATAATAGACTGGTCTCTTTCCTTCTAGGAAGTCATCGACTGTTATCAACATAGTGTGAGTTTCACATCACCATACTGGATATCATTTCTAAATAATGGAAAGTTGGATATCCAGGCAAGCAGAGCGAGACCAGAGCATCATGGGTGGGGAGGAGTTACAACCCATATTGCTAGTCTATATCTAGATGAACAAGGGAATTCACAGTAAGACTTCCCTCCAGTGGTGGATCATTTCGGGGATGTATTTCAAGAGGAATTTTTAGGTTTTCATATGGAGAAAGATGTAGATGAGTCTATTGTTCTAGTGCTATGAGTGACACAAGTATCCATTCCTCCTTATAGTATGGACATACTATAGTTTCAGGATCCCAATAAGCAATTAGTGAAGTTACAGGAAAAGGCTTTCATCCGACCCGGTACATCTCCTTGGGGATCACATGTCCTGTTTGTGAAGAAGGAAGACTCCACACTCAGGAATTTCATGGATTATCGGAAGCTGAAACAGTTGTCGATCATGAAATGATATCCTTTTGCAAGTATTGATTATCACTTCGATCTGCTTCGAAGCGCCCAGGTGATCTCGAAGATTGAATTGTTGAACTGTTATCATTTGTTGCATGTCTGAACCTCTGATATTCCTCTTCAGCATTCTGGAGTAGGTAAGGTCTATACGAGCATATGGTTATGTCGTTCGGTCACACGAACACGCCTGTTGTTTTTATGTAACTAATGAACCGATTGTTCCATCCATACTTGGATTTCTTTGTGGTGGTTTTCATGGATGTTATCTAGTTTACTATCAAACTCAACACGTCCATTCCAAACATATTGAGATAGTTATAAGAACACTAAGAAAGTATGAGTTATATGCTAAGCTCTCAAAATTCCACTTTTGGAAGTACCAAATTAACTTATTGGGTCATGTTATCATAGAGAGAGGATTATCAGTAGACCTAGAGAATGTGAGAGTAGTAGTTTCTTGGGAGAAGTCAAAGAATGTCATTGATCTATTAATTTTCCTAGGGATGTATGGATACTAAAGATGCTTCATTCAATATATCCCATGATTAATAGCGCCACTAACGTGCCTAACTAAGAAGGGTGAAAAGTGTCTATGGATATATTCTTGTGAGTTAACCTTTCAATAGATGAAAGGGAGGTTGAATTCAGCAATGATATTATTAATTCCTAAGATAGGAAAGAGATATACTATGTACTGTTTTGTATCAGGTATCAGGTAGGGAGCTGTGATTATGCGGGGGGAATGAGTCATTGCGTACGGGCCTCGATAGTTGAGGCCACATGGAAGGAATTACCAGATGCAAAATATTGATATGGAAGCACTTGTTCATGCCTTACACATTTGGAGACACTATCTTTTTTGAGAGAATATTGTGGTTTTCACTGACCACAAGAGTCCCAAGTACATCTTCAATCAGCGTGATCTAAATTTGTGACAGCACAGCTGGGTCGAGTAACTTTAGTCTTTTGATTTCGAGCTTTCCTATATGCCTGAGAATGGTTACATAATAGCTAATGCGTTGAGTAGGAGGACTCAGTTAGAGGTAGTTCGGGAGGCCAGTAGTGAGTGGAAGCTTATGGAAATGTTATCTGAGATGCATTTGGATGTGCATGATAGGTCGAGGCAGACTTTTCTTTCTTTTGTAGCGGTTACCTCTACTCTTATTGATCGATTGATAATGAGGAATCTATCAGAATCTGAAGGCCCAGTCCTATGAGAAAGTGTATTAGGAGAGGACCCTATTCCTAGATGGTCCATTGGTGAGGATGAGATCATGCGTTTCTAGGGGAACGTTTGGGTGCTAGCTCACATATGGGAGGAGCAGATGCAGGACATTCATTCTTCAGTTTGGGCAGTTCATCCTGGTTTCAACTTAATGTATCGTGATCTAAACCATTAGTATTAGTGGCCATGTCGGAAGAGAGATGTTTCTAGTTACTTCATGTGGTCTTCCACCTGTCAGCAAGTGAAGGCAGAGCATCCGCGTCCAGTAGGGAATTTAAAGTTGTTACCCATTGTCGAGTGGAAGTGGAATGGTGTCTCAATGGATTTTGTGACAGGTTTACCAATTTTTCTATGAGGTAATGATGCATTTTGGGTTGTCATTGACAGACTCACGAAGTTTTATCACTTATTACTGATCAATGATACCTTTAGTGTTGATTAATTGGGATGGTTGTACATCCGTGAGATTGTACACTTACATGGAGTTCAACACTCAATTGTTTCAGATAGAGATGCACGTTTTACATCTCGGGTCTATTAGGTTCTATAGAAGGTGTTAGTTACATAGGTACATTTAGGTACAACTTACCACCCCCATACTGATGGCCAATCTGAGTGTACGATTCAGGTTCATGAGGACATGCTCTGAGCATGCATCCATGATTTTGGTGGTTTATGGTATCAGAACTTACTACTTGTTTTGTTTTCCTAAAACAATAATATTCACGAAACTTTTTAGATTGAACCATTTGAGGCTTTTTATTGTAGTCCATGTCGATCACCCTTTTGATGGCTAGTGGCAAGAGAGGCATCTTTGCTGGGACCTCATCTTGTTCAAGAGACCATAGAGTAGATAGAGATGATTTAGAAGAAGATGACTACTGTACAGTCTAATCATAAGTATTATGGTGATCTGAGGAGACGACCTCTATTTCTTGTGGTCGAGGATCAGGTTTTCATACCTTTCATACCGAGGTTTGGGCACATGGGGATTAGGAGGCAGGGTAAGATTTTTCCTAGTTATGTCGGTCCATATTAGTTGATAGTGAGAGTTGGGCCGGTTGCATATCTTCTGCAGTTACCTCAGAGGTACAGAGCTTTGCATGAAATCTTTTGTGTTTCTTATATTAGATGTTACTTCTCAAACCAATCTCATGTCCTTCAACCTGAGGAGGTTGAGTTGTATGTGGATGCGTAGTTTGAGGAACATTCCATCCTGATTGTTGATCACCGTACAATGTTTCTCTGTGGCCAGTCTGTTCCTCTAGAATGAGTGCAATGGCTGTACAGGCAAGTACATGATGATAATTGGATGAGGGAGGCCGATGTATGAGCACAATGGCCAGAGCTTTTTAGGGATTCTTCTTCTATGCCTCCATTCCAGTGATATTCGGGGATGAATTTCATTATGGGGGGATGTTTGTAAGAACCTAGATATTCTTTTCAGTTATGAAATCATTTTCTGGTCATTTTTGAGAAAAAGATGAATTTATCAAAATATCTATATTAGACACCATGTACATTATGAGTTCATGCCATGTTCTTTATGAGTAAATTGCATGTATTAAGTTACTGCAGGTTTCTATGTGCTGGACGTGTAGCATCCATGCACACGGCCATGTGGGGGTGACCTGGAGGCCACTTAAAGCGGAATGCGGAAACGGTAAGTACACACTGTGTAACTCAAAATTACATGATGTGTATGTTATTTCATTAAACATTCTGGGGTCACGTCTAATCACTAGAAATGTATTAATCTAGGTTTTGTTAGGATTAGAGCTCCCATATGACTGCGATCTTCCTCCGAGCACCCGATCGAGCAACTGAACTCCGATTTTATTTCCATCCATTGCGTTTAGATCACCTTAGTATGATCTCTCTTCTGAGGGAGCCTCATTTCATGATTTCTCCTCTTTCTCATGTTATCCTACGTTGAAATTTTTAGACTTTATTGTTGATATTTGGTGTTCTAAGGTGATTCAATCCCAGATACTCATGTATATTGATCTTCCAATGCCATGGTAGGTGGTTTGTGAGTTTATGTTTAGTGTCTTTGAGTTATATGTGAAAACTTTCCCAATACCCATGAATGGGGTATTGCATGTTTACCGTTTATGCCCTAATTTTTTCCTGCTAAGATTGTATGCTTGAGTAAGGGTTAATTTTATATGAATAAGTTTAATTTCTATCAGTTGGATGTCTTTTCCCATGCATGTTTTTTCTATTTTGACTGGTGGGTCTTGTCTTCCTGTTAGGCTACAATTTACATTCTGATGCCTAGTTATAGGATGGTGTGTCTATTCTTCTGACATGTGATATGTTATAGACTACTAGCCAAGTAGTTCTTGAGGTTTACATTGGCCGATACACGCTGTAATGCATGTGTGACTTACAGAGGGCCATGAGAACCTAGTGTAGTAGAGCATAGGAAAACTGGACGTTGAGGTCTTCTCCAGAGTGTCTATTTTCCTTATGATATGAGACCACATAGGGAATTGACGTTGAGTTCTTCCTCAGAGTGTCTTTAGTTCCTCGACATGGGACATAGAGAAAATGATACATAAGTGCACCCCTAGAGTGCCTTTAGTTATAGATATGAGACTACATGAGTAATTGACGACATGTGCTTCCTCAGAGAGTCTATGATTAAGTTGAACCAGAGGGATTAGACTAAGTATTCTACCTAGGGGGTTGCTTGAACATGTTCGGTAGGGATAAATGGGATATGCTGTTAATAATTACTAGAGATTTACCTGTCATGTTATCTATTTTCTTGTTTTTCATGGTAGAACCTAAGGGGATAAACTATGAGTACTTTCCAAAGGGTTAGCTGTTGTGTTTAGCTACTTGCTTGGGTTTCCAGGTACGACTAAAGGGGATAGGTTGTCAGTACTTCCCAGAGGGTTACTAGTTTGTGTTAATATACTTCGATTAGCTGTTGCAGAATAATTTGAAACTGTGGATTGTTAATGCTGAGTACTTCTTTGATTACTGCATTTATTAATTTTTTGCCTGCCATATATTCACTGACTATTAGAAATAGATATCATGGTAGTTTCTTACTATGATTTAGCCTCACACCCTGTTTGGATCATGCTTATGTTCCCAAATAGATTATATTATCTCATGTACAAATAAGGGAAAGAACCCTTCTAATTTAGGTACTTTATTTTCTGTGGAGCTGGAGAGCATAGTACCCAGCTATAGCTTGCGATGCTGAGGAGTTATTTGCTGATTTTATTTTGTACATGGCTTAGTACTATTGTATTCCAGCAATCTGATTTGTTAATCTACTTTCCTAGACATATGTATCATTCAGCATTCATATATATGTGTGTTCTCCGGTTTATTTTTTTCCAGTTTTCCACTGTTTACATTTGTATGTATTATTACTACTTCTGATATTACTGTTGCTTTCTTCTGCTGTGTTAATCTAGGAATAAATGAATATTTTCCCCACAATTACACCCAAGGACCATTCTGTTAGTGTTCAGTCACTGGATATTTGGGAAAATCTCTTGAGGGGATGTGACCAACCGAGTATTGAGCGCTTCTGGGTGGCTTCTGGAACTAGGATTTTATAGAAACTCTCTCATATATATCTCTTCATTCATGATGAGTTTGGTTATATTTAAGATCGAGTTCTAATCAATCAATCTCATTATTTGTACGGATTTCCATTTCTCTCTTATGGTTTTATATATTAATTTCCTTATTTATATCATTATTTATATAAATATATTTTGCGACTCTATGATATGTGTTAATGTTATTATATCCCCATGGAATTAATATCATAGAAACATTAACTATAACCATTATATTATACCATTTTTGAATGTTCCCAATATAATAGTGTATAGGTTGATTCTCACTCCCTTTAAAATTTCTAGTTTACATTACCATTGAATGATTGTATAAAATATACAACGTATAAACCCATTATATTATTTAATATTTTTCATTCCATTATCAACCCATGTCACCCATGTGAACAATAATTTCACTCACATTAGGACCAATTCATACACCATTACTATTACTAAAACTCATTATTGGAATGAAAATCCTATACTTTGGTATAGTAAAAAAGTGTTTGTTTTAACAAAAAAATACATACATGTGGGGATTAACATGTGAGTGTGGTTTCATAAAAGATTCATCTAGTGTTTATAAACAATAAATGAGTTGGTCTTGTATATCTTAATAATCATCTTGTATATAGTGAAAAGGTCCTTACTCCACACTAGGTTTAAGACATCTAGGGGATATGATTTGGATAATTATATTCCTATTTATAAACCAAAATGTAGAATATATATAGTGGTGTAAAGTGAATTTATCAATATGATATCCTATCACTGATGTCCTTTTTTCTACGAACATTTATAATTGGAAATCATCACATATACACATTATCTTTAACATCAAATAAGTAAATTTTTGGGTTCTTTTTTTAAAGTATATGAATTATTTTTTATTTTTTATTTGTGCAATGGTAATTCATATCGAAATTATTATTAATTTATTAACTATAGAAATCTGGTTGTGAACCATAATATATGTTTATACATATGTTAATACCTTGTGTAAGAATATCCATTTGGAATATTTTACATGTATTTTTAAGCTATTAATCATTGATCATTGTACCATGTGTATCCTATATTTGTTATGTTTTATTTGGAATCAATTGGATATTTTTCAAGTGTGTGGGTCCTATAATTATACATCATTTTAGTGTAGTGGTGTGTATTTTAGGAAAACATATATAGGGTAACTGGATTTTTCTAACCCTTTTTGTATAATGACATGTGTTTTCCTCAAAAAAATATTAATTATGTAAAAATATTATAAAATTACATATTTTATATTATTATTTGACTGATTTCGTCATGAACTAACTCAATGGGGTGCAAGAAACAATTAACCAAATCCAACCTTAAATAGTCTAGTGGATGAATATTAGAGAAAATATGTTTTATCACACACATAGGAGGAATTTTTCATAAAAACCTGTATGCACACACACACCTCCAAGTGCATACAATGGTGAAATGTAAAATAGCTGAAAAAATGAATCCATAAAAAATAATTGAAAACCATAGTATAATAGAATGTAAAAAATCATTAAAAGGTAAAAAAATGCATGATTAACCAGAAATAGAAAGTAATGTCTGACATGATCAAATGGAGGGGACTGTAGCCAAATGAATCACTAGTATAAACCTAGATATGTCTATCCCAAACTAGATCCATATACTCCATGTCAAAAAGTAATATAGAAATATGTCTTTCATCTTCATATAATACAATAAATTTGGAAATTCCCTATGTAGGGATGATTATAACAATATCTAGTAGGAAACCCTAAAATCATCATGAAAAATCATCAAGAGTAAAAGAAATATATACAATGGTATAGATATGTAACAAATTTATGATGAATATATATATATATGTTAAATAAATACCCAAAGTCCTCAGATTAGGTCCCAAATTTAATTCTAATATAGGATTCTAGCGCTAACGTTCCATTAAAAAACTCGTCTAAGAGAATACCCTTCATGAGTCAGATAGCTATTATGACAACTGTATGAGAGGTAGTGACAATCTTGTATTTACAATTAAAAGTATACCGTGGAAGTCTAAAAAGTTAAATTAAGGAGATTAGGATCCCATCTAGGTCAATGTGGGAAACTAATAACTAAATTTAGATTATCCTACTAAGAAGAGGATTATCATTCATGTAGTGATGGTCATGATGATTTTAAGAATTCTACATTGTGCATGAAGATGATATAAGATCTCACTAATGGACTCAAATAAGGATTCCCACAACTCATTCTATGATATCCAGATGAATGGATCATTTTCGTATGTGAAGGAGGTGATTCCATAATAAGACATAGGGAAAATATATGGGGAACAAACCAAAATGAAAATTTTCTAATAAATAGTAAACAATGACATTAAGACAACTATGTTGGAGTAAAAAACAATTGGAAGGGGTACACATTGTCTTCCATCGACCTGCATACGTAATATTTAAATTATCCAAGTCCATGAATGTATATGTTCACCTGGATTGTGGCTTACCATGTACTAGTGCATAGCATATCCCATGTGTATTTTCCATGTCCATTTCTATGTAGGATTATAGGGAACTTTTTTCCCTTAAACTCCCTCAAAGTGCCTTTATACCATCTGATGTTCAAAAAAAGACATTAAATAGGGTGACATGTTGTGTGATATTGGCACATGAAACTTGATTATTATCTTTTTATGGAAACTCTACCCTATACAGAGAGGGTCCCACAATGTGTTTAGTTCCAAATTACACAATGTGTTCTGTAGAAACTTTTGGATCTTCAGGTCTGGAATTGTGCATTTTTTCCTAAACTATCATCCACCACATAAAATATGCTCTATTCTAGAAGTAAATATATTCATCATACAAAGATTTCCATCATCTAGAAATCTAGATACGGCCATCAAATTTTTTGGATAAATTCATTCAATCATTTCCTTCATTGCACGTCAAAAACACCAAAATCAGTTATCGTCACTATGTGATCTATTTCTAATTCCATCATTGCACCACAATTACGTCATTCCAATCCAAAATCATCGAATCTATGAATTGAAAAACGAAATGGTAGTTTAATGATCAACATCATTGGTAAATGTAGAAACACAACACTATGGAGAACACCCATTAAAAATGATGAATCCGGGGTGAAAATAAAAATGAACAATCACAAGGTATGGACATCAGTTGATGTTTCAATCGACCTCGATTCATTTATGTTAGAATTATGAATGAATAGATAATCAATAATCACAAATAAATTCTTCCAATTACCATGTGAATCTAACCCATCCCACAATATATATGATACGTGGATCAATCGATTGGTTTATTAATCAATATTCATCATAAATAATATTATAGGAATGAAATATAATAAAAACAAACGACCAAACATTATTCGGATCAATCCTAGTTGAACAATGAATCAGAATAATTTCTTTTCATGAGATCCTTGAGGTATGATGGTGCATGATCATCAACATGATCAGGATTCATCATCATTTTCCATGAACTCTCTCCTCCAATGGCTCCTAGGACTTTATGAAATATATTACAAGCTGGAGAAAGTCTATATAGCCATATATTTGAAGCGGATTTTGACAGCTATGTAAAGTATAAATAAATAAAATAAATAAATAAATATTTTTTATTTATATACACCTATGTTAAATTCTTTAAAATTTGGCCATGAAGTAAAAGATTATATCATTCCTATATTAAAACCAGCATTGTATACTCAACATTTCAATCAAATTTATGATCCTGGACCCCTATTAAGAGTAATTCAATTTTTTCCATAAAATATCATTCTCTCAATTAATGATATATTTAATGATTTATCCGTGGGTACATTGGTCCTAAAAATATCACACCGTCCTAGCACCTAGCAGTGGATATATTCCAAATTATTACACACAAAAATGATTACATAACATTTTCTCTTTCACGGATTTTCATCCCTGAAATGAAAAATCAATGTTATTAAAGTGAATGTAAACTCTCAACAACATCTTCTTCTACCAAGAGAACATTCAATGATTTCCTATGCTATCAAAAAACATGTGCTGAAGGAAAAAACTGAGCGTAAAAGGATATTTTAACAATTGGTTCTCAATTCTTGTGGCTCATTGAAATATAAACTCTAATCCCACTATCTATCTCACCCAGATCATTATTTTACAACGAGGTGTGGATATAAGAAAAAGGAAAACTGAAAACTATTATTGTATTTGGGTAAAGGGGTACACTAACTCGCTTACATGACACAATAGTAATAAATGGAAGGCCTATTATTCCTGAAAATTTCCCACCATCCAAGATAAGTCTCTATAAATCATCAATTCCAAATGCCTCCAAAATTATTCAAAAATGGACAAATAATGTTTTTTATATAGTCCTTATCGACCAATGGATGAAATGCACCATTAAAACCATCACTAGCATCCCATATATGAACGAAGAACTGTTACCCACTAGCAGAGACCAGTATTCCAGTGTCCTATAAGGTCACTAATTTATCACCACGAAAAGGTGGTTCTATTGTTCGGGAATGTTAATTATCATGATATGAAATCCACACTGATGGTATATTACCCTCTTTAAAATGAATCCATTATGACATGGAAACCTTAATTCGGTTCCACAAATCATGAATGGTTAATTTTACATGGACAAAATGATGGGGGAGGAACATTGTTCCCAACTAAAATTGAATTCCCAAGGGATTCTCGCATCCTCTTCCGAATCATGCCATGATATGATAATAACAACCAACACCAATCATCAAGGGAATTACCCAAATGAAGACAACCTATTGCAAAAATATGTGTCACCACCTCTCAAAAAATCCTTTTCATTTATCACCCTCGTACAATTGAAACAACCATATTTTAACATAGAAACTCACTGAAAATATATTTTCTACCCACTAATTATAAGATTTGTTATTACATCATCACCTCCAATAGATTTACCATTTATAGGGAAAACCACCATAGAACCATATCTCACATTATGAAAAGAATCAATACTCATCCCTATTGAATGAAGGATGTGATTCCATCTTTCAAGGAAATCGAATCATAAATGTATCTAGTGGATAAATAATCAAGAAATATCCCATAGTTGGAATTCCCAATACATGGCTCTCTAAATCATTGAATATGTGAAGGAGTAACAACCATCAACTGGTTGTATATTGCACCTTCCTCACCCAAAAAATGCTCAAATTCAAAGAGTTTAAGAACAATGACACCTCTACTAACAACTATGAAAAATATTCCTTACTGAGAGAATCTTACACCATGTTCTCTTTTCATTTATTTTATAAAATCTCCAAGGCATCTTCATGGGGGAACTAAAACCAACTCCTCAATCCCACATCAATATCCTTCTGTGAGAAGATATATTTTAGACTCTTATGGCCAAAGTAGATGATAAAAAACTCACCATCTAGTAGTGTTAGCACATCTTTAGTGCAAAGACTACCACTGGAAGCTCAACATCATGGGTCTCATAGTTTCAATCAGGCAGTCTCAACTGACGTGAAAGAAAGAAAAAAACTATCTACATATAAATCATAACTCAACCATATATGGACTCTAATACATCGAGGAATAGGACATACATGGAACACTCTTATGGAAAAATCAATAAGGGAGTGCTCGTCAATTTCATCCTGAGCACTAGAATGCACTCCTAAAAAAATTTCATCCACATGGATGGATGAACCTTTTAGGTTTACATTGTAAAGGGTGATTTAATTATAGAGAAATGATTTACAAATATCTAATTATATCCTACTAACACAAATAGATTATGCACCTTGGTAACTCTGTTGGGTGGATCCATAGCTAGAACTACCTGAACCATTACTTGGTCTATTACTACACTAAAATCGGAGGTGACATATCCAACGAAATGGACCATTGAATATAAAACCATATCAACTAGAGATTCCATGTTACTAGAATTCCCAACGAATGTGTAGAACCATACTCATGTGTCTCATGTGCTCTAAATCTAACACAAAGGAAACATGGTTTCCACCAATGAAGAGTACCACGAATTGATCCAAGAAGGGTTATGGATCTAGTACATATGTCTATCAATTAATATTTGGTGTAAAAATAACCAATAGGTATTAACATCGACTCAAAAAAACACAATATATTTAGATATATACTTCTAGTATATCCCTATTCCCAACTTGTGCCTATGATAACCAGTATCAAGTAAATATCTCAAATACACCTTACCTTTAACCAATGGGTAAAGGGGTCATAAATTTTTAGGGTTGTAAACATTCCCTCATGTAATATAACCAAACTAACATTATTACACATATATCTTCAATATCTCATCTTCCTATCATGTGAACAACACAGGATGGTATAAGAACACAAACTAGGTCTTACAAATCCTTTGCAATGTTTACTCCTCCATCCACACTTCCAGCAGTTATAACTATACGACGTCATCTAACATGATTGAAAATATGCCAGTCATCCCTGTTGAAGATCCATGCTGAAAAAACTCTCATGGGTGAGGTAAAACCTTCACATCCTTATGAAGTGTTCCCCCATACTCTTCCATATTCATAGGAAAAAAAATCATATATCATCCACTACATCACGGGTAATACTAGCCTACTGATAAGGTTTTTTTGGAACGTACTACAAATTTTCATATCATAGACTCGCTGGGATAATTCCTTATCAATAAAGGAAATTCCCTCCCAAAACTATACACAACACTACTATATATCTTATAAAATATATGTGATGTTTTCATAAGACACCAATCCATTCTGAGGGAAGAATTATGGGGTTCCACCAAAACTATTGAATTATTTCCACATGGGGTTTCTAATCTCCTCCACGAGTCAGGTCACACAATGTTAGAAGTATGAATTATATGTTCTTCATTGTATGAACCTCCAAAACAAGGGTCAGGAAAATAGTCCACCAACAGTATTAAAATCTCCCAATCATGCGATAGACTATGATACCAATGGCTAATGACCGGGTGTAAAATCCTACAATGGTAGTCAAGGCAAACATTTTTCATTAAAAAAATACTAATTCCACCATTAGATCCCACTACATGGAATACATTAATTAACTATCCCATATGTTTAATGCCATAAAATCTTTCTATTACACATTAGAACAACCAACAACCTAAAATATAATGAAAAAAACACATCCACCACACATCAACACAATCCACTTTGGGTGGAATTGACTCTACCGCCTGGTTTTGGATCACATCTCTAGGATGATTCTCTGTGGGGGAATTATAACTTTTTGATATATGTCAACATTCAAATAAAACATCTCTAAAATAAAACTCTTTCAATTGCCTAAGTCAACATGGAGATTATCTACCACCTAGAACACCATTAGTATAAGGCCCCATCCTTAAACATTACTTAATCTTGAGTTATTACAAGAATACACATTGAGGATCTATTCAGGTTTATAGTTGTAGAGAAGTAGATCATAAATCATGAATTAAATTCCAAATTTAAACAAGGTTGTTACATAAAATATAGTATTCATTTTTCCAATCAATGGAAACATACCTAAAATAAAACATAGGAAGAAAACATTTCAAAAACATGGGATTAGCATAAAAACCTCAATAAGGGATATAAAAATAAAGAAAGAAAACCTTAGTCCATGTATACATAAGAATCATTGAAAACATACTTTACTCATAAAAATAAGCACTTTATCATACCTCATGAAATCATAAGGTTTATGAATAACTCATAAAAACATAAGACATAAAGGAAACTTGAGGAATTCATAACATTCTTACGTAGTGAGTAACCCTCATGGTTATGTTTGGAATACCCATCATAGTATATTCTGTAAATATCTTCAGAGAAACATTAGCGTTTAACTCCTTCGCGTTACCCAATGCATTGGAGAGCTATCACGGGCTCACCCGCCCATAGTTTATCAAAGAACCAATTGTCTTCATAAACAATGCCCAAGAACCATAACATAATCGTATCACATAAAACATGCATAAATGAAACATAAAATTTCTACATTTCAATCACAAGATAACAAAAATACATTGACATAATCAAAACATTATCAAAACCATTTTCAATACTAAAATAAAAGAAAATTAAAATATGGTATTTATTTTTCATTTAAAAAAATGTTATGTCTTGTAGAGGAAGCCAAAACACAAATGGCGGCGGAGATGTTGTTGTCGCCGCATACGTAAGACAAAAACATTACCTTTTTTAGTTTAGAAAAAAAAATTGTATAAAAAGGTTCTTTTTGAATAAAAGTAAATTTCAAATGGTTCTATACACCATATAAAATAATTTTGTGTATAAAACAAAATATGCCTCAATGAAAGTAGATTGAGACGAAGTCTCATACCTCGTGTCCGACTTGACTCGATCATTATTTAATCACCTGAATAATAAACTAAAGATAATTTATACTTGCTTAAGAACCTTTTTCATGTTCAATATTACTTTATATCACTTATTAACATGTTACCAACATTATGTAATTAATTAAGTTAATAACGGTCATTTCATTGATCTTTAGTACTTGAGTCAAAAATAAACATCTTATAAATACTAGTTGTTCATGTTATAAAATATCCATTATTTTAAAAATTGTATTCATTATTTTGATATCATATATATCATATATTTCCAGTATATACATGCATTTATAATATTACAAAACATATACGGGTAGGAAATGAAATGCACTCTTCATGGAGATGGTAAGCCGTGCGTACGCATGAATGCTACTTTCATTTTTATATCGTATTTAATGGAATGAAATTATAATGGTATAAAGGGAAAATTATAAATCTAGTATAATATCATATATAATATCATTAATTCCATCCTTTATACATCCCACATATGGAATTAACGATTCAAATCACTTTGAGGGGCCGGTAGTCCGCACTTCCTAAAATGAAATTATCGCATTTACCCATAATGGAAACCATAAAGGTAGGCCGTAAATTAAAAATACAGAAGCATAATAAAAACATAAACATAATATATATTATATATAAATATAGTTACATCTTAATGGAAACCATGAGAGGTGTTAATATAATATTCAACAATCATTGTTTCGTGAGGCAGTAATTCACCACACATAGAAAGATTATGTTCTTTAACCACTAGATGGAGGTGTGTGTAAGTGTAGCTAGAATACTTCTTATAAAAACATCCTAGTATATTTAATATACTGGTGTTATTACAAAATAATAGAATATAATGAGTTTAGGGGGTTGTATGTAACACCCCGAGCTTCCACGATACGCTTCTCATTCAATAATGCAATGGCTTGCATTGTACGCATCTTCGAGTTCTAAAACACCGCGACTAATCAAAGTAGCCATTATGAATAGTAATAACCAATTTTTAAAATTATAGAAATTTTATATTTCAAAATGGACTTCATTTTTGGATTTGGAATATCGAAATTAGCCTATGTTGAATTTTTGGTATTTTTCTAAGAACTTCTAATTTTTTATGAATAGTGAAAAATACTTAAAAACAACTTTTTTAATAAAAATAATTTATAGTGATAAATTATACTATTTAGTGGTTTTAAAGTATAATTATAATATATTTTTACCATTTTATCCAATGGTGGTCATTAAAATTAATTTAACATTGAAATTGGACATAAATAATTGCCAATCTTTTGATATAAATTGTTTTTTAAAAACAAGCTATTTGTTGTGACAGCGGGAATTAATTATAAAATTAATTAATGCAACTTATATGTTTGGAATTTTGTAAAATAGAAATCATTTTTGAATTCGGATTATCAATTATAGCTTAGGGTGAAATTTTGGCATTGTTCTGAAAAACTTCAATTTTTGATGAATAGTGAAACCACTATGTGGTAGTTAAATAACTGATTTTTCGTTTAAATGAAATATTACCACTTCTGTGATTTGATTTTCCAAAATCCGACATACATGGTTGTCATTATAAAGTAAAATGTGGTTCAATGAGATTAAAATAATTTTTGGTGAAAAGTAACTTTTAAGTTCTTAATCACGATTAGAGGTAATTAGTGTAGTTTAAGGTAAAAATAATGTTTGAATAATATGATATGAGCTTGACACATGTCCTAACCTCATTTGATGTTCCATGTCCGACCTAGAAAATCCATGGGTCAACTTGGGGACCCCATGGAGCCACTTTCTTTAGAAAATGACATTAATACCTTTTATTCAATGTTAAAGTAAAAAATGACACAAACATGAAATGTTTTACTAAAACAATTTTTACATGGGGTTATACAAGTCATATTTTTGACTATAAAAAGTCATTGGAAAGATAAAAATATTTCATACATCATAGTAGTTTTTTTATAATTTTTAGACATTAAATAAATTAAATTATTTATGACATCATTATGATACAGCGATGACCTCATTATTTAACGATTTTAATAAAATGAAATGATAATGTAAAATCCAAGGATTACACTTGTCCAAAACCTATTATATGAGTATATTTCGAAACCTTATCACCTAACCCTTGAATTATATAAGTGTGGGACCTCTAAAATCCGAAACCCATTTTATAATAAAGTGACTTTTCCTTACTTTCCAAGAGTGCCCCTCCTCTCCTCTTATAAAAGGCCCCCACCTCTACCACCTCATTCACACTTTCAAACAATTTGGCTCGGCCAAACTCTGCCCAAATACTCTCCCAACTTCCCCCTATTACTCCTAGAAGCCTCACTTTGGGCAGAACACTTCCCAAGGAAGCCTTTGGCTCAAATCAAAAAGAGTTTCCCAATTTTTAGGTAATGTCATCTCTAATGTTGTTTTGTTTTATTTTTCTTATCCAACCCCCTAAACTCTTTTTATTCATTTCTTTTGTAACAACACCTATATACTCAATATACTAAGATGTTGTTATAAGAATTATTCTAGCTACACTTACACACACCTACATCTACTGGTTAAAGAACATACGGTTTCTGTGGATGACGAATTTCTGCCTCACGAAACGTTGATTGTTCAACACTCATATAACACCTTCAAAGGTGGCCATTAAGATGTAACTATATTTATATAGGATATATAATATTTTTATGTTTTACTTATGCTTATGTATTTCTCATTTATGGAATTATTTATGATTTCCATTATGGGTAAACGTGATAATTTCATTTTAGGAGGTGCAGACTACCGCCCCCTCAAAGTGATGTGAATCGTTAATGCCATATGTGGGATGTATAAAGGATGGAGTAAATGATATTATATATGATATTATACTGGAACTATATTATACCTTTATATAATTATGATTTCATTCCATTAAATATGAAATAGAAATGAAAGTAGCGTTCATGCGTACGTACGGCTTACCGTCTCCATGAACGGTGCATTTCATTTTTACCTCTAAATGTTATGTAATAATATAAATACTTGTATATACTGGATATATATGAGATATATGATATCTATATCATGAATATAATTCTGGATATAATGGATATATCACCACATGAACAACTTGTAATTATAAGAATGTTATTTTTGACTCAAGTACCTAAGATCGACAAAATGACCGTTATAAACTTAAATAATTACATAATGTTCATAACATGGTAATAAGGGATATAAAAGGAATAATGAACATTAAAAAGGTTCTTAAGTAAATAGTAATTAACTCTAGTTTATTATTTAGGAGGTTAAAGAACGGTCGAGTCAGGACAGGATGCAAGGTAAGGGAATTTCTTAACCCAATTTCCATTCTTTGGGTTAATCTCCTACATTCAAATTATGTCATGATATTGTTATGTCCTATTTTTTATTTTTACATTCTTTATGTGTAACTATAGTGAATACACATAATATATCTATTTTATTTTAAAAATGATCTTTTTTAATGACTTCGTCTCAATCTCCTTTCATTGAGGCATATTTGGTTTTATACACAACTTTCTTTTATATGGTGTATAAACCCCTTTGACTTTTAATTTTATTCAAAAGGAATCTTTTTATACAAAGCATTTTACTAAACGACAAAAAGGGAATGATTTTCTGTCCGTACATATGCGGCGACAACAACTTCTCTGCCTCCATGACCATTATTTGAGTTTCGGCTTCCTCTACAAGCAATATTTTTTTTTAATGAAAAATAAAAACAAATTTTTAACTTTCTTTTATTTTGGTATTGAAAATGGTTTTTAAATAGTTTTTATTATATCAACGTGTTGTATTGATATCTTGTGATTGAAATGTGGAAATGTTATGTTTCCTTTATGCATGTTTTATGTGATACGATTATGTTATGGTTTATGATATGTTTAAAACTATTCATATGAGGAATGCATTGGACTTAATAATTGACGGGTGGAGCCCGCTATAGCTCCTCGATGCATCGGCAGGTCTCATGGGACAAATTAGTGTCTTGGCACGAGGCCTTGACAAAATCTTATTTGTGGTCTTGGCACAAGGCCTTGACTACGTGGTTATGATAGTCTGGCATTATGCATTTCATCATTATGAAAGTGGTTATTGATATTGCATGTGATTATTCGACCAGTAGAATATCCATGTGAAGAAGTAAATGGAATTATCTCATTTTACTTTCACCATATTATGTTGATGTTCAAGTTTAAAAGGATTTTGTTTTAGTCATACATTGCCTTAAATGTTTATGTTTATTTATGAAAGCTTCTGCAATATTGTTATCCTTACTGAGCATCTGATCTCACCCCTTTCAATGTTTTAATATTTTCCAGGATGTGAAGATGTATTTTATGAATGACCTATAGGGATAGTCAGAAGAGGATATGAGTGTGGACTATGAAGACTTTGTTATTAGTTTTTCACTTTATGATGTAATGTAAGACTTATGAATGTATCTAGTGTTTTTAAGGCTACTAAACTAATCGGTCATTCGAGACTTGATCTTTTGTGATCATGCCAATGTTACGAAGTAATGCACCGACTCTGGGTAGCTGGGGTCGGGGCGTTATAGTTGGTATCAGAGGTAGATTAGTACTAGCCTTGGAAGCTAGATTTAGATAAACTCTGATTAGAGCACATAGCCCGAAGATAGACTTTAAGGATTAGTATAGAAGAACTTCCTAGAATTTTGGTATTATAGAGATTTTTGTGAGTTTTCCGAGCAATGCATCCCTGTCTGGATACGAGGAGGTAGAGGCGGCTCTGGCACAGATGTACCTAGGGGTAAAACCCAAAAACCCCACTTTGAGCTAGACTCTAACGGGAACTGGTGCACGACAACGGGCCTTGCTGCACTCTTGGTTACGACACTCTCGGGGGATATGCTTAGGATAATTCTCATTTCCTTTACAAACCACTATGAAGGGTTATGATTGTATACTTACTTAAAGAAAACATTCCATTTTATGATTATGGATTATATCCATAAATAGTTCAATTTATGTGAAGTTTTTTACAAATATGGAATTATGTATTTTAATTGATAAACTAATCTAGTTTATTCCATTGTTTAGAAATGGTGCCTAGTGGAAGGAATGGAAACCGTATCAATGCACGCACTCCGTGTAGGGATTGCCCTCCTGCTCAAGATAATTATTGTGGATCTGGAGATACAACTGGTGCTGATCAACTTATTACCATACTGGGACAACTCACTCAGGTTATGAATAATAACCTTACTCATATGGAGCACCCTGATCCGCAACGTGGATGATCAATGTTAGACCGCTTCATGAGGAAACAACTGCCAACTTTTAATGGGGGTACAAATCCGTTAGTAGCTGAGCAATGGATAAACTCCTTAGAAAAAATATTACACGCCTTGGGGAGTAGCGAAAGGGAGAAGGTTATCATGGCAGTTTACCGCCTCACTGGAGATGCCGATCAATGGTTGTCATTGATTAAAAATACAAAGGAAGATGATGACATATCGAAAATGGAATGGAGGGAGTTCAAAGAGCTTTTCTTAGAAAAATACTTTCCTCATGACCATCGAGCAGATATGGAAAGGCAATTTCTGAGTCTGAGACAAAAGGAGGATGAGAATGTCGCAAAGTATGAGGCCAACTTTACAAGGTTGGCAAGGTATGATAAAGATTATATACGTAACCCAAGAGGTAAGATTGATCGTTTCTTTGATGGGTTAAAACCATTTTTCCGTAGAGCATTAGTATCACAATCTTTCTCAACATACGAAGATATTGTCTCATGTGCTATCAAGACATAAAAGGAATTCTCAAAGTCTTATGAAAACAAAGTAAAGCAAGAGAAGAAGAGAACGGTGGAACAAGAGACAGATAAAGGGAAAAAGGGAAAGAAGGATTTTCTATTATGTGATAATTGTGGGAAGAATCACCCTGGTACTTGCCTAAAAGGAATGAGAGTTTGTTATAAATTTGGAGAAAAAGGTCACCAGACGTGTGATTGCAAGGGAAAGAAAAAGGCTATCAATGTTGAACGCTACAATTGTAGGGAAATTGGGCATTATACAAATGAATGTCCTAAGCGTCCGGGAAACCTACCTCAGAATAGGCCAAGGGATCAAGTAAAATCTTATGCTGTTACTACAGTTGAAGTGGAATAATTAATGTATTGGTGCTTTTGGACTCATGGATTATATTCTCATTATTAGAATAATGTGATATATATATATAAGGATTGTACTGCAGTACTTGTTGTTTTAGTAAGGTTTTAATATGATGAAGGTAATAATATTTTTAGTATGTGACAATAAGAGAAAATTTACTTTGTTTGGGGAATCTGATAAATTGATTTTGGAATTAAGAGACCTTTTAGAGAAAGTCTGGACAGATGTATTTTGGATAACTATAAAGGTTGGAGTGGATTAAGTTGATCATTGGATAGTATTGTTTAAGATTAAAAAAATTATGAAGATTATTTTTGGAATATTATACTACTATAGTTTTAGGAAAAGGACAACCTGTAGGGTGGGGCATAACCCGTCACGTCGGACAAAGCTACAGGAATCGAACCCACAACCATAGTGCGACAGGCCTTTATTTCCTAACACTAGCCTACAGGAAGTCCCTGGTTATTAAAAAATAATTTTACTAATCTAAATGGTATGTTTTAACATTTGGAACCTTATACAATTAGGATAAGTATAATATTTTTTAGTTCTATTATCTTTTTGTGGGAAAAATGAGTTGAAGGTTGAAACTCTAATTGTCAAGCCGAAATATATATATACCTATCTCTTATTCAATGAATAAATTAATTCTTAGACTTTAGTAAAGGGATATTAAAACAAAAAAATGTGTTATCCTAATACCTTATGTCTTGTTGAACTGATGATATTTTAAATCAACATAGATTGAAGGCTTTAAGGCCCTCAATTTGACAGTTGATTGTGATTTATGACCTCAATAACTCCCTACAAATATTTACATTTTTCCTCCAATTATATGTCTCTAATTTCCACCAATGTTCTCCTAATAGAGATCATAATTGGGTGGTGAGTTTTTCATTTCTCTTTCCCTCTTTTTAAGGCTAAATTTTATTAATCTTATTTCAGATGTGGGTTTTCCACAGAGGTATTTTCTATTTTCAACCTTTTAATTTCCATGAAAAATTTCAAATTGAGAGGACACAATTTATTAAAGGAGGGGAAAATGTAACACCCCGAGCTTCCACGATACGCTTCTCATTCAACAATGCAATGGATTGCATTGTACGCAACTTCGAGTTCTAAAACACCGTGACTAATCAAAGTAGCCGTTATGAATAGTAATAACCACATTTTAAAATTATAGAAATTTTATATTTCAAAATGGACTTCATTTTTGGATTTGGAATATAATAATTAGCCTATGTTGAATTTTTGGTATATTTCTGAGAACATCTAATTTTTTATGAATAGTGAAAAATACATAAAAACAACTTTTTTAATAAAAATAATTTATAGTGATAAATTATACTATATTGTGGTTTTAAAGTATAATTAGAATATATTTTTACCATTTTATCCAATGGTGGTCATTAGAATTAATTTAACATTGAAATTGGACATAAACAATTGCCAATCTTTTGATATAAATTGTTTCTTAAAAACACGCTATTTGTTGTGACAGCGGGAATTAATTATAAAATTAATTAATGAAACTTATATGTTTGTAATTTTGTAAAATAGACATCATTTTGAATTCTGAATATCAATTATATCTTAGGGTGAAATTTTGGCATTGTTCTGAAAAACTTCAATTTTTGATGAATAGTGAAACCACTAAGTGGTAGTTAAATAACTGATTATTCGTTTAAATGAAATATTACAACTTATGTGATTTGATTTTCAAAAATCCGACATACATGGTTGTAATTGAGAATTATAATGTGGTTCAATGAGATTAAAATAATTTTTGGTGAATAGTAACATTTAAGTTCTTAATCGCGATTAGAGGTAATTAGTGTAGTTTAAGGTAAAAATAATGTTTTAATAATATTATATGAGCTTGACACATGTCCTACCCTCATTGTATGTGCCATGGCCGACCAATAAAATCCATGGGTCAACTTGGGGACCCCATGGAGCCACTTTAGTTAGAAAATGACATAAATACCTTTTATTTAATGTTAAAGTAAAAAATGACACAAACATGAAATGTTTTACTAAAACAATTTTTACATGGGGTTATACAAGTCATATTGTAACACCCCGAGATTTTATGAAAAATATTTTTTTAATTTCATTAATGTCTTGTGTTTTATTCTACACCAAGAATACCTTGCGCTATACGCAACACCGTATTAGCTTGCAGTATACGCAACACTATTCGTGGACCGTGTTACACACAATTTTGATAATAGTTATTCTACGCAACATTGAGTATATATATATATATATATTAAATGTATAAATGAAATATTTTATACGAAACAACGAAGGATTCTTTCACAACACGCAACCCTGACTTGGCTTGCATTACACGCAATCGCGACCTTCCTCGATAGCGTGTGTTTTACGCAATACCGGGTTTTAATAAACAATGATATATTATTATAATATTGTCATGAACTAGCCGTTATGAATAGTATTAACTAAATTTTGAATTTTATAACATTATTATTCATCTTACACATTTTCTAGAACATGTTATAAGAACAAAATAAATTTTTCAGGTAAAATAAGTATTTTTCAAAAAATGCAGTTTTACCGCCTTTTGATGGCGCACCCACTTTAAATATAGTTTTTGACATGTTTATATGTTCAATTTGACAAAATAATATTCTTCTTTTGAATCAGGATATAAAAATTTACATTAGATAAAGTTTTGATATTTTTCCGATAACTTTCATATTTTAATGAATAGTAAAAACACGCTATATTTTAATTAAAAACAACTTTTTTCATCGTAATATCATATGTGGTTAAATTATAATATTGAATGGTTTTAAAGTATAAATAGAATATATTTTTACCATTTAATATAATGTATGTCATTAGCGTTGATTTTACCTTGAATTCGTAGGTTAAATCAATTCAATCTTTTGCAATGTTTTAAAGAAAAACCTGTTTCCTTTCGACAACGGGATTAATTTTAATTTAATTTCTGCATCTTTTTTGTATTGAATTTAAAAAAATGGATTCCATATTTGTAATCAGTGGGTCCAAATTATGTTAATAAGCCACTTTTTATTTTTGGGCATTATGAATAGTTACTACGGTAAATTGTATTTACCATAGTTAAAGATAAATCGGGTAATTAGGGGTAAATATATGATTATAAAATTACCCTAACACCTGTCAAAATCCTATGGGATGACTAAAAGTCGACCCATATCACCTAAGGGTCGGATTAGAATCATTTAATGGACATTTGTCCATGAAAATAACTTAATTATTATTAAAACCAAAGAAAGTGACAACATGTCACTCTCTTAAATCTTATAAGTATATTAATTTTAATTTAGTGATAAACTTCATGAAACTTAGAACATGAATAGTCTCCAGAAAGCTAATGAAATTATCTACATCATATAAATTTATTTATAATTTTTAGGGATTAAATAATTATCATTAATTATGACACAATAGTGATGCAGAAATTATTTATCTAGTGAAAAATCAAGAATATTGTTTTTATTAAACTAATGGTGACCATAAAGTGCACAAATACCTAACCGAAACTTATTGGCCATGTACATGTAAACCATAATCATACAATGATCGAATATGTGACCATTTTGAGCCTTATAAAAGCGATTATGACACTTATATTATTTTATTTTAAATGATGCCAAAGTTGTCACCTTCATAATTTAATAAATATAACAATTTAAATATTGTGATTTTATGATGATAAATTCGATTAAAAGTATTATTGTGAAAGGTAATAGATTTATTTTCATCATAGGATTTTATTTTTAATTTTTATGCAACAAATAAGTATATTAAATAATTATACATAATTTTGTAGTATTTATTTTATTAAGAGATAAACTAAATAAATGGTTTCAAAAATAATAAAATAAATATTATATGAACTATTTAATGTGATCCAATAATTTTTAAGATACATATGACATTTTTTGAATCTATTAAAACTTTTAGTTCGAACATATCTTCTGTATTTATTTTATTTAAATTCAAATAAATGAATAGTGTCAAAATTGACACTATTGTTATTTTATAAAACAAAACATATTATAAAATTGATTAAAAATCACAAATTATTTAAAAATTATAAAATTAAATTTATATGATCTAAAATGTTATTAAGAATCCAATTATGGACAATTCACAACAAATAAGTAATTATTTGTTATAATTTAAAAATTAGAATGTTATTACCACAAATAAAATTAAATTGATTAAATAAGGATAAATCATGTTGATAATGTTTAAAATAAGTTCCTAACATGTCTAAATTCTATTGGTTGATGATATTACAACCATATCTTATCTAATATTCTAATATGAGTCATTTTTTGAGTTTTTTATGTGGGGTTAGATTTAATATAAATTAATATTTTTAAGAATTCCAAAGGTGCCCCTCTCCTCCCATATAAAAGGGCACCTCCTCCCTCTCTTCCTCACTCAACTTTGAGACTTCAAGCTCGGCCAACCCATGCCAAAATCTCTTCTCCACTTCCCTAGTATCATTCTATAGGTCCTGGTCTTCTTCAAAGACCATCCTTAGTCCTTTAAGTGGAGGTTAAGAAAAGGCGCGTCAAAAAGAGGTAATATCCATTACCGATCTTTTTCAATTTCTTTCTTCTTCAACTTCTTCTTCTTTAGTTGTTTCATGATAAAGTAATAACATCAGTATTTCTTATATACTGATATGTTATTATAAATATGAAACAACTCTAATTAACCTTCTATCCATCCTACGGAAAAAGGAAATCATCGCGTGTGCGTATGTACGGAATACCGTCTCCACGCCGTGGTGTAATCTATTTTCTGCCACCACCTTAATTGGATGGGTATAAAGGTGTAATTAGTAACTATATATGATTATTATAAAGTGATATTGATACTGAAATAGTATACATACACTTCAACACAATTCCATGACCATGGGAACGATATCATCGCTCGTGCGTACGTACGGACTACCGTCTCCACGACGCGATGAGATTCATTCTCAATGATTAACCATTCATGAATGATTATAAAGTATATATAATAAGTAATAATGAAATATATGACATAATAACTATACTGGATTTATGTATATTTATATGTATGTCATCTACTTAATTCCATTCAATTCAATAAGGAAACGAAAACAGCGTTCATGCGTACGTACGGACTACCGTCTCCATGAACGGTGTATTTCTTTCCATTTAATGATTTATTATATATATGTATATCCTGAATATATATATATATATATAAATCATGTTTTATGTTCTGAAATTAAGTAATCATGATCTAAGTAATCATGTGAATAATTACAAGTCAAAACACGGACGACAAATGAAACAATTTTACACAAAACACTCTTTAACATGGAATTTAAAAAAGAACGGGTAATATAAAGTCATAAGCGAACCATATATGATATCATAACAATGAATATGATTCTTTAATAAGTAAATGACATTATATAAATCATTATACAGGAGGTTCGGACACTTACGAAGAAAATCGGACCTAAGGTAAGGGAAATATCACAATCTCATTTTTATCCGAGATTGTTTATACGTTGGTATTTACTGGGGTGTATTTTATCATCCACATCTATGTTTCCTCAATATTTAATGTTATTTCTATCCACATACAATTGTTTAAATCCAATTTTACCCTTTGGTGAGTTTTTAGTAAAAGATATGAAAGGAATCTTTTGTCGTTTTTCATATAAGGTACTTTTTGACATTTCTGACAAAAGTACGAGGAGAATGTTATTTTTAACTTATACGGAGTGAACGGATTTTTACGGTTTCATAACACCTCATTTTCAAGAAGCTTCCTTTACAAGGTTGCATGATTATTTTCAACAAAACCCTTATCTTTTAAAATTGTATGGAATTTTGTGAAAAGAAAATGATTTTAAAGAAGAAAGGATATTTTCCACAAGAATTCATTTCAAGTGTTTTTCTCAAAACTATTTTCTATCTAAGATGACATTATTTGATATGTATGATTCAAGTAAAATGTATCTATGATTTCCATTTTCTTATGATGAAATTATATCCATTGTTTATGGATTATGATGGTATGATGTTTATGAAACCCGTTTTATTTATTGGGTTATGTATGTTTATTTTGTGGCACACATAAAAATGGTATCACTATGAGATGGGTGGGACCTATATCTCCCTCCAATGCATTGGGTAAAGATTTTATATCTCATGAGATAGACATGGCTGGAATGGTAGGTTATACCGGTTCAGTGAAACAGGACTGAAACGAGGGTTACTCGATTCAGAAAGGGACTTTGTCCACTAATATAGTCTTGGCAATGAGTCTTGACTAACAAGAAATTATTCTCTATGATTATGTGTGTATGCCACAAAGTTTCATGTTTTACGTTATGATTATTGGGATTTCATTTCACTACTATGATTTATCCCAAGTTATGAAATTATGCTCTCTTTTGCAGGTTAAGATTTCCAAAAGTTATGTTCTTATGAATATGATGTGATTGATTTTTCTTTTGTGTACCCTTACTGAGCATTTGAGCTCACCTATTTATGTTTTCTTTTCCCCAGGATATAAAGAATGGTTTTAGGTAAAAAAAGGGAAGATCTTTATGGGAGATATTTAAGATCTTTCACCACGATTAGAAGATTACGTTCCGAGTTTCCAAAGACACTAAACTATTACGATCCTTGTGTGTGTGTTTTTGTTATGTACTAAGTATTCCGCAAATGTATTGTAATGTCCATGTACGTCAAGCTTCGGGTCTCTACAGTTGGTATCAGAGGAAAGGTTTAGTCAACCTTTGGAAACTAGGATGCGAGATCTTTAGTGAGATCCCTAGAGATATTTATAAGGTATGTCTAGGGATGTCCCTAAGGATAAGTATACGTATAGGATACAGTCCTAGAACTACGGTAACGATCATAGAATTTAACCTAAGATGTTAGATATTGGGGATACTCCACCTTTATTATGTTGTTTTCCCTAGAATGAATTTTGCCTCTCACACTATTTTTTTTTGGGTTTTAGAAAATGGATGGAAACAAGGTGATTCACGATAATGGAGGATATGCTGGATAATGGAATGATATTTTTCATGAGAAACCAAATGAAATGGGATTTGGATGTCCAAACATCATTATTATGCCGAATCAGAAATCTCATAATATGATTAATAATGTAAACTTTGGTAAGTTTCCTGACTCGGATAATAAGCGAAAGATGGAGTTTCATGATGATCATAAAGGAAAGAAAGTTCAATTTCCCCTATGTAAATCATGTGGGAAGAGGCATCAAGGAGAATGTTTCAAAGGAACTGGAAGATGCTTTGGGTGTGGAAAAGAAGGACACAAAGCCAGTAAGTGCAAAGGAAAAGGTTCAGTTAACAGTAGGGATGAGGATAATGGTATTGCTACGACATCAACAATGGTTAAATGTTTTAAATGTGGAATGTACGGGCATTATGCAAACCATTGCCCTAAGGGAAAGTCTCATGAAGAGAATCAGTATGGTCATATGGGTAGTATTTATGTTGATGATGATGATGAGACTACAAATGATATGTTAGATGAAAGAAATGTTGAAGCTCGGTCAATGGTCTAAGAATGTAGTGGAATGATTACATGTTTATCATGTGTAATGTTGTATAAGTAATCTCATGGAATAAGGAGACATCTAAGGATTGTTACACTGTTGTATTTCCTTAAGTTTTGAAAGTGTATGATGAATGGTACCAGTAACCATGAAAGGTTATTCAGATACTTTTGGAAAGTAGATGATAAGTGCATAATGAAAGGATAAGAAGATAATGAGATGTTTGATTGTATTCATGAGCTCATGATTGATATAAGGACTAAGTGATATCATGGTTTGAGTATAAATTATTTTGAGGATTTTGGTATGTGTAAAGTGTTAACTCTTAACTGCATTCAAGTTTTCACTAAGGTTCAATGGGTATTCAAGAGAATACATGATTAAGGACTTTGAATGTTTGGAATGTGACAAAAAAAACATATCTTATGATATATGGGGTTCAACGATGGTATTAAATATCTGGTAATCGTTTTCACTATGTTATGAGAGTGGACTGCAGTATTATGGATAATCCTAAAGATTGGAATGGATTTTGTTGGACATAAATTAGTATTGTTTAAGGATAGAAGTTTTTTCGATATTATTGATGGGATGTTATAGTAATATAGTTTTAGAAAAAGGACAACCTGCAGTATGGGCGACTGCCCATCGCTTCGGACAAGGCTGTGGGAATCGAACCCACAACCGAAGTGCGACGGGCCTTTATCGCCTACCACTGACCTACAGGAAGTCCCTGTTTAGTAGAAACTAGTTTTATTATATTAAGCAGTATGATATATGAAGTATAAGTCGATTTTAGGAACCATATATGATTAATCTCACTTAAGAATGACTTATGTATATTTAATAACTTTTTCTAACCTTTTCTTTGAGACAAATGGAATGACCTGTCATACTAACACTTCACGAATAACAAATTCAACTTCATTTATTTAAGAGATGAAGTGGAAATTTTTCAAGGCACGAACGACAGTGAGATTGTACCAAAATAAAGTAAATATTTATTCTAATTCAAATTCTTCAACTTTAGGGAAATGATCTTGAAATCCAAAAATGTTGTCCTAGTGCCCTTATATCTGGTTAATCAGATGGTACCCTAGATCGTCACAAATTTATGGCTTTGTGTTTGCTAGCTTTTCCATAGCCATGTCCTCTACCACTCTCCATCAGAACATGACGGTTAGATTTCTTTTCCATGTCCATATTTTCACCTATGTTCTCCTATGTGGATACCAACTGATTAGTTAACTTGGGTAACCATTACGTTTTATACTTTAGTTTTTAAAGATAAGTTTTGGTATTCCTTTTTACGATGTGGGTTTCTATCAAAGAAACTTTCAAATAGTAAACCATTTATAACCCCGATGAATTTCGAGGGAGAAATTCATTTTAAGGTGGGTAGAATGTAACACCCCGAGATTTTATGAAAAATATTCTTTTAATTTCATTAATATCTTGTGTTGTATTCTATACCAAGATTACCTTGCGCTATACGCAACACCATATTAGCTTGCAGTATACGCAACACTATTCGTGGACTGTGTTACACACAATTTTGATAATAGTTATTCTACGAAACATTGAGTATATATATATATATATATATTAAATGTATAAATGAAATACGTTATACGAAAAAACGAAGGATTCTTTCACAACACGCAACCCTGGCTTGGCTTGCATTACACACAATCACGACCTTCCTCGATAGCGTGTGTTGTACGCAATACCGGGTTTTAATAAACAATGATATATTATTATAATATTGTCATGAACTAGCCGTTATGAATAGTATTAACTAAATTTTGAATTTTATAACATTATTATTCATCTTAAACATTTTCTAGAACATGTTATAAGAACAAAATAAATTTTTCAGGTAAAATAAGTATTTTTAAAAAAATGCAATTTTACCGCCTTTTGATGGCGCACCCACATTAAATATAGTTTTTGACATGTTTATATGTTCAATTTTACAAAATAATATTCTTCTTTTGAATCAGGATATAAAAATTTACATTAGATAAAGTTTTGATATTTTTCCGTTAACTTTCATATTTTAATGAATAGTAAAAACACGCTATATTTTAATTAAAAACAACTTTTTTCATCGTAATATCATATGTGGTTAAATTATAATATTGAATGGTTTTAAAGTATAAATAGAATATATTTTTACCATTTATTATAATGTATGTCATTAGCGTTGATTTTACCTTGAATTCGTAGGTTAAATCAATTCAATCTTTTGCAATGTTTTAAAGAAAAACCCGTTTTCTTTTGACAACGGGATTAATTTTAATTTAATTTCTGCATCTTTTGTGTATTGAATTTGGAAAAATGGATTCCATATTTGGAATCAGTGTGTCCAAATTATGTTAATAAGCCACTTTTTATTTTTGGGCATTATGAATAGTTACTACGGTAAATTTTATTTACCATAGTTAAAGATAAATCGGGTAATTAGGGGTAAATATAAGATTATAAAATTACCCTAAAACCTGTCAAAATCCTATTGGATGACTAAAAGTCGTCCCATATCACCTAAGGGTCGGATTAGAATCATTTAATGGACATTTGTCCATGAAAATAACTTAATTATTATTAAAACCAAAGAAAGTGACAACATGTCACTCTCTTAAATCTTATAAGTATATTAATTTTAATTTAGTGATAAACTTCATGAAACTTAGAACATGAATAGTCTCCAGAAAGCTAATGAAATTATCTACATCATATAAATTTATTTATAATTTTTAGGGATTAAATAATTATCATTAATTATGACACAATAGTGATGCAGAAATTGTTTATCTAGTGAAAATTCAAGAATATTGTTTTTATTAAACTAATGGTGACCATAAAATGCACAAATACCTAACCGAAACTTATTGTACATGTAAATTTAAACCATAAGCATACAATGGTCTAATATTTGACCATTTGGAGCCTTATAAAAGCGAATATGACACTTATATTATTTTATTTTAAATGATTCCAAAGTTGTCACCTTCATAATTTAATAAATATAACAATTTAAATATTGTGATTTTAAGATGATAAATTATATTAAAAGTATTATTGTGAAAGGTAATAGATTTATTTTCATCATAGGATTTTATTTCTAATTTTTATGCAACAAATAAGTATATTAAATAATTATACATAATTTTGTAGTATTTATTTTATTAAGAGATAAACCAAATAAATGGTTTCAAAAATAATAAAATAAATATTATATGAACTATTTAATGTGCTCCAATAATATTTAAGATACATATGACATTTTATGAATCTATTAAAACTTTTAGTTCGAACATATCTTCTGTATTTATTTTATTTAAATTCAAATAAATGAATAGTGTCAAAATTGACACTATTGTTATTTTATAAAACAAAACATATTATAAAATTGATTAAAAATAACAAATTATTTCAAAATTATAAAATTAAATTTATATGATCTAAAATGTTATTAAGAATCCAATTATGGACAATTCACAACAAATAAGTAATTATTTGTTATAATTTAAAAATTAGAATGTTATTACCACAAATAAAATAAAATTGATTAAATAAGGATAAATCATGTTGATAATGTTTAAAATAAATTACTAACATGTCTAAATTCTATTGGTTGATGATATTACAACGTTATCTTATCTAATATTCGAATATGAGTCATTTTTGGAGGTTTTTATGTGGGGTTAGATTTAATATAAATTAATATTTTTAAGAATTCCAAAGGTGCCCCTCTCCTCCCATATAAAAGGGCACCTCCTCCCTCTCTTCCTCACACAACTTTGAGCCTTCAAGCTCAGCCAACCCCTGCCAAAATCTCTTCTCCACTTCCCTAGTATCATTCTATAGGTCCTGGTCTTCTTCAAAGACCATCCTTAGTTCTTTAAGTGGAGGTTAAGAAAAGGGGCGTCAAAAAGAGGTAATATCCATTACCGATCTTTTTCAATTTCTTTCTTCTTCAACTTCTTCTTCTTTAGTTGTTTCATGATAAAGTAATAACATAAGTATTTCTTATATACTGATATGTTATTATAAATATGAAACAACTCTAATTAACCTTCTATCCATCCTACGGAAAAAGGAAATCACCGCGCGTGCGTACGTACGGAATACCGTCTCCACGCCGTGGTGTAATCTATTTTCCACCACCACCTTAATTGGATGGGTATAAAGGTGTAATGAGTAACTATATATGATTATTATAAAGTGATATTGATACTTAAATAGTATACATACACTTCAACACAATTCCACGACCATGGGAACGATATCATCGCTCGTGCGTACGTACGGACTACCGTCTCCACAACGCAATGAGATTCATTCTCAATGATTAACCATTCATGAATGATTATAAAGTATATATAATAAGTACTAATGAAATATATGACATAATAATGATACTGGATTTATGTATATTTATATGTATGTCATCTACTTAATTCAATTCAATTCAATAAGGAAACGAAAACAGCGTTAATGCGTACGTACGGACTACCGTCTCCATGAACGGTGTATTTCTTTCCATTTAATGATTTATTATATATATGTATATCCTGAATATATATATATATATATATCATGTTTTATGTTCTGGAATTAAGTAATCATGATCTAAGTAATCATATGAATAATTACAAGTCAAAACACGGACGACAAATGAAACAATTTTACCCAAAACGCTCTTTAACATGGAATTTACAAAAGAACGGGTAATATAAAGTCATAAGTGAACCATATATGATATCATAAAAATGAATATGATTCTGTAATAAGTAAATGACATTATTTAAATCATTATACAGGAGGTTCGGACACTTATGAAGCAAATCAGACCTAAGGTAAGGGAAATATCACAATCTCATTTTTATCCGAGATTGTTTATACATTGGTATTTACTGGGGTGTATTTTATCATCCAAATCAATGTTTCCTCAATATTTAATGTTATTTCCATCCACCTACAATTGTTTAAATCCAATTTTACCCTTTGGGGAGTTTTTAGTAAAAGATATGAAAGGAATCTTTTGTCGTTTTTCATATAAGGTACTTTTTGAAATTTCTGACAAAAGTACGAGGAGAATGTTATTTTTAACTTATACAGAGTGAACGGATTTTCACAGTTTCATAACACCTCATTTTCAAGAAGCTTCCTTTACAAGGTTTCATGATTATTTTCAACAAAACCCTTATCTTTTAAAATTGTATGGAATTTTGTGAAAAGAAAATGATTTTAAAGAAGAAAGGATATTTTCCTCAAGAATTCATTTCAAGTGTTTTTCTCAAAACTATTTTCTATCTAAGATGACATTATTTGATATGTATGATTCAAGTAAAATGTCTCTATGATTTCCATTTTCTTATGATGAAATGATATCCATTGTTTATGGATTATGATGGTATGATTTTTATGAAACCCGTTTTATTTATTGGGTTATGTATGTTTATTTTGTGGCACACATAAGAATGGTATCACTATGATATGGGTGGGACCTATATCTCCCTCCAATGTATTGGGTAATGATTTTATATCTAATGAGATAGACATGGCTGGAATGGTAGGTTATACCGGTTTAGTGAAACAGGACTGAAACGAGGGTTACTCAATTCAGAAAGGGACTTTGTCCACTAAGATAGTCTTGGCAATGAGTCTTGACTAACAAGAAATGATTCTCTATGATTATGTGTGTATGACACAAATTTTCATGTTTTAAGTTATGATTATTGGAATTTCATTTCACTACTATTATTTATCCCATGTTATGAAATTATACTCTCTTTTGCAGGTTAAGATTTCCAAAAGTTATGTTCTTATGAATATGATGTGATTGATTTTTCTTTTGTATACCCTTACTGAGCATTTGAGCTCACCTATTTATGTTTTCTTTTCCCCAGGATATAAAGAAAGGGTTTAGGTAAAAAAAGGGAATATCTTTATGGGAGATATTGAAGATCTTTCACCACGATTAGAAGATTACGTTAAGAGTTTCCAAAGACACTAAACTATTACGATCCTTGTGTGTGTGTTTTTGTTATGTACTTAGTATTCCGCAAATGTATTGTAATGTCCATGTACGTCAAGCTTCGGGTCTCTACACATATTTTTGACTACAATTAGTAATTGGAAAGCTAAAAAGATTTCCTACATCATAGTAGTTTTTTTATAATTTTATAGACATTAAATAAATTAAATTATTTATGACATCATTATGATGCAGCGATGACCTCATTATTTAATGATTTTAATAAAATGAAACGATAATGTACAATCCGAGGCTTAAACTTGTCCAAAACCTATTGTATGAGTAGATTTATAACCCTTATCACCTTAACCTATAATTATTTAAGTGTGGGACCTCTAAAATCCGAAACTCATTTTATAATAAAGTGACTTTTCCTTACTTTCCAAGAGTGCCCCTCCTCTCCTCTTATAAAAGGCCCCCACATCTACCACCACATTAACACTTTAAAACCATTTGTCTTGGCCAACCTATGCCCAAATACTCTCCCAACTTCCCCCTATTACTCCTAAAAGCCTCACTTTGGGCAAAAATCTTCCCAAGTAAGCCTTTGGCTCAAATCAAAAAGAGTTACCCGATTTTGAGGTAATGTCTTCTCTAATGTTGTTTTGTTTTATTTTTCTTATCCAACCCCCTAAACTATTTTTATTCATTTCTTTTGTAACAAAACCAGTATAATAAATATACTAGGATGTTGTTATAAGAAGTATTCGAGATACACTTACACACACCTACATCTAATGGTTAAAGAACATACGGTTTCTGTGGATGGAGAATTTCTTCCTCACGAACCGATGATTGTTCAACACTCATATAACACCTTCAAAGGTGGCCATTAAGATTTCACTATATTTATATAGGATATATAATATTTTTATGTTTTACTTATTCTTATGTATTTCTCATTTATGGCATACTTTATGATTTTCATTATGGGTAAACGCGATAATTTCATTTTAGGAAGTGCGGACTACCGCCCCCTCAAAGTGATGTGAATCGTTAATTCCCTATGTGGGATGTATAAAGGATGGATTAAATGATATTATATATGATATTATACTGGAACTATATTATACCTTTATATAATAATGATTTTTTCCTTTAAATATGAAATAGAAATGAAAGTAGCGTTCATGCGTACGTACGGCTTACCGTCTCCATGAACGGTGCATTTCATTTTTACCTCGAAATGTTATGTAATAATATAAATGCATGTATATACTGGATATATATGAGATATATGATATCTATATCATGAATATAATTCTGGATATAATGGATATATCACCACATGAACAACTTGTAATTATAAGAATGTTATTTTTGACTCAAGTACCTATGATCGACAAAATGGCCATTATAAACTTAAATAATTACATAATGTTCATAACATGGTAATAAGGGATATAAAAGGAATAATGAACATGAAAAGGGTTCTTAAGTAAATAGGAATTAACTCTAGTTTATTATTCAAGAGGTTAAAGAACGGTCGAGTCAGGACAAGACGCAAGGTAAGGGAATTTCTTAACCCAATTTCCATTCTTTTGGTTAATCTCCTACTATCAAATTATGTCATGATATTATTATTTCCTATTTTGTATTTTTACTTTCATTATGTGTACCTATAGTGAATACACATAATAGATCTATTTTATTTTAAAAATGATCTTCTTATGGACTTCGTCTCAATCTCCTTTCATTGAGGCATATTTGGTTTTATACACAACTTTCCTTTATATGGTGTATAAACCCCTTTGACATTTAAGTTTATTAAAAAGGAATATTTTTATACAAAGCGTTTTACTAAACGAAAAAAGGGAATTTTTTTCTTTCCGTACATATGCGGCGACAATGACTTCTCCGCCGCCGTGACCATTATTTGAGTTTCGGCTTCCTCTACAAGCCATCTTTTTTTTAATGAAAAATAAAAACAAAGTTTTAAATTTCTTTTATTTTGGTATTGAAAATGGTTTTTAAAGAGTTTTTATTATATCAATGCGTTGTATTGATATCTTGTGATTGAAATGTGGAAATGTTATGTTTCCTTTATTCATGTTTTATGTGATACGATTATGTTATGGTTTATGATATGTTTAAAACTATTCATATGAGGAATGCATTGGACTTAATAAGTCACGGGTGGAGCCCGCTATAGCGCCTCGATGCATCGGCAGGTCTCATGAGACAAATTAGTGTCTTGGAATGAGGCCTTGACAAAATCTTATTTGCGGTCTTGGCACGAGGCCTTGACTACGTGGTTATGATAGTCTGGCATTATGCATTCCATCATTATGAAAGTGGTTATTGATATTGCATTTGATTATTCAACCAGTAGAATATCCATGTGAAGAAGTAAATGGAATTATCTCATTTTACTTTTTCCATATTATGTTGATGTTCATGTTTAAAAGGATTTTGTTTTAGTCATACATTGCCTTAAATGTTTATGTTTATTTATGAAAGCTTCCGCAATATTGTTATCCTTACTGAGCATCTGAGCTCACCCCTTTCAATGTTTTAATATTTTCCAGGATGTGAAGAAGTATTTTATGAATGACCTGCATGGATATTCAGAAGAGGATATGAGTGTCTACTATGAAGACTTTGTTATTAGTTTTTCACTTTATGATGTAATGTAATACTTATGAATGTATCTAGTGTTTCCAAGGCTACTAAACTAATCAGTCTTTGGAGACTTGATATTTTTTTATCATGGAAATGTTACGAAGTAAGGCACCGACTCTGGGTAGCTGGGGTCGGGGCGTTACATTGGAGAAGCATAAAAAACAAAAGAACATTAGAGAAGATATTACCTTTAAATCGGGTA
Organism: Viscum album; assembly: GCA_963277665.1. Lineage (NCBI taxonomy): Eukaryota > Viridiplantae > Streptophyta > Magnoliopsida > Santalales > Viscaceae > Viscum > Viscum album. The sequence goes on from OY728160.1 coordinate 96,142,224, forward strand.
ACTCCCCTTGGTTTGAACCAAAAGTGTTTCTTGAAGATCTTTATGCCTAAGGTAAGGATTCTATGATGATGAGAGGTATGTGGAGATATTAAATGAGAAGATTATGGCCAAGCCAATGGATTGAGATGTGTGGGTAAGGGGGTAGAGGTGGTGGCCTTTTATAAGAGCGAGGAGGGTCACTCTTGGAAAGTCATGAAATGTTACTTTATTATAAAATGAGTTTCGGGTTTCAATATGTCCCCAAATGATATATGTCTAGGATAAGGTGATAAGTGTTTGAAATACACCCATCCAATAGGTTCTTTAGCAGTGTAAGTCTTAGATTTAACATTATCTTTTCATTTTATTTAAATCATTCATTAATGAGCTAATCACTACATAATCATGGTGTCATAAATAAATTCATTAATGTAATGTATAAAAATTATAAAAAAATACCATGAAGTAGGAAATATTTGTACCTTTAAAATAATTATTTATAGTCTAATAGATCATTTATGTACACAAAATTAAAATTGTTTTATTTAGGTTTTACATACTTTTCTTATATTTAACTTTCTTTAAAAATAAAAATATAAAATTTCAATATTACACAAAAGGGATTCCATGGGGGCCCAAAGTTGGGAAAAGGAATCCCATAGTCATACATGATAGAAAAAGTAGCATTATGACACATTTTGGGGTCATTTTATATTATTATGATAATCTTTTATTACCCTTAACTTCCCAATTACTTATTAATCACGATAATTAATGATAATTACCGTCGTTACTATTCATAATGTCCAAAAACAAATGAGTCTTAATTACAGAATTTGGAACATATGATTCCAAAATATTGAATCCATTTTTCCAAATTCCAATCACAGAATCTGTAGTAATTAATTTTAAAAATAATTCCCGTTTTCAAAACAAATAAAAGGTTTTTTAGAAACAATATCTATCAAAAGATTGACAATTGTTTATGTCCAATTTCAAAGTGAAATTATTTCCAATGACCATCATTGGATTGAATGGTATAAATATATTCTATTTAAAATTGAAAACCAATTTAAATGATAATATATTCATATAATTAAATTAAATGAAAAATATGTTTTAAAGTAAAATGCTGTATTTTTGACTATTCATTAAAAAATGAACATTGTCAGAAAAATACCATGAATTTATCCAAAGTAAATTTCAGTGTCCCAATCCTAAATAATATGTTTATTTTGAAAAATAGACCTTATAAAATTTCCAAAATATAGATTTTAAAATGGATCTCCATTAAAAGGCGGTAAAACAATCTTTAAAAAATATTAGAGAATTTTATGCTTAAGATTGAGTTTTTTCTCATTTTAATCCATTAAAACACTATATAATTCATAAATAGAAATTGATATGTAAATCCATAATTCTTTAATTACTGAGTATGTTACATCCTTCCCCACTTTAGAAAATCGTGTCCCCGCAATTTATTTATTTATCGAATAAGTGGGGGTATTTATCCATGATTGCATTTTTAGATTCCCATGTTGCCTCTTCAATCATGTGGGTTTTCCCCAAAACCTTTACTTGATGAATAACCTTATTCCACAATACTTTATCACTATAGTCAAGAATCTGGACCAGTTGTTACTCATATGATAGGTTCTTTTCCAGCTGATATACCTCTAGACTCAAAACACAAGATGGATCTGGAATGTACTTCCTTAACATTGAAACATGAAAAACATTATGTACCTGGATTCTATGATTTTTGAATGGGTGTTTCGGAGAACACGCCTCAGGCACCTGGTGTTTTTTGAATTCTCCCGTCTGTTGCTCCCTCTTAGCTCCGCCCTCCATCTGCACCGTATGCTCCTTCGGCGCCCGCTCCGGCTCGCGTTACTTTGGCTACATGTTTCGGCCCTGTTCTGGACCCCCAGTCTGCGTCCCCCCGGGTGGGTCATGTGGTGCACTCCTTCAGGGACTCTCTTTTTGGGTATGATCTAGGTACTTCGCGTCCTTGGATACTGGAGATTGGTGCTTTCTTGAACTTGGTGGCAAGGGAAGGGTCGCAGGTGACGTTGGTGGCGCCTCAGTCGGCGTTTGTCAATTCTTCCGTGGGCATGAAATGGACTCCTGTAGCTCAGTTTGGTGCTGAGAAACCCTCTCTTGTGGATTATAATCTCTTTGTGGATTCCTGGGGGTTGCAGTGGGAGGCTCGCATCTCAGTGGTGCACCGATGCTCCTTCTGTTTAATGCTGTCTTCGGAGGCAGATTTCATCCCGGCATGGTGCCATGCTCCATGGTCCATGGGTCGTTGGTGGTTCAGTCTGTCGAGGTGGTGGATGGAGGCTCATAAGGGGAAGGAAAGCTCCCGTGCAGCGGTTTGGGTGTTTCTACCTGGCCTCCCTCTCCCTTTTTAGAATGGTGCTTTTATGAAGGTTATAGGGGATGCATTGGGTGGCTTTCTTTGCTCGGACGAGTGTACTCTTCGCGGCCAAGAGTCCCTAGTGGCACGGATCTTCGTGGAACTTGATCTCGCCTTGCCAATTCCGTAATATATTTCTATTCAAGTGTCGGAGTCAGTGGACTGGGACCAGGAGGTAGTGTACCCGGTGTTCCTCAGGTATTGTTCGTCGTGTCTGTTACAGGGTCACTCGTTACAGATGTGCTGGAGAGGATATCACGGGGGTCGCCTCCGTGCTGGTTCCAAGTTGCACACTGGTCCTTCTTTTCCATGTCACGGTGCGCTCAATCCTTTATGCTCGGTCAAGTACTATAGTCTGTCAAGCGGTTCTTCGGTGGATCAAACCTGCTCGATGCCAGGTTCTTCAGAGGGGGAAATTTAGGCCCTGTTTTCTGGGCCGATGTCCCTTGCCCCCCGCCAAGATCACCTTAGGAACCTCTTGAGGTCCATGTTGAGATGCACTTTTCGGGGAAGCAGAAGACAGGCAGCCTCTTTGACTTCCTTCTGAGGGTGCCCAGGAGCATCATCACTGATTGGCGGATGCCGACCTTATCGTTGGCCACCAGGGCGGGTGCTTTCCTGCACGCCAAAAAGGCCGGAGCTCGAGGTGTTCGCCCCGTTTTGGTGGAGTGGTAGGAATACCCAAGGGTATGCCTCCTTATGCTCCAGGCATGCGTGCTTTTTGTTCCGGTGTACGTCCTGACCCGGGGGTAGGCCCGTCGGTTGGCATCGAAGGTCATAGGGTCGGGTACTCTTTCAAGAAGTCGGTTCATGAGGGGGAGGCACCCCCGGTCAAGGGGGATAGTATAGTGGTGAGTGATTCCATTCCTGTGGACTATCCCTCTACTCTTGTTCCATCACCTGTTAGTCTGGCCTCAAGCCCTGGAGTCTACACCCGGCAGATGTTGAAGAAACTATAGCGAAGGGAGGTTCCCCTATTCCCATCTGTACAGACCAATGTACCTGGGGTCAAATCCAGGAAAGGCATGATATAATGGTTCCCATTATGATCTGGAATGCCCACGGTTTAGTGGCTAGGGTGAAGACTGACTTTGTCTCTTAGGAAGTCCGGATCCACAGAATCAAAGTGGTGGTGATCATTGAGCATAAGCAGAATGTTTCCAAAATCCAAGATTTTACACGCAAATTAGGAATGCATGCGTCCATGCATGCATCCCCGGTTAACAACCACATATAGCTGTTCTGGAAGAGGGAAGTTTCAATGGAGGTGATGCAGGCCGGGGAGTAGCATATCACAGTGAAGGTGGCGGGTGATGGAGAAGAGATGTATTTCTCCTTTAGCTATGGTAGTTGTGATGCTCAAAGGAGGGAGCTGCTGTGGGCGGAACTGAATGGGTTCAACCCAAGGGATCAACCCTGGGTGGTGGGAGGTGACATCAACATCATCATGCATTCGGACAGGAGGAAGGGGTGTGGGGATTTTGTGAGGAGGGCTAGCATATCCTTTGTGCAGTGTATGGCAGGTAAAGGGTTATCCGATTTGGGGTATTCAGGTGATCCTTTAACCTAGTGCAACAACAGAAGGGGCGGAAGCCGAAGTTGTAGTAGGATGGACCGTTTCTTTGCCAATGTCCACGCCATTGACAATTAATCAAATTTGAGGGTAAGTCACCTAACTCGTAGTATTTCGGATCATTCACCGCTCCTGCTTTCTCTATGTAAGGCAAATGAAGTGACAGGGAGTTTCAAGTTCACCAGCCAGTGGGTGTTGGATCCGGAATATCAGTGTGTGGTTGGGAGGGTCTGGAACGAGCCGCCTCGGGGCCATGCATGGGTGGTTATCCACTCAAAGCTGAGGCGTTTGAATCAGGAACTTCTAATGTGGGAAAGGTCCCGTCCTTCCCGAGTCCAGGAGCTGGAGGATTTGAAACTGGTCATCCAAAGCCTGGAGGCCAGACTTGAGGCTTGTTGGGATGACGAGCTGTATGGTGAACTTGTGGAGTTAAAGGGATCCATGCAGGAGTTGGTTCTCACCCAGGAGAGACAGGAGATGGAACATTCCAGGGTAAAATGGCTTAAAGAAGTGGATAAGAACACTGATTTTTTTCATGCATGCTTACGGGAGAGGAAGCGGGTTGTGAAACCCAATCTTGCGTTGAAGGATGGATCCTTTTCAGATGGCGTGGAGGTGGTTGGGGGTAGGGAATGTGAGTTCTTTAAAGATATCCTAGAAGGATCTAGTGCGAACATGCAGGGAGGTTACCCATCGGGGATGAATGAAATTTGGGGGGACATCCCGATTATGGTCTCTGAAAAGGATAACGCCTTCTTGGAATTCATTCCAGATGAAGGAGAGGAGCATGCAGTGATGTGGAACCTGAACCCGGATACCGTCGTAGGGCCAGATGTTTTTTCTAGGCTCCTTCTACAGGGGCTCCTGGGAGGTGGTGAAAGGTGATCTGGTAGTTTCCATACTAGACTTCTTTCGGGGGGTAGCCTCCCTCGCATTGCTTCCACGACTACTGTGGTCCTTCTTCCGAAGATAAGAGATCCTTCATCCCTATCAAACTATAGCCCCGTGAGTATGTGCAGTTTCCCCTACGTGGTCCTGGAAAGTATCATCAATAGGAGGTTGTCCAGTTTCCTTCCTCGTTGGGTTGCTCCAGAGCAGCATGGCTTTGTCAAGAACTGATCGATCCAGGGTGCTATGGCTATGTCACACGATATGCTAAGAGATTTAAACACATCTGCTCGTGGTTCTAACGTGTTAATAATGCTTGACATGAAATAAGAATACGACTGGATGGAATGGTGATTCATGAATAGAGTACTTGCGAAGATGGGAGTCTCTCGTTGGGCCTGCGACATCATCTCCAGGTGCGTGAGTTCATCGTGGATGTCTGTGTCATTTATGGAGAGATCCTATGGTTTTTTCAAAACTGTTCATGTCCTTCGCCAGGGTGATCCTCTCTCCCCTAGTTTATTTATCATAATGCAATATACATTGAGTTGGATGATTAAGAAGGGGGTCTGCGAAGGGGCCATTTTTCCTTATCGTATGAAGTATCGCTTAGCCCCTGTATCGCATTTGCTGTTCACTGATGACACGATTGTCTTCATAAACGGTGGGTGGAATTCCCTTCGAGAGTTGAACATAATCCTCAAGGAATACTGCTTCTGGAGTGGAAAAATCATTAACAGAGAGAAGAGTAGCCGGTTTATTCCTTCTTCGTGCAACTCGAACAGGGCGGCCAGGATGGGCAAAGTGCTGGGAATGGGGAGAGGATCCACTCTTATGGAGTATCTCAGTACCCCTATCTTGGTGGTTTGAACAGGGATCAGGGACTTTGATAGGGTGGTGAACAGGATCTCGGATCTTATTTTGAATTGGAAAACCAACTTTATGTCCATCGACGGTCGGATCACCCTGGTGAATAGCGTGCTATCTGCGTTCCTGATGCATTCATTGGCCTCCTCGTGCGTGTTGAAGGGGGTTATCAGGCGTATTGATAGGATTATTGTGTGGTTCATCTGGGATGTTGCAGGTGAGGGTAAGAGACAGTTGGTGTTGTGGGATAAAATGGTCTGACCCACGAGTGAAGGGGGAATCAATGTTAAGAGCATGGTCGACATGATCCACTGCATGCATGTGAGGCTTGCATGGGAGACTATTTTGGATTGAACCTTGTGGGGGAAACAGACGTATCAAAAGTATAAGGATGATAAATATCATGGCGCGACAAGGGGAATAGCGTTATGGTCCATAGTGTTTAATATCATTCTGACTCTTTTACTGCACTCGCAATGGATTATCGGGGATGGCAGCATATCCTTTTGGCACCACAACTTGGCAGATGAAGTGCTGGGCTATTTGGGATGCCCTTCCTTGACCATCTCATTTAGGGAGGTGTGAATGTACCCCCTGTTCTTCAGTTCATTTCTTGATGGCCCAGAGCAAGAAGTCTTTGACTATGTGGTTCTTAATACAGAGCAGGATAGATGCGTCTACACTCCGTCTACCTCGGGGAGGTTTAATGCTATGGATTTTTGCAGCAGGAGTGCCCCGTGTGGTCAACGTGAACGGGGGAATAGCATGGCCTGGTGTAATAAGATACTTGCAAAACTCAACTTCCTTACTTGGAGGATCTGGAAGAAAGCAATTCCCTCCGATGATCAAATTAAACGGATCGGTATCAGTCTAGCGTCATGTTTCCAGTGCTGCGGGGAGCGAAGCGAGGAGAGTATGAACCATATCTTTTTCGAGGGAGAATGGGCTCGACACGTTTGGAGTTTATTTATCTCCCTTACTGGCTTCCTTCCACGTGAGTTCACGGAGGTGATGGATATTGAACACTGGTTTCAGGAGGATAGCGGGACAGAGGAGGAGAAGAAGGTGTGAGCCGTTATTTTCAACGCGACCTGCTGGTGCCTTTGGCAAGCGAGGAACGGGGCAAGTACGAAGGGATTAGTTTCACAGGTCGTTCCATGGTGGAAAATATCTGCTACTTTCTGGTTGACTTTCTTGGCACTGCATGCTTCGGGAGGGGGGAAATCTCTCTTGGGGTGGTGCAGAATACCCAAAGTTGGGGTGGTCGGTGCGGTGAAGAGGTGCATGGCAGGTGGGTTCAGTGGTTTCCCACCCCCCTGAGCTGGACATAAACTCAACTCGTATGGATCCTGTGTTTTGGGTGACATGCGTGGAGGAGGAGTCATTTGGGACTCAAAAGGAAACACGGTACAAGCATTCACAGCACATTATGGATGTTGGTCTTCGATACGAGCAGAATCTATGGCGGTCCTATCCGGACTATCCTTAAGCAATAGCAGGGGCATTTCTATTGACCACACTGAAATAGACTCAATGGTATTCCATGACGCTCTCCAGGATAAAGGCATTATCCCATGGTCTATCACCTACATAATTAGACAATGCAAGGCTATCATCAAGGAAAACGTCATAATATCAGATATGTGGCAAGAGGGGAACAAAGTGGCGGACTATATGGCCACAACCGCGGTACCAGGCTCTCGGATGGTGTGGTTTAATAATGTGTCCCAGCTGATGCTAGAGGGGGTGAATCTTATTCAGTGAGATTCTCTTGGATTTCATTATTTTATGCCCCCATAATGTTGGGGTGCCACATCGTTGTATGGCCCTTTTGGGCCCCCACCCTTTTTTTGAATAAAAATGCTAATGTTGGATGGATGTACCTGAGATAAATTCAGAGGTAAATCCAATTGGTATGCAATTGATGCAACTCTCTCCAAAATTTCATATGGACTAATGAACCTTGGACTCAGCTTTCCTATCTAACCAAGTCGCATCTCACTTTTACATGGTGAAACTTTGAGGAAGACATGATCACCTACCTCAAAAGAGAGATCCCTGCTCATGTTGTCTGCATAACTTTTCTACCTACTCTGAGTTGTTTTCATGTATTTCTATATCAGATAGACTTTTTCTACCAACTATTCTACCAATCCTGGTCCCATCAACTTCCTTTCACCTACTTCATCCCAAAAATCTGGAGTTCTTCACCAATTCCCATATAATGTCTCAAATGGTTCCATCTGTATCCTAGAATGAAAACTGTTATTATAAGAAAATTAAACCAAGGAAAGATGTTTGTCACAACTTCCCTGATAATCCATCCAACAAGCATGTAGCATATCCTCCAAAGTCTGAATTGTTCATTCTGACTGCCCATCTAATTGAAGATGAAAAGTTGTACTAATATTTAATTCAGTATCCATCGACCTCTGAATTCTTTTCCAATAGTTAGAACTAAAATTGGGATCATGGTCAGATACAACCGAGAGGGGAACTCTATGTATCCTGACTATCTCTTTAAGATACAAACGAGAATGTTGATCTATAGAAAAATTATCTCGTATAGCAAGGAAATGAGTAGATTTAGTGATTCGATCAACAATAACCCATATTGCATTTTTAACTCGAGGTGTCTTCGACAATCCCACAATGAAGTCCATGGATATATTCTCCCATTTCTACTCTGACACTGGTAAAGGATGAAGCATCCCTTTCGGTAACTTCTGCTCTACTTTAACCTGTGGACAAGTCAAACACTTTACAGTAAAATCAGCAATATCTTTTTTCTTTCCATCCCACCAGTAATACTCCCGAAGATCTTTATACATCTTAGTACTGCCAGGATGAACTGAAAATTGAGAACTATGAGATTCAAATAACAACACTCTCTTCAATTGTGAATCACAAGGAACACACAATCTCTTCCCAAATATCAAAACACAATCATTATCAATGTTGAATTCTGGTAACATACCCTTATGAACCAACTCTACCATTTTCTACAACTCACTGACTTTCTTCTGAGCTTGCTTAATTCTGTCTGATATATATGATCTCACTGTCACCTGAAACAAAACAGAAGAACTTCTTGTACCAAAAAATTCTATGCCAAGGTTCATCAATTCCTTAACCAATGGATCACGTTCCAAATGTAACATGGTTAATAATGAAATAATTTTTCAACTCAAAACATCAGCCACTTTATTTTCTTTTCCCGGATGGTAATGAATTGTACAATAATAATCCTTGATTAATTCCAGCCATCTCCTCTGTCACATGTTCAATTCTTTCTAAGTGAATATATACTCTAAACTTGTGTGATCAGTATGTATTTCACATTTTACCCCATACAAATGATCTCTCCAAATTTTTTATGTGAAAACAACAAAAGATAATTCCAAATCATCTGGAGGGTAATTTACCTCACGTGTTTTTTACTGAGGTGAAGCATAAGCAATTACTTGATCATTCTACATTAATACACAACGATGGCCCTTCAATGAAGCATCACTGTAGATAACAGAATCACCATTCCTAGAAGATAGTGCCAAAACGAGAGCATTCACCAATCTTCTTTTCAATTCCTAAAAACAATCATCAAATTCTTTTGTCCAGATAAACTTAACACCCTTCGGAGTTATCTTAGTCATTGGACTAGATAACCGTGATAAATTTCTAACAAACCATCGATAATAGCCTTCCAAACCATGAAAACTACGAATCATAATTACATTTGTGGGACTTTTCCATTCTTCCACAACCATTGTTTTTGGAGGATCAACAATTATTCCATCTTTAGAAACAATGTGACCAAGGAAATAAATTTGTTGCAACCAAAACTAACACTTGCTGAATTTCCTATACAATTTCTTTTATTTTATGGTTTGAAAAATAACCCATAAATGACTTTCATTCTCCACTTTACTTTTAGAAAACCCCAAAATATCATCAATGAAAACAACCACAAACATATCCAAGGACTCATGGAAAATTATATTCATAAGGTTCAAGAATACAGCAGGTGCATTGGTTAACCCAAAAGGCATTACTACAAATTCATAATGGCTATATCTTATACGAAATATAGTCTTGGTAATATCAGCTTTCTTTACCTTCAACTGATGGTACCCCAATCTGAGGTCAATCTTTGAAAAATTCTGAGCTCCATGGAGTTGATCAAACAAATCATCAATTTGAGGAAAATGATATTTGTTCTTAACAGTGATGTTATTCAAGGCTCTATAATCAATGAAAAGTCTCAATGAACTATCTTTATTTTTAACAAATAAGACAGGATAACCCCATGGTGATGTGCTTGGTCTTATGAAACCTTTCTCTAATAAATCTTGAAATTTATCCTTCAACTCTAAAAGTTCAATTTGATCCATTCAATAAGGGGGTTTTGAAATTGTCTTTGCATTAGGAACTAAGTCAACGATAAATTTGACTTACCGATCTGTTATTATTCCAGGAAACTCGTCAGGAAAAACATCAGAATACTCATTTACCACTGGAACATCCTTAATCTGAATGGTTGTTTTGTTTTCAACAATATGTGCAAGGTAACATTCATTTCCCTATTTTACAAGTTTCTTAGCTTCTTCATATGTTATCAACAGTAAGGGTTCATTCTTGTACACAAAGAAAAAAAATTTCTTAAAAGAAACATCTATAGATCTACAATAAATCTTATCATGGTAAACAAAAATCCAATCCATACACAGGATAACCTAAAACTCTACTAGAGTTAAAAAAATAAGGTTTGAAAGTAGATTCTTTCCACAGATAAGGATAAGAGAATTATTATATATTATTTTTTCCTCATCATATCCCCCAGGTGTTTTTACCACAAGTTTAGGAGTCATTTCTTAAAATGGAATTTCCCATTTAGTAGAAAAATTTTCAGATATGAAAGAATGTGTAGCACCTGAATCAAAGAACACAATGGTTTAATTTGAAATAACAATCAATGCACCTGATTCCACTTCATTTGATGGCCCAACATCTGTTGAAGTAGTTTCAAAGGATTTAACAACACCTTTATGCTTGTAGTCTGACTGCTTCATAGCATTTGAGATCTTTTTCAAACTCTCATTTTCATAATGACCAATCTCATTGCAACTGAAAAATTTCACTAACTATATATCAAATTTGTTCTTACCATCAACCTGATCTTTTTTAGTACAATCACGAACCTTATGTACCATCTTACCACATCAGTAGCACTTTCCAGAATTCAAGAGACATTACCCCGCATGATTTTTCCACATTTATCACAAACTGAAAACTTAGTTTTCTTACCATCAGAGCTGTTTGAAGGATTATTCCCTTTCTCATGTCACCTCGGTCTCATATTCTATTGGTTTTTATAGAACACTTGATCATCGGAAAACTCAATTTCCACCTTCTCAGCACATCAAAGAATATTTTCATAACTCTTAAACTCGTGATAACCTAAATCCCTTCGATTTTCTAGCTATAATCCTAAGTAAAGATGATGGATTTTACTATGAAGGACTTGGGATAAAATTTGGTGCATACCTTGCCAATGGTGTGAACTTTTATTCATAAGCAGACACTGAGCCATTCTCTTGCCTCAATTCCCAGAATTGTTCAACCATCCTATGTCAAACAGCTTTGGGAAAATATTTCTCAAGAAACATACCTTTGAATTCATCCCAGTCAAGAGAATCAATCTCATCATCATCCCTGATATTTTTAACCATCGCCCACCACTGATATGCTTCACCCTCCAAACAGTAAATAACAAGACTAACATTTTGATTGTCTGAACACCCCATGACATCGAAAATATTCTCTAGTGATTTAATCCACCCATCAGCTAGAAGAGGGTCCGATGATCCCTTGAATGATGGGCGATGTTGCCTCAATAAATGTTCCACCACTGACATGTTCCTCTATGGTTGATCTGGCTGATCTCTTTCAACGATACCGCCACCATTTATCTCTTGTGTCAACATTTTCATTACTGCAAAAAACTGTTCAGCTCCAATTCCGACCATCTCAGGATGCTGATTTGGAAGGTCATTTCCTTCTGTATGCCTTCCTAGAACTACTTCCCTATTTCCACTATGGAAAATCATTCTTGAATTAACATGTCTTAGATAAAGCAACATGGTAATCTTCAAATGCTATATCATTTCAATTTGACCACAACAGAAATATTTTTGGATAATCATTTAACAGAATTCTTACTCTTTATGTTATTGAAACCGACCTTTGATACCAACTATAAGTCATTAGCCTTAAACATTACCTAATCTTGTGTTATTATAAGAATACACATTGAGGATCTTTTCTGGTTTAGAGTTTTAGAGAATTAGATCATAAATCTTACATTACATTCCACATTTAAACAAGGTGGTTACATAAAAGACAATATTCACTTTTCCCATAAAAGAAAACATATCTAAAATAAAACATGGATTCTTTCTTGCCACTTCTTCGACACTCTAATCACATCATGTACATTTACCCTGACCTGTGAAAACATTTCAAAAACATGTGACGAGCAAAAAAAGCTACGTTAGGGATATAAAAAATTAGGAATGAAAACCTTAGTCCATGTATACATAAGAATCATTGAAAACATACTTTACTCATAATCATAAACACTTTAACATACCTCATGAAACCATAAGGCTTATGAATAACTCATAGAAAACAGAAGACATAAAGGAAACTTGAGGCATTCATAACATTCTTACGTATGGAGTAACCCCCATGGTTACGTTTGGAATACCCATCATAGTATATTGTATAAATCTCTTTAGAGAAACCTTAGAGTTTAACTCCTTTGCATTACCCAATGCCTTGTAGAGCTATCACGGGCGCACCCGCCCATAGTTTATCACGGAACCAACCGTCTTCATAAACAATGCCCAAGAACCATAACATAATTGTATCATATAAAACATGCATGAAGGAAACATAACATTTCCACATTTCAATAACAAGATATCAAAAACACATTTATATAATAAAAAAATTATCACACCCATTTTCAATAAAAAAATAAAATAAAAGTAAAAATGGTATTTATTTTTCATTTAAAAAATATTATGGCTTGTAGAGGAATCAGAAACTCAAATAATGGTCATGGCGGTGGAAAAGATGTTATCGTCTCATACATAAGACAAAAACATTTCCATTTGTCGTTTAGTAAAAAGATTCATATAAATAAAGTTCCTTTTGAATAAAATTTAAAGTCTAAAGGTTTTATACACCGTATAAAATAATGTTGTGTGTAAAACAAAATATGCCTCAATGAAAGGAGATTGAGATGAAGTCACATACCTCGTGTCTGACTTGACTCGATCGTTCTTTATTCTCATGAATAATAAACTAGAATTAATTTCTAATTTATTATGAATCTTTTTCAATTTCAATATTCCCTTTATATCACTTACTACAATGTTACGAACATTATGTAATGATTTATGTTAATAACAGCCGTTTTGTCGATCTTTGATACTTGAGTAAAAAATAAACATATTATAATTACAATTTGTTCATGTGATTAAATATACATTATATCCAGAATTATATTCCTGATGTAGATTTCATATATGTCATATATGTACATTATATATATGCATTTATAATATTACAAAACATTTAGAGGTATGAAATGAAATGCACCGTTCATGGAAATGGTAAGTCGTACGTACGCATGAATGATACTTTCATTTCTATTTCGTATTTAATGGAATGAAATAATAATGATATAAAAGTATATTATAATTCTAGTATAATATCATATATGATATCATTATTTCTATCCTTTATACATCCCACATATGGCATTAATGATTCAAATCACTTTGAGGGGGTGGTAGTACGCATTTCCTGAAATGAAATTATCGCGGTTACCGATAATGGAAACCATAAAGGTATTCCATAAATAAAAAATACAGAAGCATTAGGAAAAAATAAACATAATATATATCATATATAAATATAGTGACATCTTAATGGCCACCATGAGAGGTGTTAAAAGAAGATTGAACAATCATCGTTTTGTGAGGCAGTAACTCGCCACCCACAGAAACATTATATTATTTAACAATTATACGGAGGTTTGTGTAAGTGTAGCTGGAATAAATTTCATTAAAACATCCTAGTATATTTATGATACTGGTTTTGTTAGAAAAGAAAGTAATAAAAAGAGTTTAGGGTGGTGGAGAAGCAAAATAAAACAAAATAACATTAGAGAAGTCATTACCTTTAAATTGGGTAACTCCCCTAGGATTGAATCAAAAGGGTTTCATGAAGATAATTCTACCTAAAGTAAGGATTATATGATGTAGAGAGGGATTTGGAGAGACAAAATGAGTAGAATTTGGCCGAGACAATGGCTTGATAGGTTTGGGTAAGGGGGTAGAGGTGGGTGCCATTTATAAGAGGGAGGAGGGGCACTCTTGGAAAGTCATGTACTGTTACTTTATTATAAAATCAGTTTCATATTTTAAAGGATTCACAATGATATATATAGAGTATAAGGTGATAAGGGTTCGAAATCAACCCATCCAATAAGTTTTTCACAAGTGTAATTCTAGGATTTTATAATTTATTTTCATTTTATTTAAATTTTTCATTAATGAGGTAATCACTACATCATCATGGTGTCATAAATTAATGTATTTATTTAATGTCTAAAAATTATAAAAAAAATACCATGATATAGGGAATATTTTTATCTTTTTAATGACTATTTATAGTTTAAGAGATAAATTATGTAGACAAAATTAATTTTTTTTACTTATGTGTTACATACTTTTGTTATATTTATCTTTCTTTAAAAATAAAAAGATAAAATGTCACTATCACACAAAAGTGATTACATGGCATCCCAAAGTTGGAAAAAGGAATCCCATGGTCGGAAATGAAAAAAACAGTAGCATTAGGACAAATTTTGGGGTCATTTTATATTATTATGATTTTATTTTATTACCCATAACTACCTGATTACTAATTAATCACGATTATTAAAGATAATTACTATCATTACTATTCATAATGTCCAAAAAACAAAAGAGTCTTAATTACATAATTTTTACCTTATGATTAAAAATATTGTATCCATTTTACCAAATTCCAAACATAGAAATTGTAGTAATTAATTTAAAAATGATTCCTGTTGTCAAAACAAATATTGGGGTTTTTAGAAACAATATCTATCAAAAGTTTGACAATTGTTTTTATCAAATTTCAAAGTGAAATTAATTCCAATGACCACCATTGGATTAAATGGTAAAAATATATTATATTTACACTTTAATAACAATTAAAAAGATAATATATACATATAATTAAATTAGATGAAAAAGCATTTTAGAAGTAAAATGCAGTAATTTTCACTATTCATTAAAAAATGAACACTGACAGAAAAATACCAAAAAATTGTCCAAAGTAAATTTCAATATCCCAATCCTAAATAATAAGTTTATTTTTACAAATAGAGCTTATAAAATTGTCAAAAGATAGAATAAAAAATGGTTCGCCCTTAAAAGGTAGTAAACCAATCTTTTTAAAATATTAGAGAATTTTATGCTTAAGATTGGATTTTTTCTTATTTTAAGCCTTTAAAACACTATCTAATTAATAAGTAGACATATATTTGTAAATCCATAAACTTATACTTACTTGGGATGTTACAATTATTGAGGGGTATCATCTATGTGAGACATCCACACCATTGGTTCACAATTGTCTTCCACCATTTCAGAAGGTGGTATAGTATACCATGAAAACTAGGATATAAATTAATGATGATTCCAATGATTTACAATCAGAATATGTGTTTAATATTCTAGTACCCCTAGATCCAATTAATTCTCCACGGAGAAAATGAGTCACATGAACAACTCTGTGATTGGTCGGGATCCAAACACACCTGGAACCCGAACCACAACATTAAGTCATACCTCCACTGCCTAAGGGACAGTCCCATTATAAAACTCATCTATACTTATAAATAGAAGTCAGGTAACATGACAAGTCATCATGTAAAACCATTCTACCATATTTGAGCTATTAACTACTCAACATGTGGATTATCATCTTCTATATCTATAAACGGATCTATAAAGTACTTAATAGGTTATATAACTTCTTGGTGAACACATACTGAAAATAAAATCATGATTGGGTCCCTAATCTGAAACCTCATCACTCAACTATTTTTCATCAGGATTATATCTCAGAATCTAATTTTTATGTCATCATAGAGTCATATTAAATGTTTTCATGACTTACCATGGTTAATGAGTATATCTTATGTTTTATGTAAATATGGAAATGGAAACCACAAGTCATTAATATATGATCCATGTACAAATGTTTTCCCTAAAATTAGTGTATACATATACCAAATCAACGAACATGTTATAATTGTCTTGGTGAATGGGTATATCTATCACCACACTAACACTAGACTCATTGTCCTAAGAGCCATACTTGAGACACTTTATCATTATTTATCATATTAATAAACAAAACATTGAAACTAGAAAAAATAATCAGCAAGAACCGATCCTAAACCTTGGGAGTGGCATACGACTAAAGGTTGGGTACTTCTCAGATACCATCCTATAATGTCCTAACTCGTTGGGGCCCAAGATGTTACTATCCAATGCTGACCTCTAATGGTCTAGTTATTATCTAATAGAACTAATAATAATGATCACAAACATGGGATGAATTAATATTAAGAACATGTATGAACATACTCATCTCTAAGCCCATACAATGAAAATGAAAAATTGAATGCATACAACTATAATCCATATCAAGAGTATGAATAAAACTACTAGAAATCCTAAAATCTTCCAAATACATGCCTAAAAACTAGAAAGTGAATTCCCACCTTCTCAAATTTAGCAGACTTATATGAAATTCAACACCAAGATAAACCTTGGACATTCACGAAAAACTAGGTCCACCTACTACTAGTCCACCTAAGAATCAACGAAAAAAGTTTTTTCATGTAAATATGGCATGACACCTGTGGGAAATTCCCATGCATGGGTGAGTATAACAATACGCAGTAGGAGGCCCCTAAATCACTAAGAATAATGAATCAAGAGTAATAAAATGATATAAAATAAAATATTTCAAAAACACATATAATAATAATAATATCAAGATATACTCAATAATGTAACAATGTCTCATGATAAGGTCACAAGAGTAATGACATACTAATAACTTAGATCAATGGTTCCACAACGAACTCATCAGAGAGAACTCTCTCTACTTGTTAGATAGCACTAATGACATCTAACTGAGAGGTAGTGCACACCAAGTCTCCCCATTAAAAGTATACATGGGAATTATGAAAAGATATGGTACAAAAATGAAGATCACTCATAAAACCAGGGGGATATGAACATCTAAATATTGATTTTCCTTAAATTTAAATGATCAACACCCATGTATTGTTTTTCTCGAATGTACTAAAAACCCTACCTAGTTTACACAAATGATAGAGGATATCAATTTAGGCCTAATGTAATTATTCAAAAAACTCTATCCAGGAAGTCCTAATAAGCTATAGGAGGTGATTCCAAAATAACTCATAGGGAGATGATATGGGGAACACACCCTAATAAATCTTTTCGAAGATACAATTAGGTATGGATCAGAGCTATTATTGGGGGAGTAAACGGTGTGTAGTATTAGTATACGTCATGTCCCTTTAACCCTAGGTCCTTACCCTGTAAATGACCCATGTATTTTCCTATTTCTATGTAATAGTACACGACGTATGACTTCTAATTTAATTATTCCCATGTATAGTAAAATGATTAGCTCATTCATGCGTGGTTAGTCCCTATCTATATTATAGTACATGGAATTCCCTTGACCATGTACACCATGGATATATCACACTAACCATTATGGTATACTCCATACCTTTAGGGAGGGGTGAAAAGTTATGTGATACCTATCATTCTACATAAAACATATTTTCCACTAAGAGGGTCCCACATGGAATTTAGATCTACACTACACAACATGTTCTTAATAAAATTCTATAACACTAGACTTTGAATCGCTTGTTGTGACCCATTACTTCGACCATTTTTTTGGCCTTTCCCCATGTCAGAATAAATATTCATCATTGTTCATTACATTCTATCATTGAATCATCATTACCTAGACATTAATTCATTTCTAAAAATACCTTCGATTTTTTTTCATCATTACACATCACAAAACAACAATATTGAGTTTCCACACCATCAGATCTGCTGCCAATTCAATAATCACACCATTTTTACATTGTTTTATGCATAAATATAAATATTGAATCATTAAAACATTAAATATGTGCAAAAAGATCAATTTCCTTAATGTATTTTCAGCCAAGGGCCATAGGAGAATGATAATGACGGATTATGATAATGGGGAGGAATGAGAAAGAAAAAATCACAGGGAAATAACTCAATCAATGTTCATGAAAATATTGATTTTTTAGCAATATAATGATGAATGAAGAAATAAAAAATAAGAATAATGTAATTCTGTAAATTCATTAATGAAACTATCATGTTCTGTAATATACATAATCTATAAATAAATTAGTTGGTTTATTGATCAACCTTCATCATATAATATATAATAGAAACCAAATACTATAAAAATAATCATCCTACTTTCATTTGGATCGATCACTAATTAAGAACAAGTCTACATCTTTGTCATTTGAATGATACTCTAGCTACTTTGGCACATGAGCCCCATACTGATCTTAATCTATCACCATTAACCAAGAACACTCTCCACAAACAGATCATATCTCTCTAGGGTTTACTCTCCAAAGATGGAAAAAAGTCCACAACTGTATATTTAAATACAAATTTGGTCATTAAATAAAAAATAACGAAAACAAATTAAATAATTAATTAATTTTATTCCTTTATGCTCGTTTTTAAATATTCACAAATGGCCCCCACAAAAAAAATATTACATAACACATAGGTTAAAACCCACAATGTGAACTCAACTTTTCACTCACATTTCTAATATAGTCCCTTGTTTTTTAGTTATTCCACTTTTTTTTGAAACATTCATGTGTGTGATACATTATATAATTAGTATACTTCAATAATTAATTCCATGAACACTGGGCCAAATAATATCACCCCATCTTTTCACCTAGTTCTAAAAATATTCTTTGACATATTACCAAGTATTACATACCAAACACTAAGATATTCCCCTTCTGATTAAGAATTTATAATTAATGAATGGATATAAATTATGTATTAACTGTAATGGCCATGACTATTCTTATGAATTCTCTTATTATATCTAACTTTTATTATAATTAACTACATTTATCACCCTCACAAAGAATTTAATTTCATGAAATTTAGAGACCTATCAGAATTCTAATGGAATTGGAGTTGAATAATATGATTGAATAAATTTATGTATTTGATTTTTTGATTGTTTTCTCTTTTTGATTTAAAAATATAACATTTTAATGTACTTTTTAGGCATCCATCCTCATGAGTAATACTAATCCGTTATCCTTAGAGTATATATCTTGTACTATATTTTCCATTTTATAAACAACATCCATGGTAAAAAAAACTGTGTTTTGGGTCATTATAGCTAATATGAGACCATAGTTTAGTAGTAACCATATTTAATAGTTTTATGAAATTATTGGTAGAAAAAATAGATTTCACCAATAGAAAACCTCTAGAATATAATCTATTTTTATTTTTATAATTCTGTTAATAATTTTATAAATTAATTGATAAGATTAATTTTATGAAACGAATGATTATAGTTGAATAAAATACCAGGAAAAAAATATAAGATTTTATGAATGTTGTTGGATTTTTTAATATTGTAGTGTTAACATTGGTGCTGAAAAAATTATGAAAATTCATAGAAAATTAACCCCAGTTATCATCAATATCATTCTTCTAATAGATAAAATATTTTGATCTATAAAAATATTAAAAACATTAGACCATTGAATGAGGGAAAACTACCATATAGTAGTGGGAAGACAAATCCTATCAAGCATGAATAATGGATTATGTCACTAGATCATATATTTTAGACATTAAGATGATCTCAGAGGGAGAGTGTTATTATGAATTTTTGTAAAGAAATGGGTTATGGTGACTAGTGATAATACATAATTCAATATTAAATATATTTATATAATATTATGAACTTGTAATGAAATTTATTCAAGAGAAATTTCCTTAAAAAATATTTCCCATGAGATAAATGTTTGGTGATGGAATAGAACCTATTGAACCGAATAAAAATTTTAAAAGTGATTGTGGGTGTTTATAAATGTTATTTTAAATATTTATAAATATATTTTATATATTTTCAATGAATCCATGAATAGAATGTAGATCCCGTTTTTATAGTTTATATAATTGTATTTAATGATCCTTGGTATATCAATATTTCTCAGAATACGAGGAGATAATAACAAGCTATATCATGAAATAAAACATGTTCTCTAAATCCTTTACTTATAAAGGTATCCCACATGTGAATAGTATAAGTTATTTCTATTTATAACTATTGGTTTATTTGTGAATAAAAGTATTAGAAAAATTAATTACATTATAAAAATGTGATGAAAACACCATGAAATGGTTTAAGAGGACCATGTGTATGATTCAAATATGAGGATAAAGGTCATCATGGCCACGAGGGAAAACAAAACTGGGATGGTAAAAATTCAAAATTCCAAAATTTAATTAAGATGACACCTTACTCTAAATATTATATATTGACCAAGAGAATCTTCAACTAAAAAATCCCATGTATAATGTTTGTACCATTATAATTATAATGGAAAATGTAAAATCTATAGATGATGTTATAATGGGTACATTGATTATACATTAAATACTAGAAAATAAATTCCAGTTTTCTTGATCTAGACCTTCACTTTTATCATTTACTTCTTCAAATAATATTATATCACCCACACCAATGTATAGAATAATTTATCAGGTTGAAAATGAAGTTGTAATGTTATTACCAAATTTGTACAACATGCATTTCAAATAGAAAATCATGGGCGTTATCTAGTTAAAAATATAATAAACATACCAATGGTGTATTTTTATATAATATTAATGTTGGATTTTATATTGAATTATTATGAAAAAATTTATTATAGGGATAATCAAGTTAGACTTTTTTAGGAGAATAAAGAATTAATTTTTTTCTTTAGAGTGATAACATCACCAAAATCTTTTCATGAACTACCCCTATATCACAATTAAATGATATTATTTAAGTTGATATGGATAGCGATCAATATTTTGGTGTTAAGGGATTTTTACAAATATAATATGTATTATTTTTGGGATAATATATTGATTTATTTTATGATTAATTAAATGGATTACCCACAAATTGAGAAATTGAATTCACCTTTGATATAATCCATAATCAAAAGACAATATGTATTCTACCATACATGATGGCTCGAGTGAAGTTCGCTGAGTTGATAAATATATAAGATGAATTATGTTAAAAGGGTCTAACTTGTTTGAGTGTTTAAACTAAGTATCACCTTATTGTTTATGAAGATTATGTCTATGAAAAATGAGATTATAAATGAATTATAGGTAAATAAATTGAATTACTATAATGAAAAATTATCTTTTCTCATGTATTTATAACCACTTTATCAAATCCAAGGGATATGATCATTTTAGGGACATATATTCATTCTAGATACAATAATTTTATAGTTATGAATGAGGATTTTTAATGACTAATTTTCATATGATGTATAGTCATTATGTGTTCAAAATTTTGTTGTTTAGATTAATTGAATCTAACTTAGTGTTTATGGAATTGGTAAATTGAATGTTTTGAGACAATAATTATTGGGATATAGTGATTAGAATGGATTAAGGTACTATATAATATTTGGAATATAGGGATAATAAAACAAATTTATGAACAATTCATGATGTGTTGAGGAAAAAATATTTATAGGATATATTTTATAATTTTGATCATTGAATTCAAAATATTTATTTTCATCCACACATTGTTTCCATGGAATGTATATCTATTAACATATCAAAAATAATCTCTATCTTAGAATAGATGAAACCAACCATCATATCAAATACTTAAAGATACCTTCTGTTAGTAGAATAATATAGGAAATTTTTTGAAAACATGATTGTTTGGATAATTATATAACCATGATATATTGTAAGAAGATTTTGTTAATGATGATCAAGGAATTTGATGAATGTTTTTAAGAACTAATGATGTGATTACAGAATGTGACTATTTTTTCATATATTTATAACAAATGAGTTTTTCATGATAGTGACATGACAGTGAAATGATTTGGATGTGTTATATTGAAAAATGATAAAGTTGTGTCCTACAAATAATGATTACTGGAACTTCATTAGAATAACTTTCCATCTCATTTTTTGTAATGGGTTTATTAATAATCCCATTTACTATAAAGATACGGTACCTCCATGAATAGAGGTGTGATATAGACACATGATTTTTTTTCAAATACATCATTAAAAAGATAGATATTAATAAGTAAAAAATACGATTGTTAGAAGTACTCAATGTTGATGAATGTGACACCCATTATTATCCAAGGAAAACTAAAAAGGTTTAATATTATTTTAGTAAAAATTAACATGTTATCATAAATAATTTGAGGATAAATAATTATCTGAATCTAAAAAATGTAGTATGTATGGAATTTGTTATTATAATGATTTTGGACGAATCAATAATTTTTTATGTAAATAACAACCAGTTAATATAAGAGTGGATTATATGAGAATCTATTATCAGTTTTTTTTATAGAATGATTCAAAATATTAAGAGAAAAATATTTTTGTTAGGGAATGTAATACCAATATTATGTAATAATAACTAAACCTTTCATAATGTGAGTGTGGATAAAAGATTTTTTTATTATTTCATAATTATATTAGAACACACGTTGATATTAAAATTACTATGTAAATTAATTTAAACAAAATATAACAACAGAACCATAATGAATATAATATTATGAAGAAAAATTATAATACTATAATATAATATATTATACTTGAAAAAGAATCACAAGTATATAAGATATATTTATATGATTGAGAAATTAATAAACATTGGAATTGAAATTGTGTAAGAAGATAAAGAAATAAATTAAGGGGATGAGATTTTATCTTATATATAAAGTTTAATATTACCCTTTTTAATTAAATAACATTGATCAACAATACTGTTGGTTAATATTAACACAATAAATTACGAACATTGGTCAATAAGGTTATATAGAAATTTGAACATTTATTGTATAATGATTAAGATAATAATCTATGGATTAGTATATATTAATTATAATGATAAGAATTAATTATCATAAAATAGAGGAATCATGAATAAAATATATTGGAATATCATTTGTGGTTTTCATTTATCAGAATTATTAAGCATGTAGCATAACTGCGGTGTAGGTTCCAGGTGTAGGAGAAGCACGGGATGGTTTTGTACCAAACATTGTAGATTTCCATGATTGATGATTAATCTGGGATCAATAAACAATAAACTCCAATATACCTGATATTGATTAAATAAAATAGAAAAAATGAGATAACCCAGAATAAGGAATAGAGGATCGACATATTTTTTATATAGTTAATATAATTAAATTAAATAAATACCTCAAAGATGATTCTTTATTCATTGATTCATTCGACCATGGGTCAGAGGTACAACTTTATTGCTATGTATAATCCCATGATAATAATACTCTTATTGTAATCCCAATGTCCTCCACATATATCTAGACATCACCAAAGTAATCTTTATATTCTACCATTGAAGATCCTTACACATGACATGTTCTCCTTTTATTTCCTTGAGAATCACTTCCAAATCATTCTCTAAGATTCTATAGAGGAGAATATCTATCATTCTAGAGATCATTCATGGTGAAGGAAGTGTTCTCTTAGCTCAAAATATTTTCTCTAATGAATATGTGAAAAATACCATTGATTTTCTAGTGGAATTCCCCTTGGGTAATTATAGAATAATAACATAATTTAGAATATAATACACCAGGTAATAATAAATAACTCGCATAAGTGACATCACTTATTTTATTATTCCACATGAAACCCAATGTCTAATAATAATATAAGTTCTATTATTTCACTTAAATGTTGTTAGTGTGCATGTTATATTTAAATCTTATTTACCAAAATAATATTTAATATTATTTTTCACTAAAGGAATAACATGGTCCACAAATCCTCTTCAATATTTTCGGACCATGAGTAATGACTATTTATTTATTAAATAAATTTGACTATATTATTTTATGATAAATAAATAGTCTATACACAATATATTCTCTCAAATAAGTGTAGGGGATATAAGTGTGAACATGGATACATGAATAATTATGAAACAAAAATTTGGAATAATATTTTTTCAACTTGTTAAATAATATATTATTTAAATGAGATACTTACTACACTTTATGTGTGACCCTCTAGGACTCTTTCCCGTTGGAATTTGGAATGCTTGCCTAATGTCCCAGATTACAATATTACAATAGGTCACAGAACCCAAGAAAAATGAGTTTATGTCAAAATGACATGTCACCTCATACAAAAACTTATAAAGTAATATAATCTCTTAGTACAGTTATCTCCAATAAAGTGGGTTTCATGAAAGTTCCATCATCCCATGTGACCGATATCTCATTTTTTGACATCCTTGAATGGAAAATTATTAGAGAACACCCTAGCCATCTATTTAATTAGGATATATAATTTCCATCCAAGGGACTAAGATATCGACATTGATTGAAGTGAAAATCCTTTTTGGCCTTATTCATTATTGTATTATTAAGCATGATGCCCCAAACATATCATACCGTTCCACGAACTTATGTCATCAAATTTTCTGTTAATACATCTAAGTGTGCGAGCCATAATATCCATTAATTATAATCATAACTACTAAGGACCAGTACACACGTCTGTTGATAGGAACATCCAATGGTACTTATGAATGTTGATTTCCTTCTTTCAGGTCTCGCTCTCATAATATCCTCCTGGATATTATTATGGTGCACACTACGAGAAGGTGCATCAATGTTTAATGAGTCCCCACCCTTGATAGAATATATCATTTTGGTCCCATAAAATTATGTCATCCATCCATAGAATATATATTCATGAATTATGATATCAAACATGTGGATTATCATCATAGTAGACATACACTTTGAATTTTTAGTGCAATAACTATTATATGGACATTATCACATATAATGTTATACAGAAGAAAAATAATGATTTGGTAAAGATTATATTATTATTTAACCAATGAAAGCATGTTTATCAAAAATTAAAAATTTGTTTGTTTCTAGGGTAACAACTCTAATAGAATCCCACTATCAATAGATCCAACTACTAATAACCATTAGTTCGATAGCTATCAAATGATAACTATACTTATTTTGAGATATGAATTTAGTCAATGGGTCTGCCACATTTTTTTGTCGACACTCTTATCCTCGAATCTTCAACCCACTGATTTAAATCCTTCAATAGGTGATACTTTCAGAGTATGTTCTTTTTCAATTGATGTGGAACTGACTTTTTCATAAGAGCCACCTCTAATATATTATCAAAATACAATGTTATGGTATCCTTACTACTATGTACCACATAATTCCCAGGGAAATTGATCTAAATCTAGATGGATTCCTTGGCTATATCAAATACCAAAATATATTCAAAATCTACTGTAGAGTCAATGAAAATAAGATGCTTTGAAATATTTTAGCTCACAACTCCTCTATTTAGACAGAAAACATGTATTCATTGTGAATCCAAATCATTATGATCTATCTGAAATACAGCATCCGCATCCCATCTATTAAAAAGATCCTCGTCTCTTCCATAATGTAAGAACATATGCTTAGTTCTTATAAGATACTTATGTATAGTGTTGAGAAAACACTAGTTCATGTACTCATAGATATGCATCATATATACATATCATTCTAAAGGAATAGGCAACATTAGGTCTTGTACAGAACATTAAATTCATGATAGATGCAATCACTGAAGCGTATGGAATCTGACTCATCCAATATTTCTCAAGTTGTTTTTGGGGACACATTTTTATGGAAAGATTTATACCAAATGACACTATAACTAATACCATTTGGGATTGTTCTATACTAAAGATCTTTATTATACGGTTAATGTGTGTAACTCGAATTATTCCATCCAGCCGCTTTGATCTATCAGGAATGATCATGATCCCTACAATGTTGGTTGCTTCACTTATGTCTTTCATGGAGAATCACTATTCTAAACCAATCATTGATAGAATAAAGGACTAGTATGTTGTTTCAAATAAGAAATATGTTTCAACATATAATAATATGGTAATGAACACATCCCAATTAAATTTCTTGCAAACACATGGCTCACATTCATTATTAATGAAACCATATTCTCTTAGGGATTCATTTAATTAAATGTTCCATGACATAGATTCCCACATTAATCCAAAAATGCATCTATGCAACTTGCTTACCCATTTAGCATCACATGGTGTCACAAAACCTTCTGGTTGTGTCATACAGACATATTCATGAAGATTACTGTTAAGAAATGTAGTTTTGACATCCATCTGCCATATCTCATAGTCATGGAATGCTACTATGGAAATTATGATTTATATGGATTTAAACATGGAAACTGTTGAAAAGGATTCATCATTGAAAATTCATGGATTTTGTTTAAAACCATTATCCAATATGATTTCATTATATACAATAAATTGTCCAACCGTTACTAGTTTCTTCTTGAATTCCCATATACACCCAACAATATTTACAATAAATGAATCATCATCTAGAATAAAAACATGGTTCTAATACATGGAATCCATCTCAGAAATCAATCCTTATAGAAATATTATAGATTCTATGATTTCTACGAATTCCTTGAGGGAGTGAGGTTCATTATATTTAAAAAATAATGAATCATTATCCTTGTTGACAAGGAAACCGTATCTTTCTGGTTCCCTTACCTCTCTTGTACTTGAATGGTATAAATTTGTTTTTGGATTAACCTCTTCCATGTGGACATATGGATCTTGTTCGTGTACCTACTCATGTGTTTCTTGATCACCAACTTCATCGATTTCATGCTTTATACCACTATCCATATTGAGGATGTGATATTTACCCAGAAATATGACCTATCTAGCTATAATAACATTCTTATCTGATAGGTTTAATACGTATTATCCCATTGATTCATTAGGATACCCTATAAAGATACACTTTTTTCCCAAGGTGATATTTTAGATTTTGATAATTCCTTAAATAAAATCCTTGAATCCCCATACATGTGTATAAAAATATGGGTTTATTTCCACTCTATAGTTTGAAGGGAATCTCAGTTTTCATATTTGTTGGTATTTAGCATAATGTTTATGTCAGAACTTCCAATTAATATCCTTATAAGAATATTGGAAGATCTATATAGCTCATCATTGACCATACCATGTCCAATAAGGTATTGTTTCTCCATTTACTAAAATCATTCCACTATGGTGTATATGGTGTATTGTGTTGATATAGAATCCCATAATCCCATAACTGATAGATAAACTCTTGGTTAAGATATTCTCCACATAAATCTGATTGAATATTTTTTATCTTCTTAAAAATATGATTATTTCCTTCATTCATGAATTCCTTGAATTTCTAGAGGGACTATAACACATTCATCATTATGTAAATATAGCCATATCTACTATATATTCCTCAGTAAAAGTTATCATGTATGGATATTCACCTCTAGATTCTACTAGAAATGGTCTACATACATCAGTGTCTACCAATTATAGAAGTTTTGTGGACTATTCAACATATACATAAAATGGTGGTTTGGTCATTTTCCCATGTAATCAAGCATGAAATATATCATGTGATTTTTTCATAGACTATTCTTGATAACCATCTTTAAAGATCATTGTCAAATGTTTCTCGTTTACATGACTGAGAAGGAGTTTCCACAACTGGGTGATGTATGAGTCATGTGAACATGGTTCATTATCAATTTCCAATACCTTGTTCTCATAATTTAATACGTACAAAACATTATTTAAATGCTCCATATGATAACATATGTTTTTTTATAAAATTAACAACATTTATTTCCAAACATGAATATAAATACATTTGTATCTAAAAATGAATATAATATTATTTTCATGGTAACACAAGATACATAATAGCCACAATGTAAAACCAAAATCATTCCCATTAGAAATGTGAGGTGGTAGTCACCAATGGAATGCTTTTCCATCCTCGCACCATTGGCAGCTCGTAGATAGACACATAAGTGTAAATTTTCAAGAATCTACATTTTGTCAAAATATGAAAACTAATGTGATCCCCAAAACATGTATATAATACCCAATTTGTTGAAATTGATTAATTTAATTTGATAACAAATGAACCTTTGTTTTCCCATTTTTTATAGGCGCAGTTCTACTTTAAGTGGCATGAACTGCCACATTTAATGCACACTACCTCTTATTTCTTTTCCACGCCTCATGATCATCTAATTCCTGGTAAAATGGTTCATGGATGCATTACATTGATTATAAATCATAGTTACCTTGGCCTTGTACTTACACTTCCTATTCACTAATGGGGTTTCACATTTTTCACACACCATGTCCTTATCAACTTGGAGAATTAGTGTAAGATGCTTCTATGGAAACATCACATTATTTATCATATTAAAATTCACAATTAATATAGATATGGTCTTAGGTAGTGATGATATAATTATATATATATGAAAATCAAGTGGGAATTTATTCCTTAAGAGGTCGAGATGCTCAATGTAGCCATTAATCTTGACTACATGTGGTGTAGCTGGCATAGAGTCTCTAAGCCTTGTAGTGAAAAAGTGTTTTATATATCGTACCTCTTATGTCTCACCTTTTCTTGATAGAGATCCAATAGGTGTGACATCATTCAATAAGAATCCATATTCTCATGTTTCTTCAAGATCTCATTGGTCATAGATGATAGAATATGGCAATGGCCATCCGTAGTTTAGATTCAGATGTTTTTCAGACAAAAATACTTCCTAACCAATCTCTTCATTTCCAATCGCAACTGTGAAAGACACTTCTACTTTATAATTTTTCATCTCATGGAGGAGGATTACCTGAAGGAAAATTTTCCACTCCTAGAAATTAGTGTAAGTGAGAATGTGTTCCATATCCAGTACGAATCACATTGATATGTTGGATTCAGTTTGATTTTAATTTGTATAATAAAGAATAAATGAGTTTTATTACATTAACTTGATAAATATTGAAAAATAAATTAATCAATATCTATTAGTTTCTCAGTATTTGGTTGAAATCCAATAGACCTCACCATTTTCATCAAAATATTCTATTTCTAGGACATTATAGCTGAATGGATCCATATTTACCTTATCATTACCACAACAATGGGTTTTCCTGAATCATGAAAGATTTTAGTTATGCATTCTAAATTCCAACTGCATTAACTCACAACTCATTAAACTATTGAGAGGACTCCCTAGTCCTGAAATCCTAAATTTTTGATTTCTTCAACAATTTCCTATATGTTTCTCTTTCTCCTACTAAGGTAGTGACACCTTGTTGTAAACTATGTTATGTCAACCCAAAACCCCACATTAAAATTCCACAATAATTGAATGAACCCCAACTAGGGTTGGTCATGCACATTGAACTATGGTTTGATTCTAATAGATGTAATTTCAGGATATAATGACATAATATTTAATTGGGGGTTTTATCCATTATGTGTAAATGTTTAGTTTCTATCTCTTCACATTATTTATAATATTATGTTTGATATACTTATGTGATAAAAAATTTATAAAAAATATTAACACATAATCAATTTTAGATGACTTATATATTTTATTCTTGTTTGGTCATGAATTATGTCATCATTTCAAAAGTCCATAATAAATAACCATAAAATGATAGTAATAAATATTGGGATTGATCATGAGGATTACTATAAATTAATTTATCTAGAATTTTATCAACTAACTGTTTCCTAGGGGAGAATCTCCTAAACTATTTAAGGATTGTGTTTACATATTTCCCCTGATCCACCTCTATATCTCCATGGATTAGTTTTTCCTTGGCTCATAACAGAAACCTCATCCACTAACTTGGGAGATCAATCCATTAGGTATTATTTTAATTAACATGCAGGTGAGGGGTAAAAGTTGGTTTACATAAAATAATCCATGGCCATGCTTGACCTAAATATTAATTACGAGAAGGTACATATACCATTATTTTAAATTTAATGACTAAATTAAAAGAGAACCAATCACATAAAAAAATCTATTCTATATCATGATCATAATCTTACATGAAAAAAATATAATATTTATTAAAACTAGCATTCAATTATTTAATCAATCCTATTAAGATAAATTATGCTTGAATCAATTAATCAATAATTTTTTTCATAATCCTATTTTGAATTTCCTTGATATTTGCACCCATAACCTTTTAAATAACTTTTCCCTTCGAGGAAACCCAGTGAATAACGATCCAAAACTAGCGAATATGTATTTAGACATTTATATACTTTTTTATTTGTGGCATGTAATATGCACAGAAAATTTTAATTTCAATATAACTCATACATGATGTGATGATCTTGGAATATTATGCAGATTCTAATTAATCATATATATATATATATATATATCATACACCTTTCACAGGCTGGTTCTCATATTTATTCCCACATGAAGGTATACGTCTAAAGGATTACATAATATAATAATAAAAAGTTAAATATGCGTAATTTGGATGAAGTACATGATGCGTATATCTGACCACATTACGTGTAACCTCCTCACCATCAATATGAAGTACACACATGGGGAAACATCATGTGAGGTTTAATTTATAAATAATTTGAGTATATGGTGTTTCCAAGGTAACACACAACATGTAGACTCTGCATTACATGGTAACTCGCCATGAAATCCATATATGAGATACCCGACATGACCCTAAACGGAATGGACTACACCAAGTATCCTATGGGAAAAATGATGTGTAGTCTGATTGACCATGCACCAGTCTATCCTAGTCAACACATGGTTTAAGAATTAGCAAGACCATTTTTCATTAATGGACAAATCATGGGTAATTTCTGAATTACTCAGGGAATGTTTAAAATAACTACACTATGTGTAATTCGGATTACACTTTGTGTGTGTCAAATTACACAATTGTGTACTTATGAATTCATGGTGTTTAATGTTGTGTTAAGTAGATATAATCATCGATGTCTCCTGATGAGATCCTCAATGTAATTTTAATCAGAAAATTATCCATTTCTATTAGATCTGTGTGAAATAAAAGAGGATGAATAGATATAAAAATTCATATTAGGAGAATGATTAAACATTAATGGACAAAATAATTTATTAAATCATAAATCATCAATGAATTATTTAAATAATTATTCATGAATTTAACATCCCTGTTATAATACTTGTTGGGTTTGGGAATAGTGAATGTGCATGATGGGTGTTTACCTAACATTGGAAATCTCCAAGGTCGATGATTAATACAAGATCAATAAGATGGTAAATAAAAGTGTACAAATAATTGAATCAATGATAAAATACTAAGGATAAAACCATGAACTGAAAAGATAGGACCGATATATTTTTTTAATTAATATGTATAAACTAAATAATTAACTCCAAGGTGGTTCATTCTTCATTTATGCATTTTACTACAAGTTTAAGTAGTGGATTTGTTGGGATGTTGAATCCAATGATATTAATCCAAGGATATGAAATCTATAGTCGTGATGCACACATGCTTCATGTATATTCAGATGTCACTAAAAGAGTCTTTGGATGCTTACATGGAAGGTCCTTGATCTTGTGATGTCCCCCTTTGATCACCCTGAGAATCACATCCAAAGCGTTCTCCTTGATCTGATGGGGGACGATCTCTCTTATTCCTAAAATAATTCTTGGTGAGGGAAGAGTTATCTTGGATCAAGATTATTTCTATAATGTGGTTTTTTACACAAGTATTGCTTAGCTAGTAGAATAACCCCTAGTTTAATTAGATAATAATAAAAAAAATTGGGAATTTAATTTACCATTAAATAATAAAAAATTATCCCATGTGCCATTATTATTTTATTATTCCATGTGACGCCCCATGTCAAATAATAATAGAAATTCTATTATTTCAATATCATGTTCTTAACATTGTCGTAATATTTAAATATTATTTAACTAAATAATATTTAATATTATTTATCAATGAACCATAACATGGTATTCCAATCCTTTTCAATATTTATCGGGCCTTTAATAATGGAAATTTAATTCTTAAATAAATATAACAAAAATTTTCAACAATATATAAATATTTTCTCATCAATGTATTATCTTTATTAAGTAGTGATCATATAAATGAGATAAGGAATACCTGAACAATTTTTAAACCACAATCGAGAATAATATATATTCAACATGTTAAATTATAAATTATTTAATCGGGATAATGGAAATACGTAGTGTCTGACCATCTATGAAAATTTCACGTTGGCATTAGACATGCTTGCCTAAAGTCTAGGATTACTATTTAGAAATTGGTCATGTCACCAATGAGAACGAAATGGAGGTCAGAACGACAGGTCTCCTCATATAAATTCTTACCATGTAATATAATCCCCTCTTCCTGATATCTTCAATCAAGCGGGTTGCATGCAAGTGACATCAACCCATGTGCTCAATTTTTCATTCGTTCACATCCCAAAAATGATAATTCCTGGAGAAATCTTTGTCCAGGGATTTATTTAGATTATATCATTTCCTTCAAAGGGCCAGAGATATCTAATTCTATAGTAGTGAAAATCCTTTATCTCATTACTCATAAATGTATTATTACTCGTGAAACACCAAACTTATCCTTCCTCACCAAGAACATATGTCTTCATGGTTTTCATCAATACTTCTAAGTATGGGAGTCATAATACCCATTACTAATATTCTTAATATCTAATGACCGATAAAACATCCACAGATAGAAACACATAATGACACTTATAAATGAATTTTTCAAACTTGAGGGTGTTTTTATCATAATATCCTCTCGGATATTACCAAGGGTACACATCATGAAATGGAGCACAATGTTTGATGAGTCTCTACCCCTGATGTCATGTATCATTTGTGTCCCTTAAAATAAATCCCCAATTTTCCCTTTTATATGTTGAGGGAATTTAGTTAGATGTGTATATTTATTCATTTACTATGGAAATCTATTAATGAAATTTATAATATTTTGTTCCTTATAGAATGATCTTATATGATATATTCCATTCAGTAAAGGTTCTATGTATTTATTATGTTTTTCATCCATTTAATTTACGCGATGTATATCCTATTTTCATTTGGTATGTAAGGTAATCCATCATAAATTTTCACGATTGGTGGGACCCATGATTATAAATCCCCCCATTATATCGATAATTGTCATGGGATAACTATGATAGGGTCTTGGGAGTATCATCTCCATTTAAAGATGATGTATTGGACAAAGGAATTTTTGATATGTTTACATTTTCCAAAATTATTTAATTTCTTAGTTTTTATTTTTTATAGATTTTTGTAGTTATATACTTCAATTTTCTCCATGGATTGTACTTATGTATTCATTATTATAGGTATAGATTTATACATGCCATTTATAATTCTCTTTATATCCTTTAATATGTTCTGATATGTATTTTTACTGGACAAAGCCCTTTATTACCCCATCGTTATCATTTTTTTGGATTTCCCGAGGTAATAATGTGGAAAATATGAATTGAAGAGTTCCAAGGATATAATTTTGGGATAAATATTTTTAATTTTTTTATGTCAAATAAAATGTTTTAATGTATTTTTTTTATATTTAGTCTGTTGAGGAGTACTAAAAAATGATCCTTGGAATGTAATATCATGAAAACTATTTTAAATGTGTCAAAAGTCCCCTAATATATATAGAACATAGCTTACCAGAGATATAAAATATTAATAAATATATAAAATTTATTTTCAATTTAATTAATAACATATTTTCATGAAATTTCTATTAAAAATTATTTATCAAATGTGGATACGATTATTTAGGATTTATATATAACCAAAAAAAAATTAG
The DNA here is from genome assembly GCA_963277665.1 of Viscum album. Taxonomy (NCBI): domain Eukaryota; kingdom Viridiplantae; phylum Streptophyta; class Magnoliopsida; order Santalales; family Viscaceae; genus Viscum; species Viscum album. The sequence goes on from OY728160.1 coordinate 96,176,285, forward strand.
AATATTTACCATGTTAGAAAATATTATATTATATTATAAAATTTTATTTTATTTATATTATTGTTATATTAGAATTAAATGTACAATTAATTATTTTGTAATTTTTATCTTTTTTATGATCATTAACATTTAGTGAAAATTATTGAATGATCTATGAGTATCATGGGTACATTATTTTTCATCATTAATTTAGTTTTAGTTTATGGATATTTTTAAAAATTTTACTTCAATTGTATTTTAGTTATAATTAAAAACATGGTATGTTATAATTATTTTTATAATCATTAATATTTACGACATTTACATTAAGTATTTATACTACATGGGAAAATAATATTATATATATTATAGGCTAGGTTGGTGTATTTTAATTTTTCCAGTACAATTATTTATTTAACATATTATTCAATAACTGATATCAAAAAGGAAATCATTTAATTATATTGTCAAGAAATGTGGTGAAATGAATATTTTGATGTCTATAATTATGAAAAACATATTTCAAAATATTTATATCTTGGTTTATAAATATAATACTAGGGAATGGATCTTGTGTATTTTATGGATTTATTTTTCTACCCATGGATTATTCCAGGCCACCTGATGTGGTTTCCCCAAATTCCTACATTCCAAAGGAGGGTGACCTAGACCCTTGTGTTTCATGATTTAAGCTACTATATCAAAATGGGGTCATGTGATGCTAGCTCCTCCTTTAATGGTCTCCACCTTGGAGTTTTTCCCCAACCCTAGTTTGCCTCTTGAGACATACAGAAGTTAGAGAAATTCATTGCTTAAGCCATATTAAATTGAATAACAATTAATTATGTTGTATTCATCTGTGAGTGGATTTATACCTATGGTAGGATTTAATGGTGCCATTTTGTATGTCTAGTTTCTATTGATGTTACGTATGTTAGTTATATATAAAATCCTCCTCGTTATGATTCGATGAAATCTTATTCTTATGGAATAATGTTTTTATGTGAAAATCAATTTGAATCCAATTATCATTATGGGGAAATTGACATTCATTTTTCATGGATTCAATGTCTTAGTAGCTTAATAATCATATCATCATAACATATGGGAATTTGTGATCGTTTATAATAAGAGGAATACATTAATCGTCATGCCCAACAACTTATAATCATTACATATAGATTCATATTATTTTCACCTAAGTCACCTCATTATCATGACATGAGGTGGGGGATCGATCTTAATACCCATCAACTGAGTGGTGGATAAGGATGATATTATTTTAAAATACACTTCAACACTCATCATGTAAGCTTCCCTATTATTTTAACCCAAGGATGGTATTTTATGCATAGAGAGGGTTCCAAATTTTAAAACCACGTGTGGAAGCATACTATATTTAGGGAATGGGATAGACTATTACACATATTCTCTTCTTGTATAGGAAATCATGTGTTTAATGTTTTGTTGAGTTGATTCCCATTTATGATTTTCATATAATTGGTCATGATATTCACGCAGCATGGTGATTCTATAATCATGTTATGAGATCATGTTTGGATGGTGCGAGGTTGAATATATTCTTAAATGGTGACCAGGATTTTGGGATGTTAAATCCCGTGGGAATGAATGGTTGTTAGTAATGGTTGGATAAAAGGATTGAACCATAAGGAGGCTTCCTATAATCTATGTTAGGAGACATGGATAAAAAGTCATCTACTTTTACATCACATTTTACGTTCGTGTGATAGGACATGTCAATACTTGTTAAAATCATGTTGTAAGGATGGCTTTGTCATTGAATTTTTGATGAAAAGGAATATTTTGGGGGAATATATATAGGGTATACTTGAATGTGGAATGTTTTGTCTCATTATTATTACATGGTTAATCACATTCTCATTTGAGAAATCATCCAGTATATATCACACATTGAATCTATTGTCCACTACATGGAGTGAAGCATATAGTTTAACATATTGTGTTGTGGATTAGATTTCATAGATTAACAACATGTGAATTTGACATAATTCTATGACTTTTTATGTCCATTTTCTTGTATGAGAGTTCAGGAATTATAATTGGGCTACATAGGTGATGCTAATGAGTATTAGCAATATGACTAGGGAATTACATGAGTGTTCTTCCTGTAAATCTGTAAAGATCGATTATGGTTTTCATAGGTCATTAAAGAATGTGTTCCAAAATATATTATAACATTAAATAATTTCATTGGCTGGGATTACATGGTCATGCAACCAAGGTGATTCTAATGTGAAATAATATTAATAGTCGAGGTACCGATAAGATAATTTAGTTTTCATATTGGTTGGTCTTTTTAAATTAATTTAATAACTCATTAGTATTGATATTATTGATATTTTTATATTATTTATTTAATAATATCTTTAAAAAATTCATCCAATTCATTTGAATGAATTGCGAAAACAAATTCAATTTTATGAAATGAAGTTATATTTTTCTAAAAGGAAATTATACCACCTTTTATGTGTACACCTATTTTGAAAAAATATTTTTAAAATTTTAAACTTTATGCTGAAAAAATAAGTGGAATTATTTATTTTTTATTTTCAATGTTATCTTACATATATATATTGTTTTATTTTTTTGATGAAGTTTTTTTTTCATAAATAGTGAAATATATAGAATTTTAATATTGAAATGATATTTACCAACTATTTTAATAGTTAAATTTAATTATAAACTTTTCTTAAAATATAAAAAATTCAATTATACAAAAACAAATCCAATTTTTATCATTGATTTGAATTTCATGTTGAAATTTGAAATATTAATTTTTTGACATTTTCACTTGTTCACTTTAAAAACCCTCTATATCATCTCATCTGTAGGATTACATTTAAATCTAAATATTCAAAATCTATGAATTGAATAAGGTAATAATGATTAAATATTTATAATCATAATTTAAAAAATTACTTTTTAGGGTAAATTTATTTTAGTCATAAAAATTTTACGATGGAAAAAAGAATGATCTATCGCAGTATAAGTTTAATAATGAAACAGGTTGATGTTAAAATGTAAATGATTAAAATAAATAAAGTTTTTTAAAATTTAATGTTTTTAATGTGTCTATTGACATAAAATAGACTATACAATATTATGTATAATAAATATTAATGAAAATTAATTCCAACTCAATGTTGTTGGCTTTAAATATAAAATAATAATTATTTTATCAATTAAAAAAACCCCTCCTCAAGTAAAAATACTACCCCTCAATAATCTATTTCTCATATAAAGCCATCAATATCCTAAATATCTAAGAAAAATTATTTTCATCACTCTCCCTAAATAACTGTTATTTTTTTCAAACTAATATTTCAAATTCTATGTTCTAAAGGGGTCCTTCATAGAGGCAATATTTAAGAGGTAATTTTCTCAACACACATTTCTTATTTTCATTCATTCTTCTATTATCATCTCGCCACCTTCATCCATAAAGGAATGATAAATACAAAATCATGTATATACTAGAGTGTTATATATCATATTAAATATCTTGTATTCTACCTTTATATCATCTAATATTATTCAATGAAATGAAACATTGATCCAAATTATGGTGGTTAACCATCACCGTGAATGAATATTTTTTTGCTTTCCATTACCACATTCATAGATGGTAAAAAATCATTATTAAGGTATATTTAGAGTGAAAAGTTATATTATAGTTGGTTCCATGTTTTGAATATATTGTATATATATAATATTAAATAAGATGATTCAAGTTCATGGGGTTTAGGAAAACCACTAAAATAAAATAAACATTTGTCAAAAAAAATTATCAAATTAATTATCCTCACAAAATAACAAATGATGTTATATGGGAAAATTAATACATTTTTATGTTCATTATTATTATTAATTTCAAATTTATGTTTTTTAATCCCATATTACAAGAAGACCCATAATATTACAAAACTGAACTAACCATGAAACCACGAAATGAATGTACCCAGAAATAATGAAAATAATGAATTATTACTATTTAATTAGAGATAAGATGTTATTAAAATGTCATATAAATTATTATGAATATGAATATAGATATGTTAAAAATTAATTACATTTTTTAAAATATTATAAAATATTTATTTACATTTTTTATGCTTTTGAACATTTTATCATGGAATTATTAACCAATATACATCATTTGGATTGAAAATGTACTTTATGATTATATCATTCTAATATTATGTGTGAAATTAATTTTTAATATCATATTTGTTTTATAATTTTTATGGGGAATTACAGATAATAAAAACAATTGATTCATTATATTGATGCTCACATTATTAATATGATCTTTTCAAGGGAATTTCAGTTAAAAACCCTCTTAAAATATTTCTCTTTTAACTATTTTACAAAAATTAATAAAAAGAATATATTTTTATATTATGGAATGAAACAATATTATTTCATTCATGAAACATAAATAATTTATTTTTTATTTTATAAATTTATAAATTTTTTTGCATTGTTAATTGTTTCATTACTACATGAACAATTTATAGATTTCAAAAATGAAATTAGAAGAAAAATATATTTCAATATACAAAGGTGTAATAAAAATTGGATTAAAAAGGTGTTCAATAGTTTTATACATGATATGGTCCCACGATATTTTTTATAATTAGATTACCCCCTTATATATCAAGATATAATGGGTTGATTCCCCTTATAGCTAAATATATGATGGATTAATCCGCATTATTACTGAAGATATGAAATGTGATCCCCATTGTTATTCTTCAATGTATTGGGTACATTGGAAATCTAAGTAATCCATTGGGTTCTCTTATTTTTAAGGCTAAATATTAGAGTTATATGGTAATGATTTCCCATGTCACCGACATAATTATTCTATTTTTTAATGCATTTTAAAGAAAACAATTTTAGTGGGTTTTTGTTTTTTCACTAGCCTAAGGATTTTATTTCTTTTGTCCGATAATAAATTGTTTGTTCTCATTCCATGTTCTAAAATTTAATTTATAGTTTATATGGATGTGTAAGAGATAAAATGATGTTAGGTTGAAAATTGAGATGATTAATAATGAAATGAAATAATTTTTTTTTCTCTAGTTTTATAAATGAAATCAATAATCAGTATAAGTGTTCAAAAATAATGCATGGCTTAATTTTTTATTTTTTATTCCTAATTACCTAAATCAAACATCCAAAGATATTCTTTGGATTTTAATAATTTGTATTTTTGTTTTAAATCACTAAAACATGTAATGTTTAATGTTGGGTTCCTATATTTTTTATTAATGAAAATTTTTAGGAACATTATATTTTAATATAAATTTAATAAAATACCGATAAATTGTATTTACATTTTCATTAAGTTAAAATGATATATAATGTGGAGATTCCCATTTTTATTCATCGATGATGTATCATTTCAGAACAAATTTACATAGATGAAACAAGGAATCTATGGTAGGAAAGCATTGAGAGGAAAAAATCCATCCAAATCAGCATCATGAGATTGATGGAATTAGAACAGAATAGTTTTTCATTTTTATTTAGAAAATGAAAAAAGATATAAAAGGTGATTTTATTCTTGGAAGAGAGAATCCATATCAACCACATTGAAATATGATAGTAGTGGATAATTTTATGAGGCAACATCTCCTAGATTGCATGGAACCTTAGATCCAGAGGAAGCTGAAGGATGGATCAATACTAATATTTGATGTCACGGGTAGGTTGAAATGCCAAAATATAAACCATTATGTTAATGACATTTTACGGGAAGGAGATTTATGGTGGTGTTTGATTAAGTTTAATAGAGACAATTATTATCCTAATGCATTTGAATTTTATTATTTGAAGAAAACTGTTTTAAAATGATTAACTTAAATAATTGGAAATAAAATGGAGAAACAATTCTACGAATTGAACAAGAAATATGATCATATTTTGTCTATGAGTGATACCAACATGACAATACATTATATTTTTGTGCCTTATTTTTTTAACGTTGATGGTAAAATGAATATATTTTAACGTGGATTGAAAATAATTTTAAAAATAGCTTTGTATTCATGATAATTTAAAATATATGTGAAACTTGTTCATTTTGAAGAATATTTCGAGATGGAGTTCTATGAGATGAATATTCCTTATGATTAAAATAATATGAAGTTTTCGTGTTGGTAGAGATTGAAAAAAAATTAATCTATGAAATTTTTGTAAAATAAAAACAAATTCCCTTCGTTAGAAAAATGATGTCAAAAGAATCATAGAGAATGTCTTGAAAATTATAGTAATTGAATCCAATGTGTAATGTATTGACACATGTATCATAGTTTTATGTGGAATTATAAAAACAAAACAGGGAATTGGTGGTAAGATGATTTAGATATACAGATTCTATTCAATTTTTTCATGTATTTCCAAAATCAGTCACTCAAGGGGGAAATAATAAATATTAAAATTATAAGGTTGTGGGAAATTATTTTTATCAACATTAAGAGATGTTGGTCTATAAAAAATGATTAAAAAGGTAAATTTAATGTTTATATTGGATATGAAAATGTATTATTTGATTTAAGGTCTACAAATTCCATCATTTCTGTGAAATTCACTGGACAATTGGAAATTCCATCTATAAAATGAAACTCTAACATATGAAAAAAACATGGGGGAATATTAAGGAATAAATAAATTATTAGAATTTTAAAATAATTTTATTTTGAAATAATTTTCATATAAATTTTTTTAGTCTATAACAATTAAATTTTATTATATGTATGGATTGGAATTCAGTTTACCATGATAATATAGATTTCAATGCTAAAGAAGATTATATTCAGAAATTTTTTTAGAATAAATAAAATATTAAACCCATACCATTGATAAAAGAATAGTAATCCAGAAAATACTAAAATAAAGAATTGATATTTACCATTCATATATTGTAATAAATAAGGTAATGATTCTGATTAAATTTTTGGTGGAGGGAAATTAATACCTTTGTGTTATTTAATTCAATTCCAATAATTATACCAGATCGAGACATTCAATTTTTTTTTGGCATAGTCAAAATGCTAAAAAAATTAGAAACCCCCTTATGTAATGGAATATGTAGAACAGTTGGAACTATGAAATCAATTGAAATAATTTCAAGATAAGTGTTTTATTTTACAAGGAAATTCCTGATGGGGTCCCATATTTTATTTGTTAAATTGAAATGCAGTTCCATAAACCTTTTTATTGATTAATAAGGTTTGAATAATATAACAGTTGAAAACAAGTTCCATTTTCCTCACATAAATGATTTATTTGATTGTCACTAAATAAAACCATACTTTTAATAGAGTGATCTTAGGTTAGGTTACCCTCAGTTGAATATATAGGAGAAAATAATTCTGAATACAACATTTCATACTTGATAGGAGAATTATGAGTTTTTAATAATTCATATTGGGTTTAAAAATTCCCCTATGGTATTTATAGATCATATGAATAGGGTATTCCATGATTATTTTAAAAATATTGATTTTTTATTGATGATATTTTGGTTTATCCAAAGAGTTATCAGGATCATGAAAAACAAATAACTATCTTTTTGAAAAACCATGATGAATTCAAGTTACATTTAAAAATTTAAAAATTTGACATTATACCAAAAAATATTTCCTTGGGTGTATTGAAATAATGATGTTATAAAAGTCGATCATCCCAAAAAATACTAATTAATGAATATTCAATACAGAAAAAAGATACCAAGAATAAATATTTTATAGGATTATAAGGCTATTAAGAGTGGTTTGTCGAAAAGGTTCTTGATTAACTGTCCCAAAATCTATGTTATCTTGAAAATGAGTTACATTTATCAATATAAAATAATTTGATTATTATTTATTGCAATTAAATATAATATTATAAAATTATAATTTGTTTGTCTAAACAAATGAGAAATAGTGATTTTGTTATGTAAAAGGTTGATTCGTTGATGGTACGTGGGTGTATTCTGATGTATTCTGATTAGTTAGTTTATTAATATCTACAATATTTAATACCTAATGAGAAAATTTATCCTACACATGATTTTGAAATATCTTCAATTATTTATTCATTATAAATTTTGAGGCATCATTTTTATACTTTAATGTGTGAAATATATATTGTCCACAATAATTTGAGGATTATATTCACTGAAAAAAATTGATCACGAGAAAATGAATAAGGATTGAACATATCATGGATTATTATTTCTAGATTCATTATAATCTTATAAAATAATGAACAGTGGTTGATGCATTGAGTAGAAAAAATAGTTCAACATTAAAAATGACATGTTTGGAACATGAACCTTCGGTTAATGATTTGATGAATTTCATCCTAAAAGTTGCGGATACAATGTAAAAACATATTTTGTTTCCAGTTTTATTATAGTCATTTTTATGCAATTATTATGAAAGATCATACAGAGGATAAATAATTTTTGTAAAATGTAGAATCCCTTAAGAAAGTTATGTTTCTTGATTTTAATATTGATGAAAAAGTTATATTATTATTTTGATTAAGAGTTTGTGTTCCTTGTTATTTTATGTTGATAATAGAGTTTTTAAGAGATCTTCATGGTCACTTGTTTTCTGTTCAACTCAGATGTACAATGATGTACAAAGTCCATTGAGAGTATTATAGGAGGGATGGAATGGAAAGAGACAATTTTTAATTTACCCTAATGTGTTTGAATTTTCATCATATTAAAGAGGATTTAATGCTATCAAATAGTATGATTCAACATATTCTAATAATAAATTGTAAATGGAAAAAATATATAACTAGATTCTGTAGTTGTATTAACAAATAATTATTGGGGTAACAATGCCATTTGTGTTACTATTGAACAATTGAATAAATTTGAAAGATATTTTAATGTTTCATGGATTTTTTATCTCTATTAAATTTAATTGTGATTGCATATTCACCCATAATTTCTATAAAGGTGTACAAAAGTAGGTGGGAACCCGATTAAATTTCATAACTTCTTATCATCCTGAATCTGATGGACAGTGTGAGTGGGAAATTAATATATTAGAGTTTATACTTCGATATGGTTTTATTCATCATCATGGATATTGCGATCAACATATTTTTTTGTTGAATATTTATATAATAGTTTTAATTCATGTATACATATGGATCTTTTGATGAATTCAACAGAAAGTGGTTCCAAACTCCATAATTTTGGAATGATGTATGTAGAATAAAGTTGATTGCACAAAAATTGGTTGAGGGAATGGTAGATATGGTTAAGATAATTTATAAACACATGAAGCATGTTCAGGGTATGAAAAAAACATTATACAGATAACATGATGAATAATAATTTTTCAAGGTTGGTGATCATTCCATTCTTAAAATATCTCCATGGAAATGAATCATTATTCATGGTAATAATGGGAATATAATTCCATGTTTTATTGAACCATATGAAGTTTTGGATAAAGATGGGATGGTTTCTTACATAGTTGATTTTTTAGATCTTATCCCATGTACACATGTTTTTCATGTTTATATTTTCTGAAATTATGTTCCACACACATCTCATGTTTGGATATAAGAAGTAGATGAGTTTCATTTCGACCTTTAACACATGGAACACCATGTTCATATTCTTGTATTCGGGGAGAATATTTTCCAAAACAATGTAATTAACTATGTTAATGTTTTATGGTGAAACCATATAGTTGAATATGAAACATGGGAATCTGAATGTCCAATGGGGAAAACATGTCATGCTTGTTTAGTAGGTGAAGAAAATTGTGAGATACGGTATATAGATGTTGGGGAGAATGTAATAACTCATGTTCATACATAAGAATATTGTTTTCAAAATTATTAGCATTATTAAATTAAATTAGTCACCATTAGTTAAAGATATTAATGAAATTATTATTTAATATTTTCAATATAATTTTTATTAAATATTCCAATTATTTTTATATGCATAATATAATAATGAATCCAATGATATACTTACCAAAGTATCTTGTTCTAAAAAGAATTATTGACTCCTTTTAATAGTTAACCAATTTTGAAACAAATTTTTCAAACACATTGAAATATTATGTGTAAAAATTAAATTCAATTAATGAAATCATAATATAAAAATAATTTTAGAGTGACATGTTGTTATTTTTTATAGTTGTTTCATTTTTAGATGAATTGTAGAAATTACTGAATTTTAATTTAAAATAGATTTTTATTAGAAGGTATTTTTATAGTATAATTATATTTTGAAATTTATTTAATGTATATGTAGGTCAATTATATTTATCTAAATAAAATTTAGTTCACTATAATCAATTTTACAATGATATTATATATAATACAATTTTTGAAATTTCAATCTTTCAATATTAAAACCCATCATTCTCGTCTTGTCTAGGAGATTTATTTTAAATATATTTTTTAAAATTTTATGGACATAATCGGTATAATATATTCCTTTTTTGGAAAAATATTTTATAAATTATACATTAATTTATTTTTCATATTTATGTATAAATAAAATTTCCATGGTAAAAAGAATGACTTATCACTATATAGGTAAAACAATCAAATTTTTTAAAGTTAAAGTGTAAATACCTAAAATACATAAAAATTAAATCATTTAATAGTTTCTTGATGTGTTTACTAACCCAAAACAACCATTACAACAATAATTTTTATCCATTTTCATGTAAATTAATTCCACCTCAACCTGGATGGCTTTAAATATAAATTAATCAATATATATTCACTTAATACCACCCCTCCTCATGTATAAATACCCAACCTCACCACCCCATTTCTCCTCAAAATCCATTATGAACCTCAAATATATAAACAAAACACTCATCCTCACCATACCCACATCCATGGGATTCTGGTCACTCCGTAATTTCAAATCGATGGTTTTCAAGGGGTCCTTCAACATTGTGAGATTTAAGGTGTAATTTACCAATAAATGTCTCCTAATTTCATTTATTATTTAATTTTATCCTAAAAAATATCATTAATAAATGAATGATAATAATATAATAATGTATATATTTATTTTTTATATTTATTATTTAATTGCATATTTTTTTATAAACTCTATTTCAATTGAAAGAAACTATTGTCAAAATTGTTATGTTAAACCATTTTCATGTATAATGATTATTTATTTTACATTACTACCATCATGGATGGTCATAAATGTATAAATATGATTAAATATTATTTAAATTTATATATTATAACATATTTCTTGTTATTTTACTAATATATAGAGATAATAATAGTTATTTTGAATCTAGTTTGTGGTGTTCAGAAAAGATAATCAAATAAATCTATGAATTTATAATTAAAATTTTATCAAGTTAATTTTCCCCTTATAAGAAAAAAATGATATATATGACTATTATTACATATTGAATTTAATTAACACTATTAAATTCCATTTTGGGAGATGTAATCCCATTTCGCGAGAATATACATAATATTTAATAATTTAACTGACCACGATACAACGAAACAAAGGCACCCAAAAATAATGAATACAATGAAATATTATTAATGAATGGGTGGTAATATGTTATTAAAAAGTCATATAAGGTATTATATATATTAATATATATCTATAATAAATTAAAAACATTATTTAACCGGTATACATGAGGTTTGAGCTTCTTTTAAGGAAGTTTAACCCATGTTTAGGGAATTCTTATCCCACATTCCATTCTTTGGGTTCCACTTCTAAATGAATACAATGAAATGAAAATTTTATCTGTAAGATTAGATTTTAAATAATTATTTCATATTAACCCATATTTTATGATAATTATAGTGAATAATCACAATCTATTTGAATGAGTAATACTCACTTCCTTGACATGAAATTTGTTTAGGACCTTCTTTTTGAAAACATCTTTTAATGATTCTCTATCAACTCTTTTAAAAAGTATTGAAGGGTGATATTTTATTATAGGTCATTTGATCATTTTCATACATTCATTATTTATAAATTAATATACTTTAACTTTATACATTTATACATTTTCTTACAATATAAATGGTTTCATTATTAAATGTGTGGTTTATAGTTTTAAAAGTGTTCATTACATGAAAAAGCTATTTTAATATCAAACAGAATCTTAAAAATGAGTTTAAAATATAATTCATTGGTTTATTTTATGATAAGATCCTTGGAGATTTTTTGTTATTGTTTTATCCAATTATATCTCTTAATATTATGGGATGATTCAAATTATAGATCACGATATAATGGGTTGAGCAACATTTTAGCTCAATATATGACGGGCGATCTCCATTAGGTATCTAAAATGATTTTAGTACTACAGATATTAAATTAAAAATTTTGGTTATTCTATATGTAATGGATAAAATATGAAGGTAATTTTAGTGACATCCCAATAAACCCACATGAATTTTTTATGATTACTAATTATATTTCTTGAAATTTTTTAATGGGTTTTCATGTATTCACTAGACTAGATAGTTTCCTTATTATGCCCATAAAATATCTATCTATTATCATCTATAGATTCAAATGTTTTTTACAAGTTATAAATATGGTTAAGAAAAAGGAGGAATATAAGTTGAATTTTTTATATTGTTTGTGAAATAAAACCATGGTTTTAATTTAGTACTTTTGTTTTATAGAGTAATATGATACCAAGTATAAGTGTTTACATGATATATATTTGTTTATTTTTTAATTTTTTGTTCAAACTCTCTATAAAAATAATATAAGAAGATTTTCAGCAATGCAATACTGTGATTTATTGTTTAAAATAAGTAAAATATGTAAATTTTAATGTTGGGTACCCACAACAATTGTATGAGTGGTGCTTACACATGGAAGATTACTAGGAGATGTAATGTATCCCTGATAGTATGTGTTGGGTCTACATGCGTAATACTAATAGGTTATTCTTATTATTGATCATTTAAAGAGTGGTGTCATGTGGGGAGGATTCCACTAAATCAGTAATGATATTAGATGGTGTATGTGGGGTTTATGGATATGTTCTATTATAGTGATTTGATGTCGTAGTATTGGTATTGGTGGGTATTGTGTTAGTGTGATACCCTCTATAGGGGGTAAAATATAATTATCATCAAAGAAGTCATAGTATAAACATAATATGGTGTTTTTCAAATGAGGCATATTTTGGTTTTTTCACTCAATGAATCTTATTTCCAATGATATGGTTAATTAAAAATTTAACATCACATGTCGAGGGCATTATGCAATATAGACTGTTATAATGATGATAGGAAATTGTGTGTAGAGATTATAAATTGAGGTTCTCTATTATTATTTGTCATGTCATGTAATTTGAAAATCATGAACCAATGAGGGGTGGGGGAATATTTTTGGAGAATACAATTATAGAGGAGGCCAATTATGGATTATTGGGAGTAGCAAGGATACATATGGGGATTCTATTTTAGGTATTCACATTCTTATTCTTCATGTTTGGTCATGGGGGAATCTGGACCTAAAAATGGGATGAAGAATACAAATAGATATTAAACCTATGAATGTGGCACATGAGGAGGACCCATGAAGTTCATTTAAATACAGAATGTGGAAAGATATTGTATAATTAGGATCAATCACATGGGGGGAATCATTGTTTCCTATGTAATGAAAATTATAACTCGTGTTTTGTAGTTTTACTTAGTGGGACAAATCATAGAATTTATGTTTATTTGAAAAAGACCTTTTAGGATCATTTTAATTTCATACAACAAAGATTAGATATGTACCTTTTCTATCTGTGTAACTCAGACCTATGTGATTTGTAGATTAGAGTCATATTGTGGGGGACTAAGGGTGATATCAAATAATCATCACATAAGACATCCCATGGTAATCATATGAGAAATTCTATGAATCCCACCTAGGGTATAAAATAATTAACTATCATTTAGTGAGGACCAATAAGTTTATGATGCATAATTATGGATAGTGAGAAAATTATGTTGAACCAGACCTTCCTAGTTCAACCTAAGATATGGGTAATGAGAGGTAATTTTAGTAACAAATTGATGAGTATTTAAAGTCAATGTATTCATGGAAATGAATCCCATTATTAAAATATGTGGAAGATGAATGGAATGAAGATTAATATATTTTCTGATGGTATTTCAAGGTACAAAAACAAATATATTGACTCATTGTATCATTATGTGAAATGATTATGGATATATATGTCGAAAAAAAAATGATTTTTGGCCCCACAAAATAACTCACGTTTCAACCAATTAATTTTCTGGGGCTTAGTGGTGGTTTTGAAATGACTAAAAAAATACATAAGACTATAGCTTAAAATTTTTCCCATGAGGTTCCAACACCAATATATGGACCAACAGGTGCCAACATAGAATATCTAAGTGAAGGATTCACATGAATATGGTTTTTCATGTTCCTCAACATTTATGAAATTTTCTGCAGATAATGGAGGGATCCAAATGGATATTAATTACTATTTTACGTGATAATTTTAAATTTTATGAATAAAAATTATTCACATGTAAAATAAAACTTGAAAAAATGGTGTCAATAACATATGAGTGTTTTTTGAGACATATTCATGAAGTCAAACATACATGGATGGGTTTTCATAAGGGTATTCAAAAAATTTCATTAAATTCTGGATTGAAAATATAATAATCCATTAAAATCATTTGACTATACTTAATTGAGATAATAATGATGTAGATTTGAGAGACTACCCCCAAATGGCGATTTTCCATGAAATTTATAGCATTATGTTCTGTTAGATGATATATTTCTAGAATTATTACCACCCTCATAGAATTTTTACTTTCATGGTGATATGTAGCATGAACTATTACCATTCCTATATTTTTCTAATTCAAGGAACATCGAAATCTATTTATTAGTCTTTTGAATTTCACAAAAGTTAGTGCTTCATTCTAGAATTGCCTATGCTGGCAATTTTTTAATGTTTAACTTCATAAAACCATATATTTTGACCTTTTAATCTATTTAGGATCCATGACAAGTCAAAATGAATAATGTGAGCCAAAAATTATGGTTGGATTGGGTTTTTCTCATTTGGCCCATTTTTTATTTATTTTCTTTTAGAAGATACAATCACATCCATTACTAAATAATTTGTGTGGAAGACCATATCAATTTTAAGATATTTTGGATATTTATTAATTTTTTTATAAATACATGATTATAAATATAATCATTAAGCTCAGTTTCAGATAAAATATATAAATAATGAATATTTTACAACCCTTATATAATTTTATCAATATAATTGATGTTAAGAACCCAAAAAATAATGTTAAGGATGATTATCTACACTAATTTATTTTTCATCTCATGTGAAAAGTATGTCATTTTTCCAATTAAAATTGAAAACGGATGTGTATGAATTTAAGAAGGTAAAAAATGAGGGATTGTGATTTACTAATCCATAATGTTGAAAGAATGATATGTATTTGTTGAGAAGATTAATTTATTCTCAATGGATTGATAAACATATTATTCAGATTTCTTGGGTTTTCATGCTTAATCTACAAGGGTCACTTGATGGTTCAGAATATGGAATCAACAAAAAGTGTATTCTGGTATGAGATATAGTAATTGGACATAACTATAGAGATATATATTTTTTATGTTATTTCGTATCCAATATATATTATTTATCACTATTTCTTTATAGGAATCCACTACATTCAAATATTTATTAATTTAGGAATTCATATTCATTTACATTTATATAATATCCCTTGGGGTAAGACATTGTTGTTAATTTAATGATGGTATTTCCACATAGAAATGTACTCTACATGTGTATTATATATAATCCTATGTTATTTTCAATGGGTATTCAAATGCTATTGTATATGATGTGGTAATATTGAAATTAAAATTTCAATCCAATTTGATTTTGATGAATCCAGATTGTGTTTTTAAGTGGTTTTGAACTTAATAAAAATGATACAACATAAGGTGAACATCATAAAATTCTATATGTATTCTAGGATAGTGAGAGATATAATGAGATATTTATTATAGAAATAATTCATGTGATTCATTTTTTTATCAGTGGTGAAAAAATAGGTATATGATATCATATTTTATAGGATATCACTCAACTACCTTAGATGATTCATAGTATATTATTATTTTATTATAATATTTTTCTATCATATTACATGATCCATTTTACTTCTAATGGTTTATTTGGTCAGATGTTTATTTGTTTTATAATTTTTTAATATTCCATGATGGATATCATGACCATTAAATGTTTCATATGATGAAATGTTTTTGGAGATGTTAATAAATTAACTTATTGTATACATACATGGATAAAGGGTTACAAAACATTGTATCCAATTTTCCATTTAATCATGTTTTATGTATTAAATGAGTACATGTATGAGGTATAAAGTGTAGCTTCTAATACTACATATATAATAAAACCCATTATTATTCTTTCTTGATGCATTATACTAACTCAGCAATGGCAGAACCTCATATATTTCATTACTTTTTAAGATTCACATAATGAAAATATAGTTATATAGAGTATTTTCTATATTATGTGAGTTTCATTTCATCCTATGGACACACCATAGATGGGGGAGAACTTTATTTACACATAATATATCTTCATAAACCATATTATTTAAGATTTATGAGACAATGTTTATCAGTATAATTTACACATGAATGTCATTTGTTTTTTTATTTTCAGGGTTTTGTTTTCATGAATGGTAGATATTAGTAATTTAGGTTTCTTACTACTAATAACATGTTATAATATCATTTAGTATGGTCTGATGATATCATTAAATATAATATAAAAGGAAAATTTTATTTTTGTAAATTTCAATTGAGGATTGAAAAGGGAGAGAATGGAATTAAGATGTTTTCATGGATTATGTGAGGACCTTATAAATAAGTTTTATAGTTTCAAATCACTATAAATTCATTCCATTATATCATAAGACATGATAATGGCATTTTAGGAAGGTTAATATCACATATGCATTATCTGATTCATGGTTTTTTGGGATAAGAAATGGAGAAGAGTTTATAACGATTATATTTGAGTGATCTAATTATTTAATGTGAATCAAGATTGTTGAGGATGCATTCATTAGAAATAATTATATAGTTTTTATTTTTATATAATTATGGTTTCAACTTCAAACATGGTAGATCAAGAAATGATATTCTTAATTGTGTACTCTATATTGACTATTTTAATTTCAGTAACTACTCATATATTCTAGGTGATTGAGTATATTATTCATATACCTAGACGCAAGGATTCTAGAAATGCCATTTTGGAATTTAAATTTATTCTACTTGGGTCATTGAATTATTTTTGAAAATGGAAATTATTTTAAGGATAATTTTCCTCATTTACTCAAAATGATAAAGATATATAAACTACATGGGTAAAACACGAAATAAATAGAAGAGAAGACCATTGGGAAGTTCAAAAAAAAAATTCTCCAAAAAATGATTAATTGTTATTTAATCCTAAATGGTTTGTTTATATGTTAGTGAAATGTTCCATTGGGGGGATTATTTTAAATACTAAAAGGAATTTTGAGAAAATCATGGAATTTTCTATGTTAGTTAAATGAATGATTATAATTGATTTAGTCTTCATCTACCTTGAAATGTTATTATACTAAAATATTAGTTTGAATTATGAAGTAAGTGATTATTTATACATTCATGTTGTTAGAATATATGTGTTATAAATTACTCTCATTAGGAGGAATGTATCCTTAGGTTGCATGAATTTGAGTTTAATATCTCAATATATTAGAGGCTAATTTCATGTCTAGAAAAGTGAGCATTGGATATCCATTTTTAATGATTTATACTAGGTATTATTGATTTTATGTCATTATAAAAAATTATATTGATTATATTTAAGTACCTTATACATTTTTTTCCTTTGGTTGTGTATCATTATAGATTTATTTTAATTATTTTTTTGACATAACCTATTTTTTGTTAAGACAGTTTAATGTTTTAATAGTTTGAACATGTTGTCTTTTAAATAAAACATGATTAAAAACTAAATAATTAGAAATATTCATTAATTAGATGGTAATATATGATATTATAAATTAAGGATAAATTAACAACAATATAATATGTATAAGGGTCAAGAAAAAATGAATCCTAATTGTTAAGTTTAATATACAACCATTTAAGTCATGTAAGTGGCGAGGGAATTTGAATACTCATTTTTGAGGGAAACATTAGTGGACCCAAGTAGGATTTGTTTCAAAATATCAATGTTTATTTTGAGTACTTTTAGATGGGATACCATTATAGCATATGGTTACCCAAGGAATATAATTTAGAAAACCCATATAAAGGATTGGGAAAAATATTGATCATCACAACTGTTTAGGGTTCATATATATTAATATTACCATGATTTTCTAGTGATATAACTAACTGGTGAGAGAATTTATGAAGATAAAAAAATATTATTGAAATACAGATCATAGACCACTAATAGCTATGAGGGATTTTAAAAGGGGCCATAATATTAATAGATTAAAATTTAATAAAAATAAAAATTCATTTCCAAACATAACATTGAGATAATATTTATAAAATGTTTAACGTTAATATAAAAAACACCTTAGTCTCATGAAAAAAAGAATTATTCATCGGTAAAAATTTCTATTTGTTATGGAAAACAATATCCATATTTACCAACTAATGAATGTTTCCATTAATTCATTATGGTTTTTTGAATCAAAGAATAATTCACATAAAGATTTATATGATTTTATTGTAGTTATTTTTTCATCATTGGAAATTTTATAACTATATGAATTAATTGATGACATGTTTACCCTATTTTCTCATAGTTTTGAAAAATTATAAACACTCAATTTGATTTTGATATTTTCGTACATAATTAACAAAATAAGAGTATAAATTTACACAAAATATATAAAAAATTAGTTGGGTAATATGATAAATTTTCATTATGATTCTAATAAATGCTAATGAATACTACTATATTCATGAAGGGAAAGAAATGATTAATAATATAGAACATTCAAAAGTAATTAATAGAGTATAATAAATTACAATGAATGATCATTTCATTCCCTGGTGTGATAGAAATATATATTTTTTGTTTAAAAGGTTATTTTATACAAAATTAATACCCTTAAATGTAATAATTATAAATAATTTAAAAGTCAAGGAATGATTTAAAAGATTTCAATATGATGAAAAAAGGGTTTTGATTCATGGATTTTAGAGAAAATGTTGATATAAAATTTTGATGAATCTAAATAAGGGATGTTCAATTGTATTTAATGAAAATTGGTGTTGTTTAATGGGAAAAAGTTTTCATAAACAATATAAGTGTAATTAATGTAAATTATTCATCAGTTTCTCTAAAATAGTAGACAATAATATAAAGGAAAAAATGATTTCTCTAGGGGAAAACATTTTATCTCTATATTAGTTATAATATTAGGATTTGATACTCAATTAAAAATCAACTATATATTTAATTTTTCATTTAATAATATGTATCCTCACACAAATAATATGATATATCATGTCGATACAATTATATATATGTTCAATTTTCCTATATAGAGGGAACAAATTTTATTTATGAACATAATATAGTATGAGGATATTTTCATGATATTATAGAAAAAATATATTGTATATACTGATATTATTACTATGTTCAGTCTTTGAAATGATTAAATATTGATAAATAATGGATTATGAAAATTTAAATTTGAATTGAATGATACTTTATGCATAAAAGTGTTTTTTGTGAATTAAAAAATACTAATGTAAGGAGTTAAATAATCTATGTTATATATCAAGGAAAATGTTTTATTAAAAGGGTTTTAAAGATGATGATGATGAGAAAATTAAAAATATGTGTACTTAGATAAAAAAATTCATGAGACTATAATAGTTGGGTTTTGATGGTTATATATTTTTAATGTTTTAATCAAAGACTTACACATTAGTAATTTGGTTCCTAAGTATCACTATTATTAAAACATTCATAGATAAGATACATTACCCACTAAAGGTATATAATTGAAGGGTTTTTAGATATCCAAGAATTTGATAAAGGAGGAATTACATAGATTTGTAATGTGTTTTACAAAACTAAAAATGTGTGATAATAATAAAGATGATATAACATTCTATCATATGATATATTATTAGATATGTGTTTATGTACGATTTTTTTATTATTCATAAAATATATTATTTATAAAAAATGTATAATGTTTTTCTAAAAACCAGTATCCAATTTGACATTGTTTCTTGATGACTATATATAGTGATAGTGGATAAGTCACTGTAAGACGTTATGTTATACATACCAACTTATTTTTCATGAAGTATTATTGGTTCTGTTTAGATATTAAGTCTTTTATGCATATAAATATTGTATTTTGACATATAATATAGCAATATGTCTTCAATAATGTTTTTTGTTCAAGATTAATTGATATGTATATACCATATATTGTATTACACTAAGTCATTATTATATAATGGGTTTATGGTGGATAGTATACTTTCCTTATACTATATTTTCTTGAGAATCCTAGAATAAGATGACTAATAATATTTTACCTCGCCTATATAAGTTGTGTGTCATAAAAAGGGAGGGGCAGTTGACTACATTGTTGATCATTTTTTCATTTAGAGCTCAAAATATATGATATTTTTTCAATCACATGATTAATATGTCTTATAGTCCGTTGATTGAGATAGAATGTGGAATTTTTCTAGGAATAACTAGATAGTACATATGATGTGCTCTTTTATCTGGTGAGTGACATGTAATGTATTAACCTATACAAGTGAATTAAATATGAGGTAATCATTGACATATTCAATCTACAGTATGATTTTTTTGAAAATATGAATTGGATATCTCGGATTGACATTCTCTAAGATCAATCAGTACATAGTGTGTTATAAAATTAAATTAACTGAATTTGAATTTTTTATATGATAGAGTTAGATAAAACTTATATTTAGATACATTTGTTTGATAGAGATCACACTATACCCTTTTATATATATATACTATAATTTATTTGTAAAAATAATCATACTTCATATAACATTTATAAATAAGAAAATTAGTATTGGTTTTAAATATTGAATGATTCATGTGGTTTCACATTGTGGGTTCCTGAATTTTATTGAGTTATAGATAGGGAACTATTTTAAAAGTTTTTTAGAATTAAAAAAAAAAATTAAGGGAATTAGAAACCTCTATTGAGATCAATATATCACTATTTATAATTAAACAAATATAAGATTATATGTGGGAATATTGCATGAGCACACTATATGTTTGAATAATCAGACCTATAAAATGAAAAAAATTATAATTTAGTATTTAATTAAATAATATAATTCATATAATATAATATATAAAACATGATATGTTACCAAATAAAATCATAAAAAAAGTATATTTAAGAATAAAAATCATATATAAACCATTTAATAGAGTAACTAATATACAAAAATGAATAGTAATAATGGGAAATTTGGTTGAAGAGATATATTGTATAACTATACCAAAATACATGAACAAAATAATTAAAAATGTTTAATTAAAATTTGTGATAATTAAGACAACATCTAATTTTTTTCTCCTCTATAAACTGTAAAAGATACACTTCCATGACACATCAATGAAAATATTTAACTATAATAATATTAATAAAACCATGATTTATTGTAAATAAAATTTCTTATAGAGTGTTAGAATAGATACCCATGTAAAATAAAACCCTAGATTATATACACCATTACTAAATAACCAAAATCATTATCCTAAGGATTAAAATATATGAATAGAATCACATATTAGTTAAAAATTTCAAATATTTAATGGAAAAGATTTCAATTTAAATGAAAATATTTTCATTTAAATAATAAAATATTTATGATTCTATGAAATGAGAAACAAAATCAAAACTTAGAATTTTTATTAATAAAACTCAAAAAATACATTCAAGGGATTATATGCTCTTAAGTAAATAACATGTCTTGAATAAATCTAACCATCTTTCTAAAAGTGATATGATCATACACTCTCATGCGACTCACTTAATATATTCCTCATTCAGCCCATATAAAAATTATACACTATATATGAATAACCAAGAGGTTAGTTATTTTATAAACCCTCTAATCTCAACCAACCCATAATGTAATCAAATAATAATCATGTATTTGTTTTATTAGAATTACAATTTCAAATTATAAATGAATATCCATGGTTTCATGATTTATAATGAAATTAAATATATCTTTTATTATATATATAGAAAAAATTCAATGTGGGGTGTTAAAATTATTGAACAAGACTATTAATGAACCACTTAATGTGGATTCACATTTGATCTAGTAATTGATAATGATAATTGTTAAATTAATCTGATGTTACAATGAATAAATTTATAATCTAGTTTACATTGATTATTTTATGGGGATTTAATAAATGAAATATGTTAGTATTTTTATTTCTTTTGCGATGAGTTTATTATGATATGATTCATGTATTTATGGAATGAGATTTTTTTAATTTAAAATAGTATATTTAATGAGTTAGGAATAAATAATAATGATTGTGGTTGAATCTTCATATGGTATGCCACACAATGGATGGAAATGGGTCTTCCCTATGGTATAATAGGTTATATACATGGGTGATTCTCTAAATTATGTACATTTATGGATGATATATAATAACACTAAATATTTTATTATTTGAGAAATAAATTTTCATAAATCATTTAATTTAATTGTAATGATTAACTTATAAAAAACAATATAAAATAAATTATTAGAAATAGTGGAAAATTGTGAGACTAAGTGTTATGGTAACCGAGTAGGAGCATAATAAATCAATAAGTTTTTTTTTATTTTTTAATTAATGAGACATTGTATTATCAAAATTTAACATTAAACATGTACAGATTATTTATAGGCTATATTTTTTATAGTTTGTTCTATTCAAGGGGATTTCACTTAAACTCATCATTCTCATATGTCACAAACATATATTTGTCTTGTAATCGGAAAATTTATGAAAATAGGTTTTATGATTGATGTATTAGTATAATAAAAAATTAAAGATATGTAAGGACCATGAAATTGGAAGAATCTGATACTCATTTTGGTATTCCTCATTGTTTCATGATACTATAATATTTTTTTATTTGATAACATTAGGAGATATTTTTTGGAATTATATTTTATTAATATAAGAATGGAAATGTATACTTTTGATTATAGAAATGTATTATTTTGGGTTTTTTTTAGAATTCAAATATTTTTTTTCTTATTAATAAATTCTTATATATATATGTTGGTTTTATATTATGGGTAAATAATCACATAACAAATATTGTATTCCCCTATTCTTGTAATCACCATCCAAAATAAAAGGGATGAACTTAAACCATTCTGGAATATCATTTTTGGGAAATAGTCATACTTGGGTGTGATGTTACACACACGAACAAATAACAAAAAAATTATTAACATAAACTATAAAAAAATGACAAAGAAAATTAAAAAATAAAGTAACAATGGAGATAATAATAATTATAATTACAACAATAATGAAAATAATAACAAAACAATGATGATGACAATGATAAATAATAATAAATAACAATGAAAATGAAAAAAATTGGAAAAAAATACAACTTCAAGAAACACAAAATGATAATGAAGATATAAAAATAATAACAACTATAAAAATGGAAAAATATTATATACAATAAATATATAAAAATATGACAACAATTAAAACAATGTCACTAATTATAAAATAATAATAATAATATATCTATTGTTTTTAATGTGGAGCTACCCACTATTTTATCAACCATGTACTTTAATTGGGGATAAATATATTTCTCACACACTAAAAAACATAATAAAATAAATTTATATATAATATTTTGAAATTACATGAAAGGGATATTATCGTTGTCTCCTTTACCTTTCATGACATATTACAACAATACAAAGTGGCTAACTTTCCACTCCATTTGATAATTTCCATTAATTAAAAAACATTTTTAATTATTATATAAATACATGGATTGAAAATTTAATAATATGCTTTTTTGTGGGTGAAAAAATAGAGTTTGATAATATTTATAATTATTGGACAACCTCTATTTCCACTCAATGTAGTGACATTATTTGAAACCCCTGAAGCGTGGTGCGGATGATGTATATACATAGTGCTATGACATAGCTTTAACTATCTTATTATTAAACTAGAATGAGGAAAATGGGTCATGCACTATTAATCATTTGTATTGGTCGGATATTAAATAACTACAGTAATAATTAATATAATAAAAATAAAAAATATAAACAATAAATATATGATATATTATCATGATATGTAAATGAAATTTTCTTATATATTAAACATTATTACATTAATAATTTATTTTCATTAATCTATTGTGAAAATCAACTCATCTTTCCCCTAAAGCACTATTTTGTTGATTAAAAATGAGAGTAAAGATGTTGGTGAACCGACTAACAGGGGAAAAGTTCCCTAAATTTTGATATAAATGAAATTTAAAATTTAAGAACATATTCATACACTCGTCAACAATATATATAACATGGAAAAATTTTCTATATAAAATTTAACTTTTCTAAAATTTTATTAATTTTGTGGACTATATTCTGAAAATGTAATTTTTAATTTTTCTAAAAAAAATCAAAATACACTATTAAATTTTCAAATTTATCAATTTAATAAATATGAGAAGTAATCTATCTAATATAATTAATAACATTTTTAATTAAGATAATATATTAATGTGGATCTTAATGATTATATGATACGACATATTACCCACAGCTTCAAATCATTTTAATTAGATTGAAAAAATTAAATGAAAAATATAACAAGCTGATGTATCGTTTTATAATCCCATATATTAATATATTTTCCTATAACCCAATGTATCAAATTATTAAAATATCACACTTTCAAAAAACACATAATGTAACATTAACATTTTTTGGATCTAGTTTAAATTTTTGTTTATTAGTAATTGTAATTAAAATAGTAAAATTTTAAAAAATTTCTTTGCTATAGAGTTAGTTCCATGGTCTATAGGACAATTTAAAGGGACTATACATCCCAAAAAATAAATTTTATGTTTTATGAATTTTAGTTCGAAAATAACTTGGATTCAAATTTTTACTATTATTAGGCATTTAATGATTTTAGAAATGTATTTAAAATTATAGTAATGGATGAATGGTTATATTGAATATTTATAAAGTGGTTTTTATAAATTTATTAAAATAAATAAAATATTAGAAACAAAATTATTTTTAAAATATATACATTCATGTATAAAATTATATTTTGAGTATTGTAACGGGGAAATTTAAAGGATCATGGATTAATGTTGGTGTTATTATTATTATTAGTGTATTTATTAACTATCATGTTATAATTATTAAATTTATCTGTAGTAGAAATAATAATATTAATAATTAAATATGTAATATTAATATTTTTATTTGAATTAATCTTGTAAAGGAGGTAAATAAATCTCTTCTCTTGATGGGTGTCCCACATGTAAGGAAATAATCCTCCTCTTTATTCATATTATTTTACTTATTCATCATTCATTCATTTATTATCCATGGGGGATCATTCACTAAAAGCATTGATTTCATTATACCTCCAATTAATTTCACCTTCCTTATATTTATATTTATTTAGTTTTTTCCTTCATATTTTCATCTATTTGTTATATATTTCATATTTTTGGGTTTCACCATGGATAATGGAAACAATATTTTTTAGGGTAGTATTTTTCCTAGAAAGGATAAAGGGGCCATTGGATGTGATAATATAACATGTTCATGGTTAGTGGATGACAATTCCATTGTATGATTAGTGTTTATTCATATTCATTTTATTTTAGAATTTATTTATGATATAATTTTACATTTTTATTTATATATTTTTGATACAGTGCAACCAAGTAGATCCTATGGTACATTCTCATTTTTCTTTCGTTGGATTCTATAAAACCCAACTACCATGTGGGTACTTTTGATAGTTTTAGGCTTATGAAATATTTTTTAATCATTATGTAACATTTTAAATTTATTATAATTTATTCAAATGGTGATAGTTTTTAATCCATTTATATTTTTTATTGATGATTTTTACTTAACTCGTAAATATATGTGATTTTATGCATCTTCCATTAATATAAATTATCTTTTATAATATAATTTTTATATCTAAAATTATTTTTTTATTTAAAATTAAATATTTTTATGTATCTAATAATTAATGTAGTCTAAATAGGTTATTTTTAGATATATTGAGTATTCGTATGTTTGGAAAAAATTTAAAATATCGCATTGAATGATATATGATATTATTTCCATAAATAAGTCTTTTTTGATCATGTTTGAAATTATTTGGATGTGGTAATTAGTCAATTTCATAAATAAAAAGGTCACATTTTTATCTATAATTTCAATGTGATTTAAAAATTAATTTAATATTTTATTGGTGGGATACTAAAAATGGTTTCATGTAATAAGTCTATTTTTGGTTAAAAATATTTATTCATTATATTCGTAGATTATTCTTGGAAAAAATATATTACTATTTAGTAAATTATATGTTTTCAATGATGTCATGTGAAATAAAATATGTATTTATAATAAAATTAGGTTTATTTATTAGAAAAATTAAATGTGATTTGACATGAGAGTTTTGATTACATGTGTCTATATTTTTAATGAGAATTTGGGGGGATCATTTGGTTTATATGTGGGAGTATAGTAAAAATAAATTTATAGGTCATGATAATATTATTTCTATCATAAGAAAATCTATTTATGATTTTAACATTTTGTAGTGTAGTTTTTCATTATAATAATGGAATAACCATTCTAAGAACAATATTATTTTAGGATCAAAATTTTATTGTATTTTTTATGACGTACACATATGTGTAAATGTTTTCTAGTTAATTCACATAGATTCTGAGAGGGAATATAACATTATTGGGATATTCAGTTCCTAGATTATTATTTTTCATCTACGTGGCTGTGTTTTATTAAATATATTTTTATAAAGAAAATTATTGTTTTTTCCTTTTTTAAAGGAGTATTCTTTGATTAATACATTCAAAAAATAGTTATTTAATTTAAAAAAGTGTTATAATTTTTTTCAAACAACTAAAACATGTTTTTTATGTAATTTATATTTAACCAATTTTCAAAATTTAACTTGGTATGATTACATACCAACTGCCTTCACAAACACTTCGGGGTATATAAGGTTTTCATTTATTATTGATCATTTTTTGTAAGGAGATGGATATATTAATGGTATTTGACATTATAAAAATATATTCACACATGGAGGCTAATTATTGTGTCAATGAATGTTCTTGGAGTATATAATATATATAATCCTTTTTTATTTATTTGGTTTTGTTAATATACTAATTATATATTTTATTATTTTTATGATGGGTGGATTCATTTCATTATTTTCTATTTACATCCATTATTAATCATTTTATTATTAATAAATTACCAATGTTCCTATTCCATTAGATCATAATTCATTTTATCATTAATCAACTAAAATTAAATTAATGGATTACACTCTTTAATGGAATCAATTCCCCAGTAGTGTAGATTTATCCCTAACTATGTATCTATAAAAACTAGTTATTATCATAAAAATTCATTAGGATATATGAATAATGGATTCGGTATGTGGTAAATTTTTGATGGTTCATTACATTTCATAGGTTCTTACTCATTGAAAACCAAACATGAATGGAGCATAAGAATCATTTTCTATGGCCAAAATTCCACATTAATAACATTAATGTAATCATTCTAATATCTAATGAGTACCGACTCCTAGAAATAAATATCAATGTAACTATTTTTTATGGTTGTAATACATGGAATGCCACATCATCTATACTGTTTCAATACGAAAAATTATAAAAAATGTAAATAAGTGTTCTCTTTATTGAAAGCATTTATTTAATTCTGAATATAATAAACCCTATAGGTAATACAAATTTTACATTATATAAAACACATGAAATCAATATAATTATATACAAAAATTAAAAATATTATATTTATCGGTTTCCACGTGAGATTTAACATATTTTTACAAAAAAATTAATCCATCATAAAATCCAATGAACTTATGCCATAATTAATAGCTGGAAGATGCATCCCAATTATGAAAACATGTCAAATAAAACTACAATAAAACACAATCTCAACTATTTATAAACATAAAACCTATGAATCGTGACTCACAAATGATAAAAGAATGATAATATGATATTAAATGGTATATTATTACTCATAGCATTACTTTTTTCATCTTAAAATGAATACGATATTAATTGAAACTCATTATTATATCATTTAACATCATCTTTAAGATAATTAAAGGGTTATTTTATAAAAAATAAAATGTAATCAATCATCCATATACTGGAAAATTAAGGAATTGTTTTATAACCATAGTGTCTCTTTGTATACCCATTCCATAATGTTGTCTTCATAAGTCTTTCTACATCAACACAATATCTAGGTGAACCTCTAGTTAGGAATTGTGAACATACTTGAAATTATTTTCCATATATTTTATAAAATATATAACATACTTTTTTGAAGAATTTAATTCTCTCCAATATAAATATTATTTTTAAATTAGTGAGAGACAAAAATATATCATCACCTGAATCCTCATTTAAAATGTATTCCAATTAAATTTATTGTCTCAAATTTAAATGTTTGAAGGTCACAAAAATTAACAAGAAACATTTAAAATTTTCCCCTATGTATTTAATTAAGGTATCGATATAAAATTATTTAATATATCCTATAATGTGTATAAAATCATTATTATATGAATGAATACATATCATAATATTTATTTATTACAATGTAGTTATATTCATACTCTATTTAGATATTCTTGAATATATTTAACATCCACATTGATAATATAGTTATCTATATTTTTTATATTATCATATTAATCATCACGTAATAAAAAAATATTGATAAATAAAAACTATTAATTTTTAGTTTCAATGATAATATAATTGTACGGATGATTATAGTCACCCATGTAAACCCTTAATGAATATCATATAAATGACCGAAATTACCAACAAGTGAGAAACTAAACACATTCATACTATTTAAATTTTTATTTTCCATTACTAAATTGTAAATTAAAAATATATTTCCTATATATGTAAATTTAGGTTCAGAAAAATTGCACAAATGACTGATGAAAAATATTCATTCGTGATTAGTATAAGACTTCTAGTTGTAATGATGTATTCTCTACTAATTTGGAATTTGTTTCTAGATATGTCATGATTAAAAAATTATGAATCATATACCATTAAATATCACAATCACATCCTCTAATCTTTCAACAAAAATATTGGAAAACAATTTAGGGCCATATACATCTATGTTTTTTATGGATATTCATTATCATAACATGGTGGCAAAAAATATCAACTTTTTACCCGAGGATATTTCCAGTCCAATACGGTTACTCCAATAAAATTTGTATTGATTTAAATTCCATAATAAATCATGGTTATGTAACATTGTATTGATTTATGTCTTCAATGATATAAAATAAATTATAATAAAATTTAATCAAAAGTTAAACCTCACCCTTTCTATGGATTAATTACACGAATCAATCACTCTACATAGATACCATGTTAATCACATTTTATTACATCTAAATTGGTGGTATTTCAATTCACTCAAAATATGTTCACGTTATATTTATACATATATATTTAGTAAATATATATATAACTATGAAATGGCCATTCCAAAAATTATTAAAATCTTGAAAAAATGGAATAAATTAGAATTAAAACAGTATTAATAATGAATAAGAAATTACTAACCACTAAATATATATGAAAACATCATCCCACTCCCTCAAGACATGAGAAATGAAAAATAATTGATTAGAGGAATATTTATTCCATTACATGAAATAACTCAAAAAGGATTCTAAAACTCTAGAATAAAAAAAATAAACCTCATAAGAAAAATATAAAAAAACACATAATATAAACAATCACCCTTTGATATATATATATATATATAATATGTATAAATATATAATAAAAATATAAATAATATTTCATAGGTTGAGGTAACAAAATCATACAACATCATTAATCACCACATACATTATTCTATGTTCAAAATTTTCATATATACAAATTAAATGATGTATTAACGACATTGATCACATAACGGAAGGTGACTTACCCCTGAAAATATAAGATCTAGAAGTTATGAATTAATATATAGTCCATTAAATTGATAGAATTTAATGTCATATTTGGAATTTTTTGATTAAAAGTGGTGCTACCATATAACTATGAGAAAAGCTCATTATATAGGACCCAAACTTGTAATGTAAAAAGTGTTTCTGATAAGATTAAATTATATTTGAAACCCCATAGATCTTAAAAGCCTCATCTTGATATTGCCAGTCCAAAACATGCAATATATTTGATTGATGTTTCACCAATAAGTGAGACTTATCACACAAATGGTCTAGAGTCACAATGATATCATAATATCCACTAACTTCTTTGGGAAAATTGTTTGCGAAATCCATTGGTTAGTCATCAAACTTCTATTGAGGGATATCAGGTGGCTAAAGGAACAGGTCTAGTACATGATTCATGAATTCGCGTTAAAAAATTAAAGAGGTAAGTGAGTTATGGGAGGTCAAGGGGGTTATGGGAAGATCAAGGGGGGTTAGTTTCTCGTGTGGGCCCCACCTCCCACATATCCGTACATTGGATGTTGGGTGGCTGTGGGTCCTGCCAACAACTTCACCTGGTAGAATTTAACTCCCTTGGTTAACAAAAGTAAAATTGTTCACAATTTTATTTATTTCTTCCTTAAACCCCAAAATTTAACTTCTTCTCCCAAGAAAGCACACCTACAGTAAAAGTCCTCTTATGAAAATACAAGCACTGTGAGTTCATCGGTGTCCTCGGATTTTAATTCCGAGTACCGGATCAAAAGATATAATAAACCCGCTCATTCATTCACAGAACGTACCCGAGCTAATCATCGGAAATTGATTCTGGCAACACCGGGCCTTGGAATCAGGCGCTGTCAAAAACAGCGTTCCTGTAAAATCCCAAAGAGAATTAAGAAAAAATTTCCCTTGAATTTTATGGGTCTTCACATTACTCCCACCTCAGGGCTTTATGTCCTCGTAAAGCTTTAACACAAACTAGGGATACAAAAGCCGTACTGATCATGCATCTGAGCCTCCCACTCTCATGTGCACACCTGGAGGTTCTCGTACTTCCAGTGAAAGCGCACCTGAGGAATTGACCTCTCTCATTGGATCTGCTCCTATCGATCCTCGATCCCCACTGGAACCTCCACAAAATTCACCTCATCGCCAACGTCCAGCTCGTCATGGTCGATGATATGCGAAGGGTCGTGCTCGTATCTCCTCAGTTGAGATACATGGAAGTCATTTTGCACCTGGTTCAACTGAGATGGATGGGTCAAGCGGTAAACCACCTCGCCTACCCTGCTGAGGACCTAGAAAGGTATGTTGAACCTCGAAGATAACTTGTCACCTCAGCCACATCTCCGTAAACATCATTGAGGTGAGACCCGTATAAGGACGTGATCATCATCCTCTAACTCTAGAGGTCTCCAATTCCAATTAGAACTAAAACTCCAAACAACTACTACCACGAGGGTAAGGATGACCGACTCAAGAGTTATCGGTCGCTCCCTCCTGTGCATGAGTTTATCTTGTGCTACCTGAGGTTTCCTTTTCACCGACCACGGAAAACCGAACCCGACGTCATTGTTAAAACAAAACTTTTTTTCCTAATACCGTCAATTTTTTTATGAACTTTGTTTTCCAAGTCCATACTCAAACCAACATGGTAAGGCCTCGATGCTGCCACCAAGAGATTCCAACTGAAACTCTCGCCTCGAGGGTCTTACCACACCGTCAGTAAAAATGTGATTATCAAGTCTTCTCTCAAGGT
Organism: Viscum album; assembly: GCA_963277665.1. NCBI lineage: Eukaryota > Viridiplantae > Streptophyta > Magnoliopsida > Santalales > Viscaceae > Viscum > Viscum album. The sequence continues at coordinate 96,208,523 of OY728160.1, forward strand.
ATCTCTAGACGTGAGGGTAAAGTCTACGGCTTACTGGAAACTCTAGGTCTGGGATATGATTTGTGAAAGGATGGAATGATTCATATCGACGTCTATTACTACGGCAGATAGTAGTGGATACAGACTTTCCCTTGAATCATTTTTTTACAGGTATTGGGTAACACTCCTTGACCGCATGTAGCCAGACTCTTCCTCCGCCCTGTAGCTCCCTGAGCCTGGCGGGGACAACTAAGGCAGGTGGTTGTAGCATGTTAAAAAGTACACCACCTCATGCTTCTCTCCTAGCTCTACCTCCATGTCTACTGCTTCGCAGACTCATCTCTCCTTAAATATTCCTCTTATTGAATCATTTAACTCACCTGAGTCTATAAGACCGGCGCTGGTTTCCTATTTCTTACTACACTGTGCAGTCTTCATCTGCTCCTGGATGATCTTCACCTTCATTTCCTATGATCTGAAAGAGCTGCTAAAATTTCTCCTTTTCCGAAAAAGAGAAACTCGGTCTCATCCCCTGGATGAACCACGCCCATTGCCTAATACAGTCAATCCTGATATGAATGATGTATGCATGTCATGGATTATGTCGTAAGGCCACGACGTTACTACCAAGAGATCCTACTATCACTCTAGCCTCCAAGGGTCGAGTCACACTGTCAGCATCAATGTGAGGTCACTGGGTCTCCTCCAGTAGAAATCTCTAAAGTGAGGGTCAAGTCAACAGTTTTAACCAGGACCACTCAGTATCTACCAAACAAAAGGACATGAAAGAAAAAATCACTAAGAGAAGTGTCTTTTTATTATTTCAGCTCATAGTACAAAGACACAAATACAATAGAAACATGGAACTAGAAGTACAAGGGATGTATCCACTTGTTACACTACTATCCACATGCTCCCGGAGCTCTACTGCCTTGTCCACTGCTCGACTGTTGCTCAAGCACCCGCCGATGCTTCTGCCTCGGTGGCTCCTCCAATGCCTGTGGATCGACTGTACAGGGGGGTCGGACAGTCACGTGCCACGTGACCCTTCCTTCCACATTCATAACACTTCCTGATCCTCGTATGGCTAGATCTAGTTCTCTTGGACCTCTGCATCATCTGTCTACTGCCCATAGATGACTCAACTACTGATCGAAAATCCTGCGGCAAAGGCAGGAGCTCCTGTACATGCTCGAGGTGTAGAGCTACTGGCACAAACTCCACCCTGAAGACGGTCTCAAAGTCTTCCCATGTGAAGATCATCCCATCGCAAAACTGGAACAAGTGGCTCCACCTCCTGCCTGCTACTGCCTGAAGAAGGCTGGCAGCAAAGATCACCATGAAGTCTGTTGGCGTCCCCACTAGCCGGAATACTCTCACCACAACCTCCATCAAATCCTCAGCCGCATGCGGGTCCGTCTCTCCATGGAACCTGGGTGGCCTCTGGCGCTGGAACTCGTGCAGCACGCTCAAGTGGCATGCATCGCCTACTGCTAGGGATGGTGGCATCGGTGTCCCAACGTATGGTAGTACCGCTGGTGCCTCAACTGCAAGAGGGCCCTGTACCGAATCCTCGTCTCTCCGCAGGCTGTCAGTACGCACATCTCTCTGGGCTCTAGCTGGTCTTTTGTGGAAAGGCATCATGAAAGAAACAACTTGACACGATCAAACGTTTATACCTGTTGAGCTGACCTGGTTTGAGACGACTTTTAAAAACTTATGGAAACACTCACACAATAAGTGTTTTTGTGCACAAAGTCGAAAATCAGTTGTCAGTGTCCTGGTGTATGGATACGTCGACCGCCTGCATCAACACTGGACTCCCTGAACTGAAAACCACACTCGGTACTATTAACACTATCTCTTCACAGAAAGAAAATATCAGAGTTATAAGTTCTATCATAGAACCTCCCTCTGATACCAATTTGTCACGACCCATCCTTGGGGCCCATTCTGTGACTACCCCAAGCCAGCCTTCCATAGGCCAGGGGCTGGAGACTAGCACCAAAGGCGTAAATCCTGATAACTGGGAAGACATTGCCTTTATAAAAGTAAACAAAACACCACAGAGTACAAGTGGTAGTAAAACACTAAGTACAAAAGGAAGTGCTGAAAAGTAAATGGGCCAGAATAGAAACCCATTCAAAAGTTTGGCTACAACTGAACAAAAGTACAACAGAATAGACAAACAGCTGGAAGAAAGGAAGCTTCTCCTGGGTCGTCCTTCACAGATCCTAACTGAAGGGTAGGTAGAGATAGCACAGCTCCTGGATCGTACACCACGGATCCTACCTGTAGGGTAGGTATAGATAGCACAGCTCCTGGATCGTCCACCATGGATCCTACCTGAAGGGTAGGTACAGATAGCGCAGCTCTTGGATTGGCCACCATGGATCCTACCTGAAGGGTAAGTACAGATAGCCTCTACAACGCTCTCACCCATCAACCTCCTCCGAGTGTTGTCTGTCGTGCTGTCCACCACCTGATACTTTCTCGTCGTGAGGTCCACCTCCGGTACCGTCCAGTCCTTGAACACTCGACTTCTGTATGCACTGTCTGTCATATGCAACCAACACAACAAGGTGCGGGCATAGCCCGTGCAGGGGTGAGTATAACGATACTCAGTAGGGACCCCGAGACCCTCATGGTCTCACTAAATCCAACAAGGTTAACCAAAAAGAAGATCTAAACAGATAACCTCTACTTAGGTATATTCCCATACATATTCCCAAGTTATCAAGTAACCCATGTCAATCATGAGGAAACACATAGATTATGAAATCAATGGATAACCACTACCTAGGAATATGCCCATACATATACCTATGTTATCAAGTGACCCATACCATTCATGAGGTAAAAAAAGATCATACACTCAGTTCAAACCAGTATTTTGATTATTGAAACCGTAACTGGTGAAGAGCCCCGTCTCTAGAGTGTACTGTGGTCCTGTCATGACTCTCAGGTATTGCTCACTAACCTAAGACTGCTGAGGAACTCCTCCTATCGAGTACTGCGGGTCAGCCACCCAATCACAGAAGTGCTTCCCACTGGGGTATTCCACCCAGACACAGTAGTGCACACCCCCTAATAGCCTGTAGAGGTACTCTCCAGATGAGTACCGCAGGTCTGCCCAGTCACACAGTAGTTCTCCATCCGCCATGGTTCTTCACCCAAACAAAGTATTGCTCCGTCCACTAGGCTAGTCGACTCACTCCAAGTCGAGTCGGTCAAGCAGTCGTCAGGTCTCAGCCGGCTACACGGTCTTCCTACTCCGTACGCTAATCTCTGGGAGGGTCCGCTCCATGAGCAACAGGTCAATACTCTAAGTATCTCAAAGTCCCACTAAGAAGTATCTTGAAGGACCGCCTCGTCATAGGGGTTTCAACGCAACAGACGGCGCGTCAATCAGACGCCCGGTCTGTGAGTTATGAGCCTTTTTGTCCCAGGGGCCCGGTTGGTTTCGTGTAAGAACCAACCCGGCCGTATCTCAACTATACCCCGAACTCTCATAGGGTATGCTCATAGGGAACGTTTCTCAACGTGATCCAAAACGCCACTGACGGTTCGTCAAACGGACGTCGGGTCCGAATGTTATCATCTTTTCCGTTCCAGGGGCCCGGTTGGATTTCAGGTGCAATCCACCCAGGCCATACTCCAACTGTGTCCAAGACTCAGGAGAATTATGCCAAAAGTTCCTTCTCATCAAGAGGAATCCAACAATGTTAATGGCATGTCAATCAGACGTCCGAAACTCAAGATATAAGTGTTTCCGCTCCGAGGGCCAGGTTGGTTTCGTATCCGAACCAACCCGGCCGAACCCAAAGTTCTCCAACACCTTGAGTGTAATATACTGAAACGACCATCTCAATCCAAGGATCGGTACACAATTGATGGTGCATCTATCGATGGTCCGTAGCCCATGTTATGAGCAACTGACCGCAAAGTACGATATTAGGGGGGGTTGGGGCCCGGTCGGACCCGGCCCGGTACCACCGGGTCGGCCCGAACAGGGTCGACCCGACCCGGTTCTGGGTCCGGCCTGCTTGGGCGCGGCCCAACCCGGCCTGGGTGCGGCCCGGCCTGGCCTGGGCGTGGCCCGGCCTGGCGGTCCGGTCGGGCGGCTCGGCCGTTTCGGCCGAGCGGTACGGGGTGGCATGCTGCCCCCCGCCAACACGTAACTGCGGCCCCTTGGGGGGAAGATCCTTATCAACGGACGCGACCGAGCACCGCATCCCGCCTCCTTCGGTCCGGCGAGGTCGCGGGACCAGCGGCCCTCCCCGGCGGCGCGCCGGGCGACGCCGCCTCCGGAGATGTTTTCCGCGGACGATCTGACGCGCTCCGGTGGTCCGTTTTGCTCACCGCCTTCGCCAAAGGTCCTCCCTGGACTCGACGTTCACTGCGGAGGCTTCAAAATTACCTTGTGGCCCCGTTTTTCATCGTCCGTCAATCCGCGCTCAATGTTCAACCAGCGGAGACTTCAAATTGCCTCCACGACCCCGACTCCGGCTGCAGTTTCGTTCGGTCTCAAAGGCGTGGCGCGACGGCACTGTGCATCCTTGCTGTATTTCTCGATGATTCCGCACGGTTTCATTGCACCATGCCGCCTTCGTTCAAGACACAACATAGTCAACAAAAAGGAGGAGGAGGGTCAGCCATGTTTGTGCGGTCCGACCTCCTCCTGTTATAATTATAGCAAGTGTCCATCAACTAGAAGTCATCGTACGACAAAGAAATAATTCATGGGAAAAAACAATAAACCTCAACATCAACCCGCATGAATGAATGATCCGCGGATCAACCTGGAAATGGTTGGTCTACTCTCGTCATTCTTTTCTCAATAGTTAAGAGAACACCAAATAAATTTCCCTACCTCGAAGAAAAAGTTGAACGGAGGTTCGTCGCGGAATTGCACGTCGCATGCCGTCGAGTCGCGGAAGTCGAACGTCGTGGTAGAACGGGGTTGCAAAGAAGGAATAGAGAGTGACGATAGCCGTTGGTGTTCTTCGCTTCCGTCGTTGTATAAGTACACTCAAAGAAAAATCGACGTCTCCTCTCTGGTCGCATGAAGAAGAGGATAGAGGGTGCGTTGCCGTTCTTCGTGGAAGGGTGTGTCGTTCCTCGCTGGAGGTTTCGGTGTTCTTCAACGATGGAGGAAAACCCCTCTTCCTTTACAAAGCTCTCTCTCAAGAGGGTTCTCCCCACTAAACAAATTCCAACCTTATTAAAATAAGAATCCACTTTATTTTAATTAATCTTCCAAGCCATTCAAAATTTTAATTACTTAATTCATTAATTGTGTAGGTTTCATTAATTAAGAAAAGGAGTTTTGAAAAAGTTTAATGGGAATGAAGAAGAGGGAAGAGGAAGAGTCACATAAGTTAAAGTGGAGTTACAAAATTAAAGAGAGAAGTGAGTTATGAGAGGTCAAGGTGGTTATGGGAAGATCAAGGGGGGTTATGGTCTCGTGTGGGCCCCACCTCCCACATATCCACACATGGGAAGTTGGGTGGTTGTGGGTCCCACCAAAAACATCATATGGTTGAATTTTGCTTTCTTTGTTAACAAAAATAAAAGTGTTCACAGTTTTATTTATTCTTCCTTAAACCCCAAAATTTAACTTCTTCACCCAAGAAAACGCACCTACGGTAAAAGTCCTCTTAACTAAATACCAGCGCTGCGAGCTCATCGGTGTCCTCATATTTCAATATCGAGTACCGGTTCAAAAGATAGAAAAACCCACTCATTCGTTCACTGAACGTACCCGAGCAAAACATCGGAAATTGATTCCGGGAACACCAGGCCTCGGAATTTGGCGTCGTTAGAAACTACATTCTTGTAAAATGCCAAAGAAAATTTAGAAAAAATTTCCCTTGAATTTTATGGGTCTTTACACATATAATGACAGAGGAAAATAACATTCCACACCTCTAACCCATACAATGATCTTTCATTAAAATAAACACAACTTGATGTCCATAAGTTTCAGTAAATATAATTCATCTCTTAAAGATGTTCACAATATCCTGTACCAAATAAAACCATTTTGTGCCATAGGTTATATCATATAGCTAAATCCACTAGCATAGGAAATATATTCAGGAATGATATGTCTCTAACATAATATCATTATATCTACATAAATAATATGTTTTATGTAAACCTCAAACCAGTGTAGTCAACTCTAAGAGATTTATAAGCCTATCCATGTTATGTCCCAAATCCTAGATACCACTGGTGGAACCACGAAGTTAGTAGTTCCATAATTAATCAGGTCATATAACCTAGCATAAAATTATTAAATAGTAACCTTTAAAACATATTCCACAGCTAATTATGTAAATTCTATGGAATTTATCTGACCATGTTGTGCTCCATGACATAATTGGAAGTAATAGATACCACATCCATTGAAAAATTAAGCACTATGACAATGAGGAAAAGGGATATAATGTGATTTTTTTCATCCAACATAATATCCTCATTTCATAATATAGATTCACAATGAATCTCAATCTTATATGGATATTAATATAATGACTAAAACTCAAAGAGGTCTCAAACTATAATACGATTTCGAAGTATGTATATATAATAATTCATTAAATGTTCAAGATTTCCACATAATGTCAATACAAATTCTGATACTTCTATAGGTGTTTGAGAAGAACATTCTCTAGTTAAATTGTTTGAAGATTACTCAACCTGACACTTTTCTATTTAGAACCATGACTGATAATGAATGTGATAATATATTTTATGATATGTTCTCTATGGGGATTCCTTATATCTTCTCTCTCATAATGATATAATCTTAGAAATTATGTTCATGATAACCAATACATTTTACAGAGACTCCAAAATAATTTAATTCATTAATGGGGTTATATAAGGTTCATTCTAGAGGTGAAAATCATCCTCAAAATATTTCACCCCATCCACATCATGAAGATATATATATAAAGTATATGGTTTTAGTTTCTTTAAATGAATACAACACTCTTAAACATAAGAGATATATTTGTAACAGAAGGTCATTTATTCCTATTTCACTGACAATGTTGTTAAAGTATGGAAGCCATCCTTGAAATAATCACATGAAATAAATCCCAAAACGATTGAATCTTCATGCAATCCAAGGAGCTGAATCCACCCCTAACTAGACACTACATATGACTTATTAATGGTCAATAAAATCTAGTTATCTCTTTTTATGTATATAAACCTAAATGCACTCAATAAATCCTACCAAAAATAATTTAATTTTTATATCACATATAGTGATGAAATTATTTTGTTGGACCACCTGACAAAAATCATGAATAATATCCTCTAAGAGTTGTATTCTCCAATGTTAATATGATGACAACATGAGGTGAATCCTATTAAAGATATACATTTAAATACTAACAAAGAAAATAAACTGAATCTATAACTACAAAATATAATTTTTTTGGGGCATAATACAACCTCAACAAATAATTCATATATTTTATTAATCATAATTCATTATATTTCCTTTTATCTTAACAATTAATATTGAAATGAAAATAATTGTGATGATTTATCCTCTCCATGGTATATACCCCAGAAACAGCAACACATCCTCTAGTACTTCTAGTAAATTTAAAGTTATTTAAACATATAATAGGGGGACTATAATACAGTTTCATATTATATTATATTTTTTACATCATATATATTTTTTTAAAAATAGTAATACCCTAATAACCCATTTAATACATAGTAGTTCCTATCACCCTGATATATCTAATCAGACAACCAAATGTGTTGATAATAATTGTTTTTTTACCACCCACATTACTACCCATCCAAGGCCAGTAGAGATTTCATGAGTGACCAATCTATTCCCCCTCTATTAGGCCATTGGATGGAGACATGAAAAGTGGGTATAAAACTTACACATATGAGACGTATTACATTAAAATACCAATGAAATGATTAAGGAACCCACAATCATTTCCTATATAACATATCAACCCGAACCTATAATCTAAAATTCTATATAGTTGAATATTATAATGAAATATACAAAAATACTTTTATTGTAATGTCCTTGAACACCTAGAACTCATGAAAAACTCTCCATGATCTAGTAACACCTAGATCAATCACTAATACCCACTAATGGACATTATATATATATATGATTAAAATTATACTTAGTATGATACTTGAATAAACATCCTATAGGAATATGGAGTAAAAAACTAATATCCTTGTTAATTAATTGAAAAATCAACTTGTTGGCTAAATCTAGTTAACTATACACACATCCTCTGTATGACTTGCACAAAAAATAATTTTGAGATGTACATAAAATAATAATGAATCATGTATATAATATCAGTATATCGTGACTATATTACAACAAATTCAGTCACATTAATCCTCATAAATTTACATCATAGATCACCCATACACTCCATAATTTATACTATAAAACTATTAACATAAATCACCGTTACATCCACATAATCACATCAATATGACCATCACATCCCAATAATTGTATAGTACGACCAAGACCCATTACTAACCATGTAAATATTAAATATAACATAATATATGATAGGGAATTGATATGTATCGATATAATATGTATATGAAATTAAATCCTAGATACATAAACACACTTCAACCTTAAGCCACCTTATCTTTCTAGGACAAGTATTTGATAACTCAGAGCCGTTATAACATGTATGTTCGTATATCCTCTATCAATAAGCCACCGTAGCCCATATTTTCTAATATAAACTATTTATTATAATAAATATCATGTTTTTTGGATTATTCATTCATCCAAAACCACGATAACATTGTTATTAGGAAACAGTAATAAATCATGGCTAAATATTGCATCATTTGGACCAACTGACACTGATGCTGAAGTATATTCAATAAGAAATTATAATCACGTATATAACACATAACCATTATATAGAAAACCCGCTGACACTATAATAAATGTATAACTAATGTACTATGTGAAAACTCAACAAAATATACTATGGAATGCGAATATATAATATTTCAATACATACAAGAAACCAAATTTAATTCATTCATTTTAATTATTCAATTAATAAATAATTTATAACATTTCAACATCATCCTAAATTAATATTTATATCAATCTATAGGATTCAGAATATAAATTGAATTTTATAATCATAACCATGATCCAATATACTTTTTGTTAATACAAATTCATTAGTATGAAGTCATATGTATATATTTTTTAGAAACCATAATTTTTTTATAAATTTATCACTTAATATCCACTCCAAAATTATGGACAGTAAGACGCATCAATTTCAATATATTGAATGAATATTACAAAATTTAAATGTGTGATAAAAAATAATAAAAATTAAAATTCGAATTAAGAAATTAGAATTTAAAAATTAATAGATCTATCAACATGATCCATTTATCCAACATCCCCACCAATATACTACAATAGATTTATAATTCCATTATCATCCACCTCAATCATTAATAAAAAACTAAATTTTAATATAGATCCTTTGTATAATAACCCAATCATGTTTTGAAACAAATTATTTTAAGGGCATTAATATTTTAAAATTTAAAAATGACATCAAAAAAATTCTTGTAGAATAAATTTGTAAAACATAATAAGTAATTTTACTATTAATGAATGAAAAATAATGAAAACTATTTTTTCCAGAAACCATATATCACAAAACTAAAATGATTTTATCAATCATGTTGGAGCATATATGAGAAATAATTAATTATATTTTATCATATGTATTAATGTAGTAAATTTTTGAATAACATTCAAAACAACTCTTGTAATCACAAATAATTTATGAAGATGAAAAAACTAGGTTAAATCATAATATTCATTATAATTAAAACTGTTTATGTCTTATTAATTTTTATGAAACTTTTTAATTTAAATAATTTGTTTACTCTTTTTCTTTCATTTGAATAAATTATGAGTTTAAATGGCCCATAAAGTATTATGAAAATATTTTTTTAATTATCTCCCCATCAATATATTTAGAGGTATGAATAGTAATTACTAAATAATAAAAATATACATGGTCTCAAAATTTATAAAATAAATTTATTACATATCAATTTATTATAAATAAAAAAATATTTTAAATTCGAAGTGACATTTTTATGAATTTTTTTCATACAAAGGATTCTATATCAATTTATTAAATTCATCCCATTTTGGTTGTTAATGTTAGTGTAATATATATATTATTTAATTATAAAATATTTTATTCATTTGTGGGATATGTTTATAAGCATTGAGTAAGAATAAATCCGTTTTTATTCATATAAATGTATTTTTCCTAAGAAATGGTATTTTCATATTTTGTTCAAAAACATTAAATTAATTTATTCAATTTATAAATATTGACTAAGATAAAAGAAATTTCATATTTTTAATTAGGATTTTAAAATTTCATAATTAATCTTATATTACTTTTAGTCAATATGAGTTGCAACCATGGAAAAATTTATCACCTCAGTAAAGGTTAAGAAAGTTCAATATGAATTAAAAATAAGTAGAAATGATATTTGTTTTCATGTTAATACTATTAAAATTAATTAAATTATAACCATAATAAATATATTATATATTGATTAATTTAGTTGATATTTATCTATAAAAATGAATTATATATTAATTTATACAATGTTAGTGGAAAAATTTCACTCTCTTAGTGTGAAATATCATTTATGTGTTACATTTAAAAAAATAAAAATTAAAAAATATTAATTTTAATTTTGTACCAAATGTTATTATATTAAGGATGACAATTTAGTTATAATTTATATGACATAAATAATTACCTTAAACAATAACATAATGATAATTAATTATCTAGTAAATTAATAGAAAACAATAATTGATATTATAAAATTTAAAAATTATTATAATTTTAGATAATTATTGTAACACCCGGACCCCAGACCCATTGAGCCGGTGATTTATTTTATTATATTTTCAATATTATATAGAATGAAATCCTGGAATTCTAATCTTAATAATAGTTTTGGAAATCATGATTACATACATGAAGACCATAATATATTTGGAAAATAAAATAAAACCTGAAACATATTTAAATTAAGTAAAATACATCATCAAATGCTTATTCAATGTTTTCATCCACAAAACATATTGAATAGAAAAAGTGGAAAGGAAATATAAAACGACCAGAAAGGGTAAATAAAGTAATATAAATAATGATTCAATAATAATAAATTAGAATGCAATGGTAAATAACTGATAACACATTCCATTCAATTGACTAGATTAGGGATAATAAGTATATCCTGATATGAAACGGAGACAAATTCCATTTAAATAAATAAAATAATAATATAATTCACTCATATAAATTTTGGCCGAAAATCATATTGATAAATAATAACCTAATCTAAATTATATTGATTCTTAATTAATGGATGTTATGTATAAGGCACATGAAAACTTTGTCGTTTTACATGAATTTTAAAACTATGAATAGTGTAATAATTCTAATTGGTCATATAAACACAACTACCTCAGCCATTCCTAAGCCCATCCCTCTAGATGGTAGCATGCGAGAGTGTCGGGATTGGGTGTGGCTATGATTGTAGAGATTACTGGCCTGATACGGTTTTTGATGGATAGAAACCCATATTAATTTTCTATCTTATTAATCTCATAAGAACCTGTTAATGCATCGAGGGGATATATAATGTTTCAGTCCCGCCCATCATTTCTTTTATAAAGCATTCCTTATTTTAATTAATAAAAATAAATAAAAATACACTTAAAATGTATATATTGAATAGAGAATTTAAATTTATCAATAATTACTTAGTGGAGGATAACTGATAATAAGGGATGTTGACTATATTGAAAGCTCATTAAATTATTTTCAAAGAAAATAATCGTCAATCATTATAAAGTGTCTCATACAACTTTGAATCTTTTTAATCACAATTAAAATGAAGTAATGACTTGATATAATATTATAATATCATTATAATAATTAAATTAATTATTAAACTTGTGAAATTTTATTAAATACACCAAATAAAAAATAGGCACATAACCTTACCAAATGTCTAAATAAAATTAAATTGAGATGAAATATCATACCTTGAAATTCAATTTTTGTGAACAGACTTTAACCTCCTGTATTTTAATTTTAAGAGTGTTAATAACTTATTGCATTATCTTATTAATTTCTATAATATCATATAATAACTTATTATAGAATATTATTAACCATATGATAAAAATCATATATCATTTCACAATTCTTGTTTTTAATTAGCTAATTTGGATTGTATGTCTTAACATGTCACTTCTTATTCTTATTAATTATAACATGGTTAAATCATCTCAAAAATGTAACCCATGATTTAAATATAATATATATTCAGTATATATTTATTTATAGTAATTCATAATGTTTGGAGATAAAAAATTAAATGCACCAATCATGGTGACGGTTGGTTTTACGTACGCATGAAGACTACATTCATTTTTTGGTCATATTTTAAATAAATGAAAATTAAATCATATATATATACATGTATATTATAATTATGGTATAATATATATTTCAAATATTTTACAAATTTTTATGGAAATCATCATTAATATGTTACATGTATAATGTGAATGAATAACTTCACTTTCGGGAGGCGGTAGTCCAGATTTCCCCAAACGATGTTATTGTATTTAAACAAAATGGAAATCATAAGAGTGTGAGTTATAAAAGAATTAATGATGCATAAAGTCATAATAAATATCAAATATAAAATATTTAAATATATTTTACATCATAATTACCAATAATAAATGTTTTTAAAAGAAAAAATTACAATCATCATTTTGTGATGTGGTAGTTCTCCGTACGCGTAAATGTATATCTGTTACCAATTAGACAGATGTGTGTGTATGTTTATATGGATAAATTATCAAACAATATGTAAGTATATCTATTATACATGTTTTGGAATATAATCATTGAACATGTTGATTTAATGCGGTGGATAATAGATATAAAACTAAAAAGCTTGTGAAAAAATGTTATCTCTTAATTGGGTAGCATAGTTTTGTTTTTACAAAAATGATTTTTTTGATGGATTGATGATCATGGGCTGGATTCTAGATATAGGTAATTTACCTTTATAAGGTATAGGGTAAGAAATCTGTAGATCTGAAGTGGCTTGAGGGGTGTTAGTAAGAGGGAAGAGAGTAGGCATTTTATAGTGGAGGAGATGGGTGTTTTTTATTTTATTGATTAATATATTAATTTGGCTCAAGAATATGAATATTTTTTATTCAAATAAATATATAAAACAAAAAAATAATGTGTGGTCTAGATTATGGTCACATAGATCTTCCCTAGTTAAAGCATGACTCTATTATCAATTTATTTCCTTATAATATTTAATACTATAAAGTATCATATTTTACTATTCACCAAAAATTCAAATATTTATAGAAAAATACAAAAACTCACTTGAAAAATTATTCATTGTTTAATAATATCATATCAACACCATTTTATGAAAATAATTTTATAAATATATGTTATATAGTTTTTAAATAAAATCATCATTTACTCGAAAAAACTGATTTTAAAATTATTACATATTTTATGACACTTTCATAATTTAATTTTTGTATAATAAAATAATATTATAATCATGATAAAATAAGTATTAATTTATAAATATATTTTATGAAAATGTTTTTCAAAATATTAATTTTAATAAAAAATGAGAATAATCGTTTAGGTTTCACTAAAATACTAATATTAATTTATCATTTTTAATAAATTCATGTAATTATCCCAAGATATAAATATATTATCCTATAATTAATAATATAAAAAAAATTACATACAAATTCATAGGTGAGGTTATTATTAAAAATATTCTATAGACAATTATTATAAAAATTTTGATACTTTTATGAAAATCAAGACTTCTCACTATTTATTGGAAAATAAATATTTTTCTAATAATACTAAAATATCACCATAACATAATTTATGAATTAAAAAATAAAAAATAAATTTTATTTTATTTAATATAATTTATAAAAGTATCAACATTTAGTTTTAAAACAAGCGTGCCTTTAAAAGGTGGTAAATGTGCATTAATAAAAATATAGTTATGAAACATAAAATTGGCTTTATTCATTTATTATTCCTATAAAATTAATTGTATGAATATAAAACATATATTATTTAATATAAAATATATATTACATTAATTTACTAAATTATTTTAATTAATTTAAATTTCAAGGATAAAACATTATTCGGAGCATAAAAATAGTTTTATGTAAAAATATTACATTTATATTAAACTAGTTCTTTATTTATGACTCATTATTACCAATGAATTCATTTTATGTTTCTAAAAACCATATATTTTAATATTTCTATAACACTATTCATAATCTCTTCAATAACAACTTGTTTTTTCTTATTATGTTGTTTAATTATATTTTACAAATATATTGCCATTTGGATAAAACATGTTCATGTGTGTAATTCATCTGGTCAAACAAGTTTCTTCTTTCATGTAAGAAAAGGTAACGTAGTAATTTATTACATCCAAATATATTGAATAGATCAAATATATTTAAAAAAGAAAAATAATGTAATTTCATGGAATATTATTTCCCCTTAAATTCTTTTTGTTTTCAGTTATAAATGATATCAAATACAATTTTCATATATTATAATATTGTGGTGTTACATTCCACACACTGAAATTACATTGTGCCCTCAAAATTTAAACTATATCTCAGTAATTAGGGGGTTGATATTTGAAATTACTATTGTTGAAAACCAAAAATTGTAAGTAGGGTTCATAACACATCTTCTTGATAAGAAAATAATCAAAATTTGAATATCCCCCCAAAAATATTATTTTGAATATGATAATGTTAGTGAAAAAGTTCATGGAAGGGAATTATAACTGTTGTTAGATGATGTAGAGTGATAAAGAAAAAGTTTGGAAGAATGATGTTGACTAGAAAAATATAAACTAGAGTTTTGATGTTATATAATTGATATCATAAAAAATGATGAAAATATGATAACATTTCGTTTTCAAAACCCTAGTTTATATAGTTGGGTAATTACTTAACACTAATAGAATATATGTAAATATACATTATTATAAACACAATCTTATCCTTTTGTTAGGCCTTCATCTATAAAGACCTATAAATTACATATAATTTATTTAAATTATTTTGGACTTTTAGAAGTATGCGACGACACTTTATCCAGAGGCCCAGTGTGCCCAGAATGGAATTTTGAACTTTTTTAAAGTATGTTCAGTAAACGTACGAGCAGCATTTTCAATCATTTGAACAACTTCTCAGATTAAAAATCTAAGGGAAACATTGAATCTAGAGTGTGGAGATTCTCTTAAGGGAGTATAATATTTGAAAGTAGTAGGTCGTGTGAAAAACATAGTTTTTCAGCTTTATAATGAGTTATAATATTACATAAAATTGTTATATTATTTTTTTACCAATGGATGAGTGGTGGTGGAGGGACTAATATGTTTTCAAGACATTTAATGACATGAATAATCAGTTTGTAACAACACCATTGATATTAAGAGTTTCATTCATTAATGAACCTCATTAATCTCTTGCTGTGTTAATCACTCATCCCCTATATTTAAATGATGCTCAGGATTGGGATTTTGACACAAAAGTGAGGAACCTCTGAGGAAGTATAGTGACTTCTTCCACCAATGAATAATAAAGGCCCGAAAGATGTTGGGGGAGGAATAGATCCCTGATTGGAAAATTCCAGTGGATTCATTAGGCGTGGATTATTTTTCCACGGCCACGCCGTCTCCTCCGATTATGAGGTAGGGGTTTTGTTTATATTTCAAGTGAGTTTGTTTCTTTTCCTAGTTCTTCAAAACAATTATGAATCTTGGAAGTATTATAGTTTATCAATGTTGAATTAATAGCTTCCCACTTGCTATGATGCTTACACGGAGGGCTCCGACCATACGAACAAGTCCTAGACCCTCTACGACTTCAGTTTTTCGGGTTCTTCATGGGTGAAGTTTGAACATGGAATCAAATTGAATATAAAATCCACGGAGTGACGAAATCATCCTTAAAGGAATGTAAGTGTGTTCACATGAAATAACGGATCATCAGATATCACTCGGTTACACGTTGATGCATCGATGGATCAATACTAGCATGGTGGCCAATGGGGGTAGCCATAAGTGGCCAGCTGCATTGGCAGAAGGTGACACGTTGTTGCGCGCCATAGAGGTATGTTGCGGCATCGAGCTGCTATGGTCAGCAACGGCAGTCGGATCTCGACCGACTCTGATAGCGGAAGGTGGCATGCCTTAACGCTCTGTGGTGAGAAGGTCCCCACTTCGATTAAGAAGCCATGGGGACTTATGCCCTACAGGTCCCGCTGACAAGGAGGTGATGCCAAGTTCTTCCACCGTTGTAGAAAATCGAACATACACTCTCTTAGTTTGAGAGGGGGAAAGTCCCCAACCAGCCACCCAGTTGGGTGTCACACCCAAATTAGGAAGGCCGGGCCGGTCCACGTCCCAGAGGGGCGAGCCCCTGGCCCAGCCCACTCAGGCTAGCACAGCTGGTTCAAGCAGGGATGGTCTGGCTGGATAGGGTCGGTCTGACCAGGTCGAAATGGACATGAAACCTATTCGACCCAAAAATATGTAAAGGGCTATATCTCACAAAACAAATATATGTTTGACGAACTGTCTATAGTGCTGGATTCCTTGGAATGATGATGTCCTTTTGAGATACTCCACCTGAGTTTTGGAGAAATTTTGTGTACAACTGAGATGGATCGAACCTCAATCCAAACAGGCCCTCGACACTAAAATGCATGTAACTCACAGACCATGCATCATATTGACATTTTTTCAATCACATTTGGACCCTTATGACATGTGGTTACTTTGGGATACTCCTTTGTGGAATGTGGTAGTAGTGAGGGATGACCGATATCTCGAGGTGTGGATACTATGAAACTTATGTTCATTGGGTGCAGAGGATCTGGTTACAGGCTGTCAATTGAATAGAGACCCTCTGTGGATCAACATCATAATAACCCTATTTTGATCAACATCAGAGCGATCCTATGTGGATTAGCAGCATAAAGACCCTGTGTGGATCATAATTATTGTTACCCCGTGATGATCCACAATGATGTGACCCTTTGTAGATCATTATCATAGTGACCCTATGTGGATCAGTATCCTAGCGACCCTGTGTGGATCAGCAGTGCGTGAATTGATGTGGACCTACCATAGATCGGCCTATCATGAATTAGCGACATACGATCATATGTGTATCGACAATGTATCAACTCATTCATGGATCAATTTTGGAAACTTCCTAATAAAATAAAATGATATACCTTAATACTAATCATCTTCAATCATGTACATCGAGTTGTATACCTAGTTTGGGATGAGTTTCTGTCTATGTGTTTTGTGATTGAGATCGTGTTTTTTGGTTTACCATTGTGGAATTATGATAGACCTACGGGGGTGTCAGGGTCCTAACTAATTATTGTTATACTCTCCCCAACACGAGCTTCTTCTTCTCCTTTTTGTGTATTTTGTAGATAACGAGAAGCTTTGTTGAGACTTTAGGAGACAGGACCAGGTGGTACACGGAGGTGACTGGTTAACATGGAGAGATGTGGAGACGGGTTGTACCTACCCTTTATATAGGATCCTGGGTGGCAAATCTCAGTAGGTGTTTTCTATTTTCTATTGTACTGTGTCATTCAGTTTGGCTTGTATTCTAGCCCCTTTACTTTTAGTAAATAGTTTAACATTTGTTGTTTTACTACGTGGTTTTTAATTTATTTTTTGTGTTCGTTATCTTTGTGTTTGTAGGATCAAAAGAAATGGATTCTCATTTTAGGCATACTCATTTCTTGTGCTAATTGCCAGCCCCTGGCTTATGGAAGGTGAGTTTGGTGTAGTAACGACATGGGCCCCAGGTGACGGGTCGTGACAATGTGGTATCTAAGGATTCTATTCTACCGAAGAACTAGGACTCTGGTCTTTCTAATGAAGAAATAGTGTTAAGTGTTTTAGTGTGGTTTTCTGTTAAAGGAGTCCAGTGTTAGAGTGGTGGCCGACATATCCATACACCAGGTCCTTGAATTCTGATTTCTAACTAATTTCATGAAAACACAGATTGCAGGTGTTTTAGAAATGATTTAGTTTTGATCTGTTTTGAGTCAGCTCACCAGGTATTACTTATTGACTGTGGCACAACTGTTTCTTTCATGATGCCCCCATGTAGGCAGCCTACCAGGAATCCAGTGAGAGTTTATGATGGAAGCCATTGAGTGATGAGGATTTATTTTAGGTCCCTCTTATGGTGGTGGCACTTTCAGGTGGTGCACCGGTAGCACCACCACCCATTGGAAATCCATATCAACTGTCCCCACTAGTTGATCGTACACACCAAATAAGCTCATTTCATTGGTTTAAGTGGAAGAGGTCTCAAATGGTTTGAGGTGAGAAAAATCCCAAAGTAGTAGAAGACTAGATAGAGGTTGTGACCTTATTTTTTCATTTAGTTTGGACACCAACATATCAGATGGTTATCTTAGTAGTTATCATCTTCCAGGTCACATCAGGGAGATGGAAGAGCCTGATGCTCTAGTAACACAATGAGGTGAACCTCACCTGGATGGATTTTTGGAGCCTCTATAGGGCGTAGTTTGTTCCAACGACTCTATGCTCTGTGCAAATTCAATATCTCCTACACTTACATCAGGGCATCCTTCTAGTAGCCCAATACTCTGTGAGGTTCACTATCCTCTCACACTACTCCACTGACATGGTACATGACATTTTTAGGGCATGAACCTCTGAGCAGGGAATTTGGAATGATATCAGCTCATCGATTACATCGTTCAATATCCCGACATAGGATAGAGTGCTCGAGATAGTTTCATTTGTAGAGAGATTTCTGGTTGATTTGGCACTGATGCTTAGAGCCACCACCGGATGAGTGGTACTCGAGTCATCTACAGTAGGTAGTAAGAAGAAGATGAAGAGGTCCAAGAGGGCCAAACCTTCCTAAGGATTACCCCATGATGTATGGTCGGAGGTGTAGAGCCCACAAGGTAGTTCATGCTATAATATGAGAATACTAGGCTTAATGTACGAAAGGAAGTTCCAAATGGTTTGCAACCTCCCAAGATACCATACCGATGATCAAAAGATGGTTGAAGGACCACCAAGGAAAATGAAGAGATTTGAGTGAGGAGGTCTGCAGGGAGGAAAAATTGGCAGAGGAGCAGTCCCTAAAGCATGTCATCGGTGGCAATTTGAGGTTCAATCACCACATCCTCTAGGAGGTACACCCCAACCACACGGTGTAGGCGAAAATGAACAAGCATATCTTCAGGCAGCTAAGGCCTACGACCACGGTGAGCCAAATATTATTTGAGTTATGATATGTGTCTACTCCACTCTAGTTTTTCTATATATAGACACAAGTTCTAGTAACTCTATCATTTACATAGCTCTCGTTTGGAGCTCAGAGACTCTGGTAGAGCCATTATCTCTATACTTATGATTAGATACACATATAGGAGAGGATTCAATGATCAAACACTATTTCCAGTAGTGTGAGCTTACTCTAGAAGCTGATATCTTTTGTTGGGATCTCCTAGTTGCAGCTTCGAGGCCTTATGATGTTATCTCGGGTATAGACTATTTTCCATTGTCCATGATCATATTCACTATCTTAGGTACAATGAGTGGTGTGTCCATGAGGATGGGATCTGGTTTTCCTTCACCGGTGAGAAAGAGAACTTTTTCAGCATAGGATAAACTTCCTTGAAGGATTGTGCAACTGATCACTTATCAATTGGATAGCATTAACCTCAGAGTAGTTGACGCGAGGAGTTAGAGTTATCATGTACTAGTGGACTAGTGTGCTGATATTTTACCTAATGGTGTTGCGGGACTACCTCCCCAAAAGATCTATATTTCTACATCAACATGTACCCTAGGAAGGCACCATTATCTATTCCAGCATATTGGATAGATCTTGTGGAGCTTCGTGAGTTGTGGGTACAGTTGGAGGACTTGTAGAGGTAAGGGTTCATATGGTCTAGTATTTCTCCACGAGTATCAATGATTTTATTCACCATGAAGTACAATGGGAGTCTATGTCGTTGTATGAATGATCGGTGCTGAACCAGGTGAATGTGAAGAACAATTATTTACTCCTGAGGATTGATGATCTCTTTGACCATCTAATGGGAGCTTGATGGATTTTGAATACAGACTTCAGATCTGGCTATCATTAGCACAGCATACGAGATGAGGATATACCAAAGACATCCTTCAGATGCCGGTTTGGACTCTATGAATTCTTGGTGATGCCTTTTGTTGTAACCAATGATCTGGTAGTGTTCATGGGGATCCTAAATAGGATCATCTAGCCTTACCTCGATCTCATTATGGTAGTCTTCATTCAAAAAATCGTGATATACTCAATGTCTTAAGAGGAGAATGCCACACAACTATAGATAGTTCTAGATAAAATCTGAGATCAATAGCTATATGGAAATATCTTGAAGTGCCAGTTCTAGATATGGGAGGTCCACTTCTTAGAGAACGTTATCTCGGAGGCTAGAGTTACAATAGATCCGGCAATGATATTGGTAGTGAATTCTTAGGAGCCACCCAAGAGTGTGACCAAGGTGGGGTGTTTCCTAGGATTGAATGGGTACTTACAATGATTCATACATGAATTTTCTAGAATTTCAGAAGTGTTTACATCTTTACAATGAACATATATCCCTTTGTGTGGGCGAAGAGTTGCCAACAAAGTTTTTAGGAACTTATGAAAATACTGATGAGTGACACCATTGTGAGGCTACCAAAATAGGGTATTGGGTATGTAGGTTACTACGATTCATAAGGGACAGAACTGGGTTGTGTTAAGATGTAGACGCGATCAATGATCTCATACATCTCATGAGAGTTGAGACAACATGAAAAAAACTGTGCTACCCATGACCTAGAGTTAGTAGTAGTGGTGTTTGCACAGAAAATTAGGTGACAATAATTGATGGCTAGATGTTTTATAGTATACTCTAATCACAGGAATCTCATTTATATATTTTCACACAAGGATTGAAGCCTGAGATAACAACAATGGATATATTTCCTCTAGGACTATAAATATTAGATAGTCTACACTCCTGGGATGGGGAACATGGTAGTAGACGCACTCTGCAAGAGGTATGGACTACTGTTGTTGAGTGAGGCAATAGAGAATCTAGCTGTATTGTAGTGGTCCTTCAGGGATAATGATGGAGAAACAAACCTATAGTCTATGATAGTTACTCACCGACTCATTCGGCGTGTCATATAGGAAAAACATGGGGATGTAGAGAGTGAGGCTCGACATGCTCAGATATCCTCAAAACATACACATGATGGATGTTCTTAAGGCGGGGATCACATTATCCACTTCAGAGGATACACTATGTTTCCAATAAATCTACTAGCAGACGTGTTTAGGGAGTTCCAATCATACCCTTTGGGGGTACATTTTGGAGTGGTGAAGATGTATTAAGACCTTTGGAGTCAGCAATGGTTTCTTGGGATGAAGAAATAAGTGGAAGAGATCGTATCGCAATGCCTCACTTGTCAGCATGTGAAGGACGAACATTATATACTAGTAGGCTTAGCTCAGCCGCTTTAGGTACTAGAGAAGAAGTAGGATGACATCTCCACGGACATCGTGACAGGGCTACTGCTAACGTCTAGTAGTCACGATTAAATCAATGTGGGCATTGACAGACTCACCAAAAATGCTCCCTTTATACCCATCTAAGAGAAGAGACCAGTAGAGAGAATGAGACACCTATATGTAAAAGATATTGTATGACTTAATAGGGTGCCATCGACGATCATCTAAGATTGTGACACTCGTTTTACATCCCGCATGTGGAAGGTATTACAGGAGTTGTTAGACACTTAGATACGCATGACCACATCATTTCATCCTCAGAATGATTGTTAGATGGAGTGGACCATTCACACACTAAAGAACATGATTTTTTCTTCTGTCCTTGATTTTGGATGTAGTTGGGAAGACCATATACCACTAGTGGAGTTCTCTTACAACAACAGTTATCATTCCACCATCGGCATGGCTCCATTTGAGGCTCATTATGGGTGACCGTGAAGGTCACCATAATGCTGGAAAGTCCTAGGGAAGTTCATACATTATGGTCCAGAGTGGGAATAGGCTACCACAGAGAAGGTGCAGTTCATCCAAGAGATGATGAAGACTTCACAATGCCAACATAATTGTCATTACGATAAGAGATGAAGTCCTTGGAGATTGAGGAGGGAGACTATGTATTCATACGGGTCTCACCCCAACGAGGATTAAAAAGGTTTGGATGGGGAGGAAAGCTGTAATAGAGGTTCATCAGACCATTCCAGATTCCCAGCATAGTAGGAGTGGTGGAAGACTGTCTATCTCCTCCCCCACAAATGCATCGGGTGCCTAATGTTTTCCATGCATCACAGTTGAGGCGGTACGTGCATGATCCATTGCATTTTATTGAATAGGGATAGATGGTCATTGATGATGAGGTGATGATTTAAGAGTTTCCAGTGGAGATAGAGTCTCGATAGGGGCAGGTAATATGTTGGTGGTTGATTCCTCTGGAGTGAGTTCATTGGCAGTACATGAATCTCTAGGAGATAACTTAGGAGAGAGAGGCTCAGATTTGTGCTCAATACACCCATTTGTTCTACTAGTTATGTTGTAGATTTTAGGGATAAAAATACATTATGTGGGAATATTTTAAAGAAATGGAAATTACATATAATGTTTTTTAATTATTTTGGACTATTACGAGTCAATGAAAATTGACGACGCTAGAATCTGAGACCCGGTGTGCCTGGAAAATATTATGGAGATTTTTTAAAAGTATGTTTAATAAACATGCGGGTGGTTTTTTCTATCATTTGAACCAGTGCTCAGATTAAATATTTGAGGGAACTATTGAATCATCAGTTCTGGGATTCACATAGTGGAAGCTTAACATAGACCATAGTAGGTTAGGTGAAAATGTACGTTTTTATGCTTTTTAAAGAATAATAAAAAAATGAAATTGTTTTTTTATTTTTCTTCCAATGGCTGAGAGGTGGTGGAAGGAATGTTGTGTTGTCATTCCATATAATGTATTGACTTTTCAATTTTAAACCACACTGTTGATATTAAAAGGATCATTCATTAATGAACCTCATTAATCTTTCGTTGCGTTAATCACTTATACCATCTGTTCAAATATGGCTCGAGCTTGGTTTTTTAACACAAAAGTGATAATCCTATGAAGATATACCACATCGTATTCCACCAATGAAGAATATAGGCTTGAATGAAATCGTTGGAGGAATCGATCTGGGGTCTAAGAAATATGGCAGCTTCATCAAGTGTGGATACATATTCCACAACCACAAAGCCTCCACCGATTTGGAGGTAGGGGTTTTGTTTAAATTTAATTTTATTTATTTAATTTCCTCTTTCATGAATAGAATGATGAATTGTGAATGTATTATATCTTATTTATGTAGAATGAATTACTACCCTCCTGTTTTAATTATAACTCAGAGGGCGCAGGCAAAACAAACAATTCTCGGACCCTCCACCGCATCAATTTTGTCGCAATCTTCACTGGTTATGTTTGAAGAAGATGTAAAATTGTATTTGAAAGCCAAAAAGTGACAAAAGAATCCCAGAAGACCCATAGATGTATTCCAAATGAAAAAAATCGACCATTAGAGCTAATCCAGGGGCCTGTGGAACTTCCACCGATGTCGGCGTGCCACGGTGGCATCTTACATCAGTCAGTCGTAGTGGTAGTAGACATCGTGATGTCATGTGCTGTGGAGGGAAGCTACGATAATCAATTAACGGTGGTCAACAAGGGTCACCAACCCTTATCCAACCTTGATGGATGAAGGTGGAACACTAGTGCGTACAACGATGATGAGGTCGCGACGATGGGGACCAGCACCCCACGGGTCCCACAAGAAAATAAGTGGGGTGCCACATTGCTCCATCATCTGCAGAAAACCCAATGGAACCATGGTCCATTTGGGAGGGTGAAATTACCCATGCGGCAACCCAGAAACGTTACATGCCCACAAGTGGCCCTGGCTGCTCGGCGGGCCACGTCCAGTTGAGGCTGTCATACCAGTCTATGGCCCAACGGGCCGGTCCCACGACCCGGACACCTTAGGTCGGCCCAGTCGGTTCTGGCCAAGATGGGTCAAACCCTTCAAGAGTTTGAACGACCCAAACCTGGTCCGGTTGACCATCGTTAGGGTGGGTCGGGTCTGTCCGATAGGTCGGACAAAACCCAGATCCTCTTCAACCAAAATACGCTTAAAGGGTCGTATCTCTGAAACCAGACATCCATTTGATGAACTATTTACAGCACTGGAGTACTTGGACTGAAATTTTCCATTTGAGATACTCCACCTGATTTCGGGAGAATGTTGGGTGCGCCTAATTTGGATCGAACCTAAATCCAACTGGGCCCTCAGCTCTAAATGCATGTAACTCCCAAACCGAGCATCCTATTAAAGTGTCACCCATCGCGTTGGGACCTTTAGGACATGGTTGTCCTTTGGGATAATCCTTTTTGGAACGTCATGGAAGTGAGGCATGATCGATATATTGATAATCAGATAATACGAAACTCAATCGCACTGGGGATGAAGAATCTTGTGGCTGGCTATCAATTGTAGAGCGACCCTGAGCAGATCATGATCATAGGGACCCTGTCTGGATCAGTATCAGAGAGACCCTATGTGGATCATACTTATTGTGTCCAAGTGTGGATATGCATCATAGCGATTCTGTATGGATCAACAACATATCTATCTTGTGTGGATCAACATCATCAAGACCCATGGTGGATCACAATCCTAGTGACCTTGTGTGGATCATCAATGCGCGACCCAATGAGGACTAGTCGTAGACAGGACCATAAGAGATTAGCGATATACAACCATGTCAGTATCGATAATGGGACAAATCATTCATTGATCGGTTTTTGAATCTTCATAATAAAATTAAATGATATAGCTTAAGACTAATCATCTTTATTCCTGCACTTTGAGTTATATACTTGGATTGAGCTGAGTCTTTTTCTTTTTGTTTTATGATTGAGATAATGTTTTATGATTGTGTCTTTTGTTGACGACGAGCAGCTTGGCTGAGACATCAAGAGTTATGACTAGGTAGTATACATAGGTGACTGGTTGATGGGGATAGAAATTGAGATGCTATATAGTTTCCATTCAGGTTGGATCCTTGGTGGGTGATCTCAAGAGCTTTTTTCTATTTTTTGTTTTATTTTATCATTTAGTCAGGCTTGTATACTTTCCCCATTACGTTCATTTCACACTTTTACTAATATAGATTTACTATGTGGTTTGTATCATTTCATGTTCTTGGGTTGGGTGATTATGGGTTAAATGGATGAACATTCATGTTTTAAGGATACACATTTACGGTGCTAGTCACCAACCCCAGGCCAATGGAATGCGGGCTTAGGGTAGCCACATCACGGGCCCCAGGGGACGGGTCATGACATCATCTATACCTAATTTTAATCTTATAGTATATGTAAAAAAAATATAAAACCAAGTGAATATATCAACTTAAACAATTTCATAAATGGTCATAATTTTAAAATATTATTATTGAACACTATATAAAGAAATTCCCTGAATTTTAAAAAAGAATATTTCATTATCATTCAATTGGCATGAAGAATATCTTTAATCATTTCATACTAAATATATGAATACCTTCATCATTAATTATCTTGAAATATTTTAATAACATGAATTAAAATAATAAATTATTCAAAACTATCGTTCTTTCTCATTCATTAAGCAAAACACTTGTTATTATAAATATTCCATAAATACAAAATTGGAGTAAACTCTATCAATAATATAATAACCATTTCTTGTAAAATCATTAATCATTTCAAAGGTAGTAGTAACATATCAAAATCAAGAATTTTTTATCCAAAAAAATATTTTAATTAAAAATTGAAACATTTTTAGGATTATCTTTCTATTAACTCTATATTTTCCAAAAAGATTAAAATTCTACTGAATCAATTTTCTTGGTACCACTAGAAATATGATCTCAAATATTTAATAAAAAATGTAATGTATTAAAATCCTTCCATATTTTTTTAAAATTATAGTGTTAACATAATTAGTTTAATAATTTTTCCAAAAATTTCATAGATCCATATGTTGAATAATGTTAATCATTACAATAGGGTTGTGTCAAGATAGTATGGTCTACCTTGATCACATGGCTTATTTGCTGATATATTCCCTTCACTCTTGGGGAATTATATTTCATGTTTCCCCATCTTCATGATGTTGTAACACAAAATATTAGGGTTTCCCTTCTTCCCTATTTATTATTTTTCCTCATGACACTTTTCACTACACTTATAAAAAAACAACCAATCAATTTATGCATTTACTAGGGCGATTCATTCCACAGTTATCACATGTGGGAAAATCATTTTCTGCATTCATCCTATTATCTTTTATTTTATCATCTTCTGTCATATTCTATTAAATCCTTTTGATTACATTATAATTAGAAAATATTTCTCTCTTTATTGATATTACATAATAATATTTCATCTAATGAAGAATAATTTTGGGACAACATATCCTTTCAATGGTTTTGATTATGTCTATTAAGTGGTCAATATTTCACTATGTTATGTGTGTGAAATCCAAAAAATAACATGATAACCATGTAATGGCATCTTCAAACTCCACAACCTAGTCTTCATCATTATTTAATAATCCATTGAAAATTCTAATCATCTCAGTTTTCTAGTCACAATAGTTTTATTTATCAATGAACGCCCCCTTAACACATTTACATTGTATGATATCTATTTCATATTTATCCCTAGTATTCATGACCAAAAGCCACCATTTATTTTCATCTCCATTATGATAATATATTACAACTTGAACTGTTTCCTTTTAACCATATCCACATTCCATGAATGGATTCTTGAATGACTTAATCCATTTCCCAGCCTCTATTGGGTCAGTTGATGCAATAATTAAAGAATCACTCTATAAAATAATGAAATACAACATTGGGGATTCTCTAGGTGGAATATGTTTATCCCTTTAGGATTAATTATTTTTCATATCCTCACTATGATTCTCTAATATATCCATAACTTTCTTAA
The DNA here is from genome assembly GCA_963277665.1 of Viscum album. Lineage (NCBI taxonomy): Eukaryota > Viridiplantae > Streptophyta > Magnoliopsida > Santalales > Viscaceae > Viscum > Viscum album. The sequence continues at coordinate 96,235,879 of OY728160.1, forward strand.
TTTCAACACCAGCTACATTGACATCCTAAAAAGGGTAATCTCTACCTTTTTCACAAGTAGTATTATCGTTTTTAGTCAATGGTTCTATACTAATAAATTTAATATAATATATTATCTCATAAAATTAATATCATTGTATAATTATAAAAATGATTTAACACGTAACATAATTTTAAGTATTATATTTCTATGAAAATTTAACCGTAGTGTTTGTAGGTATATCATCACATTCAAATTCTTTATAGTGGTTTGTAAACAAAATTTGAATTATCTTATGTGTAACCCCCATTATTGTAAAACTAGTTGAATAGTAGGAATTGTGTTCATATACCAATTCACACTGAGTAAATCATGAGAATCCTTGTGATAGTTTTAAATCTTTCGTACATCTATTCTAAATCCATGACCACATATAGTATGCAGAAATGGATGTATTTCTAGGAATCCCAAAATAATATATACCTCTCCATAATTCTGTTACGTTTTTTATACTTGTCCCCAAAGTCTATATTATGGTTATGTTACTTAATATATGTTTCCAAAATGATGATTCCAATGTTTCTTCTTAACATACTTTGACACCAAATGTAACCCCTAACCTATGAAACCCAGAGATTGTGCTTTATTTGATAACATTTCCATGATTATAAGTAATAAGGTCGTAAAGTACCGATCGGTTTGGTAGTGTAAGAATACCAGATTATATACATGAAACCTATAATACATTAGGAAAAAAATATAATATAAAACATAATAAAATCAAATAAAATGAATCCTTGAAAGAGGATTCAATAATTTATTCTTCCAAACCATGTGAAAACATAATAAGGGTAGCTCAAATTCTATGTAGAGGTATGTAAAGTAGAATAAATAATGAATCAATAAGAATAAATCAATATGAAAACGAAAATAACAAATAAACCATTCCATTGTTTTAACAATATAAGGCATAATAAATTTTTAATGGTAGGAAAATAGGGAAAAATACATCATAATCAATAAATTGTTAATATAATGCTCCTATAGATATTTCGATGCAATTTATATTGAATTAAAAATAACTGGGTTTAAATCAGATAGATGTCTAAATATTGGACATCATATCTACGTAAAATAAAAACCAATACCCTCGAAACCATTAAAATGATGGTAAATAACTACTGATCAAATCCCAAAGAATTTTTCAAACATATTCATCTCACGAGAACTTGTCGAAGCATCGAGGGGAGATATAATGACTGGGTCCCACATTTCATTGTCCATGAAAATAATTACATGTATCAACTGATAAAAATAAATAATATTCCTCATCAAATATTTTTTATGAATTTAGAATATGAATTTATAAAAAATTACATAATTTAGGTAACTAAAAAAAAGGGTTATTAATGTTATTAAAGGATCATTAAATCATTCAAAAGGAACAAAATCATTAAACATTACTTCATGTCCCATAGCACATTGAAACAATTGAATCATAATAAAAAGGAATTAATGATATTAAATTGAATTATAATATCATATTAATGAGTAAATTCATGATAAAACATGTCATATTGATGTATAAACAGCATGTAAAATAAACATGGTGTGTATTCTTACAAAAAATTTCAATGAAAAAATGAGACGAAATCACTTACCTTGAGATTCGATTCATGTAAAATAAATTTATCCAATTTAATAATGTTTTAAGAGTAATAATATATTATTAAAGAACTGTATTTATGTTTATAACATCATATATTATCTTCTTATAATATCTTATTACCCATTTGAAAACAATCATTCTATATTTTCACTATTTCATGTCATAGTTGCATATTTTATCAAATATGTTTTCACATTTCAATTGTTGTTCTTATTAATTAGATCATTGATTCAAAATCAAGAAAATGTAATTAATGATATAAATATAATTTATATATTTTGTATAAATTTATTTATAGTAATTCATAATTTTTGTTAATCTGAAAAGAAATTCACCATTCATAGAGATAGTAGTTTTGAAGTATTCATGAACGCTTTATAAATTTCATTGTCATATTTTAGAAGAATAAAATATAATTGAGATATATATGTGTGTGTTTATGTGTAGGTATAATAATTCCAATATCATATCTATTTCACATATGTTAAAAATATTAATTAAAATCTTATAATGTATGTTCCATGAAAATCATGAATGAATAACACCACTTTGGGGAGGCGGTAGTCCACACATTTACAAATGATGTTATCGTATTTATTAAAAATGGGAATCATAAGTGTATTTGTTATAAAAAAACTATATAAGAATAAAGACATAATAAATATCATATATATCCTATATTAATAGAGTTTCCATCATAATTCCAATCCATGAAATGTGGTAATGTAAAAATGGACAATCATCATTTCGTGTGGTGTTAGTTCTCCACACACATAAACAATATCTTTGTTAGCCATTATATGGAAGTGTGTGTAAGTGTTGGTTATACCTCTATCATAAAAAATATATCAGTATATTCAATATAATGTTGTTGTTATATAGTGTTGTAATATGTTTATTTTAGGGGGTATAGAATGGATATAAAATTAATGAGCTAGAGGAATGATGTTACCTCTTAATCATGTAACTCAATATGGTTTATAAAATTTAGATTTCATGGATGAATTTCTACCCATGGGGAGGATTATTTACTGAGTGGATGTATTTTGAGGAGCTATTGTGTCATATAATGGTCCATCCAATGTGTATTGATAGTTTTAGAGAAGTGGGAGGAGAGGAGGCCTTCGAATAGTGCAGGAGAAGAGGGTTTTATTTTATTGGTTTTATAAGTTTGTTAATTTTGATAAAGACTATGAAGAGTTTTGATAGAGAATACTAGATAAAATAAAGAGAGAATACTAGTCATATATTATGATCACTTACATTCTCCCTAAAACAACCAAGTCTTAATTATTAATTTATATACATATATTGTTAAATACATTAAATTTCCATATTTCACTCTTCACGAAAAATATAACTTATTTTTTTATGAGTAGAAATAAAAAAAGAACACAATTTTTTGGAAATTTTTTCTCTATATATATGTGGATTTTAATTTTTAAACAAAATCATCATTTACGTGGAAAACCGATTTTAATATTATAATAGATTTTACTAAGAAAAATGATTTTACCATATTTCATTTATTAGTTCCATGATATAAGTATATTATGTTTTAATTAAAAATATACATAAATTTAATTTATACTTTTATAGTTGATGCCAATATTAGAATCATAATTATTATATTATTATAACTAAAATGGTAGTTTTATAAGAATGGGTATTTTTTACAATTCACTAAAAATAATTATTTTCATTAAAAAAATAAAATTTTACCCTAGGATATTTTTTAGATTAAACTATTAAAAATAAAGATGATATATATTTAATTGAATATATAAAAGCGGAAAAATTTAACTTTAAATCAAATGGGACCTTAAAATGTGGTAAATGTACGTTACAAAAAATAAGTATTTTCATGCATATAATTGGATTTATCCTTATTTAATACCTTTTAAATGTAATGGATGAACATAATAAATTTAGAATTTAATATTATATATGTAAATATATTGCATTAATATCACTAAATAATTTTGAAGAATTTAATTTATTAGGATAAAACAACTTTATTATTATCACATTAGTTATCTAAAAATTATTCCCTTTATATTTAATTGGCTCTTCAATATAAATTAAATGGATACCCATAAATTAATTTTTTATTTTTGTAAAAATATATTTTCATTTTTACATTATTAAAATTCATAAATTATTATTTAATATCTTGCTAATGTCTTATTATATTAAGTAATTATATTAAAATAATACTCTATTATTCGATTCAAACATTATCTTGTGTATAATGCAAAATATCGAACAAGGTTGTTATTACATTTAATAAAATCTTTCTTAGTGTTATCATGCATTGAAATATATTAAAGAGATTGAATCTATTTAAAATCAAAATAAACTATAAATTATCGTGATATTATATTCCCTTACATTCTTAGTGATGTGTGAAACACATTCTATCAAATATAATGTTCTTACATTGGAATTTCGGGGTTTTTCACATATGGTGATACAATAATTTTTTATATGGACATGAAATGTGGTAGATTAGTTGGAATGATATTTTTTTGAATTATTGGTGTTATAATTATGATTTTAATTTCAATGTGATGAATATTGTCAAAATAGATAACTACGATACTGTATTAAAATAATATTTTATGAAATTATTTAAAAATATGAAAATTTTGAAATAAGGAAAAATGAAATAATATATTTTCAAAATTTTCACCCCTTATCCATTATTGAATCATCATTTAAATATTGAAATAAATTGTATCATTTTACGTCAGAAAAATATGTTACCATAGTTAATGATTAATTACATTAATTAAGGGGTTAAAAAATTATGGTTTAGAATAGAACAAAAACCAGTCCAAATAACAAATTTCAATGATATTTCAATCATATGAAAACATATTTTTGAATTCATGATCATTCAGATGCATTTGGATTTAGAATATTCATGTTACATTTTATTTTTTAAAAATGAAATTTCAAATCTACCCTCACAACAATTATAAACAGAATCATCCTGCATCATTTAGTTACACTAGTTTAAGCCTTATATTTATTATATAATTTAAAAAATTATATCTTCTAATTACTTATACACATTCAATATATTATGGTATTCGAAATACACCAACCCTATATCCATTTATAAGAATTCAATATGAGTCATTTTCAAGAGAAGGTAATTACTCTAACCCGTCACTTTATTTTTATACTCTTATTTACCTCCCTAAAATATATTAATATTTTCAAGAAATTATAAATTTAATATCATAAATATTATTAATTATTTAGTATTTTCAAAATACAAATATATACCCTCTTTTATATGGAATACGAAGTGAATGTATCGCTCATGCATGCCAATAATTTACTATTTCCACAGAGAAACAACATTCATTTTTCATCACCATATATTTTTGGATGGGAATTATATTGTGTTTAAAAATTATATTTATTATATATATAACATTATTTTTCTTATTTCACGATGATAACACATCTTAATTGTTAACATCAATACTTTTTGGAAATGATAACTTTTCTCATGCATATGTTCGCACTATGGTCTCCATAATGTGAAATGATTATTACTACATTTATATTTCAATTGGATGATAATAAAGATGTACTTGATCAATATATTATATATATATATTATATAATAAAAATTATTTAATGTTTGAATTATTATTTACCATTAGTTTATTATATTAGTCGAAAAATGGAAACATTGTTCATATGTATGTACGACCAACCGTCTGCATGACAGTGTAATTAAAATTTATATCATTGATTATTGTGAATGACTATAAATAATAATATAATGAATATATATATTATGTTTTGACCAAGAATATAATTATTCAAATAATTTAATGATGATCAAATTATAGTTGCTAGAATTTTTTTAAGTAAAACATGTTTGAAAACCAAACAGTTATCAACTAGAAAAATATTTAAAAAATAATAATTACTAAAAAGGTGATATGATGTTATAAATAAATCATAAATGAAATAATATATATTAATACGGTTATAAAATATATCTATAATGTATCCATATTTTTTTATATCGGACGATTTAACATGAATGAATAAAAGTGAAACATGAGGTATGGGTTTATTTCCAAATCCCATCATTATTCAGGATTGTTTATGATTTTTCCCTTCTAGTTATTTCTCCCTTCTAGTTTCATGTTCTTATAAAAAAATGAAAAAAAATTGTATTATCCTAAAATTTATATTTAATTTTTACCCATCTTTATCTTTTTTTCAAATTTTAAAATAAGCCTTTTTTTCATTTTCCTAATGAGGTAATTTCTGACCTTTCAGACAATAAGATGGAAGCTTTTTTTAAACATATATGACATGATAATATTTTCATGACATTATTAAAACATTATTGTTATATATTTACTTAAAATATTATAATATTAATTTCAAATAAAAATCTTCACTATATAAAGTAATTATGTTTTAAAAGGAGAAGTGATATTAAAAATGAAAAGTTATTTTACCCAAAAACTATTCTATTTGATCATTCAAAATAAATTTTCAATCATTGTGAAGCTAAATTTATGTTTTATATGTTTCAAGGGAGATATTAAACAAGGACATCAAAATGTTTCTTTTTATGGGTGGTTTATGTTTGTGGTTAAGAGCTGTTGATAAAACCCATTCCCTTTTTCACAAGTTATACATTGATGAAATGAGAATATTTTCATAAAATTTGAGATGTTAAATTATTTATGATATTTTATCACACTAATGTATGATTTTATTTAAGTGATAAGTTGGAACTATATCTCCTTCTAATGAAATGGAAAAATATGGATTAATGACAAAGTAAATATGTTATGATTGAAATTGATTCCATGTTCCTTTTTTTCATGAAAATAGATTCATGTCCATATGTTTATTAATTGACATAGATTTCATATACAAAACGTTATTAAAGTACATGGTTTTATTGAACATTTGATTATGTTTTTAACTAGTTTCAGGTCTATAGTTTTATTCAAGGGCATGATTTCATGTCCTTTATATATTGAGTGAACCTATCTATATTTATCAATGTTAAAAATTTTATAAGTATATTTTTATGCCACTCCTACATATCATATACTAATGTAATTATCTCACAGATTATTATATTTTCATTTTTTTGATTCATGAAATATAAACTACCAATTTACATTCTATGACATTCGATTATGATATTTTATATTTCGGCATGGCTTTATAATGTTATACTCAAGTTCGCATATTGTTATGTTAATGTTAAATTTATGAATTTTCTCTTGTTTACCATTATTGATAATTAAATCACACCATTTATTAAGATTCATTTCCCTTGGTTATAGTGAATTGATTTATATAGGGTATGTTTTTGAAGAGTTCTAAATTGGAATATATTTGTTGGAGATATTGAAAATATTTCACTAAATAATATAATTTTTTACGTAGTCTCTCAAGGAACTAAACCATTATGATGTTATTTTGATTACTTTTTTTTATTTAGTGAATATTCACCTAAAGATATAATATATATGTATCAAATGACTTCGTCACTACATTTCAAATTTGATGAAGGGATTATTTGATCATTAAAAACTAAGATGATAATATATTAGTCATATCACCAGGGGATATTTATAAGGTTATATATGTGGATCTCTCTATTTATAAGTATAAGTATGAGCTAAGTATTGGAAAAAGACTAGAAATTTAGGAAAAGGGTAGGGAAATTTGATTGAAATAAATTGAAGCATCTGTGAACACAAAACGTGAATGTAACTCTAGAATAGAGGTACATATTAGTAATAAGATTTAAAAGGGTTATTTGTGATAGACTCTGTCATCACATGGTGCTTAACAACAAGCCTTTTTATACACCATATTTTTCACCCTTTCGGAATATGGTGTATAAATTCAAAAAAATCATTACAAATGAACATGTAGGATTTCAATAAATGATTATTATAAATTACCATATATAAACATAATGTGTAATTGATTAATAAAAAGTGACATTATTTATTCATCATATAGATATTTTCTTTCTTATGTGGGTCCAAACTATTTTTATTGTTACTCACACAATGTTTTTTTTGGTTTTAATAAATTATAAGAATTATAAGAATCTATATTATCATAGAATTTGATATTAATTTTTTTATTAATATCCATATTTGAGGACTAATGGAGAGCAGGATATTTTGATTATGCATAATCAACTTTCATAGAACATGATTGACAATTCTTACCATAACAACCTCTCATACTCCCCAAATTCGGAGAAGGATGGTGTTTTCTTGGGGTTTTGGTAGCATGTAACAAGGTAGAATGATGACTCAGTTAATAATATGTCATGAATGTGGGAAGAAAAACACAAGGGAATGTCTTATAGGTATGATATGATATTTTGGGCATGGAAGATAATGACCAAACAATGAAATGGTGTGTGAATAATGAAAATCACGAATGAGAATAATGGAATCTCTATGATACTATAGAATATTGAGTTTTTTAAATATGGAATGTATATGGGTTATGATAATTGATTTCTTTCGTCAATAGATTTTGTAGGGAGTCAACAAGGTGGTATGAGTAATGGTTTTCTAGTTAATGATGAAGATACATTGAATGAAATATGAAAGCAAGGTTGTATTAAGGATTTAGATTAAGATAAATGGTTAATGGTTTAAAGTGACCTAGATTAGGTGAAGTGTTTATTTATTAAAATTTAATATTTATTTAATATATAATATTTAATTAATATTTTTTTTGTTAAATATTTTCAGAATATTTTTAATGGTACTGATGGCCATGAAATGTTCTTTCATGTCATGGTGATAGTTTGATTAATGCATGATAACCCATAATATAATATTTTTATTGATTAAATGTTTTTTCATTGGAAAAATAAATTGTTGATATGGATAAAAAAAATTAAATAGTATTGTATACCTAAAAATTAGAAAATGATTTATTGAAAATGTGTCTATGTTATCATTGATGATGTTTGTAAAATTATTGGATTTATGAAATATATATAATAATATATTTTTTTTATTTGGAATGAATGAGGATGTATTCATGTTTTCAATATTGTTTTACTATAATGCATCTAATTAAAACATTTAATGATAAAACATGATGATGTTATTAATATTTTCTCTATGTAACTATTAATGGATGTTTTATTTTGTTTGGGGGATCAATGTTAAGTTCATTATTAAAATTTAGTGACATTATTTATACTTTTTGGGTTTTTAATATTTTATAATGGCCACAACATTATTAGTTTAAGAAATGGTGTAAGTTTAACAATGGTTAAGGTTCTATAGATTGATTTATTACATCTCCATATGAATATTTATCCATATTGGATAAATATGGATAATCATTACTTATAATTACAGGTAGACAATCAGTCTATTATGGATCTTCTGTGATTCTGGCATAATAAATTCATCTTCATTTCTTAGAGTATGAGACGAAGTGAAAATTTATCGAATAACAAGTATATGATGAAATTATTCATATGATACAATGGAAATATAATACATTGGTATAAATATACCCTTTAAATTCTTTATCAAATTGGGACTACAAACTATCAATTCACACTCTCAACGAAGCACTCTCTAGTTCAATATTTGTTCAATGTATCTCTCATAAGAAATTATAAACTCAATCCTTCCAATATTATAATAGTAAAGGAGAAATATGTTTCTTAACATGAAAAATAATAAGAGTTTTAGTATCATATAGATAATGTTCTATCCAATAAGACAACTGACATAGTTAACCTTTTCTGAAAACACACACTTGTTATGATGTAGTATTAGAGCCTAATGATGTGGGGAGGCCGATGTACCCACATATTTTTATCCCAAGTGAAAATATTAAATTACTAAATTATTGTTCAATGTGGTAGAATATAATATATATATATATATATAATTTATGATATATTTCTCTTTAAGTAATATTATTTCATCAATAGATGACATTACATGTAATAGTGGGTTAAAACAAACTATATAAAATTATTATTATTTTTACATTATTGCATGTCCATTAGATTTTCTGGAATAAATAATAATAAATTATTCTATAAGAATATATGGACTATAAATTTATAAAATAAATTCATTTTTAGTTAAATTATTATCGATGATAAAAAAATTATTTATTAATAATAGTGATGTTCTCCTTGAAATTTTTTTTATGATGACAATGAAATTCATATAAATATATTAAATCAATAACTATTGGTGAATTATTTTACAAAAATTTATATATTAATTACATTATGTTATTTTTATAATTTCAAAAAATACATTTCAATGCATTAGACAAGAATAAATACAATTTTATGATTATAATTCTATTTTTCATGAAAAGAGGTTTTGTAACATTATCTAAATGTACATTAAATTAGTATTTTTAATTAATAGATTTTAAATTAGACAAAATAATTTTAATATTTTGAATCGATAGGTAAAAATTTATAATTTATTCAAAAATTACATTTATTAAATTTGAAAAATATCCAATGTCAAAAATTTCACCTCACTAACGGGTAAATCAGGATAATCTCGTTTAAAAATAAGTGGTAGGGCTATAATTTTTCAACAAAATTATTATTGGATAAATTAAATAATAAAATTAATACCTAATTTTGTAACTTTTGTTATTTAATGGATACTTTTATTTGAATTTGTATTATATATATTTTTAAACTAAATGATGTGATTATATATCTCTCTCATAGTTTTAAATACCATTTGTGTTTTCACACATGGAAAAAATTAGTTATGTAGAAATTTTAGGAGATTATTTTTGTAATAATTATATTATATATATTATTGTATTTTATTTATATTTTTTAGTAATTAATTAATTTCATTAAATACTTAGACAATGGTGATGCAACAATATTTCAATTAATGGAAAAATTATCTAAATGATAGAAAAATAATAAAATTATTATATTTTAAGATAATAAACATAAGAAATGAAATTTTTAGATTAAAATGTATATTTTTTTTATTTTTTACAATGATTTGTTAAAATTATAATTCTTTCATTGATCTTATTCGTTTTAAAGTAATGAATAGTGTAAATAATGAAAATAATTATATTTTACGAAAAATAATATATTATTAATTTATTTAAAAATAATAAATATATATTAAATAAGGAAGGAGATCTTATATATGGTCAAAAATTTAATCAAGTGTACATTTATGTGTCAATAGTTACATTCATTTTCATAATATAACCTTTTTGGAGTGGAAAATATTTTTCCACAGTTAATGCTAAAAAAAATAAATTAAGGGGTTAATAAAAAAGATAAGTTTTAAAAAATAACTTAAACCAATACAAATTTTACTGTTTGATGATATTTAAACCATATTATATGTTATTTTAGAATTAATGAACATTTGGAAGTATTTTTATCTAGAATAGTATTTTTATAATTTTAAATAATATTTCAATAGTTCCCCCACACCTAAATTATAAAATGTAACCTCATACATCATATTATTACAACACAATAAGCCTTGTAGTTCTAGAATAAATGTAAGTAAATTATCTAAAAATTTACTAGGAACATTATATTGGTTTCTTCCATCCAAAAAACAAAACCTACTTCCATTACATGAGATCTAAAGGAGTCAATTCGAAGAAGAGGAAATCTCTCTAATTGATCAATTTTTATAAACCCTTTTTTACATCTCTTATATCTATAATATTTTTAATAATATAATAAATTTAATATTATAAATATAGTTAATGTTTAATTTTATTATTAATACACTATTATACATAATATTCCTCAGGATGAATGAAATGAAAGTTTCACACATGTGTACATAGGGATTGTCATATCCATATAGCGGTAAAATTCAATTTTTGTCCTCATATTTTATGGATGTGAATTAAGATGTTATTTAAGTTCATATATGATATTTATTAAATTATTATAATTCTATAATGATAATATCATTTCTACCTTCTTATCATTATATCTTTTTAGAAATGATAATGATGCTTGTGTGTATGTATAGACTAACATCTCCACGATGTGATTTGATTAATTTTTCATATATATTTATGATCGATGGAAATAAGGATGAACTCAATTAATATATAATATTTATATGATGTTATAATAATTCTTAATATTTTTATTTTTATTGTATTTTACTTCATTCCATCAATCAAAAAGTGCATACATTGTTCATGCGTACTTACGACATTCTGTCTCCTGAAATAGTGTAATTCATTTTTCGATATCTATATGTTATGATTGAAAATAAATATGTATATAATTAATATATATGAATTTTATACCATGTTGAAAACTATATTATTTTTTGGATCATTATCAATTTATAAGGACTATGGTTCTTCTACTGAAACATACTGGGAGAAACGAAGTAGTCATCACCCATTAAAGTGATTTGGTAAAAATATTTATAAACATGTGATTAGTGAATTAAATATATTTTAATTTCTATTATATATATTAATATTGTTATGTATTTAATTTATAATAAATCCATATTTATTATACATTTGGTTTTATTTTGATAGAATAAAGAAAAGTCAAGATGTAAGGGTTTATTTCATATTATTATTATTATTTAGGATTCTATAAGTCCCCATTGGGAAACTATTTTGTATCAATGTCCATGTTTTATAAAAATGTTCAGAATTATATTTATTATTATCATTAAATTTTATAATTTTTTATCAATTTTTTAATTTAAAGAAATACGTTGAATGAAATATTTTTTGTAATTTTAAAACTTATTTAGTTTTTGGATTTTCAAAAAAAAAGATATATGGAAGGAATGTTTTTAAAGACATAAAAAATATTTATATATGTTACCACCATCATGACACCTTAGTAATTTTATTATTCAATTAAATATTTAAAGTATTATTTTAAAAGAAATTTTTTTTTATTTTTAAGTGCGCCATTTATGGAAAAAGGAAATGATTTTAAAATTGGAAATTTATTTACCAAAAGAATTATTCCATTTAATATTTAAAAATATGTTTTCCATATACGATGACATCCTATGAGGATACATATGTTTTATTAAAGATATGATCGAAATATACAATCATTAATCAATTTTTTGATGGTTTGTTTTTATGATGAAATGATTTTAAGGAAATATGTACCTTTTTTAATGAGTTATACATAAAGAAATTAATTTTCTATTCCTGGGTAATTTTATGATGAATTATTTATAATCTTATGGAAATATTATATTTGATTCTTTATATTATATATGGGACATATATATCACTATAATGAATTGGTTAAATATGGATAACTCATGTTGAAATTTTGATACGATGGAACATGACTTCGGGATAAAAATATTATTTGTACACCTGGTTTTATGTCCATAAGTTTATGTGGTGGCCTAATTTCGTTTACTTAAATTAATGAATGAACATGTTTCAATTTATACATGTTCACGTATTTATAATTATAGGTTGATGTAATATATCCATATCTTATGTAAATGTTATTCTCTCATATATTATGTTCTTCGATTCTTTATGATTCATTTTTATGAACAACAATTGTTTTTCCATGAATCATGATTATGATCTTCTGGATATGTTGCATCATTTTAAAATATTATGCTCATGTCTTCATAACCATATCTTCAAGATAGGATTATGTATATTCTATTTTTAATCATTACTGATATTTTGATTCCCTCCATTTTATGTTCCATTTCCAATGTTATGGATAACAATTTTATATGGGGTATTTTTACTTAGAGTAGTAAATTGGATGACAATTGTTAGAGAAACTGAATTTTGGTCAATAAATAGAAATATTCTGTACATAGTCATCCATGGAAATAAAAAACATTGATTAAAAGTTGTTCTTTTGTGAAATTTAATGAATATTCATGTAAATATGTAATATATAGGTTTGAAAATATTGGGTCACTATACTTCTTATCCACAGATTTCATCAACTAGTTAAATCAGACATACATCTATCTTTCTATCCACAAAAAGCCTCGATCAGCTAGATCAGGCACAACATTGTCTACATGTCCTCAAAATTATTCTATCTTCCTGATATGATAGACAATTACAGACATAGATATTGGTATAAAATTTTAAATATTAACTATCATGGTCACTTTATGAAACATACTAATAAAATATTACATCGATTTTCACTCAATGTATCTGGATGGTAGAATCACATCACAGAAACTATATATAGTTTGTATGCTAAATGTTTAAGACACCTCATATTATTCTTATATTTATAGGAATGGTCCCAATGGTTATATCTAAAAATCATGGAGCTAGTTACAATTAATTTAGAAATACTATGTTACATGATGAAATCATCTCGGAATTTTTATCTAACTTTTGAATGTTTTTACATTATTACATCTTAATTAGACATAACGAACTGGGAATTGTAATTTTTTCATCTTTTAAAAAAGTATTTATTCTCCAAATGAATAAGTTTGACTGATATACGTGATATAACATCTCCAAATAGACTATGTTAGGATATTGACTTATGTAATTTAAAAAATATTCACCTAATTAAAAAGTAATATTCCATCCAATGTTTCAAAATATTTACATTCAATTATGAAAAATAATTCATCATATAAATGATATTTCTTAGTATAGGGAAAATATTTCTAAACAAAATTCCTAGATCTTGGGAAGCATTTAAGTTAGAAAAATATTATATTTTATTTAAATGTATAGTGACCATCTAAATAATTTTAGAAACCATTGATATGTATTATTTTGACTTAATAGTTGATATTTTTGTTATCAATTGTCATATTATGGTAAAAGATAATATTATTATATAATTTCTTATGAAGTGAGATCAATTGAACCAAAATAAAAAATTAAGACTAATCAATTCCATTTCTAAACTCGAGTGTAGTGACTAAAATTGGACAGGCAATGGGAGATGAAAAATATATTGGGAAAAGAGGATGAAAGTGGAGGTTGTAATGTGTGAAGTCCCAAAAAACAAATGATTTATTATTATTTTCCACAATTATTTCATAGGTTCTAGTTGTGTAAAAGTGATTTCTTCAAAATCATTTGAAATGAAGCGCACAATTCTCTATATTATTTTTTTGATATTATTTAATTTATGAAGTACAAGATAATATATATTGGGTTGTTAATATCTTTGTCGTATAGAAACAATCCTTTGGATACAATAAATTATGGTGGCTATATAAAATTATTAATTTCATGTGGATGATAGTCTTATTATTTAATTGAAACTAAATTAATACATGCATTGATCGTTATTTATAAATTTCTCTATTGAGTATGTTGAAATATATGGAACCTATAAAATAGTTCAATGTTTTTTGGAATTATATTTTTAATACCTATAAATTATTATAGTCATTCAGATGTGATTTTAAGTTATTGATAGAGCCTGAAGTAATTAAATGTGGCTCTATTCCATTTGATTGAATTCTATAAAAATTGTCAAATTATTATATTTTTAAATGAGTCGTATGATGATATAAACATGTGTGTACATAATGATAAATAATATATAAGAAAAAAAATCCCATTTTGATGATCATATAGTCCTTAATTATACATAATGATAAATTCTTATTGCATGCAAGCATGATTGTCTTCCAATAAGCCTTCATTTAGCACATTCCCTTATGCACCGTCATACACAAATGTATGGATTTTAAAATTGGTGAAATAATGATTCATATCATTGTAATTATCATTAGAATACATGTATGTTTCATCAATATAGATATATTTTTGTTTAAAAATTATCTAATTTAATAAATAATTAGCAATTAGAAAAAATTAGAATTATATATACTAAAATATTAATAATATAGATTAAATATTTGATTCATGAAACCAATTGGTATTACACTTGGAATATTCATAAAAGATTAAAAATTGATAACACTATATTGGTTTTGTTATTCATGAAAGAAAATAAGATGTTGATACCGGATCTTGGAATATATGTTTAAAGAATTATGTTACACATGAAGAAATCTAATGTTGATTTAATGAGAAAATGTCATGTATGAAGAAGATAAAATCACAAATTTTTTGAGATAAATATTAGTCAATGTGATATCAAATGAAATTTGTGGATAAAAATTGGTCTATATGATATATGGTACTAATGTAAAATCATATTATTGAGGATCACTGTTATATTAATTTTTGTGTTTAAAAAATGCATATTTTGAAAAGAACTATATTTATTCTATAATGAAATAAAATGTAATGATACACGAGGTATTATGAATTTTCCAAATATCCATTAATTATATACCTCATAATAAATAATGATATGTGTTTATTAGGGGTGTCCTAGATATATTTATTCAAACTAAATAATATTGGAGTCTTAGGAGGTCCCACTTTCAAATTAATATATAGAAACCTGAAATATTATTTTTAGTGAGATTTTATTTATATTGTGTATTATTATTTATGATATGGAATAAAGTGGATATATTGAAAAAATAAAATGAGTAAGGATTGATGAATAATATAATATATATATATATATTTGTTTTTATACTGAGATAATTTTTTCAACATAGAAGATGATAAGAATACTTTATCCTTCAATAAGAGAATATTATCATGTAGAGAAGAATAATGTTAGAACCATATAGAAACTCACATATAAATAATTTCATTAATAGTGAATGGAGATTATGTGAACCAAATGTTATTTTTATTCTATATTCTAAATGATTTTGGATTATTTTTTGTGACCTACATATAATAAATTGAGGGATAGAGTTATGTGTGTGATCGAAGATTTACAACATAGTTATGAACTAAGATCTATAGAATATGATTAATTAAAAATTAGTATTATAAAAATTATTCATTATAATTTGAGTATCCAAAAAAGGGGATGTTAAATTGCTCGATTGGGTTATATAGAAAAGATCATGGTGAACAGTGAGAAAATATATAATTTCAAGATAGGAATGATCGACTATGATGATGCTATTTATATATGTAGGTTGATTCATTTAAATATTGTAGATATATTAGATTCAATAATATCATTAGACATTATTTATTTTGGAATACAATAAAATAATTTTTCATTGATCTGGATTTTAGTACAAAAATAAGAGCAAACTATAAAAATTTATTCTTGATGAACATGTAGCAATAAAAGTCTTCTTTTCATAAATAAAGAGATCAGTCTAGTCCATATCGATTCAACCATAGTATTTGTGTTGACATAGTAATGAAATAAAAAACACTTTTTCATACATATAATGAGGTTATTTTATCAAGAAGACTATGTGTATATTGGTAGATCAAAATGATACACTTTGACTACCGTGAAAAGATATTGAATACATTAAAATGTGAAGTTGGGAAGAGAATTTCCTGTGAATATGGATTGTGTATATATTGTGGGACTCTATGTATGTGTAAGAATGACCAAACTATTATTTTCATATAATTATTATAGTAATAAAACCTCAATTTGTGTTATTTTTCAATCAAGGTAAGGAGTATACCATTGTTTTGATCACTGTAACTTTTAGTATTATTATTCCAATATTTACATCAATATATGGGCGGGTGAATGAGACATATTGTAAATAGGGTCTATAATCATAGTTTTTTAGAATGTTTATTTTCAAATTAATATTCATAAATTAAAAAATTTAATTTAATCGCCCCTTCTCTCAAAATTATACGGTGACTATAGATCCATTAAATTAGTATCATTGAAACTCTAGTTCACAATTATAAAAAGATCCATGATACCTATAATATTTTTCTAAATATGTAATGTTCATATTTGGGATGTTTTAGGAGGATTCATAGCTCACAATTTCTATCTCTATTCCTAAATAATTACACATTGATGATTTGAAAATCACCACAATGAATAACTGGTAAAAAGGAGGAATTTAAAGTATTTTAAATTATAATGAATGATAAGGATGTAAAACATAGTGAAATTTAAGAAAGATGTATGAAAACATATATAGACTCTTTTTATGAAGATCATTTTTATAATTCATTTTAAATAATTAATGAGTATGAATCTAATAGAATCAATACTTTTGATGCCTTTTACTCTTATAATAGATAATATTTAAAGAAGATTCTAGAAAAATATTCAACATACATACTAATTTTTATCATGTAAATTTTTTTATTAAATAATACATAGTGTAGGATTCTATTGAAAATAATTTGATATTTTTAAATATGTTTGTAGAGGAATAGCTCCCTCAAAAATGTTGAAACCCAATTAAGATACAATTAAAATTTTCAATAATTAAATTTCATTTATTAATGATAAAATAAAATATTCCTTGGTTTTTATGGTTATATTTGACATTAAAATTGATTAATTATTATATTAATAAGAATATATATATATATAATGTTTTAGTTGTGGTAAAAAATACACAACATGATTTGAAGAATAACGGTGAAATTATTGATAAATCACTATGATCCGTTACTAAAATTCATATAGAAGAAGAAATAAACATTATCTCATAATGAATAAAATATGGGTTCTCCCTCAAAAGGGACTCTTGGTATATATACAAGGAAATTTAGTACATGTGTATATGTATCAACCTAATGATATTGGAGAAAGGTATTTCAACACATTGATGAATATTCTTTCACCATAGCAATCTTGAGGACTAATAAAATATTAACATGAATATACATATAAATTTATATGGAAAAAAATATAAGAAAATTTCCAATGTATAAAGGGATTATATGAGGAAGTACAAGAAAATAAGTCCCCAATTATGACCCCAATAGGTTGTGATTTTAATCCAAAAAAAATCATGGACCCAAATCTAGAAATTATATATAATGTACACGTAATTAGAATAAAATATGTTTTTTTAAATAATATTATTTATAGATTTTTGGGAATATATACCTTGTAATTTTTTTCATAAAATATCTACTGACCCAACTATTAAGAGTCACAAATCAATTAGGGTAATGATAAGTCTGATAATATACCTTCTAATTTATATTAGTTTACATATACGAAGTGAAATTTGTGCCTTGGAAACATATTTTAATTAATTTATAATTTCTTTGTGAATATTAATATATATATATATATATATGAAAGCATATGATGAATGATGGTATGTTAAAAAAAAGCACAACTCTTTGAAAAAATTTTGGGCACCACTATGGAAAAGAAATAAATGTACTAAAAATAAAGCTAATTTTTAGTGTAATTATCAAAATAAATGAAGATAAAAAATATAAAATTAATAAGTCATTTCGAGAGATGATAAGAATTATTCCACACCAAATAAGAAAATTTTATATTACAATTAGAGGATTTGAAACCTCTAATATAATTACAAAATATCCATGAAGAGAAATCCTCATGGGAGAAAAAAACATAGATATTATTAAATCAAGGAAAGACACTCAAATTTTGAAATGGTGGAAAATATAAATGATGAATTATTTGAGGGGATTATAATAAAATACAATTCATGGGATAATTTTGATGTTTTGGGATGGTGGTATTGGGTTTTCCATATATATTCTAGTTATATGACATGGTTGATAGGTCCAATGAATTTGATATGTGACAATGGGAAAACAACATTGATTCCATGTTAAAAAACATAATATAAACATAAGGGATCTTGAAACAAAATCATTATGAACATGAAAAGAAATTTTTTTAGTCATATGGAATGATCAGTTAAAAAATGATACATATAGAGTGGGGGATAAAAAATAAAAATTATAACTGCCAATGCAATAAAGTAAATTGTTTTAAGAATATAAATAAGGATGAAATATATACTTCGTTAACTTGTTTCAATAAAAAAAATGAAGGTTTATAGAGATTTTTGACCCTAAAATAATTAAGATATCTGGTTGAGGAAAAAGTTTCATCCCTTGTAACACAATTGATGATGGAGAATTTCTACTTCCTTCCAACATTTATGATAAAATATTTTGAACAATGAGATTGAAAATAATGTTTCAAAAAAAGGTGATAAATGTTATTTTTTAAATAATGTAAAAGTAAGAAAACATCATTTAAATTTCAATTGGTATTAATTTTCATTTTTGACCAAAAAACAATGGATGTAATGATCCAAGTTTCTCATATATATATATTGAATCTCAATAGGTTATTTTTAATTACATAAAAAAATAATGCATGACAAAATAAATAGGTATAACACCTTAGGAAACATGAAAACATAATAAACTTCGCCATATGTGAACTAAAAAATATTATAATATGTAATTTAAAACCAAAAACTTTATTAGAGACATCCTACATAATACATTTCCTTATAACATGATAAAATGAAATATAAGAAAGGGTAAGATCATGATTTCAGTAAGGGTAACCGAGGATGATATCAACATATCATGAACATAAGGTTAACATAACATGAAAATAAAATTTGAGAACCACACAGTACGTATAATTGGACCCAAAATTGAGTTACAAAATAAAGAATGAGAATTTAAAATCTATGGAAAAAATGAAATCAAAGAACATAAACAATAAAAACATAACATTGGTATATTGAATAGATTTATTCCATACTAATATTTGTTGAAAATAATTTACTCAATATATCAATGCTCATTTCCAATAATATAACTATGGAATAGGTTCTATCCTTATATATCAACTTTAGTCATGTTCCACTCCTAAGACTATCTTATTACATGGATTTACATAAGGAATCTAGTTTACTCAGATTTCAAACAATTTTTTCTCATCAGATTTCGATATCTTTCAAATGTATTAGAGTAAGATAATGTTCCCACGCATAAAATAATGAAAAAATACATATTTTTTACATGATTAAAAAAAATTAATTATATAAGACCCACTAAAAACATATGGGTTCTATGAACAATTGATTATAATATAACATGTGAAAAAGATACATGTTTTTTAACCATTTCATCATTTCATCAAAGTATAACTTATGGAATATTTTTTTCATAAGAATCATAAAATCACAAACATAATCAAATTAATGGTAAAATTAAAATGTATTTATAGGTTCATATTCTTAAAAAATAATATTTAACATTAACATATTTAATCTTATATTGAAAATGATTTGGAAAGAATAATCACATGGAATGTTAAATGGGGAAAACATAATTTTTTAAATCATATGTTTCAAAAATATTTTATAAATCCTTTTTATTAAAAATATCCTCTATAACTAATAATATAATATTGATTGAAAATTATCTTAAGGACATCATGAAATTATTTTAAATTTATACACATTAAAACAATGAAACCTTTTACATTTTTGGTAAAAACCAAAGAAACATTATTTGAAAAAATTAATGATGAATTTTAAAATAAACATTATGTAAAAAAATGGATATAAATTCCATAATAATTATTTTAGAGAATATCATAATTTTTTTGAAAAAATTTCAATGAAACAATGATAATGACAAAATGGTATTTTGAATAAATAGAAAAATAAATACGTTTTTCATTAAAAAAATTGTCTTAAACTATTGAGTGTATAAAGAGGAAAAAATTATGTGAGGAAGTTTATTATTCATAAATAATGATAGGAAAATAAAATACCTATGTTTCTTAATAGATATATCATAATATTTAATCATTGTAAGCATAATAATAAACATTTCGTATAAATGATATGATTGTATTATAAAACCATTTCCAATTTAGTAACATTGAATTTTTATCCCCATGACTGAATAAAAATGAATAATTCATAAATTATCATGATTATAAATAAAATAATGATGTTATATGTCAAATAAGCTGTCCATACACCTCATAAATGAAGATATGTGCCTAACATAACATATTTATCAATGAAAGAAAATTTAGACAAAAATACAGTACCTTTAGTCCCATTATCCTTCATAAATGGTCAAAAATAGGGTATAATAAACATAATTTGATTATACATATATTAATGAACGATAATTATATATATCATACCATATATTATTTCCATATAAATATTTATTTCTAGTTTATTAACAATTCCATGATGAAGTCATGATTCGAGAAATAACTATGTTTCTTGTTGTATATGTTTTTATTTGTTATTGTCATTCCTCTAACTCTAATATTGGTTTCATTATCTCATCAATTTCACTAGTTATATATATTTTTTGGATTTAATTATATTTTTATTTAGATTTATCGATAAAATAATGAGTTAAACAATGATATACTTTGTTCATGCAGATGGTATGCAATACGTATGCATGAAAACTATTTCTATTTTCCTAATGGATTAACTGAATGAATAGAAAATAATATATTACCATTAAAAAATAATTGTAATTTCTTATATATATATCACATATTTATATTAAAACTACACTTATTACATTCCTTGCAAACAATGAATGGATCACATCGCATCGTGAGGCTGTAATCCGCCAAACACACGATCGAAATTATCATATTACCACATAATGGAAATTAAGGTAAAATATCTGATATAATAATTAAATATGTATAAAAATATCTTATATATCATATATAATAAGTTAAAATATCATTATTTTATTTCATTAGTGTTGTTTGTCGAAAATTAATAAAATTGTTTTGTGAGGCAGCAGTCCGCCGAACACATGAATGATGATTTCATATCCCATATAGTAGAAGAGGTGCAGGATGTAGGAAATTTAATTAAAAAAACAAAATCATATAATATGGTAGATATTGGTGTAAATTTTTTTCCATAATATAATAATATTTTAAGAAAGTGTAAGAGGCAAAAAAATGAAATTAGTGTTTATAAATTTGTGTCTTCTTCATAGATCCTTGTAGTGATTATACTTGAATTCATTATAGGAGTTTTCTAGATAAAAAGAATTCCTATAATATTTTGGAATATAATTAAACATATTCTTATGGTAATACATTTTTTGAAAAAGGTCTTTTTTTGAATGTGGTAGTAGTATAGGCGTGGGGGTGGCCTTTAATAAGTGATGTCGGGGTACTGTTGTGATTTTTTGGAAAGAAAAATGTTAACGAAGATTTTTCATGTAAAAAAGGTCAAATATTTGATCATTATATAAATATAAAAATTATATGGCCCAAATATGGAAATTAAATGGGCCTTGGGTAATTTTATTGAAATATTTTAAACCTATATTTTTTGTCCAACCTATAGAAAATGGTTTTTTACATAAACTAAACTATATAAAATTCAACTATTTTAATTATTCATTAAAGGAAAAACTATATTGGTATGATTATATTATAAAATTATTATAATTCAATATTAGGAATATATTTATACAAATTAATTTTAAATAATTCACTGAATTTACTTTATAATTAATCCAACAAACACAATGAGAAAGGGGTTTTCTAAATAGAAAATTTTCAAAAGACTAAAACGTTTTTATATAAAAATTCAACATAAAAATTATATCAATAAAGTAAATTAGATTAATAGATATATAATTTATGTAATTATAATTTTATAAAAATTATAATATAAAATTTAACACAGTAAATTCCTTAAATGAAATGGTATTTTACAATAAAAACTATAATTTTTCACAATTTGTTGAAAAAATTATCTTCTTCAAAAATTATTTAAATTTCATTCATATATAATTTTGATTTTAGATATAAAAAATTATATTTAATTTTTCTTATAAAATTTCTAAACTGTTTAAAAATTAGTTTTCTTATATTTACATAATATAAATAAAATCCATTTTTAAGAAAATAATTTTTGAAATATATAAATAAATTCGTGAAAGTTATGTAATTTTCCATCAATATTTGTTTTTTATATAAAAAATTTATTATTAATATTTATAATACATTTATATCTATTTATATTATTATGTTAACAACTATGTTATAACAGTCACATTTAAATAATAATATTAATAATCAATCATTGTTTCAGAAAACATAGTGTCTCTTATGGAGCAAGAAATAATCAATATTTCTCGTAACTAATGATATAAAATAAATTTAATTTATTTTGAAAAGTAATAAATCTAAAAAAACTCAAGGTGTTTTTTCTACCCCTTAAAAATTTATTTCTCCACGAAAGTTGGTCAATATAATAAAAATAAATGTGGATACTTCCACCTCATAATTTTCTCAAGATCACTAGTAGGTTATTAACATCGTTGCTTCATCTATTAAACATTAACCGAGGGAGTGGCCATTTTCACCACACTTTCACTCTATGAGATATAAATTACATTCGTTGATCCTTATGATAATGATCCATCATCATAGATATGACTTTGAGCTCAATACATGTGATGAATTATGTATGTACATCTTATAGAGATATAAATGGAACACATCGTGTAGATATGAGTGATTTTGTGGTAGTGTAAAAAATAAGCCATTATTTATAGGTGATAAATAGTCCCAAAAGGACAGATGTATCTAGCAATTATCTTTCCCTTATTTACAAACCTAATACTCTTATTCTGTGGTGATATTTTGTGGAATATAATTTCATCACCATAAAATTCTAGATCATTCCATTGATTGTTAGTATAAATTATCAACTAGTTATGAGATTCCTTAGTCTGTTTCTAAATGGCTCCAACCTTCTCTATAATTTCTTTTTAATTTATCAAGTACTAATGTGTTTCTTTATATATATATATTTTTTACATTTAATTTCTACACATCTCTCTATATAGAACATAAAATTGACCAATCCTAATTTTTTAGTGAATGGAATTATTATATGAAAACATAAATAAAATATCTTGTTGATCCCAACCACTAATGAAATCCACAGAAACACGTGACAACATGACCTTTATGGTTTAAATTATTCACTCAGGTTGAACATATTTTTAAAGAGGATATGTATTATGAATATGTAACTCTACATACAGAACCTATTAATGACTTCACAAAAATAGTTTGGTAAACCTATGATCCTTATAACATACATTAGAATTTGTCACTCAATGTAATCATACCAATCTATTATGGTATATCTTGGAAATATGATATGGAGAGAAATATTCTCAGATCACAATGAAGCGTGCTGACTCTGTTGGGCAATCAACTACAACATATATTGGATTGTTCCCTATAGACAATTTGGGGAGTCCGATGAAAAAATACACTGTGATGTTTTCTTATTTTCATTCTCATATGGCTATTGAATGTACCCCCGTAGCCTTTGGTCTCTCATCAATAAATTTATGAGATACTAAGCACTAAGATACAATCACTATGATATATCTATTCATGCCTTCCCACCAGAAGTAATCATTCAATTATCAATACTTCCTCTTCCATATAGGATTAATAGAAAATGATAAAAAATGATCTCCCTCAAAAAAATCTATAATCATATTTGGTATAGACTGAACACATATATAGTTCTTTAGCCTTATCAATCCATCATAATCAAATTTAATGTCAAGAAAATTTATAGTATTCTTTATTTGTTGTAAATATACAGTATGTGCCTCTTTAATAACCACATGGATTGATATTTGAACGTTCATTTGAGGTAGATATTATACATCATATTTTTTTGGACCTCAATATCCATTATTTTAAAATCTATAAATATTAGATAATTTTTAGTTCATCATAATTGTTATTCTAAATATTCATTTCGATATAATTCTTCAACCAACTAGTTCTCTTATCCAATGGATTAATATAATGACAAGTCGTAATCATTAATCTAATTTAACCATATTAATTGGTTCATATTCAACTCCTTTTATATGAATATTTACTTCAAACATTGTTTTGGTATATATACCCAAATCACCTCCATAAAAATAAAAATAGATATCATTCTTTAAAAAATTACACAACATTCTCAAAATCATTATTTGGGTAATTTCTCTCATTAGCCATCAATTTTCACAAGGAATTAGTTATTAACATGTCATTATATTTAAGAGTTATTCCTGGTCCCATCATGGATGAATCAATATAGACATGATCCCTTCACCACATCAAGGCAATGGAATAACATGTTCATTGATTGATCTTATCAATAGTTTATTTAACTTTTCCTCACATTAATCTATCCAGAATAAATTAGCTCTCTTATAGCTAACATAGTGAGTAAATTAGATATTAATGAGACATTTCTTAATAACTATCCATAATATTATACTAAAATAAAAAAATGTTGTTTTTAGTCATCTTGGTTGGTCTGGGAAAGTATTAAACATCACTTTTTCCTTTAAAGACCTATTTATAGACCTTCTTATGAGAGTATATTACCCAAAAAATGAATCGTTTTTCACCAAAATGGAATCATTTTATAATTTTTATTTAATATGTATCTCTATAGGGTCATTAGTATAATTATCAAGTGATCACATTGATCATCCATTCTCATGGAATAGGTAAAAATATCATTTATAAAGACTACCACAAACAGACCATGGTAGTATCTAAATAATATATCCATTAAATCAATGAATATAGGAATGGATATTTCTATATAAAATGGCTTTACAATGTATTCATACTCTCCATATATTGTACATAATTATTTATTCAATATATATTCCTTATTAACCCATAATTGATTATATCCAGAATGAGGGTCATCCTATAAATATTATTATATCGTTTGTAGTCTATCAAATTGGTCATCAATACATAGTAGTTGATAGTTCTTCTTGATTGTGATCTTGTTAGTCTTCAGATAAACTACACAAAGTCTCATTGATCCATCATTATTTTAAAAAAAATTTAACTCCTGAACCGCAATATTAAGCACATGGATGAATGAACCCCTATCCAGTATTCTCTTAGAGTAACATTATCAATTCTTGCAACTCAATCAGGGCCATACTTAATGGAGTTTATTAAATAGTAATTCCACTAGATATGTGTTCTTTTGAGAATAAAAAATCATTCTTCTATGGAAGGCTAGAAAAAATTACTAAAAATATATCAAACAAACCCTACACAATATGAATTTCATAGATATTGAGTTTCTCCCCAACTATTTGATATAAATTCCTCTCTTGATTAAGAATCATTATAAATTATATTGATTTGATTACCATTAAAAGTATATATTTTTTGTCAGACCGATAGATGACCTTAGGTTGGATTGGAATATAAAATTTCACATCCCTTTACTAGAAATTAATTTGGTATTTATATAGAGAATTTAAATCCATTCTTATGATAACATCAAATAGAGATAGAGGAATAATGACATGAATTTAAATATGAAAATCCCCGATAAATTTATCCATAATTAAAAAATATACCTGAGATGAGATCATTATACCATTGAGGGTATTGACTTATAATTATTTTTCAAATCATTTGGGTGGAATCTGTATAACCTTATAAAATTATTAATATATGATAGAATGCGTATATCCAGATTCAAATAACACATTATTAGTTCATGAGTGGAGGATAATTATACCTTTCACCATGTTATTTTTACCCCAACAATAAGAAAAAGTGACAAAAAAGATATTTCAGATTATCTCACAACTTAATTGGTTTTAGTCACAAACCATAATAGAGTACCATCCAACTTGACACAATAACAATTTCCTGGAAAGGCCTGAAGGGTGTTACCAATCCCCAAATTCTGGAAAATAGTTCATGGGTATCAAAAAAATAATTTGGGATTGACTTCACCCATGAATATAATAATAAACAACCAATTAGAAAAAAAACGAATAACTACAAATCAAAACTGAAAATGATACAAATATTTTTTCAGATCCAATGTTTACAATACAAAACGAAACCAAAATTCCACAACAACAATGGAGTAAAAAAACTATCCCAAAATCCCCATTAAACAAGAGGTACATCACCCCAGATCAACCACTAATAACACATTTGAGATGTGGATCACTAGAAAATAGATCCAACATCACAAACTTGACATATCTTTCCATTACTTGGGTCATACATAACAAATTCTACATACAACCAAAGAAGTATATTGAGTAAGATCGAAATCCAATTATGATTCATGTCAAATGAAGGATTCAATTCTATTACACAAGAAGATAAATATACATTAATAGTTTTATAAAAACATTTAAAATATTTTCTAGAAAACCATATGAACAATCTATTCTCATGGAAACACTATTAAAGGAAAATAGTTTCTCAATAGAATAATTCTATGAAATATAAATGTTCAAAATGATTACCATATACCGAGGTTTAACAGAAAAATGTACAAGCAGAATGTAAAAATAGTGTCATAGAGAACCCTAAGAAATCCAAATGGGTAACTATATCAATTTGTAGTCTATAAACCTCGTTCCTCAGTGATCTTAATCCTAAAAACAAATCAAAAAATTTCCTCACACATGAAACACTATAGGGGAACACATCACATTGTCTAGTTTACTCTAAATATCAAAAACCCAAAGCATTCCCATAAAATATCCCCTTGAGGAGATTTGATCCCATGTTCTAGTGGTCTCTAATCATATCACATGTTCATATAGTGTTTTGTCATCAATCCAGTGAGAAGTAACTCAGAATCAACCCTAGAATATCAATTAGCGTACTTGTTCTTATTCACACACAATTATACTTAGGATTTCCATTTTTCTATAATTTCATATCACAGGTCAAATAAATCATCAATCTCACATACACATGCTGAGCAGCATAAGAACACAATTAATCCCCAATATCACAATTGAAATCGATCAAATGAATAGAGATCACAAGAAAACGGATATTTTACATAAAAATCCAAATTTCATTTTATAAGCACACAAAAACTTTTTGTAAAAACATTTATTACTAATTTTTCAATTCATTAAACCCATTTGAAAACACTACAGAAATAGAACATATAAAATCCAACAATTTCAATGGGAAAATATCCTTTCCAAATCTATAAACACACCTATTCCACTTCATAACATGATTCACATAATTTTAAACATTTAGAAAAAAATTTGAGTAGCAGTAAAAAGAATATTACATGCCAAAAAACCCACTTCTTTTCAAAATTTCATCTATCTATGCATTCAAACCATCAAATACAATTGAAATAAATTTCAATCCTTTCACACATGGCATAAACCACATTCAAGAATCCCCAAAATTAATCACCCTGGAAAAAACACCAAACACCATTGGAAAATAAATCATTCATCACATTTTCATATAAAAAAATTTAAAAAAATATTTCAATCCACACACATAGTGAATAGAATTCAATTATATATCCATTATAAACCTAAAACACACATAATAATGTATAATCTGGGAACAATATACTTCAATATTAGAATCTTCTTGAATCCACTTTTATACAAAACATTATATTTAATACGACCCTATAAATGCATGATAAAAAAATGAATCATTATTCACTCAATAACTAAATATAGACTCCTTATTATCTCAAAAAAACCTTTTGAAAAATAAAAAGAAAATGTATCATGTATAGAATCTCTATAATGAAGAATAAATATAATGAAAATAAACTTAGTTGATGATTTCATAATGATACAAGTAAAAAAAATAAAAAATAATTGGAGTTCAAGGGGTCTAATGCGGTATGGGGGAAGCACCTAGGGTTGAAAATTTTATATGGATCTGATTGTGGTTGATTTAGGGTTAAAACCAAAGAAGTTAAATATTTGAATTTCTTATTTATAATGACTTGTATAGTTCGAACGGTTATCTCACATAGTTTTCCATAATATGAGGAAACAATGAATCTGACTATATCCAAGAGGAATGAGGACTCATGATTTCTTAGGGGAGGGTCCACACCCATATAGCTACTCAAGAAGCCTTGTTAGGGAAAATATCCAGGTCACTATGTTTTCTCTAGGATAGTTCATAGTTTCCCTGGACCATGATCAAATCATCTTCCCCCTAGATCCATGTCAAAAAATAAATATTTTCCACAAAAAATCTTATAAAAACAATGAAACCATAGTGAGACAAAAAATAGACATCAGAATAAAATAATATATGTGACAATTCTCAAAACCATGAGAACTTTCCACCACTATAATTTAATCTAAAGGACAATTAAGAAAAATAAACAGATACCCAACCCTTAACCAATATTTTTACACCCATATCTCATTATCATCACTACAATGCATCTATAGAACATAGAAAAATGGTATAAACTTCCATTAATTTTTTTAAGTGATTTCATAATCCAAACTGGCTTCTAATACAAAGATCAATCAGAATCTAACTACAACCCCTCCCATTTAAACAATTTGCATAGATCCATATTATACTTTTTTAGTAGGGAGACAAGAAAAATGTAATGAATTGAAGTCAAATGGGAGGTAAATGACCAATGGTATGTCAGTTAACTGACATTCTCTTTGATCTCAATAAACCAGACATACCTTAGGGTTATATTCTCTTTTTACAACAATATGGGTGACCCAAGTGGTGAGAATCCTTCAAAAACACCCAGTCAGTCATTAAAATCTATAAAGACAAGTGACTTTGGTAAGTGTTTGATTTGTGGAGACTCTATACTAAAAATAATTGTTTCATGATTAATGTGAATTTATCATACACTCTTACATAAGGCCCTATCCCCAATCCCAACACAAGGGGGCTAGAAATTGCAACAAAAAATCTCTCCAAATAGACCCCTTAAAATCTAAGATTTGTAACTATTGTTATATTATAATTTCAAAACATCTTTATGGTAATCCAATGTGCCATAATAATGCAAAACACTTTCCCAAAGCTTGTCCTTCAAAATCTAATTGGTTCTCTCTTTATGAACATCTTTTGGAGGGTGGTATGCTTTACTCAACATAACCAGTTAACCCATTTCAATCTAAAGGTCTTCCCCAAACTAAGAGTTTAAATGGTTATCCTAATCTAAAATTAGAAATGAAGAAACCCCATGAAACCTCACTATTTCATGAACATAAAATTGAACTAGCTCATCATCATGGATTGAAACACTGATTAGTATGAAATCAGAGGATTTGGTTATAAGTTCAATCACTACCAAAGTGGAATTCTATATTGGATTCATAAATGGTAAATTAACAATAATGTACATTGATAGATCATCCCACTTATAGGTTGGAATACATAGTTGCTTTTTAAATCTTGGAACACATTGAAGTTTTAGTTTATCCTTCAAAAAAAATATAACACCACCATAAAAATTCTGCAATATACCACCTCATACTAGAAACCATAAATACTAACACACTTTATAAAACATCTTGGTAGAACAAGGATGAGTGACCTACTCGTACCAGTGGATAACCTACATCACCACCTTCTACAATGATAATGACACCATGTAGTGACTATAAGGAAAAATGATGCCTAAGGAGACAACATAAATTCACAACGAACCACCCCACCATTTTGGAACCTGAATGAATAATGGAATAACTCATCATCCTCCTTCACATTATGAATAAACTCTACAAGAGATTGTGTCAACATAATACTAGCCAAGATGACACATCCAACAATATCATTGGATTCCATATAAAGTTTCAATAAAGGCCCATCAATGTCTACACATCACTGAACTCCTTCAATGCCTGTACCAAAACATTCCTTCTCAAAGAATCTTACAACACATTATCTCTTTTTGATGAATAGAATATATCCAAATTGTACCCCAAAAGGAAATCAATCCAACAATTATACTTCAAATTCTTTTCATTTTTGGGGAAATTTAGGCCAAGCTATTAGGATCGGAATAAGCAGAAAACTTCTCCATATAAAGTTAAAGACACCATAATTTCAAGGTATGCATCACTGCTTCTAACTCAAGGCTAGGGGTTGGGTAATTCATTTCATGTGTTTAGAGTGGAATAGAACTACAAACCACCACTTGCTCATTCTAAATCATCACACAATGAAAACCCATTACCAATGCATTAGATTAGAACAAATATCCCTTTCCAGATTCTAGTAAGATAAAAAAGGTGTAGTGGGAAACCAATTCAGAAGCACCTTAATGGAATCCTGACATTCTAGGGTCCATTCATACATTATTCCTTTCTAGGTTATCACTATCATGGGAAAAGAAATTTGATAGAAACCCTGAAAACCAACCTTTGACACACTTCTAGGATTAAAAAACATATGATATCAAAAAAATCAAAAGCAATTCCCCTTAACTCACTACACTAATTTTATTTAGGTCCAATGAAACACATTTTTCTAAGGGAACATGACTATGAAACTTCACATAAATGATCTAAAGTGTTAACTAAAAAAATGTCTGTAATAAACATGATCCCAAATAGTTCCTTTCACAATCCTGAAGTTTCCCTCATTCGCCACCTCGGTCCATGAATAGAATATGATGGAATACAAAAATAACATGACAAATGAGTGAAGATATTGATGCAACAACCTATTCATGGGATCCATAATGACTACTGGATATTTCTAAAAACTAAAAATATTGACCAATTATTTAATTTGGATATACCTACTTCATAATGTGGTTTTTGGAACTACATCCTCTTTAAACATGACTTAGTGGTACCTAGAATAAAAATTGTTCTTAGAGATCCTCCTTTCCCCTAAAATAATATAGATAAGGACTTAGATATGGGGATAACGGTAATTTTTCTTAATAAAAAACATAATCTACATTAGTTAATTGATGCATTAATAGTGAGTTATGTCGGTATTTTTCACAAATAAAAAGATCCAACCATCCTTCCAGGAACTCTAAACCGATATCCCACTATACAAGATGGAAATTACATCGATGAAATCCCTTTAAATGATATATATATTTCAAAAAAATAATATAGGTGTTCCACCATGAATAATCAAAGCATGTACCCCATAATTCAACAACAGAGTAAAGGACATCATGGAGATGAAAATGAAGATCACATGTGACCAACCATTAGACACTAATGGAATATAACTACCCAAAAACCTGAATCCATATTTGATGACAGATAGAAGGATGGCCATAATTAACACCTCTCTTCCATTCCTACCCATCCAACTTTTTCTTATCCTTAGTTGAACGAGCATTGGCCACAACTACCACTACTCTATAGAATCCTCACATGCATTTACAATCAATTTATACCATCATTCCATGATCTTACACATTTTAATAGGTTTTCAAATTAAATAATAAAACATGAGAAATGATTTCTGGCCCCCACCACATCTTAATCAATTTGGGCTTCAATATATAATTATAAATGATATTGGGTATGAACTGAACAAACACTATGATATAGTTAGAATAATACATCTCATTTTGGTATCCGTAGAAATGAAACATGATATCCCATGACCTGGAGATGTCTTAAATAACTGGATAATACATCTCTTTAATGATGATATTGATTTAATTTTATCTCATATTCTCATTATTATTGATTTAATATGGTTTTCATATGACTTTTAGATTATTATATGTTTTGAAAATCACAAATAGTTTTTCATAAGACAAATAGTTTTTCCCTATTGATTATCTTCAAAAGAAATTTTTTTGTCAATTCGGAAATCATTATCCGTACCATTGTTTTCATTTTTTAATTTTAAAATCTCTCTAAATCTAGCACATTTTATTCCTAAAGTCTATAATTCATATTGTAATGTATGACATCAGAATCATATAATTCTGTGGATATAGAGTGATCTGTTTTCAGGTTCTGAATTCTTTAACATTCAGACACGAAAATCCCAGAAAATTATAATTCTGAATTCTCTAAAATTCATATTTTAAATTCTCTAAAATATAGAATATAAATTCTCTGATATTAAGATTCTAAATTCTTTAATATTTATACTCCATGTTCATTGAAAGTACTATTTCGAATTCTTTGAAATTCACTCCAGATTCTCTGAAATTAAAACTAAGAATTCATCAAAATTATAGCTCTGGGTTTCTATGAATTCATACAGAAAAAATCGTAAGAATTAAGACTCCAAATTCCACATAATTCATACTCTAAATTCCTCAAAATTTAGACACTGAATTATTTAGAATTTGACTCTTAATTCCATAGAATTCAGAATCTAAATTCCTTACATTTCATACTATGAAATCCCCATAATTCGGATTCTGAATTCATTTGAATTCAGACTAAAAAATCTATAGAATTCTAATTATGAATTCTTTGTAAAAAAGAATATGAATATACATGTCTATAGGAACTGAATTTTAATTTGATTAGATTATGAATTCTATTTCTCATTTTTATCTTAATAATAGATTGTGTTATGTAACATCATCTTCTTTAAAATTCTTATAAAATGATGATGTACAATATGTTTATAACTAAACATTGTTTGAGTGACATGTGTATAGGTCCCTCTGAGGATTATGAAAAAACATGACCATTGGATGAGGGATATGACCATCATAGAAGTGCCTTGAAGTAGGATCTCATATGAACGAGCACATAATCAAGAATCGAATGTTTATCACTCCATAGATTGCATGTTGGTGATGTAATTTTTAGAGAGAGAGACTCTCATGTTTGTGCATAGTGAACACCATGCACAACATGGGTCATGTGACATCAATTGTTGGTGAGTACAATAGGGGTCTTTCAAGGATAGGAAGACAGAGGTGATGACTACATTAATGTTCGAGGACTTCTGGGGATATGAAGGAAGAGGTGCAGACTACCTTAAAGATCGAGGATGTGTAGGGATAGAATGAACGATTATGATATTATTATTGAGGTATTACCCTGGTGTGGGTAAGATAGATGTTCTTGAATGTATAAATCATTGTAACTTCATCCAAGGTTGGTAGACACCCTACTCTATGGGTTAAAACGTTTTATTTTTGTTAGTTGTTTGGATTCATGTTTATTTCTACTGTATTTTGAAAAAGGAAAATATATATCGTTTTTATACCGTCTTTTAATTTTCTATTCTCTGATAAGTAATATTATATATTACTTAAGGTGGAATATTTTCTATATAAATATTCCAAATGATTAATTTCCAGAAGCATATTTCCAGAACCAAGAATGTTTTTTAGTATAAATTAAATTGGTCATGTTAATTTATGTTGTTCATCTTTTTTAAACATTGTTTTCCTTAAGGATATAAATGAATTTTTATAAACCTACATTTATAATTCGGTTCTATAATTGGTATCAAAGGATGTCTTGGTAATAATTATAATCAAATATATGTTTTAATGGTTATGAATTCATTGTTTTAGATTTTTCATAATTTACTATTCTTGCATATGTTTTTCATAGAGGATTTTTATATTTTTTTACCAATTTTTTCTATAAAAATTGTTTTGTGGAAGTTTATATTCTTGTAGAATTGATGGAATGAATATCGGGTTGGATGAAAATATAAATACTACTAGAAATAAAAATTTATTACAATGATTGTGAGTATTAGAGAGATCAAATGAAGGAATTTGTTATTAATACTGGAGTTCACAATTTTATAATTCTTACTCAAGATTATAAGGATGTAAAAACCTTCACCAACCAATAAAAATCGTAATATCATCTAAAATAGAAGGTACACAATACTTTGATGTGTTACATGAGAAGAAATATATATTGATAAATTTTATATTGTGAACCAGGAAATTGTATATAGATTTAAAATGATTTTACACATTTTAGTACATCCCAACACATAGACACTAGAAGAGATATGATTAGAGTAGAATATCATTGTTTTATATTTCATTATAGATAAGCCTTATAAAATGTGAAAACAATGGTTTATGACCATAGTTTATAGTATACAATCTTTGGGAGAAAAAGGTATTGATAAGAAAGATCTGGTGGAAATTATTTTTGATATTATCCCCAATGAGTGGGAATCTTAGAGGAAAACTATTGATTATAATAGAATAGTGTCTCAAATTTATCTTGATGAGAAATTTAGAAAACTTCTTCAATATGATATAAGAATAAAAAATGATGTTTATTTGGATAATAAGAAGAATGGAAATGGAAGTGTTGAAATTACTATCACTAAATACAAAACTCATGAAAGGGATACAAGAAATAAGTCTATGAAAGTCAATATTTTATCTGAATCAAGTGAATGTGAACATTCTGAGAATGAGGTATCCAATATTTCTCAAAGGATGAACAAGAATGTTTGAAGGAAATACATTCTGTATAGAGAAAGGAATAAAAAAAGAAAGGACATGAAATATTCAGATGTAACTTTCTATGAATGAAAAAGAGTAGGGAATGTTAGACTGGATTTTCATATGATTAAGAAAAAGGATAGGTTGGAAAATCATTCTATGAGTAATAGAAAGATGTACTACAATGCTAAAACTAAAAATTTCATTAAAGATAATGTCACCCGGATTTTCAGTGGTGGTGAATCATCTGATTAATATTATGAGTTTGAATCTTCTTGTTAGAAGAATCTTGGTCTACTAGCCACAATACCCGTTGAAAATATTTGTATAATGCATAAGGTACAAAATGGTGAATCTATAGGAAATGTATCATTGAATGAAAAATATACTGATGATAAATATTGTGAATCTTCAGAAGATGAATCTTCCTCATCATAAGATAATACATTACCTTACAAGAAAAAGAATCTACGTTTTATAAATATCTTGAGAAATAAAATTCTAAACTCAATAAAAATCGGGATAAGAAAAAATCAAGATTATCTATTTTAACCAATGATGTATCAGATGTTTCTAATGATCATGATAATAAAACATTTGATTTTAAAAATATTTCCATAAAACTTGAGAATGATAATTTTTAGAAGTATAAACTTTTTAAGTACTAAGAAAATGTTAATTATAAGAAAAAATATTTTTAGAGGATAACTCTATTGCTAAAACTATTTTTTGTGGATAAATACTTATTTATTAAACTAAATTCAGAAATTTTTTTTCTTGGAAAATGCATGTCAAAATATGAAATTGGTAAGGAAAATTTCGACAAGATGTATTCCCAAATTTTCCCTTAAGAAATAGTTCTGGATTTTGATTATACTCATTCTAAACATGTTTATACTAATATAAATTTTGTTCCCCAAAGTGATCAATTTTGTAGTAAATCTCAGTGTGGTGGACCTTGGGAGAAATTTTTTTAATTAAATAAAACCCAATCTTTAGGTTATCATATTGCTTATTTTTTTAAGTAAATGTTGATTCCAAAAATTAGACTTTCTGAAATTTGTAGATCCATGAAAATTTGGATTCCAAAAGAGTAACATTATTATTTTCAGGAAAAAAATAAAATCACCAACAGATATACATGGTACATGGATAGTGGATGTTCTTGAAATACTAATTGTAATAAAAACATATTTTAAAATATTATCATGACGAAAGGAGGTAAAGTAATATCTAGAGACAATGATCTGAGAGAAATTGTTGGTATTTGTAACATTGTTATTCTAGAAAAAACAATAATTTTAAATGTTTTATTTGTTATGGGATATAAGAAAAACCTCATTAGCATAATTCAATTATTTGATGATGGTTACCTTGTGAATATTAGGAATGATACATGCTAAGTACTCAATTCAAAGGAAATATTTATTTTTTCATTCCATATGCAATATAGTGTATACAAACTAAACTTATAAGACCATAGGAACCAAGACCTACCTTTCATTAGTGAAATGGAAGATCAATAATGGTTATGTAATATATGTTTAGGAAAAATTAACCTTAGGATCCTTTGAAAGCTCTTGATGAAAAGACTTATTAATGATTCACTAGCGAATATATTTGATTCTTCAAATGTTTGTTATCCATTTCCATATACAAAGTAACATAAATCATGTTTTAAATAAATCGGTGAATTCACAACATCTAACGCATTATTGTTAGTTCATATGGTTCTTTTTGGTCTAACAGAAAGTGGATGTATTGCTGAAAAATATCTTGTATTTGTCTTAGTTGAAGATTACACTAGATATATGTGGGGCTATTTTATAGAAAATATATCTAAAGTTTTTTCTTATTGAAATTTTCTAGAGAAAATGTTAAAAATGTGAAAAACCATCCATTGATAAATATTCATAGTGATCATGGAAGAGAATTTTAAAATTTTGATTTTGAAAATTTTTATAGTATAAAAGGCATTACTAATAACCTGTCATCTCTAAGAACTCCATAAAAGAATGGTGTTGTTGAAAGAGGAAATCAAATTCTTCAAGAGATAACTAGAACGATGTTGAGTGAATATTCTATAGATTAACAATTTTGGGATGAATTTGTAATTACATATTGTTATACTATAAATAGTATTTTTATTATACAATTACATAAAAAAACCCATTATAAATTGTCGAATAGTAGAAAACAAAGACTCTACTACTTAAATGCATTTGGTTGCAATTTGTTCATTTTGAATACGATAGACAATTTACATAAATTCTCATATAAATATGATGATGTTATTTTTATATGTTTTTCTATTACTTCTGAGGCTTATAGAGTTTTTAATAAAAATACATGTATTGTTGAAGGATTAATACATTTTTAATTGGATGAAACTGATTCTTTTGTTTTTAAAAAACCTCAGACTAAATCATCATATGTGTTTTCAAATACATATTTTCCACCCATGATAGAAGATCCATTTGGTAAGGAAAATGTTCAAGAAAATATATCTGAATCATTTACCCCAGAATATTTCCTACCATATGTTGATGAAATTGTTTTACAAAACTTAAATAAGTTTTTTCTTAAGAAATGTCCCATTGATTGTATCAATGGTGATGTAAATCATATTCTAATGAAAATAAGTTCCTTAATAAATGAGGTAGAATATATATCATTTTCCCCAATTATAACAAAATATCTATAATTAATCTTTAGGTAATTATGATTTGATTGATACCATTCAATATTACTTAAATGAATTCGAAAGGAACAATGCCCGAACCTTGTTTAATGACCTAAGGAAAATTCTGTAATTGGCGTAAAATTGGTCTTCAGAAATCATTGTGATGAAAATGGAATTAGTGTTACAAATAAAGCTACATTAGTTTCTAAAGTCTATAATCATCAATAAGGAATAGACTATAAAAAACA
This sequence comes from Viscum album, assembly GCA_963277665.1. Taxonomy (NCBI): domain Eukaryota; kingdom Viridiplantae; phylum Streptophyta; class Magnoliopsida; order Santalales; family Viscaceae; genus Viscum; species Viscum album. The sequence goes on from OY728160.1 coordinate 96,274,582, forward strand.
TATTCTCCAGTAACATTACATGAATGTATTCGCATTTTACATTACATTAAATCTCTCTTTAATATCAAACATTTTCTAATTGATATAATGTGTTCTTTCCATAATGTAAATGTTTATGATGATGTTTATGTTGAACAACCTACTTGTTTTGAAGACACAAAATATTATGAACATGTTTTCAAACATACCAATTCTTTATATAGAATTGAACATGCCCCCAGATCCTGTTATGATAGACTTACAAGATTTTTTCATCAAAAAATTATGTTAAGGTAACTCCTGATCAACCCTTTTTATAAATAATGAAAAGAAAAAAAATATTGTTAAAATTTATGTTGATATAATTATATTTGGTTCAACTCTAAAATCTTCAACTGATTCATTTTCAAATCTAATGAAATCTAATTTTTAAATGATTATGATGGGTGAGTTAACATTATCTCTATGTTTTCAAAATTCTCAAAAACCAGAAAAAAATTATATATCCCAATATAAGAATATTAAATATATTCTTACAAAGTATGGATATGACAACACTAAGATTATAATAACTCTCATTGATATATCAAATTCTCTTGATCTTGATGAAGCTAGGAAACCAGTAGATCAGACATCTTTTAGATGAATGATAGGATGTTTATTATACTTGAGTGATATTCCTATTTACTTAATGTTTTCATTATAATTATGTGTTAGATATCAATCTAAACCAAATAAATCTCATATAAAATTAGAGAAATGAATTATTCTCTCTTTAAAGGGAACCACAGATTTATGACTTTTCTATACTACTAAAAATGATTTTATTTTAAATAAAATCTGATGATAATTTTGGTGAAAGTAGAATGGATAGTAAAATCACATATGGAAATTGTAATTTCATAGGAGATTAATTAGTTTATTTGCCTTGCAAAAAGAAAAATTCATTCGCACATTCCACTATTGAAGCTGAATATGTAGTAATTGGAAGTTGTAGTCCTCATGTGTTGTGGATGCGACACACACTCACCAAATATGGAATGAGTTTTTACCAAAACACAGATATTATGTGACAACACTATTGAAATTTCCATATGATAAAAACCCCTCAAATCGCACTGATCCAAAAAAACATAGATATTGGGATGCACTTTATTTGGGATCAGACACTTAATGGAGTGATTATTCTTTAATTAATAAGAACACAAGAACAACATGGTGATATTTTTACAAAATCATTACCTCCAATAGATTTGAATACATTAAACAAAAGTTACGAATAATCCCCATAAGGTAATCTTACCTATTATTTTTTTCTTGAAACCCATATTCTTACAATATGAAACTGATTTCTTATTGGAAGTACATTTTATTATTAATAAAAAAAATTCCTAATCTAAATCTTTCATAATATAATTTTTTTGTAATGAAAAATTTTCATAATCAAGTTTTTCTTAATCAAAATTTTTCTTAGTAATAATTTTTTTTGTATTCAAAATTTGTCATAATCACACTTTTACTAATCATTATTTTTTCATAATCACAATTTTTCATAATCAGATTTTTTCAAATATCAGAAATCCAAAATTGTAATTTGTTACTTTTTTTCAGAATCTAAACATTCTAAAAGAATGATTTTCCATATTTACTTCAATATTCAAAGAAATTAGGAAGTTATGTTTCTTTTTTTAGGTATTCTTATTTATATATTCTACTTATTTTTATTTTCTTATTTTTAAGAAAAACATTTAGATTCACATTCCTTAAATCGTAATTTTTTATCTGAAAAACCTCAAAATATCAAAACCTACTGAAATCCTTCTTCAACTATCATCTCAACGGTCATATAAAATTGCATTAGTTTTGACTATTGGACCAATTAGGGAATATGAATCATTAATTCAACACCTATATAAGGGCTCCTCTAATGGTTGTCCAACATCAGTTTTGATGTTCTTTCATGCCGAAGCTCTATCGCTCTTCTTAAGGGGTGTTTTGAATTTTCTTATTTTCTCAAATCTAAAATTCATTGGAAAAATCCCCACCGATGTAGATATCATCAGTTTAGGAAATTTTCTAATGGATTATCTACATTTATAGTTTATTAGATCTATTGTTTTTCTGTAAGTATGAATCTCTTATTTCAAAGAATATCAAGTTAAATAGCTGGGAGAGTCTGTGTGTATCCAAAACAATGGCACATGATCTGGTTTATCCGGAGATTCCAATAGAATTTTATGAGTCTATAATTTTCTTTAATGAATGTGGGAGGTATAATATGTATTTTAAGAGTTTTGTGAAAAAATATTCTATTTCCAATAGTGAGGAAATAATCATAATTGGAAATTCCTTAAGTGGGTGAAGTTGATTTCTGGACCCATAAGCTACCAGATATATCAGGATGATTATAAAGGAAATGGCCATACAGTTACATGGTTTGATAGAATTGAAAACACTAAAAATAAACCACATCTCTACAAATTTTTTAATTCTAGAGTTATGGGTGTTGATATTTCACACTCTGTGAAAAGGGGATAAGGATTCCATAATGAAAAGTGAAATTTTTGTTCATGATTTTTTGTTGAATATTAGAAAGATTAATCTGGTGTTCTGTGTCTTGTTGGAAATTTGAATATATAGAATTAGACAATAAAACATCAGATCTTTATGAATCTGGTTATTATTCCCAGAATCATTGTTCTTTTCCAAGATTTGTTCAAAATACCTTGTAGATCTAAACCAAAAAATTTCAGGGTTATATTGTTGAGGGATGATACGCTCAGAAGGAATATGGTTTGTTTGTAGAAAAAAAAGTCCAATGAGTTTTATGATTTTTCATAAATGGAAATACAAGCCTTCTCCAAAAAGCTAGAAGTGTTTTATACTTCCAAGAAAAGTCAGAGGAAGTGATACCAGAATAAACCATAATCCATGGTAAAAACACCCCTAGTTCAAGAAACACAATCAACACCTCCAAAATCTAACAAGAAAAAGACCTCCCATGATGAATTTTTTTCTATGGGGAGGGATGATGAAAAGACAAAGATTTAATGGAACCCTAGAATTATCTTAACCCTTAATTAGGAAAAAAATTAAATATTAAAGAAGCTGAGGAGTTTTAAAAACATGAAAATGAGAAAAAGAAAAAGAATAAAATGACTGAAAATGAGATGTTCATTCTCTTCTCAAGGCTAATGAGAAATATTCTAAGCTAATTCGGGTATTGGAAATGTTTCTAAATGCACTGATACTAGTAGAGACACTGAGAAAGAAAATCGTCACTTCAGAACCTGGTGAAGAGGAACATATTATGTAGGAAGAGTATATGTAAGTAGAAGAAGAGGAAGGATGTGATGATATTTATGATATGATGAGATAAGTTGAATAATATCATGAAAAGGAGATTCATTCTTAGAAATTTACTATCTGAACTTTTATGGATGAATCACCTAATCTTGCTTCCCTAGGAAAATTTGATGAAGGTCAGGATGATGTTAACATCCTATCAGAAAAAGATAACAGTAACTATGAATTTGTTCAACCAGAGGATCTATTGGAGGATGGTGAAAAGGAAATGGTTGAGGAATATAAGATTGTCCAAGTATCCGATATTGATCATTAATCACCAAATAATGTTGAGATCATACCGGGAGATGATAAAAGAAAAAAGGTGGTAGTTGATACACCGAAGAAGGTTGTGGTGGCTAAGAAAGATATTGGTGGATCTTCTAAAAAATGATTGATGATATTGAGAAAGAATCCCCACCAATAAGAAATTATGATTCAGAATCATCATCCACAGGTCATGATATTTTAGACTAATCCTTGAAAAAATTGCTTGATACAATTCTGTTGTATCCACTTATGAATAAATTGTATGATGATTTCACATTCTCTTAATCTGAAGGCAGATTCTTTTTTCATGAATATTAACAAATATTTTAGCCTTGAGGTTGATTTTAAATTCGTCTACATCATGTATGATTCATATAGGAGGTCGTGGAAGGAAATTACTAAATGGTCAAAGAATAAAATTGAATATCTGATAATATTTAATGACTTTAATGATAATGTGAAGGATTATTTTGATATAGAAGATGTCATGATCAATAACCTTACTACATGTTTCAATGAGAAGCTCAATCTTTGACAAACAGTTTAGAAGCCAGAGGTCAAGGATCTGAATGGGAAACATAATTCAGTACCATGGAATCTGAAATGGGATGGAGATCTTATAATTGAGTTTGAAGAAAATCTTAGTAATAAAGGTGAAATTTTGAATACATAGGAAGAAATTCTTAAGGCTATAGGAGAAAAAATCAAATCACTAGAGAAGAAAAATGAAGAACAGGAATTAGCCGCTCAAATTTAATGAAAAGTACTATAAAGGGCATAAAAGAAGAAGACAATTTCCAAGAAGCTTATGGATAAGGAAAAAAGAAGGATTATTTTTTATTAACTCCAATTATTTATTATATTAACTATATTTTAAAAAATTTCTAATCATAACTAAACTTTTGGTTATTGTTCATCTTTTTTGTTGAATATTACTAATATTTTAAGTACCTTATTTTGTTTTATTCTCTCAATTCATTTTTGAAAATCACAAAGCAAGAAAAAGGATTCATAAATAGAATACGATGTCAAGAAGATAATTCCCTTAGAAAGGGTGAGTTTTTCTAAGGGGGAGTTTTATCAATGATTATTTCATTATACAAGAAAAAGATAAATCTCTTTAAGGATGTCATGAATATGATTCTTTGGTATTTCAAAACCTATGGGCGGGTGTAGACGCCGGAAAAGTCCGTTGTTCCCAAACAAAGCTCCGGATGCGGAAAACGAGGTCATATTTGGAGTCGGAAGCATGTTTCGGAGGGCCCGGAGGCCTTGCGCGGAATTTTGGAGACCCGCGCGCAAAGCTGATGAGCCGCGCGCAAACCTCCCGGGATGCGCGCAATACGCTGGGCCGGCGCGCAATTTTGCACGCCAGTGGCCCGCGCGGCTCCCCTTGCGCGCCGGGCCCGATTCCGCGCCCGCGAAGAGAATTTCGCGCCCACGACTGGGATTCCGCGCCAGGGGTTGCCTATAAATATAAGGCGACCCCCGACGTTTTGAAGGTTTCCAGAATTCGAAAGGTCTCTCGTGCGCGCAATACAACCCCTTCCGCGCGCAATGTCGATCTTTAGGTAACCTCTTTTCTTTCGCGCAATAAGGCCTCGGGGTTCGCCTTCGCGCACAATCCCTTGGGCCCCTTTCCTTTGAATAATTCTTCACCCTAAGGCCTTCGCGCGCAAAAGAAGCCTCTGCGCGCAATTCCCCCCCCCCCCCCCCGGGTGCGCGCAATCCAGCCCGATTGCGCGCACCCCATATTTTCAAAGTGGCCATTCGATTAAAGAATGAGCCGTTGCCCCCGCGCGCTGTCCGAAGCCCGGTGCGCGCAATATCTACCTTCCTCGTGCAAAGCGCTGGCCCAATGGCATGCCAGCCCGTCCATTTGCGCGCCGACCCACGGTATTGCGTGCAAAGCTCCTCTTTTGCGCGCAAACCGCCAGGGTCGCCCCCTTTGACCCCCTTTGGGTACCCGCCTGCGTGGCGCCCGATGACCCTCATCCCGGGTGCCCGCACCGTGCGTCGTCTTCCCGTGCGGTCCCCCCTAGGCCTGCGCGAAGTGACACGGACCTATCGGCGGCTTCAACGTCCTGCACGACGTTAAACTGCACACATCCCGCACGACGTTAAACTGCATACGTCCTGCACGACGTTAAACTGCACACGTCCTGCACGACGTTAAACTGCATACGTCCCGCACGACGTTAAACTGCATTCGTCCCAGCTACAAGACGTTAAACTGTACGTTATTCGTCCTGCATGACGCTAAACTGCACCACATCCTGCATGACGTTAAACTGCATACGTCCAAGCTGCATGACGTTAAACTGCCAAGCATCCTCGTCCGCACTGCAAGACGTTAAACTTCCAAGCATCTTCGTCCTCAACACACGACGTTAAACTGTACTTCGTCCGGCAAGACGTTAAACCGTCCGCTTCACCCGATCCCGTGCCGCGCACGCAGGGTCCTCCCGGTTTGGATGTGGCCCCCACCCACTCGTCTCTGCAGGGATGTCGGGATTGGAGTGGCCTTCGCCCACGGGGGTAGAGTGTTACAAACAGAACGAACTACGTGGACTTTGATCCCTGTCTTCTAAACATGGTACGTAGGAAGCCTCTCCGAGGTTCAAGCCCACCACCTGGTCGTCCCGTTCGTATTTACGTCGGTTCGTCCATCAGTAGACCCCTCCTGGGTTCACACTTGCGTCGATTCACCTATGAATCCGCTCTGTGGGGGACTGCACGTGTGTATCTCCATTGTGCTTCCCCACCGCCTCGATCTCCTTGTGAGTCGGCTTGCCAATGTCCAGCATGACGTGAAACTGTGATCCACCCGGCCATTCCATCCCCCTCTGTGCGAGGTGGTTCGGTTCAATCCTCCGCCCGGCGGCCTCGATCTCCTTGTGAGTCGGCTTTCCAACGTCCAGCATGACGTGAAACTGTGATTCACCCGGCCATTCCATCCCCCTCTGTGCGAGGAGGTTCGGTTCAATCCTCCATCCGGCGGCCTCGATCTCTTTGTGAGTCGGCCTGCCGACGTCCAACATGACGTTAAACTGTATATCCGAACTACGCTGACTTTGATCCGCGCTAACGCGCGGTACGTAGGAAGCCCCTACGGGGTCCAAGCTCTTCACTCCATCATCCACCCTGATCCTTGCCTGGGCCGCCACATCCCGGTGGGGTCATGCCATTTCATTCCACTCCACTTCACTCGGGAAGCCGCCCATGTGCTGGCCCCAGCGTCGGAGGTTCCCCGCAAGGGGTTCTGTCATCTGATCCACATCTCGTGTTGATTAGTCCGATGCCGTCCCCGCTGGACGTTAAACTCGCGGCATACCCCGTGTTAAACATGGGAAGCTGAGGAAAACCTCAGGTAACATAGTTCCCCCGCACCCAGTGTGGGATGCCTCAGGCCATCATGCCTTCGAGAGGCCCTATTAGGGACGGAAGGCAGACATGCAGAGTCGCAGTGTCAAGACACGCCCCCAACACCCAGAGCCACCCGGTCTCCTCACCGCAGGTTTCTGCCCTGACCAGACTCCTTGGGGCGTCCGGGCGGAAGCAGCGTAATTAACCAGTGTCCATGAAGATATGGCGCCGGGAACGAGATTCACGAACATACTTAAATCTATGAGGGAGACCCGAATTAGGCGACGAGTTCCGAGGAGACGTCCACGGGAGGAGGAGCCGACATCCCATCATCCCGGTTTCGATCAAGGAGCAGACGCCCCTGAATAAGGGACGGATGCTGCCCGCCCTTGGAAAGCGGGACTGCGGGGCCACAAGCCGCGCGCCTATCCCCTCGGGTCGACGGGTGCACGCGCGAACGCGTCCTGGCGGAACAGCGTAACCCGACGCACATCCGCACCGAAACAGAAAAATGGTGAACCCGACGTGAATCTCTTCTCCTCAATACGAAGGCCGGTGGCTTTCAGAGGTGTTGGAAGACCAGCATGCTGCTCGACCGAGCATTCAGTTTTACCCGCCAGGGGCTGGGGAAGAGAACTCGGGCACTCCGTCTCACGACGTCGAGGGCCTGGGTCCCCCCCATGGAAGGCGTCGTGGCACTAATGATTGGTTGTCGATTCCTTTTCCTGTCAGTGTTAATGGGTTCTTCTCCCTGCTTTCAGAAATCAGGTCGCCCAATCCAGTGCCCGATCGCCGCCCGCCCACTGGCGCAGGGGTAGGGGAAACACCGACGCGGCTACTTCGCGCGGTCCCGCCCGTTCCACAGCTGTCCCAGCAGCCGCAATTGCGGGACAACCATGCCCTCTCTCCCCCTCGGAGGTCATCCAAAGAAGGGTGATCAACAGCTTGGTGCGGAGATATGAGGAAGAGGGAGTCATCCCCACCAGGGACATGGCTCTCCTAGACCTCGAGGGAGCTGCACCTCTCCGCCAACGCCGCCCCCCGAGGGCCGCGCAGGGAGGCACCGCTGCCTACCTCGACGTCCAACCGCTTTGGGAGCTTATCCCCAGAGTGCTCCGACAACTCCTTCCCCTATGCGGATGAAGTGGAAGATGCCCGGGACTACCCTATCCGAGATCCGCTCCAGGGATCCACGATAAGGGCTCCCGCCAGGCCACGGCGACACCGCCGCCAGGCCCCTCAAGTCGAGGAACAGGCTCTCCACCTGCCCGCGCCGCTCATCCCGGCTCGTCTGTCTCGACGCCAACGTCGGGCACGAGCGGAAGAGGATGCCCACCTTGGGGCCCTAGCAACAGCGGCCACGTTGGCTCAAGCCACTGCTAGCTCCAGTCACCACGCCCCTGCGCATCCTGAGCGGGGGCACTTCTATGCCCGACCCGGATCGAGGCCCCGGCCGCCCTAAAGGCAGGTTGGGTTGACTCTCCCGGTTGCTGGCACAGGCAATAGCCACCGCGGACCACCTCGCGGTAGCGCTATTCGCCAATGGGGGATACTCCGTGTGGCCGATCCAAGAGGCATGGGTCATCCCACCTTCCGATCTCGGCCCGGAGGCCCGCCCGGAATCATTTCTTCCCGCGTCCCCTTTGATATCTATCCTGGTGCTCCTCGCACCTTGGTTTCCAGTCCTCTTGGCCCCAGCACCAGTGCGGCCGAAGGACGCCAGGATAGAGATCAGTCGTGCCCCGAAGAACCACCCAGGGGCAGGAGGGCGAGGCGTCGATGCCGAGGGAAGAATGTTACGGAATTATGGTCAGAGATCCGACCGGTTCGTTTCTCTGATACAGAGGCGGAGTATGATTCGGCGACAGAGCCCTCCCCCCAATCCCGCCAGTCAGGGGCAGGGGTAGGAATGCGGCACGTCAGCCTCGTACTTCCCGAGAGCGAGATCGACACGATCCCCACCTCTCTCCGAAGGTATATCCGGAGTAGCGAGGGCCTGGTAGACCCCCAAGGATCAAGCTTGCGGTTGGTACCCCGGCCCCTCCGGAAGCGCCTTCTGCCTCGGTCGGAGAAGTCGGAGACCTTTTCTAGGGACCGACGGTCGAACCACGATCTAGTGCACCCCTCGGCGAGCTCCGACGCTACGGTAGGATGTTCGTTCGCCGGCCCATCCTATCGTGATGTGGTAGCTAGGGCACCACCACCCTCAGGGGGCGGCCCGGGATATGGAGGCCAATCGGCCTGCTCGCCGTATTCACCTCCGGCCAGCCCGTCGGCCCGGCGGCCCGCCTCGGCACCACTGCCGGTTCCCCCGTCCATTCCCAGACTTTGAAGAGGACCAAGGAGACCTGGGTCCCGAGCTTGAGTCGTGGAGCTTCTGGACCGTCCATGCAGAGGGCCACTTCCCTGAGAAGTTTTGGCCAGTCGTAGGACCGGACTTTGATGCACCCGAATTGCTCACCCCGGATGAGTTCGAATGCTTCCGCCGAACTCTCCGGGAGACTCACTCCCGTCTTCACCGCTTACAAATGCCATATCCCGGGAGTCAAGTGCACCTGGAGGATATTGGTGAGCAGTGCCGTCAAATTGACCTGGCCACGCTCCCCGCGGTTCGGCACCCCGGGTCATTTGAGCACCACGAGGCCCTACAACAACGATGCATTGAGTGTTTTCAAGTACTCCGCAAGGTTATCGAGAAAGCCACTCCCCACGTGTATATCCGTGGATGGGGGCAGTACGCTGCCCTACGCTTCAGTGCGATTCACCGACAGCCCGATTCCCTGGGTGGCCCGGAGGGTACATCCCCAGGGACGGAAACAGTCAATATGGCTGACCTGTCAGGGGAGAGGAACGGTTTGGAACTTCTCGACGGGGGCTCTCCCCCCCGAAGACAAGCCGTTGTTGGATCCATCGGTGAGAGTTACTCGTCATCAGAGGAACCTCCTGGGACTCCCCGCACCCACTGAAGCACTGACGTTGAGCCGAAACGTCAGCAAAGGTAAAGAGCACGGCGAGGCTATAAAGCCCGCCGACCCGTCTGCCTCCACGCAGAGGGTAGATGAGGATCCCGAGAAGGCTATGATACGTTAACAGCTCACCGAGCAGAAGAAGCTAGTCGACCAGCTCCTCGCCGAGCGCGCTGCAGAACAGCGGCCTGACTACGGTGATCCTAGGCCAGGACAGTAGGGACAGGAACAACCACCCCTCGATGAGGCTCTCCCGGGCAACCGTGATTATGCCGTGTTCGCCGACAGGAGAGAGGCCATCGCCTATGGCAAGAAGGTGCGGTATGTTTTCACCACACCCTCCCGAGCGGCGTGGCTACCTGAGAGGACCCCGCTCGGATTCCTCCCGCTGCCCCAAGGGCCGCTCCGCCCGCCATCCCACGAGCTGCCGAGTTCGACGACCCGGTCGACGACCCGATTGAAGGGCCATGCAATGCGCTCGTGGTTAGAGATCCTCGCCAGGACTGGAACCCATGTCCGGACGATCCGATGGCGGCACTCACTGCCCGCTTGGAAGCCTTGGAGACTCGGCAAGTGGCAATCCCACCGGACAGCAAGCCATACCCAGCATGGGTGGATGACATGCCGGCGCCTCCGGGATTCGGGAATCCCACTTTTTCCCCCCTTCAACGGGATTGGAGATCCGCCACAAACATTTGACCCATTTCAACTCGAGGTGCGGGCCTATGATGGGGACTCCGGCACAGCAAGAGGCCGCTAAGCTTCGCTGCTTTGTCCAGATGCTGGAAGGGCTAGCATTTGTCTGGTACAGCCAGCTCCCCGTCGGGTCGATAACTAGCTGGGAGGACCTTCGTAGAAAATTCCTCTACCAGTTCAGTTCCACGACCCGGAAGACGAGTATCGCAGACCTCTTCAAGTGCAAGCAGAGGCCTGATGAGCGAGTAGCGGACTTCGTCGCCCGATGGAAGGGTCTCACGTATTCCCTCGACATGCCATTGACTCAGGAGCAGTTGCTGACAATGTGCGTCGGGAACGTCAAGACTGAGCTGGTCCCTTCCCTGATCACTCAGAATTGCCCCGGAGGGTTCAGGGACTTCTCAGACAAAGCTCAACGTCTTGAGGAAGCCCTGCAACAGGCCAGCCAGGCACACCCGCTGCCTCCTATGATTCCTGCAAGGAGAGCCAGCAGGGCTGAGCCCGCTGCTGTGGCCCAGATAGAGGCCCCCAGGCCATTGGAGCTGCTGCCGGCGAGACCAGCTCCACAGCCTCATAGGAATCCGCCTCCACGGGCTCAGTTCCCGGCCCAGCAGCGGCAAGCCTCAGAACCGGCCGGCCCCTCCGCGTAATGTACCGCCACAACCCAGGCGAGATAATCAGGGTCCACCTCCTCGGCAGACCCCTCCAGCCCCTCGTCAAGACCACGCTCCCAGGGGCCCGCGATACCTGACCTACTCATTTCATGAGGACCATGTCCCCAGTTATTTCCGGAGCGCCCTAGAGCAGAGGATTGTGCGACTGCCTGAGTGTTGGAGGCCAGAGGAGGCACATCTCACGGATAACCCCCGCTACTTGCCCCTACCATCGGGCCCTGGGGCACACCATCCAGCGGTGCTATTAGTTTAAGGATTGGCTCCAAGACCAGATTAACAACTATGTAATCAGGTTGGGCCCAGCTCCAGCACAAGTGGCGGGCGTGTTTGTGGGATCAGATGACGATATCGGCGATGAGGACGAATGGCAGCTGGTCTCCGACCGCGGGTCCCAGAAGTATAAAAACTGGATGGCCCGCAAGACGATCATTTGCGCCCATGGAATCATCCGTGCGCGCTTGAATCAGCCTGAGCCCCCAGAATCTGCGGGTGCTGCTTCGGCATCGTCGTCCCAGCCTGCCTCTTCCAAGAAGAGCAAACGGCGGCGGTGCAAGAAGGAAGAGCGCGCCCCGCCAGTTCCGCCACTATCCCGCACTATCGGCGATTTCATGCCCCCGGATATGGGGATACCTCCTCGGATCCGCCTCGTGGTGAATGATTCGTCTGATGACAGTATTGGGTACGCTTCGGTTAATACCGTCGAGCTGGTAAATCCCTTCTCGGTTCCCGACGTTGAAGAACACCAGGTGGACCTCCCTAGTGTCCCCGGTCGTCGCCACCGTCGGAGGAGCCGCAACAACAGGAGTCGCCGGGGCACAGCAGTTGGTACCTCCAGCCAGGCCATGCACGCCACTGCGACTAGGCAGCAGGCTCAAGACCGAGCTCAGCGTGCGCAGGCCCCCCATCCGGGGATGACGTATTCGCCTCCGCCACTGTTTGTGGTGTGGGACCAGGCAGAACCGCCTCAGCCGCGTCACAATCAGCTCCGTCCTGCCACGAGTCCATCCTGGCCTCTTGACCCCAGTACGGTGACCATTTCCCAGGCTTCAACCAATGAACAGCGAGATGCGCCAAGCACCAGTCGGCCGCCGGTCCAACCGGCAAGGCCCGTCATGCTTCCAACCGCAGAGAAACCTCCTGTAACCAGGGGCTCGCGCTTGGCCAAAAAGCATGATGTCCTGAAGCACTTGGCCGACATCCCAGCGAGACTCTCCATCCTTGAGGCTCTGCGCATGTCATATGAGATGCGCGAGGCACTCGCTGAAGCCCTGAAGAGCCCCCTCCAGTTTGAGACAGAGGTTGCGGCTGCAGAGGCCTTTCACGCCGAAACGATCGAGGACGCCGAATGCCAGGCAGTTATCTCGTTCTCTAGTAAGGATGAAGACCCTCCTATACAGGGGAACATTCGTCCGCTGTATGTTACCGGCCAGTTCAATGGCCTTGAAGTCCGGCGATGTCCTGTCGACACGGGGTCTGGGATTAACCTGATTCCAACTCGGACGCTCCGGAGATTGGGGTTGTCTGAGGATGACTGGATCCCCTCCGACCTCAGGATCCAGGGGTACGACCGCACCGAGCAAACTCCGGTCGGCAAGATACGTTTGAAGACCCAGTTCGGTGACTTGGTTGCCAACACCGAATTCATGGTGGTCTCTCAGGACACTGCGTATAACGCATTGATGGGCAGGCCATTGCTCCACCTTCATGCGGCGGTTCCCTCATCATACCACCAATGCCTCAAATACTCCCTTAACGGTCGAGTAGGCGTGCTTCAAGGAGATGCCTCTCCTTTTGCCTCATTGGAAGCTCGCTATCTGGGCGCGGACTATTACAAGAGCAAGGATAAGCAGATCCTGGCAGGTGAGGTCGAGCCTTTCACTGTTGCAAGTGATCCCTGGGCAAGTTTGGATGACGCTTACGTCCTCCCGATTCAACGGTTGGACGTAGCAATGGTCTCGACGGCTTGCGAGTCTCCTGATGAGATGACCGCGACCGCCCATGCCAACACCAGCGGCCCAGCAGGATCTGGTAGCCCCAATGCAGTTGCCAACGCAGTCTCTCCCGTGGACGATCCCTCCCCGAGTGGAGAGGACGTGGAAGATGCACCCCCAGCCTTTGAGGAGGGCGTCTCCGCCACGGTCGATGAGTTAGTACAAGTGAACCTTGGAACCGAAGCAGATCCGAGACCCACATTGGTCAGTGCCGCCATGCCCTCTGAGGAGCGGCAGCAGTACGTGGACTTTCTCAGGCAGCACCGTGATGTGTTCGCTTGGGGCTATGATGAGATGTCGGGGCTAGATCCTCAGGTAGCCGTCCACCGCCTTGGTCTCCCGGCGAACCATCGCGGGTTCAAGCAGCCTCCCAGGAAGATGCACCCATTTCACGGTGCCATGGTTGAGGCAGAAGTTGACAATCTTATCAAAGCCAACTTCGTGAGGGAAGTTCAGTACCCCAAATGGCTGGCCAACATTGTGCCGGTCAGGAAGAAGAACGGGCAGATCAGAATCTGCATCGACTTCCGCGATCTCAACCGCCACTGTCCGAAGGATGATTTTCCCCTTCCAGTGACAGAGCTGTTGATTGACGCCACGGCAGGGTTCCAAGCCCTCTCCTTTATGGATGGATACTCCGGATACAACCAAATCCGGATAGCCCCTGAGGATGAGGAGTTCACTGCCTTCCGGGCCCCCCAAGGTACCTTTTGTTACCGGGTCATGCCCTTCGGCCTGAAGAATGCATGTGCCACCTATCAACGGGCGATGCACCGCATATTCAAGCCAATCCATGGCACACTGGTGGAATGCTACGTCGACGACTTGGTAGTCAAATCGCGCCAGCGTCAGGACCATCTCAAAGATCTTGAGAAAATGTTCGGCTTCCTCCGGTCTCGTTGCCTGAAGATGAACCCGTTGAAGTGTGCCTTCGGGGTCACCTCCGGAAAGTTCCTTGGATTTGTGGTAAGATACCGGGGTATTGAGATCGACCCAGAGAAGATCAGGGCGATTAGCCAGATGCCTCCCCCAGGTAACATCCGGGAACTGCAAGGGTTCCAAGGCCACTTAGCCTATATACGCCGATTCATCGCGAATCTGGCCGGCAAGTGTAAGCCCTTTTCTCGGCTCATGAAGAAAGGTGCCACCTATGTATGGGATAAAGAGTGTCAGACCGCTTTCGAGGAAATCAAGCAGTACCTGCTGCAACCTCCGGTTCTGATGCCGCCTGTATCCGGGAAGCCGCTGGTCCTCTATGTGACCGCCCTGGAACGGTCCCTTGGCGCCCTTCTCGCCCAGAAGAACAACGAGGGAACAGAGAATAGCCTCTATTACCTCAGTCGCATGCTCCTCGATGCGGAAGTCAGATATTCCCCCATTGAGAAGAGCTGCCTGGCGCTCGTATTTACCGTACAGAAATTACGACACTACTTGTAGCACCATGAGGTACAGTTGGTTTCTCGGGTAGACCCGTTGAAATATATCCTGAGCCGGCCTATGTTGACTGGCCGTCTAGCGCGGTGGGCTGTGATTCTCCAGCAGTTCGACATCAGGTATGTGTCTCAGAAGGCCATCAAAGGGCAAGCATTGGCAGACTTTTTGGCTGCTCACCCAACCTCCGCGGATCAGCCGCTGGATCTAGGCTTTCTTGATGAGGCCATTCTCTCGGTCGATCGAGCCGGTCCATGCTGGCAGATGCACTTTGACGGTGCCTCCCGGAGCCCCACCGGTAGAAGGCTCGATAATCCTAAGCTCAACAGAGTGGGCTTGGGTATTGTCTTCATCACCCCGGAGTAAGCCGTGCTGCCATACTCTTTCCTGTTGTCAGAGGGCTGTACCAACAATGAGGCGGAATATCATGCCCTCATCACTGGCCTCGAGTTAGCTCTCGAGATCGACATGCCCCATCTGTGTGTGAAAGGGGACTCCGAGCTGGTTGTTAAGCAGATCAATGGAGACTATGTTGTCAGGAAGCCGGAACTTGTGCCATTGCTGGAGTGCACCCTCCTTCTGATGGCCCGGTTCCCTTCTCGGCCAGAAATTGTCCATATTCCCCGGTCGCAGAACGGTCGAGCAGATGCTTTGGCCAGCCTTGCTGCGTCACTTGCAGAGCCTGAACAGGATAACCTGATCGTCCGCGTGACGCACCACAGGCTCATCGCTCCCGTTATCCCGGAGGGAGATCGCGGCCCGTCGGTAAGTAATCTCACCGCGGTTGCCCCTGTGCCCGGAGCCCCGAGTACCCCAGATATGGCAGTCGAATCAGCCCCTGATTGGAGGACGCCTTTGGTTGAGTACCTCCAACATGGCATTCTCCCGTCGGATCGGGCCGAGCGCGAGCGGGTTCGACGCCGCGCATCGCAGTTTGTCCTCCAGAGCAGTCCCGGCCTGGAGCAGATCCTCTATAGACGCGGATTTGATGGTGTTCTCCTCTGTTGCCTTCAGGGAGTTGAGATCCCACGAGTCATGCAAGAGGTTCATGCTGGTTCATGCGGTGCCCACCAGACTGGGCCGAAGCTGTCCCACCAAATTCGGAGGTTAGGATACTTTTGTCCCTCCATGATCCACGACTGCATCGAGTATGCCGGGAGGTGCCATGTGTGCCAGGTTCATGCGAACTTTGTGCATCGGCCGCTGGAGCCTCTCCATACCACAAGGTATTCTTGGCCCTTTGCAGTCTGGGGGATGGACGTTGTGGGACCCTACCCGCCGGCGACGGCTCGCCAGTACCGGTTCATTCTGACCGCCACGGACTTCTTCTCCAAATGGGCAGAGGCGATCCTACTCAGAGAGGTCAAATCCTGTTCGATCGCTGACTTCGTGACCTCCAACACCATTTATCGATTTGGGGTGCCTCACGCTATCCTCACGGATAACGGAACCAATTTCTGAGCAGCCGAGTTGAAGAAGTTGTACGCCAAGTACAACATTAGCTCGAACCATACATCTCGCTATCATGCGCAGGCGAATGGACAGATCGAGGCGTTTAACAAAACCCTCTCTATCATTCTGCAAAAGATGGTTGGTCAGAACAAGAAGAGTTGGTCGGACAAGCTCCCCAACGCCCTCTGGGCTTATCGGACGACGACTCGCAATTCCACCCAGATGACCCCTTATTCCCTGGTGTATGGAGCTGAGGCCATCCTGCCCATCGAGATCCAGTTATCGTCCTTGCGCACTGCGGTCTACGACCAGCAAGCGCCGGACAGAGCTGCTGAAGCCCGTCTAGTCGAGTTGGAAGCACTGGATGAGAATAGACTTCGCGCCTTGCACAACATGGAGAGGCATCAAAGCAGAATGGCTCGAGATTTCAATAAGAAGGTTCGCCTCCGCTCCTTCATGCAGGGTGACCTAGTGCTAGCCTTAAGAGTGCCAATGATCCCCGGCAGGAAGCCACCCAAGTTGGAGCCCAAGTGGGAGGGACCTCTTGTCGTCCACAAAGTTTATCCCAATGGTGCGTACTCCCTAGCGACTATGGATGGTGAGCGTGTCACTCCTCCCACCAACGCTAGGTTCCTCAAGCAGTACTTTGTCTGAGTGTACTACATCCTGCACGACGTTAAACTGCATACGTCCTTCACGACGTTAAACTGCATACGTCCTGCACGACGTTAAACTTCCCAGCATATCGTCCGCGCGGCAAGACGTTAAACTGTCAAGCATCTTCGTCCACGCTGCAAGACGTTAAACTGCCAAGTGCTTCGTCCAACATGACGTTAAACTGTACATCATCCCGCATGACGCTAAACTGCACCACGTCCAAGCAACAAGACGTTAAACTGTTCAGCATTCGTCCCGCATGACGTTAAACTGCCTCTCAAGAACTACGTGTGGCTTGATTCCCATCCTTATGGGATACGTAGGACCGCCTGAACATTCATGTTTCAGGCCCAGCCCCATCCTTCGGGAATTTCCATCCCACCTCGGGCCCTTGGCCCAGTTGCCTCTAGGTATGTGGCGTATGCTGTGGACGCGGGGCTACGCCCTCATTCACATCAGTTTGCTCGCCACGCTGTACGCCCCCCACGTTTGGGGATGCCTCTTGCTCCCCCTTTTTTCTCTTTTCGTCCTGAATGACGTTAAACTGCACTTCAAGAACTACGTGCGGCTTGATTCCCATCCTTATGGGATACGTAGGACCGCCTGGACATCCATGTTTCAGGCCCAGCCCCATTTCTCGGGAATCTCTATCCCGCGTTGGGCCTCTGGCCCCAGTTACCCTCCTTTTTGTGCGAGGCGTGTGGCGTAAGCGGGGGGTTATGTCCTCATTCGCGTTGGTCTGCTGGCCGCGCCATACGCCTCCCCCGTGTGTGGGACTACCTCACACCCCTCTTCGTCCTGCATGACGTTAAACTGCCTCTCAAGAACTACGTACGGCTTGATTCCCATCCTTATGGGAGACGTAGGACCGCCTGGACGCTTGTGTTTTAGGTCCAGCCCTGTCTTTTGGTTGATCACAGGGATCTGATGTCTTTTGTTTGCTCTCAGGGTGAGTCCTCCGACCCTTTCCGGCGATCTGTTAACAAGTTTTGGGTACTTCGGTCTATGACCCGTGGTGTCGGATTCAATCCCGACAAGTACTGTGTTGCTTGTCGGGCCTCGCGCTTCCTCTTGTTTGAGCCTTCACTCAAATGGATCCTCGTTAGCAGTTTGGGTACGATGCCTCAGTGATCTCCTACCGCTCCGGGTCGATTTACCGGTGGGTCCTGGGCCGCAAATCGATATGAATCCTGCGATTGATCGGTTGATGCTCGTTTGCTTGCCCCGTTCTAGGCTGACACGATCGGATGTTGTGTTGCGAATATGGTCAGCGACATCCTTGATCGCCATGTCAGCTTTATTTAGGCTCCGAACATTGGTTGCGCGGTCCTCATCACACTCCGCCTTTGTGCGTTGTAGTGGAATCTCGACACTCTCTTCATACTGACCTTCAGTACACCTTTACACGTTAGGCAGGCCAACCAGGGTAATGGTGTTTGTCGAGGCTCCCATGATCTGAGCCCCAAAGATATACGCTGATGTCCTCCCTAAGGGCCATGTGTAGCTGGACCCTCGTCCCCATAAGGAGGAAGGAGTCGCCCGAACAATCGCGTTCTGGGCCCAGTATATCTGGAGGCTAGCATCTCTGCCCCTCGGGTGATGGACATACGCAGGCCCCTATCCCAGGGTCCTTCTCCTGGAATCGTGCGTGACCGTAGGGCTGGGTATGTTCCCACCTCCGCTGAGTCCGCCATATCGCAATACGCGGATTCCTCCATGGTCCGAACCACACGACCTTAAACTGTGTTGTCTGGTCCTACCACATGACCGTAAACTGTGATCGTCTTGGCCGCCCGACGAGAAACGGCACTGCATCGTGATGTTCTCCTCAGGGGACACTCACGTTGGGCGCTGGTTAATAACCACGCCATTCATCAATGCCTTTCGTGGCTTGATTATTGTGGCGACGCCAGGGATTCCTTAATCATAGGCATGTCGCTGCACAAAGAAAAACCATCCATCTTTAAGGACAAACAAGAAATATCAAATACCGCTTCTTCTGTGTGTGAGGGTCAGACCCGCACCCTTCCCCGCGCTGGTGCCCGATTGTGTTGCGCCGCTCTTCAAGAACTACGTGTGGCTTGATTCCCATCCTTATGGGATACGTAGGAACGCCTGGATGTTTGAAACTCCGGGTCCAGCCCCCCACCTCTTAGAGATTCCCCCTTCTCTGGGGAATCTGCCGCCTTCAGGCCACCCTCAAGGCGTGTCCCTCGACCCCTTGCAGTGGTCCACTGGTGTCAAGAGTACTCTGGTTTATTTCCAGGAGGGTCAGGTTCAGCTTGGTCGGGTTCTTTCCATTTTCAGGCTTCATGCTCCCTTTCATTCGGACCCATCGCCTACGCCCTGGGTGGAGCCCCCGTGAACGGTTTGGACACAATGCCTTATTGCTCTCCCACCGACTCGGGCGGGTGCCCCCAATGGCCTCGGGCAGCAAATCGATATGAATCCTGCGATTGAGAGGTCGATGCTCGTTTGCGGCCTCATTCCATCAACGGTTAGTGCGATATTGATGCTGCTTTTCCGCCACGGTCGGTAGTACTCCCATGTCGTTACGCCGGTGCCCCCAGTCCTTGAGTGAATTGCCGCATGATTCACATCACATTTTCCACCTCCCCTTCTGACCAGGCGAAATCTCGACACTCTTGACACTATCCATCAGTGCATCTTCGCATATCCAGGGGATAGGACCACGATGCGGCGTACTTTGAGGTTCCTATGGTCCGAGCTCTAAGACCTTAAACTAAGATCTAGCCCTATGGTCCGAGCTCTAAGACCTTAAACTAAGATCTAGCCCTATGGTCCGAGCTCTAAGACCTTAAACTAAGATCTACCCCTATGGTCCGAGCTCTACAACCCTAAACTAAGATCTCCCCAAATGGGATTCTGCGTCCTGCATGACGTTAAACTGCATTTTCAGAACTACGTGTGGCTTGATCTCCAGCCTGATGGAGTACGTAGGAACGCCCGGACATTCCGACTCGGGTCCAGCCTCAGGGATCGCTATGTCCCGCCCCTCCTCGTCGCCGGCCGTCTGGCCTGACTTCGGGTAGAGTGGTGCAGTTGTGATATTCTCCCCGATTCAGCTCGGGATGCCCCATCGCAATGATGGGAAGCGACAGTTTCCTCGTCAAATAGGTTCTGTATGAGAATTGGGGTGATTCACGGCCAGATTATTGCATCCGCCTAATACGCTTTCCCCACGGTGGCGCAATTTTGAGAGCGTTGGATTCTGTCCGAACAAATCGTCACTTCGCCCCACGCTTCGCATGCCCTGTTGATCTGGATTTCCACCCTTGTGCCTGAAGGAACCCCCAAAGCGGCATTGATGATGACATGTGATCCGCCTCCTGCAATATGGATGATGACCTTCGGTCCGTCTATCGCAGTAGTATGGTCGATTGATCCATTGTCCGCTTGCCATCTTGGGCATTTCCTGGAAGGCCAACCGTTGTGGATTTCTGAATTCGGGACACGCGATTCACCCTTTCTCATTTCCCTATGTTCGGATAAAATCTCAACGCCCCTAGCGTTGTCTCGCTCGTGTGTCGGAACAAGTTGGGGGGATGATACATTGATTAGGCTTGAGGTCTCCTTTCCTAGGAATGACCTCCCTCTTTTCCCTAGAAATCCAGGCCCAATTGTGGATTCCTGAAGCTTGGTTAACGCTCCCGCGAGACAATGGATTGTGGTTGAGCATGTTAAGCCAAAAGATGCAGATAAATATGGTGATTCATACAAATGGATCGAAATATTGAGTAGCGGAAGCAAATGTTTTGGGAATGGAAAAACAAATCCCCTAGGGATTAGTGTGCTGGATAAGTCTTTCTAACGCCGCTACCCTTTGGCTGGCGGCCTCCAGAGCTGCTTCTCGCTCTCTATGTGCCCTCTCCTCGTCGGCGGTCGCAGCACGCAGTTCATCGATGCTGGCCTGTGCACGCTCCCGCTCGACTTGAATTGTGACCATCTGTTGGCCCGCCTCCGTCAGCTGTACCTGGGCGTCAACCAGCTCGGCTGCTAGTTGCTCCACAAGCTCGGTGCACGTTGCGACGAAGGCCTCCTTCTCTGCCGCCTGCCCTTCGAGACACCGGACTTCCTGCTCCGCCGCGAGGAGCGCCCGCGTGTTCTCCGACATGTCCCGACATTGTGCGACGTCGGCACGCTGGCGGCTCTCGCGCATCTTTTCGGCCATGAAATCATGTACCGTCAGATGGAGGCGTTGAGCATCAGCTACCCCGGCACACAGGAAGCGCTGCCAGGTTTGGAGTGACCCCATGCGCCCCAGCCACTCCGATGGGTCTTGCTTGAGGAAGCGCTGGATGCACTTCGACCCCCTTCGGCGCGCTATCCGGCTCTCTCGACCGCCTCCGCGTCCGAGTCATCCATCTCCTCGGGGTCGGCAGGCCGGTAGGCAGGGAAGGCAGCCAGCAGGTCTGCTGCAGGGTCCGCCCCTGGGATGTCCTCACGGGGGATAGGTTCCCCAACATCTGGGCGACCTTCTTCTCCCACCCCAGCGGCGTTGACACCCTCGTCAGCCCCCGACCTCTCTCTGACGGCAGCACCGCCAACGTCCGTAGCCCCCTGATCAGCAGTTGGTGGGGCCGGCTCGGTTTGGGAAGTCTGTTCCGGAGCAGGCGGCATGTCTGCCACCGGTCCACTCGTAGATGGCCCGGGTTCGGTAGCCCGACGGGCCTCCAGTCCTAAGATCACTGCGCAAGGCATGCCGTGGTTAGTCACGGATCGTCAATGGCAGACACCAGCAGTAAAGTAAGGAGACTTACGGGAGTTCAGAGCGTCATCTTCCGCTATCCCGGTCGCCGCAGGAACAATTGCACCAGGGGACCCCTCAGCGCTTGTCAGTTCAATGATGGGTGTCTGGCCCCCTCCTTGTCCTGCTGGCGCCTCTCCTACTCCCACTGAGGACGTCTGACCAACATCCGTGTGCTCCTGAGAACGGTGGAGAAATGGGTTAGAAGCTGCATAAGAGAATGGATGAAGCAGGTTGAGTAGGGATAGAAGCGGACCTCGAGGAGCTCAGTGACATCAACATTGTCAGAGCCGGCCACCTCGCCGCTCTCCCGCGGGCTCCCCCTATGGGACCTTCCCTCGGAGCCTTCATCCTCCCCCGTCTCCTCCTCTTCTTCGGAGTCGTTACTGTCATCTTCTCCCGGCGGCATCTGTTCTGGAGCGGGTTCTAGACCGAGCATCACCTTCACCAGAAGGGATGTCTCCGCACGCTGACCACGTTGGCGCGCGTACTCGTCCATGGCCGTCAGATACGCATACTGATGGTTGAATTCCACCCTGTCGGCGATCTGGAGGCGCCCGACCTCGGGCAGATAGATTCCTTCTCTGAGTATCTTTCGCCAGATGACGTCGGTCCCCAGTGACTGCCGCAGGGTCATCCAGGCCGACCACAGCGCCGGGAAGACTGCATCGTGGGAGGGTTCGAGCAGACGCCTTACCTGCTTCCCGGGCCGCTCTTCGACCACCGCACGCGCCATCTCTCTGGGCGCCAAGGTCGTAGCGGCAGCCTGCGATGTACCCTCCACCGAAGTCCCTGCTCGCGCCGGCTCCGCTGCTTGGCGCGCCTCCATTCTCCCCCGTGTGGCGACGCTTCGCCTCCTTCCTTGACGCCCGTTCTCCGCACGGGTGACCTCGAGCCGCCTAACTAGCTTCCGTAGAAGCCCCTCGGGGTACGCGATGGCCCAGTATTCGGCGTACTCGGTTGCCAAGCCTGCGTCAACCCCGGTAGGAGGGAGAGTGATGACGTCGCCAGAGCCAAAGGCGGCGAACATCAGCCACATCTGACGAAGGACGCCAGGGTTCGTCTCCTCCCGGACAGCAGTGAATACCCTCTTCGGCATCCGTTGAAGGCACCCGAACTGCCTGGCGAACCGGGTTGGCACGTAGGGCTCGCAGATCACCTTCCCGTCGATCCGAGCCACGAGCACCCCGCCCCGCATGTTCAGGAAGTACTCGTGCTGCTCCAGCGGACCCTGCCCGTTGTCGATCATTTGGCCAACGGGAGTGGGGAACAGGCTGAAGTTGAAATTGGCATGATTGCCAATCCGAATCCTCACGCCCTCCTCACTTAGGGTCATCGGAGCGACCCCCGCAATGTTCAGCAGGGAGGGTCGCAGGCCGTTTCCCGGAGGAATGATGGCGTTCGGAAACGTGTACCCACCAAGGTGAGCAGCCACCCAGCCGTGGAAGAATTGGAAGGGCCCACAGATCCTTCGTGGCGACCCCCCTCGCGAGATGCGTCCCAGGATGGCATACAGCTTCGCCAGTACTGGGACCTCGAGGTTGTATCTTTTGTTGGCGGCCATAGCGCCCGCCATCGCCAGTGTCGTCGGGCGAACGCCCATTCTCGCGTCCCGCACTGGCAGGAGCCACCCACTCAGAAAGGCGGCCAGGAACGCCGCGTACCGGACATTTGGGTCCCGGGCCTCGATGACGCGGTACCCCCATGAGCGGTAGTCGCCTGTCTCCAGGACCCGCTAGTACGACCCGTTCCGGCTCCTCTGAGCCGCGGTCGGGCACCACTTCCCCCTGCCTGGCATCTTGACCGCCGGGTCATGCTCCAAGAACTGGCCGAACCACTCCTTGTAGGCTATGTCTTTCTGGAAGTCCTTGATCCCGAGCCGCTGCGTAGCCAGGTCAAGCAGATGCCAGGTCAGAATGGGAGTCCGTGACCTGTCTTCCCAGGTGTTCTTCAGTGGCAGGAACTCATCGTACTGGTAACCCTCCAGCGGGATACATCCGATGCAGTGGATGTCCAGAGACCGATACCGACCTCCCCATGGTGAAGGTGGAAGGTGTTGGTATCCGGGGACCAGCGGGTGAACAGCTCCGGCCCGAGCTCGGACTGCTGGTAGAAGTGGAACTACGACGTCCACACCGCCTCAAACAGGCCGATGTACCGCAGCTCCTCCGCGAAGTGATCGCAAGTGTGGCGTACCCAGAACGCCCAGGCCCACTCACTGATGAAATTTCCCCTAGACCGCAAGTCCCAGTCCTTCAGCCAGCACTTGGTGTCGTCGGTGACACTCTGGCGATATATGCTCGAGTAGAGGGCTGGAGAGTTATCCGCAGTAGGCTCACTTCCGACGATGGTTCGCGTCCTCGGGTTCAGGACATAGACATCCAAGTGTCTGGTCTCCCTGGAAGGATGTCCATTGTTGGTGATGTTATAGCGGAGAAGTTCGTCCTCCCGAGTCACCCAGGTCCGCGGCGCATCAACCTCAAACCCTGGCACCGGAACCTCATCTAGGTTGCCGAAGTTCCAGAGCGGCAGGTTGTCCGACATTGGATATGACTTCTGGGCCGGCGTCAGCAAGTCGATCAAGGATTGATTGTTGGAAACAATCTCCTTGGCTCCGTAGACCTCCTCGTTCATCGCCATCTCAGCTCTGCGAGTGGCGGCATCCCCCTCATTTCCTTGGTTCGCGGCCATGTCAGAAGCTCCGGAAGTCGTGCGGGTAAAGGGATGAAGCGTGCGGGATCGGACGAGGCTGGTAGAGAAGTTTGAGAGTTGGCGCGCAATCCTAGTGGACGGCGCGCAATCGGGAAGTCCGTCGCGTAAAACCCCGGGTGTTCGCGCAAAAGCAGGACGAATTCCGGACAGGTTTGCGCGACGAGCGGACGAATTCCACGCCGGAAAAGGCAATTTCGCGCATGAGATCTTAGAGGCTTATCGCGCGGAAGGCCAGTGTACGGTGCGGGGGACCCAGGGCCCCTATTTATAGGCAAAGCCGGGAGTCCGCGCTGCGCGGAAAGCGCTTTGCGCGACCGCAGCGGAGAATTTCGCGCCCGACGCCCTTTTTTGCGCGCCACAGTCCCGCGCCGCCCAGGACTTCGGCATTCCGGCGTCTCCCTCGGAACCCAATCATTGCGACCTCTCGCCGATCAGATTCCGAGGGGGGGCTTTTGTAGACGCCGGAAAAGTCCGTTGTTCCCAAACAAAGCTCCGGATGCGGAAAACGAGGTCATATTTGGAGTCGGAAGCTTGTTTCGGAGGGCCCGGAGGCCTTGCGCGGAATTTTGGAGACCCGCGCGCAAAGCTGATGAGCCGCGCGCAAACCTCCCGGGATGCGCGCAATACGCTGGGCCGGCGCGCAATTTTGCGCGCCAGTGGCCCGCGCGGCTCCCCTTGCGCGCCGGGCCCGATTCCGCGCCCGCGAAGAGAATTTCGCGCCCGCAACCGGGATTCCGCGCCAGGGGTTGCCTATAAATATAAGGCGACCCCGACGTTTTGAATGTTGCCAGAATTCGAAAGGTCTCTCGTGCGCGCAATCCAACCCCTTCCGCGCGCAATGCCGATCTTTAGGTAACCTCTTTTCTTTCGCGCAATAAGGCCTCGGGGTTCGCCTTCACGCGCAATCCCTTGGGCCCCTTTCCTTTGAATAATTTTTCACCCTAAGGCCTTCGCGCGCAAAAGAAGCCTCTTGCGCGCAATTACCCCCCGGGTGCGCGCAATCCAGCCTGATTGCGCGCACCCCCCATTTTCAAAGTGGCCATTCGATTAAAGAATGAGCCGTTGCCCCCGCACGCTGTCCGAAGCCCGGTGCGCGCAATATCTACCTTCCGCGCGAAAAGCGCTGGCCCAATGGCGTGCCAGCCCGTCCATTTGCACGCCGACCCACGGTATTGCGCGCAAAGCTCCTCTTTTGCGCGCAAAACACCAGGGTCGCCCCCTTTGACCCCCTTTGGGTACCCGCCTGCGTGGCGCCCGATGACCCTCATCCTGGGTGCCTGCACCGTGCGTCGTCTTCCCGTGCGGTCCCCCCTAGGCCTGCGCGAAGTGACACGGACCTATCGGCGACTTCAACGTCCTGCACGACGTTAAACTGCACACGTCCCGCACGACGTTAAACTGCAGACGTCCTGCACGACGTTAAACTGCACATGTCCTGCACGACATTAAACTGCATACGTCCCACACGACGTTAAACTGCATTCATCCCAGCTACAAGACGTTAAACTGTACGCTATTCATCCTGCATGACGCTAAACTGCACCACGTCCTGCATGACGTTAAACTGCATAGGTCCAAGCTGCATGACGTTAAACTGCCAAGCATCCTCGTCCGCGCTGCAAGATGTTAAACTGCCAAGCATCTTCGTCCTCAACACACGACGTTAAACAGTACTTCGTCCGGCAAGACGTTAAACCGTCCGCTTCTTCCTCAACACACGACGTTAAACTGTACTTCGTCCGGCAAGACGTTAAACCGTCCGCTTCGTCCTCAACACACGACGTTAAATTGTACTTCGTCCGGCAAGACGTTAAACCGTCCGCTTCACCCGATCCCGTGCCGCGCACGAAGGGTCCTCCCGGTTTGGATGTGGCCCCCACCCGCTCGTCTCTGCAGGGATGTCGGGATTGGAGTGGCCTTCGCCCACGGGGGTAGAGTGTTACAAACAGAACGAACTACGTGGACTTTGATCCCTGTCTTCTAAACAGGGTACGTAGGAAGCCTCTCCGAGGTTCAAGCCCGCCACCTGGTCGTCCCTGTCGTATTTACGTCGGTTCGTCCATCAGTAGACCCCTCCTGGGTTCACAGTTGTGTCGATTCACCTATGAATCCGCTCTGTGGGGGACTGCACGTGTGTATCTCCATTGTGCTTCCCCACCGCCTCGATCTCCTTGTGAGTCGGCTTGCCAACGTCCAGCATGACGTGAAACTGTGATCCACCAGGCCGTTCCATCTCCCTCTGTGCAAGGTGGTTCGGTTCAATCCTCCGCCCGGCGGCCTCGATCTCCTTGTGAGTCGGCTTGCCAACGTCCAGCATGACGTGAAACTGTGATTCACCAGGCCATTCCACCCCCCTCTGTGCGAGGTGGTTCGGTTCAATCCTCCATCCGGAGGCCTCGATCTCTTCGTGAGTCGGCCTGCCGACGTCCAACATGACGTTAAACTGTATATCCGAACTACGCTGACTTTGATCCGCGCTAACGCGCGGTACGTAGGAAGCCCCTACGGGGTCCAAGCTCTTCACTCCATCATCCACCCTGATCCTTACCCGGGCCGCCACATCCCGGTGGGGTCATGCCATTTCATTCCACTCCACTTCACTCGGGAAGCCGCCCATGTGCTGGCCCCAGCGTCGGAGGTTCCCCGCAAGGGGTTCTGTCATCTGATCCACTCCTCGTGTTGATCAGTCTGATGCCGTCCCCGCTGGACGTTAAACTCGCGGCATACCCCGTGTTAAACATGGGAAGCTGAGGAAAACCTCAGGTAACACAGTTCCCCGCACCCAGTGCGGGATGCCTCAGGCCATCATGCCTTCGAGAGGCCCTATTAGGGACGGAAGGCAGACATGCAGAGTCGCAGTGTCAAGACACGCCCCCAACACCCAGAGCCACCCGGTCTCCTCACCGCAGGTTGCTGCCCCGACCAGACTCCTTGGGGCGTCCGGGCGGAAGTAGTGTAATTAACCGGTGTCCAAGAAGATATGGCGCTGGGAACGAGATTCACGAACATTCTTAAATCTATGAGGGAGACCCGGATTAGGCGACGAGTTCCGAGGAGACGTCCACGGGAGGAGGAGCCGACATCCCATCATCCCGGTTTCGATCAAGGAGCACACGCCCCTGAATAAGGGACGGATGCCGCCCGCCCTTGGAAAGCGGGACTGCGGGGCCACAAGCCGCGCGCCTATCCCCTCGGGTCGACGGGTGCACGCGCGAACGCGTCCTGGCGGAACAGCGTAACCCGACGCACATCCGCACCGAAACAGCGGGTTATTCATATTAACCATGATCCATTAGTAAAATGAGATATGTTTTTCATTCTAGTTCATAAATAAAAATTATATTTACTTGTATTCTTTTTCGTAATGATATTTGGGCTTTCTAAAAAGAGAGAAATTGTTGAGTAAATAAGGTTTAATTAGGAATGTTCTATTCTTATTTATTTTCAAAATATAAAAAACTTTATCATAAGAAAAATGGTTTTTCTATAAGGATTATGTTCATAACAAAATTCCACTTCTGTAAGGAAATTATTTTCATTACCATTTCTTCATTGTTTCATTTTATAATCTCAATAAATGTAACACATTTTATTCCTAAAGTCTAAAATTCAGATTTTTATGTAAATCAATGAAATTTTAAAATTCAATGGACATTGAGTGTACTGTTTTCCGGTTCTGAATCATATGCAATTCAGACATCGAATTCTATGAAATTCAGTTTCTGAGTTCTCAGAAAATCAGTGTCTGAATTCTCTAATATTCAGAATCTAAATTCTATGATATTTAGATTCCGAATTATCTGAAATTTACACTCTGAATTATATGAAATTCATGTTCTGATTTCTCTAAAATTATGACTCTAAATTCTCTAAAATTTGAACTCTAAATTCATCATAATTTAGACTCCAATTTTTTCTGAATTCAGACTCTGAATTCCGTAGAATTGAGACACCAAATTCCTTAAAATTTAGACTCGAAATTCCTAACAATTCAGACTCCTAATTCATCATAATTCATACTCTGAGTTCATCCAAATTAATAATTTTAATTCCTCCTAATTCAGACTCTGTGTTCCTCAGAATTCAAAATCAAAATTCCTCAAAATTAAGAGAATTGATTCCTAAAAATTATGATACTAAATTCATTGCAATTCAATCTTTTGTATCTATATATATCTGATTTTAAATTATTTTTAAAAAAGAATTCGAATATACATTTCTTATAGTATTTGATTGTTTATTTAATTAGATTCTGAATTCCATTTTTCCTTAGTATCCGAAAAATAGATTCAGATAAGTAACCTAATTTTCATTACACTTGTTGTAAAACAATGTCATAGAATCTGTTTCTAACTAATCATTGTTTCAGTGACACATGTATAGGTCCCCCTGAAATTTAAGGAAAAATAGGACTATTGGAGGAGGGATCCAACCGTTGGAGAAGTTCTTATAGATAATATCTCATTTCAACAATGTAATAATCGAGAATCTAATGTTGATCATTCTAGAGATTGCTTGTTACTAA
Organism: Viscum album; assembly: GCA_963277665.1. NCBI lineage: Eukaryota > Viridiplantae > Streptophyta > Magnoliopsida > Santalales > Viscaceae > Viscum > Viscum album. The sequence goes on from OY728160.1 coordinate 96,303,414, forward strand.
TGTTATTTCTAAAAATAGAGACTCCCATTCATTATGCAGACTGAAAATATTTTTTAGTGTGCTTCGTGCGATAGTGATTATTGCTGAGTAAAATATAGGGGTGCTAGGGATAGGAAGAAAGATGTGTCGACTACCTTAACAATCGAGGACTTATAGTAATAGGAAGACAGAGGTTCTGAATAACATAAAGATCAAGTGATTACATGGACAATAAAATGATTCTGATAATCCTATCGAGGTCTTCCCCTTATGTGGGTGAGAAATTTTTTTAAATGGATAAATCAAGATACCATTATCCATGTTTTTTGGATACCCTACTCTTTGGGTTAAAATGTTTAATACTTGTTTCATATTTTGTTTCATGCTTTTTCTATTGAATTTTGATAAAAGAATAAATTATAACATCCTTATACTTTCTTGTACTTATGTATGATATGATAATTTAGATTCTATTTTCGTGAAGATAGAATATGTTCCTTATCAACGTTCCGTATGTTTCATTTCTGTAACCATATTTCTAGAACATAGAATGTATTTTTAGTTGAACTAAAATATATATTATAAATTTAATTTGGTTAACATTGTTAAAAATCGTTTCCCTTAAGGTTAATAACAAATTTCATTGAACATAAAATTCACCCCCCCCCCCTCTTTTAATTGACCATCTACATTCATATTTTAGTCCTACAATGATTACCATCTTTCACTACTATGTCCCACCATTTATGACATGTACCCGACAATATAAATGAAACACACATAATCCTAAATTCCTCATGAGTGTTAAGTATATAAAATATTAAATATATATTCATATGAAACTCCCAATAAAATTTATGTTCCATGATATCATAGAAAGAAGGAGTCATATTCTAGAGGAACTTCTGAAATTTTTCCTTGACAGGATATGTTTCAACCTCTCTGTCCTGATTATGAAATGATCCTGATCCATATCTAAAAACATGGATTTCCTGAAACATTTATTACACTAGTATCTTATGAATATGGAAGGAAGAAATCTATCCAAAATTTTCGCATAGTTTCACATGAATTCTATAAGGAGTCAACTCAGTAAAACATGAAAAATCCATAGAAAAACCATAAACACAACCATCATCACATAGTATAAAATTTTCTACACCAAAAACTAATCTAAAAACATCCTTTAATCAAAATAAAACATAATCCAACACAATAACAATCCAAATCACTTAAACCCCACACACAGTCTACAGTAAGTATGTATCACCCATAGGAGAAGCCAAACAAAATCTTATCATTAAATGGTGAGTCATGTCCTATAATGGGGTGTGTCTGTTATACACCCAAATCAAAACTAGAACATAAATCCCCAAAAATTTATGCTCGGGTATATCTAGAATATTCCAATATAACTTGGCCAAAATGATTTTAACCTAATCTGATAGCATTTTATCCTGAATCATTATTGAGTTCTATCTAACCCAACACCCTTCGATGTTCATGGAATGAATTAAACGTGGTTCTTGATCCCCACGATCTTGAAACTAGTGTTTTTTATCAGAAATATACAAAGGGAATAATTTCATCCATTAATATAAAAATAAATAACCAAAATAAAAACCATCACATAATTGATAGTAATAACCAAAAAAAGGAATATTTTTTTTCATATTCAATGTTTACATCCAAATCGTTGACTAAAAATTCCAAAACCTAATGTGAGTAATAAAACCATCCAAAAAAACTCTATGAAACAAGTGGGTAATCACAATACAGAAACCACCATCATAACACGTGATAACGTGAATAGAAGAAACTATATCCAGTATCACCACCATGACACATATTGCCTTTATCAGGGCCACATATAACAAAACCCACATACACCCAATGGTGTATGTTAGGTGGGAGAAAAATTCTAGTATGATGGCACCCAAAATAAGGCCTATATTATATAACAATAGAAGATAAATTAACCTCAACACTTACATAAAAATAATTGAACCTTTTGATGATTGTTTTGAAGAAACTATTTTCATGGATACAATTTTGATGGAAAATGTTTTCTCAAAATAATATTTCATTGAAATATAAATGTACACAAGGTCCATCATATATATACAGTTAGAAACACCTTAAATAAGAATCATGTCCTAAAATAGTGAGAGAACAAAATTGGAAATCCTTATATGTAACTAGCATAAGTATAACCTTATAAACCTCCTACATATATTATCAATATCCACTATCAACAATAATATGCATCATAGTGGATGAGCCTCTATAGTTGAATAGATCCCAAGGTCTATATGTCTTCAAATATAATCCAAATCCCACCACATTCCCATACATGATCAACTATATGGGATCCCATCCAATGTTATTATGGCCTCTAATAATATCATATATTTTTTGTATTATAATTCATTTTATAAGAAATTTCTCTGTTACCCCACCGAATCAACTAGTGTAATAGTTCTAGTTCTCCCACCAAGATACATTTGATTCCCTTTATGCTAAAAATTTATATCACATGTAACATAAATCATCAATCTCACATAAACATTCTAGGAAGAATAAGCACAATAAAAAATCAACACTTTCACAAATCAAATTTATACAATGGTTTAATATCACATGTAAACCACCGTCTTCCATAAAAAAATACATTTTCTACTTGACACACAAACCAAAAGTATTTATAAATACATTTCTCAAAACATTAACACATCATGAAACCAATTTTGAGTTACAAAAGGAAAATAAAACATGAAATCTAATCATTTCTATGGGAAATTCCACTTACCAAATTCATACCCACACAAAATCCATTTCATATCATGGTTCACATCACATTCAAAAAATACAATGACATTTGTGGTGTAAAAAATATATATAACATGAAAATACTATTTTTAGAAAACCTTATTTAAACACATTAACACCTTCAAATCCATTTTAGAACACATTTATAAATTTCTAAAAGGAATAAAATAATTTATAGGATCCCTAAAATAAAGCAGACATGAAACAATACCAAATCCGTTTGAAAAAAACAACTCTCATCACATATTCATATCAAAACCATTCAACAACATATTTATCGCCATAAAAACTCATATAACACATTTATAAATATAATATAAAAATCCAAACTCATATAATTATGTAAAATCATGGAACCATTATGTAATTGTTATAGAGTTTTGGAATCTGGTGTGAAACTACAACTACACCTCAACAAGACACTATAAAGGAAACATCAAACAAACACAACCATGATTTCAATAAATAATTAATGAATGACACCTCATTTGGTAAAAACCAGAATTAAAAATAATATTTCATTGGAGGAGGTAGAAATGTCATATATTAAGGTTGAAAATGTGATAAAAGGGACTTAATTGACTATTTAATGAAGAACCAAGACCAAAACCACCCAATTATTGGAGTTAATGTTGTCCAAAGAAGTGTGGAGGAATATCAGAGGGTTGAAAATATTATAGGGCTCATATTAGGGGTGAGTTAGTGTTAAAAATGAAGATAGAGATAGAGTTAATGTCCCATTTTAATCCCCCAGATTGGTCACATGATTAGAACACATTTGATTCCAAACCATGCTGCTACCTTGAGTCCCTCTATATTCAAGAGGATTTATGCTTCTAGGATTTCTAGGGGAGGGATAACACCCATGTGGCCCGAATATGGACAGTTTCCAACACAATTTTCTCTATGATGAAATATTGTTTTTCTTTAACTATGTAAAAACCATGAACCACCTACCCAAAAGAACAATAAAACCATTTCCACCAAAATAATTCTGTAGTAAACAGTGAAACTTTGTTAATAAGAAATATAGGCAATGTAATACCTTTAAATGAAATCACACATGTGATAATTCTCCGCACAATGAAAACCTTCTTCCCATAGAGATTCATCCCAAGGAATAATTAGAAAATAAAAATAGACAATCCTTTTTTACCTAAGAGATACACTCCTACGTCTCAGGCTCATCAATACCATGCAGCTAAAAAACACAGACTAACATTATTGACTTCCCATGAAGCACTTTCTTCAATGGTGATGTTAAGAATCCTGTTATGAAACGATGTTCCTTAAAAAATAAAGTAGAATATATATCATTTTCCAAAATTATAACAAAATATATCTAATTAAGCTTTAGTTAATGAAGATTTGAGTGAAACAATTCATGATTAGTTAAATAAATTCAAAATAAACAATGCCATGACCTTGGTTGAATGACTTATGGAAATTTCTATAATTGGAGTAAAATGGGTCTTCAGAAATTAGTGTGATGAAAATGGAATCATTGTGAGAAATAAATCTACATAAGTTTCTAAAGGCTATAATCAATAAGAAGGAATAGACTATGAAGAAACATATTCTCCAGTAACATGACATGAATGTATTCAAATTTTACATGAATTTGAAGCACTCTTTAATATCAATTATTTTCAACTGGATATAATGTGTTCATTAAATAATGTAAATGTTTCTGATTATTTATATGTTTAACAACCTACTAGTTTTGAAGACACATATTATGAGGAACATGTTTTCAAACATACTAATGCTTTATATAGACTTAAACAATCCCCTAGAGCCTGTTATGATAGACCTACATGATTTTTTCATCAAAAAATTATGTTAAGGTAACTCTTGATCAACCCTTTTTATAAAGAATGAAACGAAAACAATTATTGTTACAATTTATGTTGATAACATTATATTTGGTTCAACTCCACAATCTTTAACTGATTCATTTGCGAATCTAATTAAATCTGAGTATTAAATGATTATGATGGGTGAGTTAACTTTTTCTCTAGGTTTTCCAAATTCTAAAAAACCAGAAATAAATTATATATACCAACATAAGTCTATTAAATATCTTCACAAAAAGTATGTATATGACAACACTATGAGTATAGTAACTCTCATTGATACATCAAATTCTCTTGATCTTAATGAAGTTGGGAAACTAGTATATCAAAAATCATTTCGAGGAATGATAGGATGTTTATTATACTTGACTGACAGTCCTCTCGACTTAATTTCTTCATTATAATTCTGTGATAGATATCAATGTAACCCAAATAAATCTCATCTAAAATAAGATAAATGATGTTTTCCCTATTTAAGGGGAACCATGGATTTAAGACTTTTCTATACTACTAGAAATGTTATTATTTTAAAAAAAATTCGAATTCTAATTTTGGTGGAAGTAGAATGGATATGAAAATAACATCTGGAAATTTTCATTTCATAGGATATTAATTAGATTATTTTCCATGAAAAAAGAAACATTCATTAGCACATTTCAATATTGAAGCTGAATAATTAGTAGTTGGAAGTTGTAGTGCTCAAGTGTTGTGGATGTGACACACACTCACCGAATATGGCATGAGTTTTACCAAAAAACAGATATTGTGTGATAACAATATTTCAATTTCTATATGAAAAAACCCTTCAAATAACAATCATAAAAAAAAACATAAATATTAGGCATCACTTTATTTGGTATCACAAATTGAATGCAGAGATTAATCTTTAATTAATCAGATCCCAAGAACAACATGGTGATATTTTTACAAAATCAATACCTCAGATATATTTGAATACATTAAACAAATGATAGGAATGATCACCATAAGGTAATCTTACATATTAACTTTCTGTTGAAACCTATCATCTTACAATAAGAAATTCATTTTCATAGGGGGATTACATTTTCTTATTAATGAAAAAAAAATTCATAACCAAAATCATTCGTAATCTAATTTTTTCGTAATAAAAATTTTTTGAAATCAAATTTTTCTTAATAAAAAATTTTCTTAGTAATAAAGTATTTTTGTAATCAAATATTTTGATAATAAAACATTTCCTAATCATTATTTGTTCTTAATCAAAATTTTTCATAATTAGAATATTTTTCAAATATAAGAAATCCAAAATTGTATTTCGTAAAATTTTTTCCGAATCTGAACATTCTAAATGAATAATTTTCCATATTTATGACAATATTACAAGAACTTTTGAAGTTATGTTTCATTTTTAAGAATAATTATTTATGTTTTCTACTTATTGTTATTTTCGTATTTCTAAGAAAAATTTTCAGATTCACTTTCCTTAAATCATAATTTTCTATCTGAAAAACCTCAAAATATCAAAACCTACGAAACTACTTCTTCAGCTATCGTCTCGACTGTTATATAAAATTGCTTTGGTTTTTACCACTGGACTTATCAGGGAATATGAATAATTGATTCAACACCTATTTAAGGGTTCCTATAATAGTTGTCTGACATCAGTTTTGATGTTCTTTCATGCCGAACCTATGTCGCTCTTCATAAGGGTTGTTTCGAATTTTATTTTTTTCTCAAATCTTAATTTCATTGGATGAATCCCCACCAAAGTAGATTCCATCAGTTAAGGAAATTGTTTAATGGAATATCTACCAGGAGAGTTTAGTAGATCCGATGTTTTTCTATAAGTATGATTCTCTTATTTCATAGAATATCATGTTAAATAGATGGGAGAGTTTGTGTGTATCCAAACCAAAGGCATATGATCTGGTTTATCAGGAGATGCAAATAGAATTTTATGAGTCTATAAGTTTCTTTAATGAATGAGGGAGAGGTAAGATTTATTTTAAGTGTTTTGGGAAAAATATTCTATTTCTAATAGTATGGAAACAATAATAATTGGTAATTATTTAGGTGGGTGAAGTTAATTTCTAGACCCACAAGCTACCAGATATCTTAGGATGATTATATAACGACATGGACATATAGTTCCATTGTTTGATCGAAGTTAAAACACCCAAAATCAACCACCTATCTACAAATTTCAGGATTGTAGATTTATGGGTGTAGATATTTCACACTCTGTGAAAAGGGGATGTGGATTCCCGAATGAAAAGTGACATTTATGTCTAGGAGTTTTTGTTGAATATTAAAATGATTAATCTAGTGATGTGTGTCTTGTCAGAAATTTGAATATATATAATTGGACTCTAGAATCTCAAATCATTATGTATCTGGTTATTATTTCCATGATCATTGTCTTTTTCCTAGATTTGTTCAAAATCCCTTGAAGATCTTACCAAGAAATTTCATGGTTAAGTTGTTGAGGGATGATACTCTAAGAAGGAAGGTGGTTTGTTTGAATAACATGTCCAATGAGTTTTATGATTTATCAAAAAGGGAAATACAAGACTTTTTCAAGAAGCTAGAAGTGGTTGATACTTCCGTGAAGATTCAGAAGAAGATAAACCGGAAAAAACCTTAAGCCATGGGAAAAACACCCCCAGTTCATGAAACCCAGTCAACACCTCCAAAATCTTACAAGAAAAAGACCTATCATGTTGAATTTTTTTCTATGGGGAGGGAAGATAAAAAGAAGAAGAAGTAATGAGATCCTATCATTTTCTTAGACCACACTGAGGATTAAAAATTAAATCTTAAGGAAGCTGAGGAGTTTGAAAAACAAGGAAAAGAGATAAATAAAAATAATAAAATGACTGAAATGAGATTGTTTAAACTCTTCTCAAGGCTAATGAGAAATCTCTTGAGCAGATTTGGGTATTGGAAATTTTTCTAAATGTACTGATACTCGTAGAGACTCTGAGAAAGAAAATGGTCATTTCAGAACCTGGTGAAGAGGAACAAATTATGTATGAAGAGGTTGTGAAAGTAGAAGAATAGGAAAGATGTGATGATATTTATGATATGATGAGATAAGTAGAATAATATCATGAAAAGGAGAGTCTTTCTTAGAAATTGAATTTCTGAACATTCAGGGAAGAATCACCCAATCTTTCTTCCCTAGGGAAAAGGTGATGAAGGTCAGGATGTGTTAACATCCAATTAGAAGTAGAGAATAGTAACTGTGAATTAGTTCAACCAGAGGATCTATTGGAGGATGCTAAAAAGGAAATGGTTGATGAAGATAAGATAGTCCAACTATCTGATAGTGAACATTAATCACCAAAGAATGTTGAGATCATTCTGAGAGCTTGAAAAGTGAAAAAGGTGGTAGTTGATACACTGACGAAGGTTGTGGTGGCTAAGAATTGTATTGGTGGATCTTTTAAAAATTGATTGATGAGATTGAGAATGAATCCTCACCAATAAGAAATTATGATTTAGAATCATCTTCCATGGGTCATGATATTGATTACTAATCCTTGAAAAAAATGGTTGATACAATTAATTTTTTTCCATATATGAATCAAGATGTAAGATTCTTTCAGATTCTCTTAATCCGAAGTAAGATTATGTTTTCATGATTATAAACAAATTTTTTAGGCTTGAGGTTGATTTTAAATCCATCTACATAATGGGTGATTCATAAAAGATTTCATGGAAGGAAATTACTAAATGGTCCAAGAAAAAAATTTAATATCTGAGAATATTTGATGACTTTAAAGATAATGTGAGGGATTATTTTGATATAGAAGATATCATGATCAATGACCTTACTACAGGTTTAAATGAGAAGATCAATCTTTAACAAATAGTTTAGAAGCCAGAGGTCAAGGATCTGAATGGGAAACATAATTCAGTATCATGGAATCTGAAATGGGAATGAGATCTTATAATTGAGTTCAAAGAAAATCTTAGTAATAAAGATGAAATTTTGAAGACATAGGAGAAATTCTTAATGCTCCAGAAGAAAAATATCAATTCTCTGGAGAAGAATAATGAAGATCAGGATTAACCACTCAATTTTTTTGAAAAGGATTATAAGGACCATAAAAGAAGAAGACCACTGTCAAGAAGCTTGTGCATAAGGAAAAAAGGAAGGATTATATTTTATTAACTCCCATTATTTATTGTATTACCTTTATTTTAAAAAAAATTCTAATCATAACGAAATTTTTTGTTATTCTTAATTTTTTTAATAATACTAATATTTCATGTAACTTATTTTATTTCATTCTCTCAATTCCTTTTTTAAAATCACTAAAGGGTACATAGGATTTATAAATATAATACTAAGTCAAGAACAAAATTCCATTAGAAAGGGTGAGTTTATCTATGGGGGACTTTTATCAGTGATGATTTCCTTATAAAATAAAAATAAAAATCTCTTTAAGGATTTCATGAATATGATCCTTTGGTATTTCAAAACATATGGGGGGGGGGGGTTATTCATATTAACCATTATCCATTAGTAAAATGTGATAAGTATTTCTTTTTGGTTCATAATGAAAAATTATAAGTACTTATATTCTTTTTCGTAATGATATTTGTGCTTTCTAAAAAGAGAGATAGTGTTGAGTAAATAAGGTTTAATTATGAATGTTCTATTCTTATTTATTTTCATAATAACAAAAACTTGATCATAAGAAGTTTTTCTCTAAGGATTATCTTCATAAAAAAATTTCTCCTTCTGTAAGTAAATTATTTTCATTACCATTGTTTTCATTGTTTCATTTTATAATATCTCTAAATGTAACAGATTTTATTCATATAGTCTATAATTATGATTTTTATGTAATTCCTTGAAATATTAAAATTCATTATATATTGATTGTACTGCTTTCAGGTTCTGAATCATATGAAATTCAGACATCGAATTCTCTGAAATTCAGATTCTGAGTTCTCTGAAAATCAGTGTCTGGATTCTCTAAAATCCAGACTCTGAATTATATGAAATGTAGATTTCGAATTCTCTAAAATTTAAACTCTAAATTCTCAGAAATTCATGTTCTAATTTCTCTAAAATTATGACTCTAAATTCTCTAAAATTTGAACTCTAAATTATTCAAAATTTAGACTCTAAATTTTTCTGAATTCAGACCGTGAATTTTGTATAATTGAGACTCCAAATTCCATAAAATTCAGACTATAAATTCCTAAAAATTCAGACTCATAATTCTTCATAATTCATACTCTGAATTCATCAAGATTAATACTTTTAATTACTCATAATTTAGATTCTGTATTCCCAGGAATTCAATCTCTGAATTCCTCAATTTTAAGACACCTAATTAATTAAAATTATGATTCTGAATTCATTGGAATTAAAAATTTGGTATCTATAGAATTCTGATTCTAAAATATTTGTAAAAAAATAATTTGAATATACATTTCTAATAGTATTTGAATGTTTATTTCATTATATTCTAAATTCCATTTTTCCTTAGTCTCTGAAAAATAGATTCAGATAAGTAACTTTATTTTCATTTCACTTGTTATAAAACAATGTCATAGAATATGTTTCTAACTAACCATTGTTTGAGTGACACATGTATAGGTCCCCTGAACTATAAGGGAAAATGGGACTATTGGAGGAGGGATCCAACCATCGGAGAAGTTATTATAAATAATATCTCATTTGAACGATTTCATAATCAAGAATCTAATGTTGATAACTCTAGAGAATGCACGTTACTAATGATATTTATAGAGAGGGATACTCTCATTCTTTGTGTGTACTGAAAATATTGTTTTGTTTTCTTCGTGTGACTTTGATTGTTACTGAGTAAAATCAAGGGGTTCTAGGGATAGGAAGAAAGAGGTGTCTACTACCTTAAAAATCAAGGATGTCGGGTGGTAGGAAGACAGAGGTTCCGAATAACATAAAGATCGAGTGATTACAGGGACAATAAAATGATTTTGATAATCCTATTGAGGGATTACCCTTGTGTGGGTAAGAAAATATTTTTGAATAGATAAATCAAGAGACCATTATCCAATGTTTTTTGATACCCTACTCTTTGGGTTAAAATATTTAATACTTGTTACCTTTTTTGTTTCATGTTTTTCTGTTGAATTTTGATAAAGGAATAAAGTATTACATTCTTATACTTTCTTGTACTATTGTATGATCTGATAAGTTAGATTCTATTTTCTTTATGTTAGAATATTCTCCCTATCAACATTCCTTATGTTTCATTTCTGTAACCATATTTCTGGAACCTAGAATGTTTGTTTAGTGGAACTAAAATATTTCTTGTGAATTTAACTTGTTTAATATTTTTAAACATAGATTTCCTTAAGGTTAATAATGAATTTATTTAAACATATAATCAACCACCCCCTCTTGTAATGGATCATCTACATTAATATTTTAGTCCTACAATGATTACCAACGTTCACTACTATGTCCCACCATTTATGACATGTACCCACCAATATAAATGAAACACACTTAAGCCTCACTTCCTTATGAGTGTTAAGAATATAAAATATTATATATAAATTCATATGAAACTCCGCATAATATTGATGTTCCATGATACCATAGAAAGAAGGAGTCATATTCTGGAGGAACTTCTGAAATTATTCCTTCCCAGGATATATTTCAACCTCTCTATCCGGATTATAAAATTATATTGATAAATATCTGAATGCATGGATATCTTGAAACATTTATTATACTAGTATATTATAAATTTTGAAGGATGAACTCTCTCCAAAATCTTCTCATAGTTTCACATGAATTCTATAAGCAGTCAACTCACTAAAACAAGAAAAATCCACAGAAAAACCATCAACACAACCATCATCACATAGTATAAAATTTTCCACACCAAAAAATAATCTAAAAAACTTCCTTTAATCTAAATAAATTATAATCCAACACAATATAAATCCAAATCACTTCAACCCCACACACATTCTGCAACAAGTATGTATCACCCATAGGATAAGCCAAACCAAATATGAACATTAAATGGTGACTCAAGTCCTATAATGAGGTGCGCTGTTATACACCCAAATCATTACTAGAACATTAATCCCCAACAATATTTCCTCAATTATATCTAGGATATTACAATATAACCTGACCAAACATGAGTGTAACCTAATATGATAGCATTTTATCCTAAATCATTCTTGAGTTCCATCCAACCCAACACCCTTTGAAGTTCATGGAATGAATTGAAGGGGGATCTTGATCCCCACGGTCTTGAAACTAGTGTTTGGTATCAGAAATATACAATGGTAATGATTTCATCCTCTAATATAAAAATAAATAACCAAGATAAAAACCCTCACATAACTGATAATCATAACCAAAGAAGGTAGATTTTTTTCTTATTTAATGTTTACATCCAAATCGTTGACTAAAAATTCCACAATGTAATGTGAGAAACAAAACCATCCAAAAAAACTCTATGAAACAAGTGGGTAATCACACTCAAGACACCACCACTATAACATATGATAAAGTGAATACAAGAAACCATATCTACCATCACCACCATGACACATTTTTCCTTTATCTGGGCCACATATAAGAAAATCCACTTAAACCCAATGGTGTATGTTCTGTGGGAGTCAAATTCTAGTACGATGACACCCAAAATAAGGCCTCTATTATATAACAATAGAAGATAAATGAACATAAACACTTACATAAAAATAATTGAATATTTTGATGATTTTTTGAAGAATATATTTGCATTGAAATAATTTTAAAGGAAAATGTTTTCTCCAAATAATATTTATTTGAAATATAAATGTACACAAGGTCCATCATATACCTACAGTTATAAACACCACACATAACAATCATGTCCCAAAAGTGTGAGATAACAAAATGGGAAATCCCTATATGTAACTAGAATATGTATAACCTTATAAACCTCCTACATATATTATCAATATCCACTATCAACAACAATTAGCATCATAGTGCATGAGCCTCTATAGTTAAACATATCCCAAGGTCTATTGGTCTTCAAATATAATCAAAATCTCACCAAATTCCCATATATGATCAACTATATGGGATCCCATCCAATGATATTATGGCCTCTAAACATATCATATTTTTTTGTATTATAATTCATTTTATATGAAATTTTTCCTTTACACCACCGAATCAACTAGTGTACTAGTTCTAGTTCTCCAACCTAGATACATGGGATTGACTTTATGTTAAAACTTTATATCAAATTTAACATAAATAATCAATCTCACATAAACGAGATTGGAAGCATAAGACAAATATAAAATAAACACGTTCACAAATCACATTTATCCAATGAATAAATATCACGTGTAAACCACCATCTTCCGTAAACAAATAAATTTTCCACTTGACACACAAACCAAAACAATTTATAAATACATTTCTCACAACATCAACACTTCATGATACCAATTTTGAGTTATAAAAGGAAAAGAAAACATGAAATATAATCATTTCTATGGGAAATTCCACTTACCAAATTCATACCCACAGAAAATCCATTTCATATCATGTTTCACATCACATTAAAAACATACAATGACATTTGTGGTGTAAAATAATAAATATCACATGAAAATACTATTTTTTAGAAATCCTTATTTAAATAAATTAACACCTTCAAATCCATTTTAGAACACATTTATCACCTTCTAAAAAAGAATAAAACACATTATAGAATCGCCAAAATAAAGCACACATGAAACAATAACAAATCCGTTTGAAAAAAAACTGTCACCACATATTCATCTCAAAACCATTAAACAACATATTTATCACCATAAAAATCCATAGAACACATTTATAAATAGAATAAAGAAATCCAAACTCATATAATTATTTTATATAATGGAACCACCACATAATTCTTATAGAATTATGGAATCTGGTTTGAAACCACAACTGCACCTCAACAAGAACCTATAAAGGAAACATCAAACAAACACCATCATGATTTCACTAAATAACTAATTATTGACCCCTCATTTGGTAAAAACCACAATTAAAAAGAATATTTCATTGGAGGAGGTATAAAAGACATTTATTATGGATGAAAATGTGATAAAAGGGACTTAATTGATTATTTCATGAAGAACCAAGACCAAAACCATCCAATGATTGGAGTTAATGATGTCCAAAGAAGTGTGAATGAAGCTGAGAGGGTTGAAAATCGCGTATGGATCATATTAGGGGTGAGTTAGTGTTAAAAATGATGATAGAGATAGAGTAAATGTCCCATTTTTAATCTGTCGGATAGGTCACATGATTAGCACACATTGTATTCCAAACCATGTTGCAACCATGAGTCCCTCTATATTCAAGATGAATGATGCTTCCAGGTTTTCTAGGGGATGGAGCACACCCGTGCTTCCTGAATATGGACACTTTCCAACCCAATTTTCTCTATGATGAAATATGGTTATCCCTAACTATGTAGAAACCATGAACCACCTAATCAAAAGAACAATAAAACAATTTTCACCAAAAAAATCTCTAGTAAACTATGAAACATGGTTAATAAGAAATATAGGCATTGTAATACCACTAAATGAAATCACGCATGTGATAAATTATCCCCACAATGAAAACCTTCTTCCCATGGAAATTAATCCCAAGGAATAATTAGAAAATAAAAACAGACAATCCTTTTTGACCTAAGACATACAATCCTATGTCTCAGGCTCATCACTACCATGCTACCCAAAAACACTGACCAACATTATTGACTTCCCATGAAGAACTTTCTTCTGTGAATAAATAATACTCATTGGCCCCTCAATAAAAGATTAATCAATCCCAAAATCCACCTCCAACTATTGCAACCCAAGGGACAGATCAAGATTATATTTTTTGAGCTGAGATCCATTGAACAAGTCATAATTGATGTCAACATGGAGGGAATTTCCATCCCTTATTCCACATTACCCATTACCTCACTGATCCCAAATTTCTTGACATGCCTGGGTGTAAGATTCCCTTTCGTACAATCATGACGATGACCAAAGTGATGTGCTACCATTTAAATCACCCAGTTACCCACAAATAACTCCAAATCATAGAGCGTTAATCAGTTTAAGATTTATGCAATCTATTTTATATCAATAAATTTGGCCAGATTAAATTGAATTTATAAAAATTTTCATGAACAAGGATCAACCACAATAATGAGTCCTCACCCACATTTTCCTATCACAATGAGAACCAACATAGAAAAAAGTAAAGTGCCTCAAATTAAGACATTTGAATCGACACATGGTACTATTGACATACGAATACTCCAGAAATCCAAAATGATTACCTATTAGACCCTAAAACCCAAAACACATTCTATGAGCATGTATTTCATGATGGGATTAACCTGCTCTGTCTGACCATCAATTTGTGGGTGGTATGTCATACTCCACTAGACCTATGTCTCCATTTCCTTTTGATGGACTTCCCAAAACCATGAGTAATAATTGGGGTCCCTTGCTGATACAATACCTGATGACACGGCATGAAGACTCGCAGTTTTCAACAGAGATAAATGAACCCACTTATCCACCATGGTTGAATCACTGGTCATGCTGAAATGAGTTGATTTGGTTAGATGTTCAATAACCACCCATATAACATTCTACCCCTGGGGAATGAGAGGCAAGACAACAAAAAAGTACATGGTGATTCCTTCCCACTTCCAGGGAGGAATGGGAAGTGTCTGGAGAAAATATAGGGCCTTTTGTTATCTTCCTTATCGTATTAACATGTATATCAATATGATAAATAGTCAGCCACATTATACCACTTATCTAGACACCAGAACTACGAATGAAAATCATAAAACATATTGATAGTACCATTATGAAAGGACCAATGAATAAGTGGTTATCCTGCATCATCAACATCTATAATGAAAAAGGCACCACAAGGAGACTAGAGAGGCACAAACTTCCCTCAGGATACAATGACCATTCCCATGGAATCCTACTACCATTTATGATCTTAAAATATCATTAGAACAATAAATCACTCAGATAATCATTCTTATTCAACTCCACCATAGAATGAGTGATATAAAAAACCCCAAGAACACACCACCACCATGATCCTTGGATACTAGATTCTTAATGGAAAAAATCCCCATCTAACACCATTAATTGATAGAATCCATTAAAACTTTCTCTGGTTCTTTTCAGGTCAAATCATCTTCCACTACATTACCTTTTCCTAGGGTGAAGAATTTATCACATTAAATTTACTACAGGTGTATAATCTAAGGAATATACCTCAAATTCAATTCTTTCTATGAGAAAATGTAGTCTAATGCAATAATATAATAATAAAACATAATATTATCACAAAATATTTAACGACACCTCTATTTTTAGGAATGAAACACCCTAGTTAAATCTAGGATATGTGTAGTGAAATTAATTTAATGTGGTCGTTGTTTCAAGAAGCATACACTTCCACGAGTTCAATCTGCATCCGCACAGACCTAATATTCATACATGATGCATTAAAGTAAACCACATATCACATTCTAGATTATGGAGTGATCAAAATAGTGTTTGTGTTAAACCAATGATTAATAGTCTTATAGGAATTATTAGATTATAGTCTCCATTAAAGCTTTCTAATTCCTAGGTGAGCACTGTCATGTGTAATGTATGTCGAGAGAAGTCTTGATCAAACCACATGTATTACCTTGGTTCTCCTAAGAGAAGTATTTTGTCAAAAACATTAATCATCTGCCTATTTGAAACCATTTCATTGATCATAATGGGATCCTTTAATTCTTTGCATTTTATGATTACATGTCCCAGAAAATTCACCTAATTGATCTAGAAGGCTCAAATAGAAATCATCATGTAAATACTATAATCCCAAATAGTTCCTAGAACAATCCTCATGTTCTTCTCATACAACTCCTTGGTCCCATAGTTGAACATGATTTCATACAAAAATATAATGACAAATGATTTGATATACTAATGGAATTCCATATCCATAAACACCATAAATAATTTTAGAGAATTCATCATCCTGAAATGCATGACCAAATATTCAAAATTGTTACACCGCCTACATAAAGATATTTTTGGAACATCCATTACTCTAACTCATATTTTGTGACACCAATAATAGAAACTGATCATGGAGTACAACCTTACCCCCTTAATATGATCAAAAATTTCATTAATGTGGGGAAAATGTTACATGTTCTTGATCATAATATGATTTTTATTTCGTTAAATGATGCATAACTATTGTGATCTATCACTATCATTCTCTAAGAGTATAGGAGTAACCCATGTTGATACACTTATGTGAATGAATCATTTCAATTCAAAATCTTCCACCTGTACAATTACTTCCCTCGTCATGGTGTGGGCCATATAGTATTAGGGATGTGATATCAGTTTTGTTCTCGAAAATAAATCATTAGTGAACTGAACATCCCAATATAGGGGGAAACTCATGAAATCCTCTGGGAACACATCCACTAGGAGAGGCAATGCACACTTACGAACACCTCCACCATTTTTTAGCATAGTGAATGGACAATGATGAGTGAGGTTTCCCAATTCAAAAATTGGAGGTCCAACACATATCGATCGAGGATCCCAACCACTTGGAAAACCTTATGTACTCCAATTAGTTTCTATGAAACTCAATCACCAATTATAATAATTATTTTGAGACCGATATTAAACAATACATTTCACTCTGAGGATTACAAAAATGTGGTCCATTTTTAGAACTAATAAATCCCATTCTAGATCGACCACTAAGATGGTGATGGTGAATGATGGACACCTGAAACTCTGCTCTCGCTTCTTACCAAGAGACATTACCAAATAAACATCATAAGAAATAAGCTAGGTTGGAAACTTCATCAATCCCAGAATATGAGTTGAAATAAGATAAATAGATGTAGGAGTATCAAACTGTAAAAAAACTAAATATGGTGTAATAATAATGATATCATGAACTATAGAAATTCCTCAATATAATTATATTGTAACTTGATCCATAACTTTATGTTTCATCATCTTTTCATGAGATTAAGAAAGAATCCAATCCAATAGTTGTGACCTAAATCGAAATTTCCTAAAATAAGACCGATCTCTTCCACCATGACCTCCAAACTGATATCCTGCTATCTTGGAAAGTTATTACAAGGGTGACATCTATTTCAATGCTACAGTTTCTACACCACTCTCATATAGGGGTTCCACCATGAAAAATTTCTAAAATAATCCCATATTTCAACACCTATGGAGATCCACTAGGTAGATATTAACGCATAGATTTCATTTTCCATTACACCCAACACATAAAGAACACAACTACCCATGCACATGAAGCCTAATATGAGGATAACTAGAAAGGATAACTGAAACTAATACATCCCTTCATTTCCTTCTCATCCAAATTCTTCATCATCTCAAAGGAACTTCCACTTACCACTACTAAGTGTACTCCATAGAAACTAAAATGGCATTTATGATAAATTTCCTTAATCAAACTATGATCAAACACCTGATAATAGGTTTTCTCTTTATTTGAGAGGCATTAGAAAAGATTTTTGGATGTAACCCCATCATGAATTTTTGAGCTTCAAACTACTCATTAAAAATGACATTATTTGAAAACTAAACTATCATTGTGAAGTGGTTAGGATGCTCTATCATGATGCAGTCCCCTTTGAAACTATTCATAATGTATTTATAGATACAGATGTCCAAAAAATAAGGATAATATTTATCTTTGAAGATGATCTTGGAGTCCTTCCAACTCATATACTCATGGTCACTAGCTTGCACCACTAAGCCTCACCATTTATGACTTTGACCATCCAATATGTATGAAGAACATGTAATTATGACTAATTCATGAATTTAAATAAACTCAAATATCATCTCTATTTTTTAATCAATTACTTATCTTTATTGGGTTCATGATACCTCGAAATGAATAAGGAATATTCTTAAGGAGTACTTACATTTTTTCTTTTCTAGGACCTCCTTCGGAAACTCTTACTAGAGAAGAAATATATCTCACTCCCTGTCCTAACGCATGGATAGATAAAACCAACTATTCCAAAATTATATAATAATTTTTTAGGGGACTATATTTGGCCTCTTCTCATGGATGAATAGTAATTCTCCAAGGAGGAATATTACTACAAGAATCGACAACCCCAAAGAAGAACCATCAATACCACCATCAATGCATTTTTGGAAAATTTCCATTAATGAAAAAAAATCTAAAAATCATACACAAATCAAAACAAAACATCATTCAACATAATAATAAGGAATATCAATTCTCTATTCCATGGTTTCTATAAATTGTTTGTATCTTGTATGTCTGACCTGGAGGAGAATCCAAACCAAATCCAAATATCCCATGACGACTTCTGCCATGTCATGAGGTTTGTAGGACAAGAAAACCATTGGTAAATAGAACATGAAGCCCCAAAAATACTATCTCAAATATATCCATACCCTTCCCAAATAACATGAAAAAAATTAGTTTGACCTGCTCGGATTCCATTTTTCCATGAACCAAGAGGAGTGCCATCCAACCCAGCACTTGAACCGTTTGTGTCGTTGACCAAAGATTGTTCTCAATTTATATGGGCTTGAAAAAATTTCTTGTTTTTCAAAAATATACATTGGGAATGATTTCTACCAAGAAGTTAACAATTATGAACTAACAAGAGCCACCAAAATATAATGTATAATCATTACCAAACAAGATACAGTAATTTTGTCAAATTCAACGTTTTCACCCCAAACAAAAACAAAAATGCTACAACAAGTAGAATAAACAAAACCATCCAAAAAACCTCCATGAAACTAGGGTTTCATCAATCTCATGACATCTCCACAAACATCTATGAGAAGTGGAACACTAGAAAAAAGATCCCATATCACCAACATGACACATCATTCCATTACATGGGTCATACATAATAATGTCTAATTACACATGAAGGTGTATTCATGGTTTTATGCAAATCCCAATCAGATGCCACACAATAGAAACATTCCATTCTATAACATTATGAGATAAATAAACATATATAACTTCATAATAAAAATTGTAAATTTTTTAAGAAATAATTTTGATGAAACCATTCTCACTGAAAAATATTTAAATGAAATACTTTTCTCAATAGAAGAATGATTTAAAATAAAAATTTACACAAGGTCCACGATATAAGAAAATCATACCCAACATCACATGTGGGACCCTAGAAACTATGTACTCTGGTTTTCAACATTCTCTAACAAAAATAAAAAGAGTCATCATGCTTGAGCTACTATGGGGGAACACATTCCAAGGTCTATTAATTTCAAAATATAATCTGAAACCCAATGTCTTAAATTTTATGATCCACTATAGGGGACCACATCCCATTATACATTGCTCTCTAAGCCTATGACATTCAATGTTTTTGTTACAGCCTCAATCTTTCTAGAAGAAATTTTGCCTCATCCCCACCGAATAAAATGATAGACTAGTTCTAGTTCTCCCACATAGATAACGGAGATTCCCTTTGTTATCAAATTTCATATCACATGTCACATAAACCATCACTCTCAAATACACATGTCGATCATCATATGAACACATTTAAATCAGAACTTTCATAATTCACATTGATGTAATGACTAATGATCACATTAACACCACCATTTTATATTAAAAACATTGTAATTCATAGACACCCAACAAAACCATTTGAAAATACATTTCAGACCACATTCATACTATAGAGATTCCATTTGGAAACACAACTATTAGAAAACATAGTAAATCCAAAAATTTCAATGGGAAAATCAACTTACCATATTCACACAAATGCCAAATCTATTTCATAACATGGATCATGTCATTTTCCCAATTTACAGAAAAATCTTAGCTATGCAAGAATCAAGATCGCATGCCAGAATACAATTTAAAAAAAACATTCAACTAATAATAACATCGAAATCCCTTTTAAAACACATTTATATGCTTCCACACTGGGCATGAAGTACATAAATGACTCCCTAAAACAAAGCGCACCTAAAACAATGCCATATCAATTTGGAAAACCAACATTTATCACATATGACTCTTAAATTGTTTTGAAACATCTTTCACAGCATACACATAATCCATACAACACATTAATGAATCTTGGAATTCAAAACAAGCACATATAATAATGTAAAATCTTTAAACCGCCAACATTAAACTTCGAATCTTCATGAATTTAGTGAGATACCATAACTGCACCTCAATAAGACCCTACAAAGGCATGATTGATCAAAAAAAAATATTGGATTCACTTAAAACCGCAACATAAACTACTTATTACAAAAAAACTGACTTGAGAAGAATAACCCAAATAGGGATAGAGATAAACCATAGAAGAAGGATTATATTGATATAAAATAGGCATACATGATGATTACATGATGAAAAAATCCCAAAAAACACAAATATTATAGTTTAAGGTTCCCAAGGAGGTGTGGCGGAAGTTTAAATGGATAAAAATCGAGTATGGTTCGGTTTTTTGATGATTTATGGTTAACAACAATGATGGGAAAAGAGTAAATTACATCTTTTTTTTAATTTAGAATTGTTACATTGTTAACCTACAGAGATTTCCAAACTGTGCAAAAATCATGGAGTTGTCCATGTGGAATGGATAGTTCCATTTTCTACGTTTTATTATTTTCAAAGTGCAAGGGAACAATTTCCATTAACCGTGTGCCGACCATGAACAACCTATTTCCAATCCCAAAAATATAATTTTCACATAAAACTACCAGTGAAATTAAGAATCCATGGTGCGACAAAAAATATACAAAGGAATACCACAATGTAATATAAATTATGTGATCTTTTTTAAACATAATTATTATCATGAACCTTTATAATTGGCCACTATTTAGCATAATTCACATTCCCCATGATTTTGAAACACTAGAGTGTGATTTGTTCATTCAATGGAACTTTCTCTATATTTGTATCATTATCTATCTTCCTCTCATTAGATTGATATTTTACTTCCTATTAACAATAAATTATTCACAAAAAACATTTACCATCCTCCTTATGAAAATATACTCGAGCGTTCCATCCACACAGTGAGAAAAATGGGAATTTCTTAATAATATATCCATAATTTATAAATTTATCTTTTAAAATCCATATTATTTTTTGTATCAATACCATGGGATTAATATGTACCCCTGATATCCATTTACATATTAAGAGACCATTGAATGAATCATTTATATTTATTAATTTCCATTAGGAATGACTCTATTCATAGACATATTTTTAATCCCCTGACGAATTAATCTATTGTACCATTAGGTTGGATTCCAATTAAAGATGTTTCCTTATATGTTTTTAAAATTTTTCCTCATAGGTACAAAAAAATCATCTTCCGTTTAATTTATATCAAATAATTAATTTTTTATTTATGAATAAATGAATATTATGGAATTACTTATAGAAAAATAAAAAAATAAACTCATCCGCATAAATGAAGAAAATTTTATCATGATCCCATATATTCTTGATTATATTCGAGGTTTTATATTGTTCCGCTTCCTAATGATAGTCCCCCAAATTGGTGTTTTCATGTTCCAAAAAATGATTAATATAAAATATTTTATCAATGGGAATGATATATTACATAGTAAATATTGGATTATATGGACCACTGAATGACGATGGATGATTATTTAAGAAGCACTCGACAAAAAAAATTTCCCACCTTTTCTTGTTTGGGTGTTCATTGTGATTCATAGATTGATTAGTAGTGTTAGCATGAACAAGATTTTATACATTCCATATCCAAAAATATTGGTTTATTAGGGGTAAATCATTACATTTTCCATCACACTCAACATTAATATGGTCGCTTTGTGTTCCATGTGTTGGAAAAAACAATAAAACATAATTTAATGAACAGAAATCATTGTGGGGAACCACATAATCATGAAAAATAACATATAATATTTCTAAATAATGACACCTTATAATAAATATATAACACCACAAGTTTATCCTTTTCCATAAATATTCATTATATAATTAAATATATTGGGATAGATTATAACGAGTTGTTGAATTTTTAATTAATATCCCCACAGAGTGTCAAACTAGTGGTCTAGGAAGTCCCATTTTTTTGAACCAAGCGATGGTCTTATCCAAATAAATATGCCCTTTCAGTAGTTATTACAATGAGGAACATTTTTCAAGGTCCACATACACCTGTAGAATCTATAAATGGATTTAGATTCCTTGAAACTACTCACTCCAACCATTACTAATGTTCAATTAAATTTCCCAATAATTTGATTCTTCCATAAAGTTATCCTTAATAATATTATTATAGATCTCTCTATAACATTTTCATTCTTCTTTATAAATTTCAACAAAACATCATTATATAATAGAGGCTATAATTACCCAAACATATCCTTCAAAAATATTAAATATTTATAGAGTAATTTTAATTGTGTAAGATAATAATACATGCCATACTCATTTGATTCAAGTTCCTTTAAAATAATATACAAATAAAAATTAGGTATATAAGTTAGCTACATCACCTGCCATTTTGTTTTTGCTAACTATACCCCTTCTTAGACACAACATATGTAATATTCTTCATTATAAATGGTAGAATTTAAATATATGAAATATTGATATTTGATGGTCAGTAAGGGTTACTAAGGTTAATATTATCATATAATGATCCTTAGGAAATGAAAACATGAGATTAAAATATGGAAACCATTCACTGTATATAATCAATCAAAAATATTATTCATGAAATTAATATTATTATATAATAAGACATGAAAAAAATAAATCTAATTAATATTAAAAAATAGAGCATAACATATTTAAAAGGAATATAATTTTAGAATACACAAAAACATTGATAATAAATTCATTATTATTTGAAGGATCATTTTCCAGACTATTATAGTGGAATGGGTTAACTCCACAAAAAATCATAGTGGTCCAAGTTCACTCCAAATACTATCATATTGAATATATTACCTTATTAATATATGTACACTCCCCATTGAAGCACTATTTATCCCATGAGATATTAATATTTACCTAATTAATTTTATGTATATATTTTTCTCATCAAAATAATAATTAAAATCATATAAATGTGTGTAAAAATATCATGAATCATTCATCATATAAAACCGCTTCAATGTAAATTAGATTAATAAATACACCATCATAACATAATCTATTGAAAAGGGACATGTTTTATAATCATTTCATAATTTAATCAATAAAAATCCTATGGAAAAATTTGTAGGATTCATAATCATTATATCATAGTATAACACATAGGAAAAGAAGCAGTTTCATAAGCAACATGTAATAATAAACATTATGGTTTCTGATAAGTAATCAGAATTGTAAATTTGGATCATATCCCTAGTAAAGAATAATTAATTTCAATGTTTTCCATTTTAAATGGAAATCTATATTGAATGAAAAATCAATTATATGTTTTCTTGAGGAAAAAATCCTTTATTTGAAGATGAGTTTTTTAAAATTAAAAATACATAAAATATTTTGGAAATTTTTTCATGAAAAGTAACCCTTAATACATATGTGGAATTAAAAAATGGTAATAATTTTCATGATTTCATAAAATTTCATTTATACCACATACATAAAAATATTGATTCGTTTTACATTTTATGAATACAGAAAAATAATTCATATTTTGAAATTGAGATGAATATAGATTTTATAAAAAATTGAAATATATTAAAAATTGAATGAAATATAATTTAACAAATAATTTTGGAAATTTAAAAAATCATTTCAAAAAATATTGATTATTGAAGAATATCAGAATACGACTAAATAATAAAAAATAATGATTATTCTCTTAAAAAATCATTTGATCTGTTTAGTACATAAAGAGACTAAAATTAATGGAAATATGTTTTCATCAGGGTAAAAAAAGAGAATAAAAATAAATAAGTTTCCTCAGAGGTAGATAATCATATTTCATCATTGTAAGTATAATCATAAACAATATTGAGAATGAATGACATTGTATCATATAATTCATTTCACATTTTTAAAAATTAATCACAATCCCCATATAGGAAAAAAAATTTAATTAATCATATTATATCATTTTAATAAAAAATTCAAGGTATTCAAATATAAATTTATATTTATATACACCCCATCAAATAAGATTTGTGGATAACATAACATATGTCATTATGAAAGAAAATTGTGACAAAAATCAGTCAAATTATGTCTCAATTTCTACCACACACATTCAAAACACATGTAAAATAATTATATGTTTATTATAAATCAATTAAAAAATAATAATTTTATATATAATATCATTTAATATATTTTTTTGATTGTTCTATTGCCCTTTTATTAACTATTCCATGTTCATGCCATGCTTTAGAAAATTCGTGCATTTTTTTCCATGTATGGATGGATTTGTTGTTTTTTGTGGTCATAATTATATGATTGATAAATAATATCCATTATTTTAAATATAATATAAATATCATATATATTAATATATATATATATATATATATAAATCCAAAAAATTAGAGATAGAAAATAAAATACACCGATCATGGAGATAATATGTCGTACATACGCAAGAATAATGTTTCTATCTTATCGATAAATCAAATGCATTAATGGAATATAAACTATTAAAATTACATAACTATTTTAATATTATATATATATATATATATTAATTAAACCCATCATTATTACTTTATATTTTATGCGTGAAAAAAGCACATTTCTCTATGAGGCGGTAGTATTCCATACACGTGAACGAAGTTATCATGTTCCAAAAAAATATAAATAAAAGAGGAATATATAATATATTAAGTAAAAAATTATAATAATATAATATATATCATACATAAACATTTATTCCATTTTTTTTCAATCAGTGGGAGGTGGTAATGGAAAATGAATAACATCGGTTCCTAAGATGGTAGTCCAACGAACACACAAATGATGATTTTGTATCTAATTTGATAGAAGAGGAGATAATATAGCTTATGAAATTATTGTAATAAAATTTCTGTATATTATAGGTACTTCTTTTATATCATCATAATTGATGAATACTTTAACGATTTGGAAAAAGAAATAAATTAAAAACTCATGTTTATAAATTTTATTCTCCTTCGAAATGAATTTTTAGGTTTATACATATATCATTATTAAGTGGAATTACAAATGAAAGTAAAAAATCTAGGATATGATTATTTGTTTTAGAAATAAATTTTATTTAGGTAATTAATGAACTATAGGGTTTAAATAGTTTAAATAAAATAGGTTATTGGGTGACTTTTTATATTTGAGGTGAGGGACATACTACAAATTTTCTGAAAAAATGAAGTGTACCCACATTTTTCACATTCCACCAGGCTCCAAAATGAATCATCATCCAAAATTAGATGTTATATTGTCTAATTTATTCTATTAAATTGTTTTAAGAATATTTTGTGTTCTTTTTATCTTTTAAATTTTTATTTAAACCCTTGGTATTTAAAATTTTACCTCAACCTTGGTAAATAAATATATTACTTATTTTTACGATGATTTATTTTATAAAAATTAATTTTACCGTACTAGATAATATAAATTATTATTATTATACATGTGGATTAATTTTTTCAAATTTTAGACACATAAGTGGGGTAATTTAAATTAAAATTAACCCTGCAAACATGATAAGAAATTGATTTTTACAAAGGAAATAATTTTTAATGTTTATGAAACATTTATTTGAATAATATATATGAAAATGATTCCAATATAATAAATTGGGATAATATATTTATATATATTATTTAACTAATATAAATTTTAAACACATTTTTAAATAATATATAACATAAAATTCATTAAAAAAAGAAGGTTTCAATGAGAATAATTAGTTTTTCCTATTCCAAATTTTATTATCTTTTCGAAAAAACTCATAAAAACAATATAATATAAATTTGACAAAAAATTTGAAAATTATACTTTATTTTTTAAAAAACAATTAAAAATGTGTTATAATATGATTTTATTTTAAAAAAAACAATAAAAACTTTTTTTATAAATATCTTTTTTCAAAACATATATTGACTTTAGAAAATACAATATATGTTTTATCAACTTGTTTTATTTTTGTAAAACCATAATAATTAATATATAATAATTAAATATTAAAATTCATATAGTTATTTTTAATGTTGAGGTTATCACAGTCACATTTAATTAATAATATTAATATTATATCATGGTTTTTTAAAAATCATTATCATATGTAACATAAGATATTCTTATTGATTAATGTAACAAAACATGTAAAAGGAATTTAATATGTTAAATAAATAATTCATAATAACTCTGTGTTTTATATTTGGTATCAAATTTATTACAATTGTTTTTCATCATGAATTTTAAACATAGTGATTTGCAGAAAAAATCCATTATGTGGGAGTTATAAAATAAGATCAAACTAATAAATATTTTCTATTTTAAACTAAATTTAGAATTTTTATAGCGCTAAAACAATTGAATTTAGAGGTATGATTTTCACTAACTAAATCAGCATTTTTTATATATTTAATCAACATATTCAGGGTGAGTAATTGTAAAACATAATAGATAGTAAAAAACGTTTACCTGAATGTTTTTTGGCATTTGGTGCTATTGGGATCTTGTGTGTGAAAAAACATGTAAAGCATGTTCATAATTCATGTATTATAAAATTAGGAATTGGAACCTCATTGGTAAATGTGGTTCGACTTCTTTTATTATTATTTTAACTCAAATATTTTTGAAACATTTTTATCACATGAAATTATATAGTTGACTTACATACGGATCATTTCAATGAAATTTTGTATTAAAATCCTTCTCACAATAATGGTAAAGATCATCATGGCTATAAAATTTTATTGGGAAAAGAATTTTTAATATATGAAAATTCTTTTTTTGAACACAGTGTTTCAATAATGGGAATCAAAATCCATTACCATTTATATTACTTAACAATTAGTGGGATTATTATGATATTGACATAGGGGGGAATTGGTTTTTTTATTTGAAAATTAAAAGGTATTGTTTATATTGACAAATATTATTGAAATCAAAAGGTTAAATTTGTTTTTAATTAATGTTTTGGAACTATGACAATAAATTTAAGTTCATAATTGTTTACAGAGTGATATTACACCCATTAGAATAATTTCATGAAGAGTATCTACAGATATTTCTAATGTTTAGAGAAGTTACTAACATTGTAAAATGAAAGGGATAAAAACATATATTAATAGTAGATGTTGGATGTGATGGATTATATGTGTGTATAAACAAAAATAAATCATTTATATGATGTTTCTGAAGTCCATCATTGTTTTTAGGTTTTAGATTGTGATATGAACAACATATACAGATTTTAAAAGTGGCCTCTAATGTATATAGTTTTTCCAAAATATAATTAATTATGTATAATCTTTTTAAGATAGATGTTTTCAAAATCATGTTGTGTATAAATCATCATTGTAATATTTAGAATAGGGTATTCTGTATGTACTTTATATTATCTCGAGGATGAAGGTTTGGATGGATTAAATGGGACTAAAAGAATATATGAAATCTAGGTTATTTATTATGTTATATCATTTTAATATTTACTTCTATGGACATTTGGAAATAGATTAAAATATCATTAAGTTAATCTTATAATTCCTACTAATTATTAGTGCTATTATAATATCATTGAAACTAATTGAGATGGCTTGAAATATTTCAATGATCATCTGAAGTTATATTAGAGAAAAATAAAAAACTATTAAATTATGTAAGTATCTTTTAGGATTATATGAATCATTATATATGATGTTCCATAATCATAAATTACACTTAGGGATGAATACTATATGTATAAATCCATAATTTTAAATGATTTTTAAGGAAATAAATTACATTTCTATTGAAAATAATTTCTATGAATTCATCATTATATGAAAAATATTTCATAACTATCATCCAAATCCCATGTAAGGATTACCCAATGCAAGTAGGTATTGTATAATCTGTTTAAATATCAAGTTCATCAATTATTTAATAAAAAATATTGGGATCAATTTATGTATTAATGATGCTCACCACTATAAAAGTCAGTACCAAGAGAAATGTGAGAGTATTGTAGACTAGAATGTGTATGGTCTATATTTAATATCTAAATAAGAAACTTGACTGGGATATTGGTTTGACCTATTTTAATGGATTATATTTTAATATAAAAATAAATGTTTTCCTGGTCAATATAAGAGAATTTGTAGAGTATTATTGAAAATCATGGTGGTGATGAATACGTAATGAAATAAATCCATAGGAAATTAAATGTAGATTTATTTGGAAATTCTAGATTATGAATAAGATAAAATGAAATGGTGCTTGATACATTTTTCAATGATCATTATATAAAAAAAATAATTAATGATTTTTTAATATGAATGATGATTTCAAATTACTATGAGGAAAATTATGATAAATTTTCTTTTAATTGATTTATTTTTTAATGAAATATACAAAGATCTTTGATTTTTAGATCAATGGTGAAATAAAATGATATAATACAAGAGTTGAACTAAAATTTTATAAATAAAATATTTATATGTGTTTTATTTTAAATAAGTTGAATATTTTATTTGTGGTGTGAAGAAAATATTTATTCAAATATGAATATATTGGATTTTCAAAACCATATACTATAATATGAAGATATAGATATACCATAATATGATTTGATATTAGATATTCCGTCATAAGTGAAGAGTTTATTGTGTTGAATATATTATTGGATTTATTGTGAAAATCAGATGAATAATTCATGAGTAATATTGAATTATATGTCTTGAAATGTTTTTATAAATAATAGTAATGTTATGAAAAAGAAAAATCAATGGATCTGTAGTTATTATATTAGAGAGAAACAATGAGGTGATAAAATACACCCGGGGATCTTAGAGAATCCCACGTAAAAAAGTGTGGTATATTAAATAGAGATCATTATAAGCTTATTTTAAGTGTATTTTATATATTCTAAATATTTAAAGAAAATTTTATGGTTACCAATGTATAATAAGAATAATTATGGTGGTTCAATGTGTGAACATGAAGTTATAGTTGGAGTGAGAACATAATAAAATTGTATAAAAAAGAGTAAAATCCAATAATATGACATTTTATAGTTATCTTATATGAATGAAATTAGTGAGATGATGAAAATGTTAATCTAGTTATACTAAATTAATCTAATCGATAAAGAGAGAAAATTAGAAGGAAGAGGAAGGGAATGAAAACATTGTAATTATTGTTTATATCTTTGTTCCATGGCCTTCATATGTTGATTAAAAAATAGATTAATAAATATAACATGAAATTATTTAATTGGGATTCCAACCAATTACTTTTTTTATATGTATATTTTTAGAAAACAAGGACTATGTTACGAGGATGTATTCTTGAAGAACACATGGTAAATGAAGGCACAATTGTATTGATGAGGAAGATCATACTTATTGATGCTATATAATCAAGTTTAGATTTTTTATCTATATTAAGAAAGTTATTTATATAAGAACATGTATATACATAATGTGAAACTGTTAAACTAGTGTTACTCTATGTATGTTGGGAGATGACAAGGTAACTCTATTAATATAGTGAAAAGATGGTAAATGAAGTCCAGTGGGATTCTTGAAAAATTAATCCTATTTTCTGTATGAATGTTTTTACATAGTTGTACTCTATATAAATTTGAGATGCACTATACCATTATATTTAGATATTCACTATAGTTGATAATCCTAAATTTGGGGGAATAAACAATAACTATATTGAGTAGTTCTAATTATTGAATCATTTAAAACATTATGTTCAGGTGCCTTTATTTATAACAATTTTTCAGTGGGTCTGTAGAAAATAATGTGGGGAGGATCGAGATATGGAATAGTATGGAAGGATAAATTTTATTATATAATTAATAAATAAAATAGGAACCAATATTTCACCCACCCCTTCTTAGTTTTTTGCTGACTCTGGGTAACTTTATCAGTAGAATAAAAATCATGTTAATTGTTTTTTAATTATGTAATTTTTTTTGAAATACCCAACTTCAATTAATTAGAGTAAGAGTTCACTACACATGAATATTGAGAGAGGTGAAAGAATTTTCTCACGGAATAGAACTTCTAAATGGATTATCTAATGGAGAAATGGCTATATTGTTATATGGTACTCAGAATGATTTTCTACTAATACATATCATCTAAACAAGGTTGTAGACAACGACATGGTGTGGGGAATAGATTATGATAATAAACAATTTTATCAAAAATTAATGATCCAAGCATTATACAGTATCAATGCTTCCAATTTCATTATTTAATTGAAGAACCATAAATATAAATAATTAAGTTAAAAGACAAGAATTTTTTTTATTATGGTTTAGGAAAAAATGAAAAACCACATTTCAATACATTAGAATCAAATGCATGTGTAGTGACATTAATTTTGATCCTTTCCCTTGGAATTTAAAAAATAAAAAAAATAGTGTTCACTTTACATAAATTTGCAATTATATAGCTTTAAAATCCTTTAACAAGGAATGTAAAAAGAATAAGTGGTTGACATATCAACCCCACTACTAATAATAAGTATAAAAACATTACCCACAAATTTATACATGCAGCTAACACATAGGATATAATGACATTAGACATATTAATTGTAAAATAATTATACCAATGGTTTCACTAAACTAATAGAATATACATCTTCTTAAATGAACGAATCGTCAAAGGTACAACTCCGAAATAGTATTTATGAATGTGTTCAATTAATATAATATATAATCAATAGAAAATACAAAAGGTTAAATAATATTAATTATTTATCAATATTTTCCATTTTTTATTATTCTATTTATTATATAATATATTTAAAAAGATGATAATAATTTAATGAAAAAAATATTTCAATTCTTTTTTCATTATTACTGTTAGAAAAAATAACTCTATATAAGAGTATTTGGAATATATTTTCCAAAACCTCCTTCTTCCAGAACACAAAACACACACACTCAAATATATATACATGTATATATATATATATATATTCAATACTATATCAGTTTTAGACTACCTATTTCATTGATATTTCGGAAATAAATAATTCTTTATAACTCATAACCTTATACATGAGTTATTCATCTCCACTAGATAACTTCATGAAAAATAAATTTAAAATATGTCTATGTAAAGATAGATATGTAATATATTAGTTGTATATTAAAAATATACATAAAATAAATAACAACATTTCTACACAGATCAATAATACTATAAAAAAGAACGTACATAATATTAGTTCTAATAAACACTTTATTTTCCAAATTTATCATCTATGAAAATCGTGATATCATAATTTATGTGGATTATAATTAGTGATATTCATTATATATGAAAGATAACATCCAATAAATCCACTTAAATAAAGAACTAGATTCAAAAAATAAATATCATTATATAATGTATTGATCCTACATCCATGTTATGTAAATATCATAATATACAATCTTCATGGATTGTTATTCACACATCGTTTATTTTATCATCTTCAATTGTAATCTACAATTATATGAATTTAAAATTCAGATATCAATTTAATAAAACATTTACTCTTAATGTGTTTTTACTCTACTTTAATTTTTAGTTATTTAAATATATATTAAATATTTTAATAATGATTCATATTTAAGGGTTGTTTTTATTTTTTTATTTTAGGTTTTTTCTATTTTGGGGATAGAATATCTAAATATTAATGTGCACTACACCAGGTCCAGAAACCACCAATAATTGATGTTGTTGTGATGGGGTATACTATTACATGGTTGACCACATTGTGTTTGGGAGGCATGGGAGCCGAGGAACATTGAATCTATTATTTTGGGAAACCCTATAATAACAATTGATTTAACTATACATACTCTTTAAACAAAAAAAATGTGTCTTATAGAATTCTGTGTATGGAACATATAACCAAAGAAAAACTATAATATTTTTATAAATTTTATAACTTGTTATTTAATTATTTGGTGTTAATATGAGTAAAAAAATATAAAATATAAAATATATTTATATTTATAATGTTTAATTTAATCAAACATTATTAATTAAGTATTTTGTTTAAGAATATTTAATTTAAGGGATTGTAAATTTTATTCTTGAAAAACCATATTATTATTTCTAAAATTATATTATTTTAAAAATATATATTATTGATTTACTAATTTCATATTTTTTTGTATTTTTAATAAATTATGAATAAGGAGGCTTGGTATTTAAAAAATTATTTTTCAATAATAAATTATTTCTCATTATGTTTTATGAATATATTTAAAATTTTAAAAAGAAAAATTTATCCATTGAAAAAAGTATATGTTTATTTAATAAATTCCATAAAAGATTAAGATGATTTATTTGGAGTTACTATAAAAATATATCATTAGTTTAATTGTGAAAAATGATTTTTGCACAAATAAATTGACTTTTATTAAATTATTAGTATATAAATATGAATTTTATATTCCAGAAATATTTTCATAAATATATATATATATATATATAATATAAATTTATAAATTAAAATAAAAACTTTGTTAACTTAAAATCCCATATTTTAAATTTTAAAATTTATGAAATAATTTTTAAAAAAATTGAATTTATAACTCATTTTTTAGTTTTGAATTATTCTTTTCACTTTCACACATTAGTTAAAATAAAATTAATATAAAATTTATCATTGGTTTGAATAAATTATGTAATAAGTAATATTTTATTCTATTTCATAATAGAAAAGTTACCTTAAAAATAAAATAGATACCTCGGTAAAAATCCAAACGAGATAAAATGGTTTAACAGAGAGGAAGTGAAATCAAACATGTTTAAAACCCATGTTGGACTAGTAAGTTGAAAAAATATTTAATTATCCCTTATCATCCCCATTATTTCTTAATTAATGAGCCACTTTACATGATACAATCTTACAATTATTTAACATTCATGGATACTTACAATATTTCTTCCCTTTTAACTTATTAAAGGAGCAATCCTACCCTCATTCACATTAGAGAAAAACCAACTTAATATCATAAAACCATACCCATCCATATCCAAAATTTTATTGGACAACATTAAGGGGTATATGTTTATGAAAATAAAATCTATCAATGACCTAACCCCATTATTGAAGGAAATAATCTCAGAAGATAGTTATAAATTTTCAAGTTCTTATTTACTCATTTATATTTTTATGTGAAATTCACATTCCAAAAATTAAATTACTTAATATTATAATAATAATATAAGTATAATTTTCTCTAATTATATGATACATAATGACTGAAAAATAATTATCTAAATTTTGGGTTTCTATTAAGAATGGGAATATAAATATTCATATGACGAGTGGACTACCAAATCCGTGAATGAATTTATTTTATATTCTTTAAATTCACTACCGGGAAGGTTCATATATATAATTTTATCTATATGTATGATATCATTGGAATTTTATTGATTATAAAAGGATAAATTATGTCTAAAATTATCACAACCCATCCAGTCAGGGCCTTCCTAGCTAGTGATGATTTAGGTGTGCCACTCCAATACCACCTCTTATTGGCTAGGACGAGGTAACAGGCACTGAGATAGAATATCACACTCATGTGAGGCCTTTGACTGAGAAAAATATATATATAAACACATATTAATAATAATATAATGCACTGAAATGTAAAATAAAACCAATTCTAATGAATGGATATGGTATGATCTAGGTTTTTAAATCAGGTATGGATCCTTTTAATTTCACTAAATTTTTATTTTATGGACAAAAAATGGATGTGTAATGAGTTTTTGAGGGGCTATTGGGTGTTTGGGGAATTTTTAGATCCTAGAACATATCTTCTTGGGAGAAACTTTTATTTCACATTATTATAATAAACCTTACAGGGTAGGATTCTTGATTAGTTCAAACCCTATGGGGCTGGAAAATGAGCAACTAGAGTGCACATTATTTTCTCAAACGATGTAGATTAGGGCACAGAGTTATATGACAATAGTAGGTAAAAATTTAGAGGTTTTTCCCATGGTTGGTGCATAGTTTCTATGATAGTGAATCCTATTCATGTGGTTTCTTCCCCTCTATAGATGACTATACACTATGGGAGAATGTTCTATAAATCTATGTGGCCAAACTATGGGAAGAATCATTTGGGGTGGATATATGATTTTATACTTAAATGACGTATTTAGACATAACCTAATACCAATTTCAATTTATAGAGGAAAATAGTGGATATTTTATCCTTTTTGACCTTTTTTGAAGGCACATTAATAGATTTTACATCAAGCATCCATACAGACTCTGATTCAGTCACCATTCATCTCATTAGATCCACACTGAAATGTTCTTGATTAAATTTTAATCGTTCGTCTTTATTATTGTTATTAATGATTATATTTAGATTCCAACTTATATTTCATAATTTCAGGTTCATTATCCATTCATAAAATATTTTATAATCTACGCTGAATTGGATACTGATACCGGATGAGGATCGGCATACTCATATGGGGTAGTCAGTTTATAACACATCCCTCATATTTTGTTATTCTATATTTTTTTGTTCATTTTCAAATTACCTCGGGAATAAAGAGTTAAATTAATACTCCATGACTATAGTCCTCAGAATCATGTTGTATTTCCCTTGTTAAATATTTCATTCATTGTTGATGGTTACATCTAAAACAACCACACCAATTAGGGAGATTCTATATTTGTGATTTTAGTGGCTAGATATTCCTTAATGGTTTGTTATGTACTATTTAACCCATTGTTTGGGTTAGAGGATTGACCCTAATAATGTTATTAACCTGTAATGGATTGAATTGAAATTGTTTTCACAAGTATGCTACTCACTCAACCCGTCTATTATTATTTCCTAATTGTAATTAATTAATTGAATTAAAATTGAACCATATATTTATATACATGAAATGTCATTAATAAATGAAAATCCATGTTCAGTTTCACATTTGTAGAACCTGTTTCCATGTTTTATTAATGGTATCAGAGTGAATCTTATTAAATTTATATAACTTAAAATGAATTAAATGGTTGAATACCCTATTAGCCTTGTCACACTTACGATTTTCCTTGACATGATCTATGAATTAATAAGTGTCATGAAAAACATATACCTTATTTAATTAAATTAATTAAATATAATATGACTAATTATATATGGAAGTCTAAATCATTATTAAACTAGTATTCATACTCATGTTTTCTTTTGGATTCGAGAGGGAATTCATTGTGAACTACTGGAAGCCATTTCAATTCTGGATGTTAGTTACCTTTTTTCATACACACCATGAAACCAAATATTTTTCTTTTAGTGGATGTTTGGTATGAAACTTTAGGATACCTACTTTTCTTTTATAGGGTTACTAAGATACAGTCCATCAATTCATAATGGATTATTATTATATGATGTTCCATGGTTACATGATTGGGCATAATTGTTTCATACCCCATTCTAACATAGATATTTTACATGTACATAGTTAGAATCATTATTTTGGATTTAACTGGATTACGGTCCTTGGATTACACTCTTACCCAGTATCCAGGATACAGTTACTAATAATCTAGTTACCCATGCAGTATAGGTTGACTTGGTTATTATATTAGAACCTTATTATTATAAATAACCACATGGATGATATATTCACATCATATACATTATTAATATCATGTTAGAGCTATTATTTCCAAGAAGTGTGGTTTATAAAAACTAAAAATTAAGTAATAAATTAATTATTTTTTTGATGAGACACCAGGTGAGTGATGAAGTATGTAATTTGGTACTTACCATACTATACTTATTTATTTTTATATATGAATTCTTGCACATTATATTAGTTAATATTACATGGACAAGATTTTATACACATCATTTGTGGAGGCATACTAATATTTCTGTCAAACCCTATCTACATTCCATTAGTACATGAGAAGATTGAATGTATGTGGGTGTTGGAAAATGGAAGCATCTACCTTTGGAAACTTGTTTACATTTTTCTTATGATAGATCTTGTAGAAAATGACTGATTTAGAGCCCAAAATTATGGGGATATTTTTTTTCAAATTTTATATACCATGTATGTTTAATAACATTTATCATATTATCCATTAATTAGTCACATGAAATATAGACATTAGCTTCTGTATGTGATACACATTATTTTTGTTGCTTATTATAAATTTTTCTTCTCCACTTCATCTATTTTCTTCTGATCATGTTATATTGATATACTGAAATACACTCTCATAATGAGGGCATATTCAGCCGATGGACACACCACATGCCCTCTCTACTAGTCAGCAAGATCTGAAATTCACAGAGATGCACTCGAGGGCATGTGTTTAACCCAACTAAAGAAACCATCAATGTCATATAGGTCTAGGGAGTCATCATGTGGTATCATAGAGGATCCTTTTTTAAATTACTATTTGGATAAAATTTATTTGAGTTTATAAACATTTAGAACATGATCATAAGGCATGTTTAGGTGTCATAAACCAATTTTCGGTATAATAACCATGTTTCCTAAATTATAACTATGGTTATTCATTTACCTATTACATTTTATATCTATTCACCATTTGGTTATGCACATGATGTGTTGTGGTTATTATTTTAATTTAGAATGATAATTTCTTTTCATTCGTGTCCAAATAATATGAGGAGAATTATAATTGTTACCCACATCATTATAGGCACATTGAATAGAAATGTCTAGTATATTTCCATTCAATATAAGATAAATTCATTTCTTGCATTTCTTGATAAGCCTGTGATTGTTGCAGGATCCTTGTTTATATATTTTTCTTCGTAGCTCTTTGGTTATTACTTATTTATTTCCATTTTCAATTAATGAGGTTTATGGGGCCTTGATTGATTGGAATGAGTACATTAACCATTCAACCAATTAATTAAAATTTAAATGTATTTTGATATCAATGGTAAAGATAATGGGACCTAATTCACTGTGATGGATAAATAATTTTAAATGATTATTTGTATATGCAAATATTCGAAAGAAAATTGAATATTTGAAATATGATATATGCAATCAAATGGAACTCAATAAATGATAGGAAATGTATTGATGATGTTTTATTTAAAAGAAATTTTATAATTTATAAATTACTACATACCAATTCATGGCCTTATAAGCAGGTATTTTTAATAGTATACAATGTGTAGTGAGCCTTTTTTATTCCTTCATCTTCCAATTGTGTTGTAATCAAATTTCTTATTAGCTAGTTTTGAGGTGTGTTCTTGGAATTTTCATACCAATATAACTATTTCATCATCACGGTGTGCACCAGCTGGGTGGAGAGGACCATGATCAAGATGTGGTTGGACCTAATCTTCCAATATTACCACCAGGAGTGCCACATCTGGCACCACATATTATACATAATCTAGGAACTGATGCAAAACTACGTTATAGTTTCATACATATGATGCATTCCATGCATCGTGCTCCATGACATGAACCTATAATTTCAAATATGACATGTCAGTTATAGTAGAATCATCCTCCTACCTTATTGAAGAATGGTGGTCAAAAAGCTACTAATTTTTTGCTATATGAAATGTTTTCAATCATTGATAAATTCAATACATCACTAGAGAAGAGTGTCATGATAGCTATGTACATATAGCATGGTTCATCAAAGAACTGATGGGATGTAGTCACATAGGTCGATCACAATTAGGGAGTGGAATGGGATGTCATTTGGAATTCCATCATTGATTAGATCATTTCTCATAGTCTATGAGATAATAGATCCAGAGTGATCATGCATCTCGAGTATGGTTATATGTCAGTGATAGAATATTCAGCGTGTTTTGATGAGTTATAGTTATTTTCATCGCTTATGGTTGATGATGTGATTTAATATTCTTGTATATTCAAGGATTGACTCATATATTCCATACATACATAGGTGAATTCATTTCAAATTACCACCTTTTAAAAAATTGTCAATCATTCTCTCATCACGAAGCACAACTTATTGGATAGTGATATTACTAGGCATAGAGTATCAGCATCATGGGAGGCAAGTATTTCTAAATGTAGAATAAAACATTCCCACAATGTAATTAATCAGGGAATTAATATCCAGATTATCCATACTAGTATCTCTATAGTGGGACATTATTGTGGAAGACATCAGTATCTGAATCCACAGTGTGATAGAGACCCACCAGAGGGTGAGTCTTATGACTGTATGTGGCATGTTTAGATATTATTTCAGTACTTTCCATCATAATTTTGTAAAAGAGGATACTCATCTACCCCGCCTTTAGGGTTGGGGTTTTTATGTTTCATTATGTTGGGATTCTAAGTACCGCTGATAGAAATGGATGAAGAGAGCACATGTACTGGGTATCCAGACTCCTGACCACCAATATCACGATCCGAGTAGTTTTTATCATGTTATTCCAACGGTTTCATAGGGATGTTGATCACGTATGTTTCATGCATTACAGATAATACATGAGGATCGAATTTCAGAACCATCTTGAATATGAGATAGAATTCTATTAGTCTCAACTATAGTATCTTCTTTATTTTCTACATGTTATTCACACACCATTATCTACTTATCCACTATAAAAAGTCATAGGTTATAATTATTATACTATTGTGTTGTAATGAACCACGATATATCATTAATAGTATATTATAATGGAATAAACTAATGTAGGGACTTTCCCGTTTAGGTATGATGTTACCCTCTCATATGAGACCACTTTGTTTTTTAGAAGATGCATTATGATTCCATTCTAGGGATGAATTGGTTGGTTTTGTATCTTGAATTTATAGATTTATATCGCCTTATGGTATCATTTACATCATCAAAATGAAATATATTTCTACAAAAGGATGACTATGATTTCTAGGATTTTAGAGATGGATCAGAGCATAATGAGATAGGTGGAGTGACCAACATTATTTAGAAATACATCATGGAATATTATTGGTTAAATCAGAATTAATTCCCTCTAAGAGTAAGTTGTATCATGGATTTTCCCCCAATTATTTTCCTGTAATAACTCATGAGGGAGTTTTTTAATTTTTGATTGAGCTTAATCTATGAGTATCTTCATTTTCCATTCCTCTAGATAGGATGTAATCTTGTAATATCCAAGTGATAGAGGGAAAGTTATATGATATTATGATGAATGGTTAAATATGTCCTAGAACAACATCATGGATTTCTCCAAAGATTTTTCCAATAAAGAAGATTTGATCCTTCTTATATTCATGGATTATATATGTTTGAACCGGTTTAAGGTCCAGAACTAGTATCCACTACCTTTCCTAGATGATTAATTTGACTATATCTTAGAATATATATTCTTCGTAACAGTTTACCAGATATTGTTATATAAATAGGTGTGATCCAAGCCTTTATAAATACATAATAATACATTCTATGGCAGGTATAGTCTATATGAGTTCCTCACTATGTTTTTCAGACCTAAAAATGTGCATGTTGTTTTCATGGCTCTGATTAATAGTGTGTTCCACCTCTATCTGGATTCTTTTGTCATGGGATTTTTGGAAAACATTTTAGTGTATATTCAATCATGTGGTTGACTATAAAAAGTTCCTTGTTATCATTCTGAGAACACTATGAGATAATCATGTTTATTCCATTCATGCTATGTTTCACTTATGGATTGACAAATTTCACTTCTTCGGTCATAAAATATTCAAAGAAGGAGTCTCTATTAACCTAGAGAAGGTGAGTGATATAATTTTCTAGAAATAACCTGGGAACATGAATGATATATGTAGTTTCAAGGGGATTCATAGATAATAAAAAAATACTTATAGGACATATCATTGCTTTTTTACCACTTTTCATTCCCATAATGAAGGGTGTTGAGTTCCTATGGTCAAAATATTACTACGAAGCCATTCAACTGATGAAAGAGAGGCTTCTATCAAAAATTATTATTATTCGTCCATTGTTAAGTAGAGGATAAATTATTGTCTATGATTACACAAGAATCTTATTGAGATAAGTTTTTAATTATGTGGATAGAATCATTGTAAAAAATTATTAGATTTTGAGGCCTCTTGTGAAAAATTACCTAATGGATAACCTTAGGATAACAGTAGTTGTCCATGCCTTTTGTTACGTGAGACACTATCTAATGGGTGAGAACATTTTTTTATATACAGAACAAAACATAATCAAATATATCATTACAAAACATTACATAAATCTCATATGTGATAGATGTGTTGAATATATTCCTTCCATTGATTTTTGTCTAGACTATATGCAGGGAATAGCGAATATTGTACTTAATGCACTGAGTCGAAAAACTCAAGTGCAATTCATGAGGAAGGAAATAGATGAATGGGAAATGGTGGAAATATTTTCTGAGATGAATCTATAGATTCAATAATTTTATGATCAATATTATCTCTCATCATTGATAGTTTCCACTT
This sequence comes from Viscum album, assembly GCA_963277665.1. Lineage (NCBI taxonomy): Eukaryota > Viridiplantae > Streptophyta > Magnoliopsida > Santalales > Viscaceae > Viscum > Viscum album. Next base: position 96,344,843 of record OY728160.1, read on the forward strand.
CCCTCCATGAGAACGTGAGGAGTATGGAATTTTCATTAATTGGGGGTCAGTTCTTCATGAGTATATTTCATGAGATAACACACCTATAGATTTGATAATTTAAGTGTTTGGTATTCTCTATGTTCACTGTCGAACCTTGCTTCCTATAGATATGATAGAGTTACTAATGAATGAGTCTTGTGAATTTAATTTGATAGTTCATCAAGGATTATACATTATGTATCATTATATGTGACGCTACTATAGGCGGCATTGGATGAATCATTAGATAGAAGGAATTATAATTAGGTGTTCCACATATCAACAAGGGTAGGTAGAGTGTCAGAGACCAAATGTACTCTTAAAATAAATTCTAGTATTATAGTTGAAATGGAAAAACATTTCAATGGATTTTTTTGTTGTCTTTGTGAGGTAACCTAGAGGCAGTGACACTATATTGGTAGTCATTGATTGAATGATGAATGTTTAAAATTTCATTCATATTTGGGATACATACAATGTTGATGATATAAGAACAATGTATGTCTATTAGATCTTATGAATACATGGGGTCACTGGTACTATCATTTCAGATAGGGATGCGTGTTTCATGTCATGGTTACGTTGTGGGTTTTACAAGGCTCTATGTCTATGGGGGCTTATTTGCATAGACTTTCAACTTCAAAAAATGGACATTAGATAAAAATGATAAATGTTATAGATATCTTTTTCCCAAAATAAGTCTATAATTTTAGTTCTTCATTGGATAATTATGTCCTCATTATCGATTTATCCTCCAATAATAGAATTCATGTGAAAATTCATATGGAACCATTGGAATCCTTTTATGGTAAGTTGTACCATTCACCCATGTGATGGATAGAGGTATGTGAGTTAGCCCTACTAGGGTTATTTATCATACAAGATACATAGAGTAGGTTTAACATATCAGGATTTATATTTATAAAACATGGTCAAGAGATAAATTATATGAAGATCACTATCGATGGCCACAACATATCATATTTAGGAATCTTGTTTTCCTGGGGGTATCACCCAGGATAATTAATAACTGGACATAGAGGAAAAATAAACTATTAAATATTCATATAGGGATATTTTAGATATTGGATTATGTTGGGATAGTGTCCTATCAGTCATTACTACCATATAGGTACCATGCCATTCACGATGTCTTCAATGTTTGATATCTTTACGGGTATCATTCCAGCACGCCAAATATTTTTTATCCATATTTAGTTGTTCTAGATGTTGATTATTATTTTGAGGAGTATACTATATAAATCATTGATCTAAGAATGAAGGCTCCACTAGTCCGTTTTTTCCATCTAGTATTGGTGATATGGAATCACAGCCATGTATAAGTCAGGACGTACTAGAATTATGTCAATGTACATTCCCTATGGTGGAAGTTGTTCTATGACAAAATTCCTCCACCATTGTATGGTCAACTCAGGGATGATTTTCGTTAATTTGGGAATATTGTAAGATCATGGTTTTTCATCAGGTATAAAACCATTAAATTTAGGTCAAATTTTTTTATAGACCTAAAATTTATGCCAATTGAATTAATTATGTTCCCATTAGTTTCCAAGGCATTATTTGATCTCAAAACCCAACTATAGGAACTAAATTGGAAAGTCTCATGATTAGAATATAACATACATGGAAGGCCACATGGTTAGTTCAAACTATGCATGGAAGGATAGTGAGTAGAAGGGGTGCATGATTTTGTCAATCCATTTGGATTGGGGGCACAACTATGAGAAATAAATAGAAAAAAATCATATTTGTTTCATGGGTGGAGCTTGGTTTTACAAACCTAGCGACCAAATTGTGCAGAGGATCTTTTGGGGTGATTTTTTTTTATTTTACCCTTAAATGATCATTTTGGTAATGAACCTTATTCCTATTTGTTTTCTAGTTGGCATTATTGACTATTTTTTAATTCATGCTAATTTGAAGGTGTAATATTGTATTTGAGGTTATTTTTCCACATAGAGTCTAATTCAATCATCGTTCATCTCATTGGATTGGCACCAGTACATCCTCGATTCCTTTTAAATCAACCAAAATTTTTATTCCAATAAAAGACAATATTTATATGTAGGATCATATTCCAAAATTTAAATGCATTGATAAGATCTGAAAATCTCTTCCAAAATAGTATTAATTAGAGGCTGAAAGTAGACGAGGCATGTCTTATGAGTACGAGGTAGGTGCTCTATAATTCATTAGTCAAGATTTGTTGTTTTATAAATTCATGTGTGTGCTCACTGATTTCATCAGGTGTCAGCTATTATTTCCACACTCTTTGATTCTATTAATTAGAAACCTATTCTAACACTCTTGTTAAATATTTCATTCCTTATTGGTGTTTTTCTACACAATGTTGACCAACCCATGGAGGGTTATTCCCTATTAGTGCTTTTTTGTTGAAAAATATGGCATGATGAATTATTATGGCCTATTATCTCAACTATTTTTGTGTGAAATGAAACCCTTATTTTGATAATCTGTTGGAATTAATTGATTTGTAATTTTTATCATATTAATTCTTCTCACATTAACCATTATGGTAATTTTCCAAAATGTTTTCAATTGATTGAATTGTAACTTCAAAAAGTATTTATATATATGAGTTGAAATTTTTAAATGGAAATGAATGAATGATTGTATGTTCACAGTATCCCTTTCCCTGAATAATGGATGGTATTAGAGTGAATCGTATTTAATTATTATTATATAAAATGGATTAAATGGTTACATGCCTACTTAGCCTTTTCACACTCATGAAAGGCCTTGACCTGAATATTCAAATAATAAATTAAATGTACAATGTATGTTAAAAATTAATAAAATCAATTAAATTTAACGTTTTCAATTTAATATGGACCCTAAAGTCATCACTATTGGAGAATTACAACACTGATTAGCTTCTTTCGTTCTCGAGGGAATTCCTTGAGCAGTCAAGGACACAATTCTTGTTCAGGGATGTTAGTTTCCATGGTTGATCCCACCATGTGACCCGATAATTATTTATAATTGGATTCATGGTATAACATTGTAGGATACATCCATTACTATTATTGGATTCTTTGGATGCATTATATGGATGCAACATATATTCTATGGACACGATGTGTCTTCATTACGTCATTATCCCTAGCCACTACATACCCCATTTACTATGAATGTTTACTATGGACTAAGATAAATTAATTATTATTTAATTACATGGATGATTCTCCTTGGATTACAGTCTTATCCCTTATCTAGTATGTAGTTACTACTCTATTGGAGGCCCTTTAGGTCTAGGTTTCCTTGGTTTTTACATTGGAACATTCTTATTAAAAAATAACAACATGGATGCCTTTCACACCTTAGATCCTATAATATTATCATTTGAAATCATTTAACACATCATTTGAAATATTTATATCCACTAGAAGATAATTAATAAATGAATTGGTTTCTTGTTAAGACACTAGATGATAGATGAAGTAGTTACCCTGGTATTTGTGTTACTGTACTGGTTTATTATTGTATATGCATGACTTTGAACATTTTAGTTCATATTCAACAGAATTTATATTAATGGAACCATTTATGGTGGAAAAATATGATTTATCTCATACCATATATGAGCTCTATTGGTACCCAAAAGGATTCTAGGTATGATGTTGTTGAAAAATTGAATCATTTAGCTTCAAAAGCTTATTTTCACAATTCTTTTGATCGATCTATTTGAATATGCTAATCTTGAGATCATGATGTTGGGGATATTTTTTATTTCATTTTGGTAAATCTATATAAAATGTATTCATTGTACCTTATATCCATGTATTTAATATTTTTAGTGAAATGAATTATCTTCATTTTCTTTTGTATAAATTTGCAGTTGTTCAAACTAGTTAATTTACTAGAATTTTCTACTAAGCCATTTTTCATTTGATTCTTCTAATATTTACCTCATAATATATTATGTTGATCTGATTTGCTACACTTTTGAAATGAGCTCTTATTTTCCCCATGGATACACCTCATACCCTTGCTATCAGTCATCATCCTCTAGAATTCGTGGTGATGCACTTGAGGACATGTGGAATTCCAAGATCTAGGAAGCATTAGTGGAATCTACGATTTAGATGTCAGACATACATCTATATTCTAGAATAAAAATGTTTGAAAAATTTAATGTAATTTTAAAGGCCCAAATATAATCTCACAAAAACTGATAATATATCCCAACCATATATGAATAAGAGGAATCCATTCAATTGAATCACCAAGTATAAACCATGAGTAGTTCATATCACTATGCTCCATGAACTCTTGTTCCACATAAGACACACTGATGTGTTCTATCACCTATATGTTACCAAAAAAGTGTGGGAAGATACAATGTAGTGGTGTGTATAAGACTACCCAGTTGTACATGTGTAAATAACTAAACATAAAGCATCAAGAGACATGTCATCTCATCATCACTAGGGTAATTCAATTTCTATTTTAGACATATATAAGAACACAATCCTAGATAAAACCATAATAAACATGAAGTCACTATAAGGTCATGAAAATACATCCTTCCAAAGGATTCTACATGAGGATTCAATGCAACAATTTTCCAATAGAACTAACTCGAAGAGGCACGCTACCCACGATCATGAACTTTTTAGAGGCCATTCATTTTAGGACTCACCAAATAAGTACTTCTAAGGACACTAATTATATTGATACAAATATACGGGACTTCTCTAGTGCCTCTTGGGTATAGAAGACCCTTCCCAAAATGACCCACAATGTAGTGGATTTTATGACCACACATGTTATTTAGGAAGATTCTACAAATCCAATATTGGAAAGGTGAAAAAATTGTTAAGGATAACATATCAGGTCCTACAGATAGATTTGTGAATTCTATCTAAGACTAATCATGAATAGGGGATCATAATCAATTTCGTACTATGGAATTCCATACTATTGCATCATATGGTAGGAATAGGGGAACACTTTCAACTAATACAGGTCTCTAATGATGAGATTTAGTGATTGGACCTTCTCGAAAAAAATCACATGACTTATACTAGGTGTAAAAAATGAATTTATATTTATAGAACATCATCTATCCCATTTCATCAACTAAAATTAACTTCGATATATAAAATTTTTGTTATTATAGATACATGATGTGTAGAGACTGGTTTGGAACTCATTGTGTCACCTAACTGAGTCTATGTACTCTGGACCATGCCGGTGTACTTTTGGTCATGACCAAGTTATTTTATCATTCATATATACCATATCTGATATGAGTACTAGACCATGCATATATACTTAAAAATTATCATGTATTTGGTCATCTTTGTTCCCTTATACTAGTTGTTAAAATTCTGAAATACTGGCGTCATGTGACATGGAATGTCTTTCCCATCACATGCTGTGTAATTGTTTTCAAAACATGTAAACCCTAGAACCATATAAGGTGAAAACATGAAGTCTGTTATTTCAGAGTTTGTGTAATGTAGTCCGGATAGACATAGGAAATTAAAAATTTTCTATTTACTTTTTTCATGCCACAGCCACTATCAAATCCTCCACTAAAACTGTAGATAGATGAGTATCATGGATCATTTATGACTCACCACCACATGTAGCTAGTTTCATGATATATCATTCTATTAAATAATGATTTTCATCACTCCAGACCACACCTCATACACCAATACACAATCAGTGTCTCATAATCATATTAAAATAAATAACTAATCATCCCTAACCATCAGAAAACATTAATTATGGAATTAATATTTATATCACAATGATTGGAGTGATATGTATATCCAATGATTTAATGTTTCATGATGGGTTTTTGTGTTATCTTTAAACATTTAATAAATCTAATGTAATGATGATTTTATAATGAATAGTGGGGGAAAACCAAAAACAAACAAGAGGAATGAACATAGGTAATTGTTTTGGTCGAACTCAAATCATTTCTACTCGAATAAAGAGTTTAGTACTAACAAACAAAATTAGTAATAAATATCCATCCAAAATCATAAGAATATAAAACCACCACACCAACATGATCGTCAAATTAATCGTTTAGTTAGTTGATTTGGGATAATTGTTTCACGGGATATATAAAATGGGATTAGATAACTAAAACAAACACTCTATTCTAGGTTGGTATTGATTAATAACGAATAATTTCTCTAGGTTTTAGCAACTAGTGAGATCCACAACTTATTAATGGAACATCAATTTCAAATTCATGATTCATCATGGGTCATCCAATAATCCTCTTATAACATCCTTCTCTCAATCTCATGGGTTATATGGTATACCCGGTGGATATTCCATAACAGCGTTTTAATATATGATGATTAGGTTTGGATATTAATTATAAAAAATAAACAATTTTTTTTAATTTTTTTAATTATTATAAAATCCTTGATGGCGCTAAAGCTGAAAGCCCGATGCATATAAATAATTTTTCTAACATATGGTAAAAACAACATTTCGGATTCAAAGAATGTTTTTATTTTCTAATTTGGGACTCATTTTTTTGGTTATTTAATATATTTTTAAAAACTAATCATGCTAAATATAATATATTTAATATTTATTTTTGATCCATATCGAGCCCCCTTGGGCCATAAAATTTGACACTTTTTTCGTGCATAGATATAAAATAATTTATTTACAAATCTATATGAATTATAAGGGATTTTTTACATTCTCCCTTCCTGAGGTATTATCTTCCAAAAAATAAAAAATCTTATATAAAAATATGAGGCTGCTATTCTCACAACTAGTTCTCATGTTCCTAGGTGATCTCTTAACGATTCTCATATCAACAGTAGTTATAAACAAATGGAATCCCCTACCATCAATAGATTTTCTGTAATGACCCATTGTTTTATAAATGGAATTCCTTTCTTATAATTATTCTTTATAATCTAATCACATTAGGTTTTATAATGACATATAATGATACTAAATACTATCTGACCCATAAATATAATTTTTTCACTTCTGTGTTTTGAATTTCGAAAATCTGACATACAATGTTGCGATGAGTAAGATTTTTGGTGTTCGATAGGACAAAAATAATTTTTGTTGAATTATCACCAACCCTTATGAATAGTTACCTATCCATATGAATAGTAATTTGACCCTTATGAATAGTAAATCAACGAAAATAATAGTAATATTACCCATGAATGATAAAATAAAATTTACAAATCTTATAGTTAAAATATGACCATAGTAAAAGTATTTGTATTTTTGTAAGTCATAAATAACGAATTATAGGGAAATAATTAATTTAAAAGAAAAGTTATTTTAATAAAATGTTTTTTTAAATTAACAATTATATATCTTCTGGTTTTATGATAATTTTATAAGAACTAGTGAAATTTTTGAAATCATTATAAAATAAGATATAGTTTTAAAATATTTTTTTTCATGTCAATTATGATTTTAATTAATAATTAAATTAATCATATTTATAAAATTATTTCAAAAAAATAGAATTCATTTTTTGATTCTACACAAAAAAAATTATGGATATTTTTTGAGATTTTTATGAAATACTTGAATTATTAATAAATTGTGAAAATAAATATTTAAAAAAAGAAAAATAAATTAATTATAGAGTCATGTAAGATGTTCTGCTTATGTAAGACAAATCGGTTCAAACTCAAATTCAATTCTTACTATTCTTCATCATGAAATAATCTCTATTACATGCCATGTGGAGAAACGATAAATTAAGGAATATACTATTGACAAAACTACTCTCCCGTCCACTATAAATACCATCAATCACTCCCTAGTTTCCTCACACCTATCATGATTGAATAATATTTGGAACTATATCCAAAAATCTTTGTTAGACCCTCCCCCACGTCCATGGGAATTTGGTCTCTTAAAAATTCAAATTAATGGTGTTTGAATGAGGATTCAAGTGGTAATTCCACCCACTCTCTCCCTTTCGTTATTTTTTTCAATTTCACGTTCTTTTATTAATCACTCCCCACCAATCATCATCCAAATGTAATGTTAACTATAGTATCATACATATAATTTAATTTTATTATACTAATAGGGAAATATATCATCCAACCCCCTTATTCTCTTATTTTTAACTTAGAAAGGAAAACGTTGTTCATGAGGTGTTAATTTATCACCTTCAATAATGATATGTTTCCATTTTCCATTACCACCTTTAGATCTGGTAATGAAACCATTTATATTGTAGAACTAGATAATTTTATATGTTTTATATCATATTTAATTTTCTAGAACTATCATATATTCAAAATATAATATTACTAAACAAAACATGTTCATTGTGATCCAAAAAACCACCCAAATTTACCTAAAATGGTCATCAATAAATTTTAACTAATGATTCATCCACATGGAATATTACATAATTCTTTATAAGACCATCGGAAATATTTTAAAATCATTAAGAAGATGAAATATCAATTAGATATGATTATCCATGTTATGCATGAAATTCCATTCAGGATTACATGTAAACAATTATTGATAACTAAGAAAAAAAAGAACTCATGAATAATAGATTTATACTCTATAACTCATAAAAAGGCCCATAAAATACATAATGGAACCCAAATAAAAAATATTAATTTATAAAAGGTTCTAAAATTTCTAATTACTGAATACAATGCCCTTAAAAATGTCATTAAAGTGAATAAAATGTTCATATACAAGGTAAGGGGAAATTCTTGAACCCAACCTTCTTCAATCATGTCCCCCACCCCATTAACTACATTCTCGATATGATTACACCGTAAAAATAAATTTTCCATCATTATGTTATCTTTTATTGGATATATATGTTTTTTACTGGGTTTTATGTCAATAAAAATGTTTTCCAAAAGAACAATTCTTTCAAAACCACACCTTTTAATTCTCACTCAAGGTTGATCATTTTTGTGTCAAGTATGTCATTAACTATTTCTTTTGGAACCAAATGTTTATTAATGGGTTATTATGATATGAAAAACATTTCTTTTCATTTTTTATTTTTCTTTATTATTTATATATTTTCTATGTGGAATTCATGATAATGAAAATGTTATGATATGATGGGTGCACCCAGAATCATATAGCGCAATATGAATTCTTGAATATGACAGGCGCACCTATAATAATATAGAGATCCAATGAATTGGGTAGAGTGATGAAACTAATGAATTTAATTGATATTATTGGTGAAGATTATTTTAATTTTTTCCCAACTATGTTGGGGTAGTTAACCATTATGACATGATGTTTCATTTTTATGAATTCAGAAATTTCGTGTTTTTTCTTAATGTTTCCTCTCATGGTTATGATCATATTCATATATTATAATCATAATGATTATAGTCATACCATTTTATGTTGTTAAATGTTCTTTTTTATCCACATACCAGGCTTCTATCTCACCTCTTTTTGATATATATCCTCAATTTACTACATGTACTATTCAGATGTCAAAATCCAATAAGAATCTATATAAGAATGAATTAAAAAATATATTTATGCTAGATGTTGAAAATGTTATGTTTGGTATTTGTTTTCCCAAGACACTAATCCTTTGGATCCTAATATTTTAATACAATTATATTTATTACAGTATTAATGATGTAATAGTAATATATGAAAAGGTGTGTTTTCAATAGTTGGCATCAGAGGCATGGTGTAGTTAATTTTGGAATAAGTATTAGGGAACCGTATAGAAAACCACTAGTTTGAGACTAAGTACATATATGCACACAAGAATATTTTTTAAATATAAGTATTCCATAATATATTCTTTTGGTAAATTTCACAAATTAATATTTCATTCATTCATGAAATTTTGACTTATGTTTTTTCTATCATTTTTAATTTCAGAAAATGGTGGGAAGCAGGAGTAACCTGGAAAAAAACCATTCAGGGGCTACTGAAATGATTTCCAGAATGACATCCCCATTGCATTGGGAAGTGGAGTTCGAAAAATCATGTTCATGTTTACCCATATATCTCATGTAATAAATAATAACCTAAATAATAAGGGACATCGTCCTTCCCCAAAGATGGAGCAACTAGATGTCGAGTGTTTTTTTTGGAAACAATCACCAACATTTAGTGTATTTTCTGATCCACTAGTTGTGGAATACTGAGTCAAATCCATAGTGAAAATAGTCTCTATACATACTAATTTTGATCTGGAGAAGGTGAAATTTTCCTTTTACCCTCTAGAGGGAGAGGCTGATCAATGGTGGGATTTGATTAAGAGCACCAAGACAAGAGATGAAATTGAAGATATGTAATGGGAAGTCTTTAAGAACATGATTCATAAAATGTATTTCTCATGAAATATTTTTAAATATATATAAATATAATTCATAGAGATAAAGAAAAATTAATTAGAATCTTTCAAGACCAATGAATAAAATTTCAGAAGGCATGCATGGTATGCTTCAAGTTTTGTTATAAAAATGATAGAAAAATTTATTGATTCTTTATTGCTTTAAAACATCACATCCAAAAGGATCTTGCAATTTGAGACTTTGGGAGTTATGAAGAAGTTGTTCGATGTGATATCAATGTTGAAATAGAATTTTGAGAATTGTCACATTGTTCTAGTGATAAAAAATGGAAGATGGAGTTTCAATCCATAGGTTGTAATGATAAAGGTGGGAAGAAAACATGACGAACCACAAACCAAAAATGTGGGTTGTTGCATCATGGGAACTTCCTCAATGGATGGTGTCATTCATCCTATGTGGGAATGAAAGACACCATGATCAATAGGTTCAAAAAGACATGATATGGAAGGATAATGTCGTCGATGAAAGGGGAGCACCACCAATGGTTCAATGCTACAACTATATGGTGCAAGGTCACCCAATAATCTAGTTCACTAAACCTCATGTCCTTGAGGGTAATCATTGTCACCACACTGCAAATCCAAAGTAAAAAAGGAAGGTATATTCCATCACTACTAAATAATTAGTGCATGATAATTAATTCATTAAAGGTACACTTCTTATTCCCTCAATAATGGAAAAATTCTTATAAGATTCTAGTTCTATGCATTCATTTATATCATACATGTTTCTAAGAACTATAGAATCAATTCCCTAAAACCTTGACTTATAAATATCTGTAAAAAAACAAGTGGTGTAATCATTACATCCCAAAATGTATGACTCTTCTAATTTTAGTGTATATGGTAATAGTCTTCTAGTGAATCACGTTACACTTCCCCTGGTGGAATTTTATGCTATAATTGGAAAGGATTGGCTCTCAATATATAAGGAAAATATCAACTATTGAGAAAAGGAAATATTTTTTCATATTACAAACCATCCCATGATCCTCTAAAAATGTTTGAATGATTATGAATATCATTTTAAAAATCATTCAACTATGTTGGTGATGGTACCCTATGAAGAATAATACCTAGGATAAATCATTGTGCCAATGGAATGCGCCAACCTTGTGGAAATTCCCATTGTGAGGTAATATGATGATTTTTTTCCTGAAGAGTTACATGGAATTCCCCTAAATCGTGGAGTAGAGTACTGCATAGAACTCATATATAGAGATACTCTAATATCAATATGTCTATATAGTATGGATCATATCCCATTAGAGGAGTTAATGAATAATATTCATGATCATTTAGACCATGTGTTCATAAACCCTAGTGCTCCACCTTGGTGTGAGCCAATGCTCTTGGTGTAGAAGAATGATAAATTAATGTGGCTGTCTATATATTATATATAAATCAACATGATCTCCATAAAGAACAGATACCAACTTCCCAGGATAGATGACTTGTTTAATCAGCTAAATAGAGCATAATACATATAAAATGTGGATCTTTATTCTAGATATCATCAGCAGAAGGGGACGAAGGAAGATATTCATAAGACTCCCTTCTGTATAAGGTATGGGCACTATGAGTTTCTAATGATTCCTTTCAGACATAATAATTCTGCATCAATCATCATTTATTTGATGACAAGAGTATTAAAAAATTACCTTGAATTTTTTTGGTAGTGTTTATCAATGGTATTCTTATTCAATCCAAGAGAATGGATTTACTTTAAGAACATCATGGACTTGAGTTGTAAAAATTTAGGAAGGAGAAGTTGTATGCCATGTTCAGAAATTTTGTCTTTGGGATGAACCATGTTACATTCTTGGAACATGTGATAAAAATTTAAGTAATTTCAATGGACCCTTCAAAAAAAGGTGATTGAGGAAGGGAACATAACCTATATAGTCACACTAATCCAATATATTCATGTATTTGTGGGTACTATAGATGTTTTGTGAGAATTTTTTCATGATTTTTCAAGACCGCTAACAAAGTTAACAAACAATGGGTAATGTATGTCAAGACAGAAGAATGTGAGGGAAGCTACATGGAGCTAATTAGAAGGCTAACACAACAATTGTACTCACACTATCAAAAATTGGAGAATGTTTTTTGATATATAGTGATGATTCAAAGAATGTATTAGGTTTCATAATAAGGATAAATTATAATGTTATAGGCTACACCTAAATACATTTGAAAATCTATGAGAAAAACTACCCGAGGCATGATCTAGGGCTGGAAACCATGATTTTTTCGATGAAAATCCAGTAGCAGTACATTTATGGTGAGAATTGTGGCATATACACAAACTAAAAGAACCTAATGTATATATTCCTACAAATGGATCTCAACATGCGTCGTTGGATACAGTTAGATCTAATCAAGGACTATGATTTCTTTAATCACTATCATCCTTAAAAGGAAAACATGGTAACATAAGATCTAAGTAGAAAATATCCTGATACTCTATCCATGTTATCGACTGGGATGGACTCTATATTCTCGCATATGAAAATGATTAATTTTGAAATCATAAGGGAGAGGGTTACATCCTACTATTCTCAATTTATTGTGCAATAATCAATCCAAGAGATTATTAATGAGGTATACAGGGATGATATGGAGTTAAAAAATATGGTTAATGAAGTAATAGAAGGGAACATACATGAGTTCCAAATCAATGATGAACGTGTGATTTGGTTTGGAATGTATATTTGGGTGCCTTCATCACCCAGGATAAAGTACGAACAATTGGAAAATGGAAATAGCTCAAAATTCTGTACCCACCCTGGTAGCACTATGATGTACTGAGATCTCTGAGAACACTTTTTGTTTGATAAAATTAAGAAGGATACTGTGGAATATATCTCATTGTTGGTGTCCTTCAATGTGATATATTGAAACCTATTTGGGCATCCATTTCACATCCAGACATACATCACGGATGCAACTAGTGATATGGGAAGGTTTTCAATTGGTGATGTTTGATCAATTGTTGCTTTGGAACTAGGGAAGAATAAGACTGGGCTGTGTCCAATTATGGTATCTACGATAATTTTTTGGACATTAAAAACATTTGATAAATATATTGTACATAATTCCTGTATTATTTTATCGCCTATATTTTTTTATAGATTCCATTATCATAATTATTTGAAGACACTATTGGATGTGATTTCAGTGTTATTTAAATGATGGATGTTAAATATTTATTAGATTTGTTATCTCATATTCTTCCACTATTGATGAATATGTTATGAACGGTTTGACACATTATTATCATGAGGTTATATTATATCGACTATTCCAACATGGAAATTTACTTTTATTAATCATGCTCGAGAATAAAGGTTGTATAAAATAAGGATATGTGACCCACTAGATCATGGAATCATTATGTGGATCCTATGATAGGAAATTATAAATTAGTATGAGAACCCAATTATTTTTATTTTTATTATCATTTAGGAATATTTTTAGGATATTTGGAATAAATTAGTGTTTTTAAATCGGATGTGTATAGGAATAGTTAACCCATATATAGAGAAAACCCCAATTTTGTAGAATGGGTTCTGATGTTATGGTATTTTCTTATTAGATTTTATTTGAATACACCATTGGGTAAAACAAATGATATGTGAATTTAATATTATTATAACATAGGTATCATTTTTCAATTGTCTAGTACATCATGGATGAAATGATCACGCATAATTCTTTTTCATGTTGGAAATTCTATTTCCATGTATATGTTAATCTATATAGGACTCATCACATGAATGCATTACATTTATTATTAGTTACTTGATTTATATACATGTTATTGGAATCTGGTTTTTTCTGGAACTGAGAAACATTATTGGTGACAAAATATATATATATCAACGCGACAAGATTTTCCTATGTTAATTGATGCATACACCATAATTATTCAATTATGACATGTTGAGCCATGGAGTATTCGTATGATGGGATTGAACAAGTTATGGTTTTGATTAAATGGATGCTGCACATAGATTTATATGGTATATGTGATTTTATAAAATAAAAACTAGGATATATATAATTAAACCATATATTAAAATTTTAATATAATTTATAATGATATTATAAAAATTTAATTATAAGAATAATGTTTTGCATTAAATGGTTTTTCCAAATAAATCATACGGGGTGTTTTACCTATTACATGCAATTGAAACTTTCATTTGCAGAACCCATAAAGTATGGAAAGGATCATAAACCTAAAAAACATTAGGAGTGGGTAGTAGGTTGTGTATCCTAATTTTTATATGAATATCATGTAACCCAGATCTTACATTAGGAGAAGCATTAGGGCTGTGAATTGGGTTTAGGTAGGCTTGTAGTTTCCCTATTTGTAAATCATTGATCCTATTAATATAGAATCCTGATTGAAGTGTGTGATTCCTATTTCTGGGGATATATCATCATGAAGGAATATAGTAATTTGAAATTATGGTTCTTACAACCATTCTATGGATGTGTTTGGCCATGGTCTAGTAGTAGAACCATCATTAGTTCCATGTGTGGAACCAAAAATTATTCCTGATATGGTAGATGATGCCCATTTTTTTATAGGGGCTCCTAAGGTTTATGAATACCATTTATGGATCCCTACAACATTAACCAACTATGGAAGAGTTTAAATATTATTTTTAGAAGATGTATTAGCCCATATTTTCATGGTGTGGTGTACAAAATGATATCTAGTCATGGATTGAGGTCATACAAGTGATTTTCAATCATATTGTGAAACATCCTGAGAGGAGAATGATTAAAAATACATATATTCATGGGGTTTCTACCAAGATATATTAGTAAGTGGATACATATATAGATCATCATAGAGATATATAATACATGGATTTATAAATGTACATATATGACTATTTTAATCATGACTAGTAGAGAGCTGATAAGGATAAGGATTTTATGAATCTTGACCAGTGAAAATTATTAATCATGGAAATTTCTACATATTTACTGAATATATATTATTTAAAACTATTTCTATTAGGTGATGAGTTATCTAATGGTATGAAATTAGAGGATGGTATCACACATGATATTTGAGCATATGTGAATGTTTTTCGATTTTCAACTATAACTGAGACTATAAAAAAAGATTTTATTACTGAGCATAATCTGAGGGAAGTTAGTGGTATAGAGTAGGGTAGTTAAACCACTTATCCATGTGGAGTAGTGTTAGGTGGTAAGATGAAACATTTTGAGATATCATATAAGGGGAGTACCAGTAAGAGTATGAAAATTAATAGTTCTATCATCATTCACTTGTGTTTAAGGAAATGTAATATATGGATGTATTGTTATTAAGAACCAATGTTATGCTGATAATGAGATAGGACATGCCAACTATAATTATTTTTTAGTATCATTCCTCCAAAATCATGTTAGAGAAGGACAACACCAATTATGTTCTTAGAAGAGTGGTCAATAGACTCTTATAAGGTAGAGAGTTAGAGTGTATCCAGAGATCAAGATGAGGTTGTGGTTCTAGATAAGGAATCCATAAATTAGACATACAATATAATTATATAGGATCAACTAAATATAGCGAGGATATGTCTTGGTTTTGCAAATCAGTAAAGATATATATAGTATTGGAAATACCTAAATAGTATAGTTACATACAATATACAATAAAAAGTACTATACTAGAAAACTATACATTTTTATATGGGTTTTGAAAATAGTTTCATCTAATTATTTATTTTATATACCTAGTGCAGATAAACTTGGGCTCAACATGTAATTTTCCTATGGAATGTTGACACTTGATTCTTTCTTTGAGGTTTTCATCGATGAGTGTACACCAGTGTAACGAGTTCCCCCTTGAGATAGGTGGTGTCAACTCATATTGGGCCTCTATTTCCTCATAATGATATGGATTCACATTATTCATGGGATGTATTGGTTAGATCCCAACCAAATTAATATTTATTTATATCATAGAATGGTGCCATTCACATCATTTGAGAATAAATTTTTTTAGCGGGTGGATTGAATGTCCAGGAGAGTTGGGATGGACCTGATCATTTTGGGCTAGGTGAAATAGTATACCTTTATGTTATCATATATATAGATCATTAGGGAATACTCCATGAGTAATTACCTCTCGTAGTTGATATGTATGTGATATTATTTATGTATAATTTTCAGCACTACCACCTAATAGAGAGTTATTATTTTTAGTGGGGCTATTTCTAAGAGTTGTGCTAGTATCCATTCCTCATTATCAAATGGATACTACTAAGATGTAGGATATCACAAATCAAATTTATGACTATTATGTGAAGAGATTCATATGACCTTTGACATGTCCCTGGGGTTCTACTTTCCTTTTCACAAAGAAGGAATACATAACCCTTGGTATATGCATGGATTACAAATGATTGAATCAGTTGATGGTTACAAACCAATATCCATTGAGTCATACCTATAACCTCATTGATCATTTTCTTGGAGATAGAGTATCATAAAAGGTTACATGAAATTATGTTATCCTTCGGTACATGTTACACCATTATATATACCACTCACAACATTCCATAATAGATTTCAATTTTATGAGTATGTGTTATTTCTTTCACTCTTGAAAGTAGTATAGAAGTTTTTAATTCCCTGATTATCATGGTTTCTGGCCACATTTGGTTTTGTTTTTAATGTTATTCATGAATGATATCTTGGTGTATTATCACACCTGCATGACCACGATGAACTATTGATATTGTAATAGATACACTAATATATCATCGACTATATGTTATGATCCCATAGTTCCACTTTTGGATGGATTTAATTCTCTTATTGTGTCACATTGTCATAGATACAAGAGTAACAGTTGACCTATAGTATGAGAGAGTTATAGTATTATGAAAAAATCCCATGATCATTTATGATATATAGTGTTTAATCTGATTTAACAAGTATTATATATTCTTTTTACCAAACATATATTTATTATCTTTACCAATTCTAGGATTTACTATGAAGTGTGTGATGTTTATATTGTCAAATACCTATTAAAAATATTTTCTAGAGATGAAAGGGAGAATAACATTATCACTAATCGTGATTCTACAGGTTCGATAATGATGTTATGTTTCTTATACTTATGATTATGGTATTAGGAGTGTATTATTTATGATATTAGAGGAGAGAGTCAAATAAGATGAGTGTCATCAGTCGATTCCACATGATAGAAAATATCTGAAACACAATCATGAGTTTTTAATTGTTCCTCGTTCCTTTAATTATTTTAAGCATTACATAATGGGATATCTTTTCATGATGAACATACAGCACAAAATCCTATTTTAATTTTTTTTCATCCTTATTTTCACGATAGGAAAAAATGTGGGTTGAATTTATACATTTCCTTAACATTGAACTTGCATATGGGCCCGAGAATGGAAATATAGTTCCTGATGTTATACGAAAGATAACTCATGGACATGGAATTGATGATTCCAAAAGGGATTTTCAAATAATGGAATTGATTTATTAGATGAACTTGGATGTTTGTTATAGTCATGAGAATACTTTTTCCTCATCCTCGGTGGTGACCACTACCCTCCAATTTTGTGTGAGGATTAGATAACAAACAAAATCCTAGAGATAAGATTACAAGATGGAATGGAAGGTGAGGGCCCTCCATCATATTGGTCCATTGTATATGTTGAATGATTACATGTAAATGGTTGATTCTGGATTACAGAAGCCATCCAAGATGAGTTGATATTGGGATTTCCTACCTCAGAAAGGGAATTACATCCTGGTATCACTAAGATATATCATGAATTATGTCACCAGCATTGGAGACATAGTTTGAAATGTGATATTGTTTGATTTAGTACTTACTATTTTAACTATCAGTATGTAATAGTAGAACATCAATGACTTGGAGGACCCATAACATTTCATTCCATTACCCAATGGAAATGTGATGATACCACCTCAAATTTCATGTTAGGGGTTCTTGGATAATCTAGATGAAATGATATAGGTCGGTTATTTGTTGATTAGTTGAAAAGGTTCCCACTTCATACATATTCAATAGATAATCATAGTGGAATAGATACAGAGGATATTCCTTGGGAGATTATATTCCATTATATTGATCTATGTCCTATTGAATGTTAATGATATGATCATTTCATGTTATAGTTATGGAATGGGTTTGAAAAGTCATTGGCCACAAAGATTCATCCAAGAATAACCTATTACCCTCACACGTATGGTCAAATTAAGAGTTCTATATATTTTTTTAAGGACTTCCTCCATGAATGTGTACTTGAAAATGAGTGTTCTTGTAAGAATAATATACCCCAAGAAGGGTTTTATTACAATAATAGCTTTCAAGACACAATATGGATGGCTATTTCTGATGTCATATATGTTATGACTTGATAATAACCTCTATGATGGTTGGAGGAAGGGTTGTAGAACTGATTAGACAACATCTCATACAAAAGAATATTTAGTCGGTGCATTTAATAAGGAATAACGTAAATCCCTCTTAGTCTAAGAATTAGAAATATGCCAACTGATATCTTTAACCTCTTGAGATTGTTGTCAGGGATCTGGTTGTATTGTGAGTTTCTTCTAGAATGGTTCGGAGAAGGATTCCTAAATAAGAAATGTTATCTCCTTGTTTTATTGGATCCATAAAGATGATGGAGAGAGTCAATCCAGTATCCTACCATGTACAATTACATCAGGGTTACCATCATGTTCAATAAGACTTCAAAATATCTGAGTATTATTGATGTAATTATGATCCATCAAACATTTATCTTCCTGATGATTTCGAGTTTGATAATATTACATTATTCGAGTATCATATTATTTGTATTATTGATCATATAATAGTTTTTCTATGTGGTTGTTCAGTTCCTCTGGTATGGGTGGCATGGATGAACTGACATGTAAAGGATGTGTCTTGGTAGTGACAAGATGGCGTACATGAATGGTGTCGAAATTTTTTTTAGATTCTTTATTATTACCCTTATAAGGACAATATATGGCTGAGTGTCTTTAAATATCGGAGGATATTAAAACCCAACATTTTAAAAAGGTTCATATCATTGTTTTCCAGTTTTTTTCTTGGATTTGACGTAATATAGATTCTGTTTTAGGATATGGAAGAAATTAGGGTGTCCATGGAAAGTTCATATCCCGAATCCCGTATATTTGGATGAAATATTCTAACCACATGGTTAGTTAAAACCATGTATCATAGTTCGTATAGATAGAGTAAAACATGCAAGGTCTTTTAATGAATAGAATTGGGTGCACAATTTTTCTTAATAGTGTGTCACTGGCCGCACACAGAAGCACATGATTCCTTATTTTGTATACAATGGGAAATGTCATGGTAGGAAAAAAATTCCTAACCTTGTTCCATAACCCATTGAGGGTGGTTTTTATGATCATATTGTAGCATTTTTGGTGCACATTTTTGACAAACATGTGGTAATACCATGTGACCTTGTTATAAATGTGGTAATATGCATTTTCCCTCTAATTATTTTTATGATATAATCGTCGTCCTTGTTTTTCCAGTTGGAGAGCTTCCTCAAATATACGATCTGGAATTTTTGGTAATTATGTAATTCAAAATACTAATCAAGTTTCTTTTAACTCATTTGATATCCTCTATCGAGTTCTTAATTCCTTGGTTTCCATTAACTGTTCATATTCCCATCTAAGACGTTATTTTTTAGAAAGCACATACATCCTATTTTTAGGTAGATCATATTTTCAAAAATTTTCATTTTATTTGGAACATAAGAAATGATGATACTCTATACATGTTATTTTATGGTCATAATGTTTGTGGTATATACAATTTTTCACCAAGTCTAGTTATTTTATATCCTTTTCCCCTTTGTGATTCACACTATACCTTTTGGGAATTTATTTTTAAATATATGAACCTATAGTTAATTGATAAATTCATATACAAGACATTACATGAGACCCTTTTACCGGGATAGTGTTTTGTTATATCATCATAAAAGTTCTGTGGGGTGGGTTTTACCTTTTGGCCATTGTTTTTCCATCCAAGGGGTATATTGATCATTCATTACGTAATTTGGAATGTGAATGTTGTAATTAACTAGAATGTTACAAGTTGTATGTAACCAATATAACCTTTTCACTTGTACGTGAAATGTATGAATTGGATAAAACATTTAATATTATATTATTATGATGGGATTAATAAAATAAATTATTAATTTCTATATATTGTTGAATGAATTGGTTATGATGATAATGGTGTTTTTGGTAAGGAATAGAAGACCCAGAAGGATGTTGTGATCATTTCTTCTCCATGGACCTGGACTATTTGGTTCCCAGAGACATGTATACACCTTGGATTCCATTTATATGAACTATAATGATTACTTGTACAATTATACTCTTGGGATTTGATGAAATATTAGGATGAATTAGACATTTCAACTCCTTTGATCAGTTTTACAAGAAATTTTTTGATGTCCTAGAAATTTATTATTCTTGGATATGACCCACTAGGATTCCATGGAAATTTCTATCCCTTAGATACTGAACTATATATATATATATATGTGAGAATTGTTAACATGGAATAGTTCATTTATGATTCTTAACAAGATGTTCTAATAAACTATTTAATTACACTACTTGGCAATCCTTGGAAAACTAGACCGTATCACCACTTATAATATTAAATTCATTCTATTATATTTTCACACTGACTCCGAATATATACATTTAATAGACATGTTGTACACATAATAGGTGGTGGCATAATTTTTCTTATCTCATACTATGTTTGGTCCACCATTTTCTACCTTCGATGACTTCATGGATCTAGGTTTGGACATGAGACATTTACTACATAAAAATGTATCATTGATTATTTCATAGGATTAGTATAGAACATGTTGTTATATGGATTGTGATACTATATGAGATAGTTTATTTGTTTTATATATGTACATTGGATACATGCAGTTTAGTGGATGTTTATTTACACGTGTCATCTAAGATTTATAAATAATTTTTTGATCATCATATGTATATGACATTGTTGGATATGATTTCCTTTTCATTTATACGAATTATTTTTATTCTTAAACATTTTAGTTTTCTTATATTCTTACTATATTTATTTATCTGTTTATACCACTATGATATATTAGCATATTACTGGTATCATATCCCTACTATCCCCATGTGAAACCCACTTCTAGTTGGCATCCTCTGGCATTGGATGGTGGGGGGGTACTTGAGGATATGTGATCCACTGGATTTGGACACCATTTAGTGTATCCTAGGTGTAACACCCCAAGATTCCATAGTACGCTTCTCTTTTAATAATACAGTAGCATGTGTTGTACGCAACATCATTTTCTAACACACACCACAACCATTCAAAGTAGCCGTTATGAATAGTGATACCTAATTTTTGAAATTTTATGAATTTTATCATTCAAATTTGACTTCATTTTTGGATTTGGAATATCGAATTTAGCCTAGGGTAAAATTTTGGATCTCTTCAGATAACTTTTATATTTTGATGAATAGTGAAAATTACTAAATTTTAATTAAAAACAACTTTTTTTATCAAAATAACCAATAGTGATGAATTAATATATTGAGTGGTTTTAAAGTATAATTAGAATATAATTTTAACGTTTTATCCGATGGTGGTCATTAGAATTAACTTCACTTTGAAATTGGACATAAACAATTGTCAATCTTTTGATTGATATTGTTTCTTAAAAATGCGCTATTTGTTTTGAAAATTGGAATTAATTATAAAATTAAGTAATGAAACTTATATGTTTGGATTTTTTAAAATAGACACCATTTTTGAATTCAGAATATCAATTATAGATTACGGTGAATTTTGGGTATTTTTCTAAAAAACATCAATTTTTGATGAATAGTGAAACCACTAAGTGGTAGTTTAAAAACTAATTTCTCATGTAAATGAAACATTACCACTTTTATGATTTGATTTTTAAAAATCCAACATACTTGGTTGTAATTTGGAAGTAAAATTTGGTACAATGTTATTAAAATATTTTTTTGGCGAATAGTAACTTTTAAGTTTAATTAGTCGTGATCGAAGTTAATTACAGAAATTTTAAGGTACAATTGAAATTATAAAAATATGAAAATATATTGAATCATCTCCTAAAGTAATTTTATGAGTCATGGCCGACCAAGAAAATCCATGGGTCAACTTGGGGACCCCATGGAGCCACTTGGGTAAGAAAATGACATTAAAAACTTTTTATTTAAAGTAAAAATAAAATTGCAACAAACATGTGTTGTTTTACAAAACAAATTATTACATGGGGTTCTATAAGTTAACTGTTATACTATAAATATTCATTGTAAATCAAAAAATATTTCCTATATCATGATATTTTTTTATAATTTTTAGACCTTAAATAAATTAAATATTTTATGACATCATGATGATGCAGCGATTACCTCATTAATTAACGATTTAAACAAAATGAAAAGATAATGTAAAATATAAGACATAAACATGTCAAAAACCTATTGGATGAGTATATTTAGAACCCTTATCACCTTATATTCTAAATATATAATTTTGGGAAATTTAAATTCCGAAGAGTATCTCATAATAATGTAACATTTCATGAGTTTCCAAGAGTGCCCCTCCTCTCCTCTTATAAAAGGCCCCCACCACTACCACCTTATTCACACCATAAAAGCCATTTGGCTCGGCCAACCTCTTCCAAAATACTCTCTCAATTTCCCTCTCTTACTCCTAGAAGCCTCACTTTGGGAAGAATTCTTCCCAAGGAAGCTTTAGGCTCAAATCAAAAAAAGAGTTACCCGATTTTAAGGTAATGTATTCACTTATGTTATTTTGTATTGTTTTGCTTCTCCAACCCCTTAAAAAAATTTTTATTACATTATTTTGTAAAAGAACCAGTATCTTAAATATACTAGGATGTTTTTATGAGAAGTATTTGATTTACACTTACACACATCTCCGTCTAATGGTTAAAGAACATACTGTTTCTTTGGGTGGCGAAATACTGCCTCACGAAATGATGATTGTTCAAATATTCTTTTAACAACTCTAATGGTGGCCATTATGATGAGCGTATTTTTATATATGATATATATTATGTTTTTTCCTTATGATTATGTATTTTTCATTTATGGCATACCTTTATGATTTCCATTATGGGTAAACTAGGTAATTTCATTTTAGGAAGTGCGGACTACCGCCCCCTCAAAGTGATTTGAATCGTTAATGCCATATGTGGGATGTATAAAGGATGGAGTAAATTATAATGTATATGATATTATAATGTAATTATAATATACCTTTATATAATTATTATTTAATTCCATTAAATATGAAATATAAATGAAAGTAGTGTTCATGCGTATGAACGGCTTACCGTCTCCATGAACGGTACATTTCATTTCTTACCTCTAAATGTTACGTAATATTATGAATGAATGTATATAGTAGATATATATGATATATATGATATATACATCATGGATATAATTCTGGAGATAATTTATATTCTACCAACTAAACAACGTGTAATTATAAGAAGTTTATTGTTGACTCAAGTACCAAAGATCGAAAAAATGACCGTTATTAACTTAAATGACTACATAATTTTTGTAACATTGTAATAAGTGATATAAAATGGATAATGAACATGAAAAAGGTTCTTAATAAAGTAGAGATTAACACTAGTTTATCATTTAGGATATTAAAGAATGATCGAGTGAAGTCGGACATGAGGTAAGGGACTTCATCTCAATCTCCTTTATTGAGGCATATTTTGTTTTATACACAACTTTCTTTTATACGGTGTATAAAACTGTTTGAATTTTAAGTTTATTCAAAAGGAATCTTTTTTATAAAAATTATTTTACTAAACGACCAAAGGGAATGTTTTTTTGTCGTACGTATGCGGAGACAGCAACTTCTCCGCCGCCATGACCATTAATTGAGTTTCGGCTTTCTCTACAAGCCATAACTTTTTTTAAATA
The DNA here is from genome assembly GCA_963277665.1 of Viscum album. NCBI lineage: Eukaryota > Viridiplantae > Streptophyta > Magnoliopsida > Santalales > Viscaceae > Viscum > Viscum album. The sequence goes on from OY728160.1 coordinate 96,369,342, forward strand.
AAAATAATTACAAAGTTTTATTTTTCATTTATTTTGGTATTGAAAATGGTTTTGAAAATGTTTTTATTATATCAATTTGTTGTATTGATATCTTGTGATTGAAATATGGAAATGATATGTTTCCTTTATGCATGTTTTATGTGATACGATTATGTTATGCATTATGATATGATTAAACCTGTTCATATGAGGAATGCATTGGACATAATAAGTGACGGGTATAGCCCGCTATAGCTACAAACTGCATCGGTAGGTATCATGAGACAAACTAGTCTCTTGGCACAAGGCCTTGACAAAATCTTATTTTTAGTATTGGAATGAAGACTTGGATACGTGGTTATAATAGTCTGGTATTATGCATTCCATCATTATGAAAGTGGTTATTGATATTGCATGTGATTATTTGACTAGTAGAATATCCATTGAATATGTAAATATAATTATTTTATTTTATTTTTTTTCCATATTATGCTGAAGTTCAAGTTTAAAAGGCTTTTTTTTAGTTACACATTGCCTGAAATGTTAATGTTTATTCATGAAAGCTTCCACTATATTGTTATCCTTACTGAGCATCTGAGCTCACCCATTTCAATGTTATAATTTTTCCAGGATGTGAAGAAGTATTTTTGGAATGTCCTGCAGAAATAGTCTATAGGGGATATGAGTGTGGAAAATGGAGACTATGTTATTATAGTTTTTCACTTTATGATGTAATGTAAAATTTATTAATGCATCTAGTGTTTCCAAGGCTACTAAAATAACCATTCTTTCGAGACATGATCTTTTGTGATCATGCCTATGTTATGTAATAATGCACCGACACTGGGTACCTGGGGTCGGGGCATTACAGTTGGTATCAGAGGTAGTTTAGTACTAGCATTGGAAGCTAGATTTAGATAAACTCTGATTAGATCACATAGACCTAAGATAAAATTTGAGGATTAGTATAGAAGAACTTCCTAGAATTTTGGTATTATAGAGATTTTGTCAGTTTTTCATGCAATACATCTCTGTCTGGATACGAGCAGGTAGAGGCGGCTCTGGCACAGATGTACCTAGGGGTAAAACCCGAAAACACCACTTTGAGCTAGACTCGAACGGGAACTGGAGCATGACAATGGCCCTTTCTACACTCTTGGTTACGACACTCCAAGGGGACATGCTTAGGATAATTCTCATTTTCTTTACAAACCATTATGAAGGGTTTATGAGTATATACATCCTCAAAGAAAACATTTTTATGATTATAGTTCAATTTATGTTAAGTGTTTTACAAGAATGGAATTATGTATTTTGATTCATAAACTAATCTAGTTTGTGCCATTGTTTAGAAATGGTGCCTAGTGGGAGGAATGGAAACCGTATTAATTAATTCACTCCATGTAGGGATTTCCCTCCTACTTAAGATAATTATTGTGGAGCTGGAGATACAACTGGTGCTGATCAACTTATTACCATACTGGTACAACTCACTCAGGTTATGAATAATAACCTTACTCGTATAGAGCACCCTGATCCGCAAAGTGGAGGATCAATGTTAGACCGCTTCATGAGGAAACAACCACCAATATTTAATGGGGGTTCAAATCCATTAGTAGATGAATAATGGATAAACTCCTTAGAGAAAATATTCCAGGCCCTGGGGAGTAGTGAAAGAGAGAAGGTTGTCATGGCAGTTTACCGACTCACTGGATATGCTGATCAATAGTGGTCATTGATTCAAAACACAAAAGAATATGATGAAGTATCAAGTATGGAATGGAGGGAGTTTAAGTAAATTTTCTTAAAAAAATACTTTCCACATGACCATCGAGTAGATATGGAAAGGAAATTTCTGAGTCTGAGGTAGAAGGAGGAGGAGAATGTCGCAAAGTCTGAGGCTAACTTTACAATGATAGCGAGGCATGCTGTAGATTATATACGTAACCCAAGAATTAAGATCGATCGTTTCTTTGATGGGTTAAAACAATTTCTCCGTCGAGAATTTGTCTCACAAACCTTCTTATCGTACAAGGATATTGTCTCGTGTGCTATCAAGACGGAAAAGGAAGTCTCAATGTCTTATGACTTTAAGGAAAAGCAAGAAAAGAAGAGATCTTCTGATCAATCTAGAAATGGATATAAGGGGAAGATAGGAAAAGTTGAATATCAGTACTACAGTAAATGTGGGAAGAAACACCCCGATATTTTCTTGAATGGAATGGGAGTCTGTTACAAGTGTGGTTAAAAAGGCCACCAAGCTCAGTATTGCTAGGGAAAGAAAGTTGTTCTCAATGTGGAATGATACAATTGTAGGGAATGGGGAATTATGCAAATGAATATCCTATGCGTCAGTGAAACTTACCTCAGAAGAGGCCATGGGATCAAGGCTAAGCTTATTCTATCACTATTGTTGAGGATAAACCTCTAAAAGACGTGGTGCCAGGTAATTTAATGGGTTCATCAAGTTTAGCAAATGTATTATTTGATTCTGGATCATCGCATTGTTTCATATCATCGTATTTTTCTATGAAAATTAGATATTTCCAATTTTATTTAAAAAGATAATTGTTAGTCAAAACACTTAAGGGAAGTATCATTGCAACAAAGTTTTGTTAATCAGTCCCCATTAGAGCACATAAATGTTCGTTATCTGCTGATCTCATTTTCATACCTATGATTGAGTTTGATATAATCCTCGGTATGGATTAGCTTTCAGACTATGATGCAATGATTTTTTGTAAGAAGAAGGAGGTTATGACTCTTGATGATGATGATAAAGAACACCTTATTTTTTGAGCAGAATCGTCACCACCTAATTCTTATTTAGATCCACCCCCAGTAGCTCAAATAAATTTAATTATTGGTGAGGAAGAGAATGAAATGAATAAGGGTGAGGAATGGAATCTTCAAATAGTGGATGTACCTATTGGGAAATAATATGTAGATGGGTTTCTGGAAGATTTACCTGGACGTCCTCCAGAACGATAAGTTGAGTTTTCTATTGATTTAATTCCTTCATCAAGGCCTATATCGAATACCCCTTATAGAATGTCCACTGTGGAATTAGTTTTACTAAAGAAAACAACTAGAATAATTGAGTAATAAGGGATTCATTCGCCTTAGTGTTTCTCCATGGGGAGCCCTTGTCCTTTTTGTTAAGAAGAGTGTTGGATCTATGAGGTTGTGTGTTGACTACAGGGAGATCAATGCTATAAATGTGAAGAACAAGTATCCCCTACCTCACATTGATGATTTATTTGACCAACTGCATAGAGCTCAACAGTTTTCAAAGATTGACCTTCGATCTGGATACCTTCAGTTGTGTGTGAAGAAGGAAGACATTCCGAAGACAGCATTTCAAACAATGTATGGGCATTACGGGTTTACAGTAATGCCTTTTGGATTGACTAATTCACCCTCCGTATTCATGGATCTAATGAATAGAGTTTTCAAGGAATATCATGATGATTTTGTGGTGGTATTTATTGATGATATCTTGGTATACTTAAAAATTTACGAAGATCATTAAAATCACTTGCACATTATCTTGAAGACTCTTAAAAGGCATGAATTATATGGTAAGTGTAGCAAGTGTGAATTCTGGCTTCAGGAGATTTCGTTTCATGGCCATATTGTCTCTAAGGATGTAATTTCGATTGATCCTTCTATGACCAAGGCAGTCCAAGAATTTCCAACACCGACAAGTATAACTGAGGTACGTAGATTTATTGGTTTGGTAGGTTATTATCGATGTTTTGTCCAAATTTTTTCCCGATTGGATAACCCATTAAGAAGCTCACACCTAAAGGGGTTAAATATTTTCTGGACAAAAGAGTGTGATGATTGTTTTGGAGAACTGAAGAAAAGATTATTCAATGCACCTATATTGACTCTACCATCAGGGAATGATGGGTTCGTTATTTATATTGATACATCAATGAAAGGACTTGGTTGTGTCATTATGCAGAATGATAGGGTTATTGTCTATGCATCATGACAGCTAAAAATTCATGAGTAGAACTATCCTACTCATGATCTCAAGTTAGCTGCTGTAATCTTTGCCTTGAAGATATGGAGACATTATCACTATGGTGAAAAATGTGAGATATATATCGATCAGAAGATCTTGAAATATATTTTCTCACAAAAAGAACTCAACATGAGGCAAAAGAGATGGCTTGAACTACTCAAGGATTATGACTGCACGATACATTACCACCCGGGGAAGGCAAATAAGGTTGCAGATGCTTTGAGTAGAAATGATCATGGAGTTTGGAACATGATGCGAGTGGAAAGGGATCCTATTTTCATGGATATAGTAAAGGTGGATATGGGAATCACCATGGAGGGTGAAACATCAAAAATTTTTCAAATGGTTGCAAAACCATATTTACTAGAAAGGATAAAGTCTTCTCAGGCTGATGATGAAGAGTTAAAAAAGAAGATTAAAGCTGTGAATGATGGACGATTGAATGAATTTGTGTTTGAATATGGAATTTTGAAATTTGGGAGGAGACTTTGGGTTCCCAATATACCTAATTTAAAGAGGGAATTGTTGGATGATTCTCATAGTTCCAATTTCTCTATACACCTTGCGAGTACCAAAATGTATAGATATTTAAAGGGACATTTTTTGTGGGACAACATGAAGAGGGAGATTGTTGATTTTGTGTCAAGATGTATGGTCTGTCAACAAGTGAAAGCTGGAAGGAAACTTCCTGGTGGAGTATTTCAACCTCTTCCCATACCTGAGTGGAAATGAGATAATATTACAATGGACTTTGTCATGGGACTACCAAAGACTCCTAGAAAGAATTAAGAAATATGGGTCATTGTTGATCGTCTCACAAAGTCAGCACATTTTTTTCTATAAGAGAAGATCTACCACTTGAACGTCTAGCAAGACTATGTATTAATGAAGTTGTGAGACTTCATGGAGTACCCCTGTCTATTGTCTCGGATCGTGATCCCCATTTTACATCAAGATTCTGGAAATGCCTTTAGAAGGCCTTGGATATTGAACTTTATTTGAGCACTGCTTACCACCCTCAAACAGATGGACAATCAGCATGAGCTATTCAAACCTTAGAAGACATGTTGAGATCATGCTCACTTGACTTTCAGGGTATGTGGGATCAATATTTACCTATGGTAGAATTTTCCTATAACAATAGCTTCCATTCAAGTATTTGGATGGCACCATGTGAAGATTTATACAAAAAGAGATGTCGCACACCAACATGTTGGGATGAAGTTAGTGAAAGAAAACTTGTAGGCCTAGAACTGGTGGAGGAAATGACGGAAAAGGTGAAGGTAATCCAAAACCACATCAAAGCAGCTCAAAGTAGGCAGAAGGGCCATGCTGACAACCGAAGGAAGGAGTTGTTATTTCAGGTAGGAGATCATCTTTTCTTGAAGTAATCTCCATGGAAGGGAGTTATACGTTTCGGTAATAAGGGTAAATTGAGTCCCAGGTACATCGGATCCTTCAAAATTCTAGAACGAATTGGGGTTATAGATTACCATTTGGGAATGTCGCCAAGTCTTTCTCCAAAGTTCACGATGCATTCCACGTATCACTATTGAGAAAATACATGCCTGACCCAACGCATGTACTCACCTATGAGAAATTAGAACTGGAACCCGATATTTCTTATTGCGAAGATCCCTTCAGGATTCTTGATACAAGAGAACAAGTGCTGAGAAACCAAATGACTCGTCTAGTAAAAGTTCTATGGAGAAACCATAAGATGGAGGAGGCAACATGGGAACCCGAGGAAATTATGATGAAAAATCACCCGAGTATTTTTATACAGTGATTTTATATGAAATTTTGAGGATGAAATTATTTGAAGTAGGGGAGAATGTAACACTCCAAGCTTCTATGGTACGCTTCTCTTTGAATAATACAGTATCGTGTGTTGTATGCAACATCAAGTTCTAACGCACACCACAACCATTCAAAGTAGCCATTATGAATAGTAATACATACTTTTTAAAATTTTATAAATTTTAACTTTCAAAATGGACTTCATTTTTGGATTCGGAATATCGAATTTAGCCTAGGGTAAAATTTTGGAACTTTTCGGATATCTTTTATATTTTGATGAATAGTTAAAATTACTGAATTATAATTAAAAAAACTTTTTTAATAAAAATAATTAATAGTGATAAATTATAATATTGAGTGGTTTTAAAGTATAATTAGAATATAATTTTACCATTTTATCCAATGATGTTCATTAGAATTAACTTCACTTTGAAATTGGACATAAACAATTGTCAATCTTATGATTGATATTCTTTCATAAAAACACGCTATTGGTTTTGATGATGTGAATTAATTATAAAATTAATTAGTTCAACTTATATGTTTGGAATTTTTTAAAATATAAACCATTTTTGAATTCAGAATATCAATTATATCCTAGGGTGAATTTTTTGTATTTTTCTAAAAAACTTCAATTTTTTATGAAAAGTGAAACCACTAAGTTGTAGTTTAAAAACTAATTTTTCATGTAAATGAAACATTACCACTTCTGTGAATTGATTTCCCAAAATCTGACATACATGGTTGTCCTTATTAAGTAAAATTTGGTACAATGGGATTAAAATATTTTTTTGGTGAATAGTAACATTTAAGTTTAATTAATCGCGATTAAAGGTAATTAGTGAAATTTAAGGTAAAAATGATATTATAAAAATATGAAAATATCTTTACACATGTCCTACACTTGTTGGATGAGTCATGGCCGACCAAGACAGTCCATGGGTCATCTTGGGGACCCCATGGAGCCACTTGGGTAAGAAAATGACATTATTAACATTTTATTTAATGTAAAAATAACATTGTCACAAACATGTGTTGTTGTACAAAAACAATTATTACATGGGGTTATATAACTTAAAATTTATACTATAAATATTTATTGGAAATCTAAAGCTATTTCCTACATCATGGGTTTTTTTAATAATTTTTATACATTAAATAAATTAAATTTTTTATGACACTGTGATGATGCAGTGATTACCTCATTAATTAACTATTTTAATAAATTGACATGATAATGTAAAATATAAGAAATAAACATCTCAAAAAACTATTGGATGAGTATATTTCAAACCCTTATCACCTTATCATCGAAATATATAATTTTGGGACCTTTGAAATCCTAAAATCATCTCATAATAATGTAACATTTCATGAGTTTCCAAGAGTGCCCCTCCTATCCTCTTATAAAAGGCCCCCACCACTACCACTGTATTCACACCATCAAAGCTATTTGGCTCGGCCAGCCTCTGAGAAAATACTCTCTCAACTTCCCTCTCTTACTCTTAGAAGTATCACTTTGGGCAGAATTCTTCCCATGGAAGCTTTTGGCTCAAATCAAAAAAAGAGTTACACGATTTTAAGGTAATGTCTTCTCTTATGTTATTTTGTTTTATGTTGCTTCTCCAACCCCTTAAACTCTTTTTATTCCTTTCTTTTGTAATAACACCAGTATCTTAAATATACTAGTACTTTTTTATGATAATTATTTTATTTACACTTACAAACACCTCCATCTAGTGGTTAAATAATATACTGTTTCTGTGGGTGGTGAAATACTGCCTCACGAAATGATGATTGTTCAAATATTCCTTTAACACCACTAATGGTGGCCATTATGATGAAACTATTTTTATATATGATACATATTATGTTTTTGTTTTCCATTTGATTATGTACTTTTCATTTATGGCATACCTTTATGATTTCCATTATGGGTAAACGCGATAATTTCATTTTAGGAAGTGCGGACTACCGCCCCCTCAAAGTGATTTGAATCGTTAATGCCATATGTGAGATGTATAAAGGATGGAGTAAATGATATTATATATGATATTATACTTGAATTATAATATATCTTAATATCATTATGATTTAATTTTGTTAAATTCAAAATATAAATGAAAGTATCGTTCATGCGTACGTACGGCTTACCATCTCCATGAACGGTGCATTTCATTTCTTCCCTCTAAATGTTATGTAATATTATGAATGAATGTATATACTGGATATATATGATATATATGATATATACATCATGGATATAATTCTGGAGATAATGGATATTCTACTACATAAACAACTTTTAATTGTAAGAAGTTTATTGTTGACCCAAGTACCAAAGATCGACAAAACAACCGTTATTAACTTAAATGACTACATAATTTTTTAACATTGTAGTAAGTGATATAAAAGGGTTAATGAACTTGAAAAAGGTTCTTAAGCAAGTAGAGATTAACTCTATTTTGTTATTCATGAGATTGAAGAATGGTCGAGTGAAGACGGACATGAGGTAAGGGACTTTGTCTGAATCTCTTTTCATTGAGGCATATTTTGTTTTATACACAACTTTCTTTTATACGGTGTATAAACCCCTTTGACTTTTACATTTATTAAAAAGGAATATTTTTTATACAAATCATTTTACTAAAAGACAAAAGGGAATGCTTTTTTTGTCGTACTTATGCGGCAACAACGACTTCTCCGCCGCCGTGACCATTATTTGAGTTTCGGCTTCCTCTACAAGCCATAACTTTTTTTAAATGAAAAATAATTACAATGTTTTAATTTATGTTTATTTTGGTATTGAAAATGGTTTTGAAAATGTTGTTATTATATCAATCTGTTGTATTGATATCTTGTGATTAAAATGTGGAAATTTTAGGTTTCCTTTATGCACGTTTTATGTGATATGGTTATGTTATGGTTTATGATATGTTTAAACCTGTTCATATGAGGAATGAATTGGACATAATATGTGACAGGTGGATCCGGCTATAGAGCCTAGATGCATCATTAGTTCTCATGAGACAAACTAGTGTCTTGGCACGAGGCCTTGACCAAATCTTATGGATAGTTTTGGCACGAGGCCTTGGCTACGTGGTTATGATAGTCTGGCATTATGAATTCCATCATTATGAAAGTGGTTATTGATATTTCATGTAATTATTCGACTAGTAAAATATCCATGTGAATAAGTAAATGGCATTATTTCATTTTATTTTTTCCATATTATACTGAAGTACAAGTTTAAAAGGCTTTTGTTTTAGTTATACATTTCCTTAAATGTTAATGTTTATTCATGAATGCTTCCTCTATACTGTTATCCTTAATGAGCATCTCAGCGCACCCCTTTCAATGTTTTAATTTTTCCAAGATGTGAAGAAGTATTTTAGGAATGACCTGCAGGGATAGTCTGAAGGGGATATGAGTGTGGAAAATGGAGACTATTATATTGTAGTTTTTCACTTTATGATGTAATGTAACATTTATGAACGTATCTAGTGTTTCCAAGGATACTAAACTAATCAGTCTTTCGAGACTTGATCTTTTGTGATCATGCCAATGTTACGTAATAATGCACCGACTCTGGGTAACTGGGTTTGGGGCGTTACACTAGGTCAGGATGTTAAATTTTATAAATATTTTTATTATCATTCAATATAAAATATTGAATCAAAGTAAATTTTTTTTGAATCCATCTATGAATACTGCTTAATATATATAAAAAACATTTGATGTAATTAGGAAATATTTACTATGGTTGGTGATGATTCTAAGATGACTCTTGTTGATCTACTAGATGTCAATTGGATAGAAAATTATCCATTTAAATGTCACATTTGTTGAGTTATTATTAATTCTCAAGACAAGTTTTGTTGAAAATTTGGAGACCCTATATTTCTCTTCAACATGAATAATTCAAATAAGAATATCATGGGCATATTTTTATTAATATTTTGAATTGATAAGTTGTGGATAAATAAGATGAACTGAAGAATTCCATTCAAAATGTATCAATAATTTCATGAAGAATACATCTGAATGAATATAATATTAAGAATCATATTTGAGAAAGTCATGGTGTTAAAAATTATATAAATATGATTTTTTTATATTTTTTGGGAATTTTTACAAAAGAACCATCCTAATGTTTGCTAGCAGGATAGATCAAAATAAAATATAGTAACATAGAAAAATCACACATGTAAAAGCATTTATGGCTAGGAATGAGCCATAAATGAGGGTGAATTCACTAATAATGTGCACCTATATAGGGAATGTTTGGATTTACACTGGTTAATGAGTTCATGATTGAGGTAAATATTGTTGCATTAAGAGGTACAAACCATGAATCAATAGTGTTTCTTGTGTATCTAAGTTCCATAATCGATGCTAGTTTGAATTAATAACAGAATGTATTGAAATATATTAAATCATATAGAAACTAGAATAAAACAAATTGGTGAAAAATATCAATTAATCATCAAATATTTAAAATCATATATAATGAATACCCATTACCAAAAAACACTTTTCTGTCATCTTTGACATCTATCATCACCAAATGTTATATGATCATTAATGTCTTTGCATACTATGAATTCCATCATTAAGCCAATATAGAATGACCAAAATTTAAATATTATCATACTTTTAATCCTATTTTGTGAGATAAAAATTTATATGCATGAGAGAAATTAATATTTTTGAAAATTATATAGGTGATAAGATATTACAACAAGTTATTCATATATTCATGAGTAAAACATTTAAGAATAATATGATAATTTAATAATTTCCTGAACATTCACGTCACCACCAACGAATAATCATAATGCTCTATGGAAGAAACATAATTATTTATTATGTTTAATGATAAGGGGAACCATATCATATACATAAATTCTTTGGTCATTGAAGAAATAAATATAATCCCTAAATCAGTATGGTTTATGGGATACTCGATGTGGCATGAAGATCATAGTAAAGACAATGAAATTCTTCTATAAATGGATATCATATGTTGTTCAATATATACTATTTAATATAAATATTAGTCACTCCATTTATAGAAAAACAATTAATAAATTAATGAATTTTTTTCATAAAGATAACCATATTCCAGCTCCCATCATTCAAGAATTAGAGAGTCTCCCAAGATCTTTACATGTGTATGTAATTGGGAGGAGAAGGAGATGGCTGAAGAACGGAGAACTCATCATAACCTGGATAATGGTGAAATGCTTCCCATGATGGATCATGTGCTTAGGGAATCATCGGTGGTTCCTCCACAAGATCGTATTGGCCACAAGGATATGTTCTCTCTATGTGATCCTTTATGACGTGGACTTTCAGATCAGACGTTGAATGTAAAACCTTCTTCTTCAAACAAAAGCTCTGCGGAAGTGATCAAATCTTCTATTCAAACCTAATACTCTTACTTTTCATCCCACTACCCTGGTCGGGTGATCAGAAAATGAAGGATTGTGCATGTGGTGGCCAATCAAGATGTGGTGGAAGCAGGAGTTAACCTGTGCAGATTATCAATTATTTCTCCATTAATCACGCCAAAATGGGAAAGCATTTGGCGGTTTCATGAATTGCTCAAGAATATTTCTGATGCATGGGGTTATGACAATTGGACAGTGAATGAAATGGGCAGGGTATTCTTCCACATTTTCATCCCCAATGATGATTTCAAAAGAAAATCATGGGTAGTTGGATCCAATGCTCGCAAGCTAGGAATTCTTCGAATATAGGAGTAGGATCGCAACTTTTATCCCTTCAATTTCTCTAACACTCATGTTCAAGTATGGGTTAGAATCTACAACTCAACTGGATATAATGGCACCCCCAGATCCTATGGGATATAGAATCCAGAATTGGGAACCCAAAACGAATGGATAGACAAACTAATAACCCCAGATTTGGAAATTTTGTCCGTGTGTTGATTCTGATTGACATGGAGAGCACTTTGGTGGAAGAAGTCCTTATTACTACCAGGGATGATATCATCACTGTGGGAATCATCTACGAAAGAAAGCCAAAATTCTGCAAAGAATGCAACCTCTTTGGTAATTTGTCTGAGGAATGTATGAGGGCATGCATCTGCTCTTTCTGCAAATCCAAAGGACATGAGGAATCTAGATGTAGTAAGAAGAGAAACTCCCCATCTCTTGATGTCAATCCTCCTGTCTCTGAGGTTTTACAGGTTGATTTAATCTCTCTTGCTGGAATTGTTGAAATTGATTAGGCTATTAAAGTGGTGGATTATTCTTATTTGAACACCAATGAATTGACCCAACATATGAATGATAACATGAAGAACCTTAATAATGTCATCTAAAATGATCAACCTCTAGATATATCTAGAAATCAAGATGCCTCACTTGGAAATTTACTTCCCCTTGAAGGGAGTCACTCTAAGGATTTTATGAGTAAAGGAATCATTGTGGTCCCTACTGATGGTCATGAGATCCTGATTCCCACTCCTGCAACAATTGATAAGTCTGCAATAGTGGATGTGTCTATTAATCAGTCATAAATCAATGAAGGGTGTATTCTGCAAGTGTCTGAGCTTCCTATTGAAACAGTTGATGAACCTGGTAAACAGATGAACATCAATGAAGGGCACAATATGCATGTCTCTAATTCTCAGAATCAGTACTGGAACACATCTTTTATAGAATTCCCCACAATTAAATCTGCTAAAGCGAAGAATGGTAGTGCAATTGACGTGGGAATTGATACTTCTATTAACTGATTCCGCCATCTCACTAGGGTGTATTGGTCAGTTGACCCAATGGACAGTGATGATGAAGCTGAGAAAACATCAGAATCAGAGGTCTTGCAGGAAGGCAAAAATGTAAAGGGGAAGGGAAGAATCAAAAAAGATCTCTCTACGGGTGGGGCTCAAACAAGGGTCGTGACTGCCTCAAACAAATGAAGATCTTATTATGGAATTGTCACGGGCTTGGGAATACTCCCACAGTCAAGCCCCTTCGACATGTGTTGATGACCAACAAAACAAGCATAATTGGAATTGCTGAGCCAAGAATGAAGTTTGTAAACTGTGAAGACTTTAAATGTGAATCGCTTGGATACTCCTTTGTTAATCACAACATTCATGATGGGAATTTTGATAGTTTATGGGTGCTTAAACATGATTCCATTATCTTACTCTCATGTACACCAGGGAAACAAATTGTTTCTGTCTCAGTTTTCTTGAATGAGTTTAACTATATCATTTCATGTGTTAATGATGATAACTACTATCTAAAAATGAGAGAATTATGGTCTGATATGGTTTCCTTATCATCTCAGATGCCTTCAAACTAGATCATTACAGGTGATTTTAACACTATTCTGAGATAAGATGAGAAAACTGGATTCTATTTCAACAGGATTGAAACCATGGATTTCTCCCAATGCATTGAAATATTCAATCTTATTGAGATAGATATGGTGGGTGCTAAATTTACCTGGGGTAGATACACTCAGAATGGAATAGAAACTAGCAGATTGGATAGATGTTTGTTTTTCAAATTTGTGATAATAACAACACCCATACTACCTCTGGTATTTTTCATCCTAAAATACACTCATATAATAACCCCATAGTGGGGGATATTTCCTCTAGTGGTCCAAGACTGTAACATATTCCCTTTAAATTCATCAATTCATGGCTTTTCATTCAGGGGTGTCGGGAGACAACCACTGTTGCCTGGAATTCAGAAACATCGAGATCTGCATCTCAGATTTTTTCTTGAAAACTGAAAAGAACAAAGTTAAGGCTAAAGTAATGGAAGAAAAAATGTTTCTCTAAAATTGATGGGGACATTCAAAAGGCTGAAAATCATCTTATAAATTGTCAAAATGTCAATCAGCTGATCCATATGCCATCCAGTAATGAAATCCAATCACTTTCAAAGCTGGATAACCTGCTTGAAATTTAAAAAATTTGGCCAGGTCTCTTTATAATATTAGGTGGTTGAAGGAAGGGGATAAGAACTCAAATTTTTTCTATCATATTAACAAGGACAGGAAACTAAAAAGGAGAGTTTTTTCTCTAAGTATCAATAGTTCAATCTTCAATACACAAGCTGAAATATCAAATGCAGTTGTGTGTTTTTTCTCTACGCATTATTCTGAGATGGAGTTGACAATTCTAGTAGGATTTCACAAAACATCATGCCATCCATTGATGATCAAACTAATGATAATATTGTGGACATTCCGAGGGGAAAGGAGGTAAGGGAATCTTTGTTCTCCCTTAACATTGACAGTGTTGCTAGGCCTGATAACTTCACCAACAAGTTCTTTATGTTCAACTCAGAGATGGTTCATGATGAAGTTGTGAATGCAGTAAGAAATTTATTTATCACTTCCTCTATGAACTATGGATCCAATTCCAATTTTATTGCATTGATTACTAAGAAGGAAAATCCCTTTGACATTAAGGACTTCAGACCAGTTGCTATTGGGAATACCATTCCAAAAATTATCAGAAAAATCATCTCTAACATGATGTATCACGTGGCCAAAAACATTATCACCCCAAACCAATTTGGGGTTTTCCATAGAAGGAGAATTCAAACATTCATATTTACTGCATCTGAATGTATAAATTCCATGAGTAAAAGGCAAGTCCTGGTATCTTTTCCATGAAAATTGATATCTCTAAAGCCTTTGACACTAGGAAATAGAGTTTTATCTTATCCATTTTAAAAATCCATGGGTTTTACAAAAAGTTTATCAATTTGATTCATGCTATCCTCAAGAGTGCTACGATTTATGTTTTGATTAATGGATCTCCAGGGGGTTATTCCAGTGTTATATGTGCTTTCATCAAGGAGATCCTATTTATGGTATTCTTTTTTCTTTGGATGAGGATTATTTAAGACACTGTCTTGATAACCTATTCCAAGGTGGTTTGTATAATAAAATTCAAGTTGAAAGGGATCTTCATGTCCCCTCTCATCTATTCTATGCTGATGATATCATGTTATTTGTAAGGGAGGACTTTAGAATAGTTAATTTGATCAATGATATCTTCTTCCATTATGTAGATGTTTTGGGACAGGTTATTAACTTCCTTAAATTCATTGTTGTTTTTGGGAAGGGAGTGTCTACCAGAAGGAAAAGGAAACTTTCTTGGTTGCTTGGAGTAAAGAAGGTTTCTCTACCTTTTAATTATCTTGGTGTGCCACATTTTTGGGGAAGAGTTAAAAGATAGCATCTTCATCCCATTTTCACATGTATCACTGATCAAATGGTTAATTAGAAGTGGAAGGAAATGCCCCATGAAGGAAGAATCTGCCTTGTTAACTCTGTGGTCACATCCATGTTTGTATATGTTTTTTTAATTTACAGATGTCCTAGAAATCTCATCAAGGAGCTTCAAAGGCTTATAAAAAACATCATATGGACTGGCTCCATGTATTAAAAGAAATTGGCGGTTGTTTCCTAGAAAGAATTCATCAAACCCAATGATATGGGGGTCCTGGAATCAAGGATCTAGCTCTCTTAAATGTATCCCTCATCAGCAGATTTACCTAGAATCTCATAACATCCTAGGAAAATACAATGGATTTCATTGGTGCCCGATCTATATCAAGACTATGGACTGAATATCCTCATTACCTCTCATCCTTTGTTTGGCCTGCTATAAAGTCTTCCTTCAATAGGATTCTAATTACTTAAAAATGGCTAGTTATTAGACACTCAACTATAAGTTTCTAGACCACTTCTTGGATTTCCAGACCTCTCCAGCCGGATGTTATTATTCCCCAGAATATGATTCATGCCCAGATTGTCTCCGTGAAGAATTTCAATCCAGTGTTTATGGATATCATCCCCTCCAATCTGCATTCTGAATTCCTGAACTACATGTACATGGATTAGGACACTCTCATTTGGGAGCCTGGTACCAATGGGATCCTCAATACCATAGCTATGTACAATTACTCCTGTGCTGGACAATCCCCAACACCAAGGTGGCTACTTGCCTTCAAGTCCTTTTTCATTCCACCCACAGATTTTCTGTTTTTTATGGAAAATCTGGAAGAAAAGACTACCAATACAATGCACTATTCAAAGGATTGGGATTCGTCTTGCCTCATCCCACCCTTTATGTTATGGTGATGTTGAATCCCTTGAGCATATTTTCCTCTCTTGTCCCCTCATTTGCAGGTTATGGAATTAAATTCATGACATGACAAGGTGTTCTTTAAATATCATCTCGCTAGAAGGAATTCGTAGTTCTATTGTATATGATCAATGTTGTGAACATGTGAGGAATCTGACTATGGTTGTTGTTGCAGCCTCTATTGGATTCATTTGGATGGCCCAGAATGCCTATCTCCTTAATGATATCACTCCCACCCTATATTATGTGGTCAAATCTATTCACAGGGCAGTTTTCACAGCTTCCAGGATTCAAACTGGATGCATGAAAAATGAATTAAATGACTTTATTGTTCTGAGGAATTTTTGTGTTAGTGGTAGACTGAAAAAACCCTCAATGATGAAGTCCCTTATATGGATTCCCCCCATCCCTTCTTGGATGAATGTTAATGATGATGGGGCGGCTATAAGGACACTTGGACCTTGAGGCTGTGGTGCTATCTTTCGCACCTATCGAGGCTTTATTAAAGGTTGTTTCTATCATTTAATTGGGTAGGGATCTGCTATTGAAGTTGAATTATGTGATATTATCAATGAAATCAAATATAATATTCATTTTTATTGGTGTTTTATACGGCTAGAATCTGATCCTAGGGTGGAGGTGGAATTACTCATACAGAGATCCAAGAATGTCCCATGGGTTATGCTACCTTATTGGGTTGAATGCCTTCCCCTTATTGATGATATTATCTTGGATGTGACACATGTTTACAGGGAGTCCAATCAAGTGGTTGATGCTCTATCAAAGTTTGATGTTGAAGAGTCAAGTTCTGAAAGGTCCCTTATGGCTCCTAAATGTTTCATGCCCTTTGTTGAGGCAGATGCTTGTGGCATGGTGTTTACCAGACATTTTAAATCCCCTTTCTGATGCTTGTTTCTTGACATTATTTTTTAATAAAATATGGTAGGGGTTGATCTTTCAATCATCCCTAGGCCTTTTTATTATGTTATTGGGAGGACTTTCTATGAAGATTTTTCATGATTTCATGATTTAATATAAATACCATAAATTTGAGTTAATGACATAATCATAATTTTTTTGATGAATTATTATGTAGCCATCCTCATATCAATTATGTGCTAGGGGATTCCAAATTTGTTTCACAAATATGGATACATAAACTACGATGTTCTGTGAAACCTTCCTAGTTCGCACACTAGCATGTGTTAAGGAATATGTAGAACTAAATAATGGTTTCTACTATGATCTTATACCCTTATGCGAAGTGGATTGAGAATTATTACCCTAACACAATGTATATTGGGACAACATTTATCTGTACATGATGTGATAGTGAACATGATGCATATTTATTAAGGAATGAAGAAAGGATAGTGTATATTGACATTTGTAATGATAGTATATGAAAGATTAAATTCTATGGATACCCTAATTATTAATGATAAATATGAAAAATAACATGAAAATTATCAAAGAAAATAAATGTTTGGGAGATTCAAATATCACACACCAGTCATTAGTCTTCCCTGCAAAAACTAATTTTGACTAAATTATGTTGATAATTCTGGAAGTAACTATATTTTTTATTTATGTTTTTTAGTGAATAAAAAACATCAGGGATATTAAGTGTTTGAATTGAACAAAGATTGTTGACTACTGGAAACATCATTAATTGGTGGAGAACCAAATGATGAATTTAAAGGAAGTGGAAGAGGGAAACATAGATTGGTTTTTATTTAAAATTCACTATTTATTTTTATAACAAGTCAATATAGTCGGATATACTAAAATCCAATATCATGATATTATTTTAATTCAAATGACATTATTTTTTAGTAATAATATGTCATTCAATATTATGTGGTGAAATCCTTGAGAAAATTGTATGATCTTGTTCATAAGATTACAAGATGAAACAATTTATGACATCATAGAGCTAGTATAACAAATTCCATGGAATAAATTGTCATACATATTCAAAAAACAATATATCATGTGTTGGAAGTGAATTATATATATATAATATTGTGGTAAAATTTTTCAAAAACATTAATAACTATAATCCTATTATTATGAAAATCCATGACATGACTATAGACTATCATTGTGAAAGTAGGATTTCATAGTAATGATAAACTATTTAACATCATTGTGTGTTACTGTAACATCCTATCTTTCCCCATATGAAAACCCCATTTATTTTTTGATTAAATTTCATTCCTCCCTAATAATATTTTATTAGGGAGTGGGGGAGTTGTTAGGGGTGTCTTGGGATCATTTCGATCATAGATCCCAAAAAATAAAATGGGTGGGCTAGGCAACACGGTTAGTAGAAACTAGGCTGCCCAAAAAGCATGGTTTCTATAACCATGATTTTATAGATTGTGTGGTTTAGTTGTCTGGAAAACCATACTGGGATATAAAAAACATGGAAACATATATTTTTCATGGTTTCCACATGTTTATATAGTCCACGGACCTAATCATGTGCGGTGACCCATGAATTAGTGGATTAGCGAACATTTGGTGCACGATTTTGACAATTGTGTGGCCAAACTGTGATCCCCATTCTATGTAGTTGAATTTACTTTTCATCCCAATTTTATTTCTTTAATTGGGTTTCCTCTTCAATCATCCTCATTCCAGTGGACTCCTCCTCCCTCCATGGTCAATATTATCCTCATTAAATATCAAGGGATCAATCTAGGTCCCTCCATTATAAAGTGTTTCTCTCACTATCAGATTAATCTGAAATCCCTCGGTAAGCTCCTCAATACTTTCCCTTCAAATTTAGTGATGTTTTCTATCTATTTTCATATCTCGAAGGAATTTCATTTTCCCCATTTTTATGTAACTTGACTATTTCCCTGATTTCATCTATTCTAACTTGAATCAAAGGCCGACACTGGAGAATGAAAGCACTATAAAGCTAATGTAGATGTCTTAGGTTGTATTCCCTAATTTAATTTAATTATATATTATGATTTGTCATTAATGGAGATGAACAGTTCCAGTATCGCCCAAATTTTGTTAATTTTTTTTCATTAATAATGCTACCATTCCATTTTCAACCTGAGAAATTGGTGAATGAAAAACTTATATTTATCACCTGAGATTTATGAAAACCAACATGTGTTATATAACTTTTAGCCTTAATTGACCAGTTCCTCAAAGGTTTTAAATATCCAATTTGGTGTTTTTATTATAATTTATACTATGAATTGATTATGATAGAAAGAATTGAGGGTGATAAATTTTTCTTGGAATGTTTTACCCATTCAAGAATGAACTATTTAATAGGAACACCTTGAACAATATGGCTATTTGGATATAAGGGAACAAAATACTGAAAAAATAAATTTTATCGGCGTGTTATAGATGTAGTTTGTTTCATTGAATGCTTCAAATTAGTGTTGAGGGTGATACAGGGGGCTCGAACATAAAGGATTCCTGAATACACTCTTCATTTCTTCAGGATATATTTTTTCTTGTTTTTAAACATGCATAGAGGTAAATTAGATATGTATGTGATGGGATCACTAAGAATTGTAACTTTTACCTTCATGTGTGTTGAACTTGTTCCCAGGGGGGATCCATTGGATGTGCTCTATAACACCATGGTTTTACTGTGCCAGAAGAGAGAGTGACGCCCTGATGGGTTATATCGAGGATGAACCCAATGGTTATATTATGAGTTTTTCAAGTTATTGTTAGATTTACCCTTGGTACTTCATTACTAGGTCAAATTGAATTGACTCTTCAGTTATTGGGATAATATTGATTTCCTAGGAAAAAACATGTTATTCTCTTTGAATTTTGATATATGGGAACATCAGGACTCGTTATTAACAACAATTATGTTTTCAATTGATTTAAAAATGTAATTTAACCTTTTGAAATGTGAAATGGTTATAAGGTATTGGATACTTATGTACTGGTCCTCCAATCCCAAACAAAATCTTGGGGACATTCCACCTTCTGACATATTCACCCACTCACATTACCTTTGTAGGATCCCATGGTTATGACTCACCAGCATATGTCAGACTAGGGAATTTTTTTGGATTCCATGTGGAACTAATGGAAATATACTTATTTATATTTTTCTAATTTCTGTTAATAAATTATATAAATCTTTTCTTTTTATATATCAAAAATGGTTTGATCTAGAAATAATTTGTTCCTGAATATTGGGATTTTATCTCAAACCCTACTCGGGCTACCTTTGGTACTCAAGTAGACTTTATATCCACATGAATAGATAAAGGGAGGGGGATAATATCCAATGTCGATTTCCTGCATTAAGATGGAGTACGGGTAGAGGACCGAGCCAAATCTTGAAAATCAAGATATATTAGTTTGTGGATTTTTTATATTTTTTAGAATATGGTATATGAATATATCCCTATCACATTTCATATTCATACTTATTTATAATCATCATGATTTGTGTCTATTTATTAATCTACCTTTTCGTATTATTTATTTCATGATAGTTTATTATTATTCTCCTACTTCCATGTGTTTCTTATTCCACCTTCCTAAAAAAATTATTATTTTCTAATTTTCTGATCACAATGATCTATAAGAACATTGTTTTCGAATAGTTTGACAATATCACCTTGATACTAGTCAAAATCCTCTAGCATTTAAGGAGGCACTCATGAGGAATTGATGCCACCACCTCGAGGCAATGTTATGTGGTACCATGGGTGGAATACTACAATGTGGTACAAATGTATTTTTCTTTTTTTTTTTCTTGATGTTTGTTTTTGAAAAGGACCCTTTGTAATTATAATTGGATAAGGATCCTGTGCATGGGACTAGCTACACCAATTATATAGGAAACCAAAATTACATGGGATGGGTAAACGTTATTGATCTTGTTCATGTAATTGTTTTATAGATTTTCACCATTGTATGATTCACATGCTTTTCACAATTATTAATTTATTGGGATATCATTTACCCTGACTCGATAATTTGAGGACATATAATTTTTATGTATCGTATTATGAATTCTAAGACTAAATTACCTTTCATTATTGAATTATATATATATATATATATTCTAGGTGCATTTCCTATATTATATGTGATCGATTAATGTTCTTTCTTATTTATTCTTTATAATATGCTATTTTACTCAATGATGAGTTATTTGGATATAATTGACTAATAATTCCTCCTGAGTGGTTTAATTTGTGAGTTCCATGGGTAGCTCATTCATGCAAAACACTACTTAAGGCCTTTTACACCATGTTTTCTAGTGTAAATGCTAGTATACTTTTAATTGACGTGCCAATTTCAATTTATATATTATTCATGAGTTTACAAATAGGAATTTTAATGAAATTAAATGTATCACGATGATAATAATAAAAAAAATTAAAAGGAATACCAATCTAAAATGGATGGCCTCTTAAATTTAATGACTTCTTGTCAATGAAATATAAAAACATGACCCTGTCCTGATCTCTGTAGTGCACAGTCTGTTCTGTCTCAAGTGATCCTTATGTGAGTCAGTCTTATCACCCAGACCTGACTCCAATAGAATGAAAAGGGGAGTTTTTCTTTAGTGTGATTTCATATGACTATCATTTCATTAACACATTCCCTATCTGTTATAAATCATTAATGAGGCATGGTATAGGAAATTGAAGAGCTATTCCACAATGATGACCACATTTTCTATTGCTGGAAAGTGTTATTGAGAATGCTCCCTTGGTGGTGGGCCCTGAAAACTCTTGATAACTCGAATAGTTCCCCATGAGGCAACTCTGGAAGATATTCCACTTAGATCCATTTATCAGTTCTTGGATATCATCCATTGGTTTTTTATTCCTTTCAGATGGAACCGTGACCTTCCCCAAAAAATGTACAAATAACTAGTGACATCCAATAGTATCAACATCACACCTTCTCTAGTGATGTTAATCTTGAGGAAACTAATTCATTCCTATATGATGTTCTATTTATCTTCAATCATAATGAGAAACATCTAGAGTTGTGGTTCAATATCATGACTTATATTCTTCATCAATCTCTAAGAATGGGTTTTTTGTTATGATTATGATGGTCGACATTAGTGTATAGTCATTGTGGATTTCCAAAAATAATATTTTTGATTGTCTCTTTCCTCAAAAGTTGATAATATATCATGTTTGAGTGATCGTGATTGTTAAAAAATGTTATATATTAAAGATGGAATACTCATCACTCTTAAGTGAATTGCATATTTTTTCCCCTGACATTTACAGATGATGTGCTGGATACTGCGAGGTAATTCAAGGATGGGATTCTATATACCATCTTCTCATAGTTGAATATCATTAAATTGCCGAATATTTTAGAAATACTGAACCTATACATCATCAATTAGTGTATCCTGAGGTAATTATTCAAGATAAATAATGACTATTCAACTTGAAAGTAGTGTAGTGGTTTATCTAGTGGATGGAGGAACAATTTTTAGGCTATATATATGGGAATCATCATCTAGGTGACACACACTGATAGTTATGTGGTTTTTCACCAGTGTGATTGGAAGGGCCATAATAATATATAGTGATCAAGGAACTTGATCAAGTGACTAGATTGAAACAGGATGGGTGGACTACAATGTTTTTTAGATCCATTCCCCTAGTTGTAGTTGAGTGGGTTTTTGTTCCCGCATTGCCTTTATGTGCAGAATCAGTGTCTCCATTCATGGATAGATGTTATCCTTCTACAGGACACTAAAACAGTGATATTGCTCATGGAATATGCAATCATTCCTTATAGATTAAACATCAATTGAGTATACCTTCTTAGGCTACATAGGTAGAATTTGAGGGTTTGGGTTCCTGCCATATTTATGAAGTGAATCCTATGAAATATGAGTAGCTTCTTTTCCCATTTCTAGATAGAAGATCAACCATAGTTTCCTCTACATTTGTATCTTTATTGTTTCATACAGGTATGTCACACTCTTTTATATCATTTCCTACTTTGGGAGGTTTAAGATTATGGATAGAGTACTCTAGTGGTGCGATGAAGATCGACATAATGATACGAGTTCATGACAAGGGTATGCCCTAATTCAATATGTCTCCCCAATAAAATAGGGGGAAATATTTTTCAATGGAGTTTCTTCATTCTTGATATGACGTTCTTCGATTTCATGCATGGTATGGATTTTCTTTTACCTCAATGTGGACATGATCAATTCTATCACAGTTGGGTATCTTAAAAATCCCTAAAGTACAACACCAATATCCATAAGGTTGAATGAGATATTGAAGATAGTTAATATTGGATCAATAATGTTGTGCTATGTAAGGTGATATCCGAAATTTTAATTCTCTTTAGGAGTGATTAGGGATTATAGCTTGTGGAAATTACCACAATCCTGGATCGTTTCAGGGTTGTCATCCATGAAAACATTTATAGACTACCTATAGAGATGGATTTTTGGTTCCCCATCGAGCTCTGTCCAATGTGTGTCACTAGTGTCATTTTTTATGTATAGGATGGCACCTTCAGTGTTCTATTAACTCATGAATCGTGTTGAACATCTAGAGGCAAATGGTTTTTTCAACCTAGCTCATTGCTATGGGATTGACCAGAAATATTCACCATATTAGTGGATGTTATGCTCGTTTTGTGTGTGTATTACAACTGATTGAAAAATATTATGATAAATAACTGATATAAAACATTTCAGATAGGATACAAATTCAACCATTTCAATGGATAATCAGTTTTCTCCAAGTTCAATTTGAGGTCGGGAAACCATCATGTGCGTTTAATGACATCTGATATACCCCAAACAAAATCTCATAGTCGGTATATAATGTACGAATATCTGTTCATTCCATTCAGTCTGAAAAATTCACATATAATATATGTGGAAATAATAAATTGGCTACACCACCAATATCATGGTTCCATTCTAGTAGTTTTCATTGATGAAATCGAACTGTATTTTGGCACTAGAAAAATAAATTCCAAACATCATCATATCATCCTAAGTACATAGAGAGATAATCAACTGTATGAAACTCTCAATAAATGACACTATTGGATCATCAAGGATCACTTATTGGTTCATATCATATAAGGGGAAGGTGTAAATGTTGACCTAGAGAAAATTTATTTTCTGGTTCCTTGGTAAATCCCAAAAATGCATTTGATATATGAATATTGTAAGTGATGGCTAGAAATTTTAGGTGATTCTACTGGAATTCTTAAGATATGAATCACTATTTATGGTCTTGACCAAGAATTTTGTGATATTATACTAGACTGATGATTGTGAGATTGGTTTTCAAGTGTTAATGGGAAGACCATCATCAACACTAATCACGATTCTTCTTAATTGAGGAAAATGATATATTTTTTTCTATGAAACATTGTGTAACATCCCAGGTAAATAGAAAATAAGGCATATTTCTTATTTATTAATAATTTTGAATTAAATATGAATTTTACTTTAAAGTGGTTTCTAGGTTCGATAGCATACCCGATACGCAAAAACGTGTTTCTTTGAAATCATATATTGCACACTAATAGTATAATATAATTATATTAAATGATAGTTAACTCCTAGCCGTTGTATTATTTTAAATGAAAGAAACTAACTGAAATATTATTATACATCTTTTTTAAATGCATTTAAATTTATCCAATAAATGTTAGAGGCATAAAATGTGAATGAATCTAATTTTAAGCATAATTTACATTAAATGGTCGATTTACCGGCTTTTAATGGAGAACCATATTAAATCTAGTTTTAGTCACTTTAATACATTTTATTTGACCAATTGAAAAATTTCTATATAATGGGGACATCAAAATTTACTTTGTGTAAATTTTTGAAATTTTTCTGATAATGTTTGTTTTTAAATGAATAGTGAAAAATATTATATTTTGATTCATAACTACGTATTAATCTAATTTATTTATATGGATATATTATCCTTTTAATTGTTCATAGACTGTAATAAGAATATATTTATACCATTTAATCCAATTTTGGTCATTGTAATTAATTTCACTTTGAAAGTGGACATAAACAAGTGTCAATCTTTTGATAGTTATTGTTCCTTAAAAACACACTATTTGTTTTAACAATGAGAATTAATTTTAAATTAATTAATGCCACATAAATGTTTATAATTTAGAAAAATAGAAATCATTTTTGAATTAAGAATTTCAAATATATCTTAGGCTGAATTTTTTTTATTTTTCTGAAAAACATAAATATTTGATGAATAGTGACACCACTTAGTATTAGTTGAAAAAACTGACTTTTTAATTTAAATGAAATTTTACCACTCCTGTGAATTTAATTTCAAAATTCTGACGTACATGTTTGTTATTAATAAGAAAAATGTGGTTCAATTAGATGAAAATAATTATTTGGTGAATAGTAATTTTTGACTTTTGTTTACCACAGTTAAAGGTAAATAGGGTAATTGAAAGTAAAAAAAATATTGTACAAATTAAAAATTATCTTAAAACATGTCCTAACCTTATTGGATGACTAATTTCCTACCATGGTAATATTTGGGATTATTTTGGGAACCCATAGATCCAATTATTAATGTTAATGTCACTTTAGATTAATTAATTTAAAGTAAAGGCCAAACTGACATAAACAAAAATATTTTAGTAAATTACTTATTATATGGTGTTATATAAGTATTAATTTTGACTATAAATATTAATTGGAAAGCTAAAAATATTTCCTACATCATGTTATTTTATTTAGAATTTTTTTACAACAAGTAAGTAAAATTATTTATGTCACAACAATGATGTAGTGTTTACTCATTAATAAATAATTTAAATAAATAAGATTATCAATATTAAAATAACATCCAAAATTTGTCCAATTATTGTTGGATAATTTTATTTCCACCATGAGTCATATTATCTTGTATTATAATGATATTTGGTCCTTTTGAAACCAAATATAAATATATAATAAAATAATATTTTCACACATTCCTAAAGAGCCCCTCCTCCCCCTTATAAAAGGAGACCACTTCTAACCAACTACTCACACCTCTCAAGCCTTTTGGCTAGTCCAAAATCTACTCAATTAATCTCCCTAAATCTATATCTTCCTTCTACAAGCCTTAACATAGTGAGAAGGCACTTCATGAAGTATTTTTGGTTCAAACCAAAGCA
Organism: Viscum album; assembly: GCA_963277665.1. Taxonomy (NCBI): domain Eukaryota; kingdom Viridiplantae; phylum Streptophyta; class Magnoliopsida; order Santalales; family Viscaceae; genus Viscum; species Viscum album. Next base: position 96,395,480 of record OY728160.1, read on the forward strand.
AGTTACCCAAATTAAAGGTAACAGTTTCTCTTAACATCTATTCTTTGATTTTACTTCTCCAAACCCTAAACTATTTTTATTCAATTAGTTATAACAAAATAATTATAATAAATATACTAGAATGTCGTTATGAGAATTATTCTATCTACACATACACACACCTCTATCTAATGGGTGAAAAAAATATTGTTTCTGTGGATGGAAAAGTAACGTATCATGAAACGATGATTGTTCGATTATCTCCTACCGCCTATCATGGTGGCCATTATGAAGACAATTTCTTTATATATGATATATATTATTTCTATGTTTTCTTTATTCTTATTTATTTTCCATTTATATCATAACTTTATGGTTTCCATTCTGGGTACACGTGATAATTTCATTTGAGGAAGTGCGGACTACCACCCCCTCAAAGTGATATGACTCGTTAATGTATTTTGTATGATTTATAAAGGATGTAATTAATGATATTATATATTTTTTTATTATTTAATTATAAAATTACTATGTATCATTATGTTTTAATACCATATAAAAATAAATAGAAATGAAAGTAGCGTTCATGCATACGTATGGCTTACCGTCTCCAGGAACGGTGCATTTCATTTTTTACCTACAAATATTATTTACTATTATAAATACATATATATACTTCATATATATGATATATATGATATCTAAATCATGAATATCATTCTGGATATAATGACCCTTTTACCACATGAAAAACATGTAATTATAAGTAGTCTGTTTTTGACTTAAATACCAAATATCATCAAAAAACGTTACTAACTTAATTGATTACATATTTTTTATAACATGGTTATAAGTGATATAAAAGTAATAATAAACTGAAAAAATCTTCATAATCATGTATAAATAAACTTTATTTTATTATTTAGGAGATTAAATAATGATTGAGTCATGTCGGATACGAGGTAAGGGACTTCGTCTCAATCTCCTTTCATTGAGGCATATTTTGTTTTATACATAACATTATTTAATATGGTGTATAGACCACATTGATTTTAATTTTTTTCAAAAGGAATTTTTTTCTAAAACGTGTTTTACTAAATGACAAAAAGAATTTTCCTTTTAACGTAAGTGGTGACAGTGACTTTTTCCACTGTCGCGAGTATTATTTGATCTTTGGAATCCTCAAAAAGACGTAATGTTTTTAAAAGAAAATAAATACCATATAATCTTTTATCTATTTCGGTATTGAAAATGGTTTTTATAAAGGATTCTATTATTTCAATATATTTAAATTAAATATTGTGATTAAAATTTGGTTATATTTTCTTTCCATTATATTGTTTTTATGTGCTATAATTTTATAATGGTACTTGGACATTTGACAGGTGGTTACATGATAAAATAAATGACCGGTGGTGCCGTGAAAAATAGGAAGGGTGGTTACATTATAACCTCCAATTCATTGAGTATGGAAGTCAGTCGTATGGCTATTTCATTTAGTGATATGTGTGTAAGTTGATTGTATGTGTATTTCATTTGAGTTTGTTTATGTCCCAAGTTACCTTTATATGTTTTGTGTTCTTTATATGGGGTTTATGGTAATATTTTGGTTACAGAAGTGTATTTAGTGATCTTTAATTTAGTTAAGAGTATTTAATAATTCATAAAGGTTAAAACTATTACTTATTTTAAAGTATTCTTGTTTTAATTGTTGTTTTGAAAAAATAACAGTTTCCTTCTTTCTGCATCCCTTACAGAGATTTTTCTGCTCATCCCAGGTTTTTGAAATGTATTTCACCGGAAATAATGTGGAATAGGGTCGAGGATGGGATGATGTAAAATTCATGTCATCTTAAACATGGAACTAGACACTACTCTTTTTTTCAAGAGGTTATATTTTATGAAAAAATGGAAACTGTGTTGAAGTGTTTACATTTTAATCTTTTGAGATGTAATAGTTATGTCCTAATTCTCTAAATCTCTAAACATGAAAAGATCCTCAATGTGAATGATTAACATAATTCATCATTATGTATTTTTTAAGGCCTAGTCCTTTAACATTTAGACTCATTATGGGTAAGCTTCTAATGAAGTTTGATTAGGTTGTAGAATATGTGTCTTGCTAGAAAGGGACTCATGAGTAACACTATCATACCCATAACCTTGAGCTATCTTCTGTGGTCCATGGTTTAATTAGTTGGATCCACTAATTATTTGGAGAGAATTTATTTAATTAAACATACCATAAAAGTGTCAAATAAATCACCCTATAGAGACACTTCAATATACTGTAGTGCAGGTGGGTGGATTACCATGAATATTTATTTGAGCGTCCTTATGCACCCGTGAAGATTAATTCCAAAACTGATCAATTAATAATGAAAAATAAGAATAGAACAATAATGGAGGATATATGTGAATGGTAGTTGATGGATCCTTTATTTGAGAAGAGTCTATATGTTTAGGATAAACAAAAAAACTATTCCTAGTAACTTTGACAGTGATATCATGTCTTCTGATGTGGGTCTCAATGCGACCGTTATCTGATTCGGATGGTGTTCTTTTTCAAGAGATCATCACTAGTGGGAACCCACATCCTAGATGGGTTATTCATGATTTGAAACATTACAATTATTTTTTCATACATGGTTTCTTATAGATATACTTGAAGACTTGATAATAGAACCCCATGCCTATACTTATTTGTTTCACCATCGTCTCACGAAAATGAACATTAACATATATCCTTAATTTTGGTGATCAATATGATGAGGCATAAAAGATTTTCATCATATTTTGATCGAAATTTATATATGTGATGTAAGAGCACCAATAACATAATATAAATCTAAATATTTTATACATTCCTAGTTGAAATAGGGTTGGTGTCCCAATTTATTTCATGATGGGAGTTTCGAGACACACTTGAAGAAGTTATTCAGTATGTGTGATTGTTGACAACATGACTAAGGTCTCACTATTCCTACCAATCTTTGAGTGCATATATATTAATCACAATAAATGAATTTATATCTAGGTGACTGTGTGACTTCATGATGTACCCTATTATATTATATCTGACTGAGGATCTTGGATTACATTGTGTATTTAGAAAGGGTTGTATAAGGCACTTGGTTCAATGTTTCTATTGAGTACAAAAAATCACCCAAATAATTATGGGAAATATTACTGGAAAATAAATGTGTTATAGTATATCATTATGGCATGTATCCTTTATTATTGTTGTTCATGGTAAAATCATATACCATCGGTTGAGTTTTATACTATAAATAGTTTTCAGGAAACGATTCGGATGGCTCTGAATGTGGTATTTTATATATGGTAATTTTATCACCTCTACATTGATAAGAGGTAAGTAAGGTATCCCTTATGTGTCCACATCAGGTTTTGTAAACATTAATGTAATTATAGATGATTTAAGAAGCATGCTGATACAACTATTACATATAAAAGTCACATATTAATCATCGTCATAGACCTCCAGTGTTTGAGGTCAGAAATCTTGTCTTTCTATGTATATCAAGTAGATTTATTCATAGATGATTTCAGCTATTGGTTGGGATATCTACTCTATATTACGGGCCTTTTTATATTTTGGTCATAGTTGGGATGGAAGCTTATTGGAAGACATTTCCTTAGAGATATTATTCCATGAACAACGTCATCCATGTATCATAGATTCGACAATATCGTGATGATTTGTCTCATTCTTTTGGCAATGAGAATTTTTATCTGTAGTCTATTGCATCCTATAAGTAAAATACAATATGTATCATTGACCAGATCATGTTGTATTTTCGATGTAGGTCCTCTCCTATTGTTTGGTTTTATTATAGTAAATACACATAGATGACGAGATCTATGTGAAAAGGTCTAATGTACATTCACAATATAAAAAATATACTCTGATGACATTTCACAACCCTTAGAAGGGAAACATAGGGATGATTTGTCTTTGGGAAGGGATGTTGTAATGTATAAATTTTTCTACAAGGTATGACTGATATTTTTTTTAAATTCCAATTTTGTCCATAATTATTTATCCATATGGAGTCAGGGAGGTCTGAGCGGTGTCTTGTGATCGTTCAGAGAAAAGAACCTAAAAATTTAGAGAGGAAAATTAGGTTTTATGGTTAGTAGAAACTATGAAGCATGTCCCACAAAGATTATCTAACAATGTATTTATAGTCATATAGGTGTAGGTTGATGCATGGTTTTTTAGTACCATGTGACAGTAGGTTCATGACATGATGGTCCTATAGAAAAATTGGACATAATGTTTTTTCATAGTTAAAATTGTGTAAGATACACCATGGGCCAAACTGTTTATGGTTCCCCATTGAAGTAGTGGCTTGGCGCACGGTTTCTATACTGTTATCCTACTAAGAACCCAAACTCCGAATCCCTTGATATGTAAGAGAATTTACTACTTTTCCCCACTTTATTGTTTTAACGCATTTTAATTTTAACACTCCTCACTCCTGTGGACTCCTCCTCCCTCTATACATGAGTGCAATGTCCTTTAATATCTAGGTTTCAAACCATCTCCCCCATTTTCTCAACTTTTTTGATCACAAATGGATCCACCCTAAATATCTGTGTAATCTCCTCAATCACCTCCATATAATTAAATTTATTTTCCCTTAATATCTCTCTATCTTGGTGTATGTTTTTTTTTCAATTTTCCTAGAATATGAAGATTTTTCTAATTTCATCCATTCTTGCTCGAATCAAAGGTCCAAACCAAATGAGGAAATCACTATAAAGCTAATATAGGTGGTCTGGGTTCCTATCCCTTATTTCATTTAATTATATATTTTCATCCACTATGTTATGATCCGGACCCTTATGGATTCAAATTTATTTTGATAATTTAAATAAATTGAATTCCATAACATTCCATTCACGATCACAGTGAGTGGCGAAGCAACCCCTTAGTTTTATCACCATGGATATATTCTAACCAAACTGTCTACCATACCACTGTGGTTTACTTACCCATTTCTAAAAACGTTTTAACATTCCAATTGAAGTGTTTCTTTATAATTAAAACCTTGAATTATTTAGGTAGGGTTGAATTGGGGGGGAGGGCGGGGGGAACCATGTGTTTAGGCTCCTATACAAAATTCCAGAAATGAACCCTTAAATAGATACACCTTGAAAATAATTATTTTATGATAGGAGGGATTGTAATAATGAAATAGTTGTTTTTATATCCGTGTTATATATGTACATTGTTTGATTGAATTCATCACCTTAGTATTGATGGTGATACTTAGTGCTCTGACCAAATGTTATCTTGAATAGAATCATCATGTATTATTGACTGAAGTGTTATTTTTTATAAACACTCTAGGAAAACAAATGATATGTTTTTTATGGTCAAACTGAGTGATTTAAATTTTACAGTAGATTATAGAAAACAGTTCTTTAGGGGACATCCCAAGGAATGGCTCGATGTAATGATTGTTGTACCTTGTAATGTGAGATACTCGGTGACCTATATGGGATATCATTGATGGAAATAGAGGTTAATTTATGATGTTATCACCCAATTCCTAGAGTGAATCGTAGTACATCACTCTGGTGAGCCTAGGGCAGACTCTTTTAGTATTGGACTCATTCAATGTCCAAAGAATGTTTCCTATAATCTTATAATAATGTCACTGTATTGGCTTAGGGTGGCTAATAAAATTTAAGTAAGAAGATTTTAATTGAGTTATATCGGTAAATGAATGTTTTCAAATGAGATATGATCCTTTAGATTTGAGAACATAAGGACACATCCTCCAAGACTAATCACAATGAATGAATATAGTTGAACATATCACATATTGACCTACATACATTACCATTATTGGATCCATTGGATCGGAATCATTGACATAAGATAAATAAGATAAATTGGTTTGGTGTAAAAGGGCTTCCCAGACTAATATAATTAATTATTTATTTATGTTCTTCATCTATTAATTATGAAAACTATTCAATTTATATTATATGATTGGTTTGAGAATCAGGTCTTTGGTGGTGGCCGATTGAGATTTTATCTCACACCCTACACTGACTTCCTTCTATACATTAGTATACTTCACGACTAATGGAATATATAATGGTAAGAGACTATCTTTGTATGAAGATTTACAACATTATGATTGAGTTGGGGGGAAATTGGATTGTGCCTATTCTCAAAAATCTAATAGTAGAAAATTTTATATTTTTTATATTTTTTAGTATATATTCTATGACTATATCCACGTCCCCATGAATAACCATTTGTGTATAGCATCATCATCAGCTGTATCTTTTTATTTCTCACCCTTCATTTATTGATTATTTTCATGTATATTTATTGTTATTATTCTACAAGAATCTATTTATTAATTCTACTACGGTTATTTTTTTTCATTATCTTATTCTATGCTCACTATAGTATATGAGGTAATATTCTCTCCATAGTCATCCAAGGCCCTCACTACTAGTTTTTAGACTCTTGAATTCAAGGAGGGGCACTTGATGTCTTGGGCCCACCACCTCAAGTCACCATGAAGAATTATCAGGTGCTAGATGATAAAATTTTCTTTTTTTTTGTATATTCATTACATCTGTGTTTGATTACTGAATGTACACATTAGATAAATTAAAATAAACTATATAGGAGGATTGGGAGTAATATATTGTCACTGAAAGAAATTTATAAACTTGAAAAAATGATGATACACTAATTCATCGCCACTCTGTGTCCCTCAAGGACTCGTTTTGGTTGTGTAATCATAATGAACTATTTTTAAAAGGTACAATTTCCTTGATACCCCCATTAAAATTTAACCCCATCTATGATTATTCTCTCGTAATTTAAATAGTATATATATTTTTAGTTATGTGATTGATCATCCCTTTTATACCTTGGGGTTTTACATTGATTCATGTAAAAATATTTTAGGTAATACTATATTTCATATGGACTTTTTATCATTTTACAACAACTCTATCATTCATTCAATTTTATATAGGTATGAAAATCCTAGAAATTAATTGTGGAAGAACCTAGGATTATAGGTTTTTCTTCAAATAAATGTATCTTTTATTTATGTCAATGAGGTCCCCTTATTCTCGTCTCCTTTTTTTAATTAAAGGTGGTTATTTTTCTCGATATTGGAGATAGATGTCTTTATATTATTGGTTCTTCTATTAAAATACCTAATGTTATTGGTTTTCCTTTCATATTTTTTATCTATTACGCATGATTGTAATATTGAGGTATTGTTGTTTATTCATTATAATTTTATAGAATTTGTTGGTTAAAATAAAAAAAAATATATAGTTATCTAATTAAACAATTTTTTTTAGTTCCCATGCATTCCCTAATATTTTGAGAATTAGGATTTCGTTCCAAATTGGATTTCAATGTGTGTTTCAAAATGAAATTTATCATGGACTCTATGTTCTATATTTTACATGATTATGGAAATTTATGATAAATGTTTTTGATTATTCGATGGTAATGGTATAACTTGGGTAAGTTGGTAACCTAGTCCAATAGGGCCACTAGAATGAATTTTTTCCTTACTAGTGACAGTGGAACTGTTAGATAAAGTGTGAAAATGATATGGTTAATGACCTGAGGGAGATTGAGTGATCTTATAAAATTAACAAATTCTTGTATGATGGATTTTGTTCCATGATACACTCATATATTCTATAGAACAATTTTTCCAACTGAATGGTTTATGTATTTTAATTTACCTAGATGTATTATTTTTTTCTTTCTGATTACCTTTTTAGAATTATGATGCCACTTCTTCAATGTTTCCCTTAGTTTTTCATGATTTTTTTGTTAATATTGTCTATATTTTTTTCAAAAAAATAAGTAATTAAATAGTATTTTCAATGGATATATTTCATATTTTGGATTCAAACATGAAATAATGGTATTTTTTGGAAATTTCATCATATATTCTAATGGTGGTATCATTTTTAGCATTACCTCATATCTTGTATACGCACATCGGTTTTATGAAGGATTTTATTTTATTGGATAAATGTAATAGATAATATTCCATGTTGTTTATAAGACCTTCTTGATACCATCACACATCCCTCTTCATGGTTACAATGGGATATGAAGAGTGTAAAGATTGAGTGGGGTATTTTTAGATTTTTTTCTTGTCTTGGGATGTTTTTTAGAATCTTCATCCATTTTTGGATTTATGATAATTTTTACTTTGAATATGATTAATTTATAATTATTATGAGTATGATGTAATGATTTTTTATTAACAACTTTTCAATATTCATAATTTTATTATTTCCATATTTTTAAATTTATTATTCTGTAGTATGGTAATAACACAAATTAATTGGTCATTAAATATTCTATTATGTTTCTCGTTTGATCACTATGAGAATTTTGTGTGTGAAAAAATTTTGTTTTTTTTTTCTATCGATATATTTGTTCCAATAGCTAAAACATGGAATATTGAAACATTCGTAATGAATTGTGGAAATATGTATCAAGTGAAGTGTTACAACAAATCAATTATTTTTTTTATAAAATGTTATCAAATATCTCTTATTATTGATAGAGAAATATTAATTGGATATAAGATAATTAGATCTTGACAGATAGGTATAGTGATTTTCTGGAAATCTATTAAATTAATATTCTTTATATCCCATTGATATTTTATAATTTATTCTTGGATTTGATCATGATTTTTTTGTCAATTTTATAAGATATTATTTTATTATCATTGTTGTTGTTTTTGGGAACACTTGAGTTATTTAGGTACTTTTTGATTTTGGTGTTTGATGAATCAAGAAAATATTTTCATAATATTTATGGTAATAGCCTAGAAAACCATCCAATAGTTATGTGTCCTGTTTTGGAAACCTTTAAGTATTTTTTCACATTTCATGGGTTATTATCCATATAATGTGACAAAATAATATACATTGAGATAATTATTACATTATCATTATAATGAACCTCCAATACCTAAATCATTTTTTATTATTGTTAATAATTGTTACAAAGTAAAAATGTTTGATTGTGTATTGAATTGATTTTTTCAATATAAAAAATTTAATAAGTGAGTTTTATGTTTATTTATTTTTAGACTATAACAATTATGAAATACCCTATGATCAAAAGATATGGATAAATATTGTATGTCCTAAAAACTAACACTATCATATATTATGATATTATTTTATCAATTTACTAGACTATTACTTAATGAGTAAATGTGTAAAAGATATCAAGGATTAACAGAGGACCATTAACAGTAGTTTACTATAAAAAATCCATAACTTTTTATGGTGATTGCGGGTCTCAAGATCTAGAGGATTTAATCGAAATGATCTACCACATAATATTTTTTGTATGGCCTTATAATGTAATAATTTATTTTGAACTAATATATTAGGATTTCATTGTATGAAGTGTTTTACATTATTGTAAAATCCATGTTTTTAGTGGATCTCATATAGGCTATATTTTTCAAAATTGTTAGTTAATAATTTGAAAAAGAAAAATTGATGGTGGTGGAAGCCCAATAATTCATTAAATTATAGAGAATCAGTCATTTTGTAGTAGAGTATAAAATATTTTTCATAATTTAGTCCATATATATATTAATCTGATCAGAAATGACTATCTTAATGAAGGATACATAAAAATGTGGTTGAAGCCTATGATTATGTCTATACTCATTTTATACAACATGACAACCAATATAGTGGATGTTAAAAATATATGATGGATTTGTTGATATGGTTGGACTAACATGACTCATTGGATTCCCAGTGGCCACAAGTGGTATACATAGTTCTTCATTAGACTTTATGAGGAAGAATTTAATGCTTTAGTAGAGTTTTGGTTTGTGAGATGACCATTAATCTGATTAAATTCCATTACCAAAGTCTAGGAATATACATCTGACTTTATTTAGTGATGGATGCCTGGCCCTAGTGATCTTAATTTCCATGAGAAACCCATATGTGAACCAATTTTTGGCATTTTCCCATCTACGACACGTTTTTAGAAAACCATAGTAGGTTTATAAAGTGTTGTATTCTTTTAATCATGGATATCTAGTTTTATATGATGAATATATATATGTGAGGTTCCATTTTGGGACTAATATAAATTCTTACCAAGTTATTAATATAGAGAGTGGGACTATGTGTTGTTGATAATATACACCGGAGCCTATAATTAATGATTTGCATACTTCCCCAACTACCATTATAGGAATGGTAACTATTACTCACTCTATTGATTTAGTGTAATTAGATATAGGAACAAGAAAATATTTTAAAACATCAATGTTGATACATTATATGGGATTATTGTTAGAGTTGATCCCATTATTGAAAGTTCTTTATACTACATTGAAAATAGTGAAGGAATTGTGAATCATGTGTCTTATGTTTTGGGTATTGGTGAATGATTTAAACATTAAAATGAATTATTTTCAATCAAGATATTGTTTTTTTCTAAATTCTTGTATAATGTTTCTGATCATTCTTAAATAAAAGATTTATTACTCTGGCCATAAATTCTAGTTCATGTATCTAAAATAGAAACTAACATCTTTTTAGGTGTGTCAGATCCTTGATTTTGGATGGATTGATCAACTCTTCTAAAAGATGGGTTTATAAAAAATTTTCCTAGATTTACATTTTATGAAGATGGGTAACTTTTATTTAATTAAATTTTTATTGTGGTAGGAATGTTCTAAATGTTTTTCCATGTTATTTTATTCTTGAATTCACCCCATTGAGCAGTAGTGTTACCATAAAAATTACTTCATGATATGATCCCTATATACATTAAAAGTAACTGTGTTTTAATTATTGATGTAATTGAATTTAGAAATTATCCTATATGTTATTTAATTTAAGAAAATTTCTAAAAATAGTGTGTCACCTTTAGTATCACCGGGTAACTTTTTAGAGAAGGTATATATAAGCATCCTAATTTATATCAATTAATTAAATCTCAACCAAGATGCCATAAAAAATTAATATCTAATTAAACATATTAAATAAATAATTTATTATCTCAAGAGAGATAGATTTTTTTCAGAACATTATTTTATATTTTTTTACTATTACTAAAATTTTTAGGTTTTAAATATTGAAAAGATAACATTCATGAAAAATTATATGAACTATAAGTGTAAACATATTCTATTTTTCCTTAATAATGAACTGATATATTTTATGTAATTTATGAAATATATTTCAATGTATTTATTTAATAATTCGTGTGGGTTTTTTTACTGTTATCAGGATATATTATATGATGAAGGGTGAGTTTGGATATTATCTATGAATTGTGATTTTAACCTTTAAGGAGAATATTTTTTTAAACTCTCCAAATTCATATTTTGGATCTATTAAGAGATATTTTCAATTCATGTTGAATCTCAGATAGGAGGATTTGTGGATCTAAATATTTTCCATATGTTAATGTTTTAGGAGAGTTCCAGTAATGTTTTTTATATGATAATCATTTAGGGACTAGATTGGTATTATTGGATATTCATTTAGGACTTATCGAGGTTGGATTCACCGTTAATATATTTGAATCAAATGGGGGTGGTGTGTGACTGGAAAAAATATTATAAAAGGTATTTTGAAAATATTATTTTCATTCTATAACATCATAAGAATTTATGATATATATTTATATAAAAAATAAAATTTATATGATGGCATGTAATTCATTAAACACTTATTTTATACAAACTATGATATACTGTTAAAATATTATTTTACATGGAAATTATCCCATAATTATAAGATATGACATTACGAATAAAAAAATAATTTACGAAAAAATATTTTTACATGTGTATAAAATAGATACATTGTTTATAATTTCATTATAAAAGAAAGTAAAATACATTAATCATAAACGAGATTGTTTCCTAAAAAATTTCTTGTATCCACAATATATACATTTATTTCAATGAAATAAATAAATATCAATTGATGAAATTTTGTAATGATGTTTAATGATAATATATCCAATAAGATATTTTATTAATTATTTGATAGTTCTTACTAGGAAATGAATAAAAATAGTGTTTTATGATTAAAAATATTTTTTCCATAAAAAACCTCTTTAATTAGACTTTAAAAAACAATTTAAACTATATATGTGCAGCTTATATACATTTAATATTTAAAAATTTGTTCCATTTTTCGAAATGTCATAGTTAATATAACATAAATGGTTCAACTTATTTTTTCCATTATAAAAATTAACAATGGTAAATATTTCTGTCATGGGAAAAAGATGTAAAATATGGTTAAAACTAATGGTTAAGAATTTAAAAAACCTCTAAAATTACAACAATTCTTCTTTTATTATATTTTTTAATGTTGGATAATATATTTTAAAATATTTTGTTTTTTAAATATATAATTCAATCTTATCTTTTGTGAGAATAAGTTATATGTTATTCAAATTGATATCTATTTTTGTGTCATTGTATTTAATGGACTAGTTAGAAGATACTATTTCATTTTATATTGTTCAAAAGTTATAAAAAAGTTACATTTTGTATTTAATCTAATTTTTTGTGAAACTCTTTTTACTTATTTATTTCAATGTAAAATGATTTCTATTAGTAAATAATGTATCCTCTTGAAAATCAATTCCATGTGTTTTATATTCTAATATTAAGAGTAATAGCATATAAATATAGAAAATTAAATCTATAATATAGATTCTATATTTTAATTTATATTTAACATTTTTTTTATAATTTTCCTTCTATTTATGGTAACATAATTATATTTTCAATGTTAAAATGATATGATATCCTCAATGTGATTATAATGGGTTTAAAGTGATTTATCAATCAGATATAGTATAAAATGTGTCCAAAATTATAAATTTTATTGGTTGTGATTATTTTGAATTTAGATCATCTTATATAAGAATATGGGGAGCCTTGGTTCTACAATATTTTATTGTGATATATATATTATTTAATATGTTATGTACTTCCATGTGTGTTTATTCATCACCTATAAAATGAAATAAAATCATACTCATTATTTATGGAGTTTAATCTTTATATCTTCACCAATACGAATCATTTTACCAAAATAGATTTATTCCTAAAATATTATTGGTTTTGGTATTTCCAAAATACAGTCTTTTCAATTTTTATAGTGTATGTTATAGGCTCTTTATCAACAAAGTGGTTTAACTCATAACCTACTACATTTGGTTCTATTATTCCATTAAAATCATCCATATATATGGTATCAAATAATAAATAAATATTTATATATTATAAATATTATTATTTGTTTTTAAATGTGAAAATAACAATTATTGATCCACTTTCCACCAAATTTGAAATTATATAATGTCTATATGACCATGTGGGCTACTATCTCCATGGAGAGATGTGTTTCTTCATTAATCACCAATTCACATTCATTGTTATAAAAATGTTTTAAATGAAAATAAATTATATATATATATATAATATTATGGTTTCATAGTTATGAATTATAATTTATATTTCATTCATTCCATCTATAAAAAAATAGAGGCTTCACTTGTGTGTACGTACCAACAACCCAATCAATGAGGTGATGTAATTACTTTTTCATCACCCTTTATATGGATAATTTAAAAAGTGTACATAATTATTACATGTGATAGTAATTAAAATATACATATTATGGATATTATTGAACTATGGTCAATTTTTAGAGACAAGAACTGCTAAACTAAGTCATTTATAAAAAATGAAGCTGTTATCAGTCAGAACAATGTTTTTAATGATGAATTGATAATAAAAATGTAATAAAATGTCATCAATTTTTCGTATAAGGTATGATACAAATTATAATGGGATTTTAATTGTTTTATAATAAATTAATATTTATTGTACAATATATATGAACATGTACAAAAGAAGTTGAAGGTTAATGTAAGGGTCTCATTTCCCTCTGTTGGTTTGAGAAATATACCATATTATAAACAAGTTTACATTTTATTGTTTGTATACATAACATTAATGTATTTTATAATTATTTTTATGAAAATTATAATTATTTAAATATATATGTATGTTTATATCTTTCCTGATATTTTTACTATGTGATTACAATAGTTGTATGGGTTCTTCACCTCAATATTATTTTTTTGAGACATGTATAAGATAATGGACCTATTTATGTGTATGACGTGAATATATAGATTCTTTTATAAGATATGTAATTAATATATTAATTTTTATGTTATTTCACATTTCATGTATTTTATTTCTTTTATAGGGCATTCGTTTAACATTTACCAAAGCAGAAAGTGTTTATGGGAAAATCTTTTTATAATTAGGTATTGTCTATTCTAAATACCAATTGAGTAAAATTTAATGGATCTTATCATATATAAAAAGAAATTTTATTATCCCATAATTATTTTTATATTTTCTTATGTATTTCATATATTTTATTATATTTATCAACTAACATGATTTATAATGTATTTATAATGAAAAAGGATTACATAATTTCTTATTTTATTAGTGATAAATTTGTTCTATGTCCAATAACTAAAAAATTTGTTTTAGAAATGATATTAATTTTATATAAACGTTTTCCAAGAATTTATTTTCACTATAATTGATATATTTTGAAAATATTAAAAATGAATATTTTTAAATGATTCCCGAACAATGTATTGTTTAATTTTTTTACAATATTTTAAATGGAATATTTTATTGACATGTACGACATGAATGTATTTTATAACCATTATGATGACATTATTCATCAAATATTTATATATATTTATCCAATATTAATTTTAATAAAATTATTTTCTCTATATTATAGTAATTTTAATTAAAAATTTATCAAAATAAAATATTATATTCTCTTGTTTCTAAATAAATTTTTATATTATCATTTAGCAGATATTATCTTCTTTATAAACATACTTTAAAAATTATTATACATCATTTGGGATATAGTCTTTTGATATCATATAATTTGTTTTTCTATATTTCTTATAATGATGATTATTTAAATTTTATTCTATGAATCCCAATATTTACCATGGGTTAATAATATTTTGATTACATTTTAGTAAAACTAATTTATTTTCCATGGTTTAGTCTTTAATGAAATCAAATAATGTTTATGAAACACATATAAGTTAAATTGATTATTATATGATGAAATAATTAATTTATTACGACCTATGGTCACACATATATATTATTTTCGATATATCTCATTTGGGTTCATTAAAACCCTCAAATGAATCACGTAAAGACATATATATCATGAGGTAGTTACGAGAAATTAAATAATTTTTTGGATCCGCTATGTGAATAAATATAGGATGACTAATAGAATATGATATGGGTAAATAATGGCAATTATGGATGAGTTATTATCTAGGAAACATGTGGTGATTCCAGATCTAATATGATACGTGAAATTCGTGAGAATGCAAAAAATGCTATTATATGAGTGTCTGATTAGTTAAGATTGACATATGATATAGTTTTTATTCGTATGTTGATGCATACTCTAATGTAATATTTTTATGACTATGATTTTAACTCATGGATAAAGACTCATTTTGGATCATTCTTTACTTTTTAAATTCATTTATTATGGAATAATAATATGAAATTCTATGGATGATTTTTAGATCTATGACATAATAGGTATAAAACATTATCATGATATCATACCATCATGATTTTATATGATCCTTTACTAATATCTAATATTTTTACCCTTACATTTATTTTGTGAACAACCTTTCAGATTTTTTAATTCCATAGTAGTTGAAAAAGGGTTTTATGTATGGTATGTTAAAAAGGATATAACATGATAAAAATTTTATGAGAGATATAGAAGTTCGTTCAAGAAATATGTTGTTTATATATCTAGAAAAAAAGAACAATAAAAATATTACATTATTTGAGTGTGTTTAGTTGAGTGATTTATTTTATATTGATTTCACATGAGGTAAAATATATTTATGAGATGTCTATATCTCCATAGTGTTTAACTATATCTTATTTTATAGTTCTTTTTATAGTTCGTCTACTCCGATTATCGATGTCCTCGAAGACCTATTGCTCTTCCACGGCTAGTTGTGATTAGTTGGGTGGTTATGGAAAAGGATTTAGTTTTTTCATTCCCCATCATGGGAGTGATGGGAACCATGTATTCCTCTTCTTGAAAAATATTATGATTTTCTTATATAGCAGGAGGACATTGGATTCATGCCCAAGGATCCCCTTAATTTTGAGGCTAGGTTGAAGGACGAGATTAATGTTGTTATAGAGGGTATAATAGGGACCTTTTAGGTAGAAGGGATGGATGCTCAGAAAACCTCCTTCCACTCCCCGCGTTGGATGGTGAAGGAGAGGTCATTAGTGCTCCCTATCCCTGGATCACCTATGACTTCAGTTACATGTATTCAGAGGCCAAGAGTGAGAACTCGAACACAATTGATACATCATAATGTAATCATCTCTTCCCACATCATGAAGATCGTTGATCCCTGGGACAATTTCATAATTCCATGTCCTTGATGTTATCAATGTTTATTATGAAATCCCGTGGCCTAGGTGCTCAGTTGATATAGGACCATATAGCTTTAGAAGACAACAAAAACAACGTGTGTATCATTACTGTTCTTGAGAAAAAACAGATCTTGAATATGATCAAGGAATTTACTGACAATTGTTTTTTTTGTGTATCTCCATGAATGTTGATTCTATTTATAAGAATATTTGTCTCTTTTGGGACAAGGAGATATCAGAGAATCTGATTGAGGTGGGGGATAAATTCCTCACCATGAATGTATCGAAGGGGGATGCTTCTTTGTATCCTTTGGGTGTTGTAGTTGTGATTTTCTGGTCCGAAAAAAGGCTGTTGAAGGGGCTACAACCAATTGATCCGGAGGACCACCCATGGTTTGTAATGTGGGACATCAACTACATTCATGATCCTACGAAGAAAAAGGGTAGAGGAGATTTTCCTCATCAGTACAATTCGGAGTTCAATCACATTATGGAATACAAGGGTCTCCTTATCATGGGATACTCTGAAGCTCATTACATGAGGGGCAGCAACCAAACTGAAGGTAGGAACTATTTGGGGAGGATTTATCATTTCCTGGCCAATAACAACAAGATTATCTCTTTCTCTGAGGCCATGGTGAAGCATATAGCCCAAGGTATATCTGACCATTATTTTATACTAGTGTCTCTATTTTCCAATTATTATTTCTAAGAATCCTTTGGGTTCTTTAAACATTGGAATCAGATCCATGGCTATCATAATCTTGTAAGGGAGATGTGGGAGGAAGCTACCTAAGGGTACACATGGGTTTCTCTCCATAACAAATTGTAGAGGATGTAGAATGGGTTAATGGATTAGGATAGGAAGTCACCTCACATCGACCAAACCCTTGTTGTCCTAAATTATAGCATAGAATTATTAGAATATAACCTATAAGTGGAATAGTATTCCAGGGGGATTGACAAAATCATGGGAAAAAATATGTATTGGGTAGAGGAGCTTCTCAAATAGAAGCGAAAGGCCTGAGGCCATTCCCTGTGAGGTGGCTGAAGGAAAAAACATTAAAACACTACTTATTTCTATGAATTAATCATTGAAATAATATGTTTTCAAATACCTAGAATCTTACTTAATGATAGATTCTATATAGATAACTGTGACATGGTAGGGAGTATGTCACACTCATTATTCATGGATCATCATGCTGGCCTAAACCCTGGGACATCTAGTTGAAATCTCACTAGTTTTGCAGGACATTAGGAGGTGACTCCCAGATCGCTGTCTAATTGGGACACAGAGGACTTAAAGATGATCACCAGAAAGGACGAAATTCATTCATCCATGCATAATCTCAACCTATAGAGCACACCCGACTATGATGGATTTCCATTATCCTTTAATAGGGGGTGTGGGATGTAGTTACAGAAGACTTAATTTATGAAATAATGGAATAATTATGAGGTGGTAACCTCCCTCGGGTGGCAGGTGCTACTACTATGGTGATCATTCATAAGATCAAGTACCCCTCATCTCTCACGCACTATAGGCCAGTGTGTTTAATCAACATTACATATAATATTATTGTGTGTGTGTTAAATTAGATTTTTTCCAATCTTCTCCTATGGTAGTTATCAGTTGAGTAGAACAACACCGTGAGAGGCCACTCCATCTAGGTTGAAAGAGATATAGATCAGAATTTGATCAGGGTCATCAATATAAAAACTCATGGATTAAACATGGCGATCCAATTGGATATGAAAAAAGGAATTTGATAGGTTGGAATAGATTTTTATCAGTATATCCCTATCGAGTATTCAGATATCTTCCAAGGAAGTAGACCTCTTCTTCATGTTCATTAGTTCATCGTGTATAGTTGTGTCATTCAGGGTAAAGGACTAGGTCTTCTCTAAGGCTATGATAGGTATTTTTAATGGTTATCAACTCTCTCTATGAATATTTATCCTGAAACAGGATACCCTCAACATGATTTTCAACATATGTCTATCCCAAGTTGTTATTCTCTCTTTTAGGAGGAATGTAAATATCCCAAAAATTTCTCATATAATGTTCACTAGTGATACTATATTATTCATCAATGGTGTCCTTGTCTCTGTTCGTGGGATCATGAATATTATTTTAGAAAATTTATACATTAGCGTTCAAGTTACCATCCACTCCAAACACATTATATACATCACCAATATAAGCACTATTAGGAGAGTTTCCACCATGTGGAACTGTCTGGACATGCAATATGGTTATTTTTGATATTGTTCGTGGGAACACATGTTTATTTATGTATACTTTTAATCCATGACTTTTATCATATTGTTAGTATAATAATAAGTTGTGTCCTAAATTGTAAAAAACATTTCATGTCTTTTGGGGGTTGGATAGATCTAGTTAATAGTGTTCTGACTTCCATCCCCATCCATGAATTGGATTACTCAAATGATCCTAAAAGAGTGATAAACAATTTAGAAAAGATCATATTGTGCTTTTTATGGGATGAAAAATATGAAGGTAAGAGGCATTGTGTTTCATGGGGAAAGATGGAGAGGGCCATACAAGATGGTGGGAATAATGTAAGGAGTCTACAAATCATGGTTCACTGTATGCACGCTAATATTTATTGGGAAATTATTAAGGAATGATCTTTATGAGGAATTTCTATGTCTACTCTTTGCAGGGGAAGAGTGGAGACTCCTAAGGTTATGTCTATCAAATGTGGGTGAAAATCTAACCTTAATACTAGACTATTCAATTGAGCTCTCAATAGATAGTTGGCTTGAGGTATCTCCTCTTCCTGCACTGAAACATGGCTGGATCTGTTCTTACATTCCATAGATTTCGAGCCTCGTTGATCTCGATTAATGATATGTTTTAACATCCCATGTTTATCGATGAAATTTTAGATGAGGATCAATAGGCACTACTCAAGTACATTGATCAATGCTGAACTAGAAAATTTTGTTTTCACTACATCTTATTCAGGGGTCTTCTCCTGTAGATAATTTCATAGACTATTTTTAGAGCAGGATCATCAAGATTGTTGGAATGGAGTTTAGTGGTTCCATAAGATACCTATGAATTTTAACTTTCTAACATGGCATGTTAGGAACATTTCAATATCTACGGATGAGAACATCAAAAATCCTGGTAAAATAATGGCCTCATTATGTCACGTCTGCAAAAACATGAAGGAATATAGAAAAACCCACTAATTTTTCTTTGGGGAAGGGGATAATGTGGTGTGGTCCTACTTCTGAGGTTCCATGATGGTCTCATCTCATGCTAATAATGGAACCCCTTTCATATATATGTGGTTCTATTGATCTTATTGTTTAGAGAAGTAATGAATGGTTCAATCTGTGATCTTTATTGTTGGATGTTGATGCTCATGGAAAGCCATTATCCAAGAGAGGTTCAAAGGCTCTGTTCATATGGTGTGGTCTATCATCACGTGAACTTGCTTCCTTCTAATTTACTTGGATCTTCTCATCAAGTATTGGAAGTATGCCCCATCTTTCATACTTTTTCAGGTCAGTTTCTACTTGGCTCTACCTTCCATGGACAAACCGCATGGGAAATATTGTACTGGAAACCCCCTAGCTTAGGGTTCAAACATAACATGGATGGGTCCTTCACAATGGGTGTGTTGAAAGGGGGGATTTGATTGTGTCTCTAAGGTAGAGGTGGTGATGGATTTCACTTATTTCTTAAAAAATCGATGTTCCCTCTTGGACGAGGCCAATGAAATGTTAATAGGGTTCACTCTCTGCATCCAACAGACGCTGGAGAGTACCCTAGAAGAGATAGATTCCATGATTTTCAATGATTCCATGCTTGGTAACTGATATATACCATGGTCTATTTCTTATGATGTCAATAAATGTAGATCCCTTCTTGTAATCCAAATCCAAATGACCCACACATAGAGTGAGGGTATTAAGCTCACAGATAACATGGAATCCCTAACAGTCAAGATATTCGTCAACATTACTTTCCTCCCTATCAAAAGTTTTAAACAATAGTGTGTTAATTTCATAAAATGGGATGCCCTCAGCTTGCACTATTTTCCACATCCCTAAATCCTGGGGTCGCCCTGTTGTCTTTCATATTTTCTTTCTTTGCATTAAAAATTTATTTGGATGGATGGAAGAGTGAAATATATTATCTCCTATGGTAATTTCTTATTGAATAGTTTCCAATAACCATTTAATATTTATTTTGATATATCCTGCACCCTTTTTACATGGATTTTCGTGGAAAAATCATTGAGTTTGATATAAAACTATAAATTTGAATTAATTTGAGGAGGATGGGATCATGATGGATCTATTAGAAAATATGCATTCAAATATATAGGTGACGGGTGAGAGAGTTAATTTTAATATGTGTAATCCATATCTTCCATCAATAATTAAATCTAACTAATATGGTATAAAATAATTATTTCTAGCATATTATCAGATATTGGATTGGGGGGAGTGCTCATGTGAATAGTCTTGGACAAATAATGGTGTTATTTATATTTAGGGGATACATTTTTCCCAATTGATATGACATATATGATTATAGAGGGAATTCAAATATTTATATTGTCCATCCAACATACAAATACCTACAATTTTTATGTCTAGATGTTCCGATGAAGAGGTTATTGATTATCAAATTCATATCAGTGTGACACACCAACCAGATGATTAAAATTATCCAGTAATAACTTGGTATATTCTTAAATCCCCTTTATATTCATGTTTGGAAGTGGGATGAAATTTTTATAGATTAATTATTCATATATTAATAGAAATTGAGTGGGCATAATTCTATTTTGGTTATTATATAACATTTAAAAAAATTATTTTAATTCCTTCCCATTCGGGATTTGACGAATGTGAATGAGATAATATACATGTATGTATGATGAATATTGTAAATACATGGAATTGATTTGGTGATTATTTTTTGATCAATTCCGAGGAATTATTTATTTTTTTGTGTAATGTATTGATAAGGTGTTGGAATATTATATGAAGAATGTAGTAATATATTTTTGTTAGAATGATTGTATTCTATGTGGGAAATTTTAAACTCAATGATATAACCCAATCCAAAGTTCATTATTTCGATTTTCATAGTAGAATCATAAATAATAAATTTATTTTTTTCATAGAAATAGTTAATGGTTTAAATGGTTATAGATCCATTTAAAACAATATGTTGATGATTATTCTCTTCTCTATTGGACTAAATTCATCTCATGATCCTTGTTAAGATCGATCCTCACAGAAGAAATGAAAAAGATGATGAAGTTGATATGAAATATATTGGGGATATGTTAGATTTAATTTCATTTATAGCATAATTGAAATTTAACAAACATGTGTATTTTTTGTTGTTGATAATTTCGTTAGGGTTTATTCATGGATGGGACACCATCAGTTAAAAAATTAAGGTATGTTAGAGGCCCAACCCATTAAACCATTTGAAATAATGGAGAACCTTATTTAAAGGGAATATTAGATAAAATTACCATCTCATATTAGGTGTATACAAAAATTATTATCTATATCCCAAATAAATAAGTACAATCTAATCCCATCCCATGTAATTGAGTGAGAAAATATGGTGTTGGTGCCTAACACTCAACTGTTAAGTATCCCATTAACACCGAAGGATATCTAAGAAAAGGGGTTAATGATAAAATTAGTCCTCTAATATTTTTTCTCTATTTTCATGGTGGTTATGACCATGAGAATTGGGATCATTTGTCTTGTGTGATGGACAAATAGACAGATTTTTCTCAATTTATAGGCATTGATGACTTTATGATGGTGAAATTAGAATGGTGGATTTAATTTTAACACCCACTTGTCATTATTAATAATAAAATACTCTATTTAATTAATATTATCCTAATTCTTATTTTGGAGTTGTAATAATTTTTTGGGGTTTTTTGGGTGATGGAGGATATCATTTTCCAGGGAACAACATCATGGTTGGAAGTCAACAAATCATGATGCGGGTTTTTTTGAAGGAAAATGTTATGGCTAACCATTATATTCCATAGAGTATCAAGGGATCATAAATCCCAACATTTCATTTTTGTTAAGGATCAAAAAACTTTTAATATAGTTATGTAACAATAATGTATTAAAAGGACGACCGTACAAAAACCAATAATCAAGAACTGTGGAGGAAATATTTTGAGGGAGTTAGACCATATAATATATTAGTACACCATGCACCGTGGTATATAAAAAACACTTAAAGTTCTCTTTAAAAGTTTTCATCAAGATGTGGTCTTAATGACTAAATGATGGGCTATTCTATTGAAATATTTTTAAAATGTGGTATTTCTTTTTTACACCTGTTGGATTTCATCTCCTTTCACTTATCTCTACTCCACAATTTTCACAAAATATGGAGTTCCAACCATAGTTAATCTATCACCTTTAACCAAATATTAATATTCCATTGACTCATGTGGGTTTGTTTGATGCATGTTTTCAATTTTATTGATTATTCCACAATTTCCTTTAATATATTTTTCGTCTAATTACCTTTTGGTATGGAATCCCTATTTTTCCATTGGAACATAACAATTGGTTATGTATGATTTTTATAGAAATATGTGAAGTATATAGATACATTAGGGACCCTTCGTGTCATATATTATGGTTTTATGTAAATTATACATGTTCTTTTAGATTTTAAGGTAGTTGACTCTATGAAATTGGTATTTCCCTCAACACTTGAAATTTTATCATTTTCCTTTGGTCCACATTAACTAAATAAACATGATTAGTAATTTAATAGGATGTATTTTAATGTTTGATAATCTTATGGTGAATGTTTGACAAAATGGAAATTTTGTGTGGATCTTATTTATTTTTTGAACACCATATTTTCTATGAACTTGTATTACTATGATCTTTATAACAATTTTTAATGGGTTTTCAAAATTTATTATATTGGGATTCTTTTTTATTATTAATGTAAATTTTAGGATTAGTGTGCTACCAAAATATTCCCCACACCCAATTTGTCACATGACCTCAAGTTCATTTCCCAAAATTCTAAAGGTTGCTGAATAGTAGTGTGGGCCACAATGTGATTATGGGAAAAAAATCCCCTCATTAGTAGTGATTTCATAGTAGAAGAAAATAGTAAACAATAATGGAAGTAGTAATACCATTTAAAATATGTAAACACCCAATGAATGGTGGTAATATAACAACTGGATCATATATAAAATATCAATTCCTCATGTGTCTATGAAAGCAGTCAAACTTGTTAATATTATAGAAATAAAATACTGAAAGCAGCCTATATAAAAGAAAGTCACTCCAACAGTATTAGAATCCCGATCATGGTCTCATGCACTCAAGATCCAACCGAAATAATATAATTAATAATGAAAAGCAGTTTCCCTTATCTATACATGCAACCATATAATCTTTTTGGGTCAAAAATCATTACCCAAATAGTGTGTGAGATGAATTTGTATAAGCAACCACCAAAAGATCTATGCCTAACTATCAATGCACACATATATATATCAGGTAATATTACATGAATCTTTTAATCCTTGGGATCTATCCTAGGTTTTTTATCCCCTCTGTAATAGTAACATTGATGTTAGATAATACCATCTTAACAATCAAGTAAGACCAAGTCCAATATTGTTATTTTTTCAGGAAGAATCATCTCCATCATTAAATTATTCAATAATGACCCTGTTGAAGAAATTTATCATTCTATAACCCCCTGGTCTAACATAAAAACAATCAATAACTACCCTCTGGGTATCTCTCACGATGTAACCCATCTGGTCTCACATAGCACTAGTCATTTACAAACAACCACCATTGTACATACCATATTCAATAACCCTTAATCAACATAGCATCAATAATTTATAAACAAACACATAGAATCTCTCACGGTTAATACCCCTTATTCATCACAACAATAATTAATTGAATTATGACACTCTTGGTTTATATCATGGTCTAACCCTGTTGGTCTTACATAACAACAATTAATACATATATGGCATTACCTTGGGAATCACTCGTAGTCAAATTTACCTTGGTAAAAAAATCCAAAGTTCATGTCTCCCAAATCTCAATCAATCCATAACTCCATCATAACAAAATAAATCACGGATAACAAGGAAATACTAAAAAAATTTGAGACCAAATGACCATAATTAATCAAACAAGGGAAACAAACCCATGTGGTATCCCTTAATAAGTTACATAACATCACACATAATCAAAAACCATTATCAATCAATTAAACCATTTTATGTAATAAAAAGGGTTTAATTATGAAACATGAAATACCCCCAAATGTGGGCTTGCGGATCTTTAAGCATATATAATCAAATACAAACAAATACAGGCACAAACAACCCACCATGATGATGTATGATAAATATTATTCAACGTTGGCCCATGTGTCAGCCTAGAAAGGCATAGATCTATAAAAAGGTTAAACATGTTCATCTGTGAATAACTCACTGGAGAGGGGGAAATAGGAAGAAAGGATCTATAATAATTGAGAACTCATTGGTGGGATTCCAACTAACCCAGCGACATCCAAATCACTGGATTGATGGAGAATCGGGAGGGGTTTGGATTTCGTCACCCCTTCTATCGCTCCCCTATACGAACCATGGATAAAATAAGATGTTTCTAAGGATGGGATGTGACCCTAAACAAATTTCTTAAATAAAATAGAAACTACATGGTGTGATCATTAAATGTACATGCCATGTAATAGAATTTACAATCCCCTACTATAACTTCTCTGCCATGGCACCTACATGTCCATGTACTCGGTCGTTACATGGAGAGTATAGGGTTGTATAATGTACGCTAGTACTCAGTATTTACATAGAAGTACAAGGCGTGTTCATAGAAAATTTCCCATTTATTTATTTTTCCTCAAAACAACCAAAAATAATGAACTATACATGAATTGATGATCTAAATTCCTTCACACATCCCCCCTTAACTAAATTCATCGCTGAATTACCTTTTCTTGGCTGGTGAAGATGATGCTTCGACAAACTATAGCCACTATGATAGTATGTTGGTATCCCTACCATATGTCTCATCCTACACTAAATTATGCTTCTATTGTAGTAGTACTAGAGTAATTTATTATCCCCAAAGAACCTTCGGGTAGTGATCCACAATTTGAATAGGGTTCTTTTCGAATAATGCATTCACTGCCAGCTCAACCTTTTTGGGTTGAAAAATCTAATATGGGTCTAAAAGAAAATGTCATAGATGATAATAATTAAAGATTACGTACATAACATAGTACCTATGGGATAACTACAAATAATAAACAACTTTCCCGACTCTCTTCAAAAACACAAACTTCCCGACATATATCTATGAATGATTTCCCAGTTTCTTAATCCTCTTGTGTCCCATCCTTGGTGTGACACACATGAAAACATGATCTCTGACCTCAAATTCCATGTTTCATCTCCATCGATCAACATATTATTTCTATCAAGACCTTGTAGTATCAATCCTCTTCTGAACCAACTCTACAAGCTCTGTGGTCTCCTAGACTAGAATAGGTCCTATCATAACTACCTCTTCTGCTTCAATCCAATATTGGGGTGATTGGTATGGCCTACTGTACAATGCATTATAAGGTTCCATCTGAATAATTCCTTGAAAACCAAAATTTTAGGAAAACTCCACTAGTGGTATGTGTTTCTCTAAAGAATCCCCATAATCCAAGATGCTTTCTCAATGCATGTCCTCTAAAACATATATGTGAACTCATACTAGACATCTGTTAGGGTATGAAAAGTTGTACTCAGCAGTACATGTGTACCAAAAGCCCTATGTAGTCCCTTTTAGGCATGAGAAGTCAACCGGGCTTCCATGTCAGAAATGATAGTGTGCATAACTACATGTAATCATATAGTCCCTGGGATGTAGAACCTTATTTGTTAATCATCGCTGATGGATTCCATGATTGGAATGAAATGTAAAACCTTCTAATGTATGTCAAAAAATTCCCATATTACATCATTTACATTAAGTGGCCTTGGTAATCTCATCAAGAATTCCATTATGTCATCATTCCACATCCACTTGGGAATGAGTAACTACTGTAATATCTCTCTTGGTAGTTGATGCTCCGCTATAACCTATTGATTAGTGGAACATATCATTATATAACTAGATATATCCCTCTTCATACATGACCACCAATATAGACGATGCAAATATTGATACATTTTGGGGACACTGGGTAGAACAACCCAAAACAATGAATGAAACTCTTGCATCAGTTGATCACTTATTTCTACTAACACCCATATAAATCAATGAAAATGAAAGACATCATCATCGCCTATGGTCCACCAAGGAGTAGGTTCCTTCCTGACACATTCCCCTTTAGGACTAGGCGTTCAGAATCTAATATATGCCTCATTTACACTTGATCTAGTAGGGTATAGGTATCAACTATAGAAGAAATAAATGTTTTCCCCTTTCATTCATGCACCTCTAAAAGAATCTCAGAGAATATAACCATGTTCGTCCACTCACTGTTGGCCTCCGGAACATCCTGTTGCCGAGTCCTCTTACTCAATGAATCATCCACTACATTACCATTCCATAGCATGTAGGAAATAAAAAATTCCAAAGACTAATGGTACACACCCCACCTTTGTTGTATAAAATTTAGATCTCACGTATTAAAGATATAGATGAGACATTTGTGGTCAGTGTATACCAAAAAATTAGCTCTCGATAGATAATGTATCCAACAAAGGAAGGCATGAAAAAATGTAGCAAACTCATGATTGTGCCTTTGGTAATTTTACTCATGTGGCCTTAAATGACGATACCCATATGTAATTATTCCTTTCCCCTACATAATCACTACTCCATTCCTGATACCTGACGCATCATATAAAATGGTGTAACTCTTTCCTGGCTCCATAAAAATCAGTATCGGTGCTAAAATCAACCTCCACTTATGTTCCTGAAAGGATGAATTGCATGAATAAGTCCACATGTACATTACACCCTACATATTTTACCTTGTCAATGGAACTGTTAAGAATGATAAGTCCTCTATAAATAATCTTTAGTCACAATATTTCCTTATAAAACTATGTACCTCAATGAAATTATTCTCCTTCTCCAAGGATACTACTACTCTCTTATTAGTAAAGTCTACAGATACTCGTGTCTCTTAGATACCAGGGAAAAAATAAGTGAATTAGACCCATACAAATGTGGCACATTGATATCTTATCATATAACTGATTCTCACTTATTATACTAAATAAGATCTCATGATGTGTGGAATGGTCATGTGGAGTGTTAGAGTACACAAAGATATCGTACACGAAGACTACCAAAAAATAATCAATTTATGGAACACTCGGTTCATTAGAGACATGAAATATTCTGGTGCATTTGTGAGACCGAACGACATAACAAAATACTGATATTGACCATACCCTCTCTGAAAGGATGTATAGGTATATAAAATGGTATAATGTTCAAATAATGATAACAGTATCTCAATTCAATCATTGATAACAATCTTGATCCTCAATTTTGATAAAATAATCATCAATCCTTGGAAAGGGATATCTGTACTAGAACGTCGACTTGGATAGCTTTTGATGATCCACACAGAGTTTTTGGAAACTATCCAACATCATCAAAAAATGACAGGAAAACCCAAGAAGATGTTTTGGGTTAATTTAAACCCTTTTCCTGAAACTCCTGTAACTCTGGTGTAGCCATCTCATAAAGAGGAATGGACATTGATGTCACTCCTAGAACAATATCAATAGATAAATATACATATAACTCTATATGTAAACCTGAAATTTCATGTCGGAAAACATCATTGAAATGATCCACCGGTGGAGGATAGTTCATCTGAGAAGTTCTCAGGTCTTCATGAAATAAACTACAAATTTGGGATGTAATTCCTCCAAACTCGTGATGCTTGGGTCCATCTCTACTGGCCTGGGCCTCCCATTCTACCATTTGATGAAAATACCCACCCTATAGTGACTTGAAACTCACCCTATAGTGATATATGTCAAAAATGTTCTGAAAAGAGACCTACATGTCTATTATGATAATGACATAATTCGTGTCAAATCTAAGACATATAGGTCCAATAATTTTTAACACCCACCAAATTCAAGAGGTCACTACATGCACTAACTACAACATGTCGTCCAGATCCCCAATGATGAGTCTAGTATCAAATTGTCAGTAGATGTAATGATAGAAATTCCAAGTCTCTCCATAATGGAAATATATATGAACTTATGGGATTCCCCATTATCATAAAGAGATGAAGCTAAAAATGATGAAACAAGAATCATATCTCTAACCGTAGAGGGTATGAGATCCGTCTCCTTCTGGGTCTTCACCACTAAAAAGTCTGACTTGTACTATGGCCCGACGACCCTACCCGACTACTATGAGCTAATATACACTACAATTTATAAAAACCAATCATTTGGATACCACGACCATGACCACCTACTCGGTCTAAACGGATAGACGAACTCGAGTTGCCTAATTGATGAAAAACTGGTGGCCCTGATCCTAAAAGAGGAGCCATAATATATCCCCTCTCACTCATTGCTTGTGAAAACATCTCGAATAAACATTGAATATAGACCATCTTTCCACATGATCATCACAAGACATGATATTTTAGGAAATGTGGTCTCATATGCCAACTCATCCCACACAGGTATCATACCACATTGATACCTAACGAAACATCATTGTGATGCTTCATACTATCAGTCTAAAGAGTACCATCCTAGGATGATGAACCACCAGGGATAAGTTCTCCTATCTCTCTCATATTGCACTATGTAATAAATATCGGGTTTACTATAATAGTCACTGAAGTCATTCTGAAAAAATTCACATGTGATCAGATGTCTTACCTGATACCAACCTTAAATCATCAATCTATGGATATCTTTTCAACACCCAAAACATGTTAGAATAATTGAAGCTATGTAATGTGAGAAGAATAATACACCATTTAAAGTGTTCTATGTTCCATGTAAATGAACTCCAAGGCTCAGTCGTCCCCTAATTTCTTGTGGTAGAAGTAATCATAGAAGGTCCTCCAAAACTCTTCCCATAGAATATCCCCATGAAATCCTTCGTGTGAGATAACAACCCACAATCACGTGGATGAATCATGTAGCATGTGCGTCATGAGATTCAACCTCATCTTAGGAGGTGTCTCCATATTATCAAATATAGCATTCATGGCATCCAACCATGAATATGGAGATAATGGTCCTCCATCCCCAGGAAACGTTGGAGAATGCTGGTGTTGGAACACCCACGTGAACTCGACCAAAGACATGGAAGGATATGGTTCCCCTTTATGTTTTTATAATCCTCAAAAATCCCTCATGGAACTGTGAATCAGTACATTAATCTTTTATAATAGTATGTAACAATAAGGGCACGATAGGAGGATATACTGGTAGTCCCAGATCTACCATTTATAGTGTCTACTATTTTCCATATACATAGCGTACAACCAGAGGATATCTTGGTGGAATGACTTTGCATGGTCAATCGCACACCTCTATTTAATATTATCAAATACTGAAAATTAGATGTGCAATAAAGGAACAAGAGCGGGAAAGCATTCATGGTTAAAGAAGGGGGTTACACGGTGTGTAGAACCACTAAAAAACATGACCCGTTAATATTTAACATGAACGTGTAACTCATCCAACGTGTTCGTATAACAACCCATACACACTGGGTTTTCATCCCATGACATGACATGTACTTGAATTTTCCCTCCATTCAAGGTATTTATACACATTCATAACAACACGGTTCTCTCCCAATGTGACACTACATGGTGTGTTCACCCTGGAAATATCGTGTAACACTTATGTTCCACCCACACTTTTCATTAGTCACATGACCAAATACACGGTAAATCACTGCATGGAATGTATAATCTAAAAATGGCATGTAAAACCCATGTTTCATCCGCATATATCATTGTCCAAAAGGAATGATACACATTCTCTTACAGCATGGCGTTTACTCCCAGTACAGACCGTGTCCTTCCAAATGTTTATCAACCATGTGTCTCTTCTCTCATAGTTAGGGACATGGTTAACAACTACACAATATGTACATACAATACATGACATGTACATAGGAAAAGTTGTTTATTCTAGAAGAGAACACCACATGACATGTGTTCATATCATCAAATGTCATACTATTTGGGTTTCTAGACAGTAAGCCTGGGAAACTTCACCAGAACTCCCAATATCTTAATATTTTGGACAATGAATGACATGTTCTGATCCGTGAGATCCTATACTCCCCACATATAAATGGTTATCATCCTTATTCTTGGCATTACATAATATATTTCAATAAAATTACATACTTGATCAACCAATCTCAGATCAAATTGGACCCATAACACCTAAGGGACCAATGCATGGCATCCATAAAAATGAATCATTACATATAACAATGCCCTATCAAAATATAATGTATTCTATCATGTCATCTATCAGAACAACATGATGATCTAGGACAACATCAATCACAACAACATGAAGTCTGTAATGAATCCCAAATGGCATTAGAAGAATGCATGACTTGTTATATTTATCAAGTACCTATAGGATGCATGAGATGGTATACCCTCATCTCACCGTGTTTCAATACAGTAGATCCTCAATAATATCAATGATAACATCACAAAACAAGTGAATCATCCAAAAATGAAATCAAATCAACTTTAACAATTTTAAAAACCATAAAAAGTGTAATATTTAAGGTAACCTGGTGTTTCCCTATACCAAGGTTAGATACTCCCTGCAAAAGCTCATTACCGACAACCTATTCCTTTTAATCACATTCTATTGGCTCTAAATTGTATGGAAATGTAGAACTTAAACATATATGAATCCACATTGTAATGTCGATGATCTGGGTTCCACCCAATGGTTCCACGAACCAGGATAGTCACATGGACTCATGTACATTTCCCGAAATTAAAAAGTCTATAGACTAGCAGGGGCACCATGTGATAATGGGGAAACTATTATCATGTTGGCAGAGTATACACAGTGGAAGAAAATAGTATATAATAATTAATTAATTAATTGCATAAAAAATAAGTAACATGCAAAAGACTAAGGGAAATATAACAACTAGAGAATATATAAATGATGCATGTCACATGTGTCTGAGAAAGTTGACAAACAAATCATAATGCTGGAAATAATGTACAGAAACCAATGTACATACAAGAATGTAACTCCAATACAATCTCATGTCATAGCATGGTCCAATGCTCTGAAGCTCCTATAGAAATCAAGAACCTAAGGATGAATGGGAACTTTCCCTTATTTATTCACGCAACCATATTATTTTTTGGTTTCAGATGCATGAACCAAACAGTGTGTTAGAAGAATCCCAGTAGGCAAACCCCAAAAGATCTATTCCAAACTAGCAAGGAATATATATAGTATGTAATACGGAGAAATGATGTAATAAACTATGAAGTACTCAAAAGTATACAATCCTACCATGTTCAATTACATTCCATTACATTTATAATTTTTTATTTGAATTATGTAAACCTTAAGATCATGCCAATGCATTGTATCCCCTTTGTAATAGTAACAACAGACATCTCAGAATAGCATCAATACAATCATGTTATACCAAGTCTGTGTGTATGCTTTGGCTAGGCATACTCATCCCAATCATTCATTTATTCTATAAAAACCCTTTTTGGGAAAGTTATCATAGTCTAATTTCCTTGGTCTAACATAACAATAATTAATATTGACCATGTGGGTAGCTATGATGGTATAACCCCTCTCTTCTAACATATCACTAGTCATTTACAACAACCACCTGGGAAACTCCCAACGTTAATACCCCTTGGCCAAAATAGAATCAATAATTTTTAAATGACCACCTAGATTCTCTCATGATCAATACCCGTTGTTCAACATAATAAAATTTCATTTAATAAGGGCCTTATGGGTAACTCTCATGGTCTAACCCCTCTAGTATTACATAACAACAATTCATACATAACTGACTCTACCTTGGGATGCGGTCACAATCAAATTACCATTGGTAAAAATTCCACAATGTATACCACATGCATATAAAAAAATTAAAAACTCCATCCAAAAAACACAAGGCATGGAAAACACGGAAAGAGTAATATGAAGTCTAGAACAAACAACCATAACAAATCCAACAAGGGAAACACACCCTTGGGGAGCCCCATAACTTGTCACCTAACATCACGCAAAATCAACAAACCTTATAAATCAATCAAACCATATCATGTAATAAAAAAGGTTTAGTTAAAAAACACGCAATACCCCCAAATGTGGGTATGTAGATAATTAAGGATATATAATTCAAATACAAAAAACAAAAGGAACAAACCACCTACCTTGATGTCGTATAATCAATACTCATGAACTTCGGACCAATAATACGCCATGAATGATATAGATATACAAATAGGTGAAAGAATTTCATCATTGAATAACTCATAAGAGAGGATGAATCATGAATAAAGGCTCTAGAATATTTGAGATCTCACCTCTGGGAATCCAACACACATGACAAAATCTCAATCAAAATTCATACATAGAATCCAGTGGGGTTCGAAGTTTGCCGGTACTTTTGTGGAACTCCTATACGAACCAAGGAGAGAAGAATTGTCTCCAAGGATGAGACATGGCCCAACTACAACTTATCAAATTAAAATAAAACTAAATTTGTGTGTTTATTAAATGTACATCTCGTGTAATAGCCATAACCAACCCCCACATTATGTTGTCTTCCAGGACACCAACACGGCCATGTACATGGCCGTTACACGACCATTACAAGAATATAGGTAGATCTCATGTACACGGCGTGTACTCATAAGTACACGATGTGTACATGTAACATTTCACATTACATCAATTTTCCTCAAAACATCCCAAAATAAAGACCCATACAAAAAATTGATGATCTAGGTTCTTAGAATTTACGTGATTATGATATTTGATTATATATTTTTGATTATTGGATCCACACTAAATAAATTGGGTGAGTTGGTAACCTAGAAATATGTGACCCCTATTATTGAATGGAATACAACTGTGGATATTTCCCTAGTTAGACTGAGTGTGCTTGTATGAGGGATATTGACAACATTGCGATGAAGTATGATCCTCCAATTACTAAGTTCAAGTATGTATAAAATTTTTACTAGAGAGATTTATAATATTCAAATATGCATAGGATCAATATTGTGATTTAAATATTATAATTTTTAGATAAGTGTAATTCTTTATTACCCATACCATAGGGTGTTTTTTTATTCCATAAATATTTTTCATCATTTTTGTAAGATAATTTAAATTTTGATATTCTGAATAAATAATTTTTTAATTTATGGATAAAATGTTTTATTAATTATTTTATATATATTTATTTCATTTTTGTTATGAAACAATGACCTAAAATTTTATTTATGAATGTAATTATTTAGATTCATGGTGGTATCCTACAGGTATTTTCATCATAATCTACATATAAAATTTGGGTTTATTAATAATATTGATTATTAGATATTGGTAAGGGATAGAGTTTATTAAAAAAATCGGACCTAATTAATATTATATTCACTTACATGGTGGTAGTAACTATGGTTCATGAAAATTTTAGATATCTTTTTTTGGGAATTTTGATATCATCAATGATGTTTTTGTATGTTCAATACTGGCCCCTAAAAAATTAAACACATAAATTTAATTTTATTAAATAGATTTTGATAACATTTTATATATTCATAGAAAAATGTTATATGATATTACACTACATTTAAGGGATTGTGCACAGTTTGACTATTTTTCTCTTTTGAAATAAATTATTTTGGAGCATGGTCATTCCAAATATTGATTAGTAATAAAATTTCATTAGTATGATCTATATTATGTTTATTTAGATTCTTGTTTTGAAACTATTCCAAATGAAATTATTTTAATTTTCTAGTTATTTTCTATTTTCTTATAGATATCATAAACATTCTTTAGAACTTGTGGTGATCTATGGAAGGAGAAGTGTTTGGAGTAATTTGGTCAATATGTTACAAAAAGTATCATTATTCATGAAACATTTTCCTTTTAGCTAGTTATCATAAAAATTACCAAACAAAAGTCATAACTATTATTATACCATTACCAAATTATATATTTTAGTCCTGAAAAAATCTTCATGTAAGTCACCAGGATTTCAAAAAAAAATGTATGCTATGATGGATAGCATACAAGACATGCTACACTGGGAATAAATGAAAGATGAAATTATATTATTTTAATGATTAAAATTATAACATAAACATTTCATTTGAAGGTATTAAAATTAATATCTATGTTATCAAATATATGTATAAATATAGTACATAATATATATGTAATTAAAAATTATTAATAAAAAATCAATCAAATTTTAATAAAATAATTCTAATCCTTAAAAAAAATTGTAAAATATATTTTTTTATTAATTTTAGAGAATATAATAAAAAAATAAAACCAAAATTTTAAATTATTATATAAAAAATAATGTATGGTAATATTTTAGGTTTCTTTGGAAAATATTATATTTTTGTGAATAGTAAAAAATACTAGTTATTGTAAAATGATTATTTTCTCAGTAAATTAACTAATTTAAAAGTTTTCTTGTGTTTTGGATTTTATTTAATGTAAAATAAGTACATATTTTTACACTCAATTGTTATAATTTTAGTTAAATCGTCATTATATCAGATATTAGTATATGTTTGTTTTGTGTTTAAAGACATAATATTTTATTTAAACAGTTTTAAAATGCATATTGTATCACAATATTAATTATTTCAAGAAAAACCTGTAATGTAGAATTATTTAAATGAAATTAATAGATTAAATATCTATAAAAATGAATTTAATTTAAAATAATAATTATTATTAGTCATATATGTAATATAAATTCTTTTATTCCTTGTAAAATAATCTTCTTGAAAACCATAATTTTCAACTCACCCATGACTGAAATTTGAAATTAAATTATACCACTTATATAAATTGATATTTATTGTAACGAATTATATATTTAGAATAAAATTTCTTTGAGTTTTTTATTAATTTTAGCTTAATTTTTGACCGTAATGAATTTTGGAATAGTTAAAATTAAAAATCGTAGTTAAGGTAAAATTGATTTATGAGGTGTAAAATTAAATTAAAATTGTTAAAATGAAATTATAACATATCATATATGTATATATGTTGGATTTTTGTTACCTAAAAATTTTTATCGTATGAATATAGTCCATTTTGGATCCTTTTTTCTTGTAGAAAATGTTGGTACACCATTTTCATTTCAGAATATAAAAGTGTGTCACTCATCTCACTAATAAAAGCTCACCCGCGCCCCTCATCTTCACACAATCACACCCTTTTTCGATAAATACCTAATAAAATACCATCCTAATTATCTTACCTAGTGGAAGAATCTATTTTTATCCAAAATTAATCCAAACTAGGCTTTGGGGATAACCTAACAAGGTAGTATGAATAAGATATATCATGGTTAATAGAGTGATTTTATTTAATATCTCTGTCTGTATCCTTTAAATGATCCTCAATAAGTATGATAGAATGAAACTATATTATCTCATATAGGTATATGATTATATGTTAATTTTAAAAACCTAAATCAATTTCATCTCCCATCAAATGGGAAACAAAATCAATATTCATTTCTATGACGACCAACCACCTCGTAAACTATTATAATTCATTTTTCATCATCACATATCCGAAATTAATATATTTTTTGAAATAATGATTATATAATAAACTTTAAATACTATTATTCTCTTATAATATTTATTTCACACATATCTTGTCACGTTCTATTTCATGGGGGATCTGATAATGTCGCTTGTGTGTAACGTAGAATAACGTCACACAAATCGATGTGATTTGTTTTCCAGTAACGATTTTTAATGAAGGAAATGAGTATTAATTTAATTAATAAATATAATACATATGACATTAAGTACAAATTTAACATTATCTAATGTTAATATATCATTTTTGTGACCATTTAAATCACTAAAAATGATAATGTGATTTGTGCATACTAATGGACTACCGCCACCATGATGAGATGTGATCATTTTTTTACCACCACATTAATTGGATGAAATATAAATGTATAATTACGTTATTAATATTATATTTATGATATTATGATCAATATTAAAGGATAATATAATATACACATCTTTCCATAATGATAATGAATAAATGGGAACATTACTCATGCTTACATAAGACCTACCATTTATCTGATTGCAACACAGATTATTTTTCATAACCATTATTCATGATTGATTTTATATTTTAAAATTATTCATAAATTTATTTGTTACTTCATTACATTATTTTATATTTGACATAACACTGAAATTTTTGATCATGGTCAACACACTGATGCTATTTTGAAACAATGAACTAAACATCTAAAAAACACTATGTTTTTACTTGACTTATTAAGTATTAAAATGATTAAATTGAATATTTTTTTTCTTTATTATATTTTGTTAAATAAATAAATTTTTATTATAAAAATCATCTAATCTATATAATTTAATTATATATTAGTTTAAGGTCATAAATGGAATATCTTGACAAGAGGAAATGTACTTCATCTCAATTTCCATCTTTGAGGCATATTTTATTTTTATGATCCTAATAAATATTATATGGTGTATATATTTCCTCATTTACATTTATAATCCTAAATACGTCTTAAATAATGGTATTTCACATTTAAATATCAATTATTTCATCATAGTGAAATTTAATTAAAAATTACTATGTGTTAAAGTACATCGTTCGTGATGACATTTTATTACGATATATTATTATTAATTGTATTTGATATTCATAGATATTATGATTAATGAAATAAATTATATATTATTTTCATTTTTTATGTGGATTTACATATGATACACATAATGGATTCATTGATTAATTATCAAATCCAATGTTATAATTTTTCTAGATTTATTAGTCCCAAATTCACATTCATTAAGACATAAATTTATAATATTCATTTATATTAAATTTTTATGATTATATACATCTATTTTGTCATGATACACCATGGATATTCTTATGTTCTTGATATTAAATGTCTCCTATTTTGTTATTATTTTATTCATATTATGATTTAAAAGTTAGAAAAGGGGGAATTTAATTATGTCATTATCTCATCTCCTTTGTGACAATTTATGTTCAATGTTTGTTTGAAAGAAATTTTATGTTCTTATTTTTACGAAGAACATATATTGTATCTCCACTTTTTATGAATTTGGTTCACCTGTTTTGTTTTTATTTATTCCAAAATTAATTAAGCAAACATAAATAAATTCATTTCCAAGTGATTTTGATCAGGTATTTTCATTTAGTGTGACTATATTTCTCTTCCATCTCCTTGATTTATAATTTTTTTAAAAAATTAGTTTAGAAAACAATTAATTTTATAGTTTAATTTTACATGATATTTGAATTTATTAAAATAGATTGACTATAATGCCCCGACACTAGTTACCCAGTGTTGGTGCATTATTTTAATACATTGGCATTATTATATAGTATAACATCTCAAAGGACCAATCCATTTAGTAGTCTCGGAAAATATATTTCATATATGAATGTTGCATTACAATTTCTAAAATAAAACGCTCTATAAAAAATATTTTGAGAAATACATTATTACAATTGCTTAACCCTGCAGGTCAATAATAGTATAGTTCTTCATATCCTGGGAAAAAACAAAAGAAAGAGGTGAAATCAGATGCTCAGTAAGGATAACAATATAGAGGAAACTGTCATAAATAAGAATAATCATTCAAGGAAACATATAAGTATAATTGACAAACCTTTTAAACATAAACTTATAGATAATATATAATAGATAAATCTACTAATGACATTTATATATTTAAATGGATATTCTACTAGTCGAATAATCACATTTAAAATCAAAATCTAATTTCATAATGATGGATTGCGTAATGGTGAACATCATAACAACATAGTCAATGCATCGTGCTAAGACTACAAATAAGATATGGTCAAGGCCTTATTCCAAGACACTATTTTATTTGATGAGGCATAATGATGCATTGAAGAGCTATAGCGGGCTCCATCCATCACTTACTAAGTTTAATGTTTTCCTAATATAAAATTTTTGAAACATAACATAAAAATTCGAATTAAAACTAGCATACAAAAAGTTAATGCTTTGACCATAAACCATGAATGGTATAAAAATATCACATCCACAGTCAAACATATCATTACTCATTCAATACAATATGGTTGATTATATTATAATAAATCAACTTCAATAAATAGTAATATCCTATAAAAGATGATGACATAGATGAAAATGATAAGTAGAACTCTTTG
The DNA here is from genome assembly GCA_963277665.1 of Viscum album. NCBI lineage: Eukaryota > Viridiplantae > Streptophyta > Magnoliopsida > Santalales > Viscaceae > Viscum > Viscum album. Next base: position 96,434,655 of record OY728160.1, read on the forward strand.
AGTGAAATATCTTTTTTTGTGAAATCAATTAAAAGTTGAAAATTTATAAATGAATTCATATAAAAAAATTAAACAAAGTGTCACACACAACTTTTAAACGTTTGATAGGAATTACCAATTTAAAACAGTCATGTCTATATAGATAAATCCTTAAAATCATTTCTAAATACTTGGTCATTAATTAAAAAAATGAGAAAAAACATCCTTAAAACATTTAAAAATCAAATATTGAAAAAAAATTTACTTCCACAATACATATAAATATTCATTTATAAAACATTTTTATGAAATGTGGATATGGATGATAAAAATGACCCTGTAAATACTTACACAATAAACAATCTCAAATTATATTGAGATTAAAGAATTAACCTTTACTTTGTACTTTCCTTTGGTCGAGGATACGTTTAACCACCTATATAATGACCATAGTATGTTATTAAATTATAATATAACAATATTTATATTTATTATATCATAAATTATTCATTTATGGCTTTATACTACCCAATTAATAATAATTTCTATGTTAAAATAATATTTTGGGTGATAATTGCTTTCTCTGTTGTACAAGTTTTAAATTGCTATTCTTGATCGTTCCATGTATATCAGGATTTAATTGCTTCAAAAATATAAAAAAATCATTTATGTATCATATATATCCATTACATATATATGTATAATAGATAGATATATGAAATAGAAAAAACCATTTATGGAGACGGTAGGTCATACGTACGCATAAACATTGTTTCTGTTTTCATATCATATTGAACAGGAGTAACTGAATGATATATATATAAATACATAAATATAAATACACACATATATATATATATTGTAGCATTATTATGTCATATATTACATACTTATTAACAAAATACATTTTTATAATCATTATTAATTGGAGAATGTGGAAACGAATCTCATCGCATTGTTGAGATGGTAAGTCGTACGTATGCACAAGAAACGATATCAATCTATTGATGGTGAAATAGTTTGTAATTTGATGGTATATTATATATAAATAATTATTAACATGTTATATTTATTATTTACATCAATTAGACTAATTATTATACCCATCCAAATAATTATGTGTTGAATAAAAAACTACATCATGACGTGGAGACGGTAAGCCATATATACGAACATATGGTGACAGTGTCATTCATATGATTGATAGAATAATTTATATGGTCATAAAATATTTTAATAAATTCTGAGTTTATATATGTTACTAGAGTTTTTATTTTATTAGGTAAAAAACAATGAAATAGGATTGTAAGAAGAAAATAACATTGAAAGATTTGATTATGTAATTACCTCTTCTTCTGGTTATTAGTTTGATTTGATCCAAATGGCTTCTTAAGTTGGATTAATATCAAAGTAATTCCTCTAGGTTTAATTGAGGGTAGTAAATGGGATATTTTTTAAAAGTGTTTTGCTGAGACAAATGGCATTGGAGGTGTGATTTTTATTGAAGGGGAAGTACCCTTTTATAAGAGAGGTGAGGGTCACGCTAGGAAAAGCATAAAATATTATATTATTATAAAACATTTTCGGTTTATAATCACTCAAAAATGATTAATTACGAGTATAAGGTGGGTATGAGTCGAAATTATCTCAAAAAATAGGTTGTAGAGATGTTTAGGTAACCATATTAACAATATATTTTAGATTTAACTCTTAATTAAATAGTTTATCTTTTACAATGTCTTCTTGTATTTTTATATTAAACGCTTAAAAAACTAATTATAAAATTCCAAAGGAACATAAAGTGGTTCATTAATGACATATATATCTTTATGTCATTTTTTTGGTTGATCAATAGATTTTTAAGAATATTATATCATTTAATAATATAATATTTTTTAAAATAACTCATTTATGTCAATTTTGACACTATTTAGTATTTGGCATTTTTGAAAGTCCAAAATACATGATTACTTCACAAAAAATACATTAAATCAACACTAACTTGTCATATACAGCTATAAAATTAGTGGAATGTGTCAAAAGTATCAATTTACATTTTTTTTATATTTATAATATTAATTATTTTAATCTTTCATTAATAATTTAGTTACTGCATCATCATTGTGTCATAAATAAATTTAATTAGTTAATGTGTAAAAAATATAAAAATTTCCATGATATAAGAAATCATTTTTTATTTCTAATGAATATTTATAGTCTAATTTTTCATATGTATATCCCTATTTTAAAAATGTTTTAGTTAGTAAACTTGAAATTTAACAGGATTAAATCTTCATTAAATAAAATAGTAATAAATGTCATAATCTAATCAATAGGGACCAAAAAATACATATTTTTTTCCAAAAATTTATTTTGGTTAAAATACAAATATTCAATAGAATTAGTACATGTGTTGGGTAATATTAATATTATTTTTACCATTAATTACCTTATATAAATATAATCGTGGTAAAATAAATCAAAAGTTACTAATCACAAAAAAATATTCGCATATTATTGGGCCACATTTTACTTACTGATATCAAATGCATCTATTGAATTTTTTAAATTTCAATTCACATAACCTGTAAAATGGCGTTTTATGCGAATTTGAAAATGTGCCTAGAAGGTGGGATAATGTGCCCAGAAGGTGGGTAAAAAGACATTAAAATGGTTCAAAAAAAAATTATATGTATAATATTATTTTAAAATGTCTCCAATGACTTTCATTGTAGTAGTATTTATATTATTTTTCTATTTAAAGTTAAAATTTTAATTAAAAATTATTATTTAAATGAGAAAGTTGGTTTTTATGTTCTATGTTTTATTTTTCACAATTCATAAAAAATTAAATGTTTTCCGAAAAATACCAAAAAATTACACTAAGTTATTTTTGATATTATGAATTCAAAAAGTGCACTTATTTTTCAAAATTCATAAAATAGGTTTCATTAATTATTTTTAAATTAATTAATGTTGTCGAAACCAGAAAGCGGGGTTTTGAAAAGTAAAACTATCTAAAGACTTATATGTGTTTATGTCTAATTTAAATGTAAAATTATTTCCAATAAAAAATTTGATTAAATGATAAAAATATAATCAAATTATACTTCAAAAACATTCAAATGAATAATTTATCAATATAAATTATTTTCATTAAAAAGGTGTTTTTAATTAAAAGTTAGTATTTTTCACTATTCATCAAAATATGAATGTCATCAGAAAAAAACAAAAAAAATTATCCAAAATAAATATCAATTTCATGCAACTAATGAATAAGTTTATATTGTAAAATTTAATATATAAAAGTGTCAAATATTTTATCTAAAAAGGGTTCTCCGTTAATTGGGGGTAAAATTTCATTTTTTTAAAAACCCTTCTTCTATCTGAAAATTGGAATTGTTCTTATATTAAGATAAAAAACACATATAATGGATATTAAAATTATACGGGGTATATAGAATTTAAAATTCAGTTATTACTATTCATAACCAATTTTGAAACAGCTAGATTGGTAAGTCGTGATGTGCTCGAACTCAGTGTTGTGTGTGGCGTAAGATATTGAATTACATTAAAGAGAGATTGTATTATGAAATCCTAGGGTGTGAATTTCTCCCCACAGTAAATAATTTCCATCCTTGAAATTTGATATTGGTCTTCGAAAATAAATGTCTAAAAATAGTAAATACCTTTGGGGAAACCCCATATCGAAAATAGGATTACTAATATTAGACATAATAAGAGGGAAAGAAAAAATAAAAAGTCCCCACCAAATTAGGGTATCTAATAGGAGAACATTGGTGGAAATTATAGACACATAAATGGAATAGAATGTAAATATTTTTGGGGTGTGATTGATGTCATCCATCACAGAAAATTGACACTAAAGGGAAACATTAAGGGTCATAATGCCATAAATCTATGATGATTTAAAATATCATCGGCTCAACAAAATAGAAGGTATTATGATTACATATTTTTTTAGATACATTATTTTTCTAAGAGGAGGTATTAATTTACTATTAATATATGAACTCAAGAAAACATACTTGACTTCATGACCTGTCTTAATCATTATCTTATCATATGGTTGTGCTTTGATCTATTTTCACATCATCTCTTATACTAAGAAATGGGAGTTAAAAAATTTTGATTTTACTTTTAATGCACATTTGACAAGACATAAGGTTCACAAGTATCTTTTTTAATCCCCTATATGTTTACTAAAATGAATATAGTCAAGTTAATGATTACAAAAACGTATTCATTAACCTCATACAAACTATCAAGTCATAAACTTACTCCATTACAACCTTTATGCTTATCCCGAAATACTGAGGTCCAAACTCACAATCTAAAAATTTATATGGGAGGTAAATATAATGTAGATCCTTTTTTCCACAAAATAACATTTGAATACCTTGATCACTTATTTTCTTAAAACATGGTAAAACCCTGAATTACCATAAAACCATATTTAGTGCATTCATTCTCCTTTAATCCTTATAAAATACTAGGTATACTTCTTATATCTGTAAATTTTGATTTCTCTATCAATGATGGAATAAACAGACCATTAATCTATTCCACGGTAGTTAGGAATATCCAATACAATTTATCCAAATAAACCATGTATTATTCTAAAATCACTACCTCAGTATCAGGATCATATTATGTTTTATCATTCCTTCAACCATGTCTTTTACAAAAATCTTAACATGGTGTTGAGTCACTTCTCATAGTTCAATATAATCTCAAATCTTCAATGAAATCGTATTGTTGTATAGTCATTATTTATTTCCAAAATTAATATAACTATTACATAGTTGATACAACACTTAAATGACATAATTCATTAATAAGAATATTTGAACACTAATTATTCTTCTTAATCTACGGTAGTATCATAACATGATTATTAACCAATATCATCCATTACAATCTACTATGATGATTGGGACATTGATTCACATAGTGTCCCAACTCCTTGTAGATGAAGCATTTTATATTTAAAACCCTATTTTTACCCTTGCAATACCATACTTTGTGACCTATTTTTCCACACATATAAGAAAATCACACTCCCTTCATCCATTTAAAATGGGTATTCTTTCACAAGTTATCATATATAGTAAAAATCCTTGTTTCCCTTATTCTATTTATCTGTCTTTCTCTCTCCCATCATTTTCATATATGGGTTCCCTTATAAGCCATAGGACTCATAGAATTATTTAATTATCTTATTAACACATTATATCATTTCTCCATATGATGATAATATATGGGAGACTATATCCCTTTCTAAAAGATGGCTTATGTCCATGAAATATATGATCATTCTTATTCATTGGATCATGTGTATTGCTAGAATTCTCATTCCTTCTACTAGGTACCATTTCAAAACAATGGAATACACTAGGTTAGTTTATGAATCACAATTCATAATTCCAAACATGTAAAATACCTAACATAAATAGAACCATTTATGCATATAATCCATAATCATAAAAAAGGATTTCTTTGAGGAGGTATTTAATCATAATGCCTTCATAATGGTTTGTACAGAAAATGTGAATTATCATAATTATATCCCTCAGGAGCTTCATAACCAAGATATTAGCAAGGCCCATTTTCGTGTACCACGATACCCCAAGTCAAGCTCGAATGTCCTTTTTGGAGTTTTCACTCCTAGGTAATTTTGTTCGAGAGCTTCCTCTACTTTCTTGTATCTGGACATGGATGTATTTCACGGAAAATTCACAAAATATATACATTACCAAAATTATAGGAAGCTTTTCGATAATAATCCTCAATTTTTATGTTAATGTAATGTTTAAAAAATAGAGTTTATCTAAACATATTTCCATGTTTGTTGCTAAAATTACTCTGATACAAACTGTAATGCCCAGACCACAGCTTCCTTAAGTAGGTGAATTATTTTTATACATTGGCATGATTAGAAGGAATAAAGTCTCTATGGACCGATTAGTTTAGATGTTTCGGAAATTATATTATATATATTAACATTACATTATAAGTTATAAAATAAAACACAACATAAATAATCATTTTATAATTCCATTACTACCCTATCTTAACGTAGTATGTCAATCATAATATACTTCTTCGCATCCTATAAATAATATAAAATAATAAAGGGGTGAGATCAGGTGATCATTAAGGATAACTGTATACCAGTAACTATCAAAAATAAGTTTAATCATTTTAGGAAATGTATAAGGATAAAACGCAAGCCTTTTAAACAGAAAATTCAAGATAATATGACAAAGATAAATCAAATAATTCCATTTACTTATTTACATGGATATTCCACTAGTTGAATAATCACATTTAATATCAATAGCTTATTTCATAATGATGAAATTAATAATGTCAGACATCATAACCACATAGTCAAGGTCTCGTTCCAGGACTACAAATGAGATTTTTTCATGTCCATGTTCATATACACTTATTTGACTCATGAGACCTACCGATGCATCGAGAATCTATAGATGGCTCCACGTGTCACATACAATGTCCAATTCATTTCTCGTAAAAAAAATTTGAATCATAACATAAACATTCATATTAAAACTAGAATACACCATTTCAATACATTAACCATAAACCATGAAAGGTATAAAAATATATCATACACAATACAACATATCATAAATCATTTAATAAAATATGGATGATTTTATTTACATAAATCAACTACAATCAATAATAACATCTAGTAAAGGATGTTGACGTAGTTGAAAATCATCTAAAAACTCATTGAGGGAAATAACCTTTTTGTTAAATCATTTAAATGTAATACAATTACAAAGCAAGTCAATTAAAAGTATCTTTTTAATCAAACTGCCTCATACCACTTTTAAACTTTTTAAAGGAATTATCATTTTAAAACAATCCTGTCCATATAAAAAATAATTAAAATTATTTTTAAAACATTGATATTAATAAAAAATATTTAGAAAAATAAATCATTAAATAATTTAAAAATCTGATATTGGTAAATATTACCTTCCACAAAAAAAATATTAATTTTGAAAACATTTTTATGAAATGTGGAAACGGAAAATAAAAATGTCCTCGTAAATACTAACAAATAAACAATCTCGGATAATAATGAGATTGAAGAATTAACCATTACCTTCAAATTTACAATTGTCGAGGGTACATATAACCTCTTGTATAGTGACTATTTTATGTTATTAAATTATACTAGAACCATATTAATATTTATGATATCATACATTATTCATTTTGAGCATTATACTATCCATTTAATAATAATTTCTACGTTAATATAATATTTTGGTTAATAAGTGCTTTCTCTATCTTATATCTTTTAAAATGTTATTATTGATTATATCAATTATATATTTATTTAATTGATTCCATATAATAAAATATTATTTATGTATCATATATATTCAGAATATAAATATTTATAATAGATAGATATATGAAATGGAAAACACCATTTATGTAGAAGGTAGGTCATACATACGCATAACCGTTGTTTCGATTTTCATATCGTATTGAACAGAAGTGAGTCGATGAGATATATATATATATATCCCAAAACATTATTATTTTTTATATTACATACTTATTAAAAATATATATTTTTATAATCATCATAGAATAGTGAACATGGAAGCGAATCTCATATCATCGTTGAGATGGTAAGTCGTACGTACGCACAAGCGATGATATCATTCTATTTATGGAGAAATTGTATTGAATTGGATAGTATAATATATATATATTGAATAATTAACATTTAACATTTATTTTTTAAATGGATTATAATTATTATTATACCCATCCAAATAATGAAGTGTTGAATAACAAACTACCCCACGACGTGGAGATGGTAAGCTGTACGTAGACAAGTATGGTGACTTTGTCATTCATATGATGGATAGAATAATGAAAATGTTTATACCATATTTATAATAACATCTCAGTATGTATATGGTACAATAGATATTTTTTAATTTGGAAAAAATCAATGATAGAGAAAGTGGAAGATGAAAAGAACATTGAATGAGGTGATGAAATAATTTCCTCTTCTTCGGGTTCATCCATTTGATTTGATCAAAAGGGCTCTTTCGGTTGGATTATGATAAATCTAAGGCCTCTATATTGAATTTATTTTGGCTGAAATACATTTATCCAATATAATTAGGACATGTGTTTGGGTAATATTATTATTATTATTATCTTTAATCACCTTATTTACATTTAACTATGTTAAAAAAATTCAAAATGTTACTAATCATCAAAATTATTTTCATCATTATGAACCACATCATACATAATGATGTGAACTATGTCTCTTGGATTTTTTAAATACAATTCACAAATTTTGTAAAATTACATTTAATGAAAATTTACAAATGGGCCTTGTAGGTAGGTATATGTGACTAGAAGGTGGGTAATAAGACATTAAAATGGGTCAATAAAATTTAATTTGTCTAATATTATTATAAAATGACTCCAATGACTTAAATTGTACTAATATATGTATTATTTATCTATTTTATGATAATTTTTTAATTAAAAATGATTATTTTTATGAAAAATATTATTTTTATGTACTATGTAGTAGTTTTCAGTATTCATCCTAAATTGAATGTTTTTAGAAAATACCAAATATTCACTCTATTATAACTCTGATTTTACTAATTCAAAAATGATTTATATTTTACAAAATTAAAAACATATAAGTTTCATTAATTAATTTAAAATTAATTTTTCTTGACAAAACTAGAAAGCGGGTTTTGGAGAAGCAAAAACTATCAAAAGATTGATATGTGTTTATGTCCAATATAAATGTAAAATTACATAAAATGACCAAAATTAGATTAAATGAAAAAAATATAATATAATTGTACATAAAAACCAATCAAATTTATAATTTAACAATATAAAATATTTTGATTAAAAATTTTGTTCTCAATTAAAATTTATTATTTGTCAATATTCATAAAAATATGAAAGTTATCATAAAAACACAAAAAATATATCAAAACTAAATTTTTAGGTCCCACTTTAAAATAATAAATTTCTTAGTCAAATTAGATTTTTAAAAGATTCAAATATTTTATTTTAAAAGGGTTCTACATTAAAAGGTGGTAAAATATCATTTTTTGAAATAAACAATTATTTTATATGAAAAATGGGATTTGTAATTATATTATGACTAAAAACAAATAATATGGATGTTAAAATTATATGATGTATATAAAATTCAAAATTCAGTTAATACTTTTAAAAACCTATTTTGAAACAGACAGTATGGTAAGTCGTGGTGTGCTCGAACTCAGTGTTGTGTGTGGTGCAAGAAACTGAATTACATTAAAGAGATAACGTACTATGAAATCCTGTGGTGTGACATTGAAAAAGAAAACATCAAAAAAATTTCCAAATTGTTATATTTTTATATGATTTATATTTTTTTAAAAGTGTGTTTTTTATTTTTTTACATCATGATTGGATTTTCCCACTATCATGACCATTATTTTATTTGAACCATCATTTTTATTTTTAAATTTTATTTACAAGTATTATGATTTTTTTATGTATAATAATTTTTTATATTTTAAATAATTTTTTACTATATAAATGATATTTAACACTATAAATGTTCTTTGTTTTATTTCAAAATTATTTCCAATCCAAAATGAAAATGATTTATATTACATAATGTGAAAAAGATATATTCATTCAGCTTTTTTTGTTATATTTCAGTGGAATTTTATTTAGTTAATGTCATAAAAACAATATTTTTATTTTGATCCCGTGGTTTATGTTGATATGATACAATGCATAATCCTTCTATGGATGGATATTGATTGTGTTAATATATTTTCATTGTATCCATTTCATTTATAGAGAACAATGAATAGATGAAATAAATAATGATTTTCTCTAAGAGTTTTATTTATGTTATGGGTCATGAAAATTGATTAAAAAGGACTAACCATAATTATATATGATAGGTTATCCCAATACAACTTATACAATTGGGTTCTCCACATTCCCTACAAGATATGGAGGGTTATTCTCCATTATATCTCAATGGTGATCCTCATATAACTTATAAGATATGTTGATCCCCATTATATCTCATTATATGATGGTTTTGACCCCATTATAGGTTATGGTTGTGCTTGATAAAACCAATATGATGTGTTTATCCTTATTAGATATTATGATATGAAGTTTTTATCCCAATAATAGCTCACAGGTGAGCCCGAATTAGATTATATCAAGGGTTGACCACCATTATATCAATTCAACTCATTGGTAAATTATTATTTTCGCCATATCATTATATTGAATGTTAAATTAAATGTTATTTATAATAAAAAAATGGAAGGGTTTTATGATAATGATTCCAATAGGTATGTAAATGATTTCATTATGAATTCTACAGGTTTGGTGAATTTGATTTGTCAATATTGAAATCACATGCCTCTAAATAAACAGTTCTTATGATTCTTTACTTTGATAATAATTTTTACCATGTTTCATGATTAATATTTTAGGTATTTATGTGTGTAAATATTATCTTGTTAATATAATTCACATTTATCATTTCATCATACCCTTTTGATATAATAATTCCCAAAGGTTACAATGAATTTTCAATGATTATTCTAACCATTACAATCTATTTTATCTATTTCTTCTAATGTTTCATATTCTAGATGCTATGAAGAATGATGAATAAATGATTTGTGTCAAAAATATTTTCTAATCTATTGTTGTTTATTAGAGATGTTGAATACATAATTTGGAATATAGAAAATATGATTATAATGTAAAAAATACTCCCTGGAAGTCATTGGTTTTGTCTATTTAGTAATCTATCCTTATTATATAAAACTATAAACCTAAAATTTCATTGGGATTGAATATGATAGAAATTTTCCTTTTGATGTTGTTTTTTCATATTTAAAAAATTGGTCACCAACTTCTTTATTCAAGACCAAAATGTAATTTTTTTGGCTCTACCACCAAAACCTGGATTTTTGCATTACAGTAATTATATTTCATTCTTCCATTATTTGATGTGCATTGTGTGACATTCATAACATCTATTATTGTAATTTTAATAAGATGCATATAAGTTATATTTTATCCTAGAATTTCTCAGCATCGTATTCAACCTAATGAATTCCTAAAATGTTGTCTTGAACTCTCCATTAAATACAATTATCTATTAATTTTCTATATCTGGTCAATAAATTTCATTTTATTGACATAATATTAGGGTTCTCTTGAAAATTTAGGTCTTTCGATCATGAAAACCAAATGTTTTATCTTTCCATATTATCTTCAATTTTTCTAATATCACAAAATATATTATCTAGAAGATAACTTTTGACATGCTAAAAATGTTTCAATACGTTAATATATTTTATTATTTTAATAATTTATCATAATAATTTTCATATATATGATTCTATATATAATACATTAGAGTTGTTAAAACTTATGAACTTTCATAATAGCCACGGTGTAAGAGTAATCTCCCAATATAGATAATAAATAAGTGTAAATGATTTTATAAATAAATAAATATATATAACTCACTTATAGAATACACCAAAATGTAAGGTGATTTATTTCATAAATTTCTTGAAATGAACGATGATGACTTTCCCAGTTTGCAAAAAATATATTTAACATTTTTCTATATGTATATAGAAGAATTTTTATTCATTTATAAATTTCTTATACCTTAAAAAATTCAATATAAATTGTTAAAATACAGTGAATAGTAATTACAAATAAATAAAAATACTTATAAATAATAATTAATAAACATTGAGAACTTGAATATAAATAATAAATAAATAATAATAATCATTCTTATATATTAAAAAATGTAAGAGTGATGATGTATTTATTTAATTTCAAATAAAAAAATAGGTATAAAATCATGATTCATATATAATTTTTAATTATTAAACCTAAATACTTAAAATATGACACTATATTATGCGAGGATTAAAAAGGAATTACATTAAAGAGTATATAATAAAAAATAAATGAACCAAACATAATAATAACCTAAGCATGGGAAAACATCCACCCTTATTGAACGATTCATTACCGTATAAATTTTCTACCCATTATATAAATATACTAAAAAAACTAAATTTTTGGAAATTAAAATAAAAAAAATCTTGCTCATCAGTAAATAATATTTCATCTTAAACACATGTATTTTTAATAATGATTATATTAATACAAAAATATAAATATAAACAACCCCTTAATATTAGAATCCAAAAATCCGAAAAAAAAAATAATGTATAATGAATATTTATGATGTTGAACTCTAGATATATAAAATATTTAACCACAAGAAGATATAAAATATGTTAGATAAAAATAATAAAAATTAGAATATATTCAATGAATTGATTATGCAATAATTTGTTTAAATAATGATATTTAAAATAAAATTGATGTGTACATGGTAATAAAAAAATTTAACTATCCCTTAAAACATGTATAAATATATAAAATTTATTCAATGAATATGAATAAAATATTTTCATATAATATAAATTGTTTCAGAAGGATCCATGTATGTTATTAATATAAAATAATGAATATTGAATTGAATGAAATTAATAGAATAATTTAAACTAACATCCCAGCACTTGAAAAAATAAAATATTTTAGTACATGTCGGTAAACCAAATGATAAAAACTTGATACCATGCACACTAAAATCATTAAAATAATATTATATCAAAAATAATTAAATATAATTACCACTGGTATCTACATAGGAAAAATATTATCAAAAATAAATAAATTTATCAATAAATAATATAAAACTATAAATAAGAAAAATAAAAGTTCGATACAAATAAATAAAATAAAAATTATTCTCCATTATTTAAATAATAAAAAAAATTATGTTATTAAAATTATGATTAATGTTATAGAAATAATCTGTGTAAATATAGATGAAAAAGTTTATAGGAAATGAAAAAATTATGTTATAAAAAATTTCAAGGGCCTTCGCATTTAATAAAATCTCTAGAAATTTTATTAATTTAAAAATTTATACTTTTAATGACCCTACTAACACTATCTCATTATTTTTTATTAGTTTATTTCTTATATCCCAATCATATATAATATGAATCACAAAAATGTTTTTTCTACCTATATGATTTTGGGTCCAACCATGATATAAATAATAGATTTATGTAACCAAATCGACTTATATTCAGTTTGAATATTGTTTTAATGTTAGATTAATATTTAGAAATGTATTAATAATTAATAATAGATAATTGTGAAATTATAAATGAATAATCATTCAAAAAATTTATATAATTACAATAGTGAAATTAAGTATTAACAAACATGATATTAAATTCAAATTCATGCAAAAAATTGTTCTGATAATTCCATGAATTGTTTCCATTTCTTCCAATTTATATTTTAAATTATTTTCAATGGTATAACAATAGATTATATTTTTCTAATTGTCTCTTTAATGAAAATAGTAATATGAAATTTGAAAATGATTATATTGAAATAATAAATCATCAATAATACTATCATGTAATGATAAAAAAAGATTTTGTATTACCTATAATGAACTGACCATGCCATTAAAAATTTCAGATGCCCATAACGGTCCTCCATTAGTGTTAATGAAATTCTCAATCATGATGGGTATGAAAATACTACGTTGGCATCAAAGGAATTCATGTGGGAATAATTTTTTCAAATAACAAAGCATCTATATTTACTGATAATTTTAATATAAATATGGAAACACCCATATGTAAATCATATTTTAACTTTAGAAAATGTTATATTGGGAATAACTATATAGAATATAGAAAATAATAAATAAATTATTTACTAACACCCTAAATTTCTCACCCTATAATGATTAGTTGGGGGTTATCCATGTAATGGCTCGGACCTCTCTGGTCCATTACTTTGTGAAAATGTGGTGTTGGATGTGTTTTGGGAGGTCAAGGTGACTTATCCCCAACACTTTACCAAATTTCCAGTTCTGTGAACAGTGTTTCCAGTTTTATGAACAGTATCGGTAGGTGAACAGTGTTTCTATCGGTGAGGTTTGGTGAACAGTGTTTCTATCGGTGAGGTTCTATCGGTGGACTTCTATCGGTGAGGTTCTATCGGTGGACTTATAATGGTAGACTTGAATAGTGTTTCCAGAACGGTAACCTTCTAACGGTGGACTTCTATCGGTAGACTTGAACAATGTTTCTATCGGTGAGGTTCTATCGGTGGACATATAATGGTTGACTTGAACAGTGTTTCCAGAACAGTAACCTTCTAACAGTGACCTTCTAAAGGTAGACTTGAATAGTGTTTCCAGAATGGTAACCTTATAACGGCGACCTTCTAACGGTAGACTTGAACAGTGTTTCCAGAATGGTAACCTTCTAATGGTGACCTTCTAATGGTAGACATGAACAGTGTTTCCAGAACGGTAACCTTCAATCGGTGGACTTCTAACAGTAGACTTGAACAGTGTTTCCAGAATGGTAACCTTCTAACGGTATACTTGAACAGTGTTTCCAGCTTCCTACAGTTTTGCCCCTTTGACGTTTCCGTTGACGTAAAATATATTTAAAGCCTTGTTTTAAGTACTCTTAAGGCCGATTCAAATTCCATAAATCATATATTAATTATTCCTAAGGCCGGGATGTATTTACTTGGTCAAACCGCATGGGTTAATGCGATCTATTTTTAATGGAGAATTAACCGGATCTTAAACTGTCACCCCATTAAACCTTAAAAAGGGGACGAGATATCTTTTTCCCCTACTCTTCATCTTTGTTCTCGGCTATGAGACGCTATAACCATTCAATCATTCCCATAGGAGTTTCACAATCAAACTTTACTCCTCGGATCAGTTCCGCTCTGTTTTGATGCAACCAAGATGTGTCTACCATTCTTCGATATAAGGTATGTTTATCATCATTCCTTCGTGGGTCATCTTCTCTTGTTCTCCTTTCCATATTACCATGTGATCTCCATGCTTGTAATGGGGTTTTCTTGGGGTTTGGTATGCGCGGATGTACCGTGGCATCCTCTGGTGGATGTAGTTGTCGCAAGAGGAGGATTGTGACCCGTTGTGTGGATAAAGGACGTCAAGAACTCTTCGAGGTAGGGGATTCATGGCTTCTTTAATTTTATATGTGAAATCATAGAATTAACATGATTTAGTCCTTTGGATCACAATGAAATTGACCTAATTAATTACTTGAACCGGATTAAAAGAATTGGTTGATCGCATGTTGTTACTTTATACCGTGATAACGGTTTGCCTCATGTTTTTCTAGATAGAGTGATATTTATGATTTATTTGATTTGTTGTTCGTTCATGATAGAAATTGATAATTAACGTAAAGCCGGAATTAATTGTAAATTAATTGGCTAAAGATAAAGAGGCATGTAAATTAATCTCGTTATTTTCGTTGTTGTAGTTGTTCTAATTTGAGGATAATCAAATTAGGGAAGTAAGCATGGTTATTCAATTGTGATAGCTTACTGATTAGCTATCCCGTAATTGGAACCTACGAATAACAAATCTGCTAATTCAATATGGATTAAAGAACAGATTATCTGGGAATTTCAAAAAGAGTTCTGAGTTATCCTCATGTTTGTTAAAGGGTCAATAGCACATGGTTGTGATTGTTGTTTTCCTGCTTCTTGTGATGTGATGTGAGCCTAGATGGCTATTGTGATATATGGAGGCATGGAGGCCTTGTGGTGGTGGCAGAAGATGGCGCCTAGAGTGGCGAGATGCATAAGTTTATGGATGTGGGTGTCGGGGAGGACACTAGGGGTGATGGAATGGGATAGATGTGGTTGCTGGATGATTATGGTTTTCATTGAATGTTAATCTGCTTTGCTTTTCCCCACTGCTCAAGGCAGCTGGTCTTGCTGCCCTTCATCCGAAGGAGGTGAAGACGCGCGGGGTATGCCACGTGCTTTCCGTGTTTTGCCTCTCAAGGGAGAATGGGTCTATGCTCTTTCTATAGGCGGCAAAGACTCGACTGGTATTATATCTACTCACCGTGATGATCCTCCTTTGTGTTTAGAAGGATAGGATGATTTTCTAGAATGCCTGGGAATATGGAAAAGTAATTCTGTAAAAAATGTTTGATTAAATTGTGAAAATCCACGGGGATGGAGATACTAGAATTTAAAGGTGATGTGAATCTTAAAAGGAGCAGTTGATTTTGAATGTGATGCTAATTCAGTTTAATGTGGAATTGTCCATGGTTAGTTAATGTTTAAAGAATTAATTAATGTATAGTGGAACTGATAAAATGATAATGGAGTAATCTAATAAGTCTCTTCAAATGTTGTGTGTTTATAGGACACCTAGTCATAGAAGTAGCAGCCTGGGGTCTGAGATACGTTAGCTGCAGTTGTATCTAAGAATAGTCAATGCCCATAGTGTAGATGTGAGTTATATATACATTCTATACTTTTTGTGTTTCTATATGCTACTCCGCCCTGTCTGTAAGGGAAACTGACATCCCGGGGATTCTGAGACCTGGGGGGTGTTTTCCCCAACATTCTGATGGGAGGTCAAATGGCTGGCTACCCCCTTTTTGGCCCCTCTCTCTTCTCTTGGTAGATACATGTGCCAACAGGCACAACTGTTAGTTTCCCCATATATGTGTGTAGAGGGTTGTAATGGCTTGTGGTCATTTCACACACATATATTCTGGATATAGTATCCTATGGACTACTATAGGTGTAATGTGTGTAGGCTGTCATGGATTGAGGATCCCTACTCGGTGTATGGGCTATAATGGCTTGAGGTATAATACCCGATGTATGATACATGTTATGCGGGATGTGGTGGCTCCCGGAACATAAAATGTTACTGTTGGTTGTGAGGATGGTGTGGTGCTTCGCCCAGGTGTCTGCGGGAAAGAATTTGTGGTGCACGAGGTGCAGATTGTGGAGCTTAGCCCAGGTGTCTGCGGGCAAACCTTTGGAGAGAGATGCAGAGGACGTATGTCATTGGGGAAAAGCTGCAAACCAGTGGGGAAGTAGTAGCGGGGTACCCTTGAGATTCTTTACTATATTATATATTCTTGTATGAATTACTTGGTGAGAGTAGTCATGGTGAGGTTGGGAACTTACTATACCTGTTTAGGTGACGAGTTAGATTCACTTGTTGTTCACTAGGATTTAGCATGCTTTCTTTACATTTGCACGAGAGGCTTGGGGAGGATCCTACTGAGTATAATGTTATACTCACCCTATGTATATATAAACTGTTTTTCAGGTCACATGGAGCAGGTTGGGGATTAAGTTGGTTACTACTAGCTTGTGGTTGGAGGAGGAGCTGTTCGGGCTTGTGATCGCTGCTGTTTTACTTTCTTTTGGGTACTTTTCGTTTCTCCTTTCAGTTGTAGTACTTTTGCATGACTTTTCATATATGTACATGGATTTCTTTTATATTTCAGTTCCGAGTTGGAGTTGATTGGAGTATATTCTATCTCTCTCTTCTGCATGTTTTCTCATAGAGGGTAATGCCTCCCATTTGTATTTTTATTATACCCTCGGTGCTAGTCACCAACCCGGGGCCTACTGGACGCGGGACTCGGGGGTCATTATCTCTCTTCTCACATTACTGGCCCAGGAGGGGTACACTTTGTGGGGAGGGGGTTGTGAAAAAGTGGTATCAGAGGTCTGGTTGAGGGATATGATGGATTTTGGAGTTAGGCACAGGTGAGGATGCATGGGATGGTAGGGCAACGATGGAATTCATGTTTATAAAGTCGGGTAAACACTGTAGACCGGCAAAGACATAGGCGTCTAGGGCCCCCTATGATCTGTTGCACGGACCATTAAGTTTACGATGGCTACTAAACAAAGTGATACTGGTTGCAGGGTAGAGACCTTAGAAAGGATCATGCATCATTGTTCTTTGCGCATGTGTTTGAATGGGTAGACCTTGCGATTGGTAACCTAAAAATTAATAAAACAAAACAATTAATTAAATAATGTTGAGTCTTCCATATTCCAGGCTTAGGAGCTCTAATAGTTTTTATTTTACAGGTATGGCTCCAGGTCGACGTCCTCGTCAGGTTTGTGCAGAAGATGCCCAGCAGGCTGTTCCAGCAGATCGTTGTCAGGTAGAGGTTGACGACGATGACACTTGGAGGAAGACACTCCGAGAGTTTCAGCGCCATAGTCTACAGAAGTACGAGGGCTCCGTTTCAGATGCAGTCACAGAAGACTAGTTGGAGGAGGTCGAGATAGGCTACAGTTTGATTCGTTCTTGGAAGGGACACTGTGTGTCTTTGGTTGTGACGATGCTGTGTGGAGCAGTGAGGAAGTGGTGGTTCTTATTCCTCGGGGATCGTGAGGAGTCAGCGATCTCATGGGAGGAGTTTCGAGAAAGTTTTAGTGTCGAGTTTCTTTCTTCGACTGCGAAGGCGTCCAGTCACCAAGAGCTTCTTATCCTTCGACAGGGGAGCTCCAGTGTTCGAGATTTTGGAATACATTTCAGGAACCTTCTACAATATGCTTCAGACCTGTTACCAGATGTGGAGGCCAGGGCGAGGCATTTTGAGGAGGCTTTGTGTCCAGAGATCTAGCGCCAGGTCACCCCATTTATGCTAAAGACATATCTTGAGGTGCTGGCGAGGGAAGAGGTTGTTGAGAGGACTTTGGAAAGAACTGAATCGTTACAAGAGGGTAATCATCATGATTCCTCACGAAGCAAATTTGTGGTCCGGGGATCCCGGTTTTTAGGGAAGAAGAGTTTCCGTTCACCTGGGGGTAGGTCCCAGCCCTTCCCATCTCATTTCTCTGGAGGCAAAATCTCTCAGGCCTATGCCAAGGGATCAGGTGCGTGTTTTTCTTGTGGTGGTCATGGTCATCAGTAGCGGTAGTGCCAGACTTTTCAAAGCAGTCATCGTGCACCAGGAGCTCCACTCTAGGATCCTCCGTTGAGGCAGTTCCAGCCGAGGCAGCAGTAGCAGGTTGCACCAGCTTTAGATCACCCGAGGGTAGATGGAGCATGCATAGGACAACCCCATGACACTCCTCGTCCTCAGAGTGCAGAGTGCGGACGTGGTGGTGGTCGTCCTTAGGGTCAGAGAGATCGTGGAGGAGTTCGTGGTCAGCTTCATGCTCTAGCGTTGCTAGCCCCAAGCGAGCCAGATGTCATTCGAGGTACCCTTTGCTTGTTTTCTACCTTAGTGTATGCCTTTTTTGATTCAGGAGCAACACACTCCTTCATATCACCTAGCCTTGTCCATGCTTTGGGACTTGAGGTAGAGAGGCTTCCAGTGCCCTTGGCGTTGACTACGCCAGTTGGAGGTCGAGACGACATGTTTGAAGTATGAAGAGACTGTGAGCTAGTGTTGGGAGAACACCGCTCTTGGGGCGATTTCCTATATTTACGAATACAACCATATGATTTAATACTCAGCATGGATTGGTTGTATTCGGTGCAGGCTATTGTGGATTGCTACAAGAAGAAGGTCGTTTTCTTTGATGCAGATGGAGAGAAAGTGGTGTTTTTTTGTGAGAGGGATCCTCGGATGAGTCATAGACGAGTTCCATTCTAAAAGAGGTTGTATCCTTACCCCCTCGACGAGAGATTGAGTTTGGGATCGAGCTACAGCCATGAGTGTCTCCTATCTCTATGTCTCCATATAGGATGGACCCTTCTGAGTTACGAGAACTACGTATTCAGCTTGATGGTCTGTTGTAGTGCAGTTTTGTTCGGTCAAGTGTGTCACCATGGGGAGAAACTGTTTTGTTTGTGAAAAAGGCTGACGGCAGTTTGTGGTTGTGTGTCGATTATCGTCGATTAAACAAAGTGACAATAAAGAACTGCTATCCTTTTCCATGGATTGATGACCTATTCGATCAACTGAAGGGTGCAAGTTGGTTCTCAAAGATCTACTTGCGTTCAGGATATCATCAGATGAGTGTAAAGGATGAGGATATCCTGAAGACTGCTTTCTGTTGTTGTCATGGGCATTATGAGTTTGTTGTAATGCCATTCGGCATGACGAATGCTCCAGCTGTTTTCATGGGGTTGATGAATGCTGTGTTCCGTGAATTCCTGGACAAGTTTGTTGTGGTTTTCCTCGACAACATCCTTCTGTACTCCACATCTGAAGAAAAGCATGCCGAGCATCTACGAGCCATTTTGGGAGTTATTCGCCAACATCAGTTGTTTGGTAAGTTGTCCAAGTGTGAGTTTTGGGCTCGAGAAGTTCGTTTCATGGGGCATGTTGTGTCCCAACAGGGAGTAGCTGTGGATCCAATGAAGATAGAAGCAGTGGTGTCTTGGGAAGCCCCCAAGACCGTGTCAGAGCTACGAAGTTTCCTTGGTCTCGCGGGCTATTATAGGAGGTTTGTAGCCAATTTCTCCTGATTTGCGACTCCTCTGACAGCTTTGACCATGAAGGAGCAAGCGTTCATATAGACTGATAAGTGTCATGAAGCCTTCGAGTATCTAAAGGAGAATTTGTTAAGTGCTCCAGTCTTTTGTCTTCCAGCGGAGGGATTCCATTTTGATGTTTTCGGTGATGCTTCAAATCTTTGGCTAGGCTGTGTTCTCATGCAGTAGAGGTCAGTTTTTTCTTATGGGTCTCGGTAGTTGTTTCCCCATGAATGCAACTATGCCACCCATGATCTGGATTTTGCAGCCAAGGTGTTTTCTCTGAAGTTGTGGAGACATTACCTCAATGGTGATCACTTTTTGGTTTTCACCGATCATAAGTGTTTGAGGTATGTTTTCTCCCAACATGACTTGAACTTGAGGCAGCGTCAGTGGATGGAGTTCTTACAGGAATATGACTTTGAAATATCATATACACCTAGTAAAGAGAATGTTGTAGCTGATGCACTAAGCCAAAAGTCACGTAATGATGTTGTGCATGAATCTGGTGATTCCTGAAGAGTGATGGAAGATCTATCAGCTTTGCATCTTGATATGTGAGAAGTTGGGGGTAGAGGTTGTCTTTTCCAGATGATGGTACAGTCATCCCTAATGCAGAAGGTGGAAGAGTCTTAGTTGGGTGATGTAGAGGTGTAAGTTTGGAGAGATAGATTTGTTTGTGGTGAGGCCACTGATGGTTGGTCGGAGGATGAACAACACCGAGTGTTGTATCATGGCAGCCTTTTTGTTCCCTTGGATATGTGCGAGACGGTTCTCCAAGATTTCCATAGTTCACCCTTGGAAGTACATCCAGGTGTGACGAAGATGTACCGATCCTTCAAGAGTCAGTTTTGGTGGCCTGCGCTGAAGCATGGGGTTGCAGAGTGTGTGTCTCAATGTTTAGTCTGCCATAAGGTGAAGGACGAACACTGTGTTCCTGGTGGTCTTCTACAGCAATTATATATTCCTCAGTGGAAGTGGGAGGACACCTCAATGGACTTTTTTACAGGATTACCTAGATCTCTGGGAGGACATGATGCTATATGGGTGGTAGTGGATCGTTTAACAAAGTCGGCCCACTTCATAATGATCAAGGAGTCGAGTTTAGTTGAATTTTTGTCGAGGAAGTATCTAAAGGAGGTGGTGAGACTTCATGGAGTACCTAGGATGATCATTTTTGATCGAGATACTCGTTTTACCTCCAGGGTGTGGAGAGGTCTCCAGAATGCTTTTGGCTCTCAACTGTGCCTTAGCACTGCATTTCATCCTCAAACTGATGGTCAGACAGAGCGAACCCTCTAGATTCATGAAGACTTGTTGCGCTCTTGTGTTCTTGATTTTGGAGGTTCATGGATGAAGCACTTACCCTTGGTAGAGTTCACTTACAATAATAGTTTTCACTCTACCATAGGTATGGCACCGCTTGAAGCCTTGTATGGCCGGCCATGCCGTTCTCCATTATGCTGGACTGGGGTCGGAGAGTCAGCAATTCTCGGACCAGAAATAGTACAGAATACAACAGAGATGGTTCTGGTGATTCGTGAGAGGATGAAGACAACACAGGATCGTCATAAATCATATGCTGATCAAAGAAGGAGACCCTTAGAGTTTAATTTTGGAGATCATGTGTTTCTGAAGGTGACTCCTAGTCATGGGCAGCGAAGGTTTGGTCGTGGAATTAAGCTTTATCCCCGGTTTTTTGGGCCTTTCGAGGTGTTAGCTCGTGTTGGAGCTGTGGTGTAGCGAGTAGAACTTCCTCTTCAGATGAGTCAGATACATGATGTTTTCCATGTATCACAGCTCCGTCGTTATCTTCATGATGAATCTCATGTTATCGATTGGGGAGAGATTGATATTGATGATGATGCAACCTTCGAGGAGCGACTTGTAGAGATCCAAGACCGCAAGGAGAAGGTGTTGTGTGGGCGGTCTATCTCCTTAGTTCGTGTCTTTTGGTGACACGGTGGCATGGAGGAGAGTACATGGGAGCGTGAGTCACAGATACATTCTTAGTAACCAGATTTCTTTAATGTTTAAATCCTTTAATGTAATGATGTTTTCTTTATGGTTAGACCCTTCATGTTTTATTTATGTACCTTTGATGTGATGTTATGTTTGAATTGTTTGGATATGGATTTTTTGTTCCCACACTCTCGGATGTCGTAGATTTATTCCTGCTTTCAAACAACTCATGGTGGTTTTACCCTGAGAGGTATCTTATGGGGTGGTTGTTCGGACCCCTCTTTTATTCTGGGTAGGTTTTTAATTCTCGAGGACGATAATGTTTTGAGAGGTATCTAATGTAATGGCCCGGACCTCTCCGGTCAATTACTTTGTGAAAATGTGGTGTTGGAGGTGTTCCGGGAGGTCAAGGTGACTTATCCCCAACACTTTTCCAAATTTCCAATTCTTTGAACAGTGTATCCAGTTTTATGCACAGTATCAGTAGGTGAACATTGTTTCTTCGGTGAGGTTCAGTGAACAGTGTTTCTACCAGTGAGGTTCTATCGGTGGACTTCTAACGGTAGACTTGAACAGTGTTTCCAGAACGGTAACCTTCTAACGGTGACCATATAAGGGTAGACATGAATAGTGTTTCCAAGACGGTAACCTTCTATCGGTGGACTTATAATGGTAGACTTGAACAGTGTTTCCAGAACGATAACCTTCTAACGGTGACCTTCTAACAGTTGACATGAACAGTGTTTCCAGAACGGTAACCGTCTAACAGTGACCTTCTAACGGTAGACTTGAACAGTGTTTCCAGAACGGTAACCTTCTAATGGTGACCTTCTAACGGTAGACTTGAACAGTGTTTCCAGAATGGTAACCTTCTATCGGTGGACTTCTAACGGTAGAATTGAACAGTGATTCCACAACAGTAACCATCTAACGGTGACCTTCTAACGGTAGACATGAACAGTGTTTCCAGCTTCCTATAGTTTTTCCCCTTTGATGTTTCCTTTGACGTAAAATACATTTAATTCCTTGTTTTAAGGAATCTTAAGTCCGATTCAAATGCCATAAATACTATATTAATTATTCCTAAGGCCGGGATGTATTTACTTGGTCAAACCACGTGGGTTAATGCGATCCTTTTTTAACGGAGAATCAACCGGATCTTAAACTGTCGCCCCATTAAACCTTAAAAAAGGGATGAGATATCATTATCCCCTGTTCTTCCTCTTTGTTCTCGGCTATGAGACGCTAAAACCTTTCAATCATTCCCATAGGAGTTTCAAAAATCAAACATTACTCCTCGGATCAAATCTGCTCTGTTTTGATGCAACCAAGCTGTGTCGATCATTATTTGATATAAGGTATGTTTATCATCATTCCTTTGTTGGTCATCTTTTCTTGTTCTCCTTTCCATATTATCATGTGATATTCATGCTTCTAATGGGGTTCTCTTGGGATTTGGTTGGTGCGGACGTACCGTGCCATCCTCGGGTGGATGTAGTTGTCGCGAGATGAGGATTGTAATCCATTTTGTGGATAAAGGACGTCAATAACTCTTCGAGGTAGGGGATTCATGGCTTCTCTAATTGTATATGTGAAATCGTAGAATTATCTTGACATAGTCCTTTGGATCACAATGAAATTGACCTAATTAATTACTTGAACTACATTAAAAGGATTGGTTGATCACATGTTGTTACTTTATACCGTGATAACGGTTTGCCTCATGTTTTTCATGATAGAGTGATATCTAAGATTTCTTTTATTTGTTGTTCATTCATGATAGAAAATGGTAATGAACGTAAAGATGGAATTAATTGTTAATTATTTGGCTAAAGATAAAGAGGCATGTAAATTAATCTGGTTATTACCGTTGTTGTAGTTGTTCTAATTTGAGAATAATCAAATTAAGGAAGTAAGCATGGTTATTCAATTATTTTAACTTACTGATTAGGTATCCTGTAATTGGAACCTACGAATAACAAATCTGCTAATTCAATATGGATTATAAAACAGATTATTTGGGAATTTCAAAAAGAGTTCTAAGTTACCCTCATGTTTGTTAAAGGGTCAAGAGCCAATTGTTGTGATTGTTGTTTTCCTGCTGCTTGTGATGTGATGTGAGCCTGGATGGCTGTTGTGATATGTGGAGGCATGGAGGCATTGTGGTGGTGGCAGCAGATAATGCCTAGAGTGGCGAGATGCATCAGTTTATGCATGTGGGTGTCGGGGAGGACACTAGGGGTGATGGAATGGGATGGATGTGGTTGCTGGATGCTTGTGGTTTTCCTTGAATGTTAATCTTCTTTTCTTTTCCCAACTACTCATGGCATCTTGTCTTGCTGCCCTTCTTCTGAAGGAGGCAAAGACGCGCGGGGTATGCCACGTGCTTTCCGTGTTTAGCCTCTCGAGGGAGAATGGGTCTATGCTCTTTCTATAGGCGTCAAAGACTCGACGGGTAGTATATCTACTCACAGTGTTGAGCCTCCTTTGTGTTTAGAAGCATAGGATGCTTTTCTAGAATGCCTGGGAATATGGAAATGTAATTCTGTAATGAATGTTTGATTAAATGGTGAAAATACACGGGGATGGAGATACTATAATTTAAAGGTGATGTGAATCTTAAAAGGGGCAGTTGGTTTTGAATGTGACGCCAATTCAGTTTAGTGTGGAATTGTTCATGGTTAATTAACATTTAAAGAATTAATTAATGTATAGTGGAACTGAGAAAATGAGAATGGAGTAATCTAATAAAGCTCTTCAAATGTTGTGTGCATATAGGACACATAGTCATAGAAGTAGCAGCCTAGAGTCTGAGAGACGTTAGCTGCAGTTGTATCTAAGAATAGGTAATTCCCATAGTGTCGATGTGAGTTATATATATATTCTGTACTTTTTGTGTTTCTATATGATACTCCACCCTGTCGTTATGGGCAACTAACACCCCAGGTATTCTGAGCACTGGGGGGGGGGGGGGGGGTGTTTTCCCAAACATTCTGATGGGAGGTCGAATGGTTGGCTACCCCCTTTTTGGCCTCGCTCTCTTCTCTTGGTAGATACATGTGCCAACAGGAACAACTGTTAGTTTCCCCATATATGTGTGTAGAGGGCTGTAAGGGCTTGTGGTCATTTCACACACATATATTCTAGATATAGTATCCTATGGACTACTATCGGTGTAATGTGTATAAGCTGTCATTGCTTGAGGATCCCTACTCGGTGTATGGGCTATAATGGCTTGAAGTATAATACCCGATGTATGATACATGATATGCGGGATGTGGTGGCTCCCAGAACATACCTGGTTACTGTTGGTTGTGAGGATGGTGCGGTGTTTCTCCCAGGTGTCTTCGGGCAAGCCTTTGTGGTGCACGGGGTGCAGATTGTGGAGTATAGCCCAGGTGTCTATGAGCAAGCCTTTGGAGAGAGATGCACAAGACGTATGTCGTTGGGGAAAAGCGGAAAACCATTGGGGAAGTAGTTGCGGGGTACCCTTGAGATTCATTACTATATTATATATGCTTGTATGAATTACTTGGTGAGAGTATCCATGGTGAGGTTGGGATCATAGTATACCTGTTTAGGTGACGAGTTAGTTTCACTTGTTGTTCACTGGGCTTTAGCATTCTTTCTTTACTTTGGCACAAGAGGCTTGGGGAGGATCCTGTTGAGAATACTCTTATACTCACCCTATGTATATATAAACTGTTTTTCAGGTCACATGGAGCAGGTTGGGGATCAAGTTGGTTACTACTAGCTTGTGGTTGGATGAGGAGCTGTTCGGGCTTGGGATCGCTGCCGTTTTACTTTCTTTTGGGTACTTTTAGTTTCCCCTTTCAGTTGTAGTACTTTTGAATTACTTTTCATATATGTACTTGGATTTCTTTTATATTTTAGTTCTGAGATGGATTTGATTGGATTCTATTCTATCTCTCTCTTCTGCATGTTTTCTCTTAGAGGGTAATGCCTCACATTTGTATGTTTATTATACCCTCAGTGCTAGTCGCCAACCCGGGGCCTACTGGAGGTGGGACTCGGGGGTCATTATCTATCTTCTCACATTTCCGGCCTAGGTGGGGTACACTTTGTGGGGAGGGGGTCATGACAATACACCTGATGATGACTTCGCTTCAGCCACAGGTAGATATCACAACCCTCTGTTAGTAGTATATAGAAAATCATATTTTTTTAAAATAAACCCATATTAAGGTACACACACCATGTGACAACCCATGTCTTTAATAATCATTAATTCAATATTTATTACCTGAAATCAAACATAATAAAATATATAATATCACGAATCCTAGTTTCTATTCGAGGTTTGGTACACATGTTAATAACTTGAACATGGTTTACAACAAAATTACAAGACCACTTCATAACATGTTATTATATTCAAAAAAATCATCTAAAATTGTGTGTGATAATGTATAGGAAGTAATAAGAAATGGTTGAGTTATAATGAACATTAATGTAATAAATAATATCAATAGTTAATGTAGTACATGTGATACAAGAGGGATATAAAGGTAACATGATATGGGTGATAATCATAATCTTGAATAATAAAACATGATATAACATGATTATCTAATGGAAACAAAGAAATGTAGATATAAAAATTAAATAAGGTTTCATAATCATACGTCTAAACATTCTTCCAAGGAATCATAAAATTGATAAAAATGAGCAAATATTGATTCTTCTTACTCCCTAATCCAATACATGGCCTATCAAGAGATAAATGTTTTACGTAATGCATTGGAGAGCAATATGGGTGCACCCAACCAAGTATGTACACATTAATGTGTGAAACATAAATCAATCAAAATAAATTTAATTTTCATCATAACTAGTCTATTGAATTAGATGTGTGGGTTACATAAATTCAATTTCTCAATAAATTATGTATATGTACATCCACGTGAATAACCCTGAGTCAAAATGTGTGTGGGATTTCCCAGTAAAAATGATTGTCAGTGAAAATTTCAGTATAATTTTACCAGTCTAAAATGTGTACGTAAAGGATCATGGGAGGGACTAATGAGAGTTAAATATGACTATAATCACCTTTAATTATAATATAATTAATATGGATGTTTAATATCATATCCCTTAGTTAATGAAGTGAAGAAATATCAAAATATTACAGAGGTTGCTGAAATCATAGAATTTGTATAATATCCATTACCATGAGAGGGGTATTTTCAAATATTGGGAGGGGAAAATTGAGAGCTTGGGAGAACCATTAGAGGGAAATAGAGATGTAAGGTAAGATAAATTTCATGATTAATGAGTTATGAGTATATAGAAATAAGATGTTGGGAAAGGTTATAAAGTAAAACACTGTATAGTTCTTTCTTAAATTCCAAACATCGGTTTTGAACTCAATATGACAACGAAATACAAATCATAATAACTTGAAATAGTTTTTACCAATGGTTTCTACCATTTTATAGAGGCATTACTTATTTTAAAATATTGAGAAAAGATATTATTAATTTAACACCATGGGTGATGTGCAAGTGAGTCATGTCTATAATGAATTGATCTTAAAACCATAACAGATGTTATTATATATTTTGGATGATACATTAAGGATTTATAAAATTTATATAAACTAAAAAAATTATCCAAAAGGGGAAGAGGATTTTTTCATGTATATTCATTGTAATATTTGTTACCTAACATTCGGGATATTATAATGTCAAATTAATTACCGTATCATTGTATGGTATTTAATTTTATTCTAAAAATATGATTTACGGAAATATTTATTATAAAAACATTTTTTGATAATCTCAATGTTCTTATGGGAAAAAATATATTTATTTTATCAAAAAATTACTATTATTATGTGAAAAAACAATTTTAAATAAAAATTCAAAATTTATTAATAATTAATTTTTATAATAATTTATTTGTCCCCTATAAAAAATAAATTTGACTTTAAACAATTTCACTATAATTTATATTTAATTAATATTACACAATAATAATATTTTATTAATATATAATCCAATTTAAAATTATGAAATTTTATAAAATTTATTTCTTAATCAAAAATAAATATCTCTAAAATATAAAATTTGGGTTTCATCATATCAAAATCATTGTTTTTATAAAATTCATTATTTAATCACATAAACAGTGATACTAAATTATGAGAAATTCCATAACTATATTATTAAATTATATTAATTTATACATATTTATACTATTAGGTTGTAGATAGAAAACCCTTAATTACACCACTGAACTCAGTAAGGGTAAGTTATACGATGGTGATATTTTTATTGGGTTGATCATCGTATTAGTTTTGGGTTATGATCTCGAAGAGATAGAACATCTTCCACAAATAGTTTTCTTCATTCTTCTATTTTTGAATTTTATCTTCAGATTGGTCATTGGAAAATACAATATTATCTATATCCCTTAAAAGTGACAATAATTGGGGTTAATTGTGTATAGTCCTACTATTTACGGTTATTACATCATCATATATGTCAATTAGACATTATCTTAATCCTCAGTATTTAATCTTCTTAGCGGTCACTATAAAACAACTACATTATCTATGGTCGTGATTTTTAACATTCTTTTAAAAATTTATTGGTGATAAGAATCAAATTTAGTGATGTTTTTCTTTAATTATATTAATTGCTAAGAAACTTATTTAAATAAGTCAATTTTATTTTTAAAACTTCTATTCTTTGCATTCTCCCCATAGAAATATCCCCCCGGATATTTTTATTTTAAAAACTAAAACATGTGATGGTACATCCATTTAATCACATATTCTTATTCTGGCATTACTAATTCCAACTAGTGGTTCTTCAACGGTACGTTTTCCATGTAATTTATCTTGTTTCATATAAATTTTTCTGTATTATCTATAATCCTTACAAAATACTCATCAAAAGAATGATCATTCTACAAAGGTACCACCTCATGATTTAGTTCATGTGAGGGGCCTGGTATGAACATCCTCTAGTGGGATTCATGGAACACATCATGTATTTGAGAGTTGTTATGTGGGTGTCCTACTCAATATTCCAAAGTTATTATTTGATTAAGGATTTCAAAAGGTCATATAAATCATGGACTAATATTTTAAATCTTCCCAAAACTCGTGAATTTTTTCAATAGTGAATATTTTGTGGAAATATTTGGCTCTAACCTCAAATTGTACATCACAATAGTGATTTTTATTTAAATTAATTTTTGTCATTCTGTTGATTTCATAGGATTTTGAATGGTCTGAACATTTTTTGTCATATCATGGAAAATGTAATATCATAATTTTTACAATAATAATTAAAACCCTGTATGGGTTAATTATTAATATATTAAGTGAGGCAAATTATATATCTGTGAAATAACATAATAAATGTGTTAATGTCGTAAAAACTATTCAACACCCTAGAAAATTATATTGAATAATTTTTTGGAGTTATAAACTATGAATATGTGAGATTTTGAGGCCTGAAATTACTCAAAGAAGATAGAATAAAAAAATTAATATACTATATTATGTGGTGGAAATTTATTCAATATAATTGAATGAAATCTAAATGGTGCATAGTATGAAAAATATGAGACAACTGTTACATCCTAAACAAGTTATTTATCCTATACTGGGTATAAAATTTCTAAACATCACTTGCCTAGATCAAAAAAACAATTTATTTAATATGAATTGAAATACAATTTTTGAAAATAAATTTAAAACACCAAAATCGTGTGTTGGATGTGAAATCAGAGACCAAAAATTAGTCTGAGATGCTATTTTTATCCAAGACGGGGAATAAATTTTTTATGTGTCAGACATTTGGACTTCTCGCTCATGATAAAACCCATTTTTTTATAAATTTATTATGTATTCCAATAACTAATTAATTAATAAATAATATATCTCAAACAGTGTATACAATGAAAAATTAGAGACCACCATTGGGTTTGGAATGATGTGCTTACCCTAGACAAGGCGTAATGGTATTAAAGAACACATGTTTTGTTAGATCACATGTATTTTTTATATTATTTAGTAACAATATTAAATAATTGAATTGGATATTTGGATTTAATTGTTAATTTAATTCATTAAATTTCAATTCACTATCCAATCATCGTACCCAAAATATATGCCCTATTTTTCTAAATCAGTGATTCAAAAACAGTTTTATTCAATTTTTATCATCGATTAATAATTAAAAATCTTTAATTGGGTTAAATTAAAGGATTAATAGTTGTTTTCCAGATTCATCACTCATTAATATAGGCGTTCTGTTTTAATGTATTTAATGATTCATTTTTTAGGGTTCTCAAAAGTATAATCATATCATCATTTGTGTGAGTTGTTTCTATAGATATTTCACATCCTTGGAACTCCACATATGCATGATGGTGTACATCTCTTGATTCAAAATCATCTTATTCTATCACAAGACACCCTTTCCACCCTCATCATATTCACAATTATGGTTTGTTTCTTTTTTTATATTTAAATTATTTTCATCATTCTTCCTCCATCAAAATTCAGAAAAAAATACTAATCAAAATTATAAACCTGAAATATTAATGATAATTCCAATTTTATAAAATTATATTCTCACATATAGTTTAACAAAGTAAAGAGATCCATTATTTTAATATAAATTACTAATTATAAATGAACTATCCAGTGATGAATATTTCTAATTATCCAATGATATTCTTGAGTGGGATAACCACATTTATGTAAGATATTGTTTTAACAAAATTATCATAATAGTGTTTTTTTAAATAATATTTAATAATAATTACACTGTTAATCACGGATTAATTTATCAAAAATAATTAAAATGATAAGACATAGAATTATTTTGGCCAATCTAGAAAAAATTATCAATATAAAAATATTATATAAATTACAATAGTGAAATGATAAATTAAAATTATCCTTGAAAGATAATTATCGTCATACATAACAATTTAAATGATTTTACAAGAAAAATAAATTATCACAACATGTAATTATTTAGATAATATTTATAAAAATATACAATATGGATAATTATCATAAAATGTGATAATCAAAATAATAATTTGAGAATTATTCAGGACAAAGATATTATCATCCAAGGAGATATTTTAATAAACAATTAAAAAAAATTCCATGTGATAGTGTGTATATTCACATATAATATAATATTTCTATTTGAAATAATATATTTATTTTTCGATCTTGGAAACCCTTGATATAAAGTTAACTTCTATGTTTCGACAACTCAAAAAATTGATGTGTGGTCTTTAACAATAATAAAACCTTAAAGTGTTCTTCTCTATTTTTGAGGTAGGATGTTCCTTAGATATTGGGATCTGGTTTTCACATGATTCCATGAATATTATTTATGTTCGAATTTCTATACATCATGCTTAATTGTGGGTTCATGAGGTTTGGTGTGTGTATCCTTTATATCTGTTGTGATATATTCCTTCCCGAAGTGATGTTAGTATATATTTTCCATGTTTTAATGTTATCTCATATTGTTACGATGCTGTAATATAGACATGATGATTTATTTATTGTTAAGACTCCTATTTTTCTCACCTTAAATGTATGTTCTCTTGTCATAGTGGTTGTTAGTGGTATGTGATATAGTTGAACCATCATGAAATATTTATCATTTATAGGGGGAGAACAGTGGTTTATTTCAATGGAGGTGAAGTATATAGGATAGGGTTGGGGTGTGAGGTAGCTATGGTGTCATATTGGTGGATTCATTCAAGGTATAGTTGATTCTATGTACCATTCACCTCGAGGGATCCTAGTTACGAATACATGATTCCACATGATACCAATTATGTGAGGGATAGATGAAGATTAATGCATATTCAAATGACACCATGAGGACATCATATTGGATGAAGTTGGTCACTAGCAAAATTTTCCAAGACCTGGATTCTGATAACAACACAATATTCCATTCCTAGAAGGATTCTGACTTCCATGAACTATTCTATTCAATCATGGATTCTGAGATTGATGAGCCGATCTATACACCTTGAGACATTCAATTATCTTCTAGAATGAATCCTATGTACGAATATTTTGGGTTATGGAAGATTGGTTAGTGATCTATAACTTGGTTTTTTATGGTATGTTTACGAATTTTATAAATTTATTTTTATTATTTCATACAATTGTATAATTGAGAACATCAGTTAAACGATGTATTAGTGGTGTCCTAATGAGTTTTATACTCCCACCGTTCTTGGGAATTTTTATGAGAATGTAGATTTCATAAGATTTCCAATGAGGGATGAGGATCGTTTGGATGATGGCTGGATAGGTGGAGCATTGAGCTGGGGTGGAATAGTACTGATACTAGAAGACCATATAGTTCTTTTATTTATCATTTTTTTATTTCATTATAGATAGGCATGCCAAATTAGAATATTAATTTATTGTCATTATATGTATGCTATATTATTTCTCAATTATTTCTATAATTATTTATTATGATTTTGATATTTATTTTTTATCCAATGACTTGATACTGAGGGTGTAGTATCCATGGTGATTTACATAGACCCTAGATAATAGTCAAAAACCACTTGTGTTCAATTCATTTCACATTTTTTTATGTGTAATTCCATCTCACATCTAGTGGATTAGGTTGGGATGTTATAAAATGGTTTCTAGGGCCATGAATTACAATGTTGTTTCTTCTCATGTCTTTAGTTGGGACATGTTAGAAAATAGATAGGAAAATGGAACTTGGGTAGGGAAATAATGTCAGTGCCTATCCCACACAAAATATAATGCCTATGATTTCCCATAAAATGATGAATTTATGTTCTGCTATTACAATTGGTTCACCTTGGATAATAAACATGATGTTATATATGATAAATGAGATTTATCTTATATTCATTAATCATGAATATGAATATAGGTTCACATGACACACACACACATGCAAACACACACACACACAGACATATATATATATATATATATATATGTTTTTGTGTTGCATTGTAGTTCATTAATTAGATATCTTGATTTGTGCTATCCGTTCAGGATAGTTTCTCATATGTGATATATCTTTTTTACGTGTTGTGTGATATATCATCATACGATTTAATTAACTAAAAAGAGAATTCTGTTTTGTTAGTATTTACATATAATTACTGTGACTGATGTGTATGGATTAAAATAATTTTTAGTGTTAGGAGGGTTATTCATTGGATTAAGGGTAGACTCCGACGACAACATTGTTTGATCTCATTGACTAGTTAAGAGAAACATTATGTGATCCCATAGACTTATTTTAGTTTATAATAATGAATTTGTTTCATTCTTAAGGGTTTATGTCCTATTATAGAATATTTAACCTTTATATTGTTTATGTAACTACTATGGGGAATTCCCAAATACATATCCAATGGACGTGGGTTCCACATTACCACTAAATGTGTAGTACAATATAGTTGAGACATCTCCCACACAATCTCTATAGTATAGGAGGCCTAGAGGCATCGACTATAATTAGTTTAAAAATTTAATTTCCTAGGAATTGGACATCATATCAATTGTTTAATATGCCATCATTTTCAACAATATAATTTTTTATTCTTCTAGAGAATCAGAGTGTCTCAGGATGCTAAAGAATGAGTGGTGACTTATTTTGGAATCTTCAACATAATAGTGAATCTGAATTATAGAAACTATAATATGAGATTCATATCATGTTAGTAGTATATACATTTTGATACCCATATCATATATACCTCACTTATCTTTATTGAGTCATGAATGACATGTTTCATGAATCATAACATTAGAGATACATACATGAGATCATGCATGTTATTAATTATTATGATGATGAGCTGGAGATAGACACATCTTATGAGGAACATCAGTGTGGATAATATATCTAATCGATAAGGTGTTGTAAGGTAAGTGAGTACCCTATGCCCGAATACAGTGGTATCATGGATAGATCCATGAGGAAACGTGGAAAAATAAGTGCGATGATCGAGCTCAGTGGCCTGAGCTATTTAAGCAGGACAACTAATGTCACCTATCATGGGTGATAAGTTGGTAGATATGGAAAATTATAGTTTCCTTATTTTTACTATGACTAAAACCCTCATATTGTGATATTTTATTAATATATTAAGTGGAAGAAATTGATTTATTGCTAAAATAACATAATAAATGTGGTAGAGCCCTTACAAACAAGTTAAATCCCTAGAATAATCTATAGATTATTTTTTATGTTAGGAACTAAGATATTTTGTGATTTAGAGGTCTGAAAATCCATAGAGAAGATAGAACAAAAATATTAAAAATGAAATATTATCTGGGGAGAATTTATTAAAAATAATTGATTAAAATCAAAATAGTGCATCTTAAAAAAATCATTGTCAACTTTTAGGTCAGTAATGCACTGTTCACCCTAGAAGGGGTAGAATAATTGTAATAATCATACATTGGGATCCGTAAATAGAAAAACTAATTTATTTAATAATTTTTATTCTAATATTTTTGAAAATAATTTAATAATTGCAATGTATTGAGTCAGATAAGGAATATAAGACGACCAATAAGTCTGGGATGTGGTTTTTATCATACGTGACATATGACATTTGTATGTCCCAGATTTTTGGACATATCTCTCCTGAAAAAACCCATTTTTCTATAAATAAATTATTTATTCCTATTTTTAATTAAAAAAATATTAATATATCTTAAACGGTGCATCATATGAAAAATTAAATTCCGCCATGAAGTCTAAAATGAGGTGTTTACCATAGATGAGTCCTAACCTTCTTGATCAATGGGTGTATTGTCAGATTTATTGTAATTCTTATGTTATTTTGTAACTATATTAAATAATTTAATTTATTATTCTAATTTAATTATTAGTTTAATTATTAAAATCCGAATGAACTGTTCACTAATCTTCCCCAAACCGTAACCCCCTAGTTTTATGATTCAATGTTTCAAAAACACATTGTCAACCGTTATCACCGATTAGTAATTCAAAAACATTAATTTGGTGAAATTATATGATTCATTGTGAATTTTTGAATGAATCACTCATTAAAACTGGTGTTATGTTTCGATGTATAAAATTATGAGTTATTTAGGTTTCTAAATAGTATAATTATATCATCCATATTGTGAGTTTTTTCAATTGATTTTTAATATCCTTGGAACTCTACATGGCCATGGTGGTGAACATCTATTAATACATACTCATCTGGTTCTAGTGCATGAAACCATTTACACCCTCTTCATACACAAGATTATGGTTTCTTTCTTATTCATTTATCTATTTAATTTATTTTATTCATTATCCCTAGATAAAAATTCATAAAGAGATTAATATTATTAATAAAATTATAAAAGAAGAAATATAAATGATAATTTTTATATTATCAAAAGATATTTTCTTCAATAAGTTACTAATGTGTAGTTATCCATTTTTTTATAAAAATGTATAATAATAAATGAACAATCAAATGTTAGATATTTTTAGTTATCCAATAATATTCTTTAATGAGTAATAACATTAATTTATAAAATAATCTTTAGAAAAATTATCAGAGTATAGTTTTTTTAAAGAATAGTAAATTTATAATTGCAATGTGTATCGATGAAATTTTTTTCAGAAATTATTAAAGTGAAAAAAATTAAATTATTTTGTAAAATCTACTGAGTATTATCAAATGAAAATTTTTGTGAAATTACAATAGTGATGGGATAAATTGAAATTATTCAAGAAAGAAAATTTCCATTGCCAGAAATAAATTAAATTATTTCCCAAGAAACATAATTTATCATCGCATGTGACAATTTGGTTAATATTTTTAAAATAAATCGGGAAAGATAATTATCATTTCAGGTGAATAGACAAATTATAACTCGATTATTATTAAACAATGGGAAAATATCATCACATGTGATATTTTAATAAATAATTCAATAATTATCTATGAGAGATATGATATCATTGTATATAATATTTTATTTCTTTCCTAAATAAAATACGTTTTGTGGTTCATGGAAATCCTTGATATATCTTGATCATTGATGTACCAACAACTCGAAACATTGATGTGCCTCCATTGATGATAATAAAAATGTGGAGTGGTATTCTCAATTTTTGAAGTCTGATATTCCTAAATCATGGTTCCTCATTCGCACATGTTGCCACATTTTTTATTTATGTTTGAATCTATGTACACTGTGATTGATTTTGGTCACATAGTGGTGTGTGGGTATGATAGATGTTGTGATATATGCCACCAATCTGTAATGTTAGTGTATTTTTACCACGATTCAATGTTATCTCATATTATTAGAATGTTTTAATACAATGACGATGTTATATATTATGTTATTCTGCCTATTTTTCTCATTGTGTGATTATGTTACATTGTCTTTGTGGATGTTAGAAGTATTTGAAAGAAGTGGAACATCTTAACATGTTTATCCCTTATAGTGGAAGAACATTGTTTTGTGGATATGGTGATGAAGGACCTAAATAAAGTTAGGGTTACGAGGAATCCATTGTGAAGTTCTATGGCTACATTCGATGTGTCCTTGATCCCATGTATCATTCACATAAAGGTGGCCTGGTTACGACTAGAGGAAATCACATGATACAGTTGACATGAAAGATAAACGACACCACATGCATATTCCTGTGACATAGTGAGGATTTCATATATGGGAACATTTGGTTAATAATGATATTCTATGAGAGATGGATTATGAGGTCTATTTATTGTTCCATTTAGAGATGGATTCTGAACACAATGTGATGGTCCAATCAAACATGGATTTCAAGCACCATACACTGGTCCACTCATATATCGGTTATGATATCCATGTAATGGTCCATTCCAAACTAGATTCTGAGTGACATGATCCATGATACATTCAATTATCTTATAGTATGGAGACAATTTAGGTATATTTGGGGCTGTGGAAGTTTGGTTAGCACATAACCACTCGATATTGGATTATCTATTTTTTCACTTCTAGAATTTATTATTATTGTTGAAAAAACTAGTATACATGAGAACATCAGGTCAATGGATCACTGGTGGTGTCCTATTTTGTCTTTTACACACATCTTATATGGGAATTTTGATGAAGTTGTTGATTTTATGGGAGACCAGATGAAGGGTATGGTCCCTATGGTGGACAACTTAATAGGTAGATGATAGAGTTGGGGTAGAATAGGACATCCACTGGATGATCTTATAGTATCCCTAGTGATGGACATAGACCATCGCTACTAGTCGGTATCATATTTCATATAGGGAGGCATGCATGAGTTTATGGGGAATTCCTACAAATACCTGATGGTTCGGATCAGGATGTAAAAGGAATGATCATGTCCCATAAGATTCACCTCACTAACATCCTCTTAGAATTTCATTTTCTGAATCCTCTTCCCATACAGAGCCTTATAAACAGTAGTTTGCTGGCTAGAACATAATATGATTCTATTTGAGAATCCATTACGGGTGATGGGGATCCCAACTTCTTTTTAAATCATTTGAAAATGATCTCATCGTGTTCTCTAGATTTTGAATTGTCCTTTTTGATATTCCATTTTTAGGGGTGATATGTAGTAATAAAATTCAACATTTTATCTAATTCATTCTGCTAAATTAACTACATCCTAAACTAGTCACTAAAATATAACTAATATATATTATATATTTTAACTCTGTGAATTATTACCACATTAATTATCTTTATCATGGAGAGTTAGTCGATATATAATTCCTCTTTTATTGAAATGAAACCTACTGAATTTGTGTAGTGATCAACTACCATGAAAATGACATTATTTCCATTTCTTTTTTATATGTGTCCTATGATGAATTTTTTTAATGATTTCCCATTTAAATACTAGTATGGTAAATTCTATCATCATAGACATATACTTTTATCATTGATCTATGACTTGTTTTCATACCATGCACCGAGATATAAACACTATATTCTCTATATTCAGGTAATTCCACCACATTATTTTCTTATAATATATATGTATATTAATGAACCATAGATGAATAGAGAAGTATGAGATATTAACATCATATAAATTCTCTATAATCAATTCTTGTTTTACTACCGTCACATATAGGTTTTAAAAACATTATAAGTCTATATTTCACAATGTCAATCGTTGGAATATCAGTTTAATAATTCTTTTAGAACATCAAGATATTTTTTTGGAATCCTTGTTTATTTCAATATATTATGGTTTATAAATTATTTGATAATGGTTAGATGAATATCCATATATTTTTTCAATTTCCATCATTTTCATGTTAAAGAACATTAGAAACCTTTCAGTTATCATCCTGGACCGGGTTATGGAATAAATTGTAAATGAATCATAAAAAATATTTAATTGATTTCTTATATGGTAGTGGATTGAAAAATAATAACCCATGATCATCTCTAACCACAAAAAATTCTCCATATTAATCTCATCCTAATTGAATATATATATATGATGATTTTTATGCATAAATATGTTACACATTTATATATAGAGGTAGTTCCATCACATAATTAAAGTGATTGCTAATTTATTACATTCAGAATACTTTTTTGAGTAGTTCTATTCATGGATAATTAATTATTTTTGGACATATAATATAATATTGACATATTTCATTAGTACATAACCCATTCCATTTTTGGATTAATCACTTAAGATCACAAATACATTACTAATGGTTGGTAATGTGAGAATAGGTAAAGTGATTTTCCTCTTCTTATTACCCATAAATCCATTAAAAATATAATTAGTCAAGAAACAATTTAATCTATATTTCGAATCCATAGTTAATAGGGTTGATAATTGTGAGATGTTTCTCTAAAATTCATGATATTATCCAGGTAATTCACAGATTCTATGAATTTCCATCATTGATGTTGGTCTGATCCGGCCTTCAATTGAATCTATTTGGGATGGTTCTAATGATGTCAATTATTGTTGATAATATTCAATAGGTATGAAACTCCCTCATAAAAAAACTCAAATTTAGTATACATTTCTTATACACACTCTTTCCAAAAAAATTCAGTATAGTATTTAAATGCACATGATATTCTTGATTAATTTTAATTATAAATGTGTCAAAATAATAAATACAAATTTTGTTTTAGAATCCATAAATATTATATTCATTAAATCCAGAATTATTTCTGGTTGTTTAGCGAGTCCATGTTAGAAAATTATTAACTCATGGTCCTCATACGTTGTACAAAAAGTAATCTTGGTGATATACTCTTCCTTTACCATTACATTTTAGTATCTCAATAAAATATCCAATTTTTAGAAATAATTATCTCTCTGTAGTATATTTATGAAGACATAAATCCAAGGTAGATGATATTTTTTCCTTATCATGACTATTTATCTCATATTAATCTATGGAGAGGTGTATTAGAAAATCTTTCATCATAGTGCAGAGGACTACTTCACCCTATGTTGAAGAATATTATAGTATATGTACATCATATAGATTATCATATATATTATTACTCACCACATCAAGTACAAAGAATAAATTATATATGTGATCATTTATATAATATAATATTTGGGTGTAAGATTAATTAAAAATTGATCGTTAGGGTTTGGTGGAAGACTATATAGTCCTTTGGTAACAACGTCAAATAATTCACTAAAAATATACTTGAAATAAAGGATTATATTTTCTTCAGTGTAAATCATTTAAGATAGATATAATTTATAAAAATGTATCAATTCACACATGAAATAATTAATCAAAATAATATTCATACTCATCCATTTAATTGTAAAAAATATTTCGTGATTATAGACAAGGAGGTTATTTTTCTTCTCTCTTAAATTTATGTTGTATTGATATCAAAAAAATCCAATCCATAGCCCTGAAATCATTAAATTCTACTAAATAGGGTATTTAAAGGTGTTTATTGATGTTCAGAAAATTAATTTTGATAGGGGATGAGTTATATACAATGTATGTAATAAATTCCACATTTACCATATTCATCGAAAAATCAACATATATGATTGAAGGTGGTGATTGAATTATTATACTATAGTTTTGTGATATCATTTTATTTTTTGAAATAGAAAAAAATTATTTTTTTTCTATCCTTGAGTGAATTAATATCGTATCTATCACCCCTTAATTATCAAGATCCATCTCTTTAGTACTGATTTCATAATCCCAACATGGATCTCTTGGTATTATAATTTACTAACATCAATTATCAAAAAAACTATTTTCACATGGAATATTTCCACATATTTTCCAAATTAATTACATTTGAATCATTGGACATTAGTATTGGGGTTTACAGGAGGATTATTTTCATCATACCATGGGTGGTGTTCCCCCATCGAAAATCTCTTGTTCAATTCCCTTACATCTTAAACATAAATCATTTTGTCATACCCATTATGCAATTATTTGGATTCTTCTTCCTATATTTTTGAAAATTTGGATATCGGAAAATATATAAAATTTTATATTTATTTATCATAACAAAATAATTGAAATCTATTTTATAATTATTTTCTTTATGATAAAAATTAAATTCGTAAATCCTAATTTTGATATTGAGTTTAAATTTTATAATTTTCTTCATAGGTATCACGTTCCTAAAATTTCAAGGAACTTTATAGAGTCAGATTCATCACACTAATGATTTTATAAACAGTAAATTTAGGGGTAGTGAAAAAAACTGAAGGACTATCATGAAAATCATGTGAATTTCTCATGATAATGTCTTATTGAGTCAACATCCTTCATTATGATTTTATGTAACTCCATCTTGATTTTTAGTTAATCATTGTGAGGAAATAATCAGAATTTTTTATCTATAATTCCATCTACATCATAAAATTAATATCCTCATCATTCATTCTATTTATTTGAAAATTCAAATATTGTTCAACTTATCCTTCCATATGAAAAGTAACCATCCTCAACAACTCATTCATAAAGAATTTATGGAGGGGGAATATATACTCAATAGATTTTCCCCTTAGTTAATGATTAACAGATCATAATATCCATTGAAAATCAGTTACCTTTGTCACATAATTTTATCAATTAAGAAATATTATTTCTTAGGGGGTTATCAATGTTAATGGTGATTCATGTTTCAATTCAAAGTAAAATCCAATTAATAAATTATTTATACAGGGATCATAATTCCTACTCCCATCGGGTTTGTAATTTCATTGATTATTTCATTACATATTACATCAATTTTTTTGTTTTTTCAGCTTCTCCACATTCCATTCCATTACTTGAATAAATGGAAAAAATTTGGATGATTATTTGAAATCTATAATATATCAATATAGGAACCCATGATAATTATAGGAATAAATTATAAATTAAATGTATTCACCATCCTATGAATATATAGGTTTATTTTTTATGTTATAATAAACTATTTACAAACCTGAAGTCATATAGACATTGTTTCAATAATAATGGATCATAAGGATCTGGTGAATTTACCAATGAATATTAACCATTAGTGTGAAACTAAGTGTATAGAAAGGCAATTTTCTTGAAACTAGATGATGATTGATTCCATCTCAATGATCAATTCTCAATGATATTACCCCTAGGTAACTCTATTTTGAAGTGACATCCACTTTTAGTATATAAATGGGGATGAATTTTCTTTGAAACCACAAACTCTAAAAAAACAAAAAATTTGGGAGTTTTATGTTTAGACATATTTTTATGGATTTTATGGATTTTATAAGAGTTTTCTAATCCTACTCAAAAAAATAACTATATATTCTAATGAAACCATCTAAGAAAACCCATATCTTATTCCAGATCCATTTATTAATTTTTATAATAAAAAAATTATTGTTATGGGGAAACCTCACATACAATAGGATTTATACCAACCATAGTACCAGGATAACAAAATTAAAGATCCTAAAAGAGATAAAATTCTATCCCAAAAATGAAATTCTTTGTTAAATGAACTAGTTATCGCATCACCTAGGATCATCAAACCATAAGATTCAAGCTTCCTTGAGGTGCACCCCTAATGTCAACACATCATTGGTGACAACCCCTATAACATCCCAAGTAAGTAATGAATAATATATATTTTTATCTATGTCTATTTATGAATTTTATAGTGTCTTAGAGGCCTAAAATGAGAATAAATCCCATCTTAAGCATGGAAGACACTAATATTTTTAAAAGATTGTTTTACTACCTTTTGATGGAAAACCATTTTTAAATCAAACTTTTGAAAATTTTATAAGAACTATTTTTCAAAATAAACATATTTTTTATTATTGGGACATTGAAATTTACATTGGGATACTTTTTGGTATTTTTCTAACAATGTTCATTTTTTAATCAATAGTGAAAAAATAATGCTTTTTCATCTAATTTAATTATATTGTTAGATTATATTTTTAATTGGTCTTAAAGTGTAATTAGAATATTTTTTTACCTTTTAATCCAATGGTGGTCATTCGAATTAATATCTCTTTGGAATTGGGCATAAAGAACTTCCAATCTTTGTGTAGATATTGTTTCTAAAAACCCGCTATCTGTTTTGACAAAGGGAATTATTTTTAAATTAATTATTGGAATTTATGTGTTTGGAATTTGGTAAAATGGATTACATATTTGGAATCATAAGGTCCAAATTATGTAATCAAGACTCATTTGTTTTTGTACATTATGAATAGTAACGACGGTAATTATCTTTAATTATCTTGATTAATTAGTAATCAGGTAGTTAAGGATAATATAATAATATCATAATAATAAAAAATGACCCCAAAATGTATCCTAATGCTACTGGTTGTGTCATGGCCGACCATGGGATTCCTTGTGCTAAACTTGGGGACCCCATGGAATCACTTTTGTTTGATAATGACTTTTTATCTTTTTATTTTTTTAATGAAAGTTAAATATAATAAAGAATTTATCACCTGAGTAAAAAAAATTACTTTTGTCTACATAAATTATCTATTAGACTATAAATATTCATTGTAAAGATA
Organism: Viscum album; assembly: GCA_963277665.1. Taxonomy (NCBI): domain Eukaryota; kingdom Viridiplantae; phylum Streptophyta; class Magnoliopsida; order Santalales; family Viscaceae; genus Viscum; species Viscum album. The sequence goes on from OY728160.1 coordinate 96,478,149, forward strand.
AGAATATTTCCTAAATCATAGTATTTTTTTTAATAATTTTTAGACATTAAATAAATTAAATTATTTATGACATCATCATGATGCAGTGATTACCTCATTAATGAATGAATTAATTAAAATGAATAGATAATATAAAATCTGTTACTTAAAGTTTTCAAAGTCCTATTGGATGAGTATATTTCTAACCCTTATCACATTATCCAAGAAATACATCAATGTGGGACCTTTAGAATCAGAAACTCATTTGAAAATAAAGTAACATTTTATACCTTTCCAAGAGTGCCCCACCTCTCCTCTTATAAAAGGCCCCCTCCTCTACCTCCTTACCCACACTTATCAATCCATTGGCTCGTCCAAGATCTGCTAATTTTTTCTCTCCACATCCCTCTCCTCATCCTAGAAGCCTTACCTTAGGCAGGAAGCTCTTCAAGAAACCCTTTTGGGTCAAACCAAAGGGAGATACCTGATTTAAAGGTAATGTCTTCACTTGTGTTCTTTTGTTTTATTTTGCTTCTCCATCCTCCTAAACTCTTTTTATTTATTTCTTTTGTAAAAAAAAGAGTATATTCAATATACTAGGATGTTTATATAAAATGTATTCGAGCTACACTTACACACACATACATCTAATGGTTAAAGAACATACTGTTTCTGTGGATGGTGAATTTCTGCCTCCCAAAACGATGATTGTTCAATATCTGTTTAACACCTTCAATGGTGGCCATTAAGTTGTAACTATATTTATATATGATATATAATATGTTTATGTTTTACATAAGATTTTGTATTTTTCATTTTTGGCATACCTTTATGGTTTCCATTATGGGTAAACGCGATGTCTTCATTTTTGGAAGTGCGGACTACCGCACCCTCAAAGTGATTTGATTCGTTAATTCCATATGTGGAACATATAAAGGATGGAGTTAATTATATTATATATGATATCATAATAGAATTATAATATACCTTTATATCATTATTATTTCATTCCATAAAATACGAAATAGAAATGAAAGTAGCGTTCATGCGTATGTACGGCTTACCGTCTCCATGAACGATGCATTCCATTTCTTACCTTTAAATGTTTTTTAATATTGAAAATAAATGTATATACTGGATATATATGAAATATATGATATCTAAATCATGAATATATTTCTGGATATAATGGATATTTTAACACATGAATAACATGTAATTATAAAGAGTTTATTTTTGACTCAAGTAACAATGACCGAAAAAATGACCATTATTAACTTAAATATATACATAGTGTTAATAACATTGTAATAAGTGATATAAAAGCGATAATGAACTTGAAAACGGTTCTTATGCAATTATAAATTAACTCAAGTTTATTATTTTTGACATTAAAGAACGATCAAGTCATGTCATACCCGAGGTATGGAACTTCGTCTCAATATCCTTTCATGGAGAAATATTTTTTTTATACGCAACATTCTTTTATATGGTGTATAAAAAACATTGAATTTTACATTTATTCTAAAGGAATATTTTTTATATGAAGCTTTTACTAAATGACAAAAGGGAATGTTTTTTTGTTGTATGTATGCGGCGACAAGGACTTCTCCGCCGCCGTGACCATTAGTCGAGCTTCAGCTTCCTCTATAAGACATAACTTTTTATTAAATGAAAAATAAATACCATGTTTTACTTTTCATTTATTTTGGAATGGAAAATGGTTTTCATAATGTTTTTATATGAATGTGTTGTATTTATATCTTGTGATTGAAAAGTAGAAATGTTATGTTTCTTTTATGCATGTTTTATGTGATACGATTATGTTATGGTTATTGGGAATTGTTATGAAGATGGGTGGTTCTGTGATAAACAAAGGGCGGGTGAGCCCGATATAGCTCTCCAATGCATTGGGTAACAAGAAGGAGTTAAACTTTAAGGTTTCTCTAAAGAGATTTAGGGAATATATTGTGATGGGTATTCCAAACATAACCATGAGGGTTACTCCCTATGTAATAATGTTATGAATGCCTCAAGTTACCTTTATGTATTATGATTTCTATGATTTATTCATGATTTGATGAGGTTTGTTAAAATTCTTATGTTTTATGAGTAAAGTATGATTTCATACATGGACTAATGTTTTCATTTCGTAATTTTATATCCCTTACTAATCTTTTTTTCTCATACAATGTTTTTGAAATGTTTTTCACATGTCAAGGTAAAGGTACATGATGTCATGATAGTGTCAAGGAAGTGTCAAGAAAGAATCCATGTTTTATTTTAAATATGTTTCTGTTGATGGAAAAAAATGAGTACTATCTTTTATGTAACTACTTTGTTTAAATGTGGAATGTAATGCATGTTTTATGATCTAATTCTTTAAAACTCTAATCCTGAAAAGAGCTTCAATGTGTATTATTGATATAACTCAAGATTAAGTAATGTTTAATCCTGGGGCATATAGTTGGTATCAGAGGTTAGTTTAGATAACTTTAGGAGTTATAATTATATTAAATGATTATCAAAAAATATTTTTTTTTTGGTCAAATTAAAATGATATTGCATTTGAAGATTACCATGTTCCTTTATCTAAGACATGTTTGTTCAAAATGGTTTTCCGCAGAGGAAATATGGAAGTAGTTCTAGGAAGGAATACAAAAGGAAATAACCTTCTGAATTAGCATCCTATGATGGTTGGAATTTGAATGGAATAGTTTGTTGCAGTAATATCATAGTTGACTGAAGTGATAAATGGTGGTGGTATCCATGCACGAGATCAGCTAGATCAACCGCAGAGGAACGTGTCAGTGGTGGAACATTTCATGAGGCAACATCCCCAATTATTCAGAGGATCATCTGACCCTGTGCTAGCTGAAGGGTGGATTAAATCGCTTGAGAATATTTTTGATTTCATGGGGTGTTCATAAAATAAAAAGGTTAGTCTAGCTATTTACCGTTTGGAGGGTGAAGCAGATCAGTGGTGGTCGATGGTTAAAAATATCAGGGACGCTGATGAGATTTATTCTCTCGACTGGGATGAATTCCAAGGTATGTTTCTTGAGAAGTATTTTCCTAAGGCTGTTCGACTTAGGATGGAAACAAATTCATGGAATTGAGGCAAGAGGAAGACTCAGTGGCTACCTATGAAGAAAGGTTCACTCGATTGGCAAGGTATGCTCCAAATTTTACCCAAGACCTTGATAGTAAAATCAATCATTTTTACTCAGGACTAATGCCAAAATATCGAAGGGCTTTAGCTTCTCGTGAGATTAAGATTTATGAAAAGCTTGTCCGATGTGATGAGAAGGTGGAAATGGAGTTTGACGATGATCAAGTGTTCTATGACAACCAATAGAAGAAGAGACCGATGTGGCAGGAGAAAGGGATGAATTATTCAAAAATGTCGGACGGTAAGAAAACTAAGTTTCCAGTTTTTCATAAATGTGGTAAAAGGCATGCAGGGGAATGTCTTATGAATTCTGGGAAGTGCTATCAATGTGGTAAGATGGGACATAAGGCTCATGATTGCACTGAAAAAGATCATGGTGATGGTAAGACCAAATTTGATTTACAGTTAGTGAAATGTTTTAAGTTCAATGAGATGGGTCACTATAGAAATGAGTGTTTGACAAAGAGATTGAGTGATGCGAAGAAGTTAGACTACAAGAAGAAAGGGGTGGTGAAATCCTTTGCAACTACTTCAGCAGATGTCGGGCCATCAAATGAAGTGGTATCAGGTACTTTTTTTGTTTTTTCATATTATTCCAGTGTGTTGTTTGATTCGGGGTCTACACATTCTTTCATCTCTAAAAATATTTCTAATAAATTGGTAATTCCATCTCTATAAATGACTCCTGAACTTGTGTTAAAAATACCTAGGGGAAATGTTGAAGAAAAAAGAATTTTTAAAAATCTTCCTATCCTTATCCGTGGAAAGAACCTACTTTCAAACCTTATTGTTTTACATCTAGTAGATTTTGATGTTATCCTTTGTATGGATTGGCTCTCTATTTACCATGCTAAGATTGACTGTAGATATAAAGAAGTTTCTTTTCAGAAAGTCTTTTAGTTTGTGTACAAGAATGAACCCTTAATATTGATAACGTATCAAGAGGCCAAGAAACTTGTAAAATATGGAAATAAATGTTACCTTGCACATATTGTTGAAAATAAGGGAACTGTTCAGATTAAGGATGTGCCAGTGGTAAATGAGTATCCTGATGTTTTCCCTGATGAGTTGCCTGGAATAATACCAGATCTAGAAGTTGAGTTTAACATTGACTTAGTTCCTGATGATAAAAAAATTTCAAAACCCCCTTATTGAATGGCTCAAACTGATCTTTTAGAGTTGAAGGAGCAATTGAAAGATTTATTAGAGAAAGGTTTCATTCGACCTAGCACAACACCATGGGGTGCTCCTATTTTATTTGTTAAAAAGAAAGATGGTTCTATGTGGCTTTTCATTTATTATAGAGACTTGAATAACATCACTGTTAAGAACAAATATCCTTTGCCTCATATCGATTATTTTTTTGATCAGCTCCCAGGAGCCTAGTATATTTCAAAGATTGACCTGAGATCGGGGTACCATCAGTTGAAGGAAAAGGAAGCAGATGTTCTGAAGACCACGTTTCATACAAGATATGGCCATTATGAATTTGTAGTAATGCCTTTTTGGCTAACCAATGCACCTGATTTATTCATGGACCTTATGAATAGAATATTCTATGAGTTCATGGATAAGTTTGTGGTTGTTTTCATTGATGATATTTTGGTGTTTTCTAAAATTAAAGAGGAGCATGAAAGTCATTTAAGGGTTATTTTTCAAACCTTAAAAGAAAATAAATTCTATGGGAAATTCAGAAAGAGTGATTTTTGGTTGCAATAAATTTATTTCCTTGGTCATATTGTTTCTAAAGATGGAATAATTGTGGATCCTGCAAAAACAAAGGTTTTTGAAGAATGGCCAAGACCCACAAATGTAACCTAGATTCGTAGTTTTCTTGGTATGGTAGGCTATTACCGAAGGTTTGTTAGAAATTTTTCACAGTTATCTCGTACAATGACTAAGCTAACTCGGAAGGGTATTAAGTTTATCTGGACAAAATAATGTTATGATTGTTTTCCGGAATTGAAAAGAATATTGGTGAATGCTCTAGTTATGAAACTACCTTCCAGGAATATGGAGTTTGTTATCTATATTGATGCTTCATTGAACAATCATGGTTGCGTCCTAATGCAGAATGATCAGGTAATTGCTAATGCTTCACGTCAGTTGAAAACTCATGAGGTAAATTACCCTACACATGATTTCGAATTAGTTGTTGTTGTTTTCACTTTAAATTTTTGGAGGCATCATTTGTATGGAGTAAAGTGTGAAATATATACCGATCAAAAAAGATTAATGTATATATTCAACCAGAAGTAATTGAACATGAGACAGAGGAGATGGCTAGAATTAATCAAGGATTATGATTGTACAATTCATTACCATCTGGGAAAAGAAAATAAAGAGGATGATGCTTTGAGTCAAAAAACTAATTATTCATTAACAATGTTGCATTTGGAACGTGATCCTTTGGTTAAGGATTTGATGAACTTTGGAATAGAAGTTGTTGGTGCAGGATGTCCTTCTTTTTTGTTTTAGGTATCAGTGAAATCTTCTCTATCAGACAGAATTAAGCAATCACAGAAGCAAGACAGCGAGTTGCAGAAAAAGGAAGAGCTGGTTCAGAAGGGTAAGTTATCTGAATTCAATATTTATAATGATTTTTCTTTGAGATTTTGGAAGAGATTGTGTGTTCCATATGATTCAAAATTGAAGAGAGAGTTGTTATGTGAAGCTCATAGTTCTCTGTTTTCAGTTCATCTAGGTAGTACTAAGATGTACAGAGATCTTCGAGAGTATTACTGGTGGGATAGAATGAAATGGGATATTGCTGATTTTGCTGTGAAGTGTTTGACATTTCAACAGGTTAAAACAGAGTGGAAGTTACTGAATGGGATGCTTCAGCCTTTAAAAGTGCCAGAGTGGAAATGGGAGAATATATACATGGACTTCGTTGTGAGATTGTCGAAGACACATCGAGATGATAATGCAATCTGGGTTATTGTTGATCGCTTGACTAAATCTGCTAATTTTCTTTCTATAAGAGATACTTTTTCCCTAGATCAACTTTCCTGTTTGTATCTTAAAGAGACAGTGAGGTAACATGGAGTTCCTCTCTCCATTGTATCTGATCGTGATCCGAGGTTTACTTCTAACTTTTGGAAGACTTTCAGAAGTCATTGGGTACTGAATTAAAATTTAGTACAGCTTCTCATCCACAATCAGATGGGATGTCAGAACGAACGATTCAGACTTTGGAGGATATGCTACGTGCTTGTTCGATGGATTATCAGGGAAGTTGGGACCAACATATTTCTTGGGTTTAGTATTCTTATAATAACAGTTTTCATTCCAGTATACCGATGGCACCATTTGAGGCATTATATGGGAAGTGGTGTCGAACTCTAGCTTTCGCGGATGAAGTGGGTGAAATGAAGTTGGTGGGACTAGAACTGGTAGAATATTTGGCAAAAAAAGTTCAGTTGATACAGAATCACATGAGAACAGCTCAGAGAAAGCAGAAGAGTTATACGGACAACAGGAGGAAGGATCACTTTTTTGAGGTAGGTGATCATGTTTTTTTCAATGTTTCACCATGGAAAAGAGTAATGTGATTTGGTAAGAAATGAAAGATGAGACTAAGGTTCATTGGAACATATAAAAATCTAGAGATATTTGGATCAGTTTCATACCGAGAGGCTTTACCTCTGAGTTTATCTGAGGTACACTGTTTTTTTTCATGTTTCAATGTTAAGGAAGTACATGCCATATCCATCTCATGTTTTGAGTCTAGATGTAGTTCAACTGGAAGAGAATCTATCATATGAGGAACAACTGGTCCAGATTCTTAACCACAGGGAGAAAGTGTTGCGGAATAATTTGAATCATCAAGTAATGGTTTTGTGTAAAAACCACATGATTGAAAAGGCAACATGGGAATTTAAAAATGCAATGAGGTATAAATACCCACACTTATTCGATAAGTAAATAAATTGCGGGGACACAATTTTCAAAAGGGGGGAAGGATGTAACATTCCAAGTAAGTAATTAATAATACATATTCTTATCTATGTCTCTTTATGAATTAGATTGTGTTTTTGAGGCTTTAAATGAGAATAAATCTAATCTAGAGCATGGAATACACTAATATTTTTAAAAGACTGTTTTACTGCCTTGTGATGGCAAACAATTTTTAAATCAAAAATTTGAAAATTTTATAAGCACTATTTGTCAAAATAAACATATTATTTTTTATTGGGACCTTTAAATTTACCTTGGGTTAATTTTTGGTATTTTTCTGGCAATTTTCATTTTTTAATGAATAGTGAAAAAATACTGCATTTTACATCAAAACTGCTTTTTCATCTAATTTAATTATATGGTTATATTATATTTTTAATTGGTATTAAAGTGTAATTAGAATATTATTTTACCATTTAATCCAATGATGGTCATTATAATTATTTTCACTTTGGAATTGGGAATAAACAAGTGCCAATCTTTTCATAGATATTGTTTCTAAAAAACCCTCTATCTGTTTTGACAATGAGAATTATTTTTAAATTAAATATTTCAATTTATGTGTTTGTAATTTGGTAAAATAGATTAAATATTAGGAATCATAAGTTCCAAATTATGTAATAACGACTCTTTTGTTTTTGGACATTATGAATAGTAACGACAGTAATTATCCTTAATTATCTTGATTAATTAGTAATCGAGAAGTTAAGGATAACAAAATAATATCATAATAATACAAAATTTCCCCAAAATGTGTCCTAATTCTACTGGGTGTGTCATGGATGACCATGGGATGCCTTGTGCCAACCTTGGGGACCCCATGGAATCACTTTTGTTTGATAATGACTTTTTACCTTTATATTTTTTAAAGAAGGTTAAATATAACAAAGAATGTATCACCTAAGTAAAAAAAATTTAATTATGTATACATAAATTATCTATTGGAATATAAATATTAATTGTAAATATAAAACTATTTCCTACATCATAGTATTTTTTTTATAATTTTTAGACATTAAATAAATTAAATTATTCATGACATCATGATGATGAAGCGATTACCTCATTAATGAGCGATTTAAATAAAATGAAATGATAATGTAAAATTAAAGACATAAACTTGTCAAAGGCCTATTGTATGAGTATATTTAGAACCCTTATCACCTTATCCTCGAAATACATCAATGTGGGACCTTTAAAATCTGAAACAAATTTGAAAATAAAGTAACATTTTATACCTTTCCAAGAGTGCCCCTCCTCTCCTCTTATAAAAGGCCCCACCTCTACCTCCATACCCACACATCTCAAGCCATTTACTTGGCCAATATCAGATCATTTTGTCTCTCCACCTCCCTCTCCTCATCCTATAAGCCTTACTTTAGGCAGGAAGCTCTTCAAAAAACCCTTTTGGTTCAAACCAAAGGGTGTTACCCGATTTAAAGTTAATGTCTTCACTTGTGTTCTTTTGTTTTATTTTGCTTCTCCAACCCCCTAAACTCTTTTTAATCATTTAATTTGTAACAACACCAGTATATTCAATATACTAAGATGTTTTTATAATAATTATTCTATCTACACTTACACAACCTATATATAATGGTTAAAGAACATACTGTTTCTGGGGATGGTGAATTTCTGCCTCAACAAACGATGATTGTTCAGTATTCTTTTAACACCTTCAAAGGTGGACATTAAAATGTAACTCTATTTATATATGATATATAATATGTTTATTTTTTACTTAAGATTATTTATTTTTCATTTTTGACATATCTTTATGGTTTCCATTATGGGTAAACTTGATATCTTCATTTTTGGAAGTGCGGACTACCGCCCCCTCAAAGTGTTTTGATTCGTTAATTCCATACGTGGAATGTATAAAGGTTTGAGTTAATGATATTATATATGATATTATACTGTAATTATAATATAAATTTATATAATTATGATTTCAGACCATAAAATACGAAATAGAAATGAAAGTAGCGTCCATGTGTACGTACGACTTACCGTCTCCATGAACGGTGCATTCAATTTCTTACCTCTAAATGTTATGTAATATTGTAAATGAATGTATATACTAGATATATATGGAATATATTATATCTAAATCACGAATATAATTCTAGATATAATGGATATTTTAACACATGAACAACTTGTAATTATAAAGTGTTTATTTTTTACTCAAGTACCAATGATCAATAAAACAACCATTATTAACATAAATAATTACATAGTGTTCATAACATGGTAATAAGTGATATAAAATGATTAATGAACTTGAAAACGGTTCTTAAGCAAGTAGAAATTAACTCAAGTTTATTATTCAGGACATTGAAGAACGATCGAGTCATGTCGGACCCGAGGTATGGGACTTCGTCTCAATCTCTTTTCATTGAGGCATATTTGGTTTTATACAAAACATTATTTTATACAATGTATAAACCCCTTTTAATTTTATGTTTATTCAAAAGAAATATTTTTTATACCAAGCGTTTACTAAACGACAAAAGGGAATTTTTTTTGTTGTACGTATGCGGCGACAACGACTTCTCCGCTACCATGGCCATTATTTGAGCATCGGCTTCCTCTACAAGCCATAACTTTTTTTTAAATGAAAAATAAATACCATGTTTTACTTTTCATTTATTTTGGTATGGAAAATGGTTTTCATAATGTTTTTGTATCAATGTCTTGTATTGATATCTTGTGATTGAAAAGTGGAAATGTAATGTTTCCTTTATGAATGTTTTATGTGATACGATTATGTTATGGTTCTTGGGAATTGTTATGAAGACGGGTGGATCCATGATAAACGAAGGGCGGGTGAGCCTGATATAGCTCTCCAATGAATTGGGTAACATGAAGGATTTAAACATTAAGGTTTCTCTAAAGAGATTTAGGGAATATACTTTTATGGGTATTCCAAACGTAACCATGCGGGTTACACCATATGTAAGAATGTTATGAATGCCTCAAGTTACCTTTATGTCTTATGATTTCTATGATTTATTCATGATTTGATGAGTTATGTTAAAATTCTTATGTTTTATGAGTAAAGTATGATTTCATACATGTACTAATGTTTTCATTTCGTACTTTTAAATCCCATACTGAGCTTTTATGCTCATCCCATGTTTTTGAAATGTTTTTCACAGGTCAAGGGAAAGGTACATGATGTGATGATAGTGTCAAGGAAGTTTCAAGAAAGAATCCATGTATTATTTTTAATATGATTCTGATGGTGAGAAAAATGAGTTCTATCTTTTATGTAACCACTTTGTTTAAATGTGGAATGTAATGCATGTTTTATGATCTAATTCTCAAAAACACTAAACCTGAAATGATCCTCAATGTGTATTCTTGAAGTAACCCAAGATTGTGTAATGTTTAAGGCTGGGGCTTTATAACCCCACCATTGATCATCCCACTACAAAATCCATCACTAAAACACCCAAAAATGTAGTTTCTTCACCCTTATCATCACCATCAACACCAAAATCCAACAACATAACATAATAAAAAAACTCAAAAAAAAGATACACGATTTTTCTCTTCACAAAAGGTGAATTAAAATAACCAATATTCTATATAAAAACAAAAAATCAAGGATAAAAAATATCTTTTAGAAAGAAACTCTCTAATTATATGTTGAACAAAAAATTGTCATCACAAGATACCACTTCGTCAGGTTGCGCTTGGTGTACCGATGATTTCCAAAACCAAAAATCAAAAAACATAATATTAAAAACAACTCCAAATATATCTTGGATATAAATTGGAAAATTTGAGGTCAGATGATGGATTTATGTTGCCATGGGATCTGAACAGTGGAGTAGTCGATTGACAGCAGAACCAGATGCCAACATAATAGAATCTATCCAACTATGGAAGGACTTGGAAGATCCTAGAGTGTTGAACCGCATAACTCAAAGCCTCTTTTTTACCGTTGATCTAGCTCAAAATAGGTGATAAACAATGAAAAATAAGTTCAATTCAATATTTGATTAGTTTGGAGCTTCACCAAAAAACAACCTTGGATTGGGTATGCCAATAGAGCAATGAAATAAAACCCATGGTAGTGAGAACCAAAGGGGAGAAAAAGATAACCCAAGGAAAAGAAACCTCTATGATGAAGATGAACATATAAAATAAGTAGAAAAATAGAATTACTGAAATCAAATTTACTAGGATAAAAGGGTAAGATCCATCATCGCCAAGTAGGGTCTCTAAATCCAAGGAGGAGAAACAATGCTAAGATAGTGATTTTAGTGAATAGGGGTCCATATTCCTCACTTTAATACAATTTAATTCAATATTTAATACATTAAATCACACTAAATTCAACTAAAAAGGCCATGAATCCTAGATTCATATAATTATTAGGTAGAATGCATAAAAAAATTAACATGTGACACAACAAATCAAAATGAAAAACTCTTCATCATGTTCTTACATATCATGTATTTTATAAAACTAAATATGATAACTAGGGGACATATATATGTTATTGGTGACCTATAAATCTCAATAATCGGATGAAAAAAATATTAAATAAGGTAATTAGTTAAATTTTACAAAATAATCATATAATGGTAACATAAGTTGGGAGAGAATAATATTATTGAATAATGAACCATGATATTACATTATTGGAGAAAGGAAACATAATAATGTGGCCCCAAAAAAATAAATGACATCATAAGAATATGTTTAGTATTACCAGCAACACATAATAAAATTGTGGATTGTATTACATAATTTATTAGTTTAAATAAATATTCTCATACATGATGTCCCATTAGAGTAAACCATTACCGAATTCTTTGGAGCACTATCTCAGTGTAACAAAAATAACATGTACCTGCTCATGTGTGTGATATAGATCATTAATTCTATAGAGGTATTTAATCAAAAAAATTACCATGATTAAAGATCATGGGTTAAATAAATTGATTCCCCTTGTAAAAAAATTTATGTTAATCTATGTGAATATGTTTTAGTGAAAATGGATATATGTATTCAATACATATATTTAGTCCACGTAAATTGAAGCATCATTTCTACAGCAAAATCTGGGGTAAATAAATGTCCACTGGTTGTTTTAATTTTAGTGAATGAGGTATCTTATCACATGTATATCATAGTGTATGTATAATGGATGTTTGAAATCAAATCCCATCATTAAAATTTCTATAAAAAATGGAATAATAAAAATGTTGTTTTTGAATATAGAAAAGAAGTAGAGGATCCCTCGCATTGAGATGGTGCTTCTAAAATATTGTGATGGGATTATTGAGGGCACCCGTGAATAATGATATATATCTATTTTAGTATGGTATTTGTAATGTAATTAATAAAGTGTTTTTCTTGATGATAAATGGGAAGTATGTTGGGTTTATAATGAAAAAAATGGTAGATTTCATTATTAATTTCCGTTCATATGTTGTGGAATATTTATTAAAAAGTTTGAAAAAACCAATAACATTCCATGGATTTGGATAATGCTTTCTACAAAAGTGGATTATTTTTCATTATATTATATTTATAAAAATAAATATCAATATAAAAATACCTGTGTTTATTTAGGATTGATTCATGTTTAAAAAAATGGATTTTAAAACCCAAAAATATATTATATAATTTAGAGGGCTATTTAATGACATTAAATTTATAAAATAACATTTGATACATATTATATAGATGTTGAAACAAAATTATGGAATTTTAAACTGTTTATGTATTTATTACTCCACTTGTGTGATTTGATGATGTCGTAATACATATCATTCTATTATACATTATTTAATCATCCATGAATATATAACTCTCTGAAAAAATTATAAAAAAAATTATTAATGGATAATGTTCTTGTAATTATCTCAAAAATAATATTTTCGATATCAAAGTGCTTTTATATATATTATATTTACTCATTTAAATAATAAAATATCCATTTATTAGAATATTCATATTTTAAATAATCTTTTTCTAATACAAGTGAAAATTACATTCCACTTCGTAAATTTATTTTTTCATTTATATGTAGTCATATTTATTTAATCATAATATTTTTTAAAAATAAAATTTAATTATAAATTATTAAATTCATAAGAATTGTTTTGTAATTGAAACCAAATAGCTATCAAAAATAAAAATTTTATTCTTAATATTAAAATCTATATTTATTTTAAACTCGTTATTTAATCATATAAAATTAAAATAAGAAATGGATCAATAGAATCAATATTATTTATGAAAAAAAATCATATAATATCGCAAACAAGTGTGTCTAAATACATAACAATTTATTACAGTAGTGAATTCTATAAGGGTATGGTGAGAGATTGTTATATTTCCTTGGAGTAGATCAATGTACATTGTTTGGGTTTTGATCACTAAGAGATTGGAAATCCCCTATATGTTCTTTTTATTATTATTTAATTATTGAATATTGAAATTGTGTTGGTCAGGGAAAATTATCAAAGATTTTATCTCCCTAAATAGATCTAGTAAATAGTATTTATAAGGTACAATCATTCTACATGAGTTTATAACATCCGTGAATATTTCATGAACTATTTTCATTTTTTAATAAAAAAATTCATGAATTAATATATTTTATTATTTTGTAGAAAATTATAGCCTTAAAATTTTAAAAATATTAATTTAATGTTATGTTAAAAAATTTATCATATAATACATAAATTAAGACATCCAATTTTTATTTATAAGAACTTTTTTTACTTATATTAAAAATGATTATAGTATATAAATAAATATATAAATATATACTGTCAACAAAAATGGTAAATGTAATGTTAGTATGTTTTAGGTACTTTTAAATTTCTAAAAATAAATAAATATACATATATAAACATTATGTGAATATATTTTTTTATAAACTGAAAAAATAACCATGTGTATATATATATTTATAAATGAAAAATTGATATTAAAGATTAATTCTATGAATATATATATATAAATGCGTTAAAATGTTTTTTTAACGATATATAAACAAAAAATATATATTTATATATATAATTATATTTGGTATACACAAATACAAGAACATATTTAATATCATGGTATTTTTAAAACTATACATATATATATTCATAGTGCATGAGAATTGTTTTTTCAGAAGTAAATTTTTTTTAAAAATATTTATATAATATTTTGTTTAAATTTTATATGGGGTGTAGTGATTGAGCTTTTAATATATATACAAATTGGAAAATATCTAAGTTTATGAGGTTTATTGATCAAGGACCCCAAAACTATGAACAAATACATGGATGTGTGGTGTATGGTGTGTGGTGTAATGAGCCAATATATATATATATATATATATATATATATATATACATTAAAAAAAATATAAATGATATGTATATATATAATTAACCGTTAAAATATATGTTATCTAAATTTTATTATATATATATATATATTGGAATATATATAAATATATATATATATATATATATATATATTTCTGTGTGTGTTGGAATTAAGTAAATTTAATGAAAAAATATATAAAATTTATGTCTTTTGTGTAGTGTTGATGTGAAGGAAAAAATAAACTGAAGGGAAAAAATAACGTACATGTGTTTTATGTTGTGAAAAGGAAGACAAATAAAAATAGCAGAAAAAAATGAAAACACTATATATAAAACTTATATATAAATATATGATATCAATATATGAGTTCTAAAAGTTTTGATAAAATATAATTCAATAAAACATATATGCTAAATATATATATCTATTATAGATATATGACATATTTATATATATATTGGTATATATATAAATATATGTATATATAGGCATTTTATGTATGTAATAAAATAATGGAATAAATAAATAATTTTTTTATAATGTGTAATGGATGAAAAAGGAAAGAAAAAATGTGCATATAATCATCTACCCATTTACAGATTAATATATATATGTGTGTGTGATAAAATTTATTTTTTATTTATATATCTATGTTATAAATGTAATTTTAAAATAAATTTTCATAAATATTTGTTATTTAAATAATATTTTGTTATAAATGTACACATGAAAAATAAATTTCATTAAGTGATATAGAATACAAAACAAAAAATAAATTAAAATAATAATAAGATCAAAATATAATCTTTTGTGGTTGAAAACGAAAGAAATGGGAAAAAATCCTTATTTGGTTTATTTTTCAAATAGTTTTTAATAATAAATAAATTATTTATAATTATTTTTTAACATATAAATATATTTATTTCTCATTGGTTGTGCACCCAACTACTTGTTGTCGGACTCCAAAAAAATACACTAGTTGATCTAGTTGCGGTGATTGTGTAAGGGCGAATTTAGTGTTCAGGGAAGGGGGATCGCCATGGTTTTACATATGTGAATTCAGTACAAGCTCAATTAACAGATTATGTATAGGGGATATAAATTATATTCAAATTATATTATTTTAATTTTTTTTGAAATGCATGTGTATGATTAAATTTATTTGATAAAAATATTGTTTTACATACTACATATATTTTAAAAGGAATCATTTTTTAGTGTTATGATTATTTAAAAAAAACAATTTTTATAAATGGGACTAATTTTAAAGAATCCTATTTTTTGGAACAATTTTTTTTAAATGAATTCTCGTAATTTAGAATACCATTATTAAATCTATACAAAAAATGATTTTATTTACGAAAAATATTTCATGAATTCTAGAAAAGTTTTAATATATTGATGTTGTCATATTAAGTGTAAAAAAATATTAAATATTTTATGTTTTTGATATATATAATTAATACCCTGAACACTATTTATTCATGAATGCTTAGTTATCTAAATAATAGTACATTAATAAGAACAATTATTTCTTTATGTGAATAATTTTTAAAGTATTGTTTATAAATAATTTTATTCTCAATGATTTATTTTTAATATGTAGAGTTTCTTAGAAGTGTAATTTTTTAAATATATATTTTATTTAAAATTATTTTATGTTGATAATAATTTATATATTTTTCAAAGGAATGTTTGGTGGATATTAAATGAGAAAAGAATCAATAACAAAAAAAATTATCAAAATTCAACACAGGTGTATACAAATATGATTATCAGTAATTGGGAGTTAAACCAGGAAATCAAGAGAACATTTTCTCAAAGTGATAATGTATATGGCCCCATGGATTTCACATGGTTTTCTAAGGGTCTTTTTATTTCAATTTTTTTTTTATTTTCAAAAAACAAGGTTTATAAAAAAAAATTGAGGAATACACTCATTTTAAATGGATAATATGTTTTTAGAATAATAAATTCAAAACAATATATGTTTTAAAGGTATTTTTAACATTAAATTCTTGGGATAATTTTTGAAAACTGTAGTTTTATTTTTTTTATCAAATATTTTGATATAAAGGTTATGTTATTTTATGATTAATTTTACAGAGATAATTTTTTCCATGGGGTTACAAATATATATTTTATTTCTTTTGAAAATAGTAGAAATTATATATTTGAAATGTATTTTACAAATGATTATATTTGATATAGAAACAAAACTGTATTCAAAATAATTTTAAAAATGCTAAATAAAATGGTTTTATATTAGGAGTTTGGAAACAACCTATTGGAAAATTTTGTGCACACCAAACGTTTTCAATTGTTTTTTTTTTCATTAGATGTTTCAATGGGGATTATCCTCATAATGGAGTTTTCATGATCATAGAGAAAATATAAAACTATTTTTTTTGTTTAATGTGTGATATATTGTAATTGTTTTCAATTTTTTACATTAACTCAACCCGAAAAGATCCACATTTTTTAAATGAATATTTATGTTTTAGTTTTAATTTCTAAAATAGTTATTATATTTTTTACCAGATCCAAAAGAACGAGTGTCAGGTTAAAAAACATGGTATTATAGGAATAATTTTGGTAACATTGATGATTAATATTTTTTATTTAAGGATAAAAAATTGAAATTTCCATTGGGTTATGCATAATGAAATTTCAAATAAAAATTAAAAATATAATATTTTAGTGATTCTTGTATCCAATAAAATGAAAAAGGAATGTCTTAATTTTCATTATGTTAATAAAAATAATTACACAGGTGAAATTAATTTTTAAAGGGGTAAAATGTTATATCAATGAGAATTTGAAGAATAATATTTTTTTTAAAATAATTATATTTTATAAAAAAGTATTTTGTATTATTTTTTAATAAATTAGTTATCATAAAAACTGTACACTTTTTACTTGATATTAATATTTTCAATGCAACATATTATAAAAAATTAAATTTTTTCATTTTATTGATAATCAATTTTATATGGTAATTATATAAACAAATGATAATGGTATAATTTATATGTATATATTCTTTTAAATTTAAATGTTAAAATTATAGTCAATATATTTTAGGTGCTTATTAAAATATAACAGTATATAAATACACATATAAATAAAATATTTTCATATATATATTTGGTAAACCGAAATTATATCCATATCTAAATATATACATATATGTATGTATATATTTATATATATTTAATTAATATTAAAATATATGTTTATGTTTATATATATGTGAAGAGTTAACATATTACATATAACATATATATTTGTATATATATGACCAGTACATGTATGTATATACATACATATATTTTATATATACACAAACATACACCGACATATTTAAGAGGTCGATTGTAAAAAATAATATATATATATATATAAATTTATATATACATGGTGTATGAGAATTAATTTAGGGGAAATTTATTGTGTAATATATATATATATATAATATGAATACATTGTATATGTGGTGTAATGAATGATTGTTTTAATTTGTATATATATATTGGAAATTAAGTGAGTGTGTGAGGAATGTTTAGAACAGAACCCCAAATAGTGAAAAAACATGTGTGTGTGTGTGTGGTGTGTACTATACAGAACCCTTATATATAAACATGCATTAAAACATATATATATTATATATATACAAATATGTGTTTAGAGTATGATATATGTAAATTTATTTGTTTCTATGTTAATATATATATTTATATGCATTATATATATCTGTGTGTAAATAAATAAATATATTTATATGTATGCCTATGTGTGTGTTGGAATTATGTAAATGAAAAAAACTAAAATATAAGTATCGTGTGTGGTGTGGATGTGAATGATGAAAAATAAAAAAGAGAAAATAAAAATAGACACATGTGTTGTGTGTGTCAAGATAGAAGATAAATCATAAAAAGAGGAAAAAATGAAGTAAAACATTATATATGAATCCATGATATATATATATATCTATATATATGATAAAAGTTTCATTTTATGAATATATATGTTGTAATTTTTTTTATAAAATACATTTACTAAATAAGTGTTATCATTATGTTAAAAAATATATTATATATATGTTATAATAAAAATAAATATAGAGCTATATATATATGGGATATAGAATTATGTAATGAAATTAAAAAATAAAAATATATATCTTATGTTGTGTGTCCTAGTTAATGGAAGAAAAATAAAAAAACGATAAATATTAAAGTCAACTAATTTGTACATAAATATATATATAGAAGATAAAATTTATATATTATAAAATTATATATTATAAATATATATGTTATAAATATATATGTTATAAATGATATATTAAAATATAATTATCATAAATTTTTATTATATATATATATATATATATATATTATTTTTTATATATTTATATGCACATTAGAAATAACGTTCCTTAGGGTTAAGGAATAAAAAAAGAAACTATGAATAAAATATAGTAATAATAATTTCATAATATACTTTCTTCTTGTTACGTAAGAAATCAATAGTGAAGTGAAACTTGTATTTGGATGTGTATCAACGTAGTGTTTAAAAACAAATAAATAAATAATTTATTAAATAATATTTTGGATCAAATTAATAGGATTCATGCTCTCAGGTTTATCACCCAATAACTCACTACTAGACTCCATAAAAAATATGCAAGTTGTTATGGTTCAAGTGATAGTGCGAGGGTGTGTTTTGGATTTCCGGGAAGGAGGTACCGTAAGGATTTGACATTGGTTAATTATATAAATATATAATTACTAGTTGAATGTATGGAGATATATATTACGTTAAAATTATAAAAATATTATTTTTATTAATATAAATATATATTATTTTTTAAATAAAATAATAATTAAATGTATGAAACAAACATTAAAATAATTGTTTTGGCATAGATGTGATTAATTTCAATAACCCCATTTTAAGGCGTTTTTTATTTTAAAACAATTTTTTTAAATTCCATTATTTTATGAAATCTATTTTTATTATTTTCAGAATTGTATTTTGAAACTATATGTAAATTTTTTTTATGTTATATAATTATTTAAAAAAATATAAAAGGGGTTTTTTAATATTAATTCTATCATTTTATTTGAATAATTCAACATTAAAAATATATATTTCTTAGATATTTACATTTATGGACACATATTATGTTTATTCATGGCATTTTAGGTATATGAATACAAGAATTTTCAAAAGAATAAATAATTATTTAAATGAATAAATTTAAATGTGTTTTTTATAAATTATAGATTTCTTATAATATTTTTTGGGAAAATATTTATTTTTCAAATACCTTTTTAGAAATATTATATTTCATTAATATTTAGTTTCTCTATAAAATAATGTATATTGTTGTCAAAATGATGTTATTGAGGAAATTAAAGGTAAAATGCATCCTAAACCAATTCATTTTTATAAAAATAATCAATTTTGTATAAAAACTGATTATAATGAATGGGAGTTATCCCACTACCACAAATGGATATTTTCTAAAGGCGGTTCAAAAGATGGCATATGGATTTCGTAATGGTTTAAAAGTATTATTTTCATACCATAATTAATTATTTTTTAAGAAATAATGTTTTTAAAAAAAATAATATTATATTCAAGTATTTATAGTGGATGTTATGTTTTAAAAATTATATTTATTTAAAATTAATTTTTAAATTTTTATTCCTTTGTTTTATTTTTGAAAACCTAGTTTTATAATTTGTTATATTAAAAGTGTTCATATAAAGGAATAGTTTTTTGAAAATAATTTTTCAAATAAATAAATATTTATAATGGGGATTGAAAATAATTTTCTACATATTTTTAAAATCCATGAAAATATGATTTTGAAATGTATATATCAAATGTTTATATTTGATATAAAAAATTATTTTTGAATGTTTGTTCAAATTATATATATTTTTAATTTGTTATTATTAAAAATCAAATTGGGTAATTTTGTAGTCATCCTTTATTTTAATTTTTCTTCATAGGATCATTATATGTTCCAAAAGACTTTAGCCTCTATAAGGAGGTAGCATGAGTGAAGTCAAAGAAATAATATATTTTTAAAATTTTTTATCACTAATTTGTTTTAAAAATTTTCCCATTTCAACCATATCCTATAATGTAAAAGATCTTCATTTATTAAATGACTATATATTTTCAGTTTTTAATTATAAAAATATACTCAATTTTTTGTATGAGATTCGAACGCATGAGTATTATGTTTCAAAATGGGGAATCACTTCCTCCAACTATGTCAATTGAACATTATCTTAATTTTTACTGTATAATCACCAAAATGGTCCCCTTGGATCATTAAAATTATTGACGGTTTTAATGATTAAATGTCTTTCAAACTATGATTGGTTATAAATGTACAATATAGTGCATGGATTTTTATAACTAAATTACCTAATAAGGCATTTTTTTGATGTATAGAGTGTCCCTTATATATGTTTGGGTTGTTTATAACCATAAATGTAGACAAGTAAAATTATGTCATGTCAATATCATTTTTTTGGCATCACCAGCATAATGAATTAACATAAAACTAACCTATGGTGGAGAAACACTATCAAGACCGATCAGAAGCTGTATAAGAAGTTACTACTAAATTTATAGATAGGCATGCTAACATAGGCACTCTGCAATCCACCAAAACCTCCCAAATATATATAAACAGATTATAAAAATAGTATAATGATTGTATTTTCTAAACATAAAGAATAAATTATTGTTTCAAAATTTTTCTAATACCAAAACCTTAAGATACGATCAAACAAACACCCTCTATATAATGTAAAATCATGGATGGTAGTTCATTTATGTTTAATCTTTTTATCTGGGTAAAACATACCATAACACCTTTTTAACAACACCCAAAAACTTATGAATATATCTATTGCATAATCTATTTATTGAAAGGAGCCTCATCATAAAAACACTTATTAAAATAACATAACTATTTAATTTATAAAATATTTCTCAAAAACATTTATAAAAAAAATATTTTAATCTAAAATACACAGAATCTGGTGGATAAATCATAAAATACACAAAACATCAAGGAAAAAAATCATGTATTGGGTATAATACAATATTAAAAAATAATTTAAGATAATAGAAGCACAAATATAAATCCCTTGAATTATCCTAAAATATCACCCAGTGACTTGGAAGTAAAAATGGATTCTATTTTTTGTTAGTATTACTCAGAATAACTATAGGTTATCAAAGTAGTTCATGAAGTTATTAACATTTTGGGTCACATATAGTCCTACCTAGGTGTTCTTATTCCCAACTACGGTTCCTAAAGTCTACAAATACCCATGTTCACACTTGGAACATGGGAACAATTACCCTATATAATATTGCATGGTCTAAAATTTCCCTGTTAATAACTAACCAAGTACAGGGCACCAACAAACTCATTCACCTACACTATTTCCCAATTATATCTATATAATGTTATTTTAGGAGGAGAGTAATTAGAAATCACATTGATTAATAGTAATTCAATTAAAATAAACCACACCTCACATCTTTCACACACACATATTGCATCCCCAAACAAATATCAAGAATAAGCATCATAATGTCCATGTAATAGAATCCATCCATCTTGATATTACAAGTGATAATAGGAAAAGTAATCAATCTAGTACTAAATAGGGATTTACATATTCATCAAATTATTTTAATGGTTTAAATGTTACTTTTAAAAAAATACTCTTAAGATTTTAATCCAATCAAAAAAATCATAATTTCATATGAAATCTCATTTCAAATACAATCCAAAACCAATCGTTCATAACTTTGTGAATGACCTCTTGACATAACTTTTTAATAATAATATTTGGAAAATTAATTATAAATCCACCTTCGAGGAATCCTTCCATAAAAAAATTAATATAAAAAACATTGATAGTTTATTTAAAATACATTTATTTTAACAATATACACTTTTAATATAAATTTATTCATTCATTGGAATCATATTCTCTAATATATTTTTTGTAGAAAAAATATATTTTTTAAGTGATTATTATAAAATACCTCGAGAACCAAAATCTCAAAATTTTTCAAAATGTTGTCCAAATCCATTATTTTTTATATAACATGGTCCTTGGCTAAATTCACCTATTTTTAAAAAATGTAATTTTATTTTAGAATAATTTTAAAATATTTAATTCCCTAGAAGAAATCCTATCCAATATTTTAATCAAAAACTTTGAATGAGTCCAATGTATATTCCCATCCATTAAACCATTTAATAATCCAATCAGAACTAATATGTTTATAAAAAACAATTCATTATTGTGGTATATTTTTAGATACATGATATTTTTTAAAGAGACGCACCAGAAATTCCACAAGTACATAAATTCCTTCAAGGATAATTCCATGAACAATACACCAATTATTAACAATTTCATGAATACAATATAATATTATATTATATTAATATTTAAAAATGAATTTAAAATAACCCAATTAAAGTCTAACAATTAATAAAAGAGATTACATATAGGTAGTTCCCTCAAAACAATAAATGATCAAAAGAAATAGACCAAAATGGTTCTCCATTAGAAGTGGATTCCAAAATGTGTAGGATGGTTGTGTGAAGACACATTACATTTCATAAAAATGAACAAATTTGAAAAACTAGTCCATGAATGTTGACATATGGTTTGACTAAATGATAGGGGAGATGGGGATAGATAAAACCACATTAAAAAAGAGAGCAATATTGGAAAGGAGACATTACCTAGATGAATCAACCTACAATCCCAATGTGTCACACACCTCAATATTCAAGATCATCCCTCGAAAACTGTCCTTGGAAGATATACTACATGCGACATGTAATGACCTATAATTTCCATGGGAATTTTTTTTCTTAAATACATGATAATTTTATGACTCTGGAGTTTTTGACGGAATTTGATTCTAAGGCCCAGTCTGTCCAGAATCAATTTATGATGTTTTGTTCGGGTACGTTCAATAAACATACGAGTGGGATTTTATATCTTTTAAATCGGTGCATAGAATTGAAATATGAGGGTTCCATTGAACTCACAGCTTCAATGAATGCTTAGGGAGACCATTACCAAAGTTTCATTCTGGTGAGTTCGAATGATTGTTTTTGGGGTTATTAGTTAAATTTAATAAAAATAAGTGTTAACCTTATTTTTATTTTATGGCAGTTAAATCCTCCAAGAGGAGGTTAGTAGTGGGGGGAACCACACCATAACCTCCCATGAGAGATTATGGTGGTGGGTCACACCAACACATAACCTCCCACAATAGGATTAAAAATGGTGGAACCACCCGAGTGGGTAAACCCCCCAATTCAAGTTTGAATGGTGGGGACCACCCGACTAATGAACTCACTCTTTAATGGGGGAGGTGTCAAGGGGTTTCCTGACATTTATTAAGAATCTTTAATATGAGGGATTCTATTGGGATTCTCCCAATTAATAATCAAACTCACCCCATTAATTATGTGAGTAAACTCATTTAATTAAAATAGTACGATTTGAATTCTTTTGAATTCATGCCATCAAATAAAATAATGGGAGATCTATTATTTCATTTGGTTGGTGGAAACTTGGGAGAATAAGAGCTCTTCGAGGAACGAGTTTCCCTCAATGAAGAATTCCCACGACATCTCCAACAATCCTCATCTGCATCAACGGAAAAGATGTTTCCCGCGAAGAATGTCGCCAACGACGACGTCCTCCCTACCGCGAATTCGTCAATGATCACATAACGACAAACGATGTAGGGGGAATTTGTGTTCTTTTTATATATGAGTATAAACATCCGTTCTTCATCGTCTTTTGATCACTTTTTTGAAAAAAATTACCTCCATCATGAGGAGGGCTCAGACTGCACGAACACGGTCTGACCCTCCCCTTTTCTTGTTCTTGTTTGATGACAACGGAGGTGGTATATGTGGAAATGGAGACAATGATGATGAACAAAGGGCACAAACCCATGGCCTTTGTGAACCACTATGCCCCCGCGGTGCACCGTTGTGCTACACATGAACCCGCACACTGCCTCGACACGCTGCCTTGTCACGCTGTTCGCACCGCCTGCCCACATACCTCGCACGGTGCTCGGCTCTGTCGGCGCCATGGCACTCTGCCCGCGCCCCTCCGGCGGCGTCCCCGGTACCCTCGCGCCCTAACGGCGGCCTGCCCTACCCCTGCCGGTGGCCATCCCAGTGCCCCGTCGGCCTAACCGATGCCCCCACGACCCCCTTTCATGGCCTACTCGGTGCCACGATGCGCTGCCCGTGCCCCAATGTGCTTCCCGGCGCCCCGACGCCCTGTCTAGTGCACCTGTGGCCTGCTCGGTGTCTAGATTGCCTGCCCATGGCCCGCACATCCTCCTTCTAGCCTCCCGGCGGCCTACCTCCCAAATCGTGTCCCTCGCGGTGCTTGCTGAACTTCCCTCATAGTCCGCAGGGCCAGGCCCAGCAGAATGGGCCTAACATAGCGGGCCGAACTGTCCTCCTAGTCCGCTCAGCTTTCCTAATGGACTGGGTCTAACTTAGCTGGCTGACCCACCCAACGGGATGGGTCAGACCCATCGGGTTTTTCTGGGTTGACCCAGACCGGGTCGGCTCAGACTAGTTTAGGCCAAGTCGGTCAAACTAGGTCAGACTGGACTCAGGACCAATACCGACCCTTTGCTTACTTTGTCCATATTTTGGCACCAGATGTCCATTTTATGAATTGTCAATGGTGCTGGTAATCTCGATGAGAGATTGACCCTTTGAGAATACCCAACTAGATTTCGGGGTATAGTTGAGATATAGTAGGGTTGGTTTGTACATGAATCCATCCATGACCTCGAGACTAAAAGGCTAATAATTGACAGGCCATGCATCCTAATGACACGTCGTCTATTGCGTTGAGATCCCATTGACAAGACGTACCGTTAAGATACTTCTATATGAGACTTCGCTACAGTTTGAGTTTTTCCGAGTAACTCAGGGAGTGGATCCTTCTACTGACGAGCAGACAGAGTGCGGAGACCTAGTACCTGATAGACCTGACGACTGCTTGACCGATTTGACTAGCCTAGTGGGGATCTCTTCATAGTTGGCGATAGACCTATGATGGAGGAGCACCTGGTAGTTGGTGGTAGACCTATGATACTTGACAAGAGGCGTACCTCTGCATGCTATTAGGTGGAGTGCCTATTAGTTGGCAGTAGACCCACAACAGAAGAGCTACTGGTAGTCGGCAGTAGACCCACGGTACACGACAGGAGGAGTACCCCAGCAGTACATGGTTAGTGAGAAGCACCTTTATGTTGTGATAGGACCACAGTTCTCGAAAGAGGAGAATTTCTCTAGCAAGATTGGTTTTGATAATGAAAATCCTTATTTGAGCTGAGTCAATGACTTTTGTG
This sequence comes from Viscum album, assembly GCA_963277665.1. NCBI lineage: Eukaryota > Viridiplantae > Streptophyta > Magnoliopsida > Santalales > Viscaceae > Viscum > Viscum album. The sequence continues at coordinate 96,504,076 of OY728160.1, forward strand.
TTTTCTAATGGTTGAGATGGGGTACTAGATAACATAGGTATATGTTTGGGCATATACCAATGTATGTGTTATCTGTTGAATCCTTACATTGTGGTATGTCCCTTTTTTATATTGTGAGACCTTGAGGTTCTTAGAGTCCCGACTAAGCATCGTTATTCTCACCCCTACACGGGCTATGCCTACACCTCATTATGTTGGATGCAGATGACTAACAGCTCTGATGGGGGCCGATAGCACCAGGACTGGATGGTACTCGGAGGTGGACCTTTTGGTGAGTTGGTACACAGAGGAGTTTGACAGACGTGGAGTGTTGAGGTGGCCACATGTACCTAACCATTAGGTAGGAACCCCGGAGGACGATCTAGGACTTGATCGTTACTTTTCATTCTTTTCCCCTATTTATGTTGTACATGTACATTACTGTTGGGCTTGTATTTCCATCCCCTTTTACTTTCCAGCACATCTTCTGTATTCAGTATTTCTTAGTGCTTTTCTTCCAATTGTGTACTCTGATTGTGTGTGTTTACTTTTTAAAGAAATGCCTTCCCAGCTTAAGGAATTATGCCTTTGGTGCTAGTCGCCATCCCCTAGACTATGGAAGGCTAGCATCAGGTTGTCATGACATGGGCCTCGAGGACGGGTTGTGAAAAATTGTTATCAGAGGTTTCGGTTCTACCACACAACTATGGAATCTGATTTTTTTATGTAAAGTAGTACTGTTAAGGGTACTGAGTTTGGTTTTTAGTTCAGGGAGTCATGTGTTGGTGTGGTGGCCGACGTATCCGTACACCAGGACCCTGAATACTAATTTATGACTTAGTGCATGAAAACAGTAATTGTGTATGTGTTTGAAAAGGTTTTTTTTTAATTCAGCTCAACTAGTTCAGATCACCTGGTATAATCGTTTGACTGTGTGACATCTATTTCTTTCAAGATGCCTCCCCGCGGAAGACTAGTTAGAGCCCCAAGAGTTGTACGAACTGACAGCCCGCCGAGCGATGAGGATTTGGTGCAGGGACCCTTTCCACTGGATGCACCAGTGGTACCACCTCCAGTTGGGCCACCGATGCCACCAGCCCTAGTAGTAGATGATGCACACCGCTTGAGTGTGCTTCATGAGTTCCTGCACTAGAGACCACCCAGGTTCCAGGGAGAGACGGACCCAAAGGTAGATGAGGATTGGCTGGAGGTTGTGGAGAGAGTCTTAAGGCTAGTAGGGACACCTGCAGACTATATAGTGTTCTTTTCTGCTAGACTCCATTAGGCAGCAGTAGGCAGATGGTGGAGTCTGATGCTCCAGGTACACGACGAGGCGACGCTACTCTAGGAAGACATCGAGAGCCTATTCTAGGGGGATTATATCCCATCCACCCTTTGTGCATTTCAGATACAATAAATACTTCATCTACAGTAGGGCATCATAATAGTAGTACAGCACTCAGTGAGGATAACTGACCTCTCTCGCTACTCCATACATATGGTATGTGACCCATTCTTTTGGACCCAGACCTTTGAGAAGGGACTCAAGAGAGAGATCATATCCTTGATGATCTCCCTCATCATCCCGACGCACACGGGGGGGTGTTAGAGGGAGCCCTCCTAGTAGAGATTTTCATTGCTGAGCAGTCACCAGTAGTGATACCTACTACTAGTCGACACACAGCGGAGTCTTCTATAGCTGGCAGTAGACAATTGTCATAGAATTACAAGAGAACTAGACCTATAGGTGGATGACTGCACAACTCAGGATCTATTGTGCGGGACACACAGAGAGGACACAGATCCATACATGCAAGGAGTGGACAACATTACTCAAGCGGCGATCTTGTTCAAATGGCCCATGACTATCCGAACCGCCATTCTAACGATCAACAGACAGTTAAGGTACCTCCCAGATAGAGGTAGAGGTTTGATTAAGGTGTTCTGTAGGACACAGGAGGACGTGGCAGAGGATCAGGTCGAGCAGCTAATGGTGGTCGACGTTATGAGGTACTATCGCCACCATCACCAGAAGATCCACAGTGACTATAGGGAGCGGGTGGACAGGGGAGAGCTCAGCTTCAGGCAGCTGAGGAATACAACCATGGCACTCCAGAGATGATTCTAGGTACGATATATGTCTATTCCACCTTAGCTGTAGTTCTTATAGACACATGTGCCAGTCATTTTTTTCATTTCCACTTCCCTCGTTCGGAGCTCAGAGAATCTGATGGAGTCGTTGGCTTGATCCATACGGGTAGAGACTCCTATGGGAGCAGACTCAATGAATACGCACTTGTTCCAGCATTGTGATCTTACTCTAGGAGGAGAGATCCTTAGCTGGGATATCCTCTTAGCAGCGTCGAGGCCTTACAACGTCATCTTGAGAATTGACTGGTTATCTATATCCCATTCTCATATCAACTGTTTTAGGTGCAATGTGGTGTGTGTCCCCACATATGGGACTCGTTTGACCTTCATCAGCAAGAAGGGAACCTTTGTAGTGTAGTACGGACTTACTCAGATGAGGGTGCAGTCGATCACTCACCTGTTGGCTTAGCTTACCCTCGGAGTAGCAGATGTGGAGAGTCCGGCTTATCCTGTAGCGGTGGACCAGTATGCAGATGTTTTCCATGACGATGTCCCAAGACTACCTCCTCAGAGAGAGTTGGACTTTAACATTGACATGTACACTGAGACGACACAAATATCTACTCCAGCATATCATATGGCTCCCATGGATCTTCGCAATATGAGGGTACAACTTGGGGACGTGCAGGGTAAGGGATTCATCCGGACTAGTGATTATCCCTTGGCAGCCCCTATTCTATTCGCACAGAAGGCGAATGGGAGCATGAGGATCTCTATCGACTACCGTCACCTGAACTAGGTGACAGTGAAGAACAAGTACCCAATTCCGAGGGTTGATGACCTCTTTGATCGGCTCAATGGAGTATGGTTGTAGAGACCCGTATCTTATCGTACATGGACATTACATTACTTTTGCGGAATACTTAGTACATAACAAAAACACACACACAAGGATCGTAATAGTTTAGTGTCTTTGGAAACTCGGAACGTAATCTTCTAATCGTGGTGAAAGATCTTCATTATCTCCCATAAAGATCTTCCCTTTTTTTACCTATAAACCTTTCTTTATATCCTGGGGAAAAGAAAACATAAAAGGGTGAGCTCAAATGCTCAGTAAGGGTAAACAAAAGAAATATCAATCACATCATATACAAAAGAACATAGCTTTTTTGGAAATCTTAACCTGCAAAAGAGCTCATAATATCATAACATGGGATAAATCATAGAAGTGAAAATGAGATCCCCATAATCATAACATAAAACTTGAAACTTTGTGGCATGCACACATAATCATGGAAAATCATTTCTTGTTAGTCATGACTCATTGCCAAGACTATCTTAGTGGACAAAGTCCCTTTCTGAACCGAGTTCACTCCACGTTTCAGTCCTGTATCACTGAACCGAAATAACCTTCCGTTCCAGCCATGTCTATCTCATGAGATATAAAATCATTACCCAATGCATTGGAGGGAGATATAGGTCCCACCCATCTTATAATGAATCCTTTCTTATGTGTGCCACATAATCATAAATCATACATCATCGTATAACACATGTAACAAAAATGGGATTCTTGAAACCTCATGACATCATAAATCAATTCATATAAGGTAAAGGAATTCATAAAAATAATTCCATCACAACATGATCAAATCAATTTAATAACAGGGATAAAACAGAACCCTTTATTATCTTAGATGGAAAATAATTTTGATAAAACACTTGAACTCCATTCTTGAGGAAAATATCCTTTCTTCTTCAAAAACATTTTTCCTTTCATAACATGTCATACAACTTTAAAATAAAATAAGTTGATTGAAAATAAACTTGAAAACTTGTAAAGGAAGCTTCTTGGAAATAATGTTTTAAAAATCCATTCATGCCGTATAAGTTAAAAAAAACATTCTTCTAACTTTTGTCGGAAAAGTCAAAAAGTACCTCGTACGAAAAAAACGACAAAAGATTCCTTTCATATTCTTTACCAAAAACTCACCGAAGGGTAAAAATGGATTTAAACAATTTTAGGTGGATGGAAGTAATATTAAATATTGATGAAACATGGATTTGGATGATAAAATACACCCCAGTAAATACTTACGAATAAACAATCTCGGATAAAAATGAGATTGTGATATTTCCCTTACCTTAGGTCCAATTTGCTTCGTATGTGTCTGAACCTCCTGTATAATGATTTAAATAATGTAATTGACTTATTAAAGAATCATATTCATTGTTATGATATCATATATGGTTCACTTATGACATTATATTACCCGTTCTTTTGTAAATTCCATGTTAAAGAAGCGTTTTGGGTAAAATCGTTTCATTTATCGTAGGTGTTTTGACTTGTTGTTCTTGACATCATTATTACTTATATCATGATTTACTTACTTCCAGAATATAAAATATGATTTATATATCATATATATTCAGTATATATATATATATAATATATAGATAAATAAAATGAAAAACACCGTTCATGGAGACGGTAGTCCGTACGTACGCATGAACGCTGTTTTTCTTTCCTTATTGTCTTGAAATGGAAGTAAGTAGATGACATACATATGTATATATATACATAAATCCAGTAGCTTTATAATGTCATATATTTCATTATTATTTCTTCTATATACATTATAATCATTCTTAAATGGTTAACATGGAGAATGAATCTCATCGCGTCGTGGAGACGGTATTCCGTACGTACGCACGAGCGATGATATCATTTCTATAAATATTGAATTGAATTGGAGTGGATTATACAATATATCAGAATCAATATGATGTTGTAATAACTATGTATAGTTATTCTTTACACCATTATACCCATCCATGTAAGGTGGTGGTGGAAAATAGATTACACCACGGCGTGGAGACGGTATTCCGTACGTACGCACGCGCGGTGATTTCTTTTTCCGTAGGATGGATAGATGGTGAAATAGGGTTGTTTCATAATTATAATAACATATCAGTATATGAGTGATACTGATGTTATTACTTCATAATGAAACAACCTAAGAAGAAGAAGTGGAAGAAGAAATAAAGATGAAAGAATTGGTAACGGTAATTACCTCTTCTTTGAAGTGCCTCTTTGAGGCCTCCTCTTAGGGCACTAGAATTGGTCTTTGAGGAAGACCAGAACCTCTAGGATGTTTCTAGGGAAGTGGAGAAGAGATTTTGGCAGGGGTTGGCCGAGCTTGAGTGCTCAAATTGGTGTGAGGAGGAGGGGGAGGAGGTGTCCTTTTATAGGGGAGGAGAGGGGCACCTTAGGAATTCTTAAAAATATTAATTTATAATAAATCTAACCCCACTTAAAAACCTCCAAAAATGACTCATATTCGAAGATTAGATGAGATAGGGTTGTAATCTCATCAACCAATCAAATTTAGACATGTTTGGATATTATTTTAAACCTTATCAATTAGATTTAACTCTAAGTTAAATAATTTAACTTTTACCGTGTCTTTTTGTTTTCTTTCACTATATGGTTAATAAACTTACTATAACATGCCAAACGAACCCCAAATTGTTTATTATTAATACATATATCCTTATCTAAGTCATTTGGCCGAACCTTAGATTTTTAGGAATAAAATAACAATTAATAATATAATATTTGATTTAAAAACTATTTTGTGTCAATTTTGACACTATTTGATACATGATTTTTGTGAAAGTCATAACAGAATTATATGTTCGAACCAAGTTGATTAAATCCACACTAATATGTCATAGTAACCTAGAAAATTAGTGGAATTCATAAAAAGTCTCAAATTATATTTAGTTTGGTGTTTATAACATCAATTATGTCAATATTTCATTAATAAGATAATTACTGCATCATCTTTGTGTCATAAATAAATTAACTTATTTGATGTTTAAAAATTACAAATAAAATACCATTATGTAGGAAATTTTTTTAGCTTTCTAATGAATATTTACAATCGAATTTATCTTATGTATAACCCCATATTAAAAATGATTTACTTATTAAACTTTGATTTTAACTATTTTAACCTTTCTTTAAATAAATTAATAATAAATGTCCTAATCTAATCCAAGTGGGCCTAAATGGTCATATTTTATTCCTAAGTTTGTTTTTGGTCGAAATAAATTTGTCCAATAGGATTATGACATGTGTTAGGGTAATATTAATATCATATTTACCCTTAGTTACCCTATTTACTATTAACCGCGGTAAAAAAGTAAAAAGTTACTATTCACCAAAAAATTATTTTCATCTCATTGAACCACATTTTAGTCCTTGATATTAACCGTGTCTCTCGGATTTTCGAAATTCCATTCACAGAAGCGGCAAAATTAAGTTTTATGAAAAATTCAGTTTTTTTAACTACCACTTAGTAGTTTCACTATTCATCAAAAATTGATGTTTTTCAGAACAATGCCAAAATTTCATCCTAAGCTATATTTCATATTCCGAATTCAAAAATGAAGTCTATTTTACCAAATTCATAACATAAAAGTTGAATTAATTAATTTTATAATTAAATCCCGCTGTTAAAACAAATAGCGTGTTTTTAAGAAACAATATCTATCAAAAGATTGACACTTGTTTATGTCTAGTTTAAATGTGAAATTACATCCAATGACCAAAATTGTATTAAATTGTAAAAATATATTCTAAATATACTTTAAAACCACTCAAATTAATGATTTATCACTATTAATTATTTCGATTAAAAAAGTTGTTTTTAATTATAATTTAGTAATTTTCACTATTCATCAGAATATGAAAGTTATCCGAAAAGTACCAAAATTTCACCTTAGGCTAAATTCGATACTCCGAATCCAAAAATAAAGTTCATTTTGAAAAATAAGATTTACTGGATTTCAAAAAGTGGTTATTACTCTTCATAACGGCTAGTTTTAATAATATTTTTATAGCATATCGTTGTTTAGTGAAACTCGGTATTGCGTACTACACACGCTATCGAGGAAGGTCGCGATTGCGTGTAATGCAAGTCAAGTCAAGGATGTGTGTTGTGCAAGCTCCTTTGGGTGTAGCGTACAACAGAAGACATTAATAAAATTAAAAAGAATATTTTTTTATAAAATCTTGGGCTGTTACATTCTACCCCCCTTAAAATGAATTTCGCCCTCGAAATTCGTCGGGGTTATAAATGGTTTACTATTTCAAAGTTTCTTTAATATAAACCCACATCGTAAAAGGGAATACCAAAACTTGGCTTTAAAAACTAAAGTATGAAATGTAACGATTACCCAAATAAACTAATCACTGGGTTTCCACATAGGTGAAAATATGGATATGGAAGAGAAATTTAACCATCATGTTCTGATGGAGAGTGGTAGAGAACATGGCTATGGAAAATCCAGTAATCACAAATCCATAGATTTGTGACGATCTAAGGTACCATCTAATTCATCAGGTATAAGATCACTAGGACAACATTTTTTTGGTTTTCAAGATCATTTCCCTAAAGTTGAAAATTTGCTTAGAATAAATACTTACTTTATTTTGGTACAATATCACTGTTGTTCGTGCCTTGAACAATTTCCACTTCATCTCTTAAATAAATGAAGTTGAATTTGTTATTCGTGAAGTGTTAGCAGATCATGTGATAGAATGACGGGTCATTCCATCTGTCTCAAACAAAAGGTTAGCAAAAATTATATTCATAAATCGATCTATAGTGAGATTAATCATATATGGTTCCTAAAATGGACTTATACTTCATATATCATACTCCTTAATATAATAAAACTAGTTTCTACTAAACAGGGACTTCCTGTAGGTCAGTGGTAGGCGATAAAGGCCAGTCGCACTTCGGTTGTGGGTTCGATTCCCACAGCCTTGTCCGAAGCGATGGGCTGTCGCCCGTCCTGCAGGTTGTCCTTTTTCTAAAACTATATTACTATAACATCTCATAATATCTAAAAAACTTCTATCCTTAAACAATACTAACTTATGTCCAACATAATCCATTCCAATCTTTAGGCTTATCCATAATACTACAGTCCATTCTCATAACATAGTGAAAACGATTACCAGAGATTTAATACCATCGTTGATCCCCATATATCATAAGATATATCTTGTTGGTCACATTCCAAACATTCAAAGGCCTTAATCTTGTACTCTCTTGAATACCCATTGAACCTTAGTGAAAACTTGAATGCAGTTAAAAGTTAACACTTTTCACATACCAAAATCCTCAAAATTCTATATACTCAAACCATGATATCACTTAGTCCTTATATCAATCATGAGCTCATGAATACTGTTAAACATTTCATTTTCTCGTTTTCGTTGCATAATATCTCAATCACTTTGAATACCACATTAAACCAATACATAAGTATTCCAATATTCCATGATACAACATTATTTTGGAATCCCATTACATAAAAACTTAATCATTCCACCACATCGTTGTCATATTCAACATTTCCAATAGTGATCGCATGTGACTTCCCTTTGTTCTTTGCCTTAAGCGGTTGCTCATGTCGATCATCACTAACCCTTGGATTAGGGCAATTATTAGCATAATGCCCCATTTCCTTGCACTTGAAGCATTGAAGTGTTGGCGGTGCGTTCTCTGCAGTGTTTGCTTTATTCACATCATTAGAAACCCTTTTTCCATTACTTCGACACTCAGCTGCTCGATGACCTTCTTTTCCACACTTAAAACATTTTCTAGTCCCTTTAAGACAATCTCCACCATGCTTCTTTCCACACTTTGTGCATAAGGAAACATTCATCTTCTTTTCACCATTATTCTGAGATCTCTCCTTGAACTCCATCTTTCGTTTCTTGTCAAAACCATGAGATGGATATGTAACACCAACTTCCATTTCTACCTTGATAGCACAACGCACAATTTCTTCATAGCTATTGAAGTCTCTTATAGCTAATGCCCTTCGAAGACTTGGTTTTAAGCCACTGAAAAATCGATCAACTTTACTTTCAGGTTGGATGATAATGCCAGATGCATACCTTGCAAGTCTTGTAAAATTCGCTTCGTATATACCAACAGATTCATCATCCTTCTGTTTCAGCTCAAGAAACTCCTTTTCCATCTTCGTTCGAAGAATACGAGGGAAGTACTTACTGAAAAACAAGTTCTTGAACTCGTCCCATTCCATGGACTCAATTTCATCTCTTGGCCTCGTATTCTTGATAAGATTCCACCATTGATCAGCTTCACCTTCCAAACGATACACTGCTAGGATGACTTTATCATGTTCAGAACATTGAATAACTAAAAATATCTTTTCAGTAGTACTAATCCATTGTTCAGCAACTAATGGATCAGTAGACCCACTGAAAGAAGGTGGACGCTGCCTCATGAAGGATTCAACAGAATGTTCCTCCTTCCTTTGCTCGTTTGGAAGTCCTGCATGATTCATAGCTTGAGAAAGTTGTGTGAGAATGGATACAAGATTTTGCATTCCAGCTCCTATATCGTTTGGTTGCTCAGGGGGACAATCATTGCATTGCCCATCACATTCTGCATTAACACGGTTCCTTCGGGTTCCAGCCATCGTCTAAAACCCCAAAAGAATAGTGTGAGAGGCAAAAATCATGCTAGGGAAAACAACATAATAAAGGGGGATTACCTTCAATATCCAACATCTTAGGTTTAATTCTATGATCGTTAGCGTAATTCTGTTACTATAACCTATACATATACTTATCCCTAGGGACATCCCTAGACATACCTTAGAAATATCTCTAGGGATCTCACTAACGTTTTCGCATCCTAGTTTCCAAAGGTTGACTAAACCTTTCCTCTGATACCAACTGTAGAGACCCGTATCTTATCGTACATGGACATTACATTACTTTTGCGGAATACTTAGTACATAACAAAAACACACACACAAGGATCGTAATAGTTTAGTGTCTTTGGAAACTCGGAACGTAATCTTCTAATCGTGGTGAAAGATCTTCAATATCTCCCATAAAGATCTTCCCTTTTTTTTACCTATAAACCTTTCTTTATATCCTGGGGAAAAGAAAACATAAAAGGGTGAGCTCAAATGCTCAGTAAGGGTAAACAAAAGAAATATCAATCACATCATATACAAAAGAACATAGCTTTTTTGGAAATCTTAACCTGCAAAAGAGCTCATAATATCATAACATGGGATAAATCATAGAAGTGAAAATGAGATCCCCATAATCATAACATAAAACTTGAAACTTTGTGGCATGCACACATAATCATGGAAAATCATTTCTTGTTAGTCATGACTCATTGCCAAGACTATCTTAGTGGACAAAGTCCCTTTCTGAACCGAGTTCACTCCTCGTTTCAGTCCTGTATCACTGAACCGAAATAACCTTCCGTTCCAGCCATGTCTATCTCATGAGATATAAAATCATTACCCAATGCATTGGAGGGAGATATAGGTCCCACCCATCTTATAATGAATCCTTTCTTATGTGTGCCACATAATCATAAATCATACATCATCGTATAACACATGTAACAAAAATGGGATTCTTGAAACCTCATGACATCATAAATCAATTCATATAAGGTAAAGGAATTCATAAAAATAATTCCATCACAACATGATCAAATCAATTTAATAACAGGGATAAAACAGAACCCTTTATTATCTTAGATGGAAAATAATTTTGATAAAACACTTGAACTCCATTCTTGAGGAAAATATCCTTTCTTCTTCAAAAACATTTTTCCTTTCATAACATGTCATACAACATTAAAATAAAAGAAGTTGATTGAAAATAAACTTGAAAACTTGTAAAGGAAGCTTCTTGGAAATAATGTTTTAAAAATCCATTCATGCCGTATAAGTTAAAAAAAACATTCTTCTAACTTTTGTCGAAAAAGTCAAAAAGTACCTCGTACGAAAAAAACGACAAAAGATTCCTTTCATATTCTTTACCGAAAACTCACCGAAGGGTAAAAATGGATTTAAACAATTTTAGGTGGATGGAAGTAATATTAAATATTGATGAAACATGGATTTGGATGATAAAATACACCCCAGTAAATACTTACGAATAAACAATCTCGGATAAAAATGAGATTGTGATATTTCCCTTACCTTAGGTCCAATTTGCTTCGTATGTGTCCGAACCTCCTGTATAATGATTTAAATAATGTCATTGACTTATTACAGAATCATATTCATTGTTATGATATCATATATGGTTCACTTATGACATTATATTACCCGTTCTTTTGTAAATTCCATGTTAAAGAAGCGTTTTGGGTAAAATCGTTTCATTTATCGTAGGTGTTTTGACTTGTTGTTCTTGACATCATTATTACTTATATCATGATTTACTTACTTCCAGAATATAAAATATGATTTATATATCATATATATTCAGTATATATATATATATAATAGATAGATAAATAAAATGAAAAACACCGTTCATGGAGACGGTAGTCCGTACGTACGCATGAACGCTGTTTTTCTTTCCTTATTGTCTTGAAATGGAAGTAAGTAGATGACATACATATGTATATATATACATAAATCCAGTAGCTTTATAATGTCATATATTTCATTATTATTTCTTGTATATACATTATAATCATTCTTAAATGGTTAACATGGAGAATGAATCTCATCGCGTCGTGGAGACGGTATTCCGTACGTACGCACGAGCGATGATATCATTTCTATAAATATTGAATTGAATTGGAGTGGATTATACAATATATCAGAATCAATATGATGTTGTAATAACTATGTATAGTTATTCTTTACACCATTATACCCATCCATGTAAGGTGGTGGTGGAAAATAGATTACACCACGGCGTGGAGACGGTATTCCGTACGTACGCACGCGCGGTGATTTCTTTTTCCGTAGGATGGATAGATGGTGAAATAGGGTTGTTTCATACTTATAATAACATATCAGTATATGAGTGATACTGATGTTATTACTTCATAATGAAACAACCTAAGAAGAAGAAGTGGAAGTAGAAATAAAGATGAAAGAATTGGTAACGGTAATTACCTCTTCTTTGAAGTGCCTCTTTGAGACCTCCTCTTAGGGCACTAGAATTGGTCTTTGAGGAAGACCAGAACCTCTAGGATGTTTCTAGGGAAGTGGAGAAGAGATTTTGGCAGGGGTTGGCCGAGCTTGAGTGCTCAAATTGGTGTGAGGAGGAGGGGGAGGAGGTGTCCTTTTATAGGGGAGGAGAGGGGCACCTTAGGAATTCTTAAAAATATTAATTTATAATAAATCTAACCCCACTTAAAAACCTCCAAAAATGACTCATATTCGAAGATTAGATGAGATAGGGTTGTAATCTCATCAACCAATCAAATTTAGACATGTTTGGATATTATTTTAAACCTTATCAATTAGATTTAACTCTAAGTTAAATAATTTAACTTTTACCGTGTCTTTTTGTTTTCTTTCACTATATGGTTAATAAACTTACTATAACATGCCAAACGAACCCCAAATTGTTTATTATTAATACATATATCCTTATCTAAGTCATTTGGCCGAACCTTAGATTTTTAGGAATAAAATAACAATTAATAATATAATATTTGATTTAAAAACTATTTTGTGTCAATTTTGACACTATTTGATACATGATTTTTGTGAAAGTCATAACAGAATTATATGTTCGAACCAAGTTGATTAAATCCACACTAATATGTCATAGTAACCTAGAAAATTAGTGGAATTCATAAAAAGTCTCAAATTTTATTTAGATTGGTGTTTATAACATCAATTATGTCAATATTTCATTAATAAGATAATTACTGCATCATCTTTGTGTCATAAATAAATTAACTTATTTGATGTTTAAAAATTACAAATAAAATACAATTATGTAGGAAATTTTTTTAGCTTTCTAATGAATATTTACAATCGAATTTATCTTATGTATAACCCCATATTAAAAATGATTTACTTATTAAACTTTGATTTTAACTATTTTAACCTTTCTTTAAATAAATTAATAATAAATGTCCTAATCTAATCCAAGTGGGCCTAAATGGTCATATTTTATTCCTAAGTTTGTTTTTGGTCGAAATACATTTGTCCAATAGGATTATGACATGTGTTAGGGTAATATTAATATCATATTTACCCTTAGTTACCCTATTTACTATTAACCGCGGTAAAAAAGTAAAAAGTTACTATTCACCAAAAAATTATTTTCATCTCATTGAACCACATTTTAGTCCTTGATATTAACCGTGCCTCTCGGATTTTCGAAATTCCATTCACAGAAGCGGCAAAATTAAGTTTTATGAAAAATTCAGTTTTTTTAACTACCACTTAGTAGTTTCACTATTCATCAAAAATTGATGTTTTTCAGAACAATGCCAAAATTTCATCCTAAGCTATATTTCATATTCCGAATTCAAAAATGAAGTCTATTTTACCAAATTCATAACATAAAAGTTGAATTAATTAATTTTATAATTAAATCCCGCTGTTAAAACAAATAGCGTGTTTTTAAGAAACAATATCTATCAAAAGATTGACACTTGTTTATGTCTAGTTTAAATGTGAAATTACATCCAATGACCAAAATTGTATTAAATTGTAAAAATATATTCTAAATATACTTTAAAACCACTCAAATTAATGATTTATCACTATTAATTATTTCGATTAAAAAAGTTGTTTTTAATTATAATTTAGTAATTTTCACTATTCATCAGAATATGAAAGTTATCCGAAAAGTACCAAAATTTCACCTTAGGCTAAATTCGATACTCTGAATCCAAAAATAAAGTTCATTTTGAAAAATAAGATTTACTGGATTTCAAAAAGTGGTTATTACTATTCATAACGGCTAGTTTTAATAATATTTTTATAGCATATCGTTGTTTAGTGAAACTCGGTATTGCGTACTACACACGCTATCGAGGAAGGTCGCGATTGCGTGTAATGCAAGTCAAGTCAAGGATGTGTGTTGTGCAAGCTCCTTTGGGGGTAGCGTACAACACAAGACATTAATAAAATTAAAAAGAATATTTTTTTATAAAATCTTGGGCTGTTACAATGGTGGTTCTCTAAGGTAGACCTCAGATCAAGCTCTCATCAGCTCAGTGTTCGAGATGAGTATGTGAACAATATGAACATCAGGTGTCATTATGGCCATTACAAGTTCAGGGTTGTTCCCTTCAGTGTAACCAACTCTCTATTAGTGTTCATGAGATTCATGAACATGATCTTCCAGACTTACCTTGATAGATTTTTCATTTTCTTCATCGATGACATACTAATCTACTTGAATACTAAAGAGGAGCATGCTTACCATTTATAGGTAGTACTGGACACACTCCGAGAAAATCAACTTTAGGGTATGCTCTCGAAGTTCCAATTTTGGATTCGTGAGGTTCACTTCTTGGTACACGTCATCTAGGAGGCTAGAGTTTATGTTGATCTAGTGTTGATTGAGGTGGTACATGCTTGGGAGCCACCCAGGATTGTGACAGAGGTACAATGTTTTTTGGGCTTGGCTGGATATTATTAGAGATTATATTAGACTTCTCCAGAGTTGTAGCACCACTATCATCCTTGACAAAGAAGGGGAAACCCTTCGTGTGGTCAGAGAGATTCCATCAGAGCTTTCAGAAGCTGAGGAAAAGGACGACTAGTTCCCCCCATATTGAGGCTTCTATAGGAAGGCGTAGGGTATGTAGTCTACTGCGACACATCAGGGACCGGACTTGGTTGTGTCTTGAAGCATGAGAGAGATGTGATCACATATGGTTCTCGGTAGCTAAGACAACATGAACAAATCTATGCTACCCATGAACTGGAGTTAGTAGTAGTGGTCCTATCCTTGAAGATGTGGTGACACTATCTAATGGGTGAACGTTTTACCCTGTACATTGATCACAAGAGACTCATGTATATCTTCTCTCAGAAGGACCTGAACCCGAGACAACGGTATTAGATTGAGTTTCTCTAGGACTATGACATCGAGATAGTCTATACTCTAGGTAATGGGAACGGTGATATGGAGGCTCTCAGCAGGAGATCAGGAATTCAACTGCTAGGAGATGTGACAGAGCAGCTAGCTCCCTTAAAAATATCCTTTGTGGATAGTGATGGAGCATCCAATATTCAATTTCTTATAGTCACTCCTCAACTTCTTTAGCGAGTCAGGGAGGCACAACATGGAGACGCTGACTGTGAGACGCAACGTGCTCAGATATCCAAAGGGCAGGAACCTGATGGATTTTCTAAATGTGGGGAGCATGTCATCCTTTTCAGAGGACGTACCATGGTACCAGAAGAACTTCAAGAGGAGGAGTTGAGGGAGTTCCACACTTCTCCCCTAGAGATACAACTAGGAGTGGTGAAAATGTATCAGGGCCTTCAATGAAAGCATTGGAGGCCATGTATGAAGAAGGCACTAGCAGAGTTTGTCTCACAGTGCCTCACTTATCAATAGTTGAAGGTAGAGCACCAGGTTCCAGCATGCATGGTTCAGAATTTAGAAGTCCCAAAGTGGAAGTGGGATGGGATATCCATGGACTTCGTGATGGGATGGACAATTATGTCCAGGAGTCACGACTCGATATGGATGATCGTTGACCGAATCATCAATTCAGCCCACATCATACCGTTCAATGAGCAAGGATCAGTTGAGAGATTGTGACTCCTCTTTTTGTAGGAGATAGTTTGTTTAAATGGAGTACCTTCCTCAATTTTCTACAAACGAGACGCATGGTTTACTTCCCGGCTATGGAAGGGGATGCAGGAGGCTTTCGAGACGTAGCTACGTCTGAGCACTGCCATCCATCCACAGACAAATGGTCATACCAAGAGGACCATTCAGACCCTTGAGGAAATGTTGCGTGCATGTGTCCTCGACTTCGGTCGTATCTGGGAGGATCACTTTCTTTTGGTGGATTTTTCCTACAATAAAATCTATCACTCCACCATAGGGATGGAACCTTTTGAGGCCTTGTATGGTCGACTATTCGGATCGCCACTATGTTGGACATACCTTGGGGAGTCAGCACTGGTGGGAACAGAGATGGTACGAGCTCCCATGGAGAATTTTCATATCATCTAGGGGCAGATGAAGACTTCACAGAGCAGGACGAAGTCTTATGCTGATAGGAGATGGAGACCTCTAGAGTTCGAGGATGGAAACCAAGTCTTTCTACGAATCTCACCTCGACGAGGTCTATGGAGATTTGGATGAGGCGGCAAATTGTCTCCCAGATTCATAGGACTTTTCCAGGTCCTCAGTGGAGTAGGAGGAGTGGATTATCATTTAGCTCTTCCTCCTCAGTTGCACTGGGTACACGACGTATTCCACGTATCTCATTTGAGGAGATACGTGCATGAACCATCCCACATTATCGACCATGGGGAGCTGGACATCGATGATGGGGCGACATTCACGAAGGATCCGGTAGATATTGAGGATCGATAGGAGATGGTCCAATGTGGATGGTCTATACCTCTGGTACACATTCTTTGGCAGCATGTGAACCTCCAGGAGAGCACATTGGAGCGGGAGGCTCAGATGTGTGCTCAGTACCCCCCATTTGATCCCTTAGTTAGAGTTATAGCTTACGGTGATGTAAATCCCTGGGGTAGGGATAATTTAGAGACTCAAAATTTTTGTGGAATTTTTTTTATTAAATACATGGGAGTTTTACAAGTCTGCAGTTTCAGATGGCACTTGATTTAGAGGCCCGGTGTATCCAGAATCAATTTCTGAATTTTTGATCGGGTACATTCAGTTAATGTACGGGCATGATTTTATATCATTTGAAATGGTGCTCAAAATTGAAATCTTAGGGCACCATTGAACTTGCAGGGTCAGTGATTTATTATTGAGACCTTCATTGTAGTGGCATTCTGACGAGTATGGATGTTACTTTTTGGGGTTATTAGTTAAATTGAATAAAAATAAGTGTTAACCTAATTTTTATTTTATGGATGTTAAATCCTCCAAGAAGAGGATAGTGCTGGGGCCACTACACCATAACCTCCCATGAGTGCTTATGGTAGTGGGTCCTACCCTCACATAACCTATCGCGAGAGGATTAAAAATTGTGGGACCACCTGAGTTGGTAAAACCCCCAATTCATGTATGAATGGAGGGGACCACGCGACTCATGAACTCCCTTTTAATGAGGGAGTTGGCTAGGGGTTTCCTCACATTTTTTATGCCTCCTTAATGTGAGGGAGTCCATTGGGATTCACACTATTAATAAGCCAACCCACCCCATTAATTTAGTGAGTAAACTCCTTTAATTAAAATACCACCATTTTAATTCTTTTGAATTCATGGCATCAAATAAAATAATCGGTGATTTATTATTTCATTTTGATGGTGGAAAATTGGGAGATGATGAGATCTTGTAGAAACGAGTTTCACTCAAAAAAGAATGGCCACGAATTCTCCAATGAACCTCATCTGTGTCAAAGGAGAATATGCCGCCTATGAAGAACGTCTCCAATGACGACGTCCGCCCTACCGCAAATATGTCAACGATCACCGAACGACAAAAAAGGTTGGGGGAATTTGATTTATTTATATATATGAGTATAAACCTCTGTTCTTTGTTGTATTTTGAGAATATTTTTTCCAAATTCTATCTCCATTATGGGGAGGGCTCAGACCGCATGAACACTACCAGACCCTCCCATTTGCTTGTTCTTATTTGATGACGATGGAGGAAGTACACGTGGTGACGTCCATGTAGATGACGAACAATGTTTGGGCTACCCGCGACCTCCATGAACTGCGCTGCCCCCGTGGTACCTTGTCGTGCTACTTGTACCCTTGCACACTGCCCAGGTGTGTTGCCCACGCTTCTTGCCCACGTGCTCCACCGGTGCCCCACCGCGTTGCTCGTGCCCTACTGGCAGCATGCCCGGTGTCCCCGCACCCTACCGGCGGCATGCCTAGCCAATACTGGCTGCCAGCACGGTGCCCCCGCACCCTGCCGGCGGCCTTCCTGGCCTCTGTCAGCGGCCGGCCCTACACCCCTGTGCCTAGCCAGCGGCCTTCCCGGCCCCTGCCGGCGGCCTTCCTAGTGCCCCGGGGCCCTGACTGTCGCCCTGGAGGCCCCCTGCTGCGGTCTTCCCAGTGCCCTGATGTGCACCCACGGCTTTCCCGGTGTCTAATCGGCCTGCCCCCCCCCCCCCCCCTCGCGGCCTGCCGCTATCCTCCTGGCGGTTGATCTCCCGATCATCTCCCCTCGCGGTGCTGGCCGAACCACCCTCGTCCTCTGCTGGGCGGATCCCAGTGGACGGGGCCTAAATTATCGGGTTGAACCTCCCTCGTAGTCCACTGGGCTGGGCCCAGCAGACCAGGCCTAACATATTGGTCTGACCCACCCAACGGGCTGGGTAAAAACCATAGGGTTTGTCTTGGTTGTCCCAGATCGGGTCGGGTAAGACTGGGTTTCGCTGAGTCAGTTCGACTGGGTCTGACTGGACCCAGGCCCACTATCGACCTTTTGCTTACTTTGGCTATATATTTGGTACCAGATGTCTGTTGACGAACCGTCAACGGTGCTAGTAATCTCGATGAGAGATGGTCCCTTTGAGATTACTCCACTAGAGTTTGGGTTTTAATTGAGATACGGTTGGGTTGGTTCGTACATGAATACAACCAAGACCCCGGGACTAAAAGGCTAATAACAAACAGGTCGGGCATCTGAATGATGTGTTGTCTTTTGCGTTGAGATCCCATTGACGAGACGGACCTTTGAGATACTTCTATGTGAGACTTCATGACCGTCGGAGTTTTTGCCCTGTATCTCGGGGAGCGAATCCTTCTAGTGACGAGCATGCAGTGTGCAGAGTCCTAGTAGTAGAAAGACCTGATGACTTTGTGACCGATTCGACTAGCCTAGTGTGGAGCACCTGGTAGTTAGAAGAAGACCCATGGTGTGGGAGTGCCTAGTAGTTGGTTGCAGAGCCGTGGTACTCAACAAGAGGAGTACCTATGGAGGCTATTAGGGGGAGAACCTGGTAGTTGGAGGAATACCCAATACGGAAGAGCGCCTGGTAGTTGGCATCAGACATGTGGTACTTGATAGGAGGAGTACCTCTGCAGTCCCAGGTTTGTGAGAAGCACCTTGGTGTTGCGACAGGCCCACCATTCTCGAAAGAGGAGGAGTTCTCCGCAATTCTTGGTTTCGATAATGAAAATTATGGTTGGATCTGAGTCAATGAAATTTGTGTTTCCTCATGAATGATATGAGTTACTAGATAACTTTGGTATATCTATGGGCATATACCTAAGTGTGGGTTATCCATTGATCCTTACATTGTGGTTTATCCTTGTTGGATATTGTGACAGCATGAGGGTCTCAGGGTCCCTACTGACTATCGTTATACTCACCCCTACATGGGATGGGCCTGCACCTCGTTGTGTTGGATACAGATGACAAAAAGCACTGACGAATGCCGGGAGCACCAGGACTAGACTGTACCCGGAGGTGGACCTTTCGATGAGTCAGTACACAGAAGATTCTGACAGACGTGGAGTGCTGAGGTGTCCATTTGTACCTACACATCAGGTAGGAACCCCAGAGGATGATCCATGAATTTCTCTTTCCTTTTCAGTCATTTGTCTCTATTTCATTTTTACTTGTACATTATTGTTGGGCTTGTATTTCTTGCCATTTTTACATACCAGCACCTCTTCTGTATTCAGTATAGCATATTGTTTTGTATCCAGTTGTGTACTCTTATTGTTTTTATTTACTTTTTGTAAAGGCAATGCCTTCCCATCTTAGGGAATTACGCCTTTAGTTCTACTCTCCAGCCCCTGGCCTATGGAATTCGGGCTTGGGGTAGTCACAGCACAGGCCCCGATGACGGGTCATGAGAAGACACACCACACATTGAAAAAAAATCACCCAGTTTGCAGTTCCACTGCTCACTCCCCCTCACTATAATTAACATTCAACCACTACCACCTTAATTAATCAAAATAATGACTCCCTTTACTTCCTATCAATAAGTAAAACCCCCAACACACCTCTTAAACCCCCCCTCGGAATCCCAAAATTCATATCAACACTACACCCATCACACCCATAAACATGAACACGACCGAGACCAGTCATATAGCCCCAATGTCCAACCAAAATTGTTGCCCAGATGTATTACCACTGTATAACAAGTTCATCCATTCCCCAATCAATCTATCTCACAACTTGAGATAACATTACACCACTCACAAGGCCACAAACTCACAACCACACTCCTAACCACATCACCATAGGAACAACACATACACAAGGCCGAAAAAAACACACAAAACACACAACCACAACAACATGGAAATGTTTATTCATGTTTATCGTCACTCGTGGTTTAATTACAGTAGATAAAATAGCAGTTATCACATAACATTGTTTGATCATTTAATATCCATATATTGAACAAATTATACATGATTAACCAGATTCCAATTCTTACAGCAGTGATTCAAAAATTATAATGGCTATAAAAATAAAGACCACCAATGACCATGTTTTTTAGAAGATTGAAACCCTTAAAATTAACAATATAGATCAAGAATACCATAGAAAGAAAAGTTATCACCATCTTCCGACTCCCAACACAACATTTTTTACATCATATTATATTCATTAAATTATATTCAATCGTATTCACTGGGGAACAGAAGTACACAGACCCCTCATGATGAGAAAACGAAATAGAAATGAATGAATCCTTACATGGAACAGTATATGTTAAATATTTCCACTATACAAAAGAGAAAAGGGGGTCACATGAGCAGTAGGAAAGAATCCTGTGGAAAACAGAACAGACTTCCACAACACAGGTGCCCGACTCTTCAATGAAGAATGGTTCTCACCTCCCAAAGAGAATACTCTAGGATTCAGTAGAAGAGTCAATTCTATTTTAGAAATGTCAGTACCAAAATCTATAGGGAAATGGTTTCAAAGTCCATTAAAACCAGATCATGATCAAGACCACACAGTTCAGGAGTCAATGGAAGCTTCACGTTTTTTAAAGATAAATATTGTATCCATTGGTCCGAAAAACCATTAAATATGATATTTATCTCATTTAACATAAAAGGAAATGTCAAAGGGGAGAATTTTGGAAAACCGAAAATGAATCTCTGATGGGCGACTCACCGACATGAGTCACCAATAGTGATTCACCGACACGTGGCACAATGACGTGAGTCACTGATGTGGCTCATCGACATGAGTCACCAACACCTGACTAACTGAAAGGAATCACTAATGTCGATCCGACCAGCACCATGACCTGATCGCACAATGACCTACTGACCCATAGAGTCATCGACCCTAGAATCCACTTACACCCTGAGTAATTGACACCCTGAGTAAATGATTACATGAGTCACCGAAGCCCTATGTCCCTGACATTGAGTTACCAATGACAACCAACCAACTCTATTCTACCGTCATGACTCTCCAATAGAAAACTATAATTTTGAAAAAAACATCTTATAATGAGATGTTGTTTCCACCCAAAACACCCCAAACAATGGATTTTGATAATGTAATGGGCATGGATGTCTGACACATTACATCAGATATATATAAAACTATTCTCTCCAAATTTAATTAAAAACCAAACCAAGAAGAAAAAGGGGTCCAAAAAACACCCTGTAAGATACCTATCATGGATAAACTGCCCTATATTTCTTAAAATATAGACTGAAATCACAACATCCAAGAGCACCTCCACCACCATCTACTACCCCCATATAAACAACAAAATCACCCCACAAGCACTAAAATCCACACATCTTGAACCAAGGAATAATAGAACTTCATCATCCATGTCAATTTAATATCTTATCTGGGGGGCGCTGACTCTCCCACACATGTATAATCACATCATCATTAATGTGTCTCGATTAAGTATCAGGTCCTACTCTACTCATGGATAGAACTTTATCCAACATCACATTACAAGTAAACAACTCATCTCATAGAAAACAAGGTTCATGCATTACGTAACAAAGAAAAACATAGAACAAAAACTCAAAACAACTCTGGGTACTGGGCACCCATCTTCTTCTACTGTTACTATGTACTATCCACCAGGCCGCTTGACCTCCACAAGAAGAAAAATCATGGGAATGGTATATCCATGAAACACCTTCTCCCAAGGATCCAAGATTTACACTATTCAATCCCCATAAATTGTGTTGTCTATGATATCTTAATGTCCCTATTCCATTTCCTGGGATTCATCTTGAAGATGTCGACGAAGATGAGAGATGTGAATGATGTTGTGGACCTTATCTAACTATGGCGGCTATGACAACCGATATGCCACCTCACCAAGTCTCCCAAGCAACTCAAAAGGTCCTATGAACAGGGGAGAATGTTTTATCCATATAAAAACCTTTGTTTACCACATATAGGGGAAACAATTACGAATACATGTTCACCGACCTCGAACTATGAAGACCTCCTTCTTCGATTGACATATGGCTATTGTGGGTCCTACGCTTCCTTCATCCACTCACATATAAGCAACACCTTGTTGGTCGTACTCTACACCAAATCTGAACCAAGAATAGCTTTCTCCCAAACGCCTACCAACCTAGAGGTGAACAACATAGTCTCCCATATATGGATTTGAATGGATCTATTTCAATATAAGAGTGATAGATATTAGAGTATTAAAACTATACCAAATGAATGTGTCACACCAAATACCCACCATAGTCTAAATCACAAGCGTGCAACATCTCCTCCAATGTATGGATGGTCCTCTATATCATACCATAGTATGAGGGTGGATAGAATTGTTGAGGCATAACTAAGTGAAAAAGGAATGCCACAATCCACTACAGACACATGGGGTAAAAAAATTATCCTGATCTGAGATGATGGATATATAAACTTCATGTATCCTCACAACCTCATACACATATCTATGTGCTAATGCATCCACTAGGCTTGACTCCTTGATCATTTAAAAGTATGATGACATCATTATCTGATCAACTACCGCCAAATCACATTGCATCCTCCGTGATCCTTTTTTCACCCTGTGTTGAAATAACATGATATTTCCTCCGACTTCTTATAAAGGACATCTATGGTTTACAAAAACACACTGACAACACAATGCTCATCGTTCACTTTCAATCATAGAAATCCATTTGTCAACAACTCCACCACTTCTCACTTCATCACTATCCACTAGAACTATTACCTCAATCCATGGTATGTCTTGTAAACTCATGGATGTACCAATAAGTGAGAACAATAAAACACATAGATAAATCATTCAAGAAAATCTACTAGGACAAACATATTTTTACAGAAAAACATCTAATTCTATCCATCCTCTCACCATACCTCTAGAGCATTACCCATGTCAACGCAATCACACATCCCATCCTCCTATGAATCTCCCCATAGAGACTCTTCCACCCGCTACATCAAATGTCACAACGTCATCATATGAAATAGAAAACTTCAGATACCATCCATTCCAAAATCTATTTTCAAGGTGCCCAACACCACCATTTCTCTCCAGGAATCTATAGATTTCCAAACAACTTCTATCTTAGACTTTTGATTCAACTAATCTGCAAAAAATTCCTCATTCCTAATGTGAAAGATATATCAAAATCATAATCCTAGAGAAACTCCACCAACCCCAACTACTGCACGTTTAGATCAATGTGGGAAATGATGTTCATTAAACAATTGTGATATATGAAGACCACAATGTTCTCCTTAATGAATTAATTATTCCATGGTTTTTGAAAAAAATTAACTTCATCTAGCTTCTAGTAATGGGTGAAATAGTTATGTTCATGGGAACATAACATCCTTGTCCCATATTATATCAATCCCCATTTAAGAATAAGAGCACATCCCATGCATATATGGGAGGAATTTAAAAACACCTCAAACATCAACTGTTCTTCTAGAAACCTCAGAATAAGAGAACTGATAAAATTCTATTTCAAATAGATGAAAACTTATAGGCACTACTTTCTCCACAATAAATATTTTTCATTTTCAGGCCAGATCCATCAATGGAGCTTCTACATAGGAGAAATCAGGTACCAATCTCTATTAATAACCTATAAGTCTAAGAAAACTAGAAATCTCTACCAAATTCAAGGTATCTTTCAAGAAACAACTACCTCAACCTTCGATGGATTCACTGAAACACCCTAATGAGATATGATATATAGATGGAAGTGGACCTCTTATGTCTAAAAATTAAAATTTTAAAACATTATGTAGATTCGCTAACATCTAAGGACTTCCATGATAGTCTTGAGATAATAATAATTATCATTCTATAACATCTAGTAGATCATGATTAGATCGCTGAATACGATGAAGAACCGGTCTAGGAACTCGCGAGAGGAAGATTTTATAAGCTCAAACACCATGGCTAGTGTGTTCGTACCATAGATCAACATAGCCATGAACATGATGTAACAATAACTTCATCTTATAGTGGTATTTTGTATTTCACCCACCATTACCCTCAACTAGTAATACAAAAATCATAGATCTACCTAAGAAATCCAACTTTCTCCCCTCAGCTAGTTGAAATGAAAATATCTCCTTGGGAGAGGGTAATGGTTCTTGATTGTTACCTAATTCAAACTTTAGTAGTGTACAGACATCCACATACAACCATGTTCCTTCTTAAGAAACATGATCGTACTACCCCACAATGATAAACTTTTCTAGATAAATCCATTATTAATAAAATTTTCAATCAAAATACTTAGCACCTATGGATCAAAATGTTTACTTTGATAAGGATCCATATAAATTAGAGAACAACCAAGAAAAAAGTATTTCCCTATCTCAACATCATGTTAAGGGGGTAGAGTCACAACATCCTCTGTAAAAAAATCAAACAACTCTCTGAAAACATTGGGATCCCCAACCATCCCACCATTCAATGATTTCAATTACATCTTGGCCAATAAAGAATGAAGAGGATCCGGATGCCAATTAACAACCAGACAACTCTGCTCACCAATGAAAGCTACATTCTGTACATTCACATATGAAAACAAGACTCTTTTATACAACCAATAGATAATTGATCTCATAGAGTCCAACTAGTTAATGTTAATAATTATATAATATGGTCGCATCTGTCCTAGAAAAATATCCCCACTAGACCGATGCATCACCAACATTAGTCTACAACCCCATCCAACATCAAACAAAATGTTATATCCTCCGACTACTTCACTCAACAATAGGGGAATGGAAATTATCTCTATTGATATTCATATAGAATGGGATAATCCAGGTGGAAAATAATTGTGAAAATATCTTGGATCAATAAAGGAAAAAACAAGTGTACTAAAAACACTGATCTTACCTCAAATGATCATCAGACCTTATAGAACAGCTTCCTTTGTAGTTTGTAATTGATCATGCCCAACTCATTTTCATCTAAACTATCATATGCCTTTGCAACCAAGAAATGGTCGAGGACCCTATTGAATTCCGTGAGGTTGGCCTTTATATTCTTCATCTACCCTTGTTATATTAGGAGCATGCTATCTGTGATGTTGAAATGGAATGGTCAGTTACAACTATTGAGCTAGGAAATGGATATACCCACCTCCACCAAAATGATCCTGAACTAGTCTATGTCTCTAAAGGTGCCATCAGCATCCAAAAGCGAAACAACTCAAACCAATGACTATGGTAAAATGATTAGGACTTGTATCAGGGAATTGAAACATCTGGGGTCAGCTCCCTTTTGTCCAAATACTGGATGGTTCTGATGATGGATACTTGATTCTAATAGCCCTCACCATTGAAGAAAATGGTGATCTTCCCTTTAAAAATAAACCTCCTCATGTGTGCATTCATTCCATATCATCAGACTTCATCTTAACCTCTATATATATCAGTATATTGACTGGAGAAACTATATACAGAAGAGAAGGATATAGTGCCTCAACTAATAGTTTCACCTGAGACTCCTCATCTAGAAAGAGATATAGAGAAAAGATAAGTAGATGGTTGAAAATAATCCTTAGATCTCGTATCAACATACTCCCCTACTCTAGGGATTATAGTTATTGTCACTTAACATCCTTCATCATCAAATATATGAATATTTCCTGAAACTCATTCTCTATGTCTTCCCACAAAACATCGGTACCCTTCCTATATCTAAGGTAATGTGTACACCACTAATGTGTTTCTCCCCTGATCGAGATCACTAGTAGAGGAACCATGTACTCTATCGGATCCAGAATCAAGGTGAAAGTGGTCACCATGTTTTTAGTCCCACTGTCCCTCTCTTTATCTGAAATGACTCCCTCATACATTCCCAAAGTCTTCCACTGGAATACATGTAGAATTTTCTGCCATTGGATGTTCTTATCCTTTGATTAAAACCTCCACAGATCAGATGTAATGTCCTGCTGAGCCTCCACTTCCTAAGACACTCTTGGATAATGACTTCGTTAAATAGCTGAAAGGTAACAAAGGAGTTCCCATGCCGGAGTAGTATTAAATATATTTTGGATTCATTGTAATTAATTAATTATTTCAATTTTCTGAAAAATCCCAAAATAAACAAAAATAGAAGTCATCAGGCTACATGTATCATTCCATGGGTCTCTACCCCACCATTGATGTAGCCTCACTTGGTCATTATGTAATCTATGTTTATTTTAATTGGTTCTTGGTTTCCACTAAAATTTTGTGCCCTAACAAGTCTTCCTCATCATATGTCATGCACCAAGATCACATAACATTGTATCCCTATAAACCCATCCAATCCTAACTGTGCCAAACTCTAAAATCCATCCTATCTCTCAACCATAAGCCTCTGATACCATTCATTGATGAACCTCCTTCAAAATCATCCCTCATAAACCATCCTCCGTAGCAGGGTTGCACGAGAAGAACTTCACTTAAAAATATCACCCAACTTTTTGTCCCACTGCACACCCCGTCTTTTGAACAATCATTCATCAACTTCCACTATCTTTCATCAACGCCATGAAAACCATGTACTTCCTATCAGTATGTAAACCCCACCAACACACCTCATGACAACCACATTAAGAGGACCTAATACATATCAACGCTGCACCTAGAACACCCACAATAACAAACATGGAATAACCTAATCCTGCATCCCCACATCCCAATCACAACCACCTCCCAGATGCAGCCCCACTATATAACTAGATCATCCATTCCACAATTAATCAATCTCTCAACATGAGATACCATTACAGCACTAGTACCACCACATACTCAAAACCACACTCTTAACCACATCACCACATGAACAACATATACACAAGGATGAACAAAGCAATATACATCACACAACCACACAAACAAAGAAATGTTAATTCAGGTTTTGAAACAGTAGCTCATTAATTACACTTTATAAAAGTGGGGTTATAGTAGTACAAATTTAATTAATGGGGTATTGATTTAATTAAACATGTATATGAGATTAATTAGTTTCTAATTCTTATAGAAGTGATTCACCAATCAAAAGAGTTTCCTAAACGGAGTCCACCAATGACAATGATTTTCATAAGAATACTACCGATACAATTCACAACATGGATCAAAGATAACATATAAAACAAATATTTCATCATTATAATACTACCAACACCTCATTTATTACTTCATATTATCTTCCTTAAATTGGTTTCAATTGTATTCACAATGGAACATAAGAACACCCACCCCGTAGGATGCACAAAATAATGAGAGACGAATGAATACCTATATAGAACAATAGATGATCAAAAATTCATCCTGTTTTCCCAAATAGGCGTTACACTAGATATAAGAAAGACTCGTTAGGAAAACCAAACTGAATACCACAACCTAGGAGCATGACTCCCTAGGGAGTACAGGTTCTCCACGCACCAAGATAAAACAGAAGGGTTAAATGAACCATAAGATTTTACTACATTAAGGTAGTACCTTAAATATATGTGGAAAAGGATTCAATGGACACTAAGTCCAAACCATGACCAAGACCACACAGTTACGGAGTCAAAGAATGGTTCATTTATTTTGAAGATAAATACCATTTGAAATGGCCCAAAAACACAATAAATATTTAACATAACACTTTTAACGTCAATGGAAACATAAAATGGGAAAACTAGAAAAATTGTGGAAAACTGGAAATGAATCACTGATGGGAGAGTCATCAGCGCGGGCCACCGATTGTGAGTCACAAATGCCTAGACCACCGAAGTGACTCATCGACATGTGAAACCAACACATGAGTTATGAATGTGATAAACAGACACGAATCACCAATGATCATCCTATATACACATTACCCAACTGATCCCCTGACCTACTAACACCATGAGTTAGCAATGCCTCTTTCACTAACATCCTGAGTAACCACCTACCTGAGCGACTGATGGCCAGATTAACCGTTGTTGAGATACTGATTCCAACCTAATGATGTTGATATATTAACATAACATTTTGAATAAAAATATGGAATTTGGGAAAACTCCAGTAATGAGCTACCATTACCTCACAAAACAACTTAAACACTGGATTTTGACAATGTGATGCACAAGGGAGGTTTGGGCCATTACATAGTGAAATTGTGGAGGTTCATTATAATGATAGGTTGGAACATATGGGAGTTGTGAGAGAACCTTTTAAAGAGGGTGGGATGGTGAATCACATGAAATAAGGGGGATGTAGAGGGATAAAATGATATAAAACTCTTAATGGAAATTTTATAATGAAAAATGAAAATATGTAGCTACAAAAACAGATTATAGGTCCAATGCACAATTTAGAATCTTGATTTAAAAAACATATTCCCTAAAAGGAAATCCCTAATATAAAATTACAAGGTGTATGAAATAGTAATGAAAATGAAGGTACCATTGTTGATTTAACTATGCCTATCTCGTGTGAAATTACATTTTAATGTAATGAACTCCCATGTATGGTAAACGTATGGTAACACCTAAAGATGGAATAATAACGAATGACTACCATTAATTTATAAATTTTAAAAATTTCATCCTGAAAACATCATCGGAAAAGTATGAATTAAATTTAAATAATTTGTATCATAGTTCCATTGTGGGTATCACAAACATCCCCACCATGCTTTATTATTTCTCCAGAAAGATTATAGTTAAGGAAACAACATATACTAGTTATATAATACATTTTTGACACTCAATATTAACCTAATTCCAAGGAAACACTAACATTCTCAAACAACAATTACAAAATTGAATAATAACTTTCCAAAAAAATACAGCAAGATGTTTTAAATAGATGGGGACTGATTAGATATATCCCCACCATTTAGATATAGTAAATACAATGAACCATCAAATGAAAACACCTACTACAAGGTGTTCACCATGATGGTGATGATTACCTAAATTTAGAAGGAGACCATGATATCCCATTTACCATTGTCATCAATAAACATTCATTGTAGAAAGGTGAGTTGAGGTTTTAGTTACACATAAAGGATCCCAAATAAATTGAATATCCAAGATCCTTATATACATTCCTTATCCCAATGGGAAACATCCTGATAAATCTCTAATTTGCAGACCATGGATCATGACCAATAACCACATGTCTTTCAACCACAAGGCTATCAATTAACCACTCAGGAGTATCGTAAAACAAAGAATAAAAATATGGCCTTAAAACATGTCACTACACTCAATTGGTAAACTAGGAATCAAATATAAGAACACTATCATATGAAATAACTCAATAAAAATGTATCAAAAGGTGACGAACATTTTAATGGAATCCTAGTATATAAACACAGTGTATCCAACCATAAGGGTCAATGATGATAAATCCAAATGAAATACGACCTCAATGTTTCAAAACATAAAAACATAATGACTCCCAAAAGAATGAATCCATCCATAGAAGCATGCATGTATACTAAAAATCCCTTGAACTCTAGGAAATATGAATGACACGCACACACACCGATCCAATATCCAAAACAGATCATGAAGGAGAAAACCCAATTTTTCACCAAAAAAAATTCACCTTATGAATCCATGACAGTAAACACATAACGAATATATTTGAAAACCAAACCATCAACCAAGATTAAAAAAACCATGAAGGTCAATAAGAAAAATCCACATAAATTCACCCAACTAACCAATAAAAAATCACTAAGCCTAGTACCCACAATAGTCTAAAAACAAACACGATTACCCATCACCAATAGGGAATAAAAAACTATCTTGTTAACATGGGGAAAAAAGAACAAGTAATTAACTAAACATAAAGTAACACTTAATAATTATTGTGACTCTTTTAGGAGGAATTCATTATATACAACAAAACCCGGCTTTAAACCAACTATGATTCCTAATTAAATTCAAATGGCACCAACACACCTGAAGGGGTAATATCAGTAAACATCATGATAAAGAGACATCACTCATAAAAAAATTCCATTTTTTTAAAACCTGAATAATATATTTTTTACTAAATATTTATACCATTGAAACCCACCAAAATAATTTAACACATTCCATATCATTAAAAATCCCAATTCCCCCATGTAATTCCAAAACATTTAACCACATTTTTGAACACCACCTATTCTTATAAAAGATGAAAAATTACATCTTTTCGAATGAACATATCACATCATGTTAGTAAATTTAAAAGAATAAATTTCTCTAAAATTAAAACACAATAGGTTTTCAACAACCATGAAAATTAAATAACCATTGATTTTTAAAATCCTAAATAGTAGAATATTTTACATCTTTGAAAAAAATGATCAATAATTTTTTAAAAACCAATTTGAATTTATAAATTCACTAATAGATATATTCATTAATATAAAATTGTTTCATTTAATACAAAATCATCAAATAAAATATAAATAATTTTTCAATCCTAAAATTATTTTCCAAAAAACAATCCTTCTTTAGAAGTACTCATTTAACAATTAAAAACATTATCTATGATAGAGACATATCACAATGACCATGTTGAATCAGCAATATCCATTAATGATTTCCAAATATTGGTATAGATAATGAACCAAATGATATGTGAAACTATGCTATACTCAACCACATGTATCAACAGATCATAGGATAATAATGAAAAAATTTATAAGGGGAATAAAGATCAAGCATTTGGCCATTACAAGGTTGATATGGTCAAGAAAAAAAATGTCGTTCCAATTACCCATCATCTATTACAATAAAAAATTCCAATCCATAACCTAATTAATATCCTAAAATTATAGTGAGGATCAAGAAAAGTTCAATAATAAATAAATAACATCCATATTATAAATTTAAACCACCATTCATTGGAAACTCATGGATGTGTGAAGGAAAGATGAAGTTACAATATTATTGCACC
This sequence comes from Viscum album, assembly GCA_963277665.1. NCBI lineage: Eukaryota > Viridiplantae > Streptophyta > Magnoliopsida > Santalales > Viscaceae > Viscum > Viscum album. The sequence goes on from OY728160.1 coordinate 96,535,515, forward strand.
TAACTCGCATGTTCCAATGAAAAATTATAACTTGATCTAACAATGAAACTCTAAAATAGTGAATTACATAGGATTTAAATCACATAATAGAATGTGGTATATGATTTGATTCAATTTATAATTAACTGACGAGGGTTATCTAATAAATGAACACTCAAACCTGTGCCTCACTATCCCATAGTGCAATATAAATATCAATGGGATGGAAATGAGTTAATGATAATCATAAGAAAACAAATGGGTTTGGATTCACTAAATAATCATTAAATAATTAATTATATGAAATTATAATATAAATCTATTATGACCCATCTGTAGTTTATAATTCTATTCCATAAACAAATATACAAAAAAATTATAAAAAGTAAAAAAATTTAGAAATAAACACTTAGATCATACCCTGATCACTGTCTCATGCAATATAAAGATGAAAAAAATATCCTCAAAATTGTTTTATTCATAAAGAAATAGTTATCACAACCATCTCTCTATATTATATAGTAGATACCAAAATACACTATTTTTAACATTTTAGGGGACACACAATGAACATTATAGGAAAATAATATTAGTTTCTACAAAAAGCATGTAATAAGAAAAACTATTAAAATTTAATAAAATAAAACAATCCTATGATAAATAATTTCTAGAAATAGTGTAAAATTATGGGAAACCCCCTTAATTGAAACGAATGATCTACAAGAGAACATAAGCGCTTATAAGGCCGCCAAAACATTCTGATGATATGGAAATACCTTAGTAAAACATTTTATAATATATTATATTAAAAATGAGCAATAATGTATGTTTTGATATATTATAGAAGACCAAATGAAATAAATATTTTCAAAAAACTACTCTTTTTTATAAATAAATGTATTTTAAAACAGATAAATTAATCCTTGAAAATAAGGAAAAAATATAAATTTTCATTTTAAATTTAATAAGATATTCTTGGAAATCTCATTTTCAAGAACCATTCCTAGGAATTACAATTATTTAATTCATATGTTGAAATATCCAAAATTATTTACCTCTCAAAATATGCATGAAAAACAATTTATAGAAAACTCCATTTAATAGTAGTCCAGGGTAGACAGAAGTTAGTGGGGTTATCATTTATAGGCACCCAATATCAAGGAAATACAATCATGTAACATATCCCGTAAAGTCAATCCATAATTGGGAATATAATTTATGTGCTAATATAAATCCATTATATGATACAACAAAGGATTATAATGTAACTTCTATAAATAATGGTCTCCAAGTGGTGAAATCATTACAAATAATGTCATTGGGATTGGATAGCACTTGATTTTTCTATAAACATTTGGAGGGTCACATTATTCTCCCCCAGATTTCGTGATTCCAACTAGGGATCTCTCACACCCCACCACCAACAAGAACAGATGGAGTAGGAGGATAAGACCCTATATGGTCTTACACTAGCCCATGATAATGATCTTAATCATTTTCCTATGTTATTGAATCATGATCCCATGTAACCTACCCTATTTCCATTGGTCAACATTGAAAACACATGTAAGGGGGTGATAAATCGAAAATCAAAACCATCAAATAGAGAAATATTGTAAATGCCCCAAATAACACCAATATTATCCTTTTATGAATAAACCCCAAAACATATTTATTATAATTACCTTTCATTCATGTAAATAAAAATCACCCCCACAGATACATTCTATAATAAGGAATGTAATAAAATTGAAATCTAAATGTCTATTAAAAAAAATTTAACCATTATAATGTGCCAAAATAGGATTTAAAACACAGTGATTAGGGTGATGAGTCACATGGACAATTCCTAAATTCATTTTAAATAATATTTCAAATACCATGATAGAACAAATATTTCAAAACATAGTGAATGTATACGTGAAACAGTTTTCGCAAAATCATATCCAGAAACCCATTAGGAAATCATATTTCATTAAAACCATTGAATAAAAAATTTACACACAACACATTGAAAACATATTATAAATTTATCCCCTTACAATAAAGACTCATTTATAATAATGTTCCGCCTTCAATGAATAAAAATTATAAGAATATCCCTTTTAAAAAATATTTACATTAATTTTAATTTTTTTCAAAATTTCTTGTGAACCTGAGTTTCAAAATATTTACAAAAGAGGGTAAATCAATTTTTACTGTTAAAAAAACATTAACATAAATGTCAACCTATTTATAAATGAAACACATTTCTATAAATTTAAAATCCCATTCAGAAATAAAATTTTATATTTTAATCAAATATATGGAATGAAACCATGTTCCATGACAACAATTAAGAAAAATTTATTACCAATTAATAAAAAAAGTTTTTTCAAGACCAATTAAAATATATGGGAATTAATTCCATTATACATGATAAATATAAAATGTTCTCATGGGAAATTCCACAATTACACAGTATATGACCAAAACCCATAGTATGTTATAATAACAAATAAAAATCATTCCAATAATATGATTACATTTTGAAAATTTCTATTTATATATAAATATATTTAAATGAACCAAAAAATTAATAACATTTAATGCCATGGTGTTATGTATAGACAGTAAAAAAGGTGGGGTGAGATGAAATTAACAAAAAACATTTCCTTAAAAAATGGATGACCAAATATGATTGAAGGTGGCCTAGGAGGCCCATCACATAACCAAAAAATGATAAAAAAAAATTATTTTCAATACACATGAACTTGGGTTCACCAAATGAGAGTAGTGATGAGGATAGTGAAAATGAAATGAAAGAGGGAGATATAAGAGGGAAGATCATACCTTGACATTTCCATTAAGAATCCCTAATAAATCAGGCAGAACATCCATATTGGGAACGGAACAGACAAAGGATGAGTTGCATGACCATATAGGGAGGGTATGGTGTTTCATGGGACATGAGGGGCAGTATATGGATCGAATGATCCAAAAATTGAAGGGAATAATTAGAATGAATAAATGAAAAAAAATAATATTTTAGGTTTCTTGCCTAGTTTTTGAACATGGATTAATAAATGAAAACCAATCCATGATTTTTTACTAGAAATATTATGGTATCCCCATGGTTAGTCCAAAAAATAAAGCACAATTGGGCTAACCTTGGTCAAATTATAAAAAAAGACACTATGACGCGCATACCCCTCGCAAACATTCAGCATATAGTTAGTCCTAACTATTCACAAACTAAGGAAAATAATTATTGTTATATAAATTTTAAATTTTAAATCCCACAAATCATGAAAACCCACTATGTCTTAAAATTAATAAAATTAATAAACTAATTATTACAATAATTAAACTGAACAAGTAAAATAACTAAATTTAGTCTTTAATTTATAATGTTTCTTTTTAAACAGTTACTTTTTATAAATTACAAATTAATATGATATTATAATGTTTATTCTCTTTCATTGAGGTATCATATTTATCTTTAAAAATAAAATTATAGACAATATGACTATAAAAATAATGATTCTGGATTAAGATATATATTATTCCACTTTGGCCTGATTTATAATATTCATATTTTCTTATGATTAATATAAACAGTCTTAATGATATAGTCTAATTCATCACTAGAATCTAAATAAACACTCTTGGTAGGTTTCATAGGTTTCCTTCCTTTCCTCTAATAATATTATTTCCATTATTTAATTTAAAATTTTATCAAAGACTTGTAATGTCTAAGATGTACATATTTTTTGCATTCATAATATCTAACCTCTATCATGATTTCATCATTGTTTAGGAAATCTCCATTTATCAATGTATAGTCTTTTTATAATAATTTAGAAATTTTAGAAAGATCTATTATATAATTATAAGAAATAGAAAATTAATTATATGAGGTGGGACATGTAGCATTAAGACTGTTAATTTCTCTGTTGACTTACTTTTAATCATCAAATTGTATATTAATATCAAATTCATACATCACGAGTGTTATTATTTGTTTTTTATTTTCCAAATACTTCTTTCTAATAAAATATCAATTATTATTTTATATTCCACTCTATTGTATTAATATAACTTTAACAAAATTCAAATCTTGATCACGTTTCATCATACAAATTCAAAAATAATCACCATGATTCATTTTCTCATAGATATTCCAATTAATTTGAGTAATTTTTTCACATTGTAACATCCTTAGAGTATCAAATATATGATTTATGGTTTTCTATATTAACTATATTACATTACATGATAAGTTAATGCAAATAGAAAAATTTTATCATATATTGTATGAAGTAATTTACAGAGAATATCTATAGAATTCTTCCGAACCTAATCATAAAACTATGACATTCATAACAATGAAATACATAAAATAATCACATTCATTTGTAGAATTATTACACATGGATTGAACAGTATGAAGATTATTCGGTTTCACCACCCTTATATAAACTTTCAATACATGTTTCATCAAATATGTCATTATTTTTACTTCATAGAGACTATAATTATCATGATGAAAATAAAAAAATCATAAAAATTACATCTCAATTACAAATTGGATATTTCAATCTTGTTTGTTTATATTGGATGAATAATATATTTAAAAAAATCAACCAATAGTTAACATATTTTCAATTACAAATTGAATAATGTAGAATTTATACCACTTTAAATCCTAGAAAGGATGAAAAATTTCACATTAATGGGTGAAGATGGTAAATTGAGTTCTTAAAATAATTTTTTGGAATTTGAAACTCCTATATTTAATGATAGTTATATAATTATTTTCATTTTTAATGAGATAATGAAGATGGTGGGGGGGGGGGGAATTAAGAGGCCACCACTGGGTGAACAAGTGAGAAACCTATTTTAGTTCAAAAACTATAACTCAGTTATGTGATCATTATTTGAAGTTGTTTTTGAATAATGAATTCGAAGAAAGATACTTGTTCAAATGATTACATGACTCGTGATCTCTGCATTAGCCTGAAACATTTTTGTCATTGCAGAAAACTAGTTATTTCTCTCTCATAAAAAAAGTAGACATTGTTTCATATAATCTTATTTTTGTTCTTGTTGTGTTGTTTTCTTATCATAGACCATCATTTACACACAATGAAAATGATATTTAAAACATCATATTTTCTGGATTTCACATCAGCCTCTTGTACTCCTACAATGTCATCATTCATCTTTTTTTTCCTGAGAATGACTTCAATTGGTTATTGGTGACGCAAACATGGGTTTTTTGTGGTTATTATATGAATGTTCTTATATAGAACCTCGATTTTGTCCCCAACAATGAGTCCCCAATCGTCCTAGTTTGGATCGGATTCCTAGGATTCCATTGCATTTATTTATACAATATTCCCTATACTCGATCTTTATGATCTTTGGTAATCCATTAAAATGTGATTTGGTATCAAGGAGTATCTCAAGACCATCAGTAACTATGATTTTCGTTTAAATTGATGTTTCATAGGGACTTACTTCTCAAATATAGATTTAGAATGGAGAACATTGATTATTTTAAGAGGTTTTAAAGACTACTCTATTATTTTCATTCATTCCATAAGGTTGGGCACACTCCAATGGTTTATGGGAACATGACTACATGTTGTGAGGCCAAGAAGTATTCTTAGGATTGGAACAAATTATAACATATTAACAATTATATTCAAATGGTTCAAGATGACTAATCTGAGTTACCAATTATTAGGAAGACACTTAATGCAAAAAAGGATTGAAATATTGATTAGAATTATGAAACTAAGGGAATATCAGGCTTATTTGTTTCTTTTGAAACTACCTATTGTGACATCACATTCCCCCTTACGCTGGTAGAGGAGCATGAAAATCATATTTCATGGGATGCTCAATCCAACTAACAGGGTGAAGTGTCTGATTCCAGTGAGTCCTCACACAAGGATTATGCAAAAAATAATCAAATTGAGGAAAAATATTTAAAATCAAAATTTAAGAAGGTTAAAAAATCAAAATTGGATGTTGATGGATTCATTACTCTATATACTAGGAAAATAAAAAAGAGTAGTGATTACTCTCAATAGAGAATGAACTATTGTTACACTATCCTTAGATACCTATATGAAAGAAATCACTGAACCCCCCAAATCCCAAACTATGGTGGATCAGTCAACTGCATAGGATTATGATGAAAGAAAACAATAACCTATGTACAAATATGATTATTTTAATGGGGAGGATGTGTCGGATGATGTCCATGATTGGATTATGGAGAAAAATACGATCATATTCGAGAAATAAACTAATAATACTATCACTGGAGAGAAATATATTGAATTAAAGATTTGTATGTTCATCAGGATGTTGTATGAAAATAAAAAGAATTTGTATTTCAATTTCAATGATATTCCATGGGAATGACTTCACACATTGTTCATGTGTTTTCCATCTCGAGCTTTTTTTATAGTTTTTTTCTAATAAGTTCTTTTTGTGGTTTCTTCTTTGGATTAGAATAAATTATTCTTTCCATTCCTATAGGGTCCCGGAATTAAACATTAAAAATGTGGAATTAAATGAATAATTCACATTGAAGAACTATTAAGGTTTATAGTTTTAGAGAATTAAGCCATAACTATTTCATTTCAACTTGAAAAATACATGTAGAAACTACTACTCAGTATCAATTTTTTAAAAATACAAGCTCTTAAAAAGAAACAAGTATAGTTCCATGTTTTATAAAACATGACTTTTCTATGACCCCATCATTGACCCTATTCATCAAGTCCTGTGGAAAACAATTCAAAAACAAGGGATGAGCATAAAAGGATCATTAATAGTTATAAAATATGGAATGGAAACATTAACCCATCAATAAATACAAATCAACAAAACAAAAAAAATCAATCATAATATTTATAAATAACATACAAAAATCATAAAACATAAAGGTAAATTTTGGAATTCATAACATAAAAACATTGTAGATATCACAAATATATGGGGTGCCATATTTGGTATACCCATCACATTATATTCCCTAAATCTCTTATGTGAAACATTAATGTTTAACTCCATCACATTACCCAATGTATTGGAGAGATATCTCAGGCACACCAACCATAGAATTATCACGGAACCACCGTATAAGTAAACAATGCCATAAAATAATAACATATTCATAACAGATAAATCAATAATAAAGGAAATATAACATTTCCACATTTCAATAACAATATTTCTTTTCTATATATAGACATAATAAATTCATTATCAACGAGTTTTTAAAACCATTTATAAAATTTAATAAAGAGATTTTTGAATCAAAGTGTCCCATACAACTTTGAATATTTTGAAGGAATTAACATTTTAAACATTAATGTGAAAAAAATGAAATCCTAAAATCCATTTTGAAAAAATGGACATTAGTTAGAATGATTTAGAATAATAAATTCTTAAAATAATATTTTAGTTATGGAGTTCTTAACCATATTAAAGATTTTTGAATACAAATATGTGAGGAAAAACATTTATTCAAAACTTTATAACATCATGGTAATATTGGTATTCATGATATAATATTCCAAAGGAAAGTATATACACCCCATAAATGTGAATTGGTTCAGAACAACAATGAAGTATAAATGAAATGTAAATTGAGATGATATCCCTTATAAAAAAATGTATCCTTAGATTAAGCGTTAATAAATTACATAATAATGTGTGAAAAATATATATACACTCAATATGATTGTAAATTATACTTTAAATCAATCAGTGAACATTCACAAACATTATTTTAATGAAAAAACTAATAACATGGATGTTTAACTCAATGAATGGAAATTGAGTTAAAATTATACTTATCATGTTCAAATCGATGACTTCAGAATTTATCAACAGAATGATTATATGCATCAAAAGTATATCCACACAAATGGGAGTGGGAATTACAACATAAATAAATAAATATTAATTCCACACATATTCATAGCATGACATATTTTGAATTAGAATATTATCCCAAGGAATAGAAAATGTGTTAAAATGTTCCCTTACCAATTTGGCAACATAAAAAACATACAACCCATGAAATAAGGATCATAAAATAAATATTTAAATACCCATAAATTTATGTATATTACACAATTAATACAATCATGGGTAGTACATACACCACACAAATGGAAATAGTGGAAAATATAGCATGAATCTCCCGGGAATAAAACGTGAGATTATGATCCCTTACCACGTTGTAATCAATCGAGTCATATGAAAAAAAGTTAAAAACCACCAATTGATTTACAAAATAACATGAATATAAAGAGAATCATGATAATATATATCAATTGGCAGTATAAAATACACCACATTCAATAAATTAGAGGCAAACAATGGAAATCTCACGGAATTAAAAGTGAGTTAAGAAATCCCTTACCTCGTGTCTGACTTGACTAGTTTGTTCCTTTTTCATCCAGAATAATAAATAAAGTTATGTTTTCATATATTAAGAAATTTTTTAATGTTTATAATTCTTTTTATATCACTTATCGCCATGTTATAAAAATTATTCAGTCATTTATGTTAATAAGGGTCGTTTGTCGATATTTGGTACTTGAGTCATATATAGACTTCTTATAATTACCAGTTGTCCCTGTGGTAAATATTTTTTTATCTTCAGAATTATATTCATTATTTAGATATCATATATATACAGTATATATATTTATGTATTTATAATATTACATAACATTTAGATGTAATAAATGAAATGAACCGTTCATGGAGACGGTAATTCGTACTTACGCATGAACACAACTTTCATTTCTACATTGTGTTTTAATGGGATAAAAACAAAATGATACATAAGTATATAACAATTACAATATAATATCTCATATAATATCATTAAATCCATACTCTATATGTCCCACATATGGCATGAACGAGTCATATCATTTTGAGGCGGCAGTAGTCTACAGTTCCTCAAATGAAATTATTGCGTTTACCCATAATGGAAACCATAAAGGTATGATATAAATGAAAAATATAGAAGAATAAATAAAATAGTAACATTATATATATATATATATATAAATACAGTTTTATCATAATGGCCACCATGATAGGTGACAGGAGATAATCAAACAATCATCGTTTTGTGAGGCGTTAGTTTTCCATCCACAGAAACAATATGTTCTTCACCCATTAAATGAAGGTGTGTGTAAGTGTAGTTATAATATTTCTCAAAAAGACATCCAAGTATATTTATGATACTGGTATTTTCATAAAATAAATGAATAAAAAGAGTTTATAGGTTAGAGAAGTAAGATAAAAGAGAATAAGTTAAGAGAAACTATTACCTTTAATTTGGGTAACTCCCTTTGGTTTAAACCACAAGGTTTTGTTGAAGTGCCTTATGAATAATTTTAGGATTATAGGTGGATGATAGGTTTCATTAAAGCTTATATGGGCATTGTTTGGACGATACAAGGGGCTTTAGAGGTGTGATAATTGAGTAAAAATTGAAGGCTTTATATAAGGGGTAGGAGGGGCTCTTTAGGAATGTGTGATGATATTATTTTATTATATAATGATAATCTGATTATAAAAGTCCTAAACTATTTAAAGTCAATTAAATGATGACTAATGGTGAATATGAAATCATAAAATAAGAATTGGACTGGTTTTGGACATTATTTTTATATTTATAATCTTATTTATTTAAATCATTTATTAATGAGGTAAATACTACATCATGTTTATGTCACATATAATTTTATTATTTTGATGTATAAAAATTATAAAAAGTACCATGATGTAGGAAATATTTTTAGTTTACCAATTAATATTTATAGACAAAATGATATCTCATTTAACCACATGTTTGAATAAATTTACTAAAAAATATTTGTTTGTGCATTTTTGTCTTTACTTTAAATTAATTAATCTAAAGTGTCATTATCAGAACCAAGTAGCTCCATAGGGTGTCAATATCGACCCATGGATGCCCATGGTCGGTCATGAATCATCCACTATGGTTATTAAAAGTGTTATGGTAATTTTGTGTTATTATAATATAAAATTTAACTTGAATTACCAAATCTACCTTTAACCGCGGTAAATAAATGTCAAAAGTTACAATTCACCAAAATAATTATTTTCAACTTATTGAATTGAATATTACTTACTAAAAAAACAATGTATGTCAGATTTTCAATATTCATTTAAAAAAAGTGGTAATATTTAATTTAAAAGAAAAATTCAGTTTCTTTAACTAATACATTGTGCTTTCATTATTCTTCAAAAATTGATGTTTTCTAGAAAAATACCAAAAAATATGCCCAAGCTATATTTGATATTCTGAATTAAAAATTAATGTCTAATTTACAAATATTCAAAACATATTTATTTCAATAATTATTTTATAATTAATTCTCATTGTCAAAACCAATAGCATGTTTTTAAGAAACAATACATGTCAAAAGCTTTACACTGTTTATGCCAATTTTCTAAGGAAAATTTCTTCCAACTACCTGCATTGGATTAAATTGTAAAATATATAATCTAATTACACTTTAAAACAATTTAAGAAGATAATCTAACCATATATATAAATGATATTAAAAGGCATTTTTGAATAAAAATATTGTATTTTCACTATTCATCAAGAAATTAATTTTATTAGAAAAATACCAAAATCTTACCTTGAGTAAATTTTGATATCTCAATTCTAAAGAAGAATATTATTTTGTCAAATGGAACATATAAAAATTTCCAAAACTATATTTAAATAGGGTTCTCCATTAAAAGGTGGTAAATCAACCTTTTAAAGTAAAATATTCTCAAAATTTGATTATTTCACATTTTTGGCCTCTAACATTAATTGAATAAATGTAGAAACATTTAACAAACTTTTATAACCATTTTTTAGTAAGTTCTATTCAATACATCTATTATGATGGTTAGGAGTTAACTACCATTTAACATAATAATATTATATTATTAATGTGCAACGTAAGATTTCAAAGAAAGCCACTATTGTGTATCAGGTATTCCATCGAACATAGCATCCCGTATAAAATTTAATTAACATTTAGTTCACAAATATTAATAAATATGAAAAATTGCATGTACTTTATCTACCAGGGATGTTACAATGGATGAGTCAAAGTATAAGAAAATTTCATGTAAATTTGGTAATGGATAAAGTGGTGGTTTCCATGAAATTACATCCATTTACATATACTACAAGTAGAGGTGGATGTGATACATAGGTACCTAGGGGTAATAAATCTGAAAAGGGTGAACTGATCTAAGCATGATCACCAACTGGTGTAGAATAATGGTGTTTATAGAACACATGGTTTGGAAAAAAATTAATATTATTTTGAAAATAATAAAGTAGATTATGAACCATTACAATGGATTAAAATAAATTATGACTATTAATTTTATAGGACAAACCTGAGGTGATACACATTCACTATGACTTCATTATTTTGTTTTCCAATGAGAATTTTTCATGACTATGTGCTTCCCCGTAATGATAATTTTTTCATTCAATGTTAATTTTTTGTTTTATTAAAATTTTATAACCTAAAAGAACAATATTTCTGTTGATTATGAAGGATATGGTAATGATTTTACTCCTATGAATAACTCTTTTATGGAAATTTTAATGATAAATCACATTTAAATACTCACAAAACATTATCATTCAACGAATCATGTTGGACATCCAAATGAATAAAAGTTGTGTTATATTCTATTCAGTCTTTTAAAAGTCATTCTCCACCATCATCTTGTGCGTCTTGTTATCTACTAGTTACTGAAATATTTAACAACACCATTTAAGATATATTTTCCATTTTCCATTGTTATGAAATATTGAAAATCATTTTTGGATGTATACCATTTGGAATCTGATGTTGATTAAAGGCAGTCTCTTATCAAGAATATTATGTAACATGATGATATTGACTACATGTATAAAAATTAGTGGAAAAAATTATTCTTCTCTATGTACATTCAATATACTCATTGTATGAAGATGGATACGGTGATCTGTGAGCTAAATAGTATTATAATTATTATATTGGTACATATGTGGAAACATTCATAAGATGTCCAGTAAATGGATCATGTATTATCATCCAACACAAATGTAATGTATATGGATTCATAAATGTCATAATACCCTTTCAATATAAGTAAATATACGTAATAATATTTTGATTTAATGATGATATTTTAAAAAAAAAATTAACTAGGTGGAAATGGACAATTTGGTGACGTATCCATCTCATGGTTTTGATTAGAAGATAAAAATGAAATACAATGGAACATATAAAAAATATCTGGAAAGGAAAAATAGATATAATTATTGATAAATGTGGGAGATGAAGCATTAATTAAATTTTGATATTATTACTCAAAATGTTTTATGTAATTATTTGAACCCACAAACATAAAATTACGAATAAAGAATGTATGCATTTTTTATAAAAAATACAACGATCTATTTACATTTTTAGAAACTTTACAATGTACGTTTTGGAAAATTAAATAAAACCATTAAAATATATCACAGATTTTAAAAAATTTATATAATTAAAAATTTTCATTCTCATCTAGTACCACCATCTAAAACAATAAAAAATAAAATTTCTAATAAATCTATTAATATTTATTTAAAATAATGGGTGATCATGAAATTTACTAGAAATTGGTTTTAAAAAAGGTTAGAACAAGTATGGTTTTTTTCATATTATATTAAATGTATATTTTTAATAAATATAGAAAATGAAATTCATAATAATCATGAATAATTTTTAAAATAATCAAATTTTATAATTTAAATTCATAATATAGAACCTTTGAAAAAAATAAATTTTATTCATTCATAAAATATTAAATGATTTTATTTAATAATCACTGGAATTCATAAATAATTTCTAAAGGAGGATCAGATTAATCATTTTGTCACCATTTTCTCCAAATAATTCCTAACATGGAGGAAAAATTCTCATAATTGAGTAGGTCTACTCCCTAATCCCACAATGTTCATATGACAACGTCATTCACACCATTCATGGAATATCATGATATTATTTACATTTACTAATGCCTTGGGATTATATCATAGTGCACCCATTATGAAATGTATAATGAGATCACTCATTATTGTTTGGGTGAACCCAATACGTAGTTGCAAAAATTCTCATAAGGGTTGGAGATTACTCCCCACAAACAAATGTGCAATACAGTGAATTTAAAAACATGGTAAATAGTATTTCATGTAATAAAACCACAAATATTCATGAAAACCATGAGAATCACTATCCCTTTAATAAATAGATATTCATTGGATAAAGATATATAAATATATATATTATGATTAAATTATATTTTCATTAAATTATTTATGTATAAATATATACATTTATAATTTTTTTCAAATATATATATATATATACAAATTTATTAAAATCATAATTATATTGGAATATAAACATGAATCATATATATATATACACACTTATGTACATATATAATAAAATACATTTATATAAAATGAAAATTATATTACGACAAATAAAATATATATATATATGAAATAATAATTATAACATAAACTCATACATATATAAATGTATTTACTAATATGCATCTATTTGATATCAAATTAAAAAAATAGTTTTTCACTAAATGAAACACACACACATATATATATATATATGTATGTCTATATATAAGTTTTCAAAAAAAAATCGAATGAAATGATATATTTATCTCCATTTACATACATATAGTAGTTTGGAATAAAGAAGTCAGGATTTTTATATTAATTTTAAAAATTATGTAACTTGTCTTGATTTTAATATTATTTAAATATTAAATTTAAATTCAGTAAAAATTGCATAGGAATATATTATATTCATTCTTAAATGATCCATATATCTATATATATATATTCATATATTTTTCATATAAATATTTTTTTAAGAAAAATAATTTCTAAAATATAATGACATCTCATTCATTAATTTGTAAAATATTTATAATTCAATAATCAGTCAAAATTATTTTTATAAAATAAATGTTTAGGAATAAGAAATTTTACCTGATATGATACATATGTAAATAAATTGATGGGTTTGTACATGTAGGATTATTTGATAATTATATATTTCTACTGTAATTTATAATATATATTCAAGATACAGTCTAGAATAATACATTGTTAAATAAAAATAATTATCTACAGAAAAAATATATTTTTATATGTTTTAATGAAATTTTTTAAAAAATCACTTACTTATATATAATTATTATATATAATTTATTTACGGGATTGAAATTAAAATATTTTGAAAATAAAAACACCTACCATCAAAAAAAATTATCAATATACTTTTTATCTATAGAAATAATATTTTATTGTGGAATCACTTTTGAATAAAAAATATTATAAGAATAATTTTGAAAAATAATCCCCTTACATTTTTATCATAACAAATAAGGACCTTATTGTTCATTTCCTTTGATTTATCTCACTCCCTCTAACCATACTGAATGATGGTTTGGAATTTTCCCATCCCCATTCCTAGAACTCATTTATACCAACATTCATCACATTTTAGAAAATGTGATGAATTATATCTATATATTTTATTAATGAATACAATAAATAATGATTTCATTCAATTAAAATTTATTTTTTATATTTCAATGATGTTGACTTTTCCTAATTTAAGTGGGAAAACAATGAGTAATGAATTTGACCAGATATCGACAGAAGAATATTACAAGTAATTGAAATCGATTACATTGATTCTTCGTCATGATGCTTCATGAAATATACATTTTTCATATAACTAATCTAAAACCATTGAAAATTTGAATCGTAAATAAATTTATAATATATCATATAATGATCAATGATGAAAAGTATCAAAAGATGAATAATAAAGAACTATCAATATCCAGTGAAGTAGAAAAATTATAAAATGATGAATAAGAAAGGTAATAGAATGAAAATAATTAATTAAGACACCAAAAAAATATCAACATAAATAAGGTTAATGATTATCGAAGATCAAACACCTCATATTTTCTTGTATGTGGTCTTCAACGCTCGCTGATGGTCTATCACATTTAACCATGCTTGGCGCATTGTATGGTGGTTATAAAATAATAGTGCTTCAATACTCTTTGACATTACATGGACATAAGAAGCCATATCTAGTATCTAAAACCTTATACAAAATTTGAATCACCATTTTTGGTAGCTGGTCAATCATCCTTGATCATCCAAGCATATTTAGCCTCATGGAAACTGATGCATTCATACTTTATTTCCATAACATTGATCGGTTCATCCTGAGACCCATTACCCATCTCGATATCAATGCCCTATTGTCTTGTTTATCCCCATAAGAGATCAATCGAACCTTATACAATTTTCGTCAGTAATTTTGATATTCATTTTTTATATATCATAGGAATAATGTTATTCCATCCTACATGTAAAAATATTATGCACTTTTCATGGAACTGACACACCCACATGAGTTCAATAACGTTATAGTAAAATAAATATTGATTATGAATCATGCCATATCTATTTATCATTGAAAGACACCATAAGATATCAAAAATATAAATATAATATAGCATAAATCAAAATATTTCATAAAAACAGTGTTTTTCGAACATTAACTTCATATGAATAAAAATAAGGTATAACTCAAAATAAATCATTTTACTAGGAACAAATCTATGTCTCATATTACAAAGTAATATCCTCTCAATTACCATGTATCCATAGCACTCGAAGCAAGGTAATGCATTTTCCCCAATAATAAAAAGAAAACTAGAAGGAAATGTAATGGTGTCTCAAAAAACCCAATCCATGATATACCTCTCATGTTCCTTGATATTTTGGGAAAAGATATTTACAAGAAAAAAGCTATGTAAATCTACAAAATAATTCTAATCAATCACCTGGTAGAGATACCTCTCAAAAAGAACAAGGCCACATAAAAGGTCATAATAAACACATCATGTTATATGTATCAAAAAACATATGATCGCTACATTGTTTAAAATATAATTCATCATTCACAATTTTAAACAAGTTATTGGATTTCTAAATCACACATCATTTAAAATAAAATTTCTTTTATTTTAAGACATTTATCTTCCACCAATTATTTTCAAATCCTTTCAAAGTTTTATTTCACAAACACATTGCATTTGTTTCAACAAAAATATAAATTATTATTTTTTAAAAACCCATGACATTCATTACAAATCATCCAATCTCAAGTAATACAATATTTTACACCATTTAATTTTACTAATATTATTCTTAAAATAATTATTTCAACTCAAGAACACTTTAACAAAAAATAAATATTTTTTTATTAAGTCACAATCATGATTTTTTATCACACACACCAAATATTTTAAAATCAGTTGTTAAGTGTCTCAAATTTTACATATGACTTGTAATATAAAAAATACAAAACAAAAGGTTGGAATAAGCCATTTTTTCAGTGGAAAAAATAGCCCCAAATTTCTAATGAAACACTATTCATCATGATCACATCAATGAAACATATTTATTTTATAATATTTTAAATCCAATATAATAAATATTATTATTATTGAAAGTTTTTCTGATAGTATATATGTCAAATGAACTCATCCACTGCACCATGATATTTTCCACATTGGGTGGAATTGACTCACATGAAAGGTCCTAAAATGTGTTTTAATATAACACATCTTGATGAAATATATATTTTCCTTCTCATAATATGTTTGAGATGAAAACCCATTTCATAATTATAAAATGAATTAGTACAAAACCATTAAGGTAAATAGTAGTAGACATTCCTATAACATCCTTTATAAAAAAATATTTACCCAAGGGAGAAAATCCCATCTTCATTAATTTGTTAACATCTAAATTAACATGTTAAATTTATTACCATATATTAGGGATTAATAATTTAATAGGTAGTTAGATATACCAAAAAATATTCACTACACATAACATCAAAATCAAACTCACCATTATCACTACACATCTCTATCACCAAGCATTACCATCACTTCACTGAATAACCATTGTCCAAACATCCAAAACCAAAAAAAAATTTAGATGAAATATCACACAGAAACACAACCACATGACCACACCATATTAACCTTAAAATTGAAATACCCTTTTCATATAACCACTTTCAAAATCTCATCCTCCACAATACCCAACCAAATAATCACCATTAAAATCACACATCAATCCCCAATCAAATAAATCATGAAATCCCCTTTCTTATATTGGGAAATTATTTGCATTGGGAGGAAATGAGTCTCTATAATTATTTTAATCACATGAAACTATAATTAATATCGTCTATGTATCAGGATTCACCAAATTGGAATAAGATCACAAGTCAACGTGATTCACATACCTCTCCTAGGTCTCAACCCTAAAAGCATTACCACCAAACATGGTCATTCACATGGCTTAGAGTTCATGATTTATATCATGTGAGGGACATAAAATTCTATGTCATTTCTAGAATCCCTAGGCTATGTAACACACCATGTTCAATTGAATCTATTTCCCTACAATCCCATTCATTCTTCTATGTACCTAAATATGAACTCATCTATATCTCTCTACTATTAGCCTCTAAAATAATTCTTTCACAACCCTCCCTCCAAAGATACCCCTCATTGTGTGATGATTAATAATGTGAGAAAATTAGCCCAGACTCCAACCCTAGTAGTCCTCGGGTTATTGACTATAACAATTTTTTTTACAAATCACAAAATATTGGAGGAATTATCCATTATTTGAATAGAATATTAGGAGATATAATATATCAACCATAATCAACTCCACAAAATATATAAAATATATCGAACTGTCCAAAAATTCATGTATAAATATAACATATACATATAATAGTGTTCAAATAAAGGCCCAAAACAATAGTGATAAAGCAACGACATAAAAACAACTCCAATTTCATGATTTAGAAATGTACAGCAAGGTCAACTAAGTCCTCCTAGAATCCTAAAAATTGTTTTTTATGAACACAGGGTAAGAATACAATCATATTTAGTAGGGACACAAAATTATCTTGTGCACATGCGAAAAGGGAATAAT
This sequence comes from Viscum album, assembly GCA_963277665.1. Lineage (NCBI taxonomy): Eukaryota > Viridiplantae > Streptophyta > Magnoliopsida > Santalales > Viscaceae > Viscum > Viscum album. The sequence continues at coordinate 96,553,678 of OY728160.1, forward strand.
AATGAACTCATTTGAATGTCATAGAACTAAGAAAAACATACAGAGGTATACTAAACAACACCCCATCATCATCAATGCTCACTCACCAAACAACACATCCAGTTAATATAATATAATATAACACACATCAATGATAGGTTACCCCAAAACTACTTTACCACTGATTAACCACTCTCATGCCCCATAAAAACATCATTGAGCTCTCACCTCTTCAAAATATACCACATCCAATCCTTCCCCCACACACATGGGACAAACACCTCAACACATATTTCCTACAGACACATGTTCCTTAGAAAACATCTCACGCACTCACACATGGACCACAAAAAACATCACATATCATCACAAAGATAAATTTCATACAGAATTACCACCCATCCAAATGAACATGGGATACCACAACTCAACTCGATGATACCTAGGATACCACACCCACCATTTAATGCAGTAACAGTTCGCTGTCTATCACACCCTATGAAATAACTATCTCTCTTTGAAGAGGGAGAAGGTTTGAGTAGTTGTCCCACCATCAATCCTCCCACCAGGATGTTGGAAGAGACACCCTTGTATGACTATGCAGGTATTTGACATAGAGTTCTCAATGTGGGTGGGGTGCATATAGAAATCACAAAAACATATAGTGTTTATAAATGTAGTGTTACAACACACAAGTAAATTATATGGGTTTATAACAATTATTAACCATCTCAAAAGAATCAAAAAAATCATGGCCACCTCAATATTCATTAACCAATATGAAAACACAATACAAGTCATAATTAATATATTTATTCTTCAATAGATTTTTTATAGTATCTATTTTATAAATTAACTCCACTTTATCAACCACATTGATATGGGAAAAGAACATTCAACAGATATTTATTTCCTTTTTTAATTACATATTATTTCATATTTATATCCCTTTTTTATATATAAAAATAAACTTGTTAATCAATATATCCCATTACCAATTTTTCAATTAGACATGCCCATTAAAAATTATTAACATGAAATGTTAATTAAATTAATACTTGGGTAGATATAACCGAACCAAAACCACAACATATGAACCAAAACACATCCAACATCCAAATCCAAATCAAATTATACCCACATCTTGTTTCATAGCCTCACTACATCATTGTACCCCACCCACAATAATAGCCCCACTACATAACAATATCACAAAAACTGTCAAGAGAGCCTCACTTCTTAAATCATGTCATCCACTTCCCCTAATGTAAAAAATAGTCACCACACATCACATCAGTCCTAAACATAAAAACCACAAAAAATGAACTCCTCATAACATATATCACAACACAAAACATTTTCTAATTCACCAAAGGGGCATATTATTCAATTTAACTTCTATATTTAATGGTGGTATTATAAAATGCATAAGATCCTAAGGAATCAATATAATTAACCAAAAGTACGTGTCTAAAATTTTGTATATAATATTCATTCAATATATAACAATAAACATGAATTACAAAAAACCATCACTCATATCACAATCCATAACCCCCCAACAACAACAATTCCAAGAGGGTTCATTGCCCATACAATTTACAAAATCATCAATAAATGATGAAAATATATAAAAATTATCACATTAACAATATTATTTTATTTTTATTTTTAACCAATTTTATTATCCTTATTAATATTAAATCAACCATCTCCACAAGGAAAAATAATTTTGTACCCATATCGCTTGATACACAAATAAGGAAGAAAAATTATATGATACTTGGACGGAAGATGAATGACACTTTCTGGATTCCCTAACAACATGGGCACATGTTAAAATCGAAATTATCTTGGGTAAAAACCAATCAACTGAAAAAATATACTGAAATCACATGGGATGATGATTTTGGGTAATCTGGTATTTAAAAGAAGAATGATGTAATAAAAAAGATGATATATATGTCATCATTTGGGAGATATGGTCTGAGTCACACGAATAGATACAGTTTTTGATTTTCCATTAATTGAAGATATGGCCATGACCTATGTTATTATAATTTAAAAACATCAAATTAAATATACAATTTACTTCATTTGACTCAGTCTCAAATACTTTTAAATTTCGAATTAAAACATTTTAAAAAAATGAATACCTCAAAAGGAAAATACTAGATGAACTGGGAACACAACCCATGAGGCAATACCAACGAGACACCATCATAAAAGAAACAATTGGAATAGGCACCAAAAATGTGGAATCTAAAGATGAGGCACCTCCCATGAACAACCACCAGATGGGGCACTGTTGGAAAATAGACCACCAGTGAGACAATACCAATGAGTCACCTCTAGGGTGAAACACTACAAGAGATCCACAACAAGTCTGATAAACCACTAGAGATCCACTAAAATGACAGTACACCGCCATGGTGAGACACTACCAGTGATCCCCCGATATTGTGAGGCACTTCTTATACAAGACACAATTGGCATGAGGCATAGTTGGAATGAGGCACCATTAGAAAACATTGAAAACTATGCATTAGAAAACTCTTGAAACATAACACCATTTTATCATCTAACCTATCCCAAAACACCCCAAACACTCAAGGACACCTCAAACACCATATTTTACACCATGTAATAGACTTTAATATCTAGTCCATTAAACATTATTTTAGTAAAACTGATATTATATGAGAATTAACAAAGGTAAGTAATAATTCATTTTTCTTTTCTCAATTTGTATACTCTTGTATTATTATTCATATAATTATATATTATAAATTTCTATCAAACTCCATTATCATATACAGAAAACATATAAATAATTAAATTATGAATAAAATGCATTCTATTTCATTGATATATAAAAATATTAAATAAAAACCATTTTCTTTTCAATGATTTTAGTATAGACATAAAAACCATTCCATTGAAATATATTTGAAATATTTCCCAAATTTTAAAAAATATATATTACCATTTGAAAATTTCAATTTCTTTATAGGTAGTAAACACAGATCTAAACCCAACAATGATGATGTAAAAATGTAATTAAAATTATTATCCTTGAATAAAAAATTAATTTTTAAAAACTACAATCTTCAGAAATACATATATGACAACTTATATAGAATTTGATATAAAATAAAAATTATAAATATTATATAACAATAGATAGCTCTAAATGTGGTTATTGTAACCTCCAATAACACAATATCAATGATTGAATCCTATATCATAATGTTTCTTTTATGTCCAGTAGAAAAATTTCCATATTAGGTATTATCAACAATTATATATTTAAACCTATTAAGTCGTAAAGGCTAATTATATAAAATAAATATTCAAAAATCAATTTTATGAAACTATCATTCATTTGGTGTTTTGTATCAACATATGACGTCTTTACATAATCTAATTACAATAATAATAATGTAAAATAAGTAAACTTCTTTGATGCCACTATTTTAAGAATTATTTCAATCATGAAGAACAATTCATTCATGTAGGGTTCTGTATGCGACATGTAACTATCATAAGAAACAATATTCTTGTTATTTTATGTTGTATGAAGACTAAAAATTATATTTTCCCTATTCTTTGAGTCCAATACCTTATAATAGTAAAATAAAGTCATTTTCTTTGTTTTATTATCCACACCCTCTATTTTCATGTGGTATATACATGTCAATAAGATTGTATATCATGAGGGTTCTTTGAAAAATTTAATTTTTCCAAATATCATTACCTAGAGGTTTATCTTCTTATCATATCATCTATCCAACTTATATTGTAAATATATTTTGAAAAAATAATCTTCTAATATGCCAATTACATTGTGAGAGTTACAAATACCTATGTCCCCAAATACATAATATTAATAATTTGTATTTGTAATATTTATTTTCAATATATTAGAGTAGTAAATTTTCCAAAATTCACCAATAGCTAATAAAAATGTCTCATATCCAAATATATATATAAATTTTATTATATAACATGGTAAATAGTCAGAAAATGAAATAAAATTAGTAATTCCACAAAAATTTAGAGTGATGACTCTTGTAAATATAAAAAAATTAGGGTGTGGAATTTTACAAATTTACAAATATCTCTAAAAAATATAATCATTTTTTAATACGTAATAGGATTTTCCATCATGAATATAGGCTTTGTACATATTTTTTAAAAATATAAACCATGTGAATAAAAAAAATAACTTTTAAAAATATTAAAAAATATAAATATTTATTAATAAATAATTAGAACATGAAAAACAATATAAATAAGTAATAAATAATCTGGAAATATATAAAAAAAAGTTTGAGGCATAATTTAATTATTATAATATAAATATAAAATACAGGAGAGACATAATAGTATGTGAATGAGGAGATAAGAAATGTAAAATGAATTAAGTGTAAGAAATAATATTAATAACATAGAAGAGTGAATCATGAAGTTCGTACAACATAAAAAATTATTCAATTTCAAAATTATGTTGATATATTTAACAGAATGTCAGACCCATTGAATATCTCTATATTAAAATAGTCAAAATATCATTAAATGGTGATATAGGGATAATGGAATTTATATTATCACTGAATTACATTATTTTTTGAATTTTATGATTGGTAATATCTCTACCAATCATGAAATAAAATTATTTTATTAAATGTATATTTTTAAAAGACATGAAAATTTTGGCTTCTATAAATTAAATCATTGAAATGATATATTTTACATTTCAATATAACATATTTTTAAGGTTTCATAATGCATAGTGAAATTAACAATCCTGAATTGGGATTTTATATAATCTAAGGAAAATAAATATTAATGATAATGGGATTCTATTACAAATTAAACAATTATAGTTCCATATAAAGAATTTTTTTTAATATAATAAGGTTTATATATATTAACTATTTAGAAAAGGGACTTACTCTTACATTTGATGTAATGAATCTAATGTGTCAACTTAAGAAGATTTTGTATTATCCATGGAATCTTATATATTCTAAATTTCATAAAAATCATAATATTTATGCATCACTTACAAGATGTAAGGGTATTGTTTTTGGGATATTTTGTGAAAAAATATGATACATAACGGTCAATATTGTAGATACATAAGGTTCATCTCATGATAATGGAAATATGTATGTTTCATCTATATGGAAATATAAATATATAAGGGTTATTCTTGTATTATATAATTATTTATGAAAAAAAATATAAAAAATATACTAAAACTAATTACCAAAGAAACATAATCCTTCCCCATTAATAGAAACAAGCTTAAAAATCAATAGACTCACATATTTTTAAATAAATTAAAGTGGATTGTTTCATAAAAAATATAAGACCAAATAATGTGTGTGGCCTTATTGGTACCATTAATTGGCATGTTATCCCAAAAAAATAACCAACTGCACCTTTAGTTCGCTCCACCTATCATAATTACAAAACCGACCCAATGTTCAGACAACCGTACAAGATACTCATGTACTTCACCTTACAATCTCATGATTACAAATGTTGTATTCACTCATTTATCAACATCTAGTAAATGTTTCCGCTACATTAATGTGTTTTTGTGTGCACGAAAATATAATTATAATAATCAATAGCTAATTCCTAAGGGAGAACTTTGACAATAGATGTTAAATATCCATTTAATAGGGGGAAATATAGTTTGTTCGGGCATATTATGTCACAATGAAAACCAAAATATAACCCTTTTAAGGCTAATATAAGATAGAGGTGGGCATCAGTTATCCAACACATTTATTCCATGATTTGACATCTACGAAAAATGGTGAACTCTTTCATTATATTCAATTACCATATATATAAAATTTTAAATTATAACACTAATATAATAAAAAAGAAAATTATAATATCCCTAATGATTATTTATTAATAAAAATATAAATTACCCAATATTTAATTACACATTACTCCTCTAAAAAAATTTGATGACCACATGATCCACAACATCTGCATGACATTTAATATATATTAAAAGATTAATCACAAATAACACTATATGTGGGTGAGAACATTCTAATAAATAAGAACAATTTTATAACAAATAAATTTTAGTGTGGATAAGGAAAATAAAATTAATTTAAATGCAAATAACCTGATCAAATAATGTAAATAATGATAATTTTACTGAAATTACATATATTAAATGTCATAAAAATCCTTAACGATCCTCTGGACTCTTATCATCAACAATTTTAAATACAACATATTTTTAAAATAAGAAAAATAGAACTAGAATCTACCACTTAAAATATAAACACACAAACAATAAAACAAATATCATATGGTAATACATTATATAATATGGTATATAATATGATAAATAATTAAGGTCATATTTTTCCAAGAATTAATTTGGAATACCACTGTTATTGCTTTATCATTTTTCATTTAAATAATTTCTATTTCAAAACATATTATATTATATATTTAGACCATGTGACACAATTTATCATAATTAACAATTTAAATACATTTTAATAACAATTATTTTGTATATTAAATAATCATTATAAAGTCAAAAAAATTCCATGCTTAAAAAATTTAAAGAACATAAAATGATAAATAAATTTTAAAAAACCATCTAATATAAATATAAATATACTAAACCAAAAATTAATGCATAATTATTAAATTTATAAAAATAGAATCCAACAATTATCTATTTTATATGTTAAATATTTATATTACATAACAGTTATTTTCCAAATATTTATATTAATATTAATCACCAGAGGAAATTATTTTTATAATAATAATAAATTCCCTTATTACTATACTATAATATTTTTGGATTTACATATTCAAAAATCTCATAAAAAATCATTTAAATATTCATTTTTATTGTAATAATTCAAATAAAAAGATTTCATTTTATGAACGCTCAATAGAATTTCATTTAATTGCTAAAAATAAATTAATATATATTATATAAAATTACAATAATAAATCATGACATATATTTATAATTTAAAAATAAAAGATACTAAAACTATTATAATTTACATAATATTAATCAATATTTAAACTATTAATTCCCTTGTGATTGTGTTACGAAATCCATAAAAATCATCAATGAAAATAAAAATGGATTTCCTAATGTTCAAAATTTAAATTAATAATATATATGTATGGATGTATATATATATAATATATATATATAGTAAATTAAAATAAAGGAATTCATGAAAAATATGATCCCCTTCTCTCTCTTGAAAAATTCATATCACAATATGTGGTTAGATACCCGATCAATCCCGAATCCTTTTCCTATGAAACATACATCATAATAATTTTACTAACATATAGATCCTAGTACATGGAGTGGGGTTTCAACATTATTAAATGTATGTGAGGTTAATAATTTTTATGTTCATTGGTCTTTATAAGCACTACTACCTCTTGGATAATTTGTTTTACCACCACCACATCATGGTAGAAACAATATAAGTTTACAGAGATTCAGAATAACTTATGAAACATACCACATCGTCTTCCATTGACAAATTCAATAGTCCAAGGAAATCTATTTAAAATGGGTAGAATGTGTATGAAACTTTTTGATGATGACGTTGATAATGATAATATAAAATGTTTTTTAAAAACATTATGAACTATAAAAAAATATTTAATATGAGGATAAATATATACTCATCAAACATAACTTAATGGTTCTAAAAATATCTTCTTCCATTAACCTAATTATTACCACTAAATGGAAGAGTTATGGTTGATTAAAAGTTTTAAGAAATGGATGATAAGTTTTTTACTAGAAATAATGTCGATTTTGGGTTGAAAATTAAAAAAAATTACCAAATTGTTCACTTATTAAAATAAAAAAGCATGAAATACAATACAGTGATAGTTAATTTGTTTGATAGAATAATTATTTTTTTTAATTTTATTATTTATATATTAATGATAACTATTTTTTTATGAATTTTTTTCAAAAATTACACATTTCCCATCTTAAAATATCTAAAATAAATAATTGTTTAATATTAAAAGCATTAATCTAGTGAAGTAAAAATAATATTTATATTTATATTTCATAAAATTTATTTATTTTATATATAATTGAATTAATTTTAATAAAATGAATAAACTATTTTTTATTATGAAATGAAACTATATATTTCCATTTGGATATAATTTGGAGTTTATAGATACCATAAATGACAATTGGATTGAATGATTTCTTGTTAATGGTGAATCTAAATTCAATTTTGATTTATTTCAACAAAAATAAGGAACTATAAGAGATAACATGTATAGACACCCATGAATTTTTGAAGCTATTATAATTAGATGACTAGTAAAATATACAATAAGAATGTTGGACCACATGTATAGATGTGATTAAGTGATTATGGTATTATTTTTGATTAATTATGTTAATTTATAACCATTATTAAAACGTATTATTTAATTAAAATAAATATTTTTTCATGTGGATATAGGACATAATGTATTCACTATTTGAAATCTTGTGTTTAATATATAGATTCCATTTTTGAATGTTTTTTTAAGCTTCCCATGACGTATTGAGAGGAACTACATAGTTCAGTGTTTTAGTGTTATGATTAACCTCATATCTTCAAGTATGTTACATCAAGTAGGTAACCTCTAATTGGATACTGATTTGGATAATTTATATTATGGATTGACTATATTTTCCACCAAAAATAATTTGTATCAAAGCATCATTAAAGAGTCAATAATTCAAACATGGTGAGAAACTCATATAGAATTCAAATTTCTATTCATGATATGTATTTTATTTGGTTGTTGTTTAAAATTATTATATGTTATGGTATAAATAGATACAATAGTCAAGATAGGATAGTTATATCAATATATTTCATCATATAGATATCAAATATTGTCGATTATCTCATTCAAATGTAACCATTTTTTTATTAATGGCATTTGAATTATATAAATGAAAATTTTTTAATGGGAATGGCTTCATATGAAAGAGATTTGGTTAAATATAATTTCATTAGATCAAAATAATATCCATTATCATACAATAACTGAAAAAAATTATTGAGACGATAAATATTCATGCAAAGAGTTATGAAACCCTGAAAATATTGAACAATGTATTAGTGACCTGTATGTTGTCTCATATGAGATTATAAAAAGGAAAAGAAACCATTGATCGTACAAATGAGTTTTTTTATTTATCATGGTTATATTTGACCATTTAATGTGAATTTAATGACTGATGTTTAGACTCATTAAAATATATTATAACTACAAAAATTATTTGATGCAATGATAATAGAAATAAGATTTTCCAACATGAAAACCAACTTGATATTTGGTGATGTCATGAATCAATTCTTGACTAGAGATATAATATAGATGAATTTATAGGAACCTTATAAAATTTTGGGTAAATTATGAATGATGTGCATGATCATATCAATTGAGAAGTAAGAGGATATCAAAACATAGGTTTTGAGAAAGGATTTGAGGTATGGCAGTTGGACCTAACATAATATATTGGTATTTTCAAAAGATATTGTAGATCATGAATTATTATGAAATTTTTTTTAGGTATATTTAAAAAAATGAAAAAAAACATTTTCATTAGTTAATAGAATTTTAATATTAACTTTCTAATAAATATCAATAACACCATATAATCCTGGTTGATTTATAATAGTAAATCACTTCAACCAATGAAAGAGAAAATATTTTTTTTGAATTAAGTAAATTGATGATATAAGACGAATTTGGAGGATTATAAGTCTCATGATTTCATGGGGAATGATGTTGTTAACATATGTATAGTAAACCATTTCATCAATTTAATGAATGATGTGAGATACATACCAATGTTATGATAGAATGTAAGTTTCCTGAGATATATTTATAAGGTAGTGTCTCTTAATATATTATTGTAATGAATATTGAAAAATAATATAATTTGATAAGACAAGGTATTAAGGATAATACAATATATGTATCCAATAAATCAAATGAAGTGATATTTTCTAGGTTGTAAACATCAATGAGTCAAGAGTTTCAACCATCCCATCATATACACCTTAAATAAAAGCGCATGTATATTCAATTGTGAAAATGAACAATGAATATTAATTACAATGTTTTCCAAAGTTGAGGGAAAACAATTATTTAGAATCATAAAGGATTATATTCAATTAAAAAATTTGAAACAAAATCCTAATAGATGGTGACTATTCACTGATATGTTTGGGAGTTGTCCCATATCCTATTACATGGAGGAAAATTTTAATTCATGAATTTAATATTTGATAAAACAATGACATTATGAGCTCTAATTATATAATATAAGTCTATTATATTAATATTTGTAATTAAATAGAAGAATATGGTGATAAGGGACATATTTTAGATGTGAAAGTGACAAATATTTGATAATGGTTATGAAAATAACATAAAGGACATCCATAACATCTTTCAAAATAAAGTGGATAAAGATATAGATGGGTTTTAGTTGTAAAATACAATATCATTTGGTGGTTAAGTGATTAAATTTTACTTCAAAAAATATGACATGATTCATGAGGTTATGCTATATAATTTCTAATGAAGTATATTTTAATTTATGTAACATGAAAGAAAAATTTCTTAACAAAAGTCAATCTTATATTGTGGGATATATAATCTTATAGCACTTATATTCTTAGAGACCTAAGGATTCTAGTCATATTAATGTGTTTAAATTCATGAACTATATCTATGTGGATGTCAAGGATGATGAAAAATGAAATGCTATATATATCACAAATCATAAATTATAGATTACATCGAGTAAAACATTTGTTCTTTAATATCTGTTGATGAAATGTGAGTAACCAATATAAGATATGGTTTATCATTAATGTGAATATATTTTTTGAATACGATAACATAGATGAGGAGTAATATGACAACAAAATATAATAGAAAATATTAAATTTAATCAATATAAGAGTACCGGAAGAACAAAAGTTAATGAGAATTTAGGACAAATTTAAATATATGAAATAAAGACTGGTTAATGATATTCATAGAATCTACAGATATTAGGAGGAATTAATGGTAGAACCAAACGTTATGAATAAAAAATATATCAATTTATAATGTGTAGTATTAGATATAAATGATCTATAATTTAAGTAGAGATGTTCTAAATTGGTAATAAATAGTATCACTAGTTTGTAACTAGAAATTAAATTCTACTTTGAACACATGATAGAGAAACAATAATCCTTGGATAGGGTCTACTCCATGTGACATAACATATTCAGAGTTACACATAAAAGAAAATAAATTATCATTGGATTCTAACTAATCATGGGATATGAGTAAATTTACAAATTGGTATATATAATATTAATACATGTGTGTTTTTTTGTTTGAGGGGGGTGATAATTTGAGTAAGTACATTTAATTTCTATAATTAATGGGATTTAAATAAAAAGAATCTATAGTCTTATAAAAAATTCTTTCAGCATGAGATATTTTTTCTACTATCTATTGAATATTGGGCCCATTTGTTATTGATTTTCTCCACTTTGTACATATGGTTATAAATACAACCATTTTTTCTTGATTACATGGATGAGGAGATTTATATTATATTGAATTGATATTCATGGATAGATAAGAAAATGAATTATTATATAAATTGAAGACCCATTTTCATGACATAAATAAATCACCAAAATTTATGAATTAGAAATAGGATTCTTTTTGGAAAGAAGAATGATTCACTTTGGGAAACACAAATCAATTTTTCTACAAGAATACCAATAATGATATGAGAATCACAATTTTTCTCCTAAATGTTGATTAGATGATTTTATATGGTATCTAAATTATTAGGATAAAGGAACTAAAGTTTTTTATTAATATAAAAATTGAGGTAAAATATATCAATCTTGGGAAAATATTTTGGGGGATTAATATTTACACATATAATAAAACATAGACATTAAATATATTCTAAATAGAATATATATGGAATATTTTTGAAGGATTTATGAAATCTATATTTAATAAGTTCTAAAATATATTTTTCTAGATCATAAAATTGACTAACGAAAATTCCAAAATAATTGAATATTAAGCATATGATATTTTAAATATTAAATTTTCATCAATTGAAGGAATCTTACTTTTCTGTAGTGGGGTACTCATGAAGACAATCCACTTTGTGCCCAATTTGTATTATGTATACTACTAAATATTATGATAATAAAAGTTTAAAAAAAATTATAATATGGTGTCTAAAAGAACTATAAGTTATAAATATTAATATTTTATAAAATTATCAATAATATATAGAAATTTTATGTTAATTTTTTTGGGATTTAGAGACCTAAGATAGTGGAATTCATTATAAGTTCACATATAGAAGAAATATAGTTCTTTTAATGTTCTGGATGTAATAAAGAGGTATGTTCTCCACAAATAATAATTATTAAATTTATGTATCATAGCCATATAAGAAATTGATTTATTTGATTCATAGGTTAAAGGATAATGGATGGATTCATAATGGTGGATATTTATTTTTTATAAACATAGTGTAATTAAATATTCTCCAAATAAAATGATTCCCATTTTGATTAAACTCATCTTGTTGAAATACTATATATTCTAGATCGTGCTGAAGAGAAAATTGTTGGAGTTATGGAATTTATACATGAATAGAAATATATCACACATGTTTATAAAAGAGTTGTTATATGGAATTATTGAGAAATATTGTGCCCTAGATGAACAATAGTGAATGAATTAAGATGGAGAAATTTCCTTCTATAAATGAAAAAGAATTTTATTCCTAGATGCTTGAGGTCACCGTAAATTTCCAAGAAATAGTATTCATGTTGGATATTTTTATGAATTTGTAATCCTAATTAATTTTTATATTATTTTTAATTGATATATAATCTCATGTGGATATATTTTTCTCATTAAATTCATTGGTAGAGTATCTTACCTACAAGGGTAGGTAAAATAAAATATTCCATCTTAAAATTGGTTTGCAATGTTTAGTGTTATTGAATCTTTTAATGGACTTCATGTTTTATTTCATATGGTATTTTAGTCAGTGATATGTCAATGAACTATCCTCATGTTTTTTTTGTAACAGGGTTGGAACATAATGTTGACGTAGGGAAATGTAAGAGTACTTTAACTAGTTAATAAATGAAAAGGTTGTTGTTTCACATTATATAGTATATCAACAATCACTGTACAAAATGACGGTAATTATATGAATTTCAACGTCAATGAAGCTATATGAATGAATAATACTTCTATAATTAAGAGGGAAAACATATACATGTCATATGATGAGTTAAATAGATTACATGTATTTAGTCACTGTATGTGATTATAATAAATAGGACATCCAATGTAATGAAATGAAACATTTTTTAATATGTATTAATTATTTAGTGTGAAACCCTTATAGAACATAGCCTTCATCAAAAAAAATTATTTTCATATTATTAATTTTATACAAACATATCATGGGAATATGAGTTTTTATGATAATATTTATTTCTGTAAAAATGGTTAAGGGTCTTCATAGTATAATCAAGTACATTGAATTTATTGGATAAAAAGATATTAGGGTGTCCCATGAGGTGTATATTATGAAAAATCAATCATGTTCACCACCAATGTTTCATTAGAATTTATAATTTTTTGGTGAATTTCATATCCATGATTGTTTGGAATGAATTTTTTTAGAAAAAACATTAACGGTGGATGAAAATATATCATTTAACATTATCTAACAATTTTATGAAATGTAGACAAGTGGATTTTATATTATTTGATAAAAAAATATTTGGACACGTATGATAACTCTGACAAATTTGACTAGTGTATGAAAATAAAACTTTTATCACACATTTCATATTTTACACCATTTTTTCTTATCATATATCATCTTCATTAGTTAATACGAATTATTAATTTTCCATAGTTATTATTAGAATGAAATTATGATATCCTCACAACGTCTTCCATCTTTCTTCTTTCCCTTATATTTATATATTTTAATATAAATAAATCATATAATATAGATTTTGGATTTCATCATGGCATAAAAAATCCCTCTTAAATTTGATCGGTTTTTTAGTGAAGCTGAAGGTGTAAAACATGACTATTGTAATCCAATTTATGAATTTTTTAAACATCACTACATGACACAATATATTTTTTCATTTTCATTAAGTTGAAAAAAATTCATGGAATATTGATTATGGTGTGATGATTAAAATAATCCAAGACTCCTCTAGAGTAACTAGAGGGATCTATTGTGAACATAAACATATACTCCCATAGGTCCTTGGGTTTATTTTTTAGGAAAATGTATATATTTCACTATATCAATTAAATTTTATTTTTTATTTATGTAAAAAAAATCCCACCATCACCATAAATAATAAAATAATGTACCAAAAAACATATTAACAAAAAATATATTTTATGTAATATAATAAAAAATAAGATTAAATAATACAAGGTTATAATCCTTAACAAAATCAATGTAAAAGAAAAATAGAATGTAACATGACTACAATTAACCACAAAATTCTTTGATCATTTAGGTCCTCACCCAGTCTCTATCTTGATCTTATATATATGGGGCATGATAACATCAGGCTTGAGTAAACAACAATACAGAGTAGAATGCAACTTAGAAACCCTTAGGTAATCAAAATGATAGATAATAAACCATATATCAATTAAATATAGAATATATATAATATAACCTATACCTGGGTAAGTATAAACATTATATATAAAAATACATAATGATTAATTAAAAAAATTAGAATAATATAATTATTATTTCATCAATTAAAAATAATATTCATTGGGATTTTATAACATTCTTCCCATGAAATCCATCTATAAGGGAATCCAATTTACATAGGAATAAAATAACTCATTTGTAATTATATTAACAGAATATAATACAAGTGGGGAAATAAAATAACACAACGAATAAAAACATTTATATTTATAATATATTTTTTCATTAAACGACCATTATATACTACATTGATATTGAGGATATCTCATAATCCCATATAATATAGATGTATTTGTCATAGAGACTTTTATAGGTGGATTTTTTGATTCTAAAGACCCATACTCATAGATTCGTTTCCATAAACACACAAATTTCATATTCCATTTATATCTTTTTTAACATCATTGATGTAATGAACCTTAATTAAAAATAAAAAAGAATTATAGAATTAATTACACCGCTAATGTAAAATCAGGTATTCAGATATAGAGAATTATGATAAATAACTTACTAAAAAAATCTAACAAATACATGGGTAATTGATAAATATATTTAATTTCCTCAGCATCACCCAATAAATCATATACCCATGCAATTCTATAAGATATATTATTTGTAATTTTTTTATACACATGGTGAGAAATTAAAAATATAAGAAGTTCTGTGATATAAATTTCTATAATTAAATATTGTAAATGAATTTTTTTAAATAGTAATCATGGAATACATACATTTATGGGACTAAATAATTTTAATATTTATATAATTGACTAAATGATATATAATTCCATATCTATGAAAATAAATGCAAACCAAAATTATAATAATAGAAAATCTCATATAGATGAAATTCATACTTAAAATACCAAAAGATGTTATGAAATTACTTTTTCAAATAAATTTATTAAAATAAATTTATTTTATATCATGAAATAGCATGATTTTTTTGTATTAAACCCAATATTAATATTAGGTTTCATTACGCCTAACACTAGGTGTAGTTTAAGTTACATTGTACACAATGTTTAAATGGATCATGACTTACTATTAAGAAAGTATTATTTAGTATTACAGTTATCACCTAACCATTAGAATGAAATCTATGTAAAGAATGATATATATTTTTAAAATATATTATTCACACATAAATATATAATTAATTATTTTGTGGATAATTAGTAAAAAAATGAAAACAATAGTTATTCCAAAATAAATGGAATATTTTTTGAAAAACTATTTTAACTATAAAAATGTGTTTTAACTTATTATTTAAAACTAATTAGTGGCTAATTTTAATGAAATATATAGATAATTTATTCAATATATATTTTTAAAATTATTTTATCTATTTCCTAGACTGGAGATAATAATTAATCTAATTTTACGCCTAAAAAATGATTTTTTCTAAAAAAATATAGTCTCTTATTCACAATGTTATATTTAAAATAATAATTGAAAAATAAGGAATATTATAATTTAAATAATTATAATTTTTAAAATATTAATATTAAAATAATATAATAGTTTTTTTAATTTGATAAAAATATTAAATTTTTGTGGAACAGTGAAAAATACACAATTTTTATAGGAGCTGCCTTTTTATTTTAAATACTTATAATGTAATGTTATATATATTTTTTAAATAAAAGTTATTCCAAATATATTAATATATATTAATATAATTGTTTCATTTCAATCAATCCCATATTGGTATTGGATATAAAACCATTGAAAAAATTTGAACATTTTGTCATTGAAGAACTGTTTTCTCATTGCATATTTAGGATTGATTTTAAATAAAATTGTATGAAATCATTTAATTAAATATGGATGAAAATTATTATATATTTTGTATCACAATAATTTATATTATCTAACATATTAAACATAAATTTTGACCAAAATTTATTGTGTATACAATAAAAATTAATTACCACGTTTATGGTAAAAAAATGTGTTTATTAGGAATTATACTAAAACAATAAGACTTCCAGTGGCCTATAAAAATTATTAAATCAATAATCCATCCTTTTTTTGGACCATAAAAAATATATTTATTGAGAAAAATCCATTTTTCAAACATTTTTCAGGAGAAAAGTGTGGGCACACCTTTTTCTTTTATAAACATTAATAGTGTTCAACTCACCTAAATTGTAAAAATAAACACTTCTCTTCTACTCTACGAAAATTCGAAAAATTTCAGACAAAAAAATCAATTAAAATATCTTAAAATAACTCTAATATATTTATATAAGACTTATTATGGATATAATGTGAACCAAACAAGGATTTTGGTGTAGATATAAGGAGGATATAAGAATGATAGGTAATCTTATTCTACAAGTGTATTTACTTTATTTTCACCATAACCTCTTTAAATAATTATTAAAACATGTTGGTTTAATAAACTTTATATATTAAATTTAATTATATTTTTTATTTTAAGTGGATAACATAAAAACATCACTAATTATTTTAATGGGTTTCAAAATAATGAATTGTGAGTACTGTGAACCATCCCCTCATGAATTGATATAATTCATTTTTCCATTATAACCACTCCCGATAGGTAATGATGATGGCTATAAAATATTAATATTTTATTTATAATATATTTATAATAATGTTGTAATTATATAATATAAAACTTTTTTAATTTCAATTCCATTGGGGTTATGATAACTTATCTCATGTGAATAGAGGACAACCAGCTTACAAAGCAGTGTGTGTTTATTTTCACTAACGCTTTAAAAGTAAGGTAATAATGATAAATTTTATCAATAGATTTTATATAAATGATATTATTATGATATTCATGGAAAACTTATCATTATGAAGATATAATATGTCATTTTGTTTCCTATATTTTCACTCATTGATAGATGATAAAGTCGTTCATGTATGTGTGGACTACGACCATCAAGAAGCAATGAGACTCCCTATTAATAATAAATACACATGGATGCTATTTATAAGTATATTAAAGGAAATAATATGTTATTTTTTATATTATTATAATTATGGAATCATTTTAAACATTATTTAACATTATTGAATAAAAATCTTTGAATAGTGGAGTAATTAGTCATTTGTACACATTACATATCATCTCAATGATCGTAACATACACTATTTCTAATGTATGTTATGATTGGTTTTTAAAATAAAATTTATGTATAAATATGAAATTTATTTCAAGATAATTATTATGGAGATGATGGAACCATGACCTATGTAAGTGGACCGAAAATAAAAATTCAACACATATAAGAATGACAATGTTGTTATTCCTCGTAACTCGATTTAAACAAATAATTATTATTAAACAGATGATTTTAGTCAATAATATTTCCTAGAGATGGAGCTCGCAGCGGCGTCCCGACGAATCCCTCGATGGCGTAGCACATGAGATCGCGGCGGCGAGCCCCCTCTGTGCCTCGGTCAGAGGGGGTATCAACTCTTCTCTTCCATGGCGTTTGGACCCTTCTTCGTTCTCTGACTTCCCAGAAATTGAAGTTTTCCCTAAGGTACCGAATCGGGTGAATGGTGAAATCCCGGTCTCAATCTCTTCCCTAGAGTTTGCGAAGGCGGTGTCGCGGCTGGATCATACCCTTGTCGCAAGATTCGGAATGGCTCGGCCCTCTGTGGACTGCTTCCACAGGTTTGTCTCCTCCTCCTGGATGCTTCAAGACAAAGTGGTTATTGGGCTGTTGGATTCGAGGCATTTTCAAATACGTTTTTCTAGCGAGGAAGATTTAATTACAGCCTGGTCTTCTGAGCCGAGAGTGGTTAATGGGTTTAGATTTTTCCTATTTCGCTGGTCTTTTGACTTTCATCTTCGTCGTGATCCTCCGACTGCAGCGTTATGGGTTACGCTTCCTGGGCTCGCTTTACCTTTCCAGAATCCCGCAATTCTTCGTGTCATTGGAAATATAATTGGCTGTTTCTTGTGTATGGATCTGCGAACACGGGTTGCTTGCCATCCAGTTGCACCACGAATTTGTGTGGAAGTAGATGTTTCGATAGAGCCGATTGAGTCTGTCTGCGTTGAGGTGGAGGGTGATCTTAGATGGCATCAGTCTGTCCTCTTTAAGTCATGGACGCCCTTCTGTGGGATTTGTCGCCGCCTTGGTCATTCGGATATGCTATGCCATCGTAGCACACGTCGTGGTGAGGTTGGCGCAGCGTCAACTTTTGTTGCTCCTGGCCGAGAGATTGTGCCAGAGATAGATGGACTACAGGGAGCTGCTGTTATTACAGCCGCTGAATATGCACACACTGGGACCCCGTGTGCTGAGGTTTCTTTTCAGAAGAGGATACATAGTGGGTTGGTGAACTCATCGGTTGGAGATGTTTTTAAAAGACTGAAGCAGGATCTAAAGTGCAATGTTGGTATTGAATCCGACAAGGAAAAAGAAATTCCAATTTCAGAATGTGGAAACAGGTTACTAGACAAGGGAGAAGGTGAGAATTTGATGAAGCAAGTCAGCGGTGTATCTCTGGGCAACAGATTTTTAGATTTGGTTGATCTGGACTCCACTGATCAAGGAGCAGCACACTCACAGCAAGTTATGGCTGCAGATGGTGATGAAACGTTTGTCCGTAGTGGGAATGGGGGTTTGGAGGAGGCTGATGGGGATCCTGCTACTCTGATAGAGGGGGAGCTAGCTGAGAACTGCGGTGAGCTGGCTGATGGGGGTCCTGATTTTCTGACACAGGAGGAGCCGGCTGAAGATGATGTTGGGAAACATTCAGCGGATGTTTTGAGAAATACTGATATTGCAGAGCGGCAGAATAGCAGGGTAACATCTTTGAACAAGCAGGACTGCTTAGAGGGAAGTTGCAAGAGGCAGAATAATGAGGACCAGTATCCATGTTTGACACCCAAAGATGGTAACAAGGAATTTGTTCAGGTTACAACCCCTCTGGTGCATGAGGGATCTTTAGTGGCAGGTGAGGGGAATGAGAATCAAGGAGGCAAAGCACAGAGTGTGCTGAAAGAGTCATATAGTGATATTCTCAGAAAAGTGGGGCAAAGGGCTGAGAGTAATGGAGCTTCCACTGCTCCACCGAAGAGGAAACACAGGAAAGACTACTCCAACACACCAAGGACCATTGTAACCAGGTCATTTTCCAAAAATGGAAAGCTGAAAGAATCGGAACAAAAGAAGGGACGACAGAGCAAGGAGCCAATGTCCCCAGCGAAACTACGACTGAGGGAGCAATATATACAAATGCTAAGTCAATATGCTTCACAATCTGAATGGGAGTCGGCAGACCCGGATGAGTTCTCAGAAGGCGGCGGTGATGATGTGTTTGATGTGCTCTAGTTCATGAGGTTGTGAGGCTTTGAGGTTTGCTGTTTTATTTCCTTTTCTCTCTGCGTTTGTACTATCTTTTTTATTAATAATTTTCTACGGGGCTGGGCATTCGGCCTAGTCCTGCACCTTCCTGGTATTAATAAACAGATAATAAATTATAATAAGTAAATAATATATGGTATAGAATACATAATTATGCATTCTAATATATTTATAAAAATATATATTTATTATTACCAAGGTTGGAACTTGTACGAAGTATTTTAATACTTAAGGAAAGTTATTTCTTGTCTCACATTATATTTTGGGGGACATATGTAAATTCAACACTATTTAATTTTGTGTGGTGTATATATAAAAAATTTTCAAATTTATATCATTATTATACTTACTTTATAATTTCTGATGTTCCATTTTATGTTATTCTTCATTGGGGATTACGTTTCAAACGATTATAAAAGTGATAGGGGATATACGTCTCCCTTTTTTACTTGTGAGAGACACATTCCATATTTTACCTCAATTTGATTTATGTTGTCTATAAAAAACCATGAATATATTTTATAAAATTTCATATGATAATTATTTGGATTTAATTATGAATATGAAAAAATCTAATTCATTAGGTTTATAGTGAAAATGATACCAAATTAGTATAAGGTAATTTTTTAATATAATTTCCATGAGAAATTTTTTATATTATGCACTAATCTTATTTTATTGGGTGTATATACAAATCCATTAAGATATTATATATTAAAATTTATTTATACTAAATATATTATTTTTTAACTTTAATTATATTCTCTATTGGGTAATATGATTCAGAGATATAAACATGGTAATAATTTTACGTTATAATATCATCATTTGTCTGGATTTGTTTTGATAATGTTTTAAACGATACAATCATAATAATAATATTATAAAAAATCATTTATTTTAAAATACTCTTTTTATTCAAGATATTATATCTTTATATTTAATGTTCTTCATTCATTAGTTCATAAATTGATTGAGAAAATGTTATTAGTAATATTCAAAATAAATTCTCTCTTTGATCAATATCCATTTTTTCCTAAACCATTATTCAAAAAATGAATTAAAAAGTGTTATTATGATTAAGAATAATTATTTACTAAAGAAGGTTTTACCAATGTTTTAATTATTTAAAAAAATTTAAATGTAATCATCAATTAATTTCTCAAAAAATGCGGATTTGGGTTTTACATAAAATGTGAAACAAATATTAATTTTAATGGGTATATATTAAATGAAATTTCCAACCATCCTGACCATTAATTATTTTAAACATAAATTATATGTCATAGAAGTTAAATAAGTGGATATTTATTTTTAAAATGAGTTATTTTTTTAATACAGGTTTTTTTCAATATGAACATTTTATTTACTCTATGAAATGTTTTAAATGTTTTCTAATGAGTACGTAATATGATATCAAGTAAATTATTAATGAATAGAACTCTAATAATATTCTATGAATATTTAGTCTTTAAAAGTTGTTTTATATGAATGTTTATCTTCATTGTGAAATTTTTTATGTAATTTTTCTTTCATAATTTTTCTCTATAATTTTTTATATCCTTTGATGTAACATATGCTTTGATGGGGATATGATACATAATTACCATTTATATTCTTTTATTTAGTTGTTTATGTTTATGATTGAATCATATTTATGAATCCTACTTCTATTCCATGGGGTTTACCATGAAAATATGGATATTTAACAATGGTTTTTTATAGGTATATTCTTTGATGAAATTATGAAATTATTATAATAACACTCTTATTTTCACATTATATGATATGATGAATTTTTTCAGAAATGAATATTATTTCACAGGATATAAAATTAAGAATATTGTATGGTGTTATGGAAAACATACATATGATATTAATTATATATAGGTTATGTAATATAACTTCTTCAGATGCTCTGGGAAATTATTTATAAATAATGAGATGAAAATAATTCGAATATAGAGTGAACATGTTTTAGTATGGTATATTTTCCTCTATAATGGTATTGGGAGTGAAACATGACTTCTATCATAGTAGGGGTGTTAACCTATTAACACTACTATAACATAGGTAATGACCCTCAATTACTATGGATATTATTTTTGATTTCCATGTTTATGCCCAAAATATATGTCTTATGAAAATGTTATGATCTCGTAGGTCATGTTATTTTATTCCCCTATGATTTATTTCTTATGAAAATCCAACGGTTGTGACCTGATTCAATATTATGATCCATCATATAGATGGTGTTATGTTGAATTTTTTTCTCATGTTATCATGCCCTTATTTTCATATTATGATTATGTACCTCCCATGTTTACCCTTATTGAGAACCAGATCTCCCCCATTCAAATGATTCCTCCCCCATGCTATGAATAAAGGTTTTATATGTGGTTTGATTATGAAGAACAAACATAGGGAATATCATTATGGGTTACATTGATGATCATTACCCAAACTAGAATATTGTGTTCCTAGTCTCCAAATATAATAAACAAATATGGTTATTATACATTTTCCATTATAATTTATTTAATATTCATTTAAAAAGATTTAATATATATGTATGGGAATTCTAGTTCACTATAATACCCTTAAATTTCAACAATATATTAACAGGTCCATTTATAGAGACTTTAAAATACAATATATAGATGTATACAAAAAAATTATAAATTTTTTCTTGAGAACATTCAGTGTATTGAGGGGCTACATAATCTAAGACACACCCATTAAATGACAATGTCCAATGTATTCTCTATAACAGTCAACAAGACAAGTCATGATATTCCTAATGGGACCTTTTGAAGAATAAATTTTTTTGTCTAGATAATGAAAAATACATGATTTTAATATAAATTCGACATGAATTGGTAGTAAGTAATCCAAAAGAATTGAAATACGTCCCTAGGTAAAAAATAAACATTCCTTCTAGGCGAACGTCATGGAATTTAGATTTTTAAAAATGTTATATTCAAACAATATAAGGTTTTGAATAAATAGTTATGTCAGTGATGGAATAACAAGATCACAATCTTTCAAGGGTGTAAGGCCCCAAGATTTAATATTTAATTATATCCTAAAAGTAAGTCAATAGCTTATACTGCATTCCACACTAACATGGATTTCGTTATATGCGAAATTGAGATTCTGCGAATAAACACATTAGTATTATAATTATTTATTTGATATATTTAATTATCAATTAAATAATGTTATATAAATAGTAACAAATAAATTATATTATTATTTATAATTTTATCACATAAATAAAAAATATTTATAACGAGATGTATATGTTTGGTTAAAATAGTTATATATTTAGATAGATTATTTTCTTAAAAGAATTACTTTTTATGTCCTATTTTGAACAATAATTTAATAAATATTAGACTCTCATAAAACATTAATTTGTTAATATAGACTATATTTTTGGATTTGGAGTATCAAAATTACATTATGGTTATTTTTTGTTATTTTTTTGAAAACATTCAATTTTTTTGTGAATAGTGAAATAACACCACATTATTGTTTAAAAACGATATTTTATTTAAAAAAATATTTATTTTATTTAAATTTATTATTATTCAAAATAGATACATAATATATATATTAGTTCAATGTAATTAATTGGAGTCATTTTATATTAAGATTAGATGTAGAAAATTTTATTGGACTTTTTAACGTCTTTTACGAACCTTCTAGGAACATTAGAAACTTTTTATTGAACGTAATGTTACTGATTCAATGAAATGAATTTCAAAAATTTGAGAGACACCATTGAAATCGGTAAGTAAAATTTGGTTCAATAATATGAAAATAATCCTTGGTGAATAGTAACATTTTGAATTTTATTTACCACGGTTAAAATTAAATATAGTAATTAAAGGTAATAATGATATTATAATTACCCTAAAACATGTCTCAATTCAATTTGATATGTTTATTTCTACCAAAATCATACTTAGTAATAATATATGGTCCTCCTTGATCCACATGGATTAGATTAGGACATTTATTATTATTTTATTTAAAAAATGGATAAAAGTGTAAAATTCAAATTTTAATAACCAAAAAATTATTAATATATGGTTATAAATAAGATAAATACCACTACAAATATTTTTAGAAAGATAAAAATATTTCCTACATAATAGTATTTTGTTTATAATATTTAAACGTTATATAATTAGATTTATTTATGACAAAATGATGATGTCGTAACTACCACATTAATGATAGTGTAAAATAATTTATATTTTAAATATTAAAATAAATGTAAATTGAGACTTTTTAGGAATTAAAATAATTTTATATGTTAATATAACATGTTAGGGTTGATTAAAAATTAATTTTTCGATGTGGTAAAGTTGTTATGAATTTCTAATA
Source organism: Viscum album (assembly GCA_963277665.1). NCBI lineage: Eukaryota > Viridiplantae > Streptophyta > Magnoliopsida > Santalales > Viscaceae > Viscum > Viscum album. The sequence goes on from OY728160.1 coordinate 96,578,296, forward strand.
AAACTAACAAATAGTGTCAAAATTTACATAAATTGGTTTTTAAAACAAATATTATATTATTAAATTATATAATATTCTTAAAAAAAATGGTTTAGTTAAAGTACTTATATAATGTTAGATATGTCAATAATGAATAACTTTGGGTTCTATTGGATTTTTATAGTTTGTTTCTTAACCATTTATTATAACCAAAGAAGAATACATGGTAAAAGATAAACTATTTAACTAAGAGTTAAATCTAAAAGATAAGGTCAATATGGTGACATAAACCAGTCTAGAACCTATTGGTTGAGATTTTTTAGACCTATTACCACCTTATACTGAAAATAAAATATTTTGGATCCATTAGAAACCAATAACTATTTATAATAAAATAATATTTCCAACTTTTTCAAAAGAAACCCTTACCTCTCTTATAAATGTGTACTTCACATTCTCTAAATATCAAAATTCCAATGCCATTTTTCTCGGCCAAACCTGGCTCAAATATTCATCCCACAACCCCCAAATCAACTTATATACCTTAATTTGATCTAAATCCTTCCTAATGAGACTTTTTTTATCAAAATCAAAACGATGAACCCAAAGAAAAGGTAATAATTTTGTCACTTATTTCAAAGTACTTTTCTTATACCACTTCTTTTATATTTGTTGTTTTCATACCAAAATAATAACTCTAGTACCTTATACACACATGGAAGTTATTATAAAATGCTACAAACATATTATTTATTCTATTCATCATAAGAATGGAAAAGTCACAATACATGCATATGTATGGCTTACTGTCTCCACTTTGTACTGCAATTTGTTATTCAACCCTTCATTAATTTGATGAGTATAATAATGAGTATAATTTATTTAAATAATAAATATAGCATTTAATTTTTTTTTATATGATATAACAACAAAGTAAATAAGATTTTACAACCAGTACAATTATATTTTTTTCGTTCGTATGTACGGATTATCGTCTCCACGAACTCTATGAGATTCATTCTTTATAATAATCGTTCAAGAATAATTTTCATTTTCTGAATATAGATGAGGTTTAAGGACTTAATATGTAACATATAAGGTAAATAAATAATATTAAATTTTCATATTTACTAATATTTGCGAATTAAATATAAATTTTACTTTAATGGGGATGATATGTTCGATGGCGTACCTGATATCCAATAACATGTTTCATTGAAATCATACGTTCCACAATAATGATGGGTCATACTAAAAAATTATAATATAATATTATTATTAATGATAGTTAATGCCAATATGTTTCATTAGAGGAAATTAATATAACTAACCATATTATGATTAAACACGTTTCTTAAATGTTTTTACATTTATCCAATAAAATTTAGAAGATTAAAATATGAATAAATCTAATTTTAAAAATAAATAATATGATATTCTTTAAAATGCTGATTTACCGCCATTTAATGGATAATAGACTTTAAATCTATTTTTCCCCTTTTATATGTTCTATTTGACAAAAAAAATTATTCTTTAGAATCGGGACATAAAAATTTACTTTGGGTAAATGTTTTGTTTTCTTCCTGATAAAATTCATTTTTAATGAATATTGAAAGATATTTTATTTTAATTCAAAACTGCCTTTCAATCTAATTTACCTATATAGTCATATTATCTTTTTAAATTGTTTTAATGTTTAATTAGATTATATTTTTACCATTTAATCCAATTTTGGTCATTGGATGTAATTTTACATTGAAGTTGAACATAAACAAGTGTCAATCATTGAATAATTATTACTTCCTAATAAACAGTATTTTGGTTTTTTACAATGAGAATAATGTTTATATTAATTAATTTAATCATCTATTTTTTTTAATTAGGTAAAATAGAAATCATTTCTTATTTCCTAATATCAAATATATAATATGCGGATTTATTTTTATTTTTTTGAAAACATCCATTTGTTATGAATAGTGAAAACATTGAGTAGTAGTTAAAAATATACTTTTTCATTTAAATAAAATATTTCCACTTCTCTCACTTGAATTTCCAAAATCCAGCTTGCATGGTTGTTATTAGTATGTAAAATATTGTTCAATAAGTTGATTTTTTTTGGTGAATTGTAACTTTTGACTTTTATTTACCGTGATTAATGATAAATAGGGTAATTCAAGGTAAATATAATAAAATAATAATATTAAATTACCCTAAAATATGTCTTAGTCATATTATATGATACATTTCAGAACATGGTCTTCCTTGGGTCGATTTTGGGACCCCATGGAGCCACATAAAAATGATAATGGAACTTTATATTAATTGATTTAAAGTAATGAAAAAAATTACATAAACATATATCTTTTAGTAAATAAATTCTTACATAGTTTTTTTATAATTTATCTTTTCGACTATAAATAAAAATTTTAAATATAAAAATATTTCATACATCATGGTATTTTTAATAATTTTTAGACATAAAATAAATAATAATATTTATTACATAGTAATGATGTAGTGATACCTCATTAATCAATAATTTCAATAAATAAGATTATAAAAATTAATAAAATAACAAAAACATATCCAAATATTATTTTATTATCTTATTTTGAACTTGAGTCATCTTATCTTTGACATTAATCAGTTTTCAAGTATTCTAAACCGAATATCATTATATAATAAAATATTATTTTCAAACATTCCTAAATAGCCCCTCCTCCCACTTATAAAAGTCCCACACCTCTGACCCATTACTCACACCTATAAAGCACCTTGGATCAACAAAAATCGGCCAAAATAAGCTCTAAATATCTCCATTTTCCACCTAGATGCCTTACCTTATGTAGAAGACACTTGATGAAATTCTTTTGGTTCAAACTAAAGGGAGTTACCTGATTTAAATGCAACATATTCTCTGATGTTATTTTCTTTTATATTGCTTGTCCAACCCCCTAAAATCTATTTATTCCTTTCATTTATAACAAAACCAGTAAAATCATGATACAAGGAATTTTTTATGAGATGTATTAGAACAACACATACACACACCTCAATCTAATTGGTAAAGAGCATACTTATTCTGAGGACGATGAACTACTAACTCATGAAACAATGATTGTTCAACATTTTCCTGCCACCTCTTATAGTGTCCATTAATGTGTAAATACAGTAATTTTATATGAGGAAGTGTGAACTACTTCCCCCAAAAAGTGATATGACTCCTTCATGAAATACATGTAAAATATAATGTATGGAGTTAATTAAATTACATAACATATATATTATACTATAATTATAATATAACTATGTTTTATTATGTTTTTATTACATTAAATATAAAATATAAATGAATGTAGCGTTCATGCCTACGTATGGATTACTGTCTCCATGAATTGTGTGTTTCATTTCTTACCTCCTAATGATATGTAATATTATAAATACATATATTCTAGATATATATGATATATATGAAATCTAAAAAATTAATATAATTCTGGAGATAATGGAATTTTGACCACATGGAAAATTTGTATTTATAATTTCATTTTGACTAAAGATTCCAACTGGGAAAAAATGTCCGATATGAACTCAAATAATTAACTTATTGGTATAGCAAGGTAATAAGTGATATAAAAGGAGTAGTAACCAAGAAAATGTTTCTTAAGGAATTATAAATTAACTTATGTTTATTATTCGGGAATAACACGGAACATACGAGTCAAGTCAGACATAAGGTAAGAGGTTTTTTATCTCACTTTTAATTCTGTGAGATTTCAATTGTTCGCCACTTATTTATTGCTAGTGATGTATTGTGTACTACCATTTGATATATATATTGACATGATTATATTTATATTCATGTTATTCGGTGATTCATTTGGTGGTTATTAAAATTTTCTATTATGACCCTATTAATTATATCGTAGTAAGGGGTTTTCATCTCACTTTTTATTTCTGAGAGATTCATGATATATTTTATACTATTTCACTTTGTGTGGTGTATGTAATACCTATAATTTTATTCATTGTTTAATTTAAATTAATTAATGGGTATTTACATCATCATTGTATGATCCTTATTTTATGTGGTGTATGTTTCATAAGTTACCAAATTATTAAGGGAACCTTTCACCATACTTTTTTAGTGAATGACTTCTTTTATCTCATGTCTTCTTAAAACCATTTTCTAATGTAGTGATATGTTCTTTTATATCCTTATTTATATAAATTTTATGACTATGTGATGAGATACCATTTTCTCTTTCATCAACCCATTTTCAGAATTTTAATGTTACATCATTAGGGTATCGAATTTTTGAAAGGGGGATACTTAACCCATTTTCAATTATTTGGGTTAAACTTATAATTCTTTATTATACCATGCTATAAATATGTTTGAATGTCCTATTATTGTTTTATACATAATATCTAATTATAGTGGGTGTAACATTATTTCTTACGCATAATTATGTCATTGATTTGTCCTTAATCTAAGGATACAATCGTTTTAAGGGACTTTGTCTCAATTTACATTCCATTGAGACTTGTTTTTTGTTATACACCAATTCACTTTCATATGGTGTATATAATTCCATTTTAATCATTATACCATGAATCTCCATATTTTAAATATATTATAAGTATTTTTTAAAGTTATTCTACAATTATTTTTATTCAAGTGCTTTCTCAAGTGATAAGGTATTCTTCAACTAAAACAATGTTTTAAATGTTTTAATGATTTATTCTTCTAAATATTTTTCAATAATGTCTATGTTTTCAAAATGGTTTTAAGGATTTATTTTTATAGACATTAATGTTTTGAAATGTTAATTACTTTAATATTTTCAATGTGTTATGGTAGACAGTGATTAAAAAATTTCTTTATGAATATTTTTAAATGGTTTTTAAAATATTTTGATAAATAATTGATTATGTGAATTAATTGAAATGATATAATGTGATTTCAATGTAGAAATGTTATCATTAATTTATACTTGTTTTATAGGTTATTAATATGTTATGGTTATTGGGAATTGTTTAGGTATACTGGTTGTTCTGTGATAAACCTAGTCCTGGGTAATGTGATGGAGGTAAACATTAATGTTTCTCATAAGAGATTTATAGAATATACAGTGATGGGTATTCCATGTGTAAATCTCTATGTAGTTGTGAAAGTTACAATGTATTTATGATATGGATTCCATAAGTTACCTTTATGATTTATGATTTCTATGTGTTATTCTTAATTCGTATGATTTCATGAGGTATTTTAAAGAGCTTATGTTTTGTACGTATTGATGAACTAATATTTCCTTTCATTATTATATAAACCGTACTGATCTTTTTTTGCTCATACCAAGTTTTTGAAATCTTTTTTCAAAGGGTATAAGGAAGGGACAGGGAAAGGATGAACTCAAGAATAATTATATAATGAAAAAATTATTCTTTAATTTTAAGATTTTTTATTTTATGCAAAAATTGATACTGAGTAGATGTGTCTACATTGTAATTTTTGATGTTTATTGTAATTATTAAGTATTAATTCCTTAAAACCATAAACGTGAAATGATTATCAATGTGAATTATTAATTTAATTTAATATTATGTAATTTTTTTAAGATGGGTTCTTATATAATATCATTTTGGATATAAAAAAATGCATTCTATCAAGAACAAACATGACTTATGTAACAAAACATATAAAGCGAAATGAATCAGTTAACACCCGAAACAATGATACTACTGAAATATTACATACAATTAAATATTATAAGAACATATAGGATATCATATTTTTGTATGTGGTTCTTTTATAATTTAATTACACTTTTTTAACTATTATACTAGAGGTTTACGTACACTCGACCAAGGAAAAGTACAAGGTAGGGGTTAATTTTACAATTTCTTTATTATCTGAGGTTGTTTACATGAGAGTATCTACTGGGACCTCTTTATCATCTACATCTGTGTTTCTTAAAAATGTATTTCACAACATTTTTAATCTTTACTAGAATATAGGATAAAGTTATTTATACACATGTTTAAATTTTGCTAAAATGTTTTGAAATGAATATTTCATTAATTTTCCAAGCAAGGTACTTTATTACAGTTTCATCAAATTAATTTATGATGGGTTTTTAACTTATACAGAGGGTGTGGCTATTTTCCACCGTTATAACACCTTCAATTCTTCCCTTACAAGAATATATAAATATTTTCAAAATAAATATTTTCTATTATAATTAAGTGACATTTAAATGATTTCAAAGTAGAAAGAGATATTTTTATTCAATGGGTTTGATATCATCTATGTCAACATTTTTTTATGGATTTTACAATTGTTTGAAGATGATTTATTATTATACAATCTTGAATATAGTATTGAAGGTTTTGTGAAATGAATGATTTTGGATGTGTTAATTTTATAACATTCATGGTTTATGGTTAAAGTATTAATGTTTTTTATGCTAGTATTAATATGAATGTTTATGTTATGTTTCGAGATTTTCATATGAGGAATTCATTGGACTAAGTAAGTGATAGGTGGAGACCACTATAGCTCCCCAATGCATTAGTAGGACTCATTAGACAAACTAGTGACATGGCGCAAGGCGTTGACAAAATATTATTTGTAGTTTTGGAAAGAGGCCTTGAATATATAGTTATGATGTCTGACATTATGAATTTAAACATTAAGAAATTAAGTATTGATATTACATTTGATTATTTGACATGTATAATATCCATTTGAATAAGTAAATGGAAATATTTGATTTATATTTTCCATGTTATTCTGATGTTTAATTTTGAAATTCTTTTGTTTTAGTATTATTCATTTCCTTCAACGATTATTCTTATTTTTGAATTTTTATGCTATATTGGTATCCTTATTGAGAATCGGATCTCACCCATTTATTTTATTTTATTTATCCTAGAATGTGATGAAGTATATTATGATTCACTGGTAGAGATAGGCTTTGGGATATGAGTGTGTTCAAAGGAGATGTAATATTTGTTTTGTAATAAGGTAATGTAATAATTATGTACGTATCTATTACTTACTAGGATACTAAACTAATCTGTATTTCGAGACATGATCTCTTGTGATCATTCCAATTCTATTTAATAATGCACTGAATCTGGGTTACATGTTCTGGGGAATTACAGTTAGTATCAGAAGAACATTAGTATAAACACTGGAAATAAGATTTAGAAAAACTATTATTTGATAAAATTATCCTAAGATAAACATTGATGATTTTTATAGAAGAACTTCCTTTAATTTTGGTAATGTTGTGATTTTGTGAGTTTTCCAAGAAATACAACAATGTGTGGATACAAGAAGGTAGAGTCGGCTCTGGTATAGATGTACCTAGGAGTGAACACTCCGACAAAGTGTTTCAAGATTTACCCTGGATATCTTGGTATGTAAAAATGGGCCTTGTTTCTCTATTGGTTACAGCACTCCTGGGGGATATGATTAAGATATTTCACATTTTCATTACAAACAATTATGAAAGATTTATGAGTAATTACTTCCACAAGGAAAACAATTTTTATGATTATGAATTATATTCATTGGTTGTTCAAGTAATTCTAGGTATTTTACTAGTTTCGAATTATGAATTTTGATTTATAAACTTATCTAGTATATAACATTGTTTATAAATGTTGCCTAGTTGATGGAATGAGAACTCCAACAATAAGCATGATCTAATGATTAAGAAGAATCATATCTTCCATGGTCTTAAGCAATCATTTAGAAGATAAATAGTTCCCCACATATTCTAATTATATAAAAAAATTGTATCATATGTTAATAAGATAAGTAATGAATTCTCAAGGTCCTATGGTTCTGAAGGGATTCCAGAGAAGAAAAGAATGGTAGAGAGAATGTTTGATAAACGGAAGAAGGGATAGAATGATTTTTCTACATTTGATAATTGTAGAAAGAGTCACATTGGTAAATTATTAAAGAGAACTAGAGTTAGTTATAAGTGTAGTTAAAAAGGAAACCAATTACATTATTACCACGAAAATAAAATGGTTTCAAATGTACAATGTTTCATATGAAAGGAGTCCGGACACTACATAAATCATTGCCCCAATAATCAGAGTATAACCCAAATGATTTAATTGGATAATAATTATGTTATCATACTACCGGAGATGGAGAGGAATAATTAGTGCTCTTATATCTTTATTAATGAATTATTTCATTTGAGTGTTGTATTAGTGATGTACTTGTTATATTAATTATGGAAATAAATAAGGATTGTACTTTGATACTTTTTCATTGAGGATTTGATATTACATGGTACTAATAAAATTCAATCAATAGCAAGTTAAAATTTTTGGAAAATACATAGTTGAAGGAATTTTAAAACTTAATATGGTCTTGATACTGAGGTTGTGATTTTAGAATAAGAGATGGTAGATTTGTATTAATTATATTGGTTATTATCTACTACATTGGAACTGATTAATGGTTTTCTTATTTCATTATTATTTGAGTATTCAAATTTTTTAGATAAATGGAATATATCTAGTATTTTCAAAAGACTAAGGGAGAAATAAAGCAATCAATATGGTTGAATCGTTATTTAGGTAGTTACCATTTTTAAGAAAATACATGATGAACCTACTCAAATGTTATTATGTGTGGAAAATTGATCATTTTTATGTTATGTTGACATTCAATATAAATTTTTGGACTATGAGTTTGGACACATGTATTTTGGACAAATCTAATGATTGGAATGTATTAAGTTGGACATTGGATACTATGGTTTAAGGTTAAAACATTTATTAAGATTTCATTTCGATTTTTTATAAAAATGACACCCCGAAGTTTGGACGACATAAAATCGCGTCCCACAAGTCCGTGAGACATGAACTCTCAACCAATGGGATACAAGGGTGAATCACCTTCCATTGGAATATGTGTTATCCTAGATTATGCAATGTGTCTGTTTTATTTTATATAATAGATGAATTATAAATAAATTTATTATGAAACCCAATATGATTATGATAAATAGATTATTTTTGAGTTCTATTATCATTTGGAGTGAATGTTGAGTTTGGGGTAGAAATTCGTTAAAGAATAAAACTATACTTGTTAAGTATTTTTTTCTTATTCAATTAAAGAATTATTTCTATTACATTAGGGAAATGATCTTAAATCCAGAAATGGGATATCATAATCCCTTGTGTTTTGATGAACCAATAATATTTTAATTCATCATAGAATTATTGCTTTGAGGCCCTCAATTTTATATTTATAGTTCACTTGATTATGACTAATGACCTCAATCACTCCATATAAATATATATGTTTTTCCTATAATTATTTTTCTCAAATTTACACAAATGTTATCTTATTCAAAATCCTAATTTGGAGGTGACTTTTTCATTTCCCTTTCCCTCCTATAATGACTAAATTTTATTAAAGCCTATTTCTGACGTGAGTTTTACACAAAGGAATGTTCTATTTTTTAAAATTTTATATTCAAAAAACAATTTAAAATTGAAGAACACAATTTATTGAAGTTGGGAAAAATTTAACACCCAGATATATCTCAGTATGTATTGTCTATAATTTAATTCAATAGCTTATACTGCATGCATCCCCGACTTCGCTTGTAATATATATAATATTGAGTTTCTGCGAAACAAGAAATTAGTATTATAAATATTTAAATGATATATTTTTTATCATTCAAATATTTTGATATGAATAGTATCAAGTAATTTTTTAATTTATAATGTTTCATAATAAATAAAGAATATTTATAATGAAATTTAATGTTTTTGTTAAAATAGATATATATTTTGAAAAATTATTTTCTTAAAAGAAATAATTTTTATGCCCTTTTGTGAACAAATATAAAATTAACATTAGACTCTCCTAAAAATTAAATTTGGTAAAATAGACATAATTTTTGTATTCTTAATATCAAAAATAACATAGGGTTAATTCTTGGTATTTTTCAGAAAAAATACAATTTTATGAATAGTGAAAAACACTGCATTATTGATTAAAAAATACTATTTTTAAATAGTGATTTATTAGATTTAAATTTATATTTTGTATAAATATATATATAATAACATTATTAGTTCAATTAAATTTTTTAGAGTCATTTTATAATAATATTAGATGTGTAAAATTTTATTGAACTTATTAACATCTTTTACCAACTTTATAGGCACATTTGAAAATATTCATAAAACATAATTTTACCACATCTGCTAATGAAATTTCAAAAATCAAAGATACATGGTTGACATATTTATGACTTGTGTTGTTCAATAGAATGAAAATTATTTTCTGTGAATATTAAATTTTGAATTTTATTTACCACGATTAATAGTAAATATAGTAATTAAAGGTAAAAATGATTTTATAATTACTAACACATGTCCTAGTTCTATTGGATATGTCTATTTTGACCAAAATATACCTTAATAATAAAATTTTATCCTCTTTGATCTCCATGGAATTGATTAATACATTTATTTTTATTTAATTTAAAGAAGAGTTAAAAGTGTAAAATAAAAATAATAATAATTAAAATAATTTTAATATAAAGTTATACATAAGATAAATTAGACTTTAAATGATTATTACAAAGATTAAATTATTTCCTACACAATGGCATTTTATATATAATGTTTAGACATTAAATTATTGAATTTATTTATGACACAATGATGATGTAGTAATTAACTTATTATTGAATGAGTAAAATAATTGATATTTTAAATATTAAAATAAATGTTAACTGAGACTTTTGACACATTCCACGAATTTTCAAGGTTAATATATCCTATTAGGTTTTAATAAATAATTTTTTTTCAAATTGATAATGTTATTATGACTTTCACAAAAATAAAATGACAAATAGTTTCAAAATTGACACAAATGAGTTTTAAAAAAAATATTATATTATTAAACGATATATTATTCCTCAAAAAATTTAAGGTTTGACCAAAGAACATATATAAGGTTATATATGTCAATAATTAACCACTTGGGGTTCTCTTTGTTTTTATAGTATGTTTATTAACCATTTATTATAATAATATCAGAATACATTGTAAAATATAAACTATTTAACTAAAAGTTAAATCTAAAAGACAAGGATAATATGCTGACCTAAACCTATCCAAAAACTATTGGTTGAGAGGTTTTGGACCCATCCCCAAATTAGAATCGAAAATGATCCATTTGGAGCCAATAGAAATTTAAAATTATTTTATAATAAAATAATATTTCATGCTTTCCCTAATGTGACCCTCACCTCTCTTATAAAATGGTACTTTCCCTTATCTCAATATCACACCTCCAATGCCATTTGGATCGGCCAAACACTGATCAAATATCTTCCCAACTACCCTTAATTTAACTTATATTCCTTAATTTGATCATAAAGAAAACTATAGAACCCTTTTGATCCAATTAAAAGGAAGCACCCGAAGTAGAGGTAATAATTTCATCACCTCATTCAATGTTCTTTTATTCTTCCACTTACTTATTATTAGGTTTCTCCATACCAAAATAATTACTGTAATTATTCATAAATACATTGATATTATTATATATATGTTACAACCATATTAATTATTTTGTACATCCTATGAATTACAAAGTCACCATACGTGCGTATGTACTGCTTACCGTTTCCATGTCATGGTGTAGTTTTTTATTCAACACTTAATTATTTGTATGGGTATAATAATGAGTAAAATTAATTTAAATAATAAATATAATATGTTTAATATTCGGTATATATGATACACCATAAAATTACAAATGATTTCACCATTAATATAATTATATTTTCGCCCGTGCATATGTATAGATTATCGTCTCCACGAACGCGATGTGATTCATTACCCATACTAACCATTAAAGAATAATTTTCATATTATGAATAAATATATTGTTTAAAAACCAAATATCAATCTAGATATCAATAAAATACTTCAAATCCATAAAAAACATTACTTACGTAAGAAAACATATAAAGCCAAAAAATCACTTAACACACAAAACTTTGATGCTACTGAAATACTATTAACAAGGAAATATTAGAAGATATTAGAAGATATCGTATTTATGTTTGCAGTTCATTTATAGTTTATTAAAAATTATTAAACTATTATATAGGATGTTAATTTACCATAAACCATGGAAAAATAAAAGGTAAGAGTTAATTTTACAATTTTTTTACTATCCGAGGTTGTTTATATGTTAGTATTTACTAAGACCTCTTTATCATCCACGTATGTGTTTCTTAAAAATGTATTTCAAAAAATGATTCTATTTACTAGAAAATGGGTAATTTTCATTTATTCCCTTGCGTTACTTTTTATTAAATTTTTTGAAAGGAATCATTCCATAATTTTCTAAAAAAGGTAATTTATGACCATTTCAATAAATTAAAGTTAAAATGTTTTTTAAAATTATACAGTGGGTGCTGCTTATTTCTGCAGTTATAATGCCTTTGATTATTCCATTACATGATTATAATCATATTTTCAAAATAAATGTTTTAGTTTATAATTATGTGACTTTAAAATAATTTCAAAATAGAAATAGATATTTCTCTAAAATAATTTGGATTTCATCTATGTCAACATCAATTGATGTATTTTACACTTGTTTGGAGCTCATTTTTTATGATACAATTATCAATATTATAATGGAGGTTTTTTTTATATGATTGACTTTTGATGTGTTATTTTTATACCATTCTTTTTTTATGGTTAAAGTATTAACATTTTGTATGCTATTTTTAATACGAATGTTTATGTAATTTTTCCACCTTTTCATATGAGGAATGCATTGGATGTAGTAAGTGATGGGTGGAGCCCTCTATAGCTCCTCGATGAATCAGTGGGTCTCTTGAGACAAACAAGTTTCTCGGAACTGGGCCTTGAAAAAATCTAAATTTTAGTCTTGGAACGAAGCCTTGACTATGTGGTTATGATGTCCGGCATTATGCATTCCATCATTATGAAATTAGTTATTGATATTACATTATATTATTAGAATAGTATAATATATATGTGAATAAATAAATGGCATTATTTGTTTCATAATTGATATATTATGAACAATTTTAATTTTATAAAGCATGTGTCTTAGTGTTATACATTATCTTCAATGTTTATTCTTATTTATGAAAGTTTTTGCTATATTGTTATTCTTGCTGAGCATCTAAGCTAAACACTTTATTATGTTTTATTTTTCCAAGGATGTGAAGAAGTATATTATGATTGACCTACAGGGATATGCAATGGGATATGAGCATGTTCAAAGGAGATGAAATGTTGTTGTTGTTTATTTCATTATTTAAAACTTATATATGTATCTAGTACTTCGAAGGATACTAAAAAATCGGTCTTTCAAGACGTGATATCTTGTGAACATTCTAATGTTATATAATAATGGACTGACTCTAGATAACATGGGTCGGGTCATTCCAAAGGGAAATTAGCTGGAAGCTTTTAAATGAAAATATCATCATTGAAATAATTAAACATAGAAATGTTTTAAAAAAATATGATTAAATCTCTAATAAAATTTATTTTTATAACCATATCGCCAATGAAGGTATCATGAATCGAGTAGTTTAATAGTTTAATTTTAATTCAAAAAATAAAAAATATATATTATTTCAATAATATGGAATGATAAATCCCATAGATGTAAATTATTATTTAATTTATAAGAGAAATTGATGAAAATAATTAATATATCTCATCCAAAATATTTTTAACATTAATGTGAAATATATAAACACATGATAATATCAATGGGAAAATATAAAAAGGTAACATGAAATATCTTAAAAACCAATAATTAATGGATATATATATACTAATGGATCATTTTTAAGACATAAAATGTATCTTTGGGAAACGAGGAGAGGAAAAAAGTATATGAATGTTAATGAAATGGAAAATATTTTATTATTCTCAAGATACCAATTATCAGAACACACAGAATAAAAGGAGTGAAAAAATTATTTTATATATATATATATTCTTCCACATTTATATAGAAAAAATAATTTAAAATAAAATAGTATGGTCAAAAAATTATTATAAAACCCATGTTATTAGATCGATTGAATATAAACTATGTTCAATAAATTGTGTCACACCCTACATAAAAGTAAAAATTAATATTTAGAATGAATAATTTATAAATCTCTACCAAACACTAATATTGTAATCCATAAATAGTTATTACATTTAATAGTTAAATAATAAATATGGGACAATATTTAAAATGACATTTTCAGTCAAAATAATTTCATCATATTATATATTTCCTTGTAGAAATATAGATTTTCAAAATAGTAAATTATATTTTTCAAAATAAAATATTAATTTTCATTTTTATGAATATTATGAAAGTTGGATAATGTTTTTTGGATTGGTTTAAATTAATTTGGATTTAACTGAAAAGCTTAAATACATGTTTTCATATTACAACCACTTTTTATGTAATAGATGTTTTTGAAATTTTTTCTATAAAATTAAATCTTAATGAATATAATTAATAATAAAAAATTTATATTTTGAATTTATAAAACCATAAAAAATATTTGTATAATTTATTTAACATGATAATGAAAATTTATTTTTTGGATGTTTTTTAAATTAATTATACGATGATTAAAACTGTAACATTACATAATTTTAAATGATGAAATATATGTTTGACAAAATAAATGAAATTCAAAAACATTTTTAGCTAAGAATATAACACCCCATTAATTTGTGATATATATAATTTTAAATAAATTTAATCATTTTGACAACTTTCAATGCACACAACTCCAGGTTTGAAAAAACATGACACTCTGTTAAATTATTATTACTTAAAAATAATATTATAACAAAATATTTTATTATTAGGTACGAATATTATCATATAAATTATTAAAGATATATGTTTTAAACATAAATTAAATTGATCTCTATTAATTGGAGAAAAATCTACACCTTTTAAAAGAAAAAAATCGTTATCGATATTTTTTTCTAATATATTTTTTAGTCGCGCTTTCTCTACATAATATAGAATTAATTAATAAAGAATAAATATATTATATTTAAAAGACTAAATTTATTTTTTGTAATTATAATATCAAAAATATCATAGTGTGACTTTTTGGGTTTTTTAAAAGTTTAAGTTTTAGATGAATAGGAAAAAATAGTGTTTTAAATGAAACCCTCCCTTTTTAAAATTATTTCTGTTGTAAATTTTAGTTTAAATTTTATTTACTGTAAAATTAGTTCTATAGTATATCCATTAATATATTTTATGTTATTTTACTCATTAAAAATTTAATATTAATGTAAAATAAGGTATTATTTTGAATAATTAATTTTAAAAACTAAATTTCTCATCATGAATGCGAAAGTAATTTTAAATTATAATTTTCCACTTATTTTAAATTAATATGTAAAATATATTAAATATTTAAAATAATGATAATCTATCATGTCAATTAAAATCGTCATAATTTTTTACAAAATTAATTAGTGAAAATAGTATTAATTAATTGATGTGGTTAAGGTACAAATGAAGTTACTAGGGGAGTTTATCTATGAAGATAAAGGCTAAACATGAAATACCAAATTTTCAAAATCCCATTATTTAGAAATAATTCAAAAAAAATTCTTATATGTTATATAATGGTAAATTTAAGATTCTTTTTTAGGATAAAAACATGGGACTGATTGAATATTTTCAAAATATTACATGTTTTCAACTCACCCCACATTTAATAAAAACCACATATCCCCACTTATTTGGACATTATAACCATTTAAAAAAACTACATACCAAAATAACTTCCCAAATTTAATCCCAACATTCTAAATCGTTATTTTATTTATCAATCCAACATAAGAATTATTTCGATGCAAATCTATAAAGGATACCTGAATAACAAGTAATGTTTTTTAAAGGTGATTTTTTATTTTATTTGATTATCCACGTCCATAAACTAGATATAAAAGATGGTGAAATAATAAACAGAGTATCTTACATATATATGGATTTATTTATTATATTTTCATTACCTCTATATATCTACACATCCATCAAATTTTGATAAAATCATCATTTATCTATATGAGAGAATATCGCCACAAAAATCGATGACATGCATATTTTCCATTACCCCCAATCCCTGTTGTGAATGATGGAGGATAATATATATATATATATGTTATTTATATCTTAATTATAACTAACAAGTCATTATATTAAATTTTTTTTAATTTCCATTACGTATGGGATACAACAATGTTATTCGTGTGTACGGTGAAATACCGCCTTGTCAAGTGATGTCATTCATTTTACAATATCAACTTACCTAGAAGGTAATAAGGGTAATGAAAAATAATATACATAATATAAATGTTATAATTATTATATTCATGAAATATTTTTCATTGTGAATAGAAAATATATCATTTTCATTCATTCCCTTCATGTTACCTAAAAAACAGATAATGTC
The DNA here is from genome assembly GCA_963277665.1 of Viscum album. Lineage (NCBI taxonomy): Eukaryota > Viridiplantae > Streptophyta > Magnoliopsida > Santalales > Viscaceae > Viscum > Viscum album. The sequence goes on from OY728160.1 coordinate 96,594,825, forward strand.
ATTCGTGTACGTGTGGACATCCGCCTTCACGAAGCGATGTGGCTATATTTTCCTAACCACAACACAAGGGTGATATATATAAGTATATTTAATGAAAAAATATTTTATTTTTGCAATTATAATATATTTTTATTTAAAATATAATATATACCTTCATTCCATGATTATCAATGAAAATTTAATATGTTACTCTTGTGTATGTATGTCCTATCCATTCCATGATTTTATCATATTACATTATTAATAAAAATAATCCATGATTTGTTTTAAAAATACTATTTATGAACATTTTTTATAATTATACAACTATTATTCTTATAGTGGTGTTTATACACTGACCACATTGACCACACTCAGAAAAAATTTCATTTTTGACATATAGAGTGAATTTGGATGAAACATATGTTGTAAACTTAATTAGATAACAAATATTATAAAAAATTATTCGATGTGAAATAAAAGTAAAAATAAACCTGAAATGGTACAAAATAAAGTAAATAATTAAAATATGTTTACTATTTTGTATGATAATGACAAACATGAAAAAATCAGACTCATGTTGAGGGATTTCATCTTAATTTCCTTCCATTTTGGAAAATTTTGATGTTATTAACATATATTTTTACGAGGTGTATATAAATCTCATTAAACATGTTATATCATGAATTTATATATTCTCATGGAATTTAATATTTTTTTAATTCTATTCTCCCATTGGGAATAAGATTCAAAAATTTCTATTGTGACAAAGATCTTTTCTTTAAAAACTATTTATTTAATGTCTTTCTTTAAACTCCATATTTTTCATATCCTGGAATTTAAAATAATGTTATGGAATATTTTAAATGGAAAAAATATAAATTACATTTTAGGACTGATTTTAATTTATATTTATTAGTTTTCAAAAAAATATTTTTATGTTTTCTTAAATAAATTATATTGAAAAATGACAAAAGGAATGTACGATTCATAACATACCAAACAAAACTGATTTTGTTTCTTCTCATAGAATTTATTTTATTTATGGATTGATTTATATTCGTTCATTTTTTCATTATTAAAAATCAAACTTTCTATTTTTTTAGTGGGGGAGGGTTTATTAAAAATGGGGTTTTAAAATAGAATGGTAATTTTACATTGATAGTTGATTAGAACTGGTATTTTGATATGCAATTGAGATTTTATTACAACATTGAAATTAATTATCAAATATTTTGTAATAGAAATTTTAAATCATTAAATTCATGTCTTCATTATATGGTACTTGATAATTTTATGAAATTTGTGATCACCATGCATCTTATACAAAAGGTTGATTCACATAATATATTAGAGGTGAGAATATTATAGCTTATAACAAGGTTTGAGAAAAATTATAGGTAAACAAATATGTGATCATAATATATCTTGTATAAAGGGTGATCCATAGTATAGATTTGTATTTTATTTCATAATAATTATATTATATATCTGCGAAATGGTTATTCTAATTAGGAGTTTTCTAAAAGTGTTTCATGATTATGATACTATTTGTAATAAAAAAGTGTTTTAATTACATGTTATGTGTTTTAAATGTTTTAATTCTGAAAAACATGTTTTTTCATGTTAAAATGTTTTTTTCATATAGTCAAATAACATTGTCGGGATTGGTAAATATTATATGATTTTTCCTTTTTTCACTGGACTAAAGGGTTTCGTTATTTTATTTTCCCATTCTAAGATTATTTATTATCATACCATGTTTTATATTATTTTTTCATAGGTATGGAGTATTTTTAATGGAATGGAAGAAGACCTCACTAATTTTCAAGAGATTTTACATGAAAATAAATTATGATTTATTTTAAAAGTTCTATATTAATGTGTAATGGATAATCATCAGAAGTAACGAGTTTTTATTGTATGGTTTTGTTATGTATGAGTCATTTAATAATTACCTAAAATTATAAAAATGATATTATCATGAAATATAAAGAAATGAATTCAGGAACTAAAGAATAATATTATATAATTTATAAGGTCAGTACTTCAGGGTTTGTATCTGAGGTAATTTTAGCTAAATTTATATGTTAGGAAAATGGTCAAAAGATTCACATGAATGGTTCTTACTTATGGATAAGTTGAAATGATATTGAATTTCAGAACTATAATTATTCTTCATATAATATAGGTGTGTTAAAAATGGTTTTCTATTGAAAAAATGTGGAAAATTGTGTGGTAAGGCATAAAGAGGGAATATCCTTCAACGTTAGCATTAAAAGATGGCAGGAATTTGAATATAGAAGCATGTTATAGTGATGGATCATTTGATATAAGTTATAAATGGTTGTGTTATCAATGTTATTGTCACGACCCGTCCTCGGGGCCCGTGCCGTGACTACCCCAAGCCCGCCTTCCATAGGCCAGGGGCTGGCGACTAGAACCAAAGGTGTAAAATCCCGATAACTGGGAAGGCATTGCCTTTATAAATGAAAACAAGCACCACAAAGTACAAGCGGAAGAAAAACACTAAGTACAAAAGAAAAGCTGAAAAGTAAATGGGCCAAAATACAAAAACAAAAGAAAGTACGACTGCAACTGAACAAGGTACAACAGTAAGAAGACAAATAGCTAGAAGAAGGAAGCAACTCCTGGGTCTTCCTCCTCGGATCCTACCTGAAGGGTAGGTACAGATAGCGCAGCTCCTGGTCGTCCACCACGGATCCTACCTGAAGGGTAGGTACAGATATCCTCGTCCATGTTCTCGTCTGTCAACCTCCTCTGTGAGTCGTCATGTCGTGTATCCCAACTCTGGGTACTGACTCGTCGTGTAGTCCACCTCCGGGTACTAACTCGTTGTGTAGTCCACCTCTGGGTACCGACCAGTCCTCGAACACTCAGCCTCCGTCAGCACTGCTCGTCGTCTGCAACCAACACAACGAGGTGCGGGCATAGCTCGTATAGGGGTGAGTATAACGATACTCAGTAGGGACCCCGAGACCCTCAAGGTCTCACTAAACCAACAAGGATAACCACAAGAAGATCTCCACAGATAACCTCTACGTAGATATATGCCCATACATATACCTAAGTTATCAAGTAACCCATCTCAATCATAAGGAAACACAAGGATTGTGAAATCAACGGATAACAACTACCCAGGTATATGCCCATACATATACCTAAGTTATCAAGTGACCCATCTCAATCATGAGGTAAACACAAAGGTCATAAGTCTCAGCTCAACCAGGATTTTCATTATCGAAACCATAACTGCTGAAGAGCTCCATCTCTGGAGTGTATAGTGGTCCTATCACGACTTCGAGGTACTGCTCACTAACCTAAGACTGCTGAGGTACTCCTCCTATCGAGTACTACGGGCCTTCCACCTCACACAGTAGTGCTTCACGCCGGGGTCTGCCACCCAAACACAGTAGTGCTCACCCCTCATAGCCTACAGGGGTACTCCTCCTGTCGAGTACCATGGGTCTGCCACCTCACATAGTAGTGCTCCTCTTCTTTGGGTCTGCCACCTCACAAAGTAGTGCTCCCCACTGGGCTACGTAAGTCACTCCGAATCGAATCGGACAAGCAGTCTTCAGGTCTCTGCCGGCTACACGGTCTCCATACTCCGTACGCTCGTCTCTGGGAGGGTCCGCTCCACGAGCTACAAGTCGATACTCCATGTATCTCAAAGTCCCACGAAGAAGTATCTCAAAGGACCACCTCGTTATAGGGGTCTCAACGTAATAGACGGCGTGTCAATCGGACTCCTGGTCTGTGAGTAATTAGCCTTTTCGTCCCAGGGGCCCGGTTGGTTTCGTAAGCGAACCAACCCGGCCGTATCTCAACTGTACCCCTAACTCTCATAGGGTATACTCATAGGGACCGTTTCTCGACGAGATCAACAACGCCGCTGAAGGTTCGTCAAACAGACGTCCTGTCTGAAAGATATCATCTTTTTCCGTTCCAGGGGCCCGGTTGGTTTCGTGAGCGAACCAACCCGACCGCACTCCGACGGCATCCAAACCTCGAGCGGAGTAAGACAAAAGATCCATCTCACTTAGAGGAATCCATTAAAGTTGACAGAACGTCAAACAGACATCTGGATCTTAAGATATAAGTGTTACTGCTCCGAGGGCCCGGTTGGTTTCGTATCCGAACCAACCCGGCCGAACCCAATGTAATCCGAAACCTTGAGTGTGATATACCGAAATGACCGTCTCGATCAAAGGACCGTGTTTCCACTAACGGGGAGTCATTTGGAGGCCCGTAGCTCAAGTTACGGGCATTAGACCGAATTTGGTCCGAAAACGGGGGTCTGGGCCCGGGCCGACCCGGGTCCGCCCCGGCAGGGCCCGGCCCGACCGGCCGGCCACGGCTCGGCCCGCGCGGCCGAGCGGACACCGCGGGCGGGGTGTGCGGCTCTCCATCCCTTTTCCGCTGATTTAGGCCGGCGGCGCACCACCGGCCCCCTCCCTTCCGGCGGCGCGCCACCGCCACCGTTCGCCGGAGCCGCCGCGCCAGCGTGGCGCGCCGCCGCCGCCTTCCACGGACCACCGGATGCGCTCCGGTGGTCGGTTTCACCTTCCGTCTTCGCATATGGTCCTCCCGGAACCCGACCTTCACTGCGGAGGCCTCAAAATCACCCTGCGGCCTCGTTTTTCATCACCCATCGACCCACACATCAATAAACAATCTGTGGAGGGTTGTCGGGCCGTGTTCGTTTGGCCCGCACCCTCGGCGTTAGATAATAACAACGGGAATATTATTCAACACATGAAACAACAATTTTAATAAATTAAAATTGATCATATGAAACTAGTTCTTTAATTTTAAAGAAACATTCACGGGGATATAAAGGTATTTCTAAAATAAAAATCCCTACCTCGTCATGTCGTCGCACGTGGGTTCTTCGCGGATTTGATCGCCACGGAAGCAGGCGATCGTCCCGTCGTGGAAGGCGTCACGTCGTCGCGGAATGGAGTCGCATCGTCGAACTCCGAGGTTCAAGAATAAAAGATTTAATTAATAGTAATTAAATCCGTGCATTGAAAAAAACCACAAGGGAGTTCTAAAAGGAACCAGAAATCTCTTACATCCAACAGATGATTGAAGGTTTCGTTGCGGAGGAAGGAACGTCGCAGAAGATGAAATGCCGGCGTCGCGACACACGGCGTCGCGTCGTCGATTTCCATGGTTTTGGTGTTCTTCGTTGGAGGCCGGCATTCTTCGCGTTCTTTGCGTTTTTCGCTTTCATCGCGACGAAGGGTGGAGGCACAAGAATTCTGTCAAAGGTCTTCCAATGTGTAATCATCAAGATGTGGCGTTGGTCTTATTTTATTACTACGTCAATGGATTTCTAAGTGGTTAAGAAAAGAATAAAGAGATAATTAACAACCCATAAATTCGTAGAATTAATTCAATGAAATAAACCGCCCAATTAATTCAACGAAGAAAACCGCCCAATTAATTGGTGCGTTTAGAAATTAAGAAAACGCGTCGGTTGAATTTCATAATGACGGGTTTTCGCGGGTGCGTTACTTAGCGAAAAAAACAGTGGGGCTCATGCGGGTCCCACCTCACAAATATCCTACCAAGAGGGTAGGATATTTTTGGATAGCACCCTATCCGTAACAACTCCACTTAAGCAGCTTTAAGTGGATTTCAGGTGGATACCAAGTGGCTTAAGTGAAATAAAATAATGTTTGTCATACAATTATTTTATTTCTTAACTTTAAGCCCAAAAATTAAAAACCACACCCGAGCAAACGCAACTCCGGAAGAGGTGTTTCTAAGAAATTACGGGCATTGTGATTCTATCAGTGCCCTCAGAATTCGATTCCGAGCACCGGTTCAAAAGTTAGAAAAACCTTCTTTTCCATTCACTGAATGTACCCGAGCCAAACTTTGGAAATTGATTTCGGGCACACCAGGCCTCGGAATCAGTCATCATCAGAAACTGTGTTCTTGTAAAATTCCAAAGAAAATTAAGAAAAAAATTTCCTTGGCATTTACAGGTCTTTACATTACTCCCACCACAGGGCTTTACGTCCCTGTAAAGCTTCACCACAAACTAAGGGATACAAAGGCTGTACTGAGCACGCATATGAGCCTTCCGCTCCCATGTGCTCACCTGGAGGTTCCCGTGCTGCCAAAGAAAGTGTACCAGAGGAATCGATCGTCCCCGTAGGATCCGCTCGTGTCGATCCTTGATCCTCACTAGAACCTCCGTGGAAGTAACCACATCGCCATTGTACTGCTCCTCATGGTCTATGATATGCGAAGGGTCGAGCATGTATCTCCTCAGTTGAGATACCTGGAAAACATCGTGCACCTAGTGCAACTGAGGTTGATGGGTCAAGCAGTAAACCACCTTGCCTACCCAGCTGAGGACCTAGAAAGGTCTGTTGAACCTCAGAGATAACTTGCCTCCCTGGCCACATCTCTGTAAACCTCGTCGAGGTGAGACCCATAAGAAGACATGGATGTCATCCTCGAACTCCAGAGGTCTCCATTTTCTGTTAGAACTGAAACTCAAAACGACTACTACTACGAGGGTAAGGTTGACCGACTCAAGAGTGATCGGTCGCACCCTCCAGTGCAAGAGTTACCCTGCGCTGCCTGGGGTTTCCTTTTTCACCGACCAAGGAAAACCCATCCCAACGTCGTAGTTAAACTTCAACCTTTTTTCCTAATACCTTCAATTTGTGTATGAACTGTGATTGCCCAATCCATACTCAAACCAATGTCGTAAGGCCTCGACGCTTCCACCAAGAGATTCCAACCGAAACTCTCGCCTCGAGGATCTGACCACACCATCGGTGTAAGTGTGATTATCGAGTCTCCTCCCAAGGTATCTCCAGACGTGAGGGTCAAGTCCAAGGCATTCCTGAAACTCTAGGTCTGGAACAAGATTTTTGAAAGCAAGGAATGATTTATATCGATGTCCGTTACTACAACAACTAGTAGTGGACACAGACTATCCCTTGAATCATTTCTAGATCCATTGGGTCACACTCCTTGACCGCAAGCAGCCACACTCTTCCATTTCCCTCTAGCTCCCTGAGCATGGTGGGGATAACTAAGGCGGGTGTTTGTAGCATGTTAAGATGTACACCACCTCATACTGATCTCCTAGCTCTGCCTCCACGTCTGCTACTTCGTAGACTCATCTATCCTTAAAACTTCCACTTCTTGAAACATTAAACACGCCCGAGTCTCTAAGACTGGCACCGATTTCCTGTTTCTTACTGCACTGTGCAGTCTTCATCCGCTCTTGGATGACCTAGACCTTCTTTAGTCTCCCAAGAGCTGCTATGATTTTTTCTTTGCCGATAAGAGAAATCTGGTCTCATCCCCTGGATGAACCACATTCGTTGCCTAATATAGTCAATCCTGACATGAATGATGCATTCATGCCATGGATGACGTCGTAAGGCCTCGACATAACTACCAAGAGATCCAACTGTCACTCCCTCCTCCAAGGGTTGAGTCACACTGACGGCATCAGTGTGAGGTCACTGGGTCTCCTCCAGTAGAAATCTCGAAGGTGAGGGTCAAGTCAACAGTTTAACTGGGACCACTCAGTATCAACCAAACAAAAGGATAGGAAAGCAAACAAAGATACATGTATTTTTATTGTTGCAGCTCATAGTAGAAGACACAAAGCAACTACAGACAAACATCAACAAAACCAGAAGCAACAGGATCAAAAGCCTCCAGGTCGGAAGCTAGCCCCGCTCCTGTCCATCTTCTTCTGGAGCTCCATGACCATAGGCCTCAGCCGCCTAAAGCTAAGCTCTCCCATGTCCTCCTGTCCCTTGTGGTCGGGGTGGGCCTCCTGGTGGTGGTGGAAACATACCAAAGCGTTGTCCACCTCCAGCTGCACAGCCATCTCCTCTTCCATGGCCGCCTTCTCCTTGCATTCCGCCCTGATCGAACCTCTGCATCTGCCTCGGAGGTTCTTCATTTAACTGCTGGTCATCTGCATGGAAGGTCGGGCAATCACGTGCTATGTGACCAATTCCGCCGCAGGAGTAACACTTCATGGCAGGTCTGGCTCTATCACTTCCCTTGGTGCCTCGCACTACCGACCCTGAGTCACACGGTCGACCACCTGTAGGTCTGGTCCTCTTGGACCCCTGCGTCATCTGTCTACTGCCTGCTATAGAAGACTCTGCTGCCTGCCGGCTAGTGGTGGGTCCTGCTACTGGAGACTGCTCAGCAAGGAAACTTTCTACTAAGAGGGCTCGCTCCAACACTCCTGTCTGCGTCGGAATGTTGTGTGATACAACCGAAGCTCTGATCTCCCACCTGAGCCCCAGCTCGAAGGTTCGGGCCCTGAAGAACGGGTCTCGTACCATTTCTGTGGAGTAGCGTGAGAGTTCTGTGAATCTCACTGAGTACTGCGCCACTGACATGATGCCCTGCCGCAGCTGAAGTAGCTCCTGTATAGGCACCGCTTGAAGGGTGGTTGGTACAAACTCTGCCCGGAACAGGCTCTCAAAGTCTTCCCATAGTAGTGTCTCCTCGTCATACATCTGAAGCATCAGGCTCCACCATCTGCCTACTGCTGCCTGAAGAAGGCTGGCAGCAAGGATCACCATGAAATCTGTCGGCGTCCCCACTAGCCTGAAGACTCTTACCACAGCCTCCATCCAATCCTCACCCACCTGTGGGTCTGTCCCTTCCTGAAACCGGGGTGGCCTCTGGAGATGGAACTCATGAAGTGTGCTCAAGCGACGTGTATCCTCTGCTGCTAGGGCTGGTGGCATCGGTGGCCCAACGGGTAGTAGTACTGCTGGTGCCTCAACTGGGATATGGCCCTGTACTGAGGCCTCATCGCTCGGCGGGCTATCAGTACGCACCACTCTCGGAGCACTAGATGGTCGTCCACGGGGAGGCATCCTGAAAGAAACAACGTGACACGGTCAAAAGATTATACCTGGTGAGCTGACCTGGTTTGAGCTGACATTTAAATAAAACTTCTGGAAAACACACAGGCAATCAGTGTTTTCGTGGACAAAGTCGGAAATCAGTTGTCAGGGTCCTGGTGTATGGATACGTCGGCCGTCCGCACCAACACTGGACTCCCTGAACTGAAAACCACACTTGGTACTCTTAACACTATTGATTCACAGAAAGAAACATCAGAGTTATAAGTTCTGCGGTAGAACCAAACTCCTCTGATACCAATTTGTCACGACCCGTCCTCAGGGCCCGTGCCATGACTACCCCAAGCCCGCCATCCATAGGCCAGGGGCTGGCGACTTGCACCAAAGGCGTAAAATCCCGATAGCTGGGAAGGCATTGCCTTTATAAAAGAAAACAAGAACCACAGAGTACAAGCAGAAGCAAAACACTAAGTACAAAAGAAAATCTGAAAAGTAAATGGGCCAGAATACAAACCCAAAAGAAAGTACGACTACAACTGAACAAAGTAAAACAGCAAAAAGACAAACAGCTGGAAGAAGGAAGTAGCTCCTGGGTCGTCCTCCTCGGATCCTACCTGAAGGGTAGTTACAGATAGCGCAGCTCCTGGTCGTCCACCACGGATCCTACCTGAAGGGTAGGTACAGATATCCTCCTCCACGCTCTCGTCCGTCAACCTCCTCTGTGAGTCGTCACGTCGTGTAGACCAACACCGGGTACTGACTCGTCGTGTAGTCCACCTCCGGGTACTGACTCGTCGTGTAGTCCACCTCTGGGTACCGACCAGTCCTCGAACACTCGGCCTCCGTCAGCACTGCCCGTCGTCTGCAACCAACACAACGAGGTGCGGGCATAGCCCGTGCAGGGGTGAGTATAACGATACTCAGTAGGGACCTCGAGACCCTCAAGGTCTCACTAAACCAACAAGGATAACCACAAGAAGATCTCAACAGATAACCTCTACTTAGATATATGCCCATACATATACCTAAGTTATCAAGTAACCCATCTCAATCATGAGGAAACATAAGGATGGTGAAATCAACGGATAACCACTACCCAGGTATATGCCCATACATATATCTATGTTATCAAGTGACCCATCTCAATCATGAGGTAAACACAAAGGTCAAAAGTCTCAGCTCAACCAGGATTTTCATTATCGAAACTGTAACTGCTGAAGAGCTCCATCTCTGGAGTGTACAGTGGTCCTGTCACGACTCCGAGGCACTGCTCACTAACCTAAGACTACTGAGGTACTCCTCCTATCGAGTACCACGGGCCTGCCACCTCACACAGTAGTGCTTCCCGCCGGGGTCTGCCACCCAAACACAGTAGTGCTCCCCCATCATAGCCTACAAAGGTACTCGTCCTGTCGTGTACCGCGGGTCTTCCACCTCAGATAGTAGTGCTCCTCCGCTGTGGGTCGGCCACCTCACAATGTAGTGCTCCCCACTGGGCTACGTAAGTCACTCCGAATCAAATCGGACAAGCAGTCTTCAGGTCTCTACCGGCTACACGGTCTCCGTACTCCGTACGCTCGTCTCTAGGAGGGTCCGCTCCACGAGCTACTAGTCGATACTCCAAGTATCTCAAATTCCCACGAAGAAGTATCTCAATGGACCGCCTCGTCATAGGGGTCTCAACACAACAGACGGCGCGCCAATCAGACGCCCAGTCTGTGAGTTATTAGCCTTTTCGTCCCAGGGGCCCGGTTGGTTTCGTAAGGGAACCAACCCGGCCGTATCTCAACTGTACCCCGAACTCTCTTAGGGTATACACATAGGGACCGTTTCTTGACGAGATCAACAACGCCGCTGACGGTTCGTCAAACGGACGTCCTGTCTGAAAGATATCATCTTTTTCCGTTCCAGGGGCCCGGTTGGTTTCGTGAGCGAACCAACCCGACCGCACTCCGACGGCATCCAATCCTCGAGCAGAGTAAGCCAAAAGATCTGTCTCACTTAGAGGAATCCATTAATGTTGATGGCACGTCAATCAGACGTCCGGAGCTTATGATATAAGCGTTTCCGCTCTGAGGGCCCGGATGGTTTCGTATCCGAACCAACCCGGCCGAACACAAAGTAATCCTAAACCTTTCGTGCGATATACCGAAACGACCGTATCGATCCAAGGATCGTGTTTCCGCTAACACCGAGTCGTTTGGAGTCCCTTAACTCATGTTATGGGAATTTGACCAAATGTGGTCTGAAAACGGGGGTCTGGGCCCGGGCCGACCCGGCCCGACCCCTCCTGGGTCGGCCCGAACCAGGTCGACCCGACCCAGGTCCAACACGGTTGGGCCCGGTCCGGCCTGACCGGCCGGCCACGGCTCGGCCAGCTCGGCCGGGCGGAGACCGCGGGCGGGGTGCGCGGCTCCCCCGCCCTTCGCCGCTGATTGAGGTCGGCGGCGAACCGCTGGCCGCCTTCCGCGGACCACCGGACGCGCTCCAGTGGTCCGTTTCTCCTGCCATCTTCGCCTATGGTCCTCCAGGAACCCGACCTTCACTGCGGAGGCCTCAAAATCACCTTTCGGCCTCATTTGTCGTCGCCCGTTGATCCACACATCAATAAACAATCTTCGGAGGGTTGTCGGGCTGTGTTCGTTTGGCCCGCACCCTCTGCGTTAGATAATAACAACGGGAGAATTATTCAACACATGAAACAACAATTTTAATAAATTAAAATTGTTCCTGTGAAACTGGTTCTTTAATTTTAAAGAAACGTTCACAGGGATATAAAGGTATTTCCAAAATAAAAATCCCTACCTCATCAAGTCGTCGCACGCGGGTTCTTCGCTGATTTGATCGCCGCAGAAGGCGGTGATCGTCGCTTCGCGGAAGGCGTCGCATCGTCGCGGAAGGACGTCACGTCGTTGAACTCTAAGGTTCAAGAACAAAAAGATTTAATTAATAATAATTAAATCCGTGCGTTGAAAAAAACCACAAGGGAGTTCTAAAAGGAACCCTAAATCTATTACCTTCAACAGATGATTGATGATTTCGTTGCGGAGGAAGGAACGTCGCAGAAGAGGAAATGTCGGCGTCGCGGCACAAGGCATCGCGTCGTCGATTTCTGCGGTTTCTGCGTTCTTCGTCGGAGGTCGGCGTTCTTCACTTTCTTCGCGTTCTTCGCATTCTTCGCGAAGAAGGGTGAAGGCACAAGAATTCTGTCAAAGGTCTCCCAATGTGTAATCCTCAAGATGTGGCGTTGGTCTTTTTTTATTACTACGCCAACGGATTTCAAACCGGTTAAGAAACGAATAATGAGATAAGTAACGACCCATAAATTCATAGAATTAATTCAACGAAATAAACCGCCCAATTAATTCAATGAAGAAAACCGCCCAATTAATTGGTGCGTTAAGAAATTAAGAAAACGCGTCATTTGACTTTCATAATGATGGGTTTTCGCGGTTGCATTACTTAGCGGAAAAGAAACGGCGGGGCTCGTGGGGGTCCCACCTCACAAATACCCTACCAAGAGGGTAGGATATTTTTGGATAGCACCCTATCCGTAACAACTCCACTTAAGTAGCTTTAAGTGACTTTCAGGTGGCTTCCAAGTGGCTTAAGTGAAATAAAATAATGTTTGTTGTACAATTATTTTATTTCTTAACTTTAAGCCCGAAAATTAAAAACCACACCCGAGCAAACGCAACTCTGGGATATGAGTTTCTAAGCAATTACCGGCACTGCGATTCCATCGGTGCCCTCAGAATTCGATTCCGAGCACCGGTTTAAAAGTTAGAAAAACCCGCTCGTCTGTTCACTGAACGTTCCCGAGCCAAACTTTGGAAATTGATTCCGGGCACACCGGGCCTCAGAATCAGGCACCGTCAGAAACTGCGTTCTTGTAAAATTCCAAAGAAAATTAAGAAAAAAATTTCCTTGGAATTTACGGGTCTTTACAGTTATAGTGGAGATAAATCTATCTTGAATGGACCTATTTATTATATATAATTTAATGAGGCAATATCTAGTACAATTCAATGGATCATTTAACGATATGTTATTGAATGTATTGATCAATTATCTGGGAATGGAATTGATGGTATGTGGTGTTATGAACATAAAAACATAACTCTTTATATATTTAATTTTAAAGGTGAAGTTGATTGGTTTTTGTCTTTGGTTAAAAATTCAATAAAAAATTATGAACATGTTTCTATGAAATTCGTAGCATTTAATAATATTTTCCTTTAGAAAATATTTTCCAAATATTATTTGACATTGTCCAAAGAAATAATTATTTGAATTGAGGATGAATGTAGAAGATTTAGTGACTTCATATGAAGATATATTTACATGGTTAGATGGGTATATATTATATTTTTTAGGAAAACTGATAGTAATATTTATATATTTTATTGATAATTAAAAATAATCTTATGAAGTTCTTTGTCTACATGATAATTTATAATTTATGAGAATGTTGAGGTGGATTGTTCAGAAACATTTATTCATAAGATTAAAAGAGTATTAAACTGTAAATGATGAAAGAAAAAAGAAAATAATTTCTTTAAGAATATTGGATGTAATCCAAAATAATGTTCTATTTGTGGTAAAATAAATTTAAGGGAATGTGATTATGGATTTGTAATGTTATACTAGTGTGGTATGCTTGGTAACAAGGTATGTGACTAAAATTAAATGTCCCTTGAGATTTAAAATAATTACATAATTGATATAAAATTAATAGTGAGGTATTATAGCTACAACGAAAATTGTAATTAAGCTAACATATTTCCAAATTTACTTTTTATGGGTGGAAATCAACATATTTAGATGATGAAGTTGGTGGAAAGAAAATAAACAACAAAATTTGATGTTGGGTCATCCGGTGAAGTGGTGATAACATCAATTATATCAATATTATTCAGTATTTGATTATAAGATATTTCTCTAAGGAATACATATTTTTAGGTTTTACTTAATTAAAATACTTTGGGTGACAGTTATTGTGTTCTCATAGATTTATCAAGTATATTTCATGAAAAAAAATTATTTTTGGAATAATTACATTATATTTTCATATACTTATGTTTATAGATATAATATTTATACATAATAAAATAACAAAATTCATTTTAACAATTTTCAAATATGATTACCAAAAATTGTGAAATAAGGGATTTATTGATAACCATAATAAAAAAGAATTTTAAACGATTAGTTTTCTTTAAATAATTTCTATCATATTTTTTATTAATATTGTAGATATAATGTAAAAAAGTCTTGAAAAATGAAAACTAATATGTTGGGTTAGAACTAGTCTCATCCGGCTAGGCCACATTTATAGAACACATGACCTAAATATTATAATTGTTTAGCGGCTACCACATGCTAGCATAATGTACTATTTAATATGATATTGATTTTAGTTAATAGGTTTCTAGTATAAATAATAATGATGAATGAATGGTGTTAACATTTAGTTTTTAAAATTAATATATTATATTTTATAACCTATTCAATCCATTTTTATTTTGTAAAATGGTTAGCCAGAATGGAAAATAATTTTTCCACATTTATTGATATAATAGTCTCTTAAAGGTAGATTTTAGTTCACTTAGAATTATTTTTTTTAAATTCATTTGATAGCATACGGGATGAATTTAAAATTTATTTACGAAAATATAATGTTTGAAATCATTACTAATAAATAAAAACTTATAATGTCTGTAAATTTATATTTAATCTTATGAATTTAAAAATTGTATTTTTTAACTTTAGGAAAAGAATATTGAAAAACTCATGTTAGCATGTTACATTTATATCTGATGAGTCATACCGAATTTTATATCATTACATATTAATAGTTCTGAGGACCTTATCATTAAATTTACCATTCAATTGATTATGATCAATGAAATACATCACCCTCTATAATTATTTACTCTTTTTTTCATCCACGTCCATATTTTTACATTCCACCAATGTTCCCCTTCATTGAAAAATTATACTTTTTTATTACCTATGACCCTTTCACATCCCATATACTCTTATTTAAATGATATATTATGATTTTTTCATTATTTGGGTTTATAATAGATGTATTTTTTTAATTTTCATCCATTGATTACTAAGATAATGATCGAGTTGCGATGTTACCATTTTTTATATGAGGAAAATATAACAACCCAAAACATTAACAGAAGGAAAATATATTCAGTAACATAAAATAAAAGATGCACTAATTTTTTATGAGTACCTAAAAACATAATAATTTACAATATATTTACTTTTAAATATACATAAACTCATCAATATCATGAAATTCATGAAATAATGAGTTATTAAGAACAAGTTATCAACTACAATATGGTTAATTTAACATTACCATTAGAACCTAATGATTAAATTGGTGGGTATTCATAAGAAAAAATAAATTATTAAAATTAAATGTTTTAAAGATAAAAAAAATTGATATAAATTTATTTGAGGTAAAATTTATATAATTTAAAAATAATAATGTTTTTCTGAAAAACTGTACTTTTTTTAAAATATGGTTTAGTTACACTTTTCACAGGTAATTTAAAAATAATTTATAACACTTTTATATAATTTATTTGAAAAAATAAACCTATTTTTTTAAATTAGGATATTAATAATATATTCAGGTGAATTTTTGGGTTTTTTTTGAATGTTTCATTTTCTGACGAATAGTGGTAAAAATGAATTTTAATTGAAAACAAATTTTTTTATTAAATTATGAATAATGGTATATAATATTTTTAATTTATATTAATAAAAAATTAGTGAATATATAGATATATATATAGATATATGTATATATATTAATAAAATTTTATTCTGTGGAATCATTTTCATATTAAATATTCATATAAAATCATTGAAACCTTCTAAAAATTTTCCCTTTAAAATCCCATTTTCCCATAGCATTAGCTGGATATATTTTTATAAAAAATTAAACCACTTATATGAATGGAATGTATAAAAATATATTCAATATTAGAAATAAAAATAATATATTTTTATTGATGTAAATATATATTATTTTTGTTTTGAAAAATTGATTGTGATAGTTGAAATAATTAATTTTTATGGATCAGTTTAAAAGGAATTTACAATTGGGATAAACATCAAAGAAAATGGTTAAAAATGACCTAAAACATATTCAAATAATATTGGATAATAATAAATCAACCTAATAAATTCTAGGTTCTATAATAACCCATTTTTAGGCTTTTGGAGTTATTAATACATGGGTATGATTGAATCTATTAAAAAATTATAATTGAGTCACTCACCTCACTTATAAAAGGCCAACCACTATCGTCTCTTCTTCATACCATAAAATCCATTTGGTTAGAAAAATATCATGCCATATAACTTCATAAATTACATCCCTTAATTGTTGAATCATTATTTTGGCTGGAAATCCATCCTTCAATAGATTTTGGTGAAAAAAATGGAGGTTACCCAAATAATTGGTTACATTCTTTAAGAGTCGTTTTTTTCATTTCATTCTCCATATATTAAAATTATTTTAAAAGAATGATGATATAAAATTGATAGAATCTAAAGGGTAATAATATTTTTTATAATAATGGAATGACTTATGAAATTCTCCACTTTTATTAAATAAGTTATGAAATCATCATTTGTGTGTAAGGATGACTACCACCATGCGAAAAGATGTTATTCGTTTTTCCCATTACCTAATCAAATGGTTGGGAATGAAAATAGATAATATATATATATATTATTAATAAAATAATTATACCTATATATTAAATATATTATATATACCACTCATGTGTATGGAGGACTAATTTCACACGAAGCGATGAGATTAATTTTTCACCAAATATTTTTATAGACTAAAATAATGGTAAATATAAATAATTTTGGTGACATAAATTGAATAATTATGATATTAGATTCCTATTTATCATTAATAAGTCATATTTTATCATTTTTATCATCCATTTTCTGTCTCTAAAAAATATGTGACTACATTGTTTGTGTACATGTGGATTACCACCTTCACAATGCAATGTGACTCACTTTTAATCCCCAAAATGCATGAGGGATATATATAATTTTTTTAACAAAATAAAACGGTATAAATTTTATTATTAAAATTATTTATAATTAAAATAATACATACCTTGTTTCTATATTGATCATTGAAAAATTGAAATGTTACACATAAGTATGTATGAGTTACCATCAACAAAATTTTACTGTTGTACATTTTTCATAAAAAAATTTCTTGATTGGTTTTAAAATTATAATTTATTTAAAAATATTTTAATTATTTCATTATTATTGTTGTGATTATTTTTAAAAATTCTCCTCCTTGACATTATACAGCATTCTAAATTCATTTATGTTACATAAACCAAATATGGTCAAAACATCAGATAAAAATTTAATTTATATAGAAATTATAAACAACATCATAATTAGTGATGTATAGGTAATAAAAGAGATGAATATTTTTCCCATGAAATTAAATAATTAACAAAATTTGTTTATTTATTATTATAAATACACATGTTACAAACCACGCTAAAGGTCAGGTACATTATGTCAACTTCATTTTATTGTGGAATATTTTGTTGTTATTAACCTATATTCTATTATGTAGAAAAATATAAAGACTCTTTAACATTTTATTTCTTGAATTGATTAGTTATCACATAATATATAGACCTTTATTTGTTCTTTCACCAGTTTTATGATTCAATTATTTCTAAAGTGATAAGGGACTTTCCATTGATAAATTATTATTAATGTTCTCCTTAAATATGGTTATTTTCCATGGATATTTTTTAAATCGTTTTATAATAAAATCTATATGGATATAAAAGATTCATAAATTTTATTTTATGTCCCATTTTTACATTATTTTAATTTTTTTCAAAGAGAATAATTTTATTTTATTAGATAGAAATATTTGAAAAATGAAAAAATTAATTCACCTTTCATAATAGAACTCAAAAAATGGATTTGTTATTTTCGAACATGTAAATTTTTTTCGGGATTCCATTATAATATTTCATTTTTTCTTCAATTAAAAACCTTATTTCATTTTTTTATAAAATTTTTATTCAAATTTATTTTTCAAAAGAATTTGGTATTTTTATATTGAAAATGCGTTTTTAAAAGAAAATGATTGTCGATATCGTATATTTTGATACAAATTATTTTAAAAGTGTTCATAAAATCTTTTAGGATATAATATTGTTATCCGGAATATTTTTTATGCATGATATGATATATGAACATTAAATGAAATGGGTTGGTACAATACAACATATATGAATGGATGAACCCCATTATAGCTCACATGTGTTACTAATATATCTTATGCATGTGGTTGGGCCCAATTATATCTTTGAAAAAATATTTGAGAGAGATATGGTTTATAAAAAGGATTTATCAATATTATAGATCACATGGGAGACCAATAAATAATATATTATGGGAGACATCTATTACAGCTCTATAATGAATTAGTTAATGATTATATTAGAATTCGTCTATATGGTTCATCCAATGAAATTTGTTTTGAAATGGTTTTATGAATTTGCAGTTCTAATTTAATGAAAATGAGTTTAATATTATTTCTATAGATTTTAATTTATTTATGTGAGAATAATATGTGTGTATATTTCATGTGAAAATGTTTTTTTCGTATACTTAATGAAAATTGAAGGTAAAGGTAATCATCTTATGGGTTTTCTAGATTTTTTTTTACTAATGGTATTCATTATTTTTTACATCCCTTAGAGATAATTTTATGGTCGTATCACATTTTAATCATTTTTTCACTTTGTTTATGAAGTGTAAGTAAAAAAAATATGTGATGTTAAAATTCATTTTGATTTTATAGGGAAAATACTCATTCTTGTATTTATAAGTATTATAATATATGAGAATTGATACTAATATTATTTTACACTTCTTTTTAAATTATATTTTTATTTATTAATTATGTCTTAATTTTCTAAAACTGTAATGTTGAATTGATCATCATCTGAAAGAGAATGAATTCAGTACATAAGACTCGTGATTATGTAATGTTTATGGTCTGGTCTATATATAAAATATTTTATTTCATTATTAAATTGATGATATTTTCTTAAAAATAAAATATTTAAATTTACTGTAATCAATGGATTTCATATATCCATCATAATAATAATTATTTTTCGTAAAAAGATACTATTTCATAAAACTGGTATTTATATTATAGATTTGTTAACATTAATATTAATTTCTCTACAAAGATAAAATTTATTTGATAAAAAGTTATTATACTTGAGATTATAATTCTCATACAATATAATATGTATACTTTCAATTTCTATTATAAAATTCATATTACTAGTGTTAATTAAAATAACAACATAAATAGTTAAACCATTAATTAAAAAATTACGAATTCTATCAGTATCAATTAATTTATAAAGAACCAATTTAACGCCAATAAATAATAAAATTAAATACATTTACAAATACATAAATAAGTTTTACGAATCACTTTTATTTATTAATCAATAATAATTTATATTAAGAATCCATAATACTTAAATTTTACTTTTTATTTAAATTATTTTTAATATTTAGAGATTACAATATAAAATTTAATTTTTTAATATTTATTAATTGAAATAGATAAAATATACATATATTTTGGTATCAAGATACCCTAAAAAAGTTTATATAGGTTATTATGAATTTTTAAAAGTACATAAAATAATTTTTTTATAAACATCATAGATATTCTTAAAGCAAAATCGTAAAATGTAACAATTTAATGGTGAAAACACTATAACATGATTTAAATGATTTATTAAACACTTTTTTGATCCATTATTTTCCAAAAAATAACCCATAATCCATTATTTCGAAAAATTGGGCAATTTACCTTGGAATTCTGTCATGGAATTATAAAAATATATTGGGTGCTTCTAAAAAAATCCATTCTCCTCTCTTATAAAAGGTGTCCAATTACACACCATCAAACACGAACATATAATTCGAATTAATTCATTAAAATATTCAATTATACTCTACATAAAGACTCATATAATAAACACGATCCCTTGGTAACTCAATGTTACCCTATGCAATTCATGTTAAGGGAACTTCCATGAAAAAATTAAGTCTTCGACATTAGTATTATTATTGTCCAATGGAATTATTCTTAATATGACACTCCTTAATATCTTATAACATGTTATGATGAAATATATATAATTATTGTTTTTAGATGTTTTTATATTAATTTTTGGAAATTATTTCATAATTTCCACCTACATTGGAAAATAACGTGATGTTAATCATGCATTTTCATAGAATGCCACCTCCATGAAGAATCATTTTTTCATGTATGTTATGAATTATTTATATAAATATATTTGATACTAATAAAACGTAAAAAAACATTAAAATAGTTTCATTAATCTTCCATCTTAATGAAATTATGTCAAAATAATACACATCCTAATCTATACTCACCAAACTAGTTAGAGCATGATCTTGTTTCGATCTGTTTAAATAGCTAAATGGATGAGGATTAAAAATAAATTTATGGATTACTATGTAAAAATGATATCTAATTTTATTATAATATAATATGAAAATTATTTTTTAAATTGGTTTTATAAATATTATATTATATTATTATATTATATTATTAGTGTATCACAAAAATAAAATTAACAAAATAAGTTGTTATAAATTCTTTTTTCACATCCCATGACCAAAAACATATATAATTGAATATTAATAGTAGAAATAAATATATGATATAAATTAAAAATCCATAAATGATATATAATTAATTGAATTGTTATTAAATTATATATAATTATATAAATTTTTTTTATCCTACACAAAATAGTAAAAGTTATTAAAACTTGTTAGTCATAATATGCAATGTAATAATGAAAAAAATATAAAATGGATTATAAAATGGTAATATTTATTTTTTAGGGTATTAAATATGATATTAAGTTATCTATGTTTATTTTATATAAAAATTGATATTTATAAACTAATAAAGAAAACAATGAAAGTGTTTTGTGTCTCAAATTTAATTTATTGAGAAATATTTCTCATTATTCACCAGGAAATCATTGGTAGAGTTTGATTACTACCAAGGAATATATTTTAATATAATAAAATTAATCATGGTTTTCAAATATCCATATATTTTTCATTATTTACTTGTACTTCAATTCAAGGTATGATGTGTTTATAATGGTACCTTACTATCTAATCTTGCTTTATTGACTTTAATAATTTCTTATTAAACTTACTTTTTAAAACAAATCATTCCAATTAAAATTTATTATGAATCATGTATGTATTATTTCATTTAACCTTCATTAAATATTATTTCTTATAGATAAATATTTCAATGAATTTTCAAATGACTTCTTTAAAATCATATGTCTTTTAAAAATATTATGTTAATAAAACAATTGTTAAAATTTAAAGTGTTCAATTTTTACAATTTTATTTTTTTAAAATAATTTATATATTCAAAATACAATAATTAATTATTATTTTAAAACTTAATTGTTTTAAATTCATCTTCAGTTATTTTTTTTAAAACCCTCTTGAATTATCAATTCTAAATTAGTAATATAAGTATTAAAATTTAATGTTTTAAAATTACATCTCATACCATTTTTTATATCAGTATATATTTTTTAAAGTCATAAATATTAAATATTATTTTAAATATCAATGTTTTCAATGTTTTTTATATTCTTATTTTTAAAAAAAATTAATTTCTAATGATATTCTAATTTAATAAACCTTCTTCCAAAATAATCTATTTCCCACTACAAAATGATTTTGGAATGTATCTGTTACTTTAATGTATTAGTTGGTTTTGTGAACACTCTAATATTTTAATATATATTTACCCTCTAAGGATTATAGTTCATTATGTGATGCTTTTATAAACCACTATATTTAATAATTAAATGATATGTTTTTTTAAAATGTGCATTCTGAGTTATTATGATTTCTTTTGTTCATGTTACCTCATATTTTTAAAAAGTTAAAGAAACCAAATTATTTTCTTTAGGCTCATAAATTTTTTTTATTGATTCTATGTGGCAAAAATATGGATTGTTAATGAGGGTTGGTTCCCCATATTTGGAATCAATGAATTAGTTATACTTTTTATATGTGGATGAAATTAATATAAATGTTATAATTTTATTTTTTTACAATATAAATCTTGTTAAAAAATTTCAACAATATTATCTATTTACATTATAATGTCTAGGATATTTTTTACAATATTAAGCATGAGTAATTTTTTTATTCACAACGTGATGGGTTGAAATTTTTTTCCACAACATAAAGTGTGGTACTATTATTCTCCCACCACATGAATCATGTGAATTTTTTTTATACTAAATTTTATAATTTCACTATGAAATGTTTTATTCTATATTGTATTCTATATATGATAAAATATCACCATATTATTATTGTTATATTCCTTCAATAAATCTTATTTTTTAAAAAATTCTCATAATTTTACATTTTTAAATGTTTTGTTCACTAGATATTACTTGTAAGTATATCATGATTCCTAGATAACTCATATCATTCCATGTTATTTTCAAAAATAAATCACTTCATTATCTATTATTTTTATTATTTTTATAATATAACCACTGATGATATGGATACAAGTTATACATAATTGAACCATTGATATCCATCATTTCATATTTTTCATGTTCCCCATGTTATGAGGATAAATTCAATAGGTGTGATGTATAGAATTATTCTTAAATAGTTCAATTATGATGAAAATATTTTAGATTAAATTTTTTATGTAGCTACGCTATACATCACTAAAACTACCATTACATGAGTTTATTGTGTATTTGTGAGATTTTTTATATAATCTGATAAATTTATTTTTTATTTTATGAACATCTGTTGTCTCTATAGTAGGTTGTAGTGGACTATGTAGTAATTTTTTTGATTATAATAGTTATTTAAATACAATGGTTTAGTTATCTAATTAATTAGTTTATGAAAACTTATTGAGAACCCTTGGTGTGATTATATGTTTAAGATATTGTCCTGAAATTTGGGTAATATCTTGAGTATATGTTTTTTCAAATAAGTACATCCAAATATTTTTGCTATATGATGATGTTGTTGGAGGAATGACACACATGGAAATGTTATCCCTAGAAATGAGTGTTGATTCATTGAGTCAATCATCACCATTATGCATAATAATTGGGCCACAAAAAACAAACCATGTTAGAAACTCTTGGGGGATATTATTTGGAAAATAAAATTTATTTTAAAAACCTCTAATAGAAATTATTTCATAGTTAATTTGAGGCATTAGGTTGATAAGTATATGATAACTTGATATAACATAAACTGGATAGAATGAAGAAATTAGTTTGATTAAACAACTTCATAATAATTTAAATAAATGTATCATTGTTTGAAATGATATCAACATTGGAGAAGACATCATAGGATTCATATTTCATATTCATACAGTAAAAATACCAAGAACTGGTGGAGGATGACCCTAATAAATAAAATAAAAAGAGGTAGAGATTTGAGCATACAAGGGGTTATTACAGAAACAAGTGTGCACCACACCACATCTATTTGACTCCACCATTGGGGCACAAAAGTCAGGGGTTGTGAAAGTCCACATCGCATCAATTTCAATGAATTCCCTTTTCTCCAAAGCATCTTCCTACTGGTTGGCCTCCCAAAATACATGAGAAACAACCATATGCATTTGATTGATCATGCTGAGATAGTCAAAACACTGATATAGCACACTCCAATTCAAATGACATGTCTGTATTCTCAAATCATGAACAACACTCGAAGATTAAAATTCATTCCATATCCATTTACAATTAAACTAGACTACATACCTGACAACAATGATCACTTCCCAGATTTCATTTTTAAATGTATTTGCAGCTCTTATGAAGTGATAAAATCATCCCTTTACAAACCCATTATAGGTGCGGAACACTCCCCTAAAGCTTAAAGTACCTGCTACACCCTACATAAATCCATCAACATTCACCTTGGGGAATGGAATAATAGGTGTTATCTATCAAATATGCTTCAGCATCCAAGACTTGTGTTTAATCAGTGAAACTATAATAATTCCGAGAATTTAAAAATCAAAATCAGTATTCGACATAGAACTATCCTGAAAAGTGAAGCATCATAGATGTCCCTATGAAGAACCACCATACCTTGTTGGACAATGTTGTTTGAACTATCAAAAATTACTTCATTTAGATCATCTAGAAGGGCTGCAGTGGCTATAATAGTAGAAACCAGTAATAATTTGTGATTTTATTTACGTCATTGAGCATTAAAAAGATCATAAATAAGGTAAATAATCGGTTCACAAGTTTCAAAGGCCTTCACTAACAGTGATCCCATATAGAACCAAAGCTACTTGGCATGGTCATATTCCATGAAAATATGCTTTATAGAATCATTGGAAAACTTGAAAGGATAACATATAGAAGCCATATGAATGTCAGCTTGTTTGAGTTGAGAAAATATGAGAAATATGATTCTCAAGACTCACCAGATCAAACATAATCTAGAAGGCCAGATAAATATAGCTCTGAAGCTCATGATCCAAGCAGGTCGACGAACTAGGCCCCCACATAGAATCCTTTAAATGTCCTTACAATTAAATTTTCTAGTTCTTCTATGGTTCCAAATAAAGTTTTCACTATCCATAAAATCATAATAATTAATTTGTGTTGCTGCATGAGCAAGAATTCTAGAGTTAGATGAATATCCATTTTTTTACAAGGATATGTGAGGTGAATATCATAGTGAAAAATATCATTAATTTCTTATAGACACATTATATTATCAAATAATTAAATGATAAATAGAATTGTAAGTGAGATATTTATTTAACAGTGTTATAAGGAAAGGAATTGAGACTTTGGATGTTCAAAATGTAACTTCCCCTAACCAAAGGACACTAAACTTGTTTCTCGAGTTAGTTCTCCCAATGACCTCTAGTGTGCCTCCCCATACATCATAGGCTTTCAACTAATGGTTGTTGTCTAGGGGATCATATGGAGGATATTAAACCCTCATTTTTAGAGTAAAAGATATCATGTAAATGATAAATTAGGAAGAAATAAAATACCCAACAACCCATAAATGATTAAGATTCATTCCCCAACATTTCCCTAAACTAGGTACATACCCACTACAAAACTCTAGATATGAAATTACATGTCATATTATGCCAATTTTACAGAAAAATAAAAAATAATGAAAAATTGAAGATTCCCCAAAATGGGTACTGATTCCTAGTTTGTTTTCATCATCCATGCATATCAATTTCCTATATCAACTATAGCATTGTTCCATTTCCATTGTTCTGACCTGCAACCGTGAAAAATTATTAGGTACCCACTAGTGGCAAGAGTTAGGTGTGTGTATAAATCAGCAGTCCAACACAAAAGATGTCTAATATTATCTATTCCAAATATATATTGTAGTATATTTCTATACGAATAATGAATATAAAATAATAACAAGTAGGATTCATTAGTAAACAATGTCTACGTAAATAAATTACATCATTTAATCAATCAGTTAGTAAATTCATTCAAAACACACTAGCATAAGCTGATCAAGTACTATGAATTATATAATAAGTCATGTTACCTACCTAACTAGTAAAATAAACTCACAATAATTTATAAGACACATACCATGGAGGCTTAGTCTAGGTATTCTCATCTAATGCAGTCATGTGGGGCATAAATCCTCAGTCTGACTCCCTAACTATTGAATTATTGTGGTGGTGTTTCAGCTATGATTCATCCAGACCCAAGGGAAAATAACATCATGTAATTATCAAAGAATCCCCCAAACCCTTTGCATATGATTATTTATCTATTTACTATAAACAACATATCCAAAATCATGTTAATTGAACACACATACAATTTGAAGTTAATTTCTCATTCAACATGTAATTCATCTACATTACTTTCCTCATTAACATGATTACCATACACAAGACTTAACTCATTTTCATATTTCTGTTTCACCCATAATCCATTCATGCCATTCACTTAATTAATATAACCAATTCACTATAATCCAAACAACACCCAATGCTATCTAATAATCTAGAAATAACTACAACTAATTTCAAATCATAATTGATGTTATTATTCCCACACATTAATCAGGGGATCTACATTATCAAAAATAATATATTATGTAATTATCACAATATTATATATTCGGAATGATGGTGCACTCGATGTAAAGCCTTATAACAAGTCTAATCAAAACCATAAATCCCAATTGTATCATGAGGTGGTTAAAATCAACATTTGGCTAACCATTTTACTGAATCGTACCAAGGGAATCAAGTGAGCAACATGAAGGTACCATTATAGAACAAAATTCACATATACTAAATATCAAGACTATAGGACATGAAATTTAGACCACCTACCTACATTATGAAGGTGAATTCTCTCATAACCAAGTCCATTGACTCAGAATCGAACACCCATTAATGTCTGAACCTATGATCAAATAGACCTTCACATTGATACCAAGGACACTCCAACATAATTCTAAATGAAGGAGATAAATCCTTGTGAAATCAAGGGATGTTTGGCTCAGCAATAGTGCTCTATGTTTTCTGATATCATACAACCTCTCCACTTTATATAGGCCCATCCTAGTGACACACATTTGAGCATCAATTATCATCCAAGGATAATAAATCATGCCATTACACTAATATCCCTATCAAAATTATCCTATTAAACATTACTATTACACATGTAAACTAAAACCAAAGGCACATTCTTTCCATCATTGACATTCTCACTTCTATACAATATAAGAACATGTGATCATCGAAGGGAGAAACTGTCATAATCTCAATATAATCAACATCAATTACATGAAGAAGAAATTGGTTGATACTACTATATCCAGGACACATGAAAGAAATATTCTATACTAATAAACTAATATCAAAGAGTGTATTAGAATGAAACAAGTCCAATCCACTCTATAATCTTGAATGGCCCAACATACATTTGAGTAAACTGTCCATTTTTTCGAATTTTATGGTGATCCAATCTCGGTGAAACTCGAAGAAACACATGTTCACCCCTTACAAACTCCAGAGGTCAATGAAAAAAATCCACATCCAAATTATTTCTACTATGGGAAATATGAATTCATCTAAAAATAAACTAAACCAACTTTGTTCCCTCATAAATGATAATTGGTCGCAACAAATTTGACCCTATGGCATCTATCTAGCACAGCGGTGATGTACATATTTTACTATAGAGATCCTCATACAGTTACATCTGAATCATCTCCTGCTAACTATCACTACTGGAAAAATGATTTTTCCCAACGCTTCTATACCAACGGTTTGGCCAAACCGTTGGTATAGGTACCCTTTCCCAACGGTTTGGACAAACAGTTGGGAAAGCCCATATTTTAGCCACCTTTCCCAACGGTTTGGCCAAACCGTTGGGAAAGGATGAATTCTGGACACCCTTTCCCAACGGTTTGGCCAAACCATTGGGGAAGGCTGAATTTTGGACACCCTTTCCCAACGGTTTGGCCAAACCGTTGGGATAGGGTTTCCTATCCCAACGGTTTATCCAAACTGTTGGGAAAGGGTGTCCACAATTCAACATTCGGCCAGAATACCCAAATAAAAGCAAGACCTTTCCCAACGGTTTTCAAAACCGTTGGGAAAGGTCCTTTTATTTTTTTTGGAATCTACCTATGAAGAACATTATATAAATCAAAATTTAAAATAATTATAACAATACATATATATATATTTATGAAATTATGTTAACAAAAGTCATGTTAGGTTAGTGGTTAAGTAATTTTGTTATAAACCAGAGGTCCTGGGATCAAATCCCACCGGATGTTTCTTTTTTGAAATACATATACCAACGGTTTTGAGAACCGTTGGTATAGATTTTCTAATTACTTATACCAACGGTTTTCAGAACCATTGGTATAGACCCTATACCAAAGGTTTTCCCAAAACCATTGGTATAGACCTATTGTAACGAATTACTTGCCAACGGTCCTCCAAACCGTTGGTATAGCCTATACCAATGGTTTTGGGACCTATACCAACAGTTACAAACCATTGGTATAGGGTATTTTTCCAGTAGTGTATTGATATTGGATAACTTAACAAGCACCATGTGTTTCTCCCATGATCCTCCGAAACATACTTAATAATCCTTCAACAAGCCTCATAGCTCCTGAATAGTATACTCTAATTACTCATGTGTGTTTGGTTGGAATTTCATACTCAAATACACAAATGTACCCTATGATTTCAAATAACCCTACAAGAAGAGTGAAGTGAAACATGGATAATGATCTAAAATTTTAGTTTATGGAACCCAATGTAATAGTAAAAATATCCCAAACATGAAAAAATCCAAACTAATCAATAGTTAATGTTTCTCAAACCATCAAAAAATGTTCCACCTTGGTTAAAAAATCCAAAACTACCAAGATCACATCATTGTTCTAAGGAATCTGCAGAAGTCCCACAAACAAAATCCATAGTCATGTAATCAAATTACATTTTCTAATGGGAAATGGTTGTAAAAAACCCATTCAAAGATACTTGAACTTCACTTGATTGAATGTGTATCATTTCACCATTAAAATTGTGACATCCTTATTCATACCAATCCACCAATACTATCTATGAATATCATGATACATAATTATGAATACTTGATATACCACCCTCATTGATGCATGAAACTCACTCATCAATTATACCCCCATACATTTAGGCATGAAAACATGGACACGAACATAGATGATGTCATTATCACCAATAGTCCAACCGAAATGAGTATCACCACCTAAAAAACATTCCCTTTAAACGAAACACATTGAATCCTTATACTTCTTATTCATGATATATCACATGATATTGTAATCAACTACTATGGATATAAGTGTCATATCCCATTTCCCATCCCACGCCACCAAATTCCTCTAAAAACCATTATCCTTCACATAGAACTAGTTTTTTGAACCACATGATTTTGATTATTTAGACTCAATGAATCAGAAATATTGTATCCCTTTCATAGTGCATGCAGTAGTTTAGAATTGATGGCCTGCATGTACTCAACCAAATTTCAGTTCTGAGGATTCAAATGATATAGAGAAAATATGTACATAAGGTTCTTATTATAGGTATACACAATATACCACTATCACAAAAATTAATGCATCTTACACATTGAAGAATAAATCATATCATCCAATTCATGATCATTCATAGGGTAATTTCATTTATGAGCCTCTACTGTTGAGATCCGTACACCACATCTCGTCTATTCTGCATCAACACTATACCCAAACCTACATCAGATACATCACAAAACAAGTTATACTCATTATACAGCTGGGGTAGAATAAATATAAATGTGGTATTCATCCATTTCATTAGCTCTGGAAAAACATTATCACATGCTTATTCTAATAAAATTATATTTTCTTCTTGGTCATTCTCAAAAGAAGATTTTTTTGATTAGGAAAAGTTACTGATGATATTTCACTAATTTCTCATCAATAACTAAAAAATTTGAATATCATAATCATTCATGGGTTACTCCCATGATACACTAACTTTAACATTCTTTGGGTCCATAGACACACCTTCATCATAGATGGTTTGACCCATGAAATTAAACTTTTCATTCAAGAAATGACATTTGGATAGCTTAGTGTAAGGAATATTCTATCTTAGTGTACATAAGATAATGTCAAGAAGTTTAAAATTAATTTCATGGTTCATGGAGTACAATAATATTTCATCAACAAAGAAAACAATGAATTGATCCATGTAGATATGAAATATTCTTGTCACTAGGGCCATACAAAATTTTGGTGCATTTGTTAACCAAGAATATATCACAAAAAACATATATAAATCATTAAAACATTCAATGGTAATTAGTGGTATTTCATAAGGTCTCACACTCACCTGATGATACATATATCTAAAAAAATTCTTAATGACCATGGTTGAAAGCCTCTTCTATTCATAAATATCATCAATTAGTGGAAGTGGGTACTAGTATATTAATTTAATTTGATTCAATATTCCATAACCAACACCCAATTGTAGGTATACATAATACTTCATGGAATGTAAAACTAATGACACGTAATGTTTTTTTAATTGGTTGAATAATCCCCTTTTTATCCAGTTACTGCAAATATTTTTTTCATTCATAGAGTTTTGATGGTGCCAATCAATAAGGTGGAACCGAAACATGTTCCACTCCTGGTAGCATCTATATTAGGAACTCAACCTTTATATTGAGTGGAATCCTTGATAATTCATCATAAAATACATCTTCAGACTAATACACCATAAGAGTAAATAATGGATACTCCACTCATCCATCATCCATCATAATACATTCCATTTAGTTTGTGGTCTTACCCTTGTATTGCATGAATGGAACTTTATAGCCTTCTTAGACATCCCACTCTCAATGATGAACATAGTTCCCCCTCATGATATGTGAACATCACCCTAGGGT
Source organism: Viscum album (assembly GCA_963277665.1). Taxonomy (NCBI): domain Eukaryota; kingdom Viridiplantae; phylum Streptophyta; class Magnoliopsida; order Santalales; family Viscaceae; genus Viscum; species Viscum album. The sequence continues at coordinate 96,625,381 of OY728160.1, forward strand.
ACTAATATAAAATATAGACATGGTACACAACCGTACAATACCCTAACCAAATTAGATCAAATATTTACATCTCTAGAACAAACAATTACCAATGAAAATGGTACCCAACAATCATGAAGGAACACCACTTATATTTCCCAATATCTTCTGATGGAACCCCCAATGATGCATCAATTGACATAAACCTACACATATGTTCCACCACTAGGCCCAACACACTCATTAATTTGGTAGATTTAAAAAATTATGTACAACTGTATCGAATAAATCACTAGGAATCATGTAAGCTACAAGAATCGTACCATTAATTATTGATTGTGTAGCCTCACCACTACCTAGTGGAGGATGAACTGAATAAATATTAACAACAAATATCCCCTATTCTCTACAATTAAATATGGGTGTTTCACTTCCTTTCTGGTAATAATTCCCTTGTCCTAGATAACTATTCTAACTATCCCAACCATTATTGTTATTATAGCCCCAATTGCAAACGAGATATGGGGTACCTGGACCCCTTACTACACTCTAAACTTACCTTGGTCCTCCATAATATCTCAACTGTCATAGGTTCCTATAAAACCACTACACATGACCAAAAATATCTCACACTTGAAACAAAACCTTTGATCATGGTCCCTAACCCCACAATTTTCATGTCCTATGACACCGATTGTTGAAAAATTGATCACTAACATGAGATGTCATTTCCCTTTTATAATGACAATGTATGCCACCTCCCCCATAGAATATCTCAAAGTGGTGCTTCCTACTCTCAGAAATTCAACCACTAGTTCTCCCTTCTAGAACGGTATGTCTACCACCCAGAGCCTCCTTGATATTTCCTTATAAAATACAAGCATGTTCTATTAGTTCAAAAAAACTATTTAAATAAATGATATTTACCTTGGATTTTATCCCATGTCTAAGTACTCCCTCGAATAGTCTTGTTGTTACTTCCACATCCCCTATCAATGCACGAACAAAGAATTAGAGGCCAGTGTGGTGGCCATCATAATTCACAACTATCATCGTCCCTAGAATTAAAAAACTACTTCCATTTGATTCCACAATCCGTATGGATATTATTTGTGCCGAAAAAACTCCTAGAAAACCTTCCACAACATAATATTATAATTTTTAGTATAAACTTTTATACCACACCAGTGCTTTTTCTAACCTTTCTACATGTAATCCAACAACTTGACTCTCTTCTCAGTTGGCGTATATATGTTATCCAAGACTATCTTGATGTACTCTATATATAACTAGGATATCTCTGATCCACCATCTCTTATAAAATATAGAGGGTGATGTGACTAAAACTCACCTAGTTAGTTCAAACATACTTATCACTGCCCACTCTGGGTCCTATTCCAACATTTTCACAAAAGGAGTGATGTTTTCACGAAACTGATCCTCTACTCTATTACCCTATACCACAAAAAAATTTCTCCATTCCTGGATGATAATTCTTAGAAAACATCCTATTAGTTCCCAAAAATCAGTTGACGTCATGGTGGCGTATTACTAAAGTGCCAGACACATATCTTAGAACACAAAATAGAAAACATCATATGTTTTCTCAAAATAAGGCTCTCCACTTGCCATAAAAACCCATTCTGCATACACCAAATTCAATTTACACAACTCCATGAATACCCCTAACATCCCCTACAATAGGTCATGGTCATTATGTAGAAAACAACTCATTGAATATTGATCATTTTCACAAAACATTTTCTAAACCATTCTCACTTTCAGAATGAAAATATTTATATTTTAGACGCCCTTTTATCTTTATAAATTATTACTACCAAGTGTTAAATAATTCATCACATTTCATTTACAACTATTCATTAACCAATCATTCAAATTCTTTTTATATACCAATTTACATCATCTACATAAGACATTGCTTATTTTAAATTATGAAGAAATGTAAAGTGCATTCTATACATTATTTCCAACAAACCCTCCCTATGTGTTCCTACTATGATGCATTCCATTTATATCCCTAGGATCCCAAAATAATTCATGAATCCAAAACCATGTAACCTTTTAACAATTATATAAATATCATTAAAAATCACATAAAATATTATGTGCATCCCCCAATAGTTAAATAACATTCCAATGTAATAACACACATCAAGAACAATAATACCATCCCAAGAACATGGGTTTTCCCAACTACGGGGGTTGGCTACTACAAAGAAAACTCCCATTGAAAAGAAAATACACATCCTAATCCCTCATCTAGAATCCCAAAATAGAAATTCCATACAAAATAACTTCTACGACACCTCGTTTTAATGACCCCGAACCAAAGGCCACTAATTTGGTTCCTTAATTCAGGTATCCACAATACATTTGGCACTCCTTCCCTTATGAATGATGCATTAAACAATGGGAAAGAGTCTAATGGATCACATGGGGAGACTGTACCCTAATCATTAATGTAATTCATAGTAGGTAAATGGAAAATGAGTAAGGAATAAACTACAACAAATATCTATAAATGGTAAGGATTATTTACCCAACATTTCCAAAAATTTTGTATCATCCCATAACCAACCAGTAAATATGTTATTCCATTCCATTCAATGCCAAGTGTAATGAAAACCAAGAAATAAAGACAATTTAATGAATTCCCAAAAGGGGGCACGGAACCTTCTCTGGTCACCTCATCCATTCACATCCCATTCCCAAGTCAACCATTTATAATGGGCCCCTTTCTCTTTTTATGAACCTCTACTTGGAATTCCATTCCAGTTCCGAATGGTATCTTAAGTAGGGTGTCAGTAAACATAGTAGGCCTCCACTAATGGTGTCTATAAAATATACAATCTAAATAGATATAGTAAGCTAGTGCTAAAATGTTAAGGAGATAAAAAATAATAACCATTTTCCATTAGTAATCAATTATAACATAAATAATTTACATCATTTAATGATTTTGATAAGAAAATCATTAAAAACACACTATACTAGGCCTGCAAACATATCTGAAAAAATAAATCAAATTATCTATCTCACTAGGTAAATCAATTCACAATCATTTACATCACTTTTTTGGTGGATCCTCGCTCCAGGTAGTACCATAAAATGAATCCGTTAGGGGAATAAAACCTGAGTCCCACCCCATGGGAATTGTATTCTATGAGTTGAGATATAGCATAAGTCTAACCATACACATGGGCGTAGAACCTCATGTCAATACGCCAGAGACCACAGACACATGTCCAAATAATTATTTATCCATTTTCCACATATATCATATTCGATATCATGTTCTTTGACCTGAAATACAATTATCAAATCATAGCTCAATCAATACATAATTCTCTTATATGCCATCACTATATAACTACCTTTCCATTTTAATTCCTTAACTCATTTTAATATTTACATTTCACCCATATGACATTTAGTTTTTTTAGGACTCAGAAAAAGATATAAATATTTAAATATAGGCCTTAATAAAAACATCATGTAATAATTTCCCTTTCCAACATTCATATGAATAAAAACTGGAATGACAACCTATTATAGACTCAATATATATTCTAATGAGATTACAACTCAGTAGGATATTATATGATAAATGATCTTTGTTAGAGAAAGGAGTGTTTTTGGAGAAATAGTCCTACCAGAATGAGATAAGTTGCAATCCAGTAGTTTTTGGAGGCCATCATGTTCTTAATGCATAGTCAGATAGTACCTTATCATAAATTGGGGATATTCAATAATAATGAAAAAATTATAAATTTATTGTCCTGTGATTTTCAAAAAAATCATTGTTTTTTCTTGTATATGAAAATAATTATAATTGGTTTATATATTTTTAATGACACCCTCCCATAACTTTATTCATAATATAATTTTACACCATCTCATATTTTTATTCCAATCTTTTGGTCGCATTGGAATATTCATGTAAAAATAATTAGAATACATATAATTCTATAGGAGGATTTTTTTTTCATATTTTCAAGATATATTTTTTTTCAGGGCTTTTGAGGAGGATCTTGATGTATATTAATTCTATTGACCAAAAATATTGTAAAACATTTGTGTTATATATTTTTTATTTATTATTTAACTGCGTGACTATATATAAAATATGATGCAATAATTAAATTTTTTAATATTCATGAGATTTTTGTTCTGATTAGATAGTAAAACGTCATTAATGTTATTTTTTCAATATTTTTAAGCTGGAAAATTTTATTATTATTATATATCCATGTATAAAAGGATAAAATATAGATAGAAACTATTTAAAAGAAAAATAAATGGAGGATTAAATCATGAAATCAATGTTATAGTTATTAACCAAATTAATAAATATTCTTTTGGGCTAATATATTATGGGTTAGTGTGGTTTTTTTATAATGTGTTGTTCTTCTTTGTGGAATTAACAGTATTATATTATAAATTGATGTGAATTAATTTTAATCAGATGTATTATATTATTTTTATTTGGTATGGATTCTAAAAATGTAAGAAATATTTTTTACATGATTATGTATTCGTTTTAGATAAAATCCATATTAAGGGGAGATTGAATTTGCTAATAGATTATAGTGAATTTATAATGAAATAGTTTTATTATAATTGAATTATATTTTTTATAAAAAGGGTAAAATTAAAATTTTAGGTAAAATAAAAGATAATTCATGGATACAGATAGATAAATGGAAATCATGGGCTTAATAGTTTAAAATGTGATATTTTATCATGGTATATTTTTTAAACCTAACAGATTGAAAGTGTAATTTTTAAATGAATATTAAATTTAGTAATTGAGAATTATAAATTTTGTTTATTAGGGAATAATTAATTAATGATTGGTGTCATGTTGTATTGGATTTCAATTTTAATTTCGATACATAATGTGAATATTTTTATAAAAAGAATCCATAAAAGGTATAGCTGGCAGAAAGCCTTTGGCAAAGATATGGCATTTGATGAAGATATTTGATTCATAGGTATTCCAATTTACATTTTGTAGGAATAACACAATCAAAAATTTACATATTTTTTTTATATGATTCTTTTTACGAGTTCTAGTAACAATGATTGATGTAGGTATTTGGTCTATTTGGTGAGTATGTTAGCACAAAATAAAATAAATTTAATTAATTAAATGATACAAATGATTTTTTTGTATCTCTTAATAATTTATATATAATCATATGAAATTTTAATTGTGTTAATGGTTGTAGTGGTTTTTATTGAAGATTTATTTCTCACTCCATAAATTCATCCAGATAGTGGGAATATTTTTTATATTTTTTCTATAGTCGGAATAGGCATGAAACCCTAGTAGTTGGGAGTTAATTTCCTAATACATCTTGAATCCATTTTTCAAGATCACTTTGACTCATGTGAAACGGATGCACAAAACATAATCCATTACTTATATATGACTTATTTTTATCAATATGAAATTTGAGTTGAATTTTTTTTCTTTTTTAGATTTTTCATATATGTGTTTATTGGATTTTATGTTGATAATATTTTGAATATTATTATTTTTCAATACTATTTATTGATATTGTATTTTTTTAATTCAGTACTTTAGATGCAATTATAGTCAAGAGGAAAAATTAATCCCTATATTATAATGATTAACCCTCAATGCCAGTCTATAAACTACAGTGATCATGGATCATACATGTCATCTCGCGAAACATTTACTACGGTGAAAATTTCATGTTGGGGGTGGGTTGTTACATCACCACTCCCTAAATACATATCACATAAATATATCATTTTTAAAATTAAAATCCAATAATTTCTACACAATACCAATTTCAGTCATGCTCTTAGGAATAATATATACAGGCATCTGTTGGAATATGATACCAACTATATTATCTTAAAATTCGATTTCCAGATAAAAATTACGATCCTATACCAACCTCTATTATATATAATTGTTAATATATTTTATCTCCCACATCAAAAAAAAAATAATTTAATATTTTATGAAATATCCAATCTAAATTTCCTATCAACATCCTCTATATCCTTATCAAATAAAAAAATAGAAAATATTTGAATTTTATATGATATAAAATATATAAAATATCTATTTTTCCCACTAAATCAGATATAATATTATATTTTCTAGAAAACATTATTTTGTTATTAACCCATAAAAACTAAATCATGTGATATTTACATGTCCATATAAATACAATAAGTCTTATATGATTGACCATCTTCATTAAAATAATAGGGACCCAATATTTTAAAATGTATTTACACAAAAAATATAATTCTGATAGAATGATTTAAATATAACACCAATCCCAAACAAACCAAAACTCCTTTTTATCTAAATAGGTATTGACCAATTAATTATTTCTTGTAAAATAATGATTTTCAAAATATTTTATGATTAATTTCTAAGATAAAAATAATATTTTTGAAGTGTAATTTCAAAAAACAATATTCATTTTTTAACATATCATAAAAATATCAACCTAAGATTTTTATTTGGGACTTTTCTAAAAATGTTTATTTGTAATTGAATAAATCAAGATAATGTTTTTTTAAAAGGTATATTTTATGAAATTATTTTTAGTTTTAATGTAATATTCAAGAATAATTTTTTTAATACTAAATATTTAATTTAAATATGAATTTATTATTTCAAAAATGTATTTCTATAATTTAAAAAATCATAATTTACATTTTATACCATATGTTATATTTTCAGAAAAATATGTACCAAATACATTACACATATTTTTTGTTAAAATAAATTTTCACCAAATTAATAAATAGAAAAAAAGAAATTGGAAGTAATATGTAGAATCTATAAGTATAAATTATATAAACATTCAATTTTATTTTTGGGTATAATGGATATGTTAACTTCTACAAAAATTATTCTTTGAAAAATATTAAATTTGTTTTAAGAATGATATAACCAATATAAAAATAAAATTAGAGTGTTTCAAACATATATAGGAATGGGTGGTCATGGACTTTATCAACCTCATGCCTTTGTATCTACATTATGTATAAATTATATATCAAGTTAACATTAATGTGACTTCCCATTGTTTAAATGTTTTGGGTATTTAAAAAAAATCCATCTCATTTCATTTATAAAAATTTAAAACTTTTCCACACTATCCATTACAAAAAAATTACATATATTTGACCAAAATATATCTAAATCTCTAAAAAAAATTCCTTATCTCAAAAAAATTTATCCATTCTAAAAATATAATACAGTAATGGATTAACCCCCTTAAAAAGAGATAATTCAAGAAGTGAGGTGCAAGATAATAAAATCCAATTTGACATTACTATTTCATTATGTGAAATTATTTTTCAACAAATTAAGAAAAAAGTATTAAAATTATAACATCATTATCATTGTTATTCTTTTATAATATTATAATTTATTTACATTCAGTAAACACTGATCCATTTTTCATTCTTGAACACAGAACTAACATTTTTCCATTGGGGCACTACCAACTATATGATGCGACATGTGTATTTTTTTACATAACCACCTATCAAGAATATTGATTATTTTGAATATAATACCTATAACTATGATACTTATTTCAAATATCATATTAGGAAAATATAAACCATATTATCTCTTTTCCATATTCCATAAAAAAGTAATCAATATCTATGTTTACTTGTACACTAACACATTCCTTTAATGATTAATAATAAATATTTTTTTAGAATCCATACATGGGGTCATTAGAATGGTTTTAATGAATAAATTTTATTTTTATGACATTATTATGGGTTTGTAATGAAATATTTTTTAACCAATAAAAAATTTGAGTAATAAAAAAGAGTGAAAACTCAACTGTTCAAAATAAAATTCAATGAAAAGAAAATTATTTATATGTACTATGGAATTACATATTATAGGTTTTATAATTCATCAAAATATATCTAATTCTATTATAAAATAATAAATCTCAATAATAGTGTCATTATTATTTTTTAATTTTATTATAATAAATTCACTTCGTAGACATCCAATAATTAATATATAATTTTTTTGGTTGGATTAAATTTGTTTTTTCTAAATAAAGAAATTTATATCATGGTTGAGTATAGTAGTTTGTATTAAATTAAAATATTTCAAAAGTAATAAAATAATGAGTTATTTTTCATTGAAATTTTTAAATATATAAATTGAACTTATTATTTAATGAAACAACCATTTGTACACATTGAATCATCAAAAAATTATCATCAACAAATTTATCTTTAATGATCATGAAGAATAACATATTTATAATTTATTAAAATATCAATACTTATTGGATATAAATTCTAGTAATTTTTCTATTCGAGGACTCATGAACAATAAGACCAGTATGAATAACAAAATCATTGTTACAAAACCAATTCAATACATCTAATTTTACCCCCTTTGAATATAAAAAATATGTAATTTATAGATAATATACATACAATTAATAATTAAAAATCATGTTTATAAAATTATATTTCTAGATGGTTCTAAAATAATGGATTTATTTATTTATTATTATTATGTAGGATCTTTGAGTGAATTTTACATTGTGTTGAAATAAAGTATGGGGTCTATGGATCATATATTCATTCTTTATGATATATTTTTTATGTGAATTTTGATATAATATTGACGTGTGACTAATAGAAAATTAATATATTCCCCAATTTTAATGTTGTTTGAAGAGCCATATAAATTTATAATTTTTTTTTCGATTCTAGTGATTCCATGGTTGTAATTGGGTATTGGATAAAAAATTTTCTCAGAAGGTATGTTTTTTAATTACAATATTACATTCAAGTGATAACTAATAATAAATTATTTTCCATCTTGGTAATTTATGTCCTTTTTAAAACATAATTTAATTTTCATTGTATATTGATGTGGTTTGACATTTATCCTCAATATTTCAGTTCCCCTTGAATAATATCATTAACAAAACTATTCATGTTTTACGAATCCAAAATAATATTTCATTCCTATTTGGGAATATTCATTATTCAATGTATGTTTTTATTTTATGGTATTCAAATTTCAATTTTATATTCTGAAATAACTAATTCAGGTCATTTTCTTCTACAATAAATAATCTGGAAGGTTTTCATTAAATTTTATTTTTCCATTTAGGAGTTATTATTATAGATATATGAAAAACTTAAATTTTTTATATTTATAGGTGAAAATTTAATTAAACTATATTTATCATTCTGTATAATTATTTATTTAATATATTTCTTGGTTTAGAATATATATTTTTATTCTATAATTGTAAATTGATTATTTTAAAAATATTATCTTTACTTACAATGTTCTTCTTATCTCAAACATATAAATAAAAATTTTCATCTATGTAATTATAGTTTGATAAATTTTATTCTTCATCAAAGGAATTATTTAAATGATACTGTTCAACATAATTATTTGAATATTAGGAAAATTTTTATTTTCCATGAAACAAATATTATATATCATTTCATTGTTTATTCTTACTAATTAATGTTTTCTACGAATAAATGATCGTCCAAATCATTTCCTAGGTGAATAAATTATTTTTTTATTACTTTAATTTTGGTTTATTCTTATTAGTCCAATACATGAATTCATTAGGTAAATCATGTTCATAGCTATATACCATATATCTATATTGTGTATATATTATAGGTTTCACTTTATGGATTTAACGGTATTTACATATAATGTTACAAAAAGTATTTGCAAAACAAATTATTTTCCATTATTCAATCATGTTATCTTTATTAATGGAATATCAATGATTTACATATGCTTATCAATTTTAATAGAATGTCAATCCAATTTGTATTCCAAGTTTAGAAGATGATGTTTTGAATGAAACCAATTTTTATTCCATGAAAAATTATTCTACAAAAATTGAATGATTTTCATTTTAATTATTTATGAAATTCAATTTATTCAAATTTGTTCTTTAGGATTTGATATGTTATGTATTATAATGCGTTATATTTATTTGTTAATTAATGATTGGTGGGGACATATATCATTGTCCAATGTATTGGTTAAAATATTATACCTCCTGAGATAAAGTATTCATGATTTATATTATGGTTTCTCATGATCATGGAAATTGATGGTGTGTCTCAAGAATTTCCTGCTCTCTATAAATACTTGTGTTCCATATGTAAAATATTTTCCCTCATTTAATTATTTTTATCATCGTTATTTAGTTTTATGATGGATCATTTTCACTTACTCATCTATTAATTATGTTTTCATATTCCTTATATCATGATGTAATATGTATGAATGTTCCGGTAAAATTTTCCTATGTATCGTTATTATACTCACATTATAATTTTATTCTCAATAATGATATTCAATTATTATAAAACACATTTATATATATTATATGAGATCAACCATTTTGTTTTTTTTTCTGTTTTACTAGGTTATGATGATAGTAAATGTATAAAATGTGGATTATTATTTTTGAAATGGATAATTTCATAAGGATGTTAAAGACATTTATTTGTGAAACAATTTCTTATATAGTGGGAAAATGTATGATTTATAAAATTAAAATATAATTTTATAGTTTATTATATGTCATAATTATCTAAAACATTAAACCAAAAATGTATTATTAATGTTTGTAATGTAATAATTTCTATATTTTTTGTGTTTGAGATAGTCATATATGCATTCTAATATAATGGAAATCAGATCAGGGTTTAAATTACATGATAGATTAAGATTATATTGGAGGAGGTTAAATAAAATGTTAGAAATATCATCATTGATTGATCGGATTTTATTGGTTAATTTTTCAAATTTATATATATCATATTAGTTTAAATGAGGTTATATTATCGGGATTATGATAAGGGAGATTTTTTAATGACCATAGTTATAGTTATAAGTGCACAATACTATGTATATGATAATATCATAATATATTTTTAAATTTGAGAATGCGTGGTTCTACGATAAATAAAATTCAATTATGGATACATTAAGAGTGTGATTTATTTTAAAAATATTAACCTATAGATAATAACAAATTAAAGGGCATGAAAAAAGTAACTCAATCATAATATAACGCACGACAAAGACTCCCATGTGCAATCCTTGTTTGAAACCCCTAAAAATATGCTTTATATAATCACATTACATTTATAAGGCATTATTAAAGTGTTATTATTATAATGACTTAAAATATTATGTATTAGAGAATTAAACCTAAATAGTCTTCTATTGAACCAGATGTCATTTAGATTGATCAGAATAAGGATTTAATATTTTTAAAATTTAGGAAATTTAATTGCTTATTTGTTTTCATATAATATCTTGTAATAATTCCCTTATAGTGTTAATTAATCATCACTCATTGTTATCTCCTTTTTATTTTCATAATAGACTAATCCAAAAAGTGTAATGCTATAAATGTTTTTCACATATTCTTCATATATTACCCAAATTAGAACCCTACTAGAATATGAGATGGAGTGAGGAATGGTGTTTATGTACTAAACCCAAGAAAAATGAATTATGCTCAATAATGTTATGTGTATACATCTCTCTATCCCACCAATGATGATAATGATAAATTATTAAATAATTTTGAGTGATGAAGTTGGTCAAGTAAATAATGTTAAAATTCATTCATGTAATAAATGTGGTAATAGTCACCAAGGGGAATAAATTATTAGAACTGAGAGATGTTTTATGTATGGAAAATAGGATCATAATGAAATTAACAAATGATTCCTACAGTATCATATTAATCTTATTTTAATATTTTTTGGGATATATTATAAATTTATATTATCTCATGATAATGATAAATTCCAATATTTGAAAATCACATGTAAAACCCTACACAAATATTATTGTACATTGAAGTCACTTTATAGATTGTATTATTTTACCCTTGATTAGGTGTTATTATAAGAATTCTTTAAAAAAAGATAATAGAAGATGAAATATTAATTGGAAATTTAATTCCTACACTGAATGGATATTCATCATTTAAATATTAATGGATGGGTGTTATAAATTTCATTTAGGTCAAGAATGGTTTTATAATATGAATTTCTTGATGGTATGAATTTTCATTCAATATTTGAAATAATTTAACAGGATTTAATGTCAAAGAGAACTATTTTTATCACATATGGAACACAAAAGATTCACGATGTGAAGCCATTATTTATTCTGTGAATAGGATCAAGTCCAACCTTTTTATCTACAAATCCCAAAAACATCTCTCACATTTATAATAAACTCCATCCATTATGTAGGATTTTTTCAATTTTACAATTAATATAAACATATATTTATTTGGATAGTAGATGATCAGAAATAAAAATTTCTGGTAAGACGCTTGATTCTTCTAATAATCCTAGTTTTAGATATTTCCCTTAGAAAGAATCCTATTTCAATACTTCCATAACAGGATAAAGGATTAATAACCTGTGTCATAGTGTTTTTTAAAATTCATTAAAAGGAGAAGAAGGATGAACCTAGTTCCAACGTGTATTATGATCTATTTTTTGGGTCAAGATTTATTACTTTTAGTGATCTAAAATATCTCCCTAATGTATTTTCTATGTTTTCTAGTATGTGAAATATGTTTGAGAAATCCCAAATGACATGATGAAATTGTTTAAATATCCATGTCATGACCATCCACAATTTTTATTGGGATCAATGGTGATTTTCACCTATAAATTTGGCTACCATAGAGGTGTTTATATAATTTACCATTGATTGGAATGTGTATATAGAGATCTTAGAGAATATTAATTTTATTGTATTTCTTATTATGGATGTGTAATGGATTAGGAAATTATTAGATGGATAGTCTTAGTTTATAAGATATGTGATTGGGAAATTAAAATAATTAATATTATAAAAATAAATTTAGAATGTTTTCATGTATCTAGTAATACCATTAAATGGAATAATGGAATCTAAATTTAACCATTTTTACTGTTAATTGGAATAAATTAATGAACATAATATATTTGAAACGTTTTAGTATTTTATATTCCTCTTGTTCTTCATTGTATTTGACTTATCTTCATCTAATTACTATGGAATGGATTAATGTTCACTATATTCTATAGGGTGAGATTCATGGATAACTATTAATTTAGTGTTAGATGCATGTTCATATAATAATAGGATGTTGTACCTTGATTTTTAGCTTTGGTAATTCACAAAAAAACGCGTTAGAAACTATAGCATGTGAATTAACATAGGTTTCCTTGAAACCTGGATATAAAATTCCTCATTTTTCTTGGGTAGTTCACATTAATAAGGGTCCATTGAAGAGAATTCATCACATATATTGTTTTTTTAGATAGATCGTTTGGAATTTTTTTAAAAGTACGTATTTTCTAATATTTGGTTTGATCATGGAGCATGAAGGTTAGATTGTTTTTTTGGTTGTTGTTATTTATTTATGAATTAATCACTATTTTGAAAATACTGATTCTAGTAACATTTTTAATATGTTATATATTTTTTATATAATTAGTGATTCGCAAGTGAGGTTTACTCATGCCCAGTTCATACATCCATATGGTACCCAAAAGGACATCATGGATTCTAGTATAGAAATGGCCATGTAAACCTATATAATAATTTTTTTCTTGTAAAGAGTGGATCAGAGATATGTGGAAAATATTAGGGATGGGGATCAATGTTTTGATATTTTATTTAGTGTCTATTTTTCCTTTTATAACTCTCAAGACAATAGTTAGTTTTTCATTCAGTATGACATAAACATAGTTTAGTACATTTAGATTTTTTGGAAAAAAAAAATTAATATCATAGTGTTGTTTATGTTGATATTGTTACTATGTTTACCCCATTATCTTTCTTATTTGGTATAATTTGTTGTGGTATCCACACTATAATCATTATCCCCTTGGGACTAGTTATCATCCTTTGGAATATGGGGAGGTTTTCATGAGATGAAGTAATGAAATTTAACTATTACTTGAAGGAAAATTGGGATGTGGATGTTACAATGTGGTATCATATGGATGAATTTTCATTTCCATTTCAATTTTACAATAGTGTAGAGTAGAATAGTTTGTGTTAAAGATTTTTGATAAACTAGTGTATGAGAGATTCTATACCAAGAACAGGGGCATCCCATGTTTCAAGGGATGTGATTATTGTTATTTATATTCTCTTATAGTATATTTGATGTTATCTAACATTGGGTGATGCACTTCCTCTGTGATGTTATTATTTTATTGAATTGAAAACATGAGTCAAAATGAAACGATATGCATATACATGACTCGTAGTATGATTATTGAAAAATATGTTATAAATAAATGTTGATTATTTTATTCAATTAATTTAAATGAAATTACTGGACCTACAAGACCAAGCAAATATAATTAAGATATTGTAATATAATTAGTCCACATTTTAAAACAAAAATAATAATATGGCATTGTGACCCGACTTATGTTTTTGTTGTTATTTTATATATATATTTATCTTGTGTTGAGCCACATGATAGAAGAATTATATTGATCCATTTGTTGATATTCGTCTAAATCATCCTAGGATTTACCTTCGGGTGAGAGGTAGTGGGAACACATATAATGTGGTAGGAAAATGACCTTATATAGCATTGTGATATATGATCTAAGGGAAACCCTATAATAGTTTCGAACAGGTCATGTGTATATTAAATTAAGGGAAAAATCATTAAATTAATTCAATGAAAGACCAGATGAGATTGTTTTAGTAGAAAACCCTACTCGTGTTCATGGGGGGTGGGGAGGTCCTCTAGTGGTTGATTTTTTTATAGAGTCTATCTAGATTATCATTATTATCCATGATACACCCAAGGGGAGAAACAAAAATTTATATTCATATATTATATGAGTAATATCCATGAAGTAGAGGTTCATCATATTATATAACAAATAAAAAGAAGTGATAAACTGAAAATTATTCAGCATGAGAATTTTTAGTCACATTTATCTGAATATATTGAGTAATTTATTGGATTAGTATTTCATACACCTAACATAGGGGAGATGTATACCATGAAATATATTGGATTATTTATATACATTAATTTTTTCACTTTTACTAGTTGGAGATGGGATAACCAACGAGAAACCCTTCCAAGATATTATCCAATATGAGAACATATATTATGTTAATGTATTAAAAATTAATAACGTATATTACATGATGAATCATGTTATCATTATCAATGGAAACTATAAATAGACCACGAGTTATTTGAATGTTGATTTGGAAATATTATTTGGGATTTTATCTAAATGTGGTCAGAAACATAGTCATCAGTATTTATACCATGAATGTATTGGGAATGGTATATATGGGAGTGGAAACCAATCCTAGGACCACAATTATGGGATGAGATTTCATTGTTGTAGGTATGGTTACAATCCTATTCAATATAATTTTCATATATTATAGGGTTTTTTTGTAATATGATACACCTGTAGTAGTTCATCATGAGAACTCAATAGTATAGTGGGTGCATTTATTTTTAAAACACAGTATTTAAGTGTATGGAAATAATTACCCATCATTTGATAGCTCGGTAGAGTTCCACCCAATCCTTAGTAGGTTAGAGGAATGTAACTCTAATGTTGGGGAAATAATATCAACTTGAGGGAGAATCACATGGTATTAATGATAGAGTATAGGTAAGAGGAATGATTTAAATGTATGATATTTTTTATAATTTTGTTAGTCTACATATAGGGACTTAAACTTTTAGTGGTACGACTCTTGTTCCATATCCCCTTAATTTCATTTTTGGACACATTAGAGAAACCCTCCATTGTATCATATAAATTTTTAATTTTCCTTGATATGTGTGTGGAAATAGTATATGGTTTTGTGAACATGAATACACTATTCATGGAGTGATCATAGGGTATCTAATGTTTGCAAAAAGTATTAACTCAATATGTGTGGATAATGATTCAATTTATTGTTGAAAATAGTTGATGTAACCTGGATTAATTTAATGGTAGGTCTAGAATGTTTTGTTATTTAGAAGGATCATTTCATATTTTATTAGAAAATATAAAACTGTATATCTACCTAAGTAGATAATTATATTTATTACAGGAATTATATCATTAGGCTATTTTTATATGGCTAATTGAACACTATTCATTTGGTCTTAGTGTCCATATATCGATAATTTTTCTAAATTATGATGTGAAGCATCATAGTACCACTCCTCCAGTAGAATATAACTATCTATATGTTTTTTCTTGAATAATTATTCTTGTTTCCAAAAATTTAAAAGAAAAAATTCACTATCGAGTTTGTTTTAGGTTTCTAACATGTTTCTCATCCCTCGTTCCAAATGGATCTAGTTCATCATTAAGAGTGGAATACATTGTTGGACGATCTTGAAGAAAATGGTTTCATACTACTTAGTACGTCAATTTGTTGTTCATAAAGGTTGTTTTCAAATATGGAATATCCAATAATATTCTTATCTGTGTTATATTAAAGGCTAAACTATATAAAGGTTGAGAACCAGTATCTTCTCCCAATCATTGAAAGTCTTTTCAATCAGGTGATATGTTACAGCATATTCACCATAGGGTACCATGTCTTGAGGGAATGAATCGTTCACATTCGAAAATATTTTTTAAGTAGGAATGGAATTTTTGAGTTGATTATAATGTCCATTTTACAAAAAATTAAATTGGTATTTATGGACTAGATGAATCATATTATCCATCCATATTTTGATCAGTTATTAGTGTTCTTAATCAATAAAATCATGTTGAAATAACAAACTAGATAAGATAATTTAAAAAATCTAGAGGTTGTTTTATATACATTGAGATTTAATAAACATTGTTTAAATATATATATGTTTCATTTCGGGATATAAAAATGAAGTTTATTGGCCATGTATCCTTGAAATCAAGAGTTTATGTGGACTCAGAGGTAGTGGAGGGAATATTATCATGGGAGAAACCCAATGACATATTTTCTATTATGGTAATCATTGGTTTAGTATGTTTTTTTCCAGTTTTCCATCTAGTAAATTTAATATTTGGATGCACCAATGTCTATTCTAACCAATAAAAGTGTGATATATATCATGTTTTATAGTTTTGATTATTATTTTCAAAAATTAAATAGGTGATAAACACATAAATAATACTTCACCTTACCTATATAGAGTATAGGGTTTAATATGTTTTTTGATGAATCAAATTTCAGTCTTAAAGTAGATTAGATGTAGGAGGATTCAATTGTTACTTATCGATTAATGCGGTTCATGATAAATTTGTGTAATTATAAAACTAATTATATTTATTTACTTATGGGGTAGAAGACCTAACATTAATGTGATACTATTTATTATATAAGTGATTTATATTGTACCATTTTTATTAGTAGTTTATGTATGTCTCTTCAATGCAGGATGTAATCCTTGAGTAGAATAGGTGGGTCTACTATCTATAGTATTATAACATGGGGTATGAATATTATTCTCAAAAGGGAAATTACATTGCTGATTCCCTATGTAATAATATATAGCTTGGGTCCATTCCAGAATTTTGTGACGAGTAGTGAATGATGTCACCCATTTTTGAATTTCATTTATATTATTAAATGTGTCTGGGGGTGAGAAACTCTTATATTACTATTTATTCCTCCCAAGATTTTATATTAGGTCAAAAGGGGAAAGAAATTTTATCAATATGGATTTTCCTTGTGGGATGGAATATATTGTGTAGATCTACTATTAGCATAGTTCCATGATAACTACGAGTTTATTAATTTTAATGGATATATCTAAGTTCCTACGGGCTTTCACTAGGTGATGATGAGGGACATACATGATTCTAAATTGTTGTTAAATCATTAGGTAAGAATGATGTATCACAATGTTTGTAAGAAATACTATTGTCCATAAATATAGTACCTTTATAATTTATGATATATTTTTCCTCAAAAAATCTAATTTCTCAAATATAATGAAATACAAGGAACACCATGTTTAATCAAAAAGTGATATACTATTAAATTTTTATTATTTTATGTTATTAAAGTTTCCTAGGTTTTGTATTGGTGGGTATAAATATAAATGACTATATTACTAAATAATATATTGTTCTATTATGTATTAAATGTAATCATATATTATTAATTAAATTAAAACGAAATTAAATATTATTTTAAAATATTGGATGTTTTTCATGAAAAAAAATCTTTTCATATGAAATATGGTTTTATCCTAAAAAATTAAATGAATGACTATTTGTGAAATATTTTATTTAAATTTTTATACTATATGTTTTATAATTATATTTAACCATAATATTATATTTTTTCTAGGCATGGTATATGAATAGATAAAATTTTATCCTTGATAAGTTATTTTACATAGTTAAAATTTTTTATTTAATAATACCAACATATTTTAAAATAAATAAATAATAATTATAGAAATTAATTTTAAAAATTGTATTATATATTTTTAATCTATATTTTAAAGTATGGTAAACAATTCGATTCATTTCCATGCATTAATAATAATAACCATTTTAATATCTATTACCTTGGTAATAGATAAATTAGGTTATACAATGTTAATTGTAATATTTGAGGTCACCATTTTCATATATATATCTTTTGAATATTGACTATTTGAACATTATGACATTACTCTGAAAATAGAATTACTTAATGAAAAATTTTCAGGATAATGATCTACAAAATATTCATTGAAATGAAAAATAGAAAATCTCACTCTCTATTTTATAAATAATTATCATGTGTTTATAGAGGGGCAGAATAATGGCTTGAATGAAAATTTATAGTTAACATTAACATAATTAAATTATATTCATAATGGTAATTTATTTATAACTTTTAGTAAATATAGAAGTCCCTTTAATTATAACGGAATGATGACACAATTTATTTTTGAATTATTAAAATTATGAAATGAATAATTTTAAAAATATGAAATGAAATATAATTCGGGGAGTAATATTTTTCATAGAATTTTATATACAAGTAAAAGAAAGTATGGATTCATTAAACAATAATATTCTAATTAAATCATTTAATTAGTGTTATTTATTTCATATTAAATGAATAGTTCCAAAATTGGAATTTAGTTAATTTTCAAATAAATAATAAATTATTTTGTAATTTAAAATTTATTAAAAATTTATTAAACAGTGTCAAGTTTTCATAGTTAAAAATAAATGCTTGGACCTTTTCCATTGATAGTTACAATCACAACCCATTATGAAATAACTTTTTTCTGTGGGTAAAGTAAAAATTGGATAATTAATGGGTAAATTAAAAAGGCTAGGTAAAAAATGAATGTAAAAGAAATTGAATATTAATTGAATATTTTTCATCCCTATAAAAAAATTTAATTCATGCATTGTTTGAAATTTTTTCTTTATAAAGAATTTATTATATTATAATATTTTAAGAAATTTAACGTGTTTTCTCAGACATTCTTATAAAAGGACAACCATACAACCTCTTCATTAAATCACATTTCTAATTTAAACATGGCCAAAAAATACCAATATAAACTCTCATCATCATTATAAACATTCTAGTGGTGTTGTTATTCCCAAACGTCTAATCATGTGATCCTTAAGAAGATATATAATGGATTTATTTCAAAGAAGTGGTAATATCACTAAGTAATCGATTTATTTTTTTATGTCTTGATTTAGGTATTAGAAATTAAATTAATTTATCATAAAAAAATAATTTTAGTATAATATATATATTGAAATTTTATTACAATTGTAAAACCAACATTATTGTTCATTTTTTCCATCAAGCGGAAGGTAAGAATAACGGTAATGCGAACATATCTCTTATGATTTCCATGTAGATATACAATTAAATTTTCCATAACGTATTTTATTTATGAAGATGGAATAGTTGCAGGCATTGTTTGGAACTGTAGCAGCCGGGAATATACACCCATTTGGGCCTTCTGGCGACCGATTTGGTCCCCGATTCCTTTAAGGCCTTCGGGCCACCCAGGCCTTCGGGTTAGTAAGGGCTTCAGGCCACCTCAAGGCCTTCAGGCCACCATAAATTGTAGATGCAAACCAGACAACCTACAAGGAACAATATTCAGAAGGAGGAAGAGCAAGGAGCATTCAACATAGCAGAGGCTAAAGATATTTCAAGAATTAGAGGGTATGTCACCTGCCATGGGGAAATCTTGTGCATGCACGGGATAGCCTAGCCGAACGACCATGTGAAGGTGGAGAGCTGATTTCACGATGAAGATGCTGAGGAGGAGAAGTTCCAAGTATTTAGTCTGGGTTGTATGTAATATTTGAAGCCTACGGGCAATGAATTTCCTCTAAGGCCTACGGGCCATGTAATACGTACTCCTACGGGCCTTGTAAGGGTTCCATCTCACCCCTTGAAAGGCGGATTATTAAAAATCATTAAAAAATGAAGTCCTTCTGTCCATTGGAGATCATTATCTTACCTTACAATCCTTTGTAAAATGATAACGATGCACATGCGTACATATAGACGATCTCATCATTGTAGAAATGTGATAATTATTTCATTTCCCCTTTATTTGGACAATAATAGGGATTTATTTTATGAATATATATCATATATATCATATACTTATTATACTATAATTTGTAAAAAAAATACAATTATTTTTTCATCCTTTGAAATGTTAGACTAGTATTAATTTATACATATGGTCTATCTTCTCAATGATTAGTTAAATTCATTTATATATTTCTATGTTTATTGATGAATGTGTATAAATATATTATATAATTTATATTAATATTAATTTTCTTAAATTTTGTATCCCTGGTCAAATTATAATGTGAAAAACTATCTAACCACAATATACATGATAAACCAAGTAGTTATCACTGAAAATGTTGAATTCTATAATGAATTGTAAATAGATTATGCGATAAAACACCATTAGTAAATAAAATATGAAATTATATACATCATTATAGTGCTATTATAGATTTATAATTATATATATTAATAATATGTGTGTTTTAAATATTTAAAAAGTAATTCAGATCTCATGTATGAGGTTTATGTTACAATCTCAATGTTTATCTGGATTTTTATGATTAACTATTTAAAAATTAAAATTTAATTATCTACCACCCAATTAGGTCATTATTTCAATTATAATCCTATTATTTCAAGAGAATACATGTTTTACATACATTTATCTCTTTTTATGTACTTGATATATTGAAATAATGTTTTTAAGGGAAACCTACATTATTTTTCTCTTCAGTTAAAAATAAATTCTCTTCATGTCAATGATTTATAATTTTTATATAATTTTAATTTTTTTTATAAAATAACTGTTCATAATCATTTTTACCCATGATTTAGTTTTTATAAATTAGATTCAATTAAATATTCATATCATTTTATGAATGAGTTAGTTTTTAATTTTTTTCATTAAACATATAAGAAATCATGGATTAAACATATACGCCACAATTAAATTTCTTAACATACTAAAAAATCGATTAATTAAATTATCCTTTGCATGTTGATATTTTTATTTTAAAATAATAATTTTTTTAACATTTTAAAATTTTCTTTTATTTTAAATAAGACATCTCAAGGTTATTTATTTATATTCATCAACAAATTTTCCAAGATATCATTTGAAATAATTTTTTTCTTAACGTGGAATATTTCAATGTATCATAAACATTTCCTATAATATGTTACAATTATTCAATCATTGTTCCTTATCAGGATGGATTATAATTATAATGAAGAAAATTTATAAAACATGTTTATTTCCAAGGGTTATGCTATGATGTATTAAATAATTGATTATGAATATTATTTCCTTTCCAGTCATTATGAAAAGATGTGTTGATAAAGAATCCAATTTATTTTCACAAGTTATATCATGTTTAATGTTTTTTGAATTTGTGGCACAAATTCATATAATATTCATTATGTTAGTGGTGGGACTAGATTTATATACCCCTCCAATTAATCAGATAATGGTGTTTATCCACCTAATACCCAATAATAATAAAGTACCAAGGTGGGTTTGATGTCATTGGGAGGCATACATGAATCAATGGTCAAATGTGGAATAATATTACATATTTGGATAAATCCCAGGAGATCAAGTAAGTCATTTTATCACATTTTTAATGACCTGGACTTGGGCACACATATTTTGTGCATGGTATGGAAAAATGTACACCTAAACATCACACACTCCGTTCTCCCCAAAATACATCTACAAAAGCCACCAATATTTGTGAGTGATTATGGGTACCTAACGGTGGGATTTTAGGATAAAAATATATGAATCATAAGTTCCTTAATGAAGATCATAGGTGTGAAAATTCTCCCCACCATGAAAACATTTCATCCGGAAAATTCTACAAGATGCTTGATCGGAAAACAAGAATGGGTACTCATCTATGATCCATGAAACCTACTCACATCTCTCGTGTGTATCAATACCATGCTTCCAATGAACTCGGGACAACAGAATAGACTTCCCGTGAAGAACCTTCTCTTAGGAGTCCACTATTTGCACTGAAAGTTCAGAAACTGATAAGTCATTCTCTATCTCCAGTTCTTCATATCAATGCACATGAGACATATCTTGGTAGTATTTCATCAACTGGGAGACTTGTAAGAAATTATGGATGGATGTAAAAAGGTAAGGTATGTCGAAACTATAATCCATCATTCCAATATGCTCAGTGATCTCTAAAGGGCCATCATATCGCTGTGTTAGCTTCCCTTGCTTCCCCAATCGAATATGGACCAGACTAGAGGCCACATTCAATAATACCCAATAACCCACAGAAAACTCTAGGTCCTAATTCCTTTTTTATGATAAGAATTATGATGAATCTGAGATTTCATCAAGCACTGTATAATTAATTTGACCCTCTCAGAAGTCCCTTGTAGGAGGCTTGGCCCCAATAGTGAGGTCTCATGTCCCTAAGCACAACACATGGGGACAAATAAGGCAGACAATAGAGCACCTAAAAAAGAGCCAGTAGAATCATGTATTAGTAACTGTTATTATAATAAGATTCATCCAATCCCAAATGTCTATCCAAAGAACCAACAATGTCCAAAACACATACATGAAGCATGTCCTCTAGAATCCGGTTCGCCTGTTCTATTTGACCATCCATTTGATGATGGTACACTGTGCTCATACTGATATTTGACCCCAAGGACTTCTGTAGTACATCAAAAAACAAAGAAGGGAAATAGGAGTCTCTAGATGAGACAGTAACTAATGGAACTCCATGGAGTATCAGAACCTCCTAAAGATAAAAATGCGCCAAATAATCCACTTTAGTTATATCTCTGATCAGAATGATGTGGGATGATTTGGTCAGATAATCAATCACCAACCAAATGGAATTATTAATCCACGGTATATGATGTAATCCACCAATTAAATCCTTAGTAACCACGTTAAACTTCCATATAGGAATCGGAAATGGCTATAAAAAAGAGAGGGCCTTTGATGATCTACATTCACCTCCTGACATGTGTATAATAACAACATTATGTCTGTGATGTCTCGTCTCAATCCCGGAAACTAGAACCTCTAACAGACATCATAATACATCTTTGTGACACCTGAATGGAAAACCCATTAAGACAGGTGGCTTTCCTCTGTCATCTCCATTCATAGAGATAATGACACTACTGAAAGTCCCTTGAAGCACAAGATGCCCTCGGGAGATGACGAACCGTTAGATGGTGCATCCCCTCCATGAATAAATTTCTTAAACCACTTACAAAGCTAATCATTAAGATGTTATCGCTGAATGAAACCCAACAGTGAAGGAGTTAACTGAATTATCTCCAAGAATACAGCTTCACTTCACTCCCTAGACTCTACATGTATCTGAGAAAAAGCCCCTTCAAAGTCCACTCATCATAGGACATCCTCAATTCCATAACTGGAAATCTTTTTCTAAAGGCATCTCCCACCACATTACCCTTTCCTGGGGTATAAACGATGTCAAATTTGAACCCCTACACGTTCTAAATCCTGAAAAGCTACCTCAATATGATCTCCTTCTACAAGAAGATATAGGCCAAGCTTTTGTGATCAGTGTAGAACACAAACTGTTCCCCAAAGAGGTAGTGGCACCATGTCTTCAATGTGAAGATCATAGTGGCTAAATCCAAGTCATGGTTCGATTAATTCCTTTCATGTGGCCATAGTTGGTGAGATCCATACACCACCATGGGTTTATCCTACATTTGTACCCACTGACGACCCATACCTAAAGTGTCGCAATACACCACATACAGCTATCCATTCTTGGGAAAAATCTGAATGGGGGTATTTTTAAACCACCTCATCAACTCCTCAAATGATACCTAACATTCTGGGACCCATATAAACATTACCCCTTTCATGTGAGCACAACAATCGGTGAATCATAACGAGATAATTCCTGAATAAATTTCCTGTAATAACCAAACTAGCCAAAGAAACTCCTGACCTCAAACAAATTATTTGGTACCACACATGACATGACTGCATAGATCTTCTTGGGTTCTACTATACCCCCCTGCTCTAATATCACACGCACCATAAATTTCACTTCCCTAACACATAAGGTTCATTTAGACATCTTTTTATAAATTTTATGCTCTTACAAGATTCCCAAAATGATCCTCATGTGATGATTGGGTTCCTCCTCAGAGCCAGAGTATACTAGAATTTCATCAAAGGAAAACACACCAAAATAATCTTGATACTTATGGATCACCCTATTCATGACTTCCATAAAGACTACTGGAGCGTTGGTCAATCTAAAGGGAATGACCAAGTACTCAGTGTGGTTGTACCTTCTTCAGAAGCTGGTCTTTTGGATATTTTTCTCTCTCACACCGAGTTTATGGTATCCCTAATGAAAGCATATTTTTTCTAACCACCTTTACACCTTAAACATATTGAACAAATCCTCTATTCTAAGAAATGAATATTTGTTTTAAATTGTCACCTTATACATCTTTCGATAGTAAATTCACAACCAGAGGGATCCATTGCGATTATTCCCAAACAACACAAGAGAGTCCCATGGAGAGAAGCTCTTGCGAATGAATCCTTTGGATTATAAGTAATTTGTTTGTATATTTAATTCCCTCAGCTCAGTGGGGGTCATACAATATGTGCGAATAGATATTGGTTGTGATCCCGGTGCTAGAGCAATCGAGAACTCCACTTCCCACTGTAGAGACCCAAAGCTTGATTTACATGGAAATTACATTCCTTTTTTGAAATACTTAATACATAAAAAAACAGACACACAAGGACAGTAATAGTTTAGTGTGTTAGTAAACGTGGAAAATAATATTCTAATTGTGGTGAATGATCTTCAACATCTCCCATAATCACCATCCCCTTTTTTTTCTTACCTAAAACCTTTCCTTATATCATGGGGAAAAGAAAACATATTAAGGGTGAGCTCAAATTCTCATTAAGGGTAAGCATAGAGAACATAAAACAATCCATAGACATTTGAATGCAAAAAAATAAACATAAAATCTAAACATCAAAATCATGAGCAACAACATAAATCTTGGAAGTACACAAGGCATAGATCATAAAGTAAAATTAGTCATTATAAACTAGAATGGTAATAAAACATGTAATTGTGGCATACATTAAACACATGTTATGATTTCCATAGTAGCCAAGGCATTGCTGCCAAGACCGTCTTAGTGGACAAAGTCCCAATCTGAATCGAGTTCACTCCTCGTTCCTGTCCTATAACACTGACCTGGATTAAGATACTGTTCCAACCATGTCTATATTAGGAGATATAAATCTTTACCCAATGAATTCGAGGGAGATATAGGTCCCACCCATCTCATAATTAAATCATTCTTACTTGTGCCACAAAATGAATATAAATCATCCATCATAACCCAAAAAATAAAATGGGTTTCATAAACATCATCCCATCATAACATAATCTATACAAAACAAATGGATATCATTCATCATAAGAAGAATCAAACCATTTAAATAATGGAGACATTATACTTCAAACATAAACATACTAAATAATGTCATCTTAGATGGTAAATAGTTTTGATAAAACACTTGAAATTAATTCTTGATGAAAATATACATTCTTCTTCAAAATAATTTTCATTTCAAAAAAATAAATGAAATTTTTAATGAAAGGTATTTTTTTGAAAATAGTCATAAAATCTTGTAGAGTAATCTTCATAAAAATGAGTTGTTATGAAACCGTAAAAATATGTTCAAGCCGTATAAGTTAAAAATAATATTATTCTCGTACTTTTGTCGAAAATGTCAGAAAGTACCTTGTATGGTAAACGAAATAAATATTTGTTACATACCATGTAGCAAAACTCAAAATTCATAAAAAGTAATTTAAACATACATTAATCCATTTTTAGAAAACAAGGACATGGATGGTAAACATAACCCCTATAAATACTTAAGAATAAACAATCTCGGATAAAAACGAGATTGGAAATGTTATCCCGTACAAAGATCTTTTTTTTTAAATAAAATAGGTCCCATATGTGTATTCACTATAAGGTCACATAAAGATATTATAAATACGTGATAAGATATAAAAATTCATTTCTCACATAATCAAAGAACGACATAAACACGAAAGAGAAGATCAACCCAAAGAATAGAAATTGGGTTAAGATGTTCCCTTACCTCATGTCCGACGTGACTCGATCGTTCTTTAATCTCCTGAATAATAAAACAAAGTCAATTTCTAATTTCATAAGAACTTTTTTCAAATTTATTATTCCTTTTATGTCAATTATTACGATATTATAAACATTATGTAACCATTTATGTTAATAATGTTCGTTTTGTCGATATTTGGTACTTGAGTCAAAAAAGGACTCCTTATAATTACATGTTGTTCATGTGGTCAATGGTTCATTATATCCAGAATGATATTCATGACTTATATATCATATATATCATATATATCCATCATATAAATGTATTTATAATATTACATAACATATGGAGGTAAGAAATTAAATGCACCATTCATGGTGATGGTAAGCCGTACGTACACATGAATGCTACTTTCATTTCTATTTCATATTTTAATGGAATTAAAACATAATGATACATATTTATTTTATAATTCCAGTATAATATCATATATAATATCATTAACTACATCCTTTATACATCCCACATAAGGCATTAACTAATCACATCACTTTGAGGGGGCGGTAGTCCGCACTTCCTCAAATGAGATTACCGTAATTACCGACTATGGAATCCATAAAGTCATGATATAATTAAGAATAAAAGAAGCATAAAGAAATCATAAACATAATACATATCATATATAAATAAATTTCCATCATAATGGCCACCATGAGAGGTGGTAGGAGAAAATCAAACAATCATCATTTCGTGAGGCGTTAGTTTTCCATCCACAGAAATATTATGTTCTTCATTCATTAGATGGAGGTGTGTGTAAGTGTAGATAGAATCCTTCTCATAACAACATAATAGTATATTGAGGATACTGGTTTTATTAAAAAATAAAATATTAAAAACAGTTTAGGGGTTGGAGAAGTAGAATAAATGAAAACAACTTAAGATAAGTTGTTACCTTTAATTTGGGTAACTTCCTTTGGTTTGATCCAAAAGGACTTCATGAAGAGCCCTCTGCTTAATGTAAGGAATCTAGGGGGAGGCTAATGATGTAGGGAGACTAATTGGGCAGAGTTTGGATGAGCCAAATTGCTTGAGATGTGTGAGGAATTGGATAGAAATGGTCTCCTTTTATAAGGGAGAGAAGGGGCTCTTTAGGAATGAGTGAAAATATTATTTTATAATATAATTATATTCAATTTCTAATGGTCCAAAAATCATTATAGTCAAAGATAAGATGACTTTTTGTTGGGATATAATCATCCAATAATAATTTTACATGTTTTGGATAATATTTTAGTCATTATTATCTTATTTATTTTAATCATTTATTAATGATGTAAATACTGTCTCATTATTGTGTCATAAATAATTTAATTTATTTGATGTCTGAAAATTATAAAAAATTACCAACATGTAGGAAATCCTTTTATCATTCCAATAAATATTTATAGTAGAAAAGATAATTTATATATCCTCATATAAAAAGTAATTATTAAATATTTTTGTTAATGTCAGTTTTTTATTAAGATTAAATTAATTAATCCATATTGTCATTATCACTCCCATGTGGCTCAATGGGGTCCCAAAATCGACCCAAAGATGCCCATCGTCGGCCACTACTCGTCCAATAAGTTTACGACATGTGTTATGGTAATTTAGAATTATTATTATATTCTTTTAACCTTGAGTTACCTTATTTACCTTTAACCACAGTAAATAAAAGTGAAAAGGTAAAATTTCATATAAATGAAAGATTCAGTTTTTTAACTATCACTAAGTGGTTTCTCTATTCATCAAAAATTGGAGTTTTTCAGAAAAATACAAAAAATTTGGCCTAAGATATATTTGATATTCCCAATTCAAAAATGATGTCTATTTTTTCAAATTCAAAACATATAAGTGGGATTAATTAATTTTAAAATTAATTCATGTTATCAAAACAAATAGTGTGTTTTTAAGAAATAATAACTATCAAAAGACGGAAACTTGTTTATGTCCAAATTCAAAGTGAAATTAATTCCAATGACCAAAATTGGATTAAATGGTAAAAATATATTCTAATTACACTTTAAAATCAATTAAAAATACAATCGCTCCATATAAATTATTGCAAGGAAAAAATTTGTTTTTAATTAAAATATAGAGTGTTTTTAATATTCATCAAAATATGAAAGTTGTCAGAATAATATGAAAAATTTATCCAAATTAAATTTTTATCCCTTGATTCCAAGGAAGAATTTTATTTTGTCTAATTTAACTTATTAAAATGTCAAAAACTAGATTTAATGTGGTTGCGCCATCAAAAGGCGGCAAAACTGCATTTTTGGAAAATTACTTATTTTACCTGAAAATTTTATTTTATCCTCATTCCATGTTCTAGAAAATAAGTAAGATGAATAATAATGTAATAAAATTGAAAATGTTGTTAATACTATTCATAACATCCATCCCTTAATAATATTATCACAATATATCGTTGTTTAGTGAAACCCAGTATTGCGTACTACCCACGCTATCGAAGAAGGTCGTGATTCCGCGTAATGCAAGCCCTGTCAGGGTTGCGTGTTGTGAAAGACTCCTTTGTTGTTTCATATAATATAATCCAACCATATTTAATTTATACATTGAATATATATATATATATACACACTCAATGATGCGTAGAATGACTACTATCAAAAGATCTTGAAATTGTGTGTAACACAATCCAAGAATAGTGTTGTGTATACTACAAGCTAATACAGTGTTGCGTATAACACAAGATAACCTTGGTGTAGAATAAAACACATGACGTCAAATAAATTAAAAATAATACTTATCATAAAATCTCAGGGTGTTACATTCTACCCCCCTTAAAATGAATTTCTCCCTCGAAATTCGTCGGGGTTACAAATGGTTTAATACTTGAAATTTTATTTAATAGAAACCCACATCGTAAAAAGGGAATAAAAAATCCTATATTTAAAAACTAAATTATGAAATGTAAAGGTTACCCAAATTAACTAATCACTGGGTTTCCACATAGGAGAACATAGGTGAAAATATGGATTTGGAAGAAAAATCTATCCATCGTGATCTCATGGAGAGTGGTAGAGAACAGGGATTTGAAAAATCCACGAATAACAAAGCTATTGATTTGTGATGATCTAAGGTACCATCTGAGTCATCAGATATAAGAGTACTAGGAAAACATTTTTGGCTTTCAAGATAATTTCCCTATTGTTGAAGAATTTTTGAATTAAAAGAAATTCTTACTTGATTTTGGTACAATATCATTGTTGTTCATGTCTTGAACAATTTCCACGTCATCTCTTAAAGAAAAATAATGTTGAATTTGTTTTCCATGAAGTCTTAGCAGATCATGCGATAGAATGATAGGTCATTCCATCTGTCTCAAACATAAGGTTAGCAAAACTTATATACATAAGTCCATCTATGGTGATATTATTCGTATATAGTTCCAAAAATGGACTTATACATCATCTATCATACCGCTTAATAAAATAAAATTAGTTTCTACTAACCAAGGACTTCTTGTAGTCTAGTGGTAAGCAATAAAGGCCTGTCGCACATCGGTTGTTGGTTCGATTACCAAAGCCTTGTCCGACGCGACAGGTTGTCGCCCGTCATGCAGGTTGTCCTTTTTCTAAAATTACATCATTATGACATTCCATCGATAAAATAACAAATATTTCCAGCCTTAAATAATAGTAACTTCTGTCCAACATAATCCATTTCAAATATTTAGGCTTGTCCAAAATACTTATGTCCATGCTTACAGTATATAGAAAACAATTACTAGAAATTTCATCTACCAAGCATGTGAATATCATCAATTATCCCCGATATATCTTTTTGATCACATTCCAATCATGTGAATACCTTAATCATGTATTCTCTTGAAAAATGAATACCCATTGAACCTTAGTGAAAACATGAATGCAGTTAAAAGGTAACACTTTCCACATACCAAAATCCCCAATATTCTATATACTCAAACCATGATATCACTTAGTCCTTATATCAATCATGAGCTCATGAATACTATCAAAAAATTTATTTTCTCTTTATCCCTTAATTATGCGCATATCATCTTCTTTCCAAAATATTTGAATCACTTTTCATGGTTACCGGTACCATATTCTTATAGAAAACCACAATGGACCAATACACAGATATTTCAAAATTCCACAATACTATAAATGAGATTCCGTGATACTATTTTGAAATCCCATTTCATAAACCCTTAATCATTACACAACATCATTGTCAAAATCCACATCATAAATAGTGATTGCATTTGACTTCCCTTTATCCATTTCCATAATAGGTTGGTCATGTTGATCATCATTAAGCCTTGGATTAGGGCATTGATTAGCATAATGCACCATTTCCTTGCACTTGATGAATTGATGTGTTGGTGGTGCATTCTCTGCAGTCCTTTCTTTATTCACAAAATTAGAAACCCTTTTTCCATTACTTCGACACTCAGCAGCTCGATGACCTTCATTTCCACAGTTAAAACATTTTCTAGTCCCTTTAAGAAAATATCTACCATGCATCTTTCCACACGTAGAGCATAAAGAAACATTAATCTTCTTTTCACCATTATTATGAGATTTCCCCTTGAACACATCATTCATTTCTTGTCAAAAACATGATATGGATGTGTTAAACCAACTTCCAGTTCTACCTTGATTGCACAACACACAATTTCTTCCTAGCTACTGAAGTCACTTATAGCAAATAACCTTAAAAAACTTGGTTTTAAGCCACTGAAAAATCGATCAACTTTACTTTCAGGTTGGAGGATAAAGCCAGATGCATACCTTGCAACTCTTGTAAAATTCGCTTCCTATATACCAAATGATTCATCATCATTCTTTTTATGCTCAAGAAACTCCTTTTCTATCATTGTTCGAAGAATATGTGGGATGTACTTACTGAAAAACAAGTTCTCGAACTCATCCCATTCCATGGATTCAATTTCAACATGGGGCCTTGTATTCTTAATTAGAGTCCACCACTGGTCTGCTTCACCTTCTAAACGGTAAACGCTAAAATGACTTTTTCATGTTCTGAACAAAGAATTATGGAAAATATCTTTTCAATGGTACTGATCCATTGTTCAGAAACAAGTGGATCAAAAGACCCACTGAAAGAAGGGGGACATTGCCTCATGAAGGACTCAATATAATATTGTTCCCTTTTCTGCTCATTAAGAAGTCCATAATGATTCATAGAATGTGTTAGTATATCGACAAGATTTTGCACTCCATCTCCCATAACATTGGTTTGTTCAGAAGTACAATCATTGAATTGTCCAATACATTGATCAACACAGTTCCTTCGGGTTCCAACCATCATCTGAAACCCAAAAAGAATAGTGTGAGAGGAAAAAATCATGATAGGTAATACAACATAATAAATGGGGAGTAAATTCAATATCCAACATATTAGGTTTAATTCTATAATCATTACTGTAATTCTAGGACTATAACCTATACTTATACTTAACCATAGGGACATCCATAGACATATCTTAGAAATATCACTAGGGATCTCACTAAATTTTTCACATTCTAGTTTTCAAAGGTTAATTAACCTTTCTTCTGATACCATCTGTAGAGACCCAAAGCTTGACATTCATGTAAATTACATTACTTTTGCAGAATACTTAATACATAACGAAAACATACACAAAAGGATCGTAATAGTTTAGTGTCCTTTGAAACTCAGAAAATAATCTTCTAATCATTGTG
Source organism: Viscum album (assembly GCA_963277665.1). NCBI lineage: Eukaryota > Viridiplantae > Streptophyta > Magnoliopsida > Santalales > Viscaceae > Viscum > Viscum album. The sequence continues at coordinate 96,657,899 of OY728160.1, forward strand.
AAAGATATTCAACGTCTCCCATAAAGATCTTCCCCTATTGTTTTCTTTCCTAAAACCTTTATTTAAATCCCGGGGAAATGAAAAAATATAAAGGGTGAGCTCAAATTCTCAGTAAGGGTATGCATAGAGAAAATAAAACAATCCCAAAAAATTTGAATGGAAAAACATGAACAAAAAATATAAACATAAAAATCCTGAGAAACGACATAAATATTTGAAGTACACAAGGCATAGATCATAAAGGAACATTATCCATGAAAAACTATCATGGTAATAAAACATGTAATTCTGGAATCCATTAATCACATGTTATGATTTTCATAGTAGCCATGGAAATGCTGCCAAGACCATCTTAGTGGACAATGTCCCATTCTGTATCGAGGTCACTCCTCGTTCCAGTCCTGTAACACTGAACCGGATTAACTTACCGTTCTATCCATGTATATATCATGAGATATAAATCTTTATACAATGAATTGGAATGAGATATATGTCCCACCCATCTCATAATGAAATCATTCTTACTTGTGCAACAAAATAAACATAAATCATCCATCATAACCCAAATAATAAAATAAGTTTCATAAACATCATCCCATCATAACATAATCCATAAAAAACAAATGGATATCATTTATCATAAGAAGAATCGGACCATTTAAATATTGGACACATTATACCTGAAACATGAACATACTTAATAATTTCATCTTATATGGAAAATAGTTTTGATAAAACACATGAAAGGAATTCTTGGGTAAAATATCCTTTATTCTTCAAAATCATTTTCTTTTCACAAAATTCCATGAAATTTTAAAAGAAAAGTATTTTGTTAAATATTTTCATAAACTCTTGTAGAGTAATCTTCATAAAAGTGAGGCGTTATGAAACTGTAAAAATCCGTTCACTCCGTATAAGTTAAAAATAACATTCTTCTCGTACTTATGTCAGAAATGTCAAAAATTACCTCATATGGTAAATGAAAGAAAGATTTCTTACATACCATGTAGTAAAAGTCCAAAATGGTAAAAAAGGACATTAAAAATACCAGAAACCATTTTTAGAAAACATGTACATGGATGATAAATATAACCCTAGTAAATACTTACGAATAAACAATCTCGGATAAAAACAAGATTGGAAATGTTATCCCTTATAAAGATCTTTTTTGTAAATAAAATAGATCACTTATGTGTATTCACTATAAGTTCACATAATTAATGTATAAATACATGATAAGATATAAAAATTCATTTCTCACATAATCATAGAACAACATAAACAAGTAATAGAGGATCAACCTAATGACTAGAAATTGGGTTAAGATGTTCCCTTACCTCATGCCCGACTTGACTGAATCGTTCATTAATCTCCTGAATAATAAATCAATGCTAATTTATACTTCTTATGAACCTTTTTCCAATTTATTATTCTTTTTATATCACTTATTACCATGTTATAAACATTATGTAACCATTTAAGTTAATAATGTTTGTTTTGTCGATATTTGGTACTTGAGTCAAAAATAGACTTCTTATAATTACACGTTGTTCATGTGGTCAATGTTTAATTATATCTATCATTATATTCATGATTTAAATATCATATATATCATATATATCCAGCATATATATGTATTTATATTATTACATAACATATGGAGGTAAGAAATGAAATTCACCGTTCATTGATACAGTAAGTCGTACGTACACATGAACGCTACTTTCATTTCTATTTATTATTTAAATGGAATTAAAACATAATTATATATAGGTATATTATAATTCTAGTTTAAAATCATATATAATATCATTAACTACATCATTTATACATCTCACATAAGGCATTAACGAATCATATCACTTTGAGGGGGCGGTAGTCCGCACTTCCTCAGATGATATTATCATATTTACCGACTATGGAAGCCATAAAGGCTTGATATAATTGGGATGTAAATAACCATAAGGAAATCATAAACATAATATATATCATATATAAATACAGTGCCATCATAACAGCCACCATGAGAGGCGGTTGGGGAAAATCGAACAATCATCGTTTCGTGAGGCGTTAGTTTTCCATCCACAGAAACATTATGTTCTTCATCCATTAGATGGATGTGTGTGTAAGTGTAGTTCTAATAATTCTCATAAAAATATCCTAGTATATTTAGGATACTGTTTTTGTTACAAAATAAAGGATTAAAATGAGTTTAGGGGTTGGAGAAGTAGAATAATAGAAAGCAACTTAAGAGAAGCAGTTGCCTTTAATTTGGGTAACTTCTTTTGGTTGGAACAATAAATGACTTCATGAAGTGCCTTATTCCTAATGTAAGGCTTCTAGGGGGAGGAGAGGGATGTAGGGAGATTAATTGTTCATATATTGGACGAGCCAAATGGCTTGAGAGGTGTGAGGAATTGGATATAAATGGTCTCCTTTTATAAGGGAGAGGAGGGGCTCTTTAGGGAAGAGTGAAAATATTATTTTATAATATAATTATAATAGGTTTATAATGGTCCAAAAATCATTATAGACCAAGATAAGATGACTAAATGTCGAAATATAATCATCCTATCCGAATTTGACATGTTTTATATAATATTTTAATAATTATAATCTTTTTTATTTAAATCATTTACTAATGAGGTAAATACTGCATAATTATTGTGTCATAAATAATTTAATGCATTTGATGTCTAAAAATGCAAAAAAAAATACCAAAATGTATGAAATCTATTTATATTTCCAATGAATATTTATAGTCTAAAATATCATTTATATATCCCCTTATAAAAATAATTACTAAAAGATTTTTGTTAATGCCAATTTTGTCTTTACATTAAATTAATTAATCCAAATTGTCATTATCACTCTCAAGTGGCTCAATGTGGTCCCTAAATCGACCCAAGGATGCCCATGGTCGGACAATACTCATAAAATAAGTTTAGGACAAGTGTTAAGGTAATTTTGAATTATTATAATATTCATTTAACCTTGAATTACCTTATTTACCTTTAACCGCAGTAAATAAAAGTCAAAAGTTACAATTCACCAAAAATTATTTTCATCTTATTGAACCACATTTTACTTCTTGATAATAACCTTGTATGTCTGATTTTTGAAATTAAATTCACAGAAGTGGTAAAATTTCATTTAAATGAATGATTCAATTTTTTATCTACCACTAAGTGGTTTCACTATTCATCAAAAAATTGATGTTTTTCAGAAAAATACCAAACATTCGGCCTAAGTTATATTTGATATTCCAAATTCAAAAATGATGTCTATTTTTCCAAATTCAAAACATTGATGTGGAATTAATTAATTTTCAAATTAATTCCCATTATCAAAACAAATAGCGTGTTTTTAAGAAACAATAACTATCAAAAGATCAACACTTGTTTATGTCCAAATTCAAAGTGAAATTAATTCCAACGACCAAAATTGGATTAAATGGTAAAAATATATTCTAATTACACTTTAAAACAAATTTAAAAGATAATCTAACCATATAAATTATTATTTTGAAAAAAGTTTTTTTTAATTAAAATATACCGTGTTTTTACTATTCATCAAAATATGAATGTTATCAGAATAATATGAAAAATTTATCCAAATTAAATTTTTATATCATGATTACAAGGAAAAATTTTATTTTGTCAAATTAAACTTATAAACATGTCAAAAACTAGATTTAAAGTGGGTGCCCTATCAAAAGGCGGCAAAACTGCATTTTTTTTAAAAATACTTATTTTACATGAAAATTTTATTTTATTCTCAAAACATGTTCTAGAAAATATGTAAGATGAATAATAATGTTAAAAAATTAAAAATTTAGTTAATAATATTCATAACAGCTAGTCCAAAATAATATTATAACCATATATTGTTGTTTAGTGAAACCATGTATTGCGTACTACACACGCTATCGAGGAAGGTCGCAATTGTGTGTAATGAAAGACAAGTTAGGGTTGTGTGTTGTGCAAGACTCATTTGTTGTATCGTATAATAGAATCCAAACATATTTCATTTATACATTGAATATTTATATATATACACTCAATGTTGCGTAGAATGAATACTATCAAATGAATTTGAAATAGTGTGTAACACAATCCAAGAATAGTGTTGTGTATACTGAAAGCTAATACGGTGTCGCGTATAGCACACGATAATATTGGTGTATCATAAAACACATGACATCAAATAAATTAAAAATAATACTTATCATAAAATCTCAGGTTGTTACACCCATTCTAGGGGAAAACATAAAAAATCAAATGGGAATACCTTTGGAATCTCATTCACTACATGAGTTAGTGCACCTTCAGGGGAAATACCATCATACTCTATCATGAGTGATGAAAACTAGAAGATAGGACTTCCCAAATTTGAGCATGGAGGTCCTACGCGACCTAACAGAGAATCCCATTCCCCATGAAAAACCTGACGACTTCCATTATGTTCCACTAAACTCACTCACCAACTGTAGCAATCTATGTGTGCTTGGATGTGTACTAACCAATACATGCCATGTATTATGTCATATAGTTCTATATCTAAGACCACGAGGTCCCACTCCATCTCAAAAACTAAAATGGAAAGCTAGCACGATGAACAACAAATACCATTCTCATTCATTCCCAGTGACATCACCAACTCCATCGCAAAAGAAAATAACTCGATTTTAAAGTCAGCATGCCCTCAAAATTGGAAGAAATAAATGAATTAGAGGCACAAATATCAAAAAAAAAAGAATTATCAATGAATGATGTGATCATAATGGTACCTCAAACTATTGACATTCCCACCACTGATTCTATTTGTGCCTGATCTACTTCACGGAGATGTTCAGTTTCTGCCTAAGGATTACCGCTAATTTATTGTTATTCCCTAAACGGGATCTATCTGGATGATGAACAAACCATACCACCATGACCATTGAATAAATATCTTCCCTTCCTCGATGGGTCTAACTGTGATGGAACTCCTCTTGATTCCACCGATCCAACCCTTCTCTAATGTTGGTGTGAAACTACACAAAAGCACTATAAAAGACCAATACCTCCACTTTTATAGTAGGTCTTTGGAAGATTTTACCATGCTGTTCAGATGTTCCCCAGTCTCCCACAATGGTGGCACATGACCGATCTCACATCAGAAGCCACAAGAGAAAACTTCCTGGAAGAGTGGCCTAAACTACCACCTCCCTTCATCACTTTTTACTATTTCATCCTCTTCTTCTCTAAAAATAATACACATTCCACACCTGACATAGTTATAGAAAAACCATACCAAACTTTATGGAAAATATCCACAATACATGCAAGATAAACAACCACAATATAATTCCTCAGCTTGAACAATAAACCATGGGAGTATATCTCTGGTCACAAGCCTTTCTCATACCTCTAGGGGTTCACTTTCTCATCAGAGAAGATTTCAGGAGGATACCCAACAAAATCAGTTAAATGGTTGGCATACTACATCATAGAACGATTCCCCTTAACATGGTCTATAAACTCTAAGGACCAAGAATAATCCAAGACCTCGGGGAAGTATTGTCCATTGAAGACAACATTGATATCTCCCCAACAGATCTGCTCATTCTTCCCAGTTTTAACTACATATTACTACCACCTACGACTATGACTCTATAAAAAAAAGAAGGAACATTTCACCCTGATCCCCTTGGGTGTATCCAGGAACTGGAACATGTGATTGATCTTCTCAAGACATTCCTTTGCTTCCTGGGCTACTACACTACATCGAAAAGTTGGAGGCTTGTTTTTCATAAAATCTTGATTTTCAAATATTCTAGTACCTATCTATACTTCCCTAACAATAATGTGAACATGAGTTGGTCCCTATAATAGATCTTGGAAAACTCGGACCATAGCTCGGACTAGCCTCTAATTGATCAGTGTAGAAGGGCACTCGTTGGCTTCGTCCCGTGGGCACATGGGAGCTTTCTTGGGAGGCATGATTTCACTAAATGAGACATTCACAAAAAAAAATTCAATACCACATTTTTGAAAATTTTAATCAATTTCATCCAATATAAATAATATAAACACAGTACAAATATAAATGAAAAAACTATCCCCACATACCTGATGTCCATGTGTGGTCTGCAGCCCACACGTGTCACCTGGAAGTGATGTCAATTAGAAAATTCCAACATCCCATGGTGGCTCATGGTCTACCTTTAGAGGTGTATCCCCAGAACCCTACACATGAACAAAAATTTAAGGCCTGAGAGACCTAGATCCTTTTAGTCCTGACTCATCCCAAAATAGTAATATAACCCAATAACATTATCCTCCTCTGATTCCCTTTGGTCACGAACAGAATCTGGTCACCGCTAATATCGTCACCAAATCCATCCCATGATAAGTCTCTAAGGGTATTCCTTATCCGCACAGGATGGCACAATTTCCCGGGTATCAGAAAATTGGGACTGGGGAATGATTACCTGAGAATGAAAGTCTAAAACATAAAATATAATCAATAATTTGAATGTGAAATCTTCATGACAAATAAGACATAAGAAAAATCCATAATTGGTTATATGGTTTCAAATAAATTACAAGAGGTCCAAACATAAATACAAATTGCCAAAAATCAGCCACAATGACTCCACATGAGAAGGTGGTCCACACCCCCAAGCCGTCTCCACAACACGACAACATAGGAGGGGACTAACAACTCGAACCACCTTCACCAGAGACTTTTCCTTTACCTATGTCAAATATAAAAAAGTCTACTTACACACAAAAAGAGTAAGTATGGTGTGATCCTAAGACTAGTAGGATGCCACCAAATTATTAAAATGACTATGCAATACAAGGTGAAAAGCATGCAGTTTTATTATCTAAGGAGAAGCCGCGATAAATTTCAATAAATGAATCTTTCAATTGTAATCAGTTTTCAAAATAAAACATTCAGAATTATAACACATTTAAATAATAAATTTTATCTACATTAATTTACATCCAATCATACCCTATTATAATGGTGAATACCACAAATCAAAATATCACCAAAACTGGAAAAACCCCTATGAACTAGACAGTTTCAGGCCCTATGTACCTCGTACTTCGGTGTAAAATATCAATGTTAGAATCATTTCTTGTGTGCGATCCTCTAGTATGGAACATACTCATGTCCTAGTGTTTCAAAATATCATCCATATAGTCTACTTATATTTTACAATATCCAAAATACTAAGTGAAATAGGGACAAAAACCATCCATATCACGAGTCATACTAGTACATATCTTTCCACCTAGGTAACCAGGCTTCCCCCTCTGTGCTCAAACAATTTCAGCATGCTAAATGCATCCAATTTCATATAAAAACACCAATACTATTTAAATAGAAACACTATAGTTTCTATACACCCTTTATACTACATAATACACACAACAAAACATTTTTATTTTCCATAGAACAACTTCTCAAAAGCTAACAATGGTTTTCACAAAAAAAATTATTTTAAAACCCCACATTGAACACCATGGGAATTCTCACATTCCCCAAAAATAGAATTTTAATCATCCAAAACATCACTATAAAACCATTACATGAGTTATTATGCAACCCCAAAAGGTATCACCTAAAATATACATGTAAAAAACCACGTTAACAACAATTTGGTTCCAATAAATCATTTACATCACAAACATCAAAAAAATAAAATTTCTCAGAAAAAACCAAAGGATATGATCATTAAAAACATGATTTTAATCCCTATTAATTTTCAATAAAATCAACTATATAGTTCTCCGGAATCCCCAAATGAACCTATAAATGATTTCTATGAAAAACCCCCAATTTCACATGAAAATGGATGTAAAAAATCATTTTCTTTACAAATATTACTAAAACCAATTTTTTTCACTAATAATCAAATTATATAAACCTGAAAATACAATAAAAATTGAAATATATGTCACAAGGATTTCATACATATTGAATCACCTTCAAAAAAAATTCAACCTTGAATCCCTTGTGCATCAAATTCAATTACACCACTGCCTAACCTCAAGAGAGGTTGATCAATTCTAAAACCTGAATCTTAGGCCAAAAAAACCTAAATTTAAACCCTATGTTCCAAACCCTAACCTCTGTTAATTTAAGACCTCAAGAAATTTTGAAGAAACATCATGTAATGTGGATAAACTAAGAGGGGGAGACACTTACTTGAGATTGATTGATGTTTCCCCACCAAAGCCCCTTCAAAAATAAGATAAAATAATGGTTTGAAGTTCTTGGGAGTCTTCCATTGATGAAATGGTCAAATTTGGGAAGAAATAGAAGAATTTGGATAAATCCCAGGAGGGAAAAGAAGTATTTTTTGCACATTTTTAATGACATGGACATGGGAAGATGGTTTGTGTGCATGGTTTGGAAAAATTTTCACCTAAACCATGCACCCTCTTTTCTCCAAACCAAATATCTTCAAATTCCTCCAAAATTTGTTAAGTAATTGGGGATACATAAGGGAGTATGTTTGGATAAAAATATTACAAGTATAAGTACCTTTAATAATGAACATTGGTGTGATAGAAATTATGTCCTGAATCGTTATATTTTGTACTTAATATTCAATTGATAATGTGTAATATATTTTTATACAATGTTTGGTTAACTATAGTTAAAATCATATAAAGGGTTAGTTACCACTAGAAACTAGGATGAGATAAATTTATTTATGGACATGGGGATAAGTCTATGTATAGTTTATTATCCTAATGTATTGTTGATTATCATTGAATAAGCACGACAAAGATAAGGTGTTTTAGATTTACGACATGGGTGAATGATTTGGAAATCCAAGAAATTATTATTCCTGATCATATAGTTACCCACTGTTATAATAATTAATCATACTTTTCCTTTTTTATTTTAATAAGTATTTAGAACCCTATGTAATAGTTTTAATTCAAAATTAAATGTACAATGTAATAATAATCACAGCATGTAATATAATGTTGGGGTAGATGGCATAAAAAATCTCATTTTAATTCATAGAAAATGGTCTCATGATATTAATCCTTACAATATTCCAAAAAATAATTGGAGAGAAAGATTTTATAGAGTCCCTCATGAGGAAACAAGCACTTTAATTTAGATTTTGTTCTGATATAGGGGTTTTTAAAAAATGCATCATAACCATTGACAATATATTTTTCTTTTATCTAGTGTTCATTTAATGGAAAACTTATTTCAATTTATTATAATTTTGAAGTAGATGGTGTACAATGGTTTAATCTTGATAAAAACATGAGGTAGTGGGAATAATTTAAATCCCAAAAATTGGATGAGTTCAAGAGATTAATTTTAAATAAGTACATTCTTCAAATTCATGATATGAAAATAGAGGAGGAATTCCTAAAGCTAAATTGGAAAGGTGATTAAAACATTACTACATATGATGAATATTTTAAAATAAATGTAATATATACTTTTAGTATTATAATATAACCTAAAACAATGGTTGATTTACTCTTAAAAAACACATAGAGAAGGAGAGGAGGGTTCCATTATATATGAAGTGAGGAATGAGACAAAGTTTAAATTTTCTTAAGGAGACTGATAATTGTTTTATGTCTTGAGAAGATGCTCATCAAGAGATTGATTTCCAAAATTAATTGAATATATTATTAAATTAATAGTGTAATGAATAATCTCAAAACAATCACCACAACCTCCATTGTTTCAATTATAATGAGTATGGTTGTTTTGGAATACAATAGTAAAATTTGACAGTTAATTATTATGATTGATTCAAATATAATATTTCCCCTTTATAGAAATGGAAATAAAACATGATCACTATTTTTAATTTTGAGTATGATAATTATGTAGTTAAAGGTACACTTTCAATCTACTATGGAATTTCTAGTATCCTAATAGACTATATATATATATCCACTCATTTACATATAAATAATTTTCTATGTTTATTGTAATATCGTGTAAATTCCATATATATATATATATATATTTTAATTACAAGAAATTATTTCAAGACCGTGAAATATAATGGCACGTGATTATGAGGCCCCGACTGCCCAAAAGGATCCATCAAAGATTTGTAAATCGTTAATTAGAGCGTGTAAGCGGTTTTACTGAAAAAGATGAATAAATCATAAATGGTTTCTCGGATCAAACATATGATGGCGCAGTTGCACTCAGGATGGCGGGTTTACCCTAGGTGGGACTTAAGTTTATTATGTGCATGCCTGTGGCGAGAAACCCCAAAAATTGCATAACCATAAATAAAATAATTAAATAAAGTAATTTAATTTTTAAAATGCATATAACTCACAAATGGTAACTAATATCAAAAACCCTAGACCACTGCTAAACTCTTGAGGGTATTCTTTATTTAGGTAGATACTAACATTGGTTGGTGCAAGCCACCAATGAAAGTTAGTTTTTGGCCCTAAATAAAATATTTAAGTGTAAATTATTTTATTGTAACATCCATAACATTTAAACAGTAACTCGGATTGCAAATCTGTGAGTACCATTGAGTTCATTTGGGCATTTTTCATTTAGGCAGAGCCTTACTATGACCGGCGCGGGTCGAGGGTGACTATTAATAATTTTCCGATCTATTTTTTGGGTATATTCAGTAAACACGTGAGCAGCATTTTATAACTATTGAACTGGTGCTAGGATTAAATATTTTATGACACCATTGAATCCACAGGTTTGGGATTCACATAAAGGAGACTTCACTTTCACAATAGTTGGTCCAGTGAAGAAGATATTTTTTGTCACTTTTAAAAGGAAATCAAATAAAATAGTCTCACTAGTTTATTTCTTTTCCACCAAGGGACATGCGGTAGGGTGGGACCCATAGAGATCGAATCCATTAAATGGATTGACCCTTCTAATACCAAGAAATAGTGCCATTGGAATTTTGAAAGGTTTCTATTCTATGAACCTTCATAAATTCTACGATCGTTACTTACCCTCCCTCTCTATTATTAATATGGAGCATGGGGTGAGGAATTGGCACGACTTCCCCAAGTGATGAAGATCATGTAATATGACATGATACCAAACACATGGAGGATGGAGCTAGTTCCAGTGGGCGGTGATGACCAACCCCGAACCACGAACCGAAGAACGATGATCGAGCGGTGTCATTGGAGGCTTGTTGCGGGGACAAAGAACACTGACACTTCCTCAAACGCGGGCACTCTCAAACGATCATGAGGTAGGGGGTTTTTTTAATATGATTGAATTTTATTGATTCTTCCTACCCTAAATTCATGAAAATGATGGCCAAAAGAACATGGAAATCATCACGCTCATAAACCTTTGTCCTCTTTCATTTTATTCTTCATGTGTTCTTGGTGCGTTCTTCAATGCCTAATATTTATTGACATTGGAAACACATAGTTTAGCCGAGCGCGATATATGGGAATCGATCACTCGACACAAGGATTGTGAATTTGTGATCGTTTATTTTTTTGGGGTTGGAACGAAGCCGCAACGGCTAGTGGAAGAAGGAGGCAGCCAACACCCACTCGGCTGCGAGGCAGGAATGGCGGCGCTTGTCTACACCGTCAATTGTGAAGGAGGATGCGGCATGTCGGCCGCAACATATCAAGGTGGAGGCCGACATCCGTCCGGCCACAAGGGAGAGCAGTGGAGAACATTCGCTATACTAGGGCAGTAGGAGGCCTCGGCCTCTAGACTGCGACAGAGGCTGAAGGGCGGCCGACACCCAGCATGCCACAGGTGGACAGCGGCGTCGTTGCGTCATTTGAAGGAGAACCAGCCCACTGTTTCGGCGAGCCGTGGCATATTTTAGGGGACCAGTGAGGGTACTTGCATGCCATAAAGGTGACCAAATGGTCATCGAGCCGTTCAAATTACCATGTGGCACCTCATCCTCGGGTTACAGCTAGTGCAGTCCGCCTGTTTACGGCATGCACCCTTCACGGGCCGGGCCAGGTTTCCCCCATCATGGTCTGGGCTAGACCACGACCCAAAGATTTGGCCTTACTGAGGCCCAAGCCTTCTAGGCCGGACCCGGACTAGGTCAGGTCAACCCGAACCGGGTCGGACCGGACCGGGGGCCATCGTGACCTAGTTTTACCTTTTTGGACATAACACAAAAATCTGGAGTCTGTGTGAAGAACCATTTATGGAGTTGGGATTCTTGGATCGAGACTCTCCTTTTGGTGTACTCAACATGAGTTTTGGATAAGGTTCTTGTACGACTGGGTTGGATCAGTCCTTGAATCTAGCCGGGCACTCGAAGGGGATACATAAATAAATTTCAGACCGGGCATCTGATTGATGCGCCATCTATTGTGTTAGGTACCTTTTTACATTACAGACCTTTGGGATACTTCTTTGTGGGTCTTTGGGGAGGTTGGGGTATTAACAATGTCTTGGGGAGAGTTTCTCCCAATCGCGCTACGTACATGACCCTATGACTGGCTGAGACACGATGACTACTGACCATTATGACTCAGAGTGACTCAACAGGCCCAGTGGGGAGTGCCTCTGTGTGACATGGTAGTCCCACAGTAGGGAGCAGCTTTGTGTTATGCGGTAGACCCACGGTACTTGAGAGTAGAAGTACCTCAGCAGGCCCCGAGTCGGAGAGCCTCTATGTGACGTGGCAGACCCATAGAGGGGAGCGCCTTTGTGTGACGTGAAAAACCCATGGTACTCAACCGGAGAGGTACCCCAATAGTCCAAGGTTAGTGGGAAGTGACTATGTGTGATGCAGTAGGCCCACTATACTAGATAGAGGAGGAGTTCTCATGTAGCTGAGGCGTTCGATGTTGTGACTACGAATGTTACTTGTTACAACCCCTAGAATAAGTCCTTGTGTTATCATCCTTTACATTGTTCTTATTATTGAGGTCATGTTGTGTGGTAATTTTTCCATCGTGGTACTATCTTTGTGGTGATACCTTTGTGATACATTAACCTTCATGGTACAATCTTTGTGGTGATACCTTTATGGTACTTTTACCTTCGTGGTACTATCTTCAGGGTGATACATGTGTTGTACTTTTACCTTTGTGGTGTTACCTTTGTGGTGTTACATTTTTTGTATTCTTCCCTCATGTATGAGATGTGTTTATCTTGATAAATTATGTGTATGTATGGGCATATACCTAACTAGTATTGATGTCTTACTATTTGGTTTTCCTTTATAGAACATTAAGAGACCTACAGGGTATCAGGGTCCTTACTGAGTATTGTTATACTCACCCCTGCACGGGCTTCCCCTAAACCTTGTTGTGTCTGGTGCAGACGACGTACATCACTGATCGAGGTTGAGGGATCTAGGATTGGATGGTGCATGGAGGTGGACCATTCAGCGAGACATGGTTTAATGGAGTGAGATGAACGTGGAGTACTGAGGAGTCGATCTGTACCTACCCTTCATAAAGGATCTGTGGTGGATGATCCAGGAGGTGATTTTCACTTTTTGGTTGTATTTTTAATTTTGATTTGTACTCGTACTTTCATTTGGGCCGGTATTTCAACCCCTATACTTTTATCACTCTTTTTACAACATTAGTTTACATAGTGGTTTCTTCTTGTTTCGTTCCTCTCTATGTGTATGTACATGTTTAAAGGTTATTCCATCCCATTTTAGGGAGTATTCCTTTTAGTGCTAGTCACTAGCCCCTGGCCTACAGAAGGTTGGCTTGGGGTAGTCACAGCATGGGACCTGGACGACGGGTCGTGAAAGGTATTAGAATACCACCACAATGAATAAATGGTAAATTGGGAGTGAAAATCACTAATGGTATCATGATTTCATTCCTATTTTATTTTTATTTTATGATTGACGTTTGTGGGAATATGATTTATGAAAATCTCCTTAATCTACTCCTTTTGAATTCATTTTCAATTTTCTAAATATATTGGCTTTCTTTAAATAATGCTCATATATTATTCCATGTAAGTGGAGTCAAATTATATAATTTGAACAAGAAATTTATTTTCTATAAATTCCATGGTAACTATGAACATATAACAGAAATTAATCCCCTTATATGGTTTAAATTATTTTATAAATATAGATTTTAACCAAGATGGTTGGTGATAAAATCAACATCGGTGATACAACTTATTTTTGTGATTTTAATGATTTCCGTTAAAAAGATTTTAAAATTATTCAATCTAATCATAAATTGGAGTACTCAATAGTTATCATATAAGGTTTTTCACATCTTTTAAATAATTTATATAAAAGTACCCCAACCTATTTTTTTGAATTTATGTTAAAACTCTAGGGGAATTTTGATATGGGATTTATTCTACAAATTATATCACCATGGGGTGTGTATATTCTTATTATTATAAATATATATGGAAAAATGTAATCCATCATTGATTATCATGAAAATAACATAATTTGAATAAAGTATAATTATTCTTTTATTTGTATTTAGGAATTTTTTGATCAGTTATGTCGAGCTCGATACATTTATAGGATTTATATTCATTCTATATATAACTAATTGATTGTCATGAATGAATTTATACACAAGAAAATATTCTGTATAATGTATGAAAACTTTTAATATAAAATTATTTCATTTGGAATTAACTAACCCCTTCTAATTTCAGTATTTAATGAATATAGTATTTAGGAATTACCAGGATAATTTTATATTAGTCTTCATATATGATTATATTATATATTCAAATAGTAAGTAAGAGATTGAAAATCATTTGAGGATTGTTATGAAGAACCAAGGGAAGGTGAGGTTGAATAAAATTCAGTTTGTGTATTTTTGCATCAAAATGATTAGAATTTGGTCACATAATATAAAGGGTGTGTATATTTGTCAATCCATCAATAGTGGAAGTTATTGAATGTTGTCCCATGGCAAGAAATAAGACTGATATTAATATTTTTCATTTTATGGATGGATATTATCAATTATTTTCAGATAATTTGTCAGTACTATCTAATCAAATAAATATGTTAAATCAAGAGGACTCAATGTTCCATTGTACATGTAGTTGTGAGAAAAATATCAGTGAATATATGGAAAGGTTAATCAATGTACGTATTCATACTCTATAAATAGGGGAAAAATATTTTGTGTTATTTAATGATACATAAAATAAGAATCTAGGATGCATTCTCATGAGAAATGATATGGTTATAACTTATTCCTCATGAAAATTAATGATTTGTCAGAAAAATTACCAAATAATGATTTGGTATTTAATGGGAAATGATATTATGTATATAAGTATCATATAATTTTAGTGTATTTATTCACTCAATAATAGATTACTGTGAAAAATTGATGACGGTTTTAGAATAATAATGATTACATATGATGAAATAATTAGCACACTGAGAACCTGTACATGTTGGGATAAGATCAATGTGGAATGTATAATACGAGCTAATATATGATGAGGAACACAAAATAAAAAATATTTCTGTATTTTTAATTGATTGATTTGTAAATATTGATCAATGGGAAATACATTATCTTTCTCAAAAACATGGTCAATAATATATCCATGTAAAAATTAATGATGTGTATAGGGAAGATCTAGAACATTATAAGAAGGTGAAAATTGATCCTTAGTTTAAACCATGATTATGATACAATGATAAGTATTAAGATCCATGAATTCATTCATTACAAGTAATATTTGATGTAGTATCTGTTGTAGGAGCTCCATAGTTCATCATTCTATATACATTCTGAATTCAAAATGTTTTATAGATAATGAAATGTATATATATGGTGGAAAAATGTGATCTTATATATTGTTTAATATGTAACTCGATGACTTGTATAAGATCATGTTAAGGATTATAGACAGATCTCTAAGTGGATGTTATAACTGTTACCCATACCTAAAAAATGTAAAAAATCACCATGGATTTTATCATTAGACTGATAAAAAAATAAATGGAAATAATTATATTTTGGTTGTATTCATTATCGTTATAATTATACATGACCTCGTTATTATAAATGAATGTTTATTAACTGATCTTCATTCTACAACTTATATTAAGGTTGTTTTAAGGTTGCATGAAGTACAATATTCTATTTTATTTGAAAGAGATTTGAATTTCCAAAAAAAATGTTCATGGGGATTCTATAACAATATCTAGATAGGTTTTTGTGTTTTAGTATAGAGTATCACCCTTAAATTGATGTTCAGTCTTAGATAACCATTTAGTCCATAGGGGATATAATGATTTATTGATCTATATATGTCAAGAAAATTCTGCTCACCCCTTCCTCTAGATGAGTTTTTACTCAAAGATAGAATTTATTTGATAATTTACATGGTTCCATATGAATCCCACTATGGAAATACGATTATATCTCTAATGAGTTGGGATGACAATGGAGAATGAAAATAATTGAGAGTTGATCTAGTTGTGAAACTGTTAGTGAATTTTATATAATTCAATAATAATACATGCTACCATGAGTCTAGGAAATACTAATATTGATAATCCTCAATGAGATATTTATTTTTATGTTAATAAAATGTTATTTCTATAAATATATTTGTGTAATAAGGTTACAGGATTGTGGAATAATAATATAATGATCCCATTTTATAATATACCCAATTTGATTCATGATCGAGGGTGGATGGTATCCAGTCACATGTTGTATCCACTAATGAAATCTCATGTTTGTGATTTGTACGATGTATATCCCTTAAAGATTTACTAAACTATTCCATCATAATTACAGAACATATTAATCATAGAACTATATAATGATGATTATTATGAATAAAAAAAGATAACTTACTTGGTAAATGTTATATATAACAATTCAAATCTCAAAAAATCTTTTTGGGAACCTGAGGAAGTAATAAATCAATGATATCCCCATATTTTGTATTAAAATAATATAATTTAATTGAATAATATAATTTTAGGTGGGGTATAATGTTACACATAAAAATTTTATGATAAATGTTTTAAAATCAATTTAATTACATTGATACAGTGAAATTTAATAAATCCCATGATTAAATGTATTGAAATATACTATAAAATGATAATAGTTAATATGAAAAATATCAACTAGGTATTGAATTTAGGGGAATTATAGTATAGAAACCATGGTCAACCAGTCCATACACATTTCTCATCAATCATATGGGGAAGAGAAGAAAAAAATAGAACAAGTCTTGAATTAAATGAAAATATATATACAACTATATAAAATGTGGATGAAAACATACAACTAGATCTATAAAATAAAAAAATATCTTAAAAATCATGCATTAATGAATAATGGCCATAAATACTCCATGTGGCCAATAAACACCTCCAAAACATTAAAAAAAGAAGGTAAAAACAACATGAAAAGCTATAATTCTTCAATTTTCCATTCCATTTAACTGAATCCCATAATTATAAATCTCCATATTCCTAATAGAAAAAAAAGAGTTTTTGTGCACAAATTCCATTATGCAACCATCATAATCTCTATGCAAGTTCATTTCATCGGGAATAAAAAATTTCATGATTTTAATACAAAAAAACTTTTACTATGAGTTTTCAAAAATATTAAATGCATTTAAAATTTATCCATCCTTTGGTTTTTCATAAAACGCATATATTTTATCAATTCTAAAACCATCATATGTAGATGTGATAAAATATGAAATAATATCAATGCGTCATAAAAAATGGAATCAATCACATATACATTGCAATAAAAATATGTGAAATGATGTGATACAACATCATATATATATATATAACTTGTGAGAAAATACTCTCAAAAAACCCATAATGATATCAAAATCCATAAATTATCATGAAAAAAATTATTTAGGATATATCCAATGGGATAATACATACTGTAAATAAAAGTTTCTAAACTAGGCCAAATGATTAAACTGACCAATATAGAGTCATATAGGATCCTATTGATATAAAAAATACCCACATGTGGTGATTCACTAACTATTGTTTCATATTTCAATTCTTTTATGAAACCAAGGATCTCTATTTCAAATGGTATTCCAATTACATTTCAAAATGATGCTCATTATTTATAATACATCTTTAAATTCAATCCAATAAAATATGGTGTCTAATTACCCCATTTTAGAATCAGAAGATGTCATTTTTAATGAAAACCCATTGAAAAATATAATCCTTCCACGAAGTATAATGAAACCTGAGATCCCTTCTATTAAATGGGATACCCTGAAAAATTTCTCAATAATTATAATAAATTAAAAAAATTAACCCATTGTATATAAACACCTTCATCAAAAGGGAATAAAAATATTCTCCATTAAAAATTATGGTTAGAAACCTATCGATCTTTCTGAAAAAGAAAATGTATGATGTGACATTTCAATTGATTGATATTAACCAAAATTTGATAATGAATAAGAATATATAATCTAGCCATTGCAGTGGAAACAATAAAAATGTGGAACTAGAAGAAAAACATATCCAAAGAGGCACAATGTTATAACCTTAATGGTTGATCTACTGAAGACTGATTCGTAAGGAGATAAGATCTCGAGAATTGATGAGGGAGAGCTCGTTGTGGTGATTGGGAAGGCTCTAGGTATAATGGAATATAAAATAGGAAACCATTACCTAAAACCTATAGGATATGATATTTACATGGCATGTAATCCAATAACCCATTATGTATTCCATAGAGACTGAAAACCCCAAAAACCTTGATTCTATTTTATATAATAATGATATTGTCCATTACATGAGAGGGACCCTATAAAATCCATATACAAATTAATTCCTTCAATCTATTGCACACCATTATCCTAGGGACCATCAAATGACGTGTAATCCTTTTACACATCACGTAAATGTAAAAAAGATAACAGAAATCCCATAATTCAAAAGTAAAACACCAATCACCTATGTAATTCTATGATATTGGTTATAATCCTTCAAATCTATTAAAAAATTATAATGATACTAAAATAGTTAAATAAATCATACATCCCCAAAAACTTGTCTATTTTCCCCATTAAAAGATCATCATCCCTGATAAGCCTAGAAATGCCCCCAAATAATGATGATGAATAAAGAATGAATAAGGGATTACCTATCAAGTAGAATATTATGTTTAAATATCATCATAAAAAACTCATAATACCGTTAGAAATCCATAATATTCTTAAGTTAACAAAAAGAGAAGGAAACTACTGCCTCATTATAAATTCCTTCTACCACAACTTATGTATAACCCATATGCACTACTATAGTAACCAGACTAGCTGAATATTTTTCTTATTATATACCTACACCTGATTATCCATATCCTAAACTAGTATCCCAACCATAGTGGTACCAGTATCATGATCAACATCCTCGAATAGCATCACATGGGAAGGATCCTATAAAAACCACTTCAGTTGTGGAAGAATAAAAATATCATTGATTGAATCCAACCAACATGGAAATTCCAACCGATATGCCACCTTTTATAGTCGTCCAAGGACCTAAAAGGTGACAAAAAACAATTGTACTACCATACCATGCCTACCAAAATTCTAGTGTCCGAAGCAAGGTGAAACTCTTTGAAAATTTTCATCACCAACCTCAAATACTAGGAGCTAATGATGATGTTATGCATGTGATTTATAATTACACAATACTATAATCCCACTCATCAAGATCAACAATACAGACTATTTATTATCTTAAAAAAATATTTCTCTAACTAATGTCTTCTTTATGAAAAAAATCCTAGCACATGGTAGATCAACATTGACACACATAAAAATATTGTAATGGTGCTATATTATTTAATGTGTAATAAATATTGAATATGAATACTCTACTAGAAGAAAATAACATCCTAAGAACATTTAAAACAAAGAGCACTTTCCCAGATAAAATTATCATGAACGTGAATAGCCTTTTCATTCTTTATATAAAATATTGGATGATAATACATGATCAATCAAATCTAGAAACACATAACCTCTTACAAACATTTCAAAAATCTAGGTGTTGACCTCATGTTGCTTTTGTATACAACCACAGAGGGATCCCCATGGTGTCTTAACATATCTTGTACAAAGAATTCCCTATGTTATTCCACATTCATCACCTACATAATTGGGAGGAAATGAACTAATTTCATGAGTTGATAAATGGTAAACAAAAATCACATTATACCCACTAGGATTCTATGTAAAAAAATCCTTGAATATATCATCCCATTTCCATTCCAAGATGGGTATGGTCTATAAACAACCATAGGTATCTAGTTTTCTTCATTGATTTTCTATCAATTATGACACCATGATAAAAAAATCCATAATCGAGTGCCTTACCCAATACCACCAATACCAAAATCTCATGTATTAATACATGATGGTATACCTAGGGTGCGCGGACTAACAAGATTAGTGTTGAAAATCCATCAACTATTTCCATTGGGAAAAAACAGAAATCCTATAATGGAAGAACATAGTTCAATAGAGAGACCAAGACCACCCACCTGAGGTCTCACGCCCATAATGGCTATTATCCATGTATTTATACTAGTTGTTTGTCACCTTCTTGAGTAAAACTCACCCATCAAAATAAAATTCAGATTTTACTGAAACCTATCACACATGTCCATTATTCTCTTTTATTCTGAAACTCATATTAAAAAATAAAATCACTAAATACCCATCCTTAAATGATATCCAAATTTATTGTTTTTGTAATTTTCCACTCAAAAAACCTATGAAAATATTTCTATTTCTAGGGGTGTATGAAATATCAAAAGAAAAATTATGTTGGTACTCTACTCATAATCTTTGTTTTATGTTTATATCATTCTGATTAAAAATATATTTCTGGCTCTTATGATCAGAATATATAGTAAACATCTCCCAAAAGAGTAATTATCAAAAAAAACATTTGTGTAATCATACCTATTTCAAAAAATAGATTATAGGTAGGATAGTTCTTATCATGTGGGAAAAAATGGTGAAAACCATATTCCACCACATGTTTCCCTTTCATTAATATTTATCCAAAAAAATAGACATGATGTATCATTGAAAACATCAAAACCCAAATTTTTTTTGGAATAATCAATGTTTGTACTGAATTCATCCTCACCTTTATCTCCTCAAAATATCATTAAAATTTATTTCTAAAAAACAATATTCCCTGATTGTTTAAAGAATTCATCAATGATAGGATCATGGAGAAATAATAGAAAAATCCCTATAGTAATGAGACAAACCTATAAATCATGGGATCTAAAATAAAATTGGATATTCCTTCTAGGACATAAAAACGTGTGTCTTTTTAGGATCCACAATGATTCCCCTATTAGTTATAATATTCCCTAAAAATATTACATCCTAGATCCAAAAAATTAAATTTTAAAAGCTTTCCATAATTTATATGTTCTCCAAATGGTAGAATTTTGATATCCAAATTGTCTATGTTGTCAAAATAAAACACAGGGTACTCCAATATAACATTAAAAAATAAAATAATAAAATATTCCTACCACCAGTGGAATAAATTGTTTATCTATGGAACAAATATTATAGGAGAGTTTGTAGTCCCACATGGATTAACCAGAAACACAAAAATATTATACCAGCATGTAAACACTATATTTGGTATATCATATTCTTATAACCTCATCATGTGGTACCTAGATTAAAGGATAATTATTGAAAATCAACATTCCCCTTCAATAATTTAAAAAAGATCATAAATCCTAAGAAAATGATATTTGTTCTTAAAGATCACTCGATTCTATATCTAATACTAAATAAAATGTTTATGACTCTTATCCACATTTTTAACAAAGTATATTGACAAATCCAATTATGAAATTATAGGAAGAATAAATACATTAACCTATATGTCCTCAAGATTAACCTTAATATTATAAAACTCAATAGGTACCATTTGATAAGATGATATATAAATGTTCATCAAACCAATGATTTGGTAATTTATAAAAATCAACCTCTTTTTGTAATAGTAATCATGAAAAAAAACAAGAAATTCATCAGGGTTTATAAACATCAATGTAGTAATCATGAAGCTCATGAAAGGGACAATTGTATCAACAAATATGCCTATAAATGGGCATGTTATTACCACCCAAAAAAAGGAACAATAGGTATTTCCATTTCGGATCTACAATCCCACTCACCCTATAAAACCTAAGTAACCTTTTTAGAAGATATGAACTAAATTTGGTGGTGATGAGAAACTATATGGTCCTTAGAACTGATTGTACAATATTGAATGATAATCTATAAAAGTGGTCACGATTGATAATCATGAAGTCACACTCCTCCATAATGTCAATAAAGACCACTCATCTCACATGAAACATGAAACCCTATTTACACCTCTTAACTAATGGCATGGAAATATCCATCATGACTGACATACAACAAAAAAATAATGAATTTATTTAAAAAAATAAAATAATATATAATAATGAGTAGAACATGTATCGAAAAAATCTAGTACCAGAAAAGAAGGAAATAAACATTGTACGTATAACAATAGATGCACATACTTCAGATTCATATGTTGGATTATCCTGTTTATAAAGATGTATAATATCATCTCCTCCCTGATCATTTTTTAGATGTAAATCCCCATATCCCATGTATATAACCCACCACCCTTTTCTGTGTCTTCTTGAACCTACGAACCCTTGGTCAATGTGGATCCTACAATACTTCCTGAGGATACCTTATCACAAAAATGATTTAGATGATTGGATATTCGATAACATGACACGTCATGGGAGACTCATCACAATCCATCCTGTAAAGATGAATCCCTCCACCTTGATAAAAAAAACTAGTTTCTTTCCAGATGAATACCTCAAAACTAGTCCTGATGAAAACTTTCTACCTTTGTGCTTCATTTTCTAGCCATCAGACACACCCTGGCTCAAAACTACACCAACTGAAGATCCACCAGAACTTGTCTTCTTATCTATGAATACCTAAACCCAATATTCATTTCAAAATATTTCAATAATGATTTCAATGAACATTTGAAACAATGTTTACCTAATATCGATCTATATTTGAAATTAAAATATATGATCCATTAGATACTCATTAATGAAAGGCTATAAAAATAGATGCAACAACTGAATAAAAAAGACATAATACTATAGATTTTTATGAAATACATTATCCAACATCAAAAACTCCATGTGAATTTACACACATAATATTTTAGGGTAAACCAAATTATTAACGAATTTCATAAATAAAGACCATATATGTTCCTTGTGGAAATTTCTTTTACAAAAGAGTCACACTATATCTTTCATGAAACCAGGATCATATAAATTCTAAAACTAACCTTTTTGTCATAATGAAATTTTATGAAATTCATGATCCTATCAATCCTGTCATGTGACTCCTCACACTCACATTTTTCTTTTCCAGAATATAATATGGGTGGATAATTCAAGGTGAACTCATCTCCATGATCAACCACATGTTAAGGGTTCGCAACACTAAACTGACATAGAGTCCTAATAATGTAGATTATATTTTCAACCAAATATGAGTCCAATAGAAGATAAAACTAAAGATCATGGATCATAGATTCCACTCTCGTATTTGTAAAAAATAAGAGTATAGGAATTCTATAATTAAAGAAAGTAAATAACCAATTATATCTTGATAATATTAAAAAATCATAAGAGAAATCTTGTAATTAAATAAAATTCATCAAATTATTTATAATTTAAATAAATAATGAATTATTACCATTATTGATATTACATAAAAAGGAATAGGTCAATTTAAATTAAATTCACCTAAATTTCGTTTAAATGACCAAAAAACCATGTCTCAACCATGTTAAACATCCCTAAATACCATTGGTCACATTCGATCCAAAAAAGAACTGAGATGGCTAGGCCCCTATACAATACAAAAATAATTGAATTCATGTGGTGCTAAATTATGTAAACCCTATTCATAGAAAACAAATCTGGAATTTTAAAAAATATTAAGGGTGATCCTTCCCTCTTATAAAAAATTGTTACAATCCAATCCGATTTAACCAAAATCATACACCCAAGTTGGTCGTGACTTCGTGAGGTGGGGAAAGAAAACTGAATATGTAAAAAATGTAAAAAAACAAGACATAAAACTATATTATTGTGTAGAATAAAATGATACATATAGTTTGTTCTAATCCATCAAAAATAGATAAACCAAAATGTATTAATAAATTAAGACCAACAAGTAAAAATGTGACCAATAGTCCCCTATAAATGAAATTGAAGCTATGGAATCAAAAAAAAAAAGAAATCATGATAATATATTACATTCCCAATACCTAAATCCTATATTTCATCATTTTGGATGACCCAAAGGAACAAAATATGGTGTTATCCCAAAGCCTAGTATGTTACCACCACAGAGTATATAAAAAATTAGTCATCATAAATGAATGTTTTCAATCTTATTCAACAAAAATAGTTCGACAAATAATTTTCATAAATCCCAAAACATCTATAAATAATTTTCAATTTGGTTTTTCATACAATCCATTCATATTTTAAATTTTAGGAATAAAAAAATTATGAGTGATAAAATATAAAATATTTTCCTTGCATCATAATGAATGCATGTAATCACATATCCATGAAATAAAATTCTTTTAATCCATAGGATACAACCTCATATATTAGGCTTATGGTCCACTATACATGGATTAAACCATAATGAGATTAAACTCTATAAATTACCAACCACACAATCATTAAGGATCTAACATAGGTAAAAATATATTCAAGAAATATAAGATCCTAAACCAGTCCAATTGTTGCCTCCAACTGATATCATGTCCTACCATAGTCTTTCTATATCAAAAAACAAATACAAGTGGTGATGCAAACACATAGGTTAATTGTATACAATTCCATATTCATACATGAACCAAAACGTGATAATATTTTTAAATTAAATTTTAACATTATGATCACAATTTATAAAATAATTTTAATGTCAATACAATAATTATACCATTTCAAAATCTCTTATATGAATTAGAACAAATAATTTCTTTGAAAAAACATATTTAAAAACATTTATTCTCATAAAAAATATTTTCAAGATAGAAATCACATAATTTAAAAGAAAAAATTGACCAAATTTTTTAGGATGGATAATAAATTAAATGAATTAACCCATTAAATAGAAATAGTTTCATAAAAATGATATAAATTTAACTACCTTTGACAATAGTGATTTGAAACATAGTGATCGGTCTTTATTAGAGAAGGTGTGACAGGAAACTGTAATGGATCAAAAGAAAACAAATATTGAATCCTTATTTTGAACCATAAAATATATAACATTATTTATCTCCCCAATTTAATAATGAACTATAAGTAATACATATTCATGGATGTGCACCACAACAACCTTGAGGATCTACCATTGAACAATATTTACAAAAAGACTAGAGATTTCAAAAATAGCCTAGGATGATGTCTATGTCATGAGAGGGATTATTGAAAGGGTAATGATTCACCAATAAGTTTTCCAATGTGTAAAACATATAGTTCATGATATTTACATGTTTTGTAATCCAATTACATGTAGCTCATTCTAAGAAGGCTGAAAACATCAAAAGCCACTTCGTATTTATATAAAAACTCAATTTTTTCCATTCTATATCATCAACCTAGTATAATAAATAAAAATATTTCATAACCCGAACATATTTCATGAAATCAACATGGATAATATTAAATGACATGTAATTCCATTACACATCATTTAAATTCCCATCCTACAGTAGAAAACAAAGATTTAAATATAAAAACACCAAGAACCATTGATTTTTTTTTTCTGAAATTGCGGTGAAAAAATAAAATAAATTAACTCATTTATACCCATTACACATTAATTCATATAAATTTAAATCTCTAAAAATTATATCTTTTTCCACAATAAAGATATATATCTCCATGAAGCCTATAAATATACCCAAAGAATGAAAGTAAATAGAGCATGTTCAAGGAAGTGTCTTAAAAGTATTAAAGATTATTATAGGTATGAATATAAATAATTAAATTATGAATAGTTTTTGAATTTAATATATCTATATAATGATGTCATTTGAATTAAATTAATTATAAAATAACCTATAAATTTTTTTTAGAAAAATGATATTTTTTATAAAAAAATGTTTCCATGCATGGAATGTTATTTATTATATTAAATTACAATTATTAGTATTTACAAATTATTTTATAGGAAATTCATATATTATATACTAAATAAATATTTTTCGTTATTATTTTATTTCATATATTTTTAAATAGAAAGTGGTAGAGTTTAATTATGAAGAATATTTTTTTTAAATAATTTTCATCCCAATTTGAGAAATTATATTAAAAAAACATCTGATAATCTATAGTATGTCTGTGGAATCACAACATTTGGGATCTAATTGACAAATATTATAAATTTTATACTAAAGTAAATAGTTTCTAATCTATGATAAATATCCACTATTATCCACTATTCTTATATCACCTTGATTATAATAATATAGAGTTCGGTTTAATTTATCCTGAATAAGAAAAGAGAGGAATATCACTTATTTATGACAAATTCGTTCCTCTAAAAAATCCACTATTTAAATCTACCTATTTATGAACATATTCCAAATAAATATCACCAATGTAACTATACAGTATCTCTCATGTTTGAGAATACATTATATTAATAAATATATAGTTGTGTTGTTATTTTGATAATTTTTAATCAATCATTAAAAAATTGTAATAACCCATAATTGTAAAATGAGACCATTCTATTCAGCATAGTATGTAACACACAACATCAAGTTTAAACAACAAACATAATATATGTTTTAACATTTTTATTATTTTATGGTGTGCAGAACATGAACCCCCCTCCCCAAATTCAAAATGAATATCAATATAGTCCATTATGATTACAAAGTTGTTAACTTCGTAGGTATGAAGATTAAATACTAAATTATGAAAATTATATTCTTTAGACATATAAAAAAATATTATTTGGTTATATATTTATTATAATTAAAAAATGATTCAATTAAATGTAAATGATACTTGTTTATGAAAAATTTTATTGTTTTTTTAAAGTAAAGTTAGTAAATCTTCACACACATAAAATTAAATTATTTATAATTAATTTTAAAAAAATTATTTGATAATATAAGCATAAAATTTTAAATTATAATATCTAATTTATCATAGGGTAATTTTTTTGGATGTTTTAAAAAGGATTCATTTTTTGATGAATAGTAAATAATACTGAATTTTAATTAAAAATATCATTTCTAAAATAATTATTTATAAATATAAATTAAATTCCAAATTAGATTTAATTTTAAATTAGATAAATAATATATCTTTTATTCCATTTAATTAATTTTTAATCATTTACTTATTTATCATTGATATAGAATTATTATAACCTTTTAAACATTTTCTCTTTGAAAACACAAATTCACATTACATTTTCAGAAAAAAAAATAGTTTAAATATCAAAATTATTTAAATATAATATAAAAATGTATTTTATATTTGGAACCATAATGATTTATATCATATAATAAATGAAATTAATTTTTTGCAAAAAATAAACAATGAGAATAGTAAATATTATTTATCGTGGTTAAGGTAAAAATCGATTTATTGGGGGTTAAACTAGAAAATTAATGGTTTCAATGACCTTAGAACATATATAAAATATATTTTATTACTATATATTGATCTTATCCTGACTATTATTTAATAATACTCTATTATGGACCAATTTTCTATCTAAACAACTGGGTATAACTTTTTCTTTAAAAAACCACAACTACACCACTCACCTCACTTATAAAAGTCCATCTTCTATCCTCTCTTCTTCAAATAATTTATCCCAATTGTTTCACAAATAAATTAAAAACTAAATTCCCGAATTACATCACTTTATCCTGTAATCATTATCTTTTTCATAAATATATCATGGAATATATTTTTGTGTAAACTAATAGAGGTTACTCAAATAAGTGGTAACATTTTCAACAAGATTCATTATTTAATTTATTATTCCATCGCCAAATGTCAATACTAATATATATTGACATAATAAAATAAATATTTTACACAAAATAATATAGATTTATTTTAATATAATTACATACAACAATCTGATCATTCATTAATTGGGTTACATAATCAATATTCAAGTGTTCTTTAAGAATTTTACACCATGAACCAATTTCATCTATTTTTCTATTGGAATCTCTCATGGTTATCTATGATGATGAATATAAATTAATTATATTATATAAATAAAATAGTTATATATCTATAGTAATAATATAAAAAATACAATTTTTAATTTCCATTCCTTTTGTGGCAAGATAATGTTACTGTGTATACAACAGACAACCTCCTCACGAAGTGATTTGAGTCGTTTTTTACACATTGTTTACATGGATGTAAATGAGGATAAACATAATAAATAAATGTGACATAAATTAATTAATTATTATATTATATAAATATCTACAATTCAAAAAATTGAATATATCATTTAATTTCTAATGCTGAAAAATGATGACATCATTCGTGTATGTGTGGACTATAACCTTCACAAAGTGACATAACTCCATTTAAATAACTATAACACTTGGAGGATATATATATATATATATATAAGTATATTTCAATGAATAATATGTTATTAATTATATTATTATCTATATATAATATGAAAAATATTACTTACCACCTTTCTATAATGATCATTAGAAAATTGAAACATTAAATATGATTATATAAGGTCTACTATCTCCTTGATCGTATTATATATCACATATCAAAACCATCAATCATGATTGTATAGAAAAGTATAAATCAATGATAATTATGATAGTTATTTCTTTATTACTATTATGTAGATGATAGAACAATATAATATTCAAAATAACTAGAACATTCAATAAATGAATGAATAAGAAAACATGTCAGTTATCACCTGAAATAATGGGAATAACAAAATATTTTTGATGAGACTATGGTATGATAAAAAAATAATATATTATTTTATAAATATTTTTATTTTTATGGTATAGGTTAATGACAAATTTAAAACGACTATAAATGTGGTTAATGAATGTTCAACCAATAGGAAGGGTGATGTATGCGAATTTTTCTAAATTTTACTTCATTGGGGAATATTGTAAAGTTATAAACCAAATTTATTTTATATGGTGTATATAAATCCTCTTTAAAACTTAATATCTTATTTCATTAAAAAAATATAGTGTATAAATTTATAATTTTAATAATTAAATAAAATGGTATTTCATATAAGAGTTACCAAGTGTTGAGGAATTTAACAAGTCAAATTATTTTCAATGGGTTATTTGAAATATTCATTGTGTTTCATGTTCTATGATTATGTGTGAAATTATATTTAATAACATTATGTGGTATTTATAATTCGTTTATTTTTATTTAATTTGGATATGCATAATCAATTAATTTGATTAATTTTCACATCAACATTATGATCATTCTGAGTGTTTATTTAACTATCACATTCTAATCTATGTTTTTTATTGATGAATTTATATTTGGGATATTATTTTATCATTATATAATAAAACAATTTAATTTGACAATACACAAGTAATTTATTATATTCTAATGTAATGATACAATTTCAACCCTCATTGGTATTTAATATAACAGAGAAATGTTTATTAATAAAATATGACATCATTTCTCTCTATTTTCAAAAAACTAATTTCCTCCAAAACCTTATTTTATAAACATATATTAAAAATATTTTTTAAAATATTTAAAATATATTTATAATAATATTTTACTAATTTTTTAATTTTTATTATTTATAAAAATGAATCATTATGTAATTTTCAAAACAAATTCCCTTTTGATTTTACTGAAAAAGTGAATAGAGTAATTATTTTAACGTTTTTCTTCATTGTAATTGATAGTCATCATTATCACTCAATTTCATTAGAAAGTTATATACATCAAATATTATTTCCATGATATGTTTTTAGAATGTTTTGGGATATTTTAGTTTAAAAAAGAAAAATTCAAAATAAAATAAATATATTCTTCAAGAATGTGTTTAATGATCTTTTTTCATATTTGAAGTCATATACTAAAATAATCATTTATTTTACATATAATATAATGGGGATATTTTGTATTCATATGATCCATATTATTATTATATATTTTTATGATCCTTTTCACCTACATATGTATTGACATTTACATTCCTGGTTCCTTTTTGTAGTTGTTAGCATTCTTTTGAAGTATTAATTTAATTGTGCTCGTAAGAAAATAAATTTACTTATAATATCCATATTTTTTATCTTGGTTATTATTATTTCATTAAACATATATCATTTATATATATAGTGTTCTACATTAATTATTATTTGATTGACTGAGTATGTACAGATAACATTTATTATTTCATCAATATATACATTTAATAGAATATCATATTGATTCGTCAATTAAATATACAATTTGATAGGTGAATAATTATTTTGGAATATAGGGATGGGTGGGGACCAGTTGTAAATGTACCATTGATATTTTAAAATGCCTCATGAGAAAAATCTATAATCTTCTGTTAAATGAGTTTTTACAAATAGTATTAAATCATCTGGGGAATGGACATAATGGTATAATTATCTTGTGCATCAGACATTATGTCTATTAATTCATATTTTACTCCATTTTGATTTTAGTTATTATTAACCATTATATTTTCATAGTGATATTATCTTTTTATGCATTTCATTTGGTAGTTATTTAAGTAAATGGATTTTTTTTCAAAATATTTACCTTTCCATATTGATTATTCATTATCAGATCATGATAGTCATGATATATTAATGGAATATGTGTTCAATTATTTACCTAGTGATATTAATTATTATTATTGATTCAAGATAACATCTGATGTACATTACCCCATTCTGTCATGAACCCCTCCCACCAAAGATGCCCCTTCTGGGCTGGCAATGGTGAAAGGGAGATAATGACCCTCCGAGTCCCGCCTCTAGTAGGCCCCGGAGTGGCGACTAGCACCAAGGGTATGAGTTTTTACAATTATGGGAGAAATCAACCTTTTTATTATTTAAGATTGGGAAATAGGATGAGTCAAACACCAAAAGAAAAAGGAACAAGTAAATGAAAATAATCCCAAACAAATCCCTCATGCATGTTTAAACAATTCTGAAACAAAGTACAAGTACAAGAAAACTCAAATGTGCAATACCAAAAGAATCAAGAGTACAACAACTACAAAAACTCCTACTGTCCCGACTAGTAGGGTCCCGCATGGCCCTGGTAGTCCTCGTAGAAACCTGAAAGTAAACGTAGTGTGAGCATACATGTATACTCAGTAGGGAAACCTAAAGCTCTCATGCACAGGTGGGGAGACATCCTAATGTCTCGTGAGAACAACAGAAGAAACCAAAACCTAACAAGTAATTCTATCCACCCCAACTCACTAGCCACACTCACCAAAAAACACAAAACAACATGTTGTAGTATATAAGAACAAGATTATTGGGTACCCCACACCATTTCTCCCCACTAGATAGCTGCTCTTCTTAATGGCGAACATCCTGACACTACCACACTCTTCCTACCTACACACACCTAGGCCTCACAAACCACATATTCTGCCTACACATACCTGAGCCTCACAAACCAAATATCCCGCGCACACACACCTAGGCCTCACAAACCACATATCCCGCGTGCACACACCTGGGCCTTCCAAACCACATATCCCACCCGCACACAACTGGGCCTCACAAACCACATATCCCGCCCACGCACACCTCTGTCTCACAACCACATACCCCGCCCGCACACACCTGGGCCTCACGAAACACATATCCCGCCCGCACACACCTGGGCATCAAAAACCACATATCCCTCCTGCACACAGCTAGGCCTCACAACCATATATCCCGCCCGCACACACCTGGGCCTCATCCCAAAGATTCTTGGGAACAGTAAACCTTCCCGAAGAGTATTGGGCTAAAATCACACCAATTGAAACCTACCCGAAGATTCATAGGTGTAAGGTCACCTCAAGCCATCACATCCTATGGAATAATGATTAGGAAAGAGCTAGTAACTAAGGTAAAAACACCCTCTCCCATGAAGTGGAAGTGTTCGACACTAAGTGCTCAACATGGGTGGGGTGCGACAAAACACAAAGATATAGATAAAAAATTTTATACCAAACACAAAACCCAACCTATGTCTTCTAAACAGAGAAACTGAGCACGTGCCTCGACACTACTACTATGAAGCATGCATAGAAAAAACAAAACAAACCCCAGTTAGGTTTTCATGTTTCAACAGTATTAGTTTATTATCTCCTTAAATACTTGGAAATTATCAAACCAGATCAAGCGTTTCATATAAAAAACACTACCAACCACAAATAATGTCAGATAGAACACAAGAAAAAAAACCAACCTTTTTATCATCAATCAATCCCCATTGATTGTTCCCGCGTTTAATTCATTATCATTCCCCAAAGTTCAGTTATCAACTTTCCACTTTCTTTTAATATCACAACTCATTATTGCAGCCCTACTGCCTCTATAACCACATCTCCACAACCGTATCACAAAACAAGGCTCATGCCACATCATTGCCCCTTTAATATCATTTACTGCAGCTCTACTTCCCATCCTATTCGTAATAACCCAGGATTCACCACCCCCCATTTTCACACACGACGTAACCAAACCAACACCAACATGTTCATATTTCAATTTTGTTCAACCGGGGTGACCACACAAGGGTTCAGAATATTCATTTAATCAGCCAACATTACATGATTTACCAATTTCCATATTCCACAAAGATTCCATCCACAAAACGGTATAGAAATATATGGAGAAATTTAATTGTGCAAGGAAAGGCCCCCAACGATCGTGATTTTAAGTAGGCATAAGCCTATTCAATTCACAACATAACTATAAGATAAACAATGATAAACATAACAACTTTCCCCATCACCGTTCTTTAAGCCAGTTATTATCTCCATTTAAACTGGTTCAACTATATCTCATGAAATCAAGAGGAACCCCATCCCACATGATGCAAAAACTAGAGAGACGAAGGTAAAATCCCTACCTCAACGGTTTTTGATAGAAACCACAACTGTCAAGGAATGATCAAGGAACCCGGGTCGATTCTCTAAAACCTCACCTTAGATGTCTCCTCATATCAAGATCAAGACCAATAATCATCATATTAGACATTAAAAAACTTACATATACCCATAACTGGTGTATATTTAAGAACACGATGGAAGAGAAGGAGTAGATCTAATAAGATCTAAGAACCCAACAAGAACGATCACAGACCTTGAACAATCGGCTTCGATTTGAGAAGAGAAACCTCTGTATCACCTCCAAAATTCTTTGGAGAAGTTCTTCTACCTCCAAGGAAGGGTAATCCCGAGTTATGCCCAGTTAGGGGATTAAACAAACCATTTAGAGGAAAAAGTGTTCATATCCACAATTTTAGGATCTAACTCTCAGTGCCCGCACGGTTAGTCCGCACAGTTTAACAAACAGTGCGCTAACTATGCTTACTGATAATTTTAGCTCACCCTTATATTTTTTGCTTCTCCAATAATTTATTATATGTACCATGTTTGATATGAATGGATATGTTTTTGGGAGTAATGTTATTATTGGAAAAAAGTCACATTTTAATTTTTTTTTTTCAAAATAAATGTATGAGTCATGTATGTGATTAGTTTAACATGACTTCTAAACTATTTTGTCTAAGAGGATATTATTCCTAGAATCATATTATATTGTAATAAACTAGTATATTTCTTTGGGATTTGGGGTTCATCATCACTACAGTTATTTTGAGACTCTATTTAGTATAATCCTTAAGAACTATATTTCGGAAAAGATAGATTATGGATCAAAATGAAATTATAGTCTTTTAGGGTAAGTATATAATAATATACAAATATTTTAAGGAATATAATAATTGGATTTTCAATTTAGTACATTCCAATCATGATACAAAAGGTTTCTTTGGTTCATTAAAAGATGATCCTTTGTATGATAGGACCAAAAATGGTTTATTGGCCCCAACATGAAATCATCAGGTGAACAACTGTGGGTCTTACTACGCATCCATTTTGAAACTCTCATGAAATATGATTTTGATAATTCAAGTGTTCGTTTAGAACCACTATAATGTATTTGAAAATATATTTACCTCCAATGAAACCATTTTTTTAATTATCAGATTATCTATGCATAAAAGTCCAAATTTATGTTAATTATTTCACTATATTTTAATTATAATTAGTATTCATGATGATATTATATAATATAGTATATGAAATCATATAAAAAATTAACTTTATAGATGGAATTGGAACGGAATAATTTTTTTTTATAAAATGACAAACAATAATTATATCATTTAATAAAATTTATATAATATTTCAAAGATAAATAGTCTCCCAAAAAATACCATCATATGAGGACATAGTATCTTATGATAAAAAGATAAAATAAAATTATCAAATAATTATATTTTCAAATGGAAGAAATATAATAGGAGGATTTAATGTATATATAATGAATAAGGGAATAAGTGAATGAAATATTTTCTTTCATGTTATAATTTTTTAAAGAAACACCCTGGTTCTTTTTTAAAAGGAATGTGTTAATGTAATAGGTATCGAGAGAAAGGACACAACACATGTGATGGAAAGGAAATAAAAATATATCCAATGTATAATGATTCAACTATAATGATATTTTTATCTACCAAAATTCATGAGTCATGAATAAAATGGATATACATAAAAAACAATCGTTCATTGTCTATCTTATGGTTTTCCCACATAATGTCTGGGGAAATGTAGCAGTATTGTAGCAGAAACTATTGAAGATACTCTTCGGAA
Source organism: Viscum album (assembly GCA_963277665.1). Taxonomy (NCBI): domain Eukaryota; kingdom Viridiplantae; phylum Streptophyta; class Magnoliopsida; order Santalales; family Viscaceae; genus Viscum; species Viscum album. Next base: position 96,692,933 of record OY728160.1, read on the forward strand.
CTAGAGAAGCCAGAACTATTAATTTTTTGGGGCATTTAGGAAACCAGTTTGGTCCTCTAGTCCTTTAGGGCTTTCAGGCCACCCAGGGCCTTTGGGCCAGTAAGGATTCTGGGTAACCTGAGGGCTTTAGGTCCACCTCAAGGGCATGGGGACACCTAAAATTGTGCTTAAATGATCAGGAAGACTCTATATAGAGCAGAAATTATCTGGGGATTCAGAGAGGGCACCTTCATCACAACAGAAGCTAAGCGGGTTTTTCAAAAATATAGGGTATGTCATTGCCATCGGGACTAGTCTATACTTGCATGAGATGCATAGTTTAACAAACCATGAGATGTTGAAGAGCTGATATCACGATGATGAAGCTGGGGTGGAGCATATCCACGTATAGTCTATATTTTTTCTAAGACCTATGGTTCATTTAATCTTTATTCCTATGGGACTTGTAAGTGTTCTCCCACTTCCCTTGAAAGGGTGGTAATTGAAAATTAAAAAAAGGCCTTCAGGCCATTCATGTGTAATTGTTTTCTTTCATTGCATTTTCATGAATGACTTGAATGCATATGTATAATGGTACCGATGACCATGAAAAATGATTCCATTGAAAGGTAAAATTCATGGAAAATACATAACGGGTGGAATGATAACCCTTAAGAGGATAAATTTTTGAGATAATGATCTTGGGATAAAAAAAATATTGATATGGATATACTAAATTGGATAGTAATAATGACCTTGGAACTGATTATTGTATTTTGAAAAAGTGGTTTATTCTCTCAAGGATATAGTTTAGAACATTTTTATATTTAAGGAATATTTTCCATAATCTATGTTTTAAAAAAGTAATGAGGAAGAAGGAATCATATAAATATGGTTTTATATTAATTCATGTTATTAACCTGCCCCCTCAGAATACTATATGATGTTATCCACATGTTTTTCATGTGATGATTAATAATCACATTATATTTTTTTGGGATTAATAATAAGACAATATTTGAAATTTAGAGTCTTTGAATAAAGTGTTTTGTATATTAATAATTTTAAATGTTATATGGTTAAGAATTAATGAAATGGATTACATTGAACATTAAATTAGGTTTTATATATTAATTTATTACTTCACCATATTAATATTTATATATATTGGATAACCCTTTCTAACTATACTAGTTTGGGAAAATTGTTTGAGACTAATGGAATGACTTGTCACTATATTATTGAATTTAAAATCCATTAAAATTGAAATTTAGTTTTATAGGAAAAAAATTAATTTTTGGAAATAATTTATTGGAGTAAGAGAATAATTCGAAATCTATCTAAGCACAACCAAAGGATGAAATTTTTATTATCAAATTGAAATGTACCAGGTAAGTATATTTAAAAATATTATTAGTAAGTAAAAAAATCACCAAATTTAAAAAATGATCATGAACAAATAATACCATATCACTTTTATATATTTTGAATGATATGGTCTTATAAATCATTAAATATTTATGTTTTTTTGGTAATTATGTTTTCATTTTTATATTACATTATTTCGATCAATGTCCTGTATCATTATATATAATTAGGTAAACATTTTTTTCATTGTCCATATCTTCATATTTTACCAATACTACCCTATGTGGAAGGAAAGTTCTATTATTATACATATAGCCTTAGTACAACTCCATATCTCTTATTATGTGATTTTTTTTCAAACTCATTCAAGGATGTGGGGTTTCAATAAAAGAATTTCCAAAAACAACCCCTTTATTATTGAGATTAAATTTAAGTTGTGATGTTGAAAAATATTTAAAATCGAGAGAATGTGACCCATTAAAGATATAAAATAAAATCAATATATTTTATATAATATTTGACATGTAACACTAATCATAAATAACTAATGAAATATATTTCATTAAATTTGATATATTCAATAGCATGTCGAACACGCTACCATGAGTCTAGTTGAAATACCATATAATATACCATTATAAACTAGATGTTAAATTAGAAGTTATGAAATATAATAAATAAAGTATGATAATTATATATCATGATAATTTAAAAAAAAACATTGCTAATCTATTGATTATTAAAAAATAAGAATTAATTAATAGAGAATGTACTTTTTAAGAGACTGTTTTTTTTGAAGACGGTATTGTAGTACATCACGCACATCGAATAAAATAAATTATTTAACATTAAGGAACTTTATTTGATAGAATATATTTTTTCTATGAATATTATATTTGGTTATATATTTTTTATATTTCAGAAGTATTTCATTTTTTGATGAATAGTGAAAATACGGAACTCGAATCAAAAACATCCTTTTCATTCAAAATATTCATAATGATAAATTAAAATTAAAATTTGTTTTAAAGTAAAATTACTTGATTTATATATTATATAATCAAATTTAGGTCATTTTAATCATTTTAAAATTGTTTTCATATAAAATATTATAATTTTATTAAAAAATCTTTGGTAAATATCAATCTTATAATGTATTTGAGATTTATTACTAATTAATATCTTCCAATTATTATAATTAATTTATAAAAAATGGATTCCTATTTTGAATCAAAAAAATTATATTATCAAATATGCTGAACATCAATTTTGGCTAAGTTAAATAGGGAAATTATTCAAATTTATTAACTATGGTTATTGTAAAAATAGATTTAATAGGTACATAAAATGACCTAATAACTGTTACAAATACTATTTTATGGAAATATTTCAATCTAATAATGTCTAGTTCTATATTATACTAAATTTTGTCCTATTTTAAATTTGAAAAATTTGGGAACAAGTTTTTATTTTCAATTATTACATTTCATTCAATTACCTCACATATAAAAGGCCACCCCTCTCATCTCTTCTTTATAGATTCAAAACCATTATGTTTTTCCAATAATTTAATAAATAACTTCCAAATTTACATCCCCTTATCCTATAATTTGTTTTGTAATAATGGAAAACTAGTAAGGATTTTGGTGTAAAGCAAGGGATGTTACTTGAATAAGACTTGACATTCATCAATGAGTAACATTACTTTATTTGTTTACTCTACCTTCAAAAATTCTTATTAAATGAATATAATTTAATAAGTATATTAAATATAATGATATTTTTTAAGAATAAGTAAATGACATATAACCATATACACTTCTATATAATGTTTCACTAAACCATTGTTCATTTATATGAAAAAATACAACCTCACTAACCGATGTCATTCATTTTTCCATTACCACCTATCATGGTTGTGTATTATAAAAGATATATATTATATATTATATATAAAACATAATAAAACCTCTAGAGTCATTAAATAACATATAAATTAATATATTTCATTCATTAGTGGAAATCATAACATCGCTTCTATGTAAGGTGGATGACTATCTCACGAAGTGTAACAAATTATTTTTTCACATACTCTATAAATAGATCGAAATAAGGATAATATTAAGATATATAAGTGATATAAGAGAGATAATTATCATATTGAAGGTATATATATCTTTTTTAAGATATAATATTTCATTTTCCTTCTTACAGTGAGAATTTGAGAACATCGTTCGGGTTGGTGTGGACAACCGTCTTCACGAAGTGATGTGACTAAACATTCAAAACAAAATGAAAAGGATTGTATATCTATATATAAGTATATTGAATCAAATAATATTTTGTCTATTATATTATCAGAAAACATTAAATATAAAAAATTACATGACTTGTTTCTATAATGATCGTTGAAAAAATTGAATTGTTACTCATGAATGTGTGTGGAATACCGTCTCCATGAATTTAGATTTTAGTTTTTTATTTAAAATTTTTATATTTTTGTTAATAGTAGACACAAATAATTAATTAATTTAAATTAATATCACATTAATGTTATGATGTTTGTAAGGGTTTATTTCATAATCTCATTCTAATCACGATTTTTTATCATTTCATTTAAATTGAAAAAAATTACAATATAAATATCATGTAAACCATATAATTTTTTTCTCACCTATCTATTCATGATATTTTGAATTATGTTTTCCATTTTTCTACTATTGGTATTGAAAAAAAATTGATAATATTTCCTAGGAAAATAATACATCATTTATCTCTTTGATTAAAAATCTATTATCATTCCAAACCATGTTTTCTAATAAAATTCATAATTTTTCCACACATCATATATTATTTATTAAGTAAAACTTAAAACATTTATAATCATTAATACATGTTTGATATGAATCATTATGACATTTAATAAAAGCATGTTTGGATTTTACTAAAAAAGTGATTAAATATATCTTTTAGCATGTATGGAATGAATAAAATTTCTAGTCATCATTACCGATTATAATTTTTAATAAAAACATTATATGTTTAAAATATTATATTAAATAAAATATTTTATTTACTTTTTTTACATTTAATTTTAAAAGTTCATTTTTATAATGAAAATGATATTTGAACAAGAATGTTTTAAATGATATTTTCAAGGTAACTGTAATCATCAATGAAAAAACCCATTATTTTAAAAACACTCGAAATGGGATATATTTTAATGATACAATCATTATTATATATTTTGAAGGTTTTCAATCATATTTACTATGGAAAATATTGAAATATAATTTTTTGGTTCATTTATGTTGTCATTATATTTTCATTAGTGTGTTCAATTTCCTATGCACAATAGGCATTACATTTCCCTTAAATATCCATATTATATATCAATTATGCATTGGTAGGTCTAATGAAACTAATCAATCAGTTAATATTAAATATTTTCTTATCTATAGTTTTATATTATCCAAAAAAAATCTTGATTGTAGTAGTATCATACTCTAGAGACAATAATTCCAATAATAAGTAATTTCCACAATTAAGAATCCATTTATAATGTTCCATGATATTTACACAACGGTACTATATAAAGAAAATTTTCATTCAACATTCTTGATTTCATGTAATGTTGTTTCCATTATTTAATAATCCATGTTGATTGTTACATAACATATCATTGTAGTCATGTTATTTAGATGTAAGGTCTATTAAATTATTTTCCGTTATCTGTTGATTATTGTTATTCATTCATGGTAGCCGCCATTGTACATAATCCTTAGTGAATATTTTATAAACCCTTAATTATTTCCTTCCCTAGTAATCCATGAACTATATAATTATTGATATTAAATGATATGATAGAGGGAATAATGTTATTATTAAAAATTATTAGGTTGATATTTTTGTATTCAAACGTAATGTAATACTCATGTATGTATTTATTTTAGAAATATTAAAATACTTTTTAGTCCTTTTGGTGTGTTTCCTTGTATCGCATTACAATGTTATAAAGTATACACTAGCTCTGGGCCACTAAAGTTAGATTCACTAAAAATCAATGACTTCATAACCCAAAATAAACCGTGTTTTCGTTAACTTAATCACAATTAATAATTTTACACTTAGATTGATTTACATCTCAATGAACATAAACATTTCAATATTAACTCTTCACCAACCATTCCGAAGACACAAATTGTTAAATAAAACTATGTGAAGTTTATTTATTCTTTGATATGACACAACATAAAACCCTTCATATCCCTTTATGTATATCGAAAAATAATTTACATTTAATTCAATTTTATTTGACAAATAAATGTCTGTAATTAATATTTTATCATTCATATGTACATCCTTAAAGGTCCAGTGTAAGAAAAATATTCAAAACTACTTATAGTTATTGAATAATTTTCATCATAGCATGAATTTTTATAAAAATTTAATGATGTGAAGTTCCATTAATTCCATCTTTTCAACCAATAATTCTAATTAAACTCTAATGAAAATTAATTTTCAATTAAATATACATTTATTAACCTATCCATAACTTATTTTCCATCAAAAATATATGTTTTCCACGTCAAACAGAAATATATTCCTATATTAACCAATTATATACCACCACATTCTTCAGTACTACTAAAACCACAATAAAAAATTATATAGAAAACATATTCCATAATATAACATAAAAATAAAATATTTCATGAACATAAAAATTCTATAAAAAGAATTTCAAAAAATATATGGAATTTTACTATTGAAAAAAAAAATTATGTACTTCATAAAGAATTCTCAACACCATTAAAAAGACAATAGAAATTGTAAATTGTAAATCAATAATCTACATCATATTATAAAAAAAGCATTAAAATTCTATAGTATATTTAACATTAATTTGTTAATATTAATCAAATGTAAATTAATCTAAGACACCCTGATTCTACGAGATACATATCATGTTCATCACCGATTGAAAAAAAAACCCAATCTTTATTGTCAAACATTTATATACATTTTCAAATAATTGTCACATCCTCAAGATTGTCATGATAGAATCAATAAAGATAGGAGAAACAATAGAAAGGTACATTTAAAGATGTGATATATAAATAATATCAGGAATCGAAATAAACATGGATGGAAGTGTAATCTATTATGAAACTACAAAATAATGATCTAATTCATATCAATTACTGATGGGGAATATAGATGACATTCTTACTCACCAAAATCTATATTATTCATATTTTTTGTAAGATGTTTATAAATACGTTGTCATTTACAAAACCCTATAATAAAATAATCTGTTGATCCTTATATGAATTCTGATAACTATGTGATTTCTTTATAAAAACCAAAACCATATTCACCCTTTCCATTAAACATAATATTAAAAATTATCTAAAAATAACAACATCACTATCATCAGTTTGATATAGAATTAAATAAAAGTTTCTTCAATACAATATGTTGAATATTTACCCATGTTTGGATTTGTAAAGAATATTTTTATAAACAAACTAAACTAGTGATATAATATCTTCAAAATATCCACCATGATCTATAATACTATTATTCATCTTATCTTCCGTCATTTTATTCCTTTGAATAGTATAATCACCAATATTAAGGTGAAATGTTGTTTCAACGAACAACTAGGTACCTAAATTATATTTTTTTAACATTTATTCATTTAACATAGATAATATTCCATATTTTAAAATAATTAACATAGGGTATCCATAAATATTATGTATTTTACTATGAAATATTTTTATAGTTAGTCTTCCACAATCAATAATCTGGTTAGAATAAAATATCCAGAGTTCATTTATCTACCAATAATTACCAAAATAGAATAATCTAAAATAGATGAATTAGTAATCATGGAACCAAATCAATATATATATAATATTATATTGAATATATTACCTTTAAAATTATTAATAAATTAATTGGTTTTTTATTTTTTAAGTTTCACATGTTAATAAAATTAGAATAAATTTTTATATTGGTCATTTTTTTAGAGTACCAAACTTAATATTCATGGAATGATACCTCATCCCAATTTCGAGAAGCAGAAATAATTTATTTATATGAAAATTATAAAAATATATCACTCTAATGACTCATGGAATATATTACATTTCACAGGGAAGCACATAACATTCTCCATTCACCACATGTCAATAAAGAGATAAATTATTTAATATTTTGTATATCTATAAATAAACCTCATGGTGTCCTGGAAGATATGATTCTATATATATAGAAATAAAGGAGTTTCATCATTTTTAAAATATATGAAACCTCCATTATATACCACATAGTAACTAATATATAAATCTACAACAAAATCCCCCATCTTATATTCATCACGAGCTTCTTGAGAAAAAATATCTACTGGTTTTCAAAAAAATATCAATTGTTACTATTTTAAATTTCCTGAGAGAATATGAAATAGAAAAATCATAAACATGGTTAAATTAAGTCTATATCAATTGAAAAAAAATTACTTCTATATAGTATTATAAAACAAAAAATAAGAATATAATGTATCTACAAAATTAATTAAAACTTAACCATTACAACAACAAGATATTGGGTAGTGTAATTAAATTTATGAGGATGTATCTTATTGGAACTATATGGTTTAAAAAAATACTTTTTAATCAACACACAACCCAATCAAAAATGAGATTCATCAATGTAATTCTGTATCATAATTCATTATAAATAATTTCTATGAATATAGTAAAAATGTAATTATTTAAAAATTATTTAAAAAATGTAATTTTTTTTAATGATTTTAGAAAATCCTGATTTTTATTGGTAAAATAATTTTTAGAGTTTCAATATAATTAATTTTTGTAAAAAAACATATAATAAAATTTCAAACATACATTAACACAAAATATTGGAAATTATTTGGGTTATACCAATCGAAAACTACCTCATTCATTAATTGACTCTTATACACACCCTATTGACAATTAAAATGGATGTTAAAATACAAATTATATCCCTCTACATTTTTTTTATGTATAAATTACACATTTTTGTTTTTTTGAAAACATTTAAAATGAATTTCAGAATTGTAATAACAATTATAGAAGCAGAAGCTTATTAGAATATCAGAAAATGAACAAAAACAAAAAATGCATTACAAATAATTATTGGGTCACCTAGAAATATATAGATTGAGAATCAAGTGAATGTAAACATCATACATCCTAACATTATTGTATCCTCAAACACACCATGTGATTCACTCCCACCATTTGAACCTATATTATAATGAAACCATGATCTTTGTTTGGTGGGTTGTCCAAATTTGTTCTATTAATGTATCAAAAACCGACACCTACACTTATATCAACAAAAATCCTATAAAAATTGTAATCCAACATGTTTCTTCAAAAAAATTCTCTGAAATTTAATAGAGAAATATAAAATTAATGAAAAGAACTATAAATTTATCATGTTAATATTAAAAAAACACAATGAATGAATCCCTTAACCACTATCAGTAAACATTTCACCCCAAAGATAGTAACTATATTATAAAATTTCCACAAGCCACATAAAAATAATATTATCAAATTAACCACCGCTATTACCTCATAAAATTTTATATTGATGGATAATACACCATTACAAACTATATAGTCACCTTTAATTGAATGAATAATTCACCAATTCATATAAAAGATTTCAGTTTATCATTATTAGCAGATTTGTGTACTGATAAATTATACGTAAACGGAATCCATCCATCAAAAAATATCTATAAAAATATATTTATTTCTATTTGAGGAAATAATAGAATGAATAATATGATTATTCAATAAATTTCAGCATTAATATTATAATCTATTATAACCATAAATATTGTTTGATATGAGTACAAAATAATAGTGGAGGGAATCAATTTAAACTGTATTCCAAATTCAATTACATGAAGTGGAGGGAAATCAATAAACTCATTAATATATAAATTAATTATGATTACCAAAACTAATTGAAAATATATAATTCATTACTCATGTATTAAAAAAGACAAATATGATCTCCTAAATTTGATTATATCCAAACATAAATAACGAATCAAATAATCATACTCAGAAAAAAAATTTACATAACCACATTCTGTGTAAATGAAAATAACCTATCATTAATAGTGATATATATATACGATTATCTAGTGTATAAATATCCTTAAAAATAATGTAATAATATGGTTGAATTTATATAAATATATACTCCCTTGACTATCGATACCTTCTAAGAACTAAGAAATTTCAAAAATAATATATTCAACAATATAGATCGACAACCTATTTGGGTCCATAATTATATATATTTGTGAAGCCTCTCAAACTTATGTCTAAATCAATGGAATAATGAAGGTTAAGTAGAATATTTTGAAGACAAAATACATATACATATATATATATATAATGAAATGTAAATTAGTATAATATGACACCAGCTAAAATATAGTTTCCTAAAAGGGTTGGTAAATTCATTGTATGTGGTTTTCATGTAAGGGTATAACCATCTCATTAATAAATATAATTACTTATTAATAAAATTTCCTAAAATAGCATAACAAGACATGAAAAAATCATTTAATTCTAGTTCATTTAGAAAATTAGAAATGTTAAACATGGGTCCAAAATTATTCTACACAATCTCCCCCTATGTTCTTCATAACAAGATCCATTGTTAGACACAACATACAAAATATTATCAATCATCACGTTAGGAGATTAAATATAATAAATGGATAAATTATATTCTTATTAAGCATAATCAAGGAATATATCATTATATTAATTCCATAACGGTATACGAACATGATAATAACATTCGAATATCATAGCCTACATATCGTTGATAAAAAAATTTAGTCATGGAATTTAGTTTAGAAGTTAATATGATATGAATAATAATGAAATAGATGAACATGAACCATGATAAAATAACATCGGCAAATGTCATACAACTTTTGAATACACATAAACATAGAAAACAAGATCCGTAAAAATTCAAGGCATAATTCTAGGAATATCATAATGTAATGGGTTTACACCCAAAACCATCATAGTAGTCAAGTATCACTCCGAAAAAATTCCTAGTGAACAATGTTCCTTACTAAATACTATTCACTATCTACTCTAGTATTTTTTATATAATTTGATATTAATCTTTAACAATTTCATTATAGGGAGATGTTTGTCCAATCCATCATATAGTGAAAATAATATATATGTGTGCCAAAAGATCACAAAAAAATTATCCATATGAAGACCCATAAAAATATGTGGGATTCATAATTTTTTTCATTACATTAATTAAAAAATATATACTCTAATAATTATGATTTCATCAATTAATCAAATCCTAACCCGTGAGAAAAATAATAGGGCTTCACATCAATTTGATCATATTATAATCCATTGAAAATGATGTAGGTATCACAAAAATAAATTCTATATTGACATAAACCATTCATAAAAATAATAATAAGGTTATTTAAGGTTCATATCCTTTGAAAATCTAATGAAACATTAATGTATGTCATCTTAGACAGGAAATATTTTTGACATAAAAAACGCATGGAATTTATCTTAATGAAAGTATGCATTCATTGATAATATACACTATAAAATAAAAAATTCATAATATATTATAGAATTAATTTTATTTAAAATTATCCTTGAAATCACATAATGTATGGTTCAAGGAACAAAATTATACTGATTTCAGGGTGTTATATTCATGTCGTACATGTAAAAATATAGATTTTTTTCACAATTTCAGTAAAAGGAAAATATGGCATGTTTGGAAAACAAAAGAAATATTTATTCTAAAACAACCTAAAAAATGAAAATCAAGGGTAAAAATTTATATCAATAAATCCTCTAGGTAATTTCAAAGAATTTTTTAAAATGTTTTTATAAACCAGTAATATGTATAAAAATGATTTTTTGACCGAATAAAAAATAAAAGTGATTTTTTTCTGAAACATATAATTTGAAAATATTGAGTTTACAAAGAGAAAAAAATGAATGGGGGAAAATATTCTTCAATTAAAACTAATATTTATGAAAATACAAGTTTTTTTAGAGATATAGATCATAGTATTTCATAGATGGGATACTAATCATTAATGATCCTGATAAACGATGAGATTGTCTCCTAAAGAACATACAAATTTGATAACACTCAATACTAATGACAATAAAGGAAAAAATAAAATGAAACATAAAATTTTATTATTTCAAATTAATTTATCATATTAATATTTTTATGTACTATATATACACCTCATAGATGAATATTGGTTCATAACATACCATTTTTCTCAAAAATAGAAAATTTAGGCAAGAACCCCTAACCTTATGTTTCTACTTCCTTATTAAATATTAAATCTTAATGTATTACAAATACATGTTAATTATACATCTATTATAGAAAAATAATTATATATTTAATACAATATATTTTTTACATATGTTCTTTTTTTAATTTTTTTATTAATTCAGGTTGATGTCATGTTTCTTGCAACAAGTGCTTCATTTTTCATGTCTTTTTAGATGTGTTAATTTTGGTCCTCAAAATTTTTTCATGTTAAAATAATATATAAAATATTAAACATGATAAAATTATCATATATATTCTCTTTATATGTACTTATTGTACTTCAAAAAATTAATTACCTAAAATTAATAACCCCATTCATAGAGAGGGTAGGTCATAAGTACACAAAAAATATTTTTCTATTTTCAAATATAATTATTCAAAGACTGATAAATATTAAATTTTAATAATTTAATTATTTTTATTTGATGTATATATCATATTTTTATTATACTCATCCTTATTACTTTCTATGTAATGTCTCAACGAATCACATCACTTCACAAGGTGATAGTTCATTGTACACTTGAGAGACGTTAACATAATTAGGCAGAATGGATAGTAAAGAGGTATACATGATATAAGAAATATAGAGTGATAATAATATCATACGTATCATATAATAACATTTAATATGTCATTATATCAAGACATGAGTGATGGTGATGGGAAACTAATATCATTAGTTTGTGATGTTATAGTATGTCATACACACAAATGATGATTTCATATCGCATTTGATGGTAGGGGAGACAGATCATGGTTATTAAAATAACCTAATAACATGTATTTTTATCATATTAATTTGTTTTATTTTACCATAATATTAGACTAAATTTTGATAGAGTTAGAATAATAAATAACAAAATGAATGTTGAAGAATATTACTCTTTTTCATAAATCTTCATTAGTTTTATACACAACTCCTTAATATGTGGGATAACGAATTATAAAATGTCCACTATTATTGGGGCTAAATAGGAAACATATTTTGGTATTTCATTAATTATCCAAATAATTTATAATTTGTGAATAATATTGGATATGAGGTGTATTTTAAATATTGATTTGAGAGGAAAAGTTGTAATTTCTTTAATGAAAAAGGTGTACCCAAATTTATAACATGGAACAATTCCCATAATTTGGTCATCCAAAAATTATAGGTAGTTTGATCATAATATTTATGGAACATTTTTATGGAAAGGTTTTGGATAGTTTTCAACATAATTGTTATTAGTATAACACCCTTTAATCTATTCCTTACCTTAATCATGGTAGATATTTTTTATACATTGTTACTAGTAAGTATTTTAAAAGTTAATCTGAACTAATATGATTATATATATTTTCTTGAATCCAAGTAGGGAATTAGTTTTTCAAAATTAAACTCACATAATTGGGTGAATTTTATTTTTAAACTAATCATTGAGATGTGATTAGAAAGCATTTTTTACAAATCGAAAATGATAAAATTTTTAAATTTTTTTATATCAAAATTCTATATGAAAATAATCACAGTGATCTAAATTGGGTTAATACATGTATAACAGAACTAATTTATTATATAAAAAATTTAAAATATAAATTCAATATACTTATTTTTTCAACAAAATTATAGTATTCAATAAATACCAATATTTTCACTATTTTTTGAAATATTTATCTTTTCAAAAAATTCTCCAAAATTTACACAATAATAGTTTATAAAATCAAATTAAAAATATTTTGTGAATTTTTCCAATAAAAATTTATTATGATTTTAAAGAATAACATTTAATTTTTCACAAAATAATCAACTATCAATTCATTGAGAAAATTTATTTTCAAAAAAATAGATAATATATCAAAAATGAATCAAGTTTAAAAAATATGTTTTATTTGTAAAAAAATATTATTAATAATATTTTAAAATTATTTATTATTATAAATATCCATATGTTTAAATAAAATTACATTATATTAATTATTGAATAATAATATTAATAATATATTTCATTCTGTTAAAACTCAGTGTTGTGTGTAACTCAAGATAAGCACAATTTTTTTTAACTAAATCAATAAAAGAACATTAATATTTTCTAAATAAAAAATATTTTATCAAAAAAATAGTTTACATTCAACAATCTTAAAATGAATTTATCCATAAAAATTCACACCACTAATACAAACAAATGAGGTTACATGTGCTTCATCATTTCCTCAGGTTCCCATGAAACATTATTAAACTAATGGTTTTTTCAAAAAAACAATTAACCAGGTTAGTGGTATTTTTTCAAAAAACATTCTCTCTATGATCTATAATATCTATTTATATTCATTTGAAAAAATATCTTGATCCAACTATATATCCTCTGAGTTCACTATATGTGAAGCATCAGGTATTTACTATATAAGAAGAGATTCTTGGAACACAACATCAACATGAGGGAGATTTGGTTGTATCCCCAAATTACCAGTTTCTGAAATAATAAAATAAATAATATAAAATGACTAATTCATCAATGTATTAACATTCATTTATTTGAATCACTTATAATATTATTCAATAAATATATTCATCGGAATAACTTATAACCAATTTCATTTTATATATTAGTCGTCAAAATTGTTATCATAACTTTTATACAATATCTAAGATACCTTGATGTACTGATCAATTCACCTATACATTTATTCCATTTATTTATGTTTATTTGTTACCAATTTATTTTTATCCATCTTTGTTCTCACATATTGGGGACCTACACATTTTTCTATAACATCATTCAAAAGTAACCTTTTCAATTCCCAAGTGAAAGATATTTTGTTATGAAAAATTATCTAAAGGATGGTTTGGATCTCCAACACCATTTAAATAAAATGAAAAATATATCAGTATATCCCATAGGGTTTCAATTGTTCTCTCAGACTAATAATATATTTTACAATGACATGAAATGCTGAAACATAACACCATTTGTAGATCCCATAGATGAATTCACGAGATCATTGAAGTAAACCAAATATCCTAATCAAATATAATAAAGTGTTATACTCCATGTAACCTTAAAACATAATGTATATCATAGAAATTTTATCTAGATAGATATATTCTCTTATAGAGATGATTTTTTCACACATTATAAGGTGATGAACTACAAACCACATAGAAAATTATCTTTTAGACATTTTAGGGAATTTTATGATGAACTCCATTTTGATTCCTTACCATTTACATTATGTTATATACAATGGATGTAACATCACTTTAGAGTTTTTTATTTCAATCCTAAATTATTGATACACAATCATTTGAGATATACACTCTATGATATCTCAATACATTCCTTCTCAGCTGATGTAAACAGTAAAATATCTATACATTTTCATACATCCAGGATGAATTGGGAATGAAGCCATAAGAGATTCCTCTAAAAAATCATTATTCAAATTTATTTTTATTGGAACACATAAACAATTTCATAAAATTATCATTTCATCATGACCAAGGAAAAAATCATTGTAATTTCTAGCCCTATTTTAAATAATGCATATATTACCTTGTCACCTCTTATTTTCCCCATGTTTTAATGGTTGAATATTCATTTAACTGAGATAATATTTCTCCAATTCCATCATTATTACCAGATCCATCCATTAAAAATAAAAAAACTATTTTATATTTTTTATCTTAATTATTGATTATCTAGAATTATGTTTTCGACTCAATGCATCATGTACATTGTTCACATTACATGTTGGTAGTGTGTTGAGTAGTCAAAATCATTAGACATATTTATCTACCTTCTCTAAAACATATTGAATTCATTCTATGTTAATATATAATTTAATCTTTTGTGATCCGTATAAGTATCACAATTATCTTCATAATGATAATGTCTTTATATCATTAAAGAAAAATATTTCTGTTGGTAACAACGAATAATGAGTTGGATAATTTTTATCCTCAAATTTAATTTTTCCTAAGAAATAAATTACAAAAATTAAATTATATAAAATATTTCATCCAAAACCCTACATGAATGAATCACTACATATTACAAAGAATTATTCAGTGCACAATAATGTATGAACCGGTTCACTGACTATTCTTTTCATCAGTTCCATGAAATTTTCCTCGCATTCATCTATCTGGAAGAATATGGATACCTATTGATTGAAAATGGAGGGTGGTCTAGATAGTCATGATAACTTATAAAATAACTATAATATCCATATAAACCCAAAAATAGATCTATTTAAATTTAGTTGGTATGACAATATATTATATATCATAGGTCTTTTATGTATATAATGATATACCCACTCTGGGGTTTATATCACCCAAAAATGAAAACTATTACAGCTAAAAATCTAACGTGGTAAATTTGTCATATATTTTCTCCTTCAATAGGTTAATTAGTACAATTACAATGTTATCATCTTCTTATTACATGATATTATAATATATAATAATATCACCCATAATGACTAAATATACTAACCATGGGAATCACTAAAGTATCTTCTGATTAAATTCATTGATGATAGTAGGGGAATTAGAAATATCGTATAGAAACACAATATATTCATAGTTTCCATGAATTTTATGATTTACTATCAAGTTTATACCCTCTATATTGATACTAAATTGATGATATCCTTAATGAAGATAAATATTAATTCTCTATTAAGATGCACATTGTTGATCAAATAGGTCGTCAACATAGGGTAATGGGAACTTTTTCATCACATCATTCTTTCATATCTCTTAATAATAGATGAAAAGTTTCATTATCTATTTATATTTTATTGAAAAATAATATCTACACCGCTTGATGACACAATATTTCAAATAATTCCTTTTTCAATGTTATCCTAGAGCTAATTTTCCAATTCATATAACTCAATTGGTTCCATTTTTTGGGATAATTTGAAATTATAATAGAATGAAGAATGAGTTATATTGAGAACTAAACATAATTTTTTTTGTGGAAGGAATGGAATCCCTTCTAGGAAGGAATTAAAAAATTTCCACACAATTTGAATATCATCGATACAGAGTTCCCACCAAACCACAGAGATAAAAATAAATATTTAAAAGGAATAAAATCCTATGTAATGGTTTTGATTTCCATCACATTATAATAGATTGGTTTGGAATTTATAACACAATTTCTATTCTTCATAAATTAATTAGGGATTTATTTTATATAAATATAATCCATTAATAATAAAACAATAAAATTTCCATTTGAAGAATGAAATTCTTTTCAAGTAGCATATTTTCAAAAAATTAAACCAAAGAAGAAACATATACTTGAGATTCACTCATCGTACATTGTTGTCTTTAAATAATAATTATATATAAAATAATATTTTGATAATTAGTTTACCCATATATAATTATCCATATATGAAATAGTGGGAAAATTTAGAGTCAAATAAGGCATTCATAGTTTTAGTTTTGATGGGAGGTGTATCTTTCAGTAAGTTATTAGTGAACAACTCATTAGAAATAGTGATCACATGAGATTTAATTTTTTTTATTAATTTAAAAGGTTACTAACTGCAATAGTAATTATTAACTATTTCTTTAGGCTTTGGTAAGCATAATTACCAAACTACTTGTATTTGAAAAACATGTGTATTGGTGGTGCATACTATAGATATTTCCTACTTTTGGATTCATTATCTATCTTCATCTGATCACATCCGAATTTGATTCCCTACTGACCTTACATTCCTCACAGAAATCATTTATTGACAACCTAAGTATAATTAAATTGATATTTGTTTCTACACATTTGTAATGGTGGAAATATCATCATCTTATCTCAATTATTTTTATAGTTTCATATCATCTTATAATAATTTTTCATATCAAAACCCTGAGATTTATGGGTAACCCTGATTTCCATTTTTACGACTAGTGAACATTGATTTATTTCATTATATCTAAATACATACATTAAGGATTACTCTCTTTTATGACTTGGTTTTAAGACAATGACGAATTTATCAATATCACATTAAGGTTTGAGGATTATTCCTGATTTTTTTCACTAATGTCTTGTAAAATATGACTCATAGGTACAAATAGATTAATATTCTTTTTAAATTATCTTATATAAACCAATTTAAATTTTATTACAAACTATATGAGAGAATTATTTATTTAAAACATTTCATTAAAATCAATCCACTCCATGAATATGAATTAATCAATTTACATTATATTCTTGTTGAGAGTGCCTTATTGATCATCTTCACCTACCAAATGAAAGATAAAAAAATTAAAATTTTATGTCTTGAACAAAAGTGAAGGGAAAATATTTTTTTTTGTGGTTCTAAACAATTTCTCAACAACTAAAGGATATTGAGAACCACTAAATGAGGATGGATTTTTCAACATGAAGGCCACAAATAAACTTTTCCCCCTCCATTGTATGTTTGGATGTTTGGTGTGATTCATTTCATGAGAATGTTGTGTATGAATGAAAATGATATTTTTCATTAAAACCTGATAATAAATGGATTATTCAGTAAAAAATAGATGAATTTTCCATCACAATAAGACATAGTGTCAGGACCTATCCCCCAGGGCCCGTTCTGTGACTACCCCAAACCCACATTCCATAGGCTAGGGGCTGGTGACTAGAACCAAAGGCATAATTCTCTAATTGGGAAGGTATCCCCCTTATAACCTGAAAACGCACACAAAAGAGTACATAGCTGGATACTAAACACATAGTGAACTGTATAACAAAAGAGTGCTAAAAAGTAAAAGGGTCTAGAAATACAAGTCCAACTATAAAGTACAAGAAACCGAATGTACAAGTACATGAAAAAGGGAAAACATCTCATGGATCGTACATCAGAAAATCCTACCGGAAGGGTAGGTACAGATAGCCTCCACAGCACTCCACGTCCCTCTGTCTGCTCTGTGTACCATTATGTCGTGTAGTACACCACTGGGTACCATCTAGTCCTAGTACACTCATCCTCGGTTAGCATTGTCCATCGTCTACATCTGACACAATTAGGTCCAGGAATAGCCCGTGTATGGGTGAGTATAACGACACTCAATAGGGACCCCGAGACCCTCAAGGTCTCACAAAATCAAACAAAGATAAACCACATGATATGAAATCAATAGTTAACCCCACATAGGTGTATGTCCATTCATATACCTAAGTTATCAAGTCATCCATCTCAATCATGAGGTAAACACAAAAGTTAATGACTAAGCTCAAACAATTATACAACTTTTGTAGAGAGTTGGAGATGATTAGATGTTTCAACTAAATAATCTATTCAGTCGAACCCATGTAGGATCCTTGTATAGAAATTAGAGCTGTCCAACACACACAGTATCCAGGGACAGTAGTTAGAGCTGTCGAACCCACACAAGATCCAGGGACAGTAGTCAGAGTTGTCGAACTCATATAGGATCTAAGAAATGTAGTCAAAGCTGTCGAACCCACACAGGATCCAGGAACAGTAGTCAGAACTGTCGAACCCACACAGATGAAACGTATTCAGAACTGTTGAACACACACAGGATCCTGGAAGAGTATTCAGAGCTGTCAAATCCACATAGGATCTTGGAAGAGTTTGCAGAGTTGTCGAACCCACAGAGGATCCAGGAACAGTAGTCAGAAAGAAGCCAACCACAAGGTTTCCGCACAAGCACGCTTGATTTTGGTAGGGTCCACTCTTCAAGACAAGTATCGATACATCAACTTCCATGATTCCCCATATAGAAATATCATGAAGGTATTCCTCGTCAAAGGGGTCTCAACGCAATAGACAACGAGTCAATCAGACGCGTGGTCTGAGAGTTATTAGCCTTTTGTCCTATGGGCCCAGTTAGATTTTTGCTTGATCCAACCTCACCATATCTCAACTATACCCTAAACTCTAGTGGGGTATAGTCAAATGGACCGTCAAACTCCATGATTTCTAGCACCTCTAACGGTTCATCAAACAAACATCTGGTGCCAATGATATGGCCGAAGGAGCATAAATTGGTTGAAGTGGGCTCGAGTCTGGTCTGACCCGGTCTACGTTGACCTGTTGGGTCTGGGCCAGCTTCCTGGCCCCGGCCCAGCTGGCCGCGAGTAGTGCAGGGATGTGGACCGGCCCCGATCGCACAGACCGGCCTCGCGTTGGTGTAAGGGCAGTTCGGCCTAAAGGCGATGCAAGGGGAATGAAAGGCTGGCTTGGCCAGGCGCGTGTGGGGCGCGGCTCGGCGGCTCGACCCAGATGGTCGAGGTCAGTTCAGCCAATTTTGTGAGGTGCGGGGCTTGGGCTTCTCGGCCTGGGAGGCTTCTAGGTGGCTAGGCTTCCGGCGGCCAATCAGGGAGCCGACGTGTGCACGAGAGGCCAGTGGAGGCCGGGAGCCAGGCGCCGGGCAAGCGGTCGGGGTGTCGGCGGGCGCACGGGAGGCCGGCGGTGGCCGCGAAAGGGGAGGTCGTCGGGCGACTGGGTGGCCGGTGGGTGCATGGGAGGCTGGGGGTAGCCGACAGGTGCACTGGTTGCCAGCCACGACCGGAAGTCGGGAGGCTGAAGCGCTGCGAGGGTGGTGCAGGTTGTGGAGTCCGCAGGTATCACAATTGTTTCATGTCGCCTTCTTCGCCTCGTCGTTTTGTCACCATGCCGAAGAACATCACTAAGAGATCGACGAAGGGAGTCATGCCATATTAGTTTTGCCCGCACCCAGCGTGTTTAGGATGATAGCAATTGGCCCATCAGAAAACGATAATGATGAACTTCAAATTCTACAACAACAGAAATGATTCATTTCTAATCTGAAAAATAAAATCAAGGAAATCATTGACATGCAAATAAACCCCCTACATTTTTTTGACGTATTTCAATGTTGGAATGAGGAAGAAGACAGATCGTTGGGAAAAGATAGATGTCAGTGTCATTGGTGTTTCCTCGATCGTCGGTTTGTGTGCCGACTCATCATAGTCCAAGTCATCCTACGTTGGAGTAGGTTCCGAGGAAGGATGTCTAAGTCACTCCTCACTGGCGTTCTTCGTTGGAAGAATCTATTCTTCATCGAGGTAGTGTAATCCTCCATGTGTTGGTTGTCATGTCACTTTACCAGCGCTTCTTCTCTTGGTGAAGTCATCCCAAAACCTCCTCCCATGCTTTCTATAAATAAGAGAGGGATGGAGGTAGGTAATGATCATCGGAATTTATGATGGTTCATTTATTAGGAACATTCCTAAATTCCAACGACGCAGTTATTTAAATTTTAAAGGAGAAAACAAATTAAATTATGTTTTCTCAATTTAAGAGGTGTGTTGGCTATAATTATTGGGAGGATACCAAGAGCCCCCCCCCCACATTTTATATAAACATGAGAGGTTTCTCCCAATTAATGGAAGGATTCAAGGGGGTTTAAAAACCAGGGTGGTCCCCACCACCATAACCACTAATTTGAGGTTATGGTTTAGGTGGTCCCCACCACCATAACCTCTCATGGGAGGTTAATGTGCGGTGGTACCCACTTCCAACATCAATGAGGTATTTAGTTTCGGTGGACCCCACCTCCCAACACCCACAGGGGTGTTGCAAATTAAAATAAAGTGTCACATAGTTTTATTTTTATTGTTTATTCTCCCACAAAAAACCCGAATTATATATTTCACTCTCAACCCACTTCAGTCGAGGTAAAACTCCCCGTAAGCGAATACCGACATTGTGAGTTAAAAGGTGCCCTCAGATTTCATTTCTGAGCAACGGTTCAAAAGTTACAAAATGTCGCTCGCGCGTTTACTGAATGTACTAGAAAAAATGTTTGGAGAATTATTCTCAGTCACCCTCGAGTCACACCAGTTATGGATAGGCTTTGACTAGGTGAAACACGCCCCCAAAGAACCCAACAGTACTCTCATATTTTCAATCTGAGTTACCATTTAGAAGTTATAAATTTTACAATAAAATAATTGTCACTTAATTATTTTATTTGCGTCCAAAAACTAACATTTTCTGCTAGCTCGTGCTGACCAAAGTTAGTATCTTCATAATGAAAGCATTCACTCACAAGATCAGTGGTGCTCTCTGAATTTTAATCCGAGTTACCGTTTTTGAGTTATAAGCATTTGAGAAATAAAATAAATTATTTTATTATTTTATTTACGATAATTCCATTTTTGGGTTTCCTCACTGGAGGCCCACCCCGACTAATATTAAGTTGCACCTAGGTTAAACCCGCCATCCTGAGCACAACGGTGCCCTCAGATTTATAATCAGACTTACATTTTATGAGTTATTCCACTTTTTCAGGAAACCTGCTTACCCACATTAACTTAATCTTAACAAAAACTTCGATGGATCATTCCAGGCACTCTGGGCCTCCGAATCGCACGCCGTTAGATTTCACAGACCATTAAAATTTCTATTTATTTAAAAAAAATCATGTACATTTCGGGTGTATACATTCTCCCCACCTCAAGGATTTATGTCACAGTAATCCATAACTCATCTAGGTAAACACGTGAGGGAATTGAGAACCAATCTAAGCCTCCCGCTCCCATGTGATCTCATGGAGGTTCTCGTGCTTCCAATTAATGCACACTAGAGATATCAACTGTCCATGAAGGAATCGCACCTATCGATCCTTAATCCCTTCTAGAACCTTGTTAAAAGTGTCCCCATTGTCAACTTCCAGCTCTCCAGGGTCGATGATGTGAAAAGGGTTCTGCACGTATCTCATCAGCTGGGATATGTGGATGTCGTCGTGCACCCGGTGCAGCTGAGGTAGAACAGCTACGTGGTATGCAACCTCAAAAACTATTCTGAGGACCTTAAAAGGTCTGATGAATCTCATATATAACTTTCCTCCTCGTCCAAAGCTCCGTAGACCTCATCGGGGTGAGAAATGTAGGAATACGTGGTTGCAAAGCTTGAAATTTAGAGGTCTATGTCTCCTATCGGCATACGAATTCTGCTAGATCTGTGGAGTCTTCACCTACTCCTGGATGATCTAAACTTTCTCTATGGTAGCACATAGCATCTCTGGTCCCATGAGTGCTGACTACCTTGGGCCAATCTAGCAAAAATGTGATCTTCATGGTTGCCAGTATAATGCCTCAAAATGTTCCATCCCTATGGTGGAGTGGTAGATGTTGTATTATGAAAAATCCACTAAATGTAATTTATCCTCCTAGCTATGATCAATGTTGAGGAAAAAAGCATGAAACCTATGCTCTATGGTCTGAATGGTCTGCACAGTTTGACCATCCATATGAGGATTGAAGGAGGTTCTCAAACGAAGTTGTATCCCAAAAGCCTCCTACAACCCCTTACATTGCCAGGAAGTAAAATGTGAATCATGATTGTAAATTATCGGTGATGGTACTTCATGTAAGTGCACAATCTCATGCACATAAAGGCATCCCAAGATCCTTACAGAACCTAGTTCTTTGATCGGTAGGAAGTGGTCCAACTTGTTGAGTTGGTCGACGATCACCCAAATCAAGTCATGACCCCTGGTTGTACGTGGATGTCCTGTCATGAATTTCATGGATATCCCATCCCACATCCACTCTGGTACCTCTAAAGGCTAAAGCAAGCCTACTGGTACCAGATTTTCTACTATCACTTATTGACAGATGAGGTACCGAGAGACAAACTCTCCAACTGCTTTCATCATTCCCAGCCACCAGTCCAGTCGTCGAAGGTCCTGGTACATCTTCACCACTCTTGGATATACCATTAGGGGGGATGTGTATAACACCCTCAACACTTCCTCATGAATTGACACTGGTGCCATGGTACATTTACTGATGAGAATGAAGTGCTCCCACCCTTCAGGAAATCCATCAAGTGCATGCCTTGTGGATATCCGAGCAAGTCGTGTCTCCCAGTCAGCGTCTCTGTGATGTGCCTCCTTGACTTGCTGAAAGAGTGAGAGTGTGACTCTAAGAGACTGAAGAAAAGCTTCTCCTTCTTGATCCACAAAGTATATATGCAAAGCGACTATCTTTTCGGCCGCCTCACTCAACAGATGAAGGAAAGACCTCTTGCAGAGTGTGTTTGCTACTGTGTTCACCTTCCCAGCAGTATAGATTATCCCAAAGTCAACTTCTTCTACCATGAGGGTGAGGTTGGCTGACTCACGAGTGATTTGATGCACCCTCCTATGCATGAGTTAATTTTTTACTTCCTAGGTTTTCTTTCTCACTGACCAAGGAAAACCACATCCCAACATTGTAGATAAACAATAACCTATTTGTCTAATACAGTCAACCTGAGTGAGAACTATGGATGTCAAGTCCAAACCCAAACTAACGTCACAAGGCATCGATGCTACCACATAGAGGATCCAACTAAAAATCTTTCCTTAAGGATCAGATCACACCATCGTTGTAAGTGTGATTATTGAGTCTCCTCCGAAAGGTTTCTCCAGAAGTGAGGGTCAAGTCAATGGTTTAACCATAAAATCTAAGTCCTGAATAAGTTTTGTGGAAGGAAGGAATTATTGGTACCTATGTCCATTGATATGGCAGCTATTTTTATACATAGACCGTACCTAGAATCATTCTTATAACCCTTGGGTAACATTACATGAACATATAAAACAACTCCCTTCCCCTATGCTCAAGCTCCCTAATGCTGTTAGGGTCTACAAAAAGGTGGTGGTTGTAACATGTATATAAGTACACCACCACAAGCTGCTCTCCTAGCTCGGCTTCCGTGTCTGTTGCCCTGCAGATTCATCTTTCCCTAACACATCCTCTTCCTGAAACATTTTACACACCCAATTCTCTGAGACTTGCACCAGTTCTATGCTTTCCCGCTGCTAACATTCACAGGATGTATCTGTTCATCCAAAGAAAATTCAACCACAAAGGTTCCCCCTAGCACCCTAGCATAAGTAGGAATACATAGAGGAATAGTGTTAGATCAGAAGACCTTTAAACACACCTCACATGGATGTTCAGGACCTGAAGCACTGATCGTATCGTATTCATCAATTAATAGGAAAGATCAGTACACCTTGATGAATACTCAGCTACTGACATGTCGTCATGCCAAACCTATAGATGTTTTAGAGAACTCTCACCCACCTCCTTGAGTTAGTCATCAGTGGCCTGTGATTCAGGCTCGCCTCGGAACCTAAGGGGTATCTGATGCTGAAACATGTGTAAAGAACTAAGACTACATGTGTCCCCTACTGGTACCACCAGTTGTAACTATTGTCCAACGGGTAGTGATATAGTTGTCACACGACCCAAAGGTACTATCTCAAGAAACGGTCCACATACCGAAGCCTCATCACTAATCATATCATCCTCATGGTCACTCATTGAAAAAGAGTAGCATCTAAAGTCACTGTCTGCTTTATTGGTGTCTCAACTAGATGAGAAACTCAAGTAATCACCTATAGCCAGTCCTCAGCTATGTGGGAATATGTCTCACCTCGAAAACATAGAGGCCTCAGTTATTGGAACTCGTGAAATGAGCTCAATCGGCGTGCACCATCACCCAGTGTGGCTTGTGATATATTCTACCCCACGGGTGGTGGTGATGACGGTACACCACCAGAAGGTGCCAACATAGTAAGAGGGACCTACACTGGAGCCTCATCGCTCGGTAGGCTATCAGTGTGAAGTACTTAGGGAACTTTGACTGGATGTTTGCGTGGAGGCATCATAAATGAAACTGATGTGACATGGCCAAAATATTATACCTGGTGAGCTGACCTGATGAGTTGACTTATAAAAACACATAGAAAACACACACGCAATCAGTGTTTTCATGCGCTGAGTCGGAAATCATATGTCAGAGTCTCGGTGTATGGATACATCGGCCGTTGTACCAACAATGGATTCCCTTAAATGAAAACCACAATCACTACACTTAACACTATTCCTTCATATAAAATATTTGAGTTTTAAGTTCTACAGTAGAACAGACTCCTCTGATACCAATTTTTCACCACATGTCCCCCATGGCCCGTACCATGACTACCCCCAGACTGCCTTCCAGAGGCCAGGGGCTGGAGACTAGCACCAAAGGAATAATTATCTAATTGGGAAGGAATTTCCTTTATAACCTGAAAACACACACAACAGATTACACAACATGATACAAAACACTATGTAAACTTTATAACAAAAGAGTTCTAAAAATTAAAAAGGACTAGAAATACAAGCCCAACTATAAAGTATAGGATACAAAAAGTACAAGTACTAGAAAATGGGAAAAAAACTCATGGATCGTCCCCCGGGAAATCCTACTAGAAGGGTAGGTAAAGATAGCCTCCACTGCATTCCACGTCTGTCTGTCTCCTCTGTGTACTCTCACGTCATGTGTTCCACCTCTGGCTACCATCCAGTCCTAGTACACTCAGCCTTGTTTAGCTCTCTCTGTCATTTTCATCCAACACAACGAGGTGCGGGAATAGCTCATGCAAATATGAGCATAGCAATACTCAGTAGGGACCCCGAGACCCTCAAGGTCTCACAATATCCAATAAGTATAAACCACATGGTATGAAATCAACAGATAACCCCACTTATATATATGACTAAACATATACATAAGTTATCATGTAATCCATCTCAATCATGAGGTAAACACAAAAGTTACTGACTCAGCTCACACAGGTTTACAAATTTTGTATAGAGTTAGATATGATTAGATGTCGCACTAATTCATTTATTCTCTCAATCCCACAGAGGATCCTGGTATAGAAATCAGAGTTGTCGAACCCACATAGGATCTGGTGATAGTTGTTAGAGATGTTGAACCCACACAGGATCCAGGGACAGTAGTCAAGGCTATCGAACCTACACAAGATCCAGAAACAGTTGTCAGAGTTGTTGAGCCCACACAAGATCCAATAACATTAGTTAGAACTTTCAAACCCACACATGTCTAGGAACTATAGTCAGAACTGTCGAAACCACATAGGATCCAGGAACAGTAGTGAGAACTGTTGAACCCAAATAGGATCTAGAAACTGTAGTAGAAACTGAGAAACCCACACAATATCTTGGAATAGTAGTCTGAACAATTGAAACCACAAAGGATCCAAGAATAGTAGTCACAACTATTGAACCCACATAGGATCCAGGATAAGTAGTAAGAGCTGTCGAACACACACAGGATCTAGGAACAGTAGTCAGAAAGCATCCAGCCACAGGGTTTCTGCACAAGCAAGCATGATTCCAGAAGGGTCCACACCTCATTCCATTTTTCAATACATCACCTTCCATGATGTCCCACAAAGAATTATCCCGAAGGTCCGCCTTGTCATAGGGGTCTCAATGTAATAGAAAATGCATCAATTGGATGCCCGGTCTGAGAGTTATTAGACTTTTAGTCCCACAAGCCCGGTTGGATTCGTGCACAATCCATCCTGACTGTATCTCAACTATACCCCAAACTCTAGTGGGGTATACTCAAAGGGACTGTCATGCTCCATGATTTCCAGCACCGCTGATGGTTCATCTAATAGACATCCAGTGCTAATGATATGTACAAAGGAGCACAAAAGAGTCGAAGTGGGCCCGGGTGTGGTCCGACCCAGGCAGACCGACACGGCCTGACCCTGTTTGGGCCGCCCCGTTCTGGTTCGACCTCACCCTGACCCGTTCTATGTCGCCTGGCCTGACTCGTTGGGTATGGCCCGGCCCATCAGGGCGCGATTAGCGTGAGGGAACAGACCAGTCGCGAGGGCGCGGATCGGCTGTCTGTCGGTGTAAGGGCAGTTTGGATCGGAGGCGCTACAAGGCACCCTGAGGGATGTGGAAGGCCAGTTCGACAAGGCACACATGGGGTGAGGCTCGGGCGGCTTGTCACGGGATGTCGGCGGGTGGCCGGATGGGTGGTGGGCAGTCGGGCGGCCGGTGGGCGGCTGGGGGGCAGGTGGGTGCATGAGAGGCTGACGACGTCCATGTGCTAGGAGGCCAGTGGGCAGCCAGCAGACACCTAGGAGGCTGGGGGCGGCTGGCCTCCAGGAGGTCGGTGGGCGCCCAAGGGCAGAAGGTGCATGGGAGGCTGGTGGCTACCTAACAACGGGAGGCCGAAGCGCCGTAAGGGCGGCGCGGGTTGCGGAGTCCGCGAGTATCGTGGTCATTGCATGTCCCCTCTATCATCTCGTCGTTTCGTCACCATACCAAAGAACATCACAAAGATATCATCGGAGTCAACATTGGAACGGGGAAGAAAATGAATTGTTAGAATTTATGATGGTTCATTAATTAACAAGGAATGAATTAACATGGAAAGCGTTGAAATGCAAATAAACCCCCTTCCTTTGTTTGATGATTGTCGACGTTGGCACGGGGAAGAAAACAGATCACTGGGAAAATATGGAAGTTGATGTCATCGGTTTTTTCCTCGATCATCAGTTTTTACACCTTCTCTTCGTAGTCAAAGATTTCCTTCATCATAGTAGGTTCCAAGGAAGGAAGTGGATGTCGCTCTTTACCAGCATTCTTCGTTGGAAGAATGTGTTCATCGTGGAGGAAGAGTAATCCACCAAGTGTTCGGGTGGTCCCCACATCCAAAACCTCTCATGGGAGGTTAAGGTGTGGTGGTCCCCACTTCCAACTTCCCTGTGGGGGTTTAGTTCTAGTGGAACCCACCTCCCAACACACACATGGGTGTTGAAAATAAAAATAAAGTGTGACACACTTTTATTTTTATTTTTTATTCTCCCATGAGAAAACCAGATGATATCTATCAATATTAACCCACTATGGTCGATGTGAAAGTATATTTAAGTGAATACAAGCCCAAGGAGTTCAACGGGGCCCTCAGATTTCAATTCTGAGCACCAGTTCAAATATTACAAAACACCGCTCGTGTGTTTACTGAATGTGCCCAGAAAAAAGTTCGGAAAATTATTATCTATCACCATCGACTCACTCCGGTCGAGGTTAGGCTCTTCCTAGGTGAAACAAACCCCAAAAAACCCAACAATACTCTCAGATTTTCAATCCTATTTACCGTTTAAATGTTATGAATTTTATAATAAAATAATTCTCATTAATTTTTTTATTTGCGTCCAAAAACTAACTTTCTCTGGTGGCTGGAACCAGCCAAAGTTAATATTTTCTTAAAGAATGAATACACTCACGAGTTCAGCGGTGGTCTCATATTTTTAATCCGAGTTAAATTTTGCGAGTTATAATCATTTGAAAAATAAAATAGTTTATTTAATTATTTTATTTACGATTATGTCGTTTGTGGGTTTTTATCATTGGTGGCCCGCGCCGACTAATCTTAAGTCGCACCTAGGGTAAACCTGTCATACTAAGTGCAATAGTGCCCTCAAATTTATGATCTGAGTTACCGTTTAATAGTTATTCCACTCTTTCAGAAAAACTACTTTCTTGCATTAACATAAGCTTAACAAAAACATTGACGCATCATTCCTGTAACTCCAGGCCTTAGAATCATGCGCTATGAGATTTCAAGGACCCGTAAAATACCAATGTATTTAAAAAAAATCAAGAACATTCCATGTATTTACAAATATCATGGTTCCTTTGGTATGCGTCTTTTAATTAAAACCAAAATAATGTATTGTGTAAGCAACAATAATCATAATAGGGAACCATGTAATTTTGAAAAATTACTTATAGGATTTCTAAATCATGAAATGGTATTTTTAATATATTTAAACATATATTTATACTATGTTATTCATAGTAATCATCTATTTATGTCATTCATGTTTTTTTATGAGTTTGTAAATTTTTAATTAATACCCATTGGGATTTTAAAACTAGATGTCCAGAAAGACATGTTGTTATACACCATGCGATAGTTTAGTCCATATCAATGCATAGTTTTTTTTGTTATTACATCATGTTATAATGGAGCTATATCAAAATCCAATTAGTTATTGTAGATATGAAAGTGATTTCATTTAAAATACACACTCTGCCTTTTACCAAAAATTCAGAACTTTTTCTAATAGTTTTACTTATCATTAAACATATCCTTATATATAACCATGATGGTATCAATAAAGATTTCTCATTGTAGTTTTCATATGATAACTACAAATATATATGTGTATAAGCCATATATTATTAGAATAAAAAAGATTATAAATTCATTTTCCTTAGTAGGTGATGTCTCCTTACCCAGACTATATCGATAGAATGAGTTCACTCCCCCAACCATCATATTAGAAAGGGTTAGATCCCAAGACTATCATAGTCTATAGAGTACATTAATTAACTGGTGTCAATCCCCATTAAAATATAATTTATCTCCTGAGATATCCATATTTTTTCCAATTCATTGTATAGATTTTTTGGTCCAACCTTTCACATAATGGATTTAATATATATGTGTTCCATAATACAATATAAAATTCTTCATTGAAAAAAATGGGTTTCCTAAAAATTTCATCACAACATAAAAAATGAAAAAGAAACATTAATAATAACCATTTACCTATTTCATTAAACAATAAACGATGGAAAAAGAATTTGGATTCTTATGCATTTTGTCATGGTATAATCAATTTAATATGAATAGGAATTTATATAACTAATTTAATTACAATCATAAATCATTCAATTAATGAATAATAATGGTATCCATGGATCTTATCCCTAGTAATTTATATGTAACAACAATTTATATCATCATAGATATAATTTTAGTTTAAAATAAAAATCACAATGAATACATCTTGATAAAAATATCCATTCATATAAAGTTAATTTTTTAAAATTAAAATTTCATTAAATATTATTGTGATCATTTTGGTTGAAAATAACCTTTTATAACTATAAATATATATTCAAATAAAATAATTTTCATGATTTCGGTAAATGATTTTTTTGTACATTTAAAAAATCATTTCATTCAAGTTTTCTATAAAATATAAATTATCCTTATTTCAGATACCATATATATTGATTTTAATTGTTTTTAAATTATAACATGAGAAATTGTGTTTTTTAATAAATCCCTTCAGGAATTTCAAAAAAAAAATTGGAAAAAAATTTCTTAAATAAATATATACAGAAAATGTTTTATTGATCAAACAGATAAATAGTGAACTCATTCTTTTTGAAAACACTATTTTTAATGAATGAGTACATATATTTGGTCAACTGATGTTTTAAAAAATAGTACATAAAAATATCCATTGTCGAATAAAATAAATTAGTTTTAGGAGTGACAATTCATAGTATTTCATTAATGGATGAAACATTTATAGTCAGTCTAGATAAATGATGTGATTGTTCAATAAAACAATTAAAAGTTGGTAACATTGAATCATAGGACCCATTTTGTAATAACAAAAAATAAAACATAATATATATTGAGAATGAATTAATCCCTAAAATATTCTGGTCAATAGGGATTTATATTTTCCTCATAATAGAAGATTGGTTCATGAAATAAAATATCTCTGAGAAAAGGACAATTGTAAAAAACAAATCATTTACAATTTATCTCAACAATCACAGTACATGTTCAAAAATCCTATATAATAAATATATGTTTAATAAAAATGTATTAAATAACTATAATAACATATATAATACCATTTATGATATACTTATTTAATTTTATTACATATTTTTTGACAATTCCATAATAAGGTCATGATTCTTCCAAGGCCAAGTTTTTTTGATTTGTTAATATTTTTACTCATAACTTCATAATTGTTCCATAATATCAAATATTTTAACCATAATATGAATATCATATATAATAACAACATATTTATTTAGACTAATTCATAAATAAATAATATATTATAATTAAATAAAAAAAGTTATGTCATACATATCCCATTACTTCATAAGAACATCATTATTACCTTCCTTGTTGACAAGACTGCCCTTTTAGTTAGTCACATCTTTAAAATGTGTGTTTTACAAAAATAGAATTTATTGTGGATAGTGAAGAAGTGGTGTCGGTAGAAATGATCTATTGAAGAATGATAATATATGACAGTTCCAGATGTAAGAATGTGGTAATGAGAAACAGTGTCTCGTGATGAGGAAGATGAGACATTGGAAAAATCGGTAAGAGGTGGAAGGGAAATGGTTCATCGACAGCAAAGCTGGGGAAAGGCTTCATCGGTGGAAGTAGAGAGGTATCAGTGGAATGTCTCGCTAATAGTTATTGGTGATATAGAATGTAAGTTTAGTAGGGTGCACAATCGGTATGAGAGAGAAATAATGGTGGCACCTATAAGGAACATTTCCATCGATGGGGAACATCAGTATCAGTGACATTGTTAAGGAACAGTGGCACAAATAGAGAGGAGTAAGGACGGTCATACTTACACTGATGTGTAACGATATTGAAGATGATGGTTTGTGAAACTGATTCAAATATACATCAGTATCTATAGGATATATAAAAATAACTATATTCATCGGTGGCATCGGTGAGGTATATTGGTATCGGTGGCACTAATGACTTAAAATTAAATCTCTAATAATAAAATGAAACAAGTAGTAGAATTAATTTAATATATTAATAAATTAAAATATTTACGCTTAATGAAATTAAATATACTAAAACTAAAACTTAAATAAATTAAAATTATTAAAAAATTAAGATATTTAAAATTAAAAACTAAAATACAAAAATAAAATTAAATCTAAAATAAATTAACCTAAATAAATTAAAACTTGACTAACAACTTAATTAATAAAAATAACAGATTAATAATTAAAAACATAAAACATAAGATATAAATATTAATTGGTACATGAACATCAATATTTTTTTGTATTAGGGTGACATTGGTGGAACTATCAGTGAGACATGTTACCCTTAGTGTATCGGTGAGTCAAAAACTAAATAAAATTGTCAATGTAAAAAAAGAGTCGCTGATAGTTGTTGACATTGTTTTTTAACTACATTCATGAAATTTAAAATATTAAGTAAATTATTGTACTAAAATTCTAAATTATTTTATTAATTAACTAGATGAATATGTATAACTCATAACACATTATTTTATTTAATTAAAAATTACCATTGTTACATATATAATAAACTAATATAGTTATTAAATAGAATAATTAATCAAGATAATTTATTTTAATCAAACAAAATAATATATTTCATATAAAATAAAATAGATTTTTAATTAATTTTCAAATAAAATTTTTATATAATATAAATACCAAATTATGAAAAAGTTATGCAGATTAATATTAACAAATCAATTTTTTAAAAAATTATATTAGATAAGTTTTTAGATTAAATTATTTATTTTAATGACTATAAAATACTTAATCTTCAAAAAAAATTGATAAATGATTAAATTTAATACTAAAAATACATAAGTGTAATTATTTATAAATAAGTGAAGAATTAATTTATTAAATTGTTGTGTATTAAACAAAAATATGTCGAAACATTTGTGAAATTAGGTCCACATCAAAATCCCCCACACATAAAATTTGTTTTTCCTAAGACAATCCCTTGTTTTATAATCATTGAAAAGTTGTATAGTGGGTTTATTATTTTTCAAAAAGTTACATTTCCAGAACTTATAAAATAAATGATTGTCAAAATTAATTAAAATAATAAATATTAATAAATCATTCAAATGAATATTGCCTTAAATCAAACTCCCACTAGTAGTCTAGAAATCTATGAATCATCAAATAGTGATGATGTTCTACCTCATATGTGATGCTGCTTAGTGACTTATCTCAATTAAAATCTAGGATCTAAATCCAAGAGTGATAATAGGTTAAATATACATGGAATTAAAAAATTAACCAAAGGAACTTTGTACATTGACTCATTACCTAGGTTCCAAAAATAAATATTTTTTGTGAATCACCATATTGGTACATCCTTAATAATTCCCATATAAAATTTTTTCCCCTTCTTTATTTGGAGTTCATCATTGCCCTTATTTTAATGAACTCATTTTTTATGCTTGATACATTATTTTATTTTTTCCCAACCATGTATCATCTGTTGAGCACTGTTCATGTACATATATTCAAAGTGTATATAGGGCATTTGGTTAATAAAAATGCACAATGTATCTAGGGTCTTAAAGATTCCCTGTGGGATCAGAAATTACAAAACTACTCCAATTTAAAAAGTTTTATAATAAAACAATTTAGATTGTGTCACTAATTTTATTACTTTTATAATTTAAAAAAAATCATGTACCTAAATATCAAATTCAAACTTCCATTTCCTAAAATTATGATCTCGTCTCGTGATAAAATATTACCCATATCACTCTCAAACATATTTCCTAAACAAAATTTTCATTAAATCATTAAGAGAATTCAATCTGAATTAGTTAACGCATAAAAATTATAGATTCAATGAAGACCTAAACTACCAAGAAGATACTATGTTTAGGAAAGACTAGTTTGAAGTAAAAACATTAAAGCCTAAATTAAGAAATAATTTTTGAATTTTTTACACATTTTTTACTTTTTAACAAAATGATTAAAGGAAGTGGGAATTGACAGTATTCCAATTAAGAATATATTTTCTTATTCAAGAATTTACCCCCTCCCCCACACAAAGAACCCAACTTTTTCCGTAATGTTGAATTAAATTTTGAATAAGATAAATTTGTTAAATATATTCCAAAAAATTAGTATATAGATGATATATTGATGAGTTTTATTAATGTTCAAAAAAATATTGTTTTCCACAATAATTAATTAATAGGTTCAAATTCTATATCATTACAGTATATTGAATAAATATTCAAAAAATTTCATTCATTATCATGTGTCAAATGTTGTGAAATGTGATTTGGGTGTAAAAATGTTTGGAAAATATTATTCAATTGGATGTTCAATAGAGTAGAAAACAAGCATTCTAAACACCTATCAGCTAATAGGATTCAATAAGAACACATGAAGCAGTCTAAAAATACCCTAACCCCATAATTAAGTTCATACATTGAATGATTTAAAAATATTAATGAATTTCAATTTTCAGCAAAGGTGAAAATGCTGAATTTTATAAAACATAGTAACATGAAACAGAATTTCATTCCAGTACAAGAAGAATTTTTTTAGCATATATATAATTTTTAGATCAAGACATGAATTTTTTTTAGAAAATAGAAGCAGAAAATGAATGCAGTAGTTAACAGAATGGACTTCCCCATATAAATTTTTATCACTACACCTTAAGCATGGGAATTTCACTCCTTTATTAACACAACAACAACATCATTACTAATTTATAATAGGAATACCATGAACAAAATACCAACATGAATT
This sequence comes from Viscum album, assembly GCA_963277665.1. NCBI lineage: Eukaryota > Viridiplantae > Streptophyta > Magnoliopsida > Santalales > Viscaceae > Viscum > Viscum album. Next base: position 96,727,933 of record OY728160.1, read on the forward strand.
ACAATAAAATAGAGTATTGAAGTAATAAAATATTAAAAATTAAAAATTAATCAAAAAAGTTCAAAATAGAATCCATGGGTTGCCTCCCATGCAAAACAATGTATAAAGTATTCAGCCTGACATTATTCAAAATCAATCTCCATGCACAGTGATGGAAGCCAAACCCATCGACTGTCCATTAAAATATAGTTTCACTCACATACCATTAAACATCATAGGTTTATTCTCCTCACCAACAATTTCTACAACTCTATTCTTAGGCACTCTAACAACAGTGAATGGTCCACACCAATTGGACATGATCTTTCTAGGAAAGAGTCTGAGTTTAGAATTAAAAAAAGGACCTTATGTCCAATTTTTAATTCTATAGGTCGAATGATAGAATTATGAAATATTTTAGCCCTATATTTATAAATCCTTGAATTATCATTACACTATCTCTTAATCTCATCATGTTCACTTATCATAAGTAATTTTCTCTCAATAACACTCTTAAAATAAAAATTTTGAGCCTTAACTGTACAATATAGCTTTTGTTTCAAATCCACAAGCAAATGAAAACACATTCCAAAAAAATATTATGTGTAGATGTACCTATTTAGTTCTTGAAATATGATTAATAAGCCCATAAAGCCTCATCCAATTTATTAGTGTAGTCATTCCTAAAACATGAGAATTTTTTTCAAGAATCTGTTTCATCTCTCTGGTTAAATTTCCACCTATCCACTAGACTATGGATGATAAAGAGTACCAATATTATTCACACAACCATACTTTTCCATCAAATAATTAAATTAGTAATTCTTTGAATGTGCCACAATATCAGTGATAATTGATATTGAGACTCAAAACCATAAAAGAATATTTTTTTGAAATATTTTATAGCAATTTTGGCTTCATTGTTAGGATGTGCCACCGCATAAACCCACATAGACATGTAATTAAAAAACAAGTATGTACTCATTCCCATGGGATGATAGAAATAGACCCATTAAATCTAAACCCCAATCATAAAAAAGTCAAAGGCTAGAAATCCTTTTGGGGGTAACTCTTGCTTCCTACAAACATTTCCTAATCATTGACATATATCATAGCCAAACGCAATAACTCTTAGAATCATTAAAAATCATGGGCCAATAAGACCAAAATTAGAGGAATTTTTGTGTTGTCCTTTCAACAACATGGTGACCTCCCCATTGTGAGGACTGAAAACACTTTAGAAAATAGGGAATATCTTCCTCAGATACACACCAAAAAATAATACAATAAACACACATCCTAAAAAAATTGGTCATACCAAAGTTAGTATTTATGTTCTCTGATGAATTTTTTCCTTTAGATATTTCAGAGGACTTTGGGAAAGACTCTTTCTACCTGAAAATTAGAAAAATATGCATACAATGAAGACTACCTAATTGAAAAAGAAAGATGGTTTTAATCAGCAAATAAATAATTGACATCACTTGTATCAACAAAATGGTTGTGAGGATGCTTAGAAAGATGATTAGTAACTAAATTTTCATCTCCCTGATTATCCCTTATTTCTATGTGAAACTCTTGAAACAAAAAAATGAATATAATCAGATAAGGTTTGGTTTATATTTTAGATATGAAGTACTTCAAGGTTGAGTGGTCAGTGAAATTGGCGACATTAGAGACTAAAAGGTACTACATGAAATTATATAAAGCATAAGTTAAATCTAACAACTATTATTCAATGGTGTTGTAATTTCTTTGAGCTTTTTCTAGAAGTCTATATGAAGAATAGAACATATGTATCTTTTGATCTTTCCTTTTTCAAAGGATAACACCTAAAATCACATCCCTAGTATCACACATAAGTTCAAAAGGTAGTTTATAATCAGGTGTTGTTATGATGGGTGATTTAGTGAGATTTTCATTTAATAGATTAAATGATTTCAAATATTTTTCATTAATGTTGAATAGTTCCTCCTTGAAAAGTAGAGAACACAATGGATTAATGATTTTGGAAAATTATTTTAGGAATTTCATGAAGAAACCGACTTGTCCTAATAATATTTTAATTACATTCACTTTTTCATAAATTTGGAGTTTTTGAATGACTTCAATCATAGTAGTATCAACTTCGGGACCCCTCTTTGAATCATTGTGACGTAACACAATATTTTCTATATCCATTTATTAACACATTCCCCAGTTATGCACAAGGTTGTATTCAATACATATTTCCAAATATAATTCATTATTACCTAAAAATGAATCAATAGTATTTCCTACAATGGAGTAATCATCCATGAATACCTCAATGAAACTTGCAATATTGTTTGAATATAAATCAATCATAAACCATTGAAAGGTATCTGGAGCTCCACATAACCCAAAAGGCATCCTCCAGTAGGAAAATTTTCCAAAGGGTCATGTAAATGTAGTCATATCCTGATCCTATGGAGAAAAATAGAATATGGTTTCTACCAAAACACCCATTTAATAAAAAGAAAAATTAATTTCTTACAAGACTCTAATGTATATGATCAAGAAAGGGAAATGAAAATAGTCCTTCCTTGAGGAAGAATTCAAAATCCTATAATCAATAAAAACTCACCTTTTTGTGTTTTTTAACATTGATTTCTTTATTCCATTAATTTTCTACAATAGTGAAACCTCCCTTCATAGGGACAAAATGCACTAGGATGACCCAAGTGAAATCTGATTCAGGACTAATTATACCAGTGTCCACAAATATAATGACTTCCTCTCTCAAAAAATCCTTCATTTTTGGATTTAATCTTCTTTTACACTCTACCCTTGGATTAAGATCATGCTCTATGGGATTTTTTTGCATGATGAATGAGGGACTAATACATATAATATCATCTATTGACTATCCTATAGAAGATTTAATCATTTTATGTACATTAAAATATCTCCCCGTCTTATTTTCATTAATCTCAGCTAATATTATGGTAGGAAAAGTAAAATTTTCTCCCAATAATGAATATTTCAAGTGTGGAAGTAGTGGTTTATGTCCAAGAATGTGTGGTTCTACACTAGAAGGATGACTTTTGGGCCTAGGTGGTCCAAGGATTTCAAAATTCCTCATTAATGGAGTAATAAATGAAAAAAGATTTTTAATATCATTCTTATATTCAGACATTATAGTGCTGCTATCCAAAGTGGACATATCACTGTTTAGATTTACCATATCAGAATTTAACAATTTTATCAAAGAAGAATCGTCATGTTGTGTCAAAATATCCCCCTCAAAGTCATCATATTTTTTAGTAGTGTTGGTGAAAAAATATTCACCCTCAAATTCACATAAAGGATCATAAGATCAAAAAAATAGTACTCTCCTACAACATAAAAATTGTTGTTGTCCTGGTCTAGAAAAGTTTCTAGATTCACTATTTGAGTAGAATTTTCAATCTCTGAGAATAGAAAATCATGATTTTACGCTTCCAAATTAATTTCTTCAATAATGGATTTATTTTTATATTCCTAAATATTTATATATGAACTAATATTTTCTATGGAATCTAAAATTGAATTGTTTTGTAGGAATTTTTGTCCTTCAGCATTTTTGAACATATTAAACCCTTATAATTGTTCGATAATTTTGAAAAAAAGTTGAACCTTAGACAAATCAATCAACAAACACATATGACCAAGAAGTGACTACTAAAGATAATGGGAACCTCTTAATCACAATACATGTCTATTACTAGAATGTTGGCTATTAGAAATAGTTTCCCAACCCCAACCAGTAGATCATCTATCCATCCCCTAGGATGATTGAAAGATATAGAAGCTAACTAAAATATGCCTTTTTTGGGTTGAAGATATCCCAGCCTCAATTATTGAAATTGTAAGTATGGAAGAAGGTTAATACTAGAACCTATGTCATAAAGTAAATGGAGCTGATCATAATTTTCAAGGGCGCAGGGATAACAATGCTACCTGAGACATTTAGTTTGGGTGGTATTCTCTTTTATAGTACATCACTAAACTCTTCAGTGAGGATGTTAGTAGATAATTATTTAAGGGTATTTTTATATGAAATAATATACTTATGAGATATCACATAATACAGTAGTTTAATTAAATTTTGAATGAATGGAATTTTTACTTGACATTTGGTAATGAGACCAAGTAAATGATGAATTTTATCCATGTTGTTACATTGTGGTTTCAAATTTTAAGGGAAATGGATTGCTGGGGAAATATTTTTCAAAAAATTAGGAATTTACCTCACATATTAAAAATTATTTTATTTTCTATTATTAATTTTATTTTTTAGAATAATTTTCAGCAGGAATTTTAGGTGAAAAATTTAGATTCTGATCATTTTCACCAACTTTTTCAAAAATTCCAAATAGTTTACAAAGAGAAAATTTATTTCCATTATCATAAAGATTTTAATTTTGCGCATTTTAGTGTGATTTTTAGAAACAACTTTAGTATTTATACAACTTCTAGTAAATACCACCATGATATTCTTCCAAGGAATTAATACAGTTGTACTAACAAACATACCATTGTCCCTTAATTTTAAATATCTCAAAAATTGTCTCGGTTGTGTTTCTATATTCTACATTCAAACATAATTTTTCATTTTATCTAAATAATATAGGGTTTCATGTTTATTATTTTGATTTATCAATAATTCTTCTTGGGAGTTTATTTTATTCAAAATTATATCGAACATAGAATACAATAGGTGATCATTATTACTTTGAGAATTTGAAGACACACCCCATTGTAGATTGAGAACTATTGATCTTGGTTGATTTGAGTAATTAGTTGTAGTTAATTTCTTATTTAAACATTGGTCTTTTGAGGAAAAAGTTGGATGGTTTTTATATCCTCAGTTGTAGATATTAGAAAATGGTTCTTCTTTAGCAGGCATTATAGGGCCATAATTGAAAAATTAAAGTTTTATTGTTGATGGAATTGCTTGTTAATGATAGGAAAAATGATTTCAGTATTACCAAACATTATAAATTCTGAACATTTTTCTATATGTGATTTGATGGTATTTTGATAGTCTTGTTTATTATAATATTGTTTTAAATAATGTATCATTAAATAATGAAGTGGATTTGTGATATCTGTAAAATGAGATTGAGTTTCATTGATTATTTCAGAACAACTACAATCCAAGAGTCAAAAAAGAAAAAATGATCTAGCATGTTTCATAATAATGATAAACTAGGGAAATTCTATATTGAAGGGATTCCAACATTTTTCACATGAGAAAATCTCACATATTGGTCCCCCGATTACATATACTACCAGATCAGCATCAATCTGAGAAAATTACAGCACCACCAAACCATCAAAATACAAGATAGACTCCATTAGAAAACATTTATAAGTTCATTCCATAGTGTAGTGAGTACTTGTGGAAGAGAACGTGGAAAAAGTAGGGGAGACTACTAGAAATAAAAGGGAGAACATACATTGAATCACCACGAATCTCCAACAAATGATCACTGAGATCAAAAGATTTATGTGGGAGGAAGAGGGTTCAATGAACCCCCCGGGGTGCATTGGGTTTTTCTAAAATGAGAGATAGATTCTTAAAATTGATGGATTTTTGAAATCCCAAGAGGTTGGAATGTTGTAAAACATTACATCATCGTGGTATTACATGATTTGTAATCCCTTTTCCCATTATGTAATACCTTGAGGTCCATATCATGCAAAAAAACCACCCACCTCGATTGTATTTTATTCACATACCCTGAAGTATTTCACAACACAAATTTCTATTTCAAAGCATGTAAATGTGATCACAATATTAATATTTCCATGAAAAACTATGAAACCAATCATCAAATTGTGAAATCATGTTACCTGATGTGTAAACTCCTGACATCTAGTTTTGAACAACTTAGCTTCTCCCTAATCCCTATGAGCGTATTCTAGTAACATAAAATGACCAATCTCTCAATTTAATAGACTATCAAGGCTTTAAAAATGAAATGTAATTCATGATGAGGTTGTAATATTTATTTTCCTTTTATAAATGAGGTAAGTGGCACACTTGTATGTTTTAAATCAAAATGGTGTACCCTTGGTTATCACATATAATAAGACTTTAAACATATCAATGAATGAAGTTATAGTGGATAAATAACTAATATAGATATAAATATGTTTTTATATGAGTTTTTTGGATCTTTGTAAACATTAACATTTTTTGTTTAACCCCCATTATACCCATTTTTCCTTAACTGAGGCAAATACTCTTTTAATGTTCTTAAAATTCATTATAGTAAAAAAATATGTTTGAATTATTAAATAATATAAATTACTTTTATTATTAAAATCAAATCCATTAATACAAATTAAATATAATTAATTGGTATAATTTAATTTAAAATCCATCTTGGAGATGCAAAGAGAAAACAATTTTTCGACTTAAAAATGTTAATAAGATTAAAAAGTGTAATTATATAAATTTGATATAAAAATTATTATAATTAACTAAAGTTGATTAATTGATATATTATTGTACATATTTATATTCTAAAACCTTTTTAAAATAAAAAATATCATTATTATTTTTGTAAATGAAAAAAAAATTCAATAGACATGTATTTTTCACTATTAATCAAAAATCATATAAATTCAAAAAAATCAAAAAATAAATTGCAAGATTTTTTGGACATATATATTTATAAAATTATGTGATGTCTGTTTTTTTTTTTGGAAAAATTGAAAAATTTACTTTTATTATTTGTTCTAAAAATAAAAACAAATTAGAAAATAGTTTTTTGATTCATATGAAAACATTACCAAAATTCTAATAATTTATTATCAATGTTTAATTTTTAAAATATGATTATACATAATATTTGTAAAATATTTATTTCTATTAATCTATATATTTTTAATAGATATATTAAAATGGCTCTTTTTTAGTAACAATACTAATAATATATTGTGGTTTGTTGAAAATGTGGGTCATAAGAAACATAAAAAAATCAGAGATGCATCAACCAAAATCTACAAAATAAATTTATTTTAATACAAAAATAATTAATCATTAAAATTTATGGTGTTACGTTTCTATGCGTAGATCCATCAGTTTTCCAACCATGATGTATTCCAATACCATGTGTATACACTATATATTTCATTAGTGAAAATAGAACAATACTCGAACTATCCTTCTTCTACATCCCAATTTATAAGGGTACAATCACTCATTTTTTCAATTATTATTCTAAATAATGGGGTTGAAATTATCATTGAGGTTGTTAATTATACCAATAAAGTCTAAAATATGAAATATTGAAAGCCTTATACTGCTAGACAATAACACATTGAGTATAACTAGGAATATATTTTGACTTATCAAAATTAGATAGCACATTATAAGATCAATATTATATAAGTTATAGTTTTTACGTATTATTCAAAAGGGGAATAAAAAATTAAAGCATTATATAGATAACATTCCCATAATTAATGAATGATAAATCATATATTTTAATTTTCTCATATAATAAAATGTTTATATTACATAATTTGTTTACTAAACATATATTCCTTTAAAAATTATAAGAGATAATGGTTTATTACAATATTTTAATATAAAATATTGAAATTTATTACATCAATGTGGAACCAATAAATTCTTAATATATAATATATATAAAATATTAAAAAAAATAAGGTGATATACATAACAAATCTACTTTAGCTTTATTAATGTACTGGTGTTGAGAAAACAATATGATCCAATATGATGAATAATACGAGCTATATTAACCAAAAAAAGAAGTAAACATTTAGTCAATCCAATAAAGTTGAACTTCAAAATATCCATTAAATTAATTATATTATAAAGTTTTGGAGAAAAAATATTTATCTTCATGAATAATTGATCTTATATGAGTTCAAAATTTTTCGATTAAATAATATGGCCACCTATATAAATTCATACTGCAACATGATAGTGTCCTAGTATATATCATCATCTAACAAAACAAATAATGAAAATCTTTGGTCCATAAAATGAAGAGTATCTATGTTAGTCAAGGTATAGTTCCTGAAAAAAAAATCATTATATATTTAATAATGTTATGATTGAATTCAAAATTAAGATTTAATTTTATACATTGAACATAAATTTTATTTTATAGATTCAACGCTAGTGGGTCATATAGGTTATATGTATCCTAAAAATCATATGAAAAATGTGATGTTTAATGGGATCCATTTTAGAAAGGCAAAATTCTTATTAAATAACTCATAATGTTATTAAAATATATTCACAAAATACCACTTTCAAAAACTTATTCAGAACTATTAATGAATTTATAATACATTATTCAATAATGTATAATAAAATTATATAATTTAATTTTTGTAGTTATTTTATAATAAGATTATATTTAAAAATAGGGATTCAATTTATAAACATTATTTAAATTTAAAATATACATATCATAAAATAGTTTAGGCCATGTGATATGATGATGTTCTTATATGGTCTATAGTCTTAAATAGACAAATTAATAAAAAATCAAGTATTCATATGGAATATTAAATTGTAATTTCATAATGTTCTTTTTTATAGGTCAAATCATACAAACTAGTAGGTTTGTCTAATATTACAAGATAAAATCATTTGATAAAAAACATTACTTCTAATTTCATCTATAAATGTAGTATATCACATATTAACCACCATGATGATATCAAGAACCTCTAGACATAAATACAATGATAGAGTATATTTTTTGGAATCAATAACTAAATTTTAAAGTCTAATTTCTTATTAAATTAGATATCTTATATGTACTCAAATTATAAGGATTTATTTGAATTTAAAAAATAATTTAATTTGTATGATTAAATATGTTTTCAATCAACTAATATTTCATAATTAATTCTATTAAATTAATTAATGTGAAATGAATAACATGGTATTGATTATATATAATAAGTACTTTTGAAAGGACATGTTCTCATCAATTTTTAAATGAAGAAATTAAATTAATAAAATATAAATTTCATAGAATACACCAAAAAAATTAAATGTTATACTAGCTATATTAAATGACCAAAAACTATGAAACTACTCCACTATAATTGTTGTTAAAATTAATTTTCTCTAGAATCAAAATTTTTGATGATATCGAAATAATACATACATATCTTAGTCACAAAAATATTGAATCTTCCATTGTTAAATATCTTTACACAAAAATGTGAATATAAAAATAATAAAATGAAATTTTATTCCCTAGTTAAGTAGATATAAATCTACCTATATTCCATATAGTATATTATTTCACGATAAAAACAAAAAAAAATTATATATTGAGTAGGTTTTCCATTTAATATCTTACAATGTATCCTGATAAGTCACACTATATTTTTGACTAATCCTTTGAGAAATTTATAACCACAAACATTATCATTCAATTAAATTTCATGAGTTTGTAGTGAAAGTTATTCATCAATATAAAGAAGATGAATTAATATTCCAAATGATGTGAAGGATTCTAGTCTCATACATAAATTTTCACATAGAATTAATAAAAAATATATATAAAAAATAAAATAATAATGATGTTATGATATATGATAAATATCTACCCTACTTAGGTACCATAAAAACCATTACACCTTACGATGGTGTTTTACTCAATAATTAGTTTCATGCTAGAAAATTGTATTATACACTGAATCATGAATACAGTTTCATGAATTACATTCCACCCTATAACCATTTAAAATATTTTCTTTCTTTTATGATGTAATCACTACAAAAGAATAATCTAATCCCTATCTCATACCATACTTATATTACAATTCTTCATATCCTAAAACCACCAAGTCTCCAAAATTGTCAGTAAAATTGTTAACAGTTTCCCTTGAACCTTATTAGTATTATATTATATCATAGTGACTAACACCAAGGGTCATGTAACTATATAGGGAAATATTTACTCTTTGTTCTAATTACCTACCCATGGTCTATTGAAACCAATATTATGTGAGTAGACTTGATCTCAAAACTAACATAACATTTTTTTTCATGATATGAAATTGGAAATTGAAATTTTTTATTTACCAAACAAGTATAAACTATTTCAAACATATGAATCGCATAATGAATCATATTTTGGCATGGATTAGTGTAATTGAATTTTACTCTTTAATAGTGTATTTATTAAAAAATAAACTACATTTTCATGGGAGTAAAATTATTTCATTTGATAATTTCTATTATTATTATTATTATTGATTTTAATATTATTAAATTTTTGTTTCATTTCATATTTCAAGTCTTAGAATAATTATAAGATCAAATATATTTGATTTGAATTTTTTTAAATAAATACTCATTAGAGAAACAAAAAAATATGTTTAATCATTATTCAGTTTCTATATGACAGGTTATGAATCATTTGTTCAGTTTAAATCTTAGTTTGATATTTGATTTTATAACCATATATTTATTGAAATTGTAATAGATGGATATTCTATAAAAAAGTGCTTGAGGTGAGTAAAAAATAACAAATATTCATGAAAGATAATTTTATATAATTATATATCATGTATTTTAATAATATAAAATGTATAAATATAAAGGATTATATTATCAAGAGTCATGTTAAATGATGAACTTATTTAAGAATAGTCTTTATCATCTCCTATAATATCATCTAACATTGTAACCATTAAAATTTATCTTCAAAAATGTATTTCATTATAAACTAGGGAAATGAGAATATATAGTGGGGTGAGATAAGATACTAAATTAGGGTAAATATGATAGATACAAATAAATGATCATAATTAGGCATAATATAATATAAAATGTATGAGTATATGATAATGACATAAAAAAATAATTTCTAAAAAATCATAGTTCATAAAAAATTCTTATTATCATATTAATATTAAATGAAAAAGTTAAATGATTCATTGTAATAAGGATTAATCAATAATTAGTCATGATAAATTAGTTTATATTGTGTGTACAATACATATGTTTTTAGAATACACATATAAATCAAAAACCATTAACATAGCCTAGGATATCATCTTAGAAAATCATATAATCAAGATGTGATTACATTTATTGTTTGGTTCCACATTCCATTCTCAGAAACATAGTGGATAGAGTTTAATAATGTATTGGGTTAAACCTATATTCTAATTAAAATTATCTCGTGAAATTTCATAAATTACCCAATGCATTGTAATTATATATATTTTCAGTCCCACTCATCACATAATGAAACCAATATATATATATATATATTCCCGTGATAACATAAAAAATGATTAAAAATCATATAATTAACATATATTAAATGAAGGGTTTTAATAAAATTTCATAAAATATTTCAATATCAACTCATTGGAAGTTGGTGGATAGTATAATAAGAATGAAATCCATGTGTAAAAAAATGAAATTCAAAGGGGTTTCACATAGATGAAAACCATCCATTTAATATTATTGGGAAAATAAAATTGTAATATATGAATAAATATACATATAATTTTGAATATTGTATATAATTACAATAATTCTGAAATCTCATTTGAAAACATATAAAGGAATCTCTAAAAATAAGAATGCTGATACTGATGAAATAATGTGTTATGATGGAAAACGTTGAAACAGAGTCCTTTTATCAAAATAAAATGTGTGAAATATCATAAATTTATTTTTTCTAACGTAATTAAAAATATTAGAAAATAGACATAAGAAATATGAACCATATACAATGATATCCTTTAAATATTTTGAAAAAAAGTGTATGATTTTTCATTTCCAAATACAATACGTTTGAATAATTTAACTAACAATAATACCATAATTTAAATAATTAAACATAGTAATTGAAATTGAGATATTATATATAGAAGTTATATAATATACAAAATTGAATAAAATTCCATTGTAATAAAGATATATTTCACAGAATTATTACCCATATTGAAATACATTCATAAATATCAATATTGGAAAAAGATATTAGTGTGAGACCTGTAAAACATTTCACCATTAATATAAAACCCCAAAATAGTTATAAAAAATGTATTTGTATATAAATTGAATTTATTGCAAACTATGTAATAAATATATACATAGGTAGTAAATACCCAAAAAATAAAACATATATTGAATATGAATCAAATCACATTGATGTGAAAATGATATGAGGTAAGACTTAATTTTTTGTCATTACTTATAAAAAAATATGTATAAAATATTATGTAATAAATATACTAATATTAATATCTTTTAACATAACCTTATTAATATATTTAAAATTTTATATTACTAAATTAAATTCATTCGCTATAAAATTTATATATTTTCTTAATCCAATGTTAAAAATTATATTGTTTCCTGCATCATTTCTAAAAGAGATATCAAACTACCTTCATTGATAATTTTATGAATATTAAAGAAATAAGGATTTATTATTATAAAATTTTATTTTAATGAGTTATCTGACCACGTGTCCACTTAATATAAACTATGACCATGTTTGAGGAGAATAATATTCAAAATCCATTGTTTTTATTAAATTACCGATATTGGATAATTTATTTATAATGATTGTAATTTTATTATAACATTATAACAATACTAAAGAAATATATTAATATAATATATTTAATATATATTTAAAATATATTTCAGAACTATATACTTAATGTGGTAAACATAAACTGAATACCTCACTTTATGGAAGTGATATTTTACATGTACAATTGAAAAAAATACATCATTCATAGAACAAAAATAAGGTAGAAATTGGTACACAATTTACTTTTTTGTACAAATTTTATAAATATAATATTTATTCATTAATTAACACTTTTTAATCATCCACGTAATTTGGACATGGAAAAATGAAAATTTTCACATCATTGAGGTTGTAGTCTATACGTACGAATGAATAATGTGATCATTTTTTATTAAGGTTAAAGTGATTATAAAAGTCATAACACTACCAAAACAAAATATTTTCATATTAATAATACCAATTAAAATAATTTATAATTAAAAATTTGTTTTTATGATAAGGATATAGATGATAAAAGATTAGTAAATGTTTAGTTCTCAGATTGTGAGTTTTAAACTTCTCTTAGAGTACCTCTTGGAAATGTAGGAATTATAGATTTTACATAAATTAATTAGAATCTAATCAGTGTAATGGTGTATGATTGAAGTAAAAATTGTATTGGCTCAAGAGGAATGAAATTTATGCATGTATGTAAAGGGTTCTTTTAGACCCATTTTAATATTTAATAGAGTGTAATTTTTTTAAAAATATCAATGGAAAATCACTATTAAAGGAATGTGTCTCCAAATCTAAAAAATAATTATGATTGGATTAGTGTGGGTCAAAAATCCATTCAAATACTCATTCAAATGTATGTTTTAATGAATTTCAGTCTATTCTCATTTGTTATAAATTTTATAAAAATTTCCTTTCACCCAAGTATCTCTTTATTTATCCATTATTAAATTAATTGTACATTTAAAAATATTATTGTCTTTAGATAATTTTTATATTTTTATTCCAAACATGAATCAATTTACATAATATTTAATTTATACATATTCTAAAAAAATTAAAATAATATTTTTGTGACAATAGATATTATTGTTTGAAAAATGCAACTTTAGGATCTAAACATTAAATTATATGTTTTTTTATAATAATATTTTTTAAAAAATATCGATTTTAATCATTATATTATAATTTTATTAGTGACATTGCGCCATAATTTTAATCACATTTATACCCTAATTATATCATTAATATCATAGTATATTTAATAATGTTATTTTCTTCTATATACATAAAAATCAATATTTTAAGAAAAATAAGAAAAAATACCACTAAAATAATATTTAAATATTAAATTATTAAATGATGTTCCATATTTCAAATTCGAGGTCTAATTTTTTATACATATATCATTTAAATGAAATATAAAATAGAAGATAAAAATATTGTTTTAAAAATAGTTGTTTGTAATAGAAAATTAATTTAGTATATCTTTTAATTACTTAATTGATTTTATTAATTATGTTTCATTGGATTTTATTAAATTATATTAGTTTCTGAATTGAATCAAAGACTTATTTTAAAATGTTTTATGATTCAAGAATTACAAAATTTTGAAGGAATAATATATTATTAAATTGAAATATATTCAATAAACATAATGTTTCACATTATAACATATTCAAAGAATTAAACACATAAAATTTAATTAATCTAAGTTAAGAAACAAGGATACTTATAAATCATCACAATCATGCGACCCCCATAACATGCATCAATATATTGTTTCAAAAAAATTGAACAGGTGAGTGTTCTTAGTTCTCAACACATTATCTCATTGATCACAAATCTACACTAATTATTTCTCATAATATAGATCATCCTCTAGTTTTATTCCCTTTGAGTGCATCACATATTGATCATTCATTTTGAAAATCCTCATGAGAGATAAAGGCATCACACTATGAATATGGGGGAGGGTCGGTGGAAGATATAAGAAATAAAAACCATCTAAATATGAATTTTATTTTTCATGGGAGTAATAGATTTATGGATTATGATCTCTTTAATATGAAATATCAAAGCATTAATCATTGGTTATATTCAATGTAATACCGCAAAACAACATCAAACTCAAGACCCTTCATAAGATTTTTATCATTAATATTTTATTGACAACAATGTACATTAATGTTTTGTTGAATGATACAAACTTTCTCTACCATTTCCATAGTCATCCCAACTACAAATAGATTAAATTGGAAAATTTTGTCCCATAATGTTGGAGTTGTGCACATCTTTTAATGGATAAATTATAAAAAATATATTATAATTAATGAATGAAAACTTTTTTATGTATATTATAATGGAGGTAAGTGCTCATACAATCAAAATTTAAATCCATAGAGAAGTATATCAACACATCTTATATGTGTTGAATAGTCCTACAATGTTTTACCATATGTATAAGTATGATATTATGTACATAATATCAACTGTATATTAAACACATGATTAAGGATTATACAAAATATCTAGGTAAACAATATATCATAGTCATATACAATTTATAGAGTGACATAATGATTCATTACAAATTATATAATGAAAAACAAGCGATTTTTTCCATGTAAGGGATCCTTTCTAATAATAATGAAATATGATGACTCTGTATAGAAAATAACAACAACTCAATTGGTGGTATATACATTAGATATATATGATATTATTATTATGATATAAATGTTGATTCGTTTAATTTTATAAGACATGTTGGTAAGAGTTTCATCAACCAATTATAGTTTTGATGTTCTTCTTTAAATTTTCAACATATCATGTATGAAAATAAAAATATTAAATATAATTATCCATCTTGTCATAGTGTAAATTATCTCTAATATCTTTACACATGATTTTAATTTATGTATGGATATAAAATAATTTGTTATGTGCCTCATCAAATAAATTCTTCCTAAATGTTTTAATCCTTTGGATACATATCTAGTTCCTGAAATTTATAAGACTATCATGATAATGATTGATCTCTATAAATTTCGTAAATTCATTTGTAGTTCTATATCCTTATTCTACTCCTCATTAATATTTTCATTAATGGAACATGTTATTGTTATTTTCAAATGACAACATTTCTATCATCCCCTTGGAATTCAAGGTTTATCTTCTACAAATCTTTATGTACTATATTTTTTTATTCCTCTTAATTAGAAATATAAAGAGGTATTTGTGGCTCATAGAATTGACCACATTGTTCACCTCTACAACTAGTTAATGTAATTAGAAGTCATAATATTTAATCAAATCTAACAATTTATTATAGATCTTTTTATACACTATCTATATAGATATATACTTCATGATTTTACTATATAAAAAAATAAATCACATTTTTCACCATCATGGTAATTCCTCCATATTTTCAATGAAAAAAGTACCACTACATTCTCTAATTAAAAAGTTTGGTAATTTTTATCATGAAAATTCAATTATCATGAGTAAAATGTTAATACCATATCATTTTTCAAAATAAAAAATCTAAGAAACTTAATTGACAAATCAATGTATATCATAAATCCTTATCCACTACACAATAAAGTGGGTAGATGTGAAAAGACTACCCTTGTTTTTAATTAGTAATAATTTTATTCACAATCATTTATCAAAACAAAAAAATATCACATTTGAATCAACATTATTTAATGATTTTATATCATTGATAAATCTATATCCAAAAATCATTAATATCTAAAATATTCATCAATAATATTGATCTCAATCACTATGGTTGCTTTGTTCCACTACTTAACAACCATAATATATGAGTTATCTACAATTATTTTCTTATTGGTGATTATATGAACTCTGAATGGGAATATGGTAATAAGAATTAATATATTCTATGTTAGAATACAGTTTCTCATTTCTAAAGGTCTTTAACATAATCCTTTAATGATCTTCATTCTCTTACCTACTTTTAGAATATATGAAAATATAATCTATAAATAATACCAAAAACATTTCAATGTAATAAATAAAGAATCTATTCTTTAAATAGATGATGATAGTAGGGTAATTAAAGAGTTGAATACAAAATATAAAAATTTCATTATTTCTATAGCACGTTTGGATTCTTTTCCTAGAAGTATCTTAATTTTTAACAATAATTAATGATAGGGAAATCAATATTCAATTTCTGAAAAGTATTGAAATCCAAATTTATCAATATTGATGTCAATATGAGGTTGATTATTATATTTATATATATTGATATCATTAAGTTCCCAATAATCAACCAAAATATGAATTATCCTATCATTTTGATAAAGAAGAAAAAGTGCACCATAAGGTAATGAACTGGGGAATATGAATCCATTTTTTCATAATTTCACATTTTTTCTTATTCGGCTCATTTATCTTTATCAGTTTAATTCAAGAGGGAGTATTTAAATATGTTTAGTACTAGAATTTTATTCTTTTGAGAAGTCATCATTAGTAATTTTGTGAAGATGAAGTAGTTCTTTAGTAAATAATTTAACATTTTCTTGATAAAATTGGTTGTTATTATATGATTTGTTTAAAATTGTCTTGTTATTTTTTATATTCAGAATGAATTAGTATAACATCCCATAAAATGGAGGTAATTTTAAATTAAAGTTCATATACATCCTTGCATTGACAAATTATAATACGTTTAC
The DNA here is from genome assembly GCA_963277665.1 of Viscum album. Lineage (NCBI taxonomy): Eukaryota > Viridiplantae > Streptophyta > Magnoliopsida > Santalales > Viscaceae > Viscum > Viscum album. Next base: position 96,745,190 of record OY728160.1, read on the forward strand.
ATTTGGTATCATATATCCCTACCTTTCCATAATAATTAATATGGTACCTTATAAAGATAGATAATCTAAGCCCAATATCACATAAAATGGGACTATAGGAAGAATGATATGATTTCCAAGAAGCACATTTCCATGATCTCCAATCTGGTATGAATAACGGAATTGATCCTTTATCATTGTACCACTTAGAGATTTTATAGATTTATCAATGTCAAATCATTAATTTTGTAGTGTGATACCATTAAATAATTCATCACATATAAAATTATTGGAAGAAACATAATAAAATATGATATTTTTAGTTCCACGGTAAATTTATATTGTTATTTTCACCATTTATCCCTCATAGCGCACATCAAAAATTATTAGTGTATAATCATATCCATTATTATCTGGATTCGATGGTTTATAATGTTAATTTATATCATTAACTCTTGGATTCATGTAATGATTACTGTAATATTTTTTATAAATTTCATCTATAAAAATATTGCATTGAATTTGTATTTTATTTATCATTAATCCAATTATTTATTTTCCATGTCATGTTTCCTGAATATTTATTTTTTTTACAGTTTTATTTTCCACACTTGAATGTTTTTCTATTCACAAAAGGCAATATCTCTCATGTATATTTCTACAATTTTTTATAATAATAGAATTATTTTCAATACTCTAAGTATTTTAACAATTCAACTACAATGAATATCATTTTTTATTATATTATCCCTAAAAAAATAAGATGAATGATATTTTCCACTATCTATTTATACCTTGAGTATAAATAATACTATATCATCAAAACCACCAATGACTCCTTTATCATATTCAATTTATGTAATTAATCATAAACTAGTAAATAAATAATCAATTTTTCATTCTTGGTTAATGGAATGACTAGATGTGTACCTTGAATATATTTTAAAAGTTAACTCATAATTACTATTGAATTCAGTATCTTTTCACTCCAGTTTTAGTACTCCAATGTCCATTTTTTGTTTGATTAGTTTTAGGATAATAAATATTAAAAAAATATTATGTTAAATCAAAGCAAATTTAGCTTGTTAATTCCATCCTCTTTCCTTTTATTCATTAAAATAATCCACTATTCATCTTCTTCACAATATAAATGATAGATAGAAAATATAAAATTTACATAATATAGGCCCTAGAGAATATGAAAAAATCACATCTACTATATTGAATCATTTACAAATAATAACTGGATAAGGTTCCCAAAATGGAATGTGAGTTTTGTCACATAAAGGAATAAATTAAAATTATCTCCTTACAATGTGGGTTTTGTTGTTGAATAGGGATCCAAATGGTATTGTAATGTTCTGACTTTGCATACCATTAAATCAGTAGCTAGATTGGTCAGTCATATAGACTCAATAATTCCTACCCATGCACCAGAAACTACTTACTAGCATCAAGGGTGTAATTTTGGTTTAGTGGGGGAGACTATACCCTCATAATAAAAGTTTCAAAATAGTATAGCAGAACATATATAGAATAAAATAGAAAATAGAGGATATGGTATATAGTGACAGAATAATAGTAGTGGAAAATAATAATTAAAATTTCATATAACTTGGCCAATGCCAGTTTATACAAAACAACATGCATGACAGAGTGATGTTACATTTGTCAAATTAGTAACTAATACATCATGATTCCCAATACAGTACAAAAAAATAATGAGAGGTAATAAAACTCCCATGGGAGGTATCCATGAGAATCTTGAGCTCCATCTCAGTTCATTTATATTTACTCTAATTAACAATTAATGAAACATAAGAAAAGTCCATTTCCATTTGAATAAGAAGGTCTAATGGGGTACACCACTAGTTTCTATCTCTATCTAGTCATATTAAATTAAATAAAATATTTTTCAAGTATAAAAAATAATAACTAATGGGAAAAAATAAACATCACCCATCCATGTTTCTATGGGAGATCTTATGGCTATAACAATAATTTCCCTTAGATGGTGTCTGAACATGTTACCAGTTCATTAACATATTATTAACAGTTTATAAATAAGTCATATATTTTTAATAATAAACATTACAATATGATACAAGTCAACATGTAATGACATTTAATAACTAATTTCCAATGTAATACGGAAGGAACCATAGACATAAAATTTCTCCATCTTAGTATTGGATATAGCCTAGCTAAGGGTAAGAGTGTTATCCAATGAGAATAGTACTAGGATTTTTACATTCAGATTAATACCAATTCCAATGAATTTATCGAAGGTAAAATGGTGTTATGAAATGACTATGCCTCATGGGATATAACCATGGAACTTACTTTTCAATTGTGGATCAAATGAGTGTATCTCATGAATCCTATAATATTATTTAAGGGATAAAACTATGTCATACCTTCAATCCATGAATATACAATGATATCATTTGAGGTGGGTCTCAACCAAAGAAAGCTCCATCATTGAATAAAAATGAGGTTAATAAGTGCTCAAGGAATTCCCTTTGGAATACAAGGCGAGATTGAGTCAGGCCACTCATATTTGATAATTAAGTCATATAATATTTCAATGGTTTAATCCATTAACATTAAGTTTTATCACAATGCTAATTGATTATGTAACCACTCATTTAATCAATTTATGATATTTTGAAAAATCATGTGGCAGTCCACTCCCTTCCATTATCGTGGTAAGGGGTGCTACAAATAAGTAACTAATTATTAATTTATGAAGCTAAATCAATCCATGAGATTCATACATAAGAATTAATGTATCACTAATGGTATAATCATGATAATCTATTGAGTCTATCCATGGTATTTCGACATGGGAATCCATGTATCACAGAAGGTATAAAATCAGTCAACTTACTAAATCTTTTCAATTATATTAATAAGTCCTTATGAGTCACATAGGAGGTGTCAATGGAAAAATAAAATCAACTACATTGATAATTCCAATCCAAAAAACATTGTCATTCACTTAGATAGTTTATTGGTTATTTGATCATTTATAAACAATAACTCATTTTTTATAATGCCATTAGGGGCATTGTCCTAAACATGAAACATTTCAAACATAAAAACAAATAATAAAGAATAATACATAATAGAAAACAATAAATCATGAAATTTTAATCCCAAATCCTTATATTAAATAAAGATCACCTCGGTTGGAGGGTTTTTATTATAAAATCATAGAATTCTCCTTCAAAAAATTCATTACTAAAAAATTCTATCATTTTTATCAAATAAAATATTAAAAATTTGTATAAACTAATTTTATTATTTTATACCAAATAAAATCATTATAAATTTTATTAGAAATTATTTTTTTAAAAAGTGAGTTAACATAAAATTAAGTTTGTATTTATCATTAACGTTTCATTATATAATGACATTATAAATATTTCTAATATTTTTTATTCATATTAACAGAAAAACATTTAATAGAAATATGATAATTATCATTATCAAATAATAATATTTATATAATATTTTTTTTAAACAAAATGTCATGTATATATAAAACTAAAAGATAAATAATATTTTTTAAAATAAATATCTCATAAGAGCAGGTTGTGTTTAAATAATTAAATATGAACAGTGTTTTCAATCCCCATATGATCAAAAATGAGACAGATAACGTAATTTCATTAAAATAATAATGTAAAACTGTAAGGGATAGACTAATGATATTATATTATAATTGTTAGGATCAAATTGAGAATTTATATGAAGAAATAAAATGAGAACTCCAAACTACTACTATTACCCAACTTTGAATAAATGCTTTTAGAACTATAAATTAGGTCCATAGGGATATAATTTTTAGGACATGAAATCTATTATATATTAGATAAGGATGTTTAGAAGAGAATTTCTCAAAAGTTGGTTGATCCAATTGGCTCATGGTGTTGTGAACAATATATTATATGATGTTCCTATCTATTGTGATTCAATGGACACATTTGGATCTACATAAGCGATATAAATAAAATAAATTCAATTTAATGTTAATATTAATGTTTTACCAAGTAAATAAACTTTAAATACAATGATAGGGCTTGGTTGATATAATTCCATAAAAAATCTGTTAATATATTTCGTATTTCAAACTACATCATTCAGTTCAACACATTCGTTAACCAATTTAACATTACACCTAAAAAATAAATTAAATAGATAGGGGTGATATATTGACATATAAGGTAGCAAGTTAGTTAACATTTTCACAGGATGACATTTTAGACATTATCCATTCTTCCTTTTCCTCTTTTAAAAATTTATAACCATTGAATCCTTAAATAATATATCATTCAATAGGTAATGTCATTAGTGTAATATTAAGTATTATTCATGTATTTTAAATTTAACAAAATATATATTGATATTAAAATAGAAAAAATACATTAAACATAAATTATATATAATAATTGACCATTAAATTCATCAAAAACCATATGTCATACAAAAACATTACATTTTATAATTTTAAAATTATTTAATTATATTTTTATATTATTATCAAATTTATTGTCTCATTATTGTGAAATCAACTAGGGTAGTTATAATATTAATAAAAACATTTAGATCAAAAAAATAATATACTTTGGTTCAAAATAAACGTATATATTAATTCATAAAATATTCTAATTCATATGGGAACATATAAGAAAAATTAAAAGCAACATAGTTGAACTTTGAAAATTTATTTTACATAATTTGTATGAATTTATTTATCAATTAAAAATGGATATTTTTAATTTTTTTAAATATTTTTATTGGTTTTTTAAAATATAATAAACTGAGTAATTATATGTTAGTTTATAGATATATTTATAAGTCCTTATAACATCCTTTTAAACCATTATTACATGATTTACTCTTTCAAAGGGGACATATATTAACCAGTGTTTCAATTCATTATGATGAAAACTAAATTCAGACAATATAAAAAATTTAACATAATGATTTTAAATTTGGAATAGATTTTATCAAAGTAGTTTCATTAAATTATAATCTATCTATTTTTAAATAATCATTTAGGACACGATGAACATATTATTTCAAGAAAAATTAATTATAAATATCAAAAAAATGAAAAAATAAAAAATAAAAAATTTTAATTTTAATTTCATTAAATAGATAATATAATAAAATAATACAAATTAAAATTTTAAAATAAATTAGAAACAGAATGGGTGATTGTGATTTAATGAAAAGAAATTATTTTTTTTCTAAAAGTTAGATATTTTTCAGGATTCCTTTAAAATTTAATCTTCTTAAAAAAATATCCATAAATCATCTCATGATCATTTAGATAATTTTATTTAAAAAATTATTCATTTTATAAAATTTTTATTAAATATTTTAACAAATAATATTAAAATTAACTCATAAAAAGTAATTTAGACTGTTTATGTTGTAAGCATATATATGAGTCATACTAATACATTACTAAAAAATTGAGGTCTTATTAACAAAAAATTGTAGTAAAAATTCATTCTGATAATAACCATTATATATAAATTTCATTATTAGTATACAATTATTTGTACACACCAATTTGATTAGTATGTTATAATTCCTACATAACAAAATAATATATTTATAATAAAATAAATTTCTTCAATGGTTGGTTTTTTGTGTAATGAGATATATTAAACATATTATTCTATTTAACTTAATATCCATGGAATCAAATTATAACACCATAAATAATTTTTCGCGTTGTAACATAATTTCATTACTAGTAAAAATGTTTTAAAACATTTTTGAAAATCAATTCCAGTGAGTGTAAAATAAACATACAATCAGGAAATAAAATATTAATAATAAAATATATATTTGATAAAATCCTAAAAAATCATATTAAAAATACAATATAAAAGTAGAAAATTAAAATTTTTTGGTTATCTAAAATAAAAAAAATTGTTTTTTTGATGAAGGATATCATTACCATTTAGTGAAAACATGGACATTGAAGGATGATCAATTTGATAGATAAAGTTATAATTTTTTTTGAATAAAATTTACTATGATTTCATCATAAATTAAGATAATACGATAACATTTTTTATTCCATTATCCTTTCCCTGAGTTTAAGTATTATTTTTTCACTAGTATATTGGTCATGACATAATATAAATACATTATTTCATTCCATTTAATATGAATAATTTCATCTTTTAGTTGTACTAAAATATATTTTCATTTATTTTAAATGACTAATTCCATGAAATGTGTAATCAAGATGAATTTTTATGTTGTAAGAACTAGAATAATATATTAATAGATCAAAAATAAATAAAAAATTATAAAAAGTTATTCCTTATTAGTTTATTCATTATCTAAAAACAAAATATGTAGTAAAAATCATGATAAAATCTAATATGAATAGACCATAATGAAATGAAATAAAACATTAATATAATAAGACTCAAAAATAAAACCCAATGTCCAATATAAATCATTATATCAATAACTATCATTAAAATTATTCAAAAAATTCATGAGAAAGATAAAAATTAGAAAATCTAGAGAAGTTTTAAAAATATTCTCCCAAAATAAATTCAACAATTATATCCAAACAACATTATTACCAAATAATGTTATATAAAAAAATGTATATATTATTATAATATAATATCCAAAACATGATACTATTTTCTATAAATAACCAAAATCAGTTATATCTAAAATAAAGATCATATATACTTCTAAAATATTATTCAACATTTATTCCTCAAAAAAGCACATAATATCCAAAAATAATAAATTTTTTTCTTTAATAATATAATGTTCCAAAAATAGAGAAGATGATCACAAAATAAAATTAATAAAATAGTCAATAAATCAGTTTCCATTTCAATAGTTATATATAAAATAAATCATATGTTCCAAAATGTTAATAAAATTCTTATCCCAATTATCCTTAATTAATTCAACATCAAATATAATTTTATCCCTAAAGGATATCAATACATTAAATTCATATTTCAAAAAAATATTAAATAATTATTTCTAATGTAACTCTTAACTAAACCGTTATCTAAACGAAATGATTGTATTACTCTTAATGTGTCTTGAAATATTATTAGTCATCCATAAATAATTTTACATAAAACCTAAAAAAGTATTGACTATAAATTTGAACATATTATTAATGATAAATGTGTAATCCCCTGACTGAATCCAAAAATATTATATTAACCTGAAATAAGAACATAATAATCTATAAAGTTGTCTAAACATTGGTCTTCTACATAGTTTTCACACTCTGCCTTAAAACACTATATAGTCACGATATTTAAGTCAACAATTAAATTTCTTTAAATATATAATACCATTTTTGGTCTATAATTTAATATAATTTCTAAAAATATTACACTAAAATACTGATTCATTTATGTGATCATTTCTTCTTTAAAAAATCCTTTATAAAGACACACATGTATCTATTAATGGCACTCATGTTTCTAGAACTATGATGATATTAATGTTAATAATAATACTTATGCACTAAGATATATAATTTTAAAATAAGGGATACAAAATAAAATCCTAGTGAATGATATAATCATCAATTAAATGAAATATGTTGCTCTATTTCATATTAATGAGATCATATATGTAGATTTTCCTATTACTTATTAAATTTGAGCACAAAAAATAATTTAATTACATATGAAATCATATTAACATCCATATTTTTATTAATAAAAAAATCTATTATATATATAAAAAATTTATTCCTCCGGGTTGCTTTTCACCATACTATGTAGCCACATCATCCTCAAAAAAAATTATCCATCCAAAATCTGGCATCTGTCGTCCACTTTCCAAATTCCCACATACATCCTCGACTCCTCCCTCTATCTTAGGGTTTTATTTCATCTGTCATGACCCATTCTCCTATGCCACAAATTTTATATATGTTCACATTTCCCACACGTATCCCCGTCTCCTCTGTCTATCTTAGGGTCTCCCTACATTCGTCATGACACATTCCCCTCCACCTCTGCCTCAGCCTCCCCCTTTTTTGGCTCCATCCTCACTGTCTGTTTGTTCTACTTTTCCATTTCCTTTTTCTCCTCCACACCTCCAAAGGTTTCCTCCTTCACCTTTGGGTCATGATATTCATCACTGGTAGCTATTGTAACACATTATTTACAATTTTTTAACCTCGACATAATGGAATTGTACCCTGGCCTTAGGATTTTGGTTCCCTCTACTTATGGTAACCCCTTATTTTTTACTTTGGTATCCCCTTTAGCTATAAATTTATCATTACTCTTTGAATTTATCATATAATGGTATGATTACATTATTAGTGATGTAATGTGACTTCCTTTTTTGTTCACCCTTCGGTATATTTCCTTTCTCCCAAATTTCCCTATTCATTTTGTAATTTTTATTCATGCAGTTAATCTTTGTTTTAACTGTTATTTTATGGAATGATGACTCTAAATTATTTGATTTCAAATTAATAATTATATATGACCATTTAATTTAAGTTTTATTGATCTCATATCATAAATGCGGTTGATGAAGAATCTTTTAACTAAAATATGATTTTTGTCAATCTACATTGATCAGAGCCCTTATTGATGTAAATCCCACACCGATTAGAACCCTGGATGATGAGGTAGTCCCTACATTGTTCAAATACCTAAATATTTTCTCTACTATTATTATGATGTTGTATATACCATTTTTGTTTGTGGTTGTGTCTATTATTATGGAGGACAACCTTCTCTTTCTTACTAAGATGTAGTAACTAGCATTACATGTATTTCTCTAGGAGCTCAATTATACAGAGTATTTAATTGATGATCAGTTTTTAGTAATATCATTTCACCATATTCAACTTTTTATTAATTTTTTCCACATAGTATTTCACTATTTTATGAAATATATTAACTAGCATTACAACTATTTCCATGAGAGCATCATTAAATCAAAAATCAATGAAAATGGGTGAAGTTTACGAACACATAACAGTTATCATTATTTTATTGAAATTTGTAATATTATTTTTATCTTATATGTATCGGGTTTATACATATTAATGTTTGAATATTATTTTTGAAACATATATTTTTTCATAATTGAAATATGTATGTTCATATTTATTTCAAAATTATAATATTATGGTCTAGAATTGAAATATATACGTTCATATTTATTATAGAATTTAAATATAGAGGTTCATATTTATTTTAGAATTTAAATATAAAAGTTCATATTAATTTCATTTTTATACATATTGATGTTTGAATATTATTTTTGTAACTTATATGTATTAAAAAATGAAACATGCAGGTACATATTTATTTTAGAATGGAATATTCATGTTTATAATTTAAATATGCAGGTTGATATTTAAACAAGATTACTAAAAAAGTGACTGACATTTTCTACTAAAATATAAATGTAATACTACCTGTTTAATATTTTTTAATTTAGGATTTCTTTTTTAATTAATTTTTTCCGTTATAATAGAATTATAGTATATAGTGGAGAATATAAAGGTAGTGATGAATCTTGAATGTTTTATTATAAATATCTTATTTTAGTAGTATTGCGTTGTAGATAGAATAATTTTAATGTTCATACCATAATCATGGATGAGTTTTGGTTGTAGGAAAGACATATAGATTGATAGATGATTCTGCCACCACCTTGGGGTTGCATTTTTTATCATTGGTATCTATGGTAACTCTTTACGTACAGGGTTATAACCACGACACACACCAAATACACCATCATAGTAAGATTTCAGTTCCCTCTACCTATGGTTACCCATTATTGTTTAACTATAGTAAATCCTCTAGCTACCTATTAGTCTTTCCTATTCAAATTTCTTACAGAAGGGTCTGATTTAATTATTGGTGATGTAAAGTGACTTCTTTTAGAGTTCACACTTCAGTATATTTCCATTATCCCAGATTTCACTTTTCATTATTTTAATTTATTTCATGTTGTTTTGCTTTGTTTTAACTATTATTTTATGAAATTAGGACTCTATAAGGTTATATTCCAAATCCACAAATCTATATGATAATTTATTTTCAATTTTATTGATCTCAAATCATGAATCCAGTTGATTGAGAATGATGGAACTACTTAATGATTCTCTCAAAACCCATTAATTAGAGCCCTGATTGTGATAAATCCCTCACTGATATGAGACCTAGAAGATAATGTAATCCCTTCATTGATCAGAGCCATGAATATTTAGCCCTTCTATTATTATGATTTTGTACATGCCATTGCCGATTGAAGGTGTGTCCATTATTAGGGATGACATAGTTCTCTTTCTTGCTGAGTTTTAGTAACCATCATTACATCAGTTTCTGTCAGAGCTTTATTATATAGAGTACCTCATTGATTATCATTTTTAGATATATTATTTCCACATATTCTACAATTTATTACTACTGTTCTCTTACAATTTTACAATTTATTTGATATATATTAACAAGCATTATAATAGTTTCTATGAGAGCTACATTAAACTAAAAAGAAAAAAATGGGTGAAGTGTACGACCACATGAACGATATTTTTGTTTCATATTCATTGTTTTAGATTAATTTGTATCTTATATGTATCAGGTTTATAGATATTAATGATTGAATATTATTTTTTAACCTATATATATTTATAATTGAAATATTTAGGTTCTTATTTATTTCAGAGTTGACATATGCATGTTCAGAATTGAAATATGCAGGTTCATATTTATTTTAGAATTGTAATATATATGTTCATATTTTTTTAGAATGAAATATACAAGATCATATTAATTTTAGGTTTATACATATTAAGGTTTCAATATTATTTACGTAACCTATTTTTATTTGGAATTGATATATATAGGTACATATTTATTTCATAATTGAAATATGTAGGTTCAGAATTGAAATATGTAAGTTCATATTTATTGAAATATGCACGTTCATATTTTTCTATGCATCCTCCATCAGCTCCTCCACACCTCTAAAAGATATTTCCTCCACCTTTGGGTTACTATTTTCATCGCCAATATCAAGTGTTGCTCTATATTTACATTATTGTAATCTCGATGAACTATAAATACACCTATATCTCTCAAGTTTGGTTCCCACTACTTATGGTAACCCCTAATTCTATATTACATTAACCACTTTTTTTGTAGGAAAATATTTTTTTAGAAATAAAATATGTAGGATCATATTAATTTCCGATTCTATGATTTTATTTATCACTAATAATTTTTAATTAAACATATAACTATATTCTATTTTGTGAGAAACCTATCGTGCAATTATGAAATTGAGAATGGGGTGCAACATAATCTCAAATTTTCAAGATACATCGTGGAAATAGATATACGTGCTATTGAACAACACACCTAAACGAATGCCTATTTAAACAAAAGAACTAAAAATGTGACTGAATTTTTATTCCAAAATTTAATGTTAATACATCATGTCAACTTCTTTTTAATTTTCATAATATTTTTCTAGTTATTTGTTTACCGTATAATGTTTTTTATTGTTTATAGTTTACAATATAAATTTATTCATGAATATTTATTTTTTTATTATCAATATCTAGATTTGGTAGTACTGTATTGTAGATAGAATATTCATAATGTTCACTCCATAATCTTGGATGAGTTTTTGTAGAAGGAATATAATAATTATATAAGAAATAAATTATTGTGCAAAAAATGGTTGAAGACATGATTTTTGATGTAGATGGAATTATGAATCACATGGTTATGCTATGGGAATTATCAACATAGAATAACATAAATGGTATAATATATATATATATATATATATATATCTGAGTGTGTGTGTGTGTGTGTGTGTGTGTTTTGATGAAAAAATAGATCACATATGATTCATTTTAAGTATGTGTTTTTCATAATAAAAAATTTATAGTTTCTCACATTTTGAATAATTAAACAAATTCAGTATCACCAGGATATTCATTCAACCATAATGAAATATTTGTGACATGTTTGCTTCCTAAAACATGGTGGAACTAATTTAAATAGTATTGCTTCATAAATTTTAACGTCTAATTATTATAGTATAGTATATCAGGATTACAATTAGTATTTCGGGGCATAAAAACATGTCTGATCAATTATATATTAAACCATTAATGTAAAAAAAATCACATCATCAATTTTATAATTTTACAACATAATGTTTCCATTAAAATCATAGTGTATTTACTGGTGATATTATTTACATTTTGAACAGGTTTATATCTTCCACCATTTTATAAATGAAGCATGTTGCTGCTTTAGATTCTAGTGTCAATGATTAATAAAAATTTATATATATAGACATAAATACTATTTCCATTAAATTTTATTTCACTGTAAGAAACCATGTTTTTTTAATGCTATTTGAAATGTATTTTCATTCATTTTATTCTATTATTAATTCTCAAATTAAATTCACAAACCTTTTTCGGTGTTCCTCAATGTTTTTAATATATTCAAGAAGTCTCAATAGGTTCTCCACATGTATTTTAATATTGTCTACAATATTTTTGTGTTTTAAATAAATAAAATATTAATTTTTATTATTGACGTCGAAATCCAATATTTTTTTATTGAATATAAGAATGTAATGATAATTCAATGTGAATGCATGGGTGAGTAATAGTTTATAATAAAACATAATTGAACAATCATAACTATGATATCATCTTAGATAACATGTTAATCGATGAAAAATATTTCTTACACATATAATGTTTAAACATTAAGAGATAAGTAAATCTTCTAAAAAATGGAAAATAGAGTGTGTTATGAAATAATAATATATCCATGTAAAATCATTATTAACCATTGAACATTGATGTTTGACTATTGATATTTCATCTTCATAAAACCCTTACACGAACACAAACATGTGTAATAATGTAACAGGATAATTAAAACATAAATATATGTACAACTGAATCATTTTGTTATAATGAAATATCAGGACGGACCATCATCACAATGAATATTCATGGACTAGAAAATACATTAAACATAAAAAATATTCCATTCACATTCTAAAAGTCAAAAAATGGATTTATTAACCTGTAAGAAAAAACATATTTGGATATTGATATATCTTGTTTGACTAAAAAATTAAAAAATAATTTACCCTAAACTAAGGGATGGAATAGATTTTATTTTAAAAATTATAATAATATAAATTAATCCCACCATAAAATAATTTTTAAAATGGTGTAAAATTCCATTGACTACTTATAAATTAATATAGAATAAAAATTTTTCCTTTTCCAAAATGATCCATATAAAAAATGTGAAAATATTCCATTAAAAGATATATAATTGGATATAAATAATATAGATTCAATTTATATTATAAAACATTTTTTTCATATACAAAAATTAATAAAAAAAATTTACATACATGTATATGATAATTAATTACGTAAAAATTAATACTTAAAACATTTTAAATAATGATTCTAGGTAAAGGCTCTCTTACAAATTGCTAAAATTTCAACCAATGAAATACTGAATTAAATAACATTGAATTGATTTTTAAACATATTAATATTTTTTTAATTCATATTAAATCCACCCGATAGAAATTTAATATAAAAAATGAAAAAGAGGTTGAAAATATGTTATACCATAATGAATAGGAATTAAGAATAGAAATATGCTACCACATCTACACAATTTCCAAATATTCCATTCAAATAAAATGTACTGAAAATGCCTTATTTATTTAATTTCATAATTAAAATTTAAATGTATAAAAATTTATCAAACAAAAACCTAATTTATTTACTTAATATATATATTTATATACATAATATGTTGAGTCCATGATAGGTGTTTTGAGGATGTTTAGTTCAAAATTTAACAATGAATTCTTTATGTTGAACTTAGTCCAATATTTCATTGGTAAATAATAGTGATGGTAATAATAATGAAATATGTAACAGTTTTATATATCAAATACTTTTTTTAATAGCCCATAAAAATATGGTGTAAAAATCACATCACTTTCTAAAGGTTGTATTCAACACATAGACACGAGTGTCATTTTTTTAAAAAAAATAAAAAAGGATGAAAATATAAATAATATATTATATTTTTATAATGATAATTACATAATTAATAGTATATATTTATGTGTGTGTTCAAGTTTTTTTTAGGTTTTTCATAATAAATATCCTTGTATGTTGGTGATGATGAAATGAAACACATCCCTTTGTAGAAGTATTAGTCCACAAGGAAAAAGAAATAAATTTTTTTCCCTGTATAATGGAAAAGGAAGTGAAGAAGACTATGAAATTAACATAAAATCATATTTATATATTAGAGACCTAAATATATTAAATTGTAATGGAATGTAAAATATATGAGGATATAGAATATGAAGTAAAATTTAATCTCTCTTTTGAGATGAGTACCTCCTCTTTGAAGAACCTCTTATGGATCACTCACTAATGACACTAGTTAATAAATTTTTAATGGATTATAAAATCTAGATAATGTATAATTATGTTTTGAAGAGGTGTTTTGGGGATTTCATTGATATATGGACCATGGTGGTGCGATGAATAGATGAAAGGTGTCATCTTTTAATAGTGAATTAATGGAAACACTTATTGTTACAAAAAATAATCCTTCATAATTATTTAATTTTTATGTTCAAGTGTCAACTACATTAAAAAAATTCAAAAATTAAATCATTCAAAATATAAGTGCATTGAAAAAAATTAAAGTGGGATATATTTTTATTGCATTTCAGTCCTTATTAATGGGTTCAAACCGTTTTTTAATCAATTATAGCCATAACTATTTCAATAATGAATGACTAAAATTTTCATTAAAGGAATAAATTGGATCAAAATGGAAAATTCATTAAATGTTGCATCGACATCCCATGTCTATTTTAAACATTCAATATTTTTATAATTTTTTTGTTATTTCATAATATGTTATTTTTTATAAAATAAAATTAAAGTCAATTTAAGACATAGGATCATATTTTTAGTTCATATACATAAAGATATGTATAAAATTAGAATATAAAATATCATACAATAAATTTAACACAATTATTTGCTAAAATATTCACATCACACTATAGTTGATTTTAAAATTTTATATTATAAATTATTAAATATTTTTACTTTTATTTTTCTAATACTTTCATTAGCATTATATAATCATTTTTATGTATTTTAGAAAATTATAACATAACTAAAAATTAAAATAAAATAACCATCTTATAAATAAATTATTTAAAATAAGAATAAAAAATTTATATTCTTAAAGAAAATTTTTGTGACCCTATAAGAAAATTTTTGACAAATAAAAAACAATAGGGTGATATTTTAGATATTCTTTTACATAAAATAAAATAATTATAATTATCAATTATATATAGAGCCAAAATTTCGAATTTCAGAATATAAAAAAGGTCAGGACGAATTATAATTACATAATAGAAATAATTTTGGGTCAATATTTATTTTTAAAAACCTATTATGTTATTTTTAACCACAATTATTTGATTTACTATTACTATTAAAACAAATATATACTACTGTAACTATTCATTGAGACAAAAAAAGGTTTCAATATTTAAAACATTTAGCGTTATAATACAAAATATTGAATACATTATTTCAAATTAATTTATTTTAAGTGTTATGAATAAATTATAATAAATTAAATAAAAATGCGTGAAAAATAGGTTTCCATGGGAAATTCATTTTATGTATTAATGTTAAGGCCTGAAAACTTCACACACACACATAGAGATATATATATATATATATATATAATAAATTATTTGTTATTATTATGATTCTGTGAAAATTGATGTTACTTGATTTTGAGGCCCGGTGTGCCAAAAATAGAATTTTGAACTTTTTTTAAAGTACATTCTGTAAACGTGCGAGCGAGAATTTATATCTTCTAGAACATTGCTCGGAATAGAAATCATAGGGCACCATTGGACTCTTAGCATCAGGAGTCACTTAAAAGAGGCTTAACATCGACCACTGTAAGTCAGGTGAAAAAAATAGTTTTACAGACATCTAAATGAATAATAAAATAACATAAAAATTATATTTTATTTTTCTACCAACTATTTGGTGGTTGTTGTGGGAACGCTGGGTTGTCATGAAATTTAATGTAATGACTATTTTGTAACATAACCACACCATTGAGAGTTAATATGTTCATTAATTATAAAATCATTAATTACCTCATCAGTAACACGATGTGTTTATCTCCCTTCAACTCTATTAAAATGATGTGTGAGCTTGGGTTTTTGAGACAAGAGGGAGGAAATTCTGACGGTGTAACATGAAATATATCACCAATGATGAACAAAGGCTTGGAGTTCCACAGTGTAGGAATCAATCTGGAAGCGACGACCACCGAAGGCATCATCAAACATGGATTCTTCTTCCACAATCGCGATGTTCCCACCAAATCTGTTGTAGTGGTTTTTTATTTTGAAATTCCGGAGAACTTTTTTTGTTTCTTCATTCTAGAAAATAATGAATAATCATGGAAGTGAAGAATAGGTTTTAGTTTTTTCTTGGATTATTTAATTACTAATTTCTTGATAATATGCTAACGAGTAGGGAGTAGGAAAAACGAAAAAGGCATAGACCCTCCATCACTTTAGTTTTTCTCATGTTCTTTGGGGTGGATTTTTAACATGACTGAAACTTGAATTCGGGAGCCACATTGTGATAGAAGAATATCAAGAGGCCCATAGGAATGATCTAAAGGGAAACTGGACCACTAGAGCTCACCTAGTGGTCTGTATATGTACCGTTGGTGCAAAACCGGTGACCAGCGCAACACCGGTGATAGGCTATGGCTAGCTCTTGCCGGTCATAGATTGAGGCGGCACCTGCAGGCGCCACGATGGTCTACAGAAGGATGTTGTCCCTTGGGTGGCCTCATTGGTAAAAGGTTGTGATTCGTTGCATGTCATAGTGAAGAGCCGTGAAATTGAAGCTATGGCGGAGGGGACCTGCACCCAGCGGGTAACGCTGATTAGAGAGCAGCACCATGTGGCAGTGCTAATTGATTAACCAGAATGGATTTTTCCTTTGGAAGGAGGGCGTCCACCCAGCTGGCAGACCACACCAGCCACTAGGTCGAGTCTCCCAGCGGGCTGCACCAACCAGAGGTCGGTCGGATCTGTCCACGGACCAGCCCACTTGTGCTAGGTGAGGTGGTTCAGGCCATTTCGGGTTGTGCCCCTATCAAACTAGGACTGAGTTGGACCTGGATTGGGTCAGGTAGGCCTAGGATGGGTTGGGTTGGATCGGGCTGGACCCGGACCATTTTCTATGTAGATACGCATAAAGGTCGTATCTGATAAACCTGACGTATGTTTGATGAATCTTTTATGGCACTGTATTATTTGGAATGAGATAGTCCTTTTAGATTCTCCATATACATTTTGGATAATGTTAATGTATATCAGGGTTTAATCGAACCCGAATCCAACCGGTTCCTCGGTAGAAAAATGCATATAACTCACAGACTGGGCGTCTGATTGACGTGTTATCTGTCATGTTGGAACCCTTAGGACATGTCTGTCTGTGGGGTTACTTATTTGTGGAATTTCAATGAATTTGTGTCCTGATATATACCTTGAAGAGAAGATTCTACACATCTCATTCTCATCAGTTGCAGGGAATTCGGTGGTTGGGTGTCAATTGAAGAGAACCCCTGTGTGGATCAATATCATACCAACCTTGTGTAAATTAGCATTATAGAGACCCTATGTGGATCAGCATACTAGGAGACCTATGTGGATCAGCATCATAGTAACCCTATGTATATTGTCATTCTAGCGACACTGTGTGGATTAATAGGGCATGATCCAGTGAGGACCATCCATAGAGTAGCCCATCTTAGATCAATGACATACGATCCTGTGTGGATCAAAAACAGAGAAACTCCTTCGCGGATAAGTTGTGCAAACTTCCAAATCGCTGAAAATGATAAAGATTAAGACTAATAATCATTATTCCTAAACTCATTGTTATATACCTGGTTTATGTTGAGTCATTCAATTCGTGCTTTTTGATTGAAATCATTCTTTGTGGTTTTCCTCTACGGAATTATGATAGTCCATCAGGGGTCTTAGAGTCCCTACTGGGAATTTTTATACTCACCACTGCATGGGATTTTCCCGCACGATGTTATGTCTTGTGTAGATGAATAGAATCTTGGCTACGTCACTAGGGATCCAGTACCTAGCGGTACACTAAAGTGACTGGTTGAAATGGAGAGCTGCAGAGACGAGCTATACCTACTATTCATGTAAGATCCATGTTTGTTGATCCCAAGAGATTTTTTCTATTTTAGTTCTATATTTTTGGTTGGGATTGTATTCCGGACTACTTTAAATTCAATATTTACTTTTAATATTTCATTTTTACTATATGGTTTGCGTCTTGTTGTGTTCTTGGTCTGTGTGTTTGAAGGTTTAATGGAAATTCATTCCCACATTCCGGGATATGCCTTTCTGGTTCTAGTCTCCAACCCCTAGACTATGGAAGATGAGCTTGGGGTTGTCACGGCACGGGCCCTGGGGGACGGGTCATGACAAAGTGGAATTAGAGGAGTCATTTCTACCAAAGAACTATGACTCTAATTTTTCCAGTAAAGCAATAATGTTGAGTGATTTCCATGTGGTATTCACTTCAGGGTGTCTAGTGTTGGTGAACTTGCTGAATTATCTACACATCAATACCCTATATTATGATTTTGGACTCGGTGCACCAAAACAGTAATTGTGTGGGTTTATGAAATGTTTTACTTTTGATAACTTTGATGTCATCTCTCCATGTATAAATTATTGATCGTGTTGCACCTGTTTCTTTTCTGAATTCCTCCTCATAGATATCCAGTAGGGATTCTAGAGAGAGTTAATGATGACGGCCCACTGAGGGATGATGCTTTGGCACAGGACCCTCTTACAGTGACCCCACCTTCATGTGGTGCACCAACATTACCACTACCCATTGGGAAACAGTTTCCACTAGCCCCACTAGTTGATTTTTCATGCCAACATAAATTTTTTTCTTGAGTTCCATTGGTTGTGGCCTATGATATTTTGAGAAGAGACAGATCCACTTGCAGGTAAGGACAGAATGGAGGTTGTGGCAAGATTTTTTCACTTAGTAGAGAGACCAACATAGTTGATGGTGATCTTAGCTGCTTGACTCTTACAAGGAATAGAAGGAAGATAGTGGAACACAACTCTCCAGTTAAATGTTGAGGAAAAACTCACCTATAAAATCTTCTAGTGCCTCTATAGTGTGGATATCATTCTAGCGACATAATGATATATGCGTTTTCAGGAGCCCCTACACTTACAGCAGCGCGCCTTGACTGTATCCCAGTACTAAACGAGATTCACCAACCTCTCACTCTACTCCACCAATATTGTATAATATCCTTTCATTAGGTCTCGAACCGTTATCCAGGGTATCCGGAGGATGATCAGAGCATTGATGATATCGCTCAATATCCCGATGTAGGTAATAGGGCTTAAGCGAGCATTATCGGTTGGGAGATTCTTAGCTTAGTAAGAATCGACGGTAAGAGCCACCACAAGATGATAGGTAGTCGAGTCATCTTCATAAAGTATTATAAAGATGATTTAGAAGTCTAAGAGGGCCATACCTTCCAGTGGAAGACCCCATGATGAAGGGTTGGTGGTGCGGAACTGACAAGGAAGAGCTAGATAACAGAAGAGCAGAATGTGCTTCACGTGCGGTGGGCATGGCCAAATGGCTTGCAACTGCCCTACCCATTTTACCAACATTGAGCCGACTGTAGAGGGACCACTGAGGTAGAGGCATAGATTTTAGATAGAAGTTTTATATGGTTCCATACATGGCATAGGAGCATTCCATACAGCAGGAGGTGGGCAGAGATTTGAGGTTCTTCCACCACAACCTCTAGGTGGTCCACCCCGCCCAAAGGGACCTGGCGGACTGTGACGTGCTCAGCTTCAGGAAGTTGAGGGCTGTGATCAAAAGGTTCTATAGATGATTCTAGGTATGATCAGTGTCTACTCCACCCTATCTGCAATTTATATATACATGGGTTCCAGTTACACTTTCATTTACACGGATCTCGTTCGGAGAATAAAGATTACGGTATAGCCATTAGATAAATCACTATTATTAAGGACTCCAGAGAGAGAGGATTCAACTATTTAACACTATTTTTTGTTGTTTGAGATTATTCTAGGAGGTTAGGACTTTTCTTGGTATCTCATTGTTCTAGCATCGAGGCCTTACGATATCATCTTGAGTATAGACTGCTTATCTATGCTCCATCATAAAATTGAATGTTATAGGTGCAATGTGCAGTGTGTCTTTGAGGATGGGACCTGGTTTTCATTTTTCGGAGAGAAGGGAACCTTTGTAGCTCAGGCTGGACTTACTCATAGGATAGTGAAGTCGGTCACTCATTATATGGCTAGCATTACCCTTAGATAAGTTGACGTGAGGATTCCGAATTATCCTCTACCTATAGACCAGTAGGATAATGTTTTTCATGATGATGTTCTGAGACTACCTCCTCATAGAAAGTTATTATTTTACATCATTCTATACAGAGGTACATCATCTATATCTACACCAACATATTGGGTGGCTCTCACAGAGCTTTGTGAGTTGTGGTTACAGTTGAAGGACATGTACATGAAGGGGTTCATAAGGCACAATGTTTCTACATGGGCATACTAGATTTTATTCTTTAAGAATGTATATTGTAGTATGGTACTTTGTGTGGACTATCGGTGCTTGAACCAGGTGACCCAGAAGAACAAGAATCTACTACCGAGGATTAATGATCTCTTCCACTAGTTGAAGGGTGCTCAATGGTTTTCAATGATAGAACTTAGATTAGTCTATCATCTGCTCAGGTTATGGGACATCAACGTACAAACGATGACTTTCAAATGTCGGTGTGGACATTATGAGTTCTTGGTGATGACCGTTTGCATGAACACTGCTCTGACCGTGTTCATGAGGCCCATTAACAATATCTTATAGCCTTACCTCAATCGCGTCTTGGTGGACTTCATTGACGACATCTTGATATACTCACCATTAGAGGAGGAGGGTGTCACGTACCTTCAACTAATTCTAGATACAATCCAAGAGCTGATGCTTTATTGTATGTTGTCAATGTGCCAGTTCTGAATACTATATGTCCACTTTCTAGGGAACATTATCTCATAGGCTATAGTTGCAGTGGATCTAGCGAAGATAGATGTCGTGCTCGCTATATGGCCACCCAGAAGTGTGACCGAGGTGTGGTGATTCTTGTGATTGGCTGGGTTATACTGAAGATTCATACTCAACTTTTCTAGAGTTGTGACACCGTTTTCCGCTTTGAAAAATAAGGGATAGCCATTCATGTGGATAGAGAGATGCCATTATGTATTTTAGGAGATATGGTAGATACTAAAGAGTTCCCCCCATCATGAGGCTACCCGAAGAGGGAATTTGGAATTCAGTATACTATGACACATCAGGGTCGAGACTAGAATGATTCCTGATGCAGGTGTGAGCAAGGATCCCCTTTAGATCATGGAAGTTGAGACAGAATGAGTAGAACTATGCGACCCATGACCGAGAGTTAGTAGCAGTGGTATTCTCCTTGAAGATGTGGTGACACTACTTGATGGGCGAGCATTTTATAGTCTACTCTAATGAAAAGAGTCTCAGGTAAATATTCTCATAAAAGTACTTGAACCTAAGACAATTATGATTTATAGTGTTCCTCCAGGATTATGAATTTGATATAGTCTATAATTTTGGGAAAGGGGATGAGGTGGGCGAAGCACTTAGTAGGAGGTCCGGTCTACAGTTGTTGAGTGAGGCGACATAGCAGATAGCCACATTGCAGCTATCCTTTGTGGATAGTGTTGAAGTATATTGCCTCTAGTCTATGATAGTTACTCCCCCACTACATTAGTGAGTCAGGGAGACATGACTTGGGGACATAGAGTGCGAGGCCCGACATGATGATAAATCCTCATGATATTCTCTTGATGGAATTTATGATGGTGGGGAGCATGAAATCATTTTCAGAGGACGCACTATGATACCAGTAACTCTTCAGGAAGAGGTATTGATGGAGTTCAATACATTCCCTTTGGTGGTACATCTTGGTTTGGGGAATATATACCAAGACCACCAGCATCAGTACTACTAGCCAGTAATGAATAAAGAAGTGGTAGAGATTTCTTCTCGATGACTCACTTGTTAGCAAGTAAAGGGTGGGAATCAGGTACCCGGAGGCATATCTCAACCACTCGGGGTTCCAAAGTGGAAGTGGGATGGTATCTCTATGGACTTCATGATAGAGCTACCACGTAGGTCCAGGGGGCACAATTCCATCTGGATGATTATTGATTGACTCACCATGTCGACCCACTTTTTACATATCCGTGAGTAGGGATCAGTAGAGAGTTTGGGGAGTCTATACATACAAGAGATTGTACAACTTCATGGGGTTCCAATGATGATAGTGATAGATCGCGATACACATTTTACATCGTGTTTGAGTAAGGGATTACGTGGTGATTTTGGGACTCAGCAATGCTTGAGCACCACATTTCATCCTCAAGATGATGATGAGATAGAGCGGACTATACAGACACTCGAGGAAGTTCTTTGTACATGTGTCCATGATTTTGGTGGAATTTGGGAGGACCACCTGTCAGTGGTGGAAATCTCTTAAAACAACAGTTATCACTCCACCATCGACATTGCTTTGTTTGAGGCCATGTACTTCTGACCTTGCAGGTAACCACTATGCTTGACAGACCCTGAGTAGTAAGCACTTATGGGTCCAGAGTTTGTAGAGGCTACCACAGAGAAGGTGTAGATCATTTAGGAGAGGATGAAGACTGCGCAGAGATAGAGGAATTATTATACTGATAAGAGATAGTAACCCTTTGAGTTTTATAAGGGATACCATGTATTCATATAGGTCTTACCCCGATGAGGATTACTGAGTTTTGACTAAGGTGGAAACATATCTATGAGTTTCATCATAACTTTTCAGATCCTTAGTAGATTACGTGAGGTGGTGTACCATCTAGATCTTCCCCAACAGATGCACCAAATGAATTATAATTACCATATGTCATGGTTGAGGAGGTATGTACATGATCAATCACACGTTATCAATAGGGGGAGCTGGATGACGATGATGTGGAAACGTTTGCAGGGTTCCTGGTGTAGATATAGGATCGATTGGATTGGTTTCAACATCAGAGGTCGATTCCTCTGGTACAAGTTTGTTGGCAGCACATGAACCTCAAAGAGAGAACCTATGATCAGGAGGCACAAATACGTACTCTGTACAACCATTTGATCCAATAGTTTTTTGAAGCTTTCTAGAATGAAAATCCCAAAGGTGGGGAAAATGTAAAGACCCAAAAATTACATATATATATATATTAATTTTTTTGGATTATTACGAGTCTTCGAAAATTTACGGCGCTTGATTCTGAGGCTTGATGAGCCCAAAACAGAATATTGATCTTTTTTTAATGTATGTTCACTAATCATGGGAGCATGAATTTTTATCTCTTGAATCAGTGCTCAGAATTTAAATATGAGGGCAACATTGAACTCGCACTACTGAGATTCGCTTACAGGATGAATAACTTCGACCATAGTAGGTCAGGTGAAAAAGATAGTTTTATAGACTTTTTTAAGATCAAGAAAAAAAACATAACAATGTTATTTTGTATTTCAACCCACTATTGTGTGGTGGTGGTATGACCACTTTGTTTTCAAGCCATTTAATCACCTAAAACTTCTGTTATGTAACCACACTGTTGAGTGTTAATAGGATCTTTAAATAAAAACACATTAATGAACCTCATTAATCATATGATCAATTAATCTCACTTCCCCTCTATTTAAATGAACCCCAGGCTTGGGATTTTAATATTGATGGGAGGAACGTCTGAAAAAGTTCCATGACGTCTTCAACCAATGAAGTGTGGAGGCTTGGTGGAAAATGATGGAGGAAACAATCTGGAAGCAACGAATGTCATTGGCTCCATCAATTGTGGATTCTTCTTCCACAACTGCAACGTCTCCTCTATATCCGAGGTAGGGGTTGTTTATGTTTAATTTCATGAGAGTTTGTATATTTTTGTCATTCATGAAAATCATGATGAATATCGGATGTATTAAACGTGTTTTATATTTTTTATGATGATTAAATTACTACTCGCTTGATATGATATTAACGTTGAGGGTTGGACAAAATGAAAAAGTCCCGAACACTCCACTAGTTAAGTTTTTATTTCATTCTTTGGGGGAAAATTGTAAATCAATGAGAACTAGAATATGGGAGCCATACAGTGATGACATCATCTTGTGGGGCTCGTAGGCATGATTAGAATGTAAAATAGACCACTAAAGCTCAACTGGTGGCCCGCTGAAGTCCTTCTGGTGCGACACTGGTGCCAAAGAGCCTGAAAATCATTGTTCGTGGATGTAGGCCCTACCTGTAGGTTCCGGAGTGGTCAGCAGGGTCAGCATGGGCAGCCAGCATTGTTGCTGGAAGGCAGTTTGTTATTGTGTGCCACAGTGAAGAGCCGCAGCATCGAAGCCACGATGAAGGGGACACATGCCATGGGGTCCTTGTAAAATGAGGGTGGTGCCACATGGAGAAATTAGTTGATTAACCTGAAAAAATATTGTCATTCGAGAAGGGGGGAGTCACCTGGCTGGTGGACCGCTCTAGCCACTGGGTCGGGTCAGCCATAAGGTCATGCCCAGACGAGGTGGGTCAGGCCAGTCTTCTTCCTAGGGGGGCGATCCTGCGACCCAACCCACTCAGACTGGCCCAGATGGTTTAGGTCGGGCCGAGTCAGACCAGAAGCAGGTCTGGTTGTCCCTAAATAGGTTGCGTCGTCCTAGGATGTTGTGGGTGGGGTCGGTCTGACTGGGTGAGACTAGACCCGAACCCTTTTCGGCCATATACGAATAAAAAGACGTATCTCAAAAACTGGGCGTTCGTTTAACGAACCATATATGGTGATAGAATCTGTTTAATGAATCCATTATTTTGAGATACTCCTCCCGAGTTTTGGTGAAAGTTGGAGTATGGTAGGGTTGGATCAAACCTGAATCCAGCCGGGCCCTTAGAACTAAAACACTTCTATCTTACAAAACGTGCATTTGATTGACATGTCATATTTCGCGTTAGAACACTTATGACATGGAGGTTCCTCATGTTACTATTTTTTGGATATTAATGGGAGATGAGTCACAACTAATATCTTGAGGCGCAGAATCTATTGAACACAGGAGCACCGAGTGCGGGGAATCCTGTGGCTAAATGAAAATTGAATAGAGACCATGTATGGATCATCATCAAAGAAACCCAGTGTGGATCAGCATCATAGAGGCCCTATGTGGATCAGCATAATAGTGACCCTTTTGGATCAACATCATATCAACCTTATGTGGATGAACATCATAGTGACTATGTGTGGGTCAACATCATTGTGACTCAGTGTGGATCAACATTCTAGAAACCCTGTGTGGATCAGCGATGCATGACTAGATGAGGAATGGCCTTTGATAGTATTAACATGGATCAGTGACATAGGACCCTCTGTGGATCGACAATAAAACAAATACATTTTGGATCAGTTGTGGAAACATTATATTAGAATAAAATGATATAGTTTAATACTGATCATATTTATTTCAGAACATTGAGTTCTACACCTTGTTTGAGCAGAGTCTTTGTTTTTGTGTATTGTGATTGAGATCATTATTTGTGGTTTCTTTTGTTGAATTATAATATACCTTTGGTGGTACTAGGGACCCTATTTGGTATTTTTATACTCACCTTTTCATAGGAATCCCCCGCACCTTGTTTGGTCTTGAGAAAACGACCAGCAATTTGGCTGAGAATTTAGAGAACTAGGACCAAGAGGTACACAGAGGTTACTGGTTGATGTGGAGAGCTATGAATACGAGTATTACCTACAATTTAGGTTGGATCCATGTTGGATGATATCAGGAGATGTTTTTTGTTTTAGTTGTATCTTTTCCATTTTTCCTGTATTTTTTCCCTCGTAACTTTTAGTACAACATTTTACTACTGTAGTTTTACAACATGGTTTGAACTTGTTGTGTTCTTCATTTCTGTTTTTTCTGGTTTAGAGGAAATGCCTACCAAATTATAGGGATATCCCTTTCTAGTGATAGTTGCAAAACCCTGGCCTATGGAATGTGGGCATGGGGTTGTCACGACACGAGCCACAGGGGACAGGTCATGACAATTAAAATTTTTTATATTAAAATAAAGAATAAAATAAATTCCTATGAAAATGGGACTATAATTTTTTATCCAAACTAACCAATTAAAATTTTAAAATCAATTAATAAAATTTCATGTTTTGAAATGCATGAAATGAGATGACATCATTCTATAAGATCTATATTTTTAACTATTATTAGATGGATTCTCTCACAAGAGGAGAGACCCTCTCTATTTTAATTTGTAAATAAACATGATAAGATTAATCTATATCAACAATCTACTACGATTATCAAAATCATCCTAATGTTGTTTGTAATGAAGAGATTATAGATCTCTTCTACCCATGTATGATTCTTGAGGTGGATACGGTTGTTTACAGAATGAAGGATGATGGTGGTGATTCCTATTGCTGCTCATCACATTCACAAAGACAAATATTGGAAAGATGGATTGTGTGACTGGGAGGGTTAGAGGATGCCACATGCCACTATTAAATGTGGATTCGATTTACTGTTCTTAATGGTGAGAATTTACTTCATAGCGGAGTCATTCAATGGAGGGCCGTTTAAGGAAGTGATGGCGTTAAAGGATCGACATTCTATCCCATAGTGATATTGATGACTTGTCTTTGTTATTTAGGAAGAAAATATGGATTCATGTATCCCCAGTGGATTTGGGATTCAAGGTGGAAGTAAGAGAAATTGATGGAGGGATTCTGATTGACTTATAGTGAGAGACATGTTTCAGGATATGTAACGGGTCGAGGATAACTCAAAAGCAGTCATTAGTGTGTTTGGGATCTTGGTAGGGCCGATCGGTGGGGATCCCGGTGGCAGGACACGTTCAAGGCTCAGTGGTGGTGGATGACCACCTGTTGGTTTATATGGGTGAAGTCTTTGGCCTTATAGGGTGACCTTAAATGATCTAGATATGGGTACCATTTTTGAGATACATAGGTGGTTATCACAAGAAGTATATGAAAGCCTCAAACAGGTGATTGAACTTCATGGAAGATTTCTTCAGGGGATGTAATTGTTTTCATAAAACATGGTTTTTCAGCTTCATGATAATGGGACGGTGAGTCATGGTTTATAGCAACCATTTTGAGAATGAGGGTGATGACCTTGATAATGTAAATGAAATGAGGAAAAACCTTGGGATGCAGGTTTAGGGATGCAGGTGGTATACAGACTGTTTCATTCTAGGTAGATTACTTAGGTTGTGCCCATTTATAGTTATGAGCCCTCTCATTGTTTGGGCCACTACCAAGAACTTATACAAGAAGACATTTCTAGGGCCATCGCTCTTTGGGTGCCTTCATTTTTTTCATTTGTTGTAGGTATTTTTCTCTTGTTGTCAAGTGGGCGGTGTTGGCCAATGACCTTGTGTTTTCTGGAACTTGTTTGACATTTCTATTTTGTAGTCACCGCTGAAATTTTTTAACACATTTTTGGGAATGAGTATGCTCTGATATCCTGTCTTCTGGGTATATTTTTCACTATTCATTAACACATTAATATTTCTAAAAAAAAATAAAATAACTTCCATTTATAATTTTTATATTCTGATTTCAACAATTATATCCATTCTATAAAATATAGTTTCTAAAATTATTGAAATTAATTATACATCCTCTTACAAAATTCAATCATAATCAATTATGATTACAAAATATTTTTCCAATATAAAGTTAACACAATTAAAATAGATTTTAAATTTCATAAAAATTAAATGATACATTCATGTTTATTAATACAATTATATATATATATATATATATATATATATATATTTATTTTGTCACACATATTCATACATATCTGTTTAAGGGCCTCGATATAATTTCAAAAAATAAATAAATAACTTTTTAATTATTTATTAAAATTCACTTAAACCAATGTGATTAATGTTATTAATCATATATAGAATAGATTTATTATATAGTAAATATTTATAGTGTTAAAAACTCATTTTTTGGAGCATGTAATATGGTGGAACAATTCATTGTTTGGTGTATATAAAATTAATAATTGTATAAATGGTTGAAATATTGAGAGCTATTTTGAAATATATTTCTTGAAATATATAAGTTATTTGATCTTGGGTATGATTTTAATTTTTTTTACGTTCCCCAAACAAAATATCAATGTAAAAAATTTCTATAGGGATGGTTTTATTTATGGTATATCTTATATAGTAGATATATTTTAGGATAATTCATTAAAAAATTATGTATTTTTTAGATTATCAAGGAAGATAATTCTTTTAATGCTATCTAATATGATAATACATGTTCTTAGTTTCAAACCCATCCTTGTGAGTTTTGGGGGTTGAGAATAATGAAATATTTTTAAAATACTTCTGAATTTCACTTTAACATAAAAATGAAATATTAATTGATAAAATTAAATAATGATTTGTTGATTGGGTGATGATCTTGAGTAAGTGGTATTGTTTACGTATGGAGACAAACAAGATACTTTGACCTAGGGATTATTCCATGGTTTAATTAACTTTTATGTGATATTTTAAATCATTCTATACAGAATTATGGAGGGATTTTTAATGTCACAGTCTTGAGTTTTTATTCCATATTGAGGTACAATGTTTTTTAAGGGGCTGATTAATTATAGTATTATATTTTTACATACAAAATATTTAATTTTTTAGCAAGTGAAAAATTGAATTTGTGATGAAATTTAACTAATTTACTGTAAAAATTTCAATGATATAAATTTTGAGAGGATTCATAATTTGAAGATATTTTAGTATATTCATATCAAATATAAAATAATTTAATATATATAAATATTTAAAAATAGAAATAATATGTATAATCTAAAGTTAGATATATAATTTACTGTAATTATTTTGAAATCCACTATTATTTGGGCCCAGTAGATCCAAAATACAACTCATTTCATTTTATATTCACCATCTTAATTTATTTTTTAAATCCAGATATGTCACTGTTATTTTATTTAGTTCCATATTATCATATATGACCCTTAATGACAAATAATTAATCATAAGAATCGATAGGCACAAATTTTATGTTATAAGATTTTAATTTTTCAATGAGGTTGCGTTCAAGTGCATTGAGGTATACTTTTCCTTAGATATTCAGTATTCCTTATATATCATATCATCTCTGGGATTTACAATAAGAATTTCGTATCTTTTACTTGGGATTTAATAAATTTGTATATATGGTGGATTCATTTTATTTAAATTATATATTATTATTCTACATTTTTCTTTAATGAAAAGGGTATTCGACAACTAGATTGAGTTAGGAAATTTTAAAATTATATCATCTTTATTATCATTGAGTTTGAGTTATCATGAGTATGTTTTTTATTATGTTTAATATATTTATGAAATCATATTAAATAAAATTTTAACACTATTAGGATATAAAATTATTTTCAATTATACTAATCATTGTTAATATTTTTAATTTGAATTAGTATTAAATTTTAATAGGTCGAGGAGAAACAATAATTTCTCTAATTTAATGTTGACGATGATGGGTGTCTATAATAAGGATGATGCATTTATATTACACAAATTTGTTATGACATAAATAATGAATAAATCAATAAATTAAGAGATAATAATTTACTGGGACATGTTGAATGAAATATATTCATAAATTTTTTATATAAATCTAAAAAATAAATGAAGGATATGTTAATCGAAAAATTATTATTAGTGTGAGGATAAATATAGATGTATTTAGAACTATTGTTTATTATTGTAAAACCATTATATTAAAATTAATAAGTGGATATGTGAGATAGATATTATGTGTGTCACAGATGGGAGTAAATTACATTTATAGGATTCCATACCCTAAATAAGATATATGAGTATCCATATCTTTCTATCCATATATCCAAAACATTATATATGTTTTTTATCTAAATAATGAATGAAATGGAAGTGATCATCAATAAAAATTAAGATCGTGTGATTTTGACATTAATTTTTTTAAATAATTTGGGAAAAAGGTGAACTCAAAATTTGAAATATATATAACAGAAATGAATAAATATTACCCCCCTTTGATATCTAAATTAACTATGGTTTTTAATGTTTTTGTGGTGGGTTTTTAGGTTCTAGTGCGATGTTTTATTATAGGTATAAGGTGTATAATAATGTATTAGATTCTATATATTTTGTTTCATAAATATAGTAATGGATCATAGTTCTAAAACATGTATCATTATGTTTTGGGGTTATATGATTCTTATGGTGAATTTGGAATAGGGTTGATTAATTTTTACACTATAATGTTTTCATAATACCTATATATACACATAATTTTTGGGAGTATTAATGTGGTTAGAATAATTTATTAATCGAATAAAATGGGATAACATACATGTTCCAAAAATTATTCATCGAATATTTAGTATGTTTTGTCTATATTCATATGAGAGTTCATGTGGAATAATCCTCCAATCTGCATATTATTCTAACCACTGTTTAGATATATTATTTATAATATATTATTGATTTTGAATTAGAATAAGTCATAACATACTAACTAAGGACTTGGTAATTAATGTATATTAAATTATTCATTTGGTTTTTCTTTATGTGATATTTATGGTGTCATTAAAAACATTTTATATTGTAATTTTATTTATATTATTTGTGAGGAAAAAATTATTTTAGACATTATGTGGATGGAAATGAATTGTTCTTATTTAATTAGGATTCGATTAGTTGATCAACATCTTTTCACTGGCTTAAAGAATGTAATAAATATCATATCGCATCACATAACTCAAAGAAATAGTTTATTCTATGATGCTTATTGGAGATAGTATTCGTGATATTTAAAATAAAGTTTTTTCATAATATTTTTTATATGTTTTATTTATATTAAATTCACTAATGTAATAAGTCATTTTAATAATATCAAATTTCATGGTTATTAGAATAATGTGGATCATAATTTTTCAATTTCATAAAAACATATTTAAAATGTATTATTTCATCACTGGAATTTTTAGAATAATCTTTACAAATACTTTTTATTTTTCATTATATTTCACGATGTATTGGTGTGATTATAAATGACAATAATTAATTAACAATGTATTTGGAATATATTTGATGACATTATGGAAACAATATGTTTATAAGGAAATAATTAGTAATGAATCCAACTTATGGTGCCTTAATTTTAGAATTGGTGAGAAATGTGTTATATTTAATCAAGGAAGATGAAATTTCAATAAAATATATGTAATTTCATCTAAAAATGATAATTAACCTCTTAGTATGTCATTTGGAAATAAAAGGATATTTTAATTTGTTATAAATAAACCAATTCAAGAAAATAAATAAAATTTGGGAGAATTTAATTGATTTCAAGTCGAGATATTGAAGTGAAACTGAAAAAATTAATACCATTTAGAAGAGGTGGTGTAGAAAATAATATGCATTAAATTTTTCTCCTGAATCAGTGGAGGAAACACTCAACATTTAGGAATACAAACTCATAATATATATTTGGTTGGACTTTTAAAAAATAAACATTTGGATAAATTTATATTTCATGATATAATAGGGTCGAACATGACTAAATAAGGATTAAAACCGATGAAACTAAAGAAGATTCCTAAGACCAATGCTATAAAAAAGGGTCGTATTGAACTTTTTATACAATATTTTACTTATATTTTATTTTAGGATTCATTTATTTTCTCCCCTCTTTAGTACTCTAATTATTTATTCTTTTTATTTATCTATATTACCCATTGAATGGAGATGTGATTCTATATTTATTAGTGATGTGAATTTTCTACTATGGTAATTCATTATTCCACACAGTTCATTGTATAATTTTTTCTCATATTTATTAATAAATTTTAAAATATAAAGGTAGTTCTTAATATTAGATTTTATTTTCATTGGACTAAATTATGTCTATTTTATACCTTGGTTTAGATTATTTTTAATATCCTTCATCTTACCTTTGGTCAATAAGTAATGTAATGTGTTTGGTATTATTTTTTATGTTCTTGGTGATTTTTAGGACTAATGGAAGGGGAAGTGGACCCTCTTGACTGAAAAGTTAGAAAAATAGTTGTTCAAGTATTACCTAAGTATATTATTGGTGATTATAAACAAGTCATAAATATATTGAAAATTTTTTATATGATACTATGATGTCAATTAAAAATACTCAAACTCATACAATTAAACCACATGTAATAGATGAACTAATAATGAATCCTCTAACATAATAATTTATATAATGAGGAAGTGAATACATTAAGTAATATGTTATATTTATTACTAGAATACTAGATATGGACCATTCAAACTTTTACTAATATTTTTTACAATACCATGATTTTTTATATTTTTTCAAAACCAATAATAATCCACTAAATCAATTTATTTAAAAATAATGGGTAATGATGTATAATTTCATGCACTAATCTATTGAGAAACCCTTTATTTTACCGCTATAAAAATAATTAACCTTCAAATATATGTCATGTTGAGACACTTCATGGAATGTTTCCTCAGTGACTCACCAAATATCAACACCAACCTAATAGGGGTCCTAATGGGGTTGATTCATTACACATTGTGAATTGAATTTTTTTTCAATTAAATAAATGATCTTTTAATATAATTTTAGACAATATAAATTATAATATTCAGTTAATATATGTATACATATATATATATCCAATGTTAAATTGTCAATACTTTTTTCTCATAACAAGGAGTACATCATTAGTTAACATTATAAAAAAGTGTAATATTTTTTTCTCTAGGATTTATTGTTTCAAATTTTTAAAATAACATTCGATAGTGAAAATTGGATAAGATATTTTATGATGTATTAAATAGTTAAATTAAAATTGTTCATTTCCAAATATTATCTTTTTATTTTAATGGTAATTTATAATGTTTTTTCTGTATAAATTATGTGTTTTTTTAAAAAAAATTTAGAAAAAGTGTATTTTAAAATAATTTTTTTAATATAAATGTGGTAACTCATTGAATTTTATTTCCAAAATAGTGTTTGCATATTATTTAGATGGGTTATTTTTGTGAAATACTTGTTTTCAAATTATTAATTTTTTTTATTTTTGATTTTTCGGATATAAGAAATTCTCATTATTTTAATAAGTCTAGTAAGGGAATCCATAACATATTTTTTATAAGGTGTATATTTATTGTTATTCATTAGAAATAAATTATTAAGTATTTTTTTCTATAAAAGATTCAGGATATGTGGGAAACCTTGTGAAGGAATTTGGAGTGCCTAGCTTTATTTATTAGTTTTTCTAAATATTAAATCTATTTAATTAGAGTCCCCAGGTTAAAATTACATATGATAATTACATTCATAATGTAATGGATATAATTATTTTAAATAGTGTGTTTATATTAACCAATAATTTTTTTCTTCACATAAATGTTTCAGGTAAGTATTTGAAAGACATACTGAAGAGTTTTGGAGATGATTTATAAAAATTATATGGAAATGAAATTGAATAATATTGACATTATTTATACAAAAATTATTTTATTAGATTGTTGTTATTTAGTGATTCATCCTATGTGAGGGGATATAAAATTTTAGTAATAAAACTAAATAATCATGCAAAAAATCCATTCATGTATAATTTTTTTGGGTTTTGAATGTTTTGAGGCCCAACCACTTTGAGACTCGGTTAGGGACTCCATGAGTCTTCAAAATAACATGTAAAGTGAATTAGAAAACATATAATAGTGTTGGAACCCATGAATATGAGTGATTATTTATTTACATATTGAGTTGAATTTTTTACATGATGATTTAGCGAATCCCATTGATATGAGTATGATTTGATTCATGGTAAAATATGAATAATTATTATAAAATGATCTTCAATATATTTTAGGGGAATGTGGGTTATATTATAATATGTTTATTTGAGTTTTTTACACATTATGAAAAAATGCTTCTCTCTTGGATGATAATAATGTGATGTTTTTTTGGTGGTAAATGAGTTAATCACTTTAATATTAGAAATTGGTGTAATAAATATGTTATAGAATATGCACTAATTGAGTGTTGGAAAATTAATATTTTATTCGATTATTATCTCAAATGATATAAAGAATGTTTATAAATATATGTTATATAATTTGTGGGATAAATTGATAGAACTCTTAGTAGGGACTGATTAGTGTTATACTAGAGTTTTAATTGTGTGTAATATTTTACATAGAGTTAGATGGTGATATTATAAAGACTGTGTGATATGATACTTATCACCATAGGAAAAAGTAAATTATTCTAATACAAATGTGACATAGATATTATATCGTAGGTCTAATGGGTATTTTAAATATAATTTTTAATCTGTGAGAAAATAATTTTGGATAGGTCATATTATGATAGTACATGGAAATAGTGTGACTCATTACTAAGGGGTGTGAGTTATTATTCTAGGAAAAATTTATTAGAAAACTTTTTCTATATGAAATGTATTATTATTCTAAGGTTATATAAATACATAATTTATTTCTTAGGCAAACATTCTTCTTTACTAAATCCATAGTGATTTGTAAAATATAACTACTGGAATTTGAAAATTATATCATAAATGTGGTGACTTATGATGTAATAATTAGTTATTAGAGTATCTATTCTAGATCTGAGGAAATTTGAAAATTATCAAGATCAATTAGGGGAAGTTGAGGCAGTTCCAAACTATTATATGAATTATCATCATTGGTTATAATCTTAACATGTTTCATATTTAAATATCTACAACTAGAACCAACAACCCACGTGAGATGACAACAAAGGAAAAAATAAAACTCTACGAAGACTGCAATGAATATAAACTGACACGTCTATATACACCTTTACACAACATGAGGAGCCACCTTCTCAAACCACCATCATCATACCTGCATGGGAAAACAATTGGAAACCCGAACCACCATCACTATGAAGGATACGTCCACCTGTGACACCCAAAAAAATACGTCTACATATACCCAAAGGTGTACATAGGGTGTGAGCCAAGGTCCCTATAAAAATTCACCCAATAAAAAGGATCCACGTATTAAAATTAAATGGCTAATACATTTGCAGGCTAAATAAATGAAAGGACATAAAAGCTTGAACAACTTTAATGAAACAGTTTCTATAAAGAAACCACATTCAAAGAAAAAAACATAAATAAATAAAAATCCATGGAATTTTAGAAAACCCAAACCTTCAAGAAAACCCAAATGCTACACCATATGCCGATGGTGAGTGTACAAAAGTCCTGGATCACAAAACGTGGGAGAGGCCATATAGGTACTAGCAAGAAGAATGGGACCCAAGAACATCGCGTCTCAATGAACAATAGTATAGGAATCACAACAAAATATGTTCTCGTGCACAAGCCACTTTTAGGGAAACACATACATAACCTAGTGGTCTCCAACCATCATCCATGTTTTAGTTATTGTTGTAATTGTCAAACCAGCTATGTGAAAACTAGACAAATCCACTTCCTTATCACTAGCACAATATATCTATTCTAACCACCTACTACCTATGCATCCCCTTTTTTTCCTAATGATGTCCCAATATCACATTTCATGTTAATCTCAGATGAACACAAACAAATATGGTGTTACCTAAACGCAATTCCACACTTTCACACATACACAAAATCCATTTGAAATAGTATGCACGCCAAAATACATTACCTAACTCAATTAAAACAATTTAATCATTGATAATAATTGTTCATTAAAAACACATTATGTTTGGATCATTAATAATTTTTATTAAAACATATTAAATTCTTTGTAAACAAATTCTGTTAAAGGAAACATAAAACAAATTTTCACAAAAATCCAACTCATCCGTCCTTCATGATCAAACACACAAAACACCACATTAATAACACAAACTGCACCACTCACATCAACTAATAGCCCAACTTCATGTTTAAAATACCACTCTCCCTATTAAAAAAGATACCAGAAATTTTATAATGAAATTTCAGAATATGACAGACGGCTTTGAACACCAGAAGTCCACTAAAACCCTCTATTTGGACAAAACGCATGAGAATGATACACCAGAACACAAACCGCACACTTTTCACATTTTCAAAAAACAATGGAAAATTTATAAAACACTAGAAGACAGTTCAAATAGGATTTTATAGAAACAACCTACTCAACCAACTCAACAACTTCACTTACGACCAAACACATGTAGTGCCATGTAGAACACAACTACCACTACTGGAAAAAATGGATAGCTAACTACACACTTTATTAAACACTAAAAATTGACTAAATAAATGTTTTCAACAAATCAATGCACCCACCAATATGACATACTTCCGAACAAATCTAACACATGGAATTCTTCAAGAAAACCAAATATTCACCCAAAATAATTAACAAATGAACATTATAAACTAACTAAGAGAACAAATAAGTTCTTTATATAATGTTTAGAACGATTATAACCTACTTGGGTAACGAAATTCCAGAAAAAATATGGTGTGCAACTCCAATTGCTCATTAAATGCACGACAATAAATTCAAAATAGACCTTAAACCATGATATCAACAAAATAATTTAAATCAAACCAAATTCTGCTCATCTTGGACCCAGACCACATGAAACTAATACCCACAACTCAACCAAAATAAGGAACACGAATTTAAAATAGAACAAACTAGCAATAGATACATGGGAGGCAAGTCGAAGCTTAAAGGTGCCACCAGAGGCGATCCATGTTTGAAAACATGTTGGAAGGGAGAGGCAGCATGGGTCGGAGTGGTGAGAAGAATATTGCGGTGTGGATCGGTGCTGGTGGGAGGTCAGGGCAGTGCGACAGGTTAGTTCGCCAGACAAGTGGGAGGGGCGTGATCAGACGATGGAGGCAGGGGGTGGTTTCATGCTCAAGCGGTGGGGAAGGAGAGCAGGGTGTGGTGGACTTCTAGGGAGAGGGGGGAGTGAAACGTTCTTGGCATGGAGATAGGGAGGCGGCGTGATGGGATAGTGTGAAGGGCAGTGCGATGCATAGGGTTCAAGGAGGGAGGGAAGTGACACTCACCAAGGGGGAAAAACCTACTCAATGAAAATAGAAAAAAGAAAACAGAATAAAACAAAATAAAACTAAAAACTAAACTAATAATAATAAAGATAAGAATAATTATAATAATAACTATAGGAAGAAGTATAAGAATATGAATACTAAAAAAATATCCACAAATAATAGTTGTAATAATATGTTCTAATAGTAATAATAAAAATAATAATAATAATAATATTCTGAAAAAAACATAATAAACTAAATAATAAACTCTAAAATAATCAACTTAATGATATGTTGATAAAAATTTTACTATTAATTAAATTATTATCCAAGATAATAATATTATTATTATCCTGTGACATTACTATTTTTGTTATTATTAAAACCATTCATAATTCATCTTATTTCATAAGTTAACCATTGGGTAGGGCATGCAGTGAATCGAGCGAGGTCATGCGGCGACCTAGGCGAGGCCATGTGGCTTCGACTCGCGCAACGACCTAGGTGAGGCCGTGTAGCTTCAATCACGGTTTGATGGATGTAGTCAAGGCCAAAAAAGGTGTTCTAAAATAATAAATAAAAATTTTTAAGTCAGACTTCAACCTGAACTACCCTATACCCATAAAATAAATAAGATAATTTATTTAAACATGAAGGATGTGACATTTTACCCCACCATAAAGCTTTCTTTCCCCAGAATTCCACAACTACGGCTAAGGCCAAATGTTGGAAACGACACCCGCTTATGGTTCAAAGGGGATTGCAACAAAAAACTACTGGAAAGAGGAAAAACATCTTGGTTAAAGAAAGGGACAAAAACAAAACTGCAAGAAACACATAAAAATTCATTCGAATATCTGTAACCCACCCCAAAGCTATTGGACATCCCCTGTTGATTGATCATGAAAAAAAACTCTAGCACCCATTGAAACTTACTTTACATGAAAAACACTTCAATCACCATTGAACAAAAACCTCACCGTTTGAATGGAATGATCAAACAAGACCATGAACATCCAAGAAACACTCTGATCTCCTACCAACCAGTCATCTCTAAGACAGAACTAAAATCCATCATGGGGAAATCCTAAAGGGGATCCCCACCATTAGAAACATACTGACACCCTAGACGATGTTAGAAAACCGATACGAGGAGGCCTAGGAGGACTCCCCACCATTAAGAAATTGGCCTACAATGACTCATTTTGGAAAAATATGTGAGAGACCCACCATGGGTCTCCTTGCCATTATCACTACCAGAATATAAAGATACTTCAATAATTTCCCGACTAGGACCAAAAACCCCACCACAAGATGTGGTGAGGGTGAGCCCAACTACTGGGGATTCAAAACCATGACACTAGACAAATAGAATCTCTAGATCCATGGATGAGAATAATTCAAATTTGAGACTTATTTACCCGAAAGAATATCATACGGACCGCAAAAAGATATTACATTCGATGGGACACAACCACCAGGACTAGAAGGTGACAAGACAACCATGCCTCACCAAAGTCATAGAATCTGTACGCACCCAAATGATTTTCTCAAAACAGAATAAACACATAATACAATTTAAAAATCCTTTACTTTCACCACTGATGATAGAAATAATGTCGGGGTCTTATACACACTTGGGGTTCCTGACTACGCACCAACTTCACTCTAATTCCTAGGGTCGGAGCCCTAATGTTTGAAGAATCTCCTACCTCGCAATCTTTTATTGATGAATCCAAAATGGAGCTTCTCCTTTTTGGTTCCACCTGTAACACATTGCAATTGTGACAACACCATCAACCACAAAACACCATGATGTCCAACTACTCACTACGGTATATCCACAAAAATAGGGGTTTACATCCTTGACATACATCACCTCTTCACCTAAACCAAGAATCATAAGAAAGGAAAGATACGTGATAAACACTCCCCTTTAAACCAAAAAATAATTTGAACTACCCAAGAGGAGGACACACCCCTATGAAAACCGGGATTCTCGAATGATTATATAAAATCTACCCTATCTCTTTAAAGAGAACTCGCATAGCTCGACATCACCAAACATGAACCTTGCTACTGATGAAAGAACTTTAAGCCTTTCAAGAGGTCGGTCAACACTGATAACATTGATCCACCTTCACCATTCCCCACTGGAATTCCGTTCACCATTTCCAAGGGGAACCTTCAAACATGACAGTGTCAAACTTCATACTCGATGAGTTAGACAACTAAAAAAGACCAAAACCCCCTTCAAATCCACTAGCATCTATCATTCCGCTGTGATAGAATCCTCTTAACCGAAAGGGGTTAGGGACAGACATAGAACTATCACTAAAAATAGGAGAGTTCATACTTTAATCAATTGGAGGACTGGCCAACGGTGAATTGTCTGTGGTTGCAATTCAATCACGTGTTAACACTTTTTGGGAGTTTACAATAGTTACGAATGAAAACCACAGACCCAATCTGACTAGTCAAATGGTCAAGTCATACAACTTGCGAACACAAAATGTGCAGAGGGATCCACTGCAAGGGCTTTCTCAATAAATTTTCATAAGAAACCATTAACCATACACATTCAAACCATCTAACAAATAAATATTTAAAATGTGGACACAAATCAGTCAGAAAGGATCCTCTTCTCAAAAAACCTCACATCTGATAGTTCCAAAACACAAGGACACAACACACAATCACCAGTTATTAACCCACAGAATTCGCATTTAACAAAACTTTTTTAAAATAAGCAATGCTAGTGGGTTGCACAAACACCAATGGTGTCCCATGGGCCTCACACATTCTTGTTCCCATGCCACACCGACACCCACCACATATCCATCCAAGAATTCATCCGCTCATTCCATTTACCACTTCTCTTTCTATATACACTCATGTATGAGGTTTCCAACGAGAACCCCCAGGATCAAAACCAAACCATTCCATTTTTTTAAAAAATCAAAACATTATCCCCCACCTTTCAAACCTCATACATAATTTCATATTATTTTCCAAGAGCATATAAATTTTAGATAAAAACAAAAATTTCCACAATTAAAAAGCAAAGAAATGGGGAATGGTGTAGGAGAAATGTAGTATTAATGGGTTACAAAAGCATATGGTTGGCGGCCATACGCCAATCATGCCACCGCCACATAGAGTATTCTAGGACATTATCTCCAGCTCCACATGGCTTTCCAGACCGTACGAGCTCACTGGGACCACTGACCCTACTCTCTTTTCATTTTCTCTAAACCAGATTAACCACACAAACCAAATATTTAAACAAACCTCTACATACATTGGTATCTCAAGTCCCGCAACGAGGTGTGATGACTAGGCACCAAACTCGTAGCTAGGACATCAATTCCTGAAAACCATAACTCCAGTATAACGTGACTCTATTCCAAAATTATGTGGCCTAAGAGAGAAAACATCCTCTAATACCGTTTTTTCATGATCCAATCCTGATCGCCATTGGGCCCGGCGCCCATCCCGGTCTATGACACGACCCAAAGGGCATTCTGGATCCCCACGGGCCGGCACAGGTTCTCAGGTATCAAAATAGTACATGGTAACGATTTACACAAAATAAAACACATAAACAAAACAAACTACATTAATGGAATGAAACTAATTTTATTCAACCAAATATACTCTTAACACATTTCCAATTTAATGATATACAACTAGAACCAACAACCCAATAGAGATGACAAAAAAGTGAAAAAAAAACTCTAGGAAGGCTGTAATGAAAAAAACTAACAAATATAATTTCCCCTTCATGAAACATGAAGAGCCCCCTCCTCAAACCACCATCGTCATACATATACGGGAAAACCATCAGCAACCCTAACCACCATCACTAACCACTATACCACAACCTGTGACACACAAAGAAATAGGTCTACATACACCCAAAGGTGTATATATGGTGTGATCCAAGATCCCAGTAATATGTCACCTAATAAAAAGGTTCCATACATAAACATTAAATGAAAAATACATTTGTAGGCTGAATAAATTAAAGGACACTAAAGCTTGATCAACATTAATGATACTATTTCTATAAATAAAAAACATTCAAAGAAATCAAATTAAATATAGAAAAACACCATTGCCTTCATGAAAACACAAATGCTACATTGTATGCCAATGGTGACTGTACAACAGACTATGAGTACTAAAATTTGGAGAGTCCCTATAGGTACTTTCTAGAAGAATGGGACCCTAGAACATCACATCTTGGTGAACAATTGTATAAGAATTAGAAAAAAAATATGTTCTCATGAACGAGCCACTAGTTGAGCAACACATCCATAACCTAGTGGTTCCAATAATCATACAATGTTTAGTTACAATTGTAATCATTAAACCAGCAATGTTAAACTGGGCAAGATCGACTTCTGCATCACTAGCACACTAGATATAGTCCGCCCACCTAATACCCATGCTTCCCCTTTTTTGTGATCAAGATGTCCCTATTTCAAATTTCATGTCAATCATAAATTAACAAAAACAAACGGGGTGTTACCTAAACCTAACTCCACACTTTCACACTCACACAAAATCCATTTGAAATAGTACGCACACTAAAAAACATTACCAAAATCAATTAATACAATTTCTTCATTGCGAATAATTGATTATTAAAAACACATTATATTTGTATAATTAATAAAATTTATTAAAACATATTAAATTATTTGTAAAAAAATCATTAAAAAGATACATAACATGGCTTATAACACAAAACCATCCCAGCCCTCCTCATGACCAAACACACCCAATGCCACATCTAAAACAAAAACTGCACTACTCACATCAACTAACAACACAACCGCATAGTTAAAAGTAAAATTTCCCTATTAAATAAGATACTAGAAATTTATTAATCATTTTTAGACTATGTCACAAGACTTTAGAAACCAAAAGTCCACTCAACCCCTCTATTTGGACAAAATGCATGTGAATAATACACTAGAACACAATCCACAAACTTTTCGCATTTTCAAAAAACAAATGCAAACATTATAAAACAATGGATGATATATCACATAGGTTTTCATAGAAACAACCTACTTTACCAACACAACACCTTCACATACGACCAAGAACATGCAACGCCATGTTGAACACAATTAGCACTACTTACACAAATGAAAAGGAAACTACAAACATTATTAAACACTAAAAATTTACTAAAGATAAGTTTTTAAGAAATAAACACACCCATCCATATGAAATACTAACAAACAGATCTAAAACATGGATGAATTTAAGAAAAAAACCCAAACCCAAAATAATTACACAATGAACATTATAAACTAAATAAGTAAGAAAATTAATTCATTAAATAATGTTTAAAATGTAGAACCACCTACCTCAGGTGACGAAATTCCATAAACAAT
Organism: Viscum album; assembly: GCA_963277665.1. Lineage (NCBI taxonomy): Eukaryota > Viridiplantae > Streptophyta > Magnoliopsida > Santalales > Viscaceae > Viscum > Viscum album. The sequence continues at coordinate 96,788,042 of OY728160.1, forward strand.
ATGTTATGTGACTCCAATTTCTCTTCAATTGATCCAAAAAAATACTAAATGGTCCTTAAACTAAGATATCAACAAAAAGAGTAAGATAAAACCAGATTCTGCACAACTTGGACCCCATAAAACATAAATCTCATAACCGAAAATCCACCAAAATGAAGATCAACAATTCTAAATATAATGCACTAGTGACGGATACCTAAGAGTATAATCAAAGCTTAAAGGGGTCCATCAGAGGTGATCCATGTTGAAAAATAGGTCAGAAGGGAATGGAAATATGGGTCTCATTGGTGCAAACTAGATGGAGGCACGACTCAGTGCTGGATGGGAGGTTTAAGAAGTTCGACGGGAAGGTTTTCCGGATGTATGGGAGGGCACCGGAAAAGATTATAACGGGGGAGTTTTGACGATGTGAGCTCTTGGACGGGGAGGGCAAGGAGAAGGGAGACCGCGAGTAGTTCACCGGCTGGCCAGGGAAGGTGCATGTGGATCAGTCGCTGGCCAAGGAGGGTGCATGTGGTTCGGTGTAGGGTGGCCGCCGGACAGGAGGATAGAGGTGCAGTCAGACGGTGGAGGCAGGGGGAGGTCCTCTTCTCAAGTATAGGGGAAGGGGAGCATGGTGCAGAAGACTTCCGGAGAGGGGGGGGGAGCGCGGTGGGCTGGGCATGTAGACAGGGAGGTGTCGCGACGGGCTGGTGTGAAGGGCATCATGAAACAGGGGGCTCAAGGGGGGGGAATGGAAATCACCAAGGGGAAAAACCAACTTAAAGGAAAGTGAAAAAAACAAAATAAAATAAAATAAAATAATAAATGAAACTCATAATAATAAATATTATAAGAAGCATAATAATAATAATAGGGGGAAGAATAATAATATTAATACTAATAATAATAATATTTTCAAATAATAATAATAATAATAATAATAATAATAATAAGATTCAATAGTTTTAATAATAATAATAATAATATCAATATGATGATAAAAACATAAATAATTAAATAATAAACTATATAATAATGAACTTAATAAAATGATTTTAATAAAAATAATAATATCAATTAAATTATTTTCCAACATAATAAAAATAATATTCTGAAGTGAAATAATTTTTTTTATTAAAACCAGTTATTATTCATCTTATTTCGTTAGATGATTATTTGGTAGGGCGTGCAGGCAAATGGGAAAGGTAACATAGTGACCTATGTGAGGTTTCACGACTTCGACCGTGGTGCGTTGGACACACTCAAGGCCAAAACATGCATTTTAAAACCAGAACTCAAAAATATTAATTCGGGAATTAACCTGAACTATGCAATAGCCAGAAAATTAATAAAATAATTGATTTAAAGGCGATGGGGGTTTCATTAATGGTTAATGATTTTTTAAAATATCTAGGAAAAAAACAAGTGGTGAATATGGAAAATGTGTCTGAATAAGGTGAACTAATGCCTCTGATGGAGAATAAAACCCCAGAAACATAGAGTCATGTTCCAGGTTTGGGGGATCATGTCGATAAAGGAAAGGAATTTTCTAGGGAATGGAAAGAAAATTTGAGTAGCCCAGTTGGTCATTCTTTCAGCGATTTTTTTCAAAATGGGAATCAGAAACTGGGAACCATTGAAGGATATTTGTCTGTTACAGCAAGGAGACGACCAAGAATAGATTACTCAAACCTTATGAGGTCGATGCGGACTAGATATGCATCTGAGAGGGAGTGTAAGGTGACCGTCGCTTTTAAGAATGGTAGTGTGGTCATGAGGACATCACCAGACAATCCCGTACTGGATCAGCTTAGGAGTTGGGTTCAATGTAAAAGCAACTGTAGGTCACTAGAATCTGAATCGGCCACGGCTACCGGAGAAAATAAATCCAGCTTGGGAGGTAGAGATGAGTATGGTTTTTTATGTGTAATCATGTGTTGGTTGTGTTATCTATATCTTCATTTCTTTTGTTTGTTTTTCTTCTTGTAAGTTTGGGTTCCAGAATCCCTTAAACCGGCCCTTGAAAATCAAAAAAAATGATTCGGTCATAGTTACCTTAATTTGTTAGATAATACCTATTTTTAATGATAACCAAAATTTGAAATATGTATATCATTAAATAAGACCATTTGGTTATCTAACATAGGAGTTAGGGTGAGTATATAATAAGGACACATAAAATGATTTTATAGTAAAGAATTTTATTCTCAATGAGAATAAAAAACATATCTACATATTTGAGAAATAAAATTGTTATTTAATTAAATATATTAGATAAAAATACAATATGAGAGAAAATTATATATTTTTTTGAATCCATAAAAAATATACATGAAATATAATTTTATAAAATATGGAAGTAAATCATCTTTATATAATATGCATCCTTGTGTAAATTTGTAGTTCAGAGTGTTTTATTAAATTAATAATCCAAATTTACACATAATTTGATATACGATAAATTAATGGATTAATTTATCATAAGATATTATGGGAATGTGATGGAAATAAAATTTACATTCCTTTTTCAATCATTAATGAAAAAAATTATTTGTATTATATATAAAGCATGTGATTTCTTAAAATAATATTATTGAAATTTTATTTACAGATGAGATTAATTTTTTTGAATGTTCTGAATCATAAACCATAACAACAAATAATCATTTCTCAACTCATATTATATAATTCTCTTAATATAATTGATTGATAATTTAATATATATCAATATATATTGCTACCAATAATATGGTAATCCTCAGAAACATTTACAATTGTATTGTATGCATTTTACCTTTTATGGGATATAATAATTAATTTTCATTTAATTTAAAAACTATCTATCCTTTTTATTTATTAGAATGGATGAAACTAATGTTATATAATTATTTGAAATTTTTTTTAAATTTTATTATATTTAATTCTATATTAAATGGAAAATATATCTGAAACACATTAGTAGAAAAATCAGTGTCTGTTTGAATTAATACACAATGTTATAAAATATCATCAATTGAATTGCGATATAGTACTCCGGTATGATAACATATTAATACTCCTCACATGGCCAATAGAGATAAAAAAAGGAAATAATTTCTAGAAACCATTATATATATTAATATTCTCACATGATTTATATAAATAATGGTCAAGACCCACTTAGTATACTTTTATTAATGAAAGGACATACCATATTTCAAATAAATAATTTTTGAGACATAAAATAAGTTGTTCTAGAAAGTAATTTATCACATATTATATTACGTTATTGTTAACATTAATGTTCTATTTATGAGTCTTAATTGAGGTTGAATCATTAATAAAATAAAAAATTATTACATATCAAAATTGTGACTTCTTAATTAAGATAAGTGGGTATATTGAAATATTTACACACTACTAGAATTCGAATTTATACCAACAGTTTCAAACCATTGTTTCACACCTACAAACAATTTTTATAACATAAAATGACATTTTATATATCATTTTAGATTAAATGAATTAGAATATACCTATAATAATACTTCCCATTAAACCATTGCTATAGGGTGCTAGAGTGTACACATACCCATAGTTTTATAAAAAACATTATAGGTCCACATTCTAATATATCTAAAATCATTAGCATAGGTACTAAAAGGGTCCACGTAATGATTAATGTTTTTCCAAATTAATTATATACTATTTTATTAGCTTTATCAAAAAAACATAAACTTTATTATATAAATGATTATAAGTTATGGAATGAAAATTAAATAGTCTAAATAATAGTATTAGAATTATGACACATATTTTCTCAATTAGAAAATCTATGAATATGATAAGATAATTATTTATAATTAAAATGTTTTAGGTGGATTATGATATTTTGGAAATATTAATGATTTTCAATGATTTTAAGAGAAAATTAAATTTATAAAAAAATATTTCAAATAAAGAAGATAGATTTCCTGCTATTTAATGACTTCATTTTCATTTAAAATTTTATGAATTTAGTTTTACATAATTAATTTCATTTATTTATTTATTATATAAATTTTATATTAAGAAGAACCTTTTACTGTTTTTTGGATATAATAATTTTTTATCGATTAGTGAATATATAGATTGTGTTAACACCATCACATTTATCAATGTATATGAATATATTGAAAAAAATTTAATTGTATTTAATATAATATTAATATATTACAAATTGTGATAAACCATCTTTATATACTATATTAATTTTCCATACCCATTCTTAGAAATTGAGAAATGTATGCAGTGACTCAATTAAAACCCTTTCAAAAAAACTGTATTTAATTAATTATAACATTATAAAATGAAATGTTTGATTTATATTATTATTAAATAAATAATATTTGAATAAAAATAATTATTTAAAATTTATTTTCATCAATGAAATTGAAAATTCAATCCAAAACATTAAAAATTCTTCAAAGATATAATTTCTTTAATAATATTTTTTTGTTCTTAATATACAAACATTATGATAAATTTATATAATCATATATTTTTAATTGTTCTAAAATGATTCATAAATTTGAGGTAATAACATTCATATTATTTAAAATGTGAAATTTTTTTAAATTATATTTATATTTTTAGGAATACCACTAATTTCAATGAAAATCCTGAAATCGATAAATTTTACATTTTTTATTAATATAAAAATTATTCTTATTGTAGAAAAATTGTATTTTGAGATTTTTTTTCATGGAAATTTAATTTTTTGATATTTTCATTACATTAATCAATAAGTATAAATTTCATTACATGAAATTACTAGTTAATAATGCATTATACAATACACAAATTTTCTCTTTTGTAAAATAGAACACTAAGTTTATCTAGCATTACATAAAACATATATTATAGAATATGTAAGACACAACACAATGTTAAAACAAAACATGACGTACTATTAAAATATTACTATTTAATATGATATTTATAACCTATATATTAGTTAAAAATGAATGAATAAGATTAAACAAATAAGGAAAATAAATGTTTTACACGTGTATATATAATTAATTTCGTGGTGAATGATTAATTAGAAATTGAAATGAAAACTATATAAAATTAAGGGTAATATTTTTCAAAAAAAATATTATTTTTATGTGAAAAAACAAGTTTTATTTCATGAAATTTATAAATAATTATATTTGAATTAGTATAATGAAGATTTTGTATTATATAATAAATTCAATTATTAATAATTATCTTATCTGTTTTTTATTTATGTGATTATTTTAAATCAAATAATATAATTAAAAAAATTATTTTCTGAAAACAGTTTTATAATTTTTTTCTTAATTTTAATAATATTTTTTTTTAAAAACTATTAAAATTTTTTTTGAAGAAATTACAATCTATTGTGAAAAAATCAGGTAATAGTTAATTTATGAATAATTTTTGAGTATTTTCTGATAAGAAATTTTTTTCATTGAATAGTTGAAAATAATGGATTTTATTAAAAAATTTCATTTATTTTGATGAATTTATAACTATTAAATGTTTTAATATATTTTTAAATATAAAATAAGAATAAATGTAATTATATTAATCAAATTAACTTTATTTTAATAATTTTAATAAAGAAATTTTAAATAAAATTTTTTAAAAACTATTGAACATTTTGTAATTAGAAAAAATCCTTCTTATAATATCTGACGGATTAAATTTAAATTAATGTTTTGAAATTATGTGAACATAATAATGAAAAATGGACTATGTATTTATTATCATCATAAATAATAATTTATAATTAGGTGAAAATTATTTTTTACGATAATGAATTATAAAAATAATCAAAATTATTTAACACATTAATGGAAAAAAATTGATTTACAGGTTGTTAAACTAACACGATAAGGATTAAAAATGCCTCCAAACATGTAAAATATCTAGTGGTAGTCTATATTTATAAGTTATCGCATATATTTGTTCAAATGGGCCATCTTGGAGACTTTTGGAATGTGAAAAATGGGGTACACCAATTTCTTTTATCAAATTACTAGCGTGCCACTCACCCACTTATCAAATGCCACCCCATCTCATATACTATTTTCACATCCAAATTTTTTTCTAGGAAATACATTCCCAAATAAGTTAATTATTTCCTGATTATCATCCTAGAATCATTATATCATTCATAATGAAATACAAATATGACGTTTGGTGAAAATGAAGAAGTTTTCCAAAGAAGAGGTAACATCGTGAACAGAGTCCTTTAATTTATTTTATCCAATACCTACATAAATTATTAGAACCCTTTTTTATATAATATTATATAAATATAAGATACACTATGTTGTTATAAAGTGAATTAAATAACCTAAATCCTTATTCTCTTTAATAAATTGGGTTATCAAATCATTATTATTGTGTACGGTTAAATAATGTCCCACAATATGATGTTATCCATTTTTCATTACCACTTCTCATGGAAGGATACACTGATTGATTTATCACTTATATATTATATTTATTATATTATTAATTTTTAATCATTATATCATACATTGCATCTTACCTTCAATTCTATGGGAATATGATAATGTCATTCGTGTATACAATGGACCACTTTCTCACAAAATGATTTAATTTGTGCATGATTTACATAAAAATAAATTAGGATGAATGTAATGAAAATTTATAATAAATTTAAAGTTAAAACTACTCTTTACGGGTAATATATTATATAAATTTTTCTTTTATTCATTCAACAAATTGAAAACAACATTAATTTTTATTTACGACATTCTATATCAATTAACATTGTACTTCATTTTCTGTATCACAATTCTAGGGATCACTATAAATACCTATATATTGAATATATATATTTTCCATGTTGTGGTTAAAATTAGGGATATTATGGAATCATGATCAATTTAATAGTACAAAAACTTAAAGCATACATGAATATAAAAGTAGTTATTACCTAAAATGTATCATTAACTTGTAATTATTAATAACTAAATAATAAACAGTCAAATAGAAATATGATATTTTATTATATAAGTAATAATTTCTATATAATATATTTTTAATAAAAATATATATCTTATAGATGTGTTTGAACTGTGTACCACAGATCTCAATTCTTTTTGTAATATATTTACATATCACTTTTATTTCTGGTGACACATAAGCTATATTCACCGTGTATTTCATTTATGTCTTTTAAATAATGTGAATGAATTAATTTTATGATTTATATACATTGAAAATTTTATATTTACTTGTCTATTTCATGATATACCTTTCATGGTGTTTACAGTGCAAATGATACCATTGTGATAATAGATTTTTATATCAAATCGCCATCTTGGGGACCTAAATTATGTTTAGCACATGTCACCTTCTATTAGATGTATATACTACCCCATTGACATGTTATACAATTAATATATTTATATTCATGATATTCTATGTTTTACATATTTTTATTATTTTAGGGGGATTATGATTCAATGTTATAGAAGTGGTAATGGTTTTATGATTCAATGTTATCATTTATTTGGATTATATATGATTGTGATTATAATGATAAAAATATATTATCTATCTTACAATAAACTCATAAAATTTATTATTATCTAGTTATTTCATGATAATAACATAAATTTTTAGTTCATATTCTCTAATATATGTATATAACGGTTCAAAAGAGTGTTTTTAATAAAAATTTTCATTATTTCAATCTTTGAAGGAAAATAATTTTTCATCCAAAATCAAGTTTTATTGAAATTTCTTAATAATGTTTCTGAATTATCTATATGATTTATTAGAGAAATATTATCCCAAATTATCCTTTCTATAAATTTTTTTGATATGAATCTCTATTTCATTTTTCAAACATTTCGCATTTAGCGTTTACTAAAAATATTAACAAATTATTCATTTTATCATGTATAGATTGGACAATACTTTCTTCATTCATGAAAATATAATATTATTATAGATCCCTATATAAGCTATAAATATTTTTTCAATGGATATTATTTTAGAAATTATTTATTAATTTTTAGTTTAATAAGTTGTTTTAAAAAAATAAGAAATATTTTCTTTAGGAAATGTTTTAAATGTCTTATAATGTTTCCTCTATATGTATCTATGTTTTTTAATGAATATAAATATGATGTTTTTTCTTTTAAATTAATCTTTTTTTTAATTTTTATATAATATATTCCTCTAGAATATATCCATGAAATATTCCAAAATTGTATAATATATAGAATGATATATTTTGATGTTAACCATACTATTTTAAGGATATAATTGACTGATAAAATAATTATTTATTTTCTCAAATTTTAATGGTCATGTTGAATAAATTTTTTTAAACCCGTTTACTTTTCATTTTTTATTTCTTGGTGATTTGTTTTGATGTTTATGAAACCCTTTTTCATATTCAGAGTTTTATGAGATGATATGGTGAATGTTTTTTGATATAGTGGAACACATAAGTAAGATTTTAATGATGATATATGTAGGACCTATATCTCCCTCTAATGAATTCTGTAAATAGTTTTATCTCATATGATATCAATGGGAAAAATATGACAGGCATGGGAAAATAGGGGAAATGGGTTCATCTGAATCCACTATGGGAAATAGGTTAATCTTGATCCAGAATAGGAAACATATAATATGTTTTTCTCTAGTATGATGAAGGTATTATCAGTTTTCATTTAATTCTGGAATTGTTCTATATTTATTATTGTTCAAAATTTTTGTCAAATTATATTTTTGTTATTAATTGTTTTATGGTGATTTATCACACTTATCATAAATGTTTTTTAAAATAATAATGTTTTATTCAACATATAATGTTTAGGATCAATTGTATGTTGGTTGTTAAATTTGTATGTTTTGGTCATGAAAACATGTAATTATGAGAATTTTATGATTTTATATACTCAATGATTTATAACTCTTTTGTTTACCCTTACTAAGAATATAATCTCACCCTTTATAATCATTCCTTTCCTAGGTTGTGAATTAATAAGATTATTCAATATTACATAGAATATTATTATGTGAGAAGATCAATCTGATAGATATGTAGGATCATTCATGAAAGAATATCTTTGTGTTTATATTCTCCAAATATGTTACAATATTATATTATTCATGTGTTTGTCTATAAAATATTCTAATTATTCACAGAAAAACATGTGATATTTATGTATAATTCCATGCATCTCTATAGTTTTTATTGAAGAAAAAATCCATTAATTATAGAATTATATTTTAAAAACTATTGTGATATCCCTAGGGACATGACAATATATATCTCTATGGATAATTAAAGGGATATCTGAAAGGATAAGACTGCAGATAATGTTAAATATGGGAAAAAATACTTGAAATTTTGTGAAGGAAAGTGAAAGGGGGTTCTATGTAGTTACATTACGGACTAGAAAATTCAAGCCAATGTGGCTCTGAAATAGATGAAACATGGGGAAATAACAATGAAATGGAAAATTTTAAAGGAATTTACAATCACTTATGGGATTAAAATGAGCCCTATTGTACACCTTATTTGACAATATTGGGGTATATTCTTCTTAAATTCACAAACCTCTAAAATCCATCATAAAGGATTTCAATATAGACCATGAATGACCACGGTTATTATTAATAAGTCATATATTTAAAATTATATTTCATTATTTACACATTCAATAAATTATTTCTAATGAATATTTCATTCGTCACTATGACTATTTTTTCTAAAACCAATCATCCTTATTCTTATCAATGGGTGGGACATGATGGAACCATAGTAATTCTAAATGTTATGAAAAGAAAAAATAGTTTCCAACATATTAAAATTTTATTTATTGTATTTGGAATAAAAAAAAATTTTATTGTCACACAATATTCTCAGGATAAGATTCATACTAAATATCCAAACATGTAGTGGAGGGAACAATGTTCTACTGACTCTTTCATGAGGAAACATCAACCTTCATTTAGTGGTATCATTGATCCAATTGATATCAATAAATTGATCAATACCAATTAATAAATTCTTTCAATTAATGCATGTTCTTAAAATTAATATTTATTTAAATTTTTTATCATTCGACTAATGGATAAGATCAGTTGTGGAATATTATTATTATTATTATTATAGTATAAGATGAAATTGAGACTATAGAATAGGCATAATATAAAGGGATAATTCATACTATGTAAATATCTCATATTTTATAAAAAATTATGTGTATTAAATTCATTGATCTTGAGAAACATTAAGATGAATGTATTGGTACCTATGAAGCTAAATTTATTGGAATTTCAAGGAATGATTCATGATTAGTCATTAGACAAGATATAAAAATTAATGTATTCATTGGACATAAAAACTTTGTATTTGAAGGAAAATTTTTATAAGATAATTCAGTATCTAACAAAGATTTTTTCTACTCCCGTTTATAATAAAAATTGGTATATGGAAATGCCCATAATTTTCCAAAATTTTAAAAGAATGAATTATTGAGTCTTGTGGAATATCAAATGCAGGAAAAAAATTCCACCCATTTCATTCATTAAAGGTGTGATGAATCATCATATTAATTTATTAAATGGAACTAATATGTTCATTAAATTGGTAATGAAATTTCATATTTCCTATGAATGTGAAATATTGATTAATAGGTGGTGTGTCGAACTGAAGTATAAGGTAACAACAATTAATGTTCCACACACAATCTTGGGATTCAATTGAATGGATTTTTGGAATAATAGGAATCAATTCCTTGATACAATTGAAGATATAGATGACAATAAAAATTCTGTGAAAACATATTTAAAAGTAAATGATTATAAATGACAATTGATGATGATAATATTGATAATTTGGACACACCTACGCTCCCCTACCGAGTTGATGATTTCATTATTAATTTTTTATGAATAAGACATATGAAAATATAAATTTTCATCCTTTATAAAAATGTCAAATTATTATGTCTTTATATAAGGATTTTAGAATATATGAAATCACATTTAATATTCTATAGGTAGATTGGTGAAACCAATCTTCTATTAATATGTTCTCGTATAGGTTATGAGATTATATATGAAGTAAATGCTTAAATATCACACATATGTGTATATGAATCCATGTAAGATTAATATAAGAGTCATGGAAAAATTGGGATTATTAATTTAATGGTGAACCTATATTAATAATCAATCACACTCCTTTTTAGGTTTTATGTGGTTTGAGTTTATCAAGATTACTAATATTTTGGGAGGCATTTATGGGGATACCCATATTTTTTTATATGTTTGGGGAAAAAATTGTTTACTTTGATGTGTATTTAATCTTTTTGGACACTTAAATAAGAGTACTTCTAAACATTAGGGTTTATCATGTCTTTGATGTCAAGGTAATTATGGGTTTTTCTCGATCACCTTATGAGAAAACATACTACATTTCTATATTATAATATTTAACTTTGCATCCACTTTCCAACATATAAATTAAAAAAGTGGTAAGGTTTCATGGATTGCCACATTTAATTTTATATGATTGAGATCAAATGATTTCATTGTTGTCATTGCAATTTCTTCAACAATATTTTGATATAGAGGTGAGTTTCAGCACTGTATATTATCCACCAATATATTTATTATCTGAGAAGAAAATCCAAACCATATAAGATATACTGAAATATTTTCTTATGGATTTCCAATGATGTTCTGATCAACCCCAGACTATTGTTGATTTTTCATTGAATAATTGATTTTAATCAATAATTTATATGGATCCATATGAATCCCGTTATCGAAAGAAGTGTATATCTCACATATACTAAAATGAATTTTTAAAAATAATTCTATTAGGGATAGTGAAAATTTATGGGATGGAAATTAATTTTACCAAAATTTAACAACAATTAAGGAGAAAAAATGTTCAATAAAATGTTATTATTATAATAATTTATGCGATAAATAATTTGATTTTTGTGAGATGAATTTTCTATGAATTTAATTGTGGATAAAATAAATGAAAAACATGCCCAATGTATATTAGTCCCATTGAAATACTTTATTGTATTGAGACATTATATTGTCATTTGGTTTATCCACCAAACCTCTCCAAGGTTCATAATGTGATCTATATACCTATCTTGATGATGTACATACATAATCCTTAACATGTACTGAAGTCAGGGGTCATAAAACTATAGAATGATCTTTCTTATTAGGAAAAATCATTAGGGAATATGGATCATATAGATAATGTGATATGAAACAAGACAACTCATATAGTTAATTTTTTTACAACAAAACCACCAACTTTGGGAATATTTTTATGAACATTAGGCTATAATGACGATAAATTTCCACAGTTATTTCGACCCATGTTATTATTGTCAAAGATGAAATACATTTTATTTTATGTATAATATAAAAATCATATATTTTACTAAATATGTTTTCCAAATAACTTAATCATTTTTGAAATTTTGTGTTCCACAGAACAGAATGTTTATAATGTGTTACAAGAGGGAAATATTTTAGATTGTTTTCCACATAACACTGAGTTTACCTTACGTTATCAATACACAGTGTTTATCTTTCATTCCATACAACACTATTCTCATAAATTGTTACTATAAAAATTTAATTTAAATATGACATGACATACGATTAAAATATTTTAATTTAATATGATTGTTATCATATATTTTGTTAAAATAGAGAGAATGAATATGATTAAATATATTATGAAAATATATTTTTTAACATTTATATATATTGAATTATTTTTTTCTAATTAATTAAAAATTAAAATAAGCATCATTTAAAATTAAATGGAATATTTTTTTAAGAAATTTTTTTTCACACAAATATATTTTATGATAACAAATTAAATAAATATATTTTCTAAATTTTTTTAATTAAATATCTATATTATATAGTTATTAAAATAAGTTTCATTTGACTTATTTTTTCTATAACAAGAGAACAATATATCATATATAACTATAAAAGGTTTGAATTTTGTAATTAGTCGTTTTGTTGTGTAACACCCCAAGCTTCCAGGGTACACTTCCCTTTGAATAATACAGTAGCGTGTGTTGTACGCAACTTCGAGTTCTAACACTTACCCCAACCAATCAAACAAGCCGTTATAAATAGTAATACCCACTTTTTGAAATTTCATAAATTTTACCCTTCAAAATGGTCTTCATTTTTGAATTCGGAATATTGAAATTAGCTTAGGGTGAATTTTTGGTATTTTTCTGAAAACATTAAATTTTTTATGAATAGTGAAAAAACACAGAGTTATATTTTCAAACCGAATTTTTTATTTAAATAATTTTTATTTTATTTAAATTTAATTAATGTCAAACTATAAAAATAAAACCTATATAATTTCAATTCAATTCATTGGATTTAGTTTAGAATAATTTTAGATATATAAAAAGTTTATTGATCTTTTCACTGTCTTTTACCACCTCCTAGGAGAATTTGGAAATTCACATAAAATGTAATTTTACTGCTTCTGTGAGTAGAATTTCTAAAATCTGAGAGACATTGTTAATATCAAGGAGTAAAATTTGGTTCAAGAAGATAAAAATAATTTTTGCTTAATAGTAACTTTTTTACTTTTATTTACCACAGTTAAAAGTAAATATGGTAATTAAGGGTAAAAATGATATTAATATTAACCTAACTCATTCATTAATTCTAATGTAAAAGTGTATCTCAGCTAAAAACATCCTTAGGAATAAAATATTGTCATTTAGTTCCACATGGAGTAGATTAGGACATTTATTATTATTTAATTCAAAGAAGAGATAAAAGAGTTAAAAGAAAAGTTTAATAACTAAAACATTTTTAATATAGGGTTATACATAAGATAAATTAGATTATAAATATTAATTATAAAGCTAAAAATATTTCCAGCATAATTGTATTTTATTTATAATTTTTAGACATTAAATAATTTAATTTATTTATGACACAATGGTGATGCAGTAATTACCTAATTAATGAAATATTAAAATAATTGATAATATAAATATCAAAATAAATGTAATATGAGACTTTTTATGAATTACTATAATTTTATTGGTTAATATGACATATTATGATTGGTTATATAAATATTATTCAAAGTAATAATGTTGTTATGAAATTATCATAAACAAAATACCCAATAGTGTCAAAATTGACATAAAAGAGTTTTTAAAAAAAATATTATATTATTAATTGATATTCTATTCCTAAAAATATATGGTTCAGCCAAAGGACATATATCATGACAGGTTTATCATTAATAGACCACTTTGGGGTTGCTTGGATGTATATAGTAAGATTATTAACTATATAATATAAAAATACAAAGTGACATGGTAAATGTCCTACTAATTAACTAAGAGATAAAACTAAACGATAAGGTTAATATAGTGACCCAAACCTGTATAAAATCTATTGGTTGAAAGTATTTAGACCCATACCAAATTATACTTTGAATAATCCACTTTGGAGCCTTTATAAATCGAATATGAATTTATTATAAATTAATACTTTTATTTTTTTCCTAAAGAGCCCCTTCTCGCCCTTATAAAAGGACACCACATCTAACCAATTATTTACACATTCAAAGCCTTTTGGTTCGGCCAAAACCTGCCCAAATATTCTATAAACATCCCTTAATTCGACCTAAAGGCTTTAGTTTTATCAGAAACCAACCAAAGGAGCCCTTTTGATCAAATGAAAATAAAGTACCCGATTAAGATGTAATGTTTTGACCACCCTCTTTCAAGTTCCTTTCATCTTCAACTTCTTATTTCTTTGTTATTACCATTCTAAAATAATAACTCCAGTATATTATATATGATGTGATGTTATTATAAATATGGTACAACCATATTGAGTATTCTATCAATCCTTTGAATGGCATGTCACCATACGTGCGTACGTACAGCTTACCATCTCCATGTCGTGGAGTAATTTTTATTCAATACATTATTATTTTTATGGGTATAATAATGATGTGAAATTCATGTAAATAATAAATATAACATGATAATTATTCTTTATATACGATATTCCATCCAATTATATGTTATTTTAATATCAAAAGAATGATATTGTTGCTCGGGCGTATGTACAGATTACCATTTCCACGAACGCAATGAGATTCATTCCCCATCGATTCCATTCAAGACTAAATTTCATTATATGAGTAAAAATAAAATTTAGAGACATGATATCATTCTATATATGAATAAGATACAACTTACCCATAATAAACACTGCTTACGTAACAAAACATATAAAAGAAAATGAGTTTGTTAACACCGAAAACAATGATAATACTAAGATATTATTAACAAATCAATTTTAAAAGATCATATATGATATCATAATAATGTATATGATTCTTTTATAATATAATAACAATTTTTTCACCGTTATACAGGAGTTTAACCTACCCTAAACCAAGGAAAAGTACAAGGTAAGGGTTTATTTCACAATCTCTTCACTATCTGAGGTTGTTTATACATAATTATCTACTGGGACCTCTTTATCATCCACATCCATGTTTCTTAAAAATGTATTTCAAATAATTCTTACCATTTTAAAGACAATGGATTAAAGAAATTTATACCCTTTTTGACTTTTTATAATAATTTTATAAAGGAATCTTTCAGTCGTTTTACAAATAAGTTCCTTTTTAACTTTTTCGTCAAAATTAAGGTAAGAATGTCTTTTTTAACATATACGGCAGGTGCAGCTGTTTTCCACCGTTATAAAATCGTCGAAGCTTCCCTTACAATCTTATAAGAATATTTTCAAAGTAAATTTTTTATTTTATAATTATGTGACTTTTAAATTATTTAAGAAAAGATATATTTCTCTCAAATAGTTTTGATATCATCAATGTCAACATCCTTTGATAGATTTTATGATTATTTGAAGTTGATTTATTATGGTAAAAAACATCCAAATTTTATTGAATGTATTTTGATATGTTTTAATATGGATGTGTTATTTTTATACCATTGATTGTTTATGGGGAAAGTATTTACATTTCGTATGCTTGTTTTAATACGAATTTTTAGGTTATGTTTAAACATGTTCACATGAGAAATGCATTGGTGTTAGTAATTGATGGGTGGAGCCCACTATATCACCTTGATGCATCAGAAGGTCTCATGAGACAAACTAGTGTCTTGGCATAAGGCCTTTAAAAAATCTTATTTGTAGTCTTGGCACGAGGTCTTGGATACGTGGTTATGATAGTCTAGCATTATGCATTCCTTCATTAGGAAAGTTGTTATTGATATTACATGTGATTATTCAACAAGTAGAATATCCATGTGACTAATTAAATTGAAGTATTTCATTTTATCTTTGCCATATTATGCTGCAGTTTATGTTTAAAAGGCTTTTTTTAGTTATACATTGCCGTAAATGTTTATGCTTATTTATGAATGTTTCTGTTATATTGTTATCCTTACTGGGCATTTATGCTCCGCACTTTCAATGTATTATTTTTTCCGGGATGTGAAGAAGTATTTTATGAATTACCTACAGGGATAGTATAATGGGATATGAGTGTGGATACAAGATGTTGTTTTAGTTTTCACTTTATGATGTAATTTAATCTTTATGAATGTATGTAGTTATTCCAAGGCTACTAAACTAATTGGTCTTTCGCGATTTGATAATTCTTGTGATCAGGACATTGTTATGTATTAATGCATCGACTCTCTGTAACTGGGTATGGGGTGTTACAGTTGGTATCAACGGTTTTTTAGTACAATCCTTGGAATCTAGATTTATATAAACTCTGATTAGAGCACATAGCCCTAAGATAGACTTTGAGGATTAGTATATAAGAACATCCTAGAATTTTGGTATTGTAGAGATTTTGTGAGTTTTCCAAATAATACATCCCTGTCTGGATACGAGTAGGTAGCGGCAACTCTGGCATAGATTTACCTAGAGGGAAAAACCCAAAAACACCACTTTGAGCTAGACTCGAACGGGAACTAGTGCACGACAACTGGTCTTGCTGCACTCTTGGATAAGACACTCCCAGGGGATATGATTAGGATGATTCTCATTTTCATTACAAACCATTATGAAGGGTTTATGAGTAAATTCTTCCTCAAAGAAAACATTTTTATGATTATGGATTATATCCATAAATAGTCCAATTTATGTTAAGTGTTTTACAAGTATGGAATTATGTATTTTGATTCATAAACTGATCTAGTTTATGCCATTGTTTAGAAATGGTGCCTAGTGGAAGGAATAAAAACCATATCAATGCACTAACTCCATGTAGGTATTTCCCTCCTGCTCAAGATAATTACAGTGGAGATAGTGTTACAACTAGTTCTGATCAGCTAATCACCAGACTGCGACAACTCACTCGGGTTATGAATAACAACCTTACCCATATAGAGCACCCTGATCCGTAGCATGGAGGATCAATGTTAGACCATTTCATGAAGAAAAAACACCAACATTCAATGGGTGTAAAAATCCCTTAGTAGCTGAGAAATGGATAAGTTCCCTAAAGAAAATATTTCACGCGTTGGGGAGTAGTGAAAGGGAAAAAGTTATCATGGCAGTTTATCGCCCTATTGGAGATGCTAATCAATTGTGGTCATTAATTGAAAACAGAAAGGAAGATGATGAAGTATCAAATATGGAATGGAGTGGGTTGAAATATCATTTTGTAGAAAAATACTTTCCTCATGACCATCGAGCTGATATGGAATGTCAATTTCTGAGTCTGAGGAAAATGAAGGATGAGAATGTCGAAAGTATGAGGCAAACATTACAAGGATAGAAAGGTACACTAGAGATTATATACTTACCCCAATAAGTAAGATTAATCGTTTATTTGATGGGTGAAAACCATTTCTTCATCAAGAATTAATCTTTCAATCCTTCTCATTGTACGAAGATATTGTCTCATGTGCTATCAAGACAGAAAAATAATTCTACAAGTCTTATGACTTTAAAGTAAGGCAAGAGAAGAATAGATCTCCTAATCGATCTGGGAATGGAAATAAGGGGAATAAAGGAAAATTTGAATATATATCCTGTAGTAAATGTGTAAATAAACACCCCGGTACTTTCTTGAAGGGAATGGTTGTCTGTTACAAGTATGGTGAAAAATGCCACCAGGCTCGTGATTTAAAAGGGAAGAAAGAAGCTACCGATGTTCAGTGCTATAATTGCAGGTATATGGGACATTATGAAAATGAAGTCCTAAGATTTAGGATAACTTACCTCATAAAAGGCCTTGGGACATGGCCAAGTTTATGCTATTACTACTACTGAGGTAGAAGCTCCGAAAGACGTGGTGACAGATAATTTAATGGTATCCTTATGTTTAGAAAATGATTTATTTGATTTTGGATCATCACATTGTTTAATATCTTCCCAGTTTGATAATAAAATTTTATATTTCCAAATTGATTTAACGAGGTAGTTGTCAGCAAAACCCCTAAGGGAAGTATCATTACTACAAAGTTCACTAGATCCGTTCCCATTTGGACTTATAAATTCTTTTTATTTGCTGACCTCATCGTCAAAACCCTGAATGAATTTGACATAATCCTCAGTATGGATTGTCATTTAGACCATGATGTGAAAATTTATTATAAGAAGGAGGAGGTTACGTTTTTTGATGATGTTGATAAGTAACACCTTATCTTTAGAGCTGAATCTTCACCACCTGATTCTTATCTAGATCCACCTCCAGTAGCTCAACTAAATTGCATTATCAGGGAAAAAGAGAATGAAATAACTATGGGTGATGAAAGTAATGTTCAAATAAATGATACCTATTGTGAGGGAATATGTTGATGTGTTTTCAGAAGATTTACCTGGACATCATCCCGAACGAGAAGTTGAGTTTTCCATTGATTTAATTCCTGGTTCAATGCCCATATCGAAGACCCCATATATAATGGCCACTATGAAATTAGTTGAACTAAAGAAACAGCTAGAGTAATTGAATAATAAGGGATTTATTTTCCCTAGTGTTTCTCCATGGGGAGCCCGTGTCCATTTTGTTAAGAAGAAAGATGGATTTATGAGGTTATGTATCGACTACAGGGAAATAAATGATATAATAATAAAGAACAAGTATCCCCTACCTTACATTGATGATTTATTTGACCAACTGCATGGAGCTCAATACTTTTCAAATATTGAACTTTGATTTGGATACCATCAGTTGTGTGTGAAGAAGGACGACATTCCAAAGAGATCATTTTGAACCATGTACGAGCATTTTTTATTTACAGTAATGCCTATTGGATTGCCTAATGCACCCTCTGTATTCATAGATCTAATGAAAAGTGTTTTCAAGGAATACCTCGATGATTTTGTAGTGGTATTTATTGATGATATCTTGGTATACTCCAAAATCTACAAATATCATGAAAATCACTTGCGCGTTATCTTGAAGACTCTTAGAAGACATGAATTATATAGGATGTTTAGAAAGTGTGAATTCTTGCTTTAAGAGATATCATTTCTTGGCCATATTGTCTCCAATGATGGAATCTCTGTTGATCCTTCTAAGACAATAGCAATCCAAGAATGGCCAACACCAACAATTATAACCTAGGTACACTGTTTTATTGGTTTAGTAGGTTATTATCGACGTTTCGTCCAGAATTTTTCCTGATTGGCTAACCCATTAATGAAGCTCACATGTAAAGGGGTTAAATATGTTTGGACAAAAGAGTGTGAAAAATGTTTCAAAGAACTGAATAAAATACTAGTCAATGCACCTATATTGACTCTACCATCAAGAAATGATGGGTTCACTATTTATATTGATGCATCGAAGAAAGGAATTGGTTGTGTCCTTATGCAGAATGATAGAGTTATTGCCTATGCATCACGACAACTGAAAATTCATGAGAAAAAATATCCTACTCATGATCTTGAGTTTGCTACTGTAATATTTTCTTTGATGATATAGAGACACTATCTCTATGGTGAAAATTTTGACATTTATACTGATCACAAGAGTTTGAGGTATATTTTCTCACCGAAAGAACTCATCATGAGGCAAAGGAGATGGCTTGAACAACTCAAAGACTATGATTTCACTATACACTACCACTCGAGGAAGACAAATAAGGTGACAGATGCTTTGAGTAGAAAATATCATGGAGTCTTGAACAAGATTAGAATTGAGAGGGATCCTATTTTCATGGATCTAGTAAAGTTGAATATGGGAATAACCATGGAAGGTGAAACATAAATGCTTTTTCAAATGGTTTCCAAACCATATTTACTAGAAAGGATAAAGAGTTCTCAGGCCGATGATGAAGAGCTTAAAAAGAAGATTAAAGCCATGAATGATGGGAGATTGAGTGACTTTGTGTATGAAGATATAATCTTGATATTTGGGAAGAGACTTTGTGTTCCCAATATACCTGATCTAAAAAGGGAATTGTTGGACAGTGCTCATAGTTCCAATTTCTCAATACACCATGGGAGAACCAAAATATATAGTGATTTGAAGGAGAATTTTTTGTGGGACAACATGAAGAGGGAGATTACTGATTTTGTGTCAAGATGTATGGTTTTTCAACAAGTGAAAGCAGGAAGGAAATATCCTAGAGGCATCATGAATCCTCTTCCCATACCTTAGTGGAAATGGGATAATATCACAATTGACTTTGTCATTGGACTACCAAGGACTCTTGGAAGGAATGATGAAATATGGTTCATTGTTGATCTTCTTACCAAATCATCACATTTTCATGCTATAAGAGAATATCTACCACTTAAACGTCTAGAAAGACTATATATTAATTAATTTTTGAGACTTCATGGAGTACCCCTATCGATTGTTTCTGATCGTGATACATGTTTTACTTCATGATTCTGGAAGATTCTTTAGAAGGACATGGATACTGAACTTCGTTTTAGCACTGCCTACCACCCTCAAACAGATAGACAATCAGAATTGACTTTTCAAAACTTAGAAGACATGTTGAGATCTTGATCACTTGACATTCCGGGTATGGGGGATCAATATTTACCTGTGGTATAATTTTCCTATAATAATAGCTTCTATTCGAGTATTCTTATGGAACCATATGAAGCATTATACGAAAAGTGATGTCGCACACCAACCATTTGGGATGATGTTGGTGAAAGAAAACTTGTAGACCCAGAACTGGTGGAGGAAAATATAGAGAAGTTGGAGGTAATCCAAAACCACATCAATGCAGCTCAAAGTAGGTAGAAGAGATATGCTGACAATTGATGGATGGATTTGTAATTACAGGTAGGAGATCATGTTTTCTTGAAGGTATCTCCATGGAAGGGAGTTATATGTTTCAGTAATAAAGATAAATTGAGTCCTAGGTACATCCGACCATTCGAAATTCGAGAACGAATTTGTGTTGTAGCTTACTACTTGGCAATGCCGCCAAATCTCTCCCAAGTTCATGATGTGTTCCACGTATCACTATTGAGAAAATACATGCCTAAACCAATGCATGTACTCACCTATGAGGAATTAGAACTAGAAACTGATATGTCTTCTTGTGAATATCCCATTAGTATTCTTGATACAAGAGAAAAAGTGGTGAGAAACTGGACGACTCGTCTGGTAAAAGTTCTATGGAGAGACCATAAGATGGAAGAGGCAACGTGGTATCCCGAGGATCTTATGATGATGAACCACCCAAGTCTTTTCTTGCAGTAGTATTCAAGAAATTTTGAGGATGAAATTATTTGATGGAGGGAAGAATGTTTCACCCCATTCTTCCACGGTATTCTTCCCTTTGAATAATACACTAGAGTGTGTTGTACGCAATTTAGAGTTCTAACAAACACCTCAACCAATCAAACTAGCCGTTATGAATAGTAATGCCCACTTTTTTAAATTTGATAAATTTTATCTTTCAAAATGGACTTCATTTTTAGATTCGGAATATCGAAATTATCTTAGGGAATGTTTTTGTTATTTTTTTGAAAACATTAAATTTTTGATGAATAGTGAAAAAACACAGAGTTATAGTTTAAAACTGAATTTTTTATTTAAATAATTATATATTTTATTTAGATTTAATTAAGGTCAAAATAGATAAATAATACCTATATAATTTCAATGTTATTCATTAGATTTATTTTAGAATAATTTTAGATATATAAAAATTTTATTTAACTTTTCACCGCCTTTTACCCACCTCATAGGAAAATTTGGAAATTCACATAAAACATAATTTTACTGCTTCTGTGAGTGGAATTTAAAAAATTTGAGAGACACAGTTAATATCAAGGAGTAAAATTTAGATCAATAAGATAAAAATTATTTTTGTTGAATAGTAACTTTTTACTTTTATTTGCCATGATTAAAAGTAAATATGGTAATTAAGGTTAAAAATTATATTAATATTATCTTAACACATGTCCTAATTCTATTGAGCATGTTTATATTGACCAAAAACATATTTAGGAATAAAATATTATCATTTAGGTCCACTTGGATTAGATTAGGATAATTATTATTATTTAATTCAAAGAAGAGTTAAAAGATTTAAAATCAATGTTTAATAACAAAAATATTTTTAATATAGTGTTATACATAAGATAAATTCGATTATAAATATTCATTAAAAAGATCAAAATATTTCCTATATAATGGAATTTTGTTTATAATTTTTAGACATTATATAATTAAATTTATTTATGACACAATGGTGATGCATTAATTACCTAATTAATAAAATATTAAACTAATTGATATTATAAATATCCAAATAAATGTAATTTGATACTTTTTATGAATTACACTAATATTCTAGGTTAATATGACATATTAGTATTGGTTATATAAATTTTATTCAAATTAATAATTAAGTAATGAAATTATCAAAAGCAAAATTCCCAATAGTGTCAAAATTGACACTAAAGTGTTTTTAAAACAAATATTATATTATTAATTGATATTCTATTCTTAAAAATCTAAGGTTCGGACAAAGGACTTATATTATGATATGTGTATCCTTAATGGACCACTTGGGGGTCTCTTGGATGTATGTAGTATGTTTATTAACTATATAATATAAAAATACAAATTGACATGGTAAATGTCAAACTAATTAACTAAGAGTTTAAACTAAAAGATAAGTTTTATATAGTGACCCAAACCTGTATAAAATCTGTTGGTTGAATGTATTTCAACCCATCCCCACTTTATTCTTTGGTGATTTTATAATCCAAATATGAATTTATTATAAATTAATACTTTAAGTTTTTTGTAAAGAGCCCCTCCTCCCCCTAATAAAAGGACACCACTTCTAACCAATTCATTACATCTTCAATGCCTTTTGGCTCTTCCAAACACTGAAAAATATTCTCTAAACTTCCCTCACTTCGACCTAGACGCCATAGTTTGATCAGAATGATATCCTATGGAACCCTTTTGATCAAATCAAAAGGAAGAACCTGATTAAGAGGTAATGTTTCACCACCCTCTTTCAAGTTCCTTTCTTCTTCAAATTCTTCTTTATTTTTTACTCCCATAATAAAATAATAACTCCAGTATCACCTATATACTATTATTTTATTATAAATATTGTACAACCATATTCACTATTCTATCCATCCTTTGAATGACATGTCACCATACGTGCGTACGTACGGCTTACCGTCTCCACGTCGTGGTGTAATTGTTATTCAATACATTATTATTTGGATGGGTATAATAATGAATTGAAATTCATGTAAATAATAAATATAACATTATAATTATTCTGCATATATGATATACCATCCAATTATATATAATTCTAATATCAAAAGAATGATATTGTCGCTCGTGTGTACGTACAAATTACAGTTACCACGAACGTGATAAGATTCATTACTCATCGAATCCATTCAAGACTAAATTTCATTTGATGATTAAAAATATATTTTACAGACATGATATCATTCTGAATATGAATAAGATACAAACTATCCATAACAAACACGACTTACATAAAAAACATAAAAAATAAAACGAGTAAGTTAACACCTGAAATGATGATAATACTAAGATATTATTAACAAATCAATATTGAAAGATCATATATGGTATCATATTAATGTATATGATTTTTGTATTATTTTATAACAATTATTTCACCATTATAAAATATTTCAACCTACCCTCAACCAACGAAAAGTACAAGGTAAGGGTTTATTTCACAATCTCTTCATTATCCGAGGTTGTTTATATGTAATTATCTACTGGGACCTCATTATCATCCACATCCATGTTTCATAAAAATGTATTTCAAATCATTCATACTATTTTACAGACTGTGGTTTAAAGTCAATTATACCCTTTTTTAATTTTTATAAGAATTTAATAAAGGAATCTTTCAGTTGTTTTCCAAACAAGGTCCTTTTTAACCTTTTCGACAAAATTAAGGTAAGAATGTATTTTCTAACTTATACGACGGGTGCGACTAATTTCCGCTATTATAAAATCATCGAATCTTCCCTTACAATATTATAAGACTTTTTTCAAAGTAATTGTTTTATTCTATAATTATGTGGCTTTTAAATGATTTAAAAAAGAGATATTTCTCTCAAATAGTTTTGATTTCATCTATGTCAGCATCTTTTTATGGATTTTATGCTTATTTAATGTTGATTTATTATGATACAAAACATCCATATTGTATTGAAGGTTTTGTGATATGTTTGACTATGGATGTCTTATTTTTATACCATTCATGGTTTATAGAGAAATTATTGGCATTTCATATGCCAGCTTTAATACGAATGTTTATGTTATGATTAAACCTGTTCATATGAGGAATGCATTGGACTTAGTAAGTGACGGGTGGATCCCATTGTAGCTCCTCGATGCATCGGTAGGTCTCATGAGACAAACTATTGTCTTGGCACATGGTCATGAAAAAATCTTATTTGTAGTCTTGGGACAAGGCCTTGGCTATGTGGTTATGATAGTATGAAATTATGAATTCCTTCATTATGAAAGTGGTTATTGATATTTCATGTGATTATTCGACTAGTAGAATATCCATGTAAATAAGTAAATGGAATTATTTCATTTTATCTTTTTCATATTATGTTGAAGTTCATGTTTAAAAGGCTTTTATTTTAGTTATATATTACCTTAAATGTTTATTCTTATTTATGAAAGTTTCCGCAATATTGTTATCCTTACTGGGCATTTGAGCTCACCCCTTTCAATGTTTTATTTTTCCCAGGATGTGAATAAGTATTTTATGAATGACCTGCAGGGATAGTATAAGGGGATATAAGTTTGGAGACAAAATGTTGTTGTAGTTTTCACTTTATGATTTAATGTAAACTTTATGAATGTATCTAGTTATTATGAGGGTATTAAACTAATCAGTCTTTCGTGAATTGATATATCTTGTGATCATTCCAATGTTATGTAATAATGCACTGAACCAGGGTAACAGGGGTCAGGGAGTTACATGTTGAGTTTTTCACAGTAATGTTTTAAAAAAAATTGTTAACATAATTAAATGAATTTTAAAATATTAAAATATTTTTGTAAAAAATAATTTGAAAATTATCTTAGCATTAAAATATTTATAATTTTTTAAGAGGATATATTTCTTGATAACTAGTCAAAAATATTGGTTTTTATTACGAATTATCATTTCTTCTAAATAATTTTAAACATCAAATTTTTATAATATTATTATAACGGTAAAATCAGATAAATTTTATATCATTGATTCAAATTTATGTAACTAGAAAGAATTGAATATTGAATGTTTATATAAAATAATTTTTAATATTTTTTTCATTTTCCCTTTAGAAAAGGACATTCTCATTTTATATGTGTTTTAGATTATTTTTCTCAAAATATAAATTGAATTTTGAAAAATAGATTATATTTTTGAAATTATCGTAATTTTTATAATCAAATATGTTAATTATAATTTTTTAAATAATTAATAATAGAAATATTAAAAAAAATTCACCACATGTATAATAAAAATGGGTATATCAAGGAGTTCATCTAAAATTTCAAGGGATAAAAATGACCCAAAACATGTAAAAACATATTTGCATGGCCATATATACACATTTGCGCATATGGTGTATATAATGGATAATTTTGGAGCAATTTGGAATGTGAGAAATGAAGTTACATATTTTTTATTTTCCAAATATAAAAGTGTTCCGCATGCCTCACTTATAAAAGGACACCACTTCTCATCTTCCCTTAAAAAATTGAAAACCCATTAGATTAGAAAAGATATTAAAAGAAAAACTAATTTAATTCCATCCTCTAATAATGAAAAAGTTTTTTTAATAAATTTAACCAAAAAATCGTATTTCTGAAAACCAAAAAAAGATATACAAAGTCGATGTAATGTCCCTAACTGAGAATTTTATTTTCTTTCTACCTCTCCCTCATTCAATCATAATTAAAACGTTATTGTAAAATAACCAAAATATATTTCAAATACTTATATGTTAATATTATAATGAAATATCCTAAATTCATCTTCAGTTTCAACAAAAGAGTTACGAAATCATCAGTTGTATTTACAAAATACTATCTCTATGTGAACCGATTATATTTTTTCCAACACCACATCTCACACAAGGGAATAATAATTTATTTATTAATCATATATATATATATATATATGTGAAATTTATGATATTATTATTCTTCATCAATTAGATTCCACATGTTTCTTCTCACACACTATAGAATGGGAATACACTAATGTCATTAATTTGAACAAAAAAGAACCTCCTATTGAATATATTTGTTTTGTAAATGATTCACATAGAAGTTAAAAAGGGTGGGTATAATAATAATTTTTTAAATAAATGAAATAAAAATACTTTTAAAGGTACTTATATTATATACCATTATTTATTTCATTCCATTGGGAATATTGAAATAATGTTCAGCCACATGTATGGACTAACATATCCATGAAAACTGGATTTAATTTTCAATATTTAAATTTTAAAGATAAATATAAATAAATATATACTATATATATATATATTATATTTACATAATTTTTAATAATATTGATGTTATCTTATAGTGATCATAGTAAAAGCTGATGAAATAAAAAATCAAAACATACTTCAAAACAAAGTATTATTTTCCTAAATCATAAAATTCTCAATGATTTGGGAATAAACTACTATAGAAATGACATTATTAAATCAGATATTTTATTATATATTTAATTATGGTTATATAATATAATTATTATAATTTTATATTTAATATGCCATAGGATCATACATGTATGAATGAAGATTATAGTTACAGCAAGATATTTCTATCTCACTTCTATTTTCTATGAGACACAATCCATATACACCACATGTTCCTATTATGAGGTTTATATAATACACATGAATGTATTTTATGACTATAATACAGAAAATTATATTTTTTTACATATCCATTTTAATGTCTCTCTTTTGTAGGGTTTATGATTCAAAATTTCTTCAAGTGGTAATGTATTTTTTTCTCAAATTTCTTTCTTGGGAACCTATATTCTGTTATGTACTTATCTTATTTTATGAGATACATGTAATTAAAATTTGATAAGTTATATCATGAATCCACTTATTTTTATTTTATTATAAATTACATTTAATATTAATCATTAATGGGGCTTTTGATTCAATTTTCCAATGTGGTATTGGTTTTATGAAAAAAATCATTTTTTATTAGGATTGTTTATGATTTTACTTCTAGTGATAAATTAATATAAATTGTCTTTCAATAAGATAATGTTTTTTTAATTGTATAAATTTTTATAATACATTTTTTAGCTTCATTTTTCCCTTCGTTAATTACATAATATTTCAAAATAGTTTTTTGAGAAATATCATCTTTGTTCCTCTCTTTAGCTAAAAATTACATTTCCTCCAAAATCATGTCATTAGAAAATGCATTTAATTTTTTTTAAATCAAAAATAATATTTATTAAATAAATTTTTTCACATTTTTTATATTTTTATAAATTTATATGAATGTGATATTCTTCTTGTTTTCTAAAAAGTTATCCTTTGGGTTTTACTAAAAATGTTAAAGGAATCACTTTTTTAACAAGTACAACATGACCAATATTTTCCGATGAGATTATACATTACTTATTTAAATATTAATTTATATATTATGAGGTTTTTTGAAATGATAATAACATTTTAGTTTTTTATAAATATTCAAATTTAAAAATATTTTTAGTAATCAAATGTATATTTTACACTAGAAATGATATAAATTATTTGTAAATTATCATATATATTTTTTCATGTATATTTATAATGAATATTATTTTGAAAATTATTTATCTTTTGAAATGTTTTTTAAATATTAGAATGAATATATTCCTTATGAAAAATTCCAACAGACATTTCAAAGTCCATTTCCATTTAATATGAAATTATTTTGATGTTACTTATTCTTTAATTGGGATATGATTTAATGATACAATCCTTATTATTTCTTTGTATATTCATTGTTTAGGAAAATGAAAATTTTGTGAGGATTATTAATTTTTCATTAGTGATGATATAATGAATTGGTGAAATGATTATGAAACCAATTTTCCATACTATTTTATAATTCAATCATTTTATGAATTTTTTATGATATTATGGAATAAATTATTATGGTTTTAATTATGATATGGGTGGGACCTATATATCAATATTTTTAATTTTTAAAGTAATTCAATTTGATGAAATTTAAAAGTTGAATAAGTTGATGATCTCAATCCAATATGGGATACTAGTTCTTTATAATCCACAATGGGAAGCATGGGTGTCCTCATAAGTAATGGAGAATTGGTCTGAAGTTTACTAATTTGATGGTCAAGGTATTTTACCAGGGTATATGAAATGGATTTTCTATATATTTTGATTTTACTAACTTTTCATAAATTATAATATTGTTAATGGTTTATTTATAATTATTTCTTACTCTTATGGGCCATATTTTTTATATGTTAGTGTTATATACGCTAACTCAAGTGTATGATTTATGAAATGTTGGGTATGAACATATTATTTCATATACTTGAACACATTACCTTATTATTATCTTATTATTTTCAATAAATATAGAATGATATCTCATATGTTTATCCTTGTTAATCATCTGATCTCACCCTTTATTATGATTCCTTTCATCGGATATGATGAATGTTTTAGGTAGGTTATTCCAAAGAGGACTATTTCAGAACATCATTTAAAGAGATTTTTTAAAATTTCCAATTAAATAATAATATTTTATTTTTATTCTCCAATACATTATAATATTATGTTAATTGGGAATTTTTTTTATATATATTATATACTTATCTAAAAAATGAGTTATTTATGTATAAAATCACGGATCACAATAGATATAGAATTTATTTACATGAATAAATATAATTAATTAACTTATATTTTATATTAGAATGTATATATATAATCTATTATTTAGTCAGTATTAAATAGTAAATAATATTAATAATTTATCATTTTTAAAATTTCAACTTTCAACTACAAAATCTGTTGCGCTCATTATCTATTTTCATTTAAATGTTCAAATTATTATATTTAGAAATAAATTTGGATTAAATAGATGTTTATTTTGGTGTATGAACACCATAAATATTTGTATGTGATATTTTATATGTTTAATGAAACATTAAATCACATAGTATAAAAATATTTTACTAGTTTAAATGTAAAATAGATAAATATGAAAAACAATATTTACAAAAAATACTATTAAATGTTTATAAAATTTATAGAAATATAGTTTTATTGTATTATCAAACCAATGTCACCAAAAAAGATATATTTTAAAATATTCAGAGACATTTACCTTGTAATATTTTAATTTAATTTATAAAATATAAATGGTGATTGCAATTGTGTCTTTTTCCTCCCCCATATAAAGTGGTCAAATACTCCATTCAGATGCACACCTCCGACTAAAAATATCATTCATAATATTGAAATATTTCATATTCATAAATTCATTTAAATGAAATTATTGACCCAGGAAATTAAAATTATTACATGTACTTGAAATCTATGGCCTTCACCAAATGGATATTTAATGTATCACCATTAGAATCACATCTTCCAGGATGTTTATTTTTTTTATTCCATTATTTACAATGAATAACTATAGTATAATGATAAAAACAAAATAATAATTGTCTTTATATTTTATTACTATAATTAGAAAATAATTATATACCCTCTTCCATCTATCATGAAAGACATGATACATCATTTTTGTGTCTATGTAGATTACCTCCTTAATGAATAGATGCATTCAATATTTCATCGACACCACACATGGATTGTATTGATGTCAATATTTCTGTATAGGAATTATTTTTAATTATAATTATCTTTAATAAAATATCATTTCCTATCCTCCATTACCATTTCATTTGTTGAGTATTTCAATCATTAATTACTTATTTTGTGGATTATTATGTCCATGGATAATAATTTTTCATTATCATTCATTTCAAAACATGGATTGTTTTATTTTATAATGTATGAGTATACATGATATATATAAGAAGGAAATATATCTTTATAATGGGGTTTTTGAAAAAATTAGCATTGTTTTGTTATTCATTAGTATGTGAATATAACCTAAAACATGTCATTACCATTATAATTTTCATGAAACGAGACTCACAGTACCATGTAATGTTATTATAAAATTATTAGTATTTGTAAAATATATATTGAAATTCCTATAATTGTATATATTTGATGATATTTATGTTAATAATGATGATAGACTGCTATTTTAATTATATGATTCATGATTCATACATTATTTAAATGTTATTATGTGATTAATTTTACATATTGTTTCTGGTATCATGTGATTCAATTTATGTGGCTATTTTTTTATGAATTTTATTTCTATATTGGTTGTTTCTAATAATTCAATTAATTATAATAGTATATACTATGAAACACATTTATTTTTAATGTTTCATCAGGTGATGCTTGGTAAGAATCAGGATACCCATTTTCTTAATATGGGTTTTTGTATGATGTGATGATTCCATTCATGTGGCACATAAATGAACATATTATGAGAAGATTGTGACCTATATAACACTCTAATTCATTGGGTAATGGATAATATCTAATGATGTTGAAATTATAGGTGGATAGTTTAACATATAGATAAGATCAAAATTGGTGGGTGATATAGATTTTAACACCACAAATAGATTTACAAGTGAACATTTTATCTCATCTCTATGTTCGCAATGATAATAAATCACATGTTTATAATTGTTCCATATTCCATACCATTTTCATGGATCATTTTAAATTTATCATTTTTCTATTTCCTCGTTCCACGGTTAATGTTTTATAGTTTGACATGTTATATCCATCTTTCATGTTTCTGGTTCACAATTACTAATTTATATTCATTTAAATAATATATTTAGTGTTATTAGTGATTTCAAAATCTTTTTGTTAAAAGAACTATGAAAATTGTAATATTATTCCATAATTATAATTACAGTTCACCCCATTATTTATTTTCCCTTCCCCAAGATTTATATATTAATATATAGAAAGGAATTTCTATAAGTAAATATAGATCATTGAGAAATGTTCACAACATGGGAAATAATAATATTTTTTTGTAGGCTTCAAGAAATGAACATTTTATTTCACGTTGTTAAACATATTTGTTGATGTAATAAATAAACAATTTTTTAATGTATTAATTATGTATATCTAACAACATTCATATTAGTTATTATCATATGAGTGTTTTGATATTATAGGGATTATAAGAATTTTTTTTTCAAAACATAAATTCATGATTATGATAACAATTTAATATTTTTCTATTCTATTGATTATGTATGGTTTTTAGTAATAATAACCTTTTTGGTACTATAAGAGGACTATGTTATGGAAAAAAATCATCTCCAGATAATAACCCCAAAATTGATTGTTCAATTATCTCCAATTTATCATTATGGTGAATAGTCAATCTAAACTTACTGTACGATAAGTTTAACACATGAAAGGGATATTCTATGGTTAAATAAAATTTACCTTGTTTACAATTATGATGAATTTTAATCATATTTATTCGCATATTTGCATGAACCATTTTGGAGAAATAAACATGGATAAAATATATATAATATTTTTTATGATTACATGATTAGTAACCAAAACATAGAGACACCTAGCCTCATAAAATATTCTTTATATGATAGTGGCCTACATCAAGTAGTGAGGGTATAAGATAGTATAGTGGGGGGGGGGCTATACCATCATGATTTGATTGTCATATAGTGATAACAACATAAATAATAGCAAGTGAAATAAAATATGATAATGGAGTAATTCCAATGTAAATATATACAAAATTAAATCATATAGATAAATACTAATTTCAAATAACAACCAGGATAATATAAAAAAGATGAATTCGTGACATTATAATAATTAGAATAATATAAGGGGAATGAGGTAGTTGAAATACAAATTATATTCTATAAAAAATAAATAAGAACGGTATATGTAATCTCTAATAGAATCGAAATCTCATGCTTGGTCCTCCACTCCCATTCACTATCCTAGTATGTAGATTTATTGAACAATAGAAAGAGGATTTCCCTTATCCTCACCTATAATATAAAGACTATTCAGGTAACAATTTCTTTCCCAATATGGTTTCAAAAAAAATCAGCTAGCCACTACAAATGATGTATATAATAAATAAAATATTTTCACATAAGATGTAATAGTGTTCATGTTTAATATAAATAAAACTTTTAATGATAATGTTTTATAATCCCAAAAATCAATAGAAATATATTCCTAAAGCAGTATATGAATGAAAAGTAATTGTATACCAATTTGATGCTCAATCCTAGAAATACACCAAATGGATCAGGTATCGATATTAGGAGGTATAGGAAATAGTTAAATTTACCATAGTATCCTCTTTTATTCTAGAGAGATCATTCATATAAAAATATATATAAAGACGACCTACATGGGCCAGGAAACTGGTTCCTATGGATAAGTCATCCTCATCGAATGAACAATGTCCATCCATAGAAAAATCAATGGAGGATTTGATAGATCTCATTGAATGAATTAATGGATTCCCATGAAATATAGATCAGTGGAATCCAATTCTAAATTATTAATGTTGTTCATCAATGTTATATCATGATTCCATTAAATGGTGTGATTCAATATTATCCATTATGGAACATCATATATTTAAGTGATATATGGGAACATGTTTGTTTCCATTACCTATATTAATGTAAACCAGAAAATTCATTTCATTAAAAAATTCATTTATAATAGATGAAGAGGATTCATGTTGATTCCCCAGACACATCACTAACAATTTACATTAACTACATTAGAAGAAACAATACCCATATCATTTCATAAATCCAAATTAATCCATTTCATCAACCCATTCCTTTATAAATTGATAGATTCCATAGGAGGCTTTGGAAAATTGAGAGCAATTTAAATAATTATCTACACTACACTCACTGTGGAAATCCAAAAACAACAAATGGGGTGGATAACACATGGGGATACAATTGAATAATCATCATGTGTTGGTCTTGTTTTTGGAATGAAACATCCAAAAAAACAAATATGTAATGAATATCATGATTTATAGTCTATAAAAAAATTAAATGTTAAAAAAACATGAAGAAACACACTCAGTTTCTTGTTTATATTCTGATAAAATAATCTAAGACATCCTAATTTTTTTGGAATATGTATATACCACCTATCATATGAGGGTAATAGACTCATTTTCCATTATAATTATTTAATGATGTAAATAATCACATAAATTGAAACAATTGGTTAAATTCCTAAAAATATTGTATATTATCTCATATGGAATTATTATACAATATTTTTATATGAATGAAAAAAATAAGGAATATGATTCAATATAATAATGGAGGCTATCAAACACAAAAAATTCCCTGAAAAAAATAACATTGATGGATGAGGTGGATCAAATCCTTGATTAGTGAACTAAGTAGTGCCCCGTCACGAGGGAGTAGGTTCTCTATAAATCAAGGATGAAATGGAATGAAAAATGATGTAAATACAGTTAGAGAAAAATAGTGATTTCTGTCTTTATAAAAGGATTAATGGTTTTGTTAAATGGTTTTTATAACTGTATATCATCCATATGCTAGTACAATCCACCGTGGGACACCACTCGCAAATCTAGGTACATAGTTGGGAAATCTATTCAAATATAGTGAATGATCAGTATCCAAATCCTTTATCCCCTCACATGGATAGTATGATGACTTGAAAAAACTATGTTCTAACCATGTATTTCAACTCTACAAAAGGTCTACACCACCTGAAATAGTTGTGCATCCTACCATGAACATTTCATTCACAGTGAACTTACTTTTACATGGACACTTGGTTAAGCCGTATGGTTACTATTAATCATGCACACTTAGTGTTCCCCTTCTAGATTCTACAAAAAACTGAATCTACGATCTTCAAAACGTGATTAAATTTATTTAAACCCTTTAATAAACTATAAGTAGATTTATTGGAGTAATATAATAGTATCAAACAATTATTTTTAGAATCTATACCTCTCTAATAATCTATGATGTCAAAACCTCTCATCCTTATAAGTCCCTATAATTTTGTTAAACTTCAAAGGGTTTCAGAGAATCAGATTAGAAATTTTCCATTAAATGAGCAAGTACGTAGCGTTTTTATCGTAGGTTTTGTCCATTACATAGCCATGCTAACCTATCACATGTGATAGAGAAAATGACCTTCATCAAAGGGTCTTCATTATTTTATTAATAATACATAAAAGATATTCCTGAAAAGAGAATCAACTTCCTAATCAAACTTATTAGGTTAAAGTACATAATATTAGTCTAAATAATAATGTTGATATTTGAAACATGGAAAATGTAGTGGATCCCCTAGAACATATAAGGCAAATATATCTGAATGAAAACCAACCCAAAATTCATTAAAATATTAAAGGGTATAACGATAATAGGTGCTGGATTCCCTTGTTTCTCAATCCACTAGTTCTGGAATCATGGTGACATATGTAAGAAAGCTCAAGCCTACTCCATGAAATTCCTAGGTCATTAATGATGACTAGTATAAGAATTCGGTCAAGTCTAATATATAGACATTATTATTCCTTTTTAACTATATCATATCTTTGGTCTCTTGATGGAGATGAAGTAAATGTAGAATTGCCTCTCATATCTCTAACCAACACATCGGTAAATGAAATGATATTTCATAAAGAGACTTATAAGAAGCCACATGAATAGTCTATTTGATGATGTTATTATAATAAAATCTAAAAAGAAGTTATCCTTTCTCTCTTGACGTTCAAAAATGAAGGACTTATTCTAAAAAAATTTCCTCTAACACTCGTAATGTATGATTAGATTTTCCATCAGTTTGTGTGTTATACATTGTAATTATTTGTACCAATCAAACCAGTTCCTTATAGAAGACCATCTAGATACTCTAATGTAAATAAAACATACCTATTTAATACAATGGTAAACATAAGACTATGATGTATTATGATCTCTCATCCATATATACTCCCTACCATATGAACTCAAATTATGTCTCCAATATGTAAGAATATGTGAAAAAAATTCAACATTTTAATGATCACCCACCCTACATTTGTTCCCCAAGGGTATCTTAAGAAAGAACTTCATGAAATACATTATATTGTCATCCCATTCCAATCAACAATGTGTAAGGAATATTAAAGACACAATATTCACTAGTGTTCAGTATTCACTAAATGATAAGTGGGACACTGAGTAATAAATAAATCTATTTGCCTATTCATCCTCAATCACAAACATTGGCGGTGTAATTCATGATACATATTTGTAATACTATGAAGTAATACCCATATATATACATTATATTCTCATATCAATTCAACCTGGATATATGTAGAAACCTAAAATCTTCTATTATTGGGTAAGATCTCATCTCTATCAATGACCATACTAGGTGGTGGGTTCTCTCAGAAATCACTCTTCATTTGGATAAATCCATTTTGATCTTCATGTTTACTCATTGTCAGTATATTAATAAGTAAATAGTTCACTAATAATTCAATTAGGAAAATATTCTTTTTATATCTATTAAAACTAATGATTCATCATAAAAAACAAGGTACACAATAACCATTCACAACTAGCCTTACAAACCACTACTGTATGAGTCTTATATATTAGAGAAAAAGTAAAGTCATTACCCTCCCCAGGTGTATTTGAATGCACTATATCAAACAATTTTAGGTATTCAACCCATAATTTTTTCATTTAATTCAAATTACACTGGGTAATTATGTATCAGATTCTCTACTGATACATGTAAATAATGAACCAATCTCTCATAAGGTAATGCATCATACAATGAATGGAATGAACCATTATTTGTTAATAGATATCTTGGATTTATTATTTTTTTTGTGATCTCACAACTGAAGAGACTTGTACTTCTTGTCTTGATCTTCCTAGAATATAGGTCCTCCCATACCAATACATAATTCACCAAAGAAAACTGTATATCTTCTACTAGGAACTAGAAGAATCTATATTGGTGTTTTTTTCAATACCCCTTTATTTTCTGTAAAGGAATTATAAAACTCTTCAAATAATATAAACATGAATCCTTTTATTGTCAGTAAAATGATTCATGGATTAATCCATGATAACTACTATATATTGTTAATAAAATAACCATCTCACCCCAATAAACTCCATATATCAGAGACATTATTGGGATTCTCCTAGTAAACAGTGACTATCACCTTCTATTGTTCCAAGAATAATTTTGAATAAAAGACAATTTTACCTGATTAGTGAAACTTTTTGATCGAAATGTGATATTTTTTTAGCATAGTATACATATAGTTCTCCCCCTCGATAATCAAAATAATTTTCATTTTTTAGGAATGTTTGAGTCGATTTTTTGAGTACACCAAGATGTCATCTACAAAGACC
Organism: Viscum album; assembly: GCA_963277665.1. Taxonomy (NCBI): domain Eukaryota; kingdom Viridiplantae; phylum Streptophyta; class Magnoliopsida; order Santalales; family Viscaceae; genus Viscum; species Viscum album. The sequence goes on from OY728160.1 coordinate 96,825,157, forward strand.
AAGTCTAATGAATCCAAATAATGGGAAAAAATTAGATTAATAAGATTTGTAGAAACTGTTGGAGTTCTCATGTTAACAAAAAAAGATGACTATATAATCATAAAATTATATCTAAAATGGAATTTTTAATGTATTATATCTGATGGTTTTAAATTCTCAAATCAATATAAGATATTCATATCATAATCGGAGAAAAACATTTATTAATGGAGTATGTCAATAATTCCATCTATAAGAGGTTTAGGATACATGTTTATCATGATAGGTTGATTCATTTTTTGGTAATCAATACAGAACATAGGGGGTCTAATGTAACTTATTATAAAATATTAAAGTAACCCCCAAAAGGAATATTGACTCATATGAAGCCCTTCGCTTCTATATACTCCAAATCTCTTTTCATCTTTCCAACTCAGTATTAGTCACCATATGATGAGGAATTAGTATTGGTGATTCTTGTTGGACAAGATCAATGGTATTCTCCACTTCTCCCTATCTAGGTAGTGGAAATCATATAAAATGGTGTCCTTGATGCGATTCACTTGAGGATGGGTATCTATACTCTTTGTTCCCTAATTATCCCGATATTGGATTGTAATTGGGGCTATTGATCCACCAATCCTTTTCATATTGAGTCAATATCGACTCACCTAGAAATCTCCTTCTTCCAATTGAATATAATTACATCCCTTGTTTGATGTAAAAGAAACCCTCCTATGATATCAATCAATATAAGTGTGTGTGTATCCATCCAATCCATAAAATGTATGATATAGAAATCTCACTTAATGAGGAAGACTAGGTTTCATAAGAAATGTTTACATAAAATTTGAAGCATGTAACTCCTTAAATTATTATAAAATTTATCATAAACCCCTAGTGAAGTTTTATTTGTCATCACTCCACAAAAATACATAAAATCATGCTTATGACGTTATTTAATTTCCATAGTTATAAAAAAGTTGAAAGTGATTGTGATTAATTATGTGGTGATATGGTACATGATAAAAATAACACACTTCATGTCACATATATTTTAACACTCTACTTCTATAATATTGGCTTCAATATATATTTATGGATGGATTGTATCCATGAGATATAGAGTTACTACCTTAATAATTCCATCTTTATTGGTCCTCTATACCCTATATATAACTCCCCTGACTGTGTCCACTCCAGGACTAAAATAGAATATAGTTTTCATTTCCACCATCTTAATAGGGGATACCAATCCCACTCCTAGTGTTTGAACTATTTGTGAACCTATTCAACTATAAACATGTGAAATTTTCTGAATCTTTTTTAAGATTGTACATCCTACCAGAGGCTTTGTACTCACCTGGGGGACTGTCACATTGGGTATTTATATAAAAATGCTAACCACACTAATGGAAGACTACAAATAAACCTAGGATGAATCTCTAAATACATATTCCACCCAGAGGACAATCAAAAATGACTTTTCTTAAAACTATATGAACTAATGTTCTTCCAACATAATACACTACCATGGACCACATCCTTATATTCATTGAGGTTATTAATGTTGATGAGGGATAATTTCACTATATCTATGTTGATATTCAAAAGAAACACATTCAATTAACAGTGAAATGGTGTACAAAATCCCATCCTTAAGGTATATAGTTCTAGAATGATCATCTCAACAAAGAGTTGGAAGGAAAATTTTAAGTTCATTAAAATGATAGGAGTGACCAATTACTAAAAAGGTTCACTAATCTATTTATATAAATTATTTTTCTCAGTCAACACTCAAAATCTGGTGAAATATGCAATCATAGAAGATATTCACGAAATCCATTCAGACCATAAACTAATTATTGACATCCAAATTCAAAACATCAAAAAAACTCTAGGATGAACCTATATGTATCTATGATTCCATCATAAACATTTACACTTATGGTATCATTATGTGATCAATGATAGATATCATGGATCCTATCAGTGATATATTTCACTAGGGACCACCATTCCATAAAATGATATGTAGATGATAATTATGAAATTAATTTTTCTAATCTTCCATAGTATGGATCATCCTTGGGTTTTCTAACATTGTCTTGATGAGTGGTAGAATACCCTTTATGAAATAACAATTGGAATCCAAATAATGAATATGAGGAGGTGTTTATAGACGATCAAATGGAGGAAATATGTTCTAATCAAGGATCAAACCCAATATATTATGGTCACTTATAACCTCATGGAAAATTACTCAAGGCCATTTGGGATTCAAATCCAAATAATGCTGAGAAATCCCTCATAATATATTTTATGGAAGAAAAAAACACCACTAAATGAAAATTATATGTACAATATTTCTATAAATAATTTAAAACCTCTCTTAATACTTCTAAAGCTAAGTCTAGGTGAAATTACATGATATAATGAAACACAAGAGAAACTCCCAACATCCTACAACAATGTTGGAGTTAATGGAATGATCTAATTTTCACATTGTTATATTATATATAAAAAGTGTCAGATATTTTTTATTGAGAAAATTTCCATTTTTATTGAAAATTATAATCCCAATTTAATTTCAACTACTCCATTTAACTATTAGGATTCAGTATGTTCATAATTATTTAGATATTATGATATAGTAATATGATTTAAAAACTCAATATATAACAACTTATGATATTATGTTACAATTGGTACATCATGTTAATATAACCATAATTTTACATTCTCTTTTAGATTGTATGTATTCCATTTATGAAATCTCAAATAGTGGGATCACAATTTAAAATTTATTGACACACTAGATTTATGACTATAATTATCATACCTGTAATTTTTTATCACTATTGTCACACATGGTATAACCATATTTACGTAGCTCTATAATACAATTATATGATAATTGATTTTATATAATCTATTTTAAGGGAATATTAGATTATGTTTCTTATGAAAATGTTAATACACAACATATATATCATTTAATAATTGAAATTTTTTCCAAATAAATGATATATCCTGAAATGAACAACCCGTTTTAGGAAACACAATGTGTAAGAAAAATATGGAATGAAATATGCATGAAATGGGCTCCCTAAGCTGCCTAAAATTATTCATTTGATAAAACATCCTACCATACTATTAAAGGGTACAATAATTTACATAGTAAAAATAATAGAACGAAAAATTCATGTTCTTCAGAAAATAGATAGGGTAGGTCAACTATTATCGATAAAAACTACAGCATCATGTCTCATTCAAAGAAATGTGAATTTTTTCTTCTATGTCATATAACTAATCCAATAAACCTCACAATTATCAAATAATTATACCTTCCTAGACTCATTTCTGCCTACATAAAATAATAAAAACCCCGTTGATATTTCTTCTAGCCTCTCAGTTCTGATTCACTAATATGATACTTAACATTAGAACCATCTATTCTCGTGAATTCCTCCTAATATGTTAGAGTCTTCCATATGTTGCTGGGGGTCCTAGATTGTATGTTGTAGAGGATATTCCCCCATGATAAAAATATAACAGTTCATTAATAATAGGTAAACCTGGGGTGGAATGATAATATAAGAGAAAAAGAATAACAATATACATATTTGTGAAATTAAATCATCTAGATATTCCCTCATGATCACAATATCACATTTCATTATTATGCCATGCATATATAAAAATTTTGGAATTATGTGGGAAATGATCTACAAGGATACATAATGAATTATATTAAAATTTATATGGAGGTCCCAAATCTATATCTAATATAACAATGATCTCAAGATCAGTCCTATACATTTATACTCCAACCTAGTAGAAAAAATTAGGCATAAATGGTTAAATGATTTCCCATTCCCATGACTATATCAATGACGTATGTCCACTTAACAAGAATTGGCCCGAACATGATGTGATATAAACACAATAAGTCACCTCCTATGATTTCTATAACAAATCCAGTCTATTAATTAATTTTGTAATTGTGTGAATGTATATGAGTAAAAACTAAAAAATGATAATGTGTAAAAATCTTTAAAAAAAGTTCATGGTATGTAAAAAAATTTGTATTAATTAAAATAATTTCAAATAAATACAAAAAATATTCCATAACATATATTTTATTGGTCATTTATCTAAACTATGATGAATATGAGACAATGTTGTTGACCATGTCTCTTCATGTCTGTAAAACACATCTGTAGAAAACATAGAATAATGTAAAGATACATGGGATATAAAACTAGGCCCCATTGTCAAGGTGTCCTCATCAATTCCACAGAGCTCATGCATTGAAAAAATGGAAGAGACTTGGGTGGATACATAGAAAAAATATGTGTGGATCATTGATTTTATATCACAAAACCGAATTTAGGTTTCATATCATGTTATCCATCATGGAACCTGACATGTAGAAGGTATAAAAGGGCCTTTGTTAGTGTTAATTTCCATTAATAACATTATTCATCATAGTTATTTCATTAAATACTTATCTTATAAATGATGAAGAGGATTCATGTTATTGTCCATGTCACATCCCTAAGAATTTAATATAAATTCATAAGTCAAGATATTATACATATTATTTCATAATTATTATTTAGTCAATTTCATCAAACATATTATTTATAAATTATATAGTTCTAGAAGAGGTATTAAACCTTGTCAACCATTTATATGAAATAATGGTTTACACACAGAATGGGAAATCTCAACACACTGTAAGGGGTGGATAACTCAGAGATATTTAATTGAACCCACCACAAGGGATTGATTGGATTGAGGTTGGATACATAATACTATGACATAAGGATAAGTAATATCATTATTTCTAGTCTAAATAATTATTTAAACAATTAATCATATTATAATTATCACTCAAAGGTTCCATAGAGTGGAATTTCTTTGAAAGATATATACTTCATGCCTATTATGTAAAAGGTATTCACCACCAACCTTAGACGATTAGTACACTCATCATCCATTGTTAGTCTTTAATCAGGACTAGATTGGGATATATAAGAAGAATATATGAATACCCAGAAAATATGGAATATTAGTTCAAATTGGATTTATCAATCCATTTAACAAAATAAATTATGAATCGAAGAAAAAGGATTGAATTGATTTATGATGGATTTCCATTGTGACAAGAATCATGGAAAATGGGTATCATATATAGAAGTACAATCAAATTATATCACGTAGGACAAATTAAAGCCCCATATTTAGGGAGGAAGTGATCTGTGTTTTTTTTGAAGTTAATAGTAGAGGAAGTGTTAAATAAATAAAATAGAAAATGATAATTCAAACAAATTTGAAATGGATCATGATATAGTATTATGGTTTGTTTAACCATACACTAACTATTTCAATATATTATCCATGATTTCACACCACTCACAGATATGGGTGCACAATTATTCAAATGGTTTTCCCAACCATGCACGTTTGTTGTCCAAAACCTTTATCCATGTGCACGGTTAGGAACATGGTTATCCAAAACACATTCTAACATTGTGCATTATCTTCAAAAAATGTCTGAATGACTTTATATAGCTATGTGACTTTACCTACATAGTTTTTTAATATTAATACTTTTCTTATATGGAAGAACAATTATTACATATAGTACACCATCTAGGTTTCATAATATGTTTCTCCCAGAAACTAGATCAACTAGAATATAATATGCATCAAATACTAGTGAACCCTTACTAAATAATATTATTACATTAGTAGATTTATACAAAGTGAAATTTAATGTTAATAAATCCTTTATTATCTAAAAAACCACTATGTTACTATTAATATGAAAACATAAGAGTTGTTAGGGAATAATTAAATATTTATTTTTGAGTTATTTATTTCATTATCCTATTTTCATCCATTAATTTTCAAAAAATTATATATCATCAGCATAAAAATTCATCAATTACTGATATAGTGTGTATAAGAAAGAACTAAGCTAATGATGGAGGAAATGAAAAATTTGATGACTATCCAAAAAGACGGGATCCGTTTTTAAAAATCATGGAAATTATCACTTCACTTTTTCATTCTATGAATAATAACATTAAAAATTGAGGTCTAAAAATGTTATAAGAATAAAGATTCATTATTCTTAATATATTATGAATCGAAACCCACAATCCGATATTCATACATCAATCCAATCAATTATGAGTAAAATATTATAACAATAGAAAAGATATTTATTATCTTTGAATGGTGATTACATTATAAAATACTTTTTATTGATTATTAATTTAAACGTGAGTCCTAATAATATTGGAATCTCATTAGTTATGTAACTATAATTTAATAAATGTGATTATTTAAAATAGGTGGGTCTCAAAAGTGTATTATTCAGAAAATATTTCTTTTAGCCAATACATTATTATATGGAATAATAATTCCTTGAATTGAATAAAAGGATGTTGATTCCATTGGTCCATAAGATGAAAAATTCATTAGACTCATAACATAAACAAAAAATTATAACATAATACCTAAAATAAAAAAGAAATGATAATTTCTTGGTTTAAAACCATTTCATTAAAAAATATCATCTATAATGGAATTTTTATTCTATGAAGATGTTGTTTGGGACACACATAAAGCTGGAAAAGAATATGGATACTCACATGACTCTTGAAAATTTAAATTAACAATAGAGTATGAATAATTATAAACATAATATTATCATCTGGGTAATAATTTAAAACAACCTATATAAAAAACTGATGGACGAAGAACCTAGGTAAATTAATTACTGTTTCGTGTAAATATAATATCTATGGTAATTTGGGAAACCTAGAATGTGGTTTTTGATGAATTGGAAATTGGGAATATAAATCAACTTATGAGAAGAAGTCCTCAGTGTATGCTTAACTAGATCTTCAATTATTCAAATTCTAGGAGTATGTGAATTATTGGAATCAATTCTCTGAAAAAAGGAATATTGAATAGAATATGAAGACACAACCTCCTAAACAATGAGAGAAAGGGAGATAATATACAAATCAGTAATTTAGTTGTGAACCCAAAAAACAATGTTGTGAATGGTATACACTTTCACCACACTAATCCCATTTATTCCTTATTTGTTTTCTGATCATCACATTCTTTTAAATATTATATGTGTGATCAAATTATAGATTCACCAACTGAATCTATGAATATCAAGATTTTCATGGAAAACAATGAGTGGAAGAACAAATTCAACTATGGTGTATATTTCTTCTCCTATTGATATTTATAGGTTGATATCTCTATCAAATATGGTATATCTCCTTATAAATAAATTTGATATAATTTTGTATATCGACCTATTTTTCATATATAAATCTAATAATAATTTTCATGAAAACAAGAAATAATTTCATATAATAAATAAAAATGTTATCAAATTTATCCAAGGAAGATTCTATGCACATTTTATTAAAGAATTTGATATTGTGGGTCTTTATACTGAGAAAAAATGATCTTTTTCTCATAATATTGGAAATAATGTCAATATTAATAACTTGACTATTGTGAGGTATTATGTTCATGTAATTAATATTTAATTACATGGCCATCCCCCAAAATGTAATGTTTAATTATCAATAAAAGTCATCCATATACCTTTTTCACTCTCAATGACTCTCTAGAGAAAGGAAACAATTTAATACTTATAATTGAATATGTAATTAATAGAAAATACTGATATGGATTACATATGTATGAGTTCATTTAATATATTTTCTAAAATAGTCATTATATATAATATATATATGTCTATATGTCTATTTCCATGATTTTAATTAAATTTATGTTACAAAAAATAACATCTGCCCCACATTAATGTCCTTTAAATCAACTCATTAGTGCTCAATTATTCTCAATGATTTACCAGAAATCTGAATATCATCAACAATGTGTTAAAGAGATTATATTATAAACACTTCATTCCAAATAAGGTATATAAACTGTGTGTTTATAGTCATTCCATTTTGACATTATAATTTTCCCAACAAAATCACAAATCTTAAAAATTGTGTCTTCAAGGATTACTTGGATATATTTGTTGATAAGTCTATAGAATACAATCTTATGAATTCCAAAATAAATTATGAGTATAAAAATCACATAAAGGTAATGTTCAATATCCTATGGATATATTTTACACAAAACTCAATAATAGTTAATTATGGCTATAAAAATTATCATTACTAGTTCATGTCAACCAAATTTATGGTATATTTTATGGATTAATCAAAGGATAAGATTTTTGGGACTTGTATTATACAATCCATTGTGATAGAAATCATTAGTTTTCATAGGTTATATGGATATTATTGAATAATTTAATGAAATATATTTCTTCTATAAATTAAATAAATAATAATAACACAGAAATGATCTATGTTTTTTGCATAGAAGAATATATTGAATTCTTTAGATGATCATATGGTAATGTTGTTCGTTCATATTGTTGTTACATTACTCTTTAGTTGTGATGTGTTTGTAATATAAAGTGAAACATCATTGAATTGACTAGTAGGCATCCTAATTAAAAATGAAAATGAAAATTCATATTCATTGTAACAATTAAAGGATCATGTGGAAAATTTACAGATACATTGTTTTCAATTAGTTGTTGAGAATATTCCATTATTCATCAGGAAACATTACCACTATTTTGAAAAGTGTGATATATAAACTTATCACAAGATATTGAAATATATATTAACATAAAGTGAGTTAAACATGATCAAAATGAGTTATTTAAGAATAATCCATGATTATTACTGCTTGAGATGTTACAACAATAAAAAGGAAACTAATATAGATGATAATATTATGTAACAACACCCTACATCCAAATATACCCATAAAAGGATAGTAATGAATAATGGGAGATAATGACACCCCTGAGTTCAACATCCAGTAAGCTCGGGCTGGTGACTAGAATCAAGGTTGTACAAATATAAAAATTTAGGAGGCATTACCATTTTCCGGAAAACATCTTGGGAGATATGATGAATCATACAGAATACAATTCTAAGATACAAAATGAAAAGGAAAGAAATAATAAATCCCACATGCAAGTTTTTATAAGAACTTTAATGCAATAGTATCTGATGAAAAATAAAAAATGAAATGTCATGTAGCAATACAAAAAATTTCAGGATCCGAGCTTGTAGGGTCAAGCACGGTCTGTGAAATTCACCTGGAAACCTGAAAAAAGTATATATACATAGGTTGGCCATAATAGTATACTCATTATGAAAACCAATGTCTCTTGTGAACTTGTTCAGTTGTCATATTAATGAACTAGTGAAAAAAAAGAATAACAAAACAACACCTAAGTATGTATACTAACCATCTCAACCTCACCAATGTACACACACCATATATTACAAGTCATGTAATATAATTTAACAAAAACTTATTATAGTTTATCCCTCAACACATTCCCAATGTTTATACACTCTCACACCATAACATAAAATATTATTGAACTCCTATAACTTTCCAAAAATACTAAATCGCATCTCGCCTTTACACACCTTGGCCTTACAACCACATCAAATCTTGCTCGAAAACACCTCGGCCACAACTACACCACATTCCGTCCGCATACACCCGGGACATAACCACATCTCATCTATACTGAAGACACATACAACACAACTACACCAAATGCCACCCACAAACACCTATTCCACTACTATATCTCATCTTAAAGTCACCTGGGATATAGAAAATCACACGCACACACCTATCCCTCACAAACCACAATATAAATGGAGAATCCTAGGCTATAACCACCTATAAGAAAGAGTTGGTAAGAGAGGGTTTCCATCCATCCATCCCCCCATTGAGATGCTTGGTAAATACACATTTCCCAAGAAAATGGGGTTGTTCAACTGATAGTGATCAAATTCGGTGCGGTTCATATATAAATCATATGAGAAAATAATTTTATATACATATATGATGTGAAACACTAATACCCAACCAATTAGTTCTCAAAATGGCAACCATGTCACCACACCATCGCCTTTTTTACTACCGTTAAATTAAAAAACCACACAAAATCCACAACCCATTTAGTATTTCCAACCATTTTAATATAACAGAAAAAATACATTATCCAAATCAACTCATTATATTTTGTGACTAATTAATCAATTATTTATTCATTTATTTATTCAATTAATATCCAAGAAACTACATATCACATCACACAACAAGTAACACAACAAAATTCATTCATGGAGAATCTTTAAGTGGAGTATTTGTACAGACCATCCCCATAAATCTTCAAATTCGCCCATCCAAGACCATCCATGCACAACATCATCTATTAAAACATCACCGCACGACCCAATTGCCTCTACAAAACACAACACATCTCATAAATTCCATAATAAACCATTATATCAACATAGGATTCCATTTCACCTCATAGCAATCCCACAAGAGAAATCCTTGATCCAAACTATTCCACAACACAAACCAAACAAAACAAAATTTTTGATTTAGAAAATAATCCCTTATTTAATTCAAATTTATAATTTTGGGGTCATAAAAAACTATATAATCAGGGAGAATCCATTCATTAGTCAGATATATGTGATTTGAAAACTTCCATTTTTTGGTAATATCAAATAATATTCATCAAGAAACAACAACAACACCCATACCCAGAATAAGCAATGCCACCGATAGCCATAATATTCAGTTGATCATTCTGTCCATATAATCAAAATCAAAATATTAAAAATGAAAGGGAATGGAAAAAGAATTCCTCAACAACTTTAAATTCTATTTAGCTGATTCTTAACTTTTATTATTATAGATAAACCAATATACATAGGTAAACAATATATAACCCCTCCTGCATGACCCAAAATCAAGAGAATCAAAGTAAAACCTACCACAATGGTATGCCATCATCATTTTTCCAAGAACAGATTTCATAACCAACCCCCTAATACCTCTCCCATGATATTTGAATTCATTTGAGGATGTCGCGACACCACTATTCCATAAAAAACAATAGTAACCCCATTACAAATATGGTTAAACAAAATTCGAAAGCACGATTAGAAGATATTAATGAAAATGAAACCAAATAATGAGAAATTCCCTGAAAAAGAATTGATAATGCACCTTCATTCACCATAGATCTCCAATGATTAATCTGTAAGATCAACAGATTTAAGAGGGATGGTTTGGGATTGTAGAACTCCTGTGGATTTATATGGTTAGTATCAAATGGGAGAACTAGAGAACATATTATATTTAATGAAAATTATGGAGAAAAAAAATTTAAACAAAAATGGATTGGTGTATTACATGATGTGTAATACCCATTCACATTTTGTAGTACCAGGGGTTCTGTTTCTACTTAAAAAAGAATCACCACTTGATTTATTTTATTTTTAAACCCTTGAAATATTACACACTGTGAATACTGTAGAACATAAATTGAAATTGGGTGTCACATCGTGTAACCCAGTTACACAATGCGTAACCCTCCTTCCTTCAAGACATTAGCTACCAGAATTCTCTAATCTCTCTTCGAACCTCCCCTACACTCCAAAACCAATGAAATGGAAATGTAAAAGACCATGAAGAATCTGAAAATTACATTATATACTTCTCAATATTTTGGCTTCCTTATGAATATAAAAACCTAAATAGTAAGGGAGAAAAGTTGTCTGAATAACCACATCCTGAGATACCTCTCACGGATCGTGTTATACCTCAACCATTAATATGATCCAAAGATGCTGCACCCAACAACCAAAAATATTATACCACTTCATAAACAGAACCACACAACACCTCCTATAACATCTCTAAGATCCGGATATCTTTGGATAATATGAATAACCACTGAAGAAACTCACATAAAATTGTGTTCATAGGTACTATGAACACAGTTGGTGTGTTCATAACACTGAACAACTTGACAATGTTCTCGAAGTACCCATACCATCATCTAAACCTAGTCTAAAATATATCACTATTCTAAACAATAAATTGGGTATATCTATACCACATATCAATCATAGATAACTAGCTCGCCCCACTCGAACTAGTCAAAAAGATCACATTTCCTTCAAATAGGGTAATGATTCAGGACCATTACTTGATTTAACCTGCAGTAATCCATATATAGCTTCATACCACCATCTTACTTCTATGAGAATAAAATTATAGCTTCCCATGATGAAACCATAGTCCATATAAAATCATTCTCCATGTGATAATCAATCTGAATCTTCATCTCCAACAATTTTTAAGGTTCCATCTGATAAGAAGATATCCAAATTAGAGAATCACCAAACTAAAATTTTATCCCGAACTAAAATTCATGTCGATGGGGTAGTGTAACAAATTCCATAGGAAAAACATTTAAGAGATCCCAAAAAAACCATGGTATTATACACTATCTCAGTATCCACAGACTCCACTAACAACTCAACCAATAAAGGGAAGAAGTGGTTCTGCACACATAATTCCCACCTTAAAACATCAGTCACCAATGAAATTGACATGTTGACTATCCACATATTTAAAAACAAAAATCCCCCCGAATCATTCGATAATAGAATTAATAGAAAAAAACTAGTAGTTTTTTAGGGTGACATGATATGGAAACATATATAGTATGAAGATATAACCACAAGTATGATGTGATACAATCATAAGTCTACACCCCTAGCACACGTCAAACAATATTTTCTAGCCTCTGACTGGTGTACACAACACCATGTGAATGAGAAGAATATCTAGTTCTACTCTCATGTCATAGGTGAGAACTTGTGCAACAATGGATAGAAAATATTAGGAATCAAATAATTCACATGAAATGGTACCAGTCAAAATGATCGTACCTATAATGACCAATGGACTCACAAAAACATCCACTATGATCCATTAAACTAACCATGACTAGCTCTCCTACCTCTCCAATTATGAGAAACACCACATCAAATTTTGCTTCCTTGTATTAGAGCACAAGGGACATCTGGAGGTCAGACTCCCCCTGCTCCATCCTGCCTCATTGGAGACAAATCATGATGTCCCTGCTATTGAAACTGCCCTGCTGACAACTAGTGATGAGGATGAAGCTGAACATTTCCACCTACCCAAAACTAACCATGAACAACCAATATGAACTAGTTCTTAGGATGGAAGGAACCGCACATATGAAAATCATCAGCCCCAATTTCATATAAAAGGAACGAGGACTGCTAGAACTAGAAGTACGATAAGGAAGATTCTATGGTTGTCTCTCCACCTATGGAAAACTCAAATGAAAAAGAGATTCTGACCAAACATTGAAAACAATTCCTCTCAATGAACTCAAACTAATCCCATGTCATTGTATATCTCCTCGCGAGTGAATCAACATGACCACCTCTTCCATCTTTTGAACCTCCAAATATGTTGATAGTGTAAAAGGATTTAACACATATTGGATAGAAGGGTGATGTGCCTCCTTGAGGAATTTTCCATGAGTGTACTCATATAGAAAAAGTTCTATGGAAAAGCAAAAAAGGTCCATGATCATGATTCCAATCTCCCATATAGACATAATCCCCTAGTGAAGGGAGATTATCGTATTTCTATTTTCAGCCTTCATAGTCAATGAAAGGTACTCCACCTGGAACTCCTTCAAAAATTCAAACCAAAATAGATCCACCTCATTTCTATCCTCAAGAAATATCATCCACCACTACCATGTATCATCCCACAAACTGAATAACTACAAATGTGACCCTATACTCTCTTAGGGCTAGGATCAAACTAATGGTAATCTCCAGGTCATCCAGAAAGCCTTATGTCTCTATTTCAGAAACAATTCTAACATAATTTCTAAAATCCATCCATGTAAAGCATGAAATAGACACTTACACTATCTATCCTCGTAAGCAAAATCAACCATGTAAAAATAAACTAGATCAGCATTGTGAAACTCTTATACCTGATCCACACACGAGCAACATCCATCAGTCATAGATCATATGTAAACATATATTTTTTAGCATAAATATTACGTAACTTTACCAAAAATTCATTTTATTTCTTTTTAAACATACCTAAAAAACTCATTTAAAATAAGGAAACAAGTTATAATGAAGCCTGTTTCTTTCCTAGGTGTCTTCCCTACAAACAATTCCTTCTCACTGGTCAATTTGATATGATCAGATTTAGTGCACTAGAGCATGGGGCCCCTAAATCCCTAGGTTTTGTCTGATCTTCATGGAAAATGTCATGCATTGATGTCAACTAGAACTTTTTCCTAACCATCCCATGAAAACTTCACTATTACTATCTCTAAAATCCATAATTTCTTTCATCCATGACCTCTGATATCACTATGTCATGGACCCTTCTTTCAAAATATACCCCTCCTATGATAAAAATGAATAAAAGAGATAATGAACCTCGATTTCCATCTCCAGTATGCCCTAGGTTGGCGAATAGCTCCAAGGGTGTAAAAATCTCATAATATAAGAGGAATTGCCCTTTATAGGAAACATTATAGAGAGAGAAGTTGAATCATACAAAATAAAACTCCACGAAACAAAATAAAAATGAAATCCAGAATCCATACCAATTTCATGTGGAATTTAGAACTGAGAATACAACACTCTATAAAAAATACCAAAAGTAATGCTAAACAGTGACTAGAATGTCATCAAGATCTGAGCTAGTAGGGTACAGCATAGTCTGTGAAATCCTCTTGGAACCTGAAAAATGATTATATACATAGGGTGAGAATACAAGTTTGCATAATAAGAAATCAAAAGTATCTCGTGGACATGTTAAAGGGGAAATTTATTGCAATAGAGAAAAAATAGTAGAACAAAAGAACACCTAATTATGTATACTAACCATCAGAACATAACCAAGGCATACTCACTAAATAATAATGGTTATGTCATATAATTTAATAAAACATGGATGATAGGGTACCCTACACTACTTTCCCATTGAATGTCCACTCTCACAAACTAATAGAAAAAATTATAGAGCTCCCAGATATTCAAAAAAGACCATAAGAATCCCACAAACACACACCTTGGACTCACAACCACATCACATCCCACTCGTAGACACCTCAGCTATGATAACACCACGTCCCTCCATAAGACACCTTGGCCACAACCACATCTCATTCTATCAGTAGAAACCTAGGACACATCATTCCCATAAACAGATGGGCCACAACCACATCTCGTATCAAAGAAACATGGGAAGTCATTACTCACCTTCACACTCCCAGTTCTCTCAATATATATCTAGATGATGAATATTTTTCTATAGATGACTTGAAGAAGGATCATGGAAGAGATGGTGGCCAGCCATCCAGGCTCCCTACATGACACTTAGTAAATGAACCCCCTAACAGTGGCGGTGTTTCGAACATAACGATCAACTATAGTGGGGTGCATATATATATAATGAGTAAAATACATGTATATAAATATAAGATACAAAACCATAATACCGAACCTATGGTTTCTCAAAAAAATATTCAAATTCAACACACCATCTCCTTTTTTGTTTCCTGTAAATGCAAAACACCACACAAATTCCACAACCTATTTCATTTTTCAAAACATTTTAGTTATCCAAAGAAATTCAATTTTCCAAAGCAATCCATGAAATTATGTTCCTTATTATTCAATAATTTAATTATATATTTATTCCATTACAATCTGGGAAACTTCCAGAAACATTACATAGTGAACAACACATCGAAATCCATTCATGGAGACACTCTGGGTGAACTACCTGTACCAACCATCACCATAATTCATCAAATTCATCACTCCAATACCATCCACGAACAACAACATTTATCAAAATATCACTAAACAATCCAATCACAACCCTTATATATAACACTTCTCTTCCATTCCATAATCAATCAATCTCTGAACCTGAGATTCCATTTTAATGCCCAATCCATTAAACAACACACAACAATACTCACAACTGCACCAAAACATCCAAAAAAATCAATTTTACAATGAATTCCTTATTTAATTATTTATTTTAATTTTAGGTTTATAATAAAACTATATGATCCTGGGGCATCCATTCTGTAATAGTTCGAGATTTTGAGAATAATATTTTTCTTAAATATTTTAACATTTCAATATTTTTCATTTCACATCACATTTGAAATAGTTATTAATATATAGTATTGTATGTATATATATGTGTAGATAAATAAAATAATTAAAACATTCCATTCACATGAAATACCCTCTATAGTTATGTTACGTGCAATACCACCTTGCCTTGCACTTCTAGCAAAGCTGACTTGGCGTATAATGCACACAACACTATGTTTCTATGAAAAATATGTTTTTATTTTTATAATTATTTAAATAGGATAATTATAAAATACTAATTAAAATTATTAATAACTAATTTTCAAATATTTTTGTTTTTTACAAATAAAACATTTTGATAAAGAAATGTAATATTTTTTTTAAATTCCTTTTATGATAAAAATATTATTTTATTGAATGAATAGATTTTAACAGTAAAACATATATTAGAAATAATTATAAAATATATGGAATAAAATAAAAAATATTTTTGAATATTGAGTGTCTAAATTTTCTAGTTTTGAATTTTTGGGATTTTTCTGAGCAACATCATTTTGGATGAATAGTGTAAAATACTGCTTTTTAGTTAAAAATGGTCTTTCTGTCTAATAAAATATTAATTATAAATGAAACTATAAATCTTTTTTAGTTTCAAATTAGAAAAATATTACATATAATAACACAATTATGATCATTATAATCAACTACACTTTGAAACGTAATAAAGATATTAAAAAACTTTGGAAATTTTCCAACGTCAAAACCCCATTATTTCATCTCGTCTGCTAGATGAGAAGTAATTTTAATTATTCAAGTACTATTATTTTAATTTAAAAATTCTAAAATTAACCGTTGTATTATGTCTATTATATTTATTGTAATAATTTTATGTTACGTTTTGACCAAAATGATTATTTAAAGTGATTAAAATTAAGCACTGCAGTTATAGAAAAATTAAGCTTAATTTTGGAATAGACATTAATATTAAGGTCCCAAATGGCATATAAAATTTTCAAACCCCAATTAGATGTCCATATTTAGTCCCTAAACCTTAAATTATTGATTTTTTATGGTTTATTATTCCTTTTATTTGGTATTGTCATGTGAACCTATAATTTGTTATAAAAAATCAATGTGACCCCTTTTCTTTCCCTATAAATAGCCACCACAACAACCAATTACTCAATCCTCTAAAAAAATTAGGTTTAACCAAGATCTACCCATGCATCATCTCTATATTTCTATCATATCTCTTGAAGCCTCCCTTTTGAAAGAAATATTCTCAAGGAATAATTTTTTCACAAACTAAAAGAGTTACCCAATTTAGAGGTATCAACATCTCTCTTGCTCCATTCGATTATTTCCCTTATTCACCAATTACACTCTATTTATTACATTATTGTGTAAAGACACCGGGATCCTACATATACTAAAATTATTTTGAGAAAATATCTTGACCTACACTTACACACAAATCCATCTAATGGATTTTCAACATATTTTTTCTGTATGTTGTGCACTACTGCCTCACGTAACGATGATTGATCATTTATACTTTACAACCAATCATATTAGAAATTATGATTGAAGATATATTTATATATGTAATATATTATATTCATTATGTCTTCAATAATATATATTCCTTCAATAACACACATATTTGTTACCTTCTATTTGGTGGTAATACGATAATCTGGTTTGAGGAAGTGTGGACTACCACCCCATCAACGCGATGTGATTCATTCACAAAACATATAAAATGTATTAATGATGGATTTAGGGAACATATATGAACTATATTAAATATTAATTATAATTTATTAATGTTATATATATATTCTTATATATATATATACAATTTTTTTTAAATACATTAATTCAATACGACAATAAAAACAGAAACAACATTCATGTGTATGTAGGACTAACCGTCTCCATGATCTGTGTATTCCATATCAAACGTATATATTCTATAAATAATTAAAATGTGAATTTAATTGATATAAATTATATTTATATCATTATATACATTACATAATCATGATATAATTATAAAGACCAATGGAATAACAAATTAAGACAGATGTGAAGAACAAAGCGAATATTACTCAAAGTGAAACAATAATACATGATCTCTAACAATCGGATAATATAATGATATTATAAAACCATATACTTTAATATATATAAGAATATTATTCAATAATATATTTATAGTAAATAAATATTTATTATACAGGAAGCTTGTATGAGTATGGAGATATTCAAGACACAATGTAAGGGGATTTCATCTCACTTTTAATTTCTATGAGAAACAAGTTATGTTCGCCACTCTTCCCTTTTTGTGGTATATTTTCTACCTATTACTGTATTATATGTATCGTTTAATTAAATTTATTGGTATTAACATTCCCATTTTATGATCATTATTTCATGTGTTTATGTTTCAGTTGATATCAAATTTTAAAAAAAAATTGTTTCAAATATCCTTCTTTGAGACTCATGTTTTCTTATGCACCTAAAAAAAATTTCTAGGTTCATATACTTGAATTTTACAAGAAATATCATTATTATAAATACATTCATGATATTTTATGCTTAATTTAATTACCATTCCATACATTACAATCATGATCCAAATGATACCATGTTACAGGAGTTTAATAAGGCAACCTCATCGCTTTCCGTGATTGATTTTGTTATTCCTTCCCTTGATGAAATATTATGATCAATCTCAAAAGAATATTCATGATCTCACTTATCATATTTTATTTAATTATATAATATTGTATTTTTATCATATTATACTCATTGTTATATAATATAGTTAAAAATGTGTTTTTAGGAATACCTGACTTTCCCCTTTCTTCGGTTGGAAATCAATGTTTTCTAAAAAGTGTTTCCAAAAATCTTATACCATTATACTATAAGAATTTAAAGAGAGTTTTACGCTATTTTCCTTTTACCAAAATCTTCATGTGAATCTTCTTGTATCTTTCTAAACAAGGCATTCCTTCTAACCATTTTACCATGAAAAATTAATATCCATTATTACTCCGTACAACATTTATGGATTTTCCCACAATTATTCCATTAAAGATTTTTTTTAATTTTGAAAAGGTAAATCTTTATGAAAATTTCATCAAGGTATATTTCATGGAAAAATATTTTGAAAATCGTTTTAGGATTTCATTTTAGTTTTTGAAGGTATTTATTGAGAAAATGAATTTTCAATGGTTTTATATATTAAAAATATTTTTCAAAGAAGAAAGGATATTTTCTTGAAGAAATTTTTTCAAAAGATATTTCAAAAAAATTATTCTAATATTACACCCATTCATGGTACAAATTCCCATTTTGTAAATTATATAAATGTTTCATTCATATCCTTTCCGTGAATGGGTGACACTAAATGTCATGGTCTTTATGAAACCTATTTCACTTTCACGTGTTATATGTATTTGAAATACGTTTGACTATCATGGGTTATGATTCAATAAAATGGTAATGAATCCAATCTCATCTCCATCGGGTTTTATGTGATGAAAATGTAATGATACCTAATTAATTTTATAGGTCATGATTTGATGTTTATATGAACTACTTTTTTTATTCTTCATGATATGTTGAATGTTTTATTTTACGATGATATGGGTGGGACATATATATTTATCCAATAAACTGTGTAACGATATGTTTTATGTGAGATTAAAGGGTACATGGGATGTAGCCCATGATCAAAAGGAAATATGATGTATGGGTTGTAGCACTAGCCCAAAAATAAATAAGGTGTTTGGGTTGTAGATGAAGCTAAAAAAGAAATAGGGTGTACGGGTTGTATCCTAAGACTAAATAAAAGAGGGTAAAATAGTAGTTTCCCAAGCCTGAAAACAAGATGGTACCTCGGTTGTAGACCTATATAGAAATAATGTGGGTACATGGGTTGTTATTCAAAGCCCAAAGAAGGAACAGAGGTTGTCGCCTTGGAGTAACATGTTATAAATGTCTTGGAAGGTATCCATGACATAAATTTATATATTAATATATGTATTCTACCAATTATATGAATTATTACATAGACAATATTTCATGGATCCTGGTGTTTATTTCTTTATGATTCGTGTATTGTGAACTTCCATGATTTATCCCATAGCAAATGTTTAGGTCCGTTTATATGGAGGGTATGATCTCTTAATGTTACAATATCATTATCATACTGCAATGTTACTATTTATACTTTTATGTCTCTATCTTTTACCTTACTAAGAATCTAATTTCACCCTTTCTTATGATTCTTTCCACTAGGTTATGAAAATAGGTTTTATGTAGAAGTGATATGTGTGTAGATCTTTATTGGAGATGTTGAAGACATTTCACCAAGATATATGATTATGTTTCCATGTTTCAAAAGGCACTAAACTATTACAATACTCTAGAAAATATTTCTATAGTGTATTGAATAATTATCTAAATCAATATAATATCCATTTGTGTTAATCCTAGGTCAATATAGTGGTATCAATAGAATGTAGTAGTCATCCTTTGGAAACTAGGATGAGAAAACCATATTGGGATCCCTATTTTTATTTACAATGATATGTATAGGGTTTTCTCTAAGGATAATTATAATCATGAGTTAACATTTATTAAAATGTCTATGAATTTTTGTAAACGGTAATGTTAGTGGTTTCCAATTAGTACTTCACTATTTTGATACTACACGTAGTTTTGTTTGTGGAAGAACTGTACATTTGTGTACCAACTCTAAAATGATATTCCAAGCTTGACTGAGGGTAATATGGTACCTGGAAATAGGCCTTGATACACACCTTCTTTGACCCTCCCATGGGATATTATATTTTAATTCACAAACTTTTCACATACCATTTTGAAGGATTTAATTAGAAGTTGGCAGTGAATAATCATGGAAAAAACTAAGGGTCATGTATTAAAGAATGGTTCATACATCAGACATCATATAAGTTACTCTTAGGTATTATGTGGTTCCACATTATGATAAATATTTCATACTATATGGTTTTGGTTTAGTCAATTGTTGGAAGATAAATGAACTACATTAATAATAAATGCAAAATTCAGTGCAATGGATTCCATCTTGATTGTCTTAATGCTATGTGGGATGGAATAAAAACCCATATTTACATACACTCATAGATTTATCAGTCAATGAATCAAGAAGTTCTTCTAAAAAATAATATGATGGAGAAAAGTTCTATTTAGTCTTAATGAATCGGCATCCCCATTATTTCAACGGGCTGTCTGCTCCACTTGTTCCTGAACACTGGATTGGTACCCCTGAAAAGATATTTTCTCTTATAAAATGTTTAGATAATGAGAAATTCATTCGATAATTTATTGGTTACAAGATGAAGCAGACATTTGGTGGACTCTAATTAATATTATGAGGAATTATGATTAAATTGAATCCATGGATGGGGATAATTTTAAGAACATATTCTTAAATAAGTATGTTCCTCATGTCCTTCATAAAAACTATGAAAATGAGTTTCTTTAGTTAGAGGAAAAGGATTATGAATCTGTCCGTACCTATGAGAATAATTTCCAATGACTTGTGAGATATGTATCTAGATTTATCATTCAATCATAATTTTTTTTGGTTGGTTCATCTATGTATTAAATTCAAGTCACATTAGGGCATTGTCCATTAAAGACATTGGTATATTTGAAGAGATTGTGTGTTGTGAAACCAAGTTAAAATGGGGGTGGGAGTTATATATATCTGATGGTTTTCACAAGAATATAATGATGGAGGTTAAAAAAAACTAAAAAATATGGAGATAAGAAGATGACCCTTCCTTTTTTCTCTACATGTGGAATGAAGCATGATTGGAATTCCTTAAATAGGACTATTAGATTATGTATCTATGTAAATGATGGAAATCAAGGGATTGAATGAAAAAGTGATTAGAAAAAGTTATATAATGATGAAACTATTGAGATAACTCCTCTGGATAAACCTTATACACTTAATATTTTCAAATGAATGGAGTTTATTCATTTCACCAGAATATTCCCAAATCCAAGGGTTAATAACACTGATCAACATCAACAACTTATAAAGAAGAATGACATATCGAAAGAATATGTGATCATAATGGATGAAGTGATCCCAGATAATTAAGAATTACCTATCCTTCCATAGTTGGACATTTTATTTTTTATTTTACTTGAATATTTCCTATGAATGTCAAATTTTTCATTATTTTGTGTGATTTCATGTTATTATCATTGATGACATGGATTATGGAATAATAAAATCACATTTGATATTCTATCTGCACAAGAATGAACCCAATATTCAAATGTGATTGGTTAAATATTAGTGCATATACGATGAATAAATGATGAATTATAACCATTTATGGAAAGTATATGTTAAATATCAGATTGTGTTTGTAATATTATGGTGTAATATTCCATATGAGGAATTATTCATGTTGGATAGTATTGATTAGAACCTACGAAAAATGGGATGGCATATCATGGATATCATGATCGGTTGGTACTTCATGAATGAAAAGTAGTCGCCTTTGTTTTTAGAGATATATGTAAAGTGGATAAATGAACCAAAATGGGTGATGATGTCATGAAATAATTCATGTATGTCCTTTTATGAAAATTATTTAGCATTAGGAAAAAGGATCATTAAGCCAAAAATGGTGTTCTAGTGTCATGGTTTCCTACAATCCAGATAGTCCCTAAGGTCCTCAATGATTTATGGAATTCTAATTTTTAACCATATCCAGTTATATTCTTCTAACACTATCCATTTGAAAATGATGGTTATATTTTCCATTCTTATCCATGTTTTCAGATTCCACCATTGTTTTTTCATATAGAAACCTAGTTGTAGGTTACTTTATGTAACTGGTATGGTTCAAAATTTCCCTTTTAAAATGAAATTCTAGTATCGATTTTTTAATGTGAGTTTATAGGAATGAATCATTATAGTATTTGATCATTGATAACCCAAATGAATTTTTATGGAGAAATTAAATTTGATAGGCACCCCCATGTTTTTTAGAATTATTTTTTTCAAATTAATTTAATTTTTCAACATGTTTCATTTCACATGAAAATAGAAATAGTCCCTTATATATTTATATCAATAAAATAATGAAATAATTCCATTGAAATGAAATACCTACATGGATTGCGCTAAATGGAATACCAACATGGCTTAAGATACAAGAAACTTAAACATGGCATATGATGTACACAACACTATGCTCCTATGAAACATCTATTTTTTGTGGTTTAATTATTTAAATACTATAATTACAAACTATCCTTTTATATTATTAATAACTATGATTAAAATAGTTTTGTTTTATATAAATAATACATATTTATAATGAATGATAATATTTTTGTCAATGTCCTTTTATGTTAAAAATATATTTTCCTGGAATGAATTTCTTTTATTAATAAAAGTAATTTTAGATACATTTAGAAATTGAATTGGATAAAATAATCTTCATTATTTAAATTAGAATGTCAAAGTTTTCCTAGGGTGATTTTTATGAGAATGTCCATTTTTTGACGAATATTGAAAAATACAACTTTTTAGTTACAAAGTACATTTTTTCTAATTAAATATTCTTGCAAAATTATTTTAAAAATATTTTTTAGGTCACATTAGATGAATATTACATCGACTGATACAATTAATTTCATTTGTACCAACATCACTTTGAAACTGAATAAAAACTATTATCAATGTATTTAACATTTCTTACATTAAAACACTGTTATTTCATCTCATCTATGGATTAACACTAAGATTATTTTTTCTGATTATATGATTGGAATTTAAAAAATAAATCATATACCATTTTTTAATTATAAAAAATATATTCTAGTAATAGCATAGTATTTTTTTTGACAAAAATGATTAGTACAACTTAACAAAATTAATCACAGCGGTTAAGGCAAAATTAATTTTAATTAGGGACTATACCTTAATATTTAAGTCAAAAATGACCTAGAAACTTTTCCAACACCAATTAGATGTCCATATTTCGGAATTAAACCATCCATTAATGAGTTTTATTGGTTGGGAATGTCTTTTTCTATGTAATAACATGTGAACACCAAATTTCTTTCTAAAAATTCCATGTGAGTTCATTTCCCTCTCAATAAAATTCCCTCACCTATACACATTCCTAACACCTCATAAACCTATTATGTTCATCGATTGTATGACTATGTAGCCTCCCAATAATCCTCTAATCATACTTGATTTTCTCTTTGGTTTGAATGCTTCTCAAGGTATCCTTTGGGCACAAACCAAAAGGAGTTACACGGATTATAGGTAACGTCATCTCTCAAGATCCTTTCTTTTATTTCTTATTATCACCCCTACAGATATCATTATTCTATTATTGTGTTAGAAACCTAGAATAATCCATTTACTAGTATGATTTTATGAAAAGGTTCTGACCTACACTTATACACACCACCATCTAATGGATGTTGAACATACTATTTCTCTGTATGGAAAATCGCTACATCACGAAGCAGTGATTGATCATTTCTCCGTTACCACCAATCATGGAGGAAATTATTATTGAAATTCTATTGATACATTTAATATATTCTATTTATTATTTCTGTAATATTTTTTATTAATTTTAAGACTCACATGTTTTTACCTTCCATTTGGTGTTAATATGATAATATCTTTTGATGAAACGTGGACAAACACCCCCTTAAAGAGATGTGATTCATTCACACACAACATAGAATTAATTAGGGATGGTTTAATGAGATTATATGATATATATTATTTATTAATGATAATTCAGTAATGTTATATATACATACATTCATATATATATATATAGGTATATCATTTGTATACTTTCTTTCAATATTAAAATAAAAATGGAATTATCTTTTATGCACACGTATAACTTACCGTATCCATGAACAGTATATTCTATTTCATACTTCTATATGATATAAAAAATATAATATAAAAATATTGGATATAACTAATATTTATATCATGATCAAAATTCTATAATCCTGATATATGTATAAGAACCAATGATATAACAAACTAAGACAAATGTTAAGAAAAAATCCAATATTACCCAAGGTGAATCTTTAATATCAGATCATTAACAAGTGGGTAATATAAAGTCATAATAAAACCATATATGGATATAAGTAAAATAATATTATTCTATAAAATATGAGTAATAAACTTATATTTATTATACATAAATCTTGTATGAGTATGAAGAGATTCATGACAAAATGTAAGAGGATTTCATATCACTTTTAATTTCTGTGAGATACTAGATATGTTCGCCACTATTTACTTTTTTGGGGGTGTATGTAATGTCAATGATTTTAGATTATTTATCTTTCAATTATTTTATTATTATTAGCATTACTATTTTATGATCCTTCTTTCATGGGTTTTATGTTTCAAAATTCCCCATATTGGTAGAAAAAGTCGCTTCACTTTTTATTCTTTGAGAATCATGTTTTGTTATAAACCTAAAATATTTTTATAGGTGCATATACTTACATATTACATTTCATATAATGGGTATAAATATTTTCATGATATTATAATCCTCTTTAATTTAATGTTCCATACATGGGGAGTATGATCTCAAGATACCACATTATAAGAGTTTATTGAGGTAATCTCATAGCTTTCTGAGATTGTTTATGTTATAATGGACCTTGATGAAATATTATGAACCACCTCTCAAGAATATTCATAAGTTTTCATATACTATATTATTTTATGATATAATCTTTTATTACAACCATATTCTACTCTTTAATTCATAATATTGTTTAGAATGTGTTTTCAGGAAAGCCTAACATACCCATTCTTCGGTCAAAAATAATGTTTTTAAAAGGTTTTCCAAGTATATTATATGATTATCCTATATTCATTTAACAAATTTTTTTAATTTTCTATCTTTAATCAATAATTTCAATAGAATATTCTTGTCTCTTTCTAAAAAATCATCTATTTTAACCTTTTACCATGAAAAAGGATTATTTCTTATTACATTTTACGTCATTTATGAATTTACCCATCATCAAACCTTTGATGATTCCTATACATTTATAAAATTTTAATATTTAAGAAATAGTTTTAAAATTAATTTTCCACAAATTAGATTTTCAAAATAGTTTCAAGTATTATTTATATATTTTTAAAATATTTTCTGGGAAAATTATTTTTAGATGGTTTTATGTATGGGAAATAAATTTTAAAAGAAGAAATGATATATTAATTAGGAAATATTTTTGAATGATATTTCAGAACTATTATCCCTCAAAGATTAAATCCATTGATTTTAATCATTCCCTTTTTTGAAATTCTATAAATTTTCCACACATATCCTTCCTATCAATTGGTCACACATAATATCCTAGTCATTATGAGACTTTTTTATCTTTCACCAGTAATATGTTTATGAAATCCATTTCTATTACATGGGTTATGCTTTGTTGAAATGGTTATGGAACCAATTATTCTGAATAAGTCTTGATGTGATGAAATTTTAATGATACCCATTTTAATTTATGGGTCATGATTTGATGTTTATATGACCTATATCTTTTTTTGGTTCATGATATGATGAATGTTTTACAATCATTTTGGCACATGTGTGAATGATTTGACTATGACATTTCAGGGACCTATACCTCCTGTAATTGTATTTGGTAATGATATGTTTTATATGTGCTTCATATGTACAAGAATGATAGCCCAATCCCAAAAAGAAATTTAGTGTAAAGGTTGTATCCCATGCCAGAAAAGATAGAGGGTGTTTGGATTGTAGCCCAAGCCCAGAAAGAATGATTGTGCATGGGTTGTCGCCCAAGACAAAATGAATGAGGGTACACTAGTAGTAGTGCAACACATAAAACAAGAAGGTACATGGGTTGTATCCCACACATAATTTAATTTGGGGTACATGGGTTGCCACCAACCCAAAGTAGGTACATGGGTCATAAACTACGACCAATATGTTAGAAATGTCACGGTAGGTAGTCCTAACAAAAATGCTTTTTTTCTTACATGTATGCCACAAATCTTATGTCTTATTCCTTAGATATGATTTCATGAGTCATTCTATTTATTTCCTTATGATTAATTTTTTATGAACTGAAAAGCTTTTTCTCATAGCTCATGTTTATGACCTTTGATATGAAGGGGATGATCTCCTAATGTTATGATCACATTATCATACTACTATGTTCGTTTTTATGCTTACATATCTCCCTTTTTTTCCCTTACTAATCATATGAGATCACCCCTTTCTTATGTTCCATTTCTCTAGGTT
Source organism: Viscum album (assembly GCA_963277665.1). Classification (NCBI taxonomy): domain Eukaryota; kingdom Viridiplantae; phylum Streptophyta; class Magnoliopsida; order Santalales; family Viscaceae; genus Viscum; species Viscum album. The sequence goes on from OY728160.1 coordinate 96,852,662, forward strand.
ATGTAAAATGGTTTTAGGAATAAGTGCTAATGGTGTAAATATTTATGGGATATATTAAAGATCATTCACCAGGATAAAAGATTCGGTTTCCATGTTTCCGAAGAAACTATACTATTATGATCCTCTAGCATATATTTTTCTATTTTATTTTATATTAATCTAAAATGATGTAATATCCATGCATGTTAAGGCTGTGTCAATATTAATTCAATAGTATGATATATTTGATTAAAAAATTTCTATTTTTTGGGTGATACCAAAAAATATTGATCACGAAATAACCACAACAAACATACCCAATTCATGAAAATTAAATTACAAAAGACATTTTCAGTGGGGTGTTTTTCTCATATAATAATAATATCATAATAAATATATCAAAAACTATAATGGCATGAAAAATGAATCTCTTCACCCCTTTGAATTTCATTTTACATATCATTATCTTTGATTAATCTAGATCAACAAAAATTATCATGTAAAAAATATGGAACCCCTCTCGTAAGATGATAAATTTAGAGAAAAGAAGGAAAACCTACTGCGATGTGGTGGCATCATTATTTTCACATGAATTGATCACTCGATAGACCTCTGATTACCTCTCCTGAGAGATACGAATCCTTCTGAGAATATCACGGAACCACCACACCAACTAAAACCAAAGAGAAACCCATTAGTAAAACGGTTAAATAAATTCCATAACACGTTGAGACGATATGGAAGAAAAATGTATCAAATCATGGGAAATTTATAGAAATTAAATGAGGAACTCCCCCTAGATCCCCACAGATAACCAATGGGGAATCACAAAGATCAGAATATTAGAGAGATATATAAATAGATTGAAAAACTCTTTGGGATGCCTAGGGTTTAACTAGAACCATATGATCATGAGATCATAGCAAAAAGAATGAAATTTTTTCCAAATAGATTTTTTTAACAAAACTACATTAGGGTATTACAAAATTTAAAATACAATTTCAAATTATATAGTACCTACCATTCTGTTTATGCCATAAATGAGAAACCTATCAATTTATTTTAATTTTTAAAGCATAAAATATGACATGATGTGAAAACTGTAGGATATTCCATGAAACTATGTTTTATGTCATGTAACCCATTACACAACATGTAAACCCCCTTATTCTAGACATTTTCAATAAGACTTCACCAAACTCTCTCTGAACCTCCTCCAAACATTCCAATAACACAAATATAACAATGTAATAGAACAAGAAGACATATACCAATATATATTTTTTGAAAAATAATAATCTGTTATCCCCAATGAAAATTTAAATTGTATAAATACCCATAGATCTGCAAAGGATGAATTTTGAATTAAAATTGGTATCAGATACATCTTATATTGATAATGCTTATTCACAGATCTATTTTCTTATATAGATCAAAGGAGAAAACATGGAGGATATATATGTAAAAAATAATATAAACACTATTCTAGAGTTTAACATTAATCAAGTTGGTTTTATGTGGTTTGGTTTCCAGATATTTTTCGAATTTATACTAGAACTAATGAATTTCCTTTTGGATGTTGAATATAACTCATCATTTATATTAATAATTGAGGAAAAATTGCATATTAATGATTTGTAGAAAATAATTTTTTGTGATTACATGAAGAAGGAAATAAAAATGTATATGTCATGATGATTCTTATGTAATCAAGTATCATGAAGTGATATAATCATACATGTATGAAGAAAATATTACCAATATTTATATGAAAATAGAAAAACATCACCATGGATTTTTTCATTTGACCCCCCAGAACAACAAAATTTCATAATTAAAAATGTTTTTTATTCAACCATATTAAAAAAATACATTTATTTTTTTACCATAAAATAGGAATTACAAATGGATAAATTTTTGAGAAATAAATTAAATATGTGATTAGAAATCATAGATTAGATATATTTATTTTATCTACTTGAGATATATGGTTTACCATAATGTTTTAGATAATTATTCTATTGATTTTTTACATATAGAAGAGCTTTAACATTGTATATCATCCCCATAAATATATTCAACCTGAGAGAACGAGTCAAAATATAGAAGATATAATTAGATATTATTCAAACGATTTATAATGGTGTTGGGTTCAACATTATCCTATAACAAAATTCACTAATAAAAAAAATTTACACTCTATCATCCATATGGTAGAATATAAGGAACTGTATAATGAGGGATATAGGAATTCAATATGCTAGGATTATTTTGGGGAAAGAAGGGTGTTATGACCAAATATTTTCCCAGAAATGATGGAGAAGGTCCAAAAAAGTTTGTGAAATGTTAAAATATATAAACGTAAAAAAAACCTTCTATAAAGATAATCATCAATGTTATATATAATTTTTAGTTGGGGATATTTTATTTAACAAAATATTTACTTGGAAATGCGGTAATATATTTGGAAAGAACTGTAACCAGTGCACTGGGTACATTTGTCCCTTAGAGACCCTTTTTCTAATCTAGGTTATATCCCATCATCCACAAGTACCTCCACACCACTCCCATATAAATTATTTGACACATGTATACCTTTTGAGAGAATAAATTCAAATCCCATCAAATATACTAATATATGTATTTGTGCAGAAAGAAAATTATCTCTCATATGAGGAAGAAATAGTGAAAATTTTAGGATTAAAGAGATAAGGTGTTGCAGAACAAGACCACTCATATTTTAAAAACTCTATGTTGAAAACATAAGTTTGGGGAGGATACATGGGAACCTAAGGAAGTGATGAAATAAAAGAAAACTCAATTTTTTCATACAATGTTTTGAATTTTTTGAATATGAAATTATTTTATATGGGTACAATATAATGAAAATAGTATTTACTACTTAATTAAATACTATTTTGAAGGATTTTTCTATTCACAACACAAACACATTTTTAATATAAAATTTTATAAGTTAGCTAAAATTAAAATGTATAAATGTTTGTAAAAAATTATTAAATATCAAAAAATAATTATATATTCAATCAACTAGTATAATTTAGAAACTAATAAAATATTTCCCACTGATTAAAATTCATAAAATTGTTATTTTTAATGTATTCTATATTTAATATTTTGACTTATTTTAGAATAATAGTTAATATAAAAAAAATATTTCTCAAAAAAATTCATCTTTACTGGTATTTTATTGACTAAATTTAATGTTGTAATTCAGGATTTGAAATAAAAAAATTAATAGGATTTTTGATTTCATAATAGTATTCTTGTCTTAATATGAATATTTTGGATTTATCTGGAACAAAATAATCTACTGGTGAATAGAGAAAAAAATTATTTTATTAAATCCTTATTGTCTATAAAGTTATAAAAATTCATAGAAATAATGGTTAAAACATTCCTAATGATATTTTTTATTAAAAGTGAAATAAATATAATTATAATATTATATTTATATTATAGTCCCATGTTTAATATTTTAAAATTTCGTTTGGAAATTTATTGAAAACTATAATTTGACGATATGGTATAAATAATTGTGACATGATAAAATGATATTTTGGATTTATTTTTTTAAAATAAATTATATTTTATTGAAAAAAATCTATTTTTATAAATTATGATTATTGTAATTGAACATTCCATTGTATAGATAATAATTTTTTCTTAAAAATGTGTTATTTTAGAAAACATGTTTTATATGTTTCATGCTCTAGCGTTATGATTTATTTCACTACATATTTAATATTAATTTTATAATATGACTATTAAAATTTATAAAATAATTACAATATTACTTAATATCTAAATTTTTATTTTTTATTTTAAATTTATCATTTATAAGATTAATTTTCATTACAATGATAATAGTCAAATAATAATTTGTTAAAAAAATTCATATTGTGTTAATATCACCGAATTTTGATAGAGTCAATTCCCTATAAATAATTTAAATAAAAATTCTACTATGATGCATTAATATAAAAATAAATATACTAAATATAATTTATTTTTTGATGGAACCTAAATAAGATTAAGTATTTTTAGTATTCAAAATGTCATATTTTTACAAAACCCACTTTTCTATACAATATCTATTTTAAATTAAATTTACCTTTTTATAATATGTATAATTTGAGTTGGATTAATTAGATTTTTAATTTACTTCATTACTATAAAAAAAATTTATTAGGATTTTCTAAATCGTAGAAAGACATAATGTCATAAAGTTAAAAAACTAGTTACCTAGTTTGGAAGTAAAATAGTAAGATGTAGAAAACACCGTAAAAACTATAGAAAAAGATAAAAACATGTTTGAGAAAACAATTATTACAACTATTTAACCAAATAAACCCCAAACTAAATAATTAAAAATCCTTTAATAAATATCACTTTAAATATTATTATGGAATTATTAAAATATAAATGGTGCTTCAAAAATTTCCCATTCCCTATTTTAAAAAATGGTTTTAATTACAAAATTTCGAAAACAATATTCACATTCTAAATTACCATAAACCCATTAAAAATTATATATCATTGAATTTAAATGAATTTTATTATTCTCATTTACACATAAAATTTTTCTAGTCCCCTCAAATCTAAGGACTTTACTATGCAGATATTCAATGTGTCAATATAGGAATCACAACATTATAATGATTCTATCTTTATTTTCTCTATAAAAAACCATAAAGAGGATATAATAATAAAACCAATGACATTATTGGGATTAGATACTATTATAATAATGTTAAACCATTATTTACTATGTTCTATTTATTTATAATAAATGAATTTTTGTTAGTGTGTTCTCATAGATTATAACCTCTATGAAGAAAATATATATTATCTTCCATCACCACCACTCTGGGATTTTCAAAATTGTTGTTTTGATCAAATAAAATGATTTATATAGCAACAAAAACTCAATTAAATTAGATCTAGTGTATTATATACTAAATATACACTAGAAAAATGTAATTTGATCCCATATGTCATCATAGTTTATTAGTTTTGAAGTACCTGATAACTACATGATCCCCTTATTACATTGAAAATATAAAATTTGGAAACTAATTAAAATATTAAACATGGATTGAAATCTAATAAATATATATTAATAAATATTCATGTAAATTTAATAAATTGGTAACAATATTACCCATATAAAAATACAATTTTGTATAATACTAAATTTGTATCATTTGGGTGGAAATTAAAATAAGATTCACTAGCTCAGGTCTGACATTTCAAATATCTTCTATAAACTATTGTTTTAAAAAATAAAATACATTATAACTAAATAATAGATCTATAATAATATTTAATATATCATATACGTTAAATTTCTTACAATTTATCATCATGTTTTTAATAATAATTTATTATTGTGGTTGTTTTGGGTAATAACAGCATCATTTTTAAAGAATGTTTTGACTTGATAGTTCGACTACCAATACATTTTTTATTGGTATATAGATATTAATAGTATTAAAGAAAATGTAGATATTGAAGAATAGATAACATAATTTATGGAGATAGTAGGTTTTATGTACTCATGAATGATGTTTCCAATCTATATGGATAGACCAATAGAAAGGTGAATAAAATTTAATCTTACTAGAGTAATTATTATATTATATATATAATATATATTAATTTAATCAATACTTATCGCTATCAATTTATAACATAAATGTAAAACATATATCATTGCTTCATGTAGGTGGTAGTACATATGTATTCATGAGAGACATTATCTTTTTCAAGTATATTGGAAGGTAATAAGGTATATAAGAAATTATTATGGAATCATGTTTATTTCATAAATATTATATATATATATATATATATATTAATTATATCATTATAACCACCCATGTAAAATGATAATGCAAAAATAATGACACTATAATGTGGAGACAACAAGTCATAAAAACACACAAGCTAGGTTTTCTATTTTCATAGGATCGAAAAGAGAAGGAATATGGATATTCAATAAAAATAATAATAAAATCTCATCATATTTATGATACATTAATTATTATATAATAATTTCCTCAATAATATAATAGGATGTAGAATAAAAATAACATTGAAGGAGTCAGTAAAGAAAATGATCTATTCTTCAGTAGAAATCCATTAGGGCTCTTCTTAAGGGTCATATAATTGATATTTTGGAAAAAATAAAGAACCAATATAACAATGATAAGTAATTTCCAAATATGAATGAGAATGCTTGTTTGATCTAGATGGATTAATTTATAAGGAAAAATTGAGATAAGGTGTTCATTTTATAAGAGAGGGGTGGAGAATTCTTTGATGGTCATAAGGTTTTAAATTAATATGAATTATATCTCTTTTATAAATATATAAAATTTAAATATATTTTGTATCGAACTTGTATATATATAAATACGTTAATAAAATAATTTCTAATCATGTTTGGATCATCTTTTTACCTTTATTTTAGTTTGTATCCCTTCGTTATGTCTATTGACAATTATTGTAATATTAATGTTTTCAACACTTTTATGATAATTATATTACTATTAAATGAAAAATGTATGATAAATAAAAATGTATTATTTTTGTAACCTGGTAAAATTAATTTTTTTAATATACAATTTTTATGTATTTCAAATCATTTAGTAATATATTTTTTATTATAAAATATAATTAATGGTATATTATAAACTATTATTTTTTTTGATATGTAATGATACAATAAAATAATTGAATTTGAATCCATTTTACATGAAAAATTTATATTATTTAATTTTTAAAAAAATAAATCATTTATGAAGTTAAAAAATCAAATAATTTTATGTTTTAGTTTTTCAAAATCCATTAATTTCATTTGCATTACTTTAAGAGGCAATTTGTAATTATTGAATAATATTTGGAGAAAACTATTTCATCACTAAAAATTAGTGATAAATTTTCATTATGGAAAAATAATTTATATTTCATTGTATATTTTAGAACTAAATTTATCTTTTTTATCCATACGTAATGAATTTGAGTATAATAAAATAACGAGATTTCCATTTTAATCTATTATTTTGATATAACAAAATAAAGTGTCAACTCATTTCAAAAGGGAATAAATAAGAAATGTATTCATTTTTTAAATGATTATGGATGATATATTAATTAAATAAAATTAATAAAAAAAATTGTTCTCTATTTAGTTATTTTAATTTTATTTTTATCAATAAACACATGATTTACAAATTTACAAGGGTACAAAAATTAGAAAGCATGCAATTTATAGTTTAGAAAATATAATGGTTCAGGTTTAAAATATTTGGAATAAAATATTAAAAATATATAATCCATTTTAAAATATTTATTTATTAAATATTTTATATTTCTCATTTTATTTAAATATGAAAAATGCAAAAGAATTTTTTTTTAGAAAATGTTTTTTAAGCTAAAAATGCAATTTATATCAAAATCAGGTAAAATGATGATTCATAGCAATTAAAATACATAATATATAATAAAATAATTTAAATATTACCCTTAGATCAAATTAAAATCATAATAATACATATTATTTATAATAAAAGAAGAATTTAACCAACATCAGTATATTTCATTATTCTTAAAAAAAATTCCAAAATATCACGAAAGAATAATTAAAAAACAATGATTTTACATTTTATATTTTTTTATAATGTAATAATTATAAAATAATAAAAATGATTTTAAATACGTTATTATAAAAATAAATAAAACTTACTTTTTATAGAAGGTGTTTTCGGGGAATAAAACAGTTTTAAAAAAAATCGTATTTTTTATGAATAATTAATAAATAATTATTTTATTATGAAAATATAGATATATATAAATCATAATGTGTTTACTTATTATTCCATAATTTTAATTTAATAGATATTTTTTAATATTCATATTTGAATAATAAAATATTTTGGTTCATTTCAGATTTCAGTTTCATTTAAATGTTTCTATTAAACAAAAAACTTATTTAAATATCAATTTGTTTAATTATCCACTTTATATAAATTTTTCCCACATAATTAAAATATGTGATGGATAATCAATGGATTTTTATTCAATAATTTTTTTATGGATAACCCAAATTGAAAAAATGGTTCATAAAACATCCTCATAAAAATTGGTAAATGGATGTATGATTGTCACCAAAATACAAGGATTCATGATTAATGAAAATCAATTGGAAGTTAAAATATTATCAATGAAGAGATAATTAAAACACTATGATTATTTTACGTTGAATGAAAATATGGTTATAAGAAGTTTATCCATCAAAAAACCATAAATCATTGATGATTTAAAAGAAAATTTATTTCATGGTAAGAAAAGAAAACCTAAAATTTTTGTAGTTAAATATACATTCCCTAAATTCTACTAATTATTTTATTATAGTTATAAATCACTATTCAAAATAAATATACTATAATTATTTCAATAATAAAAAAAATAAGGTTTTTTTGTTTATAGATCAATTTTAACATTATCCATTATAAAAGGAATTTAATATTCAAGATGTATTTTTTATGCCTGATGTGAATTTAATGAATCATTATATATATAATTCATTACTTTAGCATTTAAATAATTTAATAAAAAAAATTAGAATAGTTTATATAGTATTATAAATCATACATTGCCCTCAATCAATAATAAATATATCTTAATATAATACATTAAAAAAGTAATTATCCTTAAATTCCCTCCAAAATATCACCGACCATATTCAAAACCCAAAATCATGATCAAAAAAATCATCCATAGGAATCATAGAGTAATAAATATTGTCAAATTTTAATCATGTGTATACCTTGATCACTTATAAAACTCTAATGAATCATTATTATCTTTATTTAAATTCCATATATCACATAAATACAGAAAGGATGTAAACTCCATCACAAATTACATTATCCTCTAAATAGTCATTATTTTCTTCCTCACCAAAACTATCATATTTACATAATTATGGTAAAACATCTCTTTATCCAAACCAGACATTAGTAACTCATCATTAGGGTAAGAATAGGGGTTTATCATTCCCCTATTTATGTGTTTTATTAAAAAATAACACCTTTTAACTAATTAGATTATTTAGGATATCAGTAATATTCAAAATATTCATTAAAATATATAACTAAAAATCATATATATGAACACTTATATATTTCATTATTATTATTAAAAAAATATATCATTTATATAACTCATAAATTCATATAAGAGTCACTTCAATCATTTAGCATCATATATAGTTATATCACCACCATATCCTTCTCCCCATGGATTCATATATGGTATTTTAATTTTCTACATTAGGGAACTTGTTTGAATAATGCCCCATGTCATAATAGGTAATGTATTTGAATGCATTGGATTATTTAAATACCTTACTTTCAATAATCATAAGTCCCTCATCTCTATACTTACAGAAAACACTAGTACCCTTCAATCATTTTCAAGGATGTATGATTGCAAATTTTTTACATGATGAAAATTGATTTATTAAATTATTATTAATTAATGTGTTCCATTTTTCTTTTTTCTCAGAAAATATCTTATTATACCGATTCACTTATAGATATAGAATCTTGAAAAATACATCTCCATCATAATGAAACATAATAAAATATAATTAAATTATGAGAAAAATAAAAAATTATTGCCTTTTAGAGATTCTTTTTAATAACGTTAATAAAATTATAAAACCAACATTAAAATATATATATATATTTAGTAACGTCTATATAATCTATTATATTTATCCACATACTTTACCACATGTTTTTCTCCATTTTTATTTAAATTAAAAACCTTACACTCTATTTTATATCTCTATTACCCAAGGATGTATTTTTTAAAAGAAATTAAATTTTAATTTCATTTCTTCAATATTTTTAATGCAATAATCATTGTTATATATTTTTATAAATTACAACCATCGATTGGATTCTCCTTTTAAATTGAAATCTTCAATAACAACATTTTAACGTTCATTATATCCAAAATATTGGAATTCCATTATGAAAAATTTAATTCATTACACAGCAACCATTGGATTTTTATTTCCACTAACTGGTGGAGGATTTTATTACATGAGGATATTGATAATAATAAAATATGGATATTTAACAATATTATGTTTCATACATAAAATTTTATTTCTTATATCATTAGTCAACATCCCTAATTTTTCAATGGTCATCTCTTTTCCAACTTTATTTATATTGGTTTCATCAATAGCGAAATCCCTACATTGCTTATGAGTATAGATTCCACATATTCCTTTAGTATCCATCACTAAATAATAGAACACAATGAGTTATCTATTATTAATAATGATAATTGAGGCATAATTTAAAATCCATTTAAAGGTAAAAATTATTGAAAATGATATGGGATTATCATAATTATCATTTTACCTATATTTAAAATCTAGTTCCTATGATCGCTACTAAACTTCCAAAGATAACATATGTTTAAATATAAAACATTAGTGACCCAAATATAATGTATTATTTACTATATATTCAATATATATTGTAATTTCATCCCAAAGTACCAAATAGTTTATTAGTCTTCACGAACAAGTTACAAACAAGATTCCTATAGTACAATGAAAATATAAAATATTGATACTTTTATAATATTAAACATAAATTGATGAATAATAATCATTAAAAATATTATATTCATGATCAATTCCTCAGAAAATTACTAAATTTACTTCATACAAATAACTAGATGAAAAATACTAAAATTTTCTCAATTTAGTGGAAATAGAAATGAAGTCCCTTATATCAGGTCTGACTTGTCATGTTGCTGATCCAAACTCATGAATACATAATTTAATGATATTATAATTACATGAAAATTACATCTTCATATTTATGAAATCATATATATTCCATTTATTACATTTTATCTCCCATTTATTAATAATCTACTATTTAAATAATTGTTTCATGCGTTATCTACTTGTTCATTCAAGTATGATTTGATTCCGTAGTTCTGGTAATTGAAATTTTATTATGGGATTATTATCTACAAAAAATATTAATAGTATAAATATCATATATATATATAGTGTGTGTCATTCAAAAAAATATAGATAATGAAAAATTAATTAAATCGTTCTTGGATATGGTATTGTGTACATACAAAAAAACAATGATTTCACTATATTATGGATGAAATAATATAATGGAGAAAAATTATTAATAAATATTGAATAAGTATCATATCATATATATTATATATATTAATTATATATAAATTTTTTCAATCCATGTAAAACATAATCGAAAAACGGACCTCATCACTTTATATAGGTGTTTTTTCAGACCAATGCATGAGCGACATTGTCATTTTCTAATGGGTTTTAATGTAAAAAGGTATATATAAAATTATAAAAAAATGAATAAAATTCATTGTATTAATATCAAATACGTTCATCAGTTTCTTCTTTATAACCATTTATGATAAATTTCAATTGAAAACAAATTTCACCATTATGTGGAGATGGTATGTCGGATGTACTCAAGAGTGTTGTTTTGAAATTTAATATGATGTAAAATAACTATAATATTTTTATAAAATATTTATAATAAAATATAATTATATTTATTATACAATATTTTTTATTTTATAATTGGTGAAATACTATAAGAGTATTTTGAATAGTAAATTAATCTATAATAATCAGTAATGATGAATAGCCCTTATTTGTCAGAATTTATTTAGATATATTATTATGGGATATATTGTTTTCATTTGGGAATGATTATGACCTTTAAAAAATGGATATTGATCTTGAGAATAAGAATGGATAGAGATTTATTGATCCATATGGATGAATACAGTTCGAATAACTAATAGAATGGGTGTCCTTTTTTATGAAAATGGAGGGGAATTATTGAAATTATTTAAATTATTAAATTAATATAAATTATATCTAAAGTATAAATGGATCCATAGTTATATTATTTAAATATTAATTTAGGATGTGCCTAAATTTATTTTCCTATTAATTTATTCTGTGTACTTCCATTATCTTTACTCATTTTCCTCATTGGTTTTGTAAATCATGGGACTACCGGGGATGTAGATAATATTATATGGGAAATTAGATAATTTATGGGGACTTATAATTTATTTAATAACAATAGATATAGTATAATGTTGAAATGGATTCGTAGTTTCTCCCTGATTTCAATCAATTTTAATGGTGGTTTTAGAGTATATTGTTGGAAACAAGTCTATTTCATAGTCTATAGTAGAAAACAAATCCCTAAAATTGGATTAGATTATATTTAATGTGTTATAGATATATTTCATATACTTGATGAACAATGTGGAAGGAGTACAATCCGTGTAAATGTAGTGTGGTGTTCAAATTTTAAAAACATTAATAGAAATGTGATGAGTTTTTCATAATTCGTTATCTCTGTGGATTACATTATGTGTAACAAGATTTTATGAAAAGTTTTTCTCTTGGTTTTTATTATAGAACAATGTATGAATAATTTCTCCTTTAACTCATCTATGACCACTTTTATCAAGACCATATAGCCCTTCCAATTGAATTATAAAACCACACTCTATATGATTATCGTTTTTATCAATTTATCCCAATTTCTATATGTTTGAATCTCTCTATTTGAGTAATAATTTATCGGTTATTCATTTCCATTTATCAAGGTATAGTTGTAGCATTAAGATTTTGGATCCGTTGATCTATGTGGATGATTAATATCGATTATCTAAAGATCCACAATATGATCACCCTCTAGATTCTAACCCCCCTTTATAGATTGTGTTATGGTATGTGGGTTTCATGACAATTTTTTCACCATGTTCACTGGTTCATTAAAAAAAATTATTCAATTTCATGTTTTCTATTGATTATAGTGAATTAATTTTCATTATTGTTCTCCTATTTGTTGGTGGATACCATTACAGGTGTATGTGATATTATTTTTTGGTAGGTAGTTCTGTGTATAGACTATGTTTGATGTCTTGGATTTCTATTGATTTTGAAAAATTATATTATAAATTAAAAGAAATTACTTAATAATTTTATTTATTTTTTTGGAACAATTCTTTGTTAATAGATGGGATTTACAAAATTTTGATCAGGGAAAAAGGATTCTCAATTAGTTGTAAAATTGTTTTAAAATAATGATTTTTACTAATTGGTTTTATGATTTGGATTATAAAATATATTAAATGGGTTTACATGGGTAAATAAGTGGATTGTGTAGTGATTGGAATCATCCATTTATACTGACGGGGTTTACTCTTTTTGTGTTCCTCTACCCTCTAGGATCGTAGTTCTAGTCACATGTTGACACTAATTAGAGGTTCAATATATGGTGTGTCCCTCTAATTCAATGATCTAATACATATGTGTGTGGGATTTAGGCATGAGCAATATACTATGTTTGAGGTTTGATTTTCCTAGCTATCCTAAACTATTGTGATCCTTGGTGTGATGTTTCATGTTATTTTGGATTGTTATATTTTGGTGTAATTTAATGGAATTGATATGATATTTGAAACATTATTTTATTTTATTTAATATATCTTCTTTAATATATGTAGATAAAATTATTTAAAAATGTTTTACATGGATTTATTAAGAAATGTTGTAAAATGGAAAATAGCATTTTTTCCATGATCTTGATATAAATCATTTCATACTATACATCATGACATTCATTCTTTATTGTTGTGAAATGTTTATATTTTACATGAATTATTGCTATAGAACACAATAGTGAGACCATATTGATCTTGTTAGCGCACTTCGTACACACCCCATTGTTGGTACATAAACCCTTATAGGTATTTATATGCAAGGAAAGGTAAGGTAATAGAGTGAAGTAGCTAGGTTTTCAATTATCTAGGTTGGTGTAGATTGTGCATAAATGATGGGAGTTTTAAAATTCTCCCACATTAAGATTGTTATAGTAGCCAATTTTTTTATATATATTTATTTATGGACTTGACTATTGTAGATTTATCTATACTATTTTAGTTGCATCACATATATTTCTAACTATCATTTATGTCGTATATAATCAAGGATTATTTGATATTTTATTTCTACATATGTATTTATTTCCTAATGTCATCTTCATGTTGAGGGAAATAATTCCTTATGTTTTTTGATGATAACTATGATTTAGGAATCATCCCATGCCGAATGGGAATTAAAATATTGTGGTGGGAATTAAATTAGGGTAACTTTATTGATAGGGTATATGGTCCAGGTACATCATAATTTAGTATCAAAGGTTATATATCTTAATTATTCTTTTTCTTGGTACACTTGGTTGATTATAGATAGTATTTTCATGACTTAAGAGGTGGGATGTGGTGAGTTCTTATCCATCTCTTACTATAATGAGTATAGTTTTACCATGTGATGTTGAGAGGTGTTTTAATTTCATTAATGTATTGATGTTAATCTTTATTTTTCTTGTGGGGGTTTTTTTGGAAAATGATTATTATATTGTTTGATTGTTTACCATTTTTTGTAGTGAAATAGTATTCCTCGGAGACAAGTTCTACATGTTTCACATGAGGGTTTAATTGATTCTCCCAATTAAATATTGTAATAGATAATAATTTTATCATGTCAATCTTGTGGGGATTTCATATAATCAACCAAAATGTGATGTAAGTCATAAATATTATTGTTGAGGTATATGTAGGAGTTGTTCGAGGAGATATGGATAGTTCAAAGGATTTCAGGCATGAGAATACACTATCTATTGAGGGTACAAATGATCTACAAGAGGTGGAGTAATTAATGGATAAGATTGGTCAGTTAACTTACTAGATATACCAATGAGTTTAATGGTGAAATTATTGAATATCAATCATGAGGGCCCCAATAAGAGAGGGTGGTATTCCATGGTACATATAGATAGAAATGTGGATTTGGACTGCAATCATTACAAGACTCTCTTTCCCCTACAGTTTTTTTAGAGTCACTGATTTTGGAGATGTATATGAAGTTCCTCCTTTTGAAGTAGGTGGAGCGTTCTTTTTTGACATACACCAATCAGTTTTTTTTGTAGGTTCATTTTCATCATTAGGGGGAATATAATAGTTAGATATAATTTTATATTTGCATATAGGGTTTGAAACAGGATATTATATTGGTGATATTTAGGATAATGGATTAAGACAATAAAGAGATAATGAACTAGGATATTATAGAAGGCATAAATAAGGTAGGAATGGTTGGTAATTTTCCCCTTCACTTCCAAATATTTTCAAATTAATTGGTTTTTTATGAAATAAAAGGATATGGAATGATCATTGTAGAAGTAGTGGATGTCGTTCTCTGTAGAAGAACTCCATGGAGAATCCTTTTTAAATTACAAGTCTGCCTCAATATTAATTTTCATATTGAATGTTCAGACTTTCCAGGTATTATTTCCCTTAACCTATTTGTATTTTCAAAATATATTAACATTATGGTCATCTACAATTTTTTTACTACATATCCTTACTAATAGATATTCATACAGATCGTCTACTCCAAAGTCAATTTCATCATATTCATATGTTTCGGAGACTACAATGATCCATTTATATGCCTCATCCTTGAAGAACCTCCATTAAATAGATGATTTTATGGAAGAGGTTGACATAAGTCTAATGAGGTATAGAGCTATCATTATTATTGCATCTTATATAGTGATTTCTTTATTTGATTTTGGTTCTTCCCATTCATTTATATTTGGAAACCTTATTTATATCAATAATATTATAATGGAAATCATGTAAATTTTTATGAAGATATAGGCATATATTGGGAAGATTAATGATATGGGTTTTGAATTTATTTCTTTTAAAATATCGATAACTAATGTAGTGTAATTTGGTAATTTTTCATTAATGTTATTAATATGTTTTATATTATTATCGATATGGATTGGATTGTATCTCATTATGATGAGGATTGTTTATATCATTAGGGAGACTCATTTCTTATGGTGGTAGGAGATCATTGGTGTTTCATGTAGAATGGGAACCATGGAATTCTTAGGAATGACTTTCCCTCCTAGTGCTTAGGTTTTTTTATCATCAGTCATAGTTGGTAAAAATGATGTTTTTTATCTTCTCGCTATTATTTTAGACATTCCTAACATTTTCCTAGACAATTTCTTAGGTATTCCTCTATAGGGAGTTATATATTATGATTGATATGGTGTAATGTACAAATTTGATATTGATACCTTTATATTATATGGTACTAGAAGATATGAATGAGCTTAAGATACAGTTGAATGGTCTAATGGTGAATGGTTTTTTCACCCAAGTGTTTCACCTTGGGAAACCGTAGTGTTATTTTCTAGAAACAAAGTTGGTTCACTCTGATTGTATCTGGACAATAGAAAGATGAATTGGGAAATGGATAGGAATATATATCCCTTGTATCATGTTAAACATTGTTTTATCAATTAAAATGGGAAAAGAGGTATTCAAATATCGATCTTTAGTTGGATTATTATCATCATATAGTTTTGGAGTCTAATATACTGATGAAAACATTTAGTAAATGGTATGGACATTTCAAATATAATATGATTACATTTGATATGATTAAATCTCCTAAACTTATTATATCCTCAGTGAATTAGATATTTCATTAGTATCTCAACACATTTTTGGTATTGTTTATGGATTATAATTTTTTATTCTATTTCTTAGAACAATAATGAGAACAATATGGGTTCCGTTATAGAGATAATTTGGGGTCAATGATTCTATAGCAACAATTCATAGTGTTATTTATATATTAATGTCATGATGTTCTTAGGAAACAATATTTTGATGAATGTATTATCATTTATCCTATAAAATTTATGGTCATTTTTTAATAGGAAGATCCACAAAATCTCCTTAGAATTCATTGCATCCTTGGTCGTGTTGTATATTATGAATGGGTTTTCAAGTATTCTTCATGTTTATTTCAACATTTTCTGATATTACAAGTAATGGGATTAAATATATTTTGGGGGGAAATTATAAGACTTCTTTCAAAGATTTAAAATGACTTCTAATATATGGACCTATTCTAATCTTTCATGAGAAAAATAATGGGAATGTAGTTTTAGGAGATTCCTCTAGTACTATTTAGGGTTATGTTATTTTGATAGAGGATCATGTGGTATATTAAATATCTCTTAATATTTTACTATATTATATGAATTACCCCACACATGATTTGGATTGTTCTATAGTTATTCATTCACATAAATGTTGGAGGAACTATATTACGGAGAGATGTTCCCATTTTTTTAGCCACAATTGATTGAGCTATATCCATTGTCATATTGAATTGAATATCAGACAAATTTTATTATATTAATACCTTCATACAATTGAATTCGATAAATCCTACAACTTGGGGGCGGGAAATTTTGACACAGATACTCTTAATGTTTAATTTTTATCACATGGTGTTTTCAATCAAAGGATAAGTTGAACCATATGTGGATTTTCTTCACAATTGAATTTGGATACTATCGAGGATGTATCAAGTATGATTCTAGATAGTATTTGGTTATCATTATCTCTCTTGGAGTTTATTATATATTTTCAGTAGAAGGATGATGTGTTTAGACGAATTCATGAAACATTATATGTTATGGAGATTGTTTCTGGTTGGTCTCTCCCTTTAGATTGTATTATTAGTATTACAGATCAATTTTTCTTCCTACTATCTATGAGGATATTATTTTGGTTTATTTTAAAGGTTACGCATGATAAATAAATAATATATCATTAAATATAAATTTTTATATGAGTTGGTGATTTTGGTGGTTGGGAGTGAAACATGGAATTGTTAATTACATGTCTCATTGTTAAAACTGTAAAATGATAAAGGATGAGTATCTAAAACATATTAGTTTTCATAATAATCCTATAGGGGCCTTTGAAATTTTTTTAGATATCTCCATAAACCTTTTTTAGATTACTATGGACTCTCTAAGGGAGGATTTCTATGTATTTGGTGATTGATTGGATGACCATGTGAGATCACCTATTTCCGATCTAAAACATCATAGATATTCAAGGTATAGTTATGTTTTAAGAACATGATATTGTGATACTACTTGGGATTCATTATAAAATAATATTAAATAAGGGTACTAGGTTTACATGGTGACTTTTTCAAGTCGAGTAAAACATATCATACAAATATTGATGGTCAGATAGAGTATGTTATTCAGATCCTAGAGTATATTCTCCATTCCTAGGTCAAGGAATGTGGTGTATATTGGGATATCCATCAAGGTCTAGATGAGTCTTCTTATGATAATAGTTACATGATGTCAATTATAATGGACCCAACAATGTTCTTTATGGTCACCCAAGAAGATAAATTATATATTTCTCAAAGGTGGGAGAAGCCTCTTTGGTTTGGCTGAGTTTTCATATGGAGATGTCCAGGAGGATTCATGAAATATATTTATGTCTAGATGCAACTCAAAGTAAACATATATCAAATATTGATCATTAGTTTTTTCCATTCGAGTTTTTTATCTGACTGGTTTTTTTATTTGAATGTATCCCCTTGGTGAGGTCACTATCCTCTTGAAATTCAGGTAATGATGGCTCCAAGATATAATGGATCATTTGATCTCACTGCGCATCTTAGGAAGCTTTCTTATTTGATGGAATTTTTAGTTAAATTGACATTAATTCAGGATGTTTTCCATATTTCAAATCTTAGAAAAACTCATCCTAATACTTATAAAATTATAATTAGATAAAATTTTGAGTTTATGATAGATATTTATGTTGTAGAGTAGCTAGTAGTGATCATTGACTCTCACCAGAATGCCTTGTTGGGAATTCTATTCCATTAGCTAGAGTGTTTTGGCCTCTTCGATTATATTCTGATGAGACTTGGGAATATGAGTCTTTGATGATATTTTTGTGGCCTCACCACATTAATATAAATGATTCTTCTATATGACCTTCTTATAATGGAATGCCTTGTGGAGGGGTGTTTGAACAATCACATTAAGTACTTTTAGATATTTACCATCTAATAAGTAATTTTACTCTTTTTATGCTGCATCTTGGGACACTTGATAAAGGATATAATTGGTTTGGAAAAATGGCCTAATGTATAGGGTTGTATGTTTGATTGAATTAATATAGTTTATGAGTAAACAAGTAATGTCCTTGAGGGTTCTCCCTATTCTCATTGAACACATAAGGTGGTTTTTTGTTTTTTATGAAAACATGATTTTTCTCATTCTACAGGACACAATTTTTTTTGCAATGTGATTACATACGATATAATAAAAATAGAGGATATTTCATGAACATGGTATAAAATGTGAAAGGATTATGCAATGTTTAATGGTTCCACACTGTGTAAATGGTAAAATTGTTTTTTAATAAAATTATGAGAGGTTTTTTATAATAAATTTTCTTCATGAATTATATGATGTTTAATAAGATTAAACTCCTTGTAATTATCAATAGTTGCGGACTTAGGATTCTACATGACTGATTTCTCTTTCCATCTAGTGAAAACCACTTTTCTATCTCCTTAGGATCTCTCCCATGTGATTAATAAGACCTATAGTCTATATGAATCACTTATTTATATGATTTATCTCGAATGTGGTGGTGTTTCATATCTCTTTGTAAGAAACCTTTTCATCTTCATCATTGTCTTTGATCCCAGTAGTATGGTTGGATATGATATTCTAATTTTTTGATCTGTGAAAATGATTCTTCTAAATGCATTATAAATCCACCATGATATCTTTCTACACACGCGAACCCTTATATAGGTTGTGTTTCATCATGTAGGGTATTTGAGGTATGAGTTGTTTCATCCACTTTTAAATCCCTTTCAATGAATTTAATAAATTCAAAGACATATAAATTGATTCTATGGCTTCTATTTTCATCATTTTGTTCTTCCCTATCGGTGGATCTAGTTAAGGGCATGTGTGTCACCTGTTTGAGGTAGATGGTTCCATCTCTAATCTATGAATGATAAAATTCATTGCACTATTTTGGATAAATTTTTTATAAAATAAATTTTCATGGTTGAATATCATGATTTTTTATGTGGAAGATGATTATTTTTTATAAGATGGAATTTCCCTAATATTGGATAATATAAAGAATTTTTCAAAGCACTGTGAAATTATTTTTGGATTTCTATCAAAGAATTGCTTTTATGAAATGGATTGATTAATTGGATCATAAAATAGATCATTTTGGAAGTACATAGTGGTGAGGTGGGATTTTTAAAAATATGAATTATCGGTTGATACTATCAATGGGTTCAATAATTGGGTGTTACTATACTATATATTCCTATTATTATAGGGAATTATATAAAATATTTCATGTATCTTTTTTTTTGTTCTAATGTTTCCTTAATTCGATGCCTATTTCAAGGGGCTTGATGTGAGAATGATTTTATTTTTTCGATATAGAAGATTTGTATCTATCTCAACCTAATGCCATCCTTAACATGATATTACTTGTTCTTTTGGATTGCACATTATTGTGGTACTACCATGGATTTTATATGATATTTTATGCATTAATTTTTTTGATTTTATATATTTAATTTGATATACATATACGAAATGATTTGAAATTATTTTACCATGATTCATTATGAAATATGAAAAAAATTAATATAAAATGTCATTCAATTATCATTATATAAAAAATGAAAAACTATATATCATTCCTTGTTTGTATTAATAATGAGAATTGTTCAAATTGTAATATAGAGACTTGTTATGGAACTTCTGGGTTGGATCCATTTATGTCTATCATCTCACACCATGGGCACACCATTAGCGGTGTATTTAACATTGTATGTGATATTATGTAAAAAATGGTAAAGGGAATTATTTAGGAAAAAGTATCTTTCATAATTTTGGATAGTCTTGCTGGTGGTAGGGAGGTGTGAGTTTTCCCACAGTATCACATAGAGATGGTTGGACTAGTTGTTTATATTTGTTCTCTAATGTTGTTGTAATTTTATACTCTATATTATTTTGTTAAAATTTTAGTTTTATCACATCCATTGTCCACTAACATTTTTATATCTATGTTAATTTTTCCATCCATTATTTTCTTTAGTAATGTAAATATTTTATGGGGTCTTCTTCTAGTTCTGTGAAATCAATGATTAATTTTATTATTGATGCATAGGTGCTAGACACCAACTCATGGGGTTTAATGATTCCCTTCATGTATTAGGATGTTTGGGTTGATTTTCAGTACTTTGAGGTCAACTAAGAAGGATTTTTCACATGAAATCCAATCATGAAATAAAATTTGAAGATTTTTGTATCACATTTTTACCCAAATCATCTATTTTATACCCTTTTCTAACCCTTTCTTAAATTACCCTAGTATTTATTTTTCATTCTTTTAATGGTTAATAATTTTACTATATAATGGAAAACAACATATAAATAATTCAATTATTATAATTAAAATAATATTCCATTAATTTTTTTGAATCTCTATATATTTTAAAAATTAAATCATTCAATAAACTATTATATAACATAAAATAGAATTAATTCCAATTTTCGAACTACTCCTTTAAATTGGATATTAAAAAATAATAAAACCATGGAATTAGAGTAAAATTCATCTAAAACTCACAAATATTTTCCAATAATAATAAAAATTAGGGAAAAATCAAACAAACTATATTAATTTTAGTGTTTTCAAAACCATCTAATTGATTTTTTTACTTATTGCACTAGCATTGTGTTTTTGTTTCATAATCCAACAAGGTAATTATTTTTAATTAAAAATTAAAAATAAATTTCTATTATGAAATAAAAACCAATAATATTTATATTTATATTTCTAACTAATCATATCCACTATTTATCCATATTTAATAAATTTAATTATAATAAAATAGTGAGAATAAAAATTTGAAATTTCATTATATTAAATCATATTGAGGAACAAAATCATGGAGGGATTAAGTATAAAAACATATATTATAAGATATAACAATAATAGACTATGAATAGTCATCCAATAAAATTAATTAAATTAATATTATCATTATTATTTCATTATAATTTGATTTTATACATTACATACCTCATTGACCTTCTAGACACGGTAACAATATTTCCATGGTTTCCCT
The DNA here is from genome assembly GCA_963277665.1 of Viscum album. Taxonomy (NCBI): domain Eukaryota; kingdom Viridiplantae; phylum Streptophyta; class Magnoliopsida; order Santalales; family Viscaceae; genus Viscum; species Viscum album. Next base: position 96,874,872 of record OY728160.1, read on the forward strand.
TTATAATGTATAACATAAAAGGGACCTATTAAAAAAATTAACCTCCACATTAATAAATTTTATTCTATTTTAATGATTCAATTATCATAATTAGATGAAATAAATTTTAATTTAAATGTGTAAAATTCAAGGAAATGTAGTTTTTATAAAAATGTGTTTTGAAAGCTAGAAATTAACTTATAAAAAATAAATAATGATATTTATGATGTATTCAATAATTTTATTTCCATCTTCATCATATTTATGTAAAATTTAGATCATATTCAAATCATAATGTTATTATTTACTTAAAATAAAATGATAGTTTTAATGAAATCAGTATTATTCACTATTTAATGAAAAAACAATTATTTCAGAAAAAGGAAATTGTTTCACCAAATTATTATTTTGCTATGATGATTTAATTTATGATAATTTTTTATAAGATAAAATTTTTAACCTTTCAATAAATTAATTATAATTATTTCCACATGAAAGATATATATTTTTAGAAAAGGTAGTTATTAAGAATAAAATGGATTTAATAAAAATGAAGTTTTTATTTCAAATGAAAATATCAATATATTTATTTTTATTATGGTAATTAGATATATTTATATATATTTACTAATTTATTTATTTTTATTAATTTCCACAAATTTAATGACATGTTTACGCATGTCATAGTAATATAAGAATTTTTTTATTCATTTCAGCTCTGAGTTTCCCATTGTAAAAACTATCAAACAAATAGTTATTTTAATATATCAGTGTTTAAAAACATATATAAATTATTTCTGAATCTAAAAATATGCTTTACTATCCACCTTTTCCCCTCACACTTGTTAGGTAATAGAAACACCAATCTCATGTACTGACAAATACCTTCTCCTTAAATAAACATGTTTCATTTTCCTTTTCTTCTAATCATGGGTGGTAGTTGATTACAATTTTGGTGTATATGTGACATATTCATGTAGTATATATATATAAGGAATATTTATTTATTTATTGATCATATATGTTTATTTAATCAATCTGTTATATATCCAAAAAATAGATTATTATTGTTTATTCTTTCTTGAAACCTACTAAAACTACCACATCATAAAATTATTTCATTTTAAGTCTATAAAAATTATAAAAACCATTAGATTATATATTATTAAATTGTGATATTTTTATGAAAAATGATGATCAAAAATAATTTCATAATACTTCATCAAAATTGTCATGATTATTAAACCCGATGTTTAAAAGAGACTAAAACTATCAAGCACTTGAAAGGAAATTTCATTAATGAAGATGATCAATATCAATGTTTTTTGTTATGTTTCAAAAATTGGTAATTAATACCTTTATCACAATGATACCAGAGGTAAAATCTCCACCATTGATGTTAATGGTAACGGTAAGGGACATGGTAATTCAAACCTTTAATTAAGTTTAACAATTTCTTATTAAAACATTGATTTCCAAGGAATTTTTCATATAATTGATATTCCATATTATTTTTTGGGGGGAATTTATTTTTAAACAAATTACATTTCAATTAATGGTTTAATTTACAAATTTACAGAAATTAATTACTTTTTTTGAAAAGTTGATTGAAACAATGTATTTTACAATAGTGAATTAAAACTATTTTAAAAATGATCTTCTTATGGTTTGTTCAATTAAATTAAAATGATATATTTGATATGGATTTATAAAATCATGTTCGAGCCAATATTTTTTGGTTGTTTTTTTATTATTTTGGATGATCAATTTTACAGTTTCACACATTTTCATTTAGGATGTAATTTTGATGTTTTATAAAACATTTTTTATTCAATGGGTTATAATGTAGATGAAATTATTTTTGTATGGATATTCAATAAAACCCATTTTATTTCCACATGGTTCTTAAATTGATTATTTTTATATTCAATGATTCCTATTTCTTTTATATGGGATGTTTAATGATGTGGTGATTTTTTTCATGTGTAACATAAATCTAGTGATTATAAGATTGTTAGGACCTATATATCCCTCAAATTATTTAGGTAAATACATATATAATGTGATAGAAATTTTACGTGGATGAGTGAGAATGTTACATGGTTCAAGATGGCGAGTGAGATGTATTTTTTCTCTACTAAATTTATTTCTCCAAAAACAATTGCGTGTTTTCAGGTTCACAAAGTATTGAAATATGGGATTTATTATTCTAAAAATTCCATTCCAATATTAATGGATCTTGTTTTATGTTTCATGATTTATTTTCTGGTTTTATGAATAATTTTTTATATTTTGAGAGTTTTTGTATATCATTTATTTATATCATTTACAATAACGCATTAAATTTTCTACAAATAAATTTTTTTTACTTATTAATTCATTTCAATATGATTATGATCCTAAAATCATTGACTTTTTTTATGTCATCCCTTACTGATTATTTTACCACATCCTTTATTTGTTTCCCCTTTAGTATGATTCTAAGAGGAAAATTCAATAATTTAGCCCTATGAGAGGGTTTTTGTTACAATTAATTCTACACATCCTGGGAAATGAGTATTCCTATGTTTCAAGACGCAATGACACCACAAAATTTTGTAATTGGATTATAATACTATTTTTTAATGTAATAAGCAATCCATGCTTCGAATGTCATGATTTTATATATCATTCTTGGGATTATTCAATAAAAATATGTATTACATATATAACCTATCTAGATTTTATATATAAACATGTAAATAATATTATGTTTTCAACCAATAACAATATATTTTTAAGATGACACAGATGTAATATAATTTAAATTCAATCATTTTATGACATTTATAATAAATCATAACACTTATATAAAGGATATGCTATTCATCAAGTATCATCTACCAAATTTTCATAGAAATACCAATATTGGAATGAATTGGTTCAATATATGCCTCACTATAACCACTATAGTCATTTCATCACTCTCATTATGGATATCCTCACCAACTACATAATCTCCAATATCAACATCATCATCATGAATTTCATTAAACTGAATATCACTAAGATCATCATTACCATCACCCAATGCATCATATCAATAAAAAACGGTACATATATATATATATTAACGATATTTACCATCTATTGGATGATATTGATGTAATAGTGTCATAGAGTTCACAAAAATCTCAGTGAACATTATACATCTTTTATTCTCATCCATGGGTATCATTTAAAACATACATTTTTCTGATAGAGTCTCATGTATGCTTATTTATAGTGTTTTTAAACGTGATTTACATTTTCTCATACCTTATGGGTATGATTCCTTTCTCAGGTATACATCATACGATCCCATAGTGATCAAAAGCAAATATCTATCTAAATGATCATTTATCCTAAAGTTGTAATCTTCTTTCATATCGGGGAACTCAAAAAAAATTATCTTTCAAATTTAAATATGTTTCTTAATTTTGAAATATTTTTTATAAATTATAACAAACAGAAAATAATTACTATAATTTATTTATTTTTATTTCATTTAAAACAATCCTTTCATTATCCTTCATACTCTAGTTAAACAATGTTCATGGAACACAACCTGTCAAAACCGAGTATAACCAGATCCCTAAACCTAGTCATCATACCGCATGTGTCTCTTGTAATACCTTTTTCTAAACTAATAAATGATATTCTATTACCAATTGGGGTCACTGATTAGACAAACGATTGTATAAACCTGCCATCACATGTCCATTCATTGTTCATTGTCCTCAATCTCACAACTCTGGGGAATATCCCTTGGGATGACCCATTATAACCAATACTCTCGGAAATAAATGAATATTTTTGGAGTTGTAATTAGGTAGGATCTCAAAAATAATTGTGTATTGTTTTCACATAATTAAATATGGATTTATAAGGTTGTCAAACTCACAACCCCTTTAATGTACAACGCCCACATTGGGGACCACAAACATCAAACATAAGTAGCACGAAAACAATTAATTTTTCGTATTTTCACTAATACCATTTGTCTGAAACAGTCTTTCATTATTCCATGGTACATTCTATATAGCACCATGGGTCTCCTGGAATTTATTGGTTTCTTTCCCATCACACCATAGTCTTTTACATAATTGAGTCACTTTTCAATCTAATTACTATCATTACATGCCAACACATGTCATTTTATTTGGTTTTAAACTCACACACACCTTGGGACAGATCCCAATAGTTCAACCAGGTTATCCACTACTCTATGATTGAAAATTTTATTTGTGGTGTTCTAATCTGGTAGGCTACCAAAAACAAAGCTTCACCTTGTTGACATGCATAATATCATTCTATGATTATTAGTCTAAAATTTCATGGGTTGTTATAAATCTTGATATACTTAATAACAAATACTACAAATAACTTTGAATACATGATATTATTGTGTAATTATATTATATTACTGAATAAAAATAAAATATTAATACTATTATTTTTCTCATAAAAAAATGAACTAAATATCACCGATATGAATCATATTGTACTTATAAGATAAAAACAAGAACCAATCAAAAAAAATTAATAATATTGATTTATGTTTGTTATGGTATATTACAAATATATTTATTATTTAATATTTTGTGAGGAAAGATTCTATTTATTAAATTTAGGTTTTATGATTTATGTTCAATTAAATTATTTCAAATAGATTTTTTTGAGTTAAATTTTATTATTTAATATTTATGAAAATTTATACCTTTGATACAAATTTAACATTTCATTTCTCTATTTATGATTAAAATACATTATTTTTTCAAAACATTTTGTTGTATCAAACAACAAAAATTAATTATGATGTTTTTTATGTACACATATTTTATAAGATGTAAAAATTTATACCCATTTACTACTAGTGATTTTCATTGACGAGAAAAACATAATTGAAAATTTTTTTAATTATATTTATTCCTATGAGTAACTATTTATGGGTAAACTCAAAAAATAAAAAACATATGAATATTGATAAAAAATGAGTATTTATTTTTTTTTATTTTTTTAATGTGATGGATATTACATTAATTTCAACCGACTGGGAAAGACATTTATATGGAATCTGTCTCCCCTTATCAAATGTAATGAAATAAAACAAATAATTATATTTAATTTTTTAACAAAAAATTCACTAAATTTCATTGATTTATCTCAAAAAAATTTCTATCAAATATCACATAAATGTTCAAATTATATACTTTATGTATTCATTTAATAAATTATAGCTAAAAAATGTGTGATGTGAATTCTTCCTTGCTCCAAGGATGATTTCATTAAAATTATGCAACCTAATATTTTTTCTATTTGGGGAAGATATGAAATTGTGTGCTTAATATTCCAATAATATTCAACATTATTACTTATTTCCTTGTTTCACCTCATTCTAACATCATAAAAATATATTGTAAAAATTAATTCCTTATTTGGAAATATACATTTTCACAATGTAATATTCAATGTGATTCTTATTAAAAAAAATAAGAAAAAATTTATTTGATATTTCATTATGTTTAATGAATCCATTAAAATAAAATGGATACTGTTAGAAGAATACCAATTGGAAGAGTACTAGTTCTATGTAGAATGCAATGGGAAAATCTAGGAGAAAATTTTAAACAAAGTCACATAAAATGAATGGTTCCAATAAAAAAATTTAGTTATTAAATACTTATATAAAATTTATAATAAAATACATTATAAAAATAGTAAATTCAATTCCCTTTCACTCTTACATTAATAAAAATTAAATGGTGTATTTTTATTGGAATCAATTCATAAATAATGATGTTTTATTCATGAGTTTTTAGGGATTTCATTTTCAAAAAAATTATATTAACTAATTTTGTTATGATTCATAAATATTCATCAGGATCCTTAATATGGTCTAATAATTAATGAAATTTATTACCATGTTATGGATTTATCAGATAAAAATAACATAGAGAATTCTATTTTCTTTCACTGATAATCATTGGATATAGTACTAGTCAAATAGCCCAATCATCCATGTAACATCTAGATCATAAGTTATCTATGGTCATGACTGAGATATTTATTTGAATTAATTGTAACATTTAACATATAATTTATTCAATGTACAATACCGCTTAACAAATACATAATTTTTTTTACCAATATGGAAAATTATATATGGTAATTTTATTCTTATAATTGTTATTAGATTCTATGGGGAGAACAATCATCTATCATGAATAAATTTTTCATTTCCCTGAAGAAAACTAATAATATAGATGTTCGTTATGTAAAGTTGTAAATAAATATTCCTAAGTGGCCTCCCACTTTAAACAGTATTGTAAAAAAATTAATGATTATTCCAATATGGATTATCCATTAGTTTGAATAATTGATGATCTATGAAAAAAATATTCAGATTATATTTATTCCTACAAAATCTCTTATTATTAATAAAAATATAATAGGATAGTTTTGACCTCATGATTCACCCTTTTTACATTACATAAGCATGGAAATCATTTATCTCCCAGCTTTAGGAATTGTAGATTGGAAATATAATTTTCATGTTATAATAATATGTGAGGAAAATTGTAAAAAATATTATTCAAATATATTTCTAAAATTATATTAAGTACCCATCTATATAATTTCAAGGATCATAATATCTCTATATGAGAATAGATAATGATGTGAGTTGATTTTTCTCAAACAACTATAACATAAGATTATAAATGTGATTAAAAACTAGCAAAAAGCTATAAGAAGTCATCATATGAGATAATGAATTGATTCCATACCATGGTTAACCCAATAAAACATTAAATACCTCAACTAAAAAAAGATAGTGTGCATTGATGTCCATAGTGATAATCTATATACAGAATGAAGAAATGAATCAATGTATTTAATTATCTTAGTATCAGGTTTCCATATATTTGATGATATTTGATGTGACATTATAATATTTTAGATGCTAGGTATCAATGTAATGTGACACATTACTTTCTATAATTCAGGAGATTGTGTTTTGGATTTATTTGGATACCATTGAGATATATCCCATTATTTAAGACACAGAGACATGTAGTTTTCTGCAAAAAGAGGATGAACTATTTTAAGAAATAATATATATCACTAGTTTTAAATACAAGATGGTTAATTAATATCATTGGTATATAAATTATTTTGTAAATATCTTCATCATCAAGATGTAATACATTCCTAAAATGTTAAATTAAATCAATAAAAACATCAAAAATATGATACGTTTTTTTGTTATGATTCAATAACATAAAAAATTTTAATCATTGTGAATTTATTATATTCCAGATATACAAGTGTCTCAATATCATCCAATTGTTTTTTCACGCCCAAAACATATTCATTTCATTTCTTTCCTCATGAATATGGGTATCACAATATTCTTCCATTATTATACTATTTTTCTTCATTATTCATAAAGGAAACTAGTCAAATATCAAATTCTTAAAATGAATCAATTCATTTCAATGATGAATAGTCATAGATTAATTTTTATAAATTTAAATACATGATATAAAATTATGTTTGAAACCAATAATTGTTTATTTAGTTGCTGAATTATTAGGGAATTAACCTATTCCATCTAACAAAATTAATATTAATTCAATATATAATACATGTTTATAAATAATTAGTAAATTATAATATCAAAAACATAATCATATTTCTAAATTTAGTTGAGATCGTATTAGTTTATTTCCTCTAACATATATGTCTTTTATATTTATGAATTATCTCCATGAAAGTGAACATAATATATAATAATAACCATTTTTTTGGAAATTATGGAGATTTTGAAATCAAATTCAAATCAATTTAGTTATTTTAAATTATTTATTTGTTTTTAATTTTTTTACATAATTTCATTTCAAATGTAATAAATTTACAGAGAAAAAAATCCAATTAAATACTTACGTATTAATTAAGAAATTGAATTTTACAAATAGAAACATTATTTTGAATATTAAAAATAATGTAAATATGAATTTATCAAGGAAAAAATTTATTCTTGAATAACATCATTATCCCTCCAATAATGAATAATATTGTTTTAAATATAATTTTTTTTGTTTAGAATAAATTCATAATAACTATAAGACATGATTTTCCATCACATGCTATCATAAAATAGAAATTAATATAATCCAAAAAAAATTATATAATTTACCAGCAATGTTCTTCAAATAAATCACACCACATTTTGTTTATATTACTTATAGTGAAATTTCATTAATTCATGGGTTAACATAATGAAAATAAAGTAATAATTTCAAAAATACATAATGTGTTAACATAATATAATTACTAAAATAATTATTTGCATAATTTGATAATATTTATTTAAAAACTAAAAAATATTCTACTGATATTATATAGATGTGGAGATATTATAAATTAAAAATAATACATCAACTAAAAACACTTTTATTATGAAATATAATAATAAATATAACGTAAACAGGCCCTTGTTAAATGATTTTAGAAGTATAATGACCGAACATGTTATCTATTAGTCATTTGTATGTCTATATAAATAGAAATTATTCACTATGGCAGTGAATATAAATTTTTAACTACCCATTTTTTTAAAGTAGAATAGAATCATGAAATTAATAATTGATGGGAGATCACACAAGAGAATAGAAGGTAGGATGTGACTTGAGGTAGGTAATAATTTCGGATCATGATGATGGATGGGTGTTCAAGATATAAAAGTGTAATGGTTTGACATTAAAATATTGCAATGATCATTTTCATAGAAATTTATGGGGTTAGTGTGAAATGATAGGGTCTAAAGATCCGTGGATTGGTGATATAAAAAATACATTTTATATAATGTCCCACACAAATTGTTTTTTAGAAATAATGAAATAATTCCAAAATTGTGGCATAGATAAAAATACTATGACTATAATAAAATTTTAATGGTGGGTATTCCCATTAGGACAATTTTAAATTGATCGGTGATGTGTGTTTGATGGATGTGATCACAGGTAGAATAATAATTTATTAATTAGTGGTAATTAAATAACTATTTAATTTGGAATTAAATACTCCTACCCTCGTAATCCTAATTATAAAATATAGATGGAGGGTCGTGTTTTTATCCCCAATTTGATAGATGAATCGATTGGAGGAGGTGTCACCAGACTCTATCATTGATCAGGAACCTGAGGGGATTGAGCTTTAAGAGCTTCCTTTTGTTAATGTGGACCATAAGATTCATTATTTAAACATGAGGTATAAATATTTATGACCTTAATATCTAGTCCCCTAAATATGAATTTCATTAGAATTTTTAATCCCTATTACGACTTATATTGATACGATGATGGTCAATCTATGAGTAATCCCAAAAATGTTGGGGTGTCATGAGATTATTATGGACATCATTTTTAAAAACCAAATCACACAACAATTTTTGTCATAGTACATTCCAATTGTTCATTCTTATTTGTAAATATTGTTATATTGGAACATCTCACAATATAATGGTGTTAGATTCCATTTAGAGGGACTTTTAAATGCAGTCGAATACGAAGGAATGAATCCATGTATGGGGGAATGAATGTGTGGATGTACAGGGCCATGACCAAGGAGGAATGTGGCCATTGGATATAACCTAATAAATAATAATGGATTATGTTAAAAATGTAGGATCCAATGTTCATGGGTACATGTTATGCACATGGGCTTAAGCTATGATAGGTCATAAACACTGTGTATTACATGTACAAACCTTGCAATGCCTTATGGCCAGCCATGACGTGTGCTGGTGAGGACACCCCCAGGTGAAATGGATAGAAAACACACTATGTAACCACATGTATACATTGTGTACATTTATTTTACATGGTGAATAGAAAAAGGGAACTTGATAGGGATCAGTCATGAGAGACATGTCATGTTCCATGTTAGGACACACTACATACTTCTCTTAATGAATTATTGCTTGAATATCCCATCACCAAGACTTTTATTATGGCTCATAATATTTCTATCCTGGATTTTATTCCATGTATATAATGATTTATTCTCCAATTGGGAATCAAATATGAGATATGAGGTTTTTCTAGATGTACATTTATTATGGTGACAAATAGAACATTATCAGTTGGGTAACTTTTCATGGTCAATTCCACTGAGTGTACAGAGTGAAATTATGTACTGAGTATTCAATTATGATGTCCACATAGGATTAGTGTTGATATAGTTATTAGTGTCCCTTTATGAGACTTAGGTGGGAACATCTATCATCTCATCGTCATTATGAGGTTCGGTTTGAGATATGTTCAAGAAAAAACATTCAATAGTGGTGTACCATACATAGTGAGGATTCTAGTATGGTTTATGTTATCATTGAGAATATAATAAACTATATTGAGGGTAATTTAGATTGGTTTCACAACACTTCCAATGTATATGGTCTTTATCATATTTCTGAGTATCAGTGTTATCAGAGTTATAATACGGGTTTTGGTGTCCACCAGTGGTCCTGACTGTGTCCCACTACATGTGTATTGTGATCATTTGAGTTCTAATGAGTTAAATTACTAACATATCAGGGTGAGTGAGACCTCTTGGATGTGTTCCATTAGGGATTCCATGGATCATAGAGTGATATCTCTTTTATGTTCACTATATTGATCCTTGAGTAGAATCCAGTGCTTAGCATTATTTTTTCAACCATAGGGGATGTTGTGTCTATCAGAGTATATCAATGTGTTAAAGATACTATGTATCAATTCATAATGATATAACTTAATGAATTTGAGTTGTATCAACTTTTTAGATGATATATATAGATAGAGATCCATGTTATCTATCACATTGGTTTTCTATAACCCCATTCTTATGGGTTTAGTGGACTGTAACATTTCAAGTGATCCCTCATATTTCAGAACATTTTCTGGGTGATAACGAGATATTGTTTTACTTATGACATCATGGGATATTCCCATACATGTGATTTTCTATATAGATGAAAGGATATTCAATAGTGTATTGGATTAATGGATAAAATGAGCAACATTTATTGGGTTAGAAAGACTGAGGACCATAGTAGTGTTCCTTTTGATATTAGTCCCATCATACTGAATTTGTTTGAATAATGAATAGATTGTGTGGGATTTTTTATTTCTATTTTATAAATTTCCCATGGTTATTTCATACTATGATATGGGATTGATATTTATAATTCATTTTAGTGTCAGTTATTTGAATTTTCAACTATATACTATTGCATAAGGATGGTTCTGTGTGTAGGGGGAGTACTTTTGGTTAATGACTCCCATGTTTGGGATATACATACTCTACACATTCCTCCACCCCTAGGCTATTTAAGGTATTCATGGGGTTTCCAAACACAACTTATCACTTGTATCATGATTTCTAATATATCATAGAATCATAGAGTGGAAACAGAGGATTCAGTCTTACCTTATGAAAATGTTATGAAATTTAGTCATGTTGTGGGCATTGGTATGGGGTCTATGGATAAAGTGGTACAATGTTTCAAGTTAATTTCATATTATAGATACATTAGTGTTGTTTATGATTCCAATGTATCCATTCAATAGTACTCTGATAACATTTTACTCATCTTAGTATATGTAAAAAATAGTTATATGAATTCATTGGTAGATGCATTATATCTGGTTCAGTTTGGGATTACATGCCCTCCTTCATTCATATTCCAAAAAATAATCACATAACATGTTCAGTAAATATTATTTAAGGATGCTTCTATTATGGAATTCAACTATTATTACATGGTAGGAATGAGATGATGATATGCCTTGTGATGATGTGGCAATGAATTGGACTGTAGGAGATGTTTTACGCCTGTCTATTTTTCTAGATTTCCACCTCCCATTTAGTAATAGGTTATTACAGTATTACCATCTGAGTATGTGAATAGGATGATAATACTCTACAAATTTCAATTTCAGTCACCTCTAAGGTTTTATGGAGATAATTACAATAAGGTAGCATTGGGTTTCCTTGAAAAAGTTTCATTAGTCAACATAATTGTTAGGAAAAATCATTAAAAGATGGTCATCCTAGAGGAGATCTATTTTCATTTAAATATAGGTTTATGGTGGATTCCATTAACATAGACACATGTGGATATGAAGCACACATATACATAGTTTTAGCGGAACAGTAAAGGAGAGCTTTATATATCCATCTTGAAAGCGCAGTATATCAAGGAAAAACACACTCTTTAACTGAAAAACAAGAATGTGGTTCAGTATTTATTGACATTTACTAACTTCTTAAAATAATATAAATATATGTTTTAGGTTTTATGGAGTGAATAACTCACATGGTGAGGATAATTGAGTACCCAATAAAACTTTATTTTTAAAGGACTTAAAAAATAAATTCACTAAATTGATTAAAAATTCCCATTTAATCAACAAAAGTAATATAAAATTTGTATCAATAAAATATATTCATAGAAATATTTTTGTGGCTCAATTAAAATTTACATTGAATGATTTAATTTTTTAAAACTAGATACATAATCTAATAGTTTTTATATACTTAAATTATGACTAACAATCAATGTATAAGTTCATCTCAAAGTTAAATAAGAATACATTTTTATCTATGAATTTTAGAATAAAAAAAATGAAGTAGTATAAAACAAGGGGTTTGGTCATAATCTGAAAATTAATCCCCCCCTCCACTTTGAAATCTCTTATTAATAATAAAATTCGTATAACTGTATTATGATCCACAAACTAGATCATTATTCATAGACAACAACACATGGGTGGTCCAAGATGGCATCCACATCTATAGTAATATGCGGGATGTTAATAAATACCTGAATTGAAATACAAATTTGAAAATTATTTTTCGTAATAAATATAAAATATATTATTATAGAATATATTTTATTCTCGAATTTAATGACATGTTATTGTGTATATGAATAATTAGAGAACAATATTACTGTACTCAAATGTAAATCATAAAATCTAAACATAACAAGAAAATGAATATAAATTTCTGTGAAGATAAATCCATGATTATATCAAAATTCCTAATCCTTGAACTTTTCTTTTGAAGGAGTTGGAGATATTTTTTAGTGACCTGAGGAAAATAGAGGGTCCTAGAAGGTGTTCACATTGAAAAAACATTAGTTTATTAGGATGATTCATTTACTATATTAGTAGTGATTCATCATTATCTTAAGCATGATTGAGTAAATATTTTAAAGAGATATCATTCAGTTATATCATTATAATGATAATAATCATTCATTAAATGTTTTGACACATCAATTAATGCCTCAAAATAAGTCCATAGATATTTGAACTACTCCACTACAAATTTAGAAATTATAGGATATCTTGACCTGATTTATATCCATATTTACACATGGAAGATATTCATATTTAGCTGATATGATGAGTCAATATGGTAGGTTGATTCCTTCATTGAGTCAACTCACTTAATTCAGTGGTATGTTCTTTCTTCGAATAGTAACAACATTAGAATCATAATATCAGTTAAGAACATTATTAAAATTTACATACCTTATTATGGTAAGGTAAATCCTTAGTGTAGTAAGGATATTCATTATTATGGTAAAGTCATTCCTTATTGTTATAAGGTGATTCCTTCATCTGGTAAGGTTTTTTCATGTAATGCTACTGTTATTATTTTAAATGTTAAGGTTTTGAATTCATTCCTTATGGTAATTCTATCATGTGGTGAGCTCTATACATATCCATTATTATATTTTGATATTGTAATCTAGATTATTATATAAAAATTAAATATCATTAATAATAATATGAACAAGATTTGGGTTCATTAAAATAAGGCGGTTATGGTGCAAAACAAATATATATATACTTTTCATGATAAAAATTTTATTTATACACATAAAATAAATGAAAGAATCAATGAAATATTTACAAATGTTTTAATTTTTTGTGGTAAACTTATAAAATTATTAAATGTTCATCCATGTTCTACTCATAGAATATAAGTCTCCACGTGTTCACATTCTTTTGTTAATGATTTTTAATTTATCAGTTATCAAAATTTCCCCCCTTTGAAATTTTAAAAATGAAATAATATAGAATAAATAAGAGAATTAGTGAGAATATTATATCAATATATCAAAAGCTATATTAACACAATTGAGTGAAATAAATATAGAATATAACTCTATAAAAAATCCTAATCAAAATCCAACAACAGTTTATCTCTTATATATATATAAGAATGGTATGATCCTTTTATTTGAATTATAAGAAAGAGAAGTGGTAAATGAAGTTGTAGAAGATGAGGCATGTTTTCCTATAAGTACTCAACTTGAAACATGTCTAAGAAGGTAAAATTAATTGGATTTTTGGACAAAAAGTGAATATATATTAGTTAATGTGATAGGTTGGGATATAAGAATGGATGAGGAATCTACGACATGAGTCTGAAAGGTATATAGGTTGTGTTATATCAATAGATAAAACATGATGATACCTCAAGAATAATAATATATGGAATGAATATAATCACCGCTTTTTACATAAAGGATTACAAAATTGGTGTTTTATCATTATGATTCTAAAACTAAGAATTAAAATACTACATTAGTGGATGAATTTTTAAATCCAAATAAAGAGTTTGGAAAATTCCATTAAAATATGGCATTGGATTGATCTTATAGTATAGTAATAAATTACTCTTTTGATTCATTCTCTATCCTGAATTGATTATATTTCATTCTTGTTAACTAAAGTGAAGGTATTAGAATAATTATTATGAAACCCATTAACCAAATCATAATTTGTTTCTTGATATTTTTTCCACTGTTTACATAACATCCTTAATGAATTGCATGCTTTTTTCATCAATATGAGAAATATAAGACACAAGATCTAGTTGAGATACAACATTAATAAATATATAATCCAATTAATTCATAATATTTAAAATATCATAATGTAATTTACCCATATTATCTCTATGATTACTAATGTCAATATATATAATTTTGTTTCATAAAATAAACTTTATAGGAATATAATCAATAACCCTAGAAACATATTCAGAATGATATGGAGCACAATGGAAGAGGGAGAAGGATGGAGCTGAGTGCGAGGGGATCCAGATGGGGGAATCCAGATAGAGCGCAGAGGGGGGGAGGGGGGGTGCGACACTGTCAAGGAATATGGCCTCACAAGAATGGAGAACGCCGAAATAGTCATTGGGCCACTGCACTTAGAGAATTAGGATATGGAGCACAATGGAAGAGGGAGCTCGCGACGGGATGACAACTTGTTTTCTCGAACGTAGCAAGGGAAAGGAGGTGGGGGTCAGCACTAGAAAACACTTCAACAGTGGAGTACACAATGCAAAGTAGGACGGAGAGACATAGGCTAGCCGGCCAAAACAGGGAGGAGAAATATGGGACGGCGCCAATGAGCATGGAGGGGGAGGGTAGCATTGCTGGAATAACATGGGCACAAGAACAAGTTTGGTGAGGCAGGGAAGTGGCGCCTATGCTGATGGATAGTGGAGGACGTCACTGGAGGAGGCATGCTTCACTGGGTAGATCCTGCCACCATGAAATGGAGGTGGATGCGTTGAGAAGGTAGAGGGGGATAAAAAGACTAGAGAATAAAAACCCCCTAGTAAAAAATAAATTGAAAATAAAACTTAAAATAAAAACAATTATTCAAAAAGTTAACAATAATAATAATAATAATAATAATAATAATAATAATTATTATTATTATTAATATTATCAGAATAATAACGATAATAATAAAAATAATAACAACCATAATTATAAAATTAAAATAATAAATGTATTCATATCATTTTAATAATAAAAAAATAAACATTTTTAGTTTTCATTGAATATAAAAATAACAAAATTATTAATAAACATAAAAATTTTAAATGATGAAATAAATTACAATTATTTATCTGTTTTAATTTATCAAAGACAAAAAATTTATGCTGTTTTCTAGGAAAATCTGTGGGGCATCTCTCTCAGCTCCTGCATCCAACGACGTCGAACACAAAACACGCACTTTTAACATAAACTCAAAATTTTCATCTGAGACTCACCCCAGACCACATAAAAATATTTAAGACAAGAAAAATAATTTGATAATCTAAATACATGGGTGAGGTTTTGACAATTATCCCCACCATAATGCTTTATGCCCCTGGAAGACCACCACATTATTCATCCAATCTATCAACACCTAAGGATATTACACATAAACCGGACCCAACCTCCTAATCCCAGAACATTCCATCAACCACCAATGAGACTTAATCTCATTTCCTAAAACAGATGACCTGTAGAGGGGGGGAGGGGTTAACATGTAATGTCTCGGATTTTCCATTTATTATTTTTAAATATTATATGGAATTATTTCGAGACCTTCCGCGAAGATGGCACATCATTCCAAGGTCCAGGGAGTCCAAAATGGTGGTTAGAACTTTTTTTAGTTAAGTGAGCTGGCACTTGTGTGCGGTAGTGGCTGTTTCTAAATGGAAGCCCGGATTAAAAATCTGAGGGCACGGTTGCGTTCAGGATGATGACTTTACCTAAGAACGATTCTCTCCTCAACCGGTGTGGGTCGAGGGAAAGAGTTAATTTTTTCAGACTTTTTAAAGTAAAATGAAGTAAAATAAATTCACAAGTTTATTTTATTACTTTTAAGGAAACATCGACTGCAGCATGGTAAACGGCACAACTGTTTCCTAAATTAATGACATGTCATAATTACGCAAAAATGGAAACTTGGACTCATTAATATTGTCACACAATTAGATTCCAAACACGTTTCCCTTTTTATTGGGATAATCAACTGTTGCTCGTTGGCGAAGTTTGAGAAGAGCCTCTGCAGAATCCGCAGGACGTTGGTGAAAATCTCTCGGCGACGAACGATGACGGATCAAAGTTGAGAATCCCAGTGCCAATGAAATTCAAGGATCTCAACGACGATGGCATTGTGACACCACTGTCAATGATCGATCCTTTTTAAAGGTAGGAATTTGTTATTTGAATTCATCTCCCAGTTTTTTATTTTAAACGACGAACGCGTATCAACCACGAACAAGTTGATCCGCAGATTCATTCATTCTTGCGGGAGGGTTTCAGCAGGGTGATTCGGGGAATTGATCCATGTTGTTTTGTTATTGTCGATTCTTGATCCGTTTAAGCCTGCTAACGGGAGTGGATCAACATCGTGACGAACGAAGGAGGGGGGTTCGTTCCTCACTTTTTTAATTGGAATTTTTCCCCATTTCTTTTCTCATGTGTTCTTCATATTCCTCATGGGGCGACGAAAAACGGATCGTTGTGCATCCTTTCCGCGATGCAACGATCACAAATCGAAGGTTCGACACCTCAATGACCTTGCAGAGGTGAGACGACGATGGCGGACAACTAATCGGACCGAATCAGAAAAAGGCATTCTTCGAGCGTTCATTGCGCAGGAATATCTAAATATGTTTTCAGAATCGATCGAAGGTCCAAAAACATCTGGAGAAGCTTCATAGCATCGGGGTGACCAAAAACGTGAAGTTTTCGTGGCGATCGGACGACCGGATCGATGAACGGAATATCACAGGAGGCACGACGATGGAAGTTCGTGTTTTTTGAAATTTCTATAATACACGGCGTGTACTTCCTAAGAACACGTCGTGTAGTACTGGTGGAAGCGGCTAGAGTTTCGGGGGTCAGAGAAGAAGCACATGCCAGGTGACCCCAGTCACACGGCGTGTTGGACTTTCCCTGAAGACTCGGTGTGTACTTTGTGAAATACACAGGCACGAGATGATCTACATGGCTTCAGGCGACACGGCGTGTACAGCGTGACAGGAGCGGCTACGCGGGACTCGGTGTGTATCTTGGGGATACACGGAAATGGGTTAGAGTACATGGGTTGATAATCGTATATGGCCACATGGCCTATGACACGGGGCCAACTCCAGTCACTCAGACATAGCGTGTACATCGTACTACATGTCGTGTACTTAGTTTTTTCTACACAACCTGCCTGTGACACGGGCTATTGTACACGGGCAGTACCCGGGGTTAGACAACACGAAGTGTATCTTTTCTACATGCTGTGTACTTTTTATAAAATGGAATTTTCCTCTTGTTCAACATATCTTGGACATCTTTCATTTGATTTAGTGCCACTTCTTCTCGTTCCCCTAAAGGTCAGGCATCATTTCCTCACACAGGAGTATGATCCCTTCAGCATGACTTTCTATGATATAGTCAGGAATCCATCCAAGAGGCCTGGATCATGATCCTCTATCCATTCCTGACCCTAGGTAGAGTCAAGAATCGACGTGACCAACTCTACTGGGAATTGATCCTCTACCAAACTGGTGTATCACCTCACTGGTGAATCCGTATGAGTCGCGGTATCTGCCATGGCCCTGGCAGTGATCCTCATCTGTGTATCGTGATCTTTCCCACTCAGGAGTGTGTCTCTCGTAATGAGTACATTATATCTACCGTAACCTTCCCACTCATAAGTGTGTCACCCATAATGAGTGTAGCTACCTCTCTTGACAGTTCCTGACAAACATCACTTATCAGACGAACGTCAGCAGATCTATAAGACTCGTGGAGTGTGTTCTCCAAAAATGAGAGTATCACGGAATCATTGAACAAAATCCTTAATGGGGTATGCGGTTTTGTGACTTGTCTCTAGACCATGGGTCTAGGTTTGATGTATATCTGGTTTTTCTATATGTTCATTAGACATATACTATGTATACCTAACTGTACCTTTACTTTGTGTACTGCTTTGTGGTTTTTCGGGGTCCTCGACTGAGTATTGTTATACTCACTCATGCAGGGGCTTTGCCTGCACGTCTGGTGTCTTGTGCAGATGAGTAGACTTTTGACAGAGTCCAGGGCGGACCAAGACATGACCGAGCTTTCTAAGTTCCCTACAGGCCGGGGCATTCCTACGGCTATAAGTGGAAGACCTAGTACCTTTAGTGTTTACTGGTTGGGTTGTGTAGTTTTTAGACTCTTGTTTTTGGGGGGCTTGTATTCTGTCCTAGTATACTTTTATGTAATCTACCTTTCATCGTACTCTGTTGGTTGGCATTTGTTGTATGCATGCATTTTTGTTCCTTAGTGGTTTTTGCATTTCATCATTGTGGGCTTGGAGATGTGTGCGTGTGTACATGTACATAGGTAATGCCTCCCATGTTAGTAATATGCCTACTCGGTACTAGTCACCAGCCCATGGCCTATTGGAGTCAGGCTTGGGGAGACACGGCGTGGGCCCTACTGGGATGGGTCGTGACAGAGTGGTATCATAGGGGGTTGGTTATACCATAGGACCAAGAGTCTGTGATGTTGGATTGGGGCAACAGTGTAGAGTGTTTTGGGTTCGGCTTTCATCCCAGAGACCCCAGTGTTGGTGCGGTGACCGACGTATCTATACACAAGGACTCTGATAACATGATTTTAGACTCGGTACATGAAAACATATGTTGTGGGGAAATAAAAGGAACATGTATCATATAGGAATGGTTTGTGGTTTCCATGTCCTTGGTGTCATCTATCCAGATATACTCTTTGACCATGGTACATCTTGTTTCCATACTGGATGCCTCCGCGATGAATACCCGCTAAGATTCACCAGCACGGTCATGAGGATGACCCCCTCAGTGATGAGGGTTCGATACATGGACCAGTTCACCAGGCATTGCCACGAGGTGGAGCACCCACTATACCACCCCCAGTAGAGCATCCAGTGGTACCTGCAATACCGACCGGTGAGGACCACAGGCTTAGCGCGCTCCATTAGTTCTAGAGACAAAGACCCATTAGGTTCCGAGGCGAGCCAGACCCTCATGCGGCTGAGGACAGACTTGAGGCAGTGACCAGAGTTTTCTGTCTAGTGAGGAAACCAGCATACCAGATGGTGATCCTAAGAGTGAGCCTTCTTCAGGGTTCATTGGGACGATGGTGGAGTCTGACCACACAGAGTCACGACGAGGAGACTCTTTCATGGACAGAGTTTGAGCAACTCTTCAAGGAGGAGTTCTATCTAGTTACGCTGAGAGATGAACATATCCAGAATCTTCTTTATCTCCAGCAGGGCAGTATGACAGTAGAAGACTATTTATCGAGGTTTACTAACCTTTCTAGGTACTCGATGGATATGGTCAGGGATCAGTACTTTAGAGCTCGGACCATCGAGAAAGGTCTATGACGTGACATCTGAGCTAGTGTCATGCCTCTATCCATATCGACTTATTGTGGAGTTCTCGAGCGGGCCTTGGTGATCGAGAGTTTCTTGGCAGAGCAGAGACAGTCGTCGATAGTCATCAGTAGGCAGACAGGTGTGGAGACCTCAGCGGTAGGGAACCGGCATCAGACGCAGGGATCAGGATGTGAGAGACGTTGGAGGAGGACATAGGATAGGGGATCGACAGTCCAGGGCTCTCATGATAGATTCAGTCAGCCAAGGGAGAAGCGATGGTACACATGCGACTGTAGGGGACATCTCTCTAGAGATTGCCCGACCTATCGAGCTGCTGGAAGGGAAGCAGTGGATGGACTACCGAGGCAGATACAGAGAATAGAACAGTAAGGCCCTCTAGGTGGCAGATGTGCAGAGGAGCAGGGAGAGCTACATGTGGTGGCAGATGCTTAGACTTACTTCCACCACCACCCCCAGGAGGTCTGCACCAAGCTCAGGGAGATGGGGGACATGGGCGGTGAGAGCTGTATGCGGTCGAGGCATATGACCCAGGGGCACCAGGGATGATTCGAGGTACGATCTATGTCTTTTATACCTTAGCTTCCTTACTCATAGACACTGGTTCTAGTCATTCCGATATAGCCACATGTCTTTTACAAAACCTCGAGATTCTGGTAGAACCGTTGACTCAATCCTTATGCTTGGCGACACCAACAGGAGGCGACTCAACGATCACGTACCTTTGTAGATAGTATGATCTTACCCTTGGCGGTGAGTGTTTCGGTTGTAACCTCTTGGGGGTAGCGTCGAGGCCTTACGATGTCATTCTTGGTATGGATTGGTTATCTTCGGTCCATGCCCAGATTGACTGTTTTAGGCGAAGATTTCAGTGTGTCCGCCGTGATGGAACGAGGTTTTCCTTTGATGGAGAAAAGGAAACCAAGGTAGCACAAAATGGGCTCATGCTTATGAGGGTGCAGCTGATCACTCATGAGTTGTCTAGCCTTACCCTCGGAGTAGTAGATGTTGTGAGCCCCCATTTTCAAGAAATAGTGGTGGAGTATGAGGACATCTTTCCCGAATATGTTCCAGGATTACCTCCCCATTGGGAAATTGACTTCTGCATAGACTTACACCTCGGGAAGACACTGATTCCCTCATCAACATATCGGATGGCTCCCGCAGAGCATCACAAGCTGAGGGTGAAGTTGGAGGATTCTCATAGCAAGGGTTTCGTGAGACCCAGCGTTTCACCCTAAGCGGCCCCAGTCTTGTTTTCCAAAAAGGAAGACAGAAGTCTGAGGTTGTGCGTGGATTACCGGTGCCTGAACCAGGTGACGGTGAAGAACAAGAATCCACTGCCGAGAATCGATGACCTCTTAGATCAGCTGAGTGGGGCACATCGGTTCTTAAAGGTTGACCTTCGATCAGGATATCACCAGTTATGAGTGCGGGACGAGGATATACCGAATATGAATTTCAGATGCCGCTACGGTCACTATGAGTACTTGGTGATGCCTTTTGGCATGAAGAATGCCCCCGTAGTGTTCATGGGGCTGATGAACCGGATCTTTCAGCCGTACTTGGACCGGTTCGTGGTGGTCTTCATTGAAAACATCATCATGTACTCGGTGTCAGAGGAAGAGCACGTGAGACACCTGCGGAAGGTTCTGGACGTACTACGGTAGCACCCGCTTTATGGTAAGCTCTCGAAGTGCCAGTTCTATTTTCAGGAGGTCCACTTTCTCGGACATGTCATATCAGTAGATGTAGTAGTTATACATCCAGCCAAGGTGAAGGTTTTGTTAGCATGGGAGCCACCTTGGAGCATAACAGAGGTGTGGATGTTCCTTGTATTGGAAGGATATTACCGAAGATTCATTCTTAATTTGTCCTGGATATCAGCACCGATGACGGTCTTGACCCGGAATGGGAAACCCTTCATGTGGATAGATAAGTTCCAATATACTTTTGATCAGTTGAGATAGATTTTGACGAGCACCCTAGTCTTGAGATTGTGGGAGGAGGGTGTCGAGTACGTTGTTTTCTACAACGCATAAGGGACCAGGCTCAGATGTGTCCTAATGCAGCGGCATGTAGTGATTGATTATGGTTTGCGCCATCTTAGGCCACATGAGAAGAACTATACGACCCATGATCTCGATTTGGTAGTGGTAGTCTTTGCATTGAATATGTGGTGACACTACCTTATGGGCGAGCGGTTTATTGTCTACTCTGACCACAAGAACCTCAAGTACATCTTTTCGTAAAAAGATCTAAATCTGTGGCAGAGACGATGACTAGAGTTATTCTAGGACTATTCTTTTGAGATCATCTATACTCTTTGAAAGGAGAAAAGGTTGGTGGATTCTCTTAGAAGATGGTCGATCTAATAGATGTTGAGTGAGGCGACACAGCAGTTAGTCGCGTTACAATTATCCTTCATAGATAGAGAGGATACAACTTACCTACAGTCGATGGTTTTCACCCCTCCACTCTTACAGTGAGTTAAATAAGCACATCTTAGGGATGTCAGCTGTGTGACTTTACATGCTCAATTATCCACAATACATGCTCCTGATGGATATTCACAAGGTGGGGAGCACGTAATTATTTTCAAAGGATGCACTATTGTACCAATGGCGTTGCAGGAGGAGGTACTGAGGGTTTTTCATACATCCCCTTTAGAGGTACATCCTGGGGTGGAAAAGATGTATCAGGATCTCTGATGATAGTTTTTGTGGTCAGGCATGAAGAAGGTAGTAGCGTATTTTGTTTCTCGATGCCTCACATGCCACCAGGTGAAGGCTGAGCACCAGGTTCCAGTGAGATTAGTTCACCCCCTGTAAGTTCCATAGAAGAAGTGGGATGGAATATCGATGGACTTCATGATAAGCTTACCACGGACGTCCAAGGGGCATGATTCCATCTGGGTGATCGTTGACCGACTCACCAAGTCGGCCCACTTCATAGCTATTAGGGAGAAGCGTTCCGTAGAGAGCTTGGGGAGCCTCTACGTGAAAGAGATAGTTCGGCTTCATGGCATCCCCTCGACTATAGTCTTGGATCGAGATGCCCGCTTTACATCCCAGTTGTGGAAGGGATTTCAGCAGGCTTTTGGGACTCAACTTCACTTGACCATAGTGTTTCATCCCCAGACTGATGGTCAGATGGAGTGCACCATTCAGGTTTAGTAGATTATGTTGCGAGCTTGTATCTTGGACTTTGGTCGTAGTTGGGAGGACCACCTACCGCTAGTGGAGTTTGCATACAACAACAACTACCACTCCACCATTGGTATGGAACCATTCAAGGCCTTGTATGGGAGACCCTTCTGGTCACCGCTTTGCTGGACCGACCCCGGAGAGTCAGCACTCATGGGTCCAGAGTTAGTGCAAGCTACCATATAGAAGGTGCAGATCATCCGAGAGCGGATGAAGACTGCAAAGAGCCGGTCGAAGTCCTATGCTGACCGACGACAGAGGCCTCTATAGTTCAAAGAGGGATACCACGTCTTTCTTCTAGTCTCACCTCGATGAGGGTTATGAATATTTGGTTGAGGAGGCAAGCTATATCTGAGGTTCATCGGACCCTTAAAAATATTGTGCAGAGTTGGCAATGTGGCATACTGCCTAGCTCTACTGTCGCAGTTGCATCGAGTACATGATTTCTTCTACGTGTCGTAGTTGAGGAGGTATGTGCACGACCCATCACACGTCATTGACTAGGGTGAGCTGGACATTAAGGATGGAGTAACCATTGCTGAGTACCCGGTGGAGATCGAGGATCGGCAGAAGATAATCTTTCATGGGTGATCGATTCCCTTGGTGCACGTCCGATGGTCGCACGATAATGTTCAGGAGAGCACGTTGGAGTGGGAGGCCCAAATTTATTCCCAATACCCACATTATTTTGATTAGCCTTTGTTCTGGCTTCTCGGGGACATAAATCCCAAAGGTGGGGAGAATGTAATGTCTCAGATTTTCTGTTTATTAGTATTAAATATTATATAGAATTATTTTGAGACCCGGTGTGAAGAAGGCACATCATTCTGAGGTCCAGTGAGTCCGAAATGGTGTTTTGAACTTTTTTTTAGTTATGTGAGTCAGAACTTGTGCGCGGTAGTGGTAGTTTCCAAACGGATGACCGTATTAAAAATATGAGGTAACTGCTGCGTTCGAGACGACGACTTTATCTATGAACGATTCTAACCTCAACCGGTGCGGGTCGAGGGAAAAAGTTAATTTTTTCGAACATTTTGAAGTAAAATGAAATAAAATAAATTCACAAGTTTATTTTATTTATTTTAAGGAATCATCTGCTGCAGCGCGGTAAACGGCGCAGCTATTTCCTAAATTAATGACGCATCAAAATTACTCAAAAATGGCTTGTTGGACTCATTAATACTCCTGTGCAATTAAATTCCAAACACATTTCTCGTTTTATTGGGATAATCAAATGTTTCTCATTGGAGAAGTTTTAGAAGAACCTCTGTAGAATCCGTAGGACGTTGGAGCAAAATTCTCAACGACGAACGGGGACGGATCGAAGTTGAGAATTGCAGCGCCAACGAAATTCAAGGATCTCGACAAAGATTTCATCGTGACACCTCCATCAATGATCGATCATTTCTAAAGGTAGGGGTTTTTTATTTGAATACTTTTCCCCATTTTTGATTTTAAATGAAGAACGTGGATCAACCACGAACAAGTTGATCCACAGATTCGTTCGTTCTTGCGGGAGGGTTTTATCGGGGTGATTCGGGGAATTGATCCATGTTGATTTGTTATTGTTGAATCTTGATCCGTTTAAGCCTACTAACAGGAGCGGATCAATGTCATGACGAACGACGGCAGGGGGTTCATTCCTAACATTGTTTATTGGATTTCATCCCCTTTCTTTTCTCCCATGTTCTTCATGTTCATTGCGGGGAAACGAACTACATATTGTTATGCATCTGTTCCACGACGCAAAGATCCCAAATCGAAGGATCGACACCTCAATGACTTTGCAGAGGTGCGACAATGATGGCAGATGATGAATCGGACCGAATCGAAAAAAGGAATTCTTCGAGCATTGTTCATGTGTGAAGATCAAAATATGTTTTCAGAACCGGTCAGAGGTCCGAAAACATCGGGAGAAGATTCGTAGTGTCGGGGAGACCAAAACCTGAAGTTTTCGTGGCGATCAAACGGCCGGATCGACGAACGGAACATCACCGGAGGCGCGATAGTGGAAGTCCTTGTTTCTGGAAATTTCTAGAATACACGACATGTACTTCCGAAGAATTCGCCGTGTAGTACTGGTGGTGGTGACTAGGGTCTAAGGGGCCATAGAGGAATCACAGGGCGTGTGAACCTGGTCACATAGCATGTTGGACATTTCCCGATGACTTGGCGTGTACTTTGGGAAATACACAGACACGAGATGATCTACATGGCTTCAAGAGACACAGCGTGTACAACGTGACAGGAGCAGCTATGCGGGACTCAGTGTGTATTCCAGGGATACACGGACATGGTTTAGAGTACACGGGTTGATAACCATGTACGGCCACATGGCCAGTGACATGGGGCCAACCCCAGTCACTCGGACACTGCGTGTACATCGTACTACATGCCATGTACTCAGTTTTTTCTACAAGACCAGCCTATGACACGAGCCGTTGTACACGGGCAGTACCAGGGTTTACACAACACATCGTGTATCTTTTCTACACGCCATTTAATTTTTGGAAAATGGCATGGTATTCTTGTTCACCGTATCTTGGACATCTTTCATTTGGGTTAGTTTCCCTTTTTCTCATTCCCCTGAAGGTCAGGCATCATTTCCTCACACAGGAGTATGATACCTTCAGCAAGACATTCTGTGATAGAGTTAGGCATCCATCCGAGAGGCCCGGATCGAGATCCTATATACATTCCTGAACCTAGTTAGAGTCATGGATTGACGTGACAAACTCTACTGGGCATTGATCCTCTACCAAGCTGGTGTATCACCTCATTGGTGAATCTGGATGAATCGCAGTATCTACCATGGCCCTGGCAGTGATCCTCATGTGTGTATCTTGATCTTTCCCACTCATGAGTGTGTCTCTCATAATGAGTGATTTCTATCTACCGTAACCTTTCCACTCAGTAGTGTGTCTCCCGTAATGAGTGTAGCTACCTCTCGTGACAGTTCCTGACGAACAACACTTCTCTGATAGACATCATCAGAGCTATAAGACTCGTGGAGTGTGTTCTCCTAGAATGAGTGCGTCACAGAATCTTCGAACAGAATCCCTAACGGGGTATGCGGTTGTCTGACTTGTCTCTAGACAATGAGTTTGAGTTTGGAGTATATCTGGTTTTTTCTATTTGTTCTATAGACATATACTATGCATAGATGACTATACCTTTACTTTGTGTACTGCTTTGGGGTCCTCTACTGAGTATTGTTATACTCACCCATGCACAGGCTTTTCCCACACGTCAGGTGTCTTTTGCAGACGAGCAGCCTTTTGACAGATTTCAGGGCAGACCATAACAAGACCGAGCTTTCTGAGTTCCCTACAGTCCGGGGTGTTCCTAAAGCAATGAGCGGTAGTCCCAGTACCTTTGGTGTTTACAGGTTGGGTTTTTCAATTTTCAGACTCATGTTTTTGGTGGGCTTGTATTCTGGCCCAGTTTCCTTTTTAGTACTCTACCTTTCATCGTACTTTGTTGGTTGGGTTTAGTTGTATGCATTCATTTTTGTTCCTTAGTGGTTTTTACATTTCAGCATTGTGGGCTTGGAGATGTGTGCGTGTGTACCAGTACATAGGAAATGCCGCCCATGTTAGTAATATGGCTACTTGGTGCTAGTCACCAGCCCCTGGCCTATTGAAGGTGGTCTTGGGAAGTCACGACGCGGGACCTATTGGGATAGGTCATGAAAAACGGATTCCCCACCATATGGATTCAACTAGAATATGATATCATCTTAAGAGAAAACCCAAACAGACAGTGGGTCTCCCCACCAGTAATAACAAACCTATACATGGCCAAATGAAAATCAAACTTAGACATGAACCAACACTTACTCAATATAAAAGAAGTATAACACAAACATTTAATCCACTCACACCCGTACGAAATGGATAAGTTCAAATCTGAAAGAACCACACAAAACAAAAACCCTCACCCCATGGGTGTGGAGTGAGGGCCCAAGGATTGAATCAATGAAACCATGATGGAAAACTACTCGTGACTCATTAATTCAGGATAGAAACAATCCAAATCCAAAAATAATACAATGGTTGGTCCATGGTGGACACTGATTGTAAATTTTCACCCAAAAGGCACAATAACTAACATTTCATGAGGGATAAGTCCATCACGATCTTTGCGACTAGAAGAAATTTATAACGATTGAGAAACCATAACGAAATCCCTAAAACTGTCTCACCGCAATGATGGTGTCACAGCCTTATCCAAACTCCATAAAATTCCCCTAGGGTTCATGACTATGCACCGACATCACTCTAAGGCATTTTTTATAGAGCTCTGATGGGTTAAGGGTCTCTTTACTGGAAGTAAGGTTCTAATAATACCAATAATAAACATACATCTCTTGATTTTACAAAATAATGTACATGATATCGAAATGACTACCACACTAGCATTGAAAACCAGAGTTCATCAAAAGACCTATGACATTCCCATATATTTCAAAACCCCCAAAAAATATTTTTACACATACAAAGATAAATGTTCTCTTACACTAAATGAATACTTACACAATAAACATTTAACCAAGACCCAAAAACACATCACAACTAAGAAATTTCTCCACAACACATTCTATAAAAGCCCTAATAGAATCGTTCTAAGTGACCCAAATGTCCGCAACCATGACAGGGATTAGAAGTACATTGGAAGGAAAACCTCTTGTGACCAAACATTCCACACTGATAAAACATGAGGATATCTCACTCTGAATATGTTAATGAATTATCTCAAGGCCATTTGATTCCATGTCTTTATCCATCCACTTCATGTTTCATTCACATCTCCTTTCCAGGATCTTCTCTACTTCTCATGGGGATTGAAGGAGAGAGGACAACTTAGAGCACTCCTTCCATCACAACATTGAAATGAGAGATTTGTTATTCCACATTGACAAATGATGTTAGGTTGGACACTGACATCATCAACTATAGATTGGGGAGGAGACCCGGCTTGAAGCGTTGTGCCTTCATGGATTCATCTCTGGCATACACTAAATCATAGTAAAGTAGCTCAAAAAATCTCTGCAAATTATCCAACATTGATCTGTTTCCCTACTGTAGATATCACATCTCCGTCCTCTTTCTCACCATATCTTCTTCATAGAAATACTCAAAATATGAACAATGCCTTGAAAACTCAAAAGTAATCTCTTTAAGAGTCTTGTTCTGAGACACTGACTTCTATAACTTCCACGGTGATCTTTCCAGCATGATGGTTGAAAACATGACCTTCAATGACTCAGGCAACTCACCGAGGTTAAAGTCCCATTCAATCATTCATATCCACTCCTCCACTAAGAAAGGGTATGTTTTACCATAATATAGAGGTGGATATAGGTTCCTAAACACAAGTATGAAATCCTTATATAGATCAACCATACTACGATCTCTCATTGATGATTTCAAGGGGTTAACTGCTGGATAAGAAAAGTAAAGAACCTAATCAAGGAAAACTCAATAAATAAAAATCCTCAAAATCAAACGCCACATAGATGAGAATATATACATTCAAGATAACAAGCTATCATAACATAAAAATATTATTTTAGAAACATATTTAATTTAAAAAAACCTTCATGGGTTAAACCCTCGCCATTCCTATTCATTAGAGTCTCACTCACATGCATGTATTTGTGCCACCAGTGAATCAATCCGCCATAACAAACATCTGTTTGTATTCTGGCATGATATTATGCATGTGAGAACCCCTAATAACACCAACTCCATTAAAACAACCTCATTTTCCCAAAAACAAATCATTAACCTCATTTCCATTAAATTAAACCACAAATTAAAAATGTTATTTCAATCGACCAATTTTTTTTCAAAGCCATTCTTTTTGAGTCAAACCTCTTTGAAATATCATAGGAGACCCAAAATATCTCTAACAGGGAACTTGTGTTGTTTGGTGACTTGACTATATTGTTGGTGGCCACATTCCAAACATGTCACTGACATAGAGATCCTTTTAGAACCATGTCCATATCTCTACATGGCATGCCCGACTGTGTGGCTCACGAGGACTATTATCCAAACACCCTTTTACACCTCAAAACAACAAAACATTCCATAAAACCCAATTAAACTAATTAAACTATACATCCCATGGAAACGCATGGATCAGAATGAGTAATAGTTCGCAACGCTCTCCCCACACCTACCCCTCAAGTCCCAACAATACAACTCCATCTACCCAGTCATCCAAAATAATAATGGGCACTCAGAAAAGTGAGGTCCTCCAAAATCCAACCTCCTTTGAAACCATTTTTCATGAACCAACCCCGTTCAGCCTTGAAATGGTCACCCGAGTCGATCTGCGACAAGCCCTGAAAGGCATTCCTGATCCTCCCGGGCTGGCAACAAGTGCTAGGGCATCAAAAGAGTTTGACCAGGGCCTGATTTTTCTCACACATATAAAAACAGAAGTAGCAGAAAAATATTAGACTAAGAAAACGGATCAATAAGAACTGAATAATATTTAACTATCCAAACATGATGACAATACTAACTCTGTGTGACCCCACGGGTCACTCTTTGACTCAATGATCAGATGTATCCCAATGCAAGTGCACCCAAGATGGATCTTTCACAAGAATAAAAAATATAAAAAACTGTAGGTATGATTATTAAAACCATGTAGGCTAGCTCGATAATCAATTCCTAATGCAATACCTTTAAAATAAATGAAAACCTATTTCAAATTTCAACTACAATTTATAAAAGTATGTATTTATAAATATGTTACATAAAATAAAAGTACAAACCATTTTCATTAACCATTTATTATCCTAGATTCATTTCATTAGTGTCAATGGAATTTTAGAATTGGAATGTGATGATTATATTTTCAGACTGGAACAAAGAGGATTATACACATTCATTTGAAAAAAAATTGAAACCAAATCAAAACTAGTTTACTGCTTTACAAAGAAAACAATACAAAAAAATGAACAAAAGTATGTACACCATAAGGGAAATGTATATATACATACAAGTACCATATTGATCACTATATTTAACTAAACTTCAATAGACATGGGTGAACCTAGGAGATCAAGAATAATCTAGAAAACACCAATACATGAGATCTTATTTTTGTTGTCATGTCACACACGATGAAATCAAAACGCTCAAATGCTCATCTATGCTATCTCAAAAGGGTGTGGGAAAATCCCATATAAATGAACTCAAATAGATCTGACAATTATGGTCCACTAGTCAGTACCATAACCTACAAGTGTAGAAATCATTCTCAGAATATTCTCTCAATATGTGAGGATCCCATGATTCACGAATTTAATAGGGAGCGATCCAACTGATGTCAGCTGAGCATCAACTCAAAGTATATATATATATTAATAATTCACAGCAGGTCTAACCATGAGTCTCCTATAGTCCCTATTCTCATTCCATAAGATAAATTAATTATAGTATGTTCCAATCAAAGAACACTAACAATGGATTCCAAGAATCTACCAACAAGGGCATACCACCAATTTCATTCAACTAAGGCATGATGAACATCCAATTGGGGTTTCATAATAATAACTTTTTAAAAATTTCAAAAAAATTCCAAAGGAGTCCTTAGACATTCATAAAAAAAAATTTATCTAAAAATGAAAACACTTTTTCAAATGTTGTGTCAGGCACACAATTTAAACTCAAAAACATTCGTAAAAATTCTTCAAAATATTTTCCATCAAACCGATTTAAAATCCAAAACTACAACATTTAAATAAAAATAATCTAAAAAATTGTTTACAAATCCCACGATGACCAACACACACAAAAATATTTCACAAAGGGGTGAAAGATCACATAAACACTTTAAAAAATGAATCACATTCATTTGTAAATCCCAAACCATTTATGGAACCCAAAACATCATTTGTCATATTTATTCCACATTTTAAAATTCATGGAAAATTAATTTCTATTTAATACAATACAAAGCATAAAAACCTAGTATCACAACTAATCAAAACACACCAATTGAATCCATTCACAAAAACTCCCCAAAACATTTGTTCGTTACACCTTCTGAAAATCAATTCAAATTAATGCCAAACCGGCTATTTATCAGCGACATAGGCAAAAGGTTCTAAATCAATTTTTAAATTACATTCAACAATGTGAAAAACACAACTTTCTTGCTTTAAAACTATTTAAAGTGTTACACATCATTTTAATTGTCATAAACTATCAGTGTATTCCAACACAAATTTTGTTTTCCAAATTAGAGGGGTGAAAATTTACAATGAAATAACACTGGTATTATAAGGCAACGAATAAATCACCATATTATACAAATAAACTCATCCAAGGATCATACATCACATATTTAGTATATAAATATGGTGCGAAAAACATGAACACAAAATAAATGAAATTATAATGGGGAGTGCAAGGTAGAGCTACCTTAGATGGAATCCACGATGAAACAACACTCGTTCGAAACCATGTGGTAATGTTTAACTCCCTACAAAAAAATACTAAGGCATAAAAAACACACAAGGGCTCTAAATTAAAAATAGTGAAACCAATCGATGGGAATAAACCCTTACCTCGAAACCAAAGAACAACAACAATGATAACCCAACACTACCACTTGAGGGTTTTAAAAATCCTATACCCCCGAAAATAATCATTAATAATAAAAAATCACAATCTAACTGAAATATAAATGACAAATGAACATAGCGCACCGGAAGAGGGAGCTGGCGACGGGATGGAAGCTAGTTTTCTCGAGCGCAAAAAGGGAAAGGAGGCGGGGGTTGGCGATAGAAAATACCACAACATGCGAAGTTCCACCAGTATGTAGGAGGGGAGATAGAGTCTAGCCGGTTGGAGCTGGAGAGGAGGGCCTACGCTGCGGGCTGGAGAGGAGGGCCTACGCTGCGGGCTGGTTGAATTCGTTACAGGAGGAGGTGGACTGCATTGTGGGAGATCGCACCACCACACATGGGAGGGGGATGCGTACTGATGGTATAGGGGGAGAGAAAGAATAGGGAAGGGAAACCCTAGGAAAAAGATATTGAAAATAAAACATAAAATAAAATGTTTTATGCACACAATTAATAATAATAATAATAATACCAATGATAATAATACAAATTATAAAAACATTAATGATAAAATAAAAATAATAAATGTATTGATATCGTTTTAGAAATAATAGAATTAACAATTTTAGTTTTAATATAAAATTAATATATTAAAATTCATAATAACTATAAAAACTTTATATGATGAAATATATTAGCATTTATTCATCCATATAAATTCATCAAAGTATAAAAGGCCACGCAGTGGTCTGAGCAATGCTATGTGGCATCGTGCTCCGCCGGTGTGTCCAAGGACATCATCCCAAAACATGCACTTTTAAACATAAACTAAAAAATTTCATCTGAGACACTCCCCAGACCCCAAATAAAATATTTGAAGTCATTAAAATAAATAAATAAATAAAATGCATGGGTCATGGTGTGACATGGTGATAAGGTCAACATTGATGTGTGAAATGATCCATTTTCTTGTAAGGAATGAATCAAGAACACCATTGAATCGAGAAAAAGGAATGATTAAAAGGTGTTCTGTCATAAAGAACACCATGACTCACACTGTTCTGGTTCCCTACCACTGATGTAGATCCTTGAGATATGCCCGCTACAGCCCCAAAAATCACCATTGAACGATTTGGATCCCTTTCCTAAAGAATTTGTGATCCATTAACAAGTGCCTTCGTGGTGTTACCTGAAATAGCCTTCTCCATCACCCATGCATCAGATTGTGAAAAACAATCCTCAATTTACAGAGACTCGTGCATCATGGATGAAGCATGGTCGAACAAAACTGCTACACCAGTCCAAGCATTTGATACATCCCTAGCATGTTTCTTTTCCCAAGCCCCATGTGCAAATAAAGGTTATAGTAGATTTTGGCTAAAGAAATTAGGGGCCTTCATGGATTAGAACCCTTGATTTTGATAGTTCCATTAATGAACCAAACCTTACCCACATCATATCCCCAACACACACAATGATATATTTTACTTAAAAAGTAACATTCCAATAATCTGAATTTATGAAATTTCCATCAACAATAATAAAATAATTAAAAAACATGTTTATCTTGTTGAACAAAAAAATTGTACATAAAATGTTATTTGGAATAAAATGAAAAAACATGATATGAATTCAAGAAAAAAGACATTTAATTTTTTTGAGGATACTGAATAAAAATATCACTAATATAAAACAAGTTCAATGAGATCAACAATACTCACACTAAATATTTAAAATGGATAATAAATATCAAATATTAATTTATATACTAATTGTAAAATGTGAATTGAATTTTTTCGGGATTGGAATATAGTTTTAAAATACGTTAATATGATTATAATATCTATTAACCTTGAGGTTATAGTGTATTTAGCTTATCAAAAAATACAAGGTAAGAGATTATTTTTCTAAAAAATAATTTATTAAGAAATATTTTTTAATGTACTCAATGATATATTTAATTTGTTGTGATTATAACATAATGAGCTTATTAAATCATATTATTTGTCTTATGAATAGTAATTTTTTTTTATTTTATATGGTTTTTAATTACTTCGGTCTAAATATTTTTGATAGAAAATTTACTCAAACCATAAGTGATTCGTTTTCAATCTTATTTATATATTATAATAAAATTTAAATGTTATTCAATCTTGGGAATCACTATTATTTTTAAAACCAATAATCCTTTTCATTATATATTACTGGTGTTTCAAATTTCTCATCAAAATGTTAAATACACTTCACTAGTATTTTACTATAAGTGAATCATATAAATGAAAAATACACCCTCAGTTCCTAATAGTCGGTAACTTCTATTTTCCCTTTGATCATTTTCATTAGATGATTTTGAAAATTTCATTATTTAAGACTCAAAAATAAATTAATTTCAACAAACATTAATTTTCCATATAAAACATCTAACATTTTATGTATATTTCTTTTACATCGATATTTTTTTAGATTATCTTCGTAATGTTTACATGGGAACACATTATTCTTTGTCCATTTTTGTTTTATATTACCATTTCCCTCTCTATATTAATATGTTATAAAAGAAATTATTTTTATCTATTATTTATTAATTATATCTTCTAAAACTATTTCAAAATATAATGTACATTTCATATTTATAATGTGACATTTTAAAACTCCTAAAAATATTTTTAGTCAATATCATTGACCATTAATATTTCTTACGATTGAACGAGAATACTGGTTAAATGAAACATTAAAAATGTTTTATTTGGATCAATAATATAATTTTCTCTATTTTTTGTGGAATGATCCTCCACAACCAATGTATATATTTTTCATTCACTATATATAAATATTTTTTTTCATCATATGTGATTATATTATGAACACTTATTTTTTCACCTGAATAGAGAGAATTCACTATGGTTTCACATATAAATTGATTTGGGAAATTATTTCCTTTATAGTATACCTTTATCTATCTGGTTTAAATACAATATGATTTGTTATCGATATTATTATTTACCAAAAACATTACCTGAAGTCATCATCTACGGATTTATTTATGATGGGTTAATCATTTTATGATTATTTATTTAATTATTATGAATTTTCTTAAGTGAATCCTTTTTAAAAGTTAGTGAAACAAATTTTTATTTCATCGGTTCATTATTCTATATCAAATATTTCCCAATATTAATTGGTTATTTATGCTATAAAAATTTAATGGTATTCACATGAATGATTTATATAATCAAATTTATTTCAATTGGATATTTTGGATGCGATAACTGAATGATTTTCATGTAGACCACATATGTTTTGATGAATGATTTGATGGTCCAATATCAATATCTATTTCATTGGATAAAATTTTACATATCCCAAAATGTTATTTATGATATTAATTTAAATGATCATAAGAATTTTCAATGATTTTTTGGATCATGAATGTATGGTTTATATATTCTAATTCTTATGATTTTTTTTATTTTTCTTCCACATTTTTGTACATATTATATTGAATATATTATGATCTAATGGATTGTGTTTAGATATTCGTGTTTACATTTTAATTTGATTAGTGTATTATGTAAATCCAAATACTATTCTAGGATTTAGGATCATTCGTTTATTTTATTTTATTTTCTACTATATCTTCATTTTAACCATTTTTCATCATATGATCACTTATTATTGATGATTATAAACGATTATTTTTACCCTTAATGAGCATCTAAACTCACCACATTAATATATTTCTATTTTTCCAATTTAATAAGATATTAATATTATAAAATGTTCAAATGTGTAAATTTTGTGGATAATTTGTGAGGGGTATTTATGAATCAAAATGGTTTGAATATTTTTCTATATATGTTATAAAATATCTGGTCGATAAAATTAACATGGGTTTGAATAGTTAATATTTTCACTAAAATATATAAATATGAAGACAAGAAATTATGGGAATTTGTTATAACAAAAAATTGGAATTATACTACATCGAGGAGATAACCATTTCTGTTAGATTATATTGATTGAATATGTGTAGCGATAAAATAACATTACATATTAGGATTCTACATGATGAGTATAAATTAAATGTTGGAGACTTCATCAATAGTTTATCATTTAAGGATGGTTATAATTCAAAGGTAAAAATAACCTTTTTGTTTGGTTGAGGTAGTATATCGAGGACTAGGATAATGGAAATTTTTTGGAATCCCGGGAGATAATTCTATGGCATAATTATTTCTATAGTACTACATACTATAATATTCATGAATTTGTGATTTTTTGGATTTCATTGTAAAAAAAACACCATCTAGATAATATAAGAGGAATTTATCTATATAAAACATTTACATATGGTTGATGACCCTATAAATTGTGTGTTTTTTATTATATCAATTATCACATGTTTACACAATTGTATTTGCAATACCAAGGGATATAATTAAAAATGATAAATTATGTTTACAATATGTTAAAACACATTTATTATGAAAACTATTTAGGAAAATAATTATGAGAGAAACCATTATAAATACACAAAGATCAAACCAAGAATGATTTAGCCTAAACCAAAATATGATGTAGTAATTTAATGAAATTGGACACTTCAATGTTGAATATTTTATTCAATAATAAAACAATAATTCTATTTTGTTGTTAATTATTCAGAACATAAAATTAACTCCTTTTGGGTTTAATAATTTTTTACACTCCTAGAAAACATGTTAATACATGATTCCCAGGATAACATTGAGATTATCCCAATTATTACTTTAATGATATAAGAGTTTTAGTGTAAAATCTTGTTATTATTTCAAGTCAACATACATGAATTTTGATTGAAAATGTAATCATATTAAGTAACTTGTTAATATTAATTCATATAAATATGGATTTATAATAATGTGAATGAAATTATGTTAGTATTAATTAGTGTCAAAAATATAGGATTAAACATAATGTGTGAGATCTTATAGGAATTGGGATATGTTTTATGTGTTGAAAATGAGGGAATATGAAAACTAAATAACGAGGAAAACAATGTAGAGAAATTTATATAGTGAAAGAAGAATTAGATTATCCTATTGTACCACTAATAGATCACTATGTTAAATTGGATGAATTTCTAAATTAATCATGTTAATTCCCAAATCCAATGTTTAATAAGGATTATAGAAACTAAAAATGTCAATGAAAAAGGAATTTCTATGATACAAAAAACATGTATGTGAGTTTTGAAGATAATGTGAAGTGGGGAACACTAACCAACCACTCAATAGACACTTGGGTTTTAATTCATATATTGTTATTGTTGAACCCTCTGGAAATTGAGTTGATTTATTATATTTTGATAATCCCAAACTATATTTTATTTATATCTTAAATTATGGTTGATGCATCTCCAATATGCTTTTTTATATGTTGTTACTTTCAATTATGCTTAATATAAGTCTTTTGGATATATGTACTCTGACCTAACTCATTCTGCCAATAGAATGCTTAAACAGTTTATAGCTACCGATACAGAACATTAGCCACCGTTATGGATTAGATCTACCGATATCAAATAGAGCTACCGATACCACCGTTATGAATTAGAGCTACCGATATCAAATAGAGCTACTGATACCACCGTTATGGATTAGAGCTACCGATATAAAATAGAGCTACCGATACCACCGTTATGTATTAGAGCTACCGATATTGAATAGAGCTACCGATACAGAGTTCACCGATACATCAAGTTCACCGGTACTCAAAGTTCACCGCTACATCAAAGTCTATTGATACGGTACATCAAGTCTACCGATACAGTTACAGTTACAAGCTCACTGGTACTCAAGCCTACCGCTACATCGAAGTCGACATCTACCGATATAGAGCTACCGATATGCTGAAGTCTACTGATATGCTGAAGTCCACCGATACGCAAAGTCTATCGATACATCAAGGAAGCTACCGATAGGGACTTACCGCTACCGATACAAGGCAGAGCCCCAACTACCGGTACAAGTCCACCGCTACTGATGCGATCAAGTCTACTGTTGGAGCTACAGATACAAAGTCTACTGTTACAAATGAAATCTACCGATACAGACACCTACTATAACACAAGTCTACCGATATCAAGAACTACCATTCCAGAGACAGAACCCGACACTGCTTTAATTTCTTTATCTTTGTTTATCTAACCAACGGTCATATCAGGTATATTTTAATACACTGAAATTTATTTAATGTGTGCTATTGGATGTCAGGGAACCGTACCTTGTACCTGCAAAAAGTAAATCATCTTTTTCCGGAGCACGTTCTTTAAATAAAGGAAGGATGTGCTACTACAAATAAGGAGATATAGACGAATACAAAGAGATATACATACACAAGGTGTGTTGGAAGAACAACTGAGCGTGAATGCAAAGAGACGACAAAACTTACATGAAGAACTCATTACTGCATACCAGTGAAGAGCTGAGAACGGGAACATAACACAAGAACAATATCGACTACTATCTCCTCTGTATCTACACCTGGAAGTCAAGGAAATAGACGATACTCTGTTTTCCAGACCAAAACCAGAAGAGGACTCAGAGCGAATTCTGATCAATCAAAGGAGTCCAGAACTGTAAGACAATCACTAGAGCCATTTTTAAACTCTAAATATTTGCTCTGTGATTTATCTTTTTACATATTGAGCAGTGTGTGTTATCTTTTTTATTTAACATACACACGGTCTCCTGTGCTTTTACTGGAGGATTTGTAAATCCTCACTCAACACTCTTATATATTTTATTTTCCACTGGGATAGTGGTAGAGGTCATGTGACCTGGACAGCTGGTTGCTGTTGATTTTGTTTCCCAAGGATAACAGTGGTAGAGGTCGTGTGAACTGGACAGTTGTATACTGTTGTTTATCCCCGATCCAGGTTGTGGATCACTTTTATATAACATTTTGAGAGGACTAAGTCTCAGCTTGAGACTGAACGTCTTGGTTAAATCTACTGTGCTTATTTATTTTCAAAGTTATTCTTTTATTCTGCTGGAAATTACTTTAAAACCAAAATTGTTTTAAAGTCACATAGATAATTAAATTCGCAAGTGTTTATATCAGTTGTAAATCAGTAAGTTGGTTTCAAAAGGTAATCAACTTTTCTATTTTGATTAACTGGGAAATAATCAATCCCTTGATAACCCAACAGAACCATTACTTTGATATAAATTCACTACAGTTTAATTCAGTATTTTATTTGGGAGTTTTTAAGACGAAGTTTTAAAACATAAATTTTAATTGGAACTCAATTCACCCCCCTCTTGAGTTTCCACTCCGACCAACATTTGGTATCAAAGGAGATTAAATATTTTCTAAAAGTACTCTGTTTTTCAATGATGATTTTAGTTTTATTTTAATGTTCTTAAAATTTCTGTTATTTATAAATTTTTATCTCTTTAAAATCTTTGCTTTAGGTAAGCTATCATGGACAATAGACTTGAAGGTGTTGCTACCAATAGACCACCCATTTTCAATGGCGCCAACTATGCTCAGTGTAAACTCAAGATGAAAATTTATTTAGAGAGCATGGGTTTTGATATTTGGACAGCTATAGAATTAGAATATAAAATTCCTACAACTGGTAGATCTACTTGGAATGAAGCTACTAAGACAGCCTACAGTAATAATTTTAAAGCTATGAATGATTTATACTGTACTTTATGAGATGAGGAATTTAATAGAATATCTGCTTGTAAAACTAATTATGAAATTTGGGATACCTTAGCTATTTCTCATGAAGGAACAACTAATATCAAGGAAATGAGATTGAACACCTATACTATTAAGTATGATAATTTTAAGATGAAGCCTGATGAACCCATTTCTGACATGTATCTCAGGTTCAACGAAATTGTCAACACAATGACTTCTCTGGGAAATATGTTCCAGCAAAGGAACAAATCATGAGAATTCTGAGATGTCTACCTGAAAGATGGAGAGGAACTTCTGTCTCAATTAGAGAATCGTGTGACATTGGAGAACTACCAGTCAAAGAATTAATTAGCAAACTGATGATGTATGAAGAGGAACTCAAGGTGAACAAAGAAGAATAAGATGAACCTAGAAGGAAGTCTGTTGCTTTCAAAACTACAACTTCAAAGAACAAGGATAAGGAAAAGCATCACGTTATAAATGAAAGTTCAACCTGTGAAGACAGTGAAAGTGTTTATGACAGTGATGCTGAGATGGCTCACATTGCCAGAAGATTTAAAAAGTTTTATAGGAAGAAGAAGTTTTTCAGAAAATCAAATTACAAAAATAAGTATGACAACAAGGGTCATTGGAAAAATGATTGGAAGAAATCTGACAAAATAGATGAGGTTGTCTGCTATGAGTGCAAATGAAAAGGACATATAAAAGCAGACTGTCCAAAGGTGAAATACAAGAAGAAGTATGAATAGAAGGACAAAAAGTTTAAGAATGCCATGAAGGCTACTTGGAGTGCTTCTGAGGAGAGCTCCACTGAATCTGAAGTTTCTGAAACTGAACACAAAATTAAGGCAAACATGTGTTTTATGACAAACACATCTGAGGTAACTTCAGATACTCATGGTTTAGATTCCTATTATTTTGGAGATAATTCTGATTCTGATAACATGTCAAAATCTAAACTATTTGAATATTGTGATATTTTAGAAGAAACCTATAATGAGCTGAAAGAAAAATACAAAGTTTTAAAGAAACAGTATGCTTTAACTATTAAACATAAATCTGATCTTGATATTGAAGTAGAAAAGAATGCTCAGTTTCTTAAAGAGAATACTGAACATAAATTATCTAATGAACAACTCAAGAAAGACTTAGAGAAATTTACCAATGGTAATGATACTCTTACTCAAATGCTAAGTAAGAAAATAGCACCTAGATACACTACTCGTATAGGATACCAACCTGGACAAAGGAAAATTACAAAAACTAGATTCATTCCTAAATCTGTACAGAATGTAGCTAGCTTTGGAACATCATATGCTTCAACTAGTTATATTCATAGTTATGGATCTAATAAGGTTTATCTTTCAAAATCTGATGATTCTAGAAATTTTATGAAACCCATTAGACAAATATGGGTACCTAAAGTATTATTGTCTAACCTTTCTGGACCTAAGAAAATCTGGGTACCAAAATCATTTCCTGTTTAAATCTGTTTTGTAGGAAACCTGCTTAAAAAGCTCCTGTAAGAAGATCTGGTACTTGGACAATGGATGTTCAAGACATATGTCAGGAGACATCTCATGCTTTAAAAGCTTAGTTAGAGTTGATGGAGGTTTTGTCACTTTTGGTGATAACTCAAAAGGAAAAATCATCGGCATGGGCCAGATTGGTAACACTGACTCAGTATTGATTTATAAAGTTTTATTTGTTGATGGAATTAAATACAATTTGTTAAGCATTTCTCAGTTATGTGATGATGGTTTTTATGTTAAATTTGAAAATGATTCTTGTAATGTTTTCAATTCGAAAAATGTTTTAGTGTTTTCTGCTTTGAGAAATGAAAATGTTTATGCTGTTGATTTAAATTCTTTAGCTAAGAAAATTATTACTTGTTTAAATTCTTTTCATAAAGAGACTTGGATTTTGCATAGAATATTAAGACACAGATATGTGCATTCACATAGAAAAATTTCTAGGAAGAACTTAGTTAGAGACCTACCCAAACTTGAATTTCCAGCAGACAAAGTTTTTAATCTCTGTCAAAAGGGAAAGCAACATAAAGTTTCTTTTAAATCAAAGAAAGAAGTGTCAACTTCTCAACCTCTCGAGTTGGTTCACATTGATTTATTTGGACCTTCGGGAGTTTCTAGTTTAAATGGGAAGCATTATGTCTATGTTCTTGTAGATGACTATTCTAGATATACTTGGTTTAATTTTCTAGCTCACAAAAGTGAAGCCTGTTCTTACTTTGTTAAATATTCCAAGTCTGTAGAGAACCTTAGTGAACTTAAGATTAAAACCCTAAGAAGTGATCATGGTCTTGAGTTTGAAAATCATGAGTTTGAATCTTACTGCTCACACAATGGCTATAGTCAAAATTTCTCTGCCCCTAGAACACCTCAACAGAATTGTGTAGTAGAAAGAAGGAATAGAACCCTGCAAGAAATTGCTAGAACCATGCTTAATGAGTATGACCTACACATTTATTTTTGGGCTGAAGCTGTAAATACAGATTGTTATGTTATTAATAGAGTCTTGATCATACATGTTCTTAAGAGGACCCATTACGAGTTGTGGAACCATAGGAAACCTATGGTTAACTACTTCAATGTTTTTGACTGCAAAGTCTTTGTTCATAATACTAAAGATAATATTGACAAGTTTGCATCCAAGAGTGATGAAGGAATTTTCCTAGGTTACTCTATTTCTAGTAAAGCCTATAGAGTTTTCAATAAGAGAACCAAATGTGTGGAAGAATCTGTTCACATCAAATTTGAAGAAACTGATCCACATGAATCTAAGACCTCTCTTGAAAATCTTGAAGATGATCTCTCTGGTTTGAACATTAATGATAAAGACAGTGGATCTATAGTTAAAACATCCAGTTCTGAAAATTTTCCAGAACTTTCTTCTATTGAACCTCAACCTGTAGATGAACCTGAAATCTCTAGTCCTACCTTTTCAAGACAAACTAGGATTCAAAAGAACCATCCTTTAGATGATGTTGTAGGAAATCTAGATAGAGGAACACAGACTAGAGCTTCTCTAAGAATTCAGGTTGAACATCAAGCTTTTCTTTCACAG
Source organism: Viscum album (assembly GCA_963277665.1). Lineage (NCBI taxonomy): Eukaryota > Viridiplantae > Streptophyta > Magnoliopsida > Santalales > Viscaceae > Viscum > Viscum album. The sequence continues at coordinate 96,917,720 of OY728160.1, forward strand.
CTAGAACCTAAAAATATCAATGATGCTATCAATGATGAATTTTGAGTAATGGCTATGCAAGAAGTACTAAATAAATTTGAAAGAAACAAAGTCTGGAAATTAGTAGAAAGACCTAAGGACACTATAACCATAGGCACAAAATGGGTGTTTAGAAACAAAGTTGATGAATCTGGAAACATCATTAGAAACAAAGCTAGGCTAGTTGCACAAGGTTACAATCAAGAAGAAGGAATTGACTATAAGGAAACCTTTGCACCTGTAGCTAGATTAGAGGCTATTAGGATCTTACTTGAATATGCATCACATCTGAATTTCAAGTTATATCAAATGGATGTGAAAAGTTCTTTTATAAATGGTTTTATTATTGAAGATGTTTTTGTAGAACAACCAACTGGTTTTTCAAATCCTCATTTTCAAAATCATGTTTTTAAACATTCTAAAGCTTTATATGGTTTAAAACAAGCTCCAAGAGCTTGGTATGAAAGGCTTTCAAACTTTCTTATTTCAAAAGGATTTTCAAAAGGAATTGCTAATCCCACTCTTTTTATAAAAAGAATTTCAAAAGATGTATTAATAGTAAAAATCTATGTTGATGATATTATTTTTGGATCTTCGAAAAATTATTTATGTACTGATTTTTCAAAGGTTATGCAAAATGAATTTGAAATGAGCTTAATGGGAGAGCTTAAGTATTTTCTTGGATTTCAAATTTTTCAAACTAAATATGGAATTATTTTAAATCAAAGTAAATATACTAAAGATTTATTAAAACATTTTGGTTTGGATAGTGTTAAAGAAAGTGATATACCTATGAGTACCACCTGTAAGTTGGATATTGATGAAACTGGTAAACCAGTTGATCAAACTAATTACAGAGGTATGATTGGGAGTTCAATTTATCTTACTGCTAGTCGACTAGATATTATGTTCAGTGTGTGTATGTGTGCTAGATTTCAAGCTAATCCTAAAGAATCACACTTACTGGATGTTAAACGGATTTTTAAATATCTTAAGTGTAATATGAATTTAAGTTTGTTTTATCCAAAAGGACAATCATTTGAACTAACTAGTTATTTAGATGCTGACTTTGCTGGATGAAATTTAGATAGGAAAAGTACTTCTAGAACATGTCATTTATTTGGAAAGTCCCTAGTATCATGGTGTTGTACGAAACAGAACTCAGTTGCATTGTCTACTACCGAAGTAGAGTATATAGCTGCTAGTAGTTGCTGTGCATAGATTCTGTGGATGAAACACACTTTATTGGACTATGGATTTGTTTTTAAACATGTATCAATCAACTGTGACAACACTAGTGCGATCAATATATCTAACAATCTTGTGTCTCACTCTAGAACCAATCACATTGATGCTAGAAACCACTTTTTAAGAGATCATTATCAAAGAGGTGATATTACACTTGAATTTATAGGCACTGAACATCAATTAGCTGATATTTTCAATAAGCCTTTAAGTTCAGAAAGATTAAGTTTTATTAGACACGAATTAGGAATGATAACTTACCCTTAAACCGTTAGAAAACCACACCATTAGAAAAACTTCACTGTTAGATAATCCTCACTGTTAGATAATCCTCACCATTAGAAAATACTCACCGTTAGAAAATCCTCACTGCTAGAAGACCTCACCGTTAGGAGACTTTACCGGTACATCTCGCGCTGTTTTAAACTTCTTTAAAGCCGAGTCATCGAGTTTTTTATATGATTTATTTTATTTATGGATCCTAAATTATATAAAATCGATTCTAAACTTCACTCAATCTCACCGCGAACTCGTCTGTTCGAATCCCTCCAATCTAACCCTCTCAAGCCGCAAAACCCTAAACCTCGAATCAGTAATGGCCCGCGTCAAGAGACCCCAAGTCACAGATGGGAGTGATGAGCTGCAAGCAAAATGACAGAAAGTATCGAATGCTAGTACCAGTGGAAGTGGATGTGTAGCTCACAGGAATCCAGTAAACCCGCATCTCTCAAGGAGAGAGATTGTTGATGAAAAAGAGGTGTGTGCAGAATGGCTTATGGAGAGGAAGTCCTTGGTTCTTAGAGTGTTAGAAGAACAAGGTTGGCTATAATTCTTCACGAACAACAACAGACCTTATTATCCAGGACTGGTGAAACAGTTCTACGAATTCGTTCGTTTTGAAAAGTCTTAAGAAGAAAGGAGAATGATTTCTGTGGTAAATAGCCAGGAAGTATCTTTTACTTCAGTGGAATGGGATAGGAACTTAAGAGTTCCACATGAAGGAGATTATGCATTCTACTAAAATTCTGTACCTTGGACCAGTGATATGTTTCAATATGAAGATGCTTTGCTGGAGCTCACAGGGGATGGGACCCCTAGAAAGGTGATTACTGCAGAGATGGTAGGAGAAGATAAGTTGTTGTTTAAATTTATTCAGCATGTTGTTAGTCTGAGAAGAGGAGACTTTTCCACTTTGAGATTCCAAGACATATATCTGTTATATTTGCTGAAGCACAGTGTGAAAATAAATCTATGTAGATTGATTATGGTTCAAGTGGAAGAGATGACTAGACCGAAGTCCAAATCAAATGCAATGTTTTTCTCAAAGATGATATCTGTGATGCTAAAAGTGAAAGAGGATGTTGGACCTCAGGATGAGGTGGTAGTGGTTAAGGACAAATTCTGTATTACAAGAACTATCTGTAAATACATGAAAGTCAGTTGGAATCCTTGGAATAAATCATGGGTTAATGATGATGGAAAAATTTATGACAAGTATACTCCTATGGATCATCCTTCTAGACCAAAGGATGTGAGGGATCCTGGTCTTTGACCAGATGAGCCAGAACCGATCTACAGTGATGACGAATCTGAGGATGAAGAGACATCACTAGAGGAAATTGGAGACCCAGACTTACCCCCTAGTCCTGTGCATCATCTTATTTCTTATAGAGCAGCTAGCCCTCCAAAAGAACTACCAAAGAGAGAAACCGTCTTGAAGGACAACGATACAGAAACTACAGAAGAATGAGAAGAAGCATGCCAGTATGTTGTCAAGGACACCTCTGAGGAGGATGAGACAACCTAATCTGATCATAATGTTAACGGAGAAAAGGAGGCTGATGGTGAAGAAGATGATGAGGAAAATATTAAAAAAGAGCTCAGTTTGAGTCCTCTAATAGTCAGTACAGTCAGGACAGTGGCTGATCAGAAAGACATAGCAGCAACACCTATTGATGAGAGAGTCATTAATGAATCATAACAAATGGTAATTGAATCTTTTGTGGTTATATAGGAAATTACAGAATTACCTCAGGATGAACAGTTGGAATAGATACCTCAGGAGAATGTTCCAAGTGAGGGGGAGAATCTTGGCTCAGTATCAGTATTATATGACATTGAAGGTTGGACATCAGATCCCGGATATATGATTCTTGTACTTTCATATGGAGATTCAGATGAGGAAGACCAACCCCAAAAGGAATCAGTTACCTTACCCACTGTGGCTGAAAATGTGGCAACCAAGGAGGACCTTGAGTCCTTAAAATCTGAATTGAAATAAGCAATAAAGTAATCAGTGACAGATGTAAAGAAAAGTACAGTTTAAGAGATGAAAAGCATGGAGAAATCCCTTGAGTTATCCATTGGATGCGGTGTGTCCAGTCCTGTGAAAGAAATGATGGATGAACTTAAAGTGTCCCACACTCAGATTGAGAGTTGGACAGGAGCTGTAGTTTCCTTGAGACAATCGATTGCTTCTCTGACTACAATGCATAGCTCTCAAACTCAAGTAACCTCATACATTCTTTATATCAAAGAAGTGGTCAAACAGTTTGTGGAAGTTTTTGAGGCCTTTAAGAAGTCAGTCAAAGAACATATGAACAATCAGGATTAACTTGTTTAGAAGGTAGTTAGTAGTCTGACTCAATCTTTCAAGGAGATAGTGGCCTTCTCAATGAAACCTCTTCCCTCAACTAGCTCTAGTGTGAACCTTGACCAGATCCGCACTATTGTTCAGGAAGAATTTGTTGTACATCTCGTTCCCCTCGTTGTTTGATTTTCATGATCACAATCACCTTTCTTATTTGTCTAACATTATTTTTAAGTGTTGTGGATGATAGGCAAAAGATTCCCAAAGGATTGGCCCAAGAATGGACAAGAAATGGACTGAAATTCAGTCCACCGGCCAACCGGTGTGATAGCACAGGCCAGCCGGTGGAACTGGCAGAGGGATTGCCCACTGCCAGGTTCCACTGGTCGACCGGTGGCTCTGTCACCGGTCGACCTGTGGCACCCAGCCCAAATAGTATTTGCTTCTGTCTTGCCACCGGCCAGTCGGTGGCTCCTCCACCGGTCGACCGGTAGAGCCTGGACCAAATCTCCTCTCCTCTGCCAAGGCACCGGCCAGCCGGTGGAGCTGTACCGGCCAGCCGGTAGCCCAGTCAAACTAGCCGTTGGCTTTGACCAGTCAACCTTCTTTTGGCCTCCAACGGCTCCGAGGCCTTCTCCAACGGCTCCAATGCCCTCCAACGGATACTTGAAGGTTCCTAGCCTATAAATAAAGGCCTAGGAAGCCCCGGAACATCACCCAAGCCATCGGACACATTGTTGATCATTTTGGCGAACCTCCGGCGGATTTCCTCAAGGAACCCAACGTGCTCCAATCCAATTCCACATCCAAGAGCACCATCAAAGAAGTTTGGAAGTGGCCTTCAACATCTCCAATCAATCAAGGCGCCCAAGGCTTCTCCCAATTACGGGTTATATTGTTTTATCTTTTTGAGCTTTAATTTTGGGTTTGTGCCTACAAACCCCAACCTTTTCTCATCCTCCCTTTCTTTTGGGTTTCACACCACCATTAAGGTGTGAAGAGGTTTCTTCAAGCCTTTCCTTTTAAAAGGCTTGTGTTTCGGTGAGCTAGCCTTCACCCGTTAAAAAGGCTAGTGGGTTCTTGCTATTCCATTGAAAGAAAGTGGGTTCTTGCTAAACCACAAAAAGCAAGCTGTAATCGGTTCTAGTGCTACCTCAAAGCCTAGTGGGTTTCTTGCTAAAACCATTGAAAAGCAAGCGGTAGGAATCTCTCAACGGTTGAGTTGGGAGCGGAGACGTAGGCCGGGTTTTGGCCGAACTCCGTTATCAATTTTGGTGTGTCTTGCCTCTTTACTTTCCGCTGCATTTCAACTTTGATTTTTAATTTGTTAATCTTTTTTTTAAAGGCAATTCACCCCCCCCTCTTGCCATCATTCCTTGCTTCTTCCGACCCAACAATTGGTATCAGAGGGAACTTTGAATAATTCCCTAACCTGGTTTCAAATTAAAGATCCTATTTTTTTTGATGGCTTCTACCGCTTCTTCCTCTCAATCCCCCGGAGGTTTTTCTTTGGATCGTGCTCCATTCTTTGATGGAGCCGATTATTCTTTTTGGAAAACCCGCATGACCACATTTCTTAAAAGCATTGGTTATCCTATTTTTAAAATTGTCATGCATGGTTTCACCCTTTCTTCTCCCGATGAATCTCAATGGACCCCCGCTGACATTGCAAATTTCGAGCTTGATGGCAAAGCCATGAATGCTCTACATTGTGGGTTAGATCGTAATGTTTTTGATTGTATTTCTTCTTGCACATCTTCTCATGATATTTTGATGTTTTTAGAACTAACCTATGAAGGTACTAGCGAGGCTCCAAAGCAAGAACCCGCTCAAAAGAAAGAACCCGATGCAAATTCCGTACCCGCTCGCCCACTTCACAAGAAAAGGGCCAAGAAGAAGAAAAAGAAGAAGGCTTCAAAGGCAACATGGAGTGATAGCTCCACCTCTTCATTCTCCTCCTTCTCCTCGAGCGACCAAGGTAAAAAATGCCTAATGGCAAATCATGAGGTATCATCTTCCGACTCTTCTTCCTCGTCTTCTAGTTCTTCAAATTCTTTCAATCATTTGTCAAATGAAGAACTCCAACACGTTAGAGATCAATTAGAAAATGGTTTTCATGAGCTTTCATCAAAATTTGTCGCTTTGAAAAAGAATTTCAAAAAACTCTCCTCCGAAAAAGAACAACTTCTTAAAGAGAAGGAGGAACTCTCCCTAAAAATCCAAAATTTTCCCAATGTTGATTCTTTGGAATCAACCATCATGGACCTTAGAGAAACTCTAGCGAAGTTCACCCAAGGGGAACAAAATTTGAACAATTTACTTGGTTCCCAACGCGTTTCCCCAACCACCCAAGGGCTAGGCTACACCAATATAGCTTCCTCCTCCCATGCTCCAACTGTTTTTGTAAGGGGGAGCTCTTGTTATAAATTTTGTAACTATTGCAAGAAACCCGGGCACATGATATATGAATGTAATTGCAAAAACGCCCGGTACGGTATGCCCAAATCGATTTTTTATTCAGATGAATTCTATAGGAGAAGACCCGCTACAAGGCAAGTGTGGATTGAAAAATCCCTCTTAGCGAGTCTCTCCGGGCCCAAAATTGTCTCTTTTCAAAATCCCTCTCCCCGGTGACTTTTTGTTTTTTAGGGGGAGTTAGGATCTTTTAAGTTTTTTTTGTGATTTCAAAATTTTCGATTCCAACTTTCAATTTCAACACTTGGTATCAAAATTTTCATTTCAAAATTCAATTTTTTATTCAAAACATTCAATTCAAACTGTTATTCAATTTTTGATTCAAAATTTTCATTTCAATTTCAAAAATCTCAATTGATTTTTCAATTCTCATATCTAGTTTTTCAAACCTCTTCCCTCAATCAAGTTTTATGCCCCATTCTATTTTGATAATCACAAAGGGGGAGAATTTCTTGATTGATTGGGGGAGAATCCTTTTGATCGTTCTTAGCATTTACTTTCTTTAAGCATGTCTCTCATTTATGTTTTTACTTTAATTGTTTTGGTGATTGTGATCATCAAAATAGGGGGAGATTGTTGTACATCTCGTTCCCCTCGTTGTGTGATTTTCATGATCACAATCACCTTTCTTATTTTTCTAACATTGTTTTTAAGTGTTGTGGATGATAGGCAAAAGATTGCCAAAGGATTGGCCCAAGAATGGACAAGAAATGGACTGAAATTCAGTCCACCGGCCAACCGGTGTGATAGCACAGGCCAGCCGGTGGAACTGGCAGAGGGATTGCCCACTGCCAGGTTCCACCGGTCGACCGGTGGCTCTGTCACCGGTCGACCTGTGGCACCCAGCCCAAATAGTATTTGCTTCTGTCTTGCCACCGGCCAGCCGGTGGCTCCTCCACCGGTCGACCGGTAGAGCCTGGACCAAATCTCCTCTCCTCTGCCAAGGCACCGGCCAGCCGGTGGAGCTGTACCGGCCAGCCGGTAGCCCCGTCAAACTAGCCGTTGGCTTTGACCAGTCAACCTTCTTTTGGCCTCCAACGGCTCCGAGGCCTTCTCCAACGGCTCCAAAGCCCTCCAACGGATACTTGAAGGTTCCTAGCCTATAAATAAAGGCCTAGGAAGCCCCGGAACATCACCCAAGCCATCGGACACATTGTTGATCATTTTGGCGAACCTCCGGCGGATTTCCTCAAGGAACCCAACGTGCTCCAATCCAATTCCACATCCAAGAGCACCATCAAAGAAGTTTGGAAGTGGCCTTCAACATCTCCAATCAATCAAGGCGCCCAAGGCTTCTCCCAATTACGGGTTTTATTGTTTTATCTTTTTGAGCTTTAATTTTGGGTTTGTGCCTACAAACCCCAACCTTTTCTCATCCTCCCTTTCTTTTGGGTTTCACACCACCATTAAGGTGTGAAGAGGTTTCTTCAAGCCTTTCCTTTTAAAAGGCTTGTGTTTCGGTGAGCTAGCCTTCACCCGTTAAAAAGGCTAGTGGGTTCTTGCTATTCCATTGAAAGCAAGTGGGTTCTTGCTAAACCACAAAAAGCAAGCTGTAATAGGTTCTAGTGCTACCTCAAAGCCTAGTGGGTTTCTTGCTAAAACCATTGAAAAGCAAGCGGTAGGAATCTCTCAACGGTTGAGTTGGGAGCGGAGACATAGGCCGGGTTTTGGCCGAACTCCGTTATCAATTTTGGTGTGTCTTGCCTCTTTACTTTCCGCTGCATTTCAACTTTGATTTTTAATTTGTTAATCTTTTTTTTAAAGGCAATTCACCCCCCCCCCCTCTTGCCATCATTCCTTGCTTCTTCCGACCCAACAGAATTGGATAAGGCCAGTCCCAGTGGTGCATTAGATACTCAGATTCTTGCTACCACTAGGGAAGTTAGTAGTTTTGTTCGTGATCACCTACGGGCAGCTACTGCTTCTCAAGAGGAAATCAAAAATAAGGTGGATGCTTATTTTGAAAAGGTTTATACCAAGCACCAAATGACAAACCATTTCAAGCTCTTGCTGGAAAATATGAAGTTGCCTCCAGTTTCCCAAGCCTTCAGGGAACAAGTTAGTAAGCTCAGGGAGATTAATCCTGCTTTGGATATGTTTATAAGGAATAGAGATGATTTTGTGTCTACAATAGAGAGAGGAGGAATCATTATAATGGATTTCAGAAACCTGTTACTGCCCTTTCTTCATGTGGATGCCAGACCAGTGATTGTACCTCCTACACTTCCTGCTTCTACCTCTGGGAGTACTCCTCAATTGACTCCAGTTCGAGACATCAGGAGATTGACACCAATGATCACTCAGAGGAGCTCAGATTTCATATCCGGTATAGTTTCTGTAGCTGAACCACCAGTTGTCCCTTCAGCTATTCCAAAACCCTCTGCTGACCCTGCACCTGCAACCTCTACTGATCCTAAGGGAAAGACACCTGTTCCAGAGGAGGATTGAGTGTTTCTAGATATTTTTTATAGGATTCAATTTTTGTTTGTTTTGTTGTTCTGATTGTATCAGTGTATCTTTTGTATATTACTGAAATATCTTTTCATTATCTACTTTACTGTGTTTCTGTTACATTGTCATTTATTCTCTGCTAATCTTTATCTCTTCTCTTCTACCCTTTTTTTTGTTAATCACAAAGGGGGAGAAAATGAGAAAATGATAACATGAGAAAATGAGAGCAAATAAGAAATGAGACCTAAGAGTAAACAAAGGGGGATAAACACACAAAGGAGGAATGAGAAACTGAGACTTGAGGAATATGGGAGTTTTGTTCTGAACAAAACAAAATAACATTTTACTCTGATGCTAATTTCTTTTCTACTTTCCATTCACATGGCATAAGTTGTGATTATTAAAAAGGGGGAGATTGTTGAACCCTCTGGAAATTGAGTTGCTTTATTATATTTTGATAATCCTAAACTATATTTTATTTATATTTCAAAATATGGTTGATTCATCTCCAATATGCTTTATTATATGTTGTTACTTTCAATTATGCGTAATATAAGTCTTTTGGATATATGTACTCTGACCTAACTCATTCTGCCAATAGAATGCTTAAACAGTTTATAGCTACCGATACAGAACAGTAGCCACCGTTATAGATTAGAGCTACCGATATCAAATAGAGCTACTGATACCACCGTTATGGATTAGAGCTACCGATATCAAATAGAGCTACCAATACCACCATTATGGATTAGAGATACCGATATCAAATAGAGCTACCGATACCACCGTTATGGATTAGAGCTACCGATATCAAATAGAGATACCGATACGAAGTTCACCGATATATAAAGTTCACCGGTACTCAATGTTCACCGCTACATCAATGTCTATCGATACGGTACATAAAGTATTCCGATAGAGTTACAGTTACAAGATCACCGGTACTCAAGCCTACCACTACATCGAAGTCGACAGCTACCGATACAGAGCTACCAATATGCTGAAGTCTACTGATATGCTGAAGTCCACTGATACGCAAAGTCTACCGATACATCAAGGAAGCTACCGATAGGGACTTACCGCTACCGATACAAGGTAGAGCCACAACTACCGTTACAAGTCCACCGCTACTGATACGATCAAGTCTACTGTTGCAGCTACCAATACAAAGTCTACCATTACAAATGAAATCTACCAATACAAACACCTACTGTAACACAAGTCTACCGATATCAAGATCTACTGTTCCAGAGATAGAACCTGACACTGCTTTAATTTCTTTATCTTTGTTTAATCTTACCAACGGTCATATCAGGTATATTTTAATACACTGACATTTATTTAATGTGTGATGTTGGATGTCAGGGAACCGTACCTCGTACCTGCAAAAAGTAAATCATCTTTTGTCGGAGCACGTGCTTTAAATAAAGGAAGTATCTGCTACTACAATGAAAGAGATATTGACGAATAGAAAGAGATATACATACACAAGGTGTACTGGAAGAACAACTGAGCATGAACGCAAAGATATGACAGAACTTACACGAAGAACTCATTACTGCATACCAGTGAAGATCTGAGAATGAGAACATAACACAAGAACTTCATCGACTATTATCTCCTCTGTCTCTACACCTGGAAGTCATGGAAACAGACGATACTCTCTTTTCCAGAAAAAAACCAGAAGAGGACTCAGAGCGAATTCTGATTAATCAAAGGAGTCCAAAACTGCATGACAATCTCTAGAGCCATTTCTAAACTCTAAATATTTGCTCAGTAATTTATCTTTTTACATATTGAGCAGTGTGTGTTATCTGCTGTATTTAACACACACACTGTCTCCTGTTCTTTAACTGGAGGATTTGTAAATCCTCACTCAACACTCTTACATCTTTTATTTCCCACTGGGATAGTGGTAGAGGTCGTGTGACCTAGACAGCTGGTTGCTGTTGTTTTTGTTTCCCACGGATAACAGTGGTAGAGGTCGTGTGACCTGGACAGTTGTATAATGTTCTTTATCCCCGATCTAGGGTGTGGATCACTTTTATATAACGTTTTGAGAGGACTATGTCTCAGCTTGAGACTGAACCTCTTGGTTAAATATGTTGTGCTTATTTATTTTCAATGTTATTCTTTTATTCCGCTGCTAATTACTTTAAAACAAAAACTGTTTTAAAGTCACTTTGATAATTAAATTCTCAAGTGTTTATATCAGTTGTAAATCAGTAAGTTGGTTTCAAAAGATAAAAAAACCTTTCTATTTTGATTAACTGGGAAATAATCAATCCCTTGGAACCCAACAAAACCTTTACTTTGATATAAATTCACTATAGTTTAATTCAGTATTTTATTTGGGGGTTTTTAAGAAAAAGTTTTAAAACAGAAATTTTAATTGGAACTCAATTCACCCCCCTCTTGAGTGTCCACTCCGACCAACAATTATAACAACTCATTTATACATTATATGATTACTAATTTCCTCCATGAGAAACATTAATAGATAGATGTTGAATAGTTAATAAATAATTATTAGTTACTAAGTGTATATGTCCCCAAGAATAGATGTATGTAAGAGTGTGTTACCAATGAAATAATATTACCCTTTCATTAATAATATTTTCTACAATATTGGTCTATAATTGTCTCTCCTTGGAATGATAAGTTACATGATTAGAAAATAACATGAAGAAATCCTCCCATGAAACCATATTAATAAACATATAATAATAAATTCATGTTATAATAAATTACTCTAATTATATTGTTGTATTTTGACCAATCTGTTAATACAAATACTCAACATTTGTTATATTCCAATTATGAGTCAAAATATTAGTTCATAAGTAAATTATAGGATTGTGAGGATGAATCCTCATTAGAAATTAAATATAGAGTAATGAAATCCCATAACATATAATTTTATAATAACAAAAATTTAGAGGATGCAATTTATTTATGTGACATACTTTAACGATCTTAGATTCTATTATATATTTTCCATAATTTTTTATCTAATATAATGTTTTGTCCACAACACTAAACCATAATAGAGAAAAACACTTTTATTAAAATAAATTTCCAAAAATTTAGGGTAGCATTATAATAAAAGAGTAAAAAATTTATAAAGAACTTATAAAATAATGGTCCCATTTAATAATATTTAAATACATGTTTCTAATTAAAGAATAAACTTAATTATGATAAAAATTTATTTAATAAAATGTGTATTTTCCTCATTATATATATTTATAATTATACCTAATTTCACATTAATTCTCAATAAAACCCAAAAAATGATTGCAATGAAAATTGTGTTCACAATATATTGTGATTTTACTTTAATGTTAAATTTATAAAAAATAGAATTTGAATCTTCAAAACCTTATATGATTTTTTTACATATAATGTCTATATTATTATTAGTTATTTTTCTAAAAATATTGATTTTTTTTGAATAGTGAAAAATTATTTTTCAAAAGACAACATAAATATTTTACATTGATAAAATAGAATAATGATGTTTAAACAAGTGAATTTTTTTTTCAGAACAAATAATTATTTTATGGGCTACTCTATGATTTAAAAAATATTAGATTTCATATATAGTCATGTATTTTATATTTTAAATCATATATAATATTTTTGAATATTTTTAAAAATAAAAAATTCAAATAGATTCTTAAATTAAATTTTTTATACTTTTTTAAAAAGAAAATTTATAATATAGATATAAAATTTGGATTCAGAAATCCAAAATTATGTAATATGGAAAAACATTCTATTGATAATTGAAAATTTACATTGTAACCACTAGAAACCTATTTAATAATATGGTGTTCAATTATTGATTAAATTAAGAGGTAATCACTAAAAAAATAAAAAAAACTTTTTTGTAAAAGGTGGTTGTGGACTATATTTACTTTATCACATTCCACATCAATTATTTCTAAATTTTGTAAAAACATTCCATGATAATGACATTCCATTATGAAAATGATTTGGTTATTTATAAAAAATCTATTCTTGTGGAATTATAAGGGATTAATTATCTTATCACATTCCCTCACAAAAATAACCTATATTGATCACCATAAACTCAATATGAAACTATCATCAACATATTACTCCATATTCGTTTGGAATTCTTAAAAATCTATTGTTTAATGCATTAAATCCCATTACATGGAATATAATTTTTAAAGTGTGAAATAAATCCCTAATAGAACCCTTATCATTTCAATTTCAATATGTAAATTTATCATTAAAAATAATAAATTAAACCATATTAAATTTGTAATAATTGTATTGAAAAAATACATGTATGATATACTATTTTTTGTACAATTATTAACTTCTATTTAGTTCTCTATTAATAAAATTTAGTTTGTAATTCATCCATTGTGAAAATTAGTGCATCCATGATGCGACACATTTCAGTTTCCATATCCTCCATAAAATTAGTTTCAAAATATTGAATTAAAAAATAAATTTTAAAAATTTTGAAATATTTCACAATTATATATTTTAATCCATTTTATATCATTCACTCAATCTATAGAAAACAATATCACCAGTCATGCATCTTTGTGAACTACCACCTCCATGAAATAATTGATATCATTTTATATTTTCATCATAAATATACATGTATAGTCATTTTAATGGGATTTAATAGGTATATATGATTATTATGAAATAATTATGGTTCTAGAAAGATAATTTTGGAATCCACTTTACAAAATTATAATCAAATAATTCATGTAATTTCAACCATCCCAAAGGAATCTCTTGGAGGAAAATTGATTTTTTCCTAAGTTTAAATAAATATAATTTTATTATTTTAATCAAATACGTATTTTTAAATATGAAATCTCTTTCTATTAAAAATTTAACAAAATAATTATAAGTTGATTATAATGATGTTATTACAAAATCACCTTATAATCAACCACTAATTATGGTATTTTCTTATTTCAAATGGTTTAACTTCCTACATGAAAATTTGACTAAATTTATATCATCGATAACATTGATAATTAATTATTTGAAATGATATGATGTGTGTGTGTGTGTGTAAATAACATTTTTTATGGTTTATGATAATTATTATAAAATATATAGTCATTATTTAATAATCATATCTTCCTTCACTAAGAATCATTGAACCATGTGATAACTAAATTCATCATTTATGATGGTAACAATGAAACCCCTATAGAAAATGTATAAAATTCTAAATACTTATAAAACAGTAATTGATGTATCTTATATGATATAATAATGATAAAATTTTAGAGGATATTGAATAAAAACATCACTATTATTAAATAAGTTAAAGTCATAAATATTATTCTCACCCAACATTAAATTTGTACACTATGGAAAAAATTGAATATTGAGAATAATAATAAATTAAGGATATTAATTATTTTGGTTATGAATAAGGTTATGAAATATGTGATTATGAAAATTATCTTTTTTATATATGTGGTCCAAAAATGATCGATTGTGTGAGAATACAATGCAATGGGTTCTTTAAATAAAATTTATTTTTGTGAGAGAAATTTATTAATGTGTATCATGATACCCATAATGTAGTGTTATTACTATATAATTATATTATTTTAACATATTCCTATAATTTAGAAAAGAAATATAATTTTATATTTTACATGTATTTTCATTCAATATATACTAAGGTGAATATGGTGTTTTGATGTACACAAACAAAAAGGGTTTTGTTTCTAATCTTATTTTCAAGACATTGTTCTATTTGAATTATTCTATATATGGGTATTTGTGTTTCATTTTTTAAATATTCAGCTATTTTCCATATAGATTCACATTTTTTTCATTTCCCTTCAATATATCATTTCTAATTGACTCGTATGTTTCCAAAACTATTTCATGTATGTGGAATTAACCCTATCTATTTGACTCTTTTAGGAACAACCCATTTTACCTATTTGTATTCATTGGATTAATTTAAAATTTTCGGTATCTATCACTGAATAATTGATTAAAGTAATCATCTAATACATTACCAAATTTATATAATTTTAATGAAATTATTATCTTTTTCTTGTTTTTTTGAATTTCATCAAAATGATTATAGATACTTTTATAAATATTTGAATGTGAACTCATTATTCCACTAATTTTCAATGTATATAAAAAATCATTATCTAATCTTTTTGATGGTTTCTAAAAGAAATTAATTTTTAAATAAATTTTAAAAAGTTCTCTTTTAAAATGATTTTTAATGGATAATTATATTACAAAATATCAAATTCATTATTCTATCATTTAAAAAAAATATTTTTATTCTATGTTTTTATCATTTAACATATATTTTACATGATAAATAATTTTCATTATATGTAACAATACATATTTATTATTTGGATTACATTTTTAATGTAACTTACTTTTAGAGTATTCATCTGTTACTTCAATGTCCTTTCTTAATCATCCACTGTGATTAAATATAAGCTAAAACCAATTTTTTTATTTTTTGAACACACTATATTTATTCGTTTAATTAAATAATGTTCACTAAATCTATATATAAATAATAATCTAGGAAATTATTATCTAAATTTCATACCCATTTTTTATATTATAACAATGAAGGTGAAAACGTAAATTTAATAAAGAATGTAACGCAGACAAAATGTAGCCCCTATAAAACATCCCTTTTTTATTATACTTATTTAAACATGATAGTAATAACCTATCCATTAAAAATTGTTTTCCCACTTTTTTGAATTAAATTTTGAAAAACTAACATACATTGTTATGATGAGAAAGATACTTAGAGTCTGATTAGATTAAGTAAATGTATTTGGTGAATTGTAAGATTAAAATTTTGAATACTAATGTTACACTATTGAATAGTATTATGACACTTATGAATAGTAATCTAGCTAAATGATTAGTAACATCGCCCATAAAAGTATAAATAATATTCATAAATATTGTAAATGAATGTGTGATATATTTATATCATAAAATAATTAAATAAATGTTTTATAAATTATTAATATAGTATTTGTTTTTTTTAAAAAATAACTGATTATTTAACATTTTATAATTTATATAATGATTCAAAATAAAATTAATTTTCAAAAAATAGATTTAGAAGTTAAAATTCTTATGTGTTATTTTTAAGATAATATTTTATGATATGTTAGTTAGCTTTTCAAAGTGTCCTAAATTCAATTATTTGTTTTAATTTTTTTCAGGAAAATGATATTTGTAATTAAAATGTTGATTTATCATATTTATAATTTATTTTCATAAAATATAAATAATTTTTTAATTCTAAAAATCTGAAAATGAAATGGATGTTATTTTAGGATATTTATGAAATAATTGATTTCTTTGTGAATAGTAAAAAATATAGTTCTGATGAAAATATAATATTTTTTTGATAGTGTCATTATTTATTTATGACTAAAAAATCACTAGACATATAGAATCAATAAATAAAGATGTTATAATAGATTTTTTATAGAAATAATGATGAACATATAAATTATATTTTTCTAGAATTATTTTATAGAACCATTATCATTATTGTCGTAGTGCATGTGCCCGACTGACAATGTCAATCGGGTTCCTTAAAATTAATAATTAAGGGATAAAATTAATTATCAAGACCTTTTTATGAATTATTATTTATAATTAGGTATTTTGGATGAATATTTATAATTTTTTTGTCATATTATATTAATCTTATTCAAATTCCAGTGCATATATTGTGCAGGGAAAAAATAAAAAATAAAAAACTTATGATGTTTTCTTGTTATGTATTTGATTGAATATACCTAAAAAGAAAATATTGAATTTTATTTTGAACATAATTATTTTATTTTTATTATATTTATTTATTATTTATTTTTATAAATGAAATAATATAAATTTATTCTTATATAACGTGGATGCAGGGGTTTTACAAGAATAAGAAAAATAAACAATGTGTTTTTAAATAAAATAATAAAAATTATTAAATCGAACATATTTTTGTGAAAATTATTTACATAAGAAAGTGTAGTAAATTATCATGTTTTATATGAATTATGGATAATTTGGACCCACATGAATCAAGTTAATCCTTTGTAATATTTTATATCAAAAGGATGTCAAGTTGTTACATTATTGTTTTTATGTTTTATAATTTCTTAATATGATGTTTTCCAAAAACATTGTTTGAAAAATAATATTATTTGTAATTATAATATAATTAATTTTCACATATAAATATATTTTTAGTTTTTATGCCACAAATAACTACCATATTGACATTCACAATGATGATGTATTATTAATTGAATTAATGAATAAATTGATTTAATGTTATTAAAAAATTATAAATAAATCTAATTTCAGGTTTTTTAGATAAATAATGATTTCTATAGCTTAATATTTTATGTGATATGATAATAAAATTATTCAATTTGGATTCTTTTTTGATTTGTTTGATGTAATAGTTATTAACTGTTTTTATGTTCACAAAAAATATATCTCCTGAATAAAATATTTTATTTAAATATTTAAAAATAATAATTTTATTGAATCGTAATAAATTTATAATATTAAATATATAATGGAATCCTTGATATTTTTCTCCTTTTTGGATATCTTAATTCCTATAATTGATTAATTATATTTTTAATAATTTGAGAAATTTCTATGTTGTAGCCCATCTCACTTACAAAAAATAGGATCCTTACTTAAAATATATTCATCATAATGAGCCTTATTTATCAACCGTACATTGAAAAAATACATTCTCCTCATCCAATTCTACATTATAGTTCTCCTGGTATCAAAATAATATCACATCCAATATCCTCAAGAGGCTTTGAAGGAGATAAGATTCAATAGGTATGATTCCTTTTTCATGTCTTTTAAATTATTTTTCAGTTATACCTTATCCTCAAATCCTATTAAAATATTCATTAAAAATAAGGTATAAAAAATAATTAAATATTTATTTATGTTATATGAATCATAAAATCTGTTATTTTCCTCTTTTATTCTTAAAAAAAATCATCGTCTTAGGTGTGTCAATTGAACGCTTTTAGGGACAATGAAATTCCATTTAAAGGATGGGTCTGAAGCCTCATTTATTATTAAAGGAAAGAAAAACCACTTTAACTAGGTAGATGGGACCCATTACATAGCCCGAAGGCCCAGTGGGTATTTAGCCCATTACATGGCCCATAGACCCAATTTTTTGGCTCAGAGACCATTATGTGAATACTACTGCTACAGTACCCATGAAGCTATAGTAACGCATCGTACACACCACTGCTATTGTACCATGCCGCATCTACAGTGAAATGTCATCAGTATAGTGGAAATTACAATAATATTTTCCACAAATGGATAGACAATAATATATAAAGATTATGTTAGGTATTATAAAAATTAGATTAGTTCTATAGAAAATTAAAAACACAATTCAAACCATTATATTGACATTTAGAACCAATTTGAAGGATGTGGATCCCGGTGAAGGGGATATCATAAGTCAATTTCCATTGATTGATTTAAACATCTATGTCATTGGATGCTTCTTCCAAGAATATGTGTGAGTGAACTCAGATTTATTTATCTTTTACATCCAATTATATTTTTTGGATCTCTATGTTTTACACATAATTCTATCATTTAATTATCCTCAATCAAAAGATACGGTCTTTGTAAGATTGTTTACCCAAAACTTCATCTTTTCCATCAGGTTTTTCATCCACTGTATTAACCCCAATGTAAAACTTATTTCATTTTTCATAATTCTCCTTAATTATTTTTAAATTTTCTACTATCATATATAAAGATTAATTAATCATTCATTTATGGGAATTATATTTTTCCCCATGATCCCTTTTCAATTTTTCCCGATATATATGCCTGGTTAAATAGAATATCCCGATTTCACACCAATTTTCATGTACCATCGATGATCTATTTGAAGACACCGTTATTATTAAAAAAATATATAAATTTGTAATGAAAAATTACTTTTTTCATTATGGGTTTTATATAATCCATTTTGACTAAAACAAATTATTTTCTTAAGAAATATTTCTTCCAAAGTAAAAATATGTTTTTGGTATCACATTTATTTCTATGAGGTATATGCCATATTCCACACTATTTCTATCTGTTTGGTGTATATATTTCCCTTTGATATATCTTATCATCCTTTATATTATTATAATTTTCTTACAATTTTCATTTAAAATTAAAAAGTATTATGATTTAAATGTTTCAAGGTGGTATGGGACACATTGGAATGTTTAATGATTATTTTCCATAAGAATTTAAAATGATTTTTTAGGGTGATATCATCTATGATACTTCACAGTGGTATGTGATAGATTTATTTTATTATATCATTTTATTTAATATATGAGGAACCCATTGGACTATATATTTAACTTTAGGGACCCAATATAGCCCCTCAATGCATCAATAGGTCTCAGGAGACAAAATAGAAATGAATTTCGGTCGATCCATTAACCATTTATTTTCAGATTTCATTGATGAAGACATGACAATAGGTTTATGATGTTAAGCATATGAATTCCCACATTATGATATTATTAGGTGAAAAAAATATGATTATTTGTCTATTATAATATACATGGTGATGTTTCATGTGATTATTTATATGTTATTATTTAGTCCACTTAAATTCCTATAATAGTATGTTAACTATTATGTTTATATGGCTTGTGTTATTATGTATTCAATATGAATCATTGTTTATATTATAGTTTTTGTAGTATTGTTACATTTATTGAGTATTTGGCCCCCCTTTCATATATTTCTTCTACATAGTATTTTATTAGTTATATTATTAATGAAATATAGAGTTAATCTATGAGTTTATGGGTTTTATCAATGTAGTTTTAATTTTTTCCATCAATTTATAATATAAATTTCATGTATGTAATATGGTTTAAAAATACTATATTAATTGGTACATTGGTATTTTATTCATTTTATTCATATCAATGTAACAAATCCAGGCACCAACTCTAGGATAATGAGGTCGGGGTATTTATATTCTCTATTAGAGGAAGTTCAGCAGAATCCTGGGAAACTAGATTTAGAAAACATATATTAGAGAATGTTACCCGAAGAAAAAATTTGAGGATAAGTATATAATAACATCCTAGAATTTTTATAATGAGGATATTATGTGGTTCATTAATGAAATACATCTTTTTCTATATACAACAAGTGGACGTTGTTTTGGAACAGATGTACTTAGGGGTAATAACTCTAACATGGAATCCCAATACTTACTTGGGTTAACATGGTACACAACTATGGGTCTTCCTTTACAACTATTTTGTCACACATGTGGGATATTATTATAATATTTATGATTTTCATTAAAAACCATTATGATGTATTAAAATTTAAACACATCCTCAAAGAAACCATTTTTTTTATTGTGAGATAGACTACATATAATTTTTTCAATTTATGTTATATATTTTACTACTACTGGGATTATACATTATGTTTCATAATGATCTGATATGATATTGTGATTTTTAATTTTTTTACAAATGTTTCCTACCCAAAGGAATGGTAACCACATTAATTCACATAATCTACTGAGTAAAAATTGTCTTTTATTATATGGGATTAAGATATTCATTTGAAGGGAACTAGTCTCTCAAATAATATCACCGCATGAGGAGATAATATCATATACTAAAAAGAAGGAGAATTATTATTCTATGTATTGTGTCTTTAGAAGGGTGAAGGATAAAAAGAGGAAAACTAGGAAAATGTTGCATAAAGTTTTGAAGGGAAAGAAGTGTTTTCTCACATTTGATAGTTGTAGAAGGTAACACTATGGTATATAATTAAAAGGATCTGTATATTCATATAAATGTGGAGATAAAGGACGCAATTATTATGATTGGATGGTTAAGAAAATTTTTTCCAATGTACTATGAATCAACTGTAAGGATATTGGACACATTGAAAGACAATGTCCCATGTGTCAAAGGAATATACACCAAAAGAAAAAAATAGTTCTTGGTCAAGATTATGTTGCTACAATAAATGAAGTGAAATGTTTAATATTCTTATGATTAAATTATTAAACTAAGTATTTTGAGAATAATACATATAGTAGGTGGGTCAAAATCCAATGGGCGAAGAGTTCTTCAACAGTATTGTGACAACAATGAGTACTATTATAGTGAAATGTACTATAGCAAGGACTATAATGGCAGTGGTAATGTAGCTGGTATAATAATATATGGGTATTATTCACATAATTGGACTTTGGGAAAAAAATTGGGTCCTACGGGCCATATAATGGGATTCATTCCGATAGGTTCTTCGGGTCCAGAATATATGATATAATAAAAATGGTAGGGTGGCTGGGTTATCCCTTGGGGGGGTATGACCTTCCTTTCAAGGTTGTGTGTTATTGATGTGTGCATGTCTGTGTAAGAATGTAATCACACTACCAATAACCTAATATATATATATATATATACATATATATATATATATATATATATCTTTTTAGTATTATAATCAAATTTTTATTGGAAATAATTAATATAGAATACATAAGGATTGTACTGCAATACTATTTAGTTGACAAATTAAGGTCGACTGATAAATGATACAAAGGAAAAATGAATCTATGGTAAGTTAAACATTGGAAAAGATATATAGTTGATGGAACGAAAACACTTAATATTATCCTAATACTAAGATATTTATTTCTAAAAAAAAGATATGATTGATTTAGTTAATGTAAATTTTATAGAACTTACTATCATGGATCTAAATATTGTTTTATTGACAAAGTGGTATAGTCTACAATATTTTAAACATAAAGAAAATATCAAAATTAGTATATATTACTTAAATAATAAGTGAATTTGAGTTTATTAATTAATGTTTTCTGGTAATCCATGTTATTAGTATGAATTTATATAAAAGAGAATGTAAAAACATATTGATTTGGGATAATTATGAGAAACATCTTGTTGTTTAATAAGTACATTATTCAATTTTTTAAATTATTTCAAAAGTGTTGGACTATGATATTTTGTAAAAGTTTACCATTTATGAAATAGTTTAATTTGATCAGTGGACAACATTTTGGAGATTGTTTTACTCTGTGATACAAATTCATCCATGAAATGATATAGGAATAGTTAAAGGAAAAACTGCTGGATAATATTGTGTAAAAAGAATCCTATCAACTACTCATATATGAATCCATTATAATGTAGAGAAATATATTCTCAACATTAAGGAATGGATCTTGAAAAATAATTGTTTTCCTAATACCTCCATTTCTAGTATGGGTTTTCCACAAATAAATTTCCAAGTATCAACCATTTTTTGAAGAGAAATTTAAAATTATCGAGATATTTTTTTAGGATGAGATAATGTAACACCCCATTGATTTATAATAAAATTTAATAGAGAAATTGAATGCACATAACTATGAATGTTTTTGTAACAATATGTTTTTATAATAATTAATTAAACCATATTGTTACAACATAGCCTTAAAACACTGTTTTATCACATTTTTGAATTAAATTTTGAAAAATGGATATACACAGTTTCAATGAGTAAGATATTTTGAAATTGATATGATCAAAAAAACTATTCGGGTGAATAATAATATTATCATTATGAATTATTATATCCCCCTTATGAATTGTTACACAACCAAATGAATAGTGTCCTCACCCATGAATGTTTAAATAAATTTATTGATCTTATAAATGATAATATGATATAACTATATCATATAATATGTAGATAACAATTTTATAAGCTATTAATTATGTGTTATTATTTATATAAAACATAATTATTTATTTAAAATATTATAATAAATATAATGATTTAGAGAAAAAATATTTTCATTAAATAAAATCATAAGACAATATTTTTTTGGATTGTGATTATAAAATAAATTTATGAGGTGTTAGTTCATTTTTGAAGGTGTTATAAAATGGGTTATAATTTTAAAATCTATGTTTTTGAGAATTTTTTTTATTTTAAATATAATTGATGACATTTATGAAATTACTTTAATAAAATAAAATTAATTTTTTAAATTATGCACATTGATAAATGGGTAGGAATTTTTTTTGGGATTTTTCATAAATAGTTGATTTTTTGATAAATAGTATAAAATAAGTTTTTTAAGAAAATAAAGAATTATCTTGTGATAATGTTAAGATATATTAATGATATATAAATTATAAAACATATGTAATAAATAAATAATTATGTTATAATATTTATTGTTTATAGAAATAATTCAGAACAGATAAATGTTATGATATCTTAGGTTATGTTAATTGATTCATGTTTTAACAAACATTTCATTATTATCATTTTTTTCATTAGACCAAATTCCATTTTCTATAATATCTTATTTGTTTTTTATAAATTTCTTATTTATTTTGACTACACCCGTCTTGTTAGATTATGATAATGTATGATATTTGAATGTTAACATGTATTTTTATGGTTACCATGCATTTGATATCACGTTCTGATTATGTTATAAATTCGGTAGCTTCTGAAGATAAAAAATATCAGAAATATATAGATTATTTTCATATATGGGAAATTTGGGATAAAAATTTAAGAATCATTTTGGATTTAGTAGTAACTTATATAAGTGGAAAATGATTAATTCATTCAAATATTGTAAAGTTTTTTAGTTAATGTTTTTTTCTCTACAATTCTATAGGAACCTAAAACCATTTTTTAGAATATATTATAATGTAATATGTTTTTTTTGTTAATGAGAAAATAATTATTATGGGTTCATATAATGGAAAAATCACACATGTAAATATGAAATAATTATTTTAAAATTTAAAAATAATTTAACAAAAAAACATGTACTAGGGAGAGTGATTACAAATAAAATTAAAATGGACCCCAATAGATAGTATTATCATACATGAAAACCTTTATGAAATGTCTTTGGATGCTTGGTAAAATTATCTATATTATTGTTTTAAATATAAAAACAGTCTTTTAGGGTAAAAAATAAATTCTCTTATATGGATCATTTCTATGAAAACAAAGATAATTTTACATTCCATATAATCCATCAAATATTTGAACATGAAAGTTACGTGTTTAGTGATATTAACATATTTTATTATTGAACATTTTAAAATCAATTCACTCATGGATCATATTTTTAATTGAGTTGGTATCAAAAATTCCCACTACTTTTTGAGAAAAAAATATACTTTTTTTGGGACAACTAAAAATATACTAAACCAGTGGATAATATAAATTGTGTATCTAATTACAACTTTGATAATATTAGTAAATTTTTCACTTATAATATCAATTAATAGTGGATTTAGTCTTCTAGGGGGTGTCTAATGGTCTTGGAATCATCCTTAATATGTAGATGAGGTTAGAATATGGTATTTATAATACAAGTAATATTATATATATAATAACATTAATACTATTTATTCTCGTCCATCATATGAATGATTATGGATTCATTATTGTAATTACATTAATTAGATATTAGGTAAAATTTAGGATTGATTATTTATTTTAAATTCATATTTTAATGTTTTTGGGGAAGTTTTAATATGATATAGGGAGTCTATATGTTTGATTGAACGCATGAGTTAAGAATATGGGTTTATATTAATTTTCATTTTTCCCTTTTATTATCAAACGAAAATTCATCACATATTGAGAAATTTCTATAGAACAATTCATTAGATTATTTAATATAATTCAGAGGAATAGAAAATATTGAACATTAAAATATAGTCCAAAATTTCAATGGATATGGTTTCATCATGGATTTCAATTTCATTTCATCTATTCCTAAGGATAGATCTTCAGATAGAAAAATAATATCAACTAGAATATATATTATTTCTCTAGTCTAAATATAATAATTAGTTGGGAAGATATTTTTATTGAATCAAACTAATCATTGTCAAATTTTCACCTCAAGACTAGTTGTGCTTTGATAATCCAATGAGATGAATACACTTTTATGTTAAATGGAACCTAGTAGACGGACAAAGATGGCTGATTTGGATTATAAATAAATTAATTATATTATTCAAATGAGTGAATAATAATAATTTTAGTTCCCCATAATTCATAGAATAATAAACATCAAATGGTTTTTTCACATTTTAAATGGGTTTGAGTATTATTTTATGTGTTAATATTTCATTTAAAATCTATACATATATAATAATTTTAATGATTAAACCCAATACATGAATAATGATTTACTGAATTTTTAATTTTTTTTTTCATTTTGATATCATTTATAATTGGTTTTTATATTTTATGTGGAAAATTGATTAGATTGGATAGGAAAATGGAAGGAGGTGATGAATTTGATTATCAGGTTACATCATTGGTTGAAAATTTATAACTTTTCTTGTTTAGTTCTCAATTTTGTATTAGAGGTTTGAAAATAGGTAGAAAATATTTTATTATGAAAATTTGGAACATTCCATAACATTTATATTATGTTTTTGTAATGGTGGATTTGGATGTTGGAAATAATTTTTTAAATGTTATGCTTTAAATCTATAAGTAGGTCGTACTACTCCCCCATGTTTTATGTAGTTTACCATTTCATTATGATTTTTATTAATGTGATTTATATGGGTGAATATTTCGGGATATTGGATTACTGTTTAGATGTTTTGGGGAGATTTTCTAAAGGATCACGGTTTGTTCAATGTTAGTGAAAACTGTGAAACACTTGCTGGAAACTCTGTACAAAAGAAAACGTTCTAAAGGGAAGGCATGTGGTTTTTACAAATTATTTTACCACCAAATATAAACCTAAAATATATATAAAATAATCATTTTAATGGTGGGTTCTGGGGTTGACTAACCATGTGAGCCAACTGTGCAAGGTGTTCTTTGTGGTGGAGGTTGTCACATAGTTGGCGCTTGATTTTCCAAACGATGTGAATAACCATGTGAATCTTAAAAGATAGATTTTTAAAAAATGGATCTATCCTCCATTGAACTCCAACTCAGTCATTTTTTCTAAAAATATCCCCAAACACTAGATTTTCTTTGTCTAATGAAAATAGTGGTATTTACCCTTGATCAGTATGATTCCCTTACTCGGTTGATGTTGGATTATTGTGGTAGGTCTTTGTTCATGGTAGTTTTTCTTGGCATTCCATAAATAAAATTCTTACTCTCTATATTTATCTCAATTTAATATATATAAATCCTATGTGGATAAATCAAATGTATTTGATTCCAAATATTATTCAATATTTCAATAATTATGTTAGGGGATGATATCTAAGGTGAGTTATCAGATATTTAACCCGTTATGGTGGTGTTTTCATGAAATTATTCTCATTCAACTTAATTCTTGAAGTAGGTGGATTAAATATCAACTTATATTTCTAGAAATAGAATGAATAATCTCAAATTTGTTGGTTTTTGTGCCATTAATAGTGAAATTTATGATCAATGATGTGTTAAAAACTTATTTAGTGATGGTTTATGGGATTATCCAAATTGGGTACATTGTTGTAAGGTAAAATTTATTCTATATATTTAGAATGAGGATTTAAAAATTTTTATTTGGTATTGATGAATGAAAATGGGTTTTCGATTAAATATTTTGTTTTATTGGAATGGTATTTTGGAAAATTGTTATCAATAGATGATAATTTTGTTGAATTTTCATGGTATTTATGGTTGTCAATAATATATTGATTTTAGTTAAATGTTTTTTTTGTTTATTATTAAATTAAATTAAGGTTTTATTGAAATTATTAATGTTTTTTGGTAAAGGATATATTATCATGTATTGGTTTAATTTCTCATGTGTTGGTGGAATGTGATGGATAATGGTCGTGAAAGTACCACCATCAAGGGGGTGGGTATTGATGTGAATATTACACCATCAATGGTAGCACCAGGATTGTGTGTATGTGTAACACCCCCAAATGATAAAGGGTTAAATGAATAAATTATTTGACTCCTGTTAACAAGGTGCACGTTTATTTTCGGGAGCCTGTCTGACTAAAACTCTGTTGTTAAGCACACATGGCTCGGAGTAGTGATCAGTATGGGTGACCCTCTGGGAAGTTTCCTAGGGTGTGCATGAGTGAGGACAAAACACACTAGAAATGGACATGTGTTGGCTTGTAGGAATAGTCAATAGTCAGATGACCAATTAGCCATGTGTGTGGACCATTGGGTGGAGACGAAGTGTCTGCGGGGCAGTTCGTGGTACATGGCGGGCCAGGACACGATGACCATGTTAGGGTGGGGTTTCTGTGCTGTCATCGGGAACCGGTTGTCACATTTGGTATCAGAGGTGGTACATAGCCTTAAGTGTGCTGCACTTCCTGGTAGATATGTATTGCCCACAATGAGGACATTATGCTCTAGAGGCGGTGATTGTAACACCCCTTAATGATAGAAGATTAAATGACTAAATGAATTGACTCATGTCAACAAGGCGCACCTTCTTTATCTAGAGCTTGTCTTATTAGGACTCCATAGTTAATCATTCTTGGATTTGAGTAGTGATTAGGATGGGTAACCTTATGGAAAGTCTTCCAGCATTAATTTGATTTAAATAAATGTTCTAACATGTGGTACCTAGTTGGGAAACTGGTGGTTCCCGAGGGGCCTAGTCTAGATGACCATGTTATGGCAGGGTGTTTGTGCTGTCACTGGGACCCGGTTTCCATAGTATGGGTGTGTCTGGTTATGTTATGTTGAATTTGATATGTCGATTGAATTTGGGAAATAGTTAAATTCATTTGTTTTTTTATTTCCTTGGTGATGGATTCTCTATGGATATTTTTCCAGATACAAAAAGGGGGGTGATTGTAACACCCCATAATGATAAAGGATTAAATGACTTAATGAATTGACTCATGTCAACAAAGTTCACCTTCTTTCTCTGGAGCCTGTTTAATTAGAACTCCATCATTATGTGTGCTTCAACTAGAGTAGTGATCAGGATGGGTGACCTTCTTGGAAGTTTCCCAATAGTAATATGTTTTAAATAAAAGTTCAAAGAGGTGGTACATGGCTGGGAAACCGATGCTTCCTGGTGGGCTTGGACCTAACAACAATGTTAACTGTGCTTGGATAAGAGTTGTGATTAGGATGTGTGACCAAAATAAAGACATTGTGCTCTACGGGGGGGGGGGGGGGGTTATTGTAACACCCCCAAATGAAAAATTATTAAATGACTAAATTAATTGACTCATGTCAACAGGGAGAACCTTCTTTCTCTGTAGTTTTTATGATTAGAACTCGATTGTTAAGCGTGCATTTATTAGAGTATTGATCAAGATGGGTGACCTTCTGGGATGTTTCCTAGTAGTAATATGATTTATGTAAATGTTCTAAAAGGTGGTACCTGGATGGGAAACTGGTGATACTGGGCGGGCCTCGACCCAACGACCATGTTATGGCGGGATGTATATGCTGTCACCAGGACCCAGCTGTCACTGTATGTGTGTGTGTGGTTATGTAATGTTGAATTGGATATGTCGATTGAATTTGGGAAATGGATAAATTCATATGTTTTTTATTTCCTTGCTGTATTTTCTAGGGAAATTTTTCTTGATTCAAGGGGGGGGGATTGTAACATCCCCAAATGATAAAGGATTAAATGAATTAATGAATTGAAACATGTCAACAAGATACACCTTATTTCTTTTAAGCCTTTCTGATTAGAAATCCATAGTTAGGCGTGCTTCACCTTGAGTATTGATCAGGATGCATGAAGTTCTGGGAAGTTTCCCAGTAGTAATATGTTTTAAATAAATTTTCAAACAGGTGGTACCTGGCTGGGAAACTGGTGGTTCCTGGTAGGCTTTGACTCGACAACTATGTTAAGCGTGCGTGGATTAGAGTAGTGACCAGGATGGGTGACCACAATGAGGACATTGTGCTCTGGGGGTGTGGTGATTGTAACACCCCCAAATGATAAAGGATTAAATTACTGAATGAATTGAGTCATGTCAACATGGTGCAGCTTCTTTCTCTGGATATTGTCTAATTAGAACTTCGTATTTAATCGTGCTTAGATTAGAGTAGTGATTGGGATGTGTGACCTTCTGTGATGTTTCCCAGTAGTAATATTATATAAATAAATGTTCTAATAGGTGGTACCTAGATGAGAAATTGGTGGTTCCTGGCGGGCCTGGACCCGAAGACCCTGTTATGGAGGGGTGTATGTGCTGTCATCGGGTCCCAGTTGTCACTGCAAGGGTGTGCGTGGTTATGTATTATAGAATTGGATATGTCGATTGAATTTGGTAAATGGTTAAATTCATTTGTTTTTTGATTTCATTAGTGGTGGAATTTCTATGGAAAGTTTTCTTGATACAAAATGGGGGTGATTGTAATAGCCCCAAATGATAAAGGATTAAATGACTTAATGAATTGACTCATGTAAACAAGGTTCACCTTCTTTCTCTGGAGCCTGTCTGATTAGAACTCCATAGTTAAGTGTGCTTTACCTATAGTATTGATCATGATGGGTGACCTTCTGAGAAGTTTCCCAGTAGTAATATGTTTTAAAAAAATGTTCAAACTGGTGGTACGCGGCTGGGAAACTGGTGGTTCCTAGCGGGCTTGGACCCGACGAACATGTTATGGCATGGTGTATGTGCTGTCATTGGGACCCAGTTGTCACTGTATGGGTGTGTGTGGTTATGTAATGTTGAAAAGGATTTTCTGATTGATGAAGTGGTACTATATTGAGCAACTAGTGGTTCCTGGCAGGCTTGGACCTGACGACCATGTTATTATGAGGTCTCTATGTGGTCATCGAGACCTGACTGTCACTGTATGAGTGTGTGTGGTTATGTAATGTTTAATTGGATTTTCTGATTGAACAGGTGGTACTTGGATGAGAAACTTGTGATTCCTGGTGGGCTTGGACTCGACGACCATTTTATGGCGGGATGTCTGAGCTATCACCGGGACCTGGTTTTCACCATATGGGTGTGTGTAGTTATGTAATGTTGAATTGGATTTACTGATTGAATTCGGGAAATGGTTAAATTAATTTTTTTTTGATTTCCTTGGTGGTGAATTTTCTATGGATATTTTTCTTAATACAAAAACTTTTTTACATAGAATTCCATTCGTATGATATAAATTATTTAATTTTCATTAACTAATATGTTTTAAATAAATGTTCAAACTTGTTATATAATATTGTAATTAGTAGGTAATTAATATGGGGAAACCTATTGAATTTCATAAATCACCCCTTCTTTGGGATGATCGTGCTTTTTTAGTTTTTGCTTATCAGGATACATATAAAGGAAAATATTCACACATCATTAGTAGTACTTCATGATACTTGGGATGTGTTGTGGAGTTGTAACATGGATCATGTTTGGAGATTTTTGTTTTTATTAGAGTCTTTATGTTTTTTCATCTTCTATATACATTGATTATTCATTATTCTATTTCAGTACATGGTTTTAGTTTTATATTAATATCAATGGTTTTGGTTATGTTATTTTTTTGTGACATCATAAATCATGTAGTTGTTTATTTGGTTATAGAATATATAGTTGGTTGTTTTATTTTCAAATAGAAAATCATCCCCCATTGTTTAATTAATACCTTTGCATTTATTAACATCCTTTGTCACCTTGAGGATGTTTCTTAAGGATATTTAATGTTTCACAACCTTATCAATAAAATGATGAGGGGTGAGGCCTTAAAAGTGGTATCATCTTGGTCCATATAAATTTCACGTGGATCAAGTTTTATTTTTATTGGTTGATTGTTGACTTTATATTATTTTTTTAGTCTTGGGGTCGAAAATCAATTCTTTTTATTTCTTTATATGAGATCATTGAAAGTAGTACGATTGAAATGATGTGAAATGTAGAGAATAAAAAGACACAACTACTGGTTTTTTTGATGAAATACATGGAACTTGTGATTTGGGTTTATATTTATTTAGAGGCATTTATAAGGTTTATAGTCTCATTATCATGTGTTTATCCAATAATATGATCATGACATGAATTGAGAGAATATCTTCAAGTTAGGAATACATATTTAATTAGTACAATAATTTATTATTTGTTGCAATGATATTTATTTTTCAAGAATGTTGATTTTTTTAATATGATATTTTGAAAAGGGAATGGTTGTGGTATTTTAAAAATGGATTGATTTTCAATGTAATGGTGTTTTTATAAAAAATTGATTAAATTAAGAAATTGAAAATTTTAGAAATAATTGTTGAGTTAGTATTCCATGGTAAAATATAAAATTTGTAAAGCCTGTAGTTGCAAGAGAGTGCGACATATGACATGCATTGTTTTTCATGAAAATGCAGCATAGATGGTGCTATAGTAACTAACATGAGAGAGATGATACGACTATAGTTACA
This sequence comes from Viscum album, assembly GCA_963277665.1. Lineage (NCBI taxonomy): Eukaryota > Viridiplantae > Streptophyta > Magnoliopsida > Santalales > Viscaceae > Viscum > Viscum album. The sequence goes on from OY728160.1 coordinate 96,948,955, forward strand.
CCTAAGAAATAGGTGAATCCAAGACTTGTTCATAGTGTAGTCTATGAATTCTACACAATTTATAATGGGATCCATAGGATTAAACTATGGAAATGGGATCATTCTGTATAGTCCCAGAAGCAGAATACACCAATCATTCAAGTGATTGAGAACATGAGATGCTAGAAGTGTGCATAAATAAGATGAATCATATCATCTATTTCTTTGTAACACCATTATAGTTCAAAGTCAATAAGGTGACAAAAATGATGTTGGATATTTAATTTCTATAGAAGGATTCTGAAGAACATTCTAAATCATAGAAAGGCCAATAATTGGAGGAATTAAAAAAAACAGCAAAAAAATTATATACTCTTACATTCAAAATTTCAAGAATAAGGGACATCTTCATCATGAAGCTGGAGAGCCTTAAAGTGATGGTGTATGTTTCAAAATTCATGAATTTAGTTCACATTGTTCCCAATGTTGCATCCGGTGCACCTTGATGCTATATATTTTTGAATAAGGGATGACGAAGGAAACTCACTAAATGAATTCCATAATCCAAATAAAAATATATATAGAGATGATCAATATATCGATCAAATGTGTATAGGAAATCTCAACAGAAAAAGATAGATAACTATTGTTAATAAAAATAGTAAATGGTAGGAATATTAAAGCTAGGAGCAAGTGGAAAAATCACACAAATTTCCAAGGTGGGAGTACAGATCAGAATCTAATGACTAGGTCGGTAATTCTTCATCCAAAATGAGAGGAAATATAGTATGTTTCCTATGTGGTTCATGGGATCACATAATGTTATATTATACCTAAAAACCTATAGAATTCTATAATAACAATAATATGGGTCATCTACAATAATATTGTCATAGTACATCATGTTCTGGTGCTCAGGACTCTTCCAAGGTGTTTCAAATGTCATATGCATCAATGAAACAAATGTAGTATAATGCATCTCATCAATAAAATAGAGCTATTCAAGGAGATTATAGGAATATCATGACTACTCATCACGGTAAATCTCAACTGAGGAAGTGGGACTAAAGTATAATTACATTGAAATTATATGGTTCCTAGTAGGTTAATTTGGGTGATCAGTCAAGACCATAAATAGTGAGAGGTACAATTATTTTAAATTCTTCCCTTATGCATGTATATTTTTATTTTTTGCATTCCCATTCCCTTATTTATTCTCTTTCTATTTATTTCCTACATTTTAAAGTTGTGAAGATTCATTTTGTGTTATAACATCAAAATATTTTGGGATAATGATGGTGTTGATACTTATGTGTCAATCATGTTAGATAAAATTAGAGGTAGTTGAGTTTATATGGGATTTATATGTGTTGTAGACGGATTACAATGATATGATCATTTTTATGGTATTATTGATAATGTTCAAGTATTACATCGAATGTTATTGTAGAAGGGTTATTTTCACAAATTAAAATGGCATCAAGAAAATATTTTGATGAGAATGAGATGTAATTGTAGGTGAAATGGGATGTTGGAAGTATAATTTGGAACATTATCATATTAGTTGGAAGCAATGAATTTGGATTTAATGGATGAGATTGAGAAAATAAATTTTCTAGCTATGGTGGAAAAGCTTCAGAATGTATTTCATGAATACTTCAGGAGGTTTCCACTAACAAGATAAATGATGTTTACAATTATTCTCCTTCTTCAAACAAATATTATTTCCCTTCCATGTTAGTATACTAAAAAATAGATATATGGGAACTGAATATATTGTTATAATAACTTGAAATAAAATGTTACATTCATCTAAGAACATCTCCTTCAATAATTATAATCTTGTTTGTGAAAAATGTGGATGAAGCTCTATTATTTTGTATAAATTACTATACGCAGAATTGATATCCACTTCCATGAATTGTTTACTTGTTTGATCAATTAAGGGCTGATCTATGGTTCTAAAAAATTTACATGGGATCAGGACATCACCAATTGCATGATTATAATGTGTATATTCTAATGAAATCTTTAGAAGTATATATGGACGTTATGAATATATTGTAATTTTTTTGTACTAAGAATAAACTAGTTGTATTTATGGAAATATTTAAATGGATATTTCATAGATATATAGATTTTTTTGGTGTTTTTTGTTGATGAAATATTGGTGTCATCAAATATAAGGGTTGAGCCTGAGAAAAACCTAGCATTAGTGTTGTACATTTTGAGAGATCATAATTTGTATGTCAAATTATCATTGTTTATTTTTTAGGTACAAGAGGTAATATTTCATGTCCATGAAATATCTAAAAGAATTGTTTCAATGGATCTTGAAAAAATAAAAGCTGATATATAATAGAATCTAACCAATAATTAGATTGAGATATACACATTACCGGTATGGGTTAGTTTTTAATTGTTGTATGTTCGTGATTTTTCACGACTAGCCTTAACTATGATAGCATTGAAAAAGAATAATGTCATATTATAATGTAATGAGGAATTTCAAATGTTTTTTGAAGGGAATAAGGATTAATTTGCATAATAACCAACACATTTTTTTCATGATTTGTGAATAGGTACGTGGTGTCTTGTTATGATTTATAATTAGGGTTTAGATGTGTTCAAATGAAGAGATATCTTTCTGTTTATTATTACTCAATATAGATATAGTTTCATTAGAATAACTACCGAATTCATGTTTTGGAATTTTCTAATGTTGTACATGTTTTGAAGATAATGTGTTATTATCTCATTGGTGAAAAATTTACTATTTTTCAAATTATAAGAGAATGAAACATATTTTCTCAAAACAAAATTTGATCCATGAAAAAGAATATCTGTAGAGCGTCTCCAAATGTTTGGATTTTAAAAGATTAAATCACTATGTAAAGGTAATACAATGATAGAGGTATTAAGAAAAATTCAAATGAATGGTTTGAAAATGATGTTTTAGATTAGTGGTTGTCAATGTTAGTGGTAGAAGACATGAACTAAGAATATGAATAATGAGTTGATGTTACCGTTTTCATTCAAATTTCATTTTTTCCTGATTTGGTGATGTTGGTTAAAGAGACACAAATGACTGATTTTGAATGTGGGGATATTATGTCAAAACTGAATGGTGGGGAGATCTTTGAGGGTTGGATACTGAATAAGAATTCATAGCTGTGGTTCAAAAATTATATGGTTGTACAAATATATTATAATGAAAAAATTCCTCATTAAAACCACAATAAAAGGTTGGTTGTTCACCCTAAAATACAAAATATGTATATGGTGTTGAAATCATAGTTTTGGTGGGTCGATATAAAATGAATGGTAGATGAGTTTGTATCTAGATGTTTTACATGGCTATATGTTAAGGTATATAATCATAGAATAATATTTATGTTTGTGTCCTTAACTATTAATATCTGAAAAAGGGAGTAGACAACCAAGAATTTTGTAAAAGGACTCCTAAATGTTTTCCCAAAACATGATTCCATATTAGTGATAGTGGATCATCTCACAAAGATGGATTATTTCATCATTATTCATGAATAAATTATGGTATATGACATGTCAAAAATCTATATCTAATAAATGTAAAAGATTTACTGAATACCAGTTTCGATAATGGTAATCCTAGATCTAAGGATTATGTATCATTTCTGGAAATCCTAAAAAAATCCCTTGGGACAAAGTTGACAATGAGTTTGGTGTGTAATCCTCAGATGTGAGAACAATATTTCCATATGAATAAAATGTTAAGAGTAATGTTTTGGGATATTTTTAATGGATTTGGGTGGCTAATGGGAAGATCATGTGTTGTTAGTGGAGTTCTAGTATAACAACAGTTATCACGACTCAATACATATGGATCCTCTTGAATCCTTGTATGGGTATCCTTGTCTTTATGTATTTTTTTGGATGGAAACATGTGAGACATCACTAGATAGTTTGATTTGTCTCCATGAGACAATAGATAAGATCCAATTGATTAGGAAATGGATATATATGGCTCAAAGTCATCAGAAATCTTATGTAGATTATTTTTTATGGCAATTTTCATTCACGACCAACAATCATTTGTTCTTGAGGATCTCTCCAAATATTGGAAATCATTGTTTTTGGATTCATGGAATGTTATATTATTGATTTATAGACCCTTTTGAGATACTCATATTGATAGGTGACGTGGAATATCAGTTGGGATTTTCACCATGTTTCAGTAAAGTACATAATGTGTTCCACATATCATAGTTGAATAATTTTCATCTTAATTGTAACAATTTGATTCTATGGGATCCTGTTGAACTAGATTCAGATGGTTGATTGTTACATATCTTGGTGTAGATACTAGATATAACAGAGAATGTATTTTTTTGTATATGCATCAACAAAGAGTTGGATTTATGGAAACATGGATATATTTGGTCAGATATGTAGTAATGTTAAAAGGATAAGAAATGGAAACGAACCTGAATATTTCAAATAAAGGAATGATTATTAATTTATTGGTATGTAATGTCCAATGTTGGGGAGAATGTATCACCCCAAATTTTCAAGTATATAACCCTTTATTTATAAATTCAATGTAGGTAATGTATATGGGTGATGTTTGGCAGAGCATGGATGATATTTTGGATGTTTCGGGGATTCTATAAAAGGGTATAGTTCATCAACGTTATATTAAAATCATGAAACACTTGCAAACAAACCATGCAAAATGGGAGAGGGGATAATTAAAAGTTGCATGGGAAGGTGCCCAGTTTGTCCAAAATATGAGGCTACCAAGGAGAAACCATGGAAATGGGACATTGAAATTTGTGTTGTAGGAACATAGTTTTTCATGAACATTGATTCAACCATGAAAAGTCTCCCTTGAGTCAATGGATGGTTCCTGGTTTTATAACCATGTGACTGACCATGAAAAATATAAAATTTTAATCCATAAATTGTAGATCTAACATGTATTCACCTCGGAATCCCTCATTTTTTCTCTAAATTAATGATAACATGATATTTAATCCACATAATAGAATTAGAGGCTTCTCCAATAAAGGTAGAGTGATCTAAAGGCTTCCCTTGAAGATTTTAATCTAGACTCTCATTGAAAGTATTTGTTTATGAAAGTTATTCTTGTTTTTCCTAAGATATTCTTTTTACCATGTTACAAATTCTTTGATCTATGTAATATTTGGATTTATAAATGGAATTTGATTCTAAATAATAATATTTTTCTCTTTTTTGATGTTATGGGAAGATATCTAAGGAAGTATGTATTGATTCAACTTGATTTTGTGGGAGTTTTCCAGAAATTCTACGCTTTCATCATAATTCATGATTTATGTTGCTTCACTATCAACACATCTTGATTGATCTTGAAGTTTTGACTTGAAAGTGGTTCATTTGAATGATTTTTTTTGTGAAATTTTTGAAAAATGATAGATAAAAACCTTATTTAGTGATAGTTTATGGGATTAAAAAAATTGGGATCATTATTAGAAAGGAAAAATGGTCTTATGATATTAAATTTAGGATTTTAAAATTCTAATTTTTTTCCCATTAAAAATATTTTCTATAAAATTTTTGTTATATTGTAATGGTTTTTCAGGAAATAAAGTTTAATAAATGTAAAGTTTTGTTGAATATATTTTTTGTTATGGTTTTCAATAAAATGAAGGTTTTGTTGAAATATTTTTTGTTTAATTTTCAATATATGTAATGTTTTATAGAAATGATTACAGTGATTTGGAAAAGGATATATTTTAATGTGTTGTATTAATTGGTTAATCATGTGTGGAATGGTATGGATGATGGTTGTGAATGTATAACCATAAAAGGGCCATGTTTGGACATGAGTAGTCTATTATCAATTGTAGCACCAAGAATGTATGTATGGGTATAAGCATGTTTTTTAAGGGAATGGGAAATAAAAATTGAATTTGTTGAATTATTCAATGAATTTTATTTTGATTTCATTGGTTTTTTATTTTTTATGGAAACTTTTTTGTTAGAATAATTATTTTAAATAGAATTGTCTTAAATTGATATAATGTGTTGATTTATCTTTAATTTTTTTGTATAAATATACTAAAGTGTACTATCCTACTGAGGTGATTGGGGATGTAATTTGGGTAAACCCAACTGAGTTTCATTGATCATCCATTATATGGAAAATTGGTACTTTTTTCTAGTGTGGTTTAATAGGGGACATGAAAAATTAAATGTTCCAGTCATCTTTAGCAGCACTTCATGATACTTGGGATGTGTTATGGAGTTGTAACATTTAAAATTCATGGGTCATGGAGTTTTCATTGTATTATTTTATCTTTATCATCCACTGTGTACTTTGATATTGTAGTTTAACATTATGTTTATTGGTTTTAGTTTTATTTTGTATCAATGGTTTTCTTTTTGTTGTCTTACTTTTACATCATGAATTATGTAGTGGTATATTTGGTTAACAAATGATTAGTGGGGTTTCTATATTCATAGGTAAAATCATCACCAAATAGTTAATGAAGCCATTACCACTTATTTTTAGCCTTGGGGATGTCGTTTAAGGTATAGTTATGTTCCAACACCTTCAAAATACAATGAGAAGGGGTGGAGTGTTACATATGTATATAATCTTATTTTCAATATTCCATTGCATACATTAGGAAAATATACTTCTTATCATACTAGAATATACCACTGTTTCATAGATGATGACTCATGTGAAATGTTTGTATTAACATTATTATTTTTCATGGTAAATTGTTTAAACTTTTTTCAAACTGGGAGGACTCGCTATGAGGAGATAAATTTAGAGGATATAATGTATGGTTTATCCACTGCTAAAATGATAAAAATTGATGTTTTTATAATAAGTGACATCCTCTCTAGATATATTAATATTAATATGAATATATTTTAGTTAATTGATTTTTTTATTAATATACACTAATGATGGATGGGCATTATAGCCATCATTGAATGTATTATAAGAGGAATACTGAAAAACTTGAAAAAATTAAGATTTATTTTCATTTAAAGTAATTACAGATCATATATAGCTTGTTATATAAATAACCATGAGCTTCAATTATATTAATTTAACCTTAAATTTTAATAAAAACATAATAAAATTATTTTTATAATATGTAATATTGAGTGGATTCAATCTTTATAGGATTAATATAAACTTTTACCTTACATAGTCAAAATATTCAATGAATTATTTTTGAAAATTTACCATTAGAAATTACCTTTTATAGATAAAAATAAAGTTATTAATTAATCATACATCAATTTATTTATGATATTTTTTAATAAAACATTTATTTAAAAGAATAATAATTATGAAGTTTTTAAAAATAAATATGATAACACTTGGAGGTATAAAGATATTTTTAGAAAACAGAATTTCTTTAATAAAATATTTTTCATTGAAAGGGATTAATATATGTCTATTTAATTTATTGAAATATTATTTAATTATCAAATTTATAAATTAAATCCTTATAATATATTTTTAAATGTATTAATTTAAATCCTTTTAATGATTATTACTAGTCATAAAGTTATTCGAATATCATTTTATGCTAGAAAATTAATTTCAAATTTTTTTTTGACACATTTTTGTGAGAGTATATTAGATTATATTTTTAAAACTATATAAATTTAATTTGACAAAATGAATTAAATTTCATTGATTATAATAATTAATCTTAGGAAATTATTTCGACTTAATTTTTTATAGTAATTAGTAAATAATATAATGAATTCATGAATGACCTGAAGGCCTTCATTTCTATTGAATTTTGATAACCCCATTTTCAAGGGATGAGGGGGTTCCTTACAAGGCCCTTAGGATTAGAGATTACAAGTCCCATAGGCTTAATAGACATTACATGAACTGATGGTCTTATGTAATTCAAATAGACTATAACTACAAGGAACTTCCCCTCCCCACCATCTGCATTGTGATGGTAGCTCTCCACCATCGCATAACCATATGACTAAGCATCATGTGAAAGAAAATGCTGGCCCCAATGGAATTTCCATACCCTCTCATTCTTCTAAATCTGTTGGTTCGGATCTGGTATGTGTGCCTACTCTGAATCCCCCTCTGGGTCTTCTCCTTTCTGTAGTCTATCTGGGGAAACCTTATTGATTGGGTGACCCAAAAGCCTTGAGGTTCCCAGAATGCCTTAAAGGTGGCACTAAATCCATACTGAACTGAAGGCCTAGGTAGACAGAAGGCCTTAAGGACATCAAGCCCAAACAGGTGGCCCAAGGTGAATAGTTCTGGCTACTACAATACCAAATAATACCTAATATAGTAACTGCTATAGTGCCTACTAAATCACCCGCGCATTAATTCTATTCAACCTTCTACAATACCTACTGTAGTGACTGCTACAATTATTGTTCCAGTAAACAGGAATAATTCCTCCTCTTGTTTTCAAACCTGGGTCTCGTGGATGCACTTAAGGAGACATCACCAACTAGGCTGGGGCTGAGGTGCTAAAAATTAATGATTGAATTTACATGATTAATGTTAAAAAAATGTTTCACACGTTATATGTGATTCTGTCAAAAATAATTTCCACTAATAAGAAATTTATATCTAATATATTGTATATAATGATTATAATTATTCGGTTTAAATTAGATTATAATGGCTTTTTTATTAATATGTAAAATACCACGGTTAAATAACATTTACAGTGGTAAAAAAATAGTAATTGTAACTAAACATAACGGATAAAGGAAAAACATGTTTAAACCATGATTAATATTTTTATGGGGGAGGTGTTTATATGCATTTGCATCGCCCAAATATGTTTTTAATAGACTTTTCAGTCATCTATGATGATACTAACGTCCCATTATTGAATATTTTCTGGAATTTTAAAAAATGTCACTCCTCTTCATTTATGATAGTGTACTCCATGCCCTTATATCTTCACACAACTAAAGACATTTGAATTATCCTAGACATAAAAAATCATTATTAGACAATATTCAGATCCACATTATTTACAACTAGATGTCCCAAAACACAATCCATATTATTCATAAGTGGTGATACAAAGGAGGTTTCTCTATGAGAGGGTAATTATATTGATGAAGCACTATCTTTTTCATCATTATTTGATAATATTAAATAATTTATTAAACAATATAAAAAAATAAATTAGTATCTAAAAATAATCTATGATATTATTATTTTAGTGGAATATTGTATATCAATATACTCTTCCATCAAATTGAATCTCAATCGTCTATCATTTGTACAACAGACTACTACCTCACAAATTGATGTAATCCATTTTCCATTAACATTTTCCATAGGAAGATATAATAATGTATTTATATTATATATGTTATATTAATTATATAATTATAATTTAATTATTATAATATCTCATATTCATTGTTTATTTCAAATCTATTTAAAATAAGACAATGTTTCTCTTATGTATGGAGGACTACCGCAACGTAAAGCGATACAATTAATATTTCCTAGATGATTTAAATGGGAGGTAATAGAGATAAATATTTGGAATATATGTGATATATATTCCATTAAAATAATTTTTAAAAATTAATATACCATCATATTCATTACAATTTCAATCATTAATTGAATGATTTCACCACTCGTGCGTACGTGCAAACTACTATCTCTATGAAGTGATACAATAAATTTTTTATGTACAAGGAAAGAAATATTCATAAAGATGTATATAATGAGTAACGAATATATTAATAGAAATAATATAACTTCTATATCATTGAACTATATCCTATCTTTTTTATTTGGAATATTGATGAAACACATGCATGAGAAAATAAGGAAAATAACACCAGAAACAATTGTAATAATGAATTATTGTTAATGAACGGTTGATATGTTGTTATGAATGTATAATAAGTGTTATTATAAAAATTAATATGTCTGTAGTATATTTTAGTAAAATTATTTAAACTACTTCACAATATTTTAACAAGTTGTCAACTAAATGGGAGCATGAGGTAAACTAATTTGTCTTAAATTCCACTATAGAAGGGCATACTTGAAATTATGATCCTTTTTATGTATAATAAAATACCCCAGTGAGATCATTTAATATTGGAACATATATAAGGATCCAAACATTATTGGGTTAATCAAAGTAGTCATATTACCTCATGTTTCTCCTGTAATACCATAGAATCCTTTCTAATATAACATAGGCTATTATCCACCATGAATGATTTTATGACTAATGACTATCTCCACAGTCCAATAGTGTTCATTAATTGTTCATTTACCTCACTCACACAAACCATGGGAAAACTCTTAATAGGTCACATAGTTTAAACACTTTTTTAATTAAATCATTATTAATAATGGAATTCTAATCATTAATGATCCCTAAAAAATGATCATCTTTATTTACAAGAGTATTGAAATTTATTATTTTAAATAACACTTTTCAAGTGGTGTTACAATATCGACACATTTTATTCACAAAACCATAATTATAGAACCTCACATAATGCCAAGGTAGTTACTATACACTTCAGGATGGGTATTGGCTCTGATACAATTTGTTATGACATGACCTTTCCCGGGTGATTAAACTAGTCATATTCAACTTGTGTCACTTTTAATACCTTGGACACCATTCTATGAAAAAATTATATTACCCATTAGGTTCACTTAAAATACAAATGGCATTTCCCACATTCCAACATGAATCTTTGAGTGTTCTTTTTCCTCATTTATATGAATCATTTTGATAATTCCCACGACATCAAACATCATGGCAACTATCCCAAACCAAGAAAACATAATGTTAAAATTATAACATGGTTGGATTGTGAAAGGAAAGTTTCACCTTTTGACATGGATATTAACATTGATCCTTTTATATATAATTTTTCTGTGGGTGTTACAAAATACATTGATATTAATTATCTATATTATCTGTAAAATTTATATGATTATTGCATAAAATTATAAAATTTCTACATATGGTTTAACCTTTGAATGTAATATTTTTTAACCATGGACAAAGTGGTAAATATTTTATCACTACTTAATATATATATTTGTTGATAATGAATATTTTCTGGAAATAAATAAATTTTTTAGTATATGATGAATTTGTGGAAATGCAGTGATGTGTGAAGAATTTAATTATATATCCCCTAATGCTTCCACAAGACTCATGATGCATATTAGTTGGATAAATTAACTGGATTTTTAATAAATTTTTTATAAAGTATTTTGATGTGCGTAATAATAGAGGTATGCAGATGTTAGAGAAAATAATTTATAATTATTAATCATCAATTTTAATTTTAATTTAGTTATTATTATTATCCATGATATTTTCACCTCGATATTTTCTCTAGATTCATTTCATTCTTATTTTTTCATCAAATAAAATTTGAGTTTTGTTATTAACATAAAATTTGGCTATTTTTTATTTAATGATAACATAATTATTTAAATGGCATGTTTTTTATTTATTTACCTTGTTATGTTTATTATTTTTTATTTACTTGTGAAAGACTATTTTATATTAAACCCTTACTAAGAATTTATTTTCACCCATATTTTGTTTCCTCTAACCTCTATAAGAAATGAATCATTTAAATGAGTTTGAATTATATTGAATAATTTATTTCATTATGTTATATATTTTACCCCTAATATAATATGGGTATCTTGTATAAATATTGATCTCCTATAATACTAAACAAATTGGTCCTCTAGGATATGACTTTTGTATCTATTCCAACATAATAAATTTGGTGATAGATCTGGAATGAAGTGTTCTATGTCATTATAGTTTGTATCTAAGGATGTATTGTCGACCCCTTAGGAATTATATTAAATGTAATGTAGATTATGAAACACAGCCCCATGATATATATTGATTATATGTATAGATAAAAATCTACATTTGTTTGAATGAATAGATTATGTACATTATCGTAGTAAAACAACCATGTCTATATACTACAAGTGGATATGGTTTTATAGAGTTATAACTAAATTTAATATCTCTAATAACAATGAATTTATCATTGAATAAATCATAAAATGATTTAATATAGTAGAACTTACTACACACCTAGTATTACACTCCTAGAATATATTATCATGATAATACCCATTTTAATAGTAATCCATTATAATGGATTTTAAACATGAATATATCCCCATGGAAACCATTATTAACATTCTATTATTAAAATAAAAATAAAATTAATTTTATGTTAACAATTATAATTATAAATTATGATTTAAAATTACTATTTTATTGAAATAATATAATATATTCCATTATTTAGTAATGTATGCGAGAAGAATTAAAGGTATAAATACTAATTGAAAATTTATATATTAGACTATTATGTTAGCCAATACTGTTGGTATTGGAACTGATCATATCAGGGATACCTTGGTGAATAATAATTTTATTTATGAAAAATAAAAATTCCTAAATTGAGAAACATGTTATTACAAAAAAATTGATATTCTCATGTTGAATCACCTAATACTATAAAATCCTCCATCATTAACTATATGAATCCGGACCAATATCAACAGACCTAAACCAATGGATTGGAAAACCATTAGTATAAGTACCCTATACAACCTATTCTGAACAAAATTTCATTATGGGTATCAAAAAATGAACCTATAAAAATGGTTTAGACAAAACCATTGGTATAGGTTCCAAAAAATATCACTTTACTAGTGTTTCAGATAAACCAATGGTATATTTGTGGGATATACCAACAGTTTGGATAAAACTATTGGTATGTCCTCTATTTAATCACCATATACCAATGGTTTTGATAAAAAAATTAGTATTGGGGATGGATGCACCAATTTTTTGTCAAAAAATGTGGGGGATAGACTCTATTTACAGACCCTATACCAATTATTATTTCGAAACCATTGGTATAATTCCCAAAAATCAAACCACATATAACAATTGTTTGGAAAACCACGAGTATATTTATTATTATTATTATTAATGATTTATTTTATAAAAAATCATCTAAATCTTCAAAAATTAATTAATTTATATATTTATAAATATATATTAATCATATAATGATTACAAAATTTTTTATAGCTTAGCTGTTAAGTCATTAAAATATAAAACAGAGGAGTATAGATCAAAACTAGCCTAGTGATTCTTTTAAAATTAATATTACCAACAGTTCTCAAAACGATTACTATTGGCATTTTATATTACCTATACAAATTGTTTGAAAACCGTTAGTATATCAAACATATTGCTACATTTTTCCTAAACCATTAGTATAAAACTATAATAATGCTTGACAATCCAATTTCCACATAAATCATTTTGTATGACTTATAGCAATAATTTTGGGACCAATAAAAATGGTTCTAAACCATTGGAATATGATTTGTTTCCTATAGTGATTCACTATAAAAACAAATGATGTTATAGCTAAGAAAAGTATTATAACTATCGAGAAGATATTTATGTCTATGGGATGTCATGAAAAGGAAATATTTATAATGAAAGTATACTATCTCAAGGAAAATGTGGATCAATAATGGTCATTGATCAAAAATTTTAGGGAGAAATAATAAATAGAACAAAAATTATGGGAAAACATATAAATATAAAATCATTATCCAAAATATATATCATATTCAAAAAATCTAAAATAAATAAAATGTATAATATTTAAAATAATAATGAAGAATAAAGTGTGTAAGAGTTTCAGGAATCACTAATAATACTAGCCCAGTATTCTATGAATTACCTACACAATACAATGTGGAAGATTGGTAATTTCATTAATGGAGATAATACCATTAAGGAAAGGGTGATGGTATCTGAAACATTGACATATTATAATGAAATTGTTTTATGTTCAACCAAAATTGATAAGGAATATTGAATATACTATTTTTTCTAGGGAAAGGATAATTTTAAGAGGAAGAAATGGAACAATTAAAAATGTAATTCCCCAATGAAGAATAAGTGGTGGAAGAAATTTTCATTGTATGAAAAAATAGGAAAACAATTTGATGAAATTGAGGCAGGGAATGTGTGTTTTTTATATGTGTACAGATAATGTCCAATAGTTTAAATAATGAAATAGCAAGAAAGAATACAGATTTTTCCTATGATTCCACAATAATTAAAGTGGTAATTAATCTATTCAATTCATCATGAGTCAACATGACCTACCAAGTAAAAGGTTATAGAAATAATTCCAAGTATATCTGACGACTACAACTAAGGTGTAAGTTCCATATGATGTAGTTTTAATTACATTATTTATTGATTCAGATTTAGATAAATCTCATTCCATTATGAATCATTTGACTCCATTTGGTATTCTTTATCATCTTAGAAAATAATATATTTTCCTAGCACCAAATGAAGGAATTTTTAGTCTAAAATTCTACTAGATGTCTCTCTACAAATAGTTTTCCTTAGTAACTCCGCATTGGAACATATTAACATTGTTTATTTGAAGGATTGATTATCATACAAATGGTTTAATTTGACACAATCCTTATCATTTTATGTCATTTAATATATTATGAAACAATTATTAAAAAATGAAATAAATTATGATTTTTGATTAAGATATTAAATTCTTTTTGGTTAGAGTAGGGACATCACCATCCAAGGCATGTCTACATCTACCACTAGTCGCTTTATGAATTTGAGTTTCTAGGGGAAGAAGAGCACATACAATCTAGAGATGGAAAAGGTAACCTCTAAATTGAGGATGTATTATTCTGTAGGAACACATTGATTTATTTTATATGTAAATACAAAAATATAAACCATAACATAAAGCTGATTTTTATATTGATTTAAATATAAATGAAATACCTACGCCAATGATTCCTTAGAGAATGTCTATTGTGGAATTAATAGAGATGACGAAAAAACTAGAGTAGTTTTTTAATAATGAATTTATTTACATTAGTTCTTAACCATGGGAAGACTATGTTCCCTTAATTAAGAAAAACGATAGATCCATGAAGATGTTTATTCCTTATATGGAAATAAAGATATTATAATAAAGAAAAACAAACATATACCTTGAATTTATGGATTAGTTGATCATCTTCATGGACATAAATATTTTAAAAATGCTGAAATTTGTTTTGGTTATCATATATTCTGAATGAAAGAATAAATTCCAAAGAAAACACTACAAAAGGGGAATATATGGTTGGATATTTCCATAATTACATTTGGTAGTCTAATATCCCTTATATTTTAGACATATTGAATAGAGTGTTCAAGGAATGCCTTGATTATTTCTTATTTTATTCATTGATTATATGTTGGTTTGTTCTAAAAAAATCAGGACCATAACAATAACTTATGAATCATTCTTGATTCATTTATATTTATATAGTTATATAGGATATTTAGAAACTATTTTTATAGCCTTTAAATGATAGTGTTCTTGTCCATATTGTATTGAAGGAATGGATGTCAGTCTATTATTTAAAGATAATGGATGTCAAATAATTTACTACACCAATTTACATAACCGAGGTTCATAGTTCTATTTTTTTTGTTAAATATGAGTTATCTATTAAAAAATTATATTGTTGGATAACTCATTAACCAATATTATGTGTAATTGAGAAATTATTGGATTAAAATAGAAATGTGAAGAATGTTATAAATAATTGAAAAGAATATTGGAAGATGCTCCAATTTTAAATTTGAATCTATCATGTGATTGATATGTTATATTATAGTGATGTATAATGTAAAGGGTGGGGTTTTTTTCATTAAAAATATAATTTTATTTCATAATAATCAAGGTATTTTAAGGCTCGTGAAGAGAGTTATCTCACCCAAAATATTGAGATAGCCTCTACAATCATTACTTTGAATATATAGAGACATAATATCTATCAGTAATGATTGTATATATATATATATATTTACAAAACAATTGCTCAACATTTTTAAAAGGTGATGACATGGGAATCTAAAGGATTATAAATTATCAATCCAATACCACCTTGAGAAAGAAAATAAGATAGTAGAATTTCATATAAGAAGGATTTTAGAGGTTTGATGAAAATATGGATTGGGAGGGATACTATGTGAATATATTTATTAAATATAGATATGTAAATTCTTAATAATCGGAATACATCGATTATTTTTTCAAATAAATGTAAATAAAAAACTAATATATTTGGGAAATTGATCTCAATATTTTTAGGGGAATATTTTGATGAAAATTAAATCTATTATTGATGGGAAGTTGGTAGAATTCAGTTTTTATGATGGTATTCTAAAATTTGTATTGATATTTTGCCTTCTATCTATACTTGGGATAAAAATTTAATTTTTTAATGAAGCACACATATTTAATTTCTCTATAGACCAAGGTAAAAAAGCTATTTATATGCAGTTTTAGGAAATTGTTTTGTCAAATAACCTGATGCAGGACACTGCTAATTATGTTTCATGATGGTTAGTATTTCAATAAGTCATTGATGGGAGTGTGTATCACATAGTAGTCATGATACCATGTAAAATTCTTCAACAGAAATGGGATAACATTTATATGGACTTAATAACTAGATTACCAAAGACTCCAATAAGTAATGACGAAATATTGGTTATCATTGACAAGCGTAAAAAATATTCAAATTTATTACCCCTAAGGGATGATTTAATTATTTATCACCATTCATGGCTCTATATTATTGAAATTTTAAGTATTAATATGAAACCTAATTCAATTTTATCTGATTGTTATCTTTTATTTATATATAAATATCGTAAAAAACATTAGAAGGATTATTATAATGATCTTTTTTAGAATAACCTACCATCGTCAAACTAATGGAAATTATAAAAAAACAATTAAATCATTAGAATATATTTTTAGTAAATTATAACTTTATTTTGATAGTATGATATATCAATATTTACTTTTTATAATGTATTCACATAAAAATATATTTCATTAGACTATTTAAGTTGCATGTTATGAAAAATTATATGGAAAAATAATTTCAACTTCATCTTATTAGGATGACATTAGTAAATGGAATCATGTAGTTCCAAAACTGGTTGAAGAGATAATGAAAAATGTAAATACTATTTATCATAATATTAATGAATCTCAAGTATGAAAAAGTAATTTTCTAAATATCGTAGAAATGATTTTGAATTTCATATTGGAGGCCACATTTTCTTGAATTTATCTCCATTGAATAGTTTCCTAAGGTGGAGTACAATGTGAAAAAGGATCCAATTGTACATTATAATATTTAATATTTTGGAATGAATTGGTGATGTGGATTACCATTTGGAAATTCCAACAAACCGATTTAAACATATTGTTGATGTCTATATATCATTAGTATGGATGTAGATTTCATACCCAATGTATGAAACTGACCCCAGATGGCCAGAGCTGGTGCCTTATTTGATTACATTGGCTTAAAAAAACGAATAATCATCCTGATTGACTGAGTAATTTAGTACTATTGGATACAAGATTCATACATAAGTTAATCATTACAACTTGAAAAGAAATACAACATAGAAACTCCTTACACAACATCCATAAATCATAGGTTATTTCAGTGTGTCATTCATAATAAACTTATTAATTTCATATGAAAATGAAATATAATAATGGAATGATCAAAAATGGTAAGGGTATACAATATAGCATAAAATTACAAAAACATTAGACATGGTGAATAATTGAAAATAAATGCCTTTAAAAATAAACGTGAGCATAATATGGTAGAAAATGAGCTGAGTAAATATTTCCAAAAAATAAAATAATCATGGGTATTCTACTATTAGAAAAACCAAATGAACCATATATATATTATTTTCATAATGATGGAATGAATAATGTGGGAAATCATAACCATTCTGTCAAGTCCTTGTGCCAATACCATAAGTAATCATTTTGTCAAGGCCTTGCGCCATAACAATAGTTTGTCTCATGAGACCTACCGATGCACGAAAGGGATATAGTGGGACCCACACGACATGTAATATGTCCAATTAATTCCTCATATGAACTAGGATAAACATTAACAACATACACATTCATATTGAAACTAATACATGAAATGTAAATTGCCTTTCCCGAATATTAAGCAAATACACTAATGATTCGAAGTAAACAGATGAATGGTTTTAAGAGAGCACATCAGTTGCCAAAAAAATAATAAACCAATAAATTAAATATGGTAGGTGATATCATGTAATACTAATACATATGAATCAAAAATAGTGTTTATGTAGACGAATATACTCATATAAATTCATTATGTAAATCTTGAGAAAAATACTCATTTATTTTGAAAAGAATAGTTTTTTTGGAAAAATATTTGAATAAAACTAGAAGATATGTCAGATAGAATTTTCCTAATAATTTTTTTTATTTCATAATGTTAATGGTTTCCAAAAATATATTATATAGTTCCCTTGAAAATATATACAAATTTGAAAAATTCCCTTGAATCAGTCTTGTATTTTGTAAATAGTTTTGAAAGATTCTTTTAAAACATGTAACATTCCATAAAATAGGGAAGGATTCAGGTTGGTGTGAATTTATAGAATACTGACACAAAATTTATTAGTAGTACATAAAAATACATAATAATTTAATTGAGGTAATTAGACAATGAATGTAACCCTAATGAAAATTGGTGTTCGGGAGGAAAACCCTTACATTAAATCTGAATGTGTTCCCCTCATGAAAATAATGACCTGTAATATGAAAATAGAATCATTAATAACATAATTAAAAATATATTTGACATTTATTTAGTGTATAATAATTCAATTTAATTCATTTAGGTCCACATTGATAATTTATAATATCGAATTTCATCATTCCAGAGTGTTCGTTTTTTTGCTTTTCATAATCACTACTCCTATTTTTAGTGATGGAGTTCATGTGGAATGGATGTAAATCTCCAAAACTAAAATTACATCTTATTTATGAACATACATACGTTTTAATGTTCATTTCTATCAATTTATTACAATGAAAAAGGACGAATCATTATATTAATTATTAATGATAGTCACTAATATTAAATAAGTGATTTTTTATTATTAGAAAGTAGTTTGGCCTTATGTTTTAATAATATGTACAAATACAGGTTCCTTATTATTAATTTGCCAATAATAAATATATAATAGTCTTCTCCCATCATTAAAATGGTTTAATGACTAATAATGAATGATAAATTGATGAATGAAACTTTGTCGTCCACAAAGGGTATTAATTGGAACCTCAGGGATGTTAATTTCATTTATAAATTTAAAGGGAGAGAGAGAGAGGATATTGGTGATGGTTAGTGCATTAAAATTATATAATTACTGTATATATATGACAATGGAGTTATAGTGGTCATTGGGATATAGGAGGTGTGTAGAGGAAATGATAAGAGATGAACTATAAAATAAATGAAAAGTTGAGAGATCACTTATGAATAATTCGGCTGCCTAACGGTGTTGTTTAAAATTTCATAAAATGAAATGATGAGAGAAAAAGGTTATCTCATCATATGGAAATAAATAGTACACTAATAGGAATACATAAAATAAAACTCCAACATATGAGAATGGAAATTCAAAAAGATAACATAAAAGAAGTGTCGACTAAAAGAGGTGGGTGAAGGATTCCATTACCTTATAGAGTAACTACTAGAACATGATGGTTGGGACCTTGGGGTATTTAAGAAACCTTGTGAGGACTCTTAGAGAGGTAAAAAATCCAGTGATTCGTGTATGAGGGATTTTCAATGAATAAAAACGAATTGATGAGTTGGTATTTATAGAAAAAGAGAGGGAGTTTTTTAATAATTTCAAATGGACTTCACATTAGTGGTTTTTTCCAAACCATATTCTTTCCCATGTTATTTACCCATGTTTTTAGCCACGTGAGACATCTCATGACATATTTTATTGTACACAAGTCTTCCATCCTTTTATTATGTCATTATTATGTCATTAAACTTCCAAAAACTAAAAACTGTATTTTTACTATTCATGAAAAATTCATGTATTTCAAAATAATATCAGAAATTCACCACTACCATTTTTCAACATTTATAACTCAAAAATGAACTCAATTTTTAAAAAATAATTTTATAAATATTATTAATTTAATTTTTAAATAAAATCATAGTTAATTCAAAAAATATCAATCCTAAGGCAAAATTAGTTTTATATCACGTTGAAAATTAACTAAGATCGCATTATCTTATTACGTTAAGAAAATAAAATAATATCATTATTTACAATTTATAAGGGTCATATTACTATGCATATTACTATTCATAATGGTATGTCACTATTCACCAAAAATCAATTTTATTTTATCTGACTTCAAATGACATACCAGTCACAAGTCTAGATGAGAGTTTTTTGAAATTCAAAACACAGTAATGGAAATGTTGTGTATAATTACAATATTATAAAATGCATCAAATATTTATTTTTAAAACCTTAGGGTGTTAAATTATCCCCTCCTTACAAAAATGTTATCCTCAAAATTCCAAAAATGTCACCAAAAAATATTTAGGTATTCCTTCAACATAATCTTCTCAGGCACCCATTTTCTTTCTCTATTTTATGTTCCTTCCAAAGAAACTTTACTAGGTGAGTCATCTTATTTTACAATAATTTTTGTCTAGTATCAAGAATCCTTATTGGTTTTTCACAATAAGACAGACCGGGATCAAGCTCTACTTCTTCATAAATGAGTTTATATACTGGTTCTGGCACATATTTTCTTAACATTTACTCGTGGAACACATTGTTAACATTGGAGAAACTTGGTGGAATTTAAAAATGGTATGATACAGCTCCAATTTGGTCCATAATTTCAAAAGATCTGATGTACCTGGGAATTAATTTTCCATTTTTACCAAATTGTATAATACCCTTCCATGGAGATACCTTTATGAAAATGTGATCTCCTTCTTGAAATTCCAAGTCATTTCTTCGATTATCTGCATTGTTCTTTTACCTACATTGAACTATTTTGATCTGGGTTTGGATAATCTTTAACTTTTTTTTGTTACCTAAACATGTTCTAGGACTATGAGCTTCCATTCACCAACATCATCCCAACAAGTTGGTGTATGACATCTCTTTCCATACAACCCTTCATATGGTGCCATCTGAAACTTAATTGGATGTTATTGTTATATGAAAATAATATGAGAGGTAAATATTGATTTCACATGCCTTTAAAATCATGTGAACAAAACCTCAACATTTCTACCAATGTTTGAATAGTTCTCTCTGATTTTCCATCAGTTCGTGGTTGGTAGGAAGTATTCAATCAATGATCAGTATCTAGGGACTTCTCAGGACTCTTCTAGAATCGTGATGTAAAACTATGATCCCAAGTAGAAACAATTTATGAGGCTATACCAAGAAGTCTTACCACATCATTAATGTACAATGTTGCTAAGCATTGAAGTGGTAAATATTTTCTTATTGCAAGAAAATGTGCAGATTTTGTAAGACGGTCCAAAATGACACATATCGCAGCATTCTTTCTTAGAGTATTTGGTAGCCCCATGAAAAATTATATTGTAATATCATAAAAAATCCACATAGGAATAGAAAGGTGTTTCATGACTCATCAAGGACATTGTCTCTGAGCCTTCATCTATTGAGAAACCAAACATCACGACACGTAATCAACAATCTCGATCTTCATGTTTTCTCGCCAAAAATGTTCCTTTAGATCTCCAAACATCATTGTGCTACAATCATGTAAATAGAAATTATATCTATGATAATCATCCAAAAGTTCATTCTTTAGCTTAGGAATAGCGGGAACAAAATTCTTCTTTTCGATTTACACAATTCCCCCTTCATATGAGATTTTAGTCAACATCACATTATTTATAGCTTTACTTTTATTTTGAAACTCGTCATCATCATCCTGAGAACATTTTACCCATTCCAGTAAAGAATTTTAGGCAACCATTTAAAAATGTAGTGATGTGTTACCTTCCTTAATAATTCCCATATCCACATTTACTAGATCCCTAAACATATGATCCCTTAATACTCTCATCTTGTTCATAATTTCATTGTCCTTTTTACACAAAGAATATGCCACCTTATTTTCCTTCCCCCAGTGGTAGTGTACTGTGAAATCGTTGTCTTTGAGTAGCTGAATCCATCTCCTTTATCTCATGTTGAGTTCTTTCTATGAGAATATATATTTCAAACTCTTATGATCAGTATATATCTCACGTTTTTCTCCATAGAGGTAATGTCTCCAAATATTCTGAGTAATGATTACCACTGATAACTCAAGATCATGAGTCGTATAGTCCTGTTCTTGAATTTTTAGCTACCTAGATGGATAGACAATCACTCAATCATTATGCATAAAGACGCAACCAAGTCCTTTCTTTGATGCATCACTATAGATATGAAACTAATCATTCCCCGATGGTAGGGTTAGGATCGGAGGATTCACTAGACTCATCTTCAATTCATCAAAAAATATCTCACATTTCTTTGGTCCATAAGAACGTAACCCATTTTCATGGATGCTAGGTCATTAGATTGGATAAACAGTAAAACCTATGAATGAAATTCCAATAATAACCTACTAAATCAATAAAAATACATACCTCAGTTATGTTCATTGAAGTTGGCCATTTTTGCAAAACCTTTTTATTTTAAGGATCTAATAATATTGCATCTTTAGAGACAATGTGGCCTAGAAAAGAAACTGAATAGAGGAAAAAATCACAATTGCTAAACTTCCCATATAATTTATTTCTTCTAAGTGTCTTTAGAATAGTGCTCAAGTGGTTTTCCTGATCTTCATGGATTTTATAGTATTCCAAGATATCGTCAATAAACACCACCATAAAGTCATCAAGATATTCCTTGAAAACTCTATACATCATATCGATATAAAACATGTTGCATTATTTAGTCCAAAAGTCATTGCTGTAAACTTGTAATTCCCATACCTATTTCAGAATGCTTATTTGGAATGTATTCCTTCTTCACAAGAAACTAATGATGTCTAGATCGACGATCACTCTTTGAAAAATATTGGGCTCTATGATTTTGATCAAATAAATCATCATTTATTAGGAGAGGATACTTATTATTTATTGTAATAGCATTTATTTCCCTATAATCAATGAATAAACTCATGGATATATCTTTCTTATTGACAAAGAGGACAAAGGATCCCCAATGAGAAACACTGGTTCGAATAAATCCTTTATCACTCAATTATTCTAGTTGTTTTTTTCTTCCAATAACTCCACAGTAGACATTCTATAATGGGTATTTGATATGGGCCTTGAACAAGGATTTAATTAAATGGAAAACTCAATTTCCCACTCTAGAGTATGTCCATATAAATCCTTTGTTAAGACATCAAAATATTCCTGGGAAATAGTTACATCTTATATCTATACATTAATCTCCCCACCTATATTTATTTCATTCCCTTCCCCCCCAATAATTGAATTCAGATGATCTACTGGGGGTGAATCTAGATGAGAATCAAATGGAGAGGTTTCTTCTCTAAAAATAATTGATTCTAGACCATTTTCAAAAAATATAAGTTTTATCTTCTTGAAATAGATCTTCGCATCATAATTTGATAAAAAATTCAAACCAAAAATTATATCATAGTAAATCATTGGTATGATGATATCATTATAAAATAATGTACATTTATGTGCCATGAGTTAGACTAAATGACACACCATTGTTGCAATGATACATCCTCTATGATTTTTGACTGATAAATCCGTTATTAAATCAAATAGGGAATGAATAATTTTCTTTGAAAATAGGGAAGATAGAAAAGAATGCGACGATAAAAAATCAAATAAAGCATTGGATATGTTTGAGGAAACTATCAAAGTACCTACCACCACTTTTTTAGGAACTTCAACCTCCGCATGTGTGACTGCATAAGTTTGGCCTTTCTCCCTTGGCCTTCTTAGGGAACATTTCTCGGAATCTTAAGAAATACATCTGCATAATGTCCCATATCCTTGTAATTTTATCACAAAACATTAGTAGCTTCATTCGCCCCCTTACAATCCCGAGATAGGTGGACTTTTTCTCTACACTTGTAACTGACTCTCATTCCCTTCATGCATGTTTCAGGGTGTTTCTTCCCACAATTACCTCATGATGGAAATTCTACTGTTCCCTTTTTCCCATTTCCTTATTTCCCTTCCCAGAGTTTTCAAAAAACCTATACTTCTCTTTATTTCCCTTAAATTCACAAGCCTTAGATAATTATTTTTCTATCTTGATGGCACATGAAACTATTTCTTCATATGATGAGAAATTCTCGGATACTATAGCCCTTCATAGGAATGGTTTAAAACCATCAACGAATCAAACAATTTCCCTCCTTGGATTACATACGTAGTCCGCAGCATGCCTTTCCAGCCTTGTAATGTTGGATTCATACTTTGAAAAATTTTCATCCCCCTTCTGCCTCAAATTCAAGAATTACCTCTCCAAATCTGCTCTTTATTCATTAGGGAAATATTTTTCAATGAAAATTTATTTAAAATACCACCATTTCATCACTTATATTTATTCCTCCTCCTTTTTGTTTTGGATTAATGACCACCACTGATCCACATCTCCCATTGGGCGATAAATTACCATGGAAACCTTCTCTCTTTCATTACATACCAAACCAAGAAATATCTTCACGATGGAAGTTATCCACTGTATTGCTAAAAATGGGTTTGAAGTCCCATTGTATGATAGGGGTTGATGTAGCATAAAGTGATCTAACATAGCTCCTCCACATGGTGGATCCAGATGCTACATATGGGTGAAGTTATTATTAATAACCTGGGTTAGTTGTCATTGTATTGTTATAAGTTTCTTAGATCCAGTCACCACACCAGATCCTACATCATTATTTTTTATCTGAGGGAAATCACTATGTGTGTTTGTGTGGCTTCCATTCATTCCACAAGGATCCATTTTTAAATAATTACATACAATAGATTAGGGTATGAATCATAATTTATAATCTCAATATAGAAATATACTTAGCAAAGATCCAAATATTTTGCATAGATATTCTCATAATCATAAACATGGAATCTTTTAGGAAAAATTTACATTTAAATCATTAAAAATATCTTGTAATAAAAATGTAAATTATCCTAAGAATACCCTCTAGGAGATCCATAACAATGAGTGCATCAAGGGCAGTTATTGTGTACGAGGATACCCTGAGTCACGCCTGAAACTCCTTGTCGGAGCATTAACTCCTAGGTACATCTATGCCCAACCTTCCTATACCTACTCATATCCAAACCGGGATGTATTTCTTGAAATATCCCCATAATCTATTCCTTACAATAATACTTGGTCATTATTGTATATTTAATCTCAATGACTATCTTAGGGAATCTTCCCTAATATATGTTTTCTAAATCTAGTTTCGATGTTTTCTACTCAACTTTCTCGGTTACCAACTGTAAGAACCCAACCACGATTTCCTAGAGTTGGTTCCTTATTTGATTAAATTGGCATAAAAACAATGAATAATCATCCTGAAGGACAATTTATTTTTGTATTATTGGAAACAAGATTCACACATAAGTTAAAAATTACAACTTCAAAAGAAATTCAACATTGAAACTCCTTAGACATCATTCATAACTCCTAGGTTATTTCATCATGTCATTCATAATAAAATTGTTCATGTCCTGAGGAAATGAAACATTATAAAGGGTTGAGCTCAAATTCTCAATAAGGGTATGTAATACAACTGAATATAACATAAACATTAGACATGGTGAATAATTGAAAATAGATGCCTCTAAAAATAAACTTGAACATAATATGGTAGAAGTATTTGTGAGTATATATTGCCATTAAATATCATAATCAAGGGTATTATACTATTAGAATAACCACATGAACCATCAATACTATTTTCATAATTGGGGAATTCATAATGTAGGACAACAAAACCATACTGTCAAGGCCTCATCCCAATACCATAATCAATCATTTTGTCTTCGCCTTGTGCCCTGCCCATAGTTTGTCTAATGAGTTATACCGATGCACCAATGGGATATAGCAGTCCCTATCTGACACTTACTATGTACAATGCATTCTTTATATGAATTATTATAAACATAAAAAGCATACTTATTCATATTGAAACTAATACATGAAATTTAAATAGCCTTCCCAGAACAATGAGCAAAAACACTAACAATTCAATGTAAACTGATGAATGGTTTTATGATAGCACATCAACAACCAAAATAATCATAAAAAATTAAATTAAATATGGTATTTCATAACATAGAATAATAATACATAATAATCAATTAAATTGTGGACATAGATGAAGATACTGTTATAAAAACATGAAGTAAATCATGAGATAAATACTCATTTTCATTGAAAAGAAGAGTTCTTTAGGAAAAATATTTGTATAAAAACAGAAGTGGATTAAGATAGTATTTTAATAATATAATGAGTGATTTTATTAAGATATTGGTTTCCAAAGATATATTGTGGAGTTCTCTTGGAAATAGATTAGAATTTTAGAAATTCCCTTTAATCGGGATTGAGTTTTTGAAATAGTTTCGAAAGATTATTTTAAAAAATTTATCTATCCTTAAAATAGGGAAGGATTATGGTTGGTGTACATTTATAGAATACTCAATCTGAATTTATGAGAGGTACATAATAATAAATAATAATTTCATTGAGGTAATTAGACAATTAATGTCACCCGAATGAAAATAGATATTCGGGTGGAAATTCTTACCTTAAATGTGAATGTGTTTCCCTATTGAACTTAAGGTCATGGAATATAAAATTAGACTCATTAATAACTTCATTAAGAAATTTTTAGACATTTATTTAGTTTATCATAATT
Source organism: Viscum album (assembly GCA_963277665.1). Taxonomy (NCBI): domain Eukaryota; kingdom Viridiplantae; phylum Streptophyta; class Magnoliopsida; order Santalales; family Viscaceae; genus Viscum; species Viscum album. The sequence continues at coordinate 96,975,883 of OY728160.1, forward strand.
ATTTTTATTTCATTTATGTATTCCTTGATAAGTTATAATATTGACTTTTGTCATTCTAGAGTGTTCATTTTCTAGATTTTCATAATCCGTTCTTTTGTTTTTAAGTAATGGAGTTCATGTAGAATGGATTTAAATCTCTAGAAAAAAAATTAAATATTATTTATAAACATAAATATGTTTTAATTTTCATTTATATCATTTTTTTACATGAAAAAGGATGAATAATTAGATGAATTATTAATGATATTCACTTAGAATATTTAAGTGGTATTTTGATTATTAGGAACTTGTTTGGTCTTATGTTATAATAATATGTACATATAATAGTTCCATAATTTTAATTTGTTTATAACACATATTTTATTGTCTAGTTCAACCATAAAAATTTTTCATAATAATTAATGATGGACAAATTTAATAATGAAACTTCGTCGTCCATAAAGGCAATAAATTGGAACCTCATGGATGTTGATATTGATTATAAAATAAGGGGGTGAGAGAGAGAGATGATATTGAATATTTTTACTCCAGTAAAATGATATAATTATTGTATATATATGATATTAGATTTATCATGATCATTTGTACAGAGGAGGGGAGGAGAGGAAAATAATAGAGATGAACATGAAAACAAAAGAAAATTTGAGAGATCCCTTGTGAAAAATTCAGCAGCCTAACGACATTGCTTAAAATTTCATAAAATTAAATGATGAGAGAAAAAGGGTATCTAATAATATATAAATTCAAAGGATAGTATGATTAATACATAAAAAAACTCTAACATATGAGAATGGAAATTCAAAGAGATAACATAAAAGAATTGTCGACTAAAAGAAGAGGGTGAATGATTCCCTTACATTGTAGTGTAACTCCTAGAACATGATGGTTGGGACCTTGGGGGATAAAGGACACTATGGGGGGACTCCTAGATAGGTAAAACCACAATTTATTCGAGGATGAAGGATTTGGAATGATTGAAAACAAATGGATGAGTGGGTATTTATATAAAAATAGAGGGAGTTTTTTAATAATTTCAAATAGACATGTCATTAGTTGTTTTTGCCAAACCCTGGGCATTCCCATGGTATTTCCCAATGGTTTTAGCCACTTGGGACACCAAATGTCATTTTTCACTGTAATAAAGTTGACATTATTTTAATTATGTCATTATGATGTAATTAAACTACTGAAAACTCAAATCTATATTTTTACTATTCAAAAAAATCATGTACTTTAGAAAAATCCAAAAAATTCGCCCCTACCATTTTACAATGTGTAGAATTAAAAAATGAACTATATTTTTCAAAAAAAAATTCTATATATTATTAATTTAATTTTTTAGTAGTTAATTTGAAAAAAACAATTTTAAGATAAAATTAGTGCTATATCACATTGGGAAATTAATCAAGATCAAATTATATTATTACCTAAACAAAATAAAATCATATCATTATTTACTATTCATAAGGGACATCATAATATTCATATTACTATTCATAAGGGTGTGTTACTATTCACCAAATATCATGTTTGTTCAATCAGACTTCAAATGACTTACTGTTCACAACACTAGATGACGGATTTTTGAAATTCAGAACACAGTAGAGGAATGTTTGTGTTCAATGGTTAGATTTTAAAATGCATTCAATAATTATTTTTAAAACATTGTGGTGTTACACACAAAACATGTTATCATGTCTAATAAAAATGAATTATATAGTTACAATTTTTTTTATAAATATCCCATTAGGAATCTTGACTCTAGAGAGGATGTATTGAGAAATCAGATGACTCAAATTGGTAGGGTACTATTGGGAAAACATAAGATGGTGGAAGACACATGGGAACCAATGGATGTTACCAGGTATAAAAATAATAATTTGTTAGAAGATAATTATCATGAATATTTTAGAGATATAATTTTTTTAGAGTGACGAATTTAACACCCGAATTCACTAATAAATATTTTCATTTAAATAAATTTAATTACATTGATAGCTTGTACTACACATAAATTCAGTCCACAATCTTATTAATTGAAGAATATTTATTAATAGAACTACAATAAAATTATTATTTAATTATTTTATGGAAAAAAAATTATAATTTAATTTGATGAAGAAACGTTTTGATCATGTAGAAAATTTTTATAGAATGAGTTTTTGAATATTTACCTTATAAATAATATTTTATGAATAATCATTAATTTAGAATTTACAAATGAATCCTTTCAATTGTAATATGTTATTATAGTATTTGTAACAAAAAATTATTATCAGTAAAATTCATAGAAATAAAGACAAAAAAATTTATAGGGAAAATAAAAATTTGTCAAAAAATATATATTTTTATGAAACATGTTTTACTTTTAAAATGTCATAATTTTTGTCCATTTTAATTAACTAATATAGTATTTAATTAGGAATAATATAAATTTAATAAACTAAATATATATCTATATTTGTTAATTTTAATTAATCTAATAATTTTTTCTTGTCATATATTCAATATAATATCATCATATGCATAAAAATGCATTTCATGAAAACCCATTTTTAGAAACATTTTCAGGTTTATTTGAAAAATAATTTATCGAAATATTTTATTTTAATTTGACAAAATGGATCCCATATTTGGAATCAGGATACTTAATATTTGGTAACAAGGAATTTTTTTTTTCATGATATTTTCAATAATGAAGTAGTAAATGAATTAATCTAGTTAATATTCAAATGAGGGTTTTCTTGTTATATATTCTTGTGTTAAATTTAATTATCCAAAAACAATGTTCTTGAAAATTATATTTAATATTTATAATTATAGAATCCATGTTTTTAAATAAATATTATATTATTTTCATATTTATTGATAAATTACCTTTTTTAGAAAAAAATATTTATTCATGGGGAAAACTAAAATAGATAAAAGAAAGTAGAAAGTATTCATACAAGAAAATGTAATCACAAATTTAGAACATTTTTATTTATATTTGGAGTAATTTTGGATCTAACATTACTTCAATAAACAAATATATTATTCAAATTTTTATTTATATGGGCGGATAATTACTTCCTATTATAGAAGAGTATTGGTTTTTAAAACAATTATTCTTCTCCTAAATTATAAATGGAACTTTATCATCTTACTTTATCACACAAATCAATAAACTTATCTAAACAAAACCTCCCAAAATCAGTCTAAATTATCATTAAAAAAAATCTCTAGTTTATATTCATCCAAAAAATCCATTACTAGGCTTTTTAAGAAGAGTTTAAATAATGTTTTCTCCAATATAAGGTAATCATCCAAAAAAATAACATTTATTAAATTTATTAATTTAAATCCTTGTATTTGGTTTCAACACAAAAAATATACTAAAACTAGTATATCCTATTTCATAATTTGGTATTAGGATAATTTAATTACAACTATAGATAAAATTTTATATCCAATTTGTAACCAAATCATCAATTAAATGTACAGAGGAACACATTATTCTAAACTAATGTAACACATTTTCCATCAACACCTCTCATATTTGGATATAATGACATACATGTTGTACATAATTAAAAAAATATTAAGTTTTTGTACATATTAAACATTATTATCACATATATCTTCTCACATTTAATTTCATTTAAAATATGACAACGTCATTTTTGTTTATGGAGGACTACCTCCTTTTGAAGTTATGTGATTTTCTTCAGTTTCACATCCCATGTAATGTAGTGTGGAAATATATTATGAAAATATGTAATATTTATGAAATGATTTTGATTATGGATTCATGATATAACATAAACCTAATTATCTATTAACTCATAAAGGTTATGGTATCTTCTCTAAAGAGTTCATACAACCTACTGTCAGCCCAAAGTGGTATGAGTCATTTTCCATGTAAAACATTCAAGAACTGTTAAAATAATGTATATAATGAGTGAAAATGATTTTATACCATTAGTATAATTTACTAGAACAGGGATTCATATTTTATATTCATTATATGTAACAATAAAAATGAAATATCCATGAGAAAAAAAGGTAATTAACACACCAAACTAATGTGATAGTGAATGATTGTTATTTAATTGGTGATAAAATTTCATAAAAAGATAAAATATGAAATTATAAATACTATTATTGTTACCAATGAATTTACAGACATGATTTAAATCACAATATATGTGGTTAATGTCTGATAAATAAAATCTGAACCCTAAAGTAAGAGATTTCAAATCAGTTTCCACTCCACACGAAATTCATAGAAATTGTGCACCTATATAATTTTAAGTGGGGTATATATTAACCAGTTGAGAAAAAAATTTCTTTGTGATTGAACTTTTATAAAAAAATTATTATTATCTGTATCATTGATATGATTATTTCCAAATAAACATATACCATTTATATATATAATCATTTACTTGATTGTTATTTGATTAAATAGGTAAATTCCAATAAATCAACACTCCATTATTAATATGAATATTTTTTATAAGGAGTATTATTGGTGAATTAAATTGTTTACTCAATGTAAGAGTAATTCTTGGTAAATTATGTGATGTATTGGGAATGGAATTATATACACATTGGATGCATCACGAGGACATAGGAGAAAAATAAATTGGATAAATTAAATTGGTTTTATGCATTGTTTTAATAATTTTTGTAAATGGACTTGATAACAGAGGTATCATAATTCTTGAAATCAGGGTTTCTAATAAATATTTTTTTCCATCATTGATAATTAAATTATTTATATTATACTATGTAATTTCAAAAATATATACTCTCTGTATGCATTTCAGTATTAGTCTACTGATTAAATGGAATGTGTGTCTTGTTATTTACCTTCATATGATGATTACACCATATTAAATGCTCAATATAATGATTAAATTTTGTGTATATTCAATTAATTACCATCCATATTAAAAAATATTTATTTCCACAAGATATATTCATGTATTAGACAATTTTATAGATCATTTGATGTCACCCTTACTTTGTTTCATTTCATTAGGTTATGAAGATGAATTATATGATAAATTTTCAAGGATACTAATCATGTTAATTGTTTATGTATTATATTTTATTATTAATATAATTTTGGTATTATATTTGTATATGGATTTCAATGACTACTAAAATAAACAATCTTTTGGGATTTGATCCTTGTATTGCTGAAAACGTAGTAAATAGAATATTTAATCCATGCTACTGGTGCGAAGTTCATTACATATCATTGGGGTGAAGATTTTTTTTCTTCTGCATAGACATGGAGGCAATGATTTTTTTTCATAGAGAAACTTTTGTTTTTATTAACATTATATTGAAATAATATAATGGATGATCTAGAAATACCAGAGAAGCAACAGTTCAATTAGTATATGTGCTATGTATACCAAAACCATTTACATTTACAATGAATAGATATGAATAGAAATAATATTTTTCAAATTTGGTGTCTGTTAAATGTTGTTTCAAATTCCTAGTGATCTTAGTAAGACACACAATGTTATTATTTGGTTTTATTGTATTATTCTCTATGGATAGTTTTACATGTTCTGGTGCTTTAGTATAGAATGGAATCATATTTAAATCCATTATTTTTATAACATCTATCATAATAGAAGGATATATTATCTATAAGTAAATTACCACTTGTGACTTCTGTTAGATTTAACTGCAATACAAATAACACCACCTTAATGTATTAGATATGTTATTTTTATATGGTTTTTCTATGTGTACAACTAGTTACATGATTCAGGAATCCTTCCTAACATTCATGAAGTAGACAATTGGGAAATTATGAATGTAAAAAATTTCCTTTCCAAATGTTTCATTATTATATAATGTGATGATTTTTTTTATGAATAGAATATTCATGTTAATTGATGAATTAATTGATTGAGAAAGGAAAAAAGAAGAGACATTTTCTCTATACATCATGAGGGAGGAAGGGAATTATATAAGCATTATTTTATCATATAATAATCAATATTAATTGAAGGTAGAAAAGAAAATATCATATTTATTTAAGATGAAAATTAGGATATTCACATGTGATCCCTATTAAGTGTGAAAATATATATATGAAGAATGATTTGATTTTATTATCAAACTCTATAATAATATATTTTATAAAAGGGTTTGATATGTCGGTATTGAGGAAATCATTTCTTTATTTTTTTCCTTTATTGTTTTTTATTTCAATATCTATGTATTTTTAGGGAAAAGAAAGAATTGAAAATTTATTTACTATGCATTTCTATGTATATTAATGGACGGTAAAATTTATTTATAGATCAAGAATGTGTGGGGGTTATATTGATTGCTAATAGGAACTCAAACAAACCCAAATTTTTTTAAGGAATATGGTAATATAGTCACTTATATAGTATAAAATAATCAATTTTTATTGTAATATTTTTATTGGAACTCATATCATATCTATAATAATGAAAAATTTATTTTAGAATGTGATGATGTCTGTTTATGGATGAATTAAGAGGTGTATATGTTTTTTTTGAGTAATTAGTAAATTATACATACAATTAATAATAATTAAACAATTTATTATGAATCATGGTGACTACTGAGATAAATTATTAATAGATTGATTTTATTGATATATGAAAAATATCATGCTAAAAAAACTCAACATAAAATGTGGATAATATTTGAAATAAGTAATTTATTAGCTATAATATAATCCACTATGTGTGATTCAATCCAATTCCATATACATGTTATGAATGGTCCATTAATCCATAAACCATTATGTACTCATGAATTCAAATAAATGAGGAAACCAAATGGCTCCATAGACCATGATAGTTTTCGGTGATACTCTGGAAGGTGGATATACAACATTTTTTTAATAATAATTAGACATAATTTATATTTATGAATATTCCATCATAAGACTAGGAATCACCCACAAGAGATATTGATTAAGAAATAAATATGGTGTGTACTATTTTAAAATATGTAAATGATAATGAATGATTAACAATATAAAAAGTCTCTAGAAAAGATCCATACTTACCAAATACCCACATATAAAATATATAATCAATTGAAACACATATTCTATTAAAAATTAAATATTTACGAGTAATTAAAAATAAATAAAAACAAATTTATGAATATAAAAATTACACTAAAAAATGATATTGGAGTAAAGATTTAATATCCAACCCCATCTCATTTTCTTGAGAGGGTGGATGAATGATACTTGGCCATAAGTGACATTCCCAAGGTGATAAGGTCTGGAAATAAATGCCGAGGGATTCGAGAAACAATTGGGGAATGATTTTCCCTTGATTAAAAAATAATCACCCAAACGATACACTATTAACAAACAACATGATGCATGTAAACAAAACACCAACTCAAACATTACAAAAAAAGGAACCACACTATTCCAAAACACTACACACAATCCAATACAAACAACAAAATATCAGAGTACAATGGAAAAGACTGAACATGAGACCCAAAATAAACCATGACACGCTCCATGGCTCCACACCAAGCTTCATGCTTCAAGAACCACCATATCTCCCAATCATCACCACAAACCTCTAGCAATGAGATTTATTACCATTAGCTGTGTCTCAGAATATGAAATCTGCAAAAGCACAAAAGTTCCATAGAAGGCGGTGAATAATAATTCCCAATATGTTATCCCCAAATTACTTCCCTACACATTCCAGTAGGAGAAAAATATTTTCATGTTTACAATAATCAATTCACATAAAACATTCAGTAATGAAACAACTTACAATAATCTAGACACTCCTTCCCCAAGCAATTTCCACCCAAATGATCAAACACACTGGAAGGACAAACAAACATTCCACAAGCCATTACACATTTCCACATTAGTACAAAAAATCCCATCTTTCAAATAAACACATAACAAGGCTACCAAAACAGTGGAGCGTTCACCCAACCCGTTCACCCATGCCCAATAAGTGGTAATTCACGAACACTTATGTTTTTATAGTGTCCCTTCTATCAACTAACCACCCCATTATTATAGTGGTATATCCCACCCACATCTACAAAACATTTCAAACAATACATAGCCAAGCATACGACCCACCAATTCCATAACTACAAGAAATCAACCATTTTCCTTACATGAGAAACCACTTCAATGAAGCACCCAACTATTGAAACCATCATTAATCCATTTTCCATGACAAAACTCCATTTCAATAAAATCCTCTTTGTTGAAATCCATTTTCAGAAACCCTTTCCATTTCAAAATCCATAAAAAAAATTTTAAATCTACATTTTAAAATTTAACAATAAGAACATTCAACCGTAAATCCACATTTCCCCAAAAATACACAAAACATGACTATAGGGATTTCTAACCAATTTAACCCATAAAAATAACAATTAATTTCAATCCAAAATAATTAATTTTAACCAAAACTGTTAGTTCTAACCATGTAAAGTTGAGAGAGAATCCACCTACCTTTAAGGTTCCTGTGAATTCGACCCACAAGAAACCGCAACCCATACCAGAAAATGCCCCACTAAAACCATTCTATATTCGCTTCCCTAACATCCACAAGCCTTAAAAAAATAACACCAAGGCAACCAAAAACCCAGATCTTCCTGAAATATATATAGAAATATAATACAAAGAAAGGGTTAAGATTATATCTACAAAGTAACCAAATAATGGCAAGAAGATAGTCTTACCCGGGAGAAACCACCTTTAATACACTAATAAACCTCTTCAAAACACTTCGAAAACATCTATGGGATAATCTAAAACATTTGAGAAACCAAAATCTTGAGTGAGGCTCAAGTGAGTGAACATTGAGAGTGAAATAGGTCATGCTCGAGGAAGCCCATATTTTAAAACCCTTCCAATAAGTGGTCGCATGGTTAGTCTGAACGGTTTCGAAAACTGTGCGCTAACAATGCGCATGCCACTATCTTGAGAGGAGGGGTCCACATGGTTTCCTCACAAGGTTTGGAAAACCATGAATAATCCATGCAAATCCTATAGTCTCCCCCTTCACGGTTTCCAAGATAACCCGCAAGGTTTCCCCTAATCGTGCTCAAATCGTGCTCCCTAATAAAAGACTTCATCTTATTCAAAATCATTCAACACTCTCCCAACCGCCATCCAACTCATTCCAATCACTATAAAAACATAAAATTGTATAAATAAAAGTTATATTTTTCAAATCGTGGTGCTAAATTCTCCTCTCCATTGAACATTACATCCTTGGAAGGTAGTGCATCATTACATTGCTGAATGAGCTTAGGCCATTGCTCGACAATCTGTTTCTCATACTCCCTAGTAACTTCTTGAATCAGACCATGCTACCACCAAACATGACCAAAACTGATGCTTTTACCATGAAAAAATTTATCTTTCCTATCCACAATCTGCACTGGCACATGCACCAAAAAATCATCCTATTCTAGATCAACATTATCCTAACGAATTACAAGGTCACAATCCGACAGATATGTTTTCAACAACGACACATGAAACACATTGTGCACCTCACTAAGTTATGGTGGAAACCCAAAACATTAATCCACCTATCCAATCTTCTAATGTGTCTCAAATTTCCCAATATACCTCAGAGATAACTTACCTTACTTCCCAAACTGAAAATGTCCCAACCTAGGAGGGATTCTCAAAAACACATGATCACCCACATCGAATGACTACAGTCGTCGACGATGATCCGTATAATATTTATGAAGACTTTGAGTTGTCCCCATACTCTTCCTCATCAAATTTATATTTTGTATAGTTTAATCAAGAAGGCCTGGTCCGATCATAGAAGTCCCGCCCATTTCCATTCAACATAGTGGAGAATGATTAGGATCCCCATTCAAAGACTCAAGAAAATACAAATGTATTGAATCATAATAACTATCATTATAGGAGAACTCCATAAATGAGAAGTGATCCTCCCATGATCCAGCAAACTCCATAAAACAAGCCCTTAACATATCCTCCATGGATTTTTTCATCTTCTCAGATTGGCCATCCATAAGAGGATGATACATCGTGCTCATAGTCAACTGTGTCCCAAGGTTGTGCTGCAAGGATTTCCAGAAACATATCGTGAACCTCAGAACTCTATCCGATTCAATTGAAACTGGAATAGCATTCCTCTTTTCCACCTCCCAAATATTGATTTTGGACAGATAATCCACTATATGAGATTCACAAATCGGGATGAAATGGGCTAACTTTGGGAGTTGATCCACTATCACCCATATTACATCGGCCATCCTTACCATTCATGGGATACCCATCACAAAATCCATTGATACACTAGGAGATGTAAAGACTGCTACATGTCTGCTAGCTTCTGATTATATACTTTCACATACTGGCAATTCAAGAATCTCAAGACAAACCCGATCACATCCCTTTTCCTAAAAGCCCACCAAAACTGTGCCTTCAACTCCTAATACATTCTCTCAATTCTAAGATGGTCAGCTCACCTAGAATGATGATAATCTATGATAAGTCCCCCCCAACAAGACACTGATAAAACTATCCGATTTAGAAAAGACAAGGTTGAATTCCCATTCAGTTCCCAGTTCTCAACAGTCTCCCTACCATTTAGTTTTGACCTCGTCACCAAACATTCAGGATCAGATGCATGTGAATCTTTAACCAAACCAAACAAGTCAGGGAACAATGTAACTAGAATGAAGACCGCTTTGTCACCAAGGTCCTAACATTCCAAACACATGTCGGCTAGGAATAACATCAACTGACACTAATCTGGTTCTTGTTTCACCACTTGAATATATGATTTCCTACTTAATGGATCCACTAAAGAATTTCCCTTACCCGATGTGTACATTATATTGAAATAAAACTTCTGGAGATATTCAGTCCATCTATTTTGCCTCAGGTTTAATTCTCTTTGTGAGAAGATATTCTTTTAGATCATGTGATCAGTAAACACTATAAATTTTTCACCAAAGAGAAAATCAAGACACATTTTTAAAGAATGAACAACATCTACCAAATCCAAATCATGTGTTTGGTAGTTCTTATCATGAAACTTAAACTGTCGTGATCCATATGAAACTACAGGATCCTCAGGCATGATAACACACCCCAACCCTGATCTGATGCATCATAATACACCACTTACCCTTTCTCTGGTTTTGGAAAAACCATGATCGGTGCGGATGTAAGGAAAACCTTTATCTCTTCAAAACATTTTTGGCACTACCCATACCATTAGAATGGGACGTTCTTCCTTGTCAAAGATGTCATTAGTGAAGCCAATCATGCAAAATCATAAACAAAATGTCAATAATAATCAGTTAGACCAAGTATTCTTTGTATGTCAAGAACATTATTTAGAGGATTCAATGAGATAACCACCTCTATCTTTTCCAGTTCAATAGAAACACCCCTCTTATAAATTAAATGGCTAAGATAATAAACCTCATGTATCCAATAGTCACACTTGGACAATTTGGCATACAACCGATGATCCCTCAAAATCCCTAACACTAACTCCAAGTGATGCTCAATCTCTACCCTTGTCCTCAAATACACCAATATATCATCAACATATAAAACAATAAAATAATACATATATCTAAAAAATATCTGATTTATCAGTTCACTGAATACCCCCAGTGCAATTGTTAGAATAAATGGAATAACCACATACTCGTAATGGCCATATCTGTTTCGGAAAGCTATCTTTGGAACATCCTCTTTTCACAAATGTAGCTGATGATAACCAGATCACAAGTCATTCTTGGAGAACCACCAGCTCCCCTCAACTGGTCAAATAGATCATCAATGCATGGAATTAGATATTGTTTCATTTTCATAACTTGATTTAGTCTATGATAGTCGATGCATAACTATAAAATTCCATCCACCTTTTTGAAAAACAACCCTGGTGCTACCCCTAGACACATACTAGGATGGATAAACCATTTTTTCTCTTACTCTTCCAACTACAATTTTAGTTCCCGTAATTATATAGGTCCCATCAGATAAGAGAGATGTGAGATAGGACTGGTCCCCAGAAGGAGATCAATCGAAAACTAAACTTATCTCATGAGTGGTAACCATGAGAATTATTTGGGGAAAAAATCCATAAAATGATCCAAGAATACTGGAAGAACACAGTTTTCAATACTTTCCACTACTTCTAATGACAAAGCTGCTAACTGGTATTATATCACGCCAAACATTGGTTCTAACAAGCCTACTTCACCCTCCTTCTCTTTCTTCTTCCCTTTAAAGAGATTTCTCACGCATTCCTCCATCACAAATCTAATTTTTCATTAATAATAGTCAATGTGGGCCTTAAAAATTGAAAACAAATAATTCCATAGGATTATATCATACACATCCATCATAAGTACTGAGAAGTCCCACATCAACTCAACCTCATCCAGCAGTACACGACATGATCTACACAAGAAATATTGACACTCTTTTCCACCCCGAGGAGTATCAGGTTTCAGAACCATATGCATAATATCTAATGTTAAAACCAACAAATAAATGATGTGAGAAGAAATAAAATAATAGGAATCACCCATATCAAAAAACACTTGCATCAATATAGAATTTAAAAGAACCATACCTCACACTGTGGATGGTCCTGAATGATCATCCATCACAACCTCTTTAGCTCCAAATAACTGCTTTCTTTTTACACTATATTCCTTTCATCCCTGCTAATACTTTTCCTATGGATTCTTTATGTTCCCTGAATCAAAATGACGGAAACGGATCTGCTGACAAGGTGTATACTACAGCCAACATCCTAACAAGGAATACGACACCTGCGACCCCTGGGAAGTGTCACAGACACCTGACCTCATAGAATTTTGACAATAGCACATAAGGTGCCCCATCTTCGTACAATTATTATATTTTTGAGGAGGTGAAGTACAATCCAACATGAGTTGTCTCATAGAACCACACTAGAAACATCCAGACTTACTCGGAGGCTTTGGAGGATGATTCACTGATCCTGTATTTGGATTCTGAGTCATACACCCACCCTGAAAATAAGGGTCCCTCTTCATCTTGAACTAAGCGTTTGAGTTCCCATTATTCCTCATAGGTTCTAATACACTTCCTCCACTCGCGTCCCCCAAGAGATCCCTTTTATCCACTAAGGCTCTATTCACCAAATCTATATAATAATCTATACACATCAATGATATCTTGGACCGAATGTCCTACCTCAAATCAGCTCCAAAGATACACGCTTACAACGATGTATTACCTGCCACCTCAGGTGAAAACCTCACTATGTTCATAATCATAGTTGCATACTCCATTACTGAAAGGTTCTCCTGTTTCAAATGGATGAAATCCATTGTGCGCTAAATTCTGAATGTATGATGTTATATTTTTTTGTTAAAAAATTCCTCACATCTGTCCCATGCAATGCCTTGGTCAATTCCATCATTGGACACAAAATCCCACCACTATAGGGAAAGATCACCAAACTTATATGTGGAAATATTTAATTGTAACTCTGCATGTGTTCCCATGAATTCAAAGATATATTTCATTCTATTAAACCGTGCTTATTCCCTTTCCGACTCCGAATCACCCCTAAAGATAGTGGATTTCACTTTTGAAATTGAACTACATGATCCACATGACTTGGTTTATCCTCATTATTTTCACTTCCTACTGCTTGTAATGCTTGTACTATACATTCCACTAGGTACCGGTTCTCCTTCAGGTGAAACCACATTTTCATAAGCCTCCTCTGGTTGGTCTCTAAAATGCTTACCCGATGCCATTTCTTTCAATACAAAAACAACCATAAGGCCTTTTATTTTAGCAACACATGATTCCAAAAATTAGTTCAGTTACACTACAAATATCACAACCAGGCATTCAAAAAGTTCAAATTTCCCATTTTTCACAATTTTAAAAAAATCCACCATTTTTTGAAAATCAACCTATTTTCAAAAAACCACATGTTTCAATGTTTCAAATCCTTCCTTTTTGAAACCCAATACATATTTTAAAAATCATCACATTCATATCACAACATAATTGATTATACCTAAATAATTTATTCATCCTAGTGGCATACCATTTTTACCATGCATGTCATGCTCATATCATTTGCTACACCCATGACAATGGGATATCCAATGCCTATAAGTGTCTCCAAACAATTATGTACCCAACTCCCATGTAACTTGATGTTCATTATAAAAGGTTTAGATATGTTATTTGATACTATAAATTCCATGTTCCCACAATCCTCTGTCTTTCAACCATCTCGACTCATGGAAGATTCCAAAAACAAATGTCAACACCAAGACAAACAATCAACACCAAGGGTCAAACAAATCCTCTCACATGAAAGCTAAGGACCGAATAAACTGATACCACTTGTAACATCCTGCCCATCTCATTGGCTTGAGAGGGAGGATAAATGCTACTTGGCCTTAAGCAACCTTCCCAAGGATCCGAAGGATGACAATAAATGTTAAGGGATTCAAGAGACAGTTGGGGATTGATTGTCCCTTGATACAAAACCAACCATCCAAAAGATAAAATTTCAACAAAGTACATGATGCTTTTTAAAAAAACCAACTCATGCATTACAAAAAAGGAACCACAATATTCCACAACACAACTCACAAACTAATAAAAACAACACATTATCTGAGTAATAAGCGGAATACTAAACAAGAGACCCAAATTAAACTATGACTCACTCAATGACTCCACATGAAGAAACATGCTCCATGCACCACCACATCTCCCAAGAATCACCAAGAACCACTAGAAAAGAGATTCCTTACCATTTACTGTGTCCTAGAATACAACTTCTGCAAAAGCACCAATGTGCCAAAGATGAGGGTGAGTACTAATACTCATTAGGATTTCCCCAAATTACTGCCCTACACACGCCACTGGATAAAACTGTTATCACATTTATAATAAGTAGTTCATATAAAATATTGAATATTGCAATAATATACAATTATCAAAACAACCCTTCACCAAGCCATTTCCACCGAAATGCACAAACACACATGAAATCCAAACAACCATGCCACTAGCAATTTCACCTTTCCACAACAGCATGAAAAATCCCATCTTTCAAAGAAAAAAATAACAAGGAAACGAAAATGGTGGATCTTCGATCCAACACATTCACCAATTCCTAACTAGTGGTACTTATTGTCCACACATCTTTTGATGGTGTCTCTTCAATCCACCAATGATCCCCCTATTATAGTGATACTTCCCGTATACATCCACAAAATATTTCAAACAAGTCAAATCTAGGAATATGACCCACCAAGGCCACAACATCATGCCATCAACCATTTCCATTACAAGAAAAACCACATCAATTAATCACCCATTTAATAAAACCATCCTTAAACAATTTTCCATGCCAAATCACTAATTCAATAAAACAACCTTTTTATAGAATAATAGATTAGTAAACCATTTCCTTTACCCATTTTAAGAAAAAAATTTAAAATATACATTTTAAAATATAATAATAAGAACATTCAACCATAAAACCAATTTACCAAAAAAATCCACAAAACATGACCAAAGGGAATTGTAACTAAATTAGAATATCAAAATCACTATTAATTTCAATAATAAAAATTAATTGTATCTGAAACCCTTATTTATAACCATGTGGAGTCGAGTGAGAATCCATGTACCTTTAGGGTTCTGGCGAATTCCACCCACAAGCAATCACACCAAAAACCGGCGAACACCCCAGTAAAATCGTTCTAGATCCCCTTCCAAAACATACAAAAGCCTTAAAAAATTAACTCCCAAGGAAACCACAAAATATATCTACATGAAACAAATGAAAATCTAGAAAAACAAGAAATATGGACGAGTAGATCTAGAGAGAAACCAAAAGAATCCAAGAGGAGAGACTTATCTTGGATAAAACACCTTTAATCCACCATGAAGCCTATTAAAAATGCATCTAAAAAATGTGGGAGGGAAACTTCAACCACTGAAAACCCAAATTCCCAAGTAAGAAGTGAGTGGAAGAATATCGGGAGTGAAATAGGTGAATCCTCAGGGAGACCAGATTTAGAAACACTTATTTTTTGTGACTGCACAGTTTGTCCACACTGTTTGGAAAACCATGCGCTAACCATGTGCACGCCACTATATCGAGAGGAGGGGTTAGCACGGTTTCCTCGCATGGTTTGGAAAACCATGCACAGACCATTTGAAGCCTAATGTATCCCCCTGCATGGTTTCCTAGAGGACCCTTAGGGTTTCCCCTAACCATTCTCAAACCATGCTCCCTAAGAAAGTCCTCCAACTTATTGAAAATCTATCCAAACTCTCCCAACCTATTCCCAACTCACTCAATGCACGTTAAACACATTAAAGGAATAAATATTGGCTACATAACTCAAACCAGGGGTGCTACAAAAGATATTATTGAGAAAATTCCATTGAAACTATACAAAACAATTTGAAGAACAATTATGTAATTATCTCAAATAAAATAACAAAATAGTGATGAAAGAAGAGGGGTGGAGGTTTCTCTATATTTATCACTTGAGAGTGTAAGATCCCAAAATAACTTGAAAATTTTTCTTATGTTACGAATATTATTCCTTTATGTTTGAAAATACTATCCCAATTTATTGATACGTAGACCCAGATTAACAATAGGGTGGGGAAGTTTTTTTCCTAACAATTATTAATTTAAAATTTTCAAACTTATAATACTCATGGAACTAATTTTTATAGAAAATGATAATATAAAATGATTTTATTTGTCCACTTTATAGTGAATCCACAACATTTCATTTCCATTTAATTACTATATAAATGTTTATTGCATAAATATTAATGTATGGTTTTATTCCATGATAAATGTTTCACATTAGAGTGATATCATTTACCATGTATTTATATACCATAAAAATATATACTATTAATTTTTAATGGAAAATTAAATTATTCCCTAACCACTTCTCTATATCTATTCAAAATTGATGCCCATTTGAAATAATATTTTGACTGAAATGGCAACATCATTGATTGATTTTCAATCTACGAGAAATTAGTGGGGTTTAATTTATTGATTGGTCATTGGAAAAGAAATTTTGAGTTGATAATTGATTAATTTATACAATTTACGATCATTTTAATTTCATATCAACTATAATGAATTAAGAAATATTTTAATATAGATTTTTCATAATAATAATATTTTCATAACTGGTATAGGATAGATGAAATATTTATTAGGTATTCATGCATGATAATAATGAAACCCAAAATGATGAATCTGACTAAAAATATAGTTTGAATATATGTATATAAAAATATAATAAGAATCATAAAAAATAATAATTAAGTATTTTTTTATAAAATTTTAAAATTAGATGTTCAATATAATAAAATTTTATTAGTTGGGATTAATTCTAAAACTACTCTCAAATTATTTTCAATATATTTAATTGAATATTTCATGAAAAAAGTCATCATTTATGAGGAAATAAGTTAATTAATTTATTAAAAATACATGTATGAAAAAATAAATTATATGTATAATTGTAAATATTATAGGTATATTTTATGAAGATCACAAGAATAAGGGTTTGGTAAATTCATTTGTAACTACTACTATAAATATTAAACCAATAAGTGAAGTGGTATAAGTACCTTATTTGTTTTATATAACAAATAAAATTTACTATTTGATTATAAATATTTGAATTCATTCATATTTAATAAAATTTATTGTAATATATAAATATAATGTCAAATATTAAGTTCTACACCCGAGGTTAAACCTATTGGTGGTAATATAAATGAAAGACCGATTTATATAAATATTATAATTACTATATATGGTAATGTTTTAACTAATTTTTTTTATTATACCAAAATTATAATTTTATGTTATTTTGGGTGTTAATTGGATTTTATATTATCATTCTTGGCTATACTGTATAAAAATTTGTGTTTCATTTTCATTTCATAGTAAGGTCATGACTATATTTAAAAAAATTTAAATTAATTATATCATCTAAATAAAATGTTAAATTTTCTAAATATTATTTCCTATGTTATATATATCATATTTTTGAAAATAATAAAATGAGCTCACATAATGATGATCATGTGGTAAATTGTTATTTTGATGTAGTTATTCTTGAGTTTTCTATTATTATTACTGATAGAGGGTTGAATTCAATATTAATATTATTTCTAATGATACAAAAACTGAATAACACATTTTTTAATATACTTAAGTGTGATATTATAAATTAAAAATAAAAAAATTATGAAGATGGTTTAATTTCATCAGGAAAATTACTTTAGGGTGGATCAATTTTATTTTTTGATGTAGGATAGTTTGATGATGATTTTCATTAATAATAAAAAATTCAATTACATTAACACTATGAATCATTATAATTTGTTTGATATTAATGAAAATTAGAATATATTAATCAATTTTATTAAGGATCAATGATTGAACATATGTGGAGATATCATCATATGAATTTATAAGAAAAATATAATTCAAATATGAAATTTCCAACAAGGAAGGACCCTTCGGAGTTTGTTGTTATTTTGTTTGTGTTAATGAATGGAACAACATTATTTATACATTTGAAGAATTGATCATTCATATAATATTTATTATAAATTTGATGGAATTTATTGATGAAATTTTTTTGTTATTAATTTTATGAAGATTAGAAAAATTTTATGATTATTCACTAGATAATACGAGAAAATATTTCATAAGATAAACTCAATATAAATGAGTTTTATTTTTAAAAAAACTCATTCCATGGGAATATTGTTACATAGGATGTTGTAATGGTAGACACAAATACCACTAAACTTTTTAATGAATGACTGAGCAAAAACAATATCATATACATTCATTGATTTCATGTGTTTTTTGTTTATTAACATTAGATTTTTGAAATATATTCTTTGTTATCTTACTCATTAACCAAATTAAATAAAAATGGTTTGAAATTCATTTTGATAAAACAATATAATGAATGTTTTTAATAAATAAAAAAATGATCTATTAATTATGATTTATTATTCATTATATTATGAAATATTAATTTTGGTATGTTTACCAGATGGTTTATTTTCTTATTTATTAAAAAAAATAACATGTGATTGAATATAAAAAACTGAACTAGAACCTTGTATGTAAAATTAATTACACATCAACATTACTTTGAGTTGGTAATGTTTTATTTAAAAATATAGTGGTGTTATTACATTGTTGTTTAAAAAATAAATATTAAAATCATAATAGTTAATATTATATATTTTATGATAATATATGTATTTTTTAAAAATCAATGAACATTTTTTTATATTCATATTTTCTTTGAGAGAGAATGTTATTTTTTACTAGAATAGTTCCATAATTAAAATTCTCTATAAAAATATATTTTTCAATAGATGTTGGTTGTAAATGTGTTGTTTTGAAAATAAAAATTAAATTATTAATGGATAAAAAATTTATTATTGGGAATTAAAATATCAAAAATTACATGATTTTATTAATAATTTATTTATCTGTATCATTTTTTCAATTATATGGGATACATATAATTCTGTCTGATAATATTTATATAATTAAAATAGTTCTTATAAAGTAATTATTATTATTATTTTTTCTTAAATATTATTAATGAAATTTATTTTTAAATTATCCTTAAATTTTTAAAGTATAATATTAAATGATTATGCATTTTAAATGTTTTATGTTTTTTAATGCATCCTCACATATGGTTATTCAACTTTATTTAGTTTCCACATTATATAAATTGAGATAAAAAGTGTATTATATTAGATTAAATGAATCCTATCATGGTACAAACATAATATATAATGACTCAAAAGGTATTATCATTTGTTCATATATGAATAAACTTCTTGATTTATAAGCTCAAATATAATTAATTGTTTGCGGCTACATGTGACATAAATAATATAGATGAATACTTCATGATATCGACCCAACATTGAATAACGTAAAAACTACATTATGATGCCTCACATAAATAATATTCATGAATATTTTATGATTAATACTATAATAGAATAACTCAAATAAGTACTATAAAATAAATTCATGCTTCATCTACAATATTATAAAATCTAAATTAGATATTTATGCAGCTATATATGATTTTTATCATGTAATGAAATATTTTCCATATTGGTTCATAGTTGAGTTTTTATGACTATAAGTTATTAAAGATTGATAAAATTAGATTAAACCATACTGGAATGGTTCTATGTGGGATTAAGTTACAATAAAGCATAGGTAAAGTCATAGTTACTGATTAAATCATTATGAGACAAAAATTGAAAAAAATAAGTAGGAAAGGTAAATAATTTTTTAATATGTAGATTATTTTATAAAAAAAATTATTTGAAAAAATTGAATTGTAAGTGTTATCTCATTGTTTAAATTTTTCTCTAATGATTCCCGATTTTCAAATGATCTTGGATAGAAATATTTGAAGGTTTTATTTGGTGGTGACGTGAGAATAAGTATATAGTTAAAAAAACTGAGTTGAATAAGAAACCAAATTGGATATTAATATATTGTTAAATTGAATAATGGAAATATTTTATATATGAAAAAATGTGGTTATTATATATAGAAAGGTGTATGTATGAAAATTGATAGAATATAGAAGACAACAAGGGGTTTTGAGAAATGATCTATTTCATACACTTGGTTTTATCTATATTTAACTCCATATTTTCATTATATATCAATATTTCAAATTAATGTATAATATCTATGTTTATTTTTCTATTAATTTGTAGACTAATATAATTTAATGAGCATAAAAATATAAATAATTTAGATTCAATTACTTATAACATACTTAATTCATTATAAGTTTTTGTTTTTACAAAAATATTGAAATAACTATATAAGTTTTTTTTATGGAGTCATGGTCATCTATTAGATTGATATTTTTTATTCTAATTTGTTTTTTTGTTAAAAAAAGATAATAGTATTATAAAACTATTCCATAATTTCCATGTAAAGAATATATTTTAGTTAACATTAATAATTTTTCTTGGATAGTTGGATGATTTTCATTTAAAAAATAAGTTGAGTTTCCATTCAATAAATTATTTAATTATAATGTCAAAATGTTTAATCATTTAAGGAATTATCTAATTTTATTATAGTTCGACATGAATAAATTATTGAATCATTAGTTGAAAAACATATTTTTAAAAAGACATTGCTGAATATTATTTAATTTTATAGGTATTCCTTCATTAATAATCATATAATTTCATATAATGATATAAATATTTATAAAATATAATAATTTTTTTCCTCCATCAATAATAATTAATTTGACGGTCATGATAATAGTTGGTTCCTTAAATGTGATAATAGTTCAATTTATTAATTAAGGTGATATTATAATGTTGTTTTGATGGATTTTTTTTCCAAAAAATGTTTTATTAGATGATTGGAATGATAAGAAAATGTATTTATATAATATGAGTGAGATTTATTTCATGTTTCATGGGATATTTTTACGGAAATAAATATGAAATGTACCCAATATCAAATTATTACACATCATTTTTGGTGTGATTTATATAATTTTATTTTAGTATATTCCCAATGCATAGAAGAATAATCAATTGGTGGAAATTAAACTTAAAAACTGTTGAACGTACAAGAAAAATTTACAATGAAAAATTCAAATATTTAATCATAAATAGTTTATGGGGATGTAAATTTAAAAATTTCAGAACATCATAGTATTATGTCTGAAAAAAATCATGTTTTTCTAATATAAAATAATATATTTAATATATTATTATTCAAAGTTCCATGTAAGTAAATTTCCAAAAAAATAATTATTTATTTTAAGGTGGTTTCAGTTTGATTGGTATTATATGAAATTTTTTACAAAGATTATCCATCAAAAATAACCCACTCAAAGTATATATTATATTGAATTATAATTTATTGAAAATCTATATGAGAACCTCAAAAAAATAATTACATTGTTGTTTAAAAAAAATAACCGTTTCATAGAAAAAAAATTATGTGATGAGAAAATGAAATCCATAGATAATCCTATTAGTCTAATCACAATCCTCAAAGTGATGAAAACCTACATAATTCTCAAGGGAAATTATATATAATGATACAAACCATTTTTTTAGAAAAATATATTCACAAATGTGGGAAATGGATTTACATGGGGTTGAAAGAGACTATAATATTTATTATATTGAAACTAAATTCAAGTCATGATCTATAGGAATTAATATTAGTGTCAAAGGTAATCACTTATGATATACATTGAAGAATTAATTAGGAAATTACATGGTCTTCACTATTACAAGTAGTTTAAAACACAACACTAATCTTCAATGAATCCATGGAAACATGATCTTAACATTTTAGATTATTTTTTACTTGAAAAAAGGAAAAACAAATAATATGGAAATGTATAAAACATGATCCTAATAAAATTGATACTAGATTCTCAAATTGAAAAAATAATTTAAAATATAAATATAATCATGATTTTTCATGGAATAAAATATTTAAGAGGATAAATAGAATATGTAGAGTAATTAAATTTTACATAACTTTTCAGTAAAAACTCTATATTCATAAAGGGATAACTAAGTAATTGAATAGGTGTATAATATATAATTACATTATATGTATAGTTATTTTAATTTTATAATAAAAATGATCAGTCCCCTTAAAAATATTTTACATTATATAATATATATCTATCTGTATTATAAAATAATAAAAGGGTTGTGGAAGTGATTGTATTAATAATAATAATTGAGGAATTCCACAATGACATTTAATGAAACGCGACAGCAAAATTTCACAACCAAGGTCATTTTATATTAAAAATTATTATTATTATAATAAAAGAAAATTATTATATGTCCTTTGTTATAGAGACCCTATGTTTTCTTATACGGCTATTACATCAATATAAATATATAAAACATAATAGTAATACATTTATGGATCGAATGGTTTGGTATATTAGGAAATTAGGATCATATAATCATTATTTAAAAAAATATATCCTTCTTATTTTTCAATTTAAAAGCTCACATTCTTCATAGTATATATAGTCGCCTATGTATATACATTAAATAATGGGTTGATCTATAAGCCATGTGAGAGGAGGAATATGGGTCACAAATCAAAATATCATGGGTTGAGGATAATCATCATTATCAAATAATAATCATAGTATCATCTTTATAATCATGATGGAAACATTTTATAATGGCATTGATTGTTTAAATGATTAAAAAAGAAATATCATGCCATTGTGGTCAAATACCACACATAATTGTGAACAAATCTAGCAACATAACATAATTTTGTAATAATAACACCATCATTATGAAGAAGTATATAATAATGTTTCTTAATTTTACAATTTATCTCATTAGATTCATCAAATTATATGATTAATTTGAGGTCTATATAATTTCATTCCCACCCATCACATCATAATATTTTAATAATCATACATGCCACATAGAATCTATAAAAAACATAGTAGGGAATGAAACTATTAAATGGAATGGGTTTTCTAATAATTTTATCTATCACAATTTGATGAATAATATGGGTGTTCATAAACGAATAAAGGAAATAATACATGTCATAATCAAAATCATTCTCTAGTGAAGAATAAAAAAATCAAGTGGTGTAAAAGATATATCTTTAAAAAGAACATATTTTTTTGAAAAATAATTATGATTGTCTTATAAATCATATAGTAAATATGAAATTCCATAAAATAAAATTTAATAAAAGTGATATTAAATTTCATTAACATTATATGAATATTCAGGCATATTTTTTATAAAAGGTGTGGTAAACCAAAGAAAACATGATTGGCTTGAAAATCCCCTTACATAAAATCCCTATTTATTTAATCCTTTTTCATCCTCATGAATAATAAAAGTATGTATGCTAAAAAACTATTCCAAAAGATAAATATTTTAAATTTCTCCAATATTTATCCATTATATTTATTTTATTATAATTTATAACATTCTTTCAATAATTTGATTTTTTATATATCGTGTTTCCATTAAATAGGTCGATATTTATTCCGTGATGGTATTTTCGACTAAGGTCAATTATAAATTATATTATTTAACTAAAATATTTAAAAAAATAATACATTCCAATATAATATAATCTTTATTGTACGTTTCCATAGTTTTAGTTATATGAAAAGGCCTGACAATGTACTTGTTGATGATAAACCGACCATTGATGTGACGTCATTGAAAGAGAATGTATGAGATATTTTAAATTTACATGTGTCATTACTATTATTATTAAACTAGGATAATATAGTTAATATATTTTCAACATACATCACAATATATTATATTATATTTTGATTTGAAACAAATTAGGGACAAATAATGGGAAGAAAAAAATTCTACAAAGTTGGTAGATTCATTGGTGTAGCTTCCCTTGTATAACACTAATACTCCCTTGATTTTTAGTGTTAATTGAATTCATAACATAAATATTTATTCTAAGGTTCAATAGATTTATTATCTATGTAGATATTTGGGGTTATCATGTTCGGTAGTTTTGGTTTTCAATCAGGATGGAGAGGGATTATTTATACTTGATGAGAGGGGTATTTTAAAAATTAAAAATTGAATATGATATTATTTCAATGTCAAAAAATGTAATATTAATAATTTCAAAATATATAATATATATTAATATAATTTTTTTATTTTTATTGTTTAAATATATTTATAATTCAAATTCACTACGTTAATTAAAATGTAATGACTACAAAATGAAAAAAATTATTTGAATGGATAACATTTTAATTAAGGTTTTGTATAATTTTGTAGGTTTAGAAATTAATTTTATTTTGTGAATCATATATGAAATTTGATATTTCTTGGATTAATCTTATTTTAATTAAATAGTTTATTATTTATAAAATCATGAATTAAGTAATTTATGTTACACAAGTTACATAAAAAATCCTATTTTTATTAGTAACCATAAAATTAATGTATTTAAGAAAATTACAGAAAAATTACCCATGGAAATTTTATATATTGTTAACTAATCATTAATATTTATTTTATAAAAATAAATTTATAAATTTATAAATTATTATTTTTACCATTAAATTTTGATTTTTGTAAAATACATTAAAATATGATTTTATAAAATTGATCCAATAATTTATTTGAATTTGTTAATATTGGTAATTATTTTAATTATAATATTTTTAATTATAAATCTTAATTAGGGAAATTTTTTAAATATATTACATTTTATTTGTTAGTTGAAATTATTATTTCAATGGTTAGGTCAATATTCCAAATGGCCAGGTTACTATTTCTAATGGTAAGGTTACTATTATAATAGTCAGATTACCTCTGATGAATACAATGTCATTAATTAACTCAATATTTAATATAATTTATAACAATGTAATATATATTCATTTTTAATGTTATATATTGGTTTAGTAATTTTTTTGTCATTTCAAAATATATTTTCAGGAAAGGGATGATTGTAGTAGATTTGGTGGATCTTTTTTTTCATTCTACCCTTTCAATTTATTATCCTTTTCCATTTGTAAAAATATGAATTTTAATGGGTTTTAGTTATTTACTAATTTAACACTTTCAATTAATGAATAAATTTTATATATGTGAAAAATTATTATATAATTTAATTTAACAGTAAATTATTTAGGAAAACACTACCATTTAAATATTTTGGGTCACTATACTGTTACCCTCATTATAAACATAGTATGAAAATTTTAAAATCATATTCGTCGATGAGAATATATGAGGGTAATTCTAGATTATTGTTTCGTATGGTTCACATGTTTCATCTTCATAATAATGGATCCCCGATAACACTTTGACACGATGTTATATAATTTTTCTTAGAACATTACCTTTACTGTACAAGATATTCATCAAATTATCCTCACACAAGAGTTCATTCTATAGTAATAACACCATATGATATAGTACATGTGAGGGGTTAGCAATGTATTTCTTCAGAAAATAATTTTTTTTAATCATGAACTTGAGCTGTATTTGGAAGGATTGAAATCTTATAGGCCACTGATCCTATGAGATTAAAGATGTCAAAGGGTCCAATATACCTTGTTCTATAATTCCCCGTCTTTCCAAACTACAATAATCTCATTGATGGTGATATATAAAAGAAAATATTTATCACCAAAATAAAACTCCAAGCCTCATCCATGGTTTTTAGAATTACTCTTTTTTGAAATATGGGATGAAATTATACGTTTTTGGATGGATTCAGCATTTTTTGTAATATTCTATTAAATATAAGGTCCAAGTGTATTTCACATTTAATCTATATTCCATAAAGATTTATATCAATATTAATTTCATTATAGATCGTTATATATAGTGGTTTTAATACTTGAGTAGAAGATATTTGTATATGAGAACTCAACTAATTGGATATTTCGATACCATCCTCTATTAAATTATATTTATAAGACTCATAGAATTTCCTAGAGTGTTTTAGTAGTCCATTCATATTTTAAAATAGTTTTGGGATGATTGACCATGATAAAATTAAATTAATTTTTCAATTCATGTTGAATAGATAACTATAATTTACATGTGATCCTTAGATCATTATTATAAATGATATAATGTGGTACCCATTGTAGCCTCACCGCATACATTAAAAATGTATTTATGTGTTTTTTAATTCAGAAATATTCCTGAATAATGATCAACTGGGTAGTCTTGGTGGGGTGATCCCCTAAAAATATATAAATATTTTTCGTTCGGATGTCATTACGAGAACAATGAAAAAGCCCAGGATGATGTTCTCTCATTTCAACGTGGGTATATGAAATGAATTCACCATAAAAATGGATTTCTGTGGATTTGGATTAACTTTCCAACATACCAAACAAAATGTGAAATAATCAGAAGTATCTTTTTTATGTTTTTTCACTAGAATTGTTCATGAAGATCATGGAATATCTTGGTACATCCAGTATGGATAGATAAATATGAGATAGAAAGATTAATCAGACGATCATTCCTCATCATATTTGGTGTAGGATAAAAAAGTATAGTTCCAATAAGATTCACATAATTATATTTAAATGGAACTCATATATCTTCACATCCATTACTATTTCGTATTTTTTTAATGATTTTTAATCCCTTCGTGACTTACTGAATTTCCCTATAATGGAATGTTTAAAAATTATTTGGTAAAAATATGAGGTATTCCCTTAAATTATGATTTCTAGATCCTTCCTTTACATATCCATGAATACTTGGTCATTTTTAAACTGCATAATGAATAATATAGTCAGTCGTTTTATTTTTATAGGATTATCTACACCATTCGATATTCTTGAATGCCAATAAATAGAGAAATTAATGTCCATGAATACCTCCATCCAAGGTCATTGATATATGTTGAGATCATTTTGTGTGAATATATATTTAAGATACATAAGATATGTATTTATGTACAACTTCTTACCAAAGTCATATTTCCCCCAAAACATCAAGAAAAATAATACAATTTCTAACTCTGGATCATGACTGGTGTAGTTTTGATCATGGATCATCAACCGTCTTTAGGAATATGTCAAACTATTTTCTCTCTACATGACTTTATAAAAAATTATTTTTTCTATGAATACAATTGTATAAAAAAATATAAACTATTTATTATTGTGAATATTGGAATCATGATTCTTCTATACATGTGATAGAAAACAATATCCTCACTTTAGTCTAATCATATATACTCTACCCCATTCTATTTTAACATAATTAAAGGGAAATTAAATCCTAAAAAATCCATCACAATGAATCAGTAATACACTTATATAAATAAAAAATATATTTAGTGAGACTTGGGGGACTGGGACATTCTAAAAATATATTTTCATTTGAAGGGTCCAAATAAATTCTTTCACATGTGATCATGTTCCCCAATAATATTATTTTTTACACCCAAAATCTAGACATTCTCAAATTTTGGTATTTTGTTTTCTTATTTAATGTATCTATCAAAAAACCATAGATTATATTCTTGTTACCCTTTTATATTAGAGAAAATGAGAATATATTCGATAAAATAAAAAAAAGTTATTGTGGTAGTCAATAAATTCTATATTTTATAAAAACACTATTGATTAAGTTGGAGTTAAATGTCAGAAGGGAATAACAGTGAAAAAATACACCCCATAAAATGTATGGATTTGTTTCTTAAAAATATCATTATTTATGAAATTTAGTATACAATATCTTTAACAAACATCTAAAATTTTTAGGTACTGAGTTCCTCATAGATTACAAAAAAACATAAACCTTTGGGGTCATGGATGCTTATTTTATATGGTGATCTTGTTGATCTCCTGGTATTCGATAAAAAGTTGTATTGATCAACCCATTTTCATTAAAAATAGAAATGGTACACAATAAGGAAATACCTAATGATGTGTGAACCCTTTGTCTTAATTCTATTACATCTACATCATTAACTCCTCCAGTTCAATCAAAGTCATCCTATAACTGCATTTATGGGTAAGAGTGGATATAGTTATAGAATATAATTAGAAATAAACCACATGATAATGAAGATGTCTGGGTATATCTTCATGAAATACATAAATTTATTCCCTTAATTGTAATTTATATCAGGTGGATACCTTCCTTTGACTCAACCATTTGGGAACAATATTATTCATCAATGGGTATTCACACCATCACATTTGATTTATTTTCCAAAATATATTCATGATCTTTATTTCAATTGTATTAGATCATTTCATGGTTCAACGTCTGAAAAACGTTACCTTTTACCAACAGTTGATTTGCACTCTATATAATGAAAGCTTTTCCATGAACAGTATAGAAACGAATTTCACCAAGGTTATGACTATGTGATTGGATGGATCATTCTTACCATATTTACTAAGATGATAAGTGTCTATTACATATGTTTCAATGATTAGACCACTATATTTTTAAAAGAGATATTTACTATATGTTCTGAGGTATTTGTTTTAGAATATATAGAAAATTTGTAAGATATAAAGAAATGTGTATAACCATAATCAAATAAATGTTTCTCCATTATTTTTTAAATATGAAATATACCATGAATGATTTTATTTTCATGATCCACTTCAGGAGTAGTGATGGAATATGATTTCACTTGCTCCATTGTATTTGTTTTTTTAATGAATTTTACTACCCCCCCTTAAGAACCCATGGTTTAGTGCACTATCTTGCATAGTTCCATTTCTCTATTATGTGGTATCATTATTTCGTTGGTGGTTCATTATGAGGATATTTCTTTTCCACCATCATGTAGGTCAACTTCATTATGTATCTTGGCATTTATATGCATTTTCATAACAACCCCAAATATGGCACTCCCTCAAATGGCCAAAAAAATATGGATACTAGACCTCAAGTGCACCTTCCACTATGTCATAGTCATCTAACAAAAAATATGGGAGGCAATTTAATAGTGTGGAAACTATAACCTCTTTGATTAAAGTGTCCTTTGGAAAAAAAATTCATATTAAATCTAAATCAATTAGAGTAAAATAATTTGAAAGGAAATAATAAAATTAAAATCAATAATAAAATATATATTTAGTAATAATATAATAACATGCTATAATGTACCTAAATTTCATTCTAGATCAACACATCAAATATACAAACATACTCAAATATAAGACTCAAGTCTTAGATCCCAAGCACCAAGATGGTCCCATCTCGAAACACAATCCCAAAAACAAATAGTTAATCATTTTCACACTCCCATACCCTCAATGAAACATGCATCCAAAAAAAATACTTAGGCGCCGAAGAACATCCTGTATAGGGTGTGAGTATTACTCAGTCGGTTACAACCACTATGTCTAAATAAAACCATCTTGATAAGATATGTATGCAACAAATTTATAAAAATTGTTTATTTAATTAATTCATTAATTAATAAAAATAAAACAACAAACTCTTTTGGAACCTTTCTAGAATAAATATATGAATGTATTACATCAATGGAAACCATAAAAAATTACAATTGTAAACAACTTGATTTGGATCCATGCTAGAATAACTCTAATAATTAATTAAAAATATTCTAACTACCACCATATAACCAGTATAAGACATGAGAAAACAATCCAAGGAAAATCCATATATTCATTACAACATTTATAGGTCAAACCACTATGTGGAATACAACATTACGCATTGGGATTATCCCAGTCACTATAATATTTACAACATATTCATATGCAAGTTACTAGGCCTAGCCCATATTATAAGAATATCATCATTGAAAAATGTTCATGTCATACAACATGGATATCACAATATCACATCTTATATATCAATGATTAATTATTAGAATTACCATTATTTGGTAATATTCCACGTGCAATTCAATTATCAATTGATTACCAATTATACCAATAAATAATATTCCACAGAATAAGAATTTTATCATATGAAATCACCCTATGTTCCATGTCAAGCGAAACATACCTTAATCTATTATACAATTAAAAATTCATTTTAAATCATACGAAAATCATGGGACAATAAAATTTAATTATTTAATATGACTTCCGCACACTATGAGATAATAATAACCTTATTTCGAAAAAAACGAAATCATTAAACCATCGAGTTTAAATATTAGACCCACTACCTTAAAATGATGATCGAAAAACACATCCAATGTCCAAATTGCATGAGGATAAATGTAAAAATGAACCTAAAGATATTATTATATCAATATTGTTCATGTTCATGATCCAAAATTAAATAAGGGTAATGGTTTTCATAAAAACGGGTATGATAATTAAGAAGACATGGATGGAACATTATCAATGAAATGAGAGATTTTTTGTATGGACGAGACATATGAAAAATGGTATGGCACTCGAAAATTACCTGGAGGATTCCATAAAGCCAAGAATGGGTGGTAGATGTAGCCAATTAGAAACAAAATCAGCCACACAACCAAATTGAAACATCAGGTCAAGAAATTGCACAATGTGTAATCTATTTACTTGTAGTGTAATTATTTTTTACTGTATTCTCAGAAAAACACATTACCTCAAATTTATTTTTTTAATCGAATGAAAAATTAAACAATGTGTAATCCACTTCTAAAAAGTGTAAATTTACTAAAATTGTGTTTTTCATCACATTTTCCTTTTAAAACTTCTTAAATTATCAAGAAACTATATTACACTTAGACTCATTCTTATATAGACTCCATTAATTTAGAAAAAAATACATTCTAGAACATTAGATAATTTCTCAATCAAATTAACTCTATATCAAATAAATACATTCAATCAAATGAAAAAATAAAAAACATAGAGGGAGAGACTATGCACATGTAGTCAGGATACTACATTGGTGACCTTATCTACCACAATGAAATCATTTCCCTATCCATTTGAGGTAGTTAAAAGGATGTTTCTTCCCCTTTTTTGAGATATGGGTGTTTGTATCTTTGATCATATGTTTTTTGACCCACCATAATGAAAATCCATTATTATATTCTTATCTTAAAAAAAATGGGATTACTCACTAAACTAAATCTCTCCTTCAATAGCACATCGAAAAACATTTTCATAACTCCGGATGTCTCAAATAGATTGATCATTTGGAAGGTGTGTTTTTAACCACTATAGAATATTTCTATTTTTATATCCTTATTTATAAAACCATGATGCATGTCATAGAATCCATGTGATTTTTATCATCTTTATCATGATAGACTAACCTTTATTTTCCTTTTTCTATATGAATTATCTCAACATCATTGTTCTAAGAGTTTGGGAAAAATATTTGTTAAGAAATATTTTCATAATGTCTTCCCACCCAATTTCATCCATTTCATCCTATGAATCGAGGTTTTTTAACACCCACCATTTATTATATTTTCCATTCAAATAATAGACATACAGATTAGAAAAATGAATTTTAGAATATTAGAGAATATAAAATATATTCTCTATTCATTTAACCCTCTTTTATACAAAAAAAGAACTTATGGTAGACTAATTGTTGGTGGACACTGACCCATAAAATTATCGATAAAAAGTTGATCCTTATTGTGTGAATTAGTACATTCCACATGGTTTAGGATATTATTTATGGCCTTAGAAAACTAGGTATGAATATCCATGATGTTTTGATGTCAATCTCCAATGAAATTTAGGATTTAATTAAATAAATAATTGTATTTCACATCAGATGTGTTTTTCGCCCAGTTTCTCTAACATCCTACAATTTTCTAAAATATAAAAAGTTTTAAAAAAATTCATGGAACCATGAATAATTAATTTATTATTATACTCTATTAACTCTATATTATTATATTATGTGATTTTTATTATTATCCACTTTATAAAATTACTTTTAAATAATGTTTTACATGTAATTAGACAAATACTAAGGGTCATCATAATATTTATCTAATCATAATTTCCAAAGTTACAAAATATTACATCTAATACAAACATTATCAACCCTATGTTATCATACATGACTATTACATCATTTTAATGATAAAAACATATTAATTATGCATTATATTATTAAAAGCATTAATATCATTGTAAAATTATGATAATAGATAAATCATAAACAATTATTTGAATCATTCAACCTTATTGTTCAAAATGAATATATTCTATATAGTAATTATAGTCACATGATGATATGTATCAATTATAGTTGTTATCTAAAAATATAGTAAATGGGGAAATAAGGTACATGAATCAAAATTACAGGGTTGGACATATTCATAATAACCACATCATAAAAATAGTATCATCCGGATAATATTTAAGAAAACACATAATAATGGAATATAATGTGGAAAATGAATAAAACTGAAACATCATGTCCTATTGGTCAAATACCACACATAGTTGTCCAAAATGATAACATCATGTTCACAGAGAACATATGTATATAATCATGACATCATAATTGTGAACAAATATATAATCATGTTCATGAATACTAAAAATGTCCATATGTGATACATCATATTAACCATTGAATTTTAGGATTAAAGAATTCAAATACCTCGTATTATATCATAATATTACAGAATCATTCATGCTATTTTGAACATATAACAATTGTAGTCATCAAATAACCCATGTAAATGAATTATTTTCATTTTTCATGAATAAGTTTATTAATAATAATGGATTTTACAACTATATTTGGGACTTTATATATTGAATAAGCTTCATTATTATTTAGTGAATAATAAACTACTCAACCAGAGAATAAGATGTTTTTTTGAAAAGAATGGTCTTTTGGGAAAATTGTTATTTTTTGATTATAAATCATTTTTGTAACAATTATAAATAAAAAAATAGTTGAATAATAGTAAAATGATATTTATGGATCATTAGATGAAAAAATATACTGATTATTATCTAATAAAGGAATTACCCAATGTAAATGAATTAGGTTAGAGAATCCTCTTACCTTAAATCCTTCTAAATTTCATAAATATTACACCTCCTAAATAATCAAAATTGGTTAATTAAAAACTATTTTATAATGTTAATTATGTTCATTTTTCAACTATTTATAAATTATTATTATTGGATTCTAATTTATTACAATCTTTATTAAATGTGAATTTTTTAAATATAATGTTTTCATTAAATTTTACCATTTTTTGATGACCCTATTTTTTATTATAGAAATTTATAAATAAGAATAATTAATTTGGAAAGAATTAAAATTAATTACATTAATATTTTATTAATTTTTTTTGTAACAAAATATATGTGTTTTTGATATGAAATGAATTGAAAATGTCCATTTTGGTGATGAACCGACCATTGAAGGTACATTATAAAAAGGTGGGGAAAGGGATGCTGAGAAATTATAAACAGGTCAATTATGATACCTTTAGTAGTTTCAAATAATTATTATAAAGTTAAAATAATTACAATAAATATTATTAGATTTTTATTTCAAAGGAATCGTGAAAAATTAAAGAGAATATGAAATGAGATAAGAGTGTATATAAACTTACTCTCTCCTTGGTGAAACATATCATGTTAGACACTGAAAATACTTTTATTTTTAGAATTAATTTACTGAATAATGTCACTAGGTATTTTAATGGTGTTGAAATGTATCATTTGGTCAGATATTTTTTTTATTTTAAGGGTTGATTGGTTTCTAAGGTGATGAAGTGGGGTAATTCATACTTGAAGAAATATGTATTTTTAGAGTAAAATATTAAATAAGATATTATAATAATGGTAAAACATGTAATAGTGATGTCTTGACAATATTAAAGAAATTTGAATATAATAAAATGTGTTTAAATTTTTAAAAAATCATTTAATTAAAATTAAAATATTTTATTAAAAATAAATATGGAAAAAAAGAATAATTACTATCTATGTGATCAATTTTTACTATAGGTTAGGGGAAAAAGTTAGGATGGAAAATAAATTTAGTATTATTTCAATGAATAATTTATAAAATTTAATATTTTATTAATAATAAATTCTAGAAATTATTAGGTCATTATTACATCATAAATGATATAATTTTACATACACTATTTATGTGAAAAATTATATCATTACTAATCACCTAGAAATTGAAGTACTTCAGAAAATTTCCACAAAATCCCCCATATAATATTTTGACAGGATTATTTCTAAAAAGTTAATAATTTAATCTATATAAATTTTCATCATACATAATATATTATATGATTTTTTTTTGTTTTTTATGAAAATCAATAAAAATGCAATTTTTAAAAAAGGTGCATATATTTCA
This sequence comes from Viscum album, assembly GCA_963277665.1. Lineage (NCBI taxonomy): Eukaryota > Viridiplantae > Streptophyta > Magnoliopsida > Santalales > Viscaceae > Viscum > Viscum album. The sequence continues at coordinate 97,010,849 of OY728160.1, forward strand.
TGGAGTTTTTAAATCATGATATTTAATTTTTATAATTATAAGATTTCTATTTACATATATTAATCACCATAAATATTATTTATAATACATTTTATTAATTTTAGGACAAATTGCTAGTCTAATGTTTAGGTTTCTATTATCAATGGTCAGTTTACTATTCCAATGGTCACATTACATCTTTTAAATAACACTTCATTCAATTACTAAAAACTAACTAAAATAACTCCCAATGTTATTTATATTCATTTTAAAATATCTAGATTCCTTTAATTGTATTTTGTTTCGTTTTTATAGTTTTTTTCAATGGGGGATGATTCTAGTAGATTGGGGAAACCCGTATATTTCCATTTTGTTTTTTATAAATTTTATTATTTATCAATATATAATAATTGAAATTTTAATGAGTTTTTTCATTAACTAATGTATTTCCACTAATAAATGAATTGTAGTATGTTTTTCCACTCTATGAACTCTTTATGTATAATTATTATATAATATACTATCACATACATATTTTTATGGGAAAATTTTATTAAAATAATTTGGGTCCTTATATAGGATCTAGTGTCAACATAAATAAATTATCTTCTTTTCAATAAGTAGGTTTTGTGGAGTTGAAGAGTACTAATGTTTCTCTAAATTTGGATACTAGTTTGGTTATCTATTTTATTTAATGGTTTAGTTATTTCTTAGATATTATAGGATAGATAACATGTAATAAAATATAATTCCATTAATATTTTTAGAAAATTTATAATGGATTTTTTTGATACCAGTCACTGAGATGACATGTAATTCCAAGGCCCAGAGTGGTCGGAAATTATGTTTTAACTATTTTCGAAAGTCATTAAATTAACGTGAGAGTAGGTTTTTATAATGTTTAAACTGGTTCACAGATAAAAAATATGAGGGCACCATTAAACTCAGAGCATAAGGATTTTCTACGAAAGGGCCTAACATAGGTTGGCGCGGGCTAACAGTGTAAGGTACTTTTTGTCTATAAATAAACTAATTAATTAACAATTATTATATTTTGAAATCCTTATAACTCGTTAATGTTAACACTAATTGGAAATTTGTGAGTGACGTTGATCTCATGAAGGCATGTTTCCCTTAGGCAGAGCATAACCTCAACTGGTTTGGGTTGAGGGTGAATGTTAATTTTTGAAGTTTTTAATAAAAATAAAATAAAATAAAGATAATATTTTATTCGAAATGGTTTTCTACAACGCAGGGATGATCTAACCATTTATTTCCAAATAAAATATGCTGCATCACAATGCTCCAAATGAAACTAACAAAAATGATGTTTAATAAATTAAATAGGGTAATAGTGGAGACATAGTGTCATATAAACAATAAAATGTTTTTACACATTTAATCGGATAGTGGAAGTGGGAGATTATATCTGGTTATAATGAAACACTCAAAATAAATGGCCCATTTTGGTTGACAAACAATGAGTGATGATCACCAACACCGTCATTCACCCTCCAACATTTTCAAGAGATCCTTCATTTAACGTTGAATCGAGTGCTTCTGCAGATGAATCACCATTCACGAAAAATCCACCCTTCAATCGAACACTCTATCTAAGTAGGGGTATAAATTATTTGTTTATTTTCCCCCTTTCTTCCCATATAATCTAAGAACACATATCAACTAAATAACAAGTTGATCTGAAGATGGATTAACCTTCATTGTTGGTAAATATAATATTGGGTTTATATCGGTTTTAAATATTAGTGATTTATAATTTATACGCTGTGATCCCGCTAAAAAGAACTTTTCTGTACCAACATGAACAAAGGTTGATTTTTCCTTTGGGTTTTTGTGTGATCTTCTCCATATCTCTCTCCCAGTTAATTGTGGCATAATGGATGGAGGCACATTGGCTATAGAATCACAATGGGGAAGGGTTGTTTCCAGATTGTCCACAACACCAGCGATTTACTGCAGAATAAGGAAGAGGTAGCACCAAGCCATGGTTGTGGCAGTACAGGGCTGCGGTGGCAATATGTGATGCCAGAATAGTGGCCGTTGACTAGAGGCAGGTAGAATTCACCACCAATCCATGTTGGAGGCCCACATGGTGCAGTGCCACCATCCATAGAGCTACGGTACACAATGTCATGGTCTGCAGAGCCATGGTATGCAAATTGTGGTGGTGATCTGGCCTCGTAGCCAAGATATAGGTAAATGGGGGAAACTAGTTTGTGTGAGTGGAAACGTGTAGAATGGATTTGATGCTTGGTCATAGAATTGGAAGATCGGTTCACACACATTCCCTAATGTACCATGCGTGGACTAAAGATGATGCCCATCGTGCGTCCAAGAATATGGAGGACCGGTCTTCCATGCAGGATGAGTCGGTTGCGCGAACCTGAGAACTGGGTTGCCTAGGAATGAGAAGAGTCAGCCTGCTGATGTGTGATTGGATGACGGGAGAAATCGGGCTATAGGACGGCCTTGTCTGGGAATGAATCTTCCTTCCAGTTTTGGGTTGTGCTAGATGAAACCTCCTCGCTAGGCGACCCGATGGTTGGACCCACGATGAATCGGGTCGGGATCAGCAAGGCCTAGTGGGCCTATGCTAGCAGCAAAGCTGGTCCATACCTAATGGTTTCGGTTTGGGTCAGCCAATTTAGGTCAGGTCATGCAGGGCCCTTGTGATGGTTTGGATGGGTCAGTCGGACTAGCACAAACTAGGGCCAGACACAACAAGCCCCTGTTTACTAAAATTCAAACATATTTCTGATTGAGTATCATGTTGTCAAGATGTTTGCGGCATTGGGACCCTTATAATGAGATGGTCAATTGGGTGTACTCTATGTGAGATGTTGTGGCGGTTGATATGCGACCAATTGCTTGATTATTACATATTCTTGAAGCATTCACACTGAAAGATGAAATCCTACATATGACAGTGACGGTAAGGATATGTCATATGGGTATTAATGATCCTGGTAGCCTCGAGATGAGAGGTTCTTAGTTATCCAGTTGTCCCCTAGATGAGCAGGTTATAGTGATCCATATGGCCTAGAGAAGAGTGGGTCTTGGTGATCCAGTTGGTCAAGATACGAGCATGTCTTATTAATCTGGATGGCCCAGAGACGAGTTGGTCATAGTGATCAAGATGACCGATAGAGAAGTGGGTCTCTATGATCAAGATGTCCTAGTGATGAGTGGATATAAGTTATTTAGTTTTCTTCAGAGATGAGAAAGTTTCAGTGATACAACATGCCCATTTGTTGAGTGGGACCAGATGATGATTCCCTCTGTAGTATTAATTTTTATCTTTACAATTGATTGTTCTACTTCATATACATTTAGTTTTTCCATATATGAGCAGTACATGCTTTTTGATCTTTCACTTTGGTATTTCTATGAGTTCATTCCTTTCTGTTTTGTTGTCCCTACTGAGTATTGTGTTACTCACCCCTGCTTGGACTTTTCCCACACATATCTTGTCCCATGTAGGTGGCCAACACTTTGACAGAGACCTTGGTGGACCGAGACTAGGTAGTTCCCAGTTAGACAGGACGGATGGGACTTTCTTATATTGCTACAGATAGTCATCATACACCAACCATGCAGGTACGGTTTGACCAGATAGACCGTAGTAGTTTTAATATCATTTTTTCTTTTGGGATTTAATTACGTCTACCTTTTAGATTTTGGTTTCTATTTTACTTTCAATAGTTGTCTCAATGATAGTTGGGGTTTACATAATGTTTAACATTTCGCAGTTTTAGCTTTTTGCGTGTGTATAGATTTAAAGGTAAATTCTTTCCCTTGTTGGGATATGCCTATATGTTGCTAGTTGCCAGCCCTAGCCTATGGAAGGCTGGCTTGGAGTAGTAAAGGCAAGGACCTCTGGGTATGGGTAGTGACAAAGTGGTACAAGAAGAGGTTGGTAATAGTAGATAAACTATGTGTAACACCCTGATATATTATGATACGTATATATATTTTTTATGTCTTATGTGATACGCAACATCAAAGGAATCATTCATTACACACAATAATAGATTGGCTTGCTTTACACGCAATCACGACCTTCCACGATAGAGTGTGTTGTACGCAATACTGAGTTTCACTAAACAACGATATGTTATTAAAATATTATATAAACTAGCCATTATGAATAGTAATACTCAATTTTTGAAATTTTATATATTCTATCTTCCAAAATGGACTTCATTTTTGGATTCGGAATATCTAAAATATCCTAGGTTGAGTTTTTGGAATTTTTTTAAAAACTTTCAGTTTTTGATGAATAGTGAAAACACTGGGTTACTATTTTAAAATCGAATTTTTATTTAAATAATTATTTATTTTATTAAAATTTATTTTAGGTCAAAATTTATACTTAATACCTATATAAGTTAAATTTAATTCATTGGAGTCATTTTATAATAATTTTAGATATATAAAAATGTTATTGAACTTTTCACCGTCTTTTACCCACCTCCTAGGAGAATTTTGCAAATTTACATAAAACATAATTTTACTGCTTCTGTGAGTGAAATTTAGAAGATTCCAAGAGACATGGTTAATATCAAGGAGTAAAATGTGGTTCAATAAGATAAAAATAATTTTTTTGTGAATAGTAACTTTTTTCTTTTTTTTACCACAGTTAAAAGTAACTAGGGTAATTAAGGGTAAAAATGATATTATTATTACCCTAACACATGTCCTATGTCTATTGGATAGGTATAATTCGACCAAAAACAACCTTAGGAATAATATATGACCATTTAGGTCCACTTTTAATAGATATGGACATTTAATATTATTTTTTTTAAGAAGAGTTAAAATAGTTAAAATCAATTTTTAATAAAGAAACGATTTTTAATACAGGGTTATGAATAAGAAAAATTCGACTATTAATATTAATTAGAAAGCTGAAAAGATTTCCTACATAATGTTATTTTATTTGTAATTTTTAGACATTAAATAAGTTAATTTATTTTTGACACAATGATGATGCAGTAATTACCTTATTAATGAAATATTAACATAATTGATGTTATAAATACCAAAATAAATGTAATTTTAGACTTTTTAAGAATTATACTAATTTTATAGGTTAATATGACATATTATTATTGATTTAATTAACGTTTTTCGTACTAATAATGCTGTTATGATTTTCACAAAAATCAATTACCAAATAGTGTCAAAATTGACATAAAAAAGTTTTTAAAACAAATATTATATTATTAATTGTTATTTTATTCCTAAAAATATAAGGATCGGCCAAATGTCTTATATAAGGTTATATATATTAATAATTAACCACTTGGAGTTCTTTTGGTTTTTATAGTATGTTTATTAACCATATAGTGTAATAAAACAAGAAGACACGGTAAAAGTTATATTATTTAACTTATAGTTAAATCTAAATGATAAGGTTAAAATAGTAACCTATACTTGTATAAAATCTATTTGTTGCGATTATTTCGACCCATCCCCACCTGATCTTCTAAATAAATAAATTTGGAGCTATTAAAAACCGAATATGAATTTATAATAAAATAATATTTTAAGTTTTTCCTAAGGTGCCCCTCTCCTCCCTTATAAAAGGGAACCTCCTACCTCTCCTCATCACACCACATTGAGCCTTAAAGCTCAGAAAAACCCTGAATATTTCTCTTCTACACTTCCCTAGAAATATTCTAGAGGTCCTGGTCGTCTTCAAAGTCCAATTTTATTTCCCTAAGAGGAGGTTTCAAAGATGCATGTCGAAGAAGAGGTAATATCCATTACTGATTCTTTAAAATTTATTTCTTCTTATACTTCATCTTATTTAGTTATTTCATTATGAAGTAATAACATAAATATCACTCATATACTGATATGTTATTATAAATATTAAACTACACTATTTTACCTTCTATTCATCCTACGGAAAATAAAATCACTGCGCGTGCGTACGTACGAAATATCATCTCCACGCCGTGGTGTAATCTGTTTTCCACCACCACCAAACGTGGATGGGTATAATGGTGTAAAGAATAAATATATATGATTATTTTAAATTTATATTTATTCTAAAATAGTATACATATTCTTCAATACAATTCCACGATCATGGGAAAGATATCATCGCTCGTGCGTACATACGGCCTACCGTCTCCACGATGTGATGTGACTCCTTCTACATGATATTCAATTCTTAATGATTATATAAATGAATTGAATGAATAAATATGATATATATTACACTAATACCATTATGGAAATGATTTATCTATAACCTAAAAAGAAGAAGAATAATTTATTCTACAAAACACGCATAAGACCAAAAAGCAATAAACACCCGAATAACAAGTAGCAATGAAATATTTCTAATAAGAAGCTAAGAATATGACCCTATATGAAATAGTAACAATGATTATGATTCTGTAATAAGTCAATTATATTATTTAAATCATTATACAGGAGGTTCGGAAACGTAAGGAAAAAATCGGACCTAAGGTATGAGAAAATCTCAGAATCTCATTTTTTATCCAAGATTGTTTATACTTTTGAATTTACTCGGGAATATTTATCATCCACATCCCTGATTACTCAATATTTAATATTATTTCTATCCTCCTAAAATTTTTTAAATCCAATTTTACCCTTCGGTATGTTTTTAGTAAAATATATGAAAGGAACCTTTTGTCGTTTTTCATACGTGGTACTTTTTTACTTTTCCGGCCAAAGTATGAGAAGAATGTTTTTTAATTTATATGGTATGAAAGGATTTTAGAACATTATTTCCATGAAGATTACTTTACAATTTTTCATGTTTATTTTTAATCAAATTCTTTTAGTTTAAAAATATTTGAAATTTTGAGAAACGAAAATGTTTTTGAAGTAGAAAGGATATTTTCCTCAAGAATGGAGTTCAAGAATTTTATCAAAATTATTTTCCAGCTAAGATAATATAGGATTCTATTTCTATCCCTATTTTTACATTGTTTTGGATATGGTTTGATAGAATTATCTTTATGAAGTCCTTTTATCTTATATGGATTATGTTATAATGGAACGATGTTTATGAATCCCATTTTTATTACATGTGTTATGCTATGATGTATGATTTATGATTTTGTGGAACATATAAGAATGGTTTCATTATGAGATGGGTGTGACCTATATCTCCCACCAATGAATTGGGTAAAAATTTATATCTCATGAGGTAGACATGGCTGGAATAGAAGGTTAATCTGGTTCAGTGAAATAGGTCTGAAATGAGGAGTGGACTCGTTTTAGAAATGGACTTTTTCCGCTAAGATAGTCTTAGAAATGAGTCCTGACTACTAAAAAATGATTCTCTATGATTATGTGTGTATGCCATAAAGTTTCATGTTTTATGTTACGATTATTTGGATTACATTTCACTATTATGATTTATCCCATGTCATGATATTATGATATCTTTTGCAGGATTAGATTTTCAAAATGTTATGTTCTTAAGAATTTGATATGATTGATATTTCTTTTTTTACCCTTACTGAGAATTTGATCTCACCTTTTTGTATGTTTTCTTTTCCCCAGGTCTGGAAGAAGGGTATTAAGTGCAATATTCCAAAAGGTACTCTTGATATGATGAAATAAATGAGAGACAATGTAGATGATTTATGAACTATTTGTTTATGTTTCCCAGTTTCTAAAGACACTATACCTATACGGTCCTTTCACGGTTTTGTTATATGTTGTAATAAGTATGCTTCAATTCTGAAGTAATAACAATGTACGTAAAGTATGTGACGTCCTACTATGAGTCTATAAATTTGTATTGGGAAATAGTGTTATGGGTTTCGTGTTAGGATGTTTGGCCATGGAGTCTATTGTTGGTGTGGCAGCTGATGTATCAATACAAGGGGACTATGCATTGTTTTTTCTGAACTGGTACATGATAACACTGGATGCATGCGTCTCTGAGTGTTTCGAAAGATATTTTTTAGTCAAAGTGATCTCACCAGGTAATATATATTGATCGTGGTTCATATTTATCTCTTTCAGGATGGACCCAAATAGACAATCAGCTAGGATTTTGGTGAATTGACATGTGGATGGTCTACATATCAATGAGGCTTTGATGTAGGGGCTGTTGCGTGAGATGGAACCTTGGGGAGGTGTCACGACCCTACAACATCCCATTGGCCAGTAGTTACGACTGGCGCTACTGATAGAGGATGAACGTAGGTTCAATACTTTATATGAGTTCCAGCAACAACAACTTATTATGTTTAGGTGAGATAAAAATCCACAGGTCGTTGAGGATGTTCTAGAGGTGGGGATGTTTGTGTTCCACAGAGGGAGGATTCCACTTGACCTGATGGCGGTTATACTAGAAATATTTTTCCAAGGCTTGATGGGAAGTTGGTGGAGTTTGACCACATAGACTCACAAGTGGGAGACACCCACCTAGGTTGACGTTGAGCAAGTTTTCATGAAGGATCTCTTCCAAATATATTTGACCTCTATTGGTATATTTGAGATTATTCTCTTACAATAGGGTAGCATAACAGTGATTTAGTACTCTATGAGTATCATATACCACTCACTATACTCCATGTATATGTCAAGGGACCCTTTCGTCAAGGCTTGGACATTTGAGTAGGGACTGTGATGGGAGATCAGGGCATCAATGATTTCTCTCTGTATCCCTACATAGGGTGGGGTGAAAAGCATATCTATATGGGTGGAGAGCTTCTTCCCTATTCATGCACTAACGGTGTGAGAAACCACTGAATGACAGGTGGTCGAGTCATCTACAGTGGGTAATAGATAGTTGACGTAGAGTTCCATGGAGGAAAATCCATTGGGAGGACAACCCTCGGACTCAAGGTTAGTGGTATGATGCCATTAGAGAAATGGTATTTAGTAGAGGAGAAGGGCGATGATACTCATGTGGAGGTATTGAACACATTGATTGTGACTTCCCTACCAACCACACAAATTATCAGCAAATGGTTGATGGTCTGCCAAGGCGGTGACAGAGGTTCGATCATGGTGGTCCGTTGGGTGGTAGAAATGGTAGGGGAGAAAGTGCAGTGACATTCAGTGGACAGTGTGGTGAGGTACTTCCCCCACAAAATGAAGGTGGTCTACCAAATAGGTGAGTCCAGCTTCAGTCGATTGAAACCTATGACCACGATGCTCCAGAGGTAATTAATGATATGATCTAAGTCTTGTCTACCTTCAATAATATTTATATAGATATAGGATTTAGAATCAATTTCCTTATAATGGATCTTATTTGGATCATGAAGATTCTGATGGAGCTGTTGGATCGATCCTTACTATTAGAAACTTTTATGGGAGTGTATTTGGGGATTACACACTAGTTTGGCAGTGTGAGCTAACTCTAGGAGGTGATATCTTCGGCTGGGATATTCTAGTAGTAGCGTTGAGGAATTATGACGCCATCTTGGGTACGAACATGTTATCAAAATTTAACGTTAAGATTGGATGTTCTAGTTGCATAGTGTGTAGTGTCTGCAGATATGGGAACAATTCTTCCTTTATTTGAGATAAGGAATGTGGAACAACACATGATGAACTCACACATAAGAGGCTGAAGCCAATTTCCCATCAGTTGGATAACAGGACCCTCGGTGTAGTGGATGAGAAAAGTCCATAGTTTCCTTCAGTGGTGGATGAGTACAAAGATGTATTTTTAAAGGATGTTCCAAGACTACCTCATCATTGAGTGGTATAAATTTTCATTGACCTGTAACATAGGATGAAATTTATATCTAAAACTATATATCATGTCTCTCCTACAGATCTCCATGTTCTGAGGGTGCAGTAGGATGTTTTTTAGAGGAAGGGGTTAATAAGGCATTTCATTTTTTAGAGGTAGCCCCTGTGTTGTTCTCCAATAATGGAGACAGAAGATTGAGTTAATGTGGGGACTTTTAGTTCCTAAACCAGGTGGCCGTGAAGAAAAATAATCCTCTTATGAGGAATGATGACCTGTTTTATCTAATGATGGGTGAAAAATGGTTCTCAAATATAGACATCAGATCAAGATATCATCGTCTTTGAGTGCGAGATGATGACATCTCGAAGACAACCTTCAGATGTCTCTACGAACAATATGATTTTGTAGTGATGTCTATTGGCATGTGGAATTCCCAAGCTTTGTTCATGGGACTCAAGAAAAGGATCTTACGGTTGTACCATGAAATGTTATTAGTGGTCTTCTTTGATGAAATATTCCTGTATTCATCTTCAGATGAGGATCATGTGATACACACGAGAATGGTTCTAGACACACTCTGAGAGAACCAACTTTATGGGAATCTCTCAAAGTTTGAGTTCAAGTTATAAAAAATACTACTTCCTTGTCCATGTCGTCTCATAGGTTGTAGTTTTAGTGTATCCAACAAAGATCGAGGTAGTTCTTGCTTGTGATACACCAATTATCATTGCATTGTTGTGAATATTACTAATGTTGGATGGGTATTATCGGAGGATTTTACCCGAATTTTAAAGGGTGGAAGCACCCATGATAGAATTAATGATGAAGGGAAACCCTTCATGTGGATAGAAGGTTACCTGAAGAGCTTTCACCAGCTAAGGAAGAGCATGATGAGTGCTCTTATCTTGAGGTTTACCTAAGAGAGAAAAAACTACTTGGTGTATTGTGAGACATCAGGTTTCATGACCCATCCCCTAGGGCCCCTGTCGTGACAACCCCAAACCTGCCTTCCATAGGCCAGGGGGTGGTGACTAGCACCAAAGGCGTAATTCCCTAAAAATAGGAAGTCATTACCCTCATAACCTATAAACACACACACACAAGCAAGAACAAAGCTATACGAAACAGTAAGTAAACTATATTACAAAAGAGTGCTAAAAGTAAAAGGGGCTAGAATAAAAGGCCAACTAGAAATTACAAGAATATAAAATTACAAGTATAATTGATGAAAATAAAAACAGCCACTGGGTCGTCCTCTCAAGTTCCTACCTAATGGGTAGGTACGGGTCACCTCATCGGCACTCCAAGTCCATCCTTCTCCCCCATGTACCGACTTGTCATATAATCCACCTCCAGGTACTCTTTGGTCCTGATACTCTCAGCCTTGATCAACGTTGTCTGTCATCTACTTCCAATACAACAAGGTGAGGGCATAGCCCATGTAGGGGTGAGTATAAAGATACTCAGTAGGGACCCCAAGACCCTCTAGGTCTTACAAAATCCAACATGTATAAACCAAAAAGAATAAAGTCAACAGATAACATTACATAGGTATAAGCCCATACATATACCTAAGTTATCAAGTGATCCATCTCAATAATGAGGAAAACATATAAAAACAAAATCATCTCAACCAAGATTTTATTCTAGGGGAAATATCATGTAACATAACCAGTCAAATTGTTGAAACCATGGCTATTGAAGAAATCCTCCTCGATTGAGTATTGTGGGCCTATCGCGACACCAAGCACACTTCCCACTCTCCATGGACTACTGAGGTACTCCTCCTATTGAGTACCGTGGATCTGCCATGTCACCAAGCACGCTCCCCATCGTGGGTTTTCCACATCACCATGTGTGATCCCTCTCGTAGCCTATTGAGGAACTCCACCTGTCGAGTACCGTGGGTCTGCCGTGACACCAAGGCTCTACCAACTATGGGTATGTCGTGAGGTGTGCGGGCTGTTTCGGGAGGCCGAAAGGTGGCATGTGCTGAGGCAGCTTGGCCGATGGATGGCGCGGCCAGGGTGGTGTGGCTGGTGGGTGGCACAGCCGTGGTGGCGTGGCCGGCAGGCAGTGCGACTGGGGAGGCGTAGCCGGTGGTAGGTATGTACAATGGGTGGCTTGGCCAACGTGTGCGGTTTTGGTTCATCCGGGAGGCCGGAGCATCGTCGGGGCGGCGCGGGTCACGGTGTCCTCAAGTAGTAGTTTCGTTTCCTTTATCTCATTCCTTCATCCGAAATAATACCACAAAGAAGAACAACAGAGTGTGGTCATGGCATTGTTAGTTTGGACAAAACACTTCACGTTTAGCGTGGTAGCTTACAGTTAACAAGAATGAATAAAAGGACATCAACCATGATCTTATGTAATTTAATCATTCCCAATCCCTCACAAGATAATAAGGGATTTGATGGAAAGTAATAAACAAAAATCATTAAACCCCTACCTCGGCTTGATAAGTCGAAAAGTCGCAGGGAAGAAGATGATGTAGTCATCATTCATCGCGCCTGCCACACACCTCCAATCTTGAGCTCGTGCGTCGGTTCGTCGTAGATGAGGATGTCCCACATCATAATAAGTCCCAAGGAAGAAAGTCAAAGTAGGAAGGCATTTTTTGTTGGGGGTCATGTTCTTCATTGGAGAATGTGTTTTTCATTGGAGAGCATAATCCTCCAAGAGTTGGGCATCCCACCATATTACCAGTGCTTAGTCACTAGGTGAAGCCATCCAAAATCTTTCTCCCATGCTCTATATATATAGGAAAGGTGGATAGGTAGGTAACGATAATGGAATTTATGTCAGTTCATTTATTTGGAACCATCCTAATTTCCAACGATGTTGTTACTTAATTTAAAAAGGGGGAAATCCAATTAACTAATATGGCACAATTAATGTTATGTGTGTTGGAACAATTAATGTGGAGGAAGTAAAGAAGCTCCTCCACATTAACAAGGGGGTTGAGAGTTTAACTCAATTAAAGGGGGGTTTAGTCTCAGGTGGTCCCCAACCCCATAACCTCTCATGGGAGGTTATTGTTTGAGTGGTCCCAAGGACCATAAATCCTCATGAGAGTTTAAGGACTTGTGGTCCCCACACCTCAACATCAACACGGAGGATTAGTTCCTGTGGACCCCACCTCCCAACACCCACATGGGTGTTGAAAATAAAAATAAAAATGTCATGCGCTTTTATTTTTATTTTATTCTTACACAAAAAACCCAAAAACTAACCTTCACCTTCGAGAAACTACCATTGAGGTGAAAGTATTCATAATTGAAAACAGGTACTGCGAGTTCAACGACACCCTCAGATTTCAATTACTAGCACCGTTTCAGATGATAGAAAAACTAGCTCGCACATTTACTGAACGTACCCGAAACAAATTTTGGAAATTTATTCAGGGCACTCCAGGCCTCAGAATCACACGCCATCAATTTTCGTGGAATCATTAAATTCCAATTTATTTTAAAAAAAATCAATTGAAATTATGTGTCTTTTCATTCTCCCCACATCAGGGCTCTATGTCCCCTTAAGCCACAACACAAACTATGTAAACAGGTGGGTGTATTGAGCATGTATCTGAGCCTCCCACTCTCATGTGCTCTCCTGAATATTATCATGATGCCAAAGAACGTGAACAATGGTATCAACCATCCACGAAGGACCCTCTTCTATTAATCATCATTCTCTACTATAACATCCGTAAAAGTTTCCACATCGTCGACGTCGAGTTCACTATGGTCGATGATGTGAGAAGGGACATGCACGTATCTTCTCAACTGGGATACATAGAAGACGTCATGCACCTGGTGCAACTGAGGTGGAAGAGCTAAGTAGTATGCCACCGCACCAACTCAACTTAGTAACTGAAAGGGATCGATGAATCTCAGATATTACATTCCACCTCGTCTAAATCTCTGTAAACCTCATCGAGGTGAGACCCATATAAAGTCATGGTCTCCATCCTCGAACTCCACATTTCTCTGTCTTTTGTCGGCATAGGACTTCTTCCTGCTCTGTTTAGTCTTAAACTTCTCCTGGATGATCTTCACCTTATTCGTGGTAGCTTGTACCATCTTTGGTCCCACTAGTGGTGACTCCCCTTAGTCATTTCAACACAAGGGTGATCTTCTAGGTCGCACTTATAACGCCTCGAAAGATTCAATCCCGATGGTGGAGTGATGGATGTTGTTGTATGAAAATCCCCCCATGGTATGTTATCCTCCCATATGCGACTGAATTTGAGGACACAAGTGCGACCATGTACTCGAGGGTCTGAATGGTCTACTCAGTCTTGCCATCCGTTTGAGGATAGAAGGCAGTGCTCAAATGAAGATGCATCCTAAAATCCCCCTGAAACCCATTCCATTGCTGGGAAGTAAAATACATATCACTATCGGAGACAATCATCGTGGGTACTTCATGTAGCCATAGAATCAACTGCACATAGAGTCGTCCCAATCTGTCTACTAAACCCTGCTCTCTGATTGGTAGGATTTGGGCTGACTTGGTGAGTCGGTTGATGATCACCCAAATCGAGTCATTTCCCCTTGATGTATGTGGAAGACCCATCATGATGTCAATGGATATCCCATCCCACTTACACTATGGGACATCTAAAAAATAATCCATGACTGGTGGTAAATGATTCTCCCCCTTCACGTGTTGACAAGTGAGGCATCGTGAGATATACTCTGCTACTGCTTTCATCATTCCTGGCCACGAGTGATTTCGTCGGAGGTCCTGGTACATCTTTTCCACTCCGTGATGTACCTATAGAGGGGATGTGTGAAACTCACTCAACACATCCTCTTGATGTGACACTATTACTATGGTACGTCCTCTGAAGAGGTCGACGTGCTCCCCACCTTCAAAAAATCAATTAGTTGCATGTCTTGTGGATATCTAAACATGTCATGTCTTGAAGTCAGCGTCCCCACACAGTGCCTCCCTGACTCGAAGAAGAAGTGGGGGAGTGACTGTAAGAGACTGTAAAAAGCTCCTCTGTCCCTATTCACAAAGGATATCTGTAAAGCAGCCAGCTGCACTGTCGCCTATCATAGTAGTTGTATACCTGATCTCCTGATTAGTGAATCTACAACAATGTTCCCCTTAACAGAATAATAGAAAATCTTGATGTCATAGTTCAGAATAAACTGAATATAGCATCACTATCTTAGTTTTATGTCCTTCTAGGAGAAGATATACCAATGACTCTTGTGATCAGAGTACATGGTAAAATGCGCTATCATCAGATAGTGTCACCACGTCTTTAAGACGAAGACAAATGGTGATAACTCTAGATCATGGGTTTCGTATTTCTTCTCATGTTGTCTCAACTATTGAGAACCATATGCGATCATTTCTTGCTCCTACATTAGTACACATCCGAGTCTGGTCCCTAATGTGTCGTAGTAAACTACATAACCTATGCATTCCTTCGGAATCCATAAGATGGGGCACTAGTCAGCCTCTACCTCAGCTCCCAAAAGCCCTGCTGACATCTCTCCAACTACAAAAGGGTTTTTCAATCTTTTTCAAAGCTAATACTAGTGCTACAACATAGTAGAAATCTAGCACAAATCTCCAGTAGTAACCAGCCAATCCCAGGAAATTTCGTACCTCCGTCACACTCATGGGTGGCTCCCAATCAAGTACCACCTCAATCTCTGCTGGATCCACTGCAACTCTAGGATCTGAGATAACATTTCCTAGAAATTTATTCTCTTGGATATAGAACTATAACATCAAGAGATTACCATAAATTTGGGGCTCTCGATGTGTGTCCAGTACTACTCGCAAATGGTAGCCATGCTGCTCCTCAGGAGTGGAGTAGATCAGAATGTTGTCAATGAAGACCACAACAATGAGATCAAGGTACGGCTGAAAGAACCTGTTCATGAGTCCCATGAATACTATTTGATCATTGGTTATGCCTAATGGAATAACCAAGAACACATAAGGGTCGTACTGAAATCTGAAAGTCATCTTCTGCACATCTTCTTCTAGAACTCTGAGCTTGTGACTGCCTGGTCTAAGGTCTATCTTCAAGAACCATCGTGCTCTTTTCAACTGATCAAAGAGGTCGTCAATCCTTAGGAGTGGTTTATTGTTCTTCACGGTCACCTAGTTTAGGCACCGATATTCAACACAAAGCCTCAAGATCACATCCTTTTTCTTGGAGAATAGAATCGGGGTTTCCTAAGGTGAAACACTGGGCTGAATGAATACCTTCCCCAGAAAGTTCTCTAGCAATACTGGAAGCTCATGAAGCTCCGCACAAGCCATCTGATATGCTGGTGTATATATCGGTGTCATCCCGGTGTACAAGTCAATGTAAAAGTCTATCTCTCTGCGAGGAGGTATACCTGGAACATCATCAGTGAAAACATCAGCATACTGGTCCACCCCTACAGGATAGATCAGACATTCCACATCAACAGTTATGAGGGTAAGGCTAGCCAAATGATGATTGATCAGTTGCACTCTCCCCTTGGTAAGTCCAACCTGCGCTGCAAAGACTCCCTTCTCAGCAGTGAAGGTAAACCTAGTCCCATCCGTGTGGACACGCCGCACTTTGTTCCTAACACAGTCAATCTGAGCATGGACTGTATATAACCAGTCCATACCGAAGATGCCATATTATGGCCTCGACACCACTACTAAGAGATCCCAGCTATAGATCTTGCCTCCTAGAGTATACTCACACTGCTGGAACCAGTGGGTAATCATAAAATATGCTCTCGTAGAAGTCTCTGGCAGTAAGGATCGAGCCAACGACTCTATCGGAATATCTGAGCATCGAATGAGGGAAGTGGAAATAAATGAATGATGAACACCTGCGTCTATAAGTACTACAACTATGGTGGAGTAGACACATATAGTACCTCATATCATCTCCGGAACACTGTTATCGTATTCCTCAACTTCCTCGAGCTGATCTCTCTCGTGTCCACCAGTTCCCTGTAGTCGGGGTGGTCCTTCGGGTGGTGGTGGTGGTAAAACCTCAAATTGTCGCCCACCTCTAGCTGCACGACCAGATCCACTACCATGTCCACCTACTCCCTATAGACCTCCTCAGTCAAATTATTTTCTTTGCCTGGGCGGTCCTTTGACCATCTACTGATCATCCAAATGGTTGTTCGGACAGTCACAAGCCATGTGACCCTACCCGCCACATGTGAAACAATGCCTACTCCTGGCATGTCTGTCTCTGCTATGGGTGCCCTACATAACCGAATCTAAATCATTCGTTTGTCCACCTATAGGTCTGATTAACTTGGACCTCTATGTAACATGTCTACTTCCAACTATAGAAGATTCCTCCATGTGTCTACTGGTGGTGGGTCTTGCTACTGTAGACTGCTCAGCAAAGAAACTCTACACTAGGAGGGCTTCCTATAACACCCCCGCCTGATTCGGGATGCTGAGTGAGATCACCGAGGCCCTGATCTCCTGCTTGAGTCCGTGATCGAAGGTCTGGTCCCTGATTAATGGGTCCCGCAACATATCAGTGGAGTGGTGTAAGAGGTTTGTAAACCTCATTGTGTGCTGAGCTACAATCATGCTACCCTGCGGCAAATAAAGTATCTCTTAAATGTGCATTGCGATAAGAGTAGCTGGAACAAACTCTGCCCGAAAAAGGCTCTCAAATTCTACCCAGAGAAGCGTCACCTCGTCATGAACCTAGAGCATATCACTCCACCATCTTCCTACTGATACTTATAGAAGGCTGGCAGCAAGAATCACCATGAGATCGATATGTGTCCCTACCAGTCAAAAAACTCTCACCACTGCCTCTATCCAATCCTTATCCACCTGCGGGTCCATCTCTCACATGAACCTAGGTGGCCTCTGGCACTGGAACTCATGTAAGGCGCTCAAGCGGTGTGCACCATCTGCTGCTGGGCCTAGTGGAATCGTTGGACCAACGGGAAGTGGTACCACTGCTGCCTCTACTGGAAAAGGGCCCTACACTGAGGCCTCATTTCTTGGTGGGCTATCAGTACTTACCACTCTCAGAACTCCAGTCGGCTCTCTATGTGGAGGAATCATAAAAAAAATAGGTTTAATACGGATCAAAGTTATACCAGATGAGATGACATGGTGTACTGACATAAATAAACTTTTGAAAACACCCATGCAATTAGTGTTTTCATGCATCGAGTCAGATATTCGAAGTCATGGTCCTTGTGTATGGATATGTCGACCCCCGCAAAAACACTGGAATCACTGAATGGAAAACCACAATCATTAGCCTTAACACTATTGCAACATATAAAAGACCAGAGTCCTAAGTTCTGTTGTAGAACTGACTCCTCTGATACCAATTTTTCATGAATCGTCCCCTGGGTCCTGTACTGTGACTACCCCAAGCCCGCCTTCCATAGGCCATGGGCTGGCGACTAGCACCAATGGTGTAATTCCCTAAAACTGGGAAGGCATTGCCTTTATAACCTATAAACACACACAATAAATCCCACATATGGCCGAAACACCAAGAAAACTATATAACAAAAGACCGTTGAATGTAAAAGGGACCAGAATACAAGCCCAATTTGAATATACAAGAAACTAAAAGTACAAGTACAACTGAAGAAAAGAAAAACAGCCGCGAGGTCGTCCTCCGAAGTTCATACCTAAAGGGTATGTACAGATCACCTTCTTAGTACTCCACTTCTGTCTGTCTCCCTCGTGTATTGACTCATCGTATGATCCACCTCCGGGTACCATCCGGTCTTGATACTCTCAGCCTCGATCAGCGTTGTCCGTGATCTGCATCAAACATAACAATGTGCGGGCATAACCCAAGCAAGGGTAAGTATAACGATAATCAGAAGGGACCCCGAGACCCTCTCATTCTAAAAAAATCCAACATGGCTAAACCAAAAAGTATGAAATCAATAGATAACTTTACATAACTATATGCTCATACATATACATAAGTTATCAAGTGATCCATCTCGCACATGAGGAAAACAAAGAAAAACTAACACAGCTCAACCACGATATTATTCTAGGGGTAGTATCATGTAACATCCATAGTCACATTGTCGAAACCTCGACTGCTGGAGAACTCTTCCTCTATCGAGTATTGTGGGCCTGCCGTGACACCAAGCACGCTTCCCAATACACTTGGACTACTGAGGTACTCCTCATATCAAGTACCGTGGATCTTCCGCGTCACCAAGCACGCTGCCCACCGTTGTTCCGCCACGTCACCAAGCTTGCTCCCCCTCATAGCCTTCTAAGGTACTCCTCCTGTTGAGTACTGTGGGTCTGTCACGACACCAAGTCACTCCCCACAGTGGGTCTTCCACGACGCCAAGGTGCTCCCCACTGGGCTAGTAGAGTCACTCTATGTCAAAACGGTCAGTAGTCACCAAGTCTCAGCCTGCTACTAGGTCTCCACACTACGCTCGCTCATCTCTGGGAGGATCTGCTCCATAAGCTACTAGTCAATACTCAACTATCAGGAAATCCCATAAATAAGTATCTCAAATGTCTGCCACGTCATAGGGGTTTCAATGTAATAGACGAAACGTCAATCAGATGCCCAATCTCTTAGTTATTAGTCGTTTAGTCCCGGGGGCCCGGTTGGATTTGTGCTCGATCCAACCTGACCTTTTCCCATATCAATCCAAAACTTCAGTGGAGTATACTCAAAGGGACTGTCTCGCTTCAATATTTCATGTAACAAAAATGGTTCATAAAATAGATGTCTGGTGCCAAATATATGGCCAATGAAATTAGAGAGTCGTACCGGGCCTGGGTCTGGTCCGACACAATCGGTCCGACCTGGCCCGACCTGGCATGGGTCAATCCAGCCCGACCAGTAGGGTCCGGCCTGACCCGTATTGTGGCCTGGTTTTCTTGAGAGGTCCAGTAGGCCACGAGGGGCTGTGGATCCTGAAGGCACCGTGGGGTGGCCCGGTCGCGGTGTGTCATGTGGTCCGGCAAACCGTGAGGGGCGCAGTCGGGGTTTCGCAAGTGGCGCATGCCATTTTGGGAGGCTGGCGGGGGACATGAGCTAGGGTGTCATGGCCGGAGAACCACATGGTCGGGGGGGCACAACCGGCGGGTGGTGAGGCCAGGGTGCCATGGCCAGTAGGTGGCTCAGCCGGCGGGGTAGTGCCTGTTCAGCTAGGAGGCCAGAGCACCGCGGTGGTGGCGCAAGTCTCCTTGGCCGAGGTTTGTGGCGCTGTTTCCTTTTTTTCATCCATCACCTTTCTTCATTCTTAAGAATACCATAAAGAAGAATGAAAGAGGGGTTGGGGCATTTCTAGTTTGTCCCACACCCTCCTCTTTTAGAGTGGTAGTATATGTTTCACAAGAACAAATCAAAGAATTCCAACAATGATTATCTGTAATTTAATCATTCCCAATCCCGCACAATAGAATAAGGGAGTACCAAGAATGTGATAAAAAAATTGCATTAAACCCCTACCTATGTTCGATACGTTGAAGAAGTTGAGGGGAAGAGGATGAAGTTGTCATCATTCGTCGCGTCCGCCACACATCACCAATCTTGTTCTCATGCGTTGGTTCATCATAGATGAGGACGTCCCACGTTGGAAGAAGTCCCAATGAATAATGTAGAAGGAGTTTGGAGTTCTTCATTGGGGAGCACGTTCTTTGTTGGAGAAGGCGTTCTTTATTGGAGAGTGTAATCCTCTAAGTGTTGTATGTCATGTCACTTTAACAGCACTTCGTCGCTTGATGAAGCCATCCCAAATCCTCCTCCCAAGCTCTATATAAACAGGCGTGGTGGGTAGATAGGTAAATATCATGGAATTTATGACGGTTCATTTATTATGAACATTATTAAATTCCAACCACTCTATTACTTAATTTAAAAAGGGGGCAAGCCAATTAACTAAGTTGGAAAAATTAAATTTATGTGTATTGGAACAATTAATGTGGAGGAAGTCAAGAGGCTCTTTCACATTAATGAGGGGGGTTGAGAGTTTCTCACAATTAAAGGGGGGTTTAGTCCCAGGTGGTCCCCACCATCATATCACCCCATGGGACGTTATGGTTCGAGTGGTCCCCACCACCATAACCTCTCATGAGAGGTTAAGGTCTGGTGGTCCCCACACCTCAACCTCTACATGGAGGTTTAGTTCCAGTGTACCACACCTCCAAACACCCACATGGGTGTTGCAAATAAAAATAAAAATTTCATACACTTTTATTTTTATTTTATTCTTACATGAAAAACCAAAAAAACTAACTATCACCCTCAACCAACTGCCATTGTGGTGAAAGTCTTATTACATGTAAATTGGAACTTTAAGTTCAATTATGCCCTCAGTTTTCAATTCTGATCACTGGTTCAAATGTTAGAAAACATCGCTTGCACATTTACAGAACATACTAGAAAAAATGTTTAGAAATTCATTCCAAGCACTCTTTTCCTCAGAATCACGCGCTATCAATTTTTTCGGACTCATAAAATTCCCATTTAATTTTTAAAAACAAATTTAAATGGAAATTCCATGTCATTACATCAGGAACTAGACTTGGTTGTTTTCTAATGAAGGGGAAAGCAGTGGTTGCTTATGGATCACAAAAGTTTAGACCTCATGAGAAGAAATATTCAACTCATTAAACTATGTTTGAAGAGCTAGTCATCACACTGAGGATTTATAGATAGTACCTTAGGGGAGAAAAATTCATCATCTACTTTTACCACAAGAATATCAATTATATCGTTTCTCAAATGGATATGAATCTAAGATAGGGACATTGTCCAGTGATTCATTAGATCTATGAGTTCGGTATAATCTATACTCATAGTAAGGGGAACGTGGTGGAAGACACTCTCAATAAGATATCACGTTCAGGACTACTAAATGAGGCCTTAGAGTAGTTTTCCTTACTTCAAATATCCCTTGTAGATATATATGAGGTATATTATCTTCATTTAATATTAGTTCACCCTCCACTCTTATAGTGATTCATGGAGGCATAACATGGAGATGCTAGCTGTGAGGCTACACATGCCCAGATGTTCACAGGGCATGACCTTATTGGGTATTACAATGGTGGTTAGAACATCATAATTTTCATATGATGCATTGTATTACTAGAGACATTGAGGGAGGAGGTGTTTAGGTAGGTCAATAAATCCCCTTTGGAAGTACATCAAGGTGTGGTGAAGATGTTCCAGGACCTCTGAAGTTAGAACAGGTGGTCGGGGATGGAGAAGACAGTAACATATTTTGTCTTGAGATGCCTCACTTTTCAACAAGTTAAGGTTTATCACGAGGTTACATCATGTTTGAAAAAACCATTGATGGTACCATATTGGGTGTGGGATGGAATATCTAGGGACTTTGAGACAGGATTACCTTGTAAATCAAGGGATCACGATATAATTTGGGTAATCATAGACCAACTCACCATGTCAAACCACATCCTGCACATTCAAGAGAAGGGTTCAACAGAGATTTTGGGACACATCTAAGTTCAAGAGATTGTTTGAGAACTTGGAGTAACATCATTTATAGTCTTAGATAATGATGATTTCATTACATCCTTGTGGTGGAAGTGATTTTTGGAGGCTTTTGAGACTCAGCTGTGCTTGAGAACAGCCTTTCACCCACCGACTAATGGTCAGATGGAGTGGACTATATAGACCCCGAAAGACATTCTTCGTGATTTCATCCTTGAATTTTGTAATATTTGGGAGGAACACATAACAATGGTGGATATTGGGTAAAACAACAACTACCACTCCACCATTGGTATGACACCATTTGAGGCATTGTTCAAATGCCCATACATGTCACCGTTATGCAAGACACACCTTATGGAGTTAGCACTTATGGGTCTATATATGGTACATGATAGAAACAAGAAGGTGAAAGTCATCTGAGAGTGGATGAAGATGGGATAGGGCCAACAAAAGTCCTATAATTATAGGTGACAAAAATCCTTGGAGTTTGAGGTGGGGGCCACATATTCCAATAAGTATCCCTTAAAAAGGATATAGGTATTTTTCTAGGGAGATATGTTTTCTCCGAGGATCATCATTCCTTTCCAGATATTGCATAGAGTTGGCATGGTGGCATACCACTTGGCTCCACCACCATAGTTAGGAATGTTTCATGACGTCTTCCACATATCTCAGGTGAGTAGATATGTGCATGAACCTTATCATGTTCAATACCTCTAGTGTGGGTTCAATGGAACATGGGAATCTCCCTGATATTAAATGTGGGCACAAGGCTCAGATTTTGGCTCAATACCCCCATTTATTTTATTAGCCCTTATTTTGGATTATGATGACGTAAAGACATAATTGAGGGAGTTATGTAATTCCCTATAATTCCATTATAATTTTTAAAAATCAAATGGGGATATTTGGAGACCAGAATATGAGATTACTGAAAATTACGAGGCCCATAGTGGTGGAACGTATTTTGGAACTATTTTGAATGTTTATTAAATAAATGTATGATGAGTTTTCCTAAATTTTTATCCAGTGTCCTGATTAAAAATTTTAGGGCGCCATCGAACACAGAGGATCGATATTTTATTTGAATGGGCATAACATTGGCCAGTGTGATGGAAAAATGGAAAGTAGTTTTTGGCCCTAAATAAAATAATTATGTACATATTATTTTATTTTAAAATCATTTTAACTCCTAAATAGTAACTTAGATTTGAAATTCAAGAGTACTGTAGAGAATGATAGGGTGTGTTTCTCTTATGAAAACCATAACCTCATCCATTGTGGTTCGAGGGATAACATTAATTTGCAGACTTTTTAAGATAGGCAAAATAAAAATTAAGAGTTTATTTTAATTTAAATGGTTCCATAGTAACACATAGACTAGACAACCCTTACTATAAATAAATAAAGTCATGTAACAATTCGACAATGGAAAGTAACAAAAAATTTGTTTCTTTTAACAATGATGAATTGGAATGTAACAAAAATTTTGTTTCGTAAATGAAACAAAATAATGGTGATTACTCAATGTAACAGATATTTTGTAATGTGTTATCCCCATTTAATGGGATAACAAGAGTGGGAGATCAGATCTGGATCTGGTGAAACAGTCTGTATATCTGGAGGATATCTGTTGGCTAACGACATATGATGATCCCCCAAAACATGAGTACCGTCCCACCTCTTCGAGAGTTCCCCCCTTTTTCATTATATTGAACGCTTCTGTGGACAAATCACCATTATAGAAAAATCCACCATTCGATCAAACTTTCTCTCAAGGTTGGGGATTAAATTATTAGTGAATTATTTTCCCTCGTTCTACCCCTCTAATTTGAAAACACAGATAAACTCTCTAACATGTTGATCTAGGGATGAATTTACCTTATGGGGTTTGGAAATATAATTGCAGGTTGATATCAAAATTAATTCAAAGGGATTTATAATTTATACATAATAATACCAAAAACACGAACAATACAAGTACAACACAAAAAAAATTACAGTTGTTTATTTGGGTGATTCTTATTATCCCCTCCATCACACTCTCACCATTTATCATGGTGTAACATAAAATGACGCATTATTTGTAGAATAACCTTGCGGAAGGGCCGAAACTAGGTGGGTGGTGGTGGCGGC
Source organism: Viscum album (assembly GCA_963277665.1). Lineage (NCBI taxonomy): Eukaryota > Viridiplantae > Streptophyta > Magnoliopsida > Santalales > Viscaceae > Viscum > Viscum album. The sequence goes on from OY728160.1 coordinate 97,035,154, forward strand.
AACATGTCGTGGAGGTAGATGAGAGGCGGAACACTGGAATCACGTCACGGTTGTGACAAGAGGCCCCTGCACAATGGTTGACTACTGGTGGAAGAAAAATGTGGCCACCCAGCTGTGTCAGAGGCACCCACGATGCATAGTTGCAGTCCGTAGACCGAGTTGGTAAGCTAGACCCGCAAAAAAGCCACTATCCACATAGGGGGAACCAATCCTCATGAGATGACTGGTGCAGATGGGAGCACTGCTCGGGCACCATGTTGGAGAAGAGGCTACCGCATGGTCCCTATGGGACTACCTTTGGTATAAAACGGTTGCCTTGTAGGCATCCTTGAAGTGATATAATTGGTCTACCATGTATTCCAGGTCTATGGAGCGAACATGTTCAGTGGGATGCTCAAGTAAGAGATGACCGAAATGCTATTGTGGGCCATCTGGGATAGAATCGGCCTGCCAGTTGTTCTTTATGACAGATGAAACAACGATGCTGGATAACATGGCAGGCTGCACCCATTGCTGAATTGAGAAAGTCCCAACAAGGCCCAATGGGCCTAGCCCAATGTCTAGGCTAGACTGGGCCATCCCATACCCAACTAGGTCATGCCGGGTCAACTAAACCGGGTCGGGAAATGTGGCTCCCCGGAATCAGATTGTATGGGTCGGTGTGACTAGGTCAGACCGAGCCCATACACAGTTGACCCCTATTTACTATAATTGAAATATCTTATAGACCTTGCATCTGATTGACGTGATGTCTATGGCATTGGGACCCCTACGACAAGACTATTGTTTAGGAATAATTTTATTGAAATTTCATAATGGTTGAGATGTGGCCGATGGATTGAGGAGTAGATTCTCTAGAAATCATACATGCTACAAGCATGACTCCTATGACTACCTATGATGAAGATGATATGAAATGTGGGTCTATGTGATCCAAAATACACATAGATGAGCAAGTCATAGTGATCCAACTAGACTATAGATGAGAAAGTATTAGTGATCCATCACGCTCAAATATAAGAGGAACATAGTGATCTATTTAGCCAAAATACAAGAGAGTCTTAGTAATCCATTCAGCCAAAAAATAATTGGGATTTCATTATACAATATGAAAAAGTAGGAGAGGGTCAATGTTATCATATTGGCCCAAAGGCGAGTGGATCTAAGTGATCCTGAAGTACCCAAAGATGTGAATGTATTAGTGATCCAGCTGGTCGAGTTGATGAGTAGGCACTTATGATGAATTCCATTATTGTACAAATGTTCCACTTTATGAATGATAATTATACTTCTTATAATATGAGTTATACCTGGTTTCTGCTGTAATTTCGTTGTGATCATTGTGTGGGGTCTATATTTGTTGTCTTTCTATTATTTTGGGGTCCTTGGTGAGTATTTTGTAACTCAACCCTACACAGGATTTTCTACACATGTCGTGTCACTTGCAGGTTGTCAACGCTTTGACGGAGACCATGTCGGACTGGGACCAGGTGGTCCCTTGTGATACGGGAAAGACGTGACATACTTCTATTTCTACAGATATCTACCCTACACATACCCTTTAGGTAGAGTTTGAACAAACAGACCTTGGTAATTTTACTTTCTATTTTTGTTTTGTGCCTTTTTGTAGCCCCTTTTTACTTTTTAGTGAGTAATAGAATTCTAATAATTGTATCAGAGATAGTTTTAGTATACTTAGTGTTTACCTTTATGTAGTTTGAGAATTGTTCAAGTGTACATGTTTTAAAGAAAATGCCTTCGCTTTTTTTATATTCTTATTTGGTGCTAGTCTCCAGCCCATGGACTATGGAAGGAGAACATGGGGTAGTCATGACATGGGCCCCAGGGTACATTTCATGATCTAAAATTACCAAATGGGTAGTGGTTTTATCAATTTTTACCTTCAATTTCGGTTTTATAGAGAGTTTGATATTCCAAGGGAATTAGTGAAGGTTTTTTCGGGATTGATGATTTAAGGGTGTATCTCTATGGTTTAAATAAAATGTGTTGGAAATCGACATTGAGTCCCTTTTAGGGATATGATCTTGGATATTTTGTAATTCGGAGGAATGATACATGTTTTTTCTAGTTGTTTTTTTTTTAAATTAATCCATAGACATAGTATCATTAATTGGATATAATTTTATAGAAAGAGAAACAATTTTATAATTAGTGGATTATAATAATTTTTATTTTAGTATTACTATTTATGTAGTATGTATCATGGATCATTTTTCTCTTAATAATGTGGGGATATTAATAATTTGGTAAAATACCATATTAAAACAATGATATCATCTTTAAAAATTTAATTTTATAACATATTTTTTATTTATTTTTATCATATTGTAAATATGAGTGGATTGTGAATTATTGTTCAAATAAGTGGTATCTGTACATTGAGTAATTAGAATGAAGATAAAGTGGATACATTATAATTGACATGGATGATGAAAAAAAATAATGGTTAGTGATATGATTAGTAAAAATCATGAAATATTTTATAGGTATCATAGTTATGTTTACCACATCATTATTGAAATATGGTTCCAATTTTAATAATTACATTGATCATTGAGGAGGATTGATCATAGGAAAGTAAAATTCCTTATTTTATTTTTAACCATGTTCTGATATTCAAAATGGGTATCCATATTTCAATGTTTCATATGATAGAGGGGTTATTTTAAATGCTCGACGATTGATTTTGTGGGGGTTGAATGTGTTACGCAATTTACCACACTATGATACCTATAGTTTAATTTCTTATAAACACCCAACAATTCCCATGTCAATAACTAAATATGGGATTTCGTTTCTGTCATATGTAGTTAATTGTTGTTTAATACATAATGAAACATTTGACCTCAAATTGGCCGAGAGGATGGGATTCTCGTATCATCACACCATTTTGGATGGAATTATTTTCAACATAGGGACTTGCTTATATATTTAAGATATTTTTACAATATCCTTCCTCTTACATGATATGGGATCAATTACCCATGTTTCAATAATCTAATTACACTCATGTATTGAAGGGAAAAATTGTGTCTCTATCACAGGTTATCTATTATTGTCTTTTCAATTTATGATGGTTTAATTTATATCTAGGTTTGGGATCTTTGGGGTTTATTATTTTGGTATGAGGATGATATAGTATTTGATATATGGTTGTTTATATACTATGCATGTAACGCCCCGACCCCAGTTACCCAGAGTCGGTGCATTATTACATAACATTGGCATGATCACATGAAAGATCAAATCTCGAAAGACCGATTGGTTTAGTAGCCTTGGAAAACCTAGATATATTCATATGTTTTACATTACATCATAAAATGAAAAACTACTACAACAACATAATGTTTCCACAGTCCACACTATAATCCCCTCATAATATCCCTGCAGGTCATTCATAACTTATATCTTCACATCCTGGAAAAAATAAAACATAGAAAAGGGGTGAGCTCAAATGCCCAGTAAGGATAACAATATAGCGGAACATTCAAAAATAAGCATAAACATTTAAGGAAATGAATTACTAAAACAAAAGCCTTTTAAACTTGAACTTCAACATAGTATGGAAAAAGTAAAATGAAATAATGCCATTTACTTGTTCACATGGATATTCTACTAATCGAATAATCACATGCAAAATCAATAACCACTTTCATAATGTTGGAATGCATAATGCTAAACTTTAATTACTTTTCAAGGCCTCGTCCCAAGACCTTGGGGCTAACTGTAACCGGAACCCAACCTGGAGTGCCTCTAATAACCGGACACCAACCCGGAGTGCCTCTAATAACCGGACACCAACCCGGAGTGCCTCTAATAACCGGAAACCAACCCGGAGGGCTTACTTTTACCAGTCCCTAACCTGGAGGGCTTACTTTTACCAGTCCCCAACCTGGAGGGCTTACTTTAACCAGTCCCCAACCTGGAACATACTTGTCCAACACATTCATATGAAGTAAAGATTGTAATATAACATAAACATTCTTATTGGAACTAGCATACGAAATGTCAATAATTTCACCATAAACTATGAATGGTATAAAAATAGCACATCCACAGTCAAACATATCACAAAACCTTCAAAACAATATAGAAGTTTTGTATCATAATAAATCAACTTCAAATAATCTTAAAACCCATCAAAGGATGTTGACATAGATGAAATCAAAATTCTTTTTAAAGAAATATCTCCTTTTATTTTGAAATCATTTAAGATCCATATAAAATCAAACATTTTCTTTGAAAATAATCTTATAAGCTTTTAAGGGAAGCTTTGACGATTTTATAACGGCGGAAAATAACCGCACCCGCCGTATAAGTTAAAAAAAACATTCTTATCTTAATTCTGTCGAAAAGGTTAAAAAGCAACTTGTTTGGAAAACGACGGAAAGATTCCCTTATAAACCTCTTATAAAAAGTCAAACAGGGGTATAAATGACTTTAACCCATATTCTTTTAAAAATTAAAAATGTTTTGAAATACATTTTGAAGAAACATGGATGTGGATGATAACGAGATCCCAGTAGATTATTACGTATAAACAACCTCAGATAATGAAGAGATTGTGAAATAACCCTTACCAGTTTGGTAACTTATGAAACATACAACCCATGAAAGAGGTATCATACAATGAATATGTAAGTACACATAAATTAGAGTGTATTACACAAAGAATATAATTATGGGCAGTACATACACCACACAAAAGGTAATGGTGGCAATATGGCATGAATCTCATGAGAATAAGGAGTGAGATGAAAACCCCTTACCACGTTAATCAACTGAGTCGTATGGCCAAAAGATAATAACCACCAAATGATTTACAGAATATCATGAATATAAATAGAATCATGATAATATATATCAAATGGCAGTACACAATACACCACTTTCAATAATTTAGTGGCGAACAATGGAAATCTCACGGAATTGAAAGTGAGATAAGAAAATCCCATACCTTGTACTTTTCCTTGGTTGGGGCAAGTTAACCTCCTGTATAATGGTGAAATAATTGTTATTAAATTATAAAAGAATCATATACATTAATATGATATCATATATGATCTTTTAACATTGCTTTATTAATAATATCTTAGTATTATCGTCGTTTCGGGTGATAATCGATTCGTTCTTCTTAAATGATTGGTCACATAAGACATGTTTGTAATGGATAGATTATATCTTATTCATAATCAGAATGATATTAACATTATTTTTAACCCTAAAATGAGAATAAGAATTGAATGGATACGATGGAGGATGGATCTCACCGCGTTCGTGGAGACGGTAGTCCGTACGTACGCACGAACGCTACTTCCATTTAATTTTTATTGTAAAAGAATTGAATCCAAATGATACATAGGTATATTACTATTCAAGTATAATATAATATTTTATATATGTTACTTATGTTCATTAACACCATCCTTTATACGTTCCATGTGTGGTATGAACGAGTCATATCATTTTAAGGGGGCGGTAGTCCGCACTTCCTCAAATGAAATTATCGTATGTATATACAACATGAAACGAATAATGGTATGAAATAAAATGGAATTACAGAAGATTATATATAAAATATATATCATTAATATCATATTTAATTATAGTTCCATCATAATGGCCACCATGAGAGGCGGTAAGATGTATTTGAACAATCATCGTTTCGTGATGCGTTAGTTTTCCATCCACAGAAACATTATGTTCATCATCCATTAGATGGAGTTGTGTGTATGTGTAGTTTTAATACTTCTAATAACAACATCCTAGTATATTGAGGATACTGGTGTTGTTACAAAAGAAAGGAAATAAAAAGAGTTTTGGGGTTGGAGAAGCAAAATAAATGAAAATAATTTAAGAGAAATCGTTACCTTTAATTTAGGTAACTCACTTTGGTTGGAACCAACGGACTTCTTTAAATGCTTTCTGCCTAAGGGGAAGCTTCAAGGAGGAGGAGAGGGATGTGGGGAGCTTATTTGGGCAGATTTTAGACGAGCCAAGTGGCTTGAGAGGTGTGAGAAATGAGTAGAAGTGGTCTCCTTTTATAAGGGAGAAGAGGGGCTCTTTAGGAAAGAGTGAAAGTATTACTTTATAATATAATTATATTCGGTTTATAATGGTCCAAAAATCATTGAGGTCGAAGATAAGATGACTCATATTTTAAATAACATCAACCAATAAGAATTGGACAGGTTTTAGATAATATTTTAATCATTATAATCTTATTTATTTAAATGATTTATTAATGAGGTAAACATTGCATCATTATTGTGTCATTAATAATTTAAATTATTTGATGTCTAAAAATTATAAATAAACTATCATTATGTAGGAAATCGTTTTAGATTTCTAATGAATATTTATAATCGAAAATCCAACATGTATGACCCTATGTAAAAATTGTTCTTCTAAAAGATATAAGCTTATGCCATTTTCATTTTTATTTTAACTTTATTAATATAAAGTGTCCCTACCACATAAAAGTGGATCAAAGGGGTCCCCAAATTGACCCAAGGATGCTCATGGTCGGGTATGTGTCCACCAATAAGGTTAGGACACGTTTTAGGTTAATTTTGTATTATTATAATATTATTTTTTTAACCCTTATTTACCGGATTTACCCTTAACCATGGTAAATAAAATATTTACCACAGTAATTATTCAAAATGTCTAAAAATAAAAGTTACCTATTTACACAATTTGGACATCCTAATTCCAAATATGGAATCCATTTTTCTAAATTCAAAACACAGAAGTGGGAGAAATTAATTTAAAATTAATTCCCGCTGTCAAAACAAAAAGCGTGTTTTTAAGAGGTAATAACTATCAAAAGATTAACACTTGTTTATGTTCGGTTTAATTGTAAAATTATGTACAATGACCAACATTATATTAAATGGTAAAAATATATTCTAAATATACTTTAAAACTACTAAAATTAATAATTTATCACTATTAATTATTTTGATTAAAAAAGTTGTTTTTAATTAAAATTTAGTAATTTTCACTATTCATCAAAATATGAAAGTTATCCGAAAAGTACCAAAATTTCACCTTAGGCTAAATTCGATATTCCGAATCCAAAAATGAAGTCCATTTTAAAATATAAAATATATATAATTTCAAAATTTAGGTATTACTATTCATAACGGCTAGTTTGATTGGTTGTGGCCTGTGTTAAAACTCAAGGTTGCGTACAACACACGCTACTATTTTATTCAATGGAAAGCGTACCGTGGAAGCTTGGGATGTTTCATTTTAAATTTTTTTTTGATGTCCCAATTTATTCAGATAGTTTAAAATATTTTATTTAAAAAGGTTTCACTATTAATGTTGATAAAAGTGCAATACTGAAAATGAATCTATTCTTGCATTATGACTAAGAAACTCATAATAGGGATTCTAAAATTATAAGGATTATATAAAGTTCAAAATGTTGTTAATACTATTCATGACCTCTTTTAATGGCTTTTTTTTTGTACGTCAAGGTGTGATTGAACTCGGTGTTGCGTGTAGTGCAAGTTATTGAATTATTTTTAAGAAATAACACACTATGAAATCCTGGGGTGTTACATTCTCCCCTCCTTCAATAAATAGCGTCCTCGCAATTTGAAATTGTTCTTCGAAAATAAAAGGTTGAAAATAGAAAATATCTTTGTGGGAAAACCCACATCGGAAATTAGTTTACTAAAATTTAGTCTTAATATGAGGAAAAGAGAAATGAAAGAGTCACCACCAAATTATGATCTCGATTAGGAGAACATTGGTGGAAATTAGAGACATATAATTGGAGGAAAAACGTAAATATTTATAGGTAGTGATTGAGATCATCAATCACAAACAAGTGTATAATTGAGGTCCTTAAATTCATCAATCTATGATGATTTGAAATACCATCGGTTCAACAAAACATAGGGTATTAGGATAACACATTTTTGACGTTTCAAAATATCTTAGTTGCAATCCCACATCGAAAAATGAATTAATGAGGCCTCTATTTAATATAAAGAGTTGAACGTATGAAGATTACCGAAAATAACACATACTAGGGTTCCATGTAGGAAAATATGGATATGGAAGAAAAATCTAACCATCAATTATCTGATGGAGAGTGGTAGAGAACATGGCTATAAAAAGGCCAACAATCCCAAAGCCATTATTTAGTGATGATTTAAGGTATCATCTAGGAAAACATTTTTGTTATAAGTTTCTTTTCATAATGTTGAGGAATTTATTTATGAGATTGGCTAAGATCATAAGGAGATATACTTACTTTATAATTAGTGTTTTTTCCATTAATAAATTTCTACCACAAACTCATCTTTCACTCTAAAAGATAATAGAATGTAAAAAAATTCTATTTACACTATTCGTATAGGGTTCCAAAATAAACGAATTTATAATTCATCTACATGATCTTTTAATAAAAACTACATTATTTAATCTAGGACATCTCATGGGCCAGTGGTAGGTGATACACCCTTGTCGCCCTTCGGTTTCGGGTTCAAGTCTCGCAGCCTTGTCGGACGCGACGGGTTGCCGCCCGACCTCTGGGTTGTCCTTTTATGGCAATCCAAATTAATCCAAACTAGAACTATCCAAAATACTTCTGTCCAAACTCACAGTCTAACATTTATAAGGAAGGTAAACATAATATAGATCCTTTTTACCCCGTAATAGCATATGAATACCTTCATCATGTATTACCATATTCCTTATTGATTACATTCATGCTCCCTTATTCCATATAGAATGCTGGATATACTTCATTAATCCAAAAATGTTTTAAACCCCAACAATGATGGAATATACAAATCATTAATCAGTTCCAGGGTTGTCAAGAATATCCAATATAATTTATTCAAAACAATCACATATTATTCCAAAATCACTACCTCAGTATCAGAACTATATTATGATTTATCATTCTCTCAACAATATATTTTCCAAAAATTTATCCTGCTATTGAGTCACTTTTCTTTGTTCCACACAATCTCAAGTCCTTAATGAAATAGTACTGCAGTACAATCCTTATATACTCCATGATTATTGTAACAAGTACATTGTTGATACAACACTCAATTGACATAATCAACATAAGAACTCTAATCATTCCTCTTCATCTGTGGTAGTATCATAACTTGATTATTATCCAATAACATCATTTGCGGCATAGTCTGATGACTGGGACATAGGTTTGCGTAGTGTCCAAACTCCTTGAAAATGAAGCATTGTACATTTAAACCCATTTTCTTACCCTTGCAGTCACGTACTTTGTTCCCTTTTCCTCCACACTTATAACAAACTCCCTTTCCTTTCAGGCAAGTTCCAGGGTGTTTCTTTCCACAGTTACCACATATGGGAAAATTCTTCTTTTCCCTTTTCCCTTTATCCATATTTCTCTCTTCCATCCTTTTCTTCTCTTGATTCCCTTCAAAGCCATAGGACCCAGTAAACTCTTTACTTATCTTATCAACACATGATATTATTTCTTCATATGATGATAATACATGGGAGACTATTTCTCTTATAAATTCTAGCTTAAGACCATGAAAGATATGATCCTTCCTTCTCTTTGAATCATGTGTATTTCTGGAGTTCTCATTCCTTCTACTGGGCGCCATTTCTAAACAATGGCATAAACTAGATCATTTTATGAATCAAGATACATAATCCCATACTTATAAAACACTTAACATAAATTGAACTATTTATGGATATAATCCATAATCATAAAAATGTTTTCTTTGAGGAAGTATATACTCATAAACCCTTCATAATGATTTGTAAAGAAAATAAGAGTTATCCAAAGCATATCCCCCGGGAGTGTCGTAACCAAGAGTGCAGCAAGGCCCGTTGTCGTGCACCAGTTCCCGTTCGAGTCTAGCTCAAAGCGGTGTTTTCGGGTTTTACCCCTAGGTACATCTGTGCCAGAGCCGCATCTACCTGCTCGTATCCAGACAGGGATGTATTGCTCGGAAAACTCACAAAATCTCTACAATACCAAAATTCTAGGAAGTTCTTCTATACTAATCCTTAAAGTTCATATTAGGTGTACGTGCTCTAATCAGAGTTTATCTAAATCTAGCTTCCAAGGTTTGTACTAAACTTCCTCTGATACCAACTGTAACGCCCCGACCCCAGTTACCCAGAGTCGGTGCATTATTACATAACATTGGCATGATCACAAGAAAGATCAAATCTCGAAAGACCAATCGGTTTAGTAGCCTTGGAAACACTAGATATATTCATAAGTTTTACATTACATCATAAAATGAAAAACTACTACAATAACATAATGTTTCCACAGTCCACACTATAATCCCCTCATAATATCCCTGCAGGTCATTCATAACTTATATCTTCACATCCTGGGAAAAATAAAACATAGAAAAGGGGTGAGCTCAAATGCCCAGTAAGGATAACAATATTGCGGAACATTCAAAAATAAGCATAAACATTTAAGACAATGAATTACTAAAACAAAAGCCTTTTAAACTTGAACTTCAACATAGTATGGCAAAAGTAAAATGAAATAATGCCATTTACTTGTTCACATGGATATTCTACTAATCGAATAATCACATGCAAAATCAATAACCACTTTCAAAATGTTGGAATGCATAATGCTAAACTTTAATTACTTTTCAAGGCCTCGTACCAAGACCTTGGGGCTAACTGTAACCGGAACCCAACCCGGAGTGCCTCTAATAACCGGACACCAACCCGGAGTGCCTCTAATAACCGGACACCAACCCGGAGTGCCTCTAATAACCGGACACCAACCCGGAGGGATTACTTTTACCAGTCCCTAACCTGGAGGGCTTACTTTTACCAGTCCCCAACCTGGAGGGCTTACTTTAACCAGTCCCCAACCTGGAACATACTTGTCCAACACATTCATATGAAGTAAAGATTGAAATATAACATAAACATTCTTATTGGAACTAGCATACGAAATGTCAATACTTTCACCATAAACTATGAATGGTATAAAAATAGAACATCCACAGTCAAACATATCACAAAACCATCAAAACAATATAGAAGTTTAGTATCATAATAAATCAACTTCAAATAATCTTAAAACCCATCAAAGGATGTTGACATAGATGAAATCAAAATTCTTTTTAAAGAAATATCTCCTTTTATTTTGAAATCATTTAAGATCCATATAAAATCAAAAATTTTCTTTGAAAATAATCTTATAAGCTTTTAAGGGAAGCTTTGACGATTTTATAACGGCGGAAAATAACCGCACCCGCTGTATAAGTTAAAAAAACATTCTTATCTTAATTCTGTCGAAAAGGTTAAAAAGCAACTTGTTTGGAAAACGACGGAAAGATTACCTTATAAACCTCTTATAAAAAGTCAAACAAGGGTATAAATGACTTTAACCCATATTCTTTTAAATATTAAAAATGTATTGAAATACATTTTGAAGAAACATGGATGTGGATGATAACGAGATCCCAGTAGATTATTACGTATAAACAACCTCAGATAATGAAGAGATTGTGAAATAACCCTTACCAGTTTGGTAACTTATGAAACATACAACCCATGAAAGAGGTATCATACAATGAATATGTAAGTACACATAAATTAGAGTGTATTTCACAAAGAATATAATTATGGGCAGTACATACACCACACAAAAGGTAATGGTGGCAATATGGCATGAATCTCATGAGAATAAGGAGTGAGATGAAAACCCCTTACCACGTTAATCAACTGAGTCGTATGGCCAAAAGTTAATAACCACCAAATGATTTACAGAATAACATGAGTATAAATAGAATCATGATAATATATATCAAATGGCAGTACACAATACACCACTTTCAATAATTTAGTGGCGAACAATGGAAATCTCACGGAATTGAAAGTGAGATAAGAAAATCCCTTACCTTGTACTTTTCCTTGGTTGGGGCAGGTTAACCTCCTGTATAATGGTGAAATAATTGTTATTAAATTATAAAAGAATCATATACATTAATATGATATCATATATGATCTTTTAACATTTCTTTATTAATAATATCTTAGTATTATCGTCGTTTCGGGTGATAATCGATTCGTTCTTCTTAAATGTTTGGTTACGTAAGACATGTTTTTAATGGATAGATTATATCTTATTCATAATAAGAATGATATTAACATTATTTTTAACCCTAAAATGAGAATAATAATTGAATGGATACGATGGAGGATGGATCTCACCGCGTTCGTGGAGACGGTAGTCCGTACGTACGCACGAACGCTACTTCCATTTAATTTTTATTTTAAAAGAATTGAATCCAAATGATACATAGGTATATTACTATTCCAGTATAATATAATATTTTATATATGTTACTTATGTTCATTAACACCATCCTTTATACGTTCCATGTGTGGTATGAACGAGTCATATCATTTTAAGGGGGCGGTAGTCCGCACTTCCTCAAATGAAATTATCGTATGTATATAAAACATGAAACGAATAATGGTATGAAATAAAATGGAATTACAGAAGCTTATATATAAAATATATATCATTAATATCATATTTAATTATAGTTCCATCATAATGGCCACCATGAGAGGCGGTAAGATGTATTTGAACAATCATCGTTTCGTGAGGCGTTAGTTTGCCATCCACAGAAACATTATGTTCATCATCCATTAGATGGAGTTGTGTGTATGTGTAGTTTTAATCCTTCTTATAACAACATCCTAGTATATTGAGGATACTGGTGTTGTTACAAAAGAAAGGAAATAAAAAGAGTTTGGGGGTTGGAGAAGCAAAATAAATGAAAATAATTTAAGAGAAATCGTTACCTTTAATTTAGGTAACTCACTTTGGTTGGAACCAAAGGACTTCTTGAAATGCTTTCTGCCTTAAGGGGAAGCTTCAAGGAGGAGGAGAGGGATGTGGGGAGCTTAGTTGGGCAGATTTTAGACGAGCCAAGTGGCTTGAGAGGTGTGAGGAATGAGTAGAAGTGGTCTCCTTTTATAAGGGAGAAGAGGGGCTCTTTAGGAAAGAGTGAAAGTATTACTTTATAATATAATTATATTCGTCTTATAATGGTCCAAACATCATTGAGGTCGAAGATAAGATGACTCATATTCTAAATAACATCAACCAATAATAATTGGACAGGTATTAGATAATATTTTAATCATTATAATCTTATTTATTTAAATGATTTATTAATGAGGTAAACATTGCATCATTATTGTGTCATTAATAATTTAAATTATTTGATATCTAAAAATTATAAATAAACTAGCATTATGTAGGAAATCTTTTTATATTTCTAATGAATATTTATAATCGAAAATCCAACCTGTATAACCCTATGTAAAAATTGTTCTTCTAAAAGATATAAGCTTATGCCATTTTTATTTTTATTTTAACTTTATTAATATAAAGTGTCCCTACCACATACAAGTGGATCCAAGGGGTCCCCAAATTGACCCAAGGATGCTCATGGTCGGGTATGTGTCCACCAATAAGGTTAGGACACGTTTTAGGTTAATTTTGTATTATTATAATTTTATTTTTTTAACCCTTATTTACCGGATTTACCCTTAACCGTGGTAAATAAAATATTTACCACAGTAATTATTCAAAATGTCTAAAAATAAAAGTTACCTATTTACACAATTTGGACATCCTAATTCCAAATATGGAATCCATTTTTCTAAATTCAAAACACAGAAGTGGCAGAAATTAATTTAAAATTAAATCCCGCTGTCAAAACAAAAAGCGTGTTTTTAAGAGGTAATAACTATCAAAAGATTGACACTTGTTTATGTTCGGTTTAATTGTAAAATTATGTACAATGACCAACATTATATTAAATGGTAAAAATATATTCTAAATATACTTTAAAACTACTAAAATTAATAATTTATCACTATTAATTATTTTGATTAAAAAAGTTGTTTTTAATTAAAATTTAGTAATTTTCACTATTCATCAAAATATGAAAGTTATCCAAAAAGTACCAAAATTTTCACCTTAGGCTAAATTCGATATTCCGAATCCAAAAATGAAGTCCATTTTAAAATATAAAATATATATAATTTCAAATTTTAGGTATTACTATTCATAACGGCTAGTTTGATTGGTTGTGGCGTGTGTTAAAACTCAAGGTTGCGTACAACACACGCTACTATTTTATTCAAAGGAAAGCGTACCGTGGAAGCTTGGGATGTTTCATTTTAATTTTGTTTTGATGTCCCAATTTATTCAGATAGTTTAAAATATTTTATTTAAAAAGGTTTCACTATTAAAGTTGATAAAAGTGCAATACTGAAAATGAATCTATTCTTGCATTATGACTAAGAAACTCATAATAGAGATTCTAAAATTATAAGGATTATATAAAGTTCAAAATGTTGTTAATACTATTCATGACCTCTTTTAATGGCTTTTTTTTGTACGTCATGGTGTGATTGAACTCGGTGTTGCGTGTAGTGCAAGTTATTGAATTATTTTTAAGAAATAACACACTATGAAATCCTGGGGTGTTACAATGCACCATATGTATTCTATGAGAATTAGAATCGAACACCATATTTTCCTTTTGACATATTTTAATATTTTCTTGGACCAATTCATGTATTTTGACATCATGCATTAAGGATGTATATATCAGGCTCAAGCCTCATGTTGGAATCCTACCAATCCTATTACGATGGATATAATTTTTTACATAGTTCATTCCTATGTCTTATAGGATGTGACAACTAATTCCTTTTGTGGGAATTATTCATATAAGGATTCCTTAGATATTTTCATTTGGAATATGGACTGTTGAGTGAATATGAGATGTAATAAAACATACATCCCCATGATGGTCCCTAGAGGAGTATTTCTGATCACATTATTGGTATAATCATCTCCATTACCGAATCCAACGTGATCCCCAATCAGTGTGAGAAACAATAGATAGTGGGAGATCATACACATCACATGTTGGAATATTTTAAATAGGCTTACACATCAATTCTTCCCATTAACATTTATAATTAAAGATATCTGGTATGATTGGTTATGGAGAACTGATCCTATTAAGGAAACCTACATATATTATTTATAAATATAATAAATTACATTATAGTTTGATTCCTCCCAAATCCAATGATGGTTTTGAGGTAATCGACCACTTATTTTGGTCTTAAACTGGAAATAATTATTGTGTATGAACCCACTTCTCATCTACATATGGATAATGAAGGATGGTAGAATCATGGGAGAATTCATTCCTATATGAAAGAAATATTTATGACATATAAGGGATGACATTGGAATAGATTCCCATTGGATCTCAGGCATTAGGAAGGAACCCTATGAATTATGTTTATGGATGGAATCAGGGTTATTGTAGTTATGATGTTTCATATATCACTACATTTCCACAAAAAATATTTTCATTTTTCATTATAAAAATATAAGGGGAGGTATACCTCACCTTATATTTCTATGTCAAACCATGATCTTTTTCAATGGTAGTAGAAGGTGGTTCTAGATAGTTAATGAATCTCTTGAGGTTTATTGTTATTGGAGTTGGAATGTTTTCACCAAAGAGAAAATATGTTTCCTTGTTCATAATAAATTTTCTGGGTGAAAATTATAGGATTTAGAGTCCATCCTTGGTACACATCAAGGTTCCTTCTCCATTAAATACTTTTTTTCCATTATTTCACCAGAAATGCTTCCCATAAAACACTTTGATTCCGTTGTGGATAAAATTTTGGGACGAATTATCAATGGGAAGAATAGGTTCTTATCCTTTAGAGGGAGGATCGCATGGATAAATTACATCCTCTCCTCAAATCCATTTATAATTTTCTAACCCTATATTTCCCATGGAAGGTGATTTACATCATTGAAAAAACATTGAATGATTTCCAATGGGATGGTCATTTAAAGGGAAATTCCATTGGGTTTCTTGGTCCAAACATTCTAAACATCTCAAAGAATGGGGGATTAATTTTAAGAGACTAACTAGAACTATGGAGGTTATTCATTACAAGAACTCATGGGAGGTCATAGAGGGGAACAACAGATGGTTAAAATACATGAATTTCACTTATGGAAAAGATGGTTGTCTCTCCAGATTCAATTCATCTAATTTTCACAAGTTTATTTATCCATATATACAATGTGTCTATCCCCATGCATGACGGAATGTATTTAAGGGTGAAATTTCCTACTAGTTTCGCTAATATTTAGGGACCTCCCTTGGTTTTCCTCACTTAACCACCCCTTTTATTATCTTTATTGAGGCTAATTAATTCCTTAAAAACATTTATACTACATTGGATAAGGACTAAAGATGCATCATTGATAGTATTGTTCTGGAAAATGATAAGGACTAGTGTGTTTTCTTGAGATTTAATTCTGGATTCTTCAAAATTTGGGACACTCAAAAAATCCATTATGTTTTTAACCAACCAAACCTTTGGGGTGATATAATATTGTGTGAGGGGATTCCTCTAAAATAATTTTTCCTAGTGTGACAATTTCTGAATAAATCATTTCTTATGGATGATATTGTTTAGCAGAAATGCATCAGTCAGGCTTAAAAACGATCATACTATTGGGATTTGAATGCTTAGTCCATCATCCAACTTATTTTCAAAAATTATTGGATGATGGGGTAATGGGAAGCCTTAGTATTATTCATCAGTATCACAGAGAATGCTTCTTCAATAGATACTTTTCTCCAGAACTGGTTTCATGGTGTGATCAGTCACAACTTAGAAGGAAAAGCCAGATCTCTTATTAAACTACCAGGTGCTTGGTGATCTTTTCGAATAGAAAGGAAATGAAAAAATTTCAGTTCTATGAGATCCATCATGGTTATTATATTTTAATTTTTGAATCCTCATTTGGTATTTTAGTAGGTTGTGTGAAGACTCAGTGGAGGGTCCTTCTCTCAGCCCCATGAATCCCTTACCTCCCTTAGCTCATCCAGGCCTTACTGCTCGAGAAAATTGGTTCAAATGGATACCTTGAGTTTCATGGTATATCTTAAACACTACCGGATCGTGTTTTATGGGAATCATGAAAGGCATTAGAGTGATCACAAATCCCAATGGTTCTATCGTGGAGGCATTACTTTTTTTTCTTTGGAAATAGATATTTCCTTCCAGAGGAGGCTTGTTCTTTCCTCATATTCCTAGTTTTAAGAAATCCAAGGTGTGTCTCTATTAGGGAGATTAACACTGATTCACTGACAATATTCAATGAAAATATAGGGAAGGGGTCTATCCCATGGTCCATTTAATATTCCATTAGAACGTGAAAGATGCTTCTGAGTAACTACGTGACTATTATTGATATATAGAGTAAAGGTAACGTTGTTTCTGAATTTCATTCCTCTAGAGCATATCAGGATGAGTGTTTCAATTTTTTTCCAGTCTCGATTACTCTCTCATGGAGGGTATCATCTGTGATTAGGACGATTCCCCTGGAAATTATTACTACATACCTCCTTAATTGATTTTTTTGGTTCCTTTACTTTTCCTTTATTATAATAAATAGTATTCTTTGATGTGTATACTCATAGATCCGTTACCCCCTAATCCTTTTATGGGTTCCATTGAGTGATCAAACTTAGATACATTATTGTTTCACCTATTTTTTATGAATTGTATGCAATTTTACTTTTATGGTTTCCATTTTATATATTCAATTGGTTTATTTTTATATATAAAGAGAGGCAACGACCATAAAAGGTATGTTGCATATTCTTGGCATGACTTAGAGGGACTATCTGCGAGAATGGCTTAGACAGGTTCAAAATTTTCAAAACTCTAACCCATTAAGGTCACTTACATTGTAATAAAGGTATGTCGTTGATGGTTCCGACATAGGGGTCCACGTGTCATAAGAATGAGTTCAAATTCAAGAAGAGGTTGACTTATACTTGAAGATCATACAAACATGTTTGGATTGTCTTGTAGATATATCATGATTTCATGGAGTTCATGTATTGATCGTAAATAGTTATTGTATTAATTTTCTATAGGTTTTGTCATGATTTTATACTAGAAATGTCATTATGGTCTATTGGATATGTCTGAGGTTTCATTATATAATCGAAGACACATCAAATGATGTTTTCCTAATATGTCCCATATTCTTTTCATAATCACAGTTGACATATCCATTATATATCACATAATTTATGTTTACCTAATAACGATTCTTCCCATAATTTATTTTAACCTATATAATATCATTGTCATAATCAAATGAAATTTATTGAAATTATTCATATGATTATTGTAGATATGTGATGTCCCTTTTGAATGATCAAATCGTACATTTACAAGAAATTTTTTATGTTCAACTAGCTTGTTTTTGATTTATGTACATGATCCTATGTGACATGTCTACTTTCTTTAAAATTATCAACATACATGTATATATGTTTTCACATGAGAAACATGGATTTTCTTCAAGCAATCGAATGGAAATGCTGAAATGTGAAGGGACTATTGGATGATAATATTGACATGTTGATAAGGTGTCTCTTGATCACCCTTTATAGTGAATTTCCATCCACATGTTCAAAACATGAATTAAAAAGTATTTCATGTGATATAAGTGACATGTTCAAATCCCCCTAATGGAATCACATGACTATTAATGAATATCATTATTGAGTGATCTTAATTTAATCATGTGAAGGAGTCTCCTGAATATTCTACTGACCATTACTATATCTAAGTGTTTTAGTTGTATATTCAATAGATGCATTCTGGGATCACATGGGAAATAATTGTTTTCGAAAAGGAGGTCATGGACATGGATTATATTCATTACTATGTCTATTAGGATATTTATGGTATCATGAGGGACATACTATGGGTTCTATTGTGTAATAAGGACTCATATGGGCTGACAACTTCCTACATAATAGAGTCACATGATGTCCCATTGTTCATGAAAACATGTGACATTGAGGGTGACTTGTGATGGTTTTGGTGACCTTTAGTGGGTTTTATTTTTGATGTCGTATGAATGGATGAGGGTGCACACTACATAGAGATGAAGTGGAACATGGAAGATAAGGGGTATGTTAACGGTGTTCGCATTACATCAAAAGAAATAATGGGGGATACTGCATGATGTGGTAGCTCTATCCAGGGTTACATGTGAGCACCACAAGGCCATGGAATTGAAGCATCACAAGACCAAGGGGTAATATGATACCCTCTTAATGATTTCATGGAGACATTATTTTTTCCACACATTATTGTTAACAAAAATTCTGCATGATGAAGTTGGATGTTCTCATGAAAAGGATGCATATCTATGGAGGTTCATGGCTGATTGGTGATGAAATTTCATAGTGGAATCACATAATATTATTTTATCCTATGATAATTGTATCCAAAGGTGATCATGTTATGGGTTATTATGGTTGAATACTATGGTTAGTTATTGCGATGGGAGAATTTTGATTTCCTAGGGAAGATCTATAAAGTAGAAGTTGGATTCTCCACCAATGTTTCCCTTATATTCCTCAATATATTTTCCTCCCCAAACATGTATATGTTTTAATGGGGGGAGGTGTTTATATAGGTTAGATGATAATTTTATTTCATTCATAAATTTTAGAGTGTTTTAATGAATTGAATTATGTTTTTAAATGATTATTATTTTCCAAATGTTCTATTCTACATGTTGTACATTTAGTGAAATTATACAATAAATACATTGATAAGGAATGAAAATAGGTGAATATTGGAGATAATGGACACTATTCATAGGGAGTGAAGGGATGTGTCAAGATATATTGTATTTAAAAACAAAGATATCTATGGAACTGGAGGAAGTTCATTTCACACATTATGACAATCCATTACGTGATATGAGATTAAAATGTAGTTGGCACCAGGAAGTGCAATTTGTGAAGTCATTACATGTTGCGAATATAAAATACAAATTATGTAAATAAATAAATATCATGAATTTTATGGATAGGAATAATACAAAAACCCACTTATAACATGAATTAGATGTCATCGAACAACATTACACACCATGTGTTTTTATAGAAAAGTAAAAAATAATGTTTTGTGGGATCTTCTACATGGTAGAGTGTTTATACCAACCCTTTATAAAATAATACCTAGGACACACATTATAGAGGGGTTAGGGAGGAGATATTAAATTTGGAGCCACTTCCAAAGGCATGATCCACTATAGGTGACATATATTTCCACCTTTCTATAGTATTTTGTTTATTTTTTTGCATCATCTAATGAATAAAATTGGTTGTTTATTTCTTTATGTCAGGGAATGTGTGATGAATTGGGAATGATTGAATGCGGTATTTTATATTATAATTCAATTAATTTTTTGATTTCTTATTTGATAATTTATTCTACCCACTTCCCATTTTTTTATTGACTAAGCATTTCGATAGGGTTTTGGGTGTGAGTTTTATTTCATTATTTCATTGAGAATGAAAATTTTTAGATTTTACTGAATATATTTTTTTTATAATGTGATAAGGGATTTATACATCCACAATGAAAATTGGTGTTTTCCATAAAATTTTTTAAATTAGGTTTATGGTTACCCATTTTATGTAATTTTGTGTACTTGACCATGATAAGAGGATAAAATAAGACATAGATTGTTTTAGAATACCATTTTACACACTAGTACCTAATTCTGATGACTTTGATATTGTTAATTAAATATTTCATACATTGAAAAATCCATGATGATGGATTCATTTATACCCATAAACTATTTTGTTTTTTATTCTCCCACATTATTCAAAAATAATATTATCATAGACATAAGTGAAATTATAGAAAATCATAATTAGTTTATGTATTATTTATTTAACTAATTCTTTCTCCAAACCTTTGTCTGTGGGTCTAAAATCATATATTCATATACAATACTACCCTATAGGTTATTAGTTTATTTAATTCATGATTATTAATTTAAAAATTAGGCAACATAGTGGGAATTAATGAAACCGTTGGGGATATCATTATGTTTATCCATTATTGATGTATCATCTCATTGGAAAAAATAGAATGTGTGGGATGAAGGATGTAGAGGCTTTGTATTATATAATGATAGGAGGATCTAGATATGTGAATCACATTATTCTTCATGATAATCCATGGTGATTCACAAATATAATAAACTAATCATAAAAATCCCATGACATGATATTTATAATATCTCATAGTAGATCTGACACGGCTGTATGATTGACTTCATGAGCTAACACAAAGACTCCACAAAATGACACTAATAATGGTCAATATGATTTAAATGAAATCTCATGATCATGGGATGGATTTTGTGGTATAACCATTCTATTTTGTGTTACATATCACATCAGGTGATTTCTTCTCATGACATATTGATATAATTTATAGGAAGTGACACTGAATGAACATATTTGAGAAATATTGGATGATTATTATATCTATTTATTTGTATTTGGATATTTTTATCATGAAAGATAATCATGTGTTGGTAGATAATAAGCTATCTTGGTGGTGTCAAACCAATGGTTACCATGTGTGGTTAGTGGGTGGATGATGAACATGATCATGCAAAGCGATAGGAAGGCACAAAGTGATTTTATTAGATGATAAAAATTATTTTTGTATTTTTTTTAAATGGATGAATAAAACACATCCATGAAGAACACCACATTGATCTTGAAAATTTTTGAGGATATATTAGTAATCCAATTTGTACCACAAACAACACAATTTGGAAGTGGGGTCGGCACCCCTAACACTCGCACCCATGCCCCCACCGACCCCAGCTTCCCAATGCACAACCCACCTAGGTACACCTTCATGATACACCCTATGTATGCATCATGTGAGATATAAACATACACATCCATGGAACATTGATTTAAATCTCAAATTTAATGATTGAGTCCTACCCCCACATGCTCTCATGTTGAGCTGGTCGGATGATTGGCATTGTTGGCCTATTTTTTGGATAGGTTGATTACGTGGAATAAAATTTTAATATATTGTATAACATTATATTTAAAATTAATATAGAAATGAAAAATAATTCCATTGAAATGAACATTATAATCCCATATTATTAAAAGATTATACCTCTAATTCTTTCACGTGGTGTATATTAATATTTCATCATTGTCCAAACATTTTATAAATTTTAAAGGAAAATTTCATAGTAGAGAATTATGTATTTCAAAAAAAAATCCCTCCAAAACCTTTATTTCATTAGAATGAAAACAATATGATTATATGGTAATCATGGATCGCCTCTAAACATATTTAAAAATCTGATTGGATTTTATTTTGATTCATGTGAGATGAATTTTCATGAGCATTTTCACTGATGTATATTATGTGTTATCAATTGGGTACATCATAAAATAATTTCATGATATTAATGGATAATATACGGATCTAATAATCCACCCATAAATCATTAAATTTAATGTATAACCAACCATCTGGATTTATAAATATAAATAATAATATATTTCTCCTCATAATTTCAAAAGAATTCCTCCAAAATGAGATTCCTGATTTGTATACCATATTAGATCACCTTCAGACCATTTGTTTAAAAATGGTGAATTTTTTTGGAAGGGAACTTGTGGTGGGATCTAAAGTATGCTATAGGGACCTCAATACATATCATATTATTTGGGGAGTCATTTTGTTCATAATTGGGATATAAACTACTATGTATATCAAACTCATATGTAGGGAATATATGTTCATGGATGTAGAAAATTATTATGAATGTACATACTTATATCTATTGTATACACGGGAAGGTGAGTGTCATCACCTATTGAAAACATAATGAGTGGTGAATAGTGTATTAGTGGATATGCTGGTTGGATCTTCCATTATACCCATTCTTTGTGTTATACCATAAATAATCAAAATAATTATATTTTAAAACTTACCTAACAATAATTTCTTCTTCAGAAATACTATTAAATTATTAGTGAAAAGAGATTAATCATTGATGTAGCTATTCCATTTGTCTTGTTACCAAAAAATTTGTATGGATAATTTGTGTAAGACATAGATCTCATTCAGGTAATTTTATAATTTCAAGTATTTCATTGTACATAGTGACCATGGAATTGTATTTTCTAGGGACTTGTAGTGATCCCAACATGATTTCAAAATCTTTATTTATATTTCCTTGATTTTTCCAAAGATTCATATAGGTGAAGAAATTATAGGTGAGGAAATGGAAGTTTATCTGGATTCCCTATAATATATTTTCATCATGAAGTGTCTTATTTCAGTTCCTATATATAAATGATCATTTATTTATATATCAAAATAAGTGTGTGTCCAGTGAATAGAGAATCAACTTTTTATTAGGATAACGATTTTGTGTTTTCACTTGGTTTAATATTTATTCCCTTTTAGTTGGATTTTTTACGGTACTAATTACTAGAATACAATTTTAATATCTTTTAGGATCTTCGATATCAGAAATGTTAGTTATTATTGATTTGAGAAATCTAGAATTGAATTTTTGATACTTTATTTTATGGTCATTGAGCTCAGATCCCCTATTGTTGTATTATAGGGTTTTGAGCTCAGACCTTTTGTAAATTTAGTTTAAATTATTCTAAATGGAAAATTCCATTACTATTTTATATGGTATTATTTCATGTAAATTCCATTACTATAGTTTAGGGTCTTCATTATCGGACCATTGTAACTATAGATTTGCATGTAATAGCTAAAAACTCTAGTTAAGAATTTTTTAGGGTATTTATGATTGGACCATTTATCAATGTGGTTTAATGTCTTCCAGCATAGAAATTCTATTGTTATAGTTTAGGTTGTTCTAGATTAGACACTTTGTTTCTAAAATTTTTGTTCTTTTAGATTATATCTTGTTTTGGTAGTGGATGATAGGTTATTCATGAATGGTATGAGAGCCACACATGCTTGTTGAGATTCTGAATGACGAGTTCCCATGAAGGGTTTTGATACCCTATATTAATAGTTTATGTTATTTATAATGAATCTATAATAATTTTTATGTCACCCTGATTTCATAGAGAAATCATGATGGATGAATATCTATGATGAGTTGTGAATCATCACATCCTAACTGAAATTCTATCTGATTGTAGGCAAAATATCATGAATATCAGGTTTACATGGATTGGAATATGGTTTTTGTATGTTGCATGTCAATGATATTGAATTAGTGAACATGTAATTGAGAACACATACATATAATATCTTATAACATGGTAATATATTTAATTTATCAATGGTACCACATTTTCTCATGAGGATTGTAGTTCCTTACCAAAAATAGTAGATTCCACTTGTTAGTATGTCAAATCCCCGTATGCGTGATCCCATATGGCTTATATGCACTTTAAATTAAAGGGGATCCCCACTATCTTTCAAATATCCTAAGGGACTTGTGATGATTCAAACATAATTAATATGAAGGGAGTCATAGATAAAATGACTATCAATGAAGGGTTCTAACCCCTATGGTAATTTATATTTTTGGATAGGAGTACCAGGCCATACTCCACATGGATTCATGTCACATGATCCATGACATAAAAAGGTTATACAATGGAGAATAAAATTAATCCTATAATATATAGTATATTTAATGGTGGTGTTACATTGAATAAGTGGAATCCGGTTAAATAGTCTTCTGATGGGAATTAAAAATCTGGGACTAATAATATCTGAGTAACTGGAGGTGGGAAAAATATGGAAGAACTATGCCATAAAAATGGAAGAATCAAATAGTGTTACATGTGGTGTGTACAATAACTACTTGTTAAAAGGAGGACTTGATAGGGTCTAAGAGGCCATTCATATGATCTAGTCCTTATTGAAAATCTGAAATAGAGAAAATACAATTGAAAATGAGTTCCAGGTCAATGGGGTTCCAAGAGAAGGATATCCACTCCAAAATGGGTTTCCATATTATAAATTGAAGGAGAGAATGTGGTTTATAAATAATTAAATATTTAGGGCGGGTTTGGAATCCTTAAATATTAGTCACTTCTTAATGAACACATTACCACAATGATTTGATATAACAGATCATTACACTAACATTTTCTTGGATAAAGGTGTCTAGTTACCATGTATATGATTATAATAGGAATTTGATGTTGGGATTGTATGTAATATAAATAATTAATTTAATTAATAACTACTTATTTAACTCTATAGATATAGAGTTTTGTGACTGGAGACCTGAATTTTTCTCCTTCCACCCATTACATGTTGTAAAGAAGAAATTTTTTTGTCACATTCACCAATTTTTTTGGGGGATGGTGATTTCAACAATCAATGTATAAATATTAATGTCATGCATCTTTGACCATTGTGTACATAGTTTATGGAAATGGAACACACATAACCATTCCTTTAATATTAACATCATGGAGTAAATATGTTGGAAGAAATGTAAAATTGTTCCATATTTCCATTAAAACAAATTGCACACATCATAAGAATTTATATTTAGGGAAAGCCTTTTTTTCCTTGGATTGGATTATTTAGGGGTAGAAATATGATGATTACATTCATTCATAGATTTTATCTTCTGAAAAAATAAGTGGTACATGGATCTGACTCATTTTAATGAAAAGGAAGACTGTATGAATTGTCCCACTCAAAAAGTAGGTATGTGCTTATTTTATAGATAATCATCAATTGGATTCCCTATGAATATTGTATGTTTGGTAATCATTACATAATTATCTCCATAAACGTACATCCCTTTGAATATATGTGATTTATATTTATGGAAAAGAGGTGAAAATCACAAGGGGATTGGGTCTTCATCGTAGATGAACATTTCATAGTGGAAGGGAACATAGATACGTTACTATAATATTTCATTGAAAAATGGGTATGATGAAAATATGTGTAATGCGGAGAGAATACGAATCAACAAGAATAGTTTGGTTATAGGAGGATTAAATTATAACCACGGAATATCCAAGTTTACTAGATGTGGGAACTTATGGGTATAACCATTGATAATGATTAGATCTTATAAAGTTACACTCGGTCAAGAAAAAAACTCATATATTTAATAGAGGCCATTTTTGTGATTCGATTGTATTTTTAGTGGATCCAGTCCACGTTACAAGTTTGTTATTTGGAATATCTATGATAATGGAGTCCCATTATCCATGGGGTACCTAGATAAGTATATAAAATCATGTAACATGTTCATTCATCTCTCATATCAAATAAATAAAGTTGTTTCCTAGAAAATGTATTATTCAAGATTTTTTTGAACAAACTAAAGAAAATGTAATTGTTTATTGAACACATTTTAGTATGATGGAATTAAATAAGTGATTCTTGGATAAAAAACCATCATAAGTGATTATTTATTCAATATGTATACATTTTATCGTTGGGTTTAACATCATGTGACTGAAGAATATTCCTTGTTGTTCAATGTAATATGGTGACGATGTAGATGTATGATGAATTTAAATCATTAATTATTTTATATAGTTCCTTTCATAAGATATGTCTATTTTTGATCAGCAAGAAGGGATTTCTATATTCCTTAATCTCACATGATTTTTGATCGACATAAGAAACAAGGGACAATTGGAAAAACAATTGATCTAAACAAGAGTGATAATCAGGTATCATGTTGTATATGTCTAGTCT
Source organism: Viscum album (assembly GCA_963277665.1). Classification (NCBI taxonomy): domain Eukaryota; kingdom Viridiplantae; phylum Streptophyta; class Magnoliopsida; order Santalales; family Viscaceae; genus Viscum; species Viscum album. The sequence continues at coordinate 97,061,872 of OY728160.1, forward strand.
ATATGTATTTTATGGTGTATTTTTTAACCAAATTATGTGTTGTAGTTGAACACATGTTTTAGGATTTTGGTTTCTCTATGTATCCTTTGATTGATGAAATCTAGTATTACATAGTTATAATATAAAATATCCTTTCATAGGCCTAACTAGTATGTAGGTAGGGGGAATTTTAAATATGATTTCTATATATAGACAATTTGTTGGATATATAGTCATCACTATGTGTCATGTGATTTTACGAATCAAAACACTCATAATTTCTTGAACATGAAACTGAATATGGTGATCTGAACCATATGTAGAGGGGTTAATTTTGTCATTGATTTTTGTAAATGGAATTTGTATTTGATTTTAATTAATCAATATATATTCAAATATTACAACAATAAATCATCCAATGGATCTTGAAAGGGACACTCTCAAGAAGGTCTGACCAATACATATATGTGGAATTTTTCTAGTTGATTTTCCTTGTTAGAACTGTGATTGGAGATATGGGTCTCACTATACATCATATGATGATAAGAATAAATCCACACATTGTACAAGAATGGGAAATTCTCTTTGAAGGAATAACCCACTGATATGGGGGAATTTTTCATAAAGGTTGTCATAGCTAGACCAGATATTAGAGATATGGACTTCAATACATATTATGTGATGATAGAAATCAAGCCACTCATAGTTATTGTATGAGAAAATCAATACGCATGTATAACCCATATATAGAGGTGGAATTTATACTGTTGATTGATGCATTTAGATTCAAGATTGGATATATGGGAATGAAAATAACACCATTGATGATTGTAACCAAGACACATGTAGTTCATTTGAAACCATTATGATTAACATCATGTGTTAAGGATGTAGGTTCCATAATGTGAAAACAAAATATTATAGTGTGACCCAGGACTAGTGTTTTGGTCATCACTATAAATTCTATTAAGGATTAATTCACGAATATGTAGTTCTTGAATTCATATGTAGTGGGACACAAACAACAAAGATAATTGTCCTTATGGGCGAGGTCAGTCGTAATGTGTAATTTTGTTTCATGAAAAATAAATCAACAATATTGTTTGCTATCATGTAGCATGGATGTAGTGTGTATGTTAATTTCTTGAATATATGATGATGTTGACCCAATCATGAAATACCCTGCCTCAATCATATGAATAATACATTACTAGGATCCCAATCCAATGAGATCTATGGTCGGGGTGATAAAAATGAAATGTAAAATGATTCTTTCACCGCACAGGATTGATTGAAAAGGAAGGATTAAGGTTATTTTATATCATTTGGTGAATGGATAATGTTATAGGATATCATCATCCCTATCTATCTCATTAGGAATAGAATCAGGTCATATGTAGTTCTAGATAACACTATATTTTTTTGTCATGTGGTGAGGAAAATAGCCATGCGGTTTAATGTCTTCTAGTATGGATTTATGTGACTCGGTGTGAAGAAATATCATTGATCGACCAATAAATATGGATCTAGCTATTTCTAAATTTTCTGTTATTAAATGAATCAAGACAGTCATAGTTTTTCAGAAACGTACAGTTAAATTTCATATGGCACAAACATCAGCCATGTACTTTAACATCATGCAGCAAGTATAAAGGTTATCCATTATGAAAAATAAGGCAGAGAAATTGTCTCACATTAATATTTCTAGTGATTGGGATAAATAATTTTTGGATGAAACTCATATTTTGGATGTATGTTCACAAAGAATCATGTAATGGTAGGAGTCAAGCCATGTGTAGTTCATGGATGGGGATATTCATTATGTTGATCTGAATCTCGTATGGGGATGATATGACAAATTATTATTTTTCATTAATATAGATCATGTGTGTTTAATCATCAATGACATGATACATCTTATTTATTTTAAAATTATGATTTAAGGATGTCTTTCATACAGTTTAAAATCATGATGTATGGTAGTATTTTATAATTTATCATCATACAACTAAGATTAATGATGTTTTTTAATTTAATGCCTTACTGTGTGGTCTTTTTCCATGATGATTAACATAAATGTGGTCAATAAATGTTGTGATGTTTAACTTCATGAGACTAGGATGTTGCGACATTTTTTAGTTTAACGTCTTACTATGAGAAGATTATAGAACGAGGGGTAAATTATCCTATATTTTTTTCAATCCCTAGAGGTAATCTGGTATACCGAGACTGTGTGTTACCACATCAGGGTTCCATTTAGGAATTTTTTTAAAATTACATGTAATAAAATTTTGATGAGTCTTTTGAAATTCAATGTACAAATATTTCTCATAGATAGGTATGGAGACCCTAATAAATGTTGGTCAAAAGTCTTCTTATGTTACCAGATTCCCCTGTTTGAGGTCATGAGTTGTGATGCGGAAATCTTCTTAAAATTAGGAAGGGTGTTCCATAGGTCATCCTATTCATGTTACATAAATGAGTCAATAGAATCATTTTCACCAATGTTATATAAACATGAGGCATGTATATCATTTTTTAAGTAAGACATTCATTACGAAGACATGTTGTCATCCTGAATTACTAGAGTCATTGATGAATGATTCATGGGATGATTGTTTTCTTTCATTCTATCACTACGGACTGGATGAACATGGAAAACTAATATTAATTCTACAACCTCAATAAGGTTTATGGGAAATCCATAATTACATTAAATCTTTCTATGGGGATTTGTAGGTGTATTCCCCAACACATATGGTGCTAAAACCGGTCTACTATAATCCAATTTTAGTTATTTTGCATCCCTTTTATAGAAACCCACCTCAACAAATGGGGATTCACAACACTCAAATAGAAATTGCTACAACGTTCTATATCGACCACTCTATCAATGGGGTATTTCAATCACTGATAAAATGTTTAAGGTACTTCCATGAATCTTTTATGATAATGTATATCAAGAAAGATATTATATTTCATTTATTTATTGATAACCGTGCACTCAGTATTGGATGTGAGATCCATTAACTGATTCTTGAGAATGATCATTTGAAGAGGATATTTCTCGCTCTTATCTCACCCTTGAATGGTTACCATTGTAGATGATAAATCTAACTCACTATATCAAAAATGTAAAAGGTTATGCATCAGGATGAGGTTGATCCTAGAAGTATTATCTATCATATTCCTTAAAATTTCAACATTATCAATCCTCCTTGAAATGTATAGTGGTATGAAATTTTCCTGGATGATTTAGTCTAGACCCTTCTTTATGAATGACATGGAAACGTAGTGCTCTATTGGTTTAGACACCACAATATAATTTTAGGATTCAATAAATTTTATTTGAAACTCCATTGGGCTATAGAGGGAACCAATGAATACCACTCAGAGTTTTTTTGAATTATGGAATGAATTCAAGATTAGATAAATTCCACATAATTTTTACAATGACTTACATAGATTTTTTTTGTTTCATTGTTTATTTTCCTATGATGACAATGTGTTTTGTCTAGTTTCACATCACGAGTTGAAGATATTTTCATATAGGATAACATTTTGGGACTAGGAAATTTTCATACAGATTAATTTTTTGCAACCAAGATTTGGTATTGTTGTTCAACGTCGTGCATTAGAAAAATTAACATTACAGTTTAGATTACTAAGGCTAAGAGGTATTTGTGTATATTAACATCATTATTCTAGTATGTTGTCTTTGCAGTTTGATTTTTTGTGACTAAGATGTTTAATGAAATTTAATTATCATTAGACTAGGGTGTATCACGTATTTTAACATCATGATATTAGGGAATTTCCTGCCACATCTTATTTGGAGGGGTTTTTTAAATTTTATTATGTATTTGAGATGAATATTTTGGATATTTCGTGCATTTTGGAACTATATAACACTATAAATTCATATTTTTAATGTATATCTAATAAATATTTAATGATAAATTATCATTAAATTGTGTTCTTGATATTTAATTGATAGGGGATGTATTTTTCATTTCCTTTCAACCACTCCTCACCCATTTTACATATTTTGAGTAGTTTAAGTTGAAGATTCCCCATGGAATAATTAATGAACCTTGTTACGTTTTTTATGTGAAGGAATATATCATTTCCTCGACTGAGATTTGAGGTACCAAAATACTTATTCTATGTGCCACATATACCTTTATTGGTTGGGGTACATGGATGAGTTTGGTGTATGAGGTGAAACAACATATTTTTATTGATTTTGGTGTAGGTGATGATGTATTGGGGGTCCTGTTTGACACAGATGTTTCCAAAGCATTAAATATTCTCAAATCCATTATAAGTGTTATTGGAAATGAAAAATCTTATATGGGTTCCAGAATACCCTCGATGAGGGGTTGGAAAATATTGAAATTTCCATATCCCAAAAATCATATGTTCTTAGGAATTTGAAAATTTCCCCTTCCCTGTGGAAAATTATGGGGTGGAAAAATGTTTTGATTTCACTGAGTGAGGGTATGATCAATATGAATATTCCCTTATTCATGTGCCCTGGGGAACATCACATTGATGCAAGGTTATACATTTATGTTCTGATACATCATTCTAGAGTAGTGATTCTTTGAGTTTTCTAATATTTATTTTTTGGAGACACATATTATATAGTTAGATATGGTATTTCTAATCCCCTATATAAATTTCTTTTTAATATAAATGAGTATGACTAGTGTGATCCATGATAACCATCAATAATTTTTGAATGGTAGTGTTTGTGGATTATTATGGGAGTCTCCACATTGACACCAGAGACTGTATCCACTACTAATACTGACAATATTATTCATTTAACATATCCTATAAAAATACTAACATAATATATAACAACATTTTTATTTACTTGAGTTGTTATTTTGAGCACTATTTTTCATTCTTGTCGAGAAATTAGTATTTAATCATACATTTTTATTACAAAATTTCTCATTACATTTTACAAACAGATGATCATTAATGTTATGAGTCATAGAAGTAAGGTACATAATACATGAAAACATATAACATTATTCAAATAAATTTGAATGGATTAATCATTTTTTCATCCTAATTAAAATTAATCCAACTCATAAATTGGGGACACACATCAATGGAACGAGGGAGCAGAAGGTCGTTTAAGAGAAAAATATGAGAAACAATTTCTTGTAAACATAAATGATATTGATATGAACATGAGGAATATAAAAAAAATGAAAAATAATAATATCATAATATTAAAAAGAATAATAATAATAACATGAATATTTGCCTAAAATCTCAATTTATTCACTTATATGAAAATCACCAAGGCCCACCCCCATGGTGTTATTAAAATTACAATGTTTATTCACCAAGTTATCGTAAAACTCTTCATCTCTGGATATTAATTTCTATACCCAATTAATTGGAGAGATATCTGGGTGAACTCTTAATATTTATTTATTTTCATGTGATACACTTTTAATATAATGAAACATTTCCACGATAATCCATATAGAATAAAAGAACTGGGTTTCATATCAAAATCATGATGTTTTAAAATGTTTTTAAAAGCATGATCATTATGTCATTTATGACCCATAGAAATAGAAATAAGGATTTATGTATTTAAATTATAGAATGAAATAAATAATTTTTCTGTCTTGATTAATACCTCATGAAGAGAAAGTGTTTTGTGTATTAACATAATGAGAATCAAATAATTTCATGGAAAAAAGAGAGAGATTTTGAGATGATAATTATACCCCATAATGGGTATAAAACATAGTTTAATTTAACATTAAAAAGAGAGGGGTCATGGGTAAAACATTCATAAAATACTAATAATATAGTAGAGGGACAAAATAAAGTGATAATAAGAACACGATATAGAAATTTGAAATACATATCACATAAAAGAGAACAAGAAACGAAAATATATTTGGGGAATTCACTTACAATGAATAGTAACAACTAATAATCTATGACCAAGACTATGAAGGCTTGAGAAAACCTTGGGAGGACTATTTGGGATGTAATAATATCATATAATCATTAGTGATGATTTTTATAATAATGTAAATGATTTAATGGCATGGTATTTGTATTAAAAGAGAGGGTGATTTTTCTTAATTTCTCAAGACACCTCATCTGTGGGATTTTCGAAAACATGGGATTTCCCAAATGTATTTCCATATGGTTTTGGCCAATTCAGACACATAATATAATATTTTAATCCACATGAGTTGAACAGAATTTTAAATTACATATTACATCATTATGATGTCATAAAACACACCAAAAACTAAAAAATAGTATTTTTACTATTCTCCAAAAAAAATTCACAAATTCAAACTAACCTAATATCGATGTTCTAAAATAAAAAAAGAACTCCATTTTATGAAATTATTTTTCCAAATATGATGGATTTAATTTTTATTTAAAATTACTATTAACTCTAAAAAATTACTAATATATAACTAACTATTTATAATATTGTTATTTAATTATACTATTATATCACATTACCATTCAAGATGGAAAAATTAAATTTATACTTCCATATGTGAGGTTACTATTCGATTGGTCATATTACTTTCAATAAGGGTAATATTACTGTTCATCTATTATTATTCACTAAAAAACAAGTTAATCTTATCAGACACAAAATTTCATACGGATCAAAACCATGTACGTTAGTTTTTTGAAAATCATTTCAGAGAATCAACTATTTAAATTAAAAAAATTATTTTTGAATAATAATTTTTTTCAATATTCAACAATAATATGAAACATCAAAGAAAAATACTAAAAAATCAACCTAAATTGATATTGGAATTTATAATTTAAAATGATGGTCATTTTACCATGATAAGAAATAACAATTTTATTTATACAATTGTATTACACAAGGCAACTGAGGCCTCCTCACATAACCCCTTATAAAACCTGCATAGGACCCCAGATTAAGGTGTGTAATTGTGATTAAATTTGGGGGTGGTTCATGCCATATTTCTAAAGTGGTGATTTATATCAACTTGAACATCTCCTGTATGGTGTTTTGTTCAAAATTAACATGTTGATGCTCATATTTGGTTTGGTCCAATGCAATTACTAGTGACACTACCTCATTCCAAATATCTAGAAAATCATCATTGAATGGAATTATTCTAATGTTTGAGGCCATCAACTATTATTTTTTCCTTAATTATTCATTATAATTTCTCTTTATAAACAATAATTATAAAATTAAAAATTATTGTTGTTTCCAACCATTATTTTATCCAACGGTATATAACTGTCAAAACTCAATGGTTACATTTCAATTATACTTATATAGTTTTATTTATTATGACATAGTAAACCATATATTTTCAATAAATAAAATAATATCCAAGATTTCAGGTCATTACATTCATCCTCAAATAAGAAATTTCATCCCCAAAATTTCAACTCATTCCCTCCTTAAAGAAAAGGTGTGGGTACTCATACCTCATAGCCTCCTCAGGTTCCCATGTGGATTCTTCTTATTTGTGGTTCCACCATAAAATGTTAACAAGGTGGGTAGTGTTGTTTTGTAGAAACTTGTCTTTAGATCCATGATCTCTACTGGATGCACCTCAAAAGAGATTTTGTCTTCAAATTATAATACCTTATTATTTAGTAAGTTTGAAGGTATATGTATGTACTTATTTAAGAGGTATTCTTAGAATACATCATGAAAATGTACTAGATTTAGAAGAAGTGTATGCCTATAGAAGACTAATCCAATGTGATCATTGATTTAAATGGGGCCAATATACAAAGGTATTAGCTTCCCTTTCTTTCAAAAACCACATGAATCTCTTCCAAGGTGATACTCTATGGACAAACTTATCATCAACATCCAACTATATGTCCCTTAAATGGTTGTCAGCACAGATATTTTTCTGAAATTGAGTAGCAATAATGTGCTGCTTGATGGAATGAATATTTTTAGTCATCTCTTGTACAAGTTTAGGCCCAAGAATCTTTTTCTCACTAGCTTCAACCCAACAAACAGGAGTTCTTCATTGATTCCCATATAGAGCTTCACTGGGTTCTATATGAATTCTCGATAGGAATTTATTAATGTATTGAATATCAAATAATGGGAGATGTTGATCCCATCCAAATTTAAATTCCATTTAGAATGTTCTAACCATGTCCTCATGTTATTGAATAGTCATTTCTGATTTCCATCATTTTTAGGTGTTAGGACAAACTGAAATTTAATTTGGGACACATATAAGGTTGATGGATTCTCCCAAATTTAGATGTTAACCATGGATCACGATCAGATATGATTGAAATTTGAACTCCATAATTCATTACCTCTTTATTTAGGAATATTCAAGCAAGAATATCTACAGATATATATTTTCTAATAGAGATAAAATGCATATTCATTGTGAGATGGTCCACTATAACCCATATCCCATTGATTCCTTTTGGATTTATATAGATACAAGTGAAAAATCAATAGTGACATTGTCCCACATCCATGATGCAATAAGTAGTGGATGTAATAGAAATTTACGAATTTGTTTCTCTACATTTATTTGTTTACATACAAGGAACCTTATAGTGTAGTCAACCATATCACTTTTTAAATTATCTCAGTAATAATGATAATGAATGTCCCTATACAATTTTGTGCTTCCAGGGTGTAAAGAAAAATTTGGGTTTTGTCCTTCATCAATTATCTCCTTCTTTATTTCTAGAATAGATGGAACACATAGTCTTGTATGAAATTTAATTTCACCATATTAATCAATATTGAACTCAAGAAACATCCCATCATTCCCAACCTCAAAATTATTTTGTAACCAAAGATCCTCCTATTGGGATTTCAGGATTTTATATTGTAATTATGGTAGATAAATCATTTTTTATAGGGTTGATGATGTCCCTTACATTAAAATTACGATGTCTAGTTTAACATGGTCATTGATCAAGGTATCTCCTTGAATCCTCGTCATTACCATAACAGCAGGGTCTTTCCAACATAATGCATCAACGACATTGTTTTCTCTTACAATGTGTTGATGAATTGAACAATCATAGTTTTTAAGAAGTTCCAAACATCTATGTTTTCTCATTCTAAGTTAATTTTATGTGCATTTATACATCAAAATTTTATGTTTTATATACCTATCACTTTTCTCCCCATAAAGTTAGTTCCCCCATATCATCCAATCAAAAAAAAACCAAAAATAGCACAAAACCATGCATATTATTGTTCTTCTCATGGAATTTCATCATTAAATATTCATAAGAAAAGACTTTTTCATTTTGGGTGATGATGTAGCCATTCCATTTTAGTGATGAATCACTAAAAAATAATGAATCCTTCTCAGATTTAGGGTAGAGTTTATAGGGGTGTTGTAACCAATCTCTTCTTCACTTATTGGAAGCTTTCCTCACACTCCATTTTCTAGATGAACTTGATCCCTTTTCCAGTTAAAATGTTTAATGGGTTAGAATGTCATGAAATTTTTTTAAAAAACCACATATAATATTTTATAAAACCAATGAAACTATGATTTTTAGTTACTAATATGGAATGATTCCACTCCTCTACAACCATTATCATTGCAGTGTCAAATAAAATTCCTTCATTGGTTACAATGTTTTCCAAGAAATCAAATTCTTGTAACCAAAATTCAAATTTCATGAAGTTTCCGAAAGTATCTCCTTCTAAAGAGTTTTAAAAATAAATCTTACATGATACATATGATCTATATGAAATTTATTATATATCATAATTTCATAAATAAATCCACAAAAAAATTATCTACGTGGTCCTTAATGAATCTCAAAAAATCCATAAATATTTAAGGTGGGTTATTTAGTCTGATGGTAATAAAAAAAATCCTAATGACCATATCATGATTAGAAGGTGGTATTTAGAATGTCTTATTTCTTCACCCATGATTTATGATAACCACATCGAATGTCAATCATGGAGAAGAATTGAGAACCATGATTTTTTTCAAATAAGTCTTCAATTCATGGAAGAGGATATATATTCATCACTAATATCTCATTCAGTTCTCTATAATCAATGCATATCCACATTGATTCATCCATAATCATTAAAAATAGAACATATGATACCCATGGAGGCTCAACCAGTCAAATAAACCGCATATCAAAATTTTCAGGGATCAATTTCATTAATTCACTTAGATCCTCTTTTCCATTCTATATGGGGTCATTGATATTGAATGTGATCCTAGTACGTGTTCAACAATGAACTCTATCTCATATTATGGGGGGAGGTCTAGGTAATTCCTCAGGAAATACATTAAGGTATTCATGGACGAGAGGGAAATTTTATATCCTTATACTATCATTTCATGTTTTATCCTCACCAATAAACTCCATAATGAAGGTTATTGGAGGTGCTTCTAGACTAAACTATAATTAAAAAATCAATATATGAAAGATAACTATAGTCTTCTCATTAAGGACTACTAATATTTCCTTACTTTTTCAATTAATCTTAGCATTATAATTTAATATATAGTTCATATAATAGTCTAATGTTGGATTCAAGAATGGGAATGACAACTATATTTGCGATATGATTGAGCTCACAAAAGTAAAGACATGAGTTTCTAAGCATTTAGGATTTTGAGATAATCCCACTATGAGTCCTAGCAAATATCCCTACTTTTCGAAATTCTGGGGTTGATTATAAATTCATTCAAACATAGTAGAAATAAAGGAATTAATAGAAACATAATTAATCAATGTATATTCTATCTTTAAGTCAATAATAATAGTACATTCAACATCATTATTTGGAGCTTCAACATGAGTTGTTGTGATAGAAGAAGCATGAAAATTTTCCCTTTGACATTGCTGAGGAATATGGTTATTCTCCTTCACTTCCCTTGTATTTGGAAAGTTATTGGAAAAGTTCCCAATCTGTCCTCACTTGATGGAATTGACTTCCAATAGTGACTGCACCATCTAATCATTATTGTTAGTATTGGGAAGTTTAGGCTTCATGTAACTATGATAATTCCATGGAATATTGACATAAATTCCATAAATTTATGACTTGCCACTCTTGAGAAGGAAATTACAAATATGATTCTTCACAAATTTATTACAGATGGGAAGTTTTTCATTCTTCCCCCCCTTCATTCATCAAATCTCTTCCCAAAGACTGGATCTATTGTTCTATTCAGTTCATTTTTCTTATGACCACTATGTCTCACTGAACTCCATTTTTTCTTTCATATCACTCAAAACGATTTTCTCATAGCTATCATAGTCTCAGTTGTCAAGATTATTCTACATATGAGTTATTTGTTAACCGAAAATATATAAAACTTCCCATTAGGATCCATTCTAATTCTTGAGGTGTAATGTGAAATCTTTAGGATGTTCCCCTCATAGCTTCCGGTAGATTTATTCTCCTTATGTGCCAGCTCGAGAAATTCCTTACCCACATTATTTCTCGTTGAATAAGTGAAATAATTATCGATAAGATCCATAAGATCTATTTATACTCCATAGCTTCAATAATCCCTCTTGAAATCATGTTTTTAATCAGTTCCCAATACGGATCAGCTTCACCCTCAATGTGGTAAACAACCAGAGTGCATTTTTCTTGTTCAGAACTATGATGTATATAAAATATCATTTCGAGAGAGTAGATACCCTATTATGCAATCAATGTGTCAGTAGATTCATGAAACATTGTTGGTTATTGACATAGAAATGACTCAACATAAAATTATTCCATTCAGGGTAAAAGTGATCTCTTAGCATGATTCAATTTATATTCCATAACATGATTCAATTGGTTCCCAATTATCATGAATGTTTATATTCTGGCTTCCATAAGAGGTATGTTAGTGCACAATTCATCGCACTATCCATTTTCATGGTTCATAATATTTCTTTCAATTTTCTAAAGGAATAAAACCTTAGTGACAATCAAATTTCATTTATGAGTCTTTTATTTTTAACGTATATTTATTACGTAATACTCAATGTTGAAAAAAAATTACATTTTTCTATAATTACTTCATAATGATTCATAATATGAATGTGAATAACCAAAAATATCCCCAAGTATTTTCAAAATAGGAGTGAACTACAACCCATTGTCATGCATCAATACCCATTCGAGTCTAGCGGAAAATGACATTTTTAGATTTTACCCCTACATACATATATGCTAGAGACACATCCACTTATTTTAATTGGACCACTATTAGAGCTCAACACTAACATGAATTAATTTCTATTAGGTCCATATATATCATAATAAAAACATCATAAATTACCCATAGAGGAAAAAATAAATTTGATTCATATCAAAGTCATAGAGGTTTAAAATGTTAACAAAAACATGATCAATATGTTATTTATATCCTAGGAAAGGGAAATGGGATTTTATGTTTGAAAATTCTAATACAAATTAAATATTTTTTTATTTAGTGATGAACTACTATAGAAATAAAATAGGGTTGGGTATCCACATGCAGAGAATAAAATATTTTCTTTAGAAAAAGTGAGAGATTTTAAGACAACTATTTTACAGTATAACGGGTACGAAACATAGATTAAAAAAACATTAAAAAGGGAAAGTAAATTAGTAATGTTATCATAAAACACTCATAATACAGTTTTGGACATAATAAAATTAAAATAAGAACATGTTATGGAAATTTTAAGAACATACCACATAAAATGGAACTTGAAAGGAAACTAGAATTTGGAAATTCTTTTTCTTGAAGAGTAACTTCTAAAACTCTAGGATTGGGACCTTAAGTGCTCTATGGAACCTTGGGAGGAATCATTGGGAGGGTATACTATATTACCTTCTAGGGATGATTTTTTAATTAATATAAATGAAGTAATGTCTTGGTATTTATAGTAAAAAAAGAGGGATTTTTTATTAATTTCCAAGGACACCTCATTAGTGGTATTTTCAAAACAATGGGCTTGCCCATAGTATTTTCCAATGATTATGGATACATGGGACATATCATATATTATATCGGCACACATTATTAGGCCATAATTTTAAATTACATATAATATCATCATGATGATATAAAAATCACAGAAAACTCAAAAAATATATTTTATTATTCACTGAATAATATAATATTTCATAAAAATTAAATAAATTCATTGTAACCTAATATAGATGTTCTGTAATAAAATAAAATATTAAGATAATTTTTTTAATATGAGACCATTAATTTTTACATAAATTTACTATTTACTCACAAAAAACACTAATACGTAACTAATAAATTATAAAAAATTTATTTATTTTTACTATTATATACCATTACAATTCAAGATGCCTAAATTAAAATTATACTTCATTATGTGAGGTTACTATTCTATTGGAAATATTTATATTAATAAGGGAAATATTACAATTCATAAGTTAATATTAAACAAAAATTATGTTATTCTTTTCATACTCTAATTTTTTACTGATCACAACCATGTGTGTATGTTTTTCAAAAATCATTTCCGATTATAAACTATTTGAAGTATAAAAATTATATTAAAATTCTAATTTTTTCAATATTCTTATATAATATGAATATTCTATGAAATAATATTTTGATTCATTTTAGAAGAATATTAACATTTGAAATAAATAATTGACAATTATTTTACCATTATAAGAAATGAAAATTTTATTTATACAAATAGATTACACAGAGTAACTAAGGCCTTTTTATATAACCCTTTATAATTTCTTTATAAGACATATAATTAATGTGTGCAATGATGATGGAATATTGGGTCAAATCGGATTACATTTCATGGGTAGTTATTTATATGAACATTAACTTCTCTCGTAATAAATTTCATTCATGATTCATAATTTTAAGCTCAACTTATTCTTGGTCAAGAGAAAAGTCCAGTGAAGGTACCTCCATCCCAAGATCTGAAACATGGGATTCGTATCAAACTATTCTACTAGTATAGGCCATGATCTATTGACTCTGTATTAATTATACATTATCATATCTATTTATAATCAATAATTATAATATTTAATATTACTCGTTTTTTCAATGGTTATATTAAAAAACTGTCATATAATGTTCAAAACATGATGGTTACATTTCAATTATATTTATATAGTTTTAGTATGTATTAAATATTAAACCATATATTTTCAGGACACAAAATATTACTCAAATTTTCAGGTCATTACAATGTCAGCTAACATGCCATGTCTCAGTTAACTACTAGAGTGTACTATTATACTATTCAAGAGTCTGATCTTTTAAATTAGATTAGAAGTACTCACATTTAGTTGACATAATTTTGAAAGAGACAAAATCTGGCATGTGTAGTTCAGCAATGGGATATTTCATTAGATGATTCTTTTCCTGATATTCCATTTGGTGGAGTTTTGATGCTATAATGTTTTGTGGGTCAGTCAACAATATTCTATTTGGTGGGGTAGTTCTTGTTGTAATGTTTGGTTTGTCGGTTGACATAGTACCTTTTAGGGGGTCTATGTCCGTAGTTAATACGAATCAAATATAAAATATTATAAAAATTCAAACAAAATTATTGGGTGGGTGCACTTTGGGATTCCATTTTTAGCATGGATAGTTGTGTCGAATTCCGAGGATCCTAACTAGTTATGATTTGGGATCAATTCTGGGCCACTGTTAGGATACATTAGTGGGCATTAGAATGATTAGTGGTAAAATGATCATAATCCCACATCATAGATGAATTATTTGGATACCCCTTGTGGGATATAATACAATATGTTTTAATTTCTATAGTTCTGGATATCACAACATCATATATTGATCATTGTGAAATCATGGTCACATGTTGATTATGATGACCAAAATTGATGAGATCCTTGCTCTATTGGAACTGAGTTGATGAGTTGAAAAATTGTTCTTCCTTATCCATATCATTATGGTAGGGAAGGTATATATTATTGCGATCAAGATATATTCAACCATGGTAGTATAATGTGGAAATAATTGAAATGTCATATTTTTGGGTTTTCATGGGAAAGAAATCATATTGTGTTGGTTTCACAATAGTTTTTGTTCATTTTACCAAGTTTTATGATTGAAAATTTGGATTTTAAAGATTCTTGATGATTAATTATGATGTGGGTTGAATGAGATGGAAAAATATTTACATTGGGTTCAACATTTTTTTTCTGATCATAGAAACTACCAATGGTTCCCATGTCCATATTTGTGTATGTGCTAATGTTACAATGTTAAGCATACAATTGGGGTTTCAGAACTAATGAATATTTTAAGCTTAAATTAGTTGGGATGATGGGAGGTGCATCTCATCCAACTGTTTTTGGGGGGAATTGTAGCTTAATCTTGGAATCTATTAAAATGTTAAGATATGATCATGGAATCTTTATCATGCCTCTATAAAAGACTCATTACCCATATTTCAATAACATTATTATGATCATGTATTGACATGAACAACATTTTTCTTATAAGAGGTTCTACATAATTATCTTATTTATTTATAATGATTTTGTTTTTAGTAATGTTTGTGTTCTCCAGACTATATTTCCATCATTAGGGGAGGTTGGTGTCAGGATATGGAGTTGACCCTCTACATGGAATCCATTGAATCATGTGATATAATTAATCAATACCCATGTAGTTTGTATGATATAGTTTAATGTTGTGTGACTGGATAGGTTTATGTAGTGTAACATCATTCTTTACAGATGTAAATATCAGGTTCTATATCAAGGAGGCAACCAACATACCATATTATGATAGGAATATGAGTCTATGTATTTTATCACTTTTTCATAATGGATGCGACAAAGTAGGCCATGGGAGGGACCTATGGTTATTGGGATTCCTTAGATATCATCATTTAGAATATTGTCCTTTGAGGGAAAATGAGATCAAATCAATGTGATATCCCCATGAACGGTACACATAAGAGGAATTCTCATCATTTTATTGTTAAAATCATCTCTATTCTTTAAGACCACATGAGATACGTTTGGTTTGAGAAATAAGAGATAATGAGAGATTAGACACATCTCATGAGGGCATATTTGGATGGGGAATATGCATCAATGTTTTCATTTGAGTTGTATGATTGCCTATATCATAGAGGATTTTAGATGGGGATTAGAACATAAGAAAGTTTCATTTGATCTTGTTAATAATAGGAATAAAATTTATTTTAGTTCGATTCATCACTAACCCACAAAAGGGTTTGAGGTACTTGATGGCATAGTCGAGGCTATCACATGAAATGATACCCATCTATGATCCCACTTCTCAAAAGTGGATGGAGTTTTATGGATGGATGAATCATGGGAGAATTTGGTCACATATGTCTAGAATATTTGGTATATGAAGGGACATACATTGAAATGGATTCCCATTTAATCTTGTGGATTTGGAAGGAATCTAACATATCAAATTTATTGTAGGAATTTGAGTTCTCATAGTTTGGTTACACCCTAACCCACTGATTGATTGGGATGAGTGATATACTAACTTTTTTATATTCATTATCTATCTTCATATAGATTTAGAGAGGTGATTACCATTAAATGACTAATTCATATACTTGGTATGACATGGAGGACCAATATAAATTCCGGGAACATATAGGGCCTCCTGAGTGTGTAAACATAACCCATCAAGGGAACATTCCATTTATAAAATGAATGAAGTTGAAGGTCCTTATTTTTGGTTCCATATATAATAACTCTGAGTGTGGCTGCCAGATGAGGTTGATATGCCCAATGGGATCCACCCAACATGTCTTTATATTTTTCTAAACACTGTATGTTTTCTTGTTGTTTATTTCCTGATTATCGGTTGGTCATGTCTTGATTGTCTTATGGTCATGTCCTGATTGTATTCAGGTCATGTATTGTTTTTCTATTGGAAATGTTTGGGGTGTCTGTCTAATATGGAAGACATTTCAAAGGGAGTATTCTGGAGATTTTACAAATTCTGTTCACAATTGAAGTATATGTGTCAATGATATTATGAAAATTTTTTGTTTATATTATTTAGATGCTTCATATGATCAATGGTGTCATGTATAATATATTTTAACTAATCAACTAAAATGTTACTAATGTCTTTGTATGATCAAATCAGACATGTCCAGTGTCTTTCACATCATCGAAGAGGATATATAATGGGTCTTCTACATGATCAATTGAATTGTTGTGGATTTCTTCGTATGTTCAATGTAGACATGTACATTGTATTTTGTATGATCAATTTAATTGAATATATTCAATCTCATGGCCATTATGTCTGGTCCTAAGGCCACTGCATGATAATTCAGGCATGTCAAGGGAATATTTCCTAATAATGTTGACATGTTGAAAAGATGTCGCATGATCGACCTGAATTGTCCAAGACCTGTTATGTGGTCAATTTTTTTACTAAGTTTATATTGAGATCTATGTGACTCGTACAAATCCACATTAAGGTATTTCATGACTAGTGATCACGTGACCATAATTTAATAATAATATGGTGTATTGAGAATATGCTCATGATCACATGTAGTGTTGGAGTTGTATGTTCAATGGGATCATGTCATTTCTGAATGAGAAGTAATTATTCTTGTAAATGGAGTACATGGATAAGGGTGTTTATTATATCCAATCCTCCTATTATTTTCATTGAAATATGAGGTAATTTCATTTAGGTATCATGTGTTTTTTTAGTCATTAGGGATGAGGAATTCCCACATGGAATCGCATGAATCCCCATTATTAATGTGACTACATGAACACTATAGGGCCTTGGATGGGTTATAATACCATTTGTGGGTATATATTTTGATTTATTATGAGTGGATGAGGGTTCATGAATCGTGGATAAGAGGGGGGACAACATATATGAGGCACATATCCATAATAAATTCATTGCATCGATATGGAACTTTAGTATTTTTTTATGTTGATGTATCCAGGTCAAGTGTTTCTTCTGAGCACCATGAGACTAGGGATTTAAGAAATCAATATACTGAGGGCTCATGTGATCCTATCTCTATGATTGTAGGGAGGAATTATGTTGTCCATCAGATCTTTTGTACATTAATTCCACATTTAATGGAGGGAGATTCATTCGATAGGGATGCATATTTGATGTGGTTCATTGTTAATTGAAGATGAAATATGACATGGTATTCACATGATATTATTCTATCACGCAATATCACCATCATAAGGTGATCAAGAAAAGAGTTCTTGATGTGGAATCCCACTATAGGTTCCCATAATAGGACAATTTTTATTACCTACAATCGATCAGTGAATGTGGAAGCCCGCTTCCCCACCTCTATTTTGGATCACTATCTCTCTATCCATTTTCTCCCTCCATGACTCTATGTAAATTTTATGGGGTAAAAGAATTATATAAGTATGTGTCGATCGTGTTTGATACTACTTTTCAATAGGGGACATCGATTTTTCCTACTGATGGTGGGGGATGCTTCATATAAACCAGATACGGGGGGCTCTCAAAATGGGGATAACATTCATATTTATGTGATTATTTAGTGATGCCAAATTAAAACACATGATAATAATCATAAAATCTGGTGAGATTCAAAAACACTCATGATGAAATTTCTGTCATTTCAGAACCAGATTCATCTAATAGAACCCAATAGACATTATCCTTGGCTTATATAAAAAAACAAAAAAAAACATATTAAAAATTAAACCAACAGTGTTCATTTGTGGAATATGGGAAGAGATAATAGATGATGGGGTCATGTGATTAATGATGTTGAGTGAATTGATCAAACATCAGAGGTTATTTTTGTTTTTTTGTATAGGAATGAATAGTGTGGCCTCCATTCCACATCCCATAGAAATCTAGAAACTATTCAGATGGTTCTTAATAAGACTAAGCATTAGATCATCCACTCATGCATGTAGTGTCGTTAACACCCGCATAATACACCCCCACACCCCCATCACTCACACATTACCCTTGTGCATCAATCCATGGAAAACCCACACTGTGGGCACTGTGCATGAACCCCTTGGGCTCTTCTCACCCACCTCTACACCACATAATAGGTTTGTTGGCTAGCTCACATGGTACGAATGAGTACTAATATCCAATCGTCCTTGGTTGAGATGGACACCTAGTTGTCTTAGAAAATCTATTAGTTGGATAAATGGAATTCATGGAAAAAATGATAAATAATTATAATAGAATTAAAAAGAACAATAATAAAAACATTATGTAATGTATATTCCCTTTTAATGAAAATACCAAGACAATATTATTTAATGATTCTTCTTATGAATTTTTCATGAAAAGAATTCCAATTTTTCTATATTTTCCCCACATTTCAGAAAATATCAATGGAACAGTTCATATCACATAAATATGTGTTTCAGTAGTCATGGAACGCGTTAGGTGGTGAAAATAAAATCTATATTTGAGGTGGATAGGCTAGTTTGCAAATGAAATGGTGAGATATATATGTTGTGGGGATATTTTATTTAATCAAATGTGGGTTTTAATAGAAAAAAATTAGTGAGGATAAAATTTCAATTTTACAAACCACCACTCTATAGATTTTGTAAAAATGAATCTAAAATTATTGAATTAATATGATGTTCAGAGGGGTATATTCATTTCCAAAACATTGGATTTTAGATCATTATCTAACTAAGGATATTAAATCCATATTAATAATCTATATACCTTAGTGAGAGTGACCTAGTCATTCACAATAAATTTTCATTGAACAGTCTCCTTATTATGAAATTATACTCTCAATCTATGTCATGTTACAACATAGGGCCTCAATTATTACATTCTAAATTGTTTATGGACTTAAATATTTTTATATGTGGGGATTGATCTCTATTGATCTAATATATCCACTTATCTTACAATTCTATTTTCAAAATATGTATCATCTGTTATGCATCATATGGAGTTTTAAATAGTGTCAATTCCTCACTATTTTGGGTGTTTTAAAGAACTTTATATTATATATATATATTTTTGGGTGGTTAGTTTCAATTTTTTCATGTTGTTTAATAGACAACGTGGAAGTATATTTATGTGTTTTAATATCATTAACGATTTTATATCAAGTTTGAACATGTTAATAATCATAAATACGATATATTGAAAAGGATATTGATCATGTGACTGTAATTGTTTTAATAATTTTTTTAATTCTGCAATTGACATATATTTTCATAAATTCTATTTATATGATACTAATTTATACTAGTGGTCAATTTATTTTTAATCAATAATGGAATATGAACCTTATCATAAATGATTAATAACATCTAGGATTATAATATAGGATAATGTTTTTGTAATTATTTATAGTTGTAACCTACATTTGATTGTTTTTTAATTTTTTTTGTTTTAATTGTATGAGGAACACTAATTTTTAATTAAATTTTATTAATGGTATTAATAATTTCTCAGTAAAAGATCCCAAACTGTATTAAAAATTAAATCTTTTTTAGGTCATTTTAAAAGGTGATGGTTGATGTATTTTGTAATTGATGCAGTGTTTCGCTATTGTGGTTGATAATAGGATAATATTTTTTATATGGAAAAGTGTTTAGTACAATATTGGTGTACTTGAATAGATATGAGGATTTATATTACATGTTGTTTATATATTTTCTTCTTTCTATAGTCATCCATAATCTAATGAATTACCTATATTTATGGTATATTGGTTGTGTGTTAACACTATATAGATCATGAATGTAAAATTGAATAATAAATTAATTATTGGGGATTTTTAATGACATATCATGATAACCAATTATATGATTATGTGAAAAGGGTAAATAATTAATTGTATACATTTTTATGGGTTGTGGATCTAAAATATCAATGTATAGGGTAAAATTACTATGATGCTAGACTCTTCAAATGAATTTTACTTCGTAATTAATGATGCAATGATATAAAATTGTTAGTAAACTATAACATATCTAATTTTAGTTATTCTATATTTTGAATATTTAAAAAAAAATATTTATTATTTTCATTGATTCGGGAATGTGATTGGGTATCTCATGTTCTAGAAATTGTGATATTTAAATTAATAATTCATATTAATTCACATGCACACATATTCTTCAAATAAATGGTTTCTCATTGATGGGGACATCATATGGAAAATCAGACACAATAGTTTTTTTTGAATGTGAGGTTTACACAAGGAATGACATATAGGTTTTTGTCATCCGACGTCCAATTGGGTTAAGCTATTGATGGGTCTGAAAATAAATTAAACAAATTTACCATTTAATGTTATTAATTAGTGAAAAAATCACCCAACATTATATATAAATAATTATGATAATTCTACATTGTTTTCTACATAACCATAGTATTTTATAGAGGTTAAGAAGGTCATTGGAATTGACATATCGGGAATGAGGATCGATGTTAAACAGTCAAGGAGACTCTTGAGATGGAAACCAAACTCAATGAGATCATCAACTTTATAACTACATGTTATTTTAATCACTAATGATCTTTTTTTAGTATGTTAGAGAGTTCTATTTTATTTTTGATTTCATTACTTTTGAATAATATATTAAAAACCAATTCATATCAGATTATTTGTTCAAATATTTACACACTTAAAATGAAACTACAGTTGATTAATTTTCATTTCCCTATTTATTCAATTCATTGTGCCTACATTCCATCCATGGTTCTCCTCAATTTATTATCATTATTATATATTTAATCAGAATATGGGGATCTTAATATCATTAATTTGGATTTCTTCCCTCCTTTGTTCATGGTCTTCATTAATATTCCTCATGTTCCGTAATTTGACAATTCTGATTTCAATTAGAGAATAATCAAACCTCTATATTAATGTTGGAAGTGTTAATGACCTTAGAACCTATGTATATAAAATATATCAAGGTTTTATAAGATATGCGTGATGGAATCATGGATGAGACCCATGTACTGTGACAATAAGCATGGTAGATACAACTCACATGATTGCAGATATGATTTTCGGCCACCAACGACCAAAGATCATGAATCATAGGCTATTATATTTATATTAATCCACATTAAATGATTCAAAAAACGAATAAATATGCTTATTTTAATGTATACAGTGACAAAATTTATGAATGCCTTACTGTCTATGAAAAATCCTACTACATGTAGTGTATCTCGATTGGAAACACACCATGTGGTACGGGTATCCATGACAACTAGGTTTTTGGATTAGATAAATATTAGAAATCATGTTTTTAGTAACACATATCATGTAATACTGACATGGTTATGAAAACAAGATCCAAAGGAACAATCCCATGACCCAGTGTGGTTAGGAATGACGTGTACTCTAAGGGAAATAATTTCTTTTATGATCATTGCCAATCATGCCATGTGTTGTGTGTACACACCCTAGACCCCCATGTGTATGTACATTCCAAGTGATCCCAACCACATTCCTTGTAGTGTCACATTGATTCGAAATAATTTTCTAGGACATGAAACAACCAAGTGTCTAGGTGAGACCACATAACATGTAATTGCTCATACAAACCGACTGCATTTTCCAAAATATTGTACATTGTTGATCACCAACATAGATATTTTTAGTCTATTAACTAGATTATCCTTAATAATATTCCATGTGGGATGTGATTGTATACTTTCATTCATAATTGGAGATATAACATGAGGTGACATGATGGGGGAACTTCTTTCACTCACTCTTATCTAGTGACAATGATCAGGTGGGATTATCCAAATAGTACAGATATTGAAAATCTGCAAACTCTATTTCAGGTGATGGCGACCCTATTAAAGTATCAATTGAACTATTCCACATTTATGAGAATTTTGTTCCATTATTTTTGGAATGGACTCTACATCATTGGTATTTGATTGTGTTTTGGTTCTCATTTTGAGTAGTTTTACCTATACAATGCTACATACATGTGAGGTGAATGAACACCATATTAGTCACATGATACACAAGATACATGTATATTAGATAGTTAACCAACTCTTGTAAAACACAATATCAAAAATATTATACTACCCCATGATTCTCATGATGTTTCACATGGTTCGTATCATAAATATGGGACCTCTAGATATTTGGGAAGACTCCCATTTCTTATAAGGCATAGATGATGTAGATCACCTCTTGTTATTTTCATTTGTTTCATTTGAGCATATATATATATATATTTTTTAGCATCATTATTGATTTTTTGAGACAACTATTTTTATTTTGGTTGTTTGTTTTTTTTGGGGAAATCATACATTGGTTATATATAATCACCCCAGAATGAAATTTTCCATAATTTATTTGGGTTCTGAAACTCATGGGTAGATCAATGGTGAATATGGTATACAAGGATTTGATGGATTTTTGTTGTTATTGGTGTTGATCATTTTTTGTGATCAGACATATATATTCCCAGAATGTATATCTTTTTCCCCTTATCCAAATTCTTTTTTAGTTGGGTTTTCATTTATAGTTGGGAATATAGTTTTGATTTTTATATAATTTTAATCATTCTATTGTAATTATATATATTTTAGAGACGTTCTTCTATGAATGGTTTATTATTTATATGCTCAATATTTTATTACATATTTTTAAATTTTCATGGAGTAGGTTGTCTACATACATTAAATTACATACGATAATGAAACCCATTGCAATGATATATCTAATCAGTGTTAGTTATTGGACACTTGCATATAAGATTTGGGATTTGGGCGTCTTCTTTGCATTATAAACCACTAGGAGGTCCCCAATGGGTTACTCCATGATGTTTTAGCTTCAATGTTGGGGTTTCCATTGTGATGGGGTATTGATTAGGACATGTTGTGAGGATTAGGGAAATGATGTCTGACTGTTTCATGCTTGACTCTAAAACAAGGGAACTCATTGTTTTTGCATGGGTTGATGTATCCATACACTAAGATGTTGACTAAATACTTTTCAGCTCAACATGTCACACATCAGTTTTAGTGTCACTAATAGTAAAGGCATTATATAGTATTGGAACTATATATATTCATGTAATTTTGGAGTTAGGTCCCCATATGTTATCATCTAACCATTGTAGGATATGTAAAAATCCAGAATTTATACATGACTAAAACCATAAATGATAACCGTACAAGGACAATAGGACATAAATTTGGGTGGGAATGCCCCAGTTTATTGTAAAAATGATGTTTTCTAAAATATGAAGGCTTTATTTTTGGATCTATTTTATGATATCATTTTTCACTTTGTGTAGAGAGTAGTGTTTCTTCTAATTATAATGTAAGGGGACCCACCATGTGGGTCACTAAAATGATTCATGCTAGTTTCACTAACAATTATATGTAGTTATTCATTATTATTATGTTAATATATTGAACTTTCTTATAAGATTCAAGGATTAAGAACCACCCATATTGTAACACCCCGAGATTTTATGAGATATATTATTTTTAATTTCATTGATGTCTTCTATTATACATTACACTAGGATTAGCTTGTACTATACCCAACCCCGTATTAACTTGCAGTATACGCGACACTATTCTTGGCTCGTGTCACACACAATTTCAAGTTCATTTTGTGGAAATCATTCAATGCAACATTAAGTATTGATTTTGCTTAATGTATAAATGAAATAAGTTTTGATTATGTTATACGCAACCCCAAATAGAGCTTTCACTACACGCAACCCTGACTTGGCTTGCATTACACGAAATCATGATGTTCTTCGATAGTGTGTGTAGTACACAATATCAAGTTTCACAAAACGATATATTATTATAATATTATTATGAACTAGCGGTTACGAATAGTAATAACAAATTTCATAAATTTTATAAATTTTACCTTTCAAAATGGACTTCATTTTTGGATTCGGAATATCAAAATTATCCTAGGGTGAATTTTTTATATTTTTCTGAAAACTTTTAATTTTTGATGAATAGTGAAGACACTAGGTTACTATTTAAAAACTGACTTTTTATTTAAATAATTATTTATTTAATTTAAATTTATTTTAGGTAAAAATTTATTGATAATACCTATATAACTTCATTTTAATTCATTTGAGTCATTTTATAACAATTTTAGATATATAAAAATTTTATTGAACTTTTCAGCATCTTTTACCCACCTCCTAGGAGAATTTGAAAATTTACATAAAACATAATTTTACCGCTTCTGTGAGTGGAATTTTGAAAATACAAGAGGCACGGTTAATATGAAGGAGTAAAATGTGGTTAAATAAGAAAAAAATAATTTTCGTTGAATAGTAACTTTTTACTTTTATTTACCACGGTTAAAAGGAAATAGGGTAATTAAGGGTAAAAATGATATTATTATTACCCTAAAAAAATGTTATAATTCTATTGTATAAGTGTAATTCGACCAAAAAAACCTTAGGAATAAATTATTACCCTTTAGGTTCACTTGGATTAGATTAGGACACTTATTATTATTTTATTTAAAGAAGAGTTAAAATAGTTAAAATCAATGTTTAATAACATAAAAATTTTTAATATAGGTTTATAAATAAGATAAATTCCTCAATAAATATTTATTATAAATCCAAAAATATTTCCTAAATAATGTTTTTTTATTTATAATTTTTATACATTAAATAATTTATTTTATTTATGACATAATGATGATATAATAATTACATTATAAATAAAATATTAACATAGTTGATGTTATAAATACCCCAATAAATGTAATTTGAGACTTTTTATGAATTACACTAATTTTATAGGTTAATATGACATGTTAGTATTTATTTAATTTTATTTTTTCAATCCTATCATGCTGTTATGGTTTTCACAAAAATCAATTACCAAATAGTGTCAAAATTGACATAAAATAGTTTATTAAAAAAATATTTTATTAATTTTTATTCTATTTATAAAAATATAAGGTTAATCCAAAGGACTTAGATAAGGTCATATATATTACTAATGAACCAATTGGGGTTCGTTTGGATTGTTATTGAATGTTTATTAACCATATAGTTTAAGAAAACAAGAAGACACAGTTAAAGTTAAATTATTTAACTTAGAGTTCAATCTAAATGATATGGTTAAAATAGTAACCTAAACTTGTCTAAAACCTATTGTTTGAGAGTATTTAGAACCATCCCCACTTTATCATTGAAATTAATCAATTTGGAGCTATTATAAACCGAATATGACTTTATGATAAAATAATATTTTATGTTTTTTCCTAAGGTTCCCCTCTCCTCCATTATAAAAGGGCACCTCCTCCCCCTACACTTCACACAATTTTGAGCCTTCACGCTCGAAAAAACCCTTCCCATTTCCATTATCAACATACCTTGAAACATTATAGAGGTTATAGTCTCCTCAAAATACCAACTCAAGTGCCTTAAGAGGAATCTTAAAAGAGGTGCGTCGCAGAAGAGGTAATCTCTTCTACCGATTCTTTCATGTTTTCTTTCTTCTTCAACATCTTCTTATTTATTTGTTTCATTATAAAGTAATAAAATCAGTATCAATAACATACTGATATAGTATTATAAATTTTAATCAACCCTAATTCAACTCTATCTATCCTATGGAAAATGAAATCATCGCGCGTGTGTACGTACAGAATACCGTCTCTACACCGTTGTGTAATCTATTTTTCCACCACCACCTTACTTGGATGGGTATAATAGTGTAAAGAATAACTATATATGGTTATTATAACATTATAATGATTATTATATATTATATCATCCACTCCAATTCAATTCAATAATTACGGGAACAATATCATCGCTCATGCGTACGTATGGATTACCGTCTCCACGACGCGCTAAGATTCATTCTCCATGTTAACCCTTCATGAATGATTATAAAGTATATATAACGAATAAAAATAAAATATATGACATGATAGATATAATTGATTTATGTATATATATATTTCATCTAGTTACTTCCATTCAAGTCAATAAGGAAAGGAAAACAACGTTCATATGTACGTACGACCTATTGTCTCCATGAATGGTGTATTTCACATCATTTATCTATCTATTTTATATATATACCGAATATGTCCAATATATAAATCATAATTTAAATTCTGGAAGTAATTAAATCATTATATAAGTAACAATAATATCAAGAACAACAAGTCTAAACACGTATGATAAATAAAACGATTTTACCCGAAACGCTGCTTTAACATGGAATTTAGAATAGAACGGCTAATATTAAGTCAAAAGTGAACCATATATGATATCATAACAATGAATAAGATTCTGTAATAAGTATATTACATTATTTAAATCATTATACAAGTGGGTTGGATACTTACTAAGCATATCAGACCTAAGGTAAGGGATAACTTTTCCAATCTCGTTTTTATCCAAGATTGTTTATTCAAAAGTATTTACTGGGGTTATTGTTATCAACCATGTCCATGTTTTCTAAAACTTTTTCATGTATTTTTAAAGTCATTTTCACCCATTTTTGAAAATTTCCACATGTTATGAAATTAATCTTACATTTTTTTACCACATGAGGAACATTTTGACTTTTTTGACAAAAGTACGAGGAGAATGTTTTTTAACTTATATGGAGTGAATGGATTTTTATGGTTTCACAATGCCTAATTTTCATAAAGATTACTCTATAATATTTCATTACTATTTTCATCAAAATCCTTTTCCTTTAGAATTCCATGTCATTTTGTGAAAAGTAATTAATTTTGAAGAAGAATGGATATTTTCATAAAGAATTCATTTCAGGTTTTTTATCAAACCCATTTTCCATCTAAGATGACATTATTTCTTCTGTGTATGTTTCAAGTATAATTTAAGAGGTTTTAATTTTATTATGATGAAATGATATCCATTTTTTATATGGATTATGTTATGATTGAATGATGTTTATGAAACACATTTTATTCGTTGGGTTATTATGAATGACGTATGTTTATTTTGTGGAACAAAAAATAATGATTTCATTATGAGATGGGTGGGACCTATATCTCCCTCAAATGCTTGGGTAAATATTTATATCTCATTATATAGACTTGGATGGAATGGTAAGTTAATCTGGTTCAGTGATACAGGACTGGAATGAGGAGTGAACTCGATTCAGAAAGGGACTTCGTCCACTTAGATGGTCTTGGTAGCAATGCCTTGGCTACTATGGATATCATATCATGTGCATAATGGTTTTCCACAGTTACATGTTTTTTTTCAAGGATATTTTATCATGAATGATGTTACTTTATGATATATTCCTTACATACTTCCATGATTTATGTCTTTGGTCAAGATTTTGATGTTTAGATTTTATGTTCAAGTTTATTTTGCATTCAAATGTTTATGGATTGTTTTATGTTCTCTATGATTACCCGTACTAAGCATTTGAGCTCACCATTTTAATGTTTTCTTTTCCCTAGGATATAAAGAAAGGTTTTAGGTGTGGAAGAAAAATGGGAATATCTTTATGGGATATGTTGAAGATCTTTCACCATTATTAGAAGATTATTTTTCCTTGTTTCTAAAGACAATAAACTAATACGGTCCTTGTGTGTTTGTTTTTTTTATTAAGTATTCCGCAAAAGTAATGTAATGTCCATATATGTCAAGCTTGGGTCTCTATAGACTATATCAGAGGAAATTTTTAGTTAACCTTAGGAAACAAAGATGCGAAAACTTTAGTGATATCCCTAGAGATATTTCTAAGGTATGTCTAGGGATGTCTCTAAGGATATGTATACGTAAAGGTTATAGTCTTATAACAATGGTAACGATCATATAATTTAACTTAAGATGTTATATATTGAAGGTACTCCCCCATGACTATGATTTTTTATCTCACACTATTCTTTTGGGGTTTTAGAAAACGGTTGGAAACAGGAAGATTCACAATAGTGGAGGATATGATAGACAATTGAATGATATTCTTCATGAGAAAGCAAATGAAATTGGATATGGAAGTCCACATATCATTATCATGCATAATCAACAATGTCATAATATGATAAATAATATCAACTTTGGAAAGTATTCCGACTCAGCTATTAAGAGAAATATAGAGTTTCATGATGATCATAGAGGAAGGATTGTTCAATTCCCCTCATGTAAATCATGTGGGAAGAGGCATGAGAGAGAATGTTCTGAAGGAAATGGAAGATGCTTGGGTGTGGAAAATAAGGACCCAATGGAAATAATTGTAAAGGAAAAGGTTCAGTTATCCTAATGGACAAGTATAATGGTATTTCTAAGGCATTAACATGGTTAAATGTTTTTAATGTGGAATGTACATGCATTATGAAAACCAATGCCCTAAGGGAAAATCTCATGAAGAGAATCAGCATGGTAATATTGTAGAGACCCAAAGCTTAACGTACATGGACATTACATTACTTTTTCGGAATACATAGTACATAAGAAAAACACACACATAAGGACCGTAATAGTTTAGTGTCTTTGGAAACTCGTAATATAATCTTCTAATCGTGGTGAAAGATCATCAACATCTCCCATAAAGATCTTCTTTTTTTTTAACCTAAAACCTTTTTTATATCCTGCGGAAAAGAAAACATAAAAGGGTGAGCTCAAATGCTCAGTAAGGGTAAACAAAAGAAATATCAATCACATCATATACATAATAACATAACTTTTGGAAATCTTAACCTGCAAAAGAGATCATAATTTCATAACATGGGATAAATCATAGTCGTGAAATGTAATCCCAATAATCAGAACTTAAAACATGAAACTCTGTTGCATACACACATAATCATAGAGAATCATTTCTTATTAGTCAAGACTCATTGCCAAGACTATCTTAGTGGACAAATTCCATTTCTGAACCGAGTTCATTCCTCGTTTCAGTCCTGCTTCACTGAACAAGTTTAACATGTCGTTCCAGCCATGTCTATCTCATGAGATATAAAATCTTTACCCAATGCATTGGAGGGAGATATAGGTCCCACCCATCTCATAATGATACCATTCTTATGTGTGCCACAAAATCATAAACCATACATCATAGCATAACCCATGTAATAAAAATAGGAATCTTAAATATCGTGACATCATAAAACAATTCATATAAGATAAGGTAATTCATAAAAATATTTACATCACAACATAATCAAATCAATGTAATAATAGGGATAGAAATAGAACCCTATATTATCTTAGATGGAAAATAATTTTGATAAAACACTTGAACTCTATTCTTGAGGAAAATATCCTTTCTACTTCAAAAACATTTTTCCTTTCTTAACATGTCAATCAATTCTCAACTAAAATAAGTTGATTAAAAATAAACATGAAAACTTGTAAGGGAATATTCTTGGAAATAATGTTTTAAAAATCCATTCCTTCTGTATAAGTTAAAAAAACATTATTCTCTTACTATTGTGAGAAAAGTCAAAAAAGTACCTCATACGAAAAATGACAAAAGATTACTTTCATATCTTTTACTAAAAACTCACCAATGGGTTAAATTGGATTTAAATAATTTTAGGTGGATGGAAAAAATATTACATATCGAGGAAACATGGATGTGGATGATAAAATACACCCCAGTAAATACCAAAGTATAAACAATCTCGGATAAAATGAGATTGTGATATTTTCCCTTACCTTTGGTCTGATTTGCTTCGTAAGTGTCTGAACATCCTGTATAATGATTTAAATAATGTTATTGACTTATTAAAGAATCATACATATTGTTATGATATCATATATGGTTCACTTATGACTTTATATTACCCGTTCTTTTGTAAATTCCATGTTAAATAGCATTTTGGGTAAAATCGTATCATTTGTTGTCCGTGTTTTGACTTCTAATTATTCATATGATTAATTAGATCATGATTGCTTAATTCAAGAATATAAAACATTATTAATATATAATATATATTCAGAATAATCATATATATAATAGATCAGTAAATGGAAAGAAATACACTGTTCATGGAGACGGTAGGCCGTACGTACGCATGAACGCTGTTTTTGTTTCCTTATTGAGTTGAATGCAATTAAGTAGATGACATACATATATATAAACATAAATCCAGTATCATCGTTATTTCATATATTTCATGATTAATTATTATATATACTTTATTATCATTCATTAATGGTTAACGTGGAGAATGAATCTCATCGCGTTGTGGAGACGGTAGTTCGTACGTACGCACGAGCGATGATATCATTCTCATGATCATGGAATTGTATTGGAGTGTATGTATACTATTTCATAATAAATATCACTTTACAATAATCATATATATTTATTATGTACACCATCATACCCATCCAAGTAAGGTGGTGGTGGAAAATAGATTACACCACGACGTGGAGACGGTATTCCGTACGTACGCACGCGCAGTGATTTCGTTTTCTGTAGGATGGATAAATAGTGAAATAGGGTTGTTTCAAACTTATAATAACATATCAGTATATGAGTGATACTTATGTTATTACTTCATAAATAAACAACCTAAGAAGAAGAAGCGGAAGAAGAAATAAAGTTGAAAGAATCGGTAATGAACATTACCTCTTCTTTGACGCGCCTCTTTGATTCCTCCTCTTATGGCACTAAAATTGGTCTTTGAAGAAGATCAGGACCTCTAGGATGTTTTTAGGGGAGTTTAGAAGAGAATTTGGCAGGGGTTTTCTGAGATTGAAGGCTCAAAGCTGTGTGAGGAAGAGAGGGAGGATGTGCCCTTTTATAAGGGAGGAGAGGGGCACCTTTGGAATAACTAAAAATATTATTTTATTATAAAGACAAATTCGGTTTTAAATAGCTACAAATTGATTTATTTCTAAGCTAAGGTGGGGATGGGTCGAAATTCACTCATCCAATATAATTTGGACAAGTTTAGTTTACTATTTTAACCTTATCATTTAGTTTTAACTTTAAGTTTGATAATTTTACTTTTACCGTGCCTTTTTGTGTTCTTACACTATAAGGTTAATAAACATACTATAAAAAGCCAAACGAACCCCAAGTTGTTTATTATTAATATATATAACCTTATCTATGTAATTTGGCCGAAACTTAGATTTTTAGAAATAAAATAACAATTAATAATATAATATTTTTTTAAAAAACTATTTTATGTCAATTTTGACACTATTTAGTAATTGATTTTTGTAAAAATCATAACAGAATGATTAGTTCGAAAAAGGACAATTAAATCAATACTAACATATCATATTAACCTATAAAATTAGTTTAATTCATAAAAAGTCTCAAATTAAATTTATTTGGGTATTTATAACATCAATTATGTCAATATTTCATTAATAAGATAATTACTGCATCATCTTTGTGTCATAAATAAATTAACTTATTTAAAGTATAAAAATTACAAATAAAATTTCATTATGTAGGAAATATTTTTAGATTTCTAATTTATATTTATAGTCAAATTTATCTTATGTATAACCCTATATTAAAAATTATTTTCTTATTAAACTTTGATTTTAACTATTTTAACCCTTTAAATAAATTAATAATAAATGTCCTAATCTAATCCAAGTGGGCCTAAATGGTCATATTTTATTTCTAAGGTTGTTTTTTGTCGAATTACACTTATCCAATAGAATTAGGACATGTTTTAGGGTAATAATAATATCATTTTACCCTTAATTACCCTATTTACTTTTAACCGTGGGGAAAAAAAGTAAAAAGTTACTATTCACCAAAAATTATTTTCATCTCATTGAACCACATTTTACTTACTGACATCAACTGTGTCTCTCATATTTTTGAAATTCCACTCACAGATGTGGTAAAATTATGTTTTATGAAAAATTCATTTTTTTAACTACCACTTAGTGGTTTCACTATTCATCAAAAAATGAAAGTTTCCAGAAAAATACCAAAAATTAGGCCTAAGCTATATTTGATATTATGAACTCAAAAATGATGTTTATTTTACCAAATTCAAAACATATCAGTTGAATTACTTAATTTAAAAATTAATTCCCATCGTCAAAACAAATAGCGCGTTCTTAAGAGATAATAACTACCAAAAGATTGACACTTGTTTATGTCTGGTTTAAATGTGAAATTACATCCAATGACAAACATTGTATTAAATTTTAAAAATATATTCTAAATATACTTTAAAACCACTCAAATTAATAATTTATCACTATTAATTATTTCGATTAAAAAGGTTGTTTTTAATTAAAATTTTGTAATTTTCACTATTCATCAGAAAATGAAAGTTATCCGAAAAGTACCAAAATTTCACCCTAAGCTAATTTCGATATTCCGAATCCAAAAATGAAGTCCATTTTGAAAATAAAATTTAAAAAATTTCAAAAAGTGTTTATTACTATTCATAACGGCTAGTTTTAATAATATTTTAATAACATATCGTTGTTTAGTGAAACTCGATATTCCATACTAAACATGCTATCGAGGAAGGTCGTGATTGCGTGTAATGCAAGGAAAGTCAAGGATGCGTGTTGTGCAAGCTTCTTTTGGTGTAGCGTACAACACAAGACATTAATGAAATTAAAAAGAATATTTTCCATAAAATATCGGGCTGTTACATTCTACCCCCCTTAAAAAGAATTTCTCCCTCGAAATTCGTCGGGGTTATAAATGGTTTACTAATCGAATGTTTCTTTAATAGAAACCCACATTGTAAAAAGGAATACCAAAACCAATCTTTAAAAACAAAAGTATGAAACGTAACGGTTACCCAAATAAACTAATCACTAGGTATCCACATAGGTGAAAATATTGATATAGATGAGAAATCTATCCATCATGTTCTGATGGAGAGTGGTAGAGAACATGGCTATGGAAAAGCCAGAAATCACAAAGCCATAAAATTGTGACGATCTAAGGTACCATCTGATTAATCAGATATAAGAGCAGTATGACAACATTTTTTGTTTTCATGATCATTTCCCTAAAGATGAAGAATTTGAATTCGAATAAATACTTACATTATTTTGGTACAATCTCACTGTTGTTCTTGCCTTGAACAATTTTTACTTCATCTCTTAAAGAAATGAAGTTGAATTTGTTATTCATGAAGTGTCAGCAGATCATGTGATAGAATGACGGTTCATTCCATCTGTCTCAAACAAAAGGTTAGCAAAAGTTATTAAATATATATAAGTCGATCTATAGTGAGATTAATCATATATGGTTCCTAAAATGGACTTATACTTCATATATCATACTGCTTAATATAATAAAACTAGTTTCTACTAAACAGGGACTTCCTGTAGGCCAGTGGTAGGCGATAAAGGCCAGTCGCACTTCGGTTGTGGGTTCGATTCCCACAGCCTTGTCTGACGCAATGGGCTGTCGCCCATCCTGCAGGTTGTCCTTTTTCTAAAACTACATTACTATAACATCCCATATATAATATTGAAAAAAAACATCTATCCTTAAATAATACTAACTTATTTCCAACATAATCCAATCCAATCTTTAGGCTTATCTAAAATACTTCGGTCCAAGCTCATAGTATAAAGAAAATGATTACTTGAAATGTCACATAACAATCACATGAATGCCATAATTTATCCCCCATATATCATAAGATATATCTTTTTAGTCAAATTACAAACATGTGAATACCTTAATCATGTATACCCATTGAACCTTAGTGAAAACATGAAGGCAAGTAAAAGTTAACACTTTCAACAAACCAAAATCCTCAAAATTCAATATACTCAAACCATGATATCACTTAGTACTTATATCAATCATGAGCTCATGAATACTGTCAAATATTTCATTTTCTCCTTATCCATTCATTATGCGCATATCATCTGCTTTCCAAAATATTTGAATCACTTTTCATGGTTACCGGTACCTTAAAATTATTGAAACCACAATAGAATAATACAAAAATATTCTAATACACAATAAAAGTACCTCAACAACAATATTCATGAATACCAATACATAAACAATTCAATCCATCCTCTTCAATTATTGTCCTAGAATAAGTCCTTCCTTGATTTAGAAGTAACTTTTTATGTCAGGGCATTGAGTTGGGTAACTCCCATGTTCTCCATAAATAATACATTGAACTCCATAACAGTCTGTCCCTCTATGACCCTTTTCTCCACAAAGATAACATTGGTCCTTCCATTTGAGGTATTCCTCAAGGTTCTTCTTCCCTTCTTTAGAAATCTCAATCTTCCTTTCTTTATGCTCCTCAACATGCGAACATGCATAATAGTTTATCTTCCTCTTCTTTGATGAATTAGGCATACCACTAAATTTCACCTTGTTAATCATTTATCACGACGACTGATTCGACATAATCACAATATCTTTCTCTCTAGAAATTACAAAATTTTGTTTCTCATAGTCACCAATTTGTCCATTGGATTCAATGTTAACCGAATTTCTTCTGGTTCCCTCCACTAACTAAAACACAAAATGAAATCTGTGAGAGGCAAAAAACATGCTAGAGAAAACAACATAGTAAAGGGGGAGTACCCTCAATATCTATCATCGTAGGTTAAATTCTAAGATCTTTAGCGCAATTCTAGGACTATAAACTATAAGTATACTTAACCTTAGAGACATCCCTAGACATACCTTAGATATATCTCTAGGGATCTCACTAATGTTTTCAAATCCTAGTTTCCAAAGGTTGACTAAACCTTTCCTCTGATACCAACTGTAGAGACCCAAAGCTTAACGTACATGGACATTACATTACTTTTGAGGAATACTTAGTACATAACAAAAACACACAAACAAGGACCGTAATAGTTTAGTGTCTTTGGAATCTCAGAATATAATCTTCTAATCGTGGTGAAAGATCTTCAACATCTCCTATAAATATATTCCTTTTTTTAACCTAAAACCTTTCTTTATATCCTGGGGAAAAGAAAATATAAAAGGGTGAGCTCAAATGCTCAGTAAGGGTAAACAAAAGAAATATCAATCACATCATATACATAAGAACATAACTTTTGGAAATCTTAACCTGCAAAAGAGATCATAATTTCATAACATGGGATAAATTATAGTAGTGAAATGTAATCGAAATAATCATAACATAAAACATGAAACTTTGTGGGATACACACATAATCATAGACAATCATTTATTATTATTCAAGACTCATTTCCAAGACTATCTTAGTAGACAAAGTCCATTTATGAACAGAGTTCATTCCTCGTTTCAGTCCTGCTTCACTGAACCGGTTTAACCTACCGTTCCAGCCATGTCTATCTCATGAGATATAAAATCTTTACCCAATGAATTAGAGGGAGACATAGGTCCCCCCCATCTCATAATGATACTATTCTTATGTGTGCCACAAAATCATAAACCATACATCATAGCATAACCCATGTAATAAAAATGGGAATCTTAAATATCGTGACATCATTAAACAAATCATATAAGAGAAAGGAATTAATAAAAATATTTCCATCACAACATAATCAAATCAATGTATTAATAGGGATATAAATAGAACCCTATATTATCTTAGATGGAAAATAATTTTGATAAAACACTTGAACTCCATTCTTGAGGAAAATATCCTTTCTTCTTCAAAAACATTTTTCCTTTCTTAACATGTCATACAATTCTAAACTAAAAGAAGTTGATTAAAAATAAACTTGAAAACTTGTAAGGGAATATTCTTGGAAATAATGTTTTAAAAATCCATTCCTGCTGTATAAGTTAAAAAAACATTATTCTCGTACTTTTTTCGGAAAAGTCAAAAAAGTACCTCGTACGAAAAATGACAAAAGATTCCTTTAATATCTTTTACTAAAAACTCACTAATGGGTAAAATTGGATTTAAAAAATTTTAGGTGTATGGAAACAATATTACATATTGAGGAAACATGGATGTGAATGATAAAATACACCCCAATAAATACCCAAGTATAAACAATCTCGGATAAAATGAGATTGTGATATTTTCCCTTACCATTGGTCTGATTTGCTTTGTAAGAGTCTGAACCTCCTGTAAAATGATTTAAATAATGTTATTGACTTATTCTAGAATCATAATTATTGTTATGATATCATATATGGTTCACTTATGACTTTATATTACCCGTTCTTTTTTAAATTCCAAGTTAAAGAGTGTTTTGGGTAAAATCGTTTCATTTGTCGTCCGTGTTTTGACTTGTAATTATTCATATGATTAATTAGATCATGATTACTTAATTCCAGAATATAAAACATGATTTATATATAATATATATTCAGAATAAACATATATACAATAGATCAGTAAATGGAAAGAAATACACCGTTCATGGAGACGGTAGGCCGTACGTACGCATAAACGCTGTTTTCCTTTCCTTATTGAGTTGAGTGGAATTAAGTAGATGACATACATACATATAAACATAAATCCAGTATCCTTATTATGTCATATATTTCATTATTACTTATTATATATACATTATAATCATTCATGAATGGTTAACGTGGAAAATGAATCTCATCACGTCGTGGAGACGGTAGTCCGTACGTACGCACGAGCGATGATATCGTTCTCATGATCGTGGAATTGTATTGGAGTGTATGTATACTATTTCAGAATCAATATCACATTACAATAATCATATATAGTTATTATTTACACCATCATACCCATCCAATTAAGGTGGTGGTGGATGTAACGAACCAACCCGGGTCAACCCTGAACCGGTCACCCGA
The DNA here is from genome assembly GCA_963277665.1 of Viscum album. NCBI lineage: Eukaryota > Viridiplantae > Streptophyta > Magnoliopsida > Santalales > Viscaceae > Viscum > Viscum album. The sequence continues at coordinate 97,099,569 of OY728160.1, forward strand.
GCCGGTCCGCGACATGGCCCGAGAGGCGTTCCAGATCCTCCCGGGCTGCTGACAAGCGCCAGGGCATCAACAGAGGCTATGGGAACGATTTCGCCCATTATAAATAAATAAGACAGCGAAAATAATACAGAGCAGCGCAGAAAATATAAACCAGATAAAGTGACTAAGCAAGAACAAACAAGAAACAAACTAACCAAACACGACATGCGAACAAACTCCGTGCGACCTCGCGGGTCGCTCTCCGACTCAACGATCAAGCGTCGCCCTAGGCGAGCGCACTCAAGCTATAGCCTGCACAAACACTAAAAACAGAAAATAACTATAGGCGTGAGTATTAAAACTCAGTAGGCTAGCCCGATATCTATTCCCAATGCACTACCTTTAAAATAAAAGAAACATCATTTCAAGTTTGAACTACAATTTATAAAAGTATGTTTTTCTAAGAATTTTACTTAAAAACAAAGTACGAACCATTGCCCTTAGCCATTTCAAAATTCGGGTTCATTTAATTTGTGTCAATGACATTTCAGGAAAGGGGGAAAGTGATGTTTAAATTTTTCAAATTTGTACAAAGGGGATTAAATACTTTTATTTGAAAACAATTTTTAGAAACCTAATCAAAAGTAATTTACCATTTTCCAAAGAAAACAATACACCAGAATGCACAAAGTAAAACACACAGCAAGGGCAATGTAGGTATACATGTGAGCATCATAATCATTACTACAAGCTACAAAAGCTGAATAGACAAGGGTGAACCTAGGAGATTGAGAATAAACCAGAAGACACCAATACATGAGAAATCATCCTTATCGACATGTCATGATGAAATCAAAACGCACAATACGCTCGACCATCCACTCATGGGCAGGTCGAGGGAAAATCCCATAGCAATAAACCCAATATATCCACCTACTATGGGCTACTGGTCTGTACCATAACCTACCAGTGCAGCAATCGTTCTTAGAATATTCTCTCAATATGCGAGATTCCCATGTCTGAAGTGTTTGAAAAAGGGGTGAGCCAACTAATGCCAACCGAGCATCCAATCATATACATATATATATATATATAAAGCACAACAGGCATCACCCGAGCCACTCCGTGGAACAACCTCATGCCTTTTTCTACTCAAGTACCCAGGAGCCTCTAAGCGCGGCCTCCCAAACAATCAATTGCAACCAAGGCATGAGAGTCGCCCTAAGAGGGTTTTTATCAAAACATTTTTTTTTCACTTTCCATAAAGTGCCAAATGGGTATTTAATACACTTCACAAACACTACTCAAAGACAGGTACAACTTCTTTATGAGACAAAACCCAGTTTAAAACCGTTAAAGAACCCCAAAACACTACGTCACAGGCTAACAATATTTTTATAAACCAAACCAAACCATTTTCTTTTTCCAAATAATCTTTAAGAGCCAACCAGGAAATTTCTTAAACGAACCAAAGTATTTGTTCATGCTTCAAAAGAAATCATTTCTTATTAAACCAGAACTCTGTTTTACATTCCGTGAATTATGTTTAAAGGCCAAACGAGCATTCTTTCATTATTGGGTGTCCGCTCGTCAAAAGGATGTTTCATGTGTCGTGTATAAAATAAACGGCTCCTTTTGACATTAAATAACCATTTAAAAATTAACCATCTTATATTAAAAATTAATTATCGTATATTATCTCATATCTATTACATTAAATAAAATGTTGATTTTGAACAATTAGGGTGTGCAAACATCATGAAATAATATAACTTAAATTTTAAAAGCAGGGCAAAGGGAACCTACCTCAAAATCAAAGCACGACGACAAAACAACTTTGGAACCAAGGCGCGATGACACAACGCGTGTCCGAAACCACGTGATAAAGTCCGACACTCTGCATAATCAAAACCAAGGACTCGGACACATCCAAAACTCACCAAAGCATTCGAAACCAAGCGGCGGGAATAAACGCTCACCTCGAAACCAAAGCGCGGCGACGACAGAACCTCAGAAACAAGGTGCGGCGGTGGCGCACACTTGGAAACGCCCTGCGCGGGTCCTCAAACAACGATCCTACCAAAAGAAACACAAATTGATAACCCTCTATAGAGCAAAGGCCAAAGCAGGAATAATAATAATAATAATAATAATAATAACAACAACAAAAATAATAAGATTAATAATATTAATAATAATAATAATAACAATAATGAGAATCATAATAATAATAGTAGTAGTAGTAATAATAATGATAAAAATATGAAAACTAATAGTAACAATAATAATAGTAAAAAGGGTAATAATAATAATAATAATAAAAAAATTAGTATTAATAATAATAACAATTACACTAATAATAATAAAATTAATAATAATCATAATAATAAATATTAATAATAATAATAATAATAATAACAATAATAATAATAATAATAATAACAATGATAATATGAATAATAATAATATGAATAATATTATTAATAAAAATAACAACAAGAATAATAATAATAATCACACAAGAAGAATGATAAAAGTATGAAAGAAACGAAAGAAAAAAAAATAAAAAAATAAAATAAAAATAAAAACCAACCTGGCAAGGGAGGCCGAGCGGCTGGCCGGGGGTGATGCGCACAGGACAGGGGTGTCGGGGTTCGTGTGGGGAACCCAAGAAGAGGAAGGAGAAAGAAAAAGAAGAAGAAGAAGAAGAGAAGAAGAAGAGGAAGAAGAAGAGAAGAAGAAGAAGGGAAGAAGAAGAAGAGAAGAAGAAGAGGGGGCGCGGGTCTGCCGTGGGTGCAGCAGGGGGTGCGGCTCATGCGGGAGGACGCCAGAGGGCTGGTGCGGAGAAACGGTGCCGGGTGCTGCGGGTGCTGCTGCGGACGAGGCCGGGTGCTGGTGGGATGTTGTGTGAAGAAGGAAGCAGGGGAGGTCGTTGCGCTAGGAGGGGAGGCCGAGCGGGGGTGTCGCGTGAAGAGGGCGGGGCAGAGCCGGGGAGCCGGACGGGGGTGCGGCGAAGCAGCGCCGGAGGGATCCGCCGAGGTGCTGGCGCAGCGACAGGAAGCCGGGGCCGGAACCGGTGGTCACCGGAGCGGCGCAGGAGGGAGCCGCAGCGGCCGGAGCGCCGGGGTGAGCGGAAGCCGGAGAAGGGGGGGGTTCAGCGGGGGTCCGGGGGTCCTGCTTGCGCCGCACCTAAGTGAGGCGAGGTGTTGGGGGAGGTCGCTGCAAAACCGTTGGTGGGGAGGCGGCTAGGGTTAGGAGTGGGGTGCGGGAAGAAGAAGAGAGAAATGGGAGAGAGAGGGGGCGGCGCTCAAGGGGCTACCGAAAAAAACCCCTAGGCCAAAAGGATAGAAAAAAAAACAAATAAATAAATAGAAGAAAAAAAACAACCATAAAAATAAATATTAAACAAAAAAATAAATAAAATAAAATAAAGAATTAATTTTAATTGCAGTATTTATAATAAAAATAAAATAATAAAGGTATTTACTTCATTTTGAAAATAATAAAAATTACAAAATCAGTTTTCATAAAAATATTAAAATTCCTAATAATAATAAAAGAAATTTACATGACATACTAAAATGATATCTATTTATTTTAATTCTTCAAAACCGAAACAAGTCACAAAATTGCATGGGCAAAGCCGTGCGGCATCGCGCTCTGCCCACGCGTCCAACGTCGTCGAACCCAAAAGTGTGTTTTTTATCAAAAACTGAGAAATTTAGTTCGGGCCTTACCTCAGACCCCAGCAAAATAATTTAAAATCAAATAAATCATAAAATAAAATAAACGCACCGGTCGGGGTGTGACAATTCTCCCCACCATAACGCTTTCCACCCCCAGAAAGCCACAACACCAACCAGTCGATCGATCAACACCTAAGGATTTCACAGAACACGAGCCAACCTCTTATCTCAAGGACATCATAACGACTACCAGCGGGACTGAACCTCATTTCCCAAAGTAAATCACCAACATATGGAAGGCCCGAACGGGCTCCCCACCATAAGAACTCCACTAGAATTCGATAACTATTTAAGAAAAAAAAACCAACGATACTCATAGTGGGTCTCCCCACCATGAAAGGACTGACCTCTTAGCGACCAACCAGAAATCCAACCTAGGTCAGAATCGGGCCTTACTCAAGCTATAGAAGCACAACAAAAACATTTAAACCACTTACTCCCGTCCGAAAGGGATAGAAGCTTAAATGGATACTTTGCGCAACTAAAACCCTAACCCCATGGGCGGGGAGGGTGGGCCCAAGGATCAAATCACTAAAACTATGACGTATGACTACTCACGACCCATCACTTCGGGATGGACACAAACCAGGGCCGCAACTGATTTACATCAGTGGCCCACGCAAGGTCACTGATCAGCAACTTACATCCAATAGGCACAATTCCCGACGTTATACGAGGGATAAGTCCATCGCGCACTTTGCGAGAAGAGAGAACTAAAACGACAGAGAAACCAGAGCAACAACACCAAAACTATCACACCATGACGATAGAGGCACGACTTTCACCAGACTCTTTAAAATTTCCCCGGGGGGTTCCTGACTACGCGCCGGCTTCACTCCGAGACCTTTTGGTTGGAGCTCTGATGGATGAAGCATCTTCTGCCTCACAGTCAGGTTCTGATAATCCCAATGAGATACATACATCTTTTGATCTGACAGATTGAAGGACAAAATTTTAAAATTAAAACACACCAGCATTGAAAGATGAGGTTCGTCAAAAGACCCATGAAGTTACCATACATTTCAAACCCAAAACACCACCAGTATAACTACAACGATAAAAGATCCCTTAAACTGAAATGAAACTTATACCAAGAACTCTGAACGAAGACCCAATAGCACATTACTTCTGAGAACACCCTCTGCGACGCTTTCTTGCAATGCCCCGACAAAATCGTCGCAGGTGACCCAGACGTCCACACGCCTGGCAGGGCTTCGGAGCGCTTGGGCACGATGAATTCTTGTGACCCCGCTTGCCACACTGATAACACACAATAATCTCTCGCTCCGAAGAGGTTGATGAAAGATCTCGAGGCCTCTTGATTCCACGACCTGATCCATCCACTTCCATTTGCTTACTCATCTCCTTTCCAGAACCTTTACCAGTGCTCATAGGGATTGAAGGAGGGAGAACTACTTCGAGCACTCCTGCCATCGCGACTTCGATACGAAAAGATTCTCTTGCCACATCGACAAAAGAAGTTAGGTTGGACTCTGAAACCTTCGACTGCAGATCAGGGCGGAGACCCTCCTCGAAGCGTCGAGCCTTCATGGGGTCCTTTGTGGCATACTCTAAATCATAAGGTACTAGCTCCACAAAGGGATGGAAATATTCTAACACGGATCCGTCGCCCTGCTTCAGAAAACACATTTCCATCCCCTTCCTCACCCTTTCTTCCTCAGAGAAATACTGGAGAATGAACGAGGCCTTGAAAAACTCCCATGTAACCTCTTGACGGGGCTTGTTCCGAGACACTGACTTCCACCACATCCACGGTGAACCTTCAAGCATGAAGGTCGCAAACTTGACCTTCAACGACTCGGGAAACTCAATGAGGTTAAAGTACCTTTCAATCTTCCGCATCCACTCCTCTGCCACGGAAGTTTCTACTTGACCATAGAAGAGAGGTGGATCCAACTTCCGAAACTCAAGCATAAAATCCTTAGGTTGATCAACCGCACTACGATCACCCATCAAAGCTTTAAAGGGGTAACCGCTGGACAAGGAAAAGTAAAAAAACCCAATCAAGGCCAACTCAATGAATGAAGAAAAACCTCAAACTCAAACATTGCATAGGCGACAAGCTCGAAATCTGAGAAAACGAGTTATCATAACATCAAAACTTTTCTCATTGAAAACATCTTTAATTAAGAACAAGCTTAGTGGATTAAACCTTTGCCATTGGTATTCTTTAGAGCTTCACTCACCTGCATGTATCCGTGCCACCCAGGGCATCCATCCACCATACCAGAGATCCATCCACATTTACAACATACCAAAATGCATGTGAGTACTCATCGGAACACCAAGGCCAAAACAAAGCAACTTCATTTTCCAAAAACAATTTATTCGTACCACTTCTTTTAAAACAATCTACAAATCAAACATGTCATTTGAAACAACCATTTTTTTAAACCATCTTTTCTGATTCAAACCACTTTCAGAAATCAACGGAAACCCAGAACAAATCAAACAAGGGACTAGTGTCAGTGGGTGACTTGACCATATGGTTGGTGGCTATATGCCAAACACGCCACTGACACAGAGAGCCTTCTTGGACCATGCCCCTATATCCACATGGCTTGCCAGGCCGCACGGGTTAGGAGGACTAATGGCCCAACTCCCTTTGTTGTATCCCAATCGCAAAACATTTCCATAAAAAAACCCAAACAAACAAATTAAACTGGACTTCCCCTGGAAACCTGAGGATCAGTACGGGCAAGAGTTCGCGACGCTCTTCTCGCACCTACCCCTCAAGTCCCGACAATCCTACTCCATCTACCTTGACGTCTCAAATAACAAAGGGCGCTCTGAAAAGTGAGGTCTGCTAAGAGCAAACCTGCCTTTGATACCATTTTGTCACGAACCAACCCGGGTCAACCCTGAACCGGTCACCCGAGCCGGTCCGCGACATGGCCCGAGAGGCGTTCCCGATCCTCCCGGGCTGGCGACAAGTGCCCGGGCATCAACAGAGGCTATGGGAACAATTTTTCCCATTATAAATAAATAAGACATCGAAAATAATACAGAGCAGCGCAGAAAAGATAAACCAGATAAAGTGACTAAGCATGAACAAACAAGAAACAAACTAACCAAACACGACGTGCGAACAAACTCCGTGTGACCTCACGGGTCGCTCTCCGACTCAACGATCAAGCGTCCCCCTAGGCGAGCGCACTCAAGCTATAGCCCACACAAACACTAAAAACAGAAAAGAACTATAGGCGTGAGTATTAAAACTCAGTAGGCTAGCCCAATATCTATTCCCAATGCACTACCTTTAAAATAAAAGAAACATCATTTCAAGTTTGAACTACAATTAATAAAAGTATTTTTTTCTAAGCATTTTACTTAAAAACAAAGTACGAACCATTGCCCTTAGCCATTTCAAAATTCGGGTTCATTTCATTAGTGTCAATGACATTTCAGGAAAGGGGGAAAGTGATGTTTAAATTTTTCAAATTTTTACAAAGGGGATTAAATACTTGTATTTGAAAACAATTTTTAGAAACCTCATCAAAAGAAATTTACCATTTTCCAAAGAAAACAATACACCAGAATGCACAAAGTAAAACACACAGCAAGGGAAATGTAGGTATACATGTGAGCATCATAATCATTACTACAAGCTACAAAAGCTGAATAGACATGGGTGAACCTAGGAGATCGATAATAAACAAGAAGACACCAATACATGAGAAATCATCCTTATCGACATGTCACGATGAAATCAAAACGCACAATACGCTCGACCATCCACTCACGGGCAGGTCGAGGGAAAATCCCATAACAATAAACCCAATATATCCACCTACTATGGGCCACTGGTCAGTACCATAACCTACCAGTGCAGCAATCATTCTTAGAATATTCTCTCAATATGCCAGATTCCCATGTCTCAAGTGTTTGAAAAATGGGTGAGCCAACTAATACCAACCGAGCATCCAATCATATACATATATATATATAAAGCACAACAGGCATCACCCGAGCCACTCCGTGGAACAACGTCCTGCCTTTTTCTACTCAAGTACCTGGGAGCCTCTAAGCGCGGCCTCCCAAACAATCAATTGCAACCAAGGCATGAGAGTCGCCCTAAGAGGGTTTTTATCGAAACATTTTTTTTCACTTTCCATAAAGTGCCAAACGGGCATTTAATACACTTCACAAACACTACTCAAAGACAGGCACAACTTCTTTATGAGACAAAACCCAGTTTAAAACCGTTAAAGAACCCCAAAACACTACGTCACAGGCTAACAATATTTTTATAAACCAAACCAAACCATTTTCTTTTTCCAAATAATCTTTAAGAGCCAACCGTGCAATTTATTAAACGAACCAAAGTATTTGTTCATGCTTCAAAAGAAATCATTTCTCATTAAACTAGAACTCTGTTTTGCATTCCGTGAATTATGTTTAAAGGAAGAACGAGCATTCTTTCATTATTGGGTGTCCGCTCGTCAAAAGGATGTTTCATGTGTCGTGTATAAAATAAACGGCTCCTTTTGACATTAAATAACCATTTAAAAATTAACCATCTTATATTAAAAATTTATTATCATATATTATCTCATATCTATTACATTAAATAAAATGTTTATTTTGAACAATTAGGGTGTGCAAACATCATGAAATAATATAACTTAAATTTTAAATGCAGTGCAAAGGGAACCTACCTCAAAATCAAAGCGCGACGACAAAACAACTTTGGAACCAAGGCACGATGACACAACGCGTGTCCGAAGCCACTTGATAAAGTCCGACACTCTGCATAATCAAAACCAAGGACTCAGACACATCCAAAACTCACCAAAGCATTCGAAACCAAGCGGCGGGAATAAACGCTCACCTCGAAACCAAAGCGCGGCGACGACGGAACCTCAGAAACAAGGCGCGGCGGTGGCGCACACATGGAAACGCCCTGCGCGGGTCCTCAAACAATGATCCTACCAAAAGAAACACAAATTGATAACCCTCTACAGAGCAAAGTCCAAAGCAGGAATAATAATAATAATAATAACAACAATAATAATATTAATAATATTAATAATAATAATAATAACAATAATGAGAATCATAATAATAATAGTAGTAGTAGTAGTAATAATGACAAAAATATGAAAAATAATAGTAACAATAACAATAGTTAAAAGGATAATAAAAATAATAATAATAATAATAATAATAATAATAATAAAATTAGTATTAATTATAATAACAATTACACTAATAATAATAAAATTAATAATAATCATAATAATAATAAATAATAATAATAATAATAATAACAATACTAATAATAATAATAACAATGATAATATGAATAATAATAATATGAATAATATTATTAATAAAAATAACAACAAGAATAATAATAATAATCACACAAGAAGAATGATAAAAGTATGAAAGAAACGAAAGAAAAAACAATAAAAAATAAAATAAAAATAAAAACCAACCTGGCAAGGGAGGCCGAGCGGCTGGCCGGGGGTGATACGCACAGGACAGGGGCGTCGGGGTTCGTGTGGGGAACCCAAGAAGAGGAAGGAGAAAGAAAAAGAAGAAGAAGAAGAGAAGAAGACGAGGAAGAAGGAGAGAAGAAGAAGAAGGGAAGAAGAAGAAGAGAAGAAGAAGAGGGGGCGCGGGTCTGCCGTGGGTGCAGCAGGGGGTGCGGCTCATGCGGGAGGACGCCAGAGGGCTGGTGCGGAGAAACGGCGCCAGGTGCTGCGGGTGCTGCTGCAGACGAGGCCGGGTGCTGGTGGGATGTTGTGTGAAGAAAGAAGCAGGTGAGGTCGTTGCGCTAGGAGGGGAGGCCGAGCGGGGGTGTCGCGTGAAGAGGGCGGGGCAGAGCCGGGGAGCCGGAAGGGGGTGCGGCGAAGCAGTGCCGGAGGGATCCGCCGAGGTGCTGGCGCAGTGACAGGAAGCCGGGGCCAGAACCGGCGGTCGCCGGAGCGGCGCAGGAGGGAGCCGCAGCGGCCAGAGCACCGGGGTGAGCGGAAGCCGGAGAAGGGGGGTTCAGCGGGGGTCCAGGGGTCCTGCTTGCGCCGCACCTAAGGGAGGCGAGGTGTTGGGGGAGGCCGCTGCAAAACCGTTGGTGGGGAGGCGGCTAGGGTTAGGAGTGGGGTGCGGGAAGAAGAAGAGAGAAATGGGAGAGAGAGGGGGCGGCGCTCAAGGGGCTACCGAAAAAAACCCCCTAGGCCAAAAGGATAGGAAAAAAAACAAATAAATAAATAGAAGAAAAAAAAACAACCATAACAATAAATATTAAACAAAAAAATAAATAAAATAAATTAAAGCATTAATTTTAATTGCAGTATTTATAATAACACTAAAATAATAAAAGTATTTACTTCATTTTGAAAATAATAAAAATAACAAAATCAGTTTTCATAAAAATATTAAAATTCCTAATAACCATAAAAGAAATTTACATGACATACTAAAATGATATCTATTTATTTTAATTCTTCAAAACCGAAAAAAAGTCACACAATTGCATGGGCAAAGCCGTGCGGCATCGCGCTCTGCCCACGCGTCCAACGTCGTCGAACCCAAAAGTGCGTTTTTTATCAAAAAATGAGATATTTAGTTCGGGCCTTACCTCAGACCCCAGCAAAATAATTTAAATTCAAATAAATCATAAAATAAAATAAACGCACCTGTCGGGGTGTGACAGTGGAAAATAGATTACACCACGGCGTGGAGACAGTATTCCGTACGTACGCACGTGTGGTTATTTCGTTTTCCGTAGGATGGATAGATGGTGAAATAGGGTTGTTTCATACTTATAATAACATATCAGTATATGAGTGATATTGATTTTATTAATTCATAAAAAAACAACCTAACCAGAAGAAGTAGAAGAAGAAGTAATGTTGAAAGAATCGGTAACGGACATTACCTCTTCTTTGACGCGCCTCTTTGAGTCCTCCTCTTAGGGAACTAAAAGTGGTCTTTGAAGAAGACCAGGACCTCTAGTATGTTTTTAGGGGAGTGGAGATGAGAATTTGGCAGGGGTTGGCCGAGCTTGAAGGCTCAAAGTGGTGTGAGGAAGAGAGGGAGGAGGTTCCCTTTTATAAGGGAGGAGAGGGGCACCTTTGGAATAACTAAAAATATTATTTTATTATAAAGCCAAATTCGGTTTTAAATAGCTCCAAATTGATTTATTTCGAAGCTAAGGTGGGGATGTGTCGAAATCCTCTCATCAAATAGAATTTGGACAAGTTTAGTTTACTATTTTAACCTTATAATTTAGTTTTAACTTTAAGTTAGATAATTTTACTTTTACCGTGTCTTTTTGTGTTCTTACACTATAAGGTTAATAAACATACTATAACAAGCCAAACAAACCCCAAGTTGTTTATTACTAATATATATAAACTTATCTAAGTCATTTGGCAGAACCTTATATTTTTAGGAATAAAATAACAATTAATAATATAATATTTGTTTTGAAAACTATTTTATGTCAATTTCGACACTATTTAGTAATTGATTTTTGTAAAAATCATAATAGAATGATTAGTTCGAAAAAAGTTAATTAAATCAATACTAACATATACTATTAACCTAGAATGTTAGTGTAATTCATAAAAAGACTCAAATTCCATTTAATTGGGTATTTATAACATCAATTATGTCAATATTTCATTAATAAGATAATTACTGCATCATCTATGTGTCATTAATAAATTAACTTATTTTAAGTCTAAAAATTACAAATGAAATATCATTATGTAGGGAATCATTTTATATTTATAATTAATATTTATAGTCTAATTTATCTTATGTATAACCCTATATTAAAAATGATTTTCTTATAAAACATTGATTTTAACTATTTTAACCCTTCTTTAAATAAATTAATAATAAATATCCTAGTCTAATCCAAGTGGGCCTAAATGTTCATGTTTTATTCCTAAGGTTTTTTTTGGTTGAATTACACTTATCCAATAGAATTAGGTCTTGTGTTAGGCTAATAATAATATCATTTTTACCCTTAATTACCCTATTTACTTTTAACCGTGGTAAAGAAAAAGTAAAAAGTTACTATTCACCAAAAATTATTTTCATCTCATTGGACCACATTTTACTTACTGACATCAACCATGTTTCTCATATTTTTTACATTCCACTCATAGAAGCGGTAAAATTAAGTTTTATGAAAAATTCATTTTTTTAACTACCCCTTAGTGGTTTCACTATTCATCAAAAAAATGAAAGTTTCCAGAAAAATACCAAAAATTAGGCCTAAGCTATATTTGATATTATGAACTCAAAAATGAGGTCTATTTTACCAAATTCAAAACATATTACTTGCATTACTTAATTTAAAAATCAATTTCCGTCGTCAAAACAAATAGCGTGTTCTTAAGAGATAATAACTATCAAAAGATTGACACTTGTTTATGTCTGGTTTAAATGTGAAATTACTTCCAATGACCAAAATTGTATTAAATTGTAAAAATATATTCTAAATATAATTTAAAATAACTCAAATTAATAATTTATCACTATTAATTATTTCGATTAAAAGGTTGTTTTTAATTAAAATTTAGTAATTATCACTATTCATCAGAAAATGAAAGTTATCCGAAAGGTACCAAAATTTCACACTAAGCTAATTTCGATATTCGGATTCCAAAAATGATGTCCATTTTGAAAATAAAATTTTCAAAATTTCAAAAAGTGGTTATTACTATTCATGACGGCTAGTTTTAATAATATTTTAATAACATATCGTTGTTTAGTGAAACTCGGTATTGCGTACTACACACGCTATCGAGGAAGGTCGTGATTGCGTGTAATGCAAGGCAAGTCAAGGATGCGTGTTGTGCAAGATCCTTTTGGTGTAGCGTACAACAAAAGTCATTAATGAAATTAAAAAGAATATTTTCCATAAAATCTCAGGGTGTTACACATATGGGCAGTATTTATGTGGTTGATGATCAAGAGACTATAAATGATATATGAGATGGACGAATTTTTGAAGCTAGGTCAATTGTTTATGAAGGGAGTGGAATGATTTCATGCTTATCAAGAATAATGTATGGTACTATGGAATAATGAAACATCTAAGGATTGTTACACTATTATTTTTCTAAAGTATTTGAAAGTATATGTTGAATGGTACCGGTAACCATGAAAGGTTAGTCAAATATTTTTGGAAGGTAGATGATATGTGCATAATGAAAGGATAAGAAGATATAGAGATGATTGATAGTATTAATGAGATCATGAATTATATGAGTACAAAGTGATATCATGGTATGAGTATATAGAAATGTTGGGATTTTAGTATGTCAAAAGTGTTAACTTTTGACAGCATTTATGTTTTCACTAAGGTTTAATTGGTATTCATTTTTAACTAGAATACAATATAAAGGAAATAAAATATTTGTAATGTGACCAAAAAGTTATATCTGGTGATATATGGGAGATAAATGATGGTATTCACATGCTTATTAGATAATCTTTCTAGTAATCATTTTCTTTATACTATGAGCTTGGACTAAAGTATATTGGATAAGTCTAAAGATTGGAATGAATTATGTTAGATATAAGATAGTATTGTTTAAGGCTAGAATGTTTTTCGATATTATTTCAAGAATGTTATAATAATGTAGTTTTAGAAAAAGGAACAACCTGCAGGATTGAAGAAAACCCATCGCGTTGGACAAGGATGTGAGATTCGAACCCACAACCGAATAGTGTCATGCCTTTATCGCCTACCTCTGGCCTACAGGAAGTCCTTGGTTAGTTGAAACTAGTTTTATTTTATTAAGTTCTATGATAGATTAATTAAAAGTCCATTTTAGAAACCATATATGATTAGTCTCAGCATAGATGAACTTATGTATATTTAAAAAATTGTGCTAAAATTTTTGTGATAGAAACAGATCGAATGACCTATCATTCTATAACATGATCCTCTAACACTTCACGAATGATAAATTCAACTTCACTTATTTAAGAGATGAATTAGAAGTTATTAAAGGAACGAAAAACTGTGAGAATGTACCTAAATCATATTAGTATTTCTTTTAATTAAAATATTCTTCAACATTAGGGAAATGATCTTGAGAACTAAAAAACGTTGTCCTAGTACACTCACAACCGATGAATTATATGGTACCTCAAATAATCACAAATTTATGGCTTTGTGATTGATGGATTTTTCATAGCCATGTTCTCTACCACTCTCCATCAAAACATGATGTTTAGACTTCCCTTCCATATCTGTATTTTCACCTATGTTGTCCTATATGGAAACCTCGTGCTGAGTTGCATTGGGTGACCATTATGATTCTAACTTTATATTTTAAATAAAGTTTTATTATTCCTTTTTTCTATTTGGGTGTCTATGAATGATACATTCAAGTAGTAACCGATTTATAACCCCAACAAATTTTAGGGGAAAATTCATTTTAAGGGGGGAAGAATGTAACACCCTGAGATTTTATGAGATATATTATTTTTAATTTCATTGATGTCTTCTATTATACACTACACCAAGATTAACTAGTATTATACGCAACACCGTATTAGCTTGCAGAATCTGCCACACTATTCTTGGATCGTGTGACACACAATTTCATGTTCGTTTTGGGGAAATTATTCTTTGCAACATTAAGTATAGATTTTGATTAATGTATAAATGAAATAAATTTTTATTATGTTATATGCAACACCAAATGGAGCTTTCACTACACGCAGCCCTGACATGGTTTTCATTACACGCAATCAAGACCTTATTCGATAGCGTGTGTAGTACGCAATACTCTGTTTCACTAAAATATATATTATTATAATATTATTATGAACTAGACGTTATGAAGAGTAATGTCCACTTTTTTTAAATTTTATAAATTTTATCTTTCACAATGGACTTCATTTTTGGATTCGGAATATCAAAAGTAGCCTAGGGTGATTTTTTTATATTTTTCTGAAAACATTCAATTTTAGATTAATAGTGAAGACACTGGGTTACTATTTAAAAACTGACTTTTTATTTAAATAATATTTTATTTTACTTTACTTTTTTTAGGTCAAAATTGATACATAATACCTATATACGTTCAATGTAATTCATTTGAGTCATTTTATAATAATTTTAGATATATAAAACCTTTATTGAACTTTTCACCGTCTTTTACCCACCTCTTAGGAGAATTTGAAAATTTACACTATGTTTAATTTTACAGCTTATGAGAGTGGAATTTTGAAAATCCAAGAGACACGGTTAATATCGAGGAGTAAAAAGTGGTTAAATAACATAAAAATTATTATTTTAATAATATCTTTTTACTTTTATTTACCACGGTTAAAATTAAATAGTGTAATTAAGGGTAAAAATGATATTATTATTATTACCCTAACAGATGTCCAAATTCTATTGGATAAATTTAATTTGAAAAAAAACAATATTAGGAATAAAATATTACCCTTTAGGTCAACTTGGTTTTTATTAGGACACTTATTATTATTTTATTTAAAGAAGAGTTAAAATAGTTAAAATGAATTTTTAATAACATAAACATTTTTAATATAGGGTTATACATAAGATAAATTTGACTATAAATTTATATTATAAAGCTAAAAATATTTCATACTCAATGGTATTTTATTTATAATTTTTATACATTAAATATGTTTACTTATTTATAACACAATGATGATGCAATAATTACCTTATTAATAAAATATTAACATAATTGATGTTATAAATACCCAAATAATTGTAATATGAGACTTTTTATGAATTAAAATAATTATATAGGTTAATATGACATGTTAGAATTAATTTAATTGATTTTTTTGAACTAATAATGATGGTATGGTTTTCACAAAAATAAATTACAAAATAGTGTCAAAATTGACATATAATTGTTCTTAAAACAAATATTATATTATTAATAGTTATTATATTTCTAAAAATCTAATTATTGGTCAAATGACTTGTATAAGGTTATATATATTAATAATTAACCACTTGGGGTTCTTTTGGCTTGTTATATTATGTTTATTTGCCATATAGTTTAAGAAAACAAGAAGACACAGTAAAAGATAAATTATTTAACTTAGAGTTAAATCTAAATGATAAGGATGAGATAGTAACCTAAACATGTATAAAACCTACTGGGTGAGATTATTTCTACCCATACCCACTTTAGATTCTAAATAAATCAATTTGGAGCTATTATAAAACTAATATGACTTTATTATAAAATAATATTTTATGTTTTTCCTAAGGTGCCCCTCTCCTCCTTTATAAAAGGGCAGCTCCTCCCCCTTCTCTTCACACAATTTTGAGCCTTCATTCTCGGCCAAGACCTGCCCATTTTCCTTTTCAACTTCTCTAGATACATTATATATGTTCTGGTTTCCTCAAAACACTAACTGTACTGCCTGAAGAGGAAGCTTAAAAGAGGTGCGTCGAAGAAGAGGTAATCTCTTCTACCGATTCTTTCATGTTTTATTTCTTCTTAAAATTCTTCTTCATTATTTGTTTCATTATAATGTACTAACATAATTATCACTAATATAATGATATTTTATTATAAATATTAAACAACCCCAATTCACCTTCTATAAATCCTACAGAAAATGAAAACTCCATGCATGCGTACGTACAGAATATCGTCTCCACGTCGTGGTGTAATCTGTTTTCCACCACCACCTTACTTGGATGGGTATAATGGTGTAATGAATATTTATAAATGGTTATTATAAAATCATACCAATTCTGATATATTTTATCATCCACTTCAATTCAAATCAATAATTATGGGAATGATATCATCGCTCGTGGGTACGTACAGATTGCGGTCTCCACGATGCGATGAGATTCATTCTCCATGTTAACCATTAAAGAATTATTATAATGTATATATAATGAATAATAATTAAATATATGAAATTATATATATACTTAATTTATGTATATATATATATATTTCATCTACTTACTTTCATTCAAATCAATAAGGAAAGGAAAATATTGTTCATGCGTACGTACGGCCTACCGTCTCCATGAATGTTGTATTTCACTTCATTTATGCATATATTATATATATATACTGAATATATATTATATATAAATCATAATTTACTTTATATAAGTAAGTAAATCATGATATAATAAATAATAATATCCAGAACAACAAGTCGAAACACGTACGATAAATAAAACGATATTACCCAAAACATTGCATTAACATGGAATATACAATAGAATGGGTAATATAAAGTCATAAGTGAACCATATATGATATCATAACAATTAATATGATTCTTTAATAAGTTAATTACATTATTTAAATCATTATACAGGAGGTTCAGATACGTACACATCATATTGAACCTAAGGTAAGGGATAACTTTTCCAATCTCGTTTTAATCCGAGATTGTTAATTCATAAGTATTTATTGGGGTTATTGTTATCATCCATGCCCATGTTTTCTAAAACGATTTCTTGTATTTTTAATTTCATTTTACCCATTTTTTAAATTAACGACATGTTATGAAAGGAATCTTACTTTTGATTACCACACGAGGAACATTTTGACTTTTACGAAAAAAGTACGGGGAGAATGTTTTTAAACATATATGGCGTGAATGGATTTTTATGGTTTCATAAAGAATAATTTTCATAAAGATTACTCTAAAATATTTCATTACTATTTTCAAAAAAAATCCATTTCTTTTATAATTTCATTGCGTTTTGTGAAAAGAAAATGATTTTGAAGAAGAAAGGATATTTTCATCAAGAATTCATTTCTAGTGTTTTACCTAAACCATTTTCCATCTAAGATGACATTATTTTTTATTTATATGTTTCCAGTATAATTTACCTAGTTTCACTTTTCTTATGATGAAATTATAACCATTTCTTTTATATGAATTATGTTATTATAGAATGATGTTTATGAAACCCAATTTATTCATTGGGTTATTATGAATGATTTATGTTTATTTTGTCGCACACGAAAGAATGTTTTCATTATGAGATGTGTGGGACCTATATATCCCTCCAATGCATTGGGTAATGATTTATATCTCAGGACATAGACATGGCTGGAACGATATGTTAATCCGGTTTAGTGATACAGGACTGGAATGTGGAGTGAACTCGATTTAGAAAGTGACTTCTTCCACTAATATGGTCTTGGAAGCAATGCCTTGGATACTATGGAAATTATTTCATGTGCTTAATGCTTTGACAGAATTACATGTTTTATTCCCATGATATTTTTTCATGATTTATGTTCCTTTGTGAAATATTCCTTACATTCTTCCAGGATTTAGGTCTTTGCTCATGATTTTGATGTTTATATTTTATGTTAAAGTTTTTTTTTGCATTCAAATGTTTATGGATTGTTTTATGTTCTCTATGTTTACCCTTACTGAGCATTTTAGCTCACCATTTTAATGTTTTCTTTTCCCTAGGATATAAATAAATGTTTTAGGTAAGAAAAAATAAGGTGAAGATATTTCTGGGATATGTTGAAGATCTTTCACCATGATTAGATGATTATTTTTCCAAGTATACAATGAATCTAAACTATTACGGTTCTTTTGTGTTTTTTTGTTATGTATTAAGTATTCCACAAAAGTAATGTAATGTCCATGTACATCATGCTTGGGTCTCTACACATATTCAATGGTGATACAGAACCCTGAGAAGATGTTTTATTGTTAGAGTCTATATATCATGATTTCTATTATATATGTACACTACATTAGCTGATGGTTAGGTTTGAAACCATCATCTTATATGGATAATCCTGATTTTTGTTAGTGTTAGTCTCCAATGAATATATGAGGTGAAACTATCTTATATAGAGTATGAGTGCATGTTATGTTGAATGATTAATCACCCTACCAGACCACCAATTCTAGTTTAGGTGTTCCTAAAGAAAACATCATCTCTATAGAGATTCATGGGAATTTAGAATTTTGTAACTAGATAGGGTATAGAAAATCATTGATCCAAGATTTATAAGTAGCTACTAGATTTCAATTTTTAGTTTCATTGTGTAGGTGGAATATACATTTTAAATCTAAAATTCAGGGATCTCTGGCACAAAAATCATGTGGGTTAGTCAGTAAAATAAATGGTTTTTAACCCTAGATTCATTTTAGTAGATTTTGATATCATGATAATGGGTGATTCTATTCCATTTGGGGGAAGGGAAATTTTTCTCATGATTTCCCGAATAATATTGATGTAATTGATGGGAAAATAGTTGATGATTCTAATTCAAGTTCTCCAAAAAAAATTTAGAGTATGATGTATATTATTTTTTATTTTTTCATCAATTATTTAATTTAATAATTGGTTCCCATTATAATTTGTTGTCCATGTATGGGTGTTCTATGATGTACCTTTAATGATTGAAATAAGTGGAAAACATCCCCAAAAAGATGTGTTCTGTTATTAAATTTTTTAGAACCACATGTGTGAGTACGTTCTTCCCAAATAGGAATGTGTCATGGGGAGTTGGGAGAGTTCATATATCATTATATTTAGAGTAATTTTGTAGATTCAGGTATGTAAGAAAATTTCTTGTGTTTCCTCTTGGACATCATGGTAAAACCCTATGATGTCCCAGTGAGTACATATTTTTTATCAATATTTTACACAAAGACAAACTATCAATAAAGACGAGTTATATTATTTCATATATATAGGTAAAGGTAAACATTAATTAGTGAGATATATTCTATAGTAGTGTATGTGGGTCCCTATAGTATAATGATACACCCTATCATATATCATTTGGTGAGTTTATCACATAATGAAACAAAGCTTTTTATCACTTTCCTTCTATCTCTTGTATAGATTATTATAGACCTCTAAACCAAATATGACTCATGAATAACTCTATGGATGAAGATTAACTTATGTATGTCAGGTACCCCAAGGCCATAGTAATATTTTTGTGGAATATAAGTTGGACCCCACTATGATCTAGTAGATGTGAGAGTAGTTGTAAGTCCACTGAGTGAATAGTTTTTTGACCATGTGTGTACCCCTATATTGATATAATTTTTTTTATTTAAAATGATAGGCCTGAATTTGAGGAATTTTATTTACTATCACGGCTTGAATAAAATAACATTCAAGAAAATTTAATCCTTTTATGCATTGAAGAGTTTTTTGAACACATGAAATTTAGATGTTGGTTATGACGATATTTCTCATGAACTAATTCTATTAGTTGATTTTTACAATGATTATATTTATAATTATTATTTTTTGAATTCTATAGACACAATGAGTTTTTAGTGATTTCTCATCAGTCTAACTATATCACCCACTATGTTAACGTATTGTTTAAACCATCTCGTCTACAAAAAATAGAATAATTAATAGTTGTATTCAATGATAAAATCTTTTATTATCTGTATTAGTGTTTATGAATATACTGAAATATATTATGATTATATAATTACTTATGGAGAATCCAATTTATTATAACCATTCATAGTTTCAAAATTATATTTGCGAGGCTAATCTCCAAGGGAATTTAATATATCATAAAGACGTATCTGTTGATATAAAAAATATTGAAACATTTATTTGATCGTACTAAACAATACCATGTTGTAGGTGAGATGTTTTCATAGTTTTTCGGGATACTAATAGATATTAGTGGTTGTGGGTACTAGTATAGTATCCAGTTTTACCACTTTGACAGGGAAATGGTAGCTATTCTCCTTGAATTATTAGTTTCACTGGACTTTTGAAGATGTGAGGGAGAGATTCACCAGGGATACCATATTGATACATCAAAAATAAGGTATTGAGTATGTGATGTTTTTCATTAAAAATAAATTTACAATCAGTTATACAATTATATACATAAAAGAATTGATTTTATATTGGTTGAGGCATTTTAGATTATAAAAGTAGAACTACATGACTTGAAACACCCTGATATTTTATAAGATATATTACTCAAAATTTCAATGATGTATTGTGGATTATGCTACTCCAATATTATCATGCACTATACAAAACATTGTATTATCTTTTTATATATGCAACAAAATTTTTGTCATGTGTTATACTCAATTTCATGTTATTTTGATAGAATTCCTTTGATGAAACATTGATTATATATTTTGTTCAATGTATAAAAAAACTATGTTTGGATTACGATATAAAAAACCCCAAATGATGCTTGCACTAAATAAAACATTGAATTTTCTTTTATTTCATGCAATATAGACCATCTTTGATAACTTGCTTTGTACGTAATACCGACTTTCATTAAATAATGACATATTATTAAAATATTATTATATAATGGGATATAAACTAGAATTTACCAATGTTATTAAAATAATTTTGAATTTAATATTACATTAAAATTTATCTTATATATTATCTAGAACATGCTATAATAAAAAATTCTATTTTTCAGATAAATGATGAATTTATCAAAAAATGCAGTTTTTCACCTTTTAGTAGTGCACCAATTTTAAATTTAGTTTTTAAAGATTTTATATATTATATTTTAAAAAAACATTTTTTTGGATGTGAGATATCATAATTTACATTGGCTGTTTTTTTTGGTAATTTTCTAATAAAATTTATATTTTAATGAATAGTGAAAATACTGCATTTTATTTCAAAAAAATTTATTCGTCTACTTTTTCATATAGTTAGATTATCTTTTTTGTTTTTTCAATTTTAATTGGAATATTTTTTATCATTTAATTACAATTTTATCATTTTATGTAATATTGAATTTAAAGTCGACATTAACACATGTCAATATTTTGATAGCTTTTAATTATTAAAAACCAACTTTTTGGTTTTGACAACAACAGTCAATTTTAAATTAATTACTAAAAATATTTTTGTTTTAAATTTTGAAAAATTGATTTAATATTTGTAATAATTGGGTCCAAATTATTTTAGTAGGTTAATTTTTTTTTTGATTTTTTGAATAGTAACTACGGTAATTTTTATTTACTATGGTTAAATGTAAATTGGGTAAATTAGGAAAGAAAAAAATATGATAAAGATACAAAAATTACCCTAAGAATGAAAAAATTCTATTGGATAATTAATTTCGACCATTACCTCCTAAGGGTCAGACTTGATTCATTTAATGGACTTTTTTCTAAGAAAGTCATGTAATTTAATTTAAAAAAAGAAAGTGATAACATATCACTCTCTTATCTATTATAAGTATAATAATTTTAATGTAGTGATAAATTTGATAAAAAATAAAAAAATAAATAGTCTCTAGAAATATTGTTATGTTATATACATCATTTTAGTTCAGTTATAATTTTTAAATATTAAATATTGATCATTTCTATTGACATAAGAGTGATGTAAGAATTATTTTATTAGTATAAATATCAAACAAAGAGTTTTAAAAATATTAAAAGAAATATAAAATTTACTAATTAATGTTCTCCATGATTTTTATAGGTGTATATGACATGATGGGAGTTCATTTAATATTTTGGTTCAAATTTATCTTCTGTGGGGATTTTATTTAATGTTGAATAATTTAATAGTGTCAAAATTGGAACTGTTGATATGTTATAAAAATAAAATATTATTAAATTATTTTAAAATTTAAAAAAATTAAAATTGAAAATAAAAAATTATATTGTCTAAAATTTCATAAATTATCCAATAATGGAAAATTTACAACACATTAGTAAATATTTATAAAAATTTGATATTTAGAATATTATTAACACAAATAAAATTAAAAATATTAAATAAGGATAAATCAAAATGATAAGTTTTAAAACAAAATAATTACCTACATAAATTTTATTGGATGAGAGTAATTCAAGTCATAATCATTTTATCGTAGAAATTAATATGATTTGGACCATTATAAACCGAAAATTATATTATAATAAATTATTATTTCATGACATTCCTAAAGTGCCCCTCCTCCCTCTTATAAAAGACCACCACCTCTACCCACATACCAACTCCATTAATTCCATTGTCTCGTCCAAAAATGTCTGAAATATGATCCCAATATCCCTATCTCCCCCCTAAGGGCCAAACATTGGGAATAGATCCATCCAAGGGAGACCTTTTATGTAAATCAAAAGAAGATACTCGAAGGTAATTGTTTATCACCTCTTTCAAAATTAATTGCATTTTCAACTTAATCATCTAATGTTGTTCCAATAATAAAGTAAAAAATACAATATTTAAATATTATGAGATTTTATTATAATTATGGTACAACCTTATACCACCTTTTACCTATCCAGCGAATTACAATATCACCATGTGTGCATACGAACAGCTTATTGTCTCTACATCGTGATTTACATTTTTATTCAACAATACATAACTAGGATGGGATTAATTATGAATATAATAGATTTAAATAATGAATATAACATTATAATTATTATTTATATTTAAAATACCATCCAATTTCAAACCATTAAACCTTTATGTCAATGATATCATTGCTTATGCGTACATACTACCTATCGTCTCCACAAGGTGATAAGACTCATTCTCTACGCTAACCATTCAATAATTATTATAAATTATATATTATAAATAAGCATGCAATATAAGATGTAAAAATTCTACTATATATATATGTCATTTACTTTCTTCACATCAATTTAATAAGTAAACGGATACAACGTTCATGCGTACATATGGCCTATCGTCGTGATGAACAGTGTCCTCCATTTCATTTACCTATCTATTATATATAATTATATAATAATCATTTATAACATATAAATCTTTTTTACAGTATAGAAGTAATTAAATCACTATATATGTGATAATATCAAGAATAAAAAGTCCATACATGTACGATAAATAAAATGATTATTACACTAAACGTTCCTTTAAAATGGAATTGATAAATGAATTGGTTATATGAAGTTATAACTGAATAATATATGATATCATAAATATTATTATGGTTTTGTAACTTGAAAATAATTGGTTTAAACCCACTATACAGGAGTTTCATATACATACGATTCATATCACACATAAGGCAATGGATAATTTTGCAATCCTATTTTTATCTAAGATTGTTTATATGTAATTATTTAAGATGCATATATTTATCATCCATGTCCATGTTTTCAAATAAAAACCTGTTTTGTTAATTATTTATCTATTTGTGGTTAACATAATTTTTACACTTTTTCACTTTTAATACAGCGTGTCGAATGAATCATAAGTTCATTTATAATACTAGTTACATTTTGACTTCTCCGACAATTGTTGGAGGAGAATGGTTTTTTAGAATATACTGCATGAATAGATTTTTTCACATTCATGCCACCTTATTTACATGAATAATCATTTATAATGTATCAAGTATATTTTCAATTAAATTATATTATTTTATGATTTCATGACATTTTATAAAAGAAATATTTTTTGAAGATGAAATGATATTTTCATTAAGAATAATATTCAAGTGTTTTATCAAAATTATTTTACATCTATATTGATTCACTATAATTGGGGTTATGTTTTTATTCGTATTAATAGTATGTTTTTATTGATTTAATGATGGAATTATATATTATAGGGATTTTGTTATGATGTAATGATGTTTAAAAACCCCATTTTATTCCATGGGTTATGCTGTGAAGAATGATTTGTATTTTTGTGGAACTTCTAATAATGATTTATTTATGAGATGTGTGGGCTATATATATCACTACAATGAATTGGGAAAATATTTTTATATCATGAGATATAAATAAAAAGAATAGAAAGTAAATATGGATCAATAATACATGGCTATAATGAAAAGTAAATCTTGTTCAGCAATACATGGATAGAATGACAAGTAAACCCTATTCACTGATGGACTTGGTCCACTATTATAGTCTTTTATGTAATGTCTTGTCTACAATGGAAATCATATTATGGACTTATTTGTTTTCAATAATTCCATGTTTTATTCCAATGGTATTTTATCATGGCTAAGGTTCCTTTATGATTTGTTCTTTACAAGAATCCAAGATTTACTTCATGAATTAAAATTTTGTTATTTAAAATTTATGCTAAAGTTTTTAAATTGTTATTTTTAGGTTTTTTAATGTTCTACATGTTTTACTTTATTTTTCATTTCTACTCACCCTTTTATGTCTAAATTTACCAAGGATATAAAAAAAGTTTTTATGTCAGAAATCAAAAGTGGAAGATCTTTATGGGGGATATTGAAGATCATTTACCATATAAGAATATTATATTCTATGTTTCAAAAGACACAATAATATTTCTATCATTAGAAGTATATTTTGGTAATGTATTAATTATTCGGCAAAAGAAATTTTGTTTCCTTGTACGTTATTCCTTGTTTATTAGAGATGTTGTAAGAGAAAAGGATTAGTTAACCATTGTAAACTAGGATGCGAAAACATTAGTGGGATCCCAATATATATTTCTAAGCTGTGTCTACGAATGTCCTTATGGGTATGTCTAACTATAGATTATAGTCATAGAATTATGGTAAAGATCATGGCTAATCTAGTAGTATACAAAATATTATAGAGATTAAATTACTCCCCCTCGGTTATATTTTTTTCCTAATATGATTTTTTTTCTAACACTATTCTTTTTGGGTTTTAGACAATGGATGAAACCAAAAGGAACCACGTTAATTTTTCATGTGATTGGAAATTAAATGATTATTCTCTTAGAAAACCCAATGTTTTTTGAGCTAAAATAAGGAACATTATTTCCATGATTGCAAATCTTGATAGGCATCAAAATCACCAAAAGTTGGAATAACTTTCGGTTGAATCATTCTTAATGCAACACCCCCCTTATTTTATTGGAACAATAGATCCACTAGTTGATGAGAAATGGATTTGTATCATTGAAAATATATTTTTTATTATCCTTTTTTCATAACATGAAATGGTTATTTTGGGAGATTCTTTCTTGGAAGGTAAAGAGAAAATGGGGTGGAATTTATCAAGAATAGAAGGAAACGATTCAAAATTGACTCCAAGGATTGAGATGTTTTCAAAAACTTGTTATACAATACGTAACTTCCTCAAATTCTTCTTATAAAGAGGGAGATTATTGTCTCTCATATATCTCATGGTTGTCATAAGAAAAATAAAAGAATATAATTCAAATAAAACTATAAAAATTATGGAGAAAAGAATTTTATATTTTCTATATGCTCAATGTGTGGAAGGAAAAATGGAAGATATCGTCTTGAGGGGATTGATAAATTTTTTTAATTTGGTAAATAAGTCCGTAGTTAATTTTACTTAAAAATTATTGAGAATAAATATAATTTTCTAAAGAGTGCACCTACCACAAATCAGGGTTACATGTGAAAGGAAACAATGTATTATGCTAACAGATTTCCTAATCCAAGGGCTATGGATGATTATCGATGCCAATAACCACTTAAGGACAATAATATAGGAACATAACATGCAATCAATATTAGATATGTTGATTATGGAAACAATCTGGTTGAATGATTATGTTATTATGTAATGGTAATCCAAAATATTCTTATAAAATCACTTTAAATATTGCAATATCCATGTGTTGGTCCATTTTGGTTTTACAAAATTTTATTTTACAGTGATTGAAATATTTTATGAATACAAATAATATGTTTATATTGAAGGGATATGGATGTAATGAGATGTTTTATATTATTAATGACCTCATGTTTGATATAAGTTCAAAGTGATATAATGGTTTGAGTATATAATGTTTTTGGTTGTTTTGGTATGTTGAAAATGTTTATTTTTAGAGAATACATTTTTTGACTATGTTCGTATGGTAATTAATGTTGTTATCATGTTTCAAGATTATACATGATTGAGGTATTCACATGTTTAGAATGTGACAATCAAGAACTACCTAATAATATATGGGAGATAAATTTTATATTGATTTCGCTAACCTCTTTTTTATGTTTTACATTTTTATTTTTTGGAAGGATTACAATGTTACCCATTTGTGGATAGTATAAGTTATATTCTGGTTTAATTTAGTTAGATTAATTGATTGTCACTATATATGTGGACTTATGTATATTTCATTAAATTTTCTATCATTTTTGTTGAGATAGATTGAATGACCTATAATTCTGTCACCCTATCTTCAATCATTTCAGGAATGAAAAATTCAACATCCTTTTTATAAATAAGAGATGTAGTGGGAATTGTTCAAGGCATGAACAAAAGTGAGAATGTACCAAAATCAAGTATGTATTTTTCAAAAACTTGTTCATTATCAATATCCATCACAACTTGATGATTAGATTTTTCATCCATGTCAATGTTTTCACATCCCACTAATGTTCATATATATGGAAACCTAGTGATGAGATAATTTTGATAGCTTTTATGTTTCAAAATTTCATTTTTAAAATGTTGTTTTATTATTACTTTTTTATGATGTGGGTTTCCATGAAGGAAACATTCATGTACTAAACCTTTTATAACCCTGATGAATTTCAAGTGTGAAATTCATTTTCAAGGGGTATAATGTAACACCTCAAGATTTTATGAGATAGATAATTATAAATTTCATTGATGTATTTTTTTCTATGCTACACCATGATTATATTTCACTACATGAAATTTCATATTAACTTTCAGTATAAGAAATATTATTCTTCGCATATGCTACAATCAATTTCATGTTATTTTGATAGAAATCATATCACGTAACATTGAGTATAGATTTTGGTCATTGGGTAAGACAAATATGATTGGATTATGATATGCACTACCCCAAATTACGTTTTCCTAAAATGCTACACTGAATTGTCTTACATTACACGCAAGAGTGAACTTTCTCGATAGGTTGTGTTATACACAATACCAAGTTTCACTAAACAATGAAATATTGTTCACATATTATTATTTAATGGGATAAAAATAGACATTATGAATAGTATTATCCTAATTTTGAATTTTATATAATATTAAAAATAGACTTATATAATTTATAGAACATTATGTAAGAACAAATCAATCTTCCAGATAAAATAAGAATTTCTAAAAAAATGAAAATTTCCAAACTTTTGGTATCACACCAATTTTATGTCTATTTTTAACAAATTTATATATTATATTTAAAAAAAATAATCATATTATTTGGAATTGGTACATCAAAATTTACTTTGGTTGATTTTTTTGTATTTTTCTGATAATATTCATATTTTATAGAATAATGACAAATTCTGCATTTTAATTCAAAACTACCTTTTCATTTAACTTATTTTTTTTATATTATCTTCTTAATTGGTTTTAAAGTGTAATTATATTATGTTTTTACAATTTAATCCAATTTTTGTCATTGGATTTAATTTAAAATTTAAATTGGACATAATGACATGGCAATTTTATGATAGTTTTTAATTCTTAAAACCCCGCTTTTTGGTTTAGACAATGAAGAATAATTATCAATTAACTAATCCAAATGTTGGGTTTTGATTTTTGAAAATTGGATTCCAGAATTGTAATAAGTGGGAAGAAATTTTGTTAATATATTTCTTTAATTTTTTGGATGTTATAAATTGCAACTATAATAACATTTATATACCACAATTAAATCCATATATGGTAAATTAGTATACAAAAAATATGACAAAAAATAAAATAAAATCACCATAAATGAAACCAAAATCCTATTAAATGAATTAAATAAGATTAATATCACCTAATGGTTTGAATTTGTTCATTTAATTGATTTTTATCCCTGAATGTGATGTAATTAAAATTAAAACAAAAGAAAGTGACAACATGCCACTCTCTTATCTATTATAAGAATAATAATACTGATGTAGTGATAAATATGATAAATTGAAGAACATAAATAATATCTATAAAGATAATTAAATTATATACATCATGTGAATTTATTTATAATTTTTAAGGATTAAATATATAACATTAATGATGACACAATACTGATGTAGAAATTATTTTGTTAATAGATATATACAATAAGGGGTGTTAAAAATATTAAAAGAAATATCATATGAACTGCATAATGCAATTCAATAATTTTATAGATGTCTATGAAATATTATTAGTGTATTAAATATTTTGGTATAATTCATCTTCTATGTGGATTATATTTAATGTTAACTAAATTAATAGTATAAAAATTGAAATTATTGATATTTAAAAGAAAAACATTTTATTAAATTATTTTAATATCAAAAAAAATATTTAAAAACTACAATGTTATATTTATACAGTCTCAAATTTCATAAATTATATAATTATAGATAACCTACAACACATAAGTAAATACATACAACCATTTAATATTTAGAATATTATTACCACAAATAAAATTAAATAGATTAATTAAAGATAAATTAAAATTTTAAGATATATAATAAAATAAAAACATTAATAAATTTTATTGGTTGATAATATTTATAAAAATAAGAATAATATCTTTAAAAAATTATTTTTGGAACATTATTACTAGAAAATATATTTTTAATAAATTAATATTTGAAGACATTCAAAAATTGCACCTGCTCCCTCTTATAAAGGAAAATCAACTCTACCCACTTAATAAAAAATATAAATCCATTTAGTGGCCCAAAATCTACTCAAATAATCTACCAACATAGATAAATTCTTTCTAGATGCCAAAAATTGGGTAGAATACCATTCTAGGGAGAACTTTTAGGCAAGTTAAAAATATATACTCGAAAAAGAGGTAGTTGTTTTATCACCTCTTTAATGTTTCCTTTATTCTTATACTTCCTCTTCTAGTGTTATTCATATACTAATGTAATAAATATAGTATCTTATACATTATGAGATGTTATTATCATTATTGTTCAACCTTATACCTCCTTTTATCCATCTTATGAATAACAATATCACCATGTGTGTGTGCGTACGACTTACCATCTCCACAGTGTGGTGATATTTGTTATTCAACAATACTTAATTTTGATGGATATAATGATCAATAAAATGGATTTAAATAATGAATATAACAATTAGAATTATTCATTTTATTTTAAATACAATCATGTTCAATACCATTTATCCATTATGTGAATGATATCGTCGGTCGTGCATACGTACGACCTGTAGTCTCCACGAACCAAAATGATTCATCCTCCAAATTTACTCTTCAAAAAAGATTATAAAGTATATATAACAAATAAGCATGAAATATATTGCCTAATAATTCTAAAGTAATTAATTATATATATATATATATATTTAGTTTACTATCTTTTATTCAATTCTGTTGGACTCCTCATGCTTAAATCATGTTTTAATGATCACAAATCCTATTACTGTTAATTAATCTCAATATTAATCCACCATCATTTTAATTCCCACCAATTTCACTTATATTATCATGTCTTTATTTATGATTCGTGTTCTCTTACTCTCTTCTGGTTATGATTAATCTATATTATGCATATTAATGTCTAAGTCTGAATACAGATATTTGTCTATATATAGAGACACCATGATGTTTCACACAGTAAGACAGACTGTGTACAAGACACTATCACAGTCAGACAGACACCGTGAAGGACACACCATGAAGGACAAACCGTGACCCATACACCGTGAAGGAAAAACTGTGACCCAGATATCATGAAAGACAAACTTTGACCCAGACA
Source organism: Viscum album (assembly GCA_963277665.1). NCBI lineage: Eukaryota > Viridiplantae > Streptophyta > Magnoliopsida > Santalales > Viscaceae > Viscum > Viscum album. The sequence continues at coordinate 97,129,939 of OY728160.1, forward strand.
CTGTGAAGGACACACCGTGACCTAGACACCATGATGGACACACAGTGGCCGAGACACTATGGGATAGACACCGTGACATGGAGACATAGTGAATCACATACCGTGGAGCATATACCGTGAAGAAGAAATCATTTACATAATCACTATGACACTATTTCTTATCTTTTTGTAAATATTATTTAAATAATGGTAACTGTCTTATTTGTTGTTTTCAATGAAATTAATGTTATTTGATGATAGTTCTTGGCATGTTAGGAAACCATATCTTGTACCTATGAAAAGGGAATCATTCCTTCTTCTAGAACTGGTGGAATATAAGGAATATTGAGCTGCAGTACACGTACACAAGTGTGACGATACAACAAGAAGAACGAAAATACGCATGGCAACTCAATAAACCAAAAGTGCACTGTGCTGAACTAGAAGAAAAATCCTGAGCACGAAGGAGATTACAAGATTTTAAAAGAACTCACATAAGCGAAATCCATCACCACTAAAGAACACACGACGAATCAAGAGATCATTCTCACTGGTGGAATACAAGCTGAACCCCGACACTCTGTTTTTTGACAGAAAACCCAGAGAAGGACTCAGTAGCAGTTCTGCTGAATCCAACGAGTCCAGAGCTATATTTCTAATCACTAGAGCTTTCTAAACTCTTATCTATTCCCCCTAAGTGATTTTTTCATTTACGTTCGAGTAGTGTGGTGTACTCTGTGTATCTCTCACACACACACTTTCTTCTGCACTAAACTGGATGATATAAAAATACTCACTCCAAAACTCTTAACTCTTGTTTACCAACGTCAACTGTGGAAGAGGTCCTTGTGTGGCCTGGTCTTTATAATTTTTCCCACGAAGAACAGTGGTAGAGGTCCCTATGTGGCCTGGACATTTTTGCAAACTATTTTTAACCCCGATCCAGGGTGTGGATAAAATTTATATAAATTTGAGAGGACTAAGTCTGGGCTTGAGACTGAACATCTTGTTGAATCTTCTGTGCTTATTTAGTTTAATTATAATGTATACTACATATATCTTTTATGTTCCGATGTTGTTACTTTGAAATACAAAACCATTTTAAAGTTACATTGATAGTTATATTAGCAAGTGTTTACACTTATTGTAAATCAGTGGGTTAGATTTAAAAGTCAGTATAAAATTGTGATGGAATGAACTAAGACCTAATCAATCTTTGAGAAGCTAAGTTAATATTTAAAATCTGTACAAATTCACTACAGTTTAACTTGTTTTATAAATTGGGAAATCTTAAATAGACAATATTTTAACATAAATTTTAATTGGAACTCAATTCACCCCCCTCTTGAGTATCCACTCCGACCAACATTTGTTATCAGAGGTTTGTTTTTGTTAATGAATTTTTGAAATAATTTGTTTTTTATCTGTGATTTTAGTTGCATCTTTAAAGATCTTAAATTTCTATTAGTTCTAAAAATTATCTCTTTAAAACTATTCTCTAAAATCTAGTAATGGATAATAGACTAGAGGGTGCTGCAACTAACATGCCACCTTTATTTAATGTTACAAACTATGCCTAGTGTAAGATTAATATGAAAATTCATTTGGAAAGTATGGGTTTTGATATTTGGACTGCTATAAAGTCTCTATATAAAATTCCAGAAACTGATAGAACAATGTGGGATGAACCTACAATGACTTCTTACAATAATAATTGTAAAGCTATAAATTCCCTGTACTGTGATTTAGGAGGTGAGGAATTTAACAGAATATCTTCTTTCAAAACTTCTTATGAAATTTGGGATACTTTAGTTGTTTCTCATGAAGGAAAAACTAATGTTAATGAAACGTGATTGAATACTTATAATATTAAATATTACAATTTTAAAATGAAAACTGATGAACCCATTTCTAATATGTATCTCAGGTTCAATGAGATAGTCAATACAATGAATTCAATTGTTAAAGTTGTTTCAGCAAAGGAACAAATCATGAGAATCTTGAGATGTCTACCAGACCGATGGAGAGGCACACTTGTTTCAATCACAGAGTCATGTGACAATGGAGATCTACCTATCAAATAGAAGATTGGTAAGTTTATGATGTATTAGGAATAACTCAAGGTAAATAAGGAGGAAGATGATGAACCAAAAAAGGAAATCAGTGGCTTTTAAAACTACTTCTTCAATGAGCAAGGACAAAGAAAAATCTCAAACACAAACAAACAGTTCAACAACTGAAATTTCATACTCTGATAGTGATGCTAAAATGGATCAAATAACTAGAAGGTTTAAGAAATTTCATAGGAAGAAGAAATTTTTCAGAAAATCAAATTACAAAGGAAAGTATGATAATAAGGGACATTGGAAGATGGACTAGAAAAAGGCAGATAAAAGTGATGAAGTTGTTTTCTACGAGTGAAAAAGAAAAGGACACATTAAAGTAGACTGGCCAGAGATAAAATTCAAGAAGAAATATGATTACAAGGACAGTAAGTATAAGAAAGTTATTAAGGCTACTTGGAGTGCTTCTGAATATAGCACAAGTGAATCTGAAATGTCTGATTCTGAAAACAAACGTGCGAACATGTGATTCATGAAAAACACATCTGAGGTAACCTTAGATACTTTTGCTTTAAATTCCTATTATTCTGGAACTGAATCTGATTTGGATTTTGAAAACATTTCTAGTGAGTAATTATTTGAATATTGTAATATGCTGGAAGAGACATGCAATGGACTTAAGGATAAATACAAATCATGGAAGAAACAACATGCTCTCACTATAACTATTAAAACTGAACCTACTATTTAAAAAGAGAAAAATGTCAACTGTTAAAGGAAAACAGTGAACTGAAAAATTCAAATGAGAAACTTAGAAAAGAATTAGAGTAGTTTACAAATGGAAAGGATACACTAACTCAAATTCTAAGAAATTAAGTGGCACCAAAATACACTACTGGAATATGCTACGAACCTGGACAGAGACAGCTTACTACGAATAGATTAATTGCTAAATCTAGACAAAATACTTCTAGTTCAAGTTCAGGAAATTCATTTTCTTCAACTAGTTACTCACACAGTTATAGGTCTAATAGGGTTTATCTTTCAAAATCTTGTGACTCAAATTATATGAGACCCATAAGAAAAATTTGGGTACCAAAATCAATGATTGCTAACTTTTCTGGACCCAAGAAGATCTGGGTACCAAAATCATTTCCTATCTAAACCTGTTTTGTAGGAAACCTGCTTGAAGAGTTCCCACAAGAAGACATGTTATTTGGACAGTGGATGTTCAAGACATATTTCTGGGGATTACTCATGCTTCAAGAGATTAATAAAGATTTATGGAGGCTATGTCACCTTTAGTGATAATTCTAAAGGAAATATCATCTGCCTAGGCCAAATTGGTAACACTAATTCAGTTTTAATTTCTAAATTTTTATTTGTTGATGGAATGAAATATAATCTGTTAAGTATCTCTCAATTTTGTGAATGTGGTTTTAATGTCAAGTTTTAAAATTATTCTTGTAACATTTTTTATTCTAAAATGTTATAGTATTCTCTTCTTTAAAGAATGTAATTATTTATGATGTTGATTTAAATTCCTTAGCTAAGAAAAATGTTACATGTTTAAATTCTTTTCATAAAGAGTCTTGGTTACGACATAGAAGATTAGGACACTACAATATACACTCACTTTGGAAACTAACTAAGAAAAACTTAGTTAGAGACTCACCCAAACTTGAGTTTCCAAATGACAAAGTTTGTAATCCGTGTCAAAAGGGAATGCAACATAAAGTTTCTTGTAAATCAAAGAAAGAAGTCTCAACTTCTCAACCTCTCGAGTTGGTTCACATGTTTTTTTGGACCATCTAGAGTTTCTAGCTTAAATGGGAAGGACTATGTATATGTCTTAGTAGATGACTTTTCTAGATATAATTGGGTATACTTATTAGCTCACAAAAGTGATGCTTGCCCTTACTTTGTTAAGTACTCCAAGTCTGTAGAAAAACATAGTGGACATAAGAATAATAACCTAAGAAGTGATAATGGCCGTGAGTTTGAAAATCATGAATTTGAATCATATTCCTCACACAATGGCTATAGTAATAACTTTTCTGCTTCTAGGACACCTCAGAAAAATGGTGTAGTAGAAAGAACAAATAGAACCCTTCATGAAATAGAAAGAACTATGCTTAATGAATATGACCTGCCAATTTACTTTTGGGCTGAAGCTGTAAATAAAGCTTGTTATATCATCAATAGAGTCTTGATTAGACCTATTATTATGAAGACTCCTTATGAACTGTGGAATAATAGAAAACCTATATTTAGTTACTTTAGATTCATTGGTTGTAAAGTATTTATTCTTAATACTAATGATAATCTTGATAAGTTTGATTCTAATAGTGATGAAGGAATATTTTTAGTATATTCTATAACCATCAAAGCCTATAGAGTTTCCAATAAGAGAACTAAGTGTGTGGAAGAATCTGTTCACATAAAATTTGATGAAACTGATCTACATGAGACTAAAACCTCTCTTGAAAATCTTGAAGAAGATTTATCTGTTACGGGACTTAATGACAAATCTAAAGAACCTGCTATAAAGACATCCAGTTCTGGACTTATTCTAGAATCTGCTACTAATGAGCCTGAACATGTAGATGAACCTAAAATTTCGAGTCCTACCATTACTAGATCAAATAGAATTGTAAAGAATCATCCGTTAAATGCTGTTGTAGGAAATCTGGATGGGGGGACACAAACTAGATCCTCTCTTAGAAATCAGGTTGAACATCAAGGCTTCTTGTCACAACTTGAACCTAAAAACATTGATGATTCTATTATCGATGAATTTTGGTTGATTTCCATGCAAGAAGAACTCAATCAATTTGAATGAAAAAAGTTTGGAATCTTGTTGAAAGACCTAAGGAAACATTCACCATAGGCACTAAATGGGTGTTTAGAAATAAAGTAGATGTATATGGAAACATAGTTATAAACAAAGATAGGCTAGTTTCACAAGGCTACAGTCAAGAAGAAGGAATTGAATATGAGGAGACTTTTTCTCCAGTATCCAGATTAGAAGCTATTAGGATTTTACTTGCTTATATTGCACATCTAAATTTCAAACTATATCAAATGGATGTTAAGAGTTATTTCTTAAAAGGATATATATTGTTGAGGATGTTTTTGTTGAACGACCACCTGGATTTACAAACCCTCATTTTTCAAACCATATTTTTAAATTATTAAATTCTTTTTATGGTTTAAAGCAATCTCCAAGAGCTTGGTATGATAGGTTAAGAACTTTTCTAATTTCCAAACGTTTTACAAAAGGTATAGCGAATCCTAATCATTTAATAAAACGCATTTCTAATGATGTTTTGGTTGTAAAAATTTATGTAGATGATATTATTTTTAGATCTTCAAAAACTACATTATGTACTGATTTTTATAAAATGATGCAAAATAAATTTGAAATGAGTTTAATGGGTGAACTCAAATTTTTCCTTGGCTTTCTAATCATTAAAAATAATGACAGAATTATTTTAACTCAAAGTAAATATACTAGAGATATTTTAAAATGTTTTGGATTGGATAGCACAAAATGTAGTGACACTCCCATGACTACCATATATAAGTTGGATCTTGATGAAGATGGTAAATCTATTGATCAAACCACTTATAGAGGAATGATTGGATGTCTACTCTACCTGACTTCTATTCCTCCTGATATTATGTTTAGTGTGTGTATGTGTGCTTGTTTTCAAGCAAACCCTAAAGAGTCACATTTAAATGATGTAATGATAATTTTAAAATACATCAAACATACTCCCAATTTAGGACTGTTCTATCCCAAAGGACAATCACGTGAATTAGTTAGTCTTTATGATGCTGATTTTTCTGGATGTAAGTTAGATAAAAAAGAACCTCTGGAATATATCAACTTTTAGGAAAGTCACTAGTATCCTGGTGTAGTAAGAATCAAAATTCTGTTGCATTATCTATTGAAGAAGCTGAATACATAGATTCTAGAATTTGTTGAGAAAAACTTTTGTTGATGAAACACACATTACTAGACTATGGATATCAATTCAGACATGTCCCAATAAATTGTGATAACACAAGTTCTATTAATATTTCTATGAATCATGTTTGTCATTCTAGGACAAAACATATTGATGTAAGACATCACTTTTTGAGGGATCATTTTCAAAAAGGTGATATCACTTTGGAATTCATTACTACTGAATAACAACTTGCTGATATATTCACTAAAACAATAAATTCTAGGAGATTAGACTACATCCTACATGATCAATGCATGATTAATCATAAATAGATATCTTTATGATCTTAATGTTTAATACTTTACTGTATTTTACTTTACGGTTTCATGCTCACTGTTTTACAGTTACTGCTTCATGCTTACGGTCTCACCGTTAAGACCTTGTACTCACGGTCTATCAACTCACTATCTCACCGTGACTACACAGGATGGTCACTATCTCACCGTAACGATCACCAACTGTCTCACCGTGATGATTGTTTTTTTCTCACACCGTAATGCCTACTCATTGTCTCACTGTGAAGATTATTTTTACTATTATTTTAACCCATATCGCGGTAATTTTTATTTCACCGCTATTTGATTTCCCACGTTTTTTATGAAGATTGACAATCCCAAATGATAAAACATAAAGGTTTCAGTCAATCTCTCACCCGAACTCTCTCATGCTCTCTCTGTCGAACCCTCATTACCTTGCGAACCTCTTCTTCTTTATCTCCCTAACCTTCAGTAGATGCTATGGATGAAGCGTCCATCTTCATCAACCCCGGATAAGCGTTGCTCAAAGAAACAGAAGAGGATACCGAGGATAGCTCCTTAAGGACCTCTAAACCCAAACCTGGTAAACCGTACCGTAGTTCCTGAATTTTTTTCCCTGAATGGATATTGTCTTGCAGATCATTGGTCTTGAAAATCATGAGAGAACAATGTTGGTTTGAGTGGTTATCTATAAATGATAGACCAATTAACCTGAGATTGGTATCTCCATTTTACCAATATGTGATGTTTTCCATTGATTTTGGAGAAAAAATTATGGTGAAAAGTTGGATAAATGGAAAAAAGTGTTTATTCTCTTCGAGGTTGTGGGCTGCATGCCTAAGGATTCCACATGATGGAGTTTGTGAAGAATACTAGAGAGACCCTCCTCCTTCATCCGAAATATTCGATATGGAAGATTCTTTGGGAACCTTAACTAGTAATGGCACCAAGCAATGGGATATATCTACAGATTTAGATGGATAAACTAGACTGCCATTCAAATTTGTTCAGAATTTGATCAGTCCAAGAAAAGGGGATTTTGATGTAATGAAGTATCAGGATGTGTTCCTAATTCACCTATTGAATAATGGTCATAATATCAACCTATGAAAGTATGTTATTAACCATATTTGTTAGCTGATTAATGTCACTTAAAAATCCACCTCTGTGTTTTACTCAAGGATGTTTTCACCCATGCTAGTTTCCAAAGGAATGGTTAGACCGGATGAAGAAAATTTAGAGGACTTTGATTTCTTCTTATCCAAGCCTATCATCAGAAGGATGAATAATAGTTGGAACCCCTGGAAGAAACAATGGTTTGAGGATAATGATCAATTGTATAAGATGTTTAATCTTGTTGATATCCAAGAAAGCCAAAGAACCTAGCTAATCCTGGTCTGGAACTAGATGAAGTGGCTGAATACTCAGATGCTGAAGAAGAAGAGGAAGTGGTAGCTGAAGCACCACCTAGATAAGAGGCTGAAATACCTCCAATGTATGCATCCCCTGTTGAAAAATAAAGATCTACCTTCCCTGCTGTTGTTCCTACTGAAATAACTCAAGGAGAGGAAGTTGTTGTTGAAAAGGAAAGGACTGTGGATCCTTCAGTTGTTCATAGTGAGGAAGAAGATCCTTCTTCTAGAGAAGTTGTAAATCTGGATATCCAATCTGAGGATGTAAGAGATTCTGTAGTAACAGAATTAGAGAAAAAATCCATGGAAGAGTCTGCTGGTGTAGAAGAACTCCCAGTTGAAAAGCAACCCAATCTGGAAGCACTTCCTGTGGAACAATTGGCTCCTGAGATAATTCCCTCTGCTGAAGAGAGGATGGAAATTGGCTTTTAGCTGGAAAGCAACAGTTTTCTGAAGAGATTAGAGAATATCCTGTGGATCTTGACCATTTTTCTGATCCTATAGTCTCTGAAATGGAAGCACAATTTGATGGGGAGGATCCTCAAAACTGTAAGACTATTCTAGCCAAGTCTGTTGAATCTGAATTTTAACCTGGTGATGATTCATACTCTATGTACACTAGATATTTTTTCCCAAGAATTTATTATGTGAATGAGTCATAGCAAGTGACTACAACTGGAATGGTTCTCTCTTATGTGTTTCAACTAAAGTCTGTAGCTCTTTGAGAACCAGAACCAGAGCCCCATCCTCAATCTGAATTGGAATCTGAGTCTGAAGATGACTCTGAACAGCAACCAGAGCCTTCTCTACTACCTTTACATGCACTCTTACCTGAGAAACACTCCTTTGTAACTAATGATAATATGAAAATCTTTGGAGAGACTCTTTTAGCTGTAGTTGATAAGATCTTATCCACTCAACCTCATCCAGTAACTCAACTAAGTCAAAAAGATGCATCAATTCTCTTCGAAAATATTATATTGCATATTCAACCAAGGATGATTCAAGAAATTAAAGAAGTTATAGTAGAAAATATGATACTGAGTGATGATGTTGCAAACCTAAAAAATATGGTAGAAAACTTGCAGAATGAGTTATCTTTAGGATGAGAGCATGCTCCTGTTTCTGCCCCTAAACCTGTTGCGGCTTCTCTGGAGCCAACTGATTCTACCCTTTCTAGAGTTATTGTGTCTCAAGTGCATCCATATCTACTATCTTTTGATGAGAAGATTAAAAAAAGTTACAAAAAAATGCTTGAACGCATGAGGGATCTTGTAGAAAATCTGAATAAGCTCACAGATGAATATACTGGATGCCTGAAAAAAGTTCTAAAATAGCTTAATGTTCTTACCGAAGATTTCAAGGCTTCTCCTGCTTCTGGTCAACCTTCAGTTCCTCCTTTGGATGATTCTTTGCTGAGATCCATAATCAAGGAAGAACTTCAGAATGCCTTCAGTGGCTTGGATATGTCTTCTTTGTCAAAAGTGGTTAAGAACAGTGATTGAGCATTGGACTTGGTCAAGATTCATTCAAAGATTTCTAGTTATGATCAAAAAGATATCACCAATAAGATTGATGTGTTTTGAACCGTATTTTCTCTAAAAGTGATATGACAGATCACTGAAAATGCTAAGAAATATGGTGGTGATATCATTACAGATTTTATAAATCTTTTGAAGCTGCATCTTCATATGTAGAGTACTACTATAGTATCTCCAGTTGATGGACCCCTTAGACCTGGTCTACTTACCCATGCCTCCACTGCCATGATAGTCAACCAAGCTCTTACTCAGATCCGGCTAGTCATTCTTGACCAACTGCAACCTAGATCTTCTACTTCTCCTACTTTGGATCCATCCATTTTTGAAGGTCCACCCTTACCCTCCTTGTCTATCACATTTGTGCCTTCCTCTACATCAGCACCAGCTCCTTCTACTGATAAAGGAATGGAAAAGGAATCTCCCTGAAGACTCCAGGGACAATTTTCTTTTTTGATGGGATGTTATTTTTTGTTTACTATTTTTATTTCTCCTGTATGTTTTATTCTGAACCTTTTAAATGAAAAATGCAGTGTTTCACATCATTCTCTCTGCTTTTTGATAATCCCAAAAGGGGGATAAAAAAGTAAAAATTTTAGTATTCTAATTTTCGAGTCTGTTATTTTCTTTAATGTTTCATTTCATTTATATTTATTCCCTATACATGATTTGTGATCATCAAAAAGGGGGAGATTGTTGGACTCCACATGCTTTAATCAAGTTTTAATGATCACAAATCCTATTACTGTTAATTAATCTCAATCTTAATTGACCATCGTGTTAATGCTCACCAATATCACTTATATTATGAAGTCTTTATTTATGATTCATGTTCTCTTACACTCTACTGGTTATGCTTAATCCATATTCTGCATATTACTGTCTAAGTATAAATACGGATATTTGTCTATGTATAGAGGCACCGTGATGTTTGACATAATAAGACAGACTGTGTACAAGACACAGTCACAGTCAGACAGACACCGTGAAGGACACACCGTGAAGGAAAAATCGTGACCCAGGCACCGTGAAGGTCAAACCGTGACCCAGACACCGTGAGTGACAAACCGTGTCCCAGACACCATGAAGGACACACCGTGACCCAGAAACTGTGAAGGACACATTGTGGCCGAGACACTGTGGGATAGACACCATGACATGGAGAAACAGTGAATCACATACCATGGAGCATATACCGTGAAGAAGACATCGTTTACATAATCACTGGGACAATGTTTTTTTAACTTTTTGTCAATATTATTTAAATAATGCTAACTGTCATATTTGTTCTTTTTAATGAAATTAATGTTATTTATTGATAGTTGTTGGAATGTCCGGAAACCGTATCTCGTACCTATAAAAAGGGAATCATTCCTACTTCCAGAACTGGTGGAATATAAGTAAGATTAAGCTGCAGTACACGTACACAAGTGTGATGATACAACAAGAAGAACATACATACGCACGTCAACTGAATAAACTAAAAGTGCACTATGCTGAACTAGAAGAACAATCCTGAGCAAGAAGGAGATTTCAAGATTTTCAAAGAACTCACATAAGTGTAATCCAACACCACTGAAGAGCACACGACAAATCAAGAGATCATTTTCACTAGTGGAATATAAGCTGAAACACGACACTCTGTTTTTCAACAGAAAAACCAGAGAAGGACTCAGAAGCAGTTCTGCAGAATCCAACGAGTCCAAAGCTACGTTTCTAATCACTAGAGCTTTCTAAACTCTTATCTGTTATCTCTAAGTGATTTTTTTATTTACATTCGAGCAGTGTGGTGTACTCTATATATCTCTCTCACACACACACTATCTCCTGCACTGAACTGGAGGATATCAAAATCCTCACTCCAAAACTCCTAAGTCTTGTTTACCCACGTCAACTATGGAAGAGGTCCTTGTGTGGCCTGATATTTATTTTGTTTCCCACGAAGAATAGTGGTCGAGGTCCCTGCGTGTCCTGGAAAGTTTTGTAAACTATTGTTATACCCGATCTATCGTGTGGATCAAATTTATATAAATTTGAGAGGAATAAGTCTCGGCATGATATTGAACCTCTTGTTTAATTTTTTGTACATATTTAGTTTTAGTTTAAAGTATACTACATATATCTTTTATATTCCACTACTATTACTTTGAAATACCAAACCATTTTACAGTTACATTGATAGTTAAATTAGCATGTGTTTACACTTATTGTAAATCGTAGGTTAGTTTCAAAAGTTAGTTTAATCCTGTGATTGAATTAACTGAGACCTAATCAATCTTTGAGAAGGTCAGTGAACTTTTACAATATGTATAAATTCACTACAGTTTAACTTGTTTTATAAATTGGGGGATTTTAAATAGACAATATTTTAACAGAAATTTTAATTGGAACTCAATTCACCCCCTCTTGAGTATCCACTCCGACCAACAAATTCAATAAGGAATCAAGAACAACATTCATGCATATATACGACCTACCGTCTCCATTAATGGTGAATTTCATTTCATTTATATATCCTTTATATAATTATTTATACCGAAAATTAAGGATATATAAATCATGTTTTAAATTATGGATGTAATTAATTCCCAATATATGTAATAAGATCATTAATATCATCCCAAACACGTACGATAAAAAAAATGAATATTACCTAAAACGTTGTTTTAACATGTAATTGATTAATGAATGTGTAATATAAAGTCATAATTGAATCATATATGATATCATAAATATTATTAAGTATATGTTACTAGATAAAAATTTGTTTAAACCCACTATATATGAGTCTCATATACATATGATGCAAATTGGAACTAAGGTAATTGATAATTTTTCAATCTCATTTTTATCTGAGATTGTTTATATGTTAGTATATACTAGGTGTATATCTATAATCCGCCACTATGTTTAAAAAAACTGTTTTTCATAAATTTTATTATGTTCTTATATGGAGTTTTAATGCCATGTCTACCCTTTTTTACCTATATTACATGGTTTGGAAGAAAACATTCATTCGTTTACCTTATGAGTTACCTTTTGACTTATCTAATAAAAGTACGAGGAGAAGGTTTTTAACAAATTCAGAATGATTTGTTTTTAAAAATTTCATAATACATTATTTAAATGAATAACAATTTACCATTTTTTTAATTTCAATTAAATTATTCGATTTCATAACCGCATGACATGATTAGAAAAGAAAACATTTTTGATGAAGAAAGGGTATTTTCATCATGAATTACGTTCAATTATTTTATCAATATTATTTTCCATCAATGATGATGCTCATTAAATAGGGTTATGATTTTATACCAATTTTTACTGTGATTTTATTGTATTAATGACATAATTGTATTTTATATGGACTATGTTGGTATTGAATAGTGTTTATGAAAACCATTTTTATTCGGTTATGCTATGATGAATGATTTTTTTGTACCACACATAAGAAGGATATTATTTTGAGATGTGTTGGAAATATATCTCAATGAAAAACATTGGATAATGATTTATATCTCATTAGATAGACATTATTGGAACGACAAGTAAATCATGTTCTTAATATAGGGTCTGAACGAAAAGTAAATATTGTTTTTGTAATACATGGATGCAATGGAAAGTAAACCCAGTTCGATAATAGAAATTGTCTAATATGATGGCATTGGAGTTAATGAATTGGATATTAGGGAAATTATATTATGTTCATATTTTTTTTCCATAATTCCATGTTTTATTCCAATGTTATATTATCACGGTTCATCTTTTTTATGATATGTTCCTTACAAAATTCCATGATTTATTTAATGACTCATGATTCTAACATTTAATAATTATGTTAATGTTTTTACATTTTTATGTTTATGGTTTGTTTTATGTCCTCAATTATTACCCATAATTATTATTTTTTCTCCCTTTTTTATGATTCCTTTTCTCCAAGATATAATGAATTTATTATGGTAGGAAAACAAAAGGGAATGCTATTTTTGGGAGATGTTGAAGATCTTTCACCAAATTATAAGACTATGTTATAAGATTTCGAAGACACTAATCTAATATGGTAATTGAATGTATTTTTTGTTATTTATTTAGTGTTAGGAAAAATAAATGTAATTTCCATCTGCACCATGCATGGGATGTTAGATGACAGATTATATAGTGTCTTTTTGTGATAGTGTCTTCCTTGAATGTGTAACGGTGATATTTTATTGTCGATAATTTCATTATAAACTCATACCACTATAAATGTTGGTACCCATTCACATAATGAGTCCTCAAAAGTTGTTAGATTCATTTGATAGAGGTATTTCAGGGAAATTACATTGAGATATACTATACTTTGGGGATGTGAACAATTTTAAATTATTCATTTTTTAGTAAATCCAATTCTCACTTTGAGGAGGATGGATTAGAGTAGTTTGAATTTCTATAGATGAACCTAGTTTAAGAGAATGGTGAAAAGGAAATTTGTTGATGGAATAATATCCACTACTTCATTAACATATGAGAGATAATTAATTGGTATAAATAATTTAGAATGATTAAAATGGATAGATATCCTTCAGATTGAGCCATATCAATTATCTGATGGAGGGGATCGTGTCATCATTTTTTAGTGATGGATAGTAGTTAAAATCATGTTCCTTGAGGAGGTGATTATGGAGTTCAATACTTCACTATTGAATGTTCATTTAGGTTACAGAATTATATTCAAGTACCTTCTATGATAGTTTTTGAGAAGGTTACGAATTTGTGTGTCCAAATTCAATTAGACTTGTTATCATTAATTTATATTAGTGGAGATAACCTATAAAAAATATGTAACTAAATTATTGGAATGAATCCTTTCAAGACCCTAAATGGGTGACCCATGCAGGTCACAAATTCGTTGGACTATAATTGGTAATGAATAAATTTTTGGGTTAGAGTTGTTTCATCAAATGACATAGAAGCGTCATTTGATCCACACTAGTTTGATGATATATCATTTCCTAAATAAATATTATTCAATCAAATTTCTTAGTAGTTTGGATTTCTATTAGGGAGAACATGCCTTCTTCATATTATCTCCCTAATGAGTATTTTAGTGTTTTGGAATTGGTGTAATATTTTCTACCTTTTTGACAATAAGTATTCTCTTAGGGTATATAAACCCAATCCTTTTATTCATATTATTAAAAAAATTAGGATAATATTCAATTGAATAAAAACCAAGGATTGAAATTCCATATTAATTTGGAGACTAGCTATATAATTAGAATAACAGAAACTAGAAATAAAAAATAATTATATTAATATATATAACAATCTCATAACACACCTTAAGAATGTAAAACTACATAGGATATATTAGGGAATAAACAGAGAAATGGGATGAGACAAAAATCCCACTAAGGTAAGAAACATGGGATTCTAGAAGGAAACTGGTGCTAGAAGACATAAAATTATAAAATAAATGGCATGGATCACGAATAAATATATAGGGGAATGACATATAGATCATGGAATTATATGATCACAGAATTATAGGAATTTGGTAAAATAATATAACATGAGATAAAAATGAGTGATGGAATACTTTCGATACTATTTTCAATGGTGAATGTGTCACATAATTGATTTTTCTACTCACAAATCCTTTATAAAACATTTAATGAGAATTAAAAATTACCCAATGCTTGGAACAAATATATAGGTGATACCATTATTACATGTACATTCATATGTGTTCCTCATAAATAATTATACATAATGAATAATCATAACGATTATCCATAAAATGAAATGAGCTTCATAGTCATGTCATATTGAAATAACTGAATATAATAGTGTGATCCATTAGAAAGAGATTTAAATTATTCTTAAACATTCATAATGGTAATATTATAATAGGTCATGAATAATAAAGTCAATATAATGTGAACAAATAAAATAATAATGGCTAGGTAACTTTAGATATTTGCGACTGAAACATAGTTGTATGGATTAAAATAAAGGGGTTTTATAGGTGATAAAGGTATAACTCATTCAATAAAAAATTAAGTGAAGTAAATTTGATTATCATGATAAACTAAGTGATTTTAGATAATTATTTAATGCTTAATTTTTTTTGTAGAGTGCAGTTGATAATTGGTAAGAAACTGTGATCTTCCATTTAAATGGGTTTTCTTATCGAGCTTAATTGATAGTGGAACATTATAAAATATGTAATTTCCCATCAAGGAAATATGAATTTATCTAAAAAATATCATGTTATATATACTTATAATATAAAATAATTATATATGAAAAATTAAGAGATTAATTGTGGAAAAGAGAGTAAAATATAAACCTTATAGAAATACGTAGGTTTGGATAGATCCCTTTCCAAATGTATGAATGAATCTTCATCATGATCTTAATGTCCTTGATAATAATATTTAATTAATTAATTAATTAATTTTTTTCCAATTTTTCATGTATTTGACTTATTATATTTTTATTATTTTCCTCAATGGTCATTTTTTTGAGTATAAGGTTCAATTTCATTGTTTTGGGTGTGTTCATTCCATTGTTTCATGGTCGGATAACTTGTGAATAATTATAGATGTTATTATTGAATGTGAATTATTTACCAGAAGTGAAATGGAATGGTATTTATGTTAGTAAATTAGTTCAAATGGTCCTATATAATAAAATTTACTGGAATTTGGATGACAAAATTGATAAGATGATAATGATAAATGTTTATTTTATTTTTGATGAATTTTCTGATAATCACATGTTAGATTAATTTTATTTAATATTATGTATAAAATTTAGCTTTTGAACATGAAATAAATCTTAATATACATATTTAAATTTTATTTAATCATAATATTCGTTTTATGAATATCATTCAAGGTGTTAAGGTAAAAAATTCATTATCCCGGGAGATGGTTACCGCCAAACATTTGACAATGGTTTCCATTTTTGGAATTTATGGAGATGCGAAAAAGTGATGGGTAAAAAATATTACCTTATAAATAAAATGATGAATTCCTTATTTTAATGATCACAACATCAATATTATAATTATGTTAATATGTTACACATTTTTTTACGCATCTTATAATTTGAGATAGATTATAAATTGTTTTTCATAAGTATGAGTCACCGTTGAGGTTAAGACACCAATAAAGACGAGTCACTGTCAAAACCGAATCACTACTGAGATAAACTCACCACCAAGACAAAATTTTGACAAGGTATGAGACACTGGTAGAATGTGGCCCTAACAACCTAATAAACCATCAGAATAAGATGCCTCCAGTGTTACACTACAATACTAGTACATTGATATGGAGGGAAATAGTTACAATGGCATACAAACAATATTTTTTCATTATACTAGATTCAATTTCATTATTTCTATTCCATATTACTATAAATTAAATATTTCTCTAATGTATATTTTATGGTTATTAATTCAAATAGTATTCTAATCATTGTATCTTAAATTGTTAAAATAAATCATTGATGTAAGTACCAAATATGTCAAAAGAGGAAGAATTGAGTATCCATATATTCTTGATATTGTTTCTGAAAAAAGGGAAGTATAATTCTACATTCTAGATAGTTGTGTTTATGATGATGTAGCAAAAGGATTAACACATGTTCGATAGACAAGAACAATATTGAAATAACAATAAGAGAAACCATTTTTCATCCTGTATACACATGACTAATGAACGCAAATATCAATACACATTGGGTTCCTTACTAAAATCAAGAAAATTGGTTTCCATGACACACTTATATAAAAATATTTTCATGAGAACATGACTCAAGCTATGATACAAATAAAATTCAAGAGTCATGAGTTTCCCTTCACAAAAAACTGACTATCTCTATCCATTCAATCTATTATTTCTCAGTTTTTTTATAATTTACCTTATGAGTAGTGTCTACAACATGCTATTTTATATACCCACATGTATATTGTTATAACTAAAAGATACACATATATATTTTTACCTCTTTTTACAATTATAATTCCACATATAACTATATAAGAAGACATTTGTAACTTTTTATGTTTTTTACTCCCATATATTACTGTGGAAGTGATCCTATGTGATATGGAAAATTGAATACTATTTTAAAACCAAATCAAACTTGTGGATAAAATTATTTAATTAAAAAATTATATGGAAGATTATCACCATGTGTAGAGAACTATATCTAAACATGAGACTAATCCTCTTACATTAAAATTCCATAGTGTGACTTATTTTGTTTTACACCAAATATATTCATTAAAACTAATTTTTTTGAGCTCTAAACAAAATCAATACTTTGATAGTTAGCATTAATTAGTGTTTCTAAAAGATTATATTTATGTAAATTATTTTCAAAGGGATAATTAGTTTTTTATATTATTTAACTTATAGAATAACATTCAACTACTAAAATACTTTCTCTTTTCAATGGTAAAATTATTATAATTGGAAATTAAAAATGAAAATGTATATAGAGAGTATGGGTTTTGATATTCTGACTGCTATAGTAGAAAACTATGTTATGTTTGATACTTCTAGATGATCATGGGATGATTCTAAATATCATTATAATAATAAAAATTGTAAATCATTTAATTCCAATTAATATTCTATAAAATATGATGAATTAAATATAATTTCTACTTTTAAAATTTTATATGAAATCTGGGATATATTTTCTATTTCGCATGAGGAAACAACTAATGATAATGAGACGGGTCTCAAAACATATACTATTAGGTATGATAAAATTAAAATGTAGCTGAAAGAACATATTTTGTACATGTATCTAATGTTCATTGAGATAGTGAATACAATGATCTCCCTTGGGAAACTAGTTTTAGATAAAAACTAGGTTAGGAAATTGTTAATATACTTACATAAATAATGGAGAACCACATCTGTCTCTATTATATGTTACAATGATATTATCAAACTACCTGTCTAAAATATTATTAGTATGTTCATGATTTATAAATAAGAGTTAAATTTAAACCTTAATTATGATGAATATCAAATGAAAAAATTTGTATCATTTAAGGCTAATTACCCTAATCAAAAGGAAAAGCAATATATTCAAGATTTTATTTATAATGAATGTGGTCCACCCCCAGATAGTGAAGAGGAGATGGATAATCATTCTATATGGCTAATGAAATTTTATTAGGATACTATTTTTATTTAAATAAACCCATTTATAATTGAATATATGATTCCAAAAGAACCTATATGAAAGAATGGGTGAGAGAAGTCAATGGGGTTATCATCTATGTGTGTAAATGGAATATACTTGTAAAAGACAACTACCCAACGTTTAAATACAAAAAGAGAAAAAATGAAAAAGAAAAAAGTTATAAAATTTATATGAAATAAACATGGAGTTCATATTAAGATTTCCCAAGTGATTCTGATTCATCTACTGAATATAAATCATATAAAGGAAACATGTGCTTTATGATATAAGTAATCAGGGAAACTATTATAGATACTTTACCTAATACACCATCGTTCCCCTCAGAATCCGGGGATGACCGCCATGATGGGAGGTTCAAACGTTCCGATTGGTTTCTAATGGGTTTTTTTGTAGAACCAGAAACATCCAATGATTCCACATCCATTCGGACCTACTTTCCAAAGGTAGGTGCTCATTAGTTTGTGGACTGATGAGGATTAGGAATTTTCATTGGTCGAGAGGATGGGAGGTCGGACTCATCACACCTTTTTGAGGGGAATTATTGTCTACTCTGGGACTCTCTTTATAGATTTAAGTTATGTTCGTGAATCCTTATTACATTACCAAGTATAAAATGAGGTTTCCTTCAGATCTAACAATCAATGATTAAGTATGTAGGAAATTTAGAGAATCTTTTGTATGTATTCAAGGTTCTTCATCGATAGAGAATCATATGTATTTATTAGAGATTCTTGGTCAATGGTACCCTTCGACACATTTATACAGAAGT
This sequence comes from Viscum album, assembly GCA_963277665.1. Taxonomy (NCBI): domain Eukaryota; kingdom Viridiplantae; phylum Streptophyta; class Magnoliopsida; order Santalales; family Viscaceae; genus Viscum; species Viscum album. The sequence continues at coordinate 97,149,186 of OY728160.1, forward strand.
ATCTTGGTCATTATGATGACCATGCTGGTTTTAATGCCACTCAGTGGGGCACTTAACGTTTATTGACATTCATAAGGACATGGATTATTTTATAGTTGTGATCGAACTCATAGATGGGCTAGCTACGTATCCTTTATTTAGAAATGGAATCAGAACCCATGTAGTTTGAGTAAGAGAGTATGATGTTTATGATTGATGACTCAAAGAAGGATGTAACAATTACCTTTAGACTCTATGCGAACGTGATTCATGCTCGGTGTAAGAAACAAGAGGTATTGGTAAACAATTAGACATTTGTGCCATGAAAGATGAAATCATAAGAAATAATCTGGGGCTTATGTATGTATGACTGCTCAGATAAATGAAGGTTAGAATTTACTTTAGGGACGAAATCCAGAAACAAGGTCTATAAAGGTATATGTGCTTCATGGAGATTTTGAATACTCCAACTTGGGTTTTACTCCTGAAAAGGAATCCCAGATCAAGGGTAAATTAGGACTGGTATAGAGAATTATGACTGGGGCTTACTCCTGAAAAGGAGACCCAGGTTAAAGGATTATGACTGGGGCTTATTCTTGAAAAGGAGGCCCAGGTTAAGGGAATTAAGGTTTGGGGCTTACTCCTAAGGAGGATTCCCAAATTAGGGTACTGGGGCTTACTCCTGAAGAGGATGCCCATATTTGAGACTAGGGATTACTCCTGAAAAGGAGGCCCAGGTTAAGGGATCTAGGGCTTACTCCTAAATAGGATGCCCAAAAATTGAGGGACTTGGGGCTTACTCCTAAAGAGGATTCTCAGATTTGGGAACTTTAAGAATTGGGGCTTACTCCTAAGGAAGATGCCCAAATTTGAGACTGGGGCTTACTCCTGAAAAGGAAGCCTAGGATAGGGGATCTGGGGCTTACTCCTAAGAGGATGCCCAAATTAGAGGACTTATGACTGGGGATTATTCCTAAAAAGGAGACCTAGGTTAAGGATTCTCTCATCATAAAGGATGAGGTTGAATGAATGAACTCTAAATCTTTAGTGACATATAGATATGTAAATCACTAGGTTTTGAGAGATATTCCACAGAATTCCTTTCAGATAAGGAAGTAAAATCAAGAAATCATGCCATAAATGGCTTCGAAGAGCGTCTTGAAGACTGAATCTTGAATAGGAAAGGTGTAATGGCAAAAGAGGGGTGAAATGGGAAAAAAGGCACCCAAAAAGGCAGGGGGCGCATGTCCTGGCAGGTGCGCAGGTACTTCTTGGGCGCGCAAGTCCTGGTCATGCAGGTCCTGGTCGCGCATGTATGCCTGCACGACACATGGTGTACTTGCGCGATGGTTAACCAGTAGGGTAATACTTGAGCGACTCTTCATTAAAGCCTTTAGAATCCTCTTGAGGTTCTTCCAGAAGAAGGGTGTACACGATCTAATGAAGGAGTAAGGCGGCGCGCAAGTGTGTCCCTTTTCCCTTAAGGGCTGGCCACTCAAGCGCGCATGTGTTGATGAGTTTCAACACTTAGGCCTTCCTCCCCCTCTTTAGGTCTTCTGTTCTAGGTAATAAATTACCTTAGAAGTGTTCCGGAAGCTTTGACAAGAGACTAGGGCGCCGGGAGATCAAATATGGGTTTCTGGAAAAATCCTCCCCGAATGGGGGGCCCAGAGGTCTATTTATAGGCGTGAAAAAACCCCGGGAAGTTACCGGGCAGTTATCACTTAGGTCGCCCAAGTCACTTGCGCGACCATAAGGCGTCGTGCAAGTGGACTTGCGCGACAGTGATAGAACTTGCACAACATATGTGCTTTTGATCCCTTGTTCATGCCTTTGTCGATTTTTGATATTTTCTTCCAAGGTTGAATCAATTTGTGTTAAGTCATTTCCCTTTCCATTCTATTAGACAATGTGACGAAAAGGAGCATAAAAAAAGTCCCCCCTTAGAGATGGATCCAGATGAAATACGGATTTGACTCTGAGGAAAAGAAGAAAACAAATGGAAAGGCGGCGTGTAGGTTTGGGCGCACAAATGAGCTTCAGGCGTGCAGAATCCGATGCGCAGGGGTACGATCTTTATTCACCTAGGATACGGCGCGCAGGGTTCCAGCCGTGTCTATAAATAGAGGGCCTCCCTTCCATCTAAAGCATCTGGATTTCCGGACTTCAAGCCTTCGAGCTCTCGCCGCGTAGGTCTCCTTAACCACGCAGGTTGCTATGTTTTCTGGTGTTTCCTTGATGGCACACTGCTATCAAGGTAACTTGACTTGCGCGGTGATACCTACATGCCAAATATTTGTCCGGCACATCCAGACTTGCACGCCAATTTTTAGACCTACACGCCTTAATGCCTTTGCCATTTTTCTGAATTCTTTCACAAATTTTATGAAAAATAAACCCATTTAAGAGTTAGTTTATTCAACTTTTGTGTAGATTTAATGGCTCTTATGAGAATTGGAATGGCTGATGAACTGGATAGAAAGAGGATTGATGACATGATGAACATTGTTGGCCATGATTACTATGATATCTGCGACAGCACTTTCCCAGATTTGGCTGAGTACATGAAGAAATATCATCTTAATTTCCCACAGAAAATATACCTATCCCTGTATGGACATGGTCATCTGCAAGGAGTCAATGTTACAAATGCAAAGAACTATACACCTGAAATGTAGCTGCGCTGCTACTCCTTAATTTCGGTTATGTTGTGCATTAAGAGCAACAAAAATGGTGTGAACTTTCAAATTCTCCATCCATGCCATTTCCATGCAGATACGAAAATGGAAAACCCATGGGCTGAAATGTTTTTCACTGCCGGTTGGTGGAGATAAGACAAACATGGAATTAGAGCAATATCTGAAAAGAGTACTCTCTCCAAATGGCTCTTTACTTCCAATGCTCCATTCTCAAATCCATGTATCCATCTTCCAAGTCTCTTGGATAGAAACAATGTCACTGTTTGATCAGCAGAGGATTTTCTCAAACTGCACTCAAGAACATTCTTTTACCACTATTCTAAGAAGAGCTGGTATCACTGCATCTCTTATTGTATCCAGTTGAATGAATGAATTCTAGGTGGGTGTTGATGAAGCTCAGGATTCCGTAAATCAAATGAAGAGTTATGTTGAAGGCCTCTTAAAATTCTTGAAAAAGTGAAGATACTCCAGTCTGTGGATGTCCTTCTAACTCTTATGTATCAATGAAAAACACTTTTACCTTCACTCATTTGTACCTGAATTGTCTTTTACTACATGCGTTAGATTTTACCTAAGCCAATGGGCCTAGTAAGCATAGATTGATTTTTACTAGGATTAAATGTAAATAACCCTACAAACTTAAAACCTTTTAATTGCTCAATGTTACCTAAACCATACAAAAATATATGTTTAGTGATCTAGGAACTTGACTTTTATTCAGAGTTCTTCTGTCTTTTGTGGGCAGTTTAAAGTCATGCACATCGGACATACAAAGGCTAATGTTTAAGGTCAAAATAGCTTTGACCGAAATGGATTAGAATTGACTCAATTCCTTGACAAATCATCTGAAAGCGTAGTACCATACTCAAGTATGAGGGAAAATATGTAAGCTTTGACTTAAGAATCTTTGAATCTGAGGAATGATATTAAAAAGAGCTAAAAGGCATTAGAATAAGTAGTTCCCAAGAATGAATTTACCATTATTTAACAAAACCGTTAGGGGGTTGAATTATGTAGGGCCACCTAAGGGCATTGGCTGCATAGTTAAATAAAATAGTATCTTTTGGATAACAAGTCTGTTATGTAGACTGTTTATGCAAGGCCACCTATGGGCACATGCTGCACAGTCAGGAAAAAGAACTCTCAGAAATTTATGTTCCTAGTGCAAAAAAGCCAGTGAATGTTTATGGAGATTAAAATCTTCCACAGTATAGAGTTTGCTGTATGGAAAGAGGTACTTGAATATGGGGAAGATATTTCCAAACAAGATTATCAAAGAACTGGATGAATATCACTCCTACGAAGGTCTGACCCAAACGTAGGGAAGGAGAATATAAACCATATACTTGAATACTTTCAGATCCTGAAAAAGGATATGGGACAAATATGTTATGTATGGCTATTTTTGCAGATCCCTACATACTGTCATTTTAGAAAAATAAGGACAAAAGAGGCATTCTTCCCAAGAATGAAGTTACCACTATCTGAAAAACCCGTTAGGGGTTGAATTATGCAGGGCCACCTAAGGGCATTGGCTACATAGTCAAATAATAGTAACTTTTGGCTAACAAGTCTGTTATGTAGACTATTTATGCAAGGCCGCCTATGGGCACGTGCTGCATAGTCAGGCAAAAGAACTCTCAGAAGTTTTGCATTTTTGTGAATATAAGTCATAAAAAGGGTTATGAGTATCTAGAAATATTTAAGGTTAGGATTATGACACATAAAGATGTGTATTTTTCAATGTATACAGAGATACACAGATCAATGCTAACCATAATCATGTTGTGGCTAGGTCCTGAATTGAAATGTTGGACTTCACTACGTATCCCATAAGGATGAGAATCAGGACATATGTAGTTCTTAAAATACAATTTAACTTCATGTGGGACAAAAGGATTAGAGATCTTAGTTTAGGGTCATATAGCTTGGACTATTGTAATAAATACACAGTGTGTGTTTTCATGGGGACTTTTCATCCAAGGGACTGATAGTGGAATTTGGGGTTAGGCCCAAAGACATGGGGCTGGATTCGAGGGACACTCGAACATTCCTACGTGTCCCATAAGGATGGGAATCAATCCCACATAGTTATAGAAATACCCTTTGTACAAATTTGGTTCGTAAATATGAAGGGTGAAATGGGACTTTAGTACAATGATGGTTAAACCCAAGATAAAAGGTTTGGGCGTTTCCATGTATGCATGTAGTCTTTGAGATGAAACATGATTGAAAAATCAATGTAAATAATGGATCCCTCTCAGGTGAGGGTATCACAGAATATTGTAGTTTATTGTCATACTGGACAAAAGTGTTGTATAGTTTAACGTCGTATAACAAGGACGAATGTGAACCAATGTAATGATATTGATTCTAGGGGCGGTTTCACGAATCAACATCGTATGAGATGGAGGTGAACCGATGCGAAGAGATTGGTTTTGGGCTTGAACCTTGGGAGGATGCCTACATACCCAGCCTAGAAGGCATGGATCAAAGTCTGTGTAGTTAAATTAAAGAACGAATTAATGATCAAGTTGTTCTTGGGGACAACGACCTAAAAAAAATGATGTTCGGAATTACACATGGTTAGCGGCCTAGAGAGAATATTATGGTTGAGGTTTTCTCTAATGGCACATGAGTCATCCTCGGTGTGAGAAACAAGAGGCATCAACAACCTTAACGATACACAGTTTAACGTCATGTAGGACGTATGAAGGGACAATGTAGTTTAAAGTCTTGCAGTTAGGACTATTGGTGCTGCACAGTTTAGTGTCATGTAACAGGGACAAATTATAGTTTAATGTAATGTAGGAAGTATCCCGAACCTTCTGTACAGTTTAGCGTCATGTAGTTAGGACGATGGGGACAATAGAGTTTAACGTCATGTTGGACGAAAGGGGGACTGTGCAGTTTAATGTCATGCAGCGAGGACAAAAGCGTACACCATTTATCGTCATGTTGGACGCATTGGGGATTTTTTCCACAGTTTAGCGTCATATTGGATGAAAGTGTGAATAATTTAAGGTCATATGCATGGACCATGGATGGTGCAGTTTAACGTCATGCTGGACAAAAGTGTAGTTTAAGGTCATACACGACCTTTGATGATTTTGTAGTTTAACGTCTTTCCGAACGTAAGGGACTTTATACAGTTTAGCGTCATGTAGTTAGGACGTCACAGTTTAATGTCCTGCTGGACTTAAGGGACTTACAAGGAGTTTAGGGTCATATGCATCAACCGTTGATGATGCAGTTTAAGGTCATACATGACCTAGTTGCAGTTTAAGGTCATACTGAACCATTAAGGAACTTTTTCATAGTTTAACGTCGTGTGGGATGAGGTTGCAGTTTAAGGTCATACTGGACCATTGCTGTATAGCTTTAACGTCATATAGCAAGGACGAACTGGTGCCACACAGTTTAGTGTCATGTTGCAGGGACATAGTACAGTTTAATGTCATGTAGGACGTATTAAAGGACTTTTGTACAGTTTAGCGTCATGTAGCTAGGATGATGAAGGTGACACAGTTTAATATCATGTTGGACGTATGTGAAAAATAGTTTAGGGTCATATGCTTAGACCGTTGTTGTATAGTTTAACGTCATATAGCATGGACGAACTGGTACTCTGCAGTTTATAAAAAATACTTCTTCAAAAATCTGTCATTGGTTGGAGTAGTGATGAGTTCTCCATCCATCGAGATTAATGAATAAGTTCCATTGGAGTAGACCCTACGTATTGAATAAGGTTCTTCCCATTTTGGCTCAAGTTTGGGAGGTTTCTTTCCTGGTATCATTGGAGTTCTGAGAACTAATACCAATTCTCCCTGAGTGAATGAACGAAGACGAACTTTCTTGTTAAAATCTCGTGCTATTCGATTCTGATAGACTTCTATGTGGTGAAAAGTGCACAATATTTTCTCATCTAACCATTCCAATTCATTCAATCACTTTTGAGACTGATCATCTGTAGATGACTGATCTAAAATGGCTACTTTGAGCGAGGGTAATTAAACTTCAATTGGCAAGACTGCTTCCGTTCCATATACTAATTAATATGGAGTTGATCGCGTTGTAGTGCGGGTGGTAATCCGATAAGCCCATAAAGCGTGAAAGATTTTATCAGGCCATGACTTCTTATCTTTATCCACCATCTTTTGCAGTATATTTGAAAGAGTCTTGTTAAAGGATTCTATCTGTACATTCGACGCTGCATGATACAGAGATGAATGGTTGGATTTGATGTTGTATTCTTGATACAATTTCTTCACCTCTGATGAACAGAAATTGGTTCCATTGTCCGTCAATATGGTATGAGGGACACCAAATCTGGTAAAGATGTTAGACTTGATGAATCTAATAATGCATTTAGAACTGACTTCCTTGAGAGGTATTTCCTCTTCCCATTTGGAAAAGAAGTCTGTAGCAGTAAGAATGTACTTAAACTGCTTGGCTGTAGCCGAAGGGTAAGGTCCCACCACACCCATTCCCCATGTTGAAAATGGCCATGAGTATTTAGCTGTATGAAGCAACTCTGGAGGTTTATGAATGAATTTGGAATTTACTTGGCATGAATGACACTTCCTTGTGAAATCAACAAAATCTCGTATCACTGAAGGCCAAAAGTGTCCACACCTTCGAATTTGATCTGACAATCTATGACTAGACTGGTGGGCACCACAGACTCCTGCATGCACGTCTTTCATGACAGCCATTGTATCTTCACCATCAATGCATCTGAAGAGAACTCCATCAAAACCATGTTTGTAGAGAATTTTCTCTATGTGATCGGGGCTATCATAAAGAGTAAAATTGACCACACGTCGTCGGATTTATTCTTTCTCGACTCTATCAGGTGGAAGTGTTCCATTTTGAAGGTATTCCCTGATAGGTGGCATCCATATTGTAGTATAACCATACGGTTCAGGAATGGGACTAATTTCATTAATTTCCTCTGTTTTGATTCGAACATAAGGTGAAATTGCATGACGGTGGGCAATACTGATGGATGTCTCGTCCCGATTTGGATCTGCCAGAGCTGTGGCTATATTAGCCACTGCATCAGCTTGGGCATTTTGTGATATTGGGACATTAGAAAATTTTGGTTCCAAAGGGAATTCCTCCATTAAATCTCTGATGTAATCATACAAAGGGATTAGTTCTTCTTTTCTGATGTCATAATCCCCATTGACTTGTTTGATTACCAGTTCTAAATCACCCTTCACCTTTAAGTGATTCACTTGTGCTTGAAGTGCTATTTCCAAGCCGATGATAAGAGCATGGTATTTGGCTTCATTATTGGTACCACCTTCCAATAATAAGAAGGAATAAGGTAACACTACCTTTTCTGGAGAAATGAGTACATTTCCTATGCCAACTTTGTTGAATTTAGGATTTTCCATTTTCTTCCCTGTTGGACTTCTGGAAGCACCATCAAAATACATTTCCCATGCTTGAGGACATTCTTGAATAGAGAAGAATTCCTCATCAGGGAGTTCAATATCTGAAGATGTGTCTTCCACTGAAGGGTGTTCATCCAGGAAATCATCCAGAGCTTGGCCCTTTATCGCCTTTTGAGACACATACTGAATGTCGAATTACTGTAAAATAACTTCCCACCTTGCTAGACGTCCTGTAAGCATTTGACGACTAAGGATGAATTTGAGCGGGTTATTGCGAGATACCAATTGGACCTCGTGATGTTGGAAGTAATGTCTCAAATTCTGAACTGCAAAGATTAATGCCAGGAAGAACTTCTCAATACTTGAATACCAGGTTTCTGCTTCAAGCATAGTTCGATTGAGATAGTAGAGGATTTTTTCATTCCCAACATCATTCTTTTGAACTTGAAAGGCACCCAATAATTGCTCTAGAGATGTCACGTAGAAGATAAGTGGTCTTCCTTCAACATGTGGCATGAGTATCGATAGACTCAAGAGGTATTCCTTGAGAATATCAAATTCTTCTTGACATTCTTCAGTCCACTGGTAAGTGACTCACTTCTTCATCAATTTGGTAAAGGGTAAACTTTTTCCTGCCAAATTGGCGATGAAACACAGAATATAGGCTATGTTTCCTTGAAGTCCTCTTAATTCTATAAAATTTTTAGGAGGTGACATACCAAGGATTGAATTGGTCTTTTAATGATCAAATTCAATACCACGATGTCATACAAAAAAGCTGAGAATGTTTCCTGAGGTTACCCCAAAATCACATTTTAAGGGGTTCATCTTCAAATTATATTGTCGAAGCTTGCAGAATATGACTTCCAAATCAGCAAAGTGATTAGAACGTTGTTTGGATTTAACCACAAAATCATCTACATAGCATTCAACAAACATCCCTAAGAAGGGTTTGAAGATACGATGCATGGCGCGCTGATATGTTGCACCTACATTCTTTAAGCCAAAGGGCATTACCCGGTAACAAAACACACCCTGAGGGGCTCTGAAGGATGTGAATTCCTCATCTTATGGGGCCATTTGGATCTGATTATATCCAGAATATCCATCCATGAAGGAAAGTTCTTCATAGCCAGCTGTTTCATCAATTAGAAGTTCTGTAATCGGAACTGGGAAATCATCCTTAGGACAATGCCGATTAAGATCTCTGAAATCGATGAAAACTCTAATTTGTCCGTTCTTCTTCTTTACAGGGACAATATTAGCCAACCACGTGGGATACTGAACTTCTCTAACAAAGTTAGATTTGATAATCTTATCCACTTCAGCTTCAATTTTAGAAGCATAAGTTTGGTGTGTTCTTCTCGTGGCTTGCTTAAATCCTCGATGTTCTTCTGGTAAACCCAAATGATGAGTAGCAACATCAGGATCAAGCCCAATAATTTCTATATAGTTCCAAGAAAAAATATCTCTATTTCTCTTTAGAAAAGAAATATACATCTCTTGCTCTTCATGAGTCATGGCCGCACTGATTAAAGTGGGGCATGGATCTCCTTTTGTACCAAGATTTATTTCTCTGAGTTCATCCACAGTGGTAGAGATACCCTCTTCAAATGCTAGAGGATCATCTCTGAGATCATCTTCGTCTTCTTCATCATGTGTTATTTCTTCCATTTCTAATTGCATAGTAGGTGATAAAGTAGAATTCTCATGATCTGAAGAGATGTCAAAATTTGCATATTTGGAAGAAGAAGCTTCCATTTCCAACCCGATTGATGATGACAGGTCTTCTTTGGGTAATAAAGAGGAGATGATGGATTGAGAATCGACATCATTGTTCACCTCCGATGTTGCTAGAACTTATTCTGGCCTAATTGGCGAAGCATAGAATTGTAGTATTTCAGTAGATGAAATGTAGATGTCACCATTTGTGCTTTTATCACTACTTGGTAGATTACCAATTTCTCCCATGTTGTCTGGATTGATTGCCGTAATTGACATTATGGATCCTTCCATAAGAGTATTTTGATTTGGGTCTATCTTTTCAATTTGACTAATAGGAAACACATAACCTGTACTCACATGTGTAAATGGATTTACTTGAATTTTTTCCAAACCATATGGAGCATTAACTTTGGTAATCTCCTTTGTTATGTATTTCTCCCTTTCCTTCATGTGATAGAATTCTGCCTCAATGTATTGAGAATCACATATCTTGAATGGGGCCTTATCACCATAAAACGTCCCAACTTGACCATCAAAACAATATTTGAGACATTGATGGTATGAAGAAGGGATAGCCACATGTTGATGTAACCAGGGTCTTCCAAGCATAATGATGAAGGCTGAGTCTTGGTCAACAACCATGAAATTTGAATTGGATACAAGATCTCCAAACTGAGTTCTGAGTGTAACTTCACCCAATGGTTCTTGTTCATTTTTATCATATCCCTGTAGCATCATGGTGGAGGGAGATAAATCAGATTCTGTGAGGCCCAATCGATGAAGTGTACGAATGGGCATGAATTTGAATCCTGAACCATTGTCAATGAAAACTCTTCGAACATCCACGCCATTGAATTTTCCAGACAAGTACAATGGTATAATATGTCCATGCACAACATCATCTTCATCTTCATCAGTAAAGGATATTATTTGATGGAATTCTGCAGGATTATTCTCTATGTGATATACTTCAGCTGGAGCAATTTCAGTTTCAAACTCCTGAGGACTTGATAAAGCCTCGATGAGTGCTTCTTGAAGATCTTTTGACAGATTCATAGCATCCAGAATTGATAACTTGGCTGGTACATGGGCCAAGTGTTTCAATATATCATGCTTTTGATCAAGAGATCTGTATTTCCCAATAGAAATATGTGGTTTAGCAGGTACCTTGGAAGTAGATTCTTTGGAAGTTGATGCATCTTGTATTGGGATAGGAGTTGGCAATATCCTAGGTTTTGGAATAATAGGCCGATTAGATCCATTTACTTGCTGAGAGGAAGAATATGGAACATTCAATCGGTCTTCCAAAATAACTGTGTCAGGACTGAATTTGCTATAGGTAGAAGAACTTTCTTGTTCTTGCTGAGATCACTAAAGGGCTCTACCATGAGTTTCTGCTGCGTACACAGTTCTAGCAGGGGTAGAATTGGAATAGTGACTTCTGAAAGATCCACGTCTTCCCCTGTATCCTGAGCCCCTAGAACTTCCTCTGATTCCTCTGTTTGATACGGGGAATTTAGGCTCATTGAAATCGAAATTGTGACTGGCATATGGATCTGTTAATTGAATCATATTAACAGAACCAAAGATTAACTCTTTTTCTGGTGAAGACTCTGCCGGATTAGCCTGTTTATGCTGTGCCTTTTGGTGGGGCGGTTCCCATGGCATTGATGTAGATGGCATGAAGTCTACCAAAGTCAAATATAACTTAGGCTTTGACACATACTCATCATCTTATGATTCTTTTTCTTTCTTTGAATCATGCCATTTCTTTTAGGACTTTCCCTCTTACGAAGAGGGTTTTGCCGCATCATTCATGGAAGAAGACACAAATGGTTTATTTAATTGTGTTCGAAAAAATATAATGAGTTCGATTGATTGTCTTTCTGACCATCCAATCATCATGATTTTGTGCATTTTTTCTTTTGACTTCCTGCCATTCATCTTCCTCCTCTGGAACTGTAGCAGTGAGACATGCTACCTGGGCTGGGGAGCCTTTCAATGTGACATGTCCCGAGACGACCATCTTTTGTAGGAGGTCATTGAAGACAAAACACTCCTGGATGGGATGCCCCAACATTGGATGAAAATGGAAATAATTAGGACGATATTCATCTCCTTTCTTGTTTGGCCTCTTGGGTATTGGCAATTAAACCAAATTGTTTTCCAGAGCCGAAATGAAATAACCAAGAACATGTTCATTTCAGAAAGAGTATGTTTTTCTCTTCAAATTCAAAATTTTTTTTTGTCTTTGATCTTTTTGACCGTCTGGACGAAAAGGCCTTTATTGTGAGCACTCTGAAGGTGGAGCCCTTCGAGAAGATGAAGGGTTTGAGGTCGAAATAGGTACAAGTGCTTGTTTAAGAATAATTGTAGCAGTTTCTTCTTTACCCATTCTCCTTCCTAGAGCTGATGGAATTACACGAGATTTAGCCTTAGCCTATATAAGGGAATCTTCAATCTGCTGAGCGATTGAAGTAAGGAATCGAAACCCTCCTATGTATTTCACAAGGATTAATGGCATGCTTAATTCGTCACGTAGATTTCTCACACAGATTGGCAATAATTCTTCTTGAGGGAGTGCTAAACTCAAGGAATATGTTGATCCCTTCCATCGATCAATGAAATCAGAGACCCTTTCATTCACCCTTTTCTTATAGATTGTAAGATCGAAAACTATTCTCTTTGGAAAAGTTGAGCTGAACTGAAGGAGGAATTTTTGGCGAGGATCCTCCCATCCGATAATTGACCGGTATTTCATGCTTTTATACCAAAAAAAGCTGGTCCTTGAAAGGTTCGCACGAAGAATCTGAGTTTCACTGCTTCTTGCTGCTCCAGAGTTCCCATCATAGGATCGAAACAAGATACATAATGCGTCAAATGTTGTTCTGGATCGCCTGATCCATTGAAAATAGGGAATACAGGGTTCCCAAAACTGGATGGAGGAGAAATTGAATCTACCCATTCAGGGTAAACTTTCTTTTCTGGTTGAACTTTCACACGCTTCCCTTCCATAGTTTCTAACTGAGTTGTTAATGAATCAATAGTAGTTATTAACTTTTGAGAAACATCCAGTTGAATTTGGACTTGGGTAGGTGCAATGACTGGAGCTTGGATAGATGTGGCGATTGGCACTGCAACTGATGGTTGCACTGCCCAGTGTGGTTGCACTTGACTCGTAGGATTAGACCTATGAGGGTGTACTGATAGAGGAGTATATTCATGATCCATCTTAGTAGATGCAAAAAACTTCTTTGGCTGGCTGAATCCATCATGCTTAAGAAGAATACTACTCTGAAGTAGTTCTGCATTCAACCTTCTTAATTCATTCATTTCTACCTCCTGTTGTGCAAACCACTGCTCTAGTGAGAGTGATTGACCTTCTCCAGAGGAAGGATATGTAACCTGGTTCTTTCACTTCCATTTTTTGGATCCTTTTCGGAGAGGGAGAAGTGGGTTACTCAAAGGATTACTTAAGTTCTAAGTAATCCTTTGACTTTGTGTACACACACCTTATTCTTTTGTGTCGGTGCGTACATCTTCTTGAGCAGGAGCCTCTTCATCTGAGTCCCCTGAGTGAGCCTCATCTGGTAGAGCAGCAACAATGGCATTGATGACATTAATTGATGCATGACTCATCACATCCCTTCTATCAACATTTCTGTGATATTGTCTTCTTCCATGTCTTTTATGAGACATTTCCTTTTGTTGATTCAATACCTCATGAACTTCTTGACGAATCATAATTTGGAGGGAATATTCTGATAATTTGGCTCTTCGTTCCTCTTGAGGTTTATTCCCCAATCGAGAAAATACCGACTTTCTCTGAGGAGGGGATTGATGATTTGAATGAGTCCCATGTCCAGTGGACTGGGGCTGTTCCTGCTGTTCTCGCTCAACTCCTTGGAACCTCTTTGTTGATTCTGAGGGTTGGTTTAAAAGAGTCCCCAGTCTGGCGAGATGTGGTGTTTCTTGACATGCTATGTCTGAGAATTTCTTGAAAGTACTCCTGATCTTGTGAACCTTAGTCCGGAAATTAGCCGGATGCATTAACCTGTATCCGCTTTTATCACCCGGTTCAAAAGACCGTTGGATGATTTCCGACACTTCTGTCACTTGGTGACGTGATTGCACTAAACGAGAGGCCTGTTTAATATTCTCATTTGCTTGATGCAAGAGTAATTCAACAACATGTTCTCTGTATTCTTGATTTTGAGATGAACTAGTTAAAGCATGTTCTTGGGAAAGCTTTTGATTACAAACAAAGCCCATTGACTGTGGTCGGCCATGGTAAATAGCATTGCATGAGACCATTTTCAGCGGGCTTTGCTGACTGGAGAGCATCGTGAAATGCAATGCTCCATGAACACCCCATCCTCTGACATGAATACCAGATGGGGCATTGGAAATTAACTGACACAATCTTCTTAGTGTGCCATGTCATGAATGTTGAAGGGCTCTCTGCTGCTTTTCAGCCTTCAGATATTGAGAGACTGATAGAGACGCAAAATCAATCTGACGTTTTAACCCTTCTATTATCTTAATATGATTTTCATATTCATCATAAGATAATACTTTCTCTTTCGACTGACAAAGAGTTTTCCAGATGTTGAGACGAATATCATGAATTTCATCATCCGTATACATTTCTGGAATATTATACTGAGAGTCATCCAGAGGCCAAAACATAACTAGCACCTCACCTTTCGCCGTTTATTTTCTCATTTTCATAATTTCCTCTTTATCATTTGATGAAGATTCTTCTACCTTATTTGACTAGAGTTGGTGTTTCCTTGTTGCTTCATTGGATTCAACAGGATTGGTAGAGAAATAATTGATCAAAATAGAAGATACATGACTTAGGGGTGGTTCAGAGAATGACCTACACCCTGGGCTATCTTCTGATTGAGAAAGTATTTCACCTTCTAGAGATGAAGCTTCAGACATGACTGGTTTCGCATTTGCAAGTGCCTCAAGATAAGAGGGATTCCTCGGCACTACAATGTACACTAGAGCATTTTCCCGGAAATGTGAATCACTACTGCGGAGAGGGATTTTGCAGGGAAATTCATCATCATAGGGAGGACCACCAAAATGGGTTACAGCAAAAGATGAGATCTCTTGATCCTTGGTCTTCTGTGACTCTCATATAAAGATGAAACTTTGAGATCGACCGAATTTTCATGAAGAAAGCCTTCATGAGGAAGTGTCTGTTGAAGACCTTCAGAATTAATGTTCCCACTATTGGGAACTGAGGGAGTAGAATCTTGAATTCCAAGAGATAATTGTCTGAGGGCTTTAGGAACTCCAACATCGAGCAAGGCCTTGTTACAGATTGTCACTTGATCTCCTGACTGTGCTGGGCGGGTCTTTTTCTTAGACGCCTTCTGACTCGCCTTGGAAATCACTTGTTGACGAATGTGGCTACTCTGAGAAGGTGTATGTGCCTGATCAAGAAAGATGGACAGGTTAGGCTGAAGATCTCCTCTCAAATCAGGTGTATGTGCCTGACTTGGTCGTCCATATGATATGGGGGAGTATGCCCCATAACCCTCTTGGACTGAAACAGATGTGTGTGTCTGTTCCGGAGTGAATTGTTGATGTATCACTCCACTGGTAGGGATATATTTATGTGTCTTTCCCTGAGATGTCGTTGAAGTTGTTATAATATCCTGGCAGGCATCCAAAATATGAGCAGAGATTTTCTTCTGCTCTTTCACCATTGATAGAATATTCTTGGTGACTTCAGCTGCCGAAACGGGAATATACGTCCATTCCGGGCTTGGAGATGGTGTATGTGCCTGCTCGTGTCCTCCTTTTTCTGTCAGTGAATCCTAACAGTACTCAAGTGTGGGGTCAGAGAGTTGAGTCTGCCTCATATTTGTTGTCGGGGCTTTCTGACTAACTTCTCTGAATGCTACCAAGCGAGACTATTGGTAGGCTTGATTAATACTAGTAGGTGTATGTGCCAGCTGATTTCACTTCTCCAAACGTGGTTGGCAAGATCCATCATATGTAGTCAGACGAGCCTGTTGACTAGCTGATGGTGTATAAATTGGTGTATGTTCCTGCCTATAGTCCTCCGCTGGAATTGCCTGGTGGGATTGGAGTGATGCTTCCAGATGAGTCTGCTGGACAGCGGAATTAAAGCGGGCAGGTGTATGTGCCTGCTCACTGCTTGCCACCAAGTTAGGTTGGTGGACTTCTCTGGAGATTACAGAGATGAGAACCTACTCACTGTTGACCGGATTCCACATCTAGTGGTTCGTCATTCTTTCTTGGGTTCGAGGAACCTGAGCCGAATGCCTGGAGTCAGTACCCTCATCATGTTGAGGGCTCACTGCCGCACGAGTCTGTTGGAGATTGTTGGTGGGAGCCCTTAGGAAGGACTCCTGTTTGTTTGAATTAAGGTCCTGAGGGACCTTCTCATTCACCTCCCCAGAATAAGGGAGTGAATGGTGATTGCGTTTCGGGGATAACGACCCGAAACGGTTGGAGACGGTAGTCAGCACCGTCTACTTCTTGATCACTGGTCGTCGCTGTCCGGACGACCGATGTGAGTTATTTACTTGGAGGGCTTTTCGGGCAGCCTCCAGATGTGGTATGGTACCGTGTTGACGGTACTCCTTAACCAGTGTGTTTGATACCCAGCGTTGGAGACGCTGAGTAGGTGATATCGTCCTAAGAGCGAACGATGATCCAGCAAGAGTAGTAGCAGTGGAATTTGCAGTAGCAGTATTCACAAGTGTGAATTTGAGGGCGGACATTGTGGAAATGTAGAAGATCTTGGAAAATAGTGTCTGTTTGATATAATAGACGTAATCAAGATAAATTCAGCTACTACATCTTTTGGATGAGCATATATGTTATTGACCGTTTTTTTGGTCCTCTCATTGAGTTTAAATAGGGGCCTAACAAATAGGTAAAACATCATTTTTAATTTGTTTATGGATTCACGTCGGGTTCACCATTTTTTTGTTTCCCTCGGAATCTGGGGATGGCCGCCTTGATGGAAGCTTCAAACGTTCCGATCGGTTTCTAACGGGTTTGTTCGTAGAACCGAAAACATCCAATGATTCCACATCCATTCGGACCTACGTTCCAAATGTAGGTGCTCATTAGTTTGTGGACTGAAGAGGTTTAGAAATTTGCATTGGTCGAGAGGATGGGAGGTCGGACTCATCACACCTTTTTGAGGGGAATTATTGTCTACTCCGGGACTCTCTTTATAGATTTAAGTTATGTTCATGAATCCTTATTACATTACCAAGTATAAAATGAGATTTCCTTCAAATCTAACAATCAATGATTAAATATGTAAGAAATTTAGAGAATCTTTTGTATGTATTCGAGGTTCTTCATCGATAAAGAATCATCTGTATTTATTAAAGATTCTTGGTCAATGGTACCCTTCGACACATTTATACAGAAGTCTCTTAGTCATTATGATGACCATGCTGGTTTTAAAGCCACTCAGTGGGGCACTTGAATTTTATTGTCATTCAGAAGGACATAGATTATTTTAGAGTTGGGATCAAACCCGTAGACTGGCTACCTACGTATCCTTTGTTTAGAAAAGGAATCAGAACCCACGTAGTTCGAGAAAGGGAGTATGATCTTTATGATTGATGACTCAAAGAAGGATGTCACAATTACCTTTACACTCTAAGCTCACATGAGTCATGCTTGGTGTGAGAAATAAGAGGTATTGGTAAAAAAATTAGACAAGTGTGCCATGAAAGATGCAATCATAAGAAATAATGTGGGGCTTATGTATGTATGACTGCCCAGATAAATGAAGGATAGGATTTAATTTAGGGAAGATATCTAGGAACAGGGTCCATAAAGGTATATGTGCTTTATAGAGATTTTGAATACTCTAACTTGGGTTTTACTCCTGAAAAGGAATCCCAGATCAAGGGTAAATTAGGACTGCTTAAGATAATTATGACTGGGGCTTACTCCTGGAAAGGAGACCAAGGCTAAAGGATTATGGCTGGGGCTTATTTTTGAAAAGGAGGCCCAGGTTAAGGGAAATAAGGTTTGGGGCTTACTCCTGAGAAGGATGCCCAAATTAGGGGAATGAGGCTTACTCCTGAAGAGGATTCCCATATTTGAGACTGGGTATTACTCCTGAAAAGGAGGCCCAGGTTAAGGGATTTGGGGCTTACTCCTAAATGGGATGCCAAAAATTTAGGGACTTGGGGCTTACTCATAAAGAGGATGCACAGATTTGGGAACTTTAAGAATTGGGGATTACTCCTAAGGAGGATGCACATATTTGAGACTGGGGCTTACTCCTGTAATGGAAGCCTAGGTTAGGGGATCTGGGGCTTACTCTTAAGAGGATGCCCAAATTAGAGGACTTATGACTGGGGATTAATCCTAAAAAAAGTCACATGTTAAGGATTCTCTCATATTAAAGGATGATGTTTAATGGATGAAATATCAATCTTTGGTGACATAATGATATGTAAATCACTAGGTATTGAGATATATTCCACAGAATTCCTTTCATATAAGTCAAATCAAGAAATCATTCCATAAATGGCTTTGAAGAGTGTCTTGAAGACCGAATCTTGAATAGGAAAGGTGTAATGGCTTAAGAGGGGTGAAATGGGCAAGAAAGGCACCCAAAAAGGCAGGGGCGCGCAAGTCCTGGTAGGCGCACAGGTTCTGCATAGGCGCACAAGTCCTGGTTGCACAGGTCCTGGTCGCGCAGGCATGCCTGCGCGACACATGGTGTACTTGCGTGATGGTTAACCAGCAGGGTAATACTTGAGCGACTCTTCATTAAAGCCTTCAGAATCCTCTTGAGGTTCTTCCAGAAGAAGGGCGCACAAGATCTAATGAAGGAGTAAGGCGGCGCTCAAGTGTGTCCCTTTTCCCTTAAGGAGAAGACCCCGGGTGGTTGCCGGGCGGTTATCACTTATGTCGCGCAAGTCACTTGCATGACCATAAGGCGTCGCGCAAGTCCACTTGTGCAAAAGTGATAGAACTTGCGCGGCATAGGTGCTTTTGATCCCTTGTTCAAGCCTTTGTCGATTTTTGATATTTTCTTCAAAGGTTGAATCAATTTGTGCTAAGTCATTTCCCTTTCCATTATTTTAGACAATGGGACGAAAATGAGTGTCAACAATCATCTATACATGTTTTTGATAATTCTTAAAAATAACAATCTGATGATGAAATGACTAAAGAAAAAATATTTTAATATATTATTATTATGGATGATACTTTTAATGAGAAAAGGGAATAATATCAAAATATGAAAGGACAACATGCTTTATCTATAGGCATGAAATCATGTCTATCTACTGAGAATGAAAAGAACATTCAATAGTTGAAAGAGAATATTAAACAAAAACATTAAAATGTGAAATTAATGAAGGACTTGGAGAAATTAACTAATGTTGGAGAAACTCTCTTTCATATTTTAGTAAAACAAGTTTCCACTAATCATTTATCAGGAAATGGATACCTACCTAGACAATGAAGAGTAACAAAAGGAACATTTGTTCCTATGTCAAAACCTAAATGATTTTATACCAATTTATTTATAGAGAACATAAAAATTCCTATATTGGAAGAATATTTAAAAATATTTTTCGGATACCCATTAAGATATTATGTGTTACAAAATCATTAATTATTAACATCTCCATACCCACAAAAATATATGTATCAATGTAATTTCTTGAATAAATATTTTTCAAAGGAATACTATTTGAAGTCCTCCTATATTTGTCTAGGAAATTTGGATAGAGGTTTTTGAAGTTATATTATAGGATATTATTCAAGATTTATGAGCCTTATTAATGTTTATGGTGGTCGTGTCGCCTATTGTGACAATGCAGAAGGGAAAATCATTAGTTATTACCTAATCCGTAATAGAAATTCAGTAATTATTCCATAGTTATGTAATAGGGGTTTAAATTTTATATTTGAATAGAATTCATGAAATATTTGTGATTCTATTTTTTTACTTCATTATGGAATGATAATGTTTATGAAGTAGATGTAAATTATTTATTTCCTCAAAATTATTCAAGTTTTAGTTCTTTACATAAATAATATTTTTATTTTGAATATAATACTAAGACATTAAAACATTCAGTCACATAGGAATATTTCCTCAAAATGGTTGGATAGTGATCTACCTATCTAGAGATCACAAATGATATAGTTTGTATTCCCTACCAAAAATAGAAGAAAAATATGTTTTTTTAAATTAATTAAAGAAGGACCAACATATCAAACTCTTGAATTGGTTCTTATAGATTTATTTGTATCAAAAATGAGTTTATTGTTTTAATGGGACAAAAATTGAATATGTATTAGTATAAAATTGTTATTTGTATACCTAGGTATTCATTCATGTCAATAAAATATATTCTTGTTTTTATTCAATTTGTATTCTAGATCTATAACGAACCGAAGTGGACATAGAATAATGACCACAATAAGTGAAAATGGCTTTGAGTTTATACATTACAACCTTTAATCATCTTGATTTGAAAATTTGTATATTAATAAATTCCATTCTCCTAGGATACTATATAATAGTGGAGTTATTGAAAGGATAAGTAGAACATTGTAAGAGATAACCCAACCCATGTTAAATGTGTATGCCCATCATATTCATTTTTAGGGAGAGGCTATGAATACAATTGGACACATTTTAAATAGGGTTATAATTATTTCTATTCTAAAGAAGAATCCATATGATCATTGGAATAACAATATAATTATGGTTATATAATTTAGAAATTTTTGTTACAAAGTGATTATTCATAACACTATGAATACTCTAGAAAACTTTTCTACAAAAACTGTTGAAGGAATTTTCTTTGATTATTCAATTTCCTATTAAGCCAATTGAGGTTTTTATAAAAGGAACAAAACTATGGAAAATATGATCATGTTAAATTTAATGAAACATATCCACATGATCCTAAGACCTCTATATAAAACCATTAATATTTTCTATCTACTTTAAACATAAAATCTAAAAAATTAGATTCTATTTTCAAATAGTCAGAAATATCATCTAGTTTTAATTAATATCCCATAAATGTAAAAGATAAATATATAGAAAGTCTTTATGTTACAAGATGTATCTTTTATACAGATTTATAACCCTTATGTATAACCACACATATGCTATTTTTTGAAGATATATAGATACATAAAAATAACATATGTTCTCATACAAATCTTGATAAACATCAAGCATTATTGTCTTATCATGACCAAAGATCATCAATGAAGCCATTAATAGAGAATGTTTGGGTATATAAATTCACTATGAATTAAATCCGTTTGAAATAACCATAGTCTGAGAACATGTTGATAGTCACAAGGAAATGATGAAAATAGGACGTGGATGGGTTTTTATAAATAGAGTTGTTGAATATAGAACAATAGTTAGAAACTATGATAGACTTATTGATCGTGGTGATAATCTAGAAGAAGGAATAGACTATGATGAATTTATTTTTGTTGTATCCAAACATAAATCCATAATGATACATGTTTCCTATGAGGAACATATAGATTTCAATCTTTATCAAATATATGTGAAGAATGAATTCATGAATTAAATTATATTTGAGGTTGTTTTTATTAAAAACCCCATGGTTTTATAAATCCTCCTTTTCGAAATCATGTATTGAAATTAACAAATTCATTATATGCTTTGAAATAGACTCATGGATCTTAGTATGATTAGATCATCTGTTTTCTTATTTCAATGGGGGTTTCAAATGGTAAATCTGATCATACACTTTTTATAAAAAAAATTAAAAAAGATATTTTAGTTGTTCTAAACTAACTAGATTATATTCTTTATGATTTTCAAGAAATTATCATTGTAATTATTTTTCAAAAATGATGAAAAATGAATCTGAAATGAGGTTAATGTGTGAAATTAAAATCATTCACGGTTTTCAAATCTTTAAAAATAAATGTGTAATTAGTTTTAATAAATTTAAATATACACATGATATTTAAAAATCATTAAAATGAAATACTACAGTGAATAGTTATACTCTTATGATTACCACCTATAAATTTGATCTTGATGAAGTTGGGAAAACAGGTGATCATGCCATTTAGAAAGTTATGATTAGAATTATTCTTTACTTAACTGCTAGATAACATGATATAATGCTTACTTTTTGTTTTTTTTGTTCACACCAAGGATATAAAAATGAGCCACACTTTGTTTCTGTTAAATGAACTTTCAAATACCTAAAATATATTACATATTTGGTGTTGTATTATCTCGGTGGACAAGAATAAGGTAAAGTTAGATATTATGATGATGATTTTGGTTAATTTACAATATATAAAAAATCACCTCTAGAACTTGTCACATTTTAAGAAAGTATCTCGTATAATGGGGTAGTAAGGAAAATATTTATTTTCATTTTCTACTATTAATGTTGTGTATATAGCTTCTGGTAGTTTCTATACAATTTTTTTTGATGAATCACACATTACTAGAATATGGATATCAAATCCAACATGTAACCATAAAAATTTATTACACCAGTGATATAAATATTTCTATGAATCCATTTTCACATTATCAGATAGATCATATTTAGATAATAAATCACATTTAGAGACATTAACTTTAAAATGGTGATACCAATCTTGGGTTTTTGGGTACATAACATCAGTTAGGTAATATTTCTACTGAATTGAAATTATGATAGAATTAACTATATAAAACATGAACTTTGAGTTATTAATTTTGGTTAATTTTAATTTTTTTTGGCACAACATTGGGTATGACACCCCATTAGGTGATACACTATTTTTTATGACACATTGTTGGGTGAAACACCATTGGGTATGACACATTTTGGAGTTGTATCATCATTGAAGTTGTCTCAATATTATTTATCTCATCATTATTGTTTTCTCACAATTTTCATTGTCTCAAATTTGGTCTATCTCGCTATTGTCTTGTCACACCATTGGTTTCATGACAGAGTAAAATTATTGTTCCTAAATAATATAGCTGATTGGTTTCAGTTTAAAATGTTTTCATCTTATTTAATTTAATAAATTCATTTTTATTCATTCCAAATACTAAATTTTGATTTCATTAATTATTTCTTTTTTTGAAATTCATAAATCCAAAATGATATATAATATATATTTTTGAATTATAACTCACCAATATTGTCACACCCTTCCTTTGTCTCTAGACCAGTGTAACATTTTTTCTCTTAACCTCCAAAACATATAGCATTCTCTCATCCTTTTACCATGATGATTAGACTGATCGGCATAAAAAGAAAGAATCATCATTCTATGTCTTCATCAGATGAGTAACCTCTTGATATTAAGTATAAATCTAGATCTCGTAGTTTTTTTGTTGGGGAATCGTTAAATCCAGAGATGTCAAAAAGAGATGTTGTTCTAGAAAAAGATGTTGAAGCGCTGTTTTTAGTCTCAAGTATGACATTGGTGCTCAATGTTCTATAGAACCAAATGATTATGAGTTTATCCTTTGAGTTGAGTTTAGTTTTAATGACGAGGAATAATATTAGATGAGGAAAAGAGTTAATGGTCACAAAATTATATTTTTCAAAAAGTAGTGGAAAACATTCTAGTGAGTTCTTCAAAAAGTTATATATAATGAGTACCATGGAAATATAGATGAGAAAAATTAATTCATTATTTTTAGAAATAACTTCAATATCTGACATGTTATGGGATAAATAACAGTTCAATAGCTTCAGATCATAATGGAGAGTTCAAATTATTGTTCAAATTTATCTGAAATGATCTTTTCGCATGAATGTAAGATTTCAAGACTCTAATGTATCAATATTTATACTTTCTTAGTATTCTTTAAAGGGGACATAAGATCAATTCATGATATTATATTATGGTTTATTTTTATGAAATTATCAAAGCATTATCTAGATAATTTTTTTATTTATATGAGGAAGATATATATAATACAAAATAAAAAAGGTTTGTTTCTAATGATGAGTAATACATTGTTTGGTGTTTTGGATTTTAATTTGAAAATAAATTTAATCTATAATGAGAATTTGTTAAAACCAATTTAAAAAGTAGTGGGTATATGGAGATAAAAAACTATATATTGAATTTATCTTATAGGTTCATCTAACAAGTCAGAGGGATATTTTTTATTCTTCTATGTATCTATATGATATAGTGAAGTATTCTGATGAATAAAATAAATATTATATTGATGAAATAGAAGAAGAGGATTATAATGATGATTAAGTGAGTGACTCTAATATGTAAAAAAATTCTCCTCCAATTTCTTATAAAGGTCTTGGTCTAAGTAGGAGTCTTACATAGAGGGAAAATATTGTAATTTGAGATGAATAAGAAACTAAAGATTCCAAGTAAGAAAAGGTTAAAACCATTTATAATATTCATGATGAAGAAGAAAATTTTGATGAAGAAGTGGATGATAATGCTAAAAAATTGTAATGTAATTGAAAATGTTGGAAATGATAATAATGACGATTCTGACCATGATGGTTTATTTTGAATAACAAAAAGGAGAGATGTTGATATACCTTCCGATATTTCTTCTCCAAGTATATCGGCTGAGTGACTAACTCTTAAGGAAAAAATCAACACTTATTCAGGGAGATGAATCCCCATATTTGGAAATTATTCACAAAATTCCAATAGTTTAAGCAAGTTTTATTATTAATGGTCAAACTTTATGATAAAGATGTGGTTGTGCCGATGGATTTCTTAACTAATGTTGAGAATCATATAGCCGAACAGATGAAAAAACATATTAATGAATAACATGGAAATGAATATCATGATGAACCCCCTTTCATAGGTTTTTTTATTTTTGAAATGATGTTAGTTTGTAGAATGTAGATGTTTTGATTATGGAAGAACCTGTTCCTAGTGAATATTATGCCGTTGAACCTAGATCAAGTGTTCATAAAATAGTTGTGTTTTATATTGCTATACCAACATTGGTTATTACTAATGTTAATCCTTATGTTGAGGCATCCTCTTCTGTAGTAACTAATTTGGTTCTCATTGATGATAAAATGATTTTCTCAAAACCATAAATGGGATGGTCTTATCCATAGGTAGAATAAGGGGATAACTTCTTATGTAATTATGGGAATTCACTAATGAATGGTGAACCTTCCCTTTCAATAGAAAATGATCTTGAAGGATCCCTAGTTCCTTGGGTTAATGTAGTAGGATTGATAGAAAACATTTCTCCTATGATATCGCCGGATCCTACCCCTTCTATTAGTTATGTTCTAGTCGATGTGGCCATAAAGAGTGACATCGATGCATTATATAAAAAATTGTTGTCAGATTTTGATCACTTATTGAAGATTCATGAACCACATCGGATAAATATTTGTGAAAATGATGATTGATATTTTCTTAAATTATTGATCCACTATATTAAACATAAAATTTTGCATAAATTACATGAGATTGGTATTGATCCTAAGAGTATTAGTAGTGAGTTTGAATCACTAATATATACGTTTGAAGACATAAAGTCATGTTTTACTTCCTATTTGGATTGAATTATGAAATGTATTTAGAATTTATCAAAAGAATCTTCTACCTCTATTCCTTCACCTATAGTGGATGATGACTACATCAGAACTATGATCAGATAAGAAGTTATAGTTGTGTCCAATACAAATATTAGTAGAGAACCAGTCATACCATTAGAGTTTCTAAGGATGTTTAATTAGAGTTCATATCATTATAATATTATTGTTAGAACATCTTCCAATGATATGAATGATGAATGAGAGATAATTACCATTTAAATCAAATTTTATATCTGAAAAATCTATACTAATCTTGTAATGGATTATAACATCAAATATTTTTCTATGAATCTATGGATGCCTCATATTACAAAGGTTTTTATAAAACTTGTTAGACAATTGAATGAGAGGAATCCAGTTCTAAATCGGTCTGTGGAAGAGAAGAGTGAATATTTCAGTTCTATAGAAATACTTGGACATATTATAATAGATTTATAAATCACATGAAGACCTTTCTCCATGTAAATGGAACTACTATTATTTCTCAATGAAATTTTTAGTACTCATATGGTAAATTTCAAACTATTAGTTACTAGGGATCTCTCACTGGGCCTCTATCTCACAGATTTGAACCCCTTCCTCTCCATCCTTCATAATAAATGAGACAATTCATGCTTGTTGTTGTTATAGAATCTCAACCTCACTCTATACATAGAATACCACCTACTGAACCTTCTATCTTAGATAAAGATAAATCCAACAACCAAATAAATGTCTTATGGACCATTCATCCCATCTTTGAGACTACTGATAGATTATGAGTTGCCTTTTATGGGAATATAATTTTGTGTAAATTAATAATAATAGATTTTTTGATATCTTTAATGGGAATACTTCATATTTTTTATGACCCCTGTTTATTTTCATCTTTATTATTCACTTTTTGTAAATCCCAAAATGGGGTTACTATAGAATAGAATTTATTCATATATTGAAAAGTGTTTTTATTCTTTATAATTGATACTATCTAAATGATACTTTTAATTTTCTTGATTTTACCATTGTTACAAAAAAATATAATTGATATCATGAATTTTTTACCATGGAGGTCATGATTTGTGATCATCGAAGAGGGGGAGATTGTTAGTATCCATTTATTAATGTTCATAAAATCATGATTATAATGATATTTATATGTTTCATTTATTTTGTAAGAATATCATAATTTGATAAGGGTGATATATTTTTTTCCTATGTACGAGTCACCTTTGAGATCATGACACCCCTAAGTATAAGTCACCATCAAAAATGAATCACTACCACGTCTGACTCAGTGCAAGACAATATATCACCAT
Organism: Viscum album; assembly: GCA_963277665.1. Classification (NCBI taxonomy): domain Eukaryota; kingdom Viridiplantae; phylum Streptophyta; class Magnoliopsida; order Santalales; family Viscaceae; genus Viscum; species Viscum album. The sequence continues at coordinate 97,175,894 of OY728160.1, forward strand.
CATTTGGATAAAAAAGAAAATTATTGACACGAGTCATCCTCAGATATGACAATGCATAACATGAGTCATTGATATGATTATTTGGAAAAATTATGAGACACAACTGGAATGAGACACCTCCTACCTAAAAAACCAACATAATAAGAAACCTTTTGTGTCACACTAGTAGACTGAGACACCACCATAGAGAGACGCAATTATAAATACATACCACCAATTTTGAGTCACCATACATGACTTGCTATTGGTATTTCTATATATTATCAATATGAATTAAAAAATTTATAGTGGCTAGTTTATTGAATTTAATATCAATAGAATTTTAGTTATTGTATCTTAAATGATCAAAATAATGCATTGATGTATGTTCTAGACATATAGTATAGGGAAGTATAGATGATATGAATGTTACTATTGCTTCTACTAATAAAATGAATCTTGGATCTCTCATTTATGATAATAGTGTTGATAAATATGCTCTAAAAGTCATTACACATGATTGAATGAACCGAATAATATAGAAAGAACATTAAGATCAATCCTACTACATCTAACATACCCTAAACTTTGGTAAACAAAGCTCAATACACATTTTATTCCATCATTTGGTCAAGAATAAAAGTGACCATGACACTCTATTTTATTAATGTTTTAAAGATATCCTTACTCAAGAATAACTGAAAAATAAAATAATGACTCTATAGATGCACTACGTAACCAAACTGAGTATATATATCTTATCATTTTATTATTATTTGGTTAGATCTTTGTAATTTACCTTACAAGAAGGGTGTGATAAACTATATTTTATATACCCAGACATTTTCATGTGTTAACTGGAAGAGAAATTGATATCTTCTTAACAATTCTTACAACTTTACTCCCATGAGTAACTATAGATGAGATCTTGTCTGACATGTTATGTTTTTTAATCCTGCAAATAAATATTGAATATATCATGAGTGATCTAGACAATTTCATACTATTGAAAAACCCAATCCATTTTATGGATCAAATTTCAAATTTATATAAACTTCTTGGTGTCAGATTATCAAAAAGCGGGGAGGACTAAGTTGGGACTTGTGAATCAACCTATTGTATTCATATTCCATAGTGATATTTAATTTTTGTATGTTTATTATATTCAAAAAAATTATTTATTTTAACTATAAACATTATTAATAAATTGTTAGTTAACTTTAGTAAGACTTATTATAAGATTTTAATTAATTAACATATTTTAAAAAAGATAATAAATACATTATATTTTTTATCCACCACTAAATAAATATTATATGAAATATTTTAAATTATATAAATTCATAATTATGAAATTTTTTGGTTAACATAGCCATTTTAGAATTATAAAGGGGATTTCAAATTTATAAATTTAAAAAAGAAAATATAATTAGGTACTTAATTAAACCCCTCATGAGATACTCACTATAATTAATATATAACATAATAGAATAAAAATTATATTATGGTTTTTATTAAATATTGGATTAATGAGTTTACGAGAAGGTATATGTAGAAAAGATAATAAAATAGGTAGTTTGTGGTTGTAACTTCTTGAATATTATCTTTTTGAAGCACCCCACGATGGACATATATTTGGTCTTCTGGTGAATCTAGAAGACCATGGTCATTGGGGGATTAGAGATGAGAGTTTTTGGAATATATTTTTAATTCTACATGTCATAGGTGGAATGAGGATAATGTGGAGGTGAGATAGGATATTCATAAGGGGAAGAGATGGGTGTTTTGGAAATTCATAAAATATGAAATTATATTATGAATATTTGAGATCCATATGATCTAAAATGGATTATAAATTCATAGGGAATGGCCTTTTAGACCATATCTTATAACCTTTATGATTATATAGTATTTATAAGATTTTTAAATAAATTAATAAAAAATTTATCCCATGAAATATCATTATTGAAAATTTTGATATTATTCATTATTTTGATCTCATAATCACAAATAAAACAAATTCATTAAAAATATGTTATTATATTCTATAAATGATAGAATAATATTTACAATTCATGGAAATCCTTAAATATTTCATAGAATATTTATTTTAATAGTTTTAATATCATTTATTTCGTGAATATAATAATTAATGCATTATCATTGTGTACAAGTTTATTTGAAATATATCTTAAAAAATTATATAGTTTAGATTAAAATTTTATATTTAAAAATAATATTTCTGGTTTGACATATCATTTGGATTTCTGCATATTAAATAAATTATACTTATAAAGAAGAAATAGCGTGACATGTTTGAATTTTAATTAAATAAAACTCTACAAGGGAATCCTCCACGAACTACATGAGAAAGGACTATACCATTATATGAAAAAGAAAACCTATTTCCCCACATCTCCAATATCTACATGAAATGTTAAATGTTCTTCCATCACTTCTTAGGAATTACCATATTCACGTAATGAATCATTTTGAGACATCATGTTCAGCGCATCAACTACAACATCCCATTTTCCATGTGTATAAGAAATATAATAGTCATTCTCCAGTATTAAATCCATCCACTAACACTCATCCATTTTCAAGTCACACTTGGAGAAAACATACCTCAATCTCTTATGATGGGTGAAGACCACAACACAGTTGAAAATGAGGTAATTTCTTTAAAAATCATTGAAAAATAAGCCATCACTAACTCGACACAACGCATGGAATAGTAATTCTCATGGGAATGCATCATCTGATAGCCATAAGAAATGACCATACTATGATGCATTTGAACACATCCCAACCCAATACATGAAGCATCAACTAAAACCTCAAATTCGACTCCATCTACTAGAAAACATATAATTATAGCACTGGCCAGTTTGTCCTATAAATAATAAGAAGTTTCTTTACATCAATCTTCCTACATGAATGCTTGATCCTTTTAGTATAACACTATCAATGGAGTCACAACCAAAGATAAATCAACTAAAAACCTCTTTCAATATTATTGAAAACCAAAGAAGGATCTCACATCTACCAATATATTGGGGGCCACCAATGACACAACTTCTTATACCTTCAATGAATCCACAACTACTCCCTACATGTATAAAACATTCCACATGAAACGGAAATCATAATCCCGAAACTCAAACATAAGAATAATTTGAAACAAATACTCAAAATGATAAAATCCCAAGATGGAACATATATGTTCTATATGCTCCTCTTTTTACATGGATTATACATGGATGTCATCCATGATACCCACCATGAACTTATCTAGGAACACATGGAACATAACATTCATTAACATTATAAACAAAAATGGAGAATTCATTACACAATATAACATCCTAAAAAACTGTTATTTCCCATTTATGACATTGAAAAGAAGTCTTTGGGACATACAGATCATTTATGTGCATATAATGATATCATGACTACAAATTGAACTTCAAGAACAAAAATTCACCATTCAGTTGATCGAATAAATCATCAATCCGTAGAAGTGGGTAGCATTTCCCCACTATAACTTTGTTTAAGAAGTGATAATCGATAAAAAATCTAAAAATTTCATCATTCTTATTTGCAAACAAAACTGTTGCACCCATAGGTGACACACTCAACTAAACATAACAACATGACAATAGATTGTCAAGATTTATAGGTAACTCTCAAAACATAGATGGTGTCATCCAATATATAGACATCCATATATGATACATTATTTTAAATAGTTTGATACAAAACTCAATTTATCATCAAGGGGATAATAATACAACCTAATCTAGAAAGAAATCAGGGTAATCTTATATGACCAGTTGAAATGTCAATTATAGAACCTTCGACGAACAAATAATCATCAAATCCATTAAGGATAACAAGGAGAAAACATTCCTTGGATCCATATGAGGGTCTCACTGGAGAATAGACACCAGTGTCTCTCTATCAGAATTGAAGAAAATAACCATGAACTTGATGAAGTCCATGATAGAATTAAAAAAATATAACCAATATATGAAAATGAATATGTCATATGGTTGTATATGTATACATAAAAAATATCCCTAGAGAAGGGTAACAACAATACTAGATCACACATTCTTAATACATAAATCATGGCATCTCAACTTTAATTTGACGTAGTCTACACCAAGGTAATTAATACACTGTTCCTCATGGACCAAAGCACGGATAAGAGCAGGTGATATAATATTGTTAATCACTACATGATCAAAAATTTATCCACCCATTTTTAAAATAATTCAATGATTACCTTGAACGACATCAAGATCACCCGTTGCTAATAGCACTAAAGCATGAATCTCTCCATGAACTGCTCACTGGAATCAATGTCAATGATGAATACCACCTCTATAGAAATTTTCTTTTCTCTAAATATAAATATTGTTTCTGGGTTATCTTTATCTTTCCCCATATAATCTATACTAATCCAATATTTTAGAATCCTACCTTTATTTCCTCGAATGGAACAACCTCAGTGGGGGAACATTATGTTGGACACCTTGTGCACATTGACTTCCCAGAATGGTCGGTCAGTCTCATCATTGATGTACTTCGACTATAAAATAAAAACTTTTGTCTAATCCATTGGAATATGCTAGAGATATTCCACCCCCTATAGAAATGAGACATTTAGGGATACGACCTGCCCCCCGATAAATATAAACTCTTCATTCCTTACCAATTGGATCCACAGAAAAAATATCTACATCCTAAGGAATCATGATGACTCCGCTCTTATGAAGATATAGATATGGATAATTCCATATCGATGACATTTAAACTCTCCAATACATCATGATACATATTATTCATAAATACGGTGTCTTAGGACTTGATCTTTTGATTCCCAACCTCGTCCAATTTCTTTTTTGTGGCTTCCCCATCAATAAATAGGTCCAATGAATATCACAAATGGTTCTTAAAATAAACCATGATAATTATTACAATGGAGCATCCCTACATAAGGGTTTATAAATCCTAGTGATTGGAAACCATCATGGTCAATGACTAAAACTAGAATCTGAACTAGTCTTGGAACACCTCCCAAGATACTACTAACAGCTCGCAATGTTCAAGGAAGAATAACCACCACTGCCTCGCTGCCCCATGCACCATCATCCAATTCAATTATTACCATTCATAATTGGGATCAGAGATCTAATATAAGGCTATCTAAACCTCATCAAACATTTAAATTTTGACTACATCTAAAATAGATCACACATACCTCTATAGAATATGATGATTGAACTCTCTTAGTGTCCTCCTCCATGTTTCAATGACATGAACCTCTACACTGCGACAATTTACTAGAACAACCTATAGAACATCATCTGTGTGAACCCGATGAGGATGTCGACCTGGAGACATGCCTTAAAAATAATTAACAATTAAAACTCATAAACCTATAATATAGAAGAATTTTACATTAATAATTTTTTTTCTTTTAATAAGTTTTGGTACCCTATCCTATGTTCTACCCATTCAAAACTAGGCGTGAGGAAGAATGATGAAAGATTATTTCCTAGGTTTCATCCCTACAACTATAATCACCTCGTTTAGTAGTCTTTAAAAGCTTAAATGTATGATCATAAGATCATAGGGGTCCCAAAATAACCGTTTCTATGACGTTATCCCATGTTTACGATGTTTATTAAAAATTGATTATATTATTTCCATGCCACCCCATGCTACATCACATATTCCTTACTATATATTGTGGCATATCCCTAAAATAGACCTCTGATAACAAACTTTTAATACCCCATCCTGACAAATTTTACCTTTTGTGCAGGTTATTGGAGAAGATATATAGTGACACCCATGTACCGCCTCAAGTAGTCCTCGGGTTAGTGACTATCATTGATTTTATAGTAAACACGTAGATGTGAGACATTAGTCTCTTAGAGAAAACATGAAAATGAGATAGATAATATATAAAACAACCAACTCCTCTCATAAAATAATTTAAATGAAAAATAAAGTACAATAATGTTGTTTCATGCATGAACTACAACAATGGAAATAGAAAATTTCACGTACGAAAAAGAATTAAAGATGAGAACAACCACGTAGCTTAAATAGCTCAAAAAAACCACATAAACCTAGAATTAACTAGATTAATCATCAAAATTCTTTAACTAACATAATAAATTTTCATATATATGTAGGTTGAGTATAATAAAATACTTAGTAGGTTCCTACCCAAAGCCTCTCATGAAAAACGGGAAAAATCATGCTAAATCACATCAAACAACAAGTAAATCTAACTCATCACCAAAACAGGTATACTAAGATCCTTTCCTCACCGTGGAATCCCTAACTATGTATTAAATATAATATAATATAACATAATAAATAATATTAACGGTACACCACCTCAACATTCCCATTGGTTTTTGTTTTTTCCATAACATCACAAGTCCTGAGCATCTATCTCCAAAATTCAATCACACATACTACTGAAAAAATCACCATAACATGCACCTCGTGTAGCACACCACCATGTCTACATTACTGAATGTAATAAAGTAGTTTCTGAGGGCCTCCAAAAACCATATGAGGTGTTTTATACATTGGGTATTATATCATCATAACCAATACACCAAGTAAGGATCCTCAATCCATCATAGCCTCAATATGTAATACGTATAGTATTAATTGGGTAACTATATCTAGAATCTATGTGTTTGAAATAAACTTGTGCTAGTAGGTCCCTCTACACAAATATATGGAGAAAAATAATCATTTTTCATACTAGAAAAAGTGACTACCATGTGAAGTGAGCATAGTCAAAGGGGGTATTCATCCATCCATCTTCACACATAGATATTAGTGGAAACACCCCCATGAATAAGAATCACCACGTTTTCAATTACCCTAATAGAGGGGGTGGAGTATCATATAGATCAAAAAACATACATTTTATAATATAACTCACACAAACCAAATGGCCTTAACCTATCCTTAGACACAACTATCGCTAACACCATATAGACTTCTGAATGCTACTGTTAAGACCTGATATCCAATAAACAAACAACAATTTAAAGATCTACATTTAATAATATTATTTCACTCCGTTATTTCCAATTTATGTAAATTAATTAATTATCCATTATATAACCATAAGCATATTCACAATACATTACATTAACATAAAAAAATTACATTCCCTCAATGTATATGAAAATGATATCCACAAATTCTTAGAATTTTAAACTAATCATTGCATCACAGTAAGAACCAACCCCATGGGTCAAAAATTTATTCATTTATTGAAAACATGAATTACCAAATTACCAGGTACTCTAGGAAAATATCATAAGCTAACAAACATATACTGAATCCAATTTCATATATATTTCTCAAGTACTGGTGTAAATAATGAAGAAAAACAAAAAACCATACCATCATCCAAAAAATATATTCAAAAAAGTATTCTCCATTCATATCAATGGGAATGATCAACTTCAAACTATTCCATCAGATATTTTGTCCTCCATGACACCAACATGGATAAAAATGATGCATCTATCAACTCCAGCAGCTAACTACTACCACATCAATGGGTAATCCCCTACCCTCATACAACAATATCCCTTCTGGATTATCCATCTCTGTATCATGTCACTTCTATGCCACTAAAACTCATATACCAATACACCCCCCTGATTAGTCATCCCCTCATCACATCACATCATAAGAATCTTGAAAAAAATAGAAACTAGGGAATTTCCCATAAATTAATGCATACAACCTTCACACAGAAAGATCTCCCACATCTCCAAAGAGAAAATCCCTCATAATTTATAAGAAACAATGATACTCATTCCATAATAAGTCATTATATTTTATCCCAAAAACAATTAATTTTCTATATTGGACTAAATGATTAATTAATCACAAGTTATACATATTGGAAGCCTATGAAACATTCAATATAATGACCTCAAAAAATAATTACACAATTAATTTAACATGCCAAATATTTTTTTATCAAAAAACATAAAACTTATTTATATTAAATTAAACATGCATATTGCATCAATTTGATAATCATAAAATGGAACAACAACAAAAACTAGATTAATTAAGCTTGCCTCTTTAATTCCATTAGCTAATTAATTATCAATTAATTATGGGATTAAATTATATAACAATTAATTCAAGAACCACATTCTAATTAATAAATGTATAGATATCACATAATCTATAAAATCACGAGGAATCCAATTATCACATTATAAAGAAACAACCTCACTATATGATTGAACACAATTTTAAATCGGGTTTTTGTAACTATTAATTTAATTTCACTACAATCGAATGAAATAATTTATTCTTGCTTTAATATTTAATATAATTAAATATATAAATAATGAATCCCCTAGCTAAAATGATCATCGACATTATTTTCATGAGAAAAGATGACACAATAGATCTCTCAACAACCCTCCCACAAGAACATTATCAACCCTCCCAAAAGAACATTATCAACCATAGGATTCCATGAAACAACCACACCAACCAACAACCAAGAAATTTCCCAATAGAGAAATTGGAGATTATACACCATTAAATCAAAAGTATTTCTTGTGGAAAAAGAGATTGAATTAGAATAAACTGTTGGAAAAAAATAATTTCACACTGCGGATCCCCATTGATCAATGATGGATCACTATAGATCATCGTAGGGAAGCTACAAATCGATCATTGACGAGGAAATCCAAACACATTGATGTGTTGGTCACCGGCTCTCATGGAACTGAAAGTGATTTGATAACGCAAAAGGTTTTGACAACCTGAGTGGATAGAAATGTTTTAAAACATATATAATTATGGGATTACATGATGTGTAATCCCCTTTCACATCGTGTAATCCTCATAATTCAGTTTGTTCTCAATAATGCATCACCACATCAATTTATATATTTTGAGATCCATGATTTATTACACATAATAAAACCCTTATTAACAAAATGTAGATTTTCATGACATGAAATCCTCCTCTTCTTCCATCTCTTAGAAACTGAACACTACCAAACTACGTCAGAGCCTCCTCTAAGAACCTCGATATTCAAAAACCCACAAAGGGTCAATCCACACAGATATGGGCCCTTACATACAAAATCTACAAATTTAATTCTTTAAAATGGATTCCATTTTAATAAATAGAATAATCAATATTAAATAATAATTCCAAAAAAAATTATCTTAACGAATAGTGAAAAAAATAAAATTGGTTTATGAAGGTTAATGTAAAAATTGATTTTGTAGGTGTTAATAGAAAAATATAATGTTTAAAATTCTCTATAAACACTTATAAACTATATTATTAGAACACACAAATCTATATATATATATATATCTAGCAGTCTATTTATTGATAATTTTCTATTTTAATATCAATTTTGAATGTGCAAAATAGTGGAATGAAATATTCATTTCCACAATTTGTAGTCTTCCACTCAACTCAGTTTTAAAATCCCCCCACTAATCTTTTCATCAAATATTTATTAAAATTTTACCAAGATAAAATCTTCAAAAATAAATTTATAACTTCCATAAAAATTACCTATATCCACATTACTGATCATAAATCAATAATATGATGTCTTTTTTCTAACTATATGAGGTTTTCAAAAGAACATGTGTTATGCTTAACCATATATATTTTTATTAATCCTAATTAAATTATTATTATGATATGATGATATAATAAAAAAATTTCTAACACTACTGGAAAAAAGGCCTATACCCACGGTTTTGGGAACCGTGGGCTGGAACGCCGTCGGTATAGGTCCCCAGCCTATACCCACGGTTTTCCAAAACCGTGGGTATAGGTGTTCTGCCACCGTGTCAACAAAACTTTCCCAATTGCCACGGTGTCAATGGCTTTTACCCACGGTTTCAAAACCGTGGGTATAGATCCTAAAATAAAGCTGCAGGCGGGTTTCGATCCCACGACCTCTTCGCTGCAAAGTACCGCATCTAACCACTACCCTACTATCAATTATGTGTATATATATTTATATTTAGTTAAATATAGTTATATAAACCGTGGGTATAGAGGGAAGAACCGTAGGTATAGGACTCCCGCCAAAAGAAAAAAATTTCCCGCGGAAAAAAAAAATTTCCCTCGCACACATGGGAAACAAATACCCATGGTTTTTCAAAACCGTGGGTATAGGTTTTTTTTCATATACCTATCCCCACGGTTTTCCTCAAAACCGTGGGGATAGGTACCCCTATACCCACGGTTCTTGAAAACTGTGGGGATAAGTCAATTTTCAAGACCTATCCCCACAGTTTTGGAAAACCGTGGGGATAGACCCCCCTATGCCCACGGTTTTTGAAAACCGTTGGTATAGGTCTTGAAAATTTACCTATACCCACGGTTTTCCAAAACCGTGGGTATAGGGGGTACCTATCCCCACGGTTTTGAGGAAAACCATGGGGATAGGTCCATTTTCCAGTAGTGTAACATATTGTATTATGTTATTATATTAACGAAACAACAAAAATTTATCTTCACATACATTAAATTTTTATCAAAATCGTAATTTTTGTGGATGGTGGACCATCCCTCGTGAACCATAATCATTGATTTTTCATCCTCACCTATAATATATTTTTTTATTCATAGATTTTATGTATATATATTACATGTATCAATAATATAATTATGGATTTATTACATCAAAAATACCTTCTCAAATTCCATTCACTAGATGATTCAATATCATAGCTCATGTCAATAGTGGACTAATCACTCACAATGTGATGAAAATAATTCTACACTAAGAGTTTTGAATAAATGTAATAAATATAAATTTATTGAATATAGGTGGAATTATTATGATATTAATGAAATTTTTATCATTTTTAAAATATAATATATCATTTTATTTCTAACATTTCACCTCACTGTATAATCAAAATGGTGCTCATGTGTATGTGTGGACTATCATCTTTGTTAAATGATGCAATTTTGTTTCATCACCATATCACATGGATGATATATATATATATGTGTATTATTAATGAAATAATAAATTATTAATGAAAAACATATCTTTATGTAAATAAAAAATAATACCTAACTTCTTTACGTAATAAGCATTGAGATATTGAAACGTTTATCATGTGTGCATAAAACGCACAATATACTTAATTGTCACATAGATCATTTTTTAGAAACAAAATTCATGAATTGTTTTAAAATTATAATTCATATATGAAAATTATAATTGATTCATTATTATTATTTTAGTGATGGTGAATAACTACTTATTTTTCCATAGTTAACCATCCAAAGGTAATTTTGATAGATAAGACAAATATTTTCAAAACATCCAATGTAAATTTAATTGATTCTAAAATCTTATATAACATGGTAATAATAGAAAAAAATGGAATAGTAAAATTTAAAAAACACCTTAAGAATTTAAATAATTAGAAAAACATTATTATTTATGATGTTAAAGAACATATTTGAAATTTTTTTACTCAATGTATGAGATATTAACTTATTTTTTTAGTTGAGACATATTTATATATTACACATCTATATCATTCTATGATCTATCTATATATCCCCATAGACATGTTATGTGATAAATTTACCATTACCATGAAATATAATGTACTTTTAAATTTTAATCGTTAATGGATCATATGATATAATTGTTTCCAATGATTTAAGGGATATCTATTTTAAAATATACTCTTCTAAGTTTCTCCATTAAATATAATGTTTTATCCATTTACATTTTTTTAAAAATAATTTTTGAATGTTATTTTATTTAAATGAATGATTTACAATTTTAGTTTTTTTCAATTTTTATTTAAAAACGTTATTTCTATGGAATTATAGAATTTATTTAAAAACTAAAAATGTATTGTTCTATTTTAATTTATAAAGTAGCATTTTTTTCCTTCTACACAAACCATTATATAAAATTTTGATTCCTTTATAATATTTAATTTTTTCATTTGAAAAATAACCTATTACAAATTATTTTAAATATTGAAACTAAAAATGTGATTTTAAATGAAAATTATTTTTTTAAATGAAAATATTTTTTTAAATTAAAATGATACGTTGACATATAAAAGTGATACTAATATGAGTTTATAAGTATTTATATAATGTTTTATAAAGGGAAAGTTTATAAATAGAATTTTATATTATCATATAATACTTGATCATTATATGATAAACTGGTATACCTAGTATAGATTATAAAGAGGGTTGAGGTCCAATGAAGATCACTAGAGAGCCTAAAATATCTTATATGACTGATATTACAATATTTCATTGGGTAAGACCAATAAGACATGAACGATGTGTAAACCCAACTAACACTCAAATGTAAAAGACAATGTCCCTTCTATTAACATCAAATAAGAATGGAATTACAAGAGGTCTTTTCATTTACATTTAACTAAGATCTACTTATTTATATCTTCGATAGAAAATTGATTATGAATTTGATCCACTATGATTTCAAAAATGGTTTTGATTTGTATGATATTATTATTAATAATTAATTTTGAGGAAAATGTATTCCTTTTATAAGGTAAAAAATATTTATTCCATTCTCGAAAAAAACTTTTATATTAATGTATAAAAGTCTATGGGGTTTCATTTTCTTTATTGGACAAACATATTTATTCTTTTTTATGTCCCAATTTGTACATTTTTTCCTTTCCCACATTTCAATACTTGTTCACATGGTATAAACATTAATTATGGAAATAAAGAAATCAGGATTAATGTTGTTATGATTTTACATTAAAATAAATCTTTTTATATTTTATATTTTTATATTGGTGGAAAAATTTATAATTAATATAGTGTACACTTTTACATATAGGATTTTATAATGTAACAATTATGACCCATATTTATAAAATTATAAACCTAAAATATCTTTATGAATGAAAGAATGTCCTATCTAGTCGAAATTCCCTAGAATATGAAATTTTTATATCTTGTAACTTATAAATGAACATGTTATCTAATTAAAGATCTAATAACACCAAAATAACCCAACTACCCAACCAAAAAATCTGAAAGGCATGGTCACCAAATAACCCATGAAAATGTAAATACGAGTATATATAACATATCTATAAAGGTTACCCCAAACCACATTCCAACAGATTTTACACTCTCACCCCACAAAATTGTATACCCTAGATTTCCCATCACATTCATATAACAAAAAAACATCTCTGTTGTATGATCTCATCACATCTCACCCACATACACCTATGGTACCACCCTAAATCATGATCTCATTTCATTTTTTCTATATAAAAATGGCCATTCACATCACAACCAAAACCATAGGATTAGAGTAACACCAAAATTAAATACATCACCCACATGACCGTTTCATACAATGAAAGAACCTAGCCTTAATCCTCCCTATAGTATGGAAACATCTCATCTCATCCAAATAATCCTAATACATATCCTAAGGAAATATTAGATGTATGGACAACTCATTATTTTCTTATTTTATAGAATAAAAGTTATAGTAGAAAATAACTTTTACCCGACCATTCATATGCACCATCGTGATATTAAGAAACCACCCCATATATAAAATCTTTTTCTCATATCTCAAGGTGATAGATAAGAGAAATGTGTGTATAAAAAATCTAAAGGAATATAAATATAATTTATATAATCCACAGACACACAATCTTATCCAATCGATTCAATATGAGCATTGAATAACTCATAATTTAACCAAATTAGCTACCAAGACATCATGAAAAATACCATATTACAATAACAAATCACAAAACACATCCCATCATTAATTATGTGTTTATGAAATATAATATAAACAACCCATTTCATTAATTATTTACCAATATCCATAGTTTTCATCACAATAAATTATCAAATCATTCATTAAACATTTCTATCCCTTTAATGAAACTAACCTAATCAATTTTGAACATTGATAAATAGATTTTACATTACTAACTCGGAGTATAGAACAATAAAAACAATATAAAATCATCCACCACATAATACAAGGACACATTACTATCCCATATGTGAACCTCATCCAAACCACACATCATCACCCAACAACAAGGCCGCATAATAACCACCCAGTGCCACCCAAAAGAATAGACTCATACCTACTGCACATCGTTTCAATAATTTATAACCCATACCAACCACACATGTACATCTAAATGTATATATTAATACCATACAAGCATCACAACCCCATAACACAGACTTATACGAACCAAAAATCACTACCCAAAGTACAACTTCATAACAACAACACAATTCCACCCCATAGAATGGTCGTATTCCAAATACACATCACCACAAAAAAAAATTTTCATATAACATTGACACTTATTAATAATGTAACATCATTTTGGACTTTCAAGAAAAGTAATTAATCACATTACACATCATTATTTAGGGGAATTCACACATTGACCTCATATATAGGGGAAACAATTTTGTTATCTTGATATAAGTTGTTATCCATTATTCATTTTGGTGTAATCTGAAAAAAACAAAAAAATGTTTCTATATAAAAAATTACATCGGAATAAAATGATTCAAAGTTTAAAAATTTTCAAATGGCTTCCACGACCATCAATTCCGAATTTCAAGATAAAAATATAAAAGATTTTAAAAGAAGCAGATAAAACCCCTTTACCTATCAATATAAATTTATTAGTAAATCCAGAATATTTTTCAATACATAAATAATATTAATACCCTTAAACATTACACTCAAAAGTAAGAAATAACGGATTAACAAAATAAAAGAATATTTTCAAAATCATTGCGCACTACCGGCAAAGAAGAAATGACTAAAATGAACAAAATCATATTGTAAACCATATATATACCAATGATATACCCATGGAGCATCATAATATATCCTAAACACAACTCTAAAAAAACCCAAATTCCCCAATAGATATATGTGGAAGAATAAAAGGGATTTTTTGGGAAAGGATGAATAATTTTATCTTATTTGCAGAAACCGACCACTGAAACCCAAGGATTGAAGTAATTTATAGATTAATATATGATTGATAAAAATATCCTACCATTAATCCAAAACCAAATTAGATAATGTGGCCAAACGGGGAGAAAACATTGATAAATAAATGATATAAAAACATGGAACCTATAACATTTATTCTGGGAATTCAATTTTTTATGTGAATTCTATAATAATAAAAAATAATTCAACCTTCTTAAGAATTTCATATTACCTTCACTAATAATTACTGAAATATATGAATCACATTCCAAATATAAATTTATTTCGAGGATTTCCTTTGACACTGCACATAAGCCATGAAACCATCTTGTTACACATGTTGCGAACCACATACTCGCATTACAGATCTACTTCACACCATAAACCTCTTGCTATAGTACTCATGTAGCTCCAATGTATCAACCCCAAACCTAGTATCCTCTAAGAAGTATTATTCATTATAGCATTGACATATGATCCGAGGAAACACATCCAATGTGACTAAATTGATTAGTATCCTTTGTAAACTAAATACAAACACAAGTCATTTACTAAATTTAAAAACACAAAATACAATATTTTTTTATAGAATAACATTATTACCTATATATTGTCATTACACATCAATAATAGTAATATTCAAAAAATTACTGGGAAGAAATAAAAATAAAGGTGGTTTGAATTACAAATTAAGGGTTATGTACATCGATAAAAATAATGAATAAATATGAATAATAAATATGAAATGTCAAATATAATAACAAACTTGATATAAAATTAATAAATTGACAAGGAAGTGCATATAGAGATAATATATATGTGGAAATACAATGCATAATAATCAATAGTTAAATGATGATATCTAAAAACATATTCAATTTAATGACTAACATGACTATCATAACTATTTTTGGAATAATCAATATGGAATGTTTAATAACTGAAAACACATTACATATAACCAATAAAAGATAACAATATGAAACTAAATATAATATCATTGCAATCATTCCATGGATAGTAATAATGAAAATATAATTAATTTAATTTCATAATTATTCAATATCGAGAACTCAGGATCATGACACATCTATCATTTAGACAATTCATGATATATTTTAAGACATATATGTACAAACTCATATATTTTCACCTTCTATGTTTATACCATCTCAGTGATTCATCTCATGACAGTACTGATTCATTTATGGTGCATCTATAATTGGGAACCACCAATGTGTACATGTCCAATTTATTCATCATATATATAATAACTAATTTAATTAATCAACAACATTCCTTACCATTAAATATCTATATTGACAAGAAGAACATGGATTATTAATATTTACAAATCCAAAAAAATAACATTCAAACTAAAAAACTATATGTATAAATTGGATATGGTTTAATAAAGAATAATATCCATGATAAATGATATTTATATTTTGAGGAAATAAAATTTCTACTGATCATAGGATGGTGAATACTACAAGGTAAACATAAAGAATAGAATAAAGAATAATGAAAAAGAAAGTAAATACATTCATTGGTAAATATAAAAAAATAATTCATATTAATTATAATGACTTTACCTAGACAATATATATAAATTAGAGTATTAAAAAAGGCTTGTTTTCATTGATTATTGGAAATAAATATGTCATTAAAAAATATAAAGTACAAAAACATTTCATTTTGAAATTAATATTTTTACAATAAATATTTTCAAAAACTTTTTTAAAATTATTTGACATAGAAAATAAAATAAATCATTAAAAAATTAATAGATTTTATGCACTAAAATTCAATTCATGCGGTATATGTTGATACAATGACTCCATTATCTATTCCAGTAAACTAAAAATAAGGATATTATTGAAAAATTAAATAAGGTTTCTTTGAATTTATTTTTAAATTTATTAAATGGGAAAAATATTATATACGAACATACATCAATAATATTAAAAATTTAACTTTTATTTTGAAAATGTGGTTTGTGAAGAAAAAAGGATTTTAATCAGAGGGAGAAATCAACAATGATTTTCATGAAAATATTATTCAAATATGAATGACTGAGCTTTTTTGGAAATGGTTCTATAAAATTAATATATCTTGACTTACCATATTAGGATATTATTTACGTTTTTATTATAGAATGATCAAATAATAAACATTTTTACTGGAATTTAATAGTATAAATAACATATCAATGATTATAATTTTGATGTGTGGATTAATAAATGAATAGATTATGTGTATCAAATGACAATACACATAACAATGATGAATTAAATCATAATAGATTAAAATATATTAACAAATATTTTATTATAATTTTAATTATAATGAAGAGGGAATATAACCCAATGAAAATTATCTTTATTATGACTTTTATTACCACTTGGTAATGTTTAGGTAAAAATCCCTTCATATTAAATAAATAAAATTGAAAAATAAAATAAAATAAAATAATAAGTAATCCTAATATTACATGTAAATGGTTCGTAATACGCACCATAAAAATATTTGATGTATAACATTAAAATATGCCTCAGTGAAGAGAAATTGAGATGTAGTCATTTACCCCATGCTTTCTTTCCGTTTTAAATGACATAAACTCATGTTTAATGATTATAAGTAGGTTATTATTTTTTAAAATAACTATATTAATATTAATATTATCTTATATAATCATCTTTTCATATGTTGTCTCATTTTCATTAATTATATTTCATCATTTTCCTTATTTCAAAATTTAATTTCATTTTTTTTCATGCCTTTAATTTCAGGAAATTTCTAATTATTTTTCATACAACATATTTACATTATCTATTTAATAATAATCATGAAATAATTATCATATTAATATATCAAAAATAATTTTAACTTTGTAACACCCTGATATTTTTTGAGATGTATATATAATTTTAATGTCTTATGTTATACGTAACATCAAAAGAGTCTCTCATTACACACAATAATATCTTGGCTTCCTTTACACGTAATCACGACATTCCATGATAGCGTGTGTTGTACGAAATACCGAGTTTCACTAAAAAACGATATGTTATTAAAATATTATATAAACTAGCTATTATGAATAGTAATACCCAATTTTTGAAATTTTATAAATTTTATCTTTCAAAATGGACTTCATTTTTGGATTCGGATTATCAAAAATATCCTAGGGTGAATTTTTTTAATTTTTCTGAAAACGTTCGATTTTTGATGAATTGTGAAAACACTAGGTTACTATTTAAAAAAAGAATTTTTATTTAAATAATTATTTATTTTATTTAAAATTATTTTTGGTAAAAATTGATATTTAATACCTATATAAGATCAATGTAATTCATTGGAATCATTTTATAATAATTTTAGATATATAAATTTTTTTGAAGTTTTCACCGTCTTTAACCCACCTCCTATGCAAATTTTGAAAACTTACATAAAACATAATTTTACTGCTTCTGTGAGTGTAATTTTAAAAATCTGAGAGACACGGTTAATATCCAGTATTAAAATGTTGTTAAATAAGATAAATATATTTTTTGGTGTATAGTAACTTTTTACTTTTTTTACCACGGTTAAAAGTAAATATGGTAATTAAGGGTAAAAATGATATTGTTATTATCCTAACACATGTCTTAATTCTATTAGAGAAGTTTAATTTGACCGAAAACAACTTTAGGAATAAAATATGACCATTTAGGTCCACTTGGATTAGGTTAGGACATTTAATATTATTTTATTAAAAGACGAGTTTAAATACTTAAAATCAAAGTTTAATAACTAAAACATTTTTAATACAGGGTTATAAATAAGATAAATTCGACTAAAAATATTAATTAGAAATCTAATAGGATTTCTTACATAATGGTATTATATTTTTAATATGTAGATATTAAATAAGTTAATTTATTTTTGACACAATGATGATGCAGTAATTACCTTATTAATGAAATATTAACATAATTGATGTTATAAATAACCAAATAAATGTAATTTGAGGCTTTTTAAGAATTAAACTTATTTTATAGGTTAATATTCTATATTATAATTTATTTAATTATATTTTCTCTAACTAATAATGATGTTATGATTTTCACAAAAATCAATTACCAAATAGTGTCAAAATTGACATAAAATAAATTTTAAAACAAATACTATATTATTGATTGTAATTTTATTCCTAAAAATCTATGTTTCAGAAAAATGACTTATATAAGGTTATATATATTAATAATGAACCACTTGGGGTTCGTTTGGATTTTAATAGTATGTTTATTAACCATATAGTGTAAGAAAACAAGATGACACGGTAAACGTTAAATTATTTAACTTATAGTTAAATCTAAATGATAAGGTTAAAATAGTAACCTTATCTTGTCTAAAATCTATTTATGGAAAGTATTTCGACACATCCCCACCTTATCTTCAAAATAAATAAATTTGGAGCTATTAAAAACCGAATATGACTTTATAATAAAATAATATTTTAAGTTTTTCCTAAGGTGCCCCTCTCCTCCCTTATAAAAGGGCACCTCCTCCCTCTCCACCTCACAACACATTGGGCCTTCAAACTCTTCCAATCCCGGACCATTTCTCTTATTCACTTCCCTAATAATATTCTAGAGGTCCTGGTCTTCTTCAAAGACCAATTTTAGTTCCCTAAGAGGATGTTTCAAAGAGGCGTGTTGAAGAAGAGGTAATATTCGTTACCAATTCTTTCAAATTTATTTCTTATTCTAATTGTTCTTCTTCAGTTGTATCATTATGAAGTAATAACATCAGTATCAATCGTATACTGATATGTTATTAAAAATATGAAACAACTCTATTTCACCTTATATCCATCCTACGGAAAATGAAATCACCGCGCGTGCGTACGTACGGAATACCGTCTTCATGCCGTGGTGTAATCTGTTTTCCACCACCACATTACTTGGATGGGTATAATGGTTTAAAGAATAACTATATATTATTATTTTAAAGTGATATTTATTCTGGAATAGTATACATACACTTTAATACAATTCCATGATCATAGGAACAATATCATCGCTCATGCGTACGTACGACCTACAGTCTCTACGATGTGATGCGACTCGTTCTACATGATATTCAATGATTAATGATTATATAAATGAATTTAATGAATAAATATGATATATATTACAGTAATACCATTCTTTAATTGATATATCTATAACCTAAAAATAAGAATAATGATTTATTCTACAAAACACGCATAAGAACAAAAATCAATAAAAAACCGAATAACAAGTAAAAATGAAATATTACTAATAAAAAGATAAGAATATGACCATATATGATATCATAACAATGATTATGAATCTGGAATAAGTCAATGATATTATTAAAATCATTATACAGGAGGTTTTGACATGTATGAAGCAAATCAGACCTATGGTAAGGGAAAACCTCAGAATCTCATTTTTCTCCGAGATTGTTTATACTTCCGAATTTATTGGGGGCATATTTATCATCCAAATACATGATTCCTCAATATATAATATTATTTCTATCCTCGTATAATTTTTTAAATACAATTTTACCCTTCTCTATGTTTTTAGTAAAAAATATGAAAGAAATCCTTGTCGTCTTTCGTACGAGGTACTTTTTGACTTTTCTGGCCAAAGTACGAGAAGAAGGTTTTTTTAATTTATACTGCATGAATGGATTTTAGAACATTATTTACATGAATCTTCCTTTACATGTTTTCAATAATATTTTTAATCAAATTCTTTTAGTTTAAAATTATATGACATTTTAATAAAGGAAAATGTTTTTGAAGTAGAAAGGATAGTTTCCTCAACAACGGAGTTCACAAGTTTTATCAAAATAATTTTCCATCTAAGATAATATAGGGTTATGTTTATATACCTATTTTTACATTTATTTGATTATTTTATGCTAGAATTATTTTTATGAAGTCCTTTTATCTAATATGGATTATGTTATAATGGCATGATGTTTAAGAATCCCATTTTTATTAGATGGGTTATGCTATGATGTATGATTTATGATTTTGTGGCACAAATCAGAATGGTTTCATTATGATATGGGTGGGACCCTTATCTCCCTCCAATGCATTGGGTAGAGATTTATATCACATGAGGTAGACATGGATAGAATAGCATGTTAATCCGGTTCAGTGAAACAGGACTGAAACGAGGAGTGAACTCGGTTCAGAAATGGACATTGTCTGCTGAGATAGTCTTGGAAATGAGTCTTGACTACTAAGAAATTATTCTCTATGATTATGTTTTTATTCCAAAATGTTTCATGTTTTATTTTATGATTATATAGATTGCATTTCCTTATTATGATTGATACCATTCCATGATAATATGATCTATTTTGAAGGATAAGATTATCAAAATGTTATGTTATTAGGAATATAATATGATTGATATTTCATTTTTTTACCCTTAATGATCATTTGAGCTCACCCTTTTGTATGTTTTCTTATCCCTAGGTCTAGAAGATGGGTATTATGTATTATATTCCAAAAGGGACACAAGATATGATGAAATAAATGGGAGACAACATAGATGATTTATGAACCAGTTGTTTATGTTTCGCAGTTTCTAATGAAACTATACCAATACGGTACTTTCATTGTTTTTTTATATGTTGTAATAAGTATGCTTCAATTCTGAATTAATAACAATGTATGTAAAGTATGGTTCATTATAGTTTGTATCAGAGGAAATGTATAGTCATCCATCGGAAACTTGGATGTGAAAACCTTAGTAAGAACCCTAAAGATATATCTAAGCATAGAACACAATCTTAGTGTTTTAGAAATGGCCATGAGTAACCTATGATAAGACCTAAAGCGTGAAATATTATTCATGATTATTTGTTTTTACTATTATGATTAGTGTTTCTCAAACTACGCTTATTGGTTTTAGTCAACGGCTGGAACCCGAAGGAACCGTGTTAATTATGAATGCGATGGGAAATGAAATTATTGACCCCCTAAGAAACCAAATGTTATGGGAGCTGGAATGAAAAATCTTGTATCCATGATCACATAACATTCTCAAGCTATGAATCATGCAGGAATTCCAAATGATCAAAGGAAGGAGCGATATTCTGTGGAATCCTTCATGAGGAAGCATCCACCCTCATTCAGCGGGTCTACTAATCCATTAGTTTCTGAAAAATGGATCAGTACTACTAAAAAGATATTTTCAGTTCTTCAATATTCTGAACATGATAAAGTCATATTAGCAATATATCATTTGGAAGGTGGAGCTGATCAATGTTGGAATATTATGAAGAATATGGGGCCAAGATATGAAATTGAGTCCATGGAATGGGATGAGTTCAAGAACTTATTTTTCAACAAGTACTTCCCTTGTATTCTTCGAACAAAGATGGAGAAGGAGTTTCTTGAAATAAAGCAAAAGGATGATGAATCTTTTGGTAACTATGAAGCAAATTTTACAAGACTTTCAAGGTACACTTTTGGTATTATTATCCAACCTGAGAGTAAGATCGATTGATTCTTTAGTGGCTTAAAACCAAGTCTTTGAAGGGCGTTATCCATAAGGGACTTCAATAGCTATGAGGAAATCATTTGATGTGCTCTCAATGTTGAGATGGATATTGGAGTAACCCATCAGTCTTATGGGTTTTATAAGAAGAGGAAAATGGAATTCCAAGAAATATATAATGATCACACTGAAAAGAAGATGAGTTTTACCTTATTCTCAAAGTGTGGAAAGAAACATGGAGGGAGTTCTCTCAAAGGGATAAGTAAATGTTTTAAATGTGGAAAAGAAGGTCATCAGGAATTTGAATGCCGCAATGATGGGAAGAATATGTCTAGTGATGCGAACAAAGAAAAGGCTACATAGAGTGCATATCCTACACTTCTATGTTACAAGTGCAAGGAAATGGGGAATTATGCTAATAAATGCCCTAATCTAATGGTTTTTTATGATGATCGACATCAACAAACTCTTAAGGCTAAAGACCAAGGAAAGTCACATGCAATTTCTATCAGTAATGTGGAGTACGATAATGAAGTGGTGAAAGGTACACTTACCATCCACTAAAAAGTAGAAAATGTTTTATTTGATTCTGGATCCACCCACTCTTTTATTTATGAAGAATTTTCTAGGGGTGTCTCCGTATTACCTCAACAATTAGATGTTGAGTTAGCTATGACAAACCCTAATGGAACAACAGTCGTATCAAAAGTTTATAATTCTTATTTGATTAAAGTTTGTGGGAAATTGATTCCTGCAAATCATGTGATCCTTCCTATAGTGTAATATGATGGGATTCTTGGCATGGATTGGCTTTCTTTATATGGATCCCATATCAATTTCCAAAGAAGGGAAGTCACATTTCATATTCCAGATCAATCTATGATCGTCTATCGATGCAAGGATGAACATAACCTTCCAGTGGATATTTATTTAATCTTTTGGATCTTGATTACACTAAATGAATGTTATTTATCTCAAATGGTTGGAGAGAAACTCATGATTAAGAATATGCCCATTTTATGAAAGTTTGATGATGTCTTTCTGGAGGAATTTACTGTTCTTCCACCAAATTATGAAGTTGAATTTTCAATAGAACTCATATCGGGTGCTATGCCCATTTCAAAGAAACCATATAGAATGGAACCAATTGCATTGCAGGAATTGAAGAAGAAACTCCAAGAGAACCTTGATAAGGGATTCATATGCCCCAGTGCATCACCTTGGGGAGCACATGTTCATTTTGTTAAGAAAAAAGATGGATCAATGAGATGCTTCATTGACTATAGAGAACTTAACAAGATCATTATCAAGAAAAAATATCCTCTCCCACACATTGATGACTTATTTGACCAACTACAGGGAGATCAATACTTTTTCATGATTTATCATCATTCAGGGTATCATTAATTAAGGGTAAAAAGGGAGGATATACCAAAGACGACTTTCCGTACAAGGTATGGACACTATGAATTTATAGTGATGCCATTTGGTCTTACTAATGCCCCTTATATCTTCATGTATCTAATGAATAGAGTCTTTAGAGACTATCTTGATCAGTTTGTGGTAGCCTTTATAGATGATATTCTTGTCTATTCAAAGAGCAAGGAAGAACAAGAAGATCACTTGATAATTGTATTAAAGACCCTGAGAAAGGAGAAGCTTTATGTAAAATTTACCAAGTGTGAATTTTGGATTCAAAAAGTTTCATTTTTGGGTCACATAATCTCAAAAGAAGGGATATATATGGATCCACCAAAAGAAGAGGTTATATAAAGGCAGTCAAGACCAACATCAGTAACTAAGATCCAAAGTTTTCTTGGTTTGGCTAGATATTATCTACGTTTTGTGAAATATTTTTCACGATTTTCTAATCCACTCACCAGGTTGACTCGAAAAGGAGTTACGTTCATTTGGATGGAGGAGTGTGAAGAGAATTTAAAGGAGTTAAAAAGAAGGTTATCCAGTGCACCTGTGCTCACACTGCCTTGTAGTGGAGAAATGTTATTGATTTATAGTGATTCATCCAAGAAGGGATTGTGGTGTGTTCTCATGCAAAATGATATGGTGATAGCTTATGCCTCACGACAGCTGAAAATCCATGAGCAAAATTACCCAACTCATGATTTGGAGTTAGCTGCGGTAATATTTTCATTACAGATTTGGAGGAATTATCTTTTTGGAGAAAGGTGTGATATTTATACTGATCATACAAGTTTAAAGTTTATTTTTACACAAAAGGGTATGAATATGTGCCAAATAAGATGGTTAGAGAATATTTAGGAATACGAATGCTCAATTAATTACCACCATGGGAAAGAAAACTAGGTGGAAGATGCATTAAGTCGACAAGACCATGCTAGCTTATCCATGATAAGGATCCCAAAAGATACAATATTTATGGATATACAAATAATGGATCTTGTAATTATAATGGAAGGGGAAAAATATTATCTTTATCAAATGAGTGTTCAACCGTCTATACATGTGAAGATTAAAGAGGCACAAAAACAAGATGTAGAGTTACAAAAGAAGGTGAGAAATGTTCCTGAATTCAACCTTGTTTGTGATGGGATAATAAAGTTCAGGAATCAGGTTTGTGTTCCCCCCATCTGAGAATTAAAGAAGGATCTACTAGATGAGGCTCATAGTTCTTCATTCTCTATTTATCTTGGAAGCACGAAGATGTATAGGCACCTGAAGGAGTACTTCTGGTGGGATGGCATGAAAAGAGATGTTGCTGAATATGTCTCCCCATTCTTGGTTTGTCAGCAAGTTAAAGCTGAGAGACAGAAGTCTAAGGGGATGATACAACCATTACCCATACCCAAATGGAAATAAGAAAACATCACTATGGACTTCGTCACCGGACTTCCTAAAACATACAAAGGAAATAATGATATATGGTTCATAGTTGATCGTCTTACAAAGTAGGCACACTTCATTTCTATTAGAGAGGATTTATATCTTGATCAGCTTGACAGGATATATGTAATGGAAGTGGTAAGATTTCATGGAGTACAACATTCCATTATATCTGATCGGGATCTGAGGTTTACCTTGATGTTTTGGTGATGTCTTCATCATACTATGGATACATAGTTGAGTTTCATCACTTCTTATCATCCTCAGACAGACGGTCAGTCTGAGAGAACAATTCAAACTCTAGAAGATAAGTTATGAGCTTTCTCTATGGATTTCAATGGTGGTTGGGATCAACACTAACCATTGGTGGAATTTTCTTATAATAATATCATTCACGCCAGTATTCAGATGTCTCCTTACGAAGCTGTCTATGGAATGAAATTCAGAACACCAACTTGCTGGGTTGAAGTTGGGGAAAGAAATATATTAAGACCTCATCTTGTTGATGAGATGGAAGAAAATGTCTTATCTATTCAACAATACATAAGAGAAGGTCAGAGTCGACAAAAAAGTTATATTGATAACCGAAGAAAAGACACAGTGTTTGAAGTGAGTGATAAAGTGTTCCTACGAATATCTCATTGGAAGAGAGTAATGAGATGTGGAAAGAAGGGAAAGCTAATCCCTAGGTATATTGGTCCTTTTGAAATACTGGATCATGTTGGGAAGGTAGCTTACCGATTGGAGTTTCCACCGAATCTATCTCAAGTTCATGATGTGTTCCATGTATCTCTCCTGAAAAAGTACATACCTGATCCTCCACATGTACCCAGCTTAGAAGTTGTACCACTAGATCAAGATCTTTCTTATGAAGAACAGCCAATAGAGATTATGGATCGTTGTGAAAAAAGTTCTACGGAACAAGACCACATGCTTGGTGAATGTTTTATGGAGTAACCAACAATTAGAATAAGATACATGGGAACTTGAGGATATGATGAGGGAAAGGTATCCTCATCTGTTTTTTACGAAGTGACGAATTTCGAGTGTGAAATTCGTTTTAAGGGGGGTAGAATGTAACACCCTAATATTTTATGAGAAGTATATATATATTTTATGTCTTATGTTATACGAAACATCAAATGAATCTTTCATTACACACAATACTATCTTGGATTTCTTTACACGCAATCGCGACCTTCCATGATAGCGTGTGTTGTACGCAATACCGAGTTTCACTAAACAATGATATGTTATAAAAACATTATATAAACTAGCCGTTATGAATAGTAATACCCAATTTTTGAAATTTTATAAATTTTAACATTCAAAGTGGACTTCATTTTTGGATTCGGAATGTGGAAATTAGCCTACGGTGAATTTTTGGAATTTTGCTGAAAACATTCATTTTTTGATTAATAGTGAAAACACTGGGTTACTATTTAAAAACTGACTTGTTATTTAAATAATTATTTATTTTATTTAAATTTATTTTAGGTCAAAATTGATACATAATAAATATATAATTTCAATGTAATTAATTGGAGTCATTTTATGATAATTTTATATATTTAAATATTTTATTGAACTTCTCACCGTATTTTACCTACCTCCTAGGAGAATTTTGAAAATTTACATAAAACATAATTTTACCGCTTCTATGAGTGGAATTTGGAAAATCCGAGAGACATGGTTAATATCAAGGAGTAAAATGTGGTTCAATAAGATAAAAATAATTTGTGGTGAATAGTAACTTTTTACTTTTTTACCACATTTAAAAGTAAATAGGGTAATTAAGGGTAAAAATGATATTATTATTACCCTAAAACATGTCCTAATTCTATTGGATAAGTTTAATTAGACCAAAAAAAACTTTAGGAATAAAATTTGACCATTTAGTTCAACTTGGATTAGATTAGGGCATCTAATATTATTTTATTTAAAGAATAGTTAAAATAGAAAAAATCAATGTTCAATAAATAAAACATTTTTAATACATGGTTATAAATAAGACAAATTTGACTATAATTATTTATAAGAAAGATAAAAATATTTCATACATAATGGAATTTTATTTGTAATTTATATACATTAAATATGTTTATTTATTTTTGACACAATGATGATACAGTAATTACCTTATTAATGAAATATTAACATAATTGATGTTATAAATACCAAAATAAATGTAATTTGAGACTTTTTAAGAATAACACTAATTTTATAGGTCAATATGACATATGAGTATTGATTTAACTAACTTTTTTTGAACTAATAATGTTGTTATGATTTTCACAAAAATCAATTACCAAATAATGTTAAAATTGACATAAAATAGTTTTTAAAACAAATATTATATTATTAATTGTTATTTTATTCCTAAAAATATAAGATTCAGAATAATGACTTAAATATGGTTATATATATTAATAATTGACCACTTGGGGTTCGTTTGGATTTTTATAGTATGTTTATTAAAAATGTAGTGTAATAAAACAAGAAGACACGGTAAAAGATAAATTATTTAACTTAGAGTTAAATATAAATGATAAAGTTAAAATAGTAACCTAAACTTGTATAAAGTCTACTGGTTGAGAGGATTTCAACCCATCCCCACCTTAGCTTCGAAATAAATAAATTTTGAGCTATGAAAACTCAAATATGAATTAATAATAAAATAATATTTTATGTTTTTCCTAAGGTTCCCCTCTCCTCCCTTATAAAAGGGTACCTCCTACCTCTCCGTCTCACACCACCTTGAGCATTAAATCTCGGAAAAAATCTAAAAATTTCTCTTCTACACTTCCCTAGTAATATTCTAGAGGACCTGGTCTTCTTCAAAGACCAATTTTAGTGCCCTAAGAGGAGGTTTCAAAGAGGCGTGTCAAAGAAGAGGTAATATCTGTTACCGATTCATTCAAATTTATTTCTTTTCTACTTCTTCTTCATTAGTTGTTTCATTATTATGTAATAACATAAGTATTACTCATATAATGATATATTATTATAAATATGAAACAACACTATTTCACCTTCTATCCATCCTACGGAAAATGAAATCATCGCGCGTGCGTACTTACGGAATACCGTCTCCACGCCGTGGTGTAATCTGTTTTCCACCACCGACTTACTTGGATGGGTATAATGGTGTAAATAATAAATATATATGATTTTTTAAATATATATTGATTCTTAAATAGTATACATACACTTCAATACAATTCCATAATGATGGGAACGATATCATAGCTCGTGCGTATGTACGACCTACCGTCTCCACGATGTGATGCGACTCGTTCTATATGATATTCAATGCTTAATGATTATATAAATTAATTGAATGAATAAATATGATATATATTACACTAATACCATCCTTAAAATGAGGTATCTATAACATAAAAAGAAGAATAAGACTTTATTCTACGAAACAAGCATAAGAAAAAAAAAGCAATAAACACCCGAATAACAAGTAACAATGAAATATTACTAATAAAAAGCTAATAATATGACCATATATGATATCATAACAATGAGTATTATTCTAGAATAATTCAATGATATTATTTAAATCATTACAAAGGAGGTTTGTACATGTACCTAGCAAATCAGACCTTAGGTAAGGGAAAATCTCACAATCTCATTTTTATCCGTGATTGTTTATACTTACGAATTTACTGGGGCATATTTATCATCCACATTCATGATTCCCCAATATGTAATATTATTTCTATCCTCCTACAATTTTTTAAATCCAATTTTACCTTTAGGTAAGTTTTTAGTAAAATATATGAAAGGAATCTTTTGTTATTTTTCGTACGAGGTACTTTCTGACTTTTCCGGCCAAAGTACGAGAAGAATGTTTTTTTAACTTATACGGAATGAATGGATTTTAGAAAATTATTTACTTGAATATTACTTTATAAGTTTTCATGTTTATTTTAAAACAAATTCTTTTACATGGGTTATTCTATGATGTATGATTTGTGATTTTTTTTCACAATCAGAATGGTTTCATTATGAGATGGATGGGAACTATATCTCCCTCAAATGCATTGGGTAAAGATTTATATCTCATGAGGTAGACATGGCTGGAATGGAAGGTTAATCCATTTTAATGAAACATGACTGAAATGAGCAGTGAACTCGGTTTAGAAATGGAATTTTTCCGCTAAGATAGTCTTGGCAATGAGTCTTGACTACTAAGAAATGATTCTCTATGGTTATATGTGTATTAAACAACGTTTCATGTTTTATGATATGAATATTTGGATTATATTTCACTATTATGATTGATCCCATGTCATAATATTAAGATCTCTTTTATATGATAAGATTTTAAAAAATTTATGTTCTTAAGAATATGATATCATTGATATATATTTAGATTACCCTTACTGGGCATTTGAGCTTACCCTTTTGTATGTTTTCTTTTCCCCAGGTCTGGAAGAATGGTATTAATTATAATATGCCAAAAGGGACTGCAGATATGATGAAATAAATTGAAGACAACGTAGATGATTTATGAACCACTTATTTATGTTTCCCAGTTTCTAAAGACACTATACTTATACAATCCTTTCATGGTTTTGTTACATGTTTTATTAAGTATGCTTCAATTCTGAATTAATAACAATGTATTTAAATTATGGGTCGTTATAAACTTAAATCATGATTTTTTTGTGAATTAATTATGTTACAATCAAGAAGTTGGTTTGTTGTACATATACATGAGTAATGTTTCTAATTTACAAGAATCATCATTGAATGAAGTTACGAAATATGATATCATTTAAAAATGTTTATAATTTCACATACATATCATATATTCATTAAATATACCTATGTATATTATCCATCATGTTTGCTGATTAAAACGCAGTCACATCTCTTCATTAATGGTGTTTTCCACATGTACACGAATGACGTTATCATCACCTAGTGAGTTAAATGGAAAGAAAGAAAATGAAATAATTTATTTTCTATAGTGATACATGTTTTATTTAAATAATAATTATTTCATCTATATAACATATATTAATATAATATTTCATTATTAACATCCATTTTAAACGTATGTGAACAAGGAATTAGACTACTTCAAGTTGATAGAGTGATTTCGAGGGTTTAGATTTTAGACCTCTATCAAAATGGACTCTAGAATCTACATATAACATGAATTAAAATTTCCTTAGTTACATTGGTCATATTTATGATTTTGGTCTCTTCTTTAATAAGATGTATAGTGGCTCTGGTTTGATCCCCAAGGATACTCTAGATGTGTAAATGTTGCACTATCAGGACCCTTTATAGCAGTTAGAGTTAGAAGAATCTTTTAGGGGAAAATATCTGTTTATTATAATGGGTGATAAATAATACTTCCTCTCATATCATACAAGATAATCCACTTCTCCTTAAAATATTTTGAGGAATGGTTCACTCATAATTTCTTAATTGAACCATTGAATTTTTTATGATATAATAAATTCATACAAGAAAATTTATTTCTTGAATCAGATCACAAATGAAAAATACATGGATGATTGATTATCTATGTAAATCTATTCTACATATTTTTAGAATCATTAAATAGAATATTATCTCTCGTGGTATGTATTTTTGTCCTATATATTTTCATTCTAATGAAATTAAACACGATACCTAATGTTTTGAATTTATCACAGGCAGGTGATTGTGAGGTTGAAGAATTGAGATCCATGGTTTAACCATTTATATGCCATGAATATTATTTTACATTCATTGATATTGGTCAAAGGATTGAATTTTGTATTATGTAATCCAATAATCCTTTTATATAATTAAATTTTATTTTTCACCTAAATTAAACAAGAAAAGGAGAATCTAATTTGTCACATATTGAAAATTTTCTCACATTTTTATCTATCTCGACATGTCTCTCACTCTTATTGAATTTGAATACATTATTGATGGTGATTTTTTATGTAATGTAATCTTTAATTTTATAATTTCCATAAATTATACCTTCATTGATCGACTATTTTACATGTTAAGGATTATTATCATAGAGTATATAAGATTTCTAATATTAAAAGTCATTGAAACATTATTGAAATGTATAAATTCAAAATGAAAATTTTAGTTTATTATCCTTCATATAAAATTTTTGGAAAATAAAATTTACCCCTGATGGTGAGATGGATGCTATTCTACCTTTACCCATTTAGGGGAACCTGGTTCATAACGTTATTTACATTCATGTGAATGAGGGACCATTCTCTTATTCTAATGGTGCGGTTTGAGAAAATCATGATGGTAGTCATTTGAAGGTGATGGAATTTAGGGTTTGCTACCTCCATGTGAATGTGGCACCATCAAACAAAATATTCATATCGTTCCAATGGTTCAAGTGAAAACCTCTACTAACTGTGGTGCCATTGATTTTCATGGTAGTGATGTTGAATATGATCTAATTATTTCAATAGAGAGACAATTCCTTTCTAATGTGAAAATAGTTTCTGGTTCCATTATGTATAAATTTGATTATCCAATTGTTTTTGGAAAAAATATTCATGCCACTGAGAAATTGAACCGATATAGAATTTTTTGATACACTATTATCTCTCAAGTGCATGTGTTAGAATTTACACATATCCATATATATGAAAACACAAAATATATAGAGGATTACATTGATTTTTAATACACATACTGTTATACATAAAAATAGAAGCAAATAGTTTTAACCGTGATGGATTCCATTAATTCTCCATATTTTTATGAGCTATACATGGAGATCCATTAGAGAAAAGGTAAAAAAAATTTATTATATATTTGATTAATGCCTCTCCTTGGATGATCACATAGGATGGAACAAAGGATTTATTGATAGAAAATCATTCAAATGACAGACTATTAGATGATAAACACAATGATAAAGGTGTTAAAGTAGTTTATCATGACTAGAATATTTATTTTCAAGATGAAATGGTGGAAATTTATTATTAGGTTGGTTTTTGGTAGACGCTATAGTAGTATAGGAGAGGAAGAATCCCAAACAAGTAAGGTGGATATCGTAGAAGGGGTGGTTCTAGTAATTAATGAATTTTTATCATATATTTGTTTTTATTTTTTTCTATAGATACCATACCCATTCTATGTTTTATTATTTCACTATATTATATAATAATTTTTAGGGTCTATGGAGTTTCCCTATGGTCTATACAATATATGTAACATGTATTTTGTGATGTTTAGGAATGAGGGACATTACCATATCCTTTATGGAATGGATATAATAAATTCATATATAATATAATTAATCTATAGGTATAATTATTATATAAATATCATATATAGTCTTATGATCCATCATCATTTCCAACCAAAAGATGTGGAAATATAAAAAATGAATTATTTTAGTATGCAAGGTGGTAGCTTGCTATACAAATGAATGATAAATTCATAATCCATTTTATAGATGTGGTCAGGATGTTTTTAATTCTATTTCTATAGAAAAATTTATTATATATAATTTAAGGAGATAATAATAATATCATGGATTAATAATAATTGATGGATGTGGAGTAAGAAATAATATATCAATGCCTATTGGTGAACATGACCAATATTTCTGATATCTTCCATATCTATTATCCAAAATCATTAATATGTTTTTTGAATCATAAAATAAGGATTATAGGATGATAATAGGGATTGTTGAATGATTATTTAGAATTTATTATATGTCACAAATGTTTTTGTAGGTGTGATGTTGAGGTAAGTGGGGGTGGATTTTTACATGTACTGTGAGTAGCACAGAAGTATGTTTTTTTTTAAATGTTGTAACCAAAATTTTCAAAATCTAAAATGATAAAATGTGATTATTATTGAAAAATAGATATTATAAGGTCAAAATACACCCATAAAACTGATTTTACAGATGTTTTATGTCATTTTAATAGTTATCTTTTTTGTTTAACACCATAATAAATCCATTATTGCATTAACTGTTATAAATATTTTTTTACTATTTTTAATAATGATTATTGTAAAAAGTAATGTTGAAAATATATGATATTAAAATTTAATCCGATAATAAAAATGTAATCCATTTTACCAAATTCTATTAACATTTTTGGAATGTTAATTTAAAATTTCTCCAAAAGAATCGACTTGAAAGACAGTTTTCAAAGATAAAATATTCATAATGCTTCACAATTTTTGTTTTAAAATTAAATATGAAACTGAATAAAATAACGTAAATTTGATTAATTGAAATATAGTTGATCATATTTTAATTTCATAATAATTTAAAATATAAATTATCTTAAAAAAATAAATAGAATATTTTAATTAAAATACACTTTTCTCTATTTGTTGAATAATGAACAATTTTATGGAAAATATGAAAAATTCAAACTAATATAATTATAATTATTTGATTTAAAAAATGAAGATTTTTTTTAATGTTGGTGAAAATTATATTTAAATAATGTTTGTAAATCAAGACATAATCAATTATCTAAAAAATACTGTTGACCAAAACGCATTTATTTTTCTTTTATATGATTGTTTTTTTATTTCTAAAAAACATATAATAATAATTTTTGTACTTTTTTCTTTAAAATAAGAACCCCCATTTTAAAGGCTACATTATAATATTGTTCAATATCAAAATTATTTATTACTCAGTGTTGCATGTACTACAATCTATTGAAATGACTAAATTTAATGGAATATAACTCATGGGTTTCCTAAGCCCAATTATTCATATCACATACTGTATAAAAAATTATTTTAATTTTAAATATCATTGTCTTACAAAAATCACACATTAAATAAATTATTTCCTTACATTTTAAACATGATCTCAAAAACTTAGGGTTTACCATTTTAAAATTATTTTCCTGAAAAAAACCGATATTGTAAAATGATTTTTGAAATTTTTTCCTCATAAGAGGGAAAGATATGTGAAAACGTTATATGTTATAACACCTACCTTTTTATGTAAAAATACATTTATTTCAACTGAATATATTTATATGAGACAAAAAATAAATAATTATAGAGAGTGATTGAGTTTACTGATCATAATAAAGTAAATGATCAATGGAATGATTGGAACATGAAGCCTACATATATCTGATGATTTGAAAGAACATCTACTTCATAAAATATGAATTTAATATAATAACAATTTTGATTCAGAAACTATTTCCTACTATTTAGTAATCATGTTACTAACTGAGAATATAAAAAAATATACCTACTTAAAATTTTTTGTTTATTAAGCATGATTTCAACCATTGGTTGGGCATTGAAAATTTTATATTTCATTGTATATATAGTTAAATGAAAAATACAAAACTGGTTTATTTTATTCAATAATGACTAAAATTCATTTTTTATATATTTTATTATCCATAAAACTGTGAGAAGTCTTTCCACCTATCTCTTAATGTTATCAAAAACCAATACATTTATCAATAGTTATATAATATTATACATTAATCACTAAACAAAAAAGTAATAAAAGTGCTTTATAAATTAATTTTATCTTAGAAATAATTTTACTAAAAACAGAAACATATTAACAAGGAAATCAGGTATGAAATTAGTAGGTGTAAAAAAATTATCATATTTAATTTATGGGTTCATTCCCTACATTCTGTCTCATTTCCATGGTCCATCACCCAATATACGGGTTGTCGTTTTTCCAAAACAATAATAATATTGATCTTATAACATTCCAAAATAAATTTATAGACATCATGAAAACAAAAAAATCATTAAATAAATTTTTTTACTATAGTATTCAACATGAATTATTTTTTTACATTATACTACAACGTCTAGTAATATTATTTTTTTATTATTAAAAATGCAACTCATGAGCATATATACCACAATATTTTTCAATTTATTTTATCATATCACTATAAATTGATAAGGAATTATTCCTAAAAGTAAAATTTTCAAAAATAATGTAATAACCCAATTTTTTGTATTTCAATAATTTTATCCTGATATTTCTTTAATCGTTTTAGTGAAATATTCCATGAACCTAGAAAGGAATGAATAATAATTAGATATTATGACCAATTTCAAAATCATAAACCCATGAGGGTATTAATAAAAACATATTTAATAATTAAATAAATGCTTGTAAAATATAATATAATATTCAAATTATTTATAATTATTATTTCCTAAATACCATTGGAAAACCCTTATTATACAATATAATTATTAAACCATAAAACATAAAAAATCCATCTCTTGTATTTAAAAAATAGTTCCATCCTGTGTCGATGATTTATCCCTTGGATGATTTAATTGACTGGGATAATTCTACAGTTTTTTAAATTTCAGTTACTGAACTAAAAATGGATCCATATTATATGATTTATTTCCTTATATTGCAAACAACTTTATTCCTTTTTTAATAATTTGATTATTCCATTCCATTCCATACATAATTAATTTTCCCATTTCATTGTGATAGTTTCCATGGTCTTTCCTTTAATATTATTAAAATGATTGATGTTGATCCTTCATTACATTATGGTATCCACCATTTGATATATTGGAAAACATAATCATTCTCTTCATTGGTTAGTCTGATAGTTTGTTAACCTATAGGATGGAATCATATTTCAAGATATCTTATTTGGAATAATCATGATATCATTCACTCCAATAATCATCCTTTTGGTTTCACAGAGTCACCCTAGTTTTCATCATGTTAATTTTTAACATTATTCTTTCATGTTTCATCAATTTACAAAAATAAAATATAATTGTGTGAGAAACAATAACTATAGTGGTAAATTCATATAAAAATTTATAGGATGTCTAAATACTAACAAACATTTCTCAATGTTAGACATCATAGTATTATCCTCGGCAATTCATTATCATCATCAATTCAAATAATTAAACAATGTATTTTGTATAATATTAGAATTATGAAAATATTATACCCATGGGGTGTCAAAAATCGGTGTGTGTTTATTACTATGGTCATGCACCATGTGATGTTTGGGTCCACCACAAGGAAACCATTTTAGAGTTATTATTCCAAGGTAACTCACCACTATATACAATTTAACATGAAGTAAATATAAATCGATTTACTTCTAATGAAAATATCATAATATCATCCATACAAAAACATTTGGATGTTTATATACAACTCTTAAAGGTTTATAAAAGGGTTATGTTCGCTAATATATGTTTTCCTAAATATACACCCCAAGGTATCTACTAATAATATTATGATATCAATTACAGAGACCCTGACCCTTATTGCCTATATTTGATGTCACATTTATGATATTTTAATATTATACATGGAATCAAATCACTTGAAATGAATAGTTTTAAAGGTTTGGTAAACAAGATACTATCCTGATCCATGCATTACATTGAAAAACACAAATTATAGAATATTTTTTCCTAATGAATAACATAATTCTCTCTATAATTTCCTTTAAAAGAAATAATAATACAGTTAAATGAATCATGGGTAGAGGGATCCCAAAAAATATGTGATCAAATAATCAACAAGGGTTACGTACAATATGAGAAATCTGTAATCAATAATGAAAATCATTATATAATGATTAATGATTGAACAGACATTCCATGTAATCAATAGAAAAATTAATGAAATCATTCCCTAGAAAATATCATCATTAAAATCACATGGATTATAATAAATATGGAATGGTAGATAACTGATAGTAAAATATATTTAATAAATAACATGAATATAAAAACTGTATATGGAATAATCAATAAGGATATGTATATAACTGAAAACAAATGAAATATAATCAATAACTAAGAGTGAAATGAACCAATATTTAATATCATTTATAAAATATCACCAATAAATATAACTGAAATCTTAATGAAAGAAATAATCCATTATTCGTCTTCATGAACTCATGTTCGTGGTAAATTTAACATCTAGACCATTCACAATATTATATAAAACTAATGTTTATAAACTATTATTGATTGTAAAATTAAAATTTGGATATCTTACTAATTCACCTATTGAAAGTACTTATTCATTGAGGGTATATATATATGTGGTCCCAAAAAATTCACTCTATCCATTTATTTCATCATATATCAAATAATATATTTAATTCATAAAAAACAATACATCTTATTAAATACCTTAACTGTATAATAAAAACGAATGATCAATATTTGAATTTTCAAAAAATTAAATATCAATGTAAAACAATATATATTGAAATGATATACGGTTTAGTAAATAAGAACATCGAAGATAAATTATATATATAATTATACTGAATTTAACGTCTAATGATCATATGAATGTATTTATTTCAAGGGGATGTTAATGACTACAAAAATGAATCAAGAAGGATAATGTTAA
This sequence comes from Viscum album, assembly GCA_963277665.1. NCBI lineage: Eukaryota > Viridiplantae > Streptophyta > Magnoliopsida > Santalales > Viscaceae > Viscum > Viscum album. Next base: position 97,213,753 of record OY728160.1, read on the forward strand.
TAATATACATGGCCAAAATGAAAATAATAAACCCATAAGAAAAAATAATGATATCATCAATATAACTTATACTCATTAGATTATGAATTTATTGTTGTTTTCATTGATGATTAGAAATCAAAATTATTTTAAAAACATGCATGAGAAAAAAAATTCATTATCAAAATAATAATTTAGAACTAAAATTTCAGAAAACATATCTAAAATATATTTTCCTTGAAAATAATAATTAAAATATATTAATGAATATATTAAAAATTTATTGTTCCTGAAAGGTAAAAATTATATTCATTCCATACCTGTAAAATATAAGATTCCATTTTTTTTATTAAAATCGAAATGTGAAATCTTTTGAAAACAACATGAAGGTTCCTATCCAAAAATATCTTAAGAGTTTATTCTAAATTTTTATATTAAACATTTTTTTTAAATTTTATAAAAAAATATATATATTTTTGGAAAACATGGGTTTGGATGAAAAAAATTTCAGATAGAAGAGACAAATAAATTCATATTTTGTGAGAAAAAAATTCAGAAAAAAAATTAATTTCAAATATGTTGGAAAATGCTGTTAATATATTAAAGTTATTGACATGCCAGATTATAGGAAGATTAAATGGGGTTTTTTTGGAAATTTTCAAATAATTATTAATCGTTAATAAAATGATATTTTTAAATAAACACTTATAATTAGCATAACATTAATTTGATTATTATTTAATGAATAAATTGTGTTTATCAAAATTAAATAATCATTAAAAAAGTAGAATTAAATGTCAATATATTCCAAATAATTAAAATATATAATATAATAACGTCAATCACAACGAATAAGTAATAAAAACCAATGAAAATAATTTGACTTATGAAAATCATTACCCCTTGGAATATTTTATGTAAAAATACTTTTTAAGGAAATAATTCATATTAAGACATAAAATACTGTTATTAATATGTAATAATGATAATACCTGTTAAATGGTTAGAATATTAACCATATAAACTAAATTATCTATATAATGTTATAATTTTGCTCAATTAAGTAAAATATTGATGATGTATTTTTCCTTAAGCTTCCTTTTTGTTGAACATTATTTTACACACAATATAATTGTTGAAACCAGGGTATTCAAAGCATGATTTGGCGTATGGTTTGTGTTTTTTGTCAATCCTCAGTGGAATTTCAGGATGTGTACCAACAAAGAGATCATACCGTTCAAACAGAAAACAGTAGTGAAGGTGGCGCTGTTTCCCAGTGTTTGCCAAATTTTTGGGCCTGAAAATCGGCCAATAAAGTAAAGTGTTTTTGGAAAAGGTAATTTCGCGCCGAGCTCTTGGAGGATAAAATACTTGCGTGCCATTTGTTTTTGAGGATCATAACATCAAAATTTGTCTAAGGAAAGAAGGCCGTGCAAGTGTTGGTTGGGTCGCGCAAGTGAGTTGCGCGACAGAGGTTACTGGAGACAAGACTTGTGCGCCGCTGAGGGACTTGCGTGCCTCCGCGCAGGGGGTCTAGTTTGCCTATAAATACTGGGCCACCCCTCCTCATTTATGATGGTGTTCAAGGCTGAGAGATTGTTCGAGCTCTCGTCGCGCAGGTGGTTGAGTCGCGCAGGTGGTAGTTTTGTCGCGCAAGTAGAGCTTGAGCACCGGTTGTTGGCTGTGCGCCCAAGGCGGTTTGGAAGAGAAAGGAAGTGGACCGCGCAAGTTTGTAGTCAGGGAAGGAAGAGTCGCGCAGGTGCGTTGATGACACTTGCCCGCCAGTTTGGACTTGCGCGCCGTAGTGGGACTTGCGCGACTGTCTTGGAGAAGCGCGCCTGGTTTTACTGAAGCCCACCGGCCTGTTTCGAGATGCACGAAAGCCAGGAGACTACCCGATACATTCGAGGAAAAGTGATATTCTGCTTCTGGAGAGAATCGGACTTAAATAGAGAATCTACATACAACAAAAGGATGCATTCTTATGCAAATGATGAAGATACCTTTACGTCTATAAACTAAGTGGGACTTCACCAATGACAGTGAGCTAGGGGGAGTCAACGGGAGTGACCTGAGGGACGCAGTGAGCTATCCCTGAACAATTGTAAAGGCAGTGAGCCTGGGACAGAGTGTCTGTACCAGAACCTTTTTAATCCGAATCTAGTGAAGCGTAGTGGATTTTGGTACGACCGACAACATGTCAGCGTATGCTCCTTAGACGTATCCCTTAGTGGTGAACCAAGTAAAAAGGGTTTCGTCTTCTCTGTGCATGTGAATGTTTGCTTTCTAATCATAATCATCATACAGGTTCAACAAGTTTCTACCAACGTGGGAAAAAGATCCATCACATTAAAATAAAAAGTGGTCACCCTGATTCACCCCTCCCCTCTCAGGGTGTCCCGGGGTCCTTCAAGTGGTATCAGAGGGTAAAGGTTGCTGGTGGTTAATCTGACCTTCTTCGTCATGGAAAACGCGGTCAATGTCAGAGGAGTCCCTCACTTCGATGGAAGCAATTTCCAGATCTGGAAGAACAGAATGAGATCTCATCTAAGATCTCTTGGAATGGAAGTTCTTTTTTCTACTGTGCAAGGAATACAAGTCACCGATCCAACATGCCTTGCTATGACTGAAATAGACAGGAAACTTCTTGATGCAGATGTTAAAGCACATAATGCACTCACTGCATCCCTTTCTGATCAGATCTACCTAATGTTGATTAATTGCACCTCATCAAAATCCATGTGGGATAAACTTGAGAATATTTATGAAGGTGATAGAAAAGTGAAGGAGGATAAACTACAAGTGCTGCACAATCGGTTTGATGATCTGAAGATGCATCCAGACGAGAATGCAGACTCTTTATTCAATCGAATTATTGAAGTGGTTGGAGCTATTCGGGGTCTAGGCGATGAAATCAAAGACATTGATATTGTAAAGAAAATATTTAGAAGACTTCCACCTCTTTATAATGCGAAAGTGTCAGCCCTTGAGGAAAGAGATCTCTCCAAACTTTCTTTAAATGATCTACTAAGCAGTTTGGTAGCATATGAAATGAGAGTCAAACCTGAAGATGCTACGACTCGAGTGATCAAGGAAATGGCATTCAAGGCCATGGATAAACTGAAAATCTCAATGGATAGTAGCGGTGAAGATGAAGAAGAAAAAGAAATTCTTTCTCTCATTGCAAAGAAGTTCCAGAAGGGGAAAGGGAAATTCAAAGGGAAGTTACCTCTCGTGTGTTTCCATTGTGGAAAAGTTGGGCACATTTCTTCTCAGTGTTTAAAAATGATCAAAGATGAAGATAGTGAGGATGAAAACTTCAAGAAGCCTCAGAGAAGGTTCATCAAAAAGAGAGACTTCAATTCTGGTAAGAAAATGCAAAGGAAGAGTTTTTTCTGTGAAGAGGAAGAAGATGATAATGAATTTTGTGATGAAGAAGAACCAGAATTCAAAACTAGGAACCATGCTTCTATGATGTCCACTGTTGAAAATCCAGAAGATACTGAAGGAGAAAAAAAACTAACAACTTGTGTAGATCCTGAGATGCAACTTAAGGATGTGGTAAGTAAGCTTAAGATTAAATGTAAGAGCTGCAATAAGTGGAAATAAATTGTAGAAGAATCAACGGAATACGTTGATCAACTTGAAGCTGAAATTGAACGACTGGAAGAATTTGTGAAGGTACAATCTAAAATAATTGAAAGCAATGATGATGTAGTTGATCTAAAGCTGAGAATTGAAGAGCAGGAAAAGGCCATCAATGAACTCACATCTAGACTGGATGAAAAATCCAAGAGTACTGAGGGTCTTGAGGAGGAATTAGTTACTCTAAGAAGTAAACTGGAGACTGAATTAGTTCCAAAGGAATCGAGGAAGAAAATAAAGTTCGGAAGATTCTCAGATACAGAATTACTTTCAAGAGCCAAGTGTGGTTCAGATGGGGTTGGAAAAATCTTGAGTGATCAAAGACCCGCTTGCATGGGAAAGAGTGGAATTGGCTGTTAGGTTGAGTCATCAACTGCTGGATGTGAAAAGATCCAAAAGAAAGACAAGATGAAAGTTGAATATGATGAAATGTTACCTAGAGTGATGAAAAAGGAACCCTCAATCCAAACTAAAAGGAGACCCGAAAATTATCCCCAAACATTCAAAAATGACAGACAGTCTTACTATTCTCCCAAGGAAGAAGGTATAAGGAGAAATTCAAGTGAGAAGACATTTCCTCTCATGAAGTGTCAGTTCTGTGGCTATCTGGGCCATACCGTGTCTTATTGTGAAGAGGCAAGAAGCTATCTGAATGGAGAAGATATAGATGCTCAACAAAGGAGAACAATATCATATCCTAATTTTCATAGAAGAAATAATTTCTATGGATATTGTTTTCGTTGTTCTAACTTTGGTCATAAGGCCGTTAATTGCTGGCAGAGAAGAGACATAGACACCTCATACCGAAGTTCAAGACAAGTCAAGTCTCGTCAGCAAGATAGTGTTGCTCTTTCAAACAGGTTCTCACCTCTCATAGAATACTTTGACTATGAAGAACCTGGGTATGCAGAAGAGATAGTTGAAAGGCCATCAGTTCTATATACTCAATCTAATGTCTCATGGAAGGAAAGGAAGAAGATTGAGAAATCGAACCTTGCAGATGTAGCCCTCAAAGCTACAAAGAACAACAGTACCTGGATTATGGATAGCGGTTGTTCATCTCATATGACGGGTAATGCCGGCCTACTAACGAATATCATAAATAATGTTGATGTTACAGTAAGATTTGGTAATGATGGGGCTCTGAAAATCAAAGGGCGTGGAAGTACCCAATTAGCTAATGGAGAACTAAAGAAGACTGAATTCCTTTATGTGGATGGCCTACGTCATAATCTCCTCAGCGTGAGTCAACTCTGTGACTCAGGACATATAGTTACTTTTAATCAGAAAGGCTGCACTATGAAGGGAAAAACCGGCAATTCACTTATGAAAGGATGCAGAACAGAAGGCAACTTGTATCAGGTTGATAGTGAAGAAAATGTATGTTACATGACTATTGAAGAAGAAAACAATTTTTGGCATCGGAGTTTGGGACACATCAATCAACAATACATGGAGAAAATATCAAAATTGAGAATTGTCATGGAGATTCCCAAACTGAAGCGTGAGCGTGAAAAATATTGTGATGCTTGTATTCGTGGGAAGCTGGTCTGCAGTTCATATCGGCCAAAGAAGAAAAGAGTGTCTCACCTTCTTGATCTGATCCATACAGATGTTTGTGGGCCAATAAATGTTGTCGAAACTCATGGAGAGAGGTACTTTGTCCTTTTCATAGATGATTACAGTAGAATGGCATGTGTGATGGTCATTCACAGGAAACTACAAGTCCTTGACTGCATGAAAACATATCGGCGAATCACCGAGAATGATACTGGACGAACAATCAAAGTGTTGCGATCTGACAATGGAGGAGAATACACATCCATTGAATTTGAGATTTTTCTGGAGAAACATGGGATACATCATGATGTAGCTGCTGTGAGAACTCCACAACAAAATGGAGTTGTTGAACGTAGGAATCGACAGGTGAACAACATGGAACGAACTATGCTGATTGAGAGTCGTATTCCACGACATTACTGGATAGAGGCTATTCAAGCTGCAGTATACATTCAGAATCGAACAGGACTTTATATGGGTGAGACAAAGTCACCATATGAATTGTGGCATGGACGGAAGCCTTCTCTAAAATACTTTCATGTCTTTGGAAGTAAATGCTTCATCAGGAACAAAGAAGGAAATCAAGGGAAATATGGCGACATTGCGGATGAAGGAATTTTCCTCGGTTACTCAATGAACAGCAAAGCCTACAAATGTTTCAACAAGCCATTAGGAAGGATTTTGGAAAGCAGTGATGTTAAAATAATTGAAGAGAAAACCACCAATGCTTCAAGGACGTCATATGCTGATATGATAGGAAGTCAGGTAGAATGTGAACGTGAAGAAAATACAAATGCAGAAATAGAGGAAGCTGTTCAAAACACTCATTAGTCACATCATGATGTTGACTCAGAAGAAGAATTTGAAGAAGAAACTATGGCTGAAGAGAATACTACTGAACCTCGCAGGAGAAATCGAAGAGCTGAGATTGATCCATCCAACATAATTGGGGACAGGAGTGCACCCACTCAAACAAGAAGGATGAGGAATACCACGCAATATGCATTTCTATCAGTTGTAGAGCCATCCTCATTCGAAGAAGCTGCAAAAGATAAATCTTGGGTGAAATCCATGAATGATGAATTAGATCAGATTGACAAGAATCAGACATGGGATCTTGTCCAGAGACCCGAAGGTCACAATGTGATTGGTACCAAATGGATCTTCAAAAATAAGTTTGATGAGCATGGAAGTGTTATCAGAAACAAGGCACGACTGGTATGTAAAGGATACTCCCAGATTGAAGGTATTGATGTTGAAGAAACCTTTTCTCCAGTTTCTAGACTGGAGTCAATCAGGATTTTCCTTTCCATGGCACTCCAATGAGGATATAATGTATATCAAATGGATGTTAAGACAACATTCTTGAATGGTGTACTCGAAGAAGAAGTCTACATTGAACAAACGGTGGGCTTTGTCTTGGGTACCGATGAAACAAAGGTCTGCAAACTAAAGAAATCTCTATATGTTTTGAAGCAGGCACCACGGGCGTGGTACTCACGGCTAGATTCATATCTCAAGAAGTTGGAATTCAAAAGAGGAGGAGTTGACCACAATCTCTATGTGAAGAATTCTCCAAAAGATCAATTCATGGTTCTTGTCTACGTTGATGATATCATATTTGGTGGCAGCATGAAGAAATCAGTGGATGAATTTTCCAACCACATGAAATCAGAATTTGAAATTTCTATGAATGGGGAGCTCACATATTTCTTGGGGCTTCAAGTGATTCAAAAGAAGGAATACACATTCATTTCTCAGGAAAAATATGCAAGAGAGCTGCTGAAGAAGTTCAATATGCAAGACTCCAAACCAATGTCAACTCCGATTGCAGTTGGAACTAAACTTGGAAAGCATGAGGATGGGAACTCGGTTGATCCCACCATGTACAGGAGGATCATTGGAAGCCTACTGTACCTGAAAGCGACAAGGCCAGATATTGTCTTTGCAACATGCCTTGTGGCCCGCTTTCAGAGTAATCCAAAGGAGGAACATATGTCAGTAGTAAAAAGAATCATGAGGTACATTCAAGGTACACATAACTTCGGGTTATTTTTTGCTACAGGCATGGACAATGAATTATCAACATTTTCTGATGCTGACTGGGCTAGTGATGTTGTAGACAGAAAGTCCACTAGTGGTAGATCTTTCTATATTGGGAAGAAATGTGTTGGATGGTTGAGCAAGAAACAAGAAAGTACTTCTCTTAGTACTGCTGAAGCTGAGTATATCACCACCACAAAAGCATGCACTCAACTTCTTTGGATGAAGCAGCAGCTAACAGATATTGGTGATAAGGTGCAGCAACCAATGGTGACTTATTGTGATAACAAAAGTGAAATTGATCTTACAAAGAATCTGGTTCAACATTCTCATACAAAACATATTGAAATACGGTATAATTTTATCAAAGAAAAGGTTGAACAAGGTGTGATTAAAATGGATCATGTTGGAACTAATGAGCAAGAGGCTGATATCCTAACCAAGCCATTGTCCGCGACTGTGTTCGAGAAGCATCGGTTGAACCTCGGTGTTCGACCACCTCCTACTGCATAAGGAGGCTCCGGAAATCACCTCTCCCCATTTGTTTTAACTATTTTTATCTTCTTATGGCTGTGATGCAGGATTATGGGGGAGATACTATCCAGGGGGAGTATGGCTTGACCTGAACGTTGAACAACTTATCGGTCTTTGGTTTTATTGTAAATGGGGGAGAATGGACTAAATTCAAGGTTAGAAATTCAAGGCAAGAATGTGATGAGAAGTTTAAGAAGCTAACATCGGGCGTCATGGAGAATTTCAAAACACTGGAACCCAATTCAAGCTTCGTCTCTTATTTTCTACATCGATCATTGCTCACGTAGACTTAGAATGTTGGCTGAGTTGATTCTTGCATTTTGGGTATGCTCATGGTTGGAGATCTATTGAATTTATTCTGATTTCCAACAAACCCAAAGGGGGAGATTGTTGGAACCAGGGTCTTCAAAGCATGATTTGGCGTATGGTTTGTGTTTGTTGTCAATCCTCAGTGGAATTTTAGGATGTGTACCAACAAAAAGATCATACCGTTCAAACAGAAAACAGTAGTGAAGGTGGCGCTATTTCCCAGTGTTTGCCAAATTTTTGGGCCTGAAAATCGGCCAATAAAGTAAAGTGTTTTTGGAAAAGGTACTTGCGCACCGAGATCTTGGAGGATAAAAGACTTGCACGCCATTTGTTTTTGAGGATCAGAACATCAAAATTTGGCTAAGGAAAGTAGGTCGTGCAAGTGTTGGTTGGGTCGCGCAAGTGAGTTGTGCGACAGAGGTTACTGGAGACAAGACTTGTGCGCCGCTGAGGGACTTGCGCACCTCCGCGCAGGGGGTCCAGTTTTCCTATAAATACTGGACCACCCCTCCTCAATTATGACGGAGTTCAAGGCTGAGAGATTGTTTGAGCTCTCATTGCGCAAGTGGTTGAGTCGCGCAGGTGGTAGTTTTGTTGCGCAAGTAGATCTTGAGCGCCGGTTGTTGGCTGTGCGCCCAAGGCGGTTTGGAAGAGAAAGGAAGTGGACCACGTAAGTTTGTAGTCTGGGATGGAAGAGTCACACAAATGCGTTGATGACACTTGCACGCCAGTTTGGACTTGCGCGCCGTAGTGGGACTTGCGCGACTGTCTTGGAGAAGTGCGCCTGGTTTTGCTGAAGCCCACCGGCCTGTTCGGAGCTGCACGAAAGCCAGGAGACTACCCGATACATTCAAGGAAAAGTGATATTCTGCTTCTGGAGAGAATCAGAATTCAATAGAGCATCTACATACAACAAAGGATTCATTCTTATGCAATTGATGAAGAGACCTTTACGTCTATAAACTGAGTTGGACTTCACCAACGGCAGTGAGCCAGGGGGAGTCAACGGGAGTGACCCGAGGGACGTAGTGAGCTCTCCCTAAACAATTGTAAAGGTAGTGAGCCTGGGACATAGTGTCTGTACCCGAACCTTTGTAATCTAAATCTAGTGAAGCATAGTGGATTTTGGTACAACCGACAACATGTCGGCGTATGCTCCTTGGACGTAGCCCTTAGTGGTGAACCAAGTAAAAAGGGCTGTGTCTTCTCTGTGCATGTGAATGTTTTCTTTCTGATCATAATCATCATACAGGTTCAACAAGTTTCTACTAATGTGGGAACAAGATCCATAACATTAAAAGAAAAAGTGGTCACCCTGATTCACCCCTCCCCTCTCAGGGTGTCCCGTGGTCCTTTAATAATGATTTTAGTAATATTATTAATTTATAATATAAATATAATATTTTTTATAAAATTATATATGATTCTATTATTGAATCGTATCACCCATTTGATAATCATCCATCAATATTTTAATTATTTTATGTTTTTATTTCCTTATTTTATCATGCATGGTTGTTCATGAATGTTATAATTCTTGGAAATTTTATATTGTTAAATAATTTCCAGAATAATAATAATGACTATATTATAATATATATATGTGAATTTTACCTATAATAATAATCATGAATGTGTTTTTGGAAAAATGAAATATGTTATTATCATTGATATAGTAGGCTATATTTACAAATGAGTAACATTTCCAATTTTCAATGAAAATTATTGAATAAGGTTAGTAATATTTTATCTTTCCATAATGATAATAACATCATATGTATCATATTATTTATTTATATAAAATATATATATATATATATATATACCATTCATTTTTTTCATGATTAAAATATTAGTGTGTACCTTCGTGATGGTGGTAGTCCACAAACACACACGAATGATGTTATAATCATTCAATTACTGAATATAAATGAAATTAAATGATATATATTCTCATTTAAATGTGTTAAATATATCATTAATATAATAATTTTTTAATTTAATTATTGTTTATACATACAAATTATACATATTATATAAGGCCCCAGCCTTAAACCTTACTTAATCTTGAGTTATTACAAGATTACACATTGAGGATCTTTTCAGGTTTAGAGTTTTAGAGAATTAGATCATGAAACTTTCATTACATTCCACATTTAAACAAAGTGGTTACATAAAAGACAGTATTCATTCTTCCCATCAACGGAAACATATTTAAAATATAACACGGATTCTTTCTTGACACATCCTTGACACTATCATCACATAATGTACCTTTCCCTTGACCTGTGAAAAACATTTCAAAAACTTGGGATGAGCACAAAAAGCTCAGTAAGGGATAGAAAAATATGGAAAGGGAACATGGGTACACATATACATAAGAATGAGTTCATACTTTACCCATAAAACATAGGCATATCAAATCATGAATAAATCATAGAAAACATAAGACATAAAGGTAACTTGAGGCATTCATAACATTCTTACGTAGGGAGTAACCCTCTTGGTTACGTTTGGAATACCCATCACAGTATATTCCCTAAATCTCTTCGGAGAAACCTTAACGTTTCACTCCTTCGCGTTACCCAAGGCATTGGAGAGCTATATCGGGCTCACCCGCCCTTAGTTTATCACGGAACCACCCGTTTTCATAACAATGCCCAAGAACCATAACATAAACGTATCACATAAAACATTCATAAAGGAAACAAAACATTTCCACATTTCAATCACAATATAACATTTTAGTATTTTGAAATAATGAATCCAAAAAGAAACCATTTCCAAAACCATTTAAATCATTTAATAAAAAGATTTTTGAATCAAAGTGTCCCATACCACCTTGAAGCTTAAAATTTTAAACCATTAATATCCATATAAATAAATCCTTAAAACCATTTTGAAAACATGGATATTAATAAGAACAAATAATTAAAACATTTAAAACGATATTTTGGTTAAAGGGGTTTTACCAAAATTAGAGACACTTGAATACAATAATTGAGGAATAGCATTTAGTCATAACTTTATAATATCATGAGAATAAATGTATTCATGATATAATACTCCAACGGACAGTATATACACCATATAAGAGTGAATTGGTGCATAACAACAATGAACCCTCAATAAAAATGTCAAATGTGATGAAATCCCTTATAAAGAAGGTATCCTTAAATTAAGGACAAATCAATCTAAAAAATGTGTGTGACAAATATAAATACACCCAATATAAGTGGATATTAAGTGTAAAACAATAAAAGGTCATTCACACATATTCAATGGATGACATATTCAATGACTACATGTTGAACCCAAAGAAATCGAAATTGGGTTAAAAAGTTCCCTTGACAGCCTAACGGCATCACATCAAAATGAGTTGATGAGAGATAAAAAGTGCATCTCATCACTTGGACATAAAATTTACATCAATAAGGATATATGAGAACATATCCCAACATAACAATATGTAAATTAAAAGACCCAACAAAAGAAGTCTTTTAAAAAAATGAGGAGGGTGAAAGGTCCCCTTACCGACTTGGGTATCTTTCAAAACATACACCCCATGAAAGAAGGGAAATATATCTTTGATGTAAATACTCACAAACGAAATTATATTACACAAAGAGTAGAATAATGGGAAGTACATACCCCACTCAATGTAATTTGTGGCAAATGTAGCATAAATCTCACGGGAATAAAAGTGAGATGAAAAATCCCTTACGAAAACTCGGCAGCCTAACGACAACACATAACTCCCGAATATGGATTGATGAGAGTGAATAGGGTCTCTCATCACATGAACATAAAAATTACAGTATGAGTAATATAAAATAACATCCCATTCATAATAAATATGAGCTTAAAAGAAATTACATAAAAGAGTGTACTTAAAAAGAAAGAGAGTTGTAGGATCCCTTACCTCGAGTCCGACTTGACTTGATCGTTCTTTAATCTCTTGAATAATAAACTTGAGTTAATTTCTACTTCCTTAAGAACCTTTTTCAAGTTCATTATTCCTTTTATACCACTTATTACCATGTCATAAACATAATGTAATCATTTAAGTTAATAATATTTGTTTTGCCGATATTTGGTTCTTAAGTCGAAAGTGGACTTCTTACAATTACATGTTGTTCGTGTGGCCAAATGTTTATTATAAACAGAATTTTATTCATGATGTAGATATCATATATGTCATATATATCCAGTACATGAATGCATTTATAACATTACATAATCATTTAGAGGTAAGAAATGAAATGCACCGTTCATGGAGACGGTAAGCCGTACGTACGCATGAACGCTACTTCCATTTCTATTTCATTGTTTATAGAATGGAATCATAATGATATAAAGGTATATTATAATTAAAGTATAATATCATATATAATATCATAGTTCCATCCTTTATACATCCCACATATGGTTTTTAACGAATCAAATCACTTTGAGGAGGCGGTAGTCCGCACTTCCTAAAATGAAGATATCGCGTATACCCATAATGGAAGCCATAAAGGTAAGACACAAATGAAAAATACAGAAGCATAAGTAAAACATAAACATATTATATATCATATATAAAAATAGTGACATCATAATGGCCACCTTTGAAGGTGTTAAATGAGTATTGAACAATCATCGTTTCGGGAGGCAGAATTTCGCCATCCACGGAAACCGTATGTTCTTTAACCATTTGATGTAGTTGTGTGAGAGTTTAGCTAGAATAAATCTTATAACAACATCCTAGTATATTGAAGATACTGGTGTTGTTACAAAAGAAATAAATAAAAAGAGTTTAGGGGGTTGGAGAAGCAAAATAAAACAAATGAACATGAGAGAAAAAATTACCTTTAAAAGTGTAACTCCTTTTGATTTGAGCCTAAAGGCTTGTTTTGAAAGGATTCTGCCCAAAGGGAATCCTCTAGGATGAGGAGAGGGATGTGGAGAGAGTAAATGGGTAGGGGTTGGCCGAGCCAAAGTCTTGATGAGTGTGTGAAAAGAGGTAGAGGTGGGGGCCTTTTATAAGAGGAGAGGAGGGGCACTTTTGGAATGTAAGAAATATTACTTTATTTGAAAATGTATTTCGGTTTTAAAAGGTCCCACATTGATATAGGTCGTGGATAATGTGATAAGGCTTCGAAATCCACTCATCCAATAAGTTTTGGCCATGTGTAGTTCATAGATTTTAAATTATCTTTCCATTTTATTTAAATCGTCAAATAATGATGTCATCGTTAAATCATTATTATGTCATAAATAATTTAATTTATTTAATGTCTAAAAATTATAAAAGAAATACTATGATGTAGGAAAGCTTTTGAGCTTTCCAATGACTATTTATAATCAAAATTTGGACTTGTGTAACCCCACTTAAAAATTGTTTTAGTAAAACATATCATGTTTGTGTCAATTTTTCTTTTACATTAAATAAAATGTTATTTATGTCATTTACCAACCTAAGTGGATCCATGGGGTCCCCAAGTTGACCCATGGCTTGTCTTGATCGGCCATGACACAACCAATATGGTTGGGACATGTTTCTAGGTCATTTTATATTATTAAAGCATTATTTATACCTTAAACTACCCTAATTACCACTAATCGCGATTAAGAACTTAATGAGTTACTATTCACCAAAAAATTATTATAATCTCATTGAACCACATTTTACTTCTTAATTACAACCATGTATGTCGGATTTTCAAAATTCAATACACATTATTGGTAAAATTTCATTTAACTGAAAAATCAGTTTGCTTGATTACCACTTAGTGGTTTCACTATTCATCAAAAATTGAAGTTTTTCAGAAAAATCCCAAAAATTCACCCTAAGCTATAATTGATATTCCGAATTCAAAAATGAAGTCCATTTTAAAAAATTCAAAACATATTAGTCACATTAATTAATTTAATAACTAATTACCGCTGTCAGCGCAAATAGCGTGTTTTCATAAAACAATAAGTATCAAAAGATTGACACTTGTTTAAGTCTGATTTCAAAGTGAAATTAATTCCAACGACCACTATTGGATTTAATGGTAAAAATATTTTCAAATTTCACTTTAAAAACAATTCAAAATATTATCTAATCATATAAATAAATTAGATTAAAAAGTGGTTTTGAACTAAAATACAACATTTTACACTATTCATTAAAAAAAAGAACCTTATCGGAAAGATACCAAAAAATTACACAAAGTAAAATTTGATGTCCCGATTCTTAGTAAGAGTTTTATTTGGTCCAAAATAATGTTTAAGAGTGAACAAAACTATATTTAATTATGGTTCAACATCAAAAGGTGATAAGTGAACCTTTAGTGAAAACTAGGGCATATACGCCTAAAATTGAATTCTTTCCGTATTTTAAGCCTCTATCCTTTATTGGATAAATGTAAAAACATATAAAAACATATATAATCACATCTTAGTTATTTCTATCCATTCCCGCCAATACAATGGCTACATGTTAACTACCATTTAAAATTATTTTATTAGAGTGCAACGTAAGATTCCCAAGAAACTCGTTGTTGCGTGTTGGGTACGCCATCGAGCATAGCATCCCCTTTAAAGTCATATTAATATTTTATTCACAAATATGGAAAAATATGAGAATGTCATATTCTTTATTTACCTGGGGTGTTACATCCTTCCCCCCTTTTGGGAATTGCGTCCTCGCAATTTTAAAATTGCTCTTGGAAACATCCTTGAAATTCCCACATCGGAACAAAAGTCGGTAAAACAAACACTTTAAAATAAAGACAGATAAGTACAAAGGTCACCCGAGTTAACCCATACTAGGATTCCAAGTATGAAAATATGGACATGGAGGAAAAAACAAAGGGTCATGTTCTGATGGAAAGTGACAGAAAACATGTTTAGGAGAAAGTTAACCACGAGAAAATCACAAACTTGTGATGGGTTAAACGGTATTCGATTCCCCAGTAGGAAAATTTAATAGACAACATTTTTGTTTTACGTTACTTTTTATTGAGGAATTTATTCATAAGGAAACATAATCACTTATCATATTGACTTTCAACCTTTATTAGATTCCTTACACAAACTCATATTTTCTCCAAAAGATGAGTATTTAGGAAGACTTGTTCACATTAAGAGTACTATAATCAACTTCTAGAGAATCACCTAATCCACAAAATAGAACTATATACTTCCCATGTCTTTAGACTTTAACCAAATCCAAAACCAAAAAGGCTAGTACAAGATCAGATAATTTAGAAAAGGATAACCCCTTATAAAAAGAAAATCTATTCTTAATCTCCAAAATTTGTCCAACAAAACCCAAAGTTCAAAGAGGACCATCCGATAAACAATTTGTCCATAAAATTCTTCAATGTAAACCAATATAAGATTGAAACCCAAATATTTGAAGGATTTAGTCACATAGTCTTCCAAGTTAAATCGTAACATTTATCTCCAAACAACATCAGTTGCTCCTAAAGTCTCACATTGAAAAGTAATTATCCTAATCCAATATCCTCCATGATAGGTTACTCATTTTCATAAATAACCCAAAATCAACTTACTCTTAATTCATAAAATCATATAACTGAAAAGAATCAGTCAAACTAACCAGGGACTTCACGTAGTCCAGTGGTAGGCGATAAATAACAGTCGCACTTTGGTTGTGGGTTCGATTCCCGCAGCTTTGTCCGATGCGACGGGTAGTCACACGGTCTGCGTGTTGTCCTTTTTTCAAAACTATATAATTCTCAAATCATTACCCAAAAAGGGATAAAATCATCAAAAATAACCATAACATAATTTAACCTCAATTTTATCTCATGCCTTTCACTTCAATCATAACATATGGTAACCCATAATTACCTCAAAAGTAAGGATCATATAAACCCAAATGGTTCTTTATAACTATGTCCACAAAAGAAAAGATAACTATTACTTGAATAAAATTTTCCTATATTAAACATCAGGGTTACATATAATATAAAAAGTCTTCTAATGTAACCCCATCATCAAAAGAGACTTAATACTCTTAAGAATTTCACCCTAACTCTTGAAGCCCTTATATGTTGACATCTTACTCATTCAACATTCTTCATGATCCATTATCCATTCCTTTCCAACTTATTCCGAAATACCTCTTTCCTACAAACAAAATCATGAATCATATCCTAAGATTCCAAAATAAGAAAACAATAGTCATGAAATAGTACATACCTTTGATTGTTCATTGTCAGTTTCTTCATCCTCAATCGGAATGGCATTAGGTATTGGTAAACGAATATTGGTACGCTCTTGGTGACCCCATTCACGAAACTTATTCATAGGACATGTGTTTGCATAATGACCATGCACACCACATTTAAAACATTCAATTGATCCCTCAGAAAGAACTTCTTTCCCTTTCCTCGAGTCAACTGGATGCTTCCTTTTTCCATGACAGGTTCTTGATTTATGACCTTCATTTCCACATCTATAGCATATTTCTGTCCCTTTGAATCATTTTCCTAGGTGTTTCTTTCCACATCTTTGACACATAGGTTTTTGAACACACATACCTTTATGATTATTTCCTGTACTTCTGTAGGGATTTGTTTCTTGCATATATGATGCCTTAGAGAAAACTCCAAGGTTTAGGTGGTCAATCATGACTCCAGATAGTTGGTTGAGGATAATCAGAAGAGTTCTCATTGCATCTCCCATATCATTCAGTTGCTTGCTCAAAAAGCTGTCACAGTTTCCTTCACATCCACTGTTACTTTGGTGCCTGCTAGATCCAGCCATTTACTAAAACCAAAAAGGTCAGTGTGAGTATATCAACAAAACCATCATGTACTAATGAGGAAGGTAAACACTAAGATACACTTACTCATTCACTTTATCTAAAACTAGGACTCTTTCTGAAATCCTAACCATTATGGTAATGTCACTTATGCTTAAAGAATACCCTAACCTCTAAAGTTATCTAAACCGACATTTGATACCAACTATAAGGCCCCAGCCTTAAACCTTACTTAATCTTGAGTTATTACAAGATTACACATTGAGGATCTTTTCAGGTTTAGAGTTTTAGAGAATTAGATCATGAAACTTTCATTACATTCCACATTTAAACAAAGTGGTTACATAAAAGACAGTATTCATTCTTCCCATCAACGGAAACATATTTAAAATATAACACGGATTCTTTCTTGACACATCCTTGACACTATCATCACATCATGTACCTTTCCCTTGACCTGTGAAAAACATTTCAAAAACATGGGATGAGCACAAAAAGCTCAGTAAGGGATAGAAAAATATGGAAAGGAAACATGGGTACACATATACATAAGAATGAGTTCATACTTTACCCATAAAACATAGGCATATCAAATCATGAATAAATCATAGAAAACATAAGACATAAAGGTAACTTGAGGCATTCATAACATTCTTACGTAGGGAGTAACCCTCTTGGTTACGTTTGGAATACCCATCAGAGTATATTCCCTAAATCTCTTCGGAGAAACCTTAACGTTTCACTCCTTCGCGTTACCTAATGCATTGGAGAGCTATATCGGGCTCACCCGCCCTTAGTTTATCACGGAACCACCCGTTTTCATAACAATGCCCAAGAACCATAACATAAACGTATCACATAAAACATGCATAAAGGAAACAAAACATTTCCACATTTCAATCACAATATAACATTTTTGTATTTTGAAATAATGAATCCAAAAAGAAACCATTTCCAACACCATTTAAAACATTTAATAAAAAGATTTTTGAATCAAAGTGTCCCATACCACCTTGAAGCTTAAAATTTTAAACCATTAATATCCATATAAATAAATCCTTAAAACCATTTTGAAAACATGGATATTAATAAGAACAAATAATTAAAACATTTAAAATGATATTTTGGTTAAAGGGGTTTTACCAAAATAGAGACACTTGAATACAATAATTGAGGAATAACATTTAGTCAGAACTTTATAATATCATGAGAATAAATGGATTCATGATATAATACTCCAACGGACAGTATATACACCATATAAGAGTGAATTGGTGCATAACAACAATGAACCCTCAATAAAAATGTCAAATGTGATGAAATCCCTTATAAAGAAGGTATCCTTAAATTAAGGACAAATCAATCTCAAAAATGTGTGTGACAAATATAAATACAGCCAATATAAGTGGATATTAAGTGTAAAACAATAAAAGGTCATTCACACATATTCAATGGATGACATATTCAATGACTACATGTTGAACCCAAAGAAATCGAAATTGGGTTAAAAAGTTCCCTTGACAGCCTAACGGCATCACATCAAAATGAGTTGATGAGAGATAAAAAGTGCATCTCATCACTTGGACATAAAATTTACATCAATAAGGATATATGAGAACATATCCCAACATAGCAATATGTAAATTAAAAGACCCAACAAAAGAAGTCTTTTAAAAAAATGAGGAGGGTGAAAGGTCCCCTTACCGACTTGGGTATCTTTCAAAACATACACCCCATGAAAGAAGGGCAATATATCGTTGATGTAAATACTCACAAACGAAATTATATTACACAAAGAGTAGAATAATGGGCAGTACATACACCACTCAATGTAATTTGTGGCAAATGTAGCATAAATCTCACGGGAATAAAAGTGAGATGAAAAATCCCTTACGAAAACTCGGCAGCCTAACAGCAACACATAAAACTCCCGAATATGGATTGATGAGAGTGAATAGGGTCTCTCATCACATGAACATAAAAATTACAGTAGGAGTAATATAAAATAACATCCCATTCATAATAAAGATGAGCTTAAAATAAATTACATAAAAGAGTGTACTTAAAAAGAAAGAGAGTTGTAGGATCCCTTACCTCGGGTCCGACTTGACTTGATCGTTCTTTAATCTCCTGAATAATAAACTTGAGTTAATTTCTACTTCCTTAAGAACCTTTTTCAAGTTCATTATTCCTTTTATACCACTTATTACCATGTCATAAACATAATGTAATCATTTAAGTTAATAATATTTGTTTTGCCGATATTTGGTTCTTAAGTCGAAAGTGGACTTCTTACAATTACATGTTGTTCGTGTGGCCAAATGTTTATTATAAACAGAATTGTATTCATGATTTAGATATCATATATGTCATATATATCCAGTACATGCATGCATTTATAAAATTACATAATCATTTAGAGGTAAGAAATGAAATGCACCGTTCATGGAGACGGTAAGCCGTACGTACGCATGAACGCTACTTCCATTTCTATTTCATTGTTTATAGAATGGAATCATAATGATATAAAGGTATTTTATAATTACAGTATAATATCATATATAATATCATAGTTCCATCCTATATACATCCCACATATGGTTTTTAACGAATCAAATCACTTTGAGGAGGCGGTAGTCCGCACTTCCTAAAATGAAGATATCGCGTATACCCATAATGGAAGCCATAAAGGTAAGACACAAATAAAAAATACAGAAGCATAAGTAAAACATAAACATATTATATATCATATATAAAAATAGTGACATCATAATGGCCACCTTTGAAGGTGTTAAATGAGTATTGAACAATCATCGTTTCGGGAGGCAGAATTTCGCCATCCACGGAAACCGTATGTTCTTTAACCATTTGATGTAGTTGTGTGATATTTTAGCTAGAATAAATCTTATAACAACATCCTAGTATATTGAAGATACTGGTGTTGTTACAAAAGAAATAAATAAAAAGAGTTTAGGGGGTTGGAGAAGCAAAATAAAACAAATGAACATGAGAGAAAGAATTACCTTTAAAAGTGTAACTCCTTTTGATTTGAGCCTAAAGGCTTCTTTTGAAAGGATTCTGCCCAAAGGGAATCCTCTAGGATGAGGAGAGGGATGTGGAGAGAGTAAATGGGCAGGTGTTGGCCGAGCCAAAGGCTTGATGAGTGTGTGAAAAGAGGTAGAGGTGGGGGCCTTTTATAAGAGGAGAGGAGGGGCACTTTTGGAAAGTAAGAAATATTACTTTATTTGAAAATGTATTTCGGGTTTAAAAGGTCCCACATTGATATAGGTCGTGGATAATGTGATAAGGCTTCGAAATCCACTCATACAATAAGTTTTGTCCATGTGTAGTTCATAGATTTTACATTATCTTTCCATTTTATTTAAATCATCAAATAATGATGTCATCGTTAAATCATTATTATGTCATAAATAATTTAATTTATTTAATTTCTAAAAATTATAAAAGAAATACTATGATGTAGGAAATCTTTTTAGCTTTCCAATTACTATTTATAATCAAAATTGGGACTTGTGTAACCCCACCTAAAAATTGTTTTAGTAAAACATATCATGTTTGTGTCAATTTTTCTTTTACATTAAATAAAATGTTATTTATGTCATTTCCCAACCAAAGTGGATCCATGGGGTCCCCAAGTTGACCCATGGCTTTTATTGGTCGGCCATGACACAACCAATAAGGTTGGGACATGTTTATAGGTCATTTTATATTATTAAAGCATTATTTATACCTTAAACTACCCTAATTACCACTAATCGCGATTAAGAACTTAATGAGTTACTATTCACCAAAAAATTATTATAATCTCATTGAACCACATTTTACTTCTTAATGACAACCATGTATGTCGGATTTTCAAAATTCAATACACATTAGTGGTAAAATTTCATTTAACTGAAAAATCAGTTTGCTTGATTACCACTTAGTGGTTTCACTATTCATCAAAAATTGAAGTTTTTCAGAAAAATCCCAAAAATTCACCCTAAGCTATAATTGATATTCCGAATTCAAAAATGAAGTCCATTTTACAAAATTCAAAACATATTAGTCACATTAATTAATTTAATAATTAATTCCCGCTGTCAGCGCAAATAGCGTGTTTTCATAAAACAATAAGTATCAAAAGATTGACACTAGTTTAAGTCTGATTTCAAAGTGAAATTAATTCCAACGACCACTATTGGATTTAATGGTAAAAATATTTTCAAATTTCACTTTAAAAACAATTCAAAATATTATCTAATCATATAAATAAATTAGATTAAAAAGTGGTTTTGAACTAAAATACAACATTTGACACTATTCATTAAAAAAAAGAACCTTATCGGAAAGATACCAAAAAATTACACAAAGTAAAATTTGATGTCCCGATTCTTAGTAAGAGTTTTATTTGGTCCAAAATAATGTTTAAGAGTGAACAAAACTATATTTAATTATGGTTCAACATCAAAAGGTGATAAGTGAACCTTTAGTGAAAACTAGGGCATATACGCCTAAAATTGAATTCTTTCCGTATTTTAAGCCTCTATCCTTTATTGGATAAATGTAAAAACATATAAAAACATATATAATCATATCTTAGTTATTTCTATCCATTCCCACCAATACAATGGATACATGTTAACTACCATTTAAAATTATTTTATTAGAGTGCAACGTAAGATTCCCAAGAAACTCGTTGTTGCGTGTTGGGTACGCCATCGAGCATAGCATCCCCTTTAAAGTCATATTAATATTTTATTCACAAATATGGACAAATATGAGAATGTCATATTCTTTATTTACCTGGGGTGTTACATATTACCTTCCATTTTAATCATTTTTGATAGTCAAATCACATCGCTACGTGAGTTGTTAGTTCTCCATACGCATGAAAAACATTATAATATCCCATTAGAAGTAATAATTAAAAAAGGTGTATTTGATATAATTTCTCAAAAAACATAATTATGTTATAAATATAATTTATGTACTTTAAATCCCTATTAATATAGAATTTTGATATTTACTAATGGAAAAAGGAGATACATTGTTTATAGGGGTGGTAGTTCACCGTACACATGAATAATGAAAACAAAACCCATTTAATGCAATTTATTATAGTTGTAGGTAATAATATAATTATAATAACATCTA
The DNA here is from genome assembly GCA_963277665.1 of Viscum album. NCBI lineage: Eukaryota > Viridiplantae > Streptophyta > Magnoliopsida > Santalales > Viscaceae > Viscum > Viscum album. The sequence continues at coordinate 97,235,744 of OY728160.1, forward strand.
TGTATATTTATGATATATATTTTATTAAATTTCCAATATTTAATATTAATTTATGTTAGTGGAGAATGTAATAAAATAAAAATTCTTATTGAAAAATGTTTCCTCTAATTCAGATATCCTCCATAGATTAACACCAAAATACATAATTGGTTGGATAAATAAAAAACAATAATCATAATATGATGAATGAAGGGTGTTATTGATGTTATTTGTGATGTAAATGTCAAAACATGGTTTTTATATGTGAAAATGAGAGGATAGTTTGTGGACTTTTATAAGTGAGTTGAGATGTATACATGTAATTTTTATTAAAAATGTTTACCTATGCTTTAAACACAAAACTGTGGTCTGGAATAGAGTATTCTAAATATTTATACATTATATGTTTTATTTATCATTATAAAATTCATTTTAGAAATGTTTTTATGTCATTTTAACCCTTATCATTTCAGTTAAATAGGTGGTCTATTCATATATAACATAACTAAAATAAATAATTCTTATTATTTTTACAATTAATTTTAGAAAAAAATATGTTTCACTTATTGGTTAATATATATTACCTAAATTAAAAATATGGAATTCATTTATAAAAATTACTTTAACATATGTTGGACAATTTATCTTAACATTTATCTAGTAGAAGTGACTAGAAAGTGGATTTCAAAGAGGAAATGTTCAAAATATTAAATGGTTTTTTATTTCAATATTTATTATATATATGATTAATATGACCTGAATTGGGTTTATAGATATATTTTTGAAATAATTTTACTTTTAATCCAATTTAAAATATATATTGACTATATAAATAATTTCAATTAAAAATATAGTTTAAAATAAAATTCAGTATTTCTAATATTCATTGAAAATGAAACATTTTTGGGAAATACCAAAAAATTTATGCAATGTTTGTACTGATAAGATGGTATAAAAATTAAATGTTAGCGAAGGAAATGAATTTAGTTTTTTTTCAAAAATTTATATAAATATTTTTGAAAAGGTCATGTTAACACACATTTTGAAAAATTGTAGTTCTTTAGCAAAGATTTATTTTACATTTAAATTATTCTTATTTCATTTATAATCAATATATAGAAATAATTTTCATAATTCAGTTTGTACTATAAATAAATAAAAATTTAACTACTATGTTATAATGTTATGATATATCATTGTTTATCGAAACTGGGGTTTTTGTGATACGTAAGCAATTGTCGAGATTTAGTTTAAATAAATATATTTTGTGGGTTCTTCATCCTCCATGTTTCTTGTAACATAGTTTATAAAAACCAGTTTTATCTATTTAAATCTCACGGTGTTACATAAATACACTAAAAAACCATCCTAGACTCCCTCTAAACAATCTATAAACACCAAAATAGGAAAAGTAATATTCCATGAAGGAATGGAATGTTATAGTAATTATGTATGTTATATCTTAAAAGTGGGATACTTATAAATAACATAAAGTGAGATATTATAGATCTTTTATATACAAACTATTTATATATGAATTTATACACAATAATTAATCATTTATAGTACATTCATGGATATTAATGATATGTAATGTATATTGTTCTTATATGATATAACATATAGGTATGTAATTTTTTGGTGGCTATATATGGTACCAAAACCAGGGTTAGTTATTTTTAGATTCATGAATTAGAAAAAAATAATGAAAATACGTTGTATAAAAACATTTTTATGATAGAATCCTAAATTATTATATATAATGGACTATGGTTTTTTAGAAAATACATCACTTACTAGTTACTAAAATGTTATAATGGTTTTTTCATAACATCAATTAAGGTTATATACTCTAAATGGGATTGATTTAGTATTAAATCGGTTATCACAAGTGAATGATGGTGGCTTATGATTCGACACATGGATAAAAACTCCCATTGTATATTTAATGGCTAATATACATATAATTTAAAATTCATTTTGAATAATTTTAATAAATAATGTTTAAATATGTCCTTGGATAAACTAATGGTTTCATATATTGGAATTAAGTATTAATTTTTATAACATCCTATTATTTTTTAATAAATAATTATTCCCAACTATGAGATTTTTTACCATATTATTTATTTTTGTTTTAGTTAAAAGATTAAACAATATTAAATTATGTTAATTAAGGAAACTATAATTTAAATTTTAGAAATAAATCAATCAAGATAGAAGTTACATTAAAAAATCATGGAATTATTTAAGACTAACTATATGTATTTATTTATAACCACCTTATCCATAGTTATATACCATACACACAAAAAAATGCAGGTTTTTGAAATTTCAGTTGATAATATCCATAGTGGAGAGTAGTTTTTATTTCCACCACATTTTAAAATCTATAAATAATAATTATGAGGACTATCTTAATGGAATTTGAAAATGAATTATGTGTGTAAAAAATAGAAAAAATCATTAAATTGAAAATGTAAATGAGAATATGTATTGATTTCATGAATGGGAATAATGGTTTCAATAAAGGATCTTATATGGTTTGAAAATTACAAAATTAAAGGTATAATGAATATATAAATCCACATCATAAGTTAAACTCGAGAATGGGACTCGTAGGACTGCGTTAGTATTTATACTACTATTGATGATGAAAAAATAAAAAATGATATACGAACTATATGAGTTGTTTAAATAGGATTTCTTTTGTAAAATTTATGGAAAATAATTAATTTTTGGATTGTTTTAAAAATTATTTTTGTTTTATATTGTACAAATGATTTTTAATGAAATTTGATAACGAATCACAGTTAATTGTTTTTGATGGAATAAGAATTATTATTGTGTTTATTTTGGGAATTAATAAGTAAGTTTTAGTAGTGTATTATAGATTTCATTATGGTTATATGAAACATGAATCATCTAAGGATTATTATTTGGTATTTTTTCATTTTGGATAAAAATTAATATGTGGAATAATGTGTATAACATATAAAAATTGTTTAGTGGTAAGGTGTTATTTTTTGAGCACACATAATTGAAATAATGATAACCAGTAATATGATATTGATATTGAGATAACAATATTCAATTTGGATAAACAGATGACTGATATAGATAAATTAAACAGAATAATTTTAGTTATTATGAAATTTAATCGTGATATGATAAAATATATTTTTATTTAATCTTGGATGGATTTTATTATTGTTTTGATTTAGGGATTATATTTGGATATAATTTTATTTAATATATTGTATAAAAATATAGCTAATTTCAAAAATAATTTTTCTTATTATTGAGGTTTTATAGTGATTTATTTCATATTTTGGAAATAATATTTTAAGTGAATATTTCATAATTTATTTCACATGTTTGTTGAGTTTCATTATGATCTAATTTGTGTTTGGAAGGTTAAAGGATAAAATTGATATAAGAAAATTTTAATGCGATAAAATCTTTCTTATTTATTTTCTGTTTTCTAATTTTCTAGATATATTTTTTGAATTATTATATGGTACTCTATTTTTTGAGTGCTTTATGATTGACATTGGATGATATTTTTAATGTCATATAAAATAAATTATTATTTCAAAAAGTGAATGGTTTTTTTCATTTGATTTCTAGTGCTATCAATTTGTTTGGGTCAATATATAGAGATATAAGTTGTGAAATTTTATTATTTTAAGGATCTATCGTTCAATTAAAGTTAGTTTTCAATCATCAGAAAAATAATTAATGTTATAATTTTATTTCATCGAGTAGAAAATAATATAAAATACTTAATTAATTGATTAAAAACTAAAGGATGATATAAATATTCAGAAATGGAAATAAATTATTTAATTATATATTGTATTTTACTATATCGTTATTATAGAATAATAAATCATCACTAGGAAAAGGATCTAAAATTAAAAATATTATCATTATAATTATTTTTTATGAAATAATGGTCTTCATCACCCCTATATAATTTCTAGTTTTGAATGAATTAATTATTTAATGATTAAATTAAACATATTTTTTATTCTAATTTTGTATTATTTCAGTTATCATGTTGAGTTCCCACTTCCCCTTTTTAAATGATGATATATTATCCCTTTGAACATTTTGGTTTCCCCAAAAATGAATTTTAAAAAATTGACCCCTCTATTAATAAGATAAAATTGGATGGATTTTTGTATTAATGGGGGTGATTGTAACACCTCAAAATTTTATTTTAAAATGATATTATGTATATCTTCTTGCATAACATAAAATTCAACGATATGTGAAGACATGGTTATACATTATAATTATAAATTAAATGTGATCATTATAATGTAGCTATAAAATTGATTATATTTGTATGAACACCCACATTTGGTAATATTTTTAATATTTTCAAAAAAATAAAATTTAGTTGGGGGTGTTTAATAAATAAGGACTTAATTGTCTTTAAAATGTTGTTTTCTTTCCAAAATATGTTGTCTAAAAGATGGATTTTGTTTCATTTGGTCCACCTACTTTTAAAATATTTTATTAAATATCTATAAATTGTATTTGAGGGAATGGATTTGGATTTTTATGTAAGAATTTAAATACTATCACAGGGTGTGTTTTATCTATTTTCAGGAAAAAAAGATCTATCATAAAATACGGAAAAATATAGTTTTCTGTAAAACTATCATTTATGTTCATGAAATCATGTAATTAAAAATTCCTATTTTGTTATTAAATTTAATCGTAAAAGAAAAAAATAATAATTTATTTTGAATAGAATTTTTAATTTATTTTTAATAATTACTATACAATATTTTGTAACATATTTATCTTTCTTCTTTGCGAAATTTTTTTATAATTTTTTTAATGTGGGTAATATATTTTTATGAAATTTGGATAAATAAATAAATATTATTAAGGATGTTAATTAAATGTGTGGAATATTTATTCAATAAAATATTTTAATTATCATGATATATATTGATCAATAAAAGAAATGAATGTATATTCAATTGTATTGAATAATTATTATTTCTAAAAAATAAGATTTTATTTCATTTTGTGTGATCATTTAAAAATATATTATTTCACCTAATGAAATTAAATTTGATAAAATGGATTCAAATTTTTTAGTTTTCATATTTAATCAAGTTTAATAGGGTAAATATAAATTTTTTCATAACATATAGAGACAACATTAAAATATTATTCCCATGTTATGAATAAAATAATATTACATTTGGGTAATCCAAAATTATACATGTATTAAATCCACATAAACATGAATAATTATTATTAGATTTATTTAGTCAGACCTTATTTATTACAAGATTATTTTAAATTCACATTTATTCCACATTCTCACGAATGTGACCTTATATTAATGGAATATTAAAAATAAAAACATTTATCTCTAATCAGTCATATATAAAAAAGAAACATATTCTCTACTATTATACAAACAATTTTAGATTCATAGATAAATAAAAAACCTACTATGAAACCTTCTTAGATTCCATCCCATTATTCTTGATCCCCTTATCTTATCTTATGACCAATCTTTCAAAGAATAATGTGCAACACAAAGGATGTTTCTTATAGAAGAGTTATAATAACTAACCATTATCAATAAATGTTATTTATTATTATACATTATCTAAAAACATTTTAAATATAATTATGTAGTTTATTTAGAAAAATCAGTACATTTTCATTTTATTATGATGCTTTCTCCACTAATTCTCAAATTATTTTCATTAAATTGTATAAGAATGTATTGTTCATGAAAATGTGTGGACTATTTCCTCCATATAACAATTTGATTCGATTTGCAATAAAAATTTTTTGTGTGGTTATAATGATATATATAATTTTTCTAAATGATATATAATAAATAATATCACCTTTTTAATAACAATACCTTATCATTCTTCTTACCATCACATCCATTAGAAAATTAAAAAATCTCTCGAGAGAATGTGTAGACATAAAAATATATGAAATAAATTGATTTTTTGTTCACTTTAGATTTAATTATCTATTAAGAACAATATATTCTATTTATATATGTCATACATATCATATATTAATGAATTTCTACTTTTTAATTATTATTTACAAGTATTTCCTTCATTCCATAAAAATGTGGAAACCTCACATGTTCTTATGTAGAGAATACGATATCGATGTGGTGATGTAATTTATTATTCATTACCACATTATATGAATTGTTATAAAGGATAATATAATTAATAATTATTGTACTTATGGAATTATTATGACAATAGATATTATGTTTAAATGATCAAATAATAAGGATCAAAACTACTTAACTGAAAACTAATAAAAAGGAAACACATAACACCAAGATAAAATGATATAAAAACAAATTTATTGGTAATACAACATTAATTAAATCAGATGATTAATAATTAAAAATATATCATAGATAATATAAATAAAATATAATGATTAAATTTATAAAAATTCTAAAAACATACTTTTTTAAAAGATTCTAATTAAAATTAGATTATTTATTAAAATAATTAAATTAAAAAACCATTTCTATTTTTAAATCAGAATAATTTAATAAAAAATACAATATGATTCTAAATTATCAATGAATTTTTTAGCTAATGAAATTAATAAAAAATAAAATTTAAATAAAAACAATTATTCATTAGCCAGTAAATTAAAATTTATGTAAAGACCCCGAAATGCAATGGAATTTTTTTTCTTAAATACATGGGAATTCTACAAGTCCATGAAAAATTACGGCGTATGATTCTTAAGGCCCTGTGTGCCCGAAATCAATATCTGATATTTTGTTCGGGCACGTTCTGTAAATGTATGAGCAGGTTTTTATTACATTTGAACTGGTGCTCGGAATTGAAATCTAAGGGCACCTTTGAACTCGTAGTGCCAGTATTCTCTTAATAGGGATTTTACATTGACGATAGTGGGTTGTGAATAAAAGTTAGCTTTTGGGTTTTCCCAAAAAATAATAATAAAATAAAGTGAGCTACAGTTTATTTTATTTGAGCCTCCATGTGGGTGACTTGTAGTTGAAACCTCCTCTTGGAAGATGGAGGTGGGACCACCACACATTAACCTCCCATGAGAGGTTATGATGTTGGGGCCCACCTGAACATAACTTCCTTGATAGGTTACAGCGTGGGGACCACACAGGGTTTATCCTCCCCCTATTCATGGAAGATAATAAAACATCTCCACTCTCCCTCATTAATGAGGGAGAGCCTTATGACCTTCCTTTAATTAATTTCTGCCATTCTACCCTAATTAATTCGTGGCAACTCTCATGAATTAATTATGCTGAGCCAATTAATGTAATTATAATTTTTTAATTTCTGTCCAAATGAAATATTAGATAACTCAATCTAATATTATTTCACATAGCATTTGGGTGGATGTTGGTAAAGAGGAGAGCTTAGGAGGAATAGAATTCTCCCAATGAGGAACGAAGAATGTGTTCTTCCAATGAAGAACATCGGCCATGACCATTCTTCGATATCTTCCCCGGACACCTACCGATGTGGAGCGTCTTCCATAGCCGACGCAGCTTTGGTTTGGAAGCGTGTGGAAGATGCGATGAATGACGACTCTCTTCGTCTACTTTCGACGACTCCTTCAACGAACGAAGAAGGAAAAACAAAGGAAGGGGATTTAATTTTGTATTATCCCTTTTCATTTCTAATATTTGGATGGAAAGGAATCGATGAGGTGATTCTAAAATAATTGTTGCTAATCGTACTTATTTGATGAACCAAATGATACCACCATAAATGCGGAGGGTGCGGGCCAAACCAACAAGGCCTGACCCCTCCTCCGATGTTGTTTATGATGAACTTCGGCATGGAAATGAGGCGATAGAACGCAGAAGGCGTCAACAAAAAAGTTGGTGCTACTCGTGGCCTCGAGGAATCACGCCACCCCCGCGGTGCTCTAGTGCTCCCAGACAAACACTGCCGACTCTCCCTGGCCCGCGACGCGCCAAACCGGCTAGCCCGACCGCCTCCCAGCCACCGGCCCGCCTAGAAACACCCTGCCCGGCCGGAAACCACCTCCCAACCGCCGGCCCGCCTGGAGCAGCCCTAACTAGCATCACGCCACCGGCCCACCTTCCGACCTCCACGCATGCCACACGTGCCTCCCTGAACTGGCCCGCCTTGCAGCCTTCGTGCGTCCCCCACACGTCTCCTTTGATCCATCCCCCTCTCAGGCACTCGGCCGAGCCAGTGTCTCATCCCCCTCTCGGCCTCCCGTCCGAGCCGGTGTCCCTACCCCCAATGTGGTGCCCAGGCCGAACAGGCCTAGATGCACCCTCCGAGTCGAGCCATAATGGGTCATGCCCTCGCGACGCTCTGGGCCAAACCTGCCCCGAGCCCTAAAGAACCCTCCTCGTGGCCCGCTGGGCTGGGCCCAATGGACCGGGCCAAACCTAACAGGTTGGTCCACCGAATTGGATGGGCCAGAGACAACATGTCTAAATGGGTTGACCCAGACCTGGTCGGCGCAGACATTGTTTTGCCGATTTGGTTCGACCGGGTCAGACCGGACACGGGCCCACTATCGACCCTTTACTTCTTTTGGCCATATCATTGGCACTGAACGACCATTTGACGAACCGTCAGTGGTGCTGGTTTTCTGGGAGTGTGACGATCCCTTTGAGAATACCCCATCAGAGTTTGGGTTAGAAATGAGATACGGTCAGGTTGGATCGTGCACGAATCCAACTGGGCCACCAGGACTGAAAGGCTAAAATACACAGACCAAGCATCCAATTGACTCACCATCTATTGCATTGAAACCCCTATGATGTGGTGGATCGATGAGATAAATTTTCATGGGACTTTGTGGTAGTTGACATATAGAATATTTTTTGAGGAGTGGACCCATCCAGAATCAAGCATGCTATGTGGAAACCCTATGGATGGAAGCATTCTGATGACTATTCCTGGATCCAGTGTAGGCATCACAGCTTGGACTACTGTTCCTTGATCCTATGTGGGTCCGAAAATTTTGATTTCTATTCCTTGATCCTATGTTGGTTCGACATAATAGCTTGTCCTGAATCTAGTGTGGGTCCAAAAGCTCCGACTACTGTTCCTGGATCCTATGTGGGTATGAAAGTTATGAGTACTAATCATGGATCATATGTGGGTTCGACAGAATAGATGGTCCTGCAACTTGTGTGGGTCTAATAGCTCCAGCTATTGTTTTTGGATCTCGTGTTGGTCCGACAGTTCTAACTACGAGTCCTGGATCCTGTTTGGGTCTGACAGATTAGGTGATTCAGTGGTAATATCTAATCATCTCTATCTCTATATATAAGTTGTATACCTGTGTGAGCTAAGTCAGTGAATTATATGTTTTCCTAATATAAGAGATGGGTTACATGATAACATAGGTATATGTATGGTCATATACCTATGTAACCACTATATACTAATTTAATACTCTGTGGATTATCCTTGGTGGAATTTGAGAGACTATAGTGGTCTTGGGGTCCCTACTGAGTATCGATATACACACACCTGCTTGGGCTATGCCCGCACCTCATTCTGTTGGTTGCAGATGATGGAAAAAACTGACTGAGGATCCGAGTAGTAGGACTAGATGGTACCCAATGGTTGACATTACAACGAGTTGGTAGACAGAGGATATTGACAGTCATAGAGTGCGGAGGAGGATATATATACCTACCCATTAGGTAACAATACCTAGAGGATGACCCAATAGATTCTTTAACTTTTCTTCAGTGGTATTTGTACTTTCTTATTGGTCTTGTATTTCCGGCCCCATTTAGTTTTCAGTAATCCTTTCTATACAGTTTTTCTTATTGTTTAACTTCCAACTCATACTTTATTGTTTGGGTTTACACTTTATAATGAAAATTAATTCCTATTTTAGGGATTTACACCTTTCGTGCTAGTTTCTAGCCCTTGGCCTATAGAAGGCAGGCTTAGGTTAGTCACGACACGGGCCCCGGGGGACGGGTCGTGATAAATTGGTATCAGAGGATTCGGTTCAACCATAGAACATAGGACTCTGATCTTTCTTTTATGTGAAGCAGTAGTTTTATGTGTATTGAGTGTGGTTTTTAGTTCAGGGAGTCCAATTTTGGTGTGGCGGCTGAGGTATCCATACACTAGGACCCTGAAAACTGATTTCCGACTCAGTGCATGAAAACACTGATTGCGTGTGTGTTTCAAGAGTATTCGTTGTGACATCGTTCAGTAAGCTCACATGGTATAACTTATTGACCATGGAGCACCAATATATTTTCAGGTTGGCCCAACACAGACAAACATATGGGGTTCCGAGAGTTGTACAAGATGACATCCCACCGAGCAATGAGGCCTCAGTGCAAGGCCTTATCATAGTGTAGGAATCAATGGTATCACTACCTGTTGGGCCACCAATACCACCATCCCCATCAACAAAGAGTTCATGTTGCTTGAGTTTGTTGAACGAGTTCCAGTGCCAGAGGCCGCCTAGGTTCAGGGATGAGACGGACCCGCAACCAACTGAGGATCGACTGGAGGCTGTGGTGAGAGACTTTAGACTAGTAGGGAAACCAGATAACCTTATGGTGATCCATGCTGCAATTCATATTCAGGTAGTAGTAGGAATATGGTGGAGCCTGATGCTCCAGGTTCATAACGAGGAGATACTTTTCTGGGCATACTTGGAGAGCCTGTATCTAGTAGAGCTTATCCCAACCACCCTACATGCGGTACAGATACAAGTGTTACTGCACCTCTATTAGGGTAGCATGATGGTGGAACAATACATAGCGAGGTTCACCGACCTCTCATGCTACTCTATAGATATGGTGTGGGACCCATTCCCCAGGGCCCAGACTTTTGAGTAGGGGATCAAGTGAGGGATCAGAGGTTCGATGATCTCCCGAAGCATCCCAACGTTGGCAGGGGTGTTGGAGTGAGCCATATTAGTGGAATGTTTCCTTGCAGTGTAGTCACTAGAAGCATGACCGACCACCGGGCACCACATAGCAGAGTCTCTGGTAGCAGGAAGCATATAGATGTCGTAGAGGTCCAGCAGACTAGACCATCTGGTGTACGGCCTCAGGGCAAAGGTTTTATTGTGCAATGCACACAAGATACATCTATTCATGTGAGGAAAAGACTGTGTTTCACATGCGGAGGGGTGGGTCACATGGCTCGTGACTGTCTGACCCATCATTCGGATGATCATCAGATAATTTAGGGACCTCCCAAGCAGAGGTAGAGGTTCGATCGAGGCGGTCCGCAAGGAGTAGGAAAATGTGGTTGAGGAGATGGCCCTACAACTGGTGGTGGATAATATTACCAGGTGCTACCACCACCACCACTAAGAGGTACACCCCAACCGAAGGGAGCAGGTGGACAGGGGAGAGCTCATCTCTAGGCAGCTGGGGCTTACGACCATGGTGCTCCAAGGATTATTTTAGGTACGATTTGTGTCTACTCCACCTTATTTATAGTTCTTGTAGACACAGATGCCAATCAATCATTCATTTACACTTCCATCATTCAGATCTTGGAGATTACAAAGGATCCATTAGTTCGATCCATATGGATTGAGACACTTATGGGAGCAGATGTGACAATTACGCACTGGTGCCAGCAGTGTGAGCATACTCTAAGAGGTGAGAGCTTCGGCAGAGATCTCCTAGTAGTTGTGTCACGACCTTATTATGTCATCTTGGGTATGGACAGGTTATCTACAATCCATGCTCAAATTGACTGTATTAGGCACAATGTGTGGTGTGTCGGCACTGATGGAACCAGGTAAACCTTCACCGGCAGGAAGCGAGACATTTCATCACTAGACAGACTTACTCAGAGGATGGTGCAACATATCACTCTTCAGTTTTCATGCAATACCCTTGGGGTTGTTGATGTGGAGAGTCTGAGCTATCCTTTAGTGGTGGATCATTAAGAGGATGTTTTTCCTGATAATGTTCCAGGACTACTTCCTCACAGAGAGGTGGAATTCTACATTGACATGTACCCCAGGACAACACTGACCTCTACACTAGCATATCAGATGGCTCCCGTAGAGATTCGTGAGCAGTAGGTATAGCTAGTGGACTTGCAAGGGAAGGGATTCATCCATCCCTGTGTTTCTCCCTGCGTAGCCCCGATTCTATTCTCTAATAAGGTGGATGTGAGCTTGAGAAATTGTGTTAACTATCGTCACCTGAATAAGGTGACCATGAAGAAAAAGTACACACTACTGAGGATTGATGACTCGTTGATCAGATTAAGGGATCACGTTGGTTCTCGAAGATAGAACTTAGATAAGGCTATTAGCAGCTCAGAGTTCGGGAGGAGGATGTGCAGAAGATGGACTTCTGATATCGGTATGACCAGTACGCGTTTTTGGTAATGCCATTCAGTGTAACCAATTCTCTAGTAGTGTTCATGGGACTCACGAACATGATCTTCCATCCATACCTCGATCACATTGATGTATTCTTCATCGACGACATTCTGATCAACTCGAATACTGTAGAGGAGTGTGCCTACCATTTGCAGGTAGTATTGGACACACTTCGAGAGCACCAGCTTTATGGTAATCTCTTGAAGTTACTATTCTAGATATAAGAGGTTCATATTTTGGGACATGTCATCTCAGAGGCTGGAGTTTCAGTAGATCCGGAAAAGATTGAGGTGGTACTTGATTGGGAGCCACACAGGACTGTGACTGAGGTACCAAGTTTCTTGGGTTTGGATGGGTACTACCGGAGGTTCGTACCTGGCTTTTCCTGAGTTGCAGCACCACAATCAGCTTTGATGAAAAATTGGAAACCCTTTGTGCGGTCTTAAAGATGCCAGAAGAGATTTCAAGAGATGAGGCAGAGGCTGACTAGTTCCCCCATCTTGAGTCTTTGAGAGGTGGGTGTTGGGTAGGTAGTTTATTGTGACCCATCAGCAAACGGACTCAGATGTGTCCTGATGAAATAGTGAGAAATGATCAGATCTGGTTCTTGGAAGCTGTGAAAACATGAGGAGAACTATGATACCCATGACCTAGAGTGAGAAACAGTGGTCCTCTCCATGAAGATGTGGCAACACTATCTTATGGGCAAACTTTTTTCCGTATACTCTAATCACAAGAGTCTCAGGTATATCTTATATTAGAAGGACCTAAACCTCAGACATCGGTGATTGTTTGAGTTACTCCAGGACTATGACTTCAAGATAGTCTATACACATGGGAAGGGGAACCTTGCAATAGATGCACTCAATAAGAGATCTGGTATACAACTGTTAGGCCAGGCGATAGAGAAACTATCTTCCTTATAGATATCCTTTGTGGATAGAGACAGATCAACCTTTCTATAGTCTCTTATAGTCACTCCCCCACATCTTCACCGAATCATGGAGGCACAACATGAGGACACAAACTACAAGACACGACGTGCTTAGATATCCTTAGGGCATGCACTAGATGGATTGAATGAAGGTGGGGATCACATCATCCTATTTAGAAGACATGATATGGTTCCAGTGTCACATGAGGAGGATGTGTTGAGGGAGTTCCACACATCTCCTCTAATGGTACATCCAGGAGTGGTGAAGATGTACCAGGGCCAACATCAACAACACTAGTGGCCAGGTATAAAGAATGTGGTAGTAGAGTTTGTCTCTCGATGACTCACTTGTTAGAAATTGAAAGCAGAGTACCAGGTACCGGAAGGCTTAGTTCAGCATTTATAGGTCTCTAAGTGGATGTGGGATGAGATATCCATGGTTTTCGTGATGGGTATTCCACATACATTTAGGGTCCATGACTCGATTCGGGTGATCGTCAACCGAATCACCAAGTCGGCCAACTTCCTACCGATCCGAGAGCAGGGTTCAATAGAGAGATTGTGATGCCATTATTTGAAGGAGATTGTGTGTCTACATGGATTAACTTCTTATATTGTCTCCGATCTTGATACACGGTTTACTTCCCAGCTATGAAAGGGGTTGGAGGAGGATTTCGGGATGCAACTTCATCTGAGCACCACCTTCCATCCTCAGATGGATGTCTAGACAGAGCGAACAATTAAGACCCTCAAGGAAATGTTGAGTGCTTCTGTCCTCGAATTTTTTTTGCATCTAAGAGGATCACATACCATTGATGGAGTTTTCATACAACAATATCTATCACTCCACCATCGGGATGGAACCTTTTTAGGCCTTGTATGGTCAACCATGCAGATTGCCAATGTGGTGGACAGACCCAGTGGTGTCTGACCTAGTGGGACTAGAGATGGTTCGGGCTACCATAGTGTAGGTATAAATAATCCATGGGAGGATGATGAATAAACAGAGAGGACATAAGTCATATGATGTTAATATATGGAGGCCTCTATAGTTCGAGGGTGGGGACGATGTCTTTCTACGTGTCTAACTGTGAAGAGGTCTGTAGAGATTTGGCTGAGGCAACAAGATATTTTTGAGATTCATCAGACCTTTCCAGGTCCTCAGCAGATTAGGTGAGGTGGGATACCACTTGGTTCGTCCACCTCAGTTGCACCGGGTGCACAATGTCTTCCATGTATCCCAGCTGAGGAGATACGTACACGACCCTTCTCACATCAGCATTGATGAGATGGACATCAACAATGGGGCGACATTTATGGAGGTTTTAGTGGAGATTTAGGATCTACAAGAGTGGGTACTTAATGTATGGTTGATACCTCTAGTGTGGGTACGACGGTAGCATGAGAACCTCCAAAAGAGAACATGGGAGAGGGAGACTCAGATGCATGCTCAGTAACCCCACATGTTCCCTTAGTTTGAGTTGAAACTTACGGGGATGCAGATCCCTGAACTGGGGAGAATGTAATGACCCTAACATCCCATGGAAATTTTTTTCTTAAAGACATGGTAATTTTATTAGTCCGTGAAAATTTACGGAGCCTGATTCTGAGGCTCGGTGTGCCCAGAATCAAGTTTTGATGTTTTTATCGGGTACATTTAGTAATCGGACGAGCATATATTTATAACTTTTGAACCCATTCTCATAATTTAAATATGAGGGCACCATTGAACTTTTTGTGCATGTATTATCTTAAGAATACATTCACTTCAACGGTAGTGAGTCGATAATAAAAGATAGTTTTTGGGTTTTCATAAAATAATAATAAAATAACGTAAGCTACAATTTATTTAATTTGAGCTGCCATGTTTGTGAATGGTAGTTGAAACCTCCTCTTGTATGTTTGTGGTAGGACCACCACACCTTAACCTCCCATGAGAGGTTATGGTGGTGGGGCCCCTTGAACATAACGTCCTAAGAGAGGTTACCACATGGGGACCACACGGGGCTTAACCCCCTCTATTGATGGAAGAGAGTAAAACCTTTCCACTCTCCCTCATTAATGTGCGAGAGCCTGATGACCATCCATTAATTAATTTGTGTCAATCTCTCCTAAATAATTCATCCCAATATGGTGAATTAATTAGGGGGATCCTATTAATTTAATTCTACGTTTTGAATTTCAGTGCCAATGTAATATTAGATAACTCAGTCTAATATTTTTTCACATGTCATTTAGGAGGAAGTTGGAAAATAGGAGAGCTTGGGAGGAATATAATTCTCCCAATGATGAACGAAGAATGAATAATTTGTTCTTCCAAAAAATAACACTGGCGACTATCCTTCTTCGACTTCTTCCCTAGTCACCAACTGATGTAGAGCATCTTCCGCAGACGACGCATCTCAGGTTTAGAAGTGTGCGGTAGACGTGACAAATAATGATTCTCTTTGTAAACTTTTTTTGACTCCGTCAAAAAGCAACGAATGAAAAAAATGTAGGGGTTTTCATTTTTTTATTATCCTATTTGTTTTCAATTCTTCGGTTGGAATGCAATCGATGAGGATATTGTAAAATAATTGATTCTCATCGTACTTGTTTGATGAACCAAATGATACCACCCTAAACATGGAGGGTGCGGACCAAACCAACATGGACCGACACCTCCGCCGATCTTGTTTATGATGAACTTTTGCATGATGATAAGGTGACGGGATGACGAAGTCAGCAATGAAAAAAGTCGCGCTACCCACAACCTCTGTGAATCGCACCACCCTTGAGGCACTTCTGTGCTCCCGGATAGACATCGCCGGCCCGCACCGACCCGACACGCGCCGAACCAGCCCGCCCGACCACCTACCATCCACTGACCTGCATGGAAAATCCCAAATCAGCAGAACAGCGCCTCTCGGCTGCCGGCCGGCCTGGCCACACCTTGACTGGCTGAACACCACCGGCCTACCTGAGGGCTTCACGCACGCCCCACCCAACTCCCCGAGCTGGCCCCCTCGCAGTTACCCAGCCGACCCAGTGTCCCGGCCTCCTTGCGGCCTCCCGGCCGAGCCGGTGTCTCATCCCCCCTCGTGGTTCCCTAGACGAATCGGCCCGGCTATACCCTCTGTGCCGAGCCACACCGGGCCGCGCCCTCACGGCGCTCAGGCCTGAACAAACCCCAAGCCCATGAAGAACCGTCGTCACAGCCGGCTAGGATAGGCCCAGCGGACCTGGATGAACCTAACAGGCCGGCCCGCCCAATGGGTCGGGCCAGACCAAAAAAGCCAGACCTGGTTGACCCAGACCAGGACGGCCCCGACTGGGTTGGGCAGAGTTAGTCTGACCGGGTCGGAGCCGACCCGGGCCCACTACCAACCCTTTACTTTGGCAATATCATTGGCACCGAACGACCATTTGAAGAATCGTTAGTGGTGCTATTTTTTGTAGAGTCTGAAGGTCCCTTTGAGGATACCTCATCACAGTTTCGGTTTCAGTTGAGATACAATTAGGTTGGATCGTACACAAATACAACTTCCCCCCCAGGACTGAAAGGTTAATACCTCACAGGATGGGCGTCCGATTGATACACCGTCTATGGAATTGAGACCCCTATGAAGTGGAAGACAACTGATATACTTCTTAATTGGACTTTGTGGTAGTTGACATATAGACTCATGGATCGAGAAGAAGACCCTCTCAGAATCAAGCATGCTTTGTGGAAACCCTGTGGATGGATGCACTCTGTCGACTGTTCCTCAATCCTATGTGGGTCTAACAACTCTGACTAATATTCCTGGGTCCTATGTGGGTTCAACAGATCTGACATCTATTTCTAGATCCTGTGTGGGTTTGATAGAATAACTGGTCTTGGATCTTGTGTGGGTCTGATATCTCTAACTACTATTACTGGATCATGTGTGGGTCCAATAGTTTTGACTTCTCTTCCTAGATCCTGTGTGGGTTTGATAGAATACATGGTCCTGGATCCTATGTGGGTCTTACAACTCCATCTACAGTTCCTGGATCCTGTGTGGGTCTGAGAGTTCTAACTGCTGGTCCTAGATCTTGTGTGGGTCTAAGATCCTAGATCATTCATTGGCTATATATAGTCATCTCTATCTCTCTACATAAGTTGTATACATGTGTGAGTTGAGTCAGTGACTTCTGTGTTTTCCTCAAGAAAGAGATGTGTTACTTGATAACATAAGTAAATGTATTAGAATATAACTAAGCAATGTCTATCCATTGATTTCAAACTCTATGGATTATCCTTGTTGGATTTTGAGAGACCATGGTGGTCTCAGGGTCCCTACTAAGTATCGTTATACTCACCCCTAAACTGGCTATGCCCGCATCTCATTGTGTTGGTTGCAGACGATGGACATCACTGATTGAGGATCATAGTTGGAGGACTGGACGGTAATCAGAGGTGGACCTTACAACAAGTCGGTACATGGAGGAGACTTATGGACATAGAGTGCTGAAGAGGATATTTGTACCTACCCTTCAGATAGGAATCCTCGGAGGATGACCCAATAGATGCATTATATTTTCATCAGTTGTACTTGTTATTTAGATGAACCTGTACTTTTCTTGTCGGGCTTGTATTTCCGGCCCCTTTTACTTTTCAGAACTTATTTTTGTACTATTTTTCTTATTGTTTTACTTCAAAATCATACTCTATTGTGTTTTATTACACATTATAATATCAATTCCTTCCCAGTTTAGGGATTTACATCTTTGGTGCTAGTCACTAGCCCCTGACTTCTGGAAGGCGAGCTGGGGTAGTCACGGCACGGGCCCCGGGGACGGGTTGTGACAAATTGGTATTAGATGAGTCAGTGCTACTATTGATCTTAAAATTCTAATCCTTCTTTTCAACGACTCAATAGTATTAAGTGTAGTGAGTGTGGTTTTTAGTCAGGGAGTCCAGTGTTGGTGTGACGACTGATGTATCCATACACCAAGACCCTGACTTATTATTTCCGACTTAGTGAACGAAAACACTGATTTTGTGTGTGTTCCTAGAGTTTTATTTGTGATCTCTTTGAGTGAGATCACCTGGTATAACTTATTTTCTATTGTGGACCTATGTCTTTTCCGGATGGCCTGACACAAATAACCATCAAGGATTCTGAGATTTGTACGAGATGACTGCCCTCCGAGCAGCAAGGCCTCAGTGCAGGTCCCTATTACAGCGGAGTCAGCAAAGGTACCACTACATGTTGGTCCACTGATACCACCATCCCTAGTAGCATAGAGTGCACTCCACTTGAGTGTGTTTCATGAGTTCCAGTGCCATAGGACACCAAGGTTTAGGGGTGAGATGGAGACGTAGACATCTGATGATTAGATAAAGGTTTTGGTGAGATTCTTCAGACTAGTAGGGACACCAGTCGACCTTATGGTGATCCTTGATGCAAGTATTCTTCAGGTAGCAGAAGGAAGTTGATGGAGAATGATGCTCCAGGTACATGATGAGGTGACACTTCTTTAGGCAGTCTTCGAGATCCTGTTTTGGTTGGAATTTGTCCCAGCCACCATACGTGTGGTACAGATACATGAGATACTACATCTACATCAGGCTAGCATGACGGTGGCACAATACTCAGTGAGGTTCACCGACCTCTCATGCTACCCCACAGATATGGTGCGAGACACATTCTTTAGGGCCCGGACCTTCGAGCAGGTGCTCAGGGAAGATATCAGAGCTTCGATGATCTCCTTTAGCATCCCAACACGTGAGGGGGTGTTGGAGCAAGAACTCTTAGTAGAGATATTCCTTGCTGAGTAGTCACCAACAGTGAGCCCCACCACTGGGCATCACATAACAGAGTCTTATGCAGCTTCCATCAGACAGATATCCCAGAGGTCCAAGCGAACCAGACCATCCAGTGGATGACCTAAGGACATGGGTTCGATTGTGCGAGGAACACGAGATAGATCCATTAATCTGTGGAAAAAATAGTGTTTCACATGCGGTGGGGAGGGTCACATGGATCGTGACTGTTCGACCCGCCATTCGGATTATCATTAGATAGTTGAGTAACCTCCCAGGCACAGGGAGACATTCGATCGAGGCAGTCCACAGGGTTTAGGAGGATGTGGAAGAGGTGCTAGACATGCAGCTAGTGGTGGACGATGTTACGAGGTGTTAACACCACCACCAATAGGAGGTCCACCCTGTATGCTAGGAGTAGGTGGACAGGGGAGATCTCATCTCTAGGAAGCCGAGGCTTATGACCATGGCTCTCTGGAGATGATTCGAGGTACAATTTGTGTCTACTCCACCTTACCTGTAGTTATTATAGACACAAGTGCCAGTCACTCATTCATTTCCACTTCCCTCATTCGGAGGTCAGAGATTCCAAAGGAGCCTTTAGTTCGATCCTTACTAATAGAGACTCTTATGGGATCATATTCGACAATTACGCACTGGTGTCGGTAATGTGACCTTACTCTAGGAGACGAGAGATTCAGATAAGATCTCCAAGTAGCAGTGTCGGGACCTTACTATGTCATCTTGGGTCTGTACTGGTTATCTACAATCCATGCTCAAATCAACTGTATTCGGTGAAAAGTGTGGTTTCTCTGCACAGATGGAACCGGGTTCACCCTCACCAAAGAGAAGGAAGCCTTTTAGCAAAATATGGACATACTCGGAGGAGGGTGCAACCGATCACTCATCAGTTAGCCTGATTTACCCTCGAGAAAGTAGATATGGAGAGTCTGATCTATCCTATAGTGGTGGATCAGTATGCAGATGTTTTCACTGATGATTTTTCAGGTCTTCCTCCTCACAGAGTGGTGGACTACAACATTGACCTATACCCCGGGATGAAACTGATTTCTATACCAGCCTATCAGATAGCTCCTGTGGAGCACCGTGAGATTCAGGTACTGCTAGAGGACTTTCATGGGAAGGGATTCATCTGGCCTAGTGTTTCACCCTAGGCAGCCCCAATTTTGTTCACCAAGAATACGAATGGGAGATTCAGGATTTGTGTCAACTACCGTCACCTAAATCAGTTACCCATGAAGAATAAGTACTTAGTCCCGAGGATTGACGACCTATTTGATCCACTGAATAGAAAACATTGGTTCTCAAAGATTGACCTCAGATCTGGCTACCAGCAGATCAGAGTTCGATATGAGGATGTGCCAAAGATGACCTTCAGATGATAGTACAACCGCTACGAGTTCTTGGTTATGCCATTTGGCATAACCAATGCTCCATCAATGTTCATGGGACTCATGAACAGGATCTTCCGGCCATACCTCGATCAATTTGTCGCAGTCTTCATCTATGACATTCTGACCTACTCGACAATTGAGGAGGACCATTCCTACCACTTATAGGTAGTACTTGACACACTTCGAGAGCACCCTCTTTATGGTAATCTCTAGAAATTATAGTTGTGGATCCAAGAGTTTCACTTTCTAGGACATGTCATATCAAAGGCAGGAGTTGTAGTAGATCCAGTGAAGATTGAGGCGTTACATTCTTGGGAGCCACTCAATATTCTGACGGTGGTACGGAGTTTCCTGTGTTTGGATGTGTACTACTGGAGGATCGCACCATGCTTCTACAGAGTTTTAGCACCACTATCAGCCTTGAAGATGAAGAGGAAACCAGTTGTGTGGTCGGAGGGATGCCACCCGAGCTTACAGAAGATGAGGTAGAGGCTAACTTGTGCCCCCATCACGAGGCTTACACAGGAGGGTGTGGGGTATATAGTATATTGTGACGCATCAGGGACTGTACTAGAATGTTTCCTGATGTAGGATCAAGAAGTGATCAAATATTGTTTTGGGCAGCTAAGATAGCATGATATGAACAACTCTACACATGAACAGGAGTTAGCATCAGTGTTCTTCACCTAAAATATGTGGCGGCATAGTCTTATGGGCAAACGTTTTACTGTATACTCTGATCCCAAGAGTCTTAGATATGTCTTCTCTTAGAAGGACTTAAACATGAGGCAACGTCGATGTCTTGAGATCCTCTAAGACTAAGACTTCAAGATAGTCTACACTCCTGAGAACTGGATCATTGTAGCATATGCACTCAGTAGGAGATCTGGTATACAGCTGCGAGGTGAGGCGACAGATCAGCTGTCTGCCTTAGAGATATCCCTTATGGATAGAGACTGAGCGGCCTTTCTACAGTCTCTTACAGTCACTCCTCTACTTATTTAGTGATTCAGGGAGGAACATCATGGGGACACTGACTGTGAGACATGACGTGCTCAGAAATCCACAAGGCATGCACCAAATGATTTTTATGATGGTGGGGACCATGTCATCATATTTAGAGGATGTACTATGGTGACCGTGTCACTTGAGTAGGAATTGATGAGGGACATCAACACATCCCCTCTAGCGGTACTTCTAGGAGTGGCAGAGATGTACTAGGACCTACAACGACAACACTGGTGCAAGGTATAAAGAAGGTGGCAGCAGAGTTTGTCTGTTGATGCCTCACTTGTTAGCAAGTGAAGGGAGAGAACCAGGTACCAGCAGCCATAGTACAGTCTTTAGAGGTCCTAGAGTGGAAGTGGGATAGGATATCCATGGATTTCGTGCAGGTCCTCCACATACATTTAGGGGTCATGACTCGATTTGTGTTATTGTCGACCGACTCACCAAGTCGACCCACTTCCTACCGATCAGAGAGCAGGGTTCAGTAGAGGGATTGGGATGCCTCTATGTGCAAGAGATTTTGAGTCTACATGGAGTAACTTTTTATATTGTCTCCGATTGTGATAAAAATTTTACTTCCCGACTATGGAAGGGGTTGTAGGAGGCTTTCATGACATAGCTTCATCTAAGCACTGCCTTACATACTCAGATGGATGGCCAGACCGAACGGACCATTTAGACCCTCGAGGACATGCTGTGTGCATGTTTACATGACTTCAATCACATTTGGGAGGAATACTTACCTTTGATGGTGTTTTCATACAAAAATAGATATCACTCCATAATCGAGATGACACCTTTTGAGGCGTTGAATGGTCGACCTTTCAGATCGCCGATGTGCTAGACAGACCTAGGGGGAGTCTGCAGTAGTGAAACCAGAGATCGTACAGGCTACCAAGGAAAAGGTATAGATAATACATGAGTATATGAAGACTGAATAGACCAGGTAGAAGTCCTTTTATGATAGAAGATAGAGGCCCTTGGAGTTCGAGGATGGTGACAACATCTTTCTACAGGTCTCAACTCGACGTGATCTACGGAGATTTGGCCAAGCAGGAAAGTTATCTTCGATATTCATTGTACCTTTCTTGGTCCTCAGAAGAGTAGGCGAGGTGGCTTACCGCCTAGATCTTTCACCTCAGTTGCACTGGGTGCATGATGTATTCCACGTATCCCAGTTGAGGAGATAGGTGCTTGATCCTTCTCACATCATCAACCTTGGGGAGTTGGACGTCGATGATGGGGCGACTTTTACGGATGTTCTAGTTGAGATTGAGGTTTGACAGGGCAGGTCATTTGTGGATGGTCAATAATGCTCATACGTGTATGATGATAGCACAGTAACCTCTAGGAGAGAACATGGGAGTGGGAGGCTATGATGCGTGATAAGTACCCCCACTTGTTTCCTTAGTTCGAGTTGTAGCTTACGGGGATGTAGAGTCCTATGAAGGGGAGAATGTAAAGACATAGAAATCCCATGGACATTTTTTTTATTAAATAAATGGGATTTTTAAGACTTTGAGAATATTCATGGGGCATGATTTTGTGGCCTGGTGTTCCTAGGATCAATTTCTGATATTTTTTTCAGGTACGTTCAAAAAATGTACGAGCAGGTTTTTAAAATTTTGAACCGATGCTCGAATTAAAATCTGAGGGTACTTTTGAACACGCAATGCCTATATTCCCTTAAGAAGACTATCACTTTAACGACAGTGAGTTGAGAATAAAAGATAATATTTGGGTTTTTGTAAAAAAAGTAAAAAATTAATGTGAGATACATTTTATTTTATTTGGGCTTCCATGTGGGCGAATGGTAGTTGAAACCTCCCCTTGATGTTGGAGATAGGACCACCACACCTTAAACTCTCATGAGAGGTTATGGTGGTGGGTACCACCCTAACATAACCTCATACGAATGTTTACTACATGGGGACCTCATGTGGCTTAACCCCCTATTGATGGAAGAGAGTAAGACCTTTAAAATCTCCTTCATTAATGAGGGAGAGCCTCATGACCATCCTTTAATTAATTCGTGCCAATCTCTCTTAATTAATTTGAGCCAAATCTTGTGAATTAATTTGTGGGATACAATTAATTTAATTCTACTTTTTGAATTTATTTTCCAATGAAATATTAGATAACTCAATCAAATTTTATTTCACTTGGTATTTGGGAGGAAGATGGGAATGGTGTGAGGTTTGGAGGAATTGAATTATCAGAAGGAAGAAAGAAGAATGAAAATCATGTTATTCCAACGAAGAACACCGTCAAAGATCCTTCTTCGACTTCTTCCCTGGACACCTACAGATGTGGAGCATCGTCCAAAGCTGACACAACTCAGGTTTTGAAGTGTGTTGTAGACGCAACAAACGACGATTCTCTACATATACTTTTCGCAATTCTGTCAAAGAACGACGAATGACAAACAAAGTCAGGGGGTTTTATTTTTGGATTATCCCTTTTCTTTTCTCATCTTAGGTCAGAAATGAATCGATGAAGATTGTAACACCCAAAGATTTTATGAAAAATATTCTTTTTAATTTCATTAATGTTTTGTGTTGTATGCTACACCAAAAGGAGCTTGCACAACATGCATCCTTGACTTTCCTTGCATTACACGCTATCACGACCTTCCTCGATAGTGTGTGTAGTACGCAATACCGAGTTTCACTAAACAACGATATGCTATTAAAATATTATTAAAACTAGTTCTTATGAATAGTAATAACCACTTTTTAAAATTTTGTAAATTTTATTTTTCAAAATGGACTTCATTTTTGTATTCGGAATATCGAAATTAGCTTAGGGGGAAATTTTGGTACTTTTCGGCAATCTTTCGTATTCTGATGAGTAGTGAAAATTACTAAATTTTAATTAAAAACAACTTTTTTAATAGAAATAAATAATAGTGATAAATTACTAATATGAGTGGTTTTAAAGTATATTTAGAATACATTTTTACAATTTAATACAATGTTGGTCATTGGATGTAATTTCACATTTAACCCAGACTTAAACAAGTGTCAATCTTTTGATAGTTATTATCTCTTAAGAACAAGCTATTTGTTTTGACGACGAGAATTAATTTTTAAATTAATTAATACAAATGATATGTTTTTAATTTGGTAAAATAGACATCATTTTTGAGTTCATAATATCAAATATATCTTAGGCCTAATTTTTGGTATTTTTCTAGAAACTTATATTTTTTGATGAATACTGAAACCACTAAGTGGTAGTTAAAAAAAATGAATTTTTCGTAAAACATAATTTTACACCTTCTGTGAATTGAATTTCAAAAATCCGAGAGACACAGTTGATGTCAGTAAGTAAAATTTGGTTCAATGAGATGAAAATAATTTTTGGTGAATAGTAACTTTTTACTTTTTTTTTACCACGATTAAAAGTAAATAGGGTAATTAAGGGTAAAAATGTTATTATTATTACCCTAACACATGTACTAATTCTATTGGATAAGTTTAATTCAACCAAAAACAATCAAGGAATAAAATATGACCATTTAGGCCCACTTGGATTAGATTAGGACATTTATTATTAATTTATTTAATGAAGGGTTAAAATAGTTAAAATCAATGTTTAATAAGTATATCATTTTTAATATAGGGTTATACATAAGATAAATTCGATTATAAATATTCATTAGAAAGCTAAAACGTTTTCCTACATAATTATATTTTATTTGTAATTTTCAGACATTAAATAATTTAATTTATTTATGACACAAAGATGATGTAGTAATTATCTTATTAATGAAATATTGAAATAATTGATGTTATAAATACAAAAATAAATTTAATTTGAGACTTTTTATGAATTAAACTAATTTTCTAGGTTAATATGACATGTTATTATAGATTTAATTAAATTTTTTCGAACTAATAGTTCTGTTATAATTTTCACAAAAATCAATTACAAAATAGTGTCAAAATTGACATAAAATAGTTTTTAAAACAAATATTATATTATTAATTGTTATTTTATTCCTAAAAATATAAGGATCGGCAAAATGACTTATATAAGGTTATATATACTAATAATAAACAACTTGTGGTTCTTTTGTCTTGATATAGTAAGTTTATTAAACTTATAGTGTAAGAAAACAAGAAGACACGTTAAAGTAAAATTATCTAACTTAAATCTAAATATAAATTATAAGGTTAAAATAGGAAGTTAAACTTGTCTAAATTCTATAGGATGAGAGAATTTCGACCCATACCCACCTTAGCTTCTAAATAAATCAATTTGGAGCTATTTAAAACCGAATTTCGCTTTATAAAAAAATAATATTTTTAGTTATTCCAAAGGTGCCCCTCTCCTCCCTTATAAAAGGGCACATCCTCCCTCTCTTCCTCACACCACATTGAGCCTTCAAGACCGGCCCACCTCTACCAAATTCTCTTCTCCACTTCCCTAGAAACATCCTAGAGGTTCTGGTCTTCCTCAAAGACCAATTTTAGTGCCCTATGAGGAGGTCTCAAAGAGGCGCTTCAAAGAAGAGGTAATTTCCGTTACCGATTCTTTCACCTTTATTTCTTCTTCCACTTCTTCTTCTTAGGATGTTTCATTATGAATTAATAACATAAGTATCAATAATATACTGATATGTTATTATATGTATGAAAAAAAATCCTATTTCACCATCTATCCATCCTACGGAAAACGAAATCACCGCGCATGCGTACGTACGGAATACCGTCTCCACGCCGTGGTGTAATCTATTTTCCACCACCACCTTACTTGGATTGGTATAATGGTGTAAATAATAACTATATATGATTATTTTAAAGTGATATTGATTCTGAAATAGTATACATACATTCCAATACAGTCCCACGATCATGAGAACGATATCATCGCTCGTGCGTACGTACGAACTACCGTCTCCACGATGCGATGAGATTCATTCTCCACTTTAACCATTAATGAATGATTATAAAGTATATATAATAAGTAATAATGAAATATATGACATAATAATTATACTGGATTTATGTGTATTTATATTTATGTCATCTACTTAATTCCATTCAACTCAATAAGGAAACGAAAACAGCGTTCATGCGTATGTACGGCCTACCGTCTCCACGAATGGTGTATTTCTTTCCATTTAATGATTTATTATATATATGTATATTCTGAATATATATTATATATAAATCATGTTTTATATTCTGGAATTATGTAATCATGATCTACGTCTTCATATAAAAAATTACAAGTCAAAACACGGACGACAAATGAAACAATTTTACCCAAAACGCTCTTTAACTTGGAATTTACAAAAGAACGGGTAATATAAAGTCATAAGTGAACCATATATGATATCATAACAATAAGTATGATTCTGTAATAAGTCAATAACATTATTTAAATCATTATACAGGAGGTTCAGACACTAATGAAGCAAATAGGACCTAAGTTAAGTGAAATATCACAATCTCATTTTTATCCGATATTGTTTATACTTTGGAATTTACTAGGGTGCATTTTATCATCCACATCCATGTTTCCTCAATATGTAATATTTACATCATTCTAAAATAGTTTATATCCAATTTTACCCTTCGGTGAGTTTTTAGTGAAAGATATGAAAGGAATCTATTGTCGTTTTTTCGTACGAGGTACTTTTTAACTTTTCCGACAAAAGTACGAGAAGAATGTTTTTTTAACTTATACGGCATGAATGGATTTTTAAAACATTATTTCCAAGAAGCTTCCTTTACAAGTTTTCAAGTTTATTTTTAATCAACTTCTTTTAGTTTAAAATTGTATGACATGTTAATAAAGGAAAATGTTTTTGAATTTAAAAGGACATTTTACTCAAGAATGGAGTTCAAGTGTTTTATCAAAATTATTTTCCATCTAAGATAATATAGGGTTCTGTTTATATTTATATTATTACATTTATTTGATTATGTAGTGATGGAATTATTTTTATGAATTCATTTATCTTATATGAATTGTTTGATGATTTCACGATGTTTAAGATTCCCATTTTTATTACATGGGTTATACAATGATGTATAATTTATGATTTTGTGGCACACATAAGAATGGTATCATAATGAGATGGTTGGGACCTATATCTCCCTCCAATGAATTGGGTAAAGATTTTATATCTCATGCGATAGAGATGGTTGGAACGGTAGGTTATACAAGTTCAGTGAAACTCGACTGAAACGAGGAGTGAACCCAGTTCAGAAATGGACTTTATCCACTAAGATAGTCTGGGAAATGAGTCTTGACAAATAAGAAATGATTATCTATGATTATGTGTGAATGAAAAAAAGTTTCATATTTTAAGTTATGATTATTGTGATTACATTTCACTACTATGATTTATCCCATGTTATGAAATTATGATCTCTTTTGCAGGGTAAGATTTCCAAAATGTTATGTTCTTATGAATATGATGTGATTGATATTTCTTTTGTTTACCCTTACAAAGCATTTGAGCTCACCCTTTAATTTTTTCTTTTCCCCAGGATATAAAGAAAGGTTTTAGGTAAAAAAATGTATGATCTTTATGGGAGATGTTGAGGATCTTTCACCACGATTAGAAGATTATATTTGGAGTTTCCAAAGACACTAAACTGTTACGATCCTTGTGTGTGTGTTTTTGTTATGTACCAAGTATTCCAAAAAAGTAATGTAATGTCCATGTACGTTAAGCTTCGGGTCTCTACAGTCGGTATCAGAGGAAAGGTTTAGTCAACCTTTGGAAACTAGGATGTGAAAAAATTAATGAGATCCCTAGAGATATTTCTAAGGTATGTCTAGGGATGTCCCTAAGGATAAGTATACGTATAGGATATAGTCCTAGAACTATGGTAAGGATCTTAGAATTTAACCTATGATGTTAGATATTAAAGTTACCCCCCTTTATTATGATTTTTTCCTCTAAAACTATTCTTTTTGGGTTTTAGAAAATGGCTGGAAACAAGATGATTCACGATAATGGAGGATATTATGGACAATGGAATGATATTCTTCATGAGAAACCAAATGAAATGGGATTTGGAAGTCCAACCATCATTATTATGCCAAATCAGAAATCTCATAATATGATCAATAAACTCCAATTTGGTAAGTTTCTTGACTCGGCTAATAAGAGAAATATGGAGTTTCATAATGATCATAGTGGAAAGAACGTTCAATTTCACCTATGTAAATCATGTGGGAAGAGGCATCAAGGAAAATGTTTCAAGGGAACTGGAATTTGATTTGGGTGTGGAAAAGAAGGAAACAAAGCCAGTAAGTTCAAAGGAAGAGTTTCAGTTAACACCATGGATGAGGATAATGGTATTGCTACGACATCAAAAATGGTTAAATGTTTTAAATGTGGAATGTACGAGCATTATGCAAACCAATGCCCTAAGGGAAAGTCTCATGAAGAGAATCAGTACGGCCATATGAGTAGTATTTATGTTGATGATGATGAAGATACTAAAAAATGATATGTGAGCTGAAAGAATTGTTGAAGCTTGGTCAATGGTTTAATAAGGTAGTGGAATGATTACATGTTTATCAAGTGTAATGTTGTATAAGTAATCTCATGGTACAATGGAATAAAGAGACATCTAAGGATTGTTACACTGTTGTCTTCCCTTGAGTTTTGAAAGTGTATGATTAATGGTACCAGTATACATTAAAGGATATTCAGATATTTTTGGAATATAGATGATATGCGCATAATGAAGGGACAAGGAGAAAATTAAATGTTTGATAGTATTCATGAGCTCATGACTGATATAAGGAGAAGGATATGTAATGGATTGAGTATATAGAATTTTTTGATTTTGGTATGTGGAAAGAGATAACTTTTGACAACATTCATGTTTTCCCTAAGGTTTAATGGGTATTCATTTTTCAAGAGAATACATGATTAAGGTATTCAAATGATTGGAATGTGACCAACAAGATATATGGGGGATAAATGATGGTATTCACATGCTTGGTTAACGATATTTCAAGTAATCGTTTTCTTTAAACTATGAACTTGAACCTAAGTATTTTAGATAAACCTAATGATTGTAATGGATTATGTTAACCATAAGATAGTATTGATTAAGGATAGAACTTTTTTTGTAATGTAGTTTTAGAAAAAGGACAACCTGCAGGACGGGCGACAGCCCATCGCGTCGGACAAGGCTATGGGAATCGAACCCACAACCGAAATGGGACTGGCCTTTATTGCCTACCACTGGCCTACAGGAATTCCCTGGTTAGTAGAAACTAGTTTTATTTTATTAAGCGGTATAATATATGAAGTATAAGTTCATTTTTGGAACCATATACGATTAATCTAACCATAAGTTGGACTTATAACTTTTGATAACCTTCTGTTTGAAAGAGATGGAATGGCCCATCATTCTATCACATGATCTGCTAACACATCACGAATAACAAATTCAACTTCATTTCATTATGGGATGAAGTGGAAATTATTCAATTCACAAACAACAGTGAGATTTTACCAAAATCATGTAAGTATTTCTTTTAATTCATCAACTTTAGGGAAATTATCTTGAAAACCAAAACAAATGTTGTCCTACTGCCCTAATATCTGATGAATCAGATGCTACCCTAGATCATCACAAATTTATGGCTTTGTGATTGCTGGCTTTTCCATAGCCATGTTCTCTACCACTCTCCATCAGAACTTGATGGTTAGATTTCTCTTCAATATCCATATTTTAACCTATGTGGAAACCTAGTGATTAGTTTATTTGGGTTACCGTTACGTTTCATACTTTTGTTTTTAAATATTGGTTTTGGTATTCCATTTTACGATGTGGGTTTCTATTAAAGAAACTTTCGAATAGTAAACCATTTATAACCCCGACGAATTTCGAGGGAGAAATTCATTTTAAAGGGGGTAGAATGTAACACCCCAAGATTTTACGAAAATATTCTTTTTAATTTCATTAATGTATTGTGTTGTACGCTACACCAAAAGGAGCTTTCACAACACACATCCTTAAATTTCCTTTCATTACACACTATCACGACCTTCCTCGATAGCGTGTGTAGTACGCAATACCGAGTTTCACTAAACAACGATATGCTATTAAAATATTATTAAAACTAGCCTTTATGAATAGTAATAACCACTTTTTTGAATTTTGTAAATTTTATTTTTCAAAATGGACTTCATTTTGGGATTCGGAATATCAAAATTAGCTTAGGGTGAAATTTTGGTACTTTTCAGCTAACTTTCATATTCTTATGAATAGTGAAAATTACTAAATTTTAATTAAAAAAAACTTTTTTAATAGACAAAATTAATAGTGATAAATTATTAATTTGAGTGGTTTTAAAGTATATTTATAATATATTTTTACAATTTAATATAATGTTGGTCGTTGGATGTAATTTCACATTTAAACCAGACATAAACAAGTGTCAATCTTTTGATAGTTATTATCTCTTAAGAACACGCTATTTGTTTTGACAACAGGAATTAATTTTTAAATTAATTAATGCAACTGATATGTTTTAAATTTGGTAAAATAGACATCATTTTTGAGTTCATAATATCAAATATAGCTTAGGCCTAATTTTTGGTATTTTTCTGGAAACTTTCATTTTTTGATGAATAATAAAACCACTAAGTGGTAGTTAAAAAAATGATTTCTTCATAAAACATAATTTACCGCTTTTGTGAGTGAAATTTCAAACATTCGAGAGACACGGTTGATGTCAGTATGTAAAATGTGGTTCAATAAGATGAAAATAATTTTTGGTGAATAGTATCTTTTTACTTTTTTTTACCACGGTTAAAAGTAAATAGGGTAATTAAGGGTAAAAATGATATTATTATTAGCCTAACACATGTAATAATTCTATTGGATAAGTGTAATTCGACCAAAAACAATCAAACAATAAAATATGACCATTTAGGCCCACTTGGATTAGATTAGGACATTTATTATTAATTTATTTAAAGAAGGGTTAAAATAGTTAAAATCAAAGTTTAATAAGTATATCATTTTTAATATAGGGTGATAGATAAGATAAATTAGACTATAAATTTTCATTAGAAAGATAAAAAAGATTTCTTACATAATGATATTTTATTTATAATTTTTAGACATTAAATAATTTAATTTATTTATGACACAAAGATGATGCAGTAATTATCTTATTAATGAAATATTGACATAATTGATGTTATAAATACCAAAATAAATGTAATTTGAGACTTTTTATGAATTAAAATAATTTTATAGGTTAATATGACATGTTTTCATTTATTTAATTAAATTTTTTTGAACTAATCATTCTGTTATGATTTTCACAAAAATAAATTACTAAATAGTGTCAAAATTGACATAAAATAGGTTTTAAAACAAATATTATATTATTAATTGTTATATTATTCCAAAAAATCTATGGTTCGTCCAAATGACTTAGATACAGTTATATATACTAATAATAAACAACTTTTGGTTTGTTTGGCTTGATATAGTATTTTTATTAACCTTATAGTGTAAGAAAACAAGAATACACGGTAAAAGTAAAATTATCTAACTTAAAGATAAATATAAATGATATGGTTAAAATAGGAACCTAAACTTGTGTAAATTATATTGGATGAGAGGATTTCAACCCATCCCCACCTAATATTCGAAATAAATCAATTTTGAGCTATTTAAAACTGAATTTGGCATTATAATAAAATAATATTTTTAGTTATTCCAAAGGTTCCCCTCTCCTCCATTATAAAAGGGAACCTCCTCCCTCTCTTCCTCACACCACTTTGAGCCTTCATTCTCGACCAACCTCTGCCAAATTCTCTTCTACACTTCCCTAGAAACATCCTAGAGGTTCTGGTTTTCCTCAAAGACCAATTTTAGTGCCCTAAGAGGAGGTCTCAAAGAGGCGCTTCAAAGAAGAGGTAATTTCTGTTACCGATTCTTTCACCTTTATTTCTTCTTCCACTTCTTCTTATTAGGTTGTTTCATTATGAAGTAATAACATCAGTATCAATAATATACTGATATGTTATTATAATTATGAAATAACCCTATTTCACCATCTATCCATCCTACGAAAAATGAAATCACCGGGCATGCGTACGTACAGAATACCATCTCCACGCCGTGGTGTAATCTATTTTCCACCACCACCTTACTTGGATGGGTATAATGGTATAAATAATAACTATATATGATTATTTTAAAGTGATATTGATTATGAAATAGTATACATACACTCCAATACACTCCCACGATCATGAGAACGATATCATCGCTCGTGCGTACGTACGGACTACCGTCTCCACGACGCGATGAGATTCATTATCCACTTTAACCATTCATGAATCATTAAAAACTATATATAATAAGTAATCATGAAATATATGACATAATAATGATACTGGATTTATGTGTATATATATGTATGTCATCTACTTAATTCCATTCAACTCAATAAGGAAACGAAAACAGCGTTCATGCGTACGTACGGCCTACCGTCTCCATGAACGGTGTATTTCATTCCATTTAATGATTTATTATATATATGTATATTATGAATATATAATATATATAAATCATGTTTTATATTCTGTAATTAAGTAATCATGATCTAAGTAATCATATAAATAATTACAAGTCAAAACACGGACGACAAATGAAACAATTTTACCCAAAACGCCCTTTAACATAGAATTTACCAAAGAACGGGTAATGTAAAGTCATAAGTGAACCATATATGATATCATAACAATAATTATGATTATGGAATAAGTCAATAACATTATTTAAATCATTATACAGTAGGTTCAGACACTTAATAAGAAAATCAGACCAAAGGTAAGGGAAGTATCACAATCTCATTTTTATCTGAGATTGTTTATACTTTGGAATTTAATGGGGTGAATTTTATAATCCACATCCATATTTCCTCAATATGTAATATTTACATCATTATACAACAGTTTATATCCAATTTTATCCTTTGGTGAGTTTTTAGTAAAAGATATGAAAGGAATCTTTTGTCATTTTTCGTACGAGGTACTTTTTGACTTTTCTGAAAAAAGTACTAGAAGAATGTTTTTTAACTTATAAGGCATGAATGGATTTTAAAACATTATTTCCAAGAAGCTTCCTTTACAAGTTTTCATGTTTATTTTTAATCAACTTATTTTAGTTTAAAATTGTATGACATGTTAAGAAAGGAAAATGTTTTTGAATTTGAAAGGATATTTTCCTCAAGAATAGAGTTCAAGTGTTTTATAAAAATTATTTTCCATCTAAGATAATACAGGGTTCTGTTTATATACCTATTATTACATTGATTTGATTATGTTGTGATGGAATTATTTTTATGTATTCATTTATCTTATATGAATTGTTTGATTATGTCACGATGTTTAAGATTCCCATATTTATTACATGGGTTATGCAATGATGTATGATTTATGATTTTGTGGCACACATAAGAATGGTATCATTATGATATGGGTGGGAACTATATATCCTTCCAAAGCATTGGGTAAAGATTTTATATCTAATGAGATAGACATGGATGGAACGATATGTTATTCCGGTTCAGTGAAACATGACTGAAGCGAGGAGTGAAGTCGGTTCAGAAATGGACTTTGTCCAATAAGATAGTCTTGGAAATGAGTGTTGACTAATAAGAAATGATTATCTATTATTATGGGTGTATGCCCCAAAGTTTCATGTTTTAAGTTATGATTATTGTGATTACATTTCACTACTATGATTTATCCCATGTTATGAAATTATGATCTCTTTTGCAGGGTAAGATTTCCAAAATGTTATGTTTTTATGAATATGATGTGATTGATATTTCATTTGTTTACCCTTACTGAGAATTTGATCTCACCCTTTTACGTTTTCATTTCCACAGGATATAAAGAAAGGTTTTAGGTAAAAAAAGGGAAGATCTTTATGGGAGATGTTGAAGATCTTTCACCATGATTAGAAGATTATATTCAGAGTTTCCAAAGACACTAAACTATTACGATCCTTGTGTGTGTGTTTTTGTTATGTACTAAGTATTCCGCAAAAGTAATTTAATTTCCATGTACGTTATGCTTCGGGTCTATAAAAAGATGTTGTAAAATAATTTTTCTCATCATACATCTTTGATGAACCATATGGTACCACCCTAAACGCTGGGGGAGCGGGCCAAACCAACATGGCCTGACCCCTATACTGTTCTAGTTTATGATGAATTTTGGTATGGTAATGAGGAGACGGAACAAAAAATGTGGTGACGACAAAGGCCAAAATACCCATGGAATCCATGAATCATGCCACCCCCACAATGATCTGGTGCTCCCGGCTGAACACCGTTGGACCATGCCGACACGAGCCACACTGATGCGGCCAGCCCGGCCGCTTCCCAGCCCCCGGCCCGCATCGCTGCCTCCCGGCCGCTGGCCCACCACGCAATGCCCTGCTCGGAAGAACACCGCCTCCCATCCACTAGCCCGCATGTCCACGCCCTACCTGGTCAATCCCAACTGGCCCACCTGCCGGCCACCGCGCGTGCCCTGCGGGCCTCCCTGAGCTGGCCCCCTCGCAGGCACCCGACCGAGCTAGTGTCCCGACCTCCTCACGACCTCTCGGTCGCGCCGGTGTCCCAAACCCCCTCACGGAGCCCTGTCTGAACCATCCCTGCCATGCCCTCTAGGCTGAGCCTCACCGGGCCTTTCCCTCACGACGCTCTGGGCCGAACCGGCCACGAGCCTTTGTAGAACTGCCCTCGCGACCTGCTAGGATGGGCCCAGTGGACCGGGCCGAGTCTAACATGCTGGCCCACCCAATGGGACTGGACAGACCCAACATGTCATACCAGGTTGACCCATACTAGGTCGGCCTAGACTGGGTGGGGTCGCGTCGGTCCAACCAGGTCAGACCGAACCCGGGCCCACTAACGACCCATTACTTCCTTTGGCCATATATTTGACACTGGACGACCGATTGACGAACCGCCAATGGCGTTGATTTTCATGGAGCGCGACGATCCCTTTGAGAATACCGCATTGTAGAATGGGTTATAGTTGATATACGATCAGGTTGGATCCTGCACGAATCCAGCCAGGCCCCCAAGACTGAAAGGCAAATAACTCAAAGACCGGGCGTCTGATTGACCCGTCGTCTGTTGCGTTGAGACCCATAGGACGTGGCTGAACTCTAAGATACATCTTCATGGTACTTTGTGGCAGTTTATGTATCAACTCATTCCTTTCGAATCAGACCCTCTCGGAAGAAAGCATGTTTTGTAGAAACCCTATGGATGGCTGCACACTGACGACTTTTCTGGGATACTGTGTGGGTTCGACAGCTCTGAATACTATTGCAGGATCCTGTGTGGGTCCAAATGTTTAGACTTCTATACTTGTATTCTGTGTGGGTTAGATGGAATTTCTATTCATGGATCCTGTGTGGGTCTGACACCTCTGACAACTGTTACTGGATCCTGTCTGCATCCGATTGTTCTGACTTCTTTTCCTGGATCCTGTGTGGGTCAGACAGTTTAACTGCTAGTCCTGGATACTGTGTGGGTAAGGCAGCTTAGATGATTATGTTTCTATATCTGATCATCAGTATCTCTATACATATGTTTTATACTTGTGTGACATGATTCAGTGACTTCTGTGTTTTCCTCATGAAAGAGACGAGTTACTTGACAACTTATGTATATGAATGAGCATATACCTAAGAAATTCATATCTGTTGATTTCATACTCTGTGGATGATCCGTGGTGGATTTTGAACGACCTTGGTCGTCTTAAGGTCCCCACTGAGTATCATTATACTCACCCTGCATGGGCTATGCCCACACCTCGTTGTATTGGTTGCAGACAACAGATGGAACTGACTGAGGATCAGAGTAACAGTCAGTTGTGGGCCTAGGTATTTTCCGACCATGTCGGATCGACTCAGCCCGACCCAATCTGGGCCGACCTAGTCTGGGTCTGACCCGGCCCATTGGGTGAGTCGGCCCGCTTTGTTCGGCCCGCTCTACTAGGCCCGGACCAATGGACACCAGGGGAAGATTGACCCGGAGGTCACTGTGTAGGCAGATCAGTCTGGAGGCTGGGGACGGTTCAGCCGGCAACAAGCGGGGTGCAGCTCAGGTGGCTCGGCCCAGAAGGCCGTGCTGTTTCGGCCAGTGATTCCACGAGGGGTGTCGCGGGCCGGCTCGGGAGGCCGGCACGGCTCGGACGATTCGGTCAGGAACCGGGGCGCTTCCAGGAAGGCCGTGCGATGGCTGGGTAGGGCGCCGAGTAGGCCAGAAGGTCGGCCAGGAGGATGGGTGGTGCCCTGGGCAGGCCGGCGGGGCACCGGGAAGGCCGCAAATAGGGCGCGGGTAGGCCAACATTGCACCAGGCACACCGCGAGCGGGCCGCACAAGGCGTGGGAATGCCGGTAGGGTGCCGGGCAGGCCGTGGGCAGGCGGGACGGAAGCCAGGATGGCCGGTTCGGTGCGGCTGGGGCCTACATCGACCGACAATGTTTTACTGAGTGCTCTAGAGCACCACGGGGGGCGGCACGATTTGTGGAGTCTGCGGGTACCGTGACCTTTTTCCTTGTCACCTTCGCCGCCTCATCAATGTTACGTCGCCATGCAGAAAAATTCCACAGGAAGGTAAATCGATAGAGGATGTCGGGCCATGTTAGGTTGGCCTGTATCCTCCATGTTTATAGTGATATAAAATGATTCATAAGAACAAAGCTCGATAACCTTCATTATCCAAAAAAAGGAAGAACAAGGCACTCAAATGAATTTAATTCCCTACCTTTAATCATTGGTCA
Source organism: Viscum album (assembly GCA_963277665.1). NCBI lineage: Eukaryota > Viridiplantae > Streptophyta > Magnoliopsida > Santalales > Viscaceae > Viscum > Viscum album. Next base: position 97,273,067 of record OY728160.1, read on the forward strand.
TTGTCGGTGAAGTCGCGGGAAGAAGATGAAGAAGAATCTTAATTCATCACGTCCGCCATGCACTCATCCTATCCCAGGTTGCTTCAGTTCGTGGAAGACGCTCCACGTCGGTAGGTTTCCGAGGAAGAAGTCGGAGAAGGATCATCACCAATTTTCTTCGTTGGAAGAATGCTTTCTTTATTCTTCGTTCTTTGTTTGGTGAATTATCACTTCTCCCAATAATCCTCGTTCCCAACTTCCACCAATTGACAAGTAAAAATAATTTATGAATGAGTTTTCCTATTATTTTTTGGCACAATAATTCAAAAAGGATAATTAATTACACGGCTCCACTTAATTAATACACAAGTCTTAGAACAAATGATTAATTCGGGGAGGTGAAGAGGCTCTCCCCAATTAATGTGGGAGATTTGGGAGGTTATATCCTCCTCAATAAATAGGGGGTTTAGCCCCGTGTGGTCACCACGATGTAACCTCTAATGGGAGGTTATGTTCGGGTGGTCCCTACATCATAACCTCTCGTGGGAGGTTATGTTCGGGTGGGAACCACCACCATAACCTCTCATGGGAGGTTAAGGTGTGGTTGTACCACCTCAAACATCCAAGATGAGGTCTCAAATACAAGTAACCCCCATGGGATCTCAAATAAAATAAAGTGTTGCTCACTTTATTTTATTATTTATTAAATAAAACACAAAAAATAACTTCTATCCTTGACTCACATCCGATGAAGTGAATGTCTTCTTAAGCGGATATCAGCACTGTGAGTTCAATAGTGCCCTCAGATTTCAATTCCGAGGTCCTCTTGAAAAGTTATAAAATCCCGCACGTACACTTATTGAACGTACCTGAAAAAAACTTTAGAAATTGACACCGGGGACACCGGGCCTCGGAATCAAGCGTCGTAAATTTTCATGGACTCGTAAAAATCTCATATATTAAAGAAACATTCCATGGGGTTTTCAGGTCTTTACAGGTACCACTTTTAGGTTTATAGATTAATTAATTAGTTTTGTAAAATAGTAATTGGAAAAATATAAACACTTTTTTATGGATCATATGGTCCAAAAAAACTAAATCTTACTTTTCAAAAAGTGTTCTTTTAGGATTTCCATTTTTTTGGAGTATGTGATATATTAGAATTTGACATAAGAGTAACCACAATATAAAATTTTCTTATGAAATTGAAATGTATAATGTAATTATATTTCCTTACATTCATAGTTAATAAAATAATTTGATAAAATTTTGAAAATGATATTAAAACAAAAATGTTATCCTGAAACATACATTTTTATTTCAACTAATAGATATTTAAATCATCATAGATTTATGTACTTGAGGACTAAAACTTTCAAATAATTATTCACTTATTTTTATCAAATACCTTAATCACCCCCAATACAATTTTTCTTTTTTACATCATGTACATTTCTCCAAATTCCACTAATGTTGTCCTACATAGATACATAGTTATATGTTACTCCATGATAGTATTGTACATATCATTCCCTCTCATTATGAATAAAATTTAAGAAATCTTCTAATGACATGGAATTTCAGAAAAAAATATAATTTCCAAATACCAAACCATTGATTGTGATGATCTAGTTTAAATTATGAAGACACAATTTATTTAATGTCGTATAATTTAACAGATCAAAATTATAGTGTAATAACATTGTATTTGATAATGTGTATGAAATCAAACAACAATCTTAGAAAATAATATAGTGTCCCAAGAATTTATGAAATATTTAAAATTACATATAAACTTATTATATTATATATCTTCCAATGCACACATCACCGATGTGGAATTACTTATAAGCATTAATGGCATTGCTCGATAGCGTGTGTTATATAGATGTCCGATTTTTATCAAACAACAATATATTATTAAAATATTATTACTCAACATGATAAAATAATAACCAGCTATTAATTTGGTGGATCTGATTATGATTAAATAACTTATGAATATATATTTTTTTCAAAAATATAATATTAATTCATTGTTAATTAATTTATTAGAAATTAAATTAAAATCCACTTCAATATAATGGAAATGTGTTTGTATAAAAAATATTATTATGCTCCAAAAAAATCCTATAATTAATTATATAAATTAGTATAAGTTACTGGCAATAATGAAATATGTGTGTTGTTTATTCAATAATATATGTTTTCATCGAATATATTTTATAATAATTCGATAAAAAAAATCTAATTTTATGAAATGAATGTTATACTTTTTTAAAGGTAGTATTAATGCATTAAATTGGTGCACATAATTAAAAATTAGATATTGAAACATTTAAATATTTTATATGAAAAAATATATTCTTAGTTTTTAAAATATTAATATCAACATATTCCCGGGGTTCATTTCATTTTTCATAAAAGTTTTATTTTGTATGAATTGTCAAATATATTGAATTTCAAACGAAAAAAGCCTTTTTATCAAATTTATTTTTATTGTAAAATTATATTCCCCATTTGTGTTACTGTATATTTAAATAAATTATAAATAATTTCATTTAATTTATGTTATTAGATTCAATTTCATCGTGATTTTGTATTTAACAAATATTCAAACTTTTGAATATTTTTACATTGAAAATCCTCCTTGCCGCCCAATCTATTTGATTAATTTTAAATTAATTTCTACCACATTCATTATTTTAAATTTTTAAAATTTCATCCATATTTATAATAATAATAATTCATAATTTATAATGACATAAAATTAATTGATGATAAAAAATATTGTTGATTGTTATTAAATCTAATGACAACACTTTAGTGAAAAAAATCCAAATAATCAAATGAACCATAAAAATAAATAGAAAAATTTCCTAGAAATATGTAAAAACTATTATATGTCTATATATAGACCATTTTATACATTTTATTTTTTTTCATTATTTTTGGCACATGATGTATGGAATAACTTCCAATAATGTTTACCATTTTATATTTACAAGAATGAAACTCTTCCACTATAAAAAGGAACTCACCCTCCCACTTATTCACACCATTAAAGAAAATTAACTCATCCAAAAAAACCCAAATAAAATCACAATATCCCTAAAATCATCCTATAATCCCCAAATTTAGACGATATAAAACCAAGCATGTATTTTTTTATAAACCAAATAGAGTTACCAGAATTTGAGCTAATATTCTTCTACAATCACTTTTTCTTCTTTTACATGTACACACCATAAATTATTATTATATGTTTCTCATATAAGGACAAAATTATATTAAAGATACTTTGAATTTTTTTTAAATGGTATATAATATGCTCACAGAAACATCTATTAAGCGGGATATACAATCATCGTTTGTTTGTATGACAGGATACCACCTCACGAATCAATGCCATTCATTCATTAATTTCCCCTATTAATGGTTGTAAATAATGATGGATTTATAGCTTATATATGATATATAAGATATTTAAAATATATTAATTAATATTAAACTCTTATATAACACATGTCATCATTGTTTCCATTTTTTCTGAATAATATTACATTGATTTTGGATATGTGAACTACCGCCTTCTCAAAGTGATGTGATTCATTTACACTATAAATAGAATATATTTAGTATATTATTAATAATAATGATATATATATATATATATGATAAATTTATTATTATAGAATAATAATATACATATATACTACTTACATTTCATTCTTTTAAAATGAATAGAATATGAAAATGGTGTTCATGCATGCATACAACGTATCATCCACATGGGTGGTTCATTTTATTTATATCTCAAAATTTTATGTAATTTACTCAATAAATATATAGTGAATATATATGGTATTTTTATGGTGTTTTATATCCTTCATATTATTAAATAATTTTCTATATATGAGGAAAAATAATAAAAATTCAAAACATACTCGGAAAACATGATAATTAACACCCAAAACAATGAAAATAATGAATGAATATTAACAAGTGGGTAATAACATATTATAAGAAAACTATATACAATATTATATAAATTATCACTCTCACGGTCTATGTTAATAAAATTTTTCAAACCAATATACAATAGTTTAAATGTTGTTCAACAAAAAGAAAACACACTATAAAGGATTTAATCTAAATTTAATTTCATTGAGTCCAATGGTAATGTTATTCACATGGTTTATTTTATATGGTGAATATACCACCCATTTAGAATTTAGTATCATCAATACATAATTATTCATGGTATTTTGAGATTATATGTCAATTATTTCATCCACATGTAAATGAAAAAATTTAACAATGTGTTAAATAATTATCATAACTTAATTCCTTTTCATAGGGTTATATTATCTCCTCTTTGCCGTTAATATTCTCTGATTATATGTATAATAAAATTATATGTATTGATGTATTTACACATCATATATATTTATTTATATTTTACAAATATAATAAATTCATTGATTAATTCTCACTTAAATATTATGATCATGTTATGGTTATATCTCTAAGTGTCTTTTTAATAAAGATATATTAATCATGAAATTTTATTAAATAAATTTATATGATCATTGTTAAATAAATAATTTATTTTATTCTGTTTTTGTTATTAATTATATTTTTCATTAAATATTACAACTTTACTTTATTATTAATTAAGATGTTTTAGAAAATATTTTAATGAAAACCGGATATCGTTTCTATATTCTGTTGGAAAATATGTTTTCTATCAAAAACGTGATTTAAAAAAATGATTTCAAAATTTTTTAGCCTTTTAATAATGATTTATTAATAATCATTTCCCCCATTTTTCCTTTAAGAATTTATTCGAAGAAAACATCTTGTCCCTTTCGGATAAAAGATCTTTTCTAAATTTTTTAAGTTGTAAAAGGAATATACTGTTGACCTTGTAAGAAATGTATGGAATTACCTATAATAATTTTATTAAATAGTACATTACAATTCTAAAAATAATTTTTTAAATAAATTGATTTTAAAAGTTACGTTAAAAAATTATGGGTTTAGAAAATGTTTACAAAAATAAAAATAAACCATCCTGAAGGATTTTTAAAAGATATTTTTATCTTATTTCTATTAATCACGGACAAAAACCTGTTATCCTTAATCCTCCTTAGATATTCTTTTTCTTATTAAGTCTTTATTCATAATAGGGATGATTTATGATTTCATTAAAAATAGCTTTTATTTACATTCACTATAATGATTCTTTTTTAGCACCATTGAAATATTAAATTACATATAAATATTATAATTTAAATTTCACCGAATTATCCATAATATTTATCATAGATATATTTATTGACTGAAATGTATACCATTTCAACACGTGTTGATTAATTTTATTGTCATCTAATTTACTAGGGAATTATTGAAACAACAAGATATATTCTTCAATACAAAAAATTGTTAAGTAAAATTATTATTGAATTAAATCAATTATTCAATATATGATGAATGAATTGGATATTAAGTAAATAGGTTGGGGACTAGTAAATGAAATCATCTCAATGAATTAGTAGTTTCATGGTATAAACTAGTTGGGTAGACTATGTTTTATGGGTTTTCACCCAATATATTTTAAACTATCCTAATGATAGATCATTATGGAAAATGTATCATATTTCTGGGAAACATAAAATATAATAATGAAGAATAACGACTATTATGAATTAATATATTATTGTTATCCATGATATTTTTTCTTTCTAATTATTTATAGATTAATTTTCATTCTATTTTTATTAATTAAATGATTTTTTTGTTATTCAAAATTCAACATTTATTATTCATTATATAGTTACTTAAATTGAATTTTTGTTCAATTAGTCACATTTCTTTACTATTTATGCACTCCCTATCAGTATATTTATTACATGGAATTTTTGTTCATATATCAAACATTCCATGTCAATTATTCTCATTTATTGGTCATTATTTCATTTATACTCAACTCTTACTGAGAATTTGAGTTCACTCTTATTTCATTTACATTCTATAGGGAACCAATAAGTATTATAATAAATATATGAAAGGATATTACATTTTGGAATAATTATATCAACAAAAAATATATGTTGTACTTTGTGCATTAATTTCTAATGACAAACGAATGTAGAAATCCTATTTACAAAGATTACTAGCCACTTCAGTCCTTTTGTATTTGATTCCTTTTAATCATTTAAATGTAATTGTATTAGAAACTGACTCTTGGATTATAGAGTCATGTATCTATATTAGTTTTCATCATCAAAATCCTAGGAAGTCAATGTGACTTCTGAATAGTAAAACTCAGGTTAGTAGTAGGAAAATCCTTATTTTTTCATTAAATTATAATTAAATGTTTTTAAGAAACTATTATCATTATGTGTTATCATTTAATCAATTTATTATTCAATTCACATTTCCTATAGGAGTAGTATTGTTTTTATATAGAAATTTTGGTAATATAGTCAAAACATTATTGAAAACACACAACATCAATGTAATATTCTATCAAATATATTGATATTTAGTTATCAAATTCATCATAATATCTCATATTCAAAATAGTTGGAGTATATTTTTTTAACATACTCTAAAAACCTTATGGATATATCTGATATTTACTCTACATAATTTTATCTCTAAGTGTCTAGTAAATTAGCTTTAAAAAAATGTTTTTTTAATCCTTTTATTAAATAAATTTTGTTCTATTAATTCCATCATAGACTTTGGAAAAATAGTAATTTTTCTCAACTCATAATTCATTATTTCATATTAATTATATTGAATACTACATATTCACTTGTTGTAGACTTGTAAAAACTAATTACAATATAATAATAATATAATTCAATATAAAAATCCATTTTGACATAATAAGTGGAAGATAATAAATGATTTCATTTTTCATTTTTTATTTTTTAATATTTGTTTTTTGGAAATAAAGTGTGTCAAAGTGTATGATCTCCCAGGTACATATCAAAATTGATAGGTGATATTTATTCGGAACCATTACTCAAAAAATTTCATAACATATGCATTATATATATTTTAATACCAGGGTTTGATATCTATAGGATGCAACATGCATAGTACATATATCATGTTGTCATTAATTTTGAATTAAATAATAAACAATAAAATTATATTGTAAGAAAATGGGTTTACAAGAAATACACTTTTCAAAAATAAATAAATTAAATGAAAATAATGAAGACATAATTATGGGATGACAAAAAGAAATTAGTGAGGTAAAATTTATCATCCTATTGTGTTCACAGAGAACAAGTCATTATTCATTAAAATTTTCCCACAATTCATTCTAATGATGAGAAAAAAACTGACAATATCCAACCATTTGAATTATATGACCCCACACTAGCCATATTGGTACTGTATTGTATCCCTCACATGATAACCATAATTATATACTAAATATTCCATGCACCATTACAAAGAATAATTAGAGGAATAATAATGGATGATAAGAACACAATAGATGAGACTATGAACACAGTATGAAATTAATTTTACATCCTTTTGAATTTATTTAGAAAATAGATTAAAAGAGACCATATAAATAATGGATGTCTAAAATTTCTAACTAATGTCTCCAACCAATTGAAAGGAACTAAAGGAAAACTTTTTAATGTTTAGGGGTGAATAGTTCTGGCTAAACATTTATCCATAAAACTTGTATTCATGTTTTCCACATTAGGTATAAAATTTGAAAATATATCCTTTAGTGATGATATTCCCATATCTCTACACTATATAAACTATAATTATGGCTTATTAAGACATGTGTATAAAAATTTATGGCATTTTTACTTGGGGTCACTTTTCTATATGTGAAAGAGTTCAAATTATAATGCTAATTTTTTACATGAATTTATGACCATATATTAACATGAATACTGAGTTATAATATTTAAATTAATTGTTTATAGGTGGTTCATTTCACTTCATGATAAAAGTTTTCTTAATTGTTTATGAAATTGTTGAAACATTATCCCATCATAAAGCAATGTTAATAATGTACACAAATTCCACAACCAAACATGTGACAATAATTTTGGCCTAAAAATTTTAGATTCAACACCACATATGTTATATTGAATTCATCCAATAATTCTTGTAAGGCTAAAAAATAATAATAAATTCATATTTATTTAAAATTATAATTAAAATACCCAAATTATTTAAAACACCTAAAATCAATAATTTTTAGACATTCATAAATATTCTAAAATTATTCATAAAACATAAAAAATAATATAATTTTAAATAAAATGATTAAATGATGATATTATGACATGTAATTATTGATTAAATTTTATAAAATTATGATAATCAGGTATAATAAATATATAATGTTTTTTTCATGCTCCACACATTTTAGGGGTGTAATTATCAGCATGCGTGAAATTCTAGTAATTAATAGTATTAATAGGAATTTTTTTTATAATAATTGATTAAAAATAATTTTTTCCCAGAAAACATAGCTTTTAATTTAGTATAATTATTATAATGATTTACCAAATATATTTATAATAACGTTTTTATTTTGAAATTCATTAATCTAGAAATTGAAATAATTATATTAATAATATTATAATTAAGATATAAATATATATTTAATGAGATAATAATAATGCAGTGCTAAATAATATAATATATCACATAGGATGTAAAAAGCAACCAATGTGTGAGTGATATTTTTATGATTGATGAAATGAGGAAACAAATTATCTATAAATAAATAATATTTTATCATTACATTAAAATTTATAATATATGCTTCATATTATTTGATTTTGTTATATAGTTTGTTGGTGTTATAAGAGAATGAAAATTTATATGGGAGTTGGTGAAGAAATTTTCAATTTATTGAAAACCTCCCCTAGATAATCCATCAAGGACAAAATATTTTTCATTTTCATTAGAATAAATCTCCAAAACATTGTGAGGGTGTTTGATATGTTAATATCGCATACCATTGTCATAGGGGAGAGATTTTATGTGATTATGAATTAGTGTAGGTGTGTTTATATTTATATATAGAGGATATGGTTGTTCTTAAATAAAATATATTATCTATTTAAATTTTTAACATGAGGACTATGAGTAATAATGATCCATATCAATAATAGTATTGTATTATTGAATAGTTTTTTACCATTTTAAATATTTTAATACAAAATATAATCATTCTAATTTTTTATTTATTATAATTAATAAAAATAATATTTATTTTCAATAAAATAAAATTTCACCATGAAAATTAATATTTTCTTTAATAAAATATGTTTAATATTTATAAATTTTTTAATATATAAATTTAGTAACATTTAAGTCATCCATTTTTTTTATAATTTAATTATTCATTATTAATTATGATGTAATAAAACATATGAAACACAAAGAATTATAATTTAATTTTAAACTATAAAATATACTATGTTTGGAAAAATCCATATATTTCTCCAAAAACTTGTTTCATTAATTTGGTTCTAAATATATATCTACTTTATCAAAATAAGTTTCTATATTACGTTATTCTAATATTATATTTGTGATGTAAAATTAAAATTTTCGTTATTTATAAATTAAAATAGAATAATAAAAATTTATGCTCATATATATATATATTAATTTTGATTTTAGAAAAAATAAAATTATTTTATAATATTTATAATTAAATATTTTACTCATGAGAAATATATATTTTACAGAATTTGAAAACACTTTTTTTAATGAATTTTTTTATTTTTAGTTATTATTCTCAATGACTACTCACTATTCAAAATGGTTTTTGTCTATTCACAATGGTATTTATTGGTTTATGACTATGAAAATTTACTTATATATTCATCATTTAGCATTCACTAAAATTCATTTCAAGGTTGTTTCCCTTCTTTACAAAATTCTTATTAAATTATTTATATTTTTATTTAAATTTCACTTTTTTTCACATACATGATAATTTTTTGAGACTTTAACATACTAGAATAGATAATTAATATTTTTTATTGATAATGATTTCGTGTCTCATTGTCATATTTTAAATTTTATTTAGAACATTTATACTTTATAATTATTTTTCTATTTTAATGAATCATAATATTTTTTTATGAGTGCATGTAACTTATTTATATTATACATTATATTTTAAGGGGAAAGATATATATTATGTTATATATTAAATATAGAAAATTTAATAGTCATAAATATTCCCAATAATGTTTTTTTGAACTATATTTTCCTCAATATATTGTCACTTTTCTTCTCATTGAAAATATTAATTTATCCCCAATCTTTTTAAAATGAATTAATTTAATAAAATGTTTTAGTGAATATGAAAAAAATACCTCATGTAACATTTTCATACATTGGAATTATATATAATGTGACACTTAATAGAAATATACTTTTTGGTTATGTAAAATCATTAATTTTTTAGTATAGTTATGAGGTAGTATCCAATCTGGTTTTTTTCAATGATTCTGAAATATATTAGTTTCTTTTTTTGTCAATATAGTTGGAATTTATTCTATTAGATATGGACTCAAGAATATTGTAAATAGATTTCATTAATTGAATTATATTGTAAAAAACACCATATAATCAATCAATCCTCATTAGGTTCATGGTGATCATGGTATAGGCTTCAGATCCATGGTGGTATTTTTTGGTACCTAGGGGACCTTGAGTAGAGACCAAGAATGCATATAAAAAAATCATTTTATTATAGGTTATTAAAAAATGAATTTTTTACTATATTTCTTATATTTTAGTTCTTCTATCTGAACTACCAAATTATAATTGTGTAGTTGTTATTAGATTCATCTTAAACTCATATTTTCATCTTTCATGGACCATGGATCATGGTTCATTAAATTGTTTTCCATGAAAAATATGAGGTGATACCTTCTATTTTATATAATTCTTATATTTATGCACTTTTAATTTCTTTTCAAAATTATATTCATGAGATTTTAGTTTTCTCACAATAAAATGGTGAAATTATCTCAAATCAAGGGTCATCAATATCTATTCAAAAAAAATAAATCTTATGGGTTTATTTCATTCTCGTGATCACTATTTTTTATAAATATATTAATAAATAAGAAATAACATGTTTACAGGAGTTCATGAATAAATTGAATGTGATTTAGTAGTTATATGTAGTGATTTAAAATTACCTTGTGGATAATTGTTTTCGATGTATATTATATAGGTTTACATCAAGTATTAAAATTTATTTTTCAGGAAATTTTTTTTAATTTCTCATTGTATTATTCATTTTTTCCTTATGAGTCCTATAGTTTCTTGAGCGATCACTAGTATATAAATAGATTATTTATTATATTTTGTATCCCTCCATTGACTACATTATTGATTTATGAATAGATATATGAATTTCCATGTTATTCTTGTGAAATTTTATCAACTATAATTTCTTATATCAATATAAAAATTGGGAATCAATTTTGTAAAATATTGAATTATCATTTCATTATATTTTATATATCTAATGAATTATTTTCTAAGTAATACATTAATAATATATGAAATTATTTCCATTCTTTTTTTAACCCATGAGTTATTATTTTTTATTAATAAAATTTCAATAACCTATCATTTCATTATCAATTTTTTTATCTTCATTGATAATCCCAAATTCTAATTTAATTATTATTAAACATTATTACCTATATTCATATATTAAAAATTTGAAATCAAAACTTTCTTTTATTATTATTGTAATTTTTATTATTATTTCCCAACATCAATTTAAATTATATAGAATAAAATGTTATAAAATTCCTTATAGGAAGCATTATATAATTTTATTTAACCATAATAATCCTTTATTAGATTCATATATGGATTATGTTTAGACAATTAGGTCATGAAATGATATGTTACACTATTTACTTTAGGCGAAACTTCTACACATCATAAACATGTATATATATGATGGTTATCTCCATCCACTATAGCCTCAATATATTCTAAACAACGAATAAAATATAACAGTAGTTGTTTATTTCATTGATGATGAGGTAATGGATGTGAAATTTTATTAAAGGGGATTCACTAACATATACACATAAAATATCATAGAAAAATATTAATTAACTAAATAATAATAAATGTTTTCAATACTTGATAATAATCTCATTTTCTATAATGTAATATACATTTTACTGGTTTATTTTCATAATAAGTAATGTGCTAATTCTGATGATAACTAAGCTTAATTCCGAAACATAATTAAAGAATATTTTATTTTTTATTTACTAATTAAAATTTTGTATCCATAATTAATAAAATAGACTCATTTTCATTGAATTGTGAATGAAAGAGATAAAATATAACTACTATTTCTCATGAATGGTTAAAAATTCTAAAACGATATTCAAGAAAGTTATAATATTAACAAAAAAATTAATTTTGTTTTATTAAAGTTGTTAAAAAATGTTCTAAAGTCATTTATAATTGTACTGAGTAGACATGGATAATGAGTACATGCATGATGAACCATTACATGTTTTTCCCAAAAACATACTATTCATCTCCTAATGGAACATAACCATTATTGAGAAGGAATTACTAGAAAAGTTTATAAATATAATACCATTTCCTATTCCTATTGTCTTTGAAATATTTATTAGGTTATGATACATATGCTATGATTTAAAAATAACTTATATAATTATTTTTTATTCATCTTATCTTAACATTAGAATATTCATGTTTTATAACTTGCACTTGTATTCAACATAAAAACATACAACATTGATATGATATTTAATACTACATGGAAAACATGACCACATATACTTTAAATTAGTATAAAGATCATTACGTATGATTTATAAATGGATAATTATAATAAATGATATATCCAAGATAATTATATAATGGAAATGTGAATAATTTATATTTTTATGTTAAGAAAATGATATTAAAATGGAAATTAATGATCATTTTAGTAATGGGTATGTGATATTATTTTCATACCTAATATAAAGAATGTGGATTACTTCCACTGAATATTTTTACCCATTCCTAATACCCATGAAAATTTTACTGGATGTCTCTAACTAGAAAGGCATAATTATACAATGAATAGCTCAATATAGGGTGTTTGTATATTGGAACATATGTTCACATATTCATTAGTAAATATATTTTCATTGTTAGCATATTTATAGTATTTGTTGTTGATATAATAAAGGAAAATATACTCTCATAATAATAGTGTCTCGTTGAAGTATCATAATATCAATAAATAATGGAATCATAATATTTAACCAATATAAAATAATTAAATCATCCAGATATCATATATTTATAAGTAGAACCCATATCCAATAACAAACACTAAATTTTGATTAAAATTTCATGTTATATAAAAAGAGTGAGTATACATGATAAATAGAGAAATAAGATTACTAATCATTTTATTAAAAATAAAAAAAAATTATTTAACTGATAGAATCATAAATATAAACACAATTACCATCTACAATAATATATCCTAGCATAAAAGGTACGAATCCCTAGAAGGATGCTTCAAATTATCCATACATGAAATCGTGTTTTTTATCTTGGTACTAATAGGTGGAATGAAAAGGGTTCAAGATATATTCAGTATGTTACCCCACAAAAGATTCTATAATAACACTAGGTAGAGAAGATAACCTAAAGTTGTGTTAAGTTGTAATAGGTGTTATGTCATGAAATGATTAAGATAAACATATGTCAACCATTCCATGATTTCATCATGTATTCTATAAATGATGAACGACTGCATAATATTGTAAGGAATTATCAATTTCATGTGACGATATCCAATGTATCATGAAGATAATTAATACACAGAAGGATCATACATCAAACCGATGAGGTCTCAGACCCTGTTCCATTGACCAATAAATCCTCTTTAGGTCCACAATGGTCATTCATAGAAATCTCAGGGTAATTTTGACCTCCATGGGACAAATACCTAGGAAATATCCTTATTTCATCTTCATTGAGTTTAAATAGAATATCCATATAATTCTCAGTATATACATTTGTGTAGTCCAATTACCATTTATGATCTAGTCTATGAATTCAATAATGTAGGTAATAAACCAAGACATCTAATATAAATATGGAAATCGTGCATCATTGTTATACTTAGATAACCTACATTGATTACATACCATGTTATCAATTATCAATGAAATATATAAGGATTCAAGGGACAACTTTACTATCCATTCACATTATCAATTAACTTCAAGATAGTCATTTCATAATTTATTTCACAAACAACTTATAATAATTTTGTTCATTTTAGTGTCAATTTTGTTACTCAAATTTATTCAATAAGTTATAAAAACATAGTCAACGAATGATTTTTTCCATGCTCTTTATGAATTAAATTAATCATATTTATTGCATTAATCAAATTCACATATTTTTATTAAAAAATGGTCTATGTTATTATCTAAAACACTTCAATAATCAATGATATAATTATATATATAAAAAGGTCATTTAAATCTCATTCCATAGTTAACATTTATTCTATTTCATTACTCCATTAATTAAAAAATTAAATGGTTCTAAAAGAGGTATTTTCCCATTAAAATTTATGTTAAGTTATATAAAACAACCAATATTAATTGTATATATCCACTAAATAACCTGGTTGAAAATATAAGGACAATAGACTAGACCGACAATAAGGGTGGTTTTGGTAGAGATTTGAAATCGTAAATGATGAATACATGTCTCATAACAATCTTAACTCATTTTTTATAATTCAATTTAATTTTGAATGAATTTTAGTAGAAATAATAAAATATTATGGGATGTAGCACAATGACAATAATCAATACAAATCCATCAATCTTGGTAAAAGACAAATACCTCCTACCTTAGATAAGTAGTATTTCATCGTATTTTATTTCACTCAAAATATTGTTAGAAATGGAGAAATTGAATAAATAGGTGAATAAAATGAAAATAGTTAAAATTAGAAAATAAAGATTTATATTTCGATATGGTGATATAAATGAAAAATTTAAGGAATAGGATAAAATAAATTACATATATTTATCAAACATGACAAATGCCGCTTGATTTTGATCTCAAATAAAGTGGTTATAAAAATTACTAAGAGGAGATATATATAGCATCATGTATGGGTGAGTGGATATGAATAATAATAGGATAATGTATGGTTTAATGTTTAATTATATATTTGTAAATTTAATAGTTCATCCATTTCTAAAGGGTTCATGAATTTCCATAGAATTATGAAAATACATGCACTAACATTGCATCTTCACTGCCAAAGTGGTACCACACATGTGCACTAGTCACCTAGTGTGAAAACAATGTGTAGAACATGTTTATCACCTCTATAATTTATCTATAACTACTATAATAGTTGTTTGTCCCACCATGCATAGTTTTTCATATATTTGTCCTTAAAATATATTGGATGAACGGTGGAGCTACATGGTTTCTACTAATTACAATCTAATCATGAACCTCTTTATTCTCTAGAGATTGGAACTCCAACCTCTTAACATAGAAAACCCCCATTAAACTTGTTGAACAGAAAAATAAGAATGAAAAGATGGTTCAAACAAAAATATTAAATATTTCCCCACTCAAGAAAATATTAGAGTAGTTACATGATAGTTCGTAATTTCATACGAACATTAATGATAGTGTTGTATTTTTATGCATGTAATATGCATTATAAAACATATACTAATCCTAATTTTTTTAAACAATTAAATTATCTATGATTTTAAAGAATTTTTAGATATCTTATTGATATTTTTGTAATTTAATTAAAATATATTTTAATTATCCTAGTGAAAATTACTTTGAGATATTGAATATTTTTTTTCTTTGGTTAGTTGGGTTCTAAATATGTTATGTTGGCTAGTGTATTTTTTTACTTCCTATAGTTTTTATATTTTTTGTGTTCAATGATATAGATTTGGATAATTACTATATTTCTATAATCCATACATAAAACATCAGGTTATAAAATCCATGGTATTAGTTTTCCAATTACAAATTTGATATTTTGATATGTAATATAAATCTATAGGGAAATATTTTTTTAATATATTGGGTACAATTTAATTAAAAATCGACAATAAATTTGTATTTTTATGGATGATTAGTTTAATAATTCCAAAAATAATATTGTCAACGTATTTTTTGATATTAATAAAGGAGTTATTTTTGTATTTTTGGTTAAAATTAGTGTTGGGTTTTAATGAAAATTATTTAGTTAAATAGAATATTTTTTAAATGTGATTCGATAATAAATGATATTCAATGCAGATAGAATCATGTGTGTTTTTAGAAAATGAATCGTGTCTGGTAGTTGAGAAATTTTTTTAGCCAGGATATATGATGATGCAACCAATTGCATTATCATTCATATGAAATAGTTTAAATATTATTCTTGGTAGATGTTCGGGTTATTTAGGTTTATAAATGGGCACCCATTATCCCTCTAATAGAAAATCAGTATGTCTATGTCTAATTTCATATAAAATAGGGTAATTTAATCCATTTTATGTCACAACAATATTTACTATTTATATATTACTCAATTTCACATCACTCTAACTTCTTGGGATTCAATATATGGCCCCATATTTATCTCCTATAAACCACCATCATATAATATGAGTCATGGTTGAATGAAATGTGTTTTTTTGATAAATAATATCCAATCTCTTATTTTTTGTCTCATTACTCCCTCTCCCCCTTCATTAATGTTTTTAATTTTCGTGATATTGAATCTTAATATTGATTTTACCATATTGTGGGGAAATCAACTCTAATAAATGAATTCATTTGAATTTTTTTAAACCATAATACTATGTTTAGTCTCCTATTCATTGATTATTGTTTTATAAGAATATGATTGGGATCCACAATACATTAAATAATTTCATTTTTGTCCCTAATATGGAAGGCGATTGGGGTTATTAATATTTTGGTTTGGTTATTTCATGAATTTAATTGATTTAATAATTTTTTATCAAGGTATTACATATTTTGTTTGTCGGAAACTAGACAGAGAGAGTTATTAATTTTTATAGGGGATTCTTATGTGCGTTTTTTCAATGAGGAATTCATTGATGCTTGATTTCATTTCAAATAGTGAAAATTATTTTGTTAATGGGTTACAAAGAGTTTTACGATCTTCTAAAAGATAAAAAGTACAATACTTATATAAATTATTCACAACTTAATGACAAATAAAAAACATTATTTTAGTAAAATATAAATTTTTTTACATCATGATATCTATAAATATTAAGTGAGTTATTTTTTAAGAATTTTAAGGCATATTTTAAAAATTATTCTTAACATTCATAAAACCTAATTTTCTTTATTTATAATGAAATAGGATTCAATAAAGATTGAATTAAATGATCATTACTTTTTCATTACCTATGCCAAATTACAATTCTTTTATAATGTATTATCATCATGTTTCATACCATTATTTATAATATTTAATATAATTGGAAACCATATAAACAACATGGGTGATCATTTATATATCACTATGTTGGGATAAAATCCTCAAATAATATTCTTTTTATGTCTATTTGAATCAAAATTCACTATAATAATTTTATAGAAAATATTTATATTGTGGAACCCTAATGCACAACAACATAATATAACACAACATATTTAAAATTATCACCTCTCAATATATATAGGATATTTCATGGTGCGATTCATATTCCCTTGGATCATACTATGAAAAATAATAATCTAGTGAGCATAAATGAATAACGTATAGCCTGAAATTTTGTAACACCAATGGAAAAGTGAGTCTTCAAAAAAGATGAATGAAAATTCTCTTGTCTAAAAGGTGGACCAATATTTTTTGGTGCCTACCATGTTTGAAGTCCATAGTTATGAATTCTTTTATTGTAATATTTATCTAGATGGGTGGCCTTCTACGATGTTTGACAAGGTGTGTATGAGTGGGGAAAATAGATCTAATGAACATGTGTTGGCCTGTTCCGACAATCAATAGTTGGATAAGTGATCACAAAGGGTTATTTTATATTGTATAATAGAAATGAAACAATATTTATATAATAACATCATGTGGTCATAAGACCTGGTGCTCATCCCAAGGATACCCAGGTTTTAAAAAATGGTAAAAAAAGTCGATACTCATCAATAATTGTAGAGGAATTTCATGGTTTTGTGGTTCGGTGTCCAAAATTAGCGAATTATTCTTTCAAGGGTGGGTGTGTTTAACACCCATGTAAAAGTGATGAAATAAAGATAAATGTTACTACTGATGTCAAAAATGGTCAACATTCATTTCTGGATCAAATGTAATTATAATTTCGTAGTTATAATTTATTGGAATGGAGTTGTAATCTAGACGGTTGACCTCCAAAGATGTTTACAAGGGTGTTCTTGACTGAGTACAAAAAACATTAAAATAACATGTCTTGGCCTATGAGGATGGTCAATAATATGACAAGTGAATCCTATTGGTAATTGCATGTGATGTGTTGGGAAAGCCAAAAAGGTATTATATAAGACCCATGGAGTCATAAGACCTAGTTAATTTCAGGAGGAAGACCAAATCACGTGAAAACTAACATTTTATATCTCATCAATATATTTTTTTGAATCCATTTCTAAACAGAATATATAATACAAAACGATAAATAAATTGGTAACCAAATCATTAGTGATCCAATTTTTATATATTATCAAATTTTCAGGTATGAAGAA
Organism: Viscum album; assembly: GCA_963277665.1. Lineage (NCBI taxonomy): Eukaryota > Viridiplantae > Streptophyta > Magnoliopsida > Santalales > Viscaceae > Viscum > Viscum album. The sequence goes on from OY728160.1 coordinate 97,291,886, forward strand.
ACCTACATATTCTTCTTTTACTTTGAATTATTAAGACATCACATCAATTTTATGCATAACAATTTATAAAAATCACCATTATATGAAACATAATAATGATAATGGATCTCTATGGAACATGTTTGTATGGATTCTTTTATATATTTCATTTCTATTAATTTCATGGTTAACTCATATTATATTATTTAAAATATAATCAATATAATTTTTTAGGCTTCATTCATCACGTCCTAAAAACACTAAATTTTATTTTGGTATTTTTCATAATTATTAATTTCCAAAACTATTTTAATATTTATCATTCTAAAATTATTCAATATTTTACAAAAAACAATAATAAAATAGGTACATATATTTTGAATTTAAATCCTTAAACACTCCTAATTATAAGAAATCATACATATCATATATATAAACACTAGAAACAGAAATATAACATGTAGAAAAATTATCATCTTCTCTATTAATAAGTCATTGAATTTTTTATTTTTCATTCAATGATGTCTATATGTATTTAAATTAAATAAATTTAACTTAGAATGTGAATACTGTGATTATTCAACTTTCAATTTATCATGTTTTCAACCTTCCTTGAGAACTATATATTCATTGATTCAGAAACTATCATGGAATTCATATATTAAATATTAAAAATTCTTCAAACATCTCTTCATATTAATAAATGACTGAATCAAGATAGATAGTTCATGTTATTTTTTACATTTATGAACCATTTAATATTTTTATTTGATATCATAAATAATTGATGTCTCATTAATTTTTTATCATCAATTTTATATGTGGTTGATTATTATAATACTGACATATATCATTGGATATTCCAACCAATGTCAATTAAATTCATGGATGAAAAATGAAATCACTCTGATGTTATATTGTTCCACATTCTATATACATATAATGTTAATATGATAAAAAGAGAAATATAATAAAGAAATATGTTGTCTAAATTCATATGATGATGTCATATGGAAATAACAGTTTCATATAATGAAGCCATATAAAATGCATAATTTCCAAACATGTGGTCATACACTCATGTAAATTTCTCAAAATCCATACCTACAATAATTTTATAGAAATCTAAATTATCATCAAATGATTCTAAATTAATTAATAACATCATAAAATTGACTCCATCATTCGTTAATCATTTTCAAAGACTTGATAACACATTAAAATAATTTTTTCATTCTTATCTGAGCATGATATTTTCATTTATAACAAAATATGACACATTAACAATAGACACATAAATTGAATGCAATCATTCTTCTTTAGATGAATACCATATTCTAGGGAATATTTGTTTCATAATAATCTCCCCAAGATCAAGGAATCAATAAACTCTACCATTGTATATTAATATAAATCAATGGGAATAAATCACTACCATACTAAAGAATTATATATATTAAAAGATATATTAATTATATAAATACATAAAATAACATGGTTAAGGAATTAAATATTTAATTACAATAAAATAATGTCAAAAAAAGTGATAAATGTCAAAAGAATCAAATATGATTTTCTTAAATCACATTGATAACACAATACCACTTGAGAATAAATCATATAGTGAGAATTTTTTAAATACAAACATCATTTTCACATGATTTAATTAAAAATTCATCAGTAAATACTTCATCCTAAAATTAAACATGACAAAAAATTGACAATTCAATCTATCGAACATCAAAAATAATAAATTCATTTGTTCTATTCAATATGAATATTAAAATAGTTCACAAATTATCCTTGATTAATTCCAACCATTCCAATTTTGAAAAACTCACTATTTATTATATGATACCACTAAATATATAAAAAATAAACTAATAATACCCTATATAAATTCTCTCACCCTTTATCAATTATACAATGTGATACATATAAAGGATGATTTTTGTTTCACATTCAACCCCATTGAAAAGAATATCCAAACACTATATGGGAGATGTGGATTGATACACCAAACCATAGCCTTGATATAGTTGAGGTTGAACTCCCAAAAATAACCTCATAATGTAAAATTTCTCTTCTAATAAAGTCCTAGTAAATAGATAAACTATTTTATCCATTGTAATAAAAATTTCTTACATAAATTAATTTCATTCCATAAGATCATTGATGAAATTATATATGATATCAAAATTCCTGCTTTTTGAATACATAACTATATTATTTGATAAATGTATATCACTATAACTACTTTAACCTAATATAATTTTGATACAACTAAACATAAATAATCATACATCTATATAACCCTCGATACAAATTGAGTTATTTCATGTGTTTTAGAATCAAAATCGCTTTCATTAGTTGTTGGATTAATTGAATTCTTCTACATATTTCTCTAAGAAACATTGTTATATCGGAAAAATAAGGATCTACCATATATGAATATTATATAATAAGATAATCCTACACAATATGAATCAATAAAAAAACAGAATCAACTACATATTACTATCAAATATAATTCTATATACATTTTTTCAAATTTTGTAATAGATAATCTCTTTTCCCGTAGTGATGTTGGACTCTTTAGGAAAACATAGATTCCTTGAATGAATATATCATTACACATGAAATTTTTCCTCAGTTTTGTGATTTATAACCATGTACCAATTATCTAATTAAAAAATATAGGGTCAAAATTCTTACCATTATATTTTTGGGGAGATTTATTACCATGTAATGTTATTTCATAATGGTTTTTAATCATCTGTGATGATCTTTTTCCAGAGGCCCATAGAAAATTTCCCTTGAAAATAAAAAAATATGATCCTTATCTTATTAAATTTTTACAGTGTTGTAACCCTCATATATCCATGAATGAACTTTCTAAATAGTTTCTTCATCACATTAAAACAAATATCACACATATCATAATAATTTTTAGTAAATATGTTATAATGTTCATAGGAAATAACTATGATATACACATCATCTTCATTATTAATGTAGAGGTTTCACTAAACTCTCTTGTAAATAATATTCAACATCTTTTGGAAGGATTCCATCATAAAACAATATGATAATGTGGATTATTTAATCCCCTATTTATCCTTATTTATCATTAGGAAGTAATTAGCATCTTTTCATAGTTAGTTGTAAGTATTTTTTCCAGTATATGCCTCCTCTTATAACAAACCATATAGAATGGAAGACTTAGAATCCATATGAAATATAATGTATTGAAAATTTATTAAAATTAAAAGAGGTAATCAAATATATTTTATCCTTGAAAACAATTTACTGGTATCATTAATTTTTCATCCATAAAGTTTTGAATAGGGTTTACATAATGTTATGAAATTATTTTTCTTTTCATCACCATTATCATTAAATTTATTTTGGTGCACACATTATTCCTTTATGATATTATACTATTTATTATTATATAACAACCCAAAATTCATTTTATTATCAATATTTTACAATTACTCATTATAAAAATTAGTCCACCCTTGATTAATTAATTAATATTCATCATGTTTATCTATAACATGAGATAATGTCAAATTATGGAATATTGAATTTAATTTCCTCCATATTTTTACTTTATTTCTTGATATACAATTATATTTTAAACATTAAATTTTCTTATAACACTTGTATGTGATGAATTAAAATTTTAACCATCTCATAAAATTACTAATTCATCTTCTTTAACCTATACATATTAGTCATGGTAATTTCATCATAAATTTCAGTAGGATGTTTAGAAAATACATCATCATCAACACTTCAAGGACACATCTCTTCCTGTAATACACCATTGAGATTATTAATTTATTTACAACTTATTGTTTACTCTATTTACTGATTTTATATGAAAAGGGCATAATTGGGGTGAATTATTCGTATTTTACTATTAATTTTTATACATTATTTTAATTATTATAGATTAATGTTAGTTTAATGTTTTACTCATAACTCATATTATATATATCCAAATTGTGTGATTATTGTTTATTAGGAATCATTATTCAATTTAATACATATCATTATGATGAATCCTTTTCCAATAAATCCATTTAAAGGGTCATATGATCCTCCCAAGAATGCTTGATGATTATATAATGAAAATATACTAGCCATGAATAAAGAATTTCAAGGATCATTCCTGAAGATCATATCAATTAATTTTCCATAAAAATATGGAGTCAAATTAAAATAATCTTGGATAAAAATATAAACGCCCAAATCCCCAAAAAAGGGGCCCAAATAAAGTTTGGAAGTCCATCCCACCATTTTGTCCAAGAATTGAAATTAGCACATAATTATTTATTTTTTGATGATATTGTCATCCTTTAGAGATAATTTTCCCATTGTGAGTGAAACTATATAGGCTTCTGACATTCTATATTAATGTGTTCATATTTGAGGGCTTCTTCTCATTCAAAAATACATTTACATTCCGAACTTCAAAAAAGAGGTAAAATAGATAGATGTAATATATTTAGTAAAAAAAGATATAAATTTGGATACATTATTCCAATGGATACTAAATAATAAAATTAGATAGAGAACATCAATATATACAACTTATAAGAAGATCATACCTCGAGAATCAGCTGTCTAGTTTTTCTAATTAGCGAGCCAAGTGGATGTGTGGATTTTGAATGCAAACAGTCCTCCACTTTGTTGTATAAGTGCATCCCCCTATACTTATTGCATGAGGTTATAATTTCAGAAGAAAAGAATATAACATTTCATGAGAAAAGCCTTTCCAAATTTCTATTAAGACCTTCAGAACTCAATTTTTACTTGAGTTACCCATACCCTTATCTTGAATTTATATTCTCCTTTATTCCATTTCCTTTAGGATTTTTTAAGTATTTTTTGGTACCTTGGTTTTAATATTAATGTATGTTTCATAAAAGTATATTATTCTCATTAAAATTATCTAATTTAATTTTAATTTTCTTTAAATATTTTAAATCACTTTGAAAACCAATCTATTCAATTAAATTATTAACCAAACAATATTGTGTTTTACCTCTTTCCATAATTCTTGTGTGTGTGTTCTGTGCACCGCTGTTTTCATGTCCATATATATTTATTTTATTTTTAACCCGTCAAAATAAAAATTTAAACCATATTATTAACCACATAAATTTATGAGAAACTCTACCATTGGGGTGATTCATAATTTTGGGATATTAATTGATTGATATCCTTTTCTCGTTGAATATTCATTAAATTAATATTATGTTTATTGAACAAAAATATTCATGGATTAAGGAATTATTTGTTTAACAAGTGAATTTAATAGAATATTGGAATAAAAAATAAACTTGCATAAACATGTTATGATTTAGATTAGAAATATAAGTTATTTTAATTCTTTGATTAATGCTACATCACTTGGAAATTCCATTCAATGTCATCTTGGGATGTTGGTGACAATTTAAGGGAATATAAAGCAACACACCAAGATATCATAAGCTTAAAAATACATTAATGAACTCACCCCAATCATTATAAAATTGTAAAATAAATTTATAAAAATCAATCATTTCATTTTATTTCGGTAAACAACCCACCCCCACCCCAAATAAAAATAGGACCAATTAAAAATAATTTACTGTTAAAAAGTATCATCAGTGATGATTCGACCCAAGTGCTGCTATAAAAATTTTCAGTGCACCGGAAATTTTAACATTCTATAAGAGACAATCAGACGTTCTTCAAATATAACCTTTGATGTGTTTGTTACTATATTAAAATGTTATATTTTTTATTTTTGACAAAAAATTTAAAAAATATAACAAAAAATTCTAAAAAAACACATTGAAAAACCTGCCTTCTTCAACTTTCAAAATTTATCTAAATGTCCCACTAGCTACCAAAAAATCAATAATATTTATTTCACCAAGAAATCAAGAAAAATATTCGTCAATTTAGAAGAGATAGTAGGGATAATCAAATCACTTTATAACCAATTATTGTTCAAACAATTGTTTATGATATGGCCAATCATAGGTAACCAACCCTTAAAGTACTCGCTGCCACATATATTAATTACCAAAAACTTTGTATTCAATAAAAAAATAATTACTCTATCTCCGAACTCAAATCAGGGTTTATTCATCTTCTACCTCATTTACAAAGGCTACCTAGTGATGATCCTCATCTTCACCCCAAAGAGTTCCATAAAGTGTGCTCCACCATGAAGACTCAAAGGATTTATGAAGAAAAAACAAAACCTTGATCATTCCATTTCACCCTTGCTGACTCCGCCAAGTTATTGATCTACTACCACCCTCATGATTCCATAAAAACATGTAATGACAAGAATAAACTCTTCTTAGATAAATTCCTTCCTACTTCTCATACAGTTTCTTATTGAATAGAAATAAGGGGTATTCATCAATTCCCTAATAAATTGATCCATTAATATTCGGAGAGGGTAAAAAATAATGTGGAAAACTATCGGACCCACCAAATACATGAATAACTGTTGTTTCAATATATATATGAGGGGTTACTATCTATGTAGAGAACTTTAAATAATGCGCAAGTGGTTGTGCTCTTATTGAAAAAACCATTGCTACTTCACATGATCTCATAAGAATATTTTTTAAAACATGTTGAAATTCCACAATCATTCCCATGCTCAATTTAAACAAGTAGAAGAGAACCAATCTATATATCCAGACCATATTACCAAGTAAATGAGTGAACTTAAATGTCCTATGCGACAACTAGTAGTGGCTTCCAAATCCCAACATCATCTTCTACACAATCTATATTCCCTGGACCTGTTCGGAATTGTGGAATCTATAGCTTATCCCCTCATCCAACTATCACATTTCCACAACATCCAGATGATCCATCTGATTCAATAGGACCAATGTAGCTCAATGCTGCATATGCTTAGAGGAACACCAACCCTCAACAATCTGGTCAGTTCATCAGATTCCTTATCCAGCCCCAACATAACCCCTTTTCTTATATATTTAACCATGTATTGTGTTATGGTAATCCTATTTCTCATTGCCCGTAGTTCCCTCCTCAAAAATCTAAACAAATTACAATATGGTAAATGTGGTGGTAACATCCAACAACCTTATCCTATTGTTCCTCTACCTCAGAGGATCAATCCTACTCCTTATCCTCTTATATTTCACTATCCTAAAGTTCCATCACAATTCTATTTCAAAAATAATCACCTTAAAAAACCAAAATAAAGGTAATCTCAAAGTGGGACAAGCCATTTATTCCAAGAAACCATGTGAATGCTCTGTGGAATATTATTACACCTTCGCTAGTTCTACATTGAAACCAAAATTGGTCCTCTTTAATCCCACCTTAGATATAATCAACCATCTAATTATTCCAAACTCACAGATCAATCATTACCCAACCACAAGGGTAATGATAGTGCTATTACACTTAGATCGGGAAAAAAACATCCAAAACACATTATGGATCCTCAAATGACCCATTGGAGGTTGATCCTGAAAATTAAATGATGTAAAATCCCAAAAGATAACCTTAAAAAATCCCTCACCTCCTTCTATCCCTCTAAATAACCCTATTCCATTTACTTAATCTGTTTATATACCCAAGCTATCTGATGAAACCAATCCTAAAATGCTTGACTTGTTTACACATGATGAAGTAAACATTGTCCTTATAGATCCCATAAAAGAAACTCATATGCATTCCATGTTTCATAAGAAATTGTGTACTCATAAGAGACAACTTAAGACTATTGAGTGTGGGTTTACACAACAGTCTATACCCATGAAGTGAAAAGATCCTAGGACCTTCAATGTTCCATTGCAGATAGGAAGTTCAAACATTTAAGATCCACTCATATAACTAGGATCCTCAATAAACTTCATGCCTTAATCCATCTTCTCTAACCTTGGTGTATGTACCTTCCACCCAAAGAGTTGTTTTCATCCATTAAGACAATCAAAATGCAAGCAGTCTTGAGGGAATAATTGGGGATGTCCTTGTCCGAGTTAATGATGTTATCTTCATAGATGATTTCTATGTCCTTGACCTGGAAGGTGTGACCACCTGTTTACGATATCACCTAGTTTTAGAAAGACCATACATAGTATGAGCAAGAAATGATATTAATATCCATTCAGGCATCCTATACACCGAATTTCATGAAAAACTGGTTAATTTCAATATATTTCAAGCCATGTGTTGCTCATATAAGGATCTCAATGTATTATCAATCCATTCTTCTGAGGACACTTATGAGAGTCAATTTGACACCATTACATCATGTTCATCATTTTCAAATTGGATAATATCTTGTGATATTTGTACCATTAATATCAAAGTCATAAATGGGGGAGTTTATATTGACCTCTCATTCATAGACACCATCAATCAAGAGGATCTTGAAAACACTCTTGAATCCCATCTCAACTCTGATCTCTGGTATTATACCATGGACAGTATTGATGAAAATGAATCAAACCCAACTAAAAGCTCATCCTATATTCCGATGTTTCTATCCCAGAAATGAAATTTTAGACAAATATAAAACCTTTTCCTACACACCTAGAATACGAATTCATTTTCCATGATAACAGTTATCCTATCATTTTCTCCTCCATAGTAACTGAAACAGAGGTGTCCAAACATGTTCAGGTCTTATGGGAAAAAATTAATTAGGTTGGATCCTAGATGACCTACCATGAGTCAATTGATCCATTTTCATGACTCGTATCCATATTGATGAATCATTCGAACTAATCAGACAACAAAAAAGAGACTCAATCCACTCATTATTGTGATAGTTTGGGAAGAGATTACCAAGCTTCAACTAGATGGTATTATCTACCCAATTTCAAATAGTGAATGGGTTAGTCTAATTCATGTGGTACTATAGAATAGTGGGATAAATATTTTATGAAATGAACATGGAACGGTAGTCCCAACATTGGTGAAAAAAATGATTTGTATGCATCAATTATCGGTAATTGAATGTGCGAACATGAAAAGATCACTACCATCTTCATTTCCATGATCAAATTCTAAAACAATTAGTTGGGACGTCCCATCATTGCATTGATTATGGATACATTAGGATCATAGAAATCCCAATTGATCATCCGGATGAAGAAAAGAATACTTTCACATTCCCCTTTAGAACATATGCATATAATAGATTTCCTTTAGGCCTTTTCAATGCCCCTACAACATTGTAGAGTTGTATGATGAGTATCATTTCTATAATTATTGATAATTGTATGCAGATATTCAATGATTAATTTATGATTTATAGTGATTGATTTGAATCATTCCTACATTCACTCTCTCTAGTCCCTCAAAATCATGTCAAATGTAACATTGAGATGATTTATGAAGAATTTCACATCATGGTTACTAATTGTATTTTTCTAGGGCACATAATTTCACAAGATTCTATTAAGGTAAATGTGTCCATGATTGGGGTGAATGAATCTCTTTTGGAACCCATAATGGTTTGATACATCCATTTATTCCTATGTCATTCTAGATTCTATTGGTGATTCATCCAATAATTGATCAGAATTTCCATCCCACTCATTAGGGTACTACAAAATGATTTTTAATTCTATTTTGACGATTCTTACATGAGAGCCTTCGTTGAAATCAATAATGTTCTCACAACTACCCAATTAATCCTACCCCAAATTGGTGCTTACCCTTCCAAATGATGTGTCATTCTTATGATAGGTCCATTGGGATCCTTCTTGGTCAAAGAATAAAAAAGTTCTTCATTTCATCTATTATTCCTCAATAACATTGGATGAAGCTCTATATCATTAAATTGTGACTGAAAAGGAAACATTAGTAATGGTTCTTTCCATAGATAAATTCCATCCATATCTCTATGGTTCCAAAATCATCATCTTCATAGACTATTTCCTATAATGTTCTTACTTAAGATAATTGATTCCAAAACTAGGCTAATAATAATGATATTTATGATCTATGATATTATTATTATGAATAAAGAGAGACATAGAAATGACAAACATGTCCTTAATCACTTGATTATAATTTCTAATTCTTCTTATTCTGAAACAAATGAAGAAAATTTTTTAATTGAGAACCTCTCATCTATCACTCCAAAGTTACCATGGTTTGCCCCAATTGTAAACTACATAGTTTCTAGTGTTTTTAGGATTTTTTTTCAAAATATAAAAAATTGAAGCATCAATGTTATTAAAATTTATATTTTTTGGAAGATAATATACTTTGGAAAATTGGGGCTGACATTGTAATAATGAGATGTGTCGACGAAGGCTTACATTTCTATATCTTATGATTTTGCCACTCAATTCCTAGTGGTGGATACTCTAGACTAAAAATGACCACCTGAATAGTCCTTGACTTTGGATTCATATATCCTTCACTCTTCAAGGACTCATATGAGTTCTATAAATCATGTCCAACCTTACAAATGTTTTTTTAACAATTTATATTAGAAATTAAATAACCAATAATCCCTTCATATTTTTGGGGACCTTAGATTGTTTGGGAATTGATTTGTTGGACTATTCCCCACTTCCAATATATTCTCATATATTCATATAACTATTTATTATGTTTCAGGTGGGTTTATGCCAACCTCAATAGAAATGATGATTCACATAATATTAGTGAGTACCTAAAAACACACATTTTCCATAGGTTTCTGACACCACATGCCTTGATATGTGACTTAGTAACTCATTTCTATAATTGGACAATGGAATATATTTTCAAAATGATTGGGGTTGTACATAAAACATCAATTAAAAACCACTCGCAAACAAATGGAATGTATGAAATTTCTATTAAATAAGTGAAAAGAGTAATTAAGAGAATTTTAAATCCAACACATTTTTTTCCTAAAATACTCAGTGAAGCAGTTTCTGCTAATCTATCTTCTTGTAAAACACACATTGGAATGTCTCATTTGAGGCTAATTTATGTAATGTATCTCATTTAGCAATTGAAATATTATATATGTCATTTTGGGTGGTGAAAACATGTTATTTTTATTGTGAAAAAAAAATTTGATGAGGGATTGTTATAGTTAAATGAATTTGAAAATCTTAAACCTGATTCCTAAGAGAATTAAAATATCCACAATGAAAAAGACAAGTTACTTCATTACGGACACATCATTTGAATGGTATTTCATGAATAAGAAAAGGCAATTCTCGTTATTACACGATTTAAAATTCACCCAAGTATGCTTAATTATCATTGGGAAAGACTTATTATTATTACTAAAGATTACCCATTTGGTGAAGTGAAAGTCTAAAACTGCACTTCCTAAATAACTTTCACAATTAATGGACATCGGTTAAATAATCACCATGAGATGAAACAAATATGGGGTGCTACTTCAACATCCATCGAATCCATAACATCAACATTAGTCCCACAAAATGGATGGGGATGATGACCCAACAAATCCAAACTAGGGGCACCACTTTCCCATTTTCTCTCCCACTCATTAACTCTCTCCTTCATTATTCATCTTCCTCAATCATTAATTTTTTTACCAGTACCTTCATCAAAACATTTATTTTTATCTTTCTATATTATGTGGGTGTGTCTACTGAACAAACTAAAAAACTAAAAAAACTAAAAAATTCAAATATAATAATGTCATTATTACTCACCAACCACTTTTTAAATTTTTTCCAACCATTTTTGGCTGTCAATAATTTAATTTTTTATCACAGAAGTTTTTTATTTTTATCATAAATTTGGATAAATAATTTTATTTCATGAATAATACATTTTGAAGGGTCGGTTTTATATTTCTAAAATCATAACTCTATGACCATAAAGAAAAAAAATTAATATTCATGCCAAGGTCACCTATGAACATTATTTCATTTTTTGTGTTCTTAGCCACTTTTTTAGTCTTGAGTTTATTGACCATTGAGTAGAATTTCTTAATTTTGTGTGTATTAATATGATAACAGTATTTTCTGAACCACATAATAATTATAAAAGAGAAATAGTCTCTAATTAATCTTACATTAATCCTCATTTAGAATTCCCCTTTAATATTATAAAAACCTATTCTTTAATAGCCACACTACAGGCCCAATACCTTGTCCCACCTAACATCTACATAGAATTACATTGAATAATTTATTGAATTATAATTCTGGGGGAAATGGATTAAACGTTCGGTATTCATATCGATATTTTAAACATGTTATCATATGAATGATGTAATTTGTCCATTTAAGTGTGGGGGTAGGTTATTATTACCTGAATTTCGGTTATGAATTAACATTTATTTAATTTTGTACATGCTATTGAAAAGTGATAAATTTTTTTCAAAAAATATGGGTCTGTTATTTGGAAGGTCAAAAATAAATCTTTCTAAACCTTTGATCATGTTATAACTATTATAATTAGTTTTTTATGAGATCAATTGTAGGTTTATATATAAATTTGTGATTTTTTTCGAGTTCAAATTTCAAAAAAAATTAAAAAATATATAAGAAAATATAAAAAAACACATGAATTTTATATTCTTATTTCAATGGGATAAGTTTTGTTTCTTGAATATATTTCATATTCTCATCCATGTCTAATTTTATTCCTCTTTTGTGTCTTAATTTTCCCAATCATGCCTATGAAAATATGTGTTTCCTTTTGATCCATATTTCATTTCAAAAAAAGTGTTCATTATTTTACGTAGGAAGATGTTTTACCACATACTTCTTATTTTCTGGACACTAAATGTTTATCGTCCCATAACCATTTAAAACCCTCTTTAAAAGAAATATGTATTCTTGTGAACTTTTGTATATTTAATGAAACTTGATATCTCTTTCAAACTCTAATATTTGTACTTTTGGTTTGTGAATGAGTAAACCTCCATAAATAATTATTTATAATCTTGAGAGGAGTATATTTTGAGTGACTACCTTTTTAATTTCTAAATTTAGAGTGAACATTGAATTTATTTAGAATATTTTTTCCGTAATAATTTGTTGTGGAATTAAATATTGATGAGTTAAATAGTCTAATCCTCCCTTGTTTGGGGAAATTAGTTTTTAATATTTGTTGGTTAGTGATAATGATTTAGTTATGGTTTTATATTTATTGTACATGAGGAAATTCACAGGACCAAGAGTGGTGGAGATTATGTAATTATTTTATTCATAGCTTTATTATTTACCCCCTTTACTAGTTATCTATGAAAAATAGATAATTTGTGTGAATTATTCTATTTTAATATTAAATATAATTTTTTAGAATTATTTAATTTAGTCCATATTGAATTAATTTTAATATTTTAATACTAATTGTAATACTACTGATACAAATTGTTTGATACATATTTTTTAGTGTTCATTATTTAATTTAATCCATATCATTAGAAGGAATACATGTCCAATTATGAAATTTTAAGGGTAATATGATCCATACAAGAAGGCCGAAAGAATCTATAATATAAATTGACCAGCCATGAAGATTGAATTTTTTATAATCATTATAGTAGATTAAATAATTTTATTCTCCACCAAAATTAAGGTCCCAATAAATTTCATCATGGAGATTAATTTTAAGGATCAAATCCACAAAAAAGAGGTCCAACTGATGTTTGGATGTCAATTACACCATTCTTTTTGGGAATTTAAATCAAAACACCATTAATAATTTTTCTTAGAAAATAAAAATCCATTACAGCTGATATTTATCAGTGAAAAATATAATATATACTATAATGAAGTTTTAGAAGAATGTCTTTGGAATTTTTGGAATCATTCTATTCAAAAATCAATTATCAATTCTAGTTGTCAAAAAAGTTGTGATAAAAATTAGACACCTACAAATTGTTTAGTAAAAAAATATATAACCTTAGATATATCAGTACAATGGACTCCTAATTTTCATATTAGATAGATAAAATCAATGTCTACATCTTTTAAGAAGATCATATCTTGATATTTAGCTGTCTGGTTGTTGAAATTGGTGAACCAAGTGGATGGGTAGATTTGGAATGAAAACCGTCCACCACCTTAGTCTATAAATGCATCCCCCTATTTTCGTTCAATTTTTTTTTTGAATTTTGGAAGAGATTTAGAGAAATTGGCATGACCAAATCCTTTACAAAGGCCCAGTAGGACCTACCATACTCAGGTTTTAACATGAGAAATCCTTACTCCTCTCATATTTTCATGTTCTCTTTCACTTCTTTTTCTTTGTGATTTTGTTATTGTATTTTTATAATTTTGTTTAAATATTTATGAATGTTTCATTATAATAAATTATTCTCATCAACATTATGTAGTTTAATGATCATGTTCTTAAAATATTATAAATCATGTCGTAAACCATTCTCTTATTTTTTCTTTATCATCCATCCAATGGCCCAAAAGCCTAATTTTTTTATTTATTTTTGATAACCCACCTTTCAAGAGGTGAGGGGGAACCCTTACACGGCCCGTAGGTGTATGTATTACATGCCCTGTATGCCATAGAGGAATTAATTTCCCATAGGCTTTAAAAATTACATACAACCCAGAATAACTACATGGAACTGCTCCTCCCTAACATCTTTATTGTGAAAAATCAGCTCTCCACCTTCGCATGGCTATTCATCTAGGCATTCCCGTGCGTGCACATGATTTTCCATATGCCAGGTGTCATACCCTATCATTCATGCAATCTGTTTATCTTCTTCTATGGTGAATGCTCATTTTCTCATCTTCCTTGTAGAGCTTGTTCCTTGTAGGTTTTCTGGTTTGTATCAGCACTTAAGGTGTCTCGAAGACCTTGAGGTGGACCAAAGGCCACACTTACCCGAAGTCCTAGGTGGACCGAAGGCCTTAAAGGACTCAAGGACCAAATCGGTGGCCCGAAGGCCCAAACGGGGGGATATTCTCGGCTAATACAGTTCCAAACTGTAACTGATACAGTCCCCGTTACAAAACCTACTACAGTACTGCCTACTTCCTGCTACAATACCAGTTACAGTACTTCTACAGTAGCCCTAGAAATTATGTCTCTGCCTGGATTAGATCCTGGGTTTCTTGGATGTAATTACAGAGTCCTTACCAACCGGGTTAAGGTTCATATAGAAAATGTGTGTAAGGTTAACAATCGACTCTCAATAAGGGGGCCCTGCCAGGCCCCAGAGCATGCCACACATTTCCCAGTTAGGCATTTCTTTATCATTCAATCAAAAGATTGTTTTTACCTCTACTCATATTTTCTATGTGCCTGTTCGATGAACCTCTCTATTCTTGTATGAGTTTTTTTATTTTATTTTTTACCAATAAAAATAAAAATTACAACCATATAATTAACTACCTAAATTGATGATATAATATAAAATTTGGTTGCGTCAAAATTTTGGGATATTAAGTGATTGAGAGACTTTCCACGATGAATATTCTTTAAATTAACATTTTGTTTGTTGAACATAAAATTTCATGGATTAATGACATGATTTGTTTAACGAGTGGATTCTATGGATTATTGGAACCAAAAATAAACATCCATAAACACACTCTAATTTAGATTATAACCCTATGTAATGGTAAGGCTTGGATTAAATCTGTAACACTTTGGAATTCTGATCAAAGTCATCTTGTAAAGATAGTGCTAATTTAATGCAGTATAAAGCAACACTCAATGATATCATAAACTAAAATCTCCAATAATGAACTCACCCCAATATTTATTATGATGTTAACTCAATCCACACAAATGAATCATTTAATTTTAGCTATTAAAACAAAATCCTCAAATAAAATTACAAAAAATGAAAAATAAATGACATTAAAATATATTATATATGAGTATTCAACTCGTGTGACACTAGACAAATTTTCTGAGAACCATACTCTTTAATGGTCAAAAGGTGACAATGGTGTGTGCATCAATCATCCATTAAATTCTCCACAACCATTAAAATATAATTAAAACTACTCCTCTAATATCATCATAATACTTATGTAAAACACTTCTTTATCATAGACATCCTAAGATGATCCCATGATATCTTAATTTATAAAAAACATAAGGATTTTAAACACATAATCACGATAATATAAATGTTACCAAGGATATGAAGATTATTAAAATATAAATAATTATAAAAATATTTAGTATATTGGATAAATTTATGACAATCATTTATAATCATTTAATTTTATTTTAAAGTAATTTATAAATAGTTTTCTATTAAATATATAAATATGTATAATTCTTAACCAACAATGTATAAATAATATTAAAAAACATATATTCATTCATTTAGAAACATCCTCATATTATTCATTATTTGATCTACTAAGGTCATTTAATAAGTAATGATTCATTAGATAAGCATCACGTAGTCAAATTTTTTACTCAGTTCAATTATCTCTCAATGTCATCTAATGAAAAAAACTACACATTTTCACTAAATCACTGAAGGTTTATATACATGTTTAAAAGAATATATAAGTGTATCATTAACATAACACAATTAATAAAAGTTAGGTAAAAAAATTACAATCCCTATTTTTTATTTCTTCCTCAATGATTTGGATACACTTAAATTGATAAAATTAAATAGTTTTGTAGATACAAGCTCTACCATTTTTCAATAATAAATAATAATTAACTTTTATCAAATATATAAAATAGAGATTAATTAACTTTTATGATGATTTAAATCAAAAAAATGTCCCCTTTATTGATCTATATCAAAAGAAATCAGTGTATTCCAAAACATCAGTCACACTATTGATTATCTGAGTCCATATTTAGATAAATTTTATTATTAAAATAATCCTTATTTGAAAATGTGAATGTAGTAACATATACTATTATTACTACTAATTTATAATCATATTTTATAAATAAATCCATCAATTCCCAATTACCCTTTGATGGTATTATAATGTGGCGTTACTTATAATGGTCACTATATTGGTCAAAAATGTGATATAATTCCTCCTGAGCTAAAAAACTAGACTTAGAAATTATTCCAATAACTATAAAATGTTCATATTCTACCCAATTTTGAATGTACTAACTCCATATTAATCATTTACTTCAAACCCTATAAGGAAAATTATGAATTTTGTGGGTATAATGAATCATATTTTCAATATCCCAAAATCCTTTATAGTAATAGAAAAATCCCTTGATTACATATATAACTATGTATATAGAATGTTGTTTATAATTTGTATATTGTCTTTATTTAGTCTATCATAGACCAATATTAGATCAATTATTATAAAATAATTATATTAAATGACATATTTTTTTTCAATTTTTGTAATTTTTAAATTCACCCATAGTAGAATTATATGAAATTAATTTAGTGGTCCCATAATTTCCATATTTTATATTTTTTAATAGATTATTAATTAATCATGGTATTAGGTACTTGGGTTTTATTTATTAGTTAAAAAAATTATCAAGGGTTGTAGATATAAATGAATTGGAGGAATCAGTATCAGATAAGTCACTAGCTAAAGTTGAAGCTACTAGAATAGTGCATCTTACTATCGATGGCCCATCCTCTCTATCCACAAGTGTAGGTTAAACTAAATGTAATTGTCTTACACCTATTCCATGTTATTATGTCTAACTCCCCTGAGTTTCCCCACTCTGCGGAAATAGGTGTTGTATCCCTATAACACCACATCCACTACCTCTACCCCCTATTCTAGTAGAACTCCATATTCTAGAATGATATGGTGTATGAGACCCCTAACCAAAACTCTGACTCTATGTAGTTTCTCCCTCAACACTAGTATATCACCATGACATATTGTACTTCTATGAGTGTCCCATATTATCGCGAGCCTGAAAATCTACTAGTGGTCCTATAAAGGGTCAATAATAGTTTTCCGACTTAACAAAAGGATTAAAAAACAACCTAGTAAGGTCATGTCCAACTGACCCTCTAGTCTGGGTATTATACATCCACATCCCTTTCTACGTTTTCTGTAATGTCACTTCCGGCTCTTAGAGTCCACACTTCATTATAATCCAGTAAAAAATACATGTCCATTACTAGAATCCTCCTTTAGGTTCCGTTATTATATTAGATCCTTATCATTAACCTCATAAAATGTCTTTAATAGGAAGATATTGACCTGTGAATTAACATCACACTTAATTCTATGCTAAAACCATTTTTCTGTAGCTTCCTGATCTATTACTAACACTATATAAAATCATTTCAAATCAGTGTAGCGTCTATCATAATCGATCATGGACATGCTCCCCTATGTCAGATGCATGAATTCTGTAGCTTTCTATTATCTCAACATATCTGTATAGAAGTTCTCCAAGAACCCCACTAAGAGGTTTCACTATAACCTATCTTTAGT
Source organism: Viscum album (assembly GCA_963277665.1). Lineage (NCBI taxonomy): Eukaryota > Viridiplantae > Streptophyta > Magnoliopsida > Santalales > Viscaceae > Viscum > Viscum album. Next base: position 97,310,245 of record OY728160.1, read on the forward strand.
TTGTACAGTTCACACATAAATTTCCCACCAATGCTTTTCTATTTCATTTAGAATATATGTTTTCATAATGATTTTTATTTCAACCAAATTCTCCAAATTTTAATGTATTATCTTAGTGGAATCAACAGAGAACTGAGCTCCCTCAGGTCCACCCTCTTTAGTAAAAGTCATAGTGTTCTGAAACTAAAAATCCCTTGTAAACATAGAAATTCCATTTGAAACCCTCCCTATTTATCTATCCATAAATTCCATTAAGATAGAAATGTTCTCCTAGAACTGATCCCTATCATCATCAGTTGGAACCATCAGAACCACATATTCCTATACCGGAAGACCATTCCTATATGTTCCCCTAGATCTTCCACTCAACAAGCATCATAGAGTCATATTATCTAAAATTAAAAAAACAGATCTTAGGTATTGTAAAAAAACTATAACTTTTACATAATATGAATAATCAAAATAGGCCACAACATGTTTTTTCCATGAAATAGCACCACTTGGTAAAAACATGGGCACTATCACTACCCTTAACCATTCTACTCCTATGTTATGGTAATATGGGTAAACACATTATCATAATTAGGTATCAAATATACAATCCCAATTATTATCATTTTATATAATTTTATAATCATTTAAATTCATGTTAGGAACCATTTTCCTTTTTATTTTCACAAAAAGGAAAATATTTCAAGTTTAACAACATACCCATAACCCATATTGTTGTGCTAGCCTATAATGATATATGTCACAACAACACTAAGTTCCTAGAATGATGCATGTAGATTGAAATTTTTTTATACCCTATGCCATGAATCTATATTAAACAATTCTTAGAAATAATAATGAAATCACACTACAAGTGTGTCACCCAAGGTAAAATAATATTCAACTGTAAATGAAAACATCAAAAACTACAATCCCACCCCGAGTACTTGAGATTTCCCACATATATGGTTTTGAAACTCCCATAAATGAGCTAATTACCAGGCATTTAATCTTCCAATTATCATTACTTAATTTACATAAATAGTCATACAAAATAAAAAGAAATAAAATTGGTCCTCTAATACTACCTTTTAACATCCTGACCCAAGTTCCACAAAATAGTGCCCTGATCCAGTCAAAAACATGACCTCAAGCACTCCTCCCCATACGCTAAATAATTCCAAAGAGTATAAAGGATTTGGTATGTCATACATGGGGAGAAAACACCCTCTTTTATCTAATTATGAAATCGTTTTAAGTAAATAAAAAATAGTGTAGTCATATATAAGTAGAAGAATAAAAATTTCATCCGGAAACCAAAATAGTAAAAAAACATATTCAACTAAAAGGAAAAAATTCTTTATCACTATAATTTTCAATGTTCATAAAAATAAAACTGAAAATAATGACACTAGAAAGTCCCATGTCAGTCATGAACCACCTCCGGATCCCTCATCTATTTTAAAATCCCAATAATAAATCTAACATAGGTCCATTTCTCTTATCGGGTCCTATTAAGGTATTTTCTATCTGTGTACCCATTAGGTATCCTGCGTGGGTTGTGAGAACAACTCAGTAGGCCCCTAAAAACAGTGCCTAAAAAAATTCCATTCAAAATACAGTGTATGTAGTTTGATAACGAAATAAATACAATTCAAAAATAAATAGGTAACAAATTATCATTTATTATTTATTTAAATTTATTAACACTAGGGATATTTATGATACTCGTACCTCTATAATTGATTCATTTTATGTTATATCCCAAAGTGTTCCCTAGGTAATATCATATCATAATACTAGATTCAAATCATGGCATAGCTCGATGTATTCAAATATTATATGATATCCCGTTATCTGATTCAATTCATGCAAATGTTTTATGTATTTTCTATTGATGATCTATCACTGAGTTCCTTTATTACCATTCTATAAATTCACACATAAATTCAAAAAGTTTTGAAAAAAAATTCATATATAAGATAACCATGTTACAATTAATACTTATTTATACAAGGACCAAGATCGCATTCCATTACCCATATGTTCAATGACAATGTTATCATGTATACATCTCATTTGAATGAAAATATTCCCATTCCTTTACTCACTAGTATAACTAACATATTACCATTAATAATAGTCAATTTACAATGACCATGTTCCCATTATTTCACACATAATTAATTCATGTTTAACTATTCACCTGAATTCCATTACTAATTCATCAATTTTTTAAATACATCAATATCGTTAATTAACTACCCATTTAACTAGGCATTCCAATCCCATTAATTAATGATTAAATTAAATAATCAATATCACAATTCATATACCATAATTACTTTTCTCATAATTAATTATACCAGTCTAAATCTCAACACTTCATAATTAATTCCACAATTAATAATATAGATGATAATATCAAGGAACATAATTAATTCATGATTAATTATATCAAACTATCCAATTCAATATCTCATTATTAATCTCATCATTGATTATCTAGATTACAACCAATAATTATTACAATAAATTTCCCCCAAATTAATTTTCTTATAGTATGTCTTCTTTGTCTCATGATTAATTCATCAATTAATCATTTATTCCAAATATTAAATGATAAATAAATTAGTCAACCTAATTAACTTAATTTTGTATTTAAATTTCTTAATAATTCTAGTTATTATAGAATTTTACATACTTGTATCAAACCCATGACTATGAGAATTATATTTTATGCCACCGACCAAAATTCATTGACAACCATTTTCAACAAACATCCAAAACATATGAGATGCATAATGAAAGAGATCTGATTTACTGATCGAAATCCCTAATTCAAGATCAAGGATATCAAGATCTTGTTCATCTATATCTAGATCTAAAATCATAGAACTATATATCACCAATTAGGATTATATATATCAAAATAAGGGAAAAATCCCAACAAAAAATCAAAGAATGTGGGAAGAATTAATGAAATAGGCATCGAGATGAGATACATATTTTGGCAGAGGAGTGGATCTTTGATTTGGGCTTTGAATCGTGTAGATCGGAGGTCATGCGACCTTAGAACTTATTCATAAAACTCTAAAATCCTCCAAGAAAATATATTCTTGAGACAATGTCAAATAAGATGTGTTTTTGGGCTCTAAGGAAATTTAAAACAAATTTTTGGGTGAAAAAACCCACCTGCATGGTTATTCTGGGTAGAGGGGCACAGTTTGGCAAACCATGCTCCAACCATGTGACCAACACTATCTACAGTTTCACGATTACCTAGCTTTGGGATCAAAATTTACTCAAACACTATTCTAATTTTCATAATAACTTTTTCTTTAATTTTTCTTAAAACATTACCCAGATGATATCCAAGTCATAAATCCAATAATATGTACTTAAAACAATAATATGTTTGTTAAATATCACCGAAGATAACACTAGAAGAGGTCATGATATTACACTAATGAATATACTTTTATTTTTTTAAAGGTATATTATTTTATATCTATTCATTATATTTTAGATTTATAATGAGTGGAATAAAAATCAAAAGTTTGTTTCAAATAGAGAAAACACATTTTCATAGATGACAATACTCATAGTTGATTTTTTTAATAATAATTCTACAATATTTTTCTCATCACTGTGCATGAACCTAATAGATAATGTTAATTAATAATTCAATGAATAAATAATAACATAGTTTTTCTGGGGAATATAAATAGTTCCACCAATTTTCAAATAGTAATTATTAAATGATAGGTTAGTATAATATTGAAAATATATTATATAATTTTCCTTACTTGATAATTATGATTTTTTTCATAATTAATGACTTATTAAATTATTGACACACATCTTCTATATTATATTGGTATCAATTTTAAATTATCTTTGAAATATATGTGTTTTATAAATTTTTTTTATGTAATTTTTGAAAATATTCTTTGTGGAAATGATTGATAGTTTTTCCAAGATAACTTATCAGCTGTTTATGTTGACCTATATAATGACATATTCATATGATTTCAATTTAGTGTATAATGTCTCATTTAATATCAATTAATGTTCTAAAAGGGGTTTCTCTATGTATACCTTTATAATATAATATACATACATTTTTTCTTGAAATTATTGTATTGAATTTAATGGGTGTAGGAAACAATATTTTCATGCCTTTAATATGCGATGGGATCACAATTCCATAACTCATTATAAACATCCACCTATTGAATTGAATTGGATATAATATTTACATAACTAAAATAACCTATTTTGTACAATGGATTAGTATTTAAGACCATTACATCAAATTGTACATATAATCATATATATGGGTGAATATGTGTATATTTTAATGCTATGAAAAGTATTAGTTGTTCCACCCTTAGGAAAAACTCGTGATTTGACATGTCAAATTCAGTATTAAAATCATTTTATATATAATAGGTTTAGAATCATATTATATGAATTCTATTTGTTACAATTAGTATTGATCTATTGAATTATTCTTGGTTTTTCTATTAATATACCCTATTTGATTATATGTAGTAATTTTTGTTATAAAATGTTGTAAATTACTGTACATATTAATGATAAAATAGTGTTATTTACTATTCAGTTATGAAATATATTCAGTTACTTATTGAGTATTTAAATATCCACACCTTTAATGGACACCATAGTGTTTATTAAACTACATGAATATCATTTTATGTGAAATTTTAGTGGTGGGGTGTTCCTGAAACATATAGTTTTGGGACTCATTAAGCTTAAATACTGTTGATCTCCAATAAAATATTAGAGTATTATAGAGCACAAAAGTTATTTTTTTATGTACATGAATTAAAATATTTGGTATTTTTTTCCTATGGTTTTTATTAATGTGATTAATCTTTTAGGTAAATATGTAAATGTTTGGATAAAATTATTTTGTTTTAATTTATTATGTATTTTTCACTGGTTGAGAAGAAAGTTTTTTTAGTTGATTGGTATATAATAACTTATCATTTAGATATTATACAATTTAATTTAGTTTGGTCAGACTAACATGTTAACTTATAATGGGTGGTGCCAATATGTGTTCAAAAATTTGGTGACCATAATTTTCAAGTATGGTCTTTAATAGAATTTTAGGATTATTCATTAAATATTCATGGTGATAAAAAACCTAACAGGTATTTTTATCACAACCCAAGTGTTTACATATACCTATAGCAATTAATATGTGTTTCTAATGTTTTATACCAACTTAGTCCAGTGCATTTTAGGTATTCAATTTGTGATCATTAAACCCCAATAATGATATTTCTCAAAATATTCCCTAATTTTATACATCATATGAAGTAATAATTTTATAATATATTTCTCAACCTATTAACCTTCATAGTTAGTAATCCCCATATCTACATCACTATAGAGTATATCATAATCAGTTAAAATCTAATATATAATTTTTTATGTATCCTTTAATGAAAAATGAATAATTTGATTAATTAACTATAGATGGATATTAACACATGACTGTTGTTTTAATACCATAAAAATATCTTCAATTATCCCAACATAGATGTATTATATTAAATTCCTCAATTGAATAAAAAAATAACGTATAAGGGAAAATATTGGTTTCTATAAAACATAGTCATATAAATAAATATGTGTGATGTTTTTTTACCTAATAAAAGATTCCATTTTCATCTCTAATATTTCAATAACTCTATATTCTATATCAATTTATTTTCATGAAAATATAATCCTTTCGTCGTGTAATCCTTATGTTATTTTAAATTTTATCATTTTATGGGTCATCGTTCTTCACAAATGATAAAATTTCCTATGAATACTGATTTTCCATCTCCATATTCTATATTATTATTTATATGATATAAAATTATCATATAATCAATTTTATTGAGACCAATATTCTTCAAGCTCCCACATAGCTTTAAAATAATCAATGGGTCACCCCCTTTTGGTATCTATATGTTTTTTTCATTTTTATTCTCATATATTTCATTAAAATAAAATGAAATATTTATTTATGTCATGAATGAATTATATAACTCAATTATTCAGATACATTACAAAAAACCCAAAATAAATCTTTTTATTTAAATTGTCTATTGTGTTTCCTTTTTATTTTGTATAGAACTGGCATATACCCTTTTGTGTATCACACTTCTTCACTGTATTTGGAATTTCATGTTCAATATCTTTTTTATTAGAATATAATGTCAAATAAACGATATTATTTCATTTATGAATTCATATTATTTGTGTCATTCTTTATATGGTAGCATATGATTCATTCATGGTTGATATAAACCTATATTTATAAAAAATGTAGACACCTTTGTTGTATTTTTCCATATAGATTTTCAATTAGTCTGAAATAATTTGGTATTGAAAAATTATTTATAATCATCATATGTATACATTTATTTGACTCAAATAATTTTTCATGTGATATATTTTCATATTTTTTACGGTTTATATATTATTCCAAGAAATATAAATACCAATTATCTAAACATGAAGAACCTAAAAATTATCCAAAAAATGTCAATTTTTTGATTTCCAACACAATCATGGAAACATTTTCTTTTTTTAGTGAATTCACGTTTCTCTTGAGAAAAATTCTGAGAAATTATTTTCTTATTGATATTCACGTTAATATTTGATATATTCGAGGTTTTTTGTACTTTTTCACAAACCATATTTGTCCATAATTTTATTTATATACATCATTTTTCATGGAAAATGAATTATTACATAAGTTATTTTTTATAAACAAATTAATCTTTTATTCGAGTGATTATTGGATTGATCATCTAATAATACTAATCTGTATTTCACATTGGAAAATTTTATTTAAAAAATTAATATATTTAAAAGTGTTCATTAGTGTATCTATTCTCTTGAAAGATTTAAATTATTTGACATGTGTCATATATAGGTTTTCATAGTTAACTTATAATACGAATAAGGTCATATTTTTTATATTATTCTCATTCTAAAATTCCTATAAATTATTTTCATAGTAATTTTTACCTTCTCAAAATGAATCCTATGTTATTATCTTGAAATTAATGTTCATTATATATTATCCTCTTACACTTCACATTCAATTGATGATTCTTAATATAAATTATAAAAATATGTAAATTCTTATAATTAAATGATTATACATTATTTCCTTTCATGGATAATTATTTTTACTATATTAATTTATGATTGTATTTATCAAATATGGAACGTTTTCCTTGAAACTCTATATTGTGATAAATTATGGCCATAAAATGACTTGATATTTTTGATCATCAATATATTGGTCCTATTGTAGCCAATCACTTTTTTACATCTTGACTAGTTTAGGCGATCAACTCCTTCATCAAATTAATATAGAAAATAATTGAAAACCCATTAAAATATCGTTGACATGGTTTTTTCATCAAAATACTATAATATGTATATTATACATTTGATTAATTATCTTAAAAAATTTTATATAATACATCAAATGGATAATATTGGAAAGAATATATAGTTACCATATATTAAAAAAAATTATATTAAACTTCTGAGGTAGAATTATTATCCCTCAACTCACCGGTACACCTTCCCAATTTTACCATATCCATTATAAAATATATTATTTCGATAAGAATAAAAAATATATAAATTAATATTTTCTACTCATTGTATAATATCAATGATATATTTTAACTCCACTATGATTGAACCTATATAAATAAAGCCCAAGCACAACTCTATTTATACCGAAGTAGAGTGACCTTCAGTGGGAGGCCGTGAGAAATGTGGGGATATAATTCCCTCATATGTATGAATAAAAATAAAGCATTGTGGGTAAAATATGAATAATATCCACCAAAAAATTATTATATGGTAAAATCATAAATAAAATATCCAGTCAATCATTGATTTATTAATAACACACGTGATAATAAATAATAGTTTTAACATAATATATTAACACATAAACTGAAAAATAAATCTTGTGGACTGGTTATATAATGATGATCATAAATAAAAAAAAGAAAAGGATTAGAATATAATACTACAACCCAATACATATCATGTACCTATAAATAAAATACTAAAAAACTATACAACTCAATTATTGATATAATTACATCCCCCACATGAATCATGAATCATTAGGTATTCTTTGGTTCTGAAGTGAAAAAGATTTCTGTGGGCATAACTCATTTGGTGGAGAATAATGATATACCAAAATATATTTAATAATTTATTTTCATGTATAATTTTGTGTTATTTTTTTGTAATGGTATACCCAATATGGATAAAATAATAACCGTGTTAAACCCAAGGGTGTTACCAAGTTACCTTATTTGATGAATACATTCATCAAATAGTTTTAATGTGTGTCTAAACATATCAAATACTCATTGAATGGTAATAACCTCACAAGTCATGGATATTAATCATTTCATTGTTAGACAATACAAGACTAAGGAATGGTTACTTCACAAAAATTACATAAACACAATGTTGGGTGGTTCTTCCTAGAGATTTCCACAACAGGAATACATAACATCCACAATCAACCAATATAGGGTGAATATTTTTACAAAAAAATAATAATATCCATATGGGATATAATTCCCTTATACATTGTGACCCATATAAATAAATGTTAACAGAAATATCATTCGATAGAATTAGTTGATGGGTATAACACCCCATATGCATTTTTATTATGATTTGAATTATATCCCCTTTTGTGGAATTATTTCAACAAGGGATGTCAGACACACATCCCTTGAAAATAAAAAATATATTGGCATAGAATCATGTCCCCATAATAATGAAGGTCACAATGAAATAATACACCACAATAATATGAATAATTTCAAAGAAATAACCATAAATCATAATGAATGTTCCATCCTCATAACATATACCCTTACATATGTGATCATTTAATACAAAAAAAATCCAAGTGTAGAGGAAAATGATAAAATAAGAAGAGATAATAATATCCTGCATCATGAACATCATCTCACATGTGAACATATGAGCCTCACCTTTTAAATGTAAGCACTAAGGGAATCTCATATAGATGAAAAATAACAAACCACATAATAAGTTGAAATATAAAACTTTATATACTAATATAAATATATTAATTTAATGACGGAATGTCATCAAATAATCTTTATAAGTTATATAGTTCACATTCTAAATTCTCGAGCAATAAGTAAAACCAAACTAGAGGAATGACCCATAATTCCTCATTTTTTATTGATGTATGAGTTATTCAACAAATACAAATAAAGTATCCCATATGTATAACACATATAGAATGATCCATGATTTCTATACAATTTTCCAAAAAATTCATATCACATAACCCATGTTTTAAAGGTGATATGGAACTCATTTTAGGTATGTAGTATTTTCAAACATCTTAATGAATTCTAATCATGATTTCTGATCATCGATTTCAACTCACATTGCATTAGGTTTATTGATAATTGAAATCATGAAAATATGTTATAATTATTAATGGGTCAACATTGGCCCTACAAATCACTGGAATACATTATTATTTTAGGATTAAATATTTTCAATCATTGTTTCTGTCAGTTATAAATGCTAATTGAGAGATTTAATCACATAATACCTTAAAATAGATTTAAAACTTTTGATTATTTAGGAAATAATATCAAATTACATGTTGTAACAGTCTTGTACAAAACATAAAATGAATAGGGATTGATTTTTAGATATCAATATTTATTCCAAATTACCGTAAATTAGATATTATTAATAAATATAACTACATTAGTTAATGAAATATTAAGAGTAGGTAATGGGTTTATTATAAAAACCATTGGTATTACATTGTGAAATATGTATAATTGAATAACCAATTATTGGTAGAGAAACCTCAAATGGATGATGTATAATAGATATATGCGACATGGAGTCCATCAAGTACATATATCTAAATGAGACACCAAATTTCATCTTATCTTTATAAGAAAAAAATTATTATTTAAATTAAAAATCAATCAAAATGGTACCAAGAAAAAAATCAACCTTATAATGTTACTCGACCCCCAGCCATGTACCCACCCCAGGTCTATTGGCCACCTAGTGACAAATAGAAGCTATTGACTCCATTACAAGGCCTACCATAAATTGGGTTCATTCCAACTAGGTATCTAGTGTCTACTATCAGATAGAGATGAGTCCCCATAACCTGATTTATTATCTATAATATCATTTTGGTCCCTCCCTAACACATTATAGATCAATAAACATCAAATATATATGATAAATAATGAATATTATATAATGACCATAGATCCAATTTTAATATAAATTAAAATTTATTTTGTATATCGTATATCACCCCTATGATGTTTTTCTATGAATCATTATTCTTCATTAGTGATCATATACTTCCATTGAGCCATCACATTGAAAAAAATATAATTTATAAATTGGTATAGGATAGTGATTCCACTACATCCAATATAATGAGTTTATATTCTCATGAATAGTTTTCTCAGCATGATACTCTATGAGAAATTATTGGTCAGTGATTGATGTTTTTGGATCTAACATAGAATCCTAAATATAGATCAAATGATCATGGACAAAATAATTTCTTCTATATTGACATATTATAAAACATATGTATAACCCATAATTAATTTTGATTTAGAAAACAATATGTACCAATATCGAACTAATACTTGGTATTTAAGGGCCTAAAAACTAGATAACAAGTTTTCTTATTCTCATCATCTTACTGTTTCCTATTCATAGTAGAACCACTAAAACACTTTTTCCTTCAACTAAAAATACAATTCATTAAATGACCAATTATAATATGGTATATAACTACAAAAATTGAACATTAATAGTTTTTCAACTAGTTATATTCACTTTAGTGTATTTGGTTTGAAACATTTTCAGATAAGTGGAAACAAATCATCATCAAGAAAACCTGGAGCACATTATAATGGTATATTATAAAAAACTCTTTTTATTACACATAAAATAATAAAATATTACAATTTCTATTGTAAACCATGGATAATGAATGGTCACTCTCCCATGATACATTGATATATTAGAAAAACCCTCCCATAATATATTCTAGAATTTTGATAGTAGTCTCATATATCCAATCAGTTTTAGTAGGTTAAACAATTGTCAGATTCTCATAAATATCATGATCCTTTAAATGAACCTACTAGATGTGATACTAAAAGTATACATCATGATTTGAAATAAAAAAAATCAGAATGATATTATTATTCCCAATTTCAAGGACATACTACACTCTCATCCAAAATTCAAACAAGGTACCCTATATTATAAGGAATATTTCATACTATTTCAATACATCTAAAATAATCTACATGATATTACTGCCTCGTGAAATTCATGGAGACTCCATTATAAAACCTATGTTCCTAAAACCCTAGTTATATTACAAAATTAATTTTTACTATATAAGAGAGTTTTGTCACCAAATCTCAATATATTCTTACAGATAGAAAATTTATTTTTGAATAAATAAAAAATTTCTTTCTTAAATTTGAAAAACCAGTACATCTAGTATATATCATGATACATAATGTCAATACTTTTATGAATAAACCATATTGAGGAACATGAATCCCATATTAGATTAAAAAATTTCTCATAGGGGAAAAATAACCATTACAATATAGAACTATAATAAAATAATTTGAATAATTAGGAAATGGATTCCCTGCATATATTCAATTCCTCATAAAAATGAATTTAAAGTTTGAAAAAATAATCTACTATATACTAATATCGTGTTATTATCATATTTTTAATGATAATATAGAAATACTATATTAATATAAAATAATATCTTGGGGTTTCCTTGATGGGGGACTCATCAACACTTAATGTTAGACTTCATCACCACTTCAACTAGAGTATTTATACTCTGTGTATAATCATAATCATTATCCTTATAAATGGTATATACTAACTCAATGGTAAATGATTGAAGATAATCGACCCATATCATTTTTTAATAATTGAAGTGTCAATGATAAAATACATAACATTGGTTCATATATTATATATATATATAATTTCAATCTAACAACTATTTTACTCAATCAAATTTCTCAAACGTTCACTAAAATCCCAAACATTAGAACACAATTATGTAATATTACTCATTTGACATCGCATTCCTAAAACTAAATGTGACTTACTGCATCATTTTCATTATATTTCCTCTCATACCTTCCCATGATACATCAAAACCCATGGGTTAATCATTTATCAGATTATGTGAGGTAAAAGATGGAATTGTTTTTAGTCATTATTTAACCTATAGATGTCTCACTAATAATAATCAGACCATGAGAACTAAAACCTCTTCTTGATTTGGTTTGTAATTTTTCCAATAGTTATAATAAATATTAATTAAATATCATTTAATCCCCTACTAAATACAGAAATATATAGATCATAAATATTATTTGAGACCACATTAATAAAATTTTAATCTTTATAACCCATATCATTTTAATTTTCTTACCCTATAAGTATTGTTACATAATTATTAGACCCAAGTAATCAACAAATTACACATTAATATATTTGTATAATGTTAATTCTCCCTATTATTCATATTTGGTATTAATAAATATTGATCATGGTTCTCCCTTGACATGCCGTGTGTTATATGTTTTTACCAAAAATGAAAAAATAGTGATGGGTGGTTGAATTTATCCATTATATCCAAAAACATGAATGAATCATTCATTAAACCGAAAAATATAACATGATTTTTTATGTAGAATATCTACTAATAAATGTAATGTGATAAATATATAATTATTTAAATTAATGATGATGATATAATTAAAAAAAATATTCTTAAATAATGAAAAAGTCTACCACATCTAGTAAAATATATCATTGGAACATGGAAGATAATACTCATTCAAAACATTCAAATTATAAAAACACTATTTATTTACTCATAATCATAATGATCTATCATTATTATCAGTGAAATGTCAATGATAACAATAATTAGACTTCATCATTTGAATAAATCCATTTCCCCTAAATTTTTATGACTGGGAATTTTCTCCTAGAATTTTTCAGGTCCATTATGAAATTATTAGTGGATAAAATAAACAAACAAAGCATGAAAATGATCATAAAATTAACACTTATCATTGTATGATACCCAATGAAAACCATTGTGAAAATTTATTTAAATTATTCAAAAAAATATGAATTATTAGAAAATTAATATCCTAATCAATCAAATTAAAAATGGAAAATATAATTAAACTCTCCATAGAAACCAATGGTGAGATCCCAAATGGCCTCCCTAGAAATATCACTCACCTATAAGTATATATGTATCATCATAAATAAAATGGGGTGAAATATAATGGTGATATTTTTCAATGTGTTCTAAATACCAAGTGAACCAATACAATGATAGTATAAAAGTACAAATATGTGTCTAAAATAACAAGAAAACCCAAAGAGATTGATATCCACTGATATGGATGGAAGGATCTTAGATTTGATGTACCCCCTTAGAGAGAAACACTATTTAATAGAAAAAATACATATAATTAATTAATTAATATATTTTTATCCCCAATACATATCATATAGATCATATTTAATCCAATTTTATATACCCTTTCTAAATAATAATGTTGATATGTTGAATTCCAATATCATCATACCTCAATGAGTCAAATGCCCCTATTCAAGGATGGATGGTTTTAGTTCATTAGTATGAGGTTTTCATGACCTCAAGCCTCTTCCATATCCTCCAAAATACTAACAAGAAAAAAAGCCGTTGCTATTTATATAAACCCAATAAGATTTGACACCTCCTTTCAAAGATAAAAAGGATGATTTCAAACTACCATGAACCTCTACACCTGATCCCAAAATTGATCATTGAACATGTAAATTATTGTGAACCAAAAATGGAATTTAAAAAATCTAGGATAAATGATGCATGTCTAATAAATGGAAACACTAATTACCTTACAATGGATTTTAGTATCACAGTACCCTAAAATGAAATTTATTGCCACATAAATAACACACTAGAGGATACCATCATGGTATATAAATAATATAGTGACCTGATTGTATGGAGGATCATAATTACAACTATAATAACAAATATTCATAATATATTTTCCTATTGATTATTACTATGACCAAGAATAAGAACTAGGATTGCATGATAGTGTGTCTCTAGATTTTATGCCCACTGTTTCAAGGGACTCAATCATGGACACAAAAAATATGTACGGAAAATTATTTGCACCTATTTGTTACAATGCTCATTGGTGATGGAGATCAATTATTTTATTTAGTAAATTTAATATCATAGTCCATTCATATCATGATACCATGTGAGAAATTTATTATTTTAAGAGATTTGGGTCTCTTAAATATCTGTGGAATGAAGTATTTAATTAAATGAACCAGAATTTTTTTATAGATAGTCCCATATTCTTTTATAAATTGACTAAAATATCTCACCTATAAATTATTGTCCATGAAAAAATAAATAATAAAATAAAAAACAACCTACATGGTCACAGTCCACATAATTGTGGCATAAGGTTCACTCTCTCTAATAAATCCATGTGGATAATATAGTTAATAGTTCCTTTTTAAATAAGACAATGTTAGATATTCCCTATTATCTCCACATACCACATGCTTCTTAAAATCTTGAAAAATAAAATATAGTAGTTGATCATGTGAATGTACATGAATAATTTGGGTATCCTTCACAACAAATTATGTTAAATAAATGTCCCCAACCTCTTCGCTCTGAAGTAGAGAATGTGAAAAAGTAACATACACACAATTAAAAATTAATAACTAATTATCATATATATTAGTTTTGAATAAAACATATAATTTATGAAATAAAATATATGATGTCGTATTATGATGAAAACACACCCTTTTATATTACGAGTAAAATATAACCTTGTTTACTCTACCAAACCTACGCTACCCACTCTCTCTAATGGGACGTGAAAAATACTAAAAAGATAAAAACTATCAATTTAATGTTATAAAATACAATTAAAATTGTGTTATATGTAATTTCATAATCATGTTACATATGAGAGAAATTCAAATGATAAAACTATTACATTAATTGATGAAATCTAAAATTTAAACCATTTGGCCAAATCATTAGGAATCCCAGGAATATCACATGAATCCTATGACTCATTAATGATATATGAATTCATGATCTCATCTCATATCAATACAAGATTATATAGATCATTAATAATAAACCATTATTAAGATGAATATAATTAAATTTTTTTCACCAAACTAGAAAATAATAAACAAAAAAATATTATCACTGGTAATCCAAACACTCCGAACATGTAGTTTAGTTTTTTTCATGCATAAATTCTATACCATATTCAAACAAGGCCCAATTTATTATCATATATATTCAAAATATTAACACAAAAAAATAATGATGATCTAACACCACTTTATATTTTTTTTTATATTTCTCACTACCGCAATTACTAATCTATTTCTACAAATATCATTTGTTCATCCTTATATTATAGAGGATAACAAATAATAGTATATATCTATAGTAAATAGTTTAAAATATACCATTTTAGATATTTATATCCAAAAATATTTTTTGAAGAAATTTAATATAGTCACGACAATGATTACAACTAATTGTTTATATCATAGTAACATTTTATTAATAAAATAAAAATTACACCCATAAAAAATCCAAATTGAGTGTCATTAGTATCACAAAATCGTTCATAATACATATAAGACTTCCTATGGGCCGATCATATATAAATAACCATTAATTAAAAATAATGATTAGAATATTAAATCTAGTTAAAATGAATATTTTCCCCATATATTATCTCCTTCCTCGGTACATAGCACACTAATGGATAACAATAAATGTTCCCCTAATTGCATCATGAAAATTGAAATTTTCTATAGCATTAAATCAGTAGATCTGATGTGCGGGTAAAAATACTAATGTTACTAGGGGTGGTCTCTCAAAATATAACTATTAATGCAATTTAATGACAATTCAGTGTGATTTCATTAAAAAATAAAAATTTAATTGAAATAATGATAAACATTCCACAACTAAATGTGTTTCTTAGTAATCCTATGTGATGAATAACTTTTTTATTTAGCTTAATGATTACTACAAAAAATAAAATAATAATATAATGGTAATCATATCTCAAAATT
This sequence comes from Viscum album, assembly GCA_963277665.1. NCBI lineage: Eukaryota > Viridiplantae > Streptophyta > Magnoliopsida > Santalales > Viscaceae > Viscum > Viscum album. The sequence goes on from OY728160.1 coordinate 97,326,565, forward strand.
ATTCTTAATTTATTATAATTTCATAATATTTTATGTATACGAACAGAAGTCTACAAAGATAACAATAATTTTTTTGTATAACATCACACATATGTCATTCCATAATTATATATAAATCCAAAAGGCATCACAAATGTGATGAGATTACAATGTAGTAATGTAATCTATAAAGGTCATAACATCCCTACTAATGTTGACTAAAAATTTAGAATGAAATCCCTAGTCCTAGACCATTTCATCACTAGAAGATTAGAACATCTAATATGTGTATACAAACATAATAGAATCATGACCCTAAGGATGGAATTATCTTATATTGGGATGTATTTCCATAATACACATGGGATAATAAATATAAAGATATATATACCTATCCTTATCATCATCACTATTATTTCAGTATTTTTTCATATTAAATTTGGATTAGTTGAAATGATAAATCCATGCAGTACAGTAGGAAAATCATAATAAATCATATCTTATATGACATATGATGGTTTTATGTCTCAATTCCCTGATCATAGCATTAATATAATGGTTAAAAATTGTATCAGTCCTGAAATATAATAACATTAATAATACATAAAACAATATATTATCAATGTCATCATATCAATAATATTCACTTTAGCTAAAACATCAAATAAAAATAGACAAAGAAAGAAAACAATTCATAATAAACAGTTTCATTTCATCATTTAGAAAATGTTTTTATGTTTTATATGTGATGATAAGTATTCAACATTTAACTAGGTTATTCCCTATTGTTATCTTTATTCCATAATATTATTGGTTCATAAACCAGATTATTTCATTAATTAGTGGGGAGGAACATAATCTTTACTCTAAATCAACATGGAATAGAATATTATTCCAATAAAAAATATAACTATGAATCAAAACTAATAATGAGAATCCCAAATCAAATCACTTATTTTAAAATTTATATAATGGATATATTTTGAGCTCATTATATATTCATAAAATAAATAATGAAAAATTAGGGGTTTATAGTGTTCATGTCATCAATTATTATATTTCAATTATTTCCATATATGTATATCTTATTATGCTATCAAAATTTAATGGTATTTGGAGGACATATAAATCTAGACTAAAAACTAATTTTTTTAAATACACATTTGAGGGAAAGTGGTAAAACAATTGGTGCAACATTACAAACAAAAAACAACCATAATAGAAAAATTCTGATGACCAAAGCTGCCCCTCCCAATCAATTTCATTGTGACGATAAGATTTCACCAAAACTTGTCAATTGGATAGATGTCATGTGCCTAAGAGCACTGTTTATAGAACTGAAGGCATAACCATACCCTCTCAATCATACCAATCTGAATGACATGCACCAATGAAGATTTCATGCTCTGATCCCTTTTTAAAGAAGCTCCAACAACCACCACAAAAAACTAACGGAGAATGGTCCAGGAGATGATAGCTCAAACCAGCAAACCTCTCAAAACAACCACCCAGAACATCAACATAAACAGAGTCAATAAAAATAATTTGAGATTACCAAAATCTATTTCCCTAAAAAATTATCAGGATTAAGAAGAAACCTAGGTACCTGAAACCTTCATCATTCTATTTTCAACCTCTGAAACCAGCTGATCCCATGTCGGAATATACTCCTCGATGTTGATATTACCTTTAGTAAAAACCCCACCAGAATTAGATCATGTTTGTAAATCCAGGAGTATTTCTCCTCATTAAGAGTCACCCATAGTGAACTCCAAATCCTTTTATCACCTTCCTCTTATGTGGATATGAGAAGTAGGATAGGCTCAATCGTTTCTTCTTCGGAGCTTAATGGTTAATCCAAAAGTTGAATTCCCTATTCCCCTGGACATTGATTTCTCAAAGTCTCTTTGTTAACCTTATTGTTGTCTGTCTTTTTTGAAGACGGAATCTCCATAGGAGGTTGTAAGGAGGACTAATCATTCCTCCCCTTCTTTTCCTTAATACTCTTATTACTCATCGTACATAAAGCTCCAACTGATGAGGGATCGAGTTCACTTTCATTTTTATCCTTCGTGGAGACCTCGTCCTCATAAAATAGGATATATGGATCTGAATTATAACCAGCCTTTGATTACCTTAAATTTTATTACTCAAGTGGATAAGATTCTGGCTAAAATAATCCGAACCCCATAGATTTCCAGTTTTGATTGAATTTATCACATTAGCAACAAATTTGTACCTCCCCTTATAAACCTCACCCATGCCCATCCATACCACCTTGAAGCAGGGAGCTATAGAGGATCCCTCCTCCCCACTATCCAACTGCACCACAACCGCATTACTCCCATTCAACTTGTTGTCAATTTGAGAATCCTCATATAAGAAAATACCAGCATCCATCAGCTCACTAATGGAAGGTCCAGCCAGATCTTGCTTCAGCCTATGGAACACAATAGACACCTACGGGTTAACCTGTGATACCGTGGCCTTCATCACTAAATCTATTCCAGAAATCCATTAAAGAGACACATTTCATTCCATTTTTGTACTTTTGAGTTTATCCTTTTCAATGTTTGTAATAGTTGAGGTCTCCGACCTCGCCCCTATCTACCCATTGTCGACTTACTCGGACCATCCTCCTCACATTCCACTTGAACCTTACCCTTGTCTCCATCCCCCATCCTTCCCATGGGCTAGAATTCTTAACAAAAAACCTCCATCGAGTGGCTTGGTCACTTTCTGACCAACTAGACTTCGTTTAAAATTCCCTTGACCTTTCATGATATAGAACCCTAGTGGAAAACATCTGAAGAGTGCCCGAAACACTAGTAAGAAGAACTAAAATCAGTCCAGTTTTCATAAATCACACGTTTCTTAAACCTATATTCCTCGCCAATTGAAATCCATACACACTCAAAAGGAATTAAGCATGGGTCCAGTTCCACACATACCCATGGATTGACAGGGTGAAAACCTGCCTTAGTACAACTATCAGAACATAGAAATCTACCAACCAGATTACTAATCATCCTAATAACCGATGTGTTTAGGAATGGAAAAGGAAGATTTGGAAAACATACCCAAACTGCAGCTGATGGTTGATCTTGCTTCATGTGGAATTCAAATGACCAATGAAATAGGATGAAATGACAACCATCAATACCCCATAGGGTGCTCATCCATGGTATGATGAGGTCCCCCTTGAAAGAAAATCAGATCACGATATGCTGATTTTTTAGAAAATCCATTTTCTCCCTCTCATGAATATCCCAACTGTCGAAGATGAACCTATCGAATGAACCAACTGAAGGTATCCTATGCCATAAACGAGCCACCGAGGTGAGGTTCAAGAGAGCGGCGGTTTCTAAAATCTCTGAAGATGAAATTTGGAGATTGGGGAGACTATCGATGAGATTCACAACCTTGGGACATAGCGAAGCTTTTATGAAGGTAGGAAGGTAGTCGAGGTTTGAGAAGGGGTGGAAATAAGACCATTATCTATTGTTGGACGATGGAGGTCCCTCCTTCACTGGGGGGAGGGACCAGCAAGGTTTTCATCATCTTCGCTGGAGAGAGGCAAAGAACATCTGCCTTGGGTTCACACACTAGACATGAAAATCCAATAAATATATAATGTGATAATGGGGATTTATTGAAAAATTATACCATGTCAATAATTCAAGATATTGTGATTCCACTTCACAATAAAATTAGAGTCTAAACTACATGTAATAGTAATGAACCACCTAATCTAATATAATAAATGACCATCCATTAAACAACACTGGATGAGTCAAATAATATTTCTAGATATTGAGAAATCTAAAAAAGTCATACAATTATTCATTAATGATATATATCACTATAGTAATGCGAAAATTTAATTTAAAGGAATGGTGAGTCTATTCCATTCTATTTTAAACCTCTTATGATAAACATATTTATAAATTACAGTGTATCAATAAAAAAACATTAATTTAAATGCACATTATTATTTATAGAAATTATCAACCATTGATAGACGGTATCCAAAATCATAGAAAAAAAAATTAAATTTGAGTGAAAAATGAATAAATAAATTAATAATATATAATTTCATCCAAGGGATATTGGTTAACCATTATGCCATCACTGAGTTATTATCCCACCGTTGGATAGCCACCCCAGGGCCACACAGAGTTCTTTTGTCCATATAAATGATACTTAATCCCAATATGTGCCCACCTGGTACCCATTACACACAAATTATGTACTCAATCAAACATTCTAGATAGAACAATTTCAATAGTTTATTTCAGATATTCTAAAATAGCATACTGGGTCCCAAAAAATGAATAAAAATTCAGAAAATATTAAAAATAATATTTTATTTTATAAAATTCAAATAAGATCACCCCATGGAATAAAAGGGCCGTTATACCTTTCCAATAAAGAAATAATTACTAATATTTTTCATTTATTTATATTTTCTAGGGTTTATTGAATTTTAAGAGTTACTATTGGGATCAACATTATACACATCATCTATGGTTCATATATTTATGATTTTATTGGATAAGATACTAAAAAAATAGAATCCTATTTTATATCAAATATAATTAGAGGTAAAACCTTTCTCTAATAACATATGTTATCTAACATGATTAGTACAACATAATGAAATGGGGTTGAATCTTTGAGATTATATTTTTCTACTACCATATTTTTCTTCAATTTAATCAATACTAGTTGATGATAATGGATCTCACAAACATAATCCTTGCAAATAATACCAGACCAGTACTATAATAACAAAGACACAAATATACTAGAAATGTTAACCTGAACTGTTTCAATTGTTTTTGGTGTATGGGTTTTCAATCAAAAATAATAATAACAACTATATTAATATATAGAATTAACTAAATTCAAGAGAAAAACATATAATCATAATATGTGAAACAAACAGAATTACATGCATGATTCCAATTAAATTTAATGAGAACTAACTTTTACTTCTTCACAGACATTTCTGCAAAACAATTAATTATCCATTAAATCATATTTAGTTGGGCTACTAGAATGTAATATCAATACTATAATCACTTTTTTTAATAGATTTTATCATATACAAGAAGATCATAACCTTATTTGGGAATACATCTCTTAATTTTCTAAATGAAAATACATTTCCAAAATATTCTTCACTTGATAAAACACATGCATTATTCTATCTATATTCTTATTCATTTTCAATGATTCAGATATTCAATCATCAGATGATTAGTATCTTGTCTCTCACTATTCTTCTTCCTAAAAAACATTTATTCATAGGGGATACAATGTTATCATTTTTTTGTATCGTAGTATCAATGTTTTATTTCATTTATACTATCTACCTCTCCAATTATATATTCTAATACCTCAGAATACTGATAGGGGTAATATTACATATTTCATGTATTGAAATTATCATTATCCTTAGAATCAAGATATTCATATTTAATGTTTATTATTTTTCCCCATTCATTATAACTAACATGAAATCATTTATTTTAGATTCTTAATAGAAGAAAAATTGTTATTATTCAAAACTACATCAAAATAATTAATAAATTTCTCTGTTTAATTGTTATATCAGTCATGTTTAAACGTTTTTTCAGGGTTCTAAAAAACCAACATCCTAATTTCAACATAATAATCATGGTATTTAATAATAATAATGTGATTTAAAGATTCATCACTTTCCAAAACCATTTTATTCAACACACATAATCATTATTTTATATAATCACAACATAACCAATAATTAATAATTTTATTATATATTTGATGAATAGTAATCCAACACCATGTTCATAAAAATATATCAATACGAAAACAAATTAATATGTTACATGTCATAGAATAGAATCATATATAACCATAAAAAACTCATATTATTCTTATGAATCATTAGGGTTATTATTTTCTTAGCATATTCCAAACTTATATAGAATATCAAATCTCTAAATTATTATTTTTTTGTAATCATAAAAAATATTACATAGAAGATTACCTTTAATGTAAATATAATTTAGAAATAGATAAATCATCCATATTATTAGTTCTATTTTACATAAAATTTGAAAAATTTATAACTCGTTTTCTTTTATAAAAACAATTATGTCAATCATCCCTATAAATTTATTTTTTAATATGTTACATCTGTTATCTTATATTGACTTTTAAAAATTAGAGTGATTACAACATACATAAAGATGATTGAGTATTATACTAACTAGTCTCAATATCAAATGTATATATAAATAGGTTACTATTAAATGGTCGTAGTTAAATATTACATGATAGTAATTAATTCATACACATCATGAAATTTTAATATATAAGAAAAAAACTAAAATAAGAAAATCACACAAAAAAACTCTATGCACCTCAACTATAATAAAAGTACCATAAAACTTATTTTAATGAAAATTATCCATATAAAATTAATTTTAAATGCTTTAAAATCTACGTAAACATAATATAATTTTTTTTATAATTGAATAAAATTTGACATACATATCATCAAATATAATATATCTTAACCAAACACAAGAAATTATTCAAAAATTTTAAAAATAAGTGAAACGTCACTATGAAATAACCCTTCAATCAACAAAATCAACCTATGTATCTCTTAGATCATTAAAAACATTCAAAATTGATAATAATTCACTAATAAATATAATGTTCTCATTTCATCTCTAATATCTAGATCTTAATTATCTTCATAGAAATATTATTTTCATTTATTTCTCATTCTCTAAAAAACTCATCTACTTGGAATGTCCTCTATTGTATGATATGTGATACATATCATCATCCCAAGAACATGATTAACCTACATGATATAATTATCATTTATAATATCATTATATTGAACCCTAAAATATACACCATATTTTTTGCATCAACATTAAAGGATTAATTCCCATGAAAAATGATCGTTGGTAATAACTAGTAATCTATCATCATGATAAACACAAACATTATCATTAACTTAATTCAAACCTAAAATGTATACATATGATAATAAAATATCTATACACTATCCCAATAATATTAATATAATTTTTTCACTCTATTTCTATTTATTTATATTTTCAAACTCATTAATCATATTCAAATAGTACATACGTAATTCCTTGTTTTGAGGCATCAATTTTTTATGACATTTATTGTAAAAATATAATGACAACATTGATTAATAAAAAAACTAAAATACATCGCATTCAACGAGATTGATAGTTAAGGGGAACACAGATCTAAATATTAATAACATGATTAAATGTTATCTCTATGTTAATGTTATTACTTTCACCAACACTGAAATTTGTTAATATCCATTGATATTATATTTGGTAAATTGATAAAAATATTTTATAAATTTAAAATGACTTAATTATGATGTAGTGTTTTTTCGATAAATTTTTATTTGTTTCGTATTACTCAGAGAGAAAATATAATTTATAAATTTTTGGGTTTTTTGTGTGTTTTTATGGAAATATTTAGAGAAAATTAAATTATTCCATTAATATATTATTAAATATTTCATTGGGATTCATCGATATTTACATTATGCTAAATATTTTATGAATGTTGTAGTGAGGGATATCACTTGTGTATGAAATTAATTTCTTTTTATAGTTGAACATTAATTATTCCACATAACTATAATTTTAGATTTATTTTACATTACATTTTTTTGGAGTGAAGACAATGATAGGAAAAATATATTTAGTTATTTCACTCAAGAGTAGGAATATCTATTTATTATTAGATTCATCAAATTGTTTTTATTATTCAATGAGTTTTTGGAGGTAGATTCCTTTTTCATTAGTGTTTTGATATATTGATTGGTTAACATGGGATGATGGGTAATTTTTTTGATAACATCCTTAAATTATTTTAATTAATAATTGTTCAATATAAATTAACAGATTTACATGGTTTTGAGTGTTAGTTTTTTAAAAACTAAAATATAGGTTTATTTTAAAATTCATTTTGTTTGTGGGATGTTTTTTCTGAAATCCTATAGGTTTTTAGTTTTGACTCCATACACAACTACATTGTTGATATAATTATTATATCCATCCTAATATAGTAATTATAAAAATATTAATTATTACTGATGGTGTTCAATGGATATGTGGTGACTATAATTATAATTTTAGGAAATCAAAAATGAAATGTCTTATTTGGTATTTATAAAGAAATATTGAAGTTTTGGACTCTATTTTGATGAGTATTAATTTATATCCTAATCATCCATTCATTTGAGTTTTTAAAATTATTTTATATGGTGAATTTATTATAAATATTTTGATATTTGGATATTATGTTTTTATCAATCATTATTAATATATTTTGTAATATCTCGATATTTTAACCCTAGTTTATTATGTAAAATAACATGTTCAACATGAAACAGTAAACATAAACAAGCCACAAAATCTTATTATTATATATAATTTTTATAATCTAGTAATTAAATTTATGGGTATTAATAAAACTATATAATTTTTTAAATATATATATATTCTAACCAATATTTTCTTATTAATTCATATAAATAATCACCCTTTTTATAAAAAACCATATTATTCATTAATGTTATGTTTTCATAAAAAATATTTTTGTAATAGTTTTTATGATTGAATGATATTAAAAATTTGTAGAATTTTTTTTAATTATATTTGATATAATAAATATAAAATTTTTAAATAGACATATAAAAAATATTGTATAGTGATGTTTTGAGTTTATTCTAAAAATTTTTATATCTCAATGAATAAAAAACAAACTAATTTTATTAAAACCTAGGTTTTCATCCAAAGAATTTTAAAAATTAAAATATATTTTGGATTATTTATAATATTTAATACTTATTTTTATTTTATTATAATATAAATATGTTTTTTGAAATAAATTTTAAAGATGAATTTAGTATATAAATACTTTGTAGTAAAAAATTCAACGTAAGGTATAATTAAATATTTTATCTTTAAGGATATTTTATAGTAAATAAAACATAATTGAATGATATAAATTTATTAGATACATTGGATTCATAAAATATATATTTTTATGGTATATAATATCAACAATGGTCCACTTATGGTTCTCTATTCTATATATTTTAATATTCACGACCCTCATTGAGTAAAATAATCATCGTGGACACTATAAGTGTGAAAGTGGTTAAAGACGTGTTAAAAAGAAAATAATGCCCATGTATTGTGAAAACATGTATAATTTCTATTTAATGCATTATTTAGATGAATAATTATCATATATTTTATCTAAATCAATTTGGTTCCATCTTTAATTGATATTTAATTTATATTAATTTAATATTTTAAGAAATTACATGAGTTCTCCTCCCATCTCCATTAATGGGGAATTACATCATCTCATTACATCACATTTCCAGAACCATGTATTCAGACAATATATTCCCTGATACGATAATAATATACAATTATGTATTAAATTGACCATATTAAGGTATGAAATGCAATCATAATGTCGTATATGTGTTTTGAAATGTAGCTTTTCAAAAATAAGTGGTATATTTTTTAACTGAATGATTTAGATTTATTAAACCTTATACATACATTAGATTTTAACCAACAATGATAAAAAAATATAACTATAATAATAAATATATTGAGTTGGTATTTTGTAAAATTAAAAACATATATCAATCTCTCCTTCCATCAGATAGAAATCAAAATCGTCGTTCCTGTGTATGGAGGAATACTGTCGTGTGAAAAGAGGTAATTTGTTTTACGTTATTATCTTTCATGAATGGATTAAAATGATATAATTAATATTTATATTTGATTTTAATTAAATAACTCTCATTATTATATGATAATAAATAATTTACCATTTTACCTTTCATTGCATTGAAAATTGATAGCGTCAATTGTGCGTACGTGTGGAAAGCCACCTTCATGATGTGATGTGATTTGATATTCATCACCATGTCACTTGGATGGAATATATTATTATATTTATTTAGTTTTTTATGATATATATTAAATAATTTATATTTTTTTTATTATAAAATAATACTTTCATTGGGTCCTTAATGATCATTGAAAAAACGTAACACGACTCATGTGTACTTACAACCTACCATTAACATGATTGAAATGTAGTTCAATTTTAAAAACCATATATAATTATTGGATATAAAAGTAAAATTGACCTAAAAATGATAAATATTTCATATTTTTTATTATATTTATTTTGGAAGAATGTCTACTTCATTATAGTATACTTATAAATGTCATCATGGACTTATGAACCCAATATCGTGAAAACAACTATCATTAACACAATTGATTAAGAAAAATTAAAAACATTGTAATACATAAAATTAAAATAAATATAATGTTTAAAAATTTAAAAAATTACATTATTTAAATATTATTATTATTTAAGAGGAAAATTAATGGAAAATATGAGTCATAATCCATGTAAGGGACCTTATTTATAAGATACTATTTTAATATATCACTTAAGACTCTATTTAACTCCCATGTACATATTTTTCAAATTAATTATTATATTTCATATTATAAACATAAAATAAATACAAATATGTTTTTATTCTACTTCAAAGCATATTAAAATTGATTATTTTTTATAGAAAACATTGATGTTATTTATAAAACGGAAAAGTGAAACTTAAATTTTAATGTATACTATTACAAAACATTTCCCATCACTACCACAATTTTTTTTTGTTTAGATTCCATTAAACAAAGTCATGTTTTAAAAAATTAATATACCTCTGTCTTATTTTTATTCATATTTTGGTTTTCAATAATTTATATCAAATGAATGGGATATATCAATATATATGTATTATTTTGGTTGAAAAGTTTTTTTATTCAAAATTTTATGAATTATTTTTAGTCTTTTGGGTATTGAGTATAATGGTATGTGGTTCTATTATATATAATGTATGTGGGATATGTTAAAAATTTGTTAAATGTGTTCTTGATATAACTTTTCAATTCATTGGGTAAAAGGAAGATGTTATCCCAATAGGGTTCATCTAATATATTGTGAGAATATATTGTGATTGTTATTTTATGTATAAAAATATTTTTTCATTCAATTATAAATGTTAATTTTAAACTATGTATAATTTTGGTGGTAATTTCATTTGTAACCATGATGTTTACACCATGATTTTGATGAAGAATGTACTTTGAGTTAAAAACATATTAAATCTCTTATAGATAAGAGATTTTATTTAAATGTTATGTTTTATAAATGTAGAAGAGAAGTATATGATAATTTTTATGGTTGAAAAAACTATCATTATGAATAAAGTATTATGAGATTTTCATGATTTAAAAAAATTGTTAATTAGTTTAATTCTATAATTGAAATTTCATATGAATTAATTTTTGACATCATTTGGTAGATAAATTTATTTCTTGTGTAATTAAATGTTTATTTTGTAAACAAATATTATATTGGAATGAAAATATTTTACATGTTAACATGAAATAAAATTTTATTTCGTTATCTTTATGTCCATTATTGATCAGTTTAACATCATAAAAATATTTTCAACTGTATTTGACATGGTTTAATGATGGGGAGGGACAAAGTTGAAGTCATTGTAAAATCCATTAATTTTTTTTTTTGAAAATAAAAAATTATTCATTTAAATAATATTATATTATTGGAATAGTGGAAAATGAATATATGTTTCCACTTTGTAAAAAGAAGATTTTTTTGTTTGAGTTATGAATTTTAAATCGACAAATAAAATAGGATAGGACCTCTGGGGATGTTATAATATCAATTATTAACTTAAATATAATGAATATGTAATGTTTATGTTCCTCTCAATACAATTGGTATCAATGTATATTTTAGAAAACATTTGATATTAGGTAATTGACATGTGAGGTTATGTTAACAGTTACAAATTCCATCAAAGGTTGTAAAATTATGGCTGATCATGTTTTAAATGTCTTTGAATTCTATTTTTTAGGTTAAAATAGGTGGAATTTACCATTACTATTGATATTTTAGTATTCTTTATTGAGAAGGGTAATTTATATTGGTAGAATGGATTTGAAATTAACAGTATTTTAGGGACTCTAATCGCATTTTATTCACAAATTAAATTTAAATTTTAACACGAAATAGTTTATTTAATATGATAGTGATGTTATTTTAATCATAGAAATGATTTTTCAACACAATTAAATAGAATGGATCTCACATTAACTTACTGTCACTTCTAGATGATTTGATAATCAATAAGAGGGAAAACACTATTCCAATTGTTTTTTAAAACATCATGAACATCAACATCACCTATGACAAACTATTTTATCAATATAAAATAATTTTATTTATCCAAAATTAATATTAATCATGTTATCTCTTTAATCAAATATCAAAATCCCAATTTTCTATATCATTTATCAATTTATATACAAACATGGTCTATACAATTTTTTCAAGATATATGTAATTCATGTTGGTATATAACAAGGATATATGCAGTACACATGAAGACAATGATGACTTAATTATTGTACGAATTAATTTCATGTGTCCTAATTACGAAAAAAAATAATTATATTTTTTCAAATGTAAATGAAATATGTCATATATTGGAATTGTAGGAAATATGAATTATATAATATAAAAAGATATTTGTGGTTAATATTTGATGGAGGTTTATTTTTCCAAAGAGTTTTCAGAATTATAATGTACATTTTTTAAATAAATAAAGAAACACTGTATGAATATTCTATACCAGTTTTTATATTATAAATTTGAAAAGATATTTTAGATGAAATACATACCATTGAAAAATGGAATAGTGAAAAGGTAATATTTTTTTTGGGAAATTTATGGATTTCGAGTTATATGTATCCATTATATTTATAATACTAAAATATTATTTAGGGATGAATTTATTCAAATTTGTTGAATATAAGTTTAATGGAATTGATAACTGTTGCGGTTTATATGAAATCTATTATTTCTTTAATTATATATTATTACAATTTCAGATACTGCTGTCTTATCATAGAGATAACCATGGGATTTAATATTTATTTAGTGATTATTATATTAATGTTATTTGGGAAGAAGTTCAATATTTTTGAAACCAAATATTATTAAGGTAAATTTATAATTATAGGATTCCATATGATGAATAAGGATTGAATTATCTTATTGAGGAATAAATGGGTTTTTTATTAATGGTGATTATGTTCATTTATATAAATTATTATCATATCATGGGGATTATATGATTAGAGCATATACATTCTGGGTATGATATATGGAGTTTCAATGATGTTATTTGAAGTTAAATTATTAGTAATAACATAAGTTTTTGTAATCAATATATATATATATATTATAGTGTTTTATAAGTAGTGAATAATATATTAGAGAATTGTAGGTACTTATTTTGTCAAATTATCTATATATCACCTTTGGAGATATTTATGAGGATTTATAGATTAATATTTTCCAAATATTTATTAATTTTGGTAATTATATTTTATTATGGAAAAAATATTATGTTTTGGTCAATATCTAAATATATGAGGAATATTGTGAAATACATTATTGAATTTATGTGATATGTTTGAATTTTATTTTATTACTTTAGTAATGAATAATTAATGTTGAAAACTCGTAGTTTAGAGAAAATGATGATATTGTGTTGGATGTTAATTAGAGTATGAAATTAAACGTCCCAAATATGGATATATCCTTCTTATTTGTAGAATATATGATAATGTATCCGTAAACAATAGAAAAATGTTCTTGAAAGATAATTTTCATCAAAAAAACATTATGATTACTTTTTCCAACAGAATGGTATAAATATTTTCTGAAAATTATTGGAAACGTCCTCCTTGATAAATGTAGTATTTTAAATGGTCAAATCATAAATATCTATTGATGGAATTTTTATATTTTTCTAAATAGATTACTTTGTCAATGACTGACTAGAAATTAATTTTTTATATCAATATCACTTTTGGGGAGAAAGTGGGAAGCCAGAATGACATGAAAGACATAAATAACAACCATACCTCCATGACCAAGTTCATCAAGACCAAATAAAATCCACTTCAAAAGCAAGTAAAAGCCTTAACCAAGCAATAAAAATAGTATGATCAGTGTCCACCTTCAAATAGATTCTCAGCTAGCTATCCTGTTCAAAAAATTACGAGCCCAGTACCGATGATAAAATTAATTCCCTCTCAAAACATAAAAATATTGATAGCGATGAATATGAGAATTCTCTCCACTTTGAACATCTTCAGATACAATTCCTTGGAAATAAACTTGATGCAATTTCTACCTAACCAACACCGTTGTTCCACAAGAAAACACACAAAATTCAAACAAAAAAACCTCATCAATACACAGAAATATAAACCAAATCCAACAGATTCACCCCAAACTACAATCATCGTAAACCAAACAAAATATTATCCTGAAACATGAGCTTCACTGAATGTCCCTACCTCCACCATGGAACCATGACCAGTCTGAATCACACCAAAAACCCTTTCCAGAACATCAAAATTTCAAAACTGAGAAAACCAGATTCAAACATAAAATGACCCACCATCATACTACGAAACTCAAGAACATCGAAAGGTAGTACCACTGTCACACAACACAAGGCAAAGAGATCCCCAGAGAAGATTCATCCACAACATTCAAACACCAAAACTAAAAACTGAAAGAACACACATGCAAAAAAAAAACAAATCCAAAAACAAACCAGCACATAGATCCATTTGTCTCCTTCAAAAAACATAGTGATGATAGGAGACCACCAAAAAAACTCACCGAAGATGAGGTTGCAACCCACATTTGTGGCAACTGGGAACCAACCACAGTGCCTACATCGTGCCAGCAAAATAATCCCTATCCAGCAAAGGGGAGTGAGGCGGGATGTTGGCCATCATCGATGAGGAAAGCTGATGAAGAAGGTCCCATGAGGTCGCACGACATAACAGCGAGAGAGAGAGACACTGCAAGCCCACCGATCAATGCTGAGGTGGTGAGTCAAGGCGATCTGAGGCATGGGGCGGTGGCAAAAGTGAGAGAGACATAGGGTTAGTTCCCCTTATGGGCTCATCAATTACAAACTATCCTGTTAATGAGTGAATAAAAATAATTAATTTTTTTGAAATCATTATTTTATATAAAATTATTCATAAAGTAAAATTTCATTTTGAATTATTTATAAAGGGAAATAAGTTATTTTTTATATAAATTAATCCAATAATTTTTTTAAGTGAAATTTATAGAGTAATTTACTAAAAAGAACATTTAATTCATAAAAACAACATTTTTCAGAGAAACCATTTTCCATAATGTTTTCTAGTTTAATATAAAATTATATTCCTATACTTATTGTATTATATTTTAAATAATTTATTTCTTATATAAAATTAAAATGTCTAAAATTGGTAATTATTCTTCCTTTATATGTCCAGTCAATACGACTAGTAATATTATTAATTTTTTTTACCATGATAAAGTGTAAACAGGGAAAATTCATGTTAATAATAAAATTATATGGACTTGGAAA
The DNA here is from genome assembly GCA_963277665.1 of Viscum album. NCBI lineage: Eukaryota > Viridiplantae > Streptophyta > Magnoliopsida > Santalales > Viscaceae > Viscum > Viscum album. The sequence continues at coordinate 97,342,187 of OY728160.1, forward strand.
TGTATCTAATACCTAATTTATACTAGATTGTCTAGTTTTTTCAATAATAATATAATATTCTCATATATGTCCTTTTTCAACATTGATGTTATTAAGATATATATATATTAATTTATGTAAATTTATTTCAAAAATGTCATGCTCTTGATTTAAATTTGTTTAATATTTCTAAAATTCAGATAATTGGGAGATACGTTGAATAATAAATTATTCATTTAAATATAAATAACTACTTTTAGACATGGTAATTATTATTAATTTTTAATTAATAAGTAATTGATTTATATTATTATCACAATGATGATGCATTAATTACCCAATAAATATAAAAACCAATTAATTATATCCTTATAATAATTATAATATAATTTTAGAAATTCATATAATCAAATAATTTAATTGATAAATAATCCAATATTTATTAAAATATTTTGTTTCAATTTGATTTTTTTCTGTATGTTATTAAATTTAGTGTAATTAGATGTTCTAAAATGTTACATTAATGATATGTTTTTATAAATATTATTTTATTAACTGATATAAATATCTTAAAAATATTATCATTGGCCATGTGATTATGATATAGCTGAAAATATCAATCATAATCTATTTTATGTGACTATATTCAATTGATAGTAAATATATTCACATTAAAAGTATAAAGAATCATTTTTTCCAAATAATCATGACAACCTTAACGAGGTGTTAAAAGAAAAGTATAACAGTACAATCATATTCAAAACATATATAATCTTCATTTGATGAGATTATTTCAGCCCATATTCCTCATGCCTTCTATAAAAAATCATCTTGGTGATATTTGGAACTGAAAATTATTTTCTATTAATTTAATATTTCATGAAAATAAAATATCCCACATCTTATAAATGTGAATTTATTCTTCACATTATAATGAAATTAAATAATAATTAGTTTTAGGAATGATCTAACAATATTCTTACCTAAAATGAATTCACTTGTTCTATAGAGAATGTTTTTCAAATAATACTAATCAGAGAGTTATTATGTTGTTAAGAAAATGATATCTTCTCATGAAGTTGTATTTTTTTTAACCAAATGTTTCAGATTGGTTTTCCATTCGACATTCATCAAATATTAAAAAAATGATAAATTAATATCACACATATAATAAATAGATTATTTTGTTCCATTAAGTTAATGGAACATACTATATATATATATAAATATATATATATTCATCAACAAAATTTAAAATGAAATTGTTTTTTTACGGATGACTATCACCAAGTGAACTAATGTTTTTATTTTTTATAATTCCTTCTATCTATGATTGGAATATAATGATGATATTTTTATTTATATATGATATTATGGGAATAATAATAATTATGAAATGAAAATATAAAATTTATATTTTACCATTCCATCCACTAAAAAATGATATTGTTTTTCATTTATACGTGTCGAGGGCCACATCGACAATGAGATGTAATTCCTTTTTTAATACCACATCACTAATATTAAATAAATATGTCAATTTATAGATGTAATATGATATTTTTGATATTAAAAATTATTTTCTAATTGTATAACAATATTTACATTCATTATATTATAGTTGTTGAAAAATTGAAATGTTACTCATATATATGTTAGGCCTACTGTCTCTATGATTGTAATGTAGTTCATCTTTTCATAATCCCATTTTATGGTTGAATTTAAATGTATAATTGATCAATAATATTGGTAATTATTTAAACTCCCATAATATTATAAATTTTATTTCCCATCATATAAATTATTTTACATAGTATAGATATCATATATCACATAGGGAAAACAATAAAACACTTTTTACATGATAATATATTGTAACAAAGTTCTAATTAATTGTTATAATGGGTAGTATTTTTATATCTCAATGATGTGGATTGTCACAACCCACTACCCACAAGGTATACCCTGGTGGGCTGACAATGTGAGAAGAGAGATAATGACCCCCGAGTCCCGCCTCCAGTAGGCCACAGGTTGCTGACTAGCAATGAGAGTATAGTAAACACACAAATGGGAGGCACTGGCCTCTAAGAGAACACATGCAAAAGAGAGAGATAAGATAGACACCAACCTACTCCAAATAAAGCTGAAATATAAGGAAATCACATGTACACATATGCAAAGTCATTCAAAGAAACTATAACTAAAAGGGAAAAAACAACAAGCACCCAAAAGAAAATATAAATAGCATTGACCACAAGCCTAAGCAGCTCCTGAAACCCCAAGCTAGTAGAAACCATCGTGATCTCCAACCTTCTATATGTGACCTGAAAAATTGTTTATATATACATAGGGTGAGTATAACAGTATACTCATAAGAATCCTCCCCGAAACCTCTCATGGAACAGTAATGAAATCATGCTAAAGCACATTGAACAACAAGTTAAACTAACTCATCACCTATAAAAGTCATACTATGTTCCTAGACTCACCATGGATACACACACCATGTAATGCATACAAGATTATTTAATATAATAATGAATATCAAGGGTTCCCAGCCTCAAATTCCCCATTGATTTTTAGGATTTTCCCCAACATCACATGTCCTAAGGATCGCTCTCCAAAAATTCATTCCCACAGACACATAGGCGAAGCCCCCCAAGATGCACCTAATGCAACAAAACCACCACATACACATAATAAATGTAAAAAGGTAGATTTAGGGAGCCACCATAGCTCTCATAATGTGTATCATACATTAGGCATTATACAACAAGTCATTACAGCCCACAAAACAAGTGAGAATCCTCTAGTCGTCACAGCCTATACATGTTATGACTATAATAGTCCGTATATAAATATATCCAGTATATATCTATGTGAATAAACACAAGCAATTACAGCTCTCTACACACATATATGGAGAAAACTAATTGTTGTTTCTACTAGCATAAGTAACTACCAATAGAACAGTGAGGGGGATAGGGGGTTGTCAATCATCCACCCTCCCACTGAAATGTTGGGGAAATCATCCCCCCATAGGATTTGAATCCATGGGGTGTCAGTTTCCCTAACTGGCGGGGTGGAGTTGCGTATAGAAACAAAAAAAGTACAGAATATAATATTGCTCACAACCACACTATTAGCATAACCATGTCTTAGACTCAACTGTAGCTAACATCTCTCAGACTCCATGGTTTCTTGTCTAAGATTAGGTATCATATAAGCACATAACCATTTAAAGATATTTATTAAATTACATCATTCCATTTTTAACAGTTTCAATTTATGTTAATTATTTCATTAAAAATTAATTAATCATTATCAATTTCCACATTTATTTCATTTGCATCACACCCAATGTTCACTGTTCCCTTAAATTACAAACACAGTATTGCGCCCTAGAAAACTGCAACCCGATGGGTTAACATAATTTATTTAATTATATATTTACATAATTAATTTTACATATTCTCATGAATTCGAGAAAAACATTATATTCCTCTAAACTCAAGGGGCATCGACACGGTATGTAGATGACCAACCCGATGATTCATTACCACCTATATAAAGAGCATAGACCCATCCTCCCTTGATAAGCTAAACACAAAAGTCACCTGGCATAACCCGTGCGTCTTTCCCCTTTCAGAAGAAGGGTATGCAAGACCAGCTTCCCTGAACAACGGGGAATGTAAAGCAGATAAACAACCAATTAGAATCTGCAAGCATTAAAAACATTCACATCCTACCCATTTCATTATTCGTGGTGTCCTCCCCGACACCCACATGAATAAACCGATGCATCTTGACACTCTAGGCGTCAGCTGATGTCCCAACCTGTAGGCCTCCATACCCCTATATATCACAACAGCCATCCAGGATCACATCACAACACAAGTAGCAGGAAAAAAAACATCAATAAAACTAGGATCCTGGCCCTTAAAAAAGTAATAGAATAACTCAAAACCCTACAAGGAATTATCTTTTATCAAACAACTAGTTATTCAATCCATATTGGATTTACTGATTTATTATTCATATGTTCCAACTTTGGGGACCCTAAACTATAATCTATCAAAAATAAATAAAAATCCTTAATGCAAAAAATTGATAAACATCAAATTATAACTAGAGGAACTTGATTCATTTACATGACTCTTTATCTTTATCAAAACAATTATCAATTAATTCTGGATTTAAATTCTTTACCAATATTCATCAAGAATGAAAATATAAACGAAGCAAGAATAGATATCACAATATCATTCCAAAAAAGAGGCAATAACATACAATCGATATCAATTTATTTATCCCTTTCAAATATTAATTATGTCAATTCCATTATGATCCAGTGGGATAAAACATGCTAACTAGACAGTTTCATGAAAAAGAATAGAGAAGCAAAGAATCCCTTACCTGAAATAGTTCTTGATATTCATTATACGAAAATGAGCCACACAATGGGTTACGATCTCCTCCCCCATGCCAACTACGTTGACTAGAGGATTTACAGACACCACCACCCTGGTCAACATCCGTGAAAATATCATTAATAAACAATATATATATAATTCCATAAAAGGGAAAGGAGAAATAGAAGGAGATGTACCCAATAGAATGGCAATAGATCATACCATATATCGAAGATTGATAGATACAGCTTGGTTGCATCAGAAACAGTGTGGAACTACTCCATTTAGGAAATCAGGATCACACAACACCTACAAGATGGAATGGAAGGTTAGAGAATCTCGCACCTAAGAACAAAGAGTTCATATTTGGGTGTATCATATCTCATCCCTTAAGATGTTTTAAAGGAGATGCAGTTTAAGATACTCTAGATTTTATATTAAAAGTCGATCACTTTAAATCGTGCAGTTTACCATCTAAAAACATCACGAGCCTTAGGAAAATTACTATTCATGTTTTGGCCTTTTAATATGCCTTAGATTCCTTAAAACAAGGCTTTAAATACCTTTTACGTCAAATGAAAAGTTAGAGGGAAAAACATGCAGGAAGCTGGATACACTATTCATGGAATAAAAATTTCGAAAAGGAAAATAATTGTTCATAAAACTCACTATTGAAACCCCACCTTTGGAAACTCACCATTCTAGAAACAGTTTTCATGAACCATTCTAGTGAAACTTCACTGTTAGAACCTCACTGTTTTTAAATAACTATTTATGATCCTCACCGTTGAAACCTCACCATTGGAATCTCACCATTCTGGAAGAATTGTTCATGAACCACACTGTTGGAACCTCACCATTCGAGAAACAAATTTCATGGACCTCACTGTTGAAACATAACCATTGAACCTCACCATTCTGGAAGCACTGTTCATGAACCTCACCCTTTAAATCTCACCATTGAAACCTCACAATTCTATAGACATTGTACATGAACCTCACCGATGAAACCTCACTGTTAGAACCTCATCATTATAGAAATACTGTTCATGAAACTCATCATTGGAAACTCACTGTTCTGGAAGCACTGTTCATGAACTCAAAATTTTGAAATGGAAAGAGGCTACCATTGGAACCTCACCTTTCTGGAATCACTATTCATGAACTCAAAATTTTGAAAAGGAAATATGCTACCATTAGAACCTCACCATTCTGAAAAAATTGTCCATGAACTCAAAATTTGGAAATGGAAAGATAGGTTACCATTGTACCTTACTGTTGGCACTGTATACATAAGCCTACCAATGACACTGTTCATATAAGGCTAATGTTTCACTATTCATAGAACTAGAAATTTGGCAGTGTTGGGGATAAGTCACCTTGTCCTCCCAGAACACATTAGACAGCATATTTTCTTAAAGGAATGGACCATAGAGATCCAGGAAAATAAGTCAAATACCTCTCAAAACATTATCATCTTGGGGAATTCAAAACCAACCTAAAAGGAATCAAAAATGAATCTCGAACAACCACACATCGAGATTCCACTCAAAAGGGAGCAAACCACAAGAAGAAACCAAAGAAATCCATATCATAAACTGGAAAGGTCTATGACTGCAAAGGGGAAAACGTTACATGAAAAGTGTTAAACATCAAACAACTCTAGGTACTGAGAATTTATCTATGACTCGCATTCCTAGGTAATCTACTTCATGCCACCGTGTTGCCACAAGCCACGAACAAAGGGGGTAGAACACCCATGAAACACCTTCTCATTGCATTCTTGTATCCCCACAAGTCGCTCCTCAATGGTCACATCATCATTATCAACATAGATCTCTCCCCAATCGATGACGGGATAGCCATCATGAAATTTACGACAGAGCTGTGACACATGACAAACATCATGTATTTGGATCATCTACAGGGGGAGTTCTAATTGATACACCACAACTCCAACACTAGATAACACCTCGAAAGACCCAAAAACTGGGGAGAAAGCTTACACCAACGACCAAATCATCGCTTCCCATGACAGGGAGTCACCTTTAAAAACACATGATCCCCAACATAAAACAATAAGGGTGACCTTTTTTGTCGGTATTTGATTTATGATGATCCTGTGATTTCTTAATCCTATCACAAATCAGCTAAAACCTCTATGTTGTATTCTACAACAGTTCTGGACTATGAATTGTAGACTCTACCACCCCAGTCCAGCCCAACGGAGAATGGAAATTCCATCCATACTAGCCATCAAACGGTGCCACATTTATGGTGGAGTGAAAAATATTTCTATAAGAGAACTCCAACAATGGTAAGTGCCTCTTCGATGAACCTCCAAAATATAGGACACAAGTGCGTAACATGTCTTGAAGAGTCTAGATGGTCCGCTCGGTCTGATTGTCCGTGTGAGGATGAAAAATAGTGCTAAGGCATATTTGAGAACTAAAATCATGACAGAGACCACTCCACAACCTAGTGGTAAAACAAGGATCATGATCAGAAATGATTTTTCATGGAACAGCATGACGTCTCACCAACTCCTCCAGAGACTGCCTCGACAAAACATCCACTGAGCTTGACTCCATGATTGCTTAGAAGTGGGCTGATTTAGTTAAATGATCCACTGCCACCCAAATGGAATCATGTACTCCCTAATCTCGAGTTAAACCACTCAAAAAAGACCATTGATATGCCCCCCACTTCTACTGAGGTATATCTAAAAGCTGGAGCAGACCCCCTAGAACATGGTGTTTAGCCTTCATCTTCTGGCAGTCCAAACAATGAGACAGAAACTCCACAACTGCATGCTTCAGCCCAGGCCACCAAAATTGAATCGTCAAGGATTAGAACATCTTTTCCATTCCATAATTAACTACTAAAGGTGAACTATAGAACTCTCAAATAACCTTCTCGCACTTCATCAAAGGAACACAAGGATTTCTGTGATACAACATCCCGTGTTGTTCATCCTTAGACCAACTATCAAGGGCCTCGCCACAAACAACTCTGTCTCTCTAGAACTCTACCTCTAGATCCCACAACTAGGAATCTTTCAACTACTACACAAGAGATGACTGCACCATCATTTGTAAATGACCAGATATACCCCCAACATCTCCCATATCGATAGGTAATGCCGACATTTCTTCTATTACTCTCCAGGAATCACCAGATTCAGGCACTGCATCACTATGTGACATACAACATAGTGCATCAACTAAAACATTCCCCTTTCCAGTTGTATACAATATTTTGAAGTATTATTCTGGTAAGAACTACATCCACCGACATTTTCATAAGTTTATGTCACGCTGGGAGAAAACATACCCCAAACTCTTATGATCGATGAAAACCACATTGCGCTCTCCAATTAGGTAATGTATCCAAAACATCAAAAAAATCACCATGGTTGCCAACTCACAATCATGGGTGGATTAATAATATTCATGGGGATGAAAATTCCATGACCCATAAGAAACAATTGACCTCTACTGCATCAGAACATAGCCTAAACCTAGATGCAAAGCATCACAGAAAACATCATACTGAACTCCAACTATAGGAAGAAAATGAACTGGAGCACTTACTAACTTCTCAATTATATACTAGAAAGTTACCTGACATTGATCAGTCTATATGAATGCCTGGTTTTTCCTAGTCAATGCTCCCAGAGGAGTCGCAACTCGCGAGAAATCAGTTAAGAACATCCAGTAGTAGCCTACAACACCCAGGAAACTTTGAACCTCTGATACTTCCTTGGGGACTTCCCAAGAAAAAAATTCTTCTATCTTCAATAGATCCACAAATCCTCCCTACTAGGACACAACATGCCCCAAAAAATGGACTTCGACAGACCAAAACTCACACTTCAAAAACTTCCCATATATATGATGTTGACAATGAACTCCCAAAATGGAATGTCAATGATCTTCATGATCCTCCTCAGACGTGGACTATGCAAGGATGTCGTCGATGATAATCACCAAGAACATGTCCATGATCTCACGGAACAGAGCGTTCATCAATCCCATGAACAATGCTGGAGAATTTTTCATACTAAACAATATTACAATGAACTCATAAGGACCATGAAGACAACAGAAAGAAGTCTGCAGGATATCCTCATCCTTCACAAACATCTGATGATATCTTGACTACATGTCGATCTTTGTGAACCAACATTCACCCATCAATTGATCGAATAAATAATATATACATGGAAGGGGATAGTGATTCTTCACAATAATTTTGTTTAACTGACGATAATCGACACCCAACCACAAACTGTCATCGACCTTATTCACGTACAAAACCGGTGCACCCGAAAATGAAACACTCGGTTGATCAAAACCACACTACAACATACCATCAATTTTTTTATGTAACTATTGTAACTCAGAAGGGTCCATCCTATATGGGGATATAGAGACATGAGATACTCCTGGTTGTAGCTCAATCCCAAACTCGATCTCTTGTCAAGGGGGTAATGCTAAAACCTCTTTTGTATTGACTTCTGGTTTATCTACTACAACCCTAGGAAATTCCAAATAATGAACCTCTGATGAACTCAAAATCATCTCATCTATCACGGATGACAAGGAAAAAACATGCCTCTGACCCATTTGAGGGTCTCGCCCACCAACGAACATCCATTGCTCTCAATCCACATCGAATAACACAACCTGCCTCTTGAAGCAATACACGATATCATTCATCGGATACAAAAAAACCTTTCCATGGATTAAATCATACAGTTTTATTCATAACAAATGAAAGCTCCCCAAGAGTAGTTCTTCCCCATCACTAGCTCATAGTCTCTACATACCTCAAACAAGTCAGCTCGTCCTATAAGTGGCATAGTCAATGCCAAGGGCACTGGAATCCTCCCTACCTCATGTCCCAAAGCATGGACAAGGGTAGATGATATGAATTTGTGTTTCTATCCTGAATCAAATAATGATTACATCAAGGAAGAAAACATGAAAAGTGTGCCAATAATGATGTTTAGATATCCTAAAGATGGAAATTCTAAAGCATGAAGCTGACAACAAACTCATCCACGACCTCTCTAAACCTGATGACGACCACCACCATGGTCGTGATTTACACTCTGAGGATGGGGAACTTCAATGTGATATCTTATGCATGCCCCATCTACCCTCTTCTGATCCAAAGCTGGTGAAACTTGCTGTTTCTACGTCAGCAGGAACTGCCTCAACGGGGAAACCTAGAGCAGAGCAGCTGGTGCACAATGACTGATCTGAATGGTCAGGCACCCATGCTATTAATGACCTCAACCACCACATAAAAAATCAGTGGATGATCTCTCGGCGTAGGCCTGAGATCCGTTGCCTCTGGAGAAATGAGATGCGAGGGTCTAGGACTTACCCTCAGTTGAACAAAAACTAATCTTCCAGGAAAACATGGAACCTCAGACCACGAATCTACTTCATTAGTAACCAGGATGAATCCATTATCGTGATGATCTGGTTCTGGACAAAGTAATATCGACAACCTCTACCCTTGATAGCACCTCAAGGAATTTCTTTAGTAGAAATGGGGTGACATGGCGCTGGATATTTGGATGCATAGCCTCCTTGAAATGTGTCAAAATGGCCTCCTCATCTTTGAAAAGGTCCAAAGAATATCGTAAAAAGATCCTAAAACAGATTCCAAACTCTAACACACTAGAGCTCCCCAATTGAAGGGTAAGAATATCCTGGTGATTTTACGCCTTCGCGGTCAAAGAAAGAAACTCGACTCTAATCTTGTCTCGAAACTCTATCTATGAGATCGACGACTCCTAGTCATCCTCAATGAACAAGAACCACCCCTACCTCACTACTTCACACACCATCATCACAACCATGGACACCAAGTGCTTCTTTCAAGAACAGATCGAACAAAAACCTATCTCGACATCTTCTAACATGTCTTTTGTGAAACCATCTGAAATGGATCCCTCATACTTATGCATACATTGGCGCTAAAACTATCGGTGTGTCCTCCTCCATGTGTCCTCCTCGTCATCCTCTACCAGGAGGTGATCTGCTGGCATAACCAGTTAAACATATTCTATGCGATCCTGATGAGGATGTTGACCTAGAGCCATACCTACAAAATAAAAAATAGTTAGAGCTCCTAAATATAGAATATGGAAGATTTAGTATTTATTAATTAATTTTTTTTATTTTATTCATTTCAGGTTACCATATCCCATGGTCTACCCATTCAAACATAGCCACAAGGAAGAATGATGCATTATCATCTCCTAGGTCTCTACCTAAGAACTAGTATCACCTAATTTAATATCCATTATATACTTAAGGGTCCGTACATCAGAATATTGGGGGACCTAAAACCCTATGTTTCATCCGGTCTCTAGTGTTTACATCACTTTATAAACATTACTAACATTGTTTCCCTACCATCCCATGAAACCTCACTTGTGCCTATCTTTATAATCCATCCTATCCCTCAACTATAGCTGTGATACCACTCTGTCATGACCCCCTCCCTACATGGTGTGCAACTCCTGGGCCGACAAAGTTAGAAGGGAGATAATGACCCATGAGTCATGCCATCATTAGGCCCCGTGTTGGAGACTAGTATCGAGGGTATTGTAAACACACAAATGGAGGGAATTATCCTCTAAGAGAACATAATTGAAAGATAGAGATAACATAGACATCAACAAACACCAACTCATCCTAAAATAGAAAAGATATCGCAGGTACATATATGAAATTTGATGAAAAACAACTAAAACTGAAAAGGAAAAAATTGAAAGTACCCAAAAGAATGTAAAAACAACATCATCCATAAGCCCGAACAGCTTCGGCAACCACAAGCTAGTAGAAACTAACATGATCTCCAACCATCACCAAGTGACCTGAAAAACAGTTTATATTTAATTAGGTGAGTATTACATTATACTCAGTAGGATCATCCCTAAATCCTCTCGTGTAATTGTAAATAAAGCATGCTAAAGCATAGTGAACTACAAGTGAAACTATCTCAACACCTAAAAAGGCATACTATGTTCCCAGTCTCCCCATGTCTACTCTCACCATGTAATTCATACAACATTATATTACGTAATAATTAATATCATGGTTACCCCACTACTACTTCCCCACTGGTTTTATGCTAATCCCCAACTTCGCACGTCCTAAGCATCTCTCTCCAAAAAGTATTACCCACAGAAACTATGGCAAAGCACCCCAAAAGTCATATCATGTAAAAAATCATTTCGTCCACTTACGTAAAGTTACTAGGTAGTTTCCGGGAGCCTCCACATCTCACATAACATGTATCAGACGTCAGGTATTATATTTCAAGCCATTACATCCCACACACCGAGTAAGAATATTCAAGCTGTCACTACATATACATGTTACGCCAATATTAGTCCATAGAAAACTATATCATGAACATTTTTGTGTGAATAACCACTAGCCATGACAACCCTATACACACATATATGGGGAAAACTAATCGATGTGCCTTCCTGCACAAGTAACTACCAAGAAAAGAGAGTGGGGCTAAAGACGGTAGTTAGCCATCCATCCTCCCACCAGAATGTTGGGGAAAACACCCCCAGGGATCAGAATCCCCAAGGTGTTAGCTTCCCAAATTGACGGGGTGGATTAGTGTATAAAAACACGAAAACTACACAATATAATATAGCTCCCAACCGTACTATGGGCATAACCTAGTCTTATACTCAACTACAACTAACGTCTCTCAAACTCCCAGCTTTCACTTCTAAGACTACGTATCCTCTAAGAAAACAACCATTTACAAAGATTTATTACATTATTTTATTCCCTTTTTATCTGTTTCAATTTAGGTTAATTAATTATTTAAAAATTAATTAACCACTTACAATTTCCACATTTATTTCATTAGAATCACACACAATGTTCATTGATCCTTTAAATTACAACCTCAGCATTAAACCACAGCAAAATCCTACCCCATGGGTTAACATCATTTATTCTATTATTTATTTTCAGCATTACATTTCCATATTCCAAGGAATCCTAGAAAAACATTCTATTCTACTAAACAGAAGGGGTGTCGACAATGTGAGTAGATGAACTACACGTTGAGTCTTTTCCACTTATAGCAAGAGCGTACACCCATAATCCCTTGAGAATCTAAACACATAAAGCACATGGCATACTCCGTGCTTCTTCACCTATTTTAGAAGAAGGATAAGCTAGAAATGTGGCCTTGAGTAGTGGGGAATGTAAAGAAGATAAACAACCAATAAGTCTCAACAAGCATCCAAATATTCACATCCAACCCATTTCATCATCTTTGGTGTCCTCTCCAACACCCACATGCATAAACCGATATAGATCACCACTATAGTCATCAACTAATACCACAACCAGTAGCCCTCACTACCCCAACATATCACAATAGCCATCTAGGCTCAAATCACAACAAAAGTAGTAGGAAAACATGTATCATACCATGTGATCTCTTTTCCCTTAAACAAGCAAGAGGGTAACTCAGAACCCTACACAGAATTATCATTTATAAAACTACCAGTTCATTAATAAATCATGGATTAAATTATTTATTAGTAGTAGGATCCAACATCCAAAAACCAAAATAGTATGCTATCAAATATAATTAAACATTCTTACTGCACCAATTTGATTAAAATAAAATTACAAAAAAAGACCAATATTCATTTACATGCCTCTTTATCTTTATTCGAACAATAATCAATTAATTCCATCTTTATGTTATTTAAAAATATCCATCAATAAAGAAAAGCTAAACAAAACAAGCATAGAAATCACACTATCTAGAAAAACAATAGCCAATAACATACGATCGATATCAATTTATTTATCTGTTTCAAATATTTATTATGTTAATTCCATTGTGATATAGTGGGATATAATATTATAACTATACAGTCGCACGTAACATAAAAGAGAATCAACAAATCCCCTACCTCAAAAGGTTCTTCATATTATTTACACGAAAACGAGCCACACAACGGATTACGATATCCTCCCCCCATGACAACGATATCCACATGAGGATTCAAAGACAACACCACACTAGTCAACAACCAAGAACTGACAATTAGGATCATGGAGATAGAATTACATAAAAGCGAATGGACAAATATAAGGAGATTCACCCAAAATAATGATGATAAATCATACCATATATCGCAGATTGATCGATAATGATTGGTTCCATCAGAAATAGAGGGGAACAACTCGAAGGAGGAAAGCATGATCACACAGCTCCTACAAGAATGAATGGAAGATTCGAGCCTTCCACACCTGAGAGTAAGGATGAAGGATTCGGGGGAAAGATATCTTGTCCCTTTAAAAGATTTAACAGTGCAGTTGTTTAAGATATGCTAGATTTTCATTTAAAATAGGATTTCATTAAACGAAAGTGTTTTATCATGTAAAAAATTCTTGATCCATAAAAAATTTAATATAAAAGATACAACATTTGAATATGAATTAGACTTCTTAAAACAAGTATTTAAATGAATTTTATGCCAAAGTAAATGTCAAAGGGGTGAATGTGTTGGAAGTTGGAAGCACTGTTCATAAACATGAAATTTGGAAATTGAAAAACACTATTCATGAACCTCACTATTGAAACCTTACCATTGGAACCTCATGGTTGGAACCTCATCATTATGGAAACACTATTCATGATCCTCATCAATGAAACCTCACCATTGGACGATCACCATTCTGGAAACACTGTTCATAGACCTCACCATTGAAACATCACCGTTGGAACATCACCATTCTGGAAAAAATTCTCGTGAACCTCACCATTGAAAACTCGCTATTTGAACCTCAATTTCATTGAAATAATTTTCATGAACTATGACATTGAAACCTCATCATTGGAACCTGACCATTATGGAAAAACTATTCATGAACCTCACTATTGAAACCTTAATGTTGGAACCTCACCATTCTGGAAACACTACTCCAGAACCTCACACTTGAAAACTCAACGTTCTGGAAACACTATTCATGAACATCACCGTTCTAGAAACACTATTCATGAACTCAAAATTTGTAAAAGGAAAAAGGCTACTGTTAGAATCTCATAAATCTTGAAACACTATTGTAGAACTCAAAATTTGGCAAAGGAATGTGCCAACCAGTGGAACCTCACCATTATAGAAACATTGTTCATGAACTCAAAATTTGGAAAAGGAAAGAGAGGATATCATTGGACCTCACTTTTGGAACTATTCACATATGCCTACTATTGACACTATTCACATAAGGCTACCATTTCACTATTTACAGAACTGAAAATTTGGATAAGTGTTTGGGATAAGTCAGCTTGACCTCCCAGAACACCTCAGACACCAATGTTTTCCAAAGGAATGGACCATAACGGTTCGGGCCATTACATTGATAAACTTTATAAAATAAGTTTATTTCTTTTAATGTTTAATTAATCATATTTATTGAATTATTTTTTTGAAATAAATTTTTTTAACACATAAAATAAAAATTATATTAGTTTAATGTTTTATGAATTTTCTAAAAAACCATGCTTTTTGGGTAAGAAATTGAAAATAATATTATAACATAACCCTTTAGAAATAATTATTATAAGATAATTAATTCATGTTTATTAATGATTATTTTTTATCAATATTTATTTTTGGAATGACATAATACATTTTTTTACCTATAGAAACACAAACATTAACATTTTTGAAGACCATAATTTCAATAATTTGAAAAAACTGTTTTCTGAGTTATTTTGATATCAAAATTGAATATTATTTTAAGAATTTTATAAATTTAATCCAGATAAATTTATTAAATATTATTATTCATAATTTAAATGTTAGGTAATAAATTTAATTTATTTTTTTTATAATAAAAAAGTTATAGGGGTAAAAAAATATACAACAATATAAGAAAAATAGGTTAGCATGTTAAAGTTAATTAGCAAAGAATTGAAAAACCTAATAAATAATAAATGTGCGTTTAATGTTTTTGTATGCATTAAATATAATTTAAAAAATAAATTATAAATATTATTCTTGGGAATTAATTTATTAAAATGTGTTTGGATTTAAATATAAAATAATAATTATTGAATAACATAAACAACCCCTATTCAAGTACAAATATTGCTCCTCACCACCCAGTTTATCCTAAAAATAAATTATTATACCATAATATTTGGAACCTTATACACTCCCCACTAACCCCAAGTCCATGAGCCATTGGTCTAACCCAATGATAAATTCCATGTTCCTTAAGGGTACCTTCATGTAGGTGATATTCAAGAGGTAACATTCTCAAACAACGTATATTTATTTCATTTCATCATCTAAATCATCAAACCTACAACATCAAACAACTCATAATGAATCCAGTATTATGTATATAGTAAAATTTTATATTTATAATGGAATATCATATATTCACTAGTTTTATTATCTCCACTTATCGAAATAATGGAGAATATTTTTAAAAAAATATTTGTTAACTGTTTATGTGGATAATGAGTTTTTGTTATATACTACCACCCAAAATGTTGGTCATGAATATATTATTATGGATAAATAACATTTCAATAGTAATATAAAAACTTATTTCATGTTCTGGAAAGAATATAAATACATAATAACATATAAATCTAAAATAGATTTTGATTGTTAGAAAACATCTCCAAAATAATCAATAAATTTATCATTAATGTTATATTACATTAATAAGAATCATGTCAGAAAACTAAATTATATATGGGATAAATAAAATTTATGGAATTTCATTCATTCCATTTCAGTTCACTTAATGTGTTTTAATTCCAATTTAAAATAACATCTTTAATTATACATAAATGAACCTACCGTGAATATCCGAAATAAACGGTCCAAGAACAATGAAAATTCCCATTATTACTCATCAAAATGGTCAGAAATGAGCATTATAAAAATAAAATAAATGAAAAAAGTATTTAAATGTTTATGAATTATGAAATTACTAAATGTAAATTGATTTACTTGGAAATTAAGTGTATGTACAGAACATGTTCATACACAAGGTATGGGATATCTCTAAACATCCATATTTTATTTTTGTAATAATATAACTCTCACTTTCCCTCATGTTATATCATAATTAATAATATATATTTATTATTTATTCTATATAAATTTCGAATAATATACATATCCATCTAAATTTATCATTCATTGGAATGGAAATACAAAATTTAAATTGTTCACATCTCAATTCTAGATGATATATAATCACGATTAATAAAAAAAACTCTATTTCTTTCACATTATCATGTACAATCATTAATAAAATTTAAGAATCCAAAACATGTATAAAATAACTTAATTTATCATGAAAAAATATTTTAGTTCATTTATAGTTTTATACAAACATTTTTTATTTTACCCTATTTAATGAATCATTATTATTTTCCTTTAATATGTGCTTAACTTGCACATTCATAAAGTTTCCAAAAAACTATTTGTAATGTTTTCAGTTCATATGGAATTCAGTATTCATCACATATTCATATATTTACATTATTAATATTTATTACTGACTTAAATCTCTGTTTTTAGGGATAGCATTGTTATATGACCTTTGGTAGTTCTTAATGAAAAGATTACAATACACATTTCATCACCTGGTAACCCTTATGTTTACTTTTTGTGTTTGATTTTTTATGAGGAAGACATAAGAATGAAAATTTTATAAAGGGTGAACACATATAAAATTATAATGCCTTGGATATTCCATAGACTAATGAGACATTATGAATGAGATTAGAGAGTAAACCTAATCAATTCATTGACATTTTCAACCATGTGACATAGCCTTGGATGTTATCCCAAACTCATTTTTATGTAATGTTATATGTTTTATCCACATTCCAATATTTTCATGGTTATATTATTCCATGTTATATATATTTTTCTAATATATTAGTATTAATTTTATATTACTTTTTTGTCAACATGTTATTCCTTATAACTCATATATAATGTTCAATCCCATGTTTATTCCCTTACAAGGACATTTAGCTCATCCCTTTTGTCTATATTTCCCTTGGGTATTGTTTGACGATATAGTAGATCGAAGGGGGTTTATATCTCATTATAGATATTAATAAAAATATTTCTCATTCTTCTATCATGTTTTATATTAGTGTGACTTCTCTTTCAAATACAATATACCTTTCAACAAATTTATTTTATTTCACGGTTAAATATCCTTAAAAATGAATAAATGTGTATAAAAATATATTTTCTATTGTGTTTGTTTCATAGAAAGGTATAATTATTTTTGAGTATTAGTAATATAAAACATTATAAAGTACCTTATTTATAATTCTATCATAATTGATATACTACATTGAAACATATGACATCATAAGTTAGAATAAATTTATGATTTAAATGTTTATACTTATATGTTTTTATGTTCATTATTATATGTTTGTTATCTATGTATTCAATTCTCCATATTTAATCTTTTCATTTTGAAAATAATTTTAGGAAAATAGAGATCTCATTCCAAAAAACATGGGGATATGAAATGTGGGGATTTCCCTAATTATATAATGGACATGATGGGAACTATAGATAAGAACATCATTCTAATACAATCTCAACCGGTTCATGTAATGAATAAAAACATCAATCATATTGAAAAACCTCTTAAAAATAAATATAATGTAGTGGTTGGATCCTTCATGTGACAAGGCCCTATATATTTAGTTGATATTTTGTTCCTTTCACTTTGGAACAATGAATTAACTACATTGATAAAACATTCACTGTCATCTAATTCTAATAAGAATATAATGTTATGCTTATGGTCTATCATTTTGATGGGTAAGCTGATCAGTGTTAGAAATTGTTATAAAACTTATTGTCTAATGACTTAATTAATTTTATAGAATGGCATGAATTCATTAACAAAATATTTTTCCTGAACTCTGGATATTTAGATGGATAGAGGGTTACATAGTATAATTAAAATAGAATATGATATTATCATAGAATAAGAAAAAAACATCACAAGGATTCTACGATATACTTCCATATTTTTCATCATCACTGAATGTATAATAGACTAATTCTTTAAAATTTTGAATCTAATTATATAAAAAGTCATATTTTTTTTGAATTTTATAGTTATGAATTGATTTTTAGTTGAAACATTAATGTTGAGATGGATATCAGTGATTCTTAGTGGTCTCATGGGACTAGAGACAAGAAACATAAGCTGAAATTCATTTCAATGTTGTCTAATGAGAAAAATCAGGGACTAATTAAAACACAATGTCCCACTTGTCAAAACTATAGGAAACAAACCTTGAGAATTATCTAAGGTTAATCAGAATTCTATTCATGTGTAATGTCAAGGGGAACCATGAAAAAAAAATAGAAAGTGAAATGTGAAATAAATGTGGAGGAAAATGAAAATATGGTTCAAATTAACATCATGACATTTCATTAGATCATTAACTACAATTAACATGGGCAATATGGGAGAAAATTTCCTATGGAAAGGGTTTTTATTGACAATATTTGAAAGAAACCTATATGGTAGAATATAAGGAAATATGAAATCACTATTTTTTAGGTGGATCCTAAATCTTTTTTATTGGTACATTGGTTATTCATTCAACGATAGATATTATAATATTTGACTCTCGGACTACACATTCTTTAATATATTGCATGTTTAGTATAACTATTCAAACAAGATAAAAATGTTTGGAAATTAAACTATTTATAAGAAAAAATGGTAAAATTATTACATATAACGTATATAACTCCTTCTAATAAATTTTTGTTTATTGAAAAATAATTAAATATTATTTAACTTCATTTGGTGATGTTTTATTCTATATTCGGCTTGTTTTGGCTGTCGAGGGAGGGAGGCCACACTTTACACCTCGAGGAATCCTCCAATTATGTAAAATACATGGAGGATGATGAATATACATTAACTAAATCAACACAAGTTTGGATATTATTACATTTGGAGAAAGATTATCTAGCTCAAATGATAGCGGCAAATGAGAGGATAATCCTTGAAGACATACTCATTGTGACGTACTACACTATTGTGTTCCTTGAATAAGAGTCGAATATTCCTCTTCATTGAGATTTTTATTTATTAATTGAACTTATAATTGTGTCTCTTCACATATCAAATACACCTTATATAATAAGACCCTTTTTTAATGAATTCTTGAATATGCTACAAGATGATTTGTAAAAGGGCTTCATATAACTAAGTGATTCATCGTGGGGTCTATATGTCCCCATCCATAATAATTATTATGGATCAATGATCCTTTGTGTTGAATATCCTGAGATCAAAAAAAGAACAATAAACAAATAGTATCCCTTTATAATGATAGATGTCTTGTTCAATGAACAATGTGGGGTAATGAAATTATCTAATATGGAACATCCTATGGGATATCACCATTTAAATGTGAAGAGTAAATATATTCCAAATCCTACCTTTAGAATGATGTATGGACATAATGAGTCAATATTGAATCCCATTGGTGTCAATAATGATACAAAAATATTTGGGGGATTGATTAATATAGTCATTAGATATTATGTCAACAAATTTTTTGTAGCCTTTATAGATGGTATTATGATATAATCAACGATTAAGAATGATCATGAGAAGAATTTGAATATTATTCTAATGACATTGAAAAGGTGAAACAATAGGAAATGCATACTAAATGTGGGTTTTGTATGGAGGAATTATCATTATTAGGACATGTTATAGCTACAAAGGGAGAAATGTGGACCCTTACAAGACAATTGAAATTGACGATTGGACTATACTAGTATATTTAATAGGGATATATATTTTTATTGGTATAGTTGGGTATTATTGATGAACTTCTAAGAACATCACATAATTTTAAAATCTAGTAATAATGATGGCTCAGAAAGGGTAAATTTTTTTAGGACAATTGAATATGAAGAATACATAAAATAGTATATAAATATACTTTTAATTGTACCAGTAATAAAACTACCAACAAGTGGATAACTATTTGTGGTATAATGTTATGAATTGTATTTGTTCTTAGGTTGTGTAATGATGTAAAATGACAATGCAAAAGTATATTAATCAAGAGTGAATAAATTTCATGGGAAAAACTATACCAACAATTATCTGTATTGGGCCAATGTGATCCTCCAATTGAAAATATAGAGTCATTGTATCTTGGGTGAGAAGATTGATATATGTACTGACCACAAGATCCGAAAATATATATTCACACTAATCTAGATTAATATATATGCATGATTATAGTTATAGATCATCAAGTATTATTCAATTCAATCCACTACCATCTTGGTGAAAAAATAAATTATAATATTCTATAAGTTGAATATATCCTATAGTGTATCAATTTTGATAATTGAGAAGGATCGTATCTTCGTAGACATATAATGGATGGGCATGGGAGTCGTAATGTAATTAGGATCATCATTAAATTCTCAAATTATTTCCCAGACATCCCATTTAGAAAATATAATGAATGAAATAAATTAAGATATCGAGATTCTAAAGGGGTGAGCTAATAGAAATAGGTAATCCTTAGAGTAAAAAATTGATTCAGAAGGAGTTGTACGATTTTTTCCGAGACTATGTGTACAATGAAATACTGAGGTAATACTGTAATTATGAATGATTCACATTGCTCAACCATCCCTATAAGCTATGGGAACACAAATATATATCATGATATTAGGGATCACTATTAGAGGAATAATATGAAGAATGGTATCGCAGAATATAAATCAATGTGTGTAGTATGTTAGAATGTGAAGGATGAAAGGAAAATTCAATGGTCCTAATGTATCTCTTACCCATTCAAACATGGGAATATGAAAAAATATCAAGGTAGATTATCACTATACATATGAATGCATCAATAGTAAATACTGTTATATGGGTTATCACGAGTAATGTTACAATGTCATGTCACATTATTTTGGTTATATATGAATTATCACTCATATAACCTTCATAAATCTACATCAAGGATCTGTTCAAAAAAATTGAGTAACATTGTTGATTGTATCTAATAGAGATCCATGATTTTATTAAAAGTTTTGTAAAATCTTCCAATATGACCTAAAAACTATGCTAAACTTAATTACTACTTATCACCACCATTATGATGGTCAATATGAGTAGACCATTCAAATGTTGGATAGTATTTTGTGATCATGATCAATAGACTTAATTTTATAATGGGACCAACATATTCCTAATGCTTATTTATCTTTCTATAATAGTTTCCACTCATGCATCAAAATGGATCCATAAGAATCCATTTCATGGAAAAGAAGACTAAGAATTTCATGATTGGGTGATGTTGGTGAATGAAATCTTCTGGGACCATAAATGGTCATGAAAATGGTAGAAAAGTTGAAGATCATTAAGTTTCACATCAAGGATACCCAATGAGAAAAAAATATCTATGTATATAATAATTTATGGGACAAGGAGCATGAGGATGAAGATAAGTTATTCCTCTATATATCGCTCTAGTAGAGAGTCATTAGGCTTGGGAATAAGTTAAATATATATCCATGGTACATCAGAACCATAAATATTCTTCATCACATCACATTAATGGAATATAATGTTGAGCATCCCCCAACCCTTTCATATGTACATGATGTATTCCATGAATCTACACTAATGAGTAATAAACTATATCCCTTACAATTTAAAAATTAAAAGGTGGTATATCTAAAAAATGATAACTCATTTGAGGGGAAGCCAATGAAGATACTTGACCATATATATAATGTTCAATGAAAAAATTCCCCTCACATATTAAAATTACTACTGAATAACAAAAAATATGAATAACTGACATGGGATTTTGAGGAAACGGTGAAGAAGAAATAACCTCACCATTTTGTACATTAACATGGAAAAAGAAATTTTGAGGGTTAAATTTCATTAGGGGGAAGAATCTAATGGACCAAAATTTGATCAATTAAATGCACCTTCATATAAATATGTCTAGTATTATAACTCATGTATATAAAATATAGAAACCAAAATAACTTTTTACATGATAATATATTTTAATGTAATCCTAATTAATTTTTATAATGGTGAAAATGATTACTTTTTTATAAAATTAAAAAATTACAAAAATAAGGATATTTATTGAAAATATTAAATTATAATTTTTATATAATTTTTTTAAAATAAATTTTATTTTTTGACCTAGCACATAAAATTTATCTAATTGTAATGTTTTAGTGAATTTTCTAAAAAGTTGATATTTTTGTTAAAAAGTGAAATTTTTATTACATATAACTCTTCACAACTATTTATTGTATGTTATATATGAATATATTATAAAACCTTATTATTGATCAATATTTTTTTAGGTGATGAAATAATACATAGTGTGTTACATTTAGGGATACAGTTAATATCTCTAAAAACTAGGATATTAATATTTAAAAACATATTTTCCTAAGTTATACAGGAATCACATTTGATTTTATTTTAACCAATTTATATATTTAATTGAGAGAAAATTGATTGAATATTTGTATTCAAAACATCAAAATAATTTAATATTAATTTTATCATTTTTTCACCTGAAAAAATTGCTTTGTGGTAATAAAAATTACCAAAAAAATAAGTAAAATTTTGTTGTGGGTTAAAGATAAAATTTAATGTTTTTTTATTATCTAAAATATAAAAAATTGATGGTGATTTGATATGTTTCTCAATCTTATTCATGCACTATAACAATAATAATAAATCTAATTTCATTTCATTAATTCCACCAAAATATAGTTTCCTATAAATATAAATTATCCATTGTTTGATGACTGAAAACAACCCCTCATCATGTATTAATACCAACCCTCCACATTCCATTATCCTAAAAATCCATTAATATATTAAAATATCTTTCAATAAATATCCTCCAAACTCTTCAAATTTATATGTCATTATTGTCTCACCCATATACCAATTCGTAGTTTCTTGAGGGGTCCTTCAAGGAGGTGATATTCTAGGGATAGATTTCTCAAAAAATATATCTTTATTTCTTTTCATCCTATACCATATCTTAAAATAAACCATAAATCAAGGTATAATAACTCTATACGTATTTATATACATTAATTATATATTTATAATAGAATAATTTATATTCATCCCTTTATTATCACATCCATCTAAATGTTAATTTTTATTAAGCCACATTAAGGGAAAGTGGGAAACCATTGTTTTTAAATCAAAGACCATTATGTACTGAAAGAGCTCAAAAAATTATTAAACATAAGACTAAGATTATTTAAATCAGATACTCTATAAATCCTAGTGTAGAGTACTATACTGGGTGTCTGGATTCTCTTTGATGAGTTATTTGAGGTGAGAAACCATTCTACCCATTGTTTGGATGAATTCCTCCAGGGTGATTTTTCCTTGGTTGAATCCCATATGATGATTCAGTCTTGTCCATTATTATAACATTTAATTCAAAAAAGTGAAACCATTGTCCATATTATAGTGGTTAACCATCTCCATGGATAGTGAGTTCCCATTTTAAATAACCTTATTCAGGTCCATTATTAAGAAAATTATTATTGTTAAATAATATATTAATAGGTATATTATAACTTATATCATGTTCATTAACTAATATATATATATATATAATACAAATTGAAACAAAAAATGTTCATGATGGTTGGAAAAAAACGCCGAATAATCTGAACAGATATCATTATACTTTTATCAAATGAAACATCCCCATATGAAAAAAATATATGTGGGAATATTTGAACTTTTATAAGTGCATCATTACCATTTCATTTCAATTCTATAGCTTTATGTGCATTTGGAAGGAATATCCGTAATTATTGAAAAATGAACTGATAATGAAACCATAAATAGAACGCTCCATGAATGAGGAAATTGAATTTTATAACTCTTGATAATTCAAATAGATGAACGTAACAAAACTATAATAAATAAAGTTTAGATGAAATATTTTTTTATTATGTAATTAGTAAATTATTTTTTATTAGATAGGTAATTCTATCCCAATGAAGAACATGTTCAGACATAATGTATGGGATCTCTCTAAACATCTATATTTAATTTGGGTAATGCTTTATATATCTATCTTCTATAGTTATCTATTATTATTATTACATATTTCTTATATATTAATAATATATGTTATAAAAATATAAATATCTAGCTCAAATTATTATTATTTAATGGGGAAATAAATATTTTAATATATTTTCTTAATTTATCATGATAAAGAAACCACATTAATGGAAACATCCCAATTACTTATATATTCCCATGTATAATCCATAAACTGATTTATGTGTCTTGTATATTCGATAAATAACTCAATTTACAATGAAAAGATATTTTAACTCATTTTTTGATTTTTGTAAACTATTATTCATTTGTCCTCTATAAAGACTCTATTATTTTCCTTAAAACAACACTTATGTGGCACTTTTCTAATGTTGTATAGAAATTATTTTTAATGTTTTCACTTTTTGGACTTAATTATTATTGATATAATATATTATTTATTTTCTTAATATATATTAATGATTTAAATCACTATTATCATGGATATCATTATTATAATCACTATTATAACTCCTTATTACATGATTACAATACCCATTTCATTCCATGGGTATCCCTTATTTTTATTCTATATGAATGAATTTTTACATGGAACCCATATGCATGAAAATTTTATAATGGGAGAAAGTACATAGACCTATAATCCATTGGTTAATTTTTTCCCATGATACATTATGTATGGGATTAGAGAGTAAATAAATTCCATTATGAGATGTTTTCCACCATGTATTATATTTTTAATATCTATCATGGACTCATTTTTATGTAATGATATATGATTATTTAATTTTATTGTGTTTTTATGCTCACATTATTCCTTGTTATTTATTTATTTTTATTCCATATTATTATTAATGATCCATACCTTTTATGTTGTCATGATATGCCTTCTAACTCATGTGTTATGATTCAATCCCATGTTAATTCCCATTCATGTATTTTTTAGTGTATTTATATTGTATGTTTTCCTATGTTATATTATCACTTTATAGTTGCTATAAGGGAATTAGGAGATAATTATTTACCTAAATAAAAAAATTCATTCTATATTCATGTGTTGAAATAATTTTCCTATTCTTTTGAACAAACTAGACTTTTTTATCCTTGGTTTTCAGATCATGGTTATGTATTCATAAAATAAAAAAATATGGGTATATATAAATTAAGTCATTATTAATATAATAGGTATTATTTAATAATTAAGAATTTTAAAATAGTATACCTACCAATTCCAATTTGGATATATGAACTGCATATCATCAAAACATATTATGTAAACATAAATTATTAATAAACTATTACAACATGGTGATAAGTGAAATAAAAGGAATAATAAACCGGAAAAAGTTTTTGAATCAAGTAAATAATAAAATTATTTTTATTATTAAGGAAAATAACTTATTTATAATATGCTTAAGAAATAATGAAAGGGAATTTAATTTATGAATCTTATTTTAAATTTTTACATAAAAACCTTATTTATTTCATGATCATATTTAAGAAATTATATTGTTGATGCATTAATTTTTTTAACACATTTATAATTTAAGATTTTTATAAAATTGATTTAGTATTCTTGATATTTATCAACAAATGAAGAAGTTAGTATATCTTGTGTTATACGCAATAACACGTTTATCTTATGTTACAGGTAACAATTAGTTTCATCAATAGCATGCATGATACACCACTCTATGCTTCAGAGAACCATGAAATAATATTATAATAGCCTTTTTGTTAATTATGTGGGTATGAATTATAATAAATATTCATTGAAATATACATATAAACTACCTAGAAAATATAAATTTGGTTCTAAATTCATAGTAAATAATCAGTAATTATCTAGTTAGTGTACTGTATTCATTCAAAATATATTTTCAAAAAAACAAATTTTAATGATTTTTTGGAGAAAATATTATTATTACATTATATATATATTAGAAAAATGTAATTTTTTAAAATTAAAAAAATTATGTCATCATATTGAAAGTAATATATGGTGAATTATTTTGAATATTTTAACATAATGATTTTCTTGTGAATAGTGAAATATACAGAATCTGTCCGACATTAAAATTCAATAAATTAAGAAAATTAAATTCTTAATTATGTTTTAAAATAAACTTTTTTATTATTAAAGAATATTTAAAAAACATATTTGTTTTGGATCAATATTAAATTATATTTATTATATGTTTATTTTGGGATTTTAAAAGGGTTTTTTTTTTCTGAAAATAGTTTTAATGTTCATATTGTTTCTCCATTTTTATAAACTAAAGTAATACCTAAAATATTATTTTAAATAAAATTTATATATTATATTTAAATGAATATGAAAATATATTCATACAATGATTATTAATAGACATAGAGTTTATTTAAAATCATATTATACGTGAAAAAATAAACTTCTCAAAAATCGGCTTTTACATCAGGCCTATAGGTTTAGTTATAAAATAAAAAATTGACACAAACTCCATGTGGTCAGGGTGGACCTCCTGGTGGTGGTGGCAGTATCATCTCAAATCATCTCTCACCACCAAGGTGGAGTAGAAACAGATCATACCTCGTATCATCTCCGAAGCACCGTGATCACAGGCCTTAGGTGCCTAGAGTTGAGATCTCGCCTATCCACAAAATCCATGTGGTCGGGGTGGACCTCCTGGTGGTGGTGGCAGTAACATCTCAAATCTTCTCCCACTGCCAACTACATGACCATCTCCTCTGCTACGTCCACCTGCTCCATGCAGACCTCCTCTATCGATCCTCTATCTTTGCCTGGACGGTCCTTCGACCATCTGCTGATCATCCAAATAGTAGTTCAGACAGTCATGAGCCCTGTGACCTTGACTGTCGCATATGTAACATTTCCCACTCCTAGAATGAATTCCTCCACTTCCGGTTCCCACACAACTGGTCCAAAGTCATGAAATCATCCACCTATAGGTCTGGTCCTCTTGGACCTCTGTGAAGTTTGTATGCTACCAGCTGTAGAAGACTACCCTATGTGATGACTTGTATTGGGTATCACTACTAGTGACTTCTCAAAAAAAGTCTCCACCAAGAGGGCTCTCTATAACCCCCCCACCTATGTTGGGATGCTGAGTGAGATAACCGAAGACCTGATCACCTGCCTAAGTCCTTGCACGAAGGTCTGGGCCCTGATCAATGGGTCTCACCCCATATATGTGGAGTATCATGAGAGGTCAGTGAACCTCATTGAGTACCGAACCACAGTCATGCTGCAATTGTGCAGATGAAGAAGCTCATGTATGTGCATTGTGCAAAGAGTTTCTGAGTCAGAAGACTCTCACCACAGCCTCCAACCAATCCTCAACAGCCTACGGGTCTGTCTTTCCCCTGAACCTGGGTGGCCTCTGGCACAAGAACTCGTGTAACACGCACAAGCGGCATGAACCATCTACTACTGGGGTAGGTGGCATCAGTGTCCCAACATGGTGTGGGACCGCTGGTGCCCCCACTGCTACCTCTACTTGAAAAATGACCTACACCAAGGCATCATCCATCAGTCTTCTATCAGTGTGTACAACTCTCGAAACTCTATCTGGTTGTCTTAGAGAGGCATCCTAATAAAATTGGTGCTCCAAAGTTAAAAAGTTATACCTGGTGAGATGAAAGTTATACCTAGTGAGATGAATAAAATGATCACAAAGAAAACTTTTTAAAACACATAATCAGTCAGTGTTTTCATCCGCTGAGTCAGAAATCATGAGTCAGGGTCTTGGTGTATGGATATGTCGTCCACTGCACCAACACTAGACTCCCTGAACTGAAAACCAAACTAATTTCTCTTAACATTATTGCTTCAAATAAAATACCAGAGTCCATGTTCTGTGGTAGAAATGACTCCTCTGATACCAATTTGTCACGACCCATCCCCGGGGGCCCGTGCCATGACTAACACCAAACCCACCTTCCATAGGCCAGGGGCTGGCGACTAGCATCAAAGGCGTATTCCCTAAAACTGGGAAGGTGTTGCCTTTATAACCTATAGGCACACATAACCAAGCACACAACAAGATAGGAACATATGTAAAATGAACTGTAAATAGAGAGAGTGCAGTAAGTAAAAGCGGCAGGAATACAAGTCCAACTAGAAAGTACAAGTACAACTATGATACAATACAACTAAGGAAAAAAGAAGAGACAGATATTGGATCATCCTCTGAGGTTCTTACCTGAAGGGTATGTACAGATCTCCTCCTCAACACTCTATGTCCACCCGTCTCATCTACAAACTGACACGCCATATGGTCCACCTCGAGGAACCATCCAGTCCTGGTACTCTCAGCCTTAATCAGTGATGTCTATCGTCTACATCCAACACAATAAGGTGCAGTCATAGCTTGTGCAGGTTTGAGTATAACCATACTCATTAGGGACCATGAGACCCTCTATGTCTCACAAAATCAAACATGGATAAAACACAAAGTATGAAATCAATAGATAACCTTACTAAGGTAAATGACCATACATGTACTTAAGTTATCAAGTAATCCATCTTAATCATAAGGAAATCATAGAGGTCCTGACTCAGCTCAGACCATGATTAATTCTAGGGGTATTGTTAAGTAACATTCCCAGTCAGAACATCGAATACCCAGGCTGCTGGAGAACTCCTCCCCTATCAAGTATAGTGTGCCTGCCGCTTCACAAAGAGGCGCTTCCCACTAACCTTGGAATACTGAGGTACTACTCCTGTCAAGTACCGTGGGTCTGCTGCGCCACAAAGAGGTGCTCTCCATCGTGGGTCTGTCATGTCACATAGAGGTGCTCCCCCTCATGGCCTACTACGGTACTCCTCCAATCGAGCACCGTGGGTCAGCCACATCACCAAGGATCTCCCCACCGTGGGTCTGCCACGTCGCCAAGGTGCTCCCCATAGGGCCTGTCGAGTCACTCCTAGTAGAAACGGTCAGCAGTCGTCCAGTATCAGCCATCCACTGGGTTCTGGCACTATGCTTGCTCATCTCAGGGAGGATCCACTACACAAGCTACTGTTAGATTATCTAAATTCCATGAAGTCCCAAGAAAACGTTTCTAAAAGGTTTTTCACTTCATAGGGGTCTCAACGTAACCGACGACGTGTCAATCGGACACCCGTTCAGTGAGTTATTAGCCTTTTCGTCTCCAGGGCCTGGTTGGATTCGTGCTCGATCTAACCGGACTGTTCCCCATCTTGTCCCAAAGTACAGTGTGGTATCACTCAAATGGACCAGCTCGCTCCAAGATATCCAGAGACATTGATGGTTTGTCAAACGCACGTCTGAAGCCAATTTTATGTCCAAAATAAAGTAACATGGTCGTAGTGGGCCCATGACTGTTCTGACCCGGTCGGACCGACACGGCCCGACCCTGCCTGGGCCGACCTCGCTCGGGTCATCCCAGCCCATGATGTTGGGTTTGGCATGGCATACAGTGCGGCCCGACCCTTTGGGTCCAGCCCAGCTCGTGAGGGCTTTGAGCGTGCCACGAAGGAGGCTCGGCTGAGTGGTTCCGTGTGGTCCCAAACTGGACATGGGTACTACAAGGGAATGGACTGGCCATGAGGGCATGAACCGGGCAATGTTACTACAAGGGCTTGGATCATCTGCAAGGGCGTGGATCATCTGCCAGGGCGCGGACCAGCCGTGGGGCGCAGAACGGCCGCGAGGGCGGAAAACTGGTCGCGTGGCGCGGACAGGCCATGAGGGTGGCAGATCTGTCGTGAGGGCGCGGACGGGTCGCGAGGGAACGGACCGGGCATGGGGAGCGGACCGACCATGGGATGGAGGTTCGGCCGAGGGTCTGTGGTGAGGCTGTGGGTCAGTGGATTGGGCACGGGTGGCGGTCTGGCCGCAGGATAGCGGTCTGACTGCGGTGGCTTGGCTGATGACGGTGGCGGCTTGGCAGACGGCGGTGGCGGAAACGGCGCACGGTAGATCCATGAGTGGTTGATCCGCGAGGTGCGATGATCGTGAGGCGGTAGGGGCCTTGGGGTGGTCTCATTGCATCAGCGCCTTCATCGCGTTCAACTTCAGAAATCATCCCATGATTTGCGGAGGGGCCAGGCCAGGTTTGTCTGGCCCGTACCCTCCGCATTAGGGTGGTAGCAAACGACTCCACATAAACACGAATGAAGAACATCAAACCCTTCCCTAATGATTGTTCCCAACCCACTAAAGAAAATCATCAGTGTTATTTTTTTAAAAAATGATGATGAACATGGGAATATAATCACAGACAAATTAAACCCATTCCTCAGGTTGTTCATTGATGAAAGCGCGAGAAGGAAGTATGGACATCGATTCCTCGTAGATGAAGACATCCCACATCGGATGAACTCCCAAGGATGAAGCTCGATGAAGAGGTTGGAGTTCTTCATTGGAATATCATTTTTTGTTGGTGCAGCGTTCATCGTGGAAGAACGAGTTCTTAATTGGAAAGCATTCTCCCACCAAGAGCTCTCTCTCCTTTTCCAAAAAATGTTCTTAAAAGAAAAACCCACCAAAATAATATGTGTTTACCCAATTTTAATTGTTGGAATAATTTTAAATTATATAAATTAATTATCTACGTTGGCATAATTTAATGGGGGGTGTTGGAAAAATTTATTCTGGAGGAAGCTCAATAATATCATCCACATTAGTGAGGGAGTTGAGAAGTTTCTGCCTCATTAAGAGGGTTTTTCAAGTGGTATAGGAATCGGGTTGTCTCCACCACCATAACCTCTAATGGGAGGATAGAATCGGGTGGTCCCGACCATGATAACCTATCATGGGAGTTTAATGTTTGGTGGTCCCCACTACAATCATCCAAATGGAGTGGTTATAACAAATAAAATAAAATTTCTGCTTTATTTTATTTTATTATTTCCACAAAAAACCCAAAAATTATCTTTCACCGTCGACTAGCCTTAATCGAGGTGAAAGTCTCCTTAAGTGAAAATCAGCATTGTGTGTTCAATGGTGCCCTCAGATTTCAATTCCATGCTCCCATTCCAAAGTTATTAAAACCCACTCACACGTTTACTGAACATACCCGAATAAAGTTCATAAATTCATTCCGGGCACTTCGGTCTTCATAATCACACACCGTCGATTTTTGAGGACTCGTAAAATTACCATTTAAATAAAAAAATTCATGGAAATTTCGGGTCTTTACAAATAAGATGATTTTTGGGACTACACACTATGTACCAGAGTTACACATTATGTATGGACCCCATTACATGTGGCCAAAGGACATCGAAAGCATATCCATGTAATTATACAGGGTCGTATAGAACTACACATACATTGCACACAGACATGGGGGTGGATAAGGTCAAGGATAAATTACATGACCATGTAACCACATAGCATTAGAAATTTTTTTTGTTATGGTATGAAAGGAATGTGATGTACATGGATGGAATGGTTTATTAATCACTGAAGTTATGAATGGATTTCAAAATGTGATTTCTAGATTTAAGAAGTGAGGTTCTTCAGACATGTGGTTTCAAAACAATGAATTTCATTTGAGCCTAAAAAGATTAAAGCTATTATAACCTGGTAACATCAATAAAATGTTTTTGATATTTGGAGATTCTTGGGTATATTTTGTTCCAATAGATTGTTTGAAAAGGACCTATCCAAGTTATAATCTACAATGACTTCCCTAACATGGAATGGAGCACATTTTGTTCGAGTTGAGAAATTTCTGATTTATTTTGTTTAATTGATATGTCAACAAACATTTATATTGGTGTTCACTCTTTCATTGGGTTTTCAGGGATATATGGTCTTTTGTGATGCAACATGTTCAGGTTTTATCTATGTTGTTATGCATGGAGATAAAATCATTTCTATCCTCGTATTAGTTTACATGAGAAGAATTACCCGACCCGTGACCTCAAACTAGAAGTCGTGATGCATTCCCTTAAGAGGAAACATGATTATCTCTTTGGAAAAATTTCTAACACATATTTTGACCAAAAGATGTTGAGTTATATCTTATTTTTAAATGATATAAACCTTATCTCAATTTTTTGAGTGGAATTCTTGTAATCATTCAACATTGACATCTCCAATACCCCTCGGAAATAGAAGGTCCTACCAAATTATTTGAGTCTGAATCTTTTGAATTCGAACTTTAAAGAATCATTAAAAGAGTGGGACTTGATGTATCTTTGTGCATTGTTGTATTTTGTAGTCTGATAAACCAGGTTCACGTTTTACTTGGCTATTTTTTAGTTGGAATATGTTGTTATAGAGTATATTTTTTGAGAAGAGCATCTTGATGATGAGTTTCATTAAATTATAGATTCTCTTTATGGTGGGGAGACCATACATGGTTGGTCAATTTCTGTGGAAGGAATTCAATGTTTCAAAAAAAAAAGTATGTGGTTACATTTCATGTAAATAATTTGTTTATGGTTGATTTCCATAATTCACAATGGTTAGTGCACCCAAGAAATATAGAGATGTTCTTTGACATGTGTCATAGATTATGGGGTCCATTAATGAGACGGGGAATTGTAAATTTTTTATATCATTGTTATACACTCCAACATATCATTGATGTGAACCAGAGACATTTTGAGTTTTCATCAACAACATCCACTGCAGACATGAATGTGGTATGAGATATCCATGGAAATTTTGGTTGGCTTCCACATGCCTAGAAAAAGATGAATTGGATATGGGTTGTTATTGATATAACTAAAAAATTGGATCACTTGAAATTAATTTTTTATAAATGTAATATCAAATATCTAGGAAATGTACATGGTAAAAATATTGTTCATTCACATGGGATTCCATTTTCTATATTATATGATAAATATCCTCAATTTACATCCAACTTTTGGACAATAATTTTGGATGATTTGGGATCTCATGTCTATATGAGAATTGTATACAATTCATAGTCATATTTCATTAAAGAAAGAGATACATATATTCTTGAAGATATTTCTCAAGAATGAGTTCTTGAATTTTTTGGGGCATTGGAAGAAAATGTAGGGCTCTTTGATTTTTCATTTAATAATAGTTACTAGTCCATGATCTGAATGGATCATATTAATTCCTTTTATGAACAACCATTAAAATCACTATTATGATAGTTATTTATTATTGAATGTTACATTTTTGGAATGAGCTAGGTTTAGGAGATGGTAGTAATGATTCAGTTGATTCATTAGTGAATTTATATAGAATAAAGAAGGTACAAATATTATGATGATCATAATCACAGAGCATTGGAATTTTTAGTTGGTTTTTATGATTTCATAAATATTTTCCGTTGATTGGGTCATCAATGGATTGTGAGGAATGGGTAGATTTCATCCCATTTTGTGGGAAATTTTTTAGTTCGTTGAGATTGTGGGAAAATATGCATATCTTTTTTCAATTACTTTAATGTTAACATCGATGCAAAATATTTTCCATGTATCAAAACAAAAAAAGGATCTATATAATACATCTCATGGTCTCAGCTTGAGTCATATTGTGCTAAAATGTCATTAATCTGTGACTCAAAATCCAATCAAGATCATTTATTCTATGACCCAGGTACATTGTGGCAGGATGATGTATTATTTTTAAGGGATATGCTAGCACAGATCTGGCTCTAATAACGATTGGGATAGGAAGGAACTGATTAGAGAGCGATGACCTAATTTTTTTACATTAAAGCCTCTTGATGGGATTTGATGGTACATAATGTTTTTGTGGTGAGGAGCTTGTAACATAATTTTAATATTTTAATGTACTTCTATATTCCACCATTGAACATTCATTAGTTTTGTTTTATTTATAGATTCTTCGAGTTGAATTTTTTTAAAATTTTTTTGGGGTTTTGAGTTTCCTTGGTTTGAAAACGGTTTTTCCTGACCCATGTGACCTGCTAGTGAAAACCATGAAATCATAGGAATATAGGGTTTACAGAATTGGTGCATGGTTTGAAAAAGCATGCACTAACCTAATATAAATAATGAACCCCCATTGGCAAGGAATCAATGCTTCGGTTCATGGATTTTTCACTATATCTCCCTACCCAGTTTACCATTCATATGGTATTTAATCAACGTCAAATTTATTCAAAATTCCTAAACCACTCCGTTTATGTAATTGATGAACATATATGATCTTAGTATGATTTATTCTTCCTTGGAGTCTCCCAATATGTAATTTTCCCCAATATACCCATTTTAAAGGGAATTCAATCTAGGAGATTGATGTTTTGTCTCCTCCTAATAAGTTTCAGCTTCTCATTCTCTATCTCCCACTCTCACATTTTCTACTCCATAAAGATAAATAGATCTCTAGGTTATTGTAGAATCTAATACATATTGTTTTGTAATTTTATTCTAGGTTCTTGGATATATTTTTCTAATGTTCAACTTTGGTGTTTCTTATTGATAGATTTGTTATTCATAATATTAGGATTCCACGGTAGGTGGATATTTTTATGATTTTCCATATTTTTTAACCCTAAATAGAATGATTTTAATTAAATTTACTGGTTTAGATTATATTTCATTTAATTAGTTTTATAAACACTCAATTCGATTTAATTAGTGATTTTTAATGATTTTGAACAAATTTTAGTGAAAACCCCCCAATTCCATTGAATTGGGGATTGAATGTGAAATTGAATTGAAATTGTTTAATTTAATTGTGTAATGAATATTGTGAAATTGAATTGTGTAATTGAATTCTATAACTTATTCCCAATTAATATTTGATAAAAATTTATTATAAATTATTTACAAAATTTCGGGGGTTCTACCCTAGAAAAATTCCTCATTTAATTTTTAATCAATTTGGTTTTAAAATTTCAATTTTCATATTGAAATGGAAAATAGTTTGACTAGTATTCTAGAGAGTTTTGAAATAAATTTTTCATTATTGATTTATATTACATAACATGAAAGACTATGTAATTATTGAGTTATTAGGGACGTACATGCTAGGATGTTATTGACCAAGAAATAGATTGATGCTTTACAATGATAACATAGACATATATTGAGGTCTTATCCCCTATGGGATGTTGGTCAGTCTTATTGACCAATCTCATATGTATGTGTGAGAACATTTAATTTTTCTTTATATAAGATTTTTTGGATCCCATAACCTATAACTATCATACCTATTAGCATATTTCCAGGTTCTCAATTCTTTTGCATTGATATATATGTCATTATTTATAAGTTGTTTTACACATTCCTTGTGAATTTAAATAAACTATATTGTAATCAAATTTTTATTTAACCCACTATTTAAATTATTACAATCAATTGAAATGTATAGCTTGATTTCCATTAAATATTATTTTTATCTCTAATTTTAATTTATATTATATTGAATGATTTATCTGGATGATTATTTGTTCCATCTTAGCATGTAATCCTTTCTTAGACCCTCCTTGAAGTTAATCTCAAACCGTACTTGTGCCTTTGGGAATTTTTATATTTTTTCTTGTCCTGTTTGATCAAGGGGAATTCACAACATAGAGGTGGTAGTTTCTATTTGTCTATGAGATTGAGAACATATGTCTGTTGGGACTTGGGTTGTTGTTTTGTTTCGTGTAACTTTGTTTTTGTGCCCTTTGGGTTTGTTTACCAACATGATTTCATGTATATATCTCCCAGTTTAGTTTTCTTTTGTGAAAAAATATATATTTTTATTTTCTTTATTGTGTTTATGGATTATCTGTTCACACATACATATTGTATGATGTCAGGTACTAGTCACCAACCTGTGGGTAACGAGAATTCCCTTTAGGCTCTGAAAGTACTATAATGGTTATTAAAATACCATGGTATCATAGATAGTTTGTGAAATTATAATTTTTCATTTTCTAATTAACATTTTATATTTTAATATACATCATTATAATGTTAAATAATGTGTAAAATATGATAAATAATTCCTCCATCCCTTAAAAAATCATATTTAACTTATGCTAGTTGAGATAAAAACAACACCACCAATAATAAATTCGTCCAATTAGTATTGAAGAATTTATTGGAGATAGATGTGTGAAAAATAATTAAATGGAAAAAATGAATAAGAGAGAGGGAGTGGAAGAGGGAGGTTAGGGAATTGGGAGGAACACTCTCTTCTAATACACACACTCCCCAATTCCCCTATTATATTTTTGTCTCTCATTATTTAATTTATTAAGAAATTTATTTAGATCATTATCTCTCCTATTTAAATCCATATACCACACCCCTTACCAAATTATGTGTTTTTGAAACCATTATAAAACATATTAAAATTTTATTTTAATTTTTTAAATGTCAAGTACATATATAAACATATTGAAACATTGTATATATATATAGACACAGACACACCTACATATACCTATATAAACCCGCACACACACAAATTATACCCATATATATATATAATATATATATATAGACACCACCATATGTAAATATATTGACCCACATATATTTATATAACCAGTATATATACACATTATATATGTACACACATCTGTATATTCATCTAAACTTATATATATATATATATATATATTTAACCCATACATATATAAATTAATTAATTTTCCACCAAAATGATTATTTTAACCAATTTTATAATAGTAATTAGAAAAACAACAATTATTATTGTTATTATTAAATATCTCTCACTATTATCACAATTAACATTTCATAAAGAACCATCATTAAAAACCAAAACTCAGTTGTTTAGTAGGAGTAATAATGTCACTATTATTACCTCACATCAATATAAATATTCATCCGTGGTGAAACATCACTAATTAATCAACAAAACATAATTACCCATGTAATACCCTTTTTTGTTCATCTCTAATAATAAAATTATTATTACTATTTTTAACCTTGTCTGTGATGTTACTGAAATCTCAACACAGATCAAGATTATGGTTTTCCATGGGTATACCATATATTCTAGATCTAATGGAGGTATTATATTTCCCATTAGATACACTTTTTGGGATATATTCTTTTATTTTCAAACATATTGAAAAAATATTACATGAATTATCCTCACATGTGATGTTACCAAAATACAAAATCACAAGAATTATATATCCCACCTAGTAAGGACACTTGATTTTAGACCTTACGGTGCTATGGAATTTCTCATAAGAGATATTATTTTTGATATATATATATATATATTTTTGGGAAAAAAATTAGGTGTGTAATAAAATCTACTTTATATTATTATTAGAACAATACTAAGCCAATAAATGGCTTGAAAATTTGTGATAACCCATCTCCTAAATTTAAAAAAATTCCATATAATATTATAAATTGATAAATGTTCTTCTACTTATATTTAAATCATTTAACTCATTTTTATGATTTTATTAAAAAAAATTATTCTTCACAGAAAAACTACTCATTAATTATTTACAATTAGGTTTTTATTATCTATATAATATATTTACGATGTTACATTCAATATTGTAAATGAATTACTCAATTATAGAAAAAGGATTTTGTAACAAAAAAAATTTATCTTTTTACCTCTATTTCTGATGAATCAATGGTCATTTTCAGACATCAATAATTTTTGGGTTTTTGGTCATTGGTATTCTCGTAATCGTTCACATTCCTTTGATCAATGTTCTATATAATATTCCATAATTAATTTACTATTATTTGTTCCAATAATTTATAGATTTTCACTTTTCTCAAATTTATCTCGATTTGGAAAAGTAGTTTTTATCATTTAGGATGACCTGCTTATTTCAATTTCTTTTCTTTTCAAAATGATGTTATAATAACCAATTATTTGATTGGGGTTTTCAAAAGAATATTTTAAACCATAAAAACCATTATTACTGATCCCAGGTTGACATTTATTGAACACAATGTATTAATATCTATATTATTTAATATAAAGATATTTTATAAGAAAACTATGTTTTATATATTATAAAACAAGTAACATCGTTTTTAAATGTACAATAAAATAATGTTATTTAAATGTTATCTATATATCCTAGATATTTAATTATCAACAATTAATATGATTAACCACATTGAAATAAATATCTATATATAAAAATTTCGAACTCAATAATAATTTTTTTATTAATGGTTGGAAATTAAGAACACAATTTTTCAAGGAGTAAATTTTATGAATTAAAAAATTATATCTTAAAAATGATTCTAATAATTTTATAATAGATTCCTATAATTTATTTTTGGATTTTTTAAAATTTTAACAAAAATATATAAATTTTTAATGAATTTAAACAATGTTATATTTGTTTGAAATACTGGTATTTTTCTAGAAGGGTTGATTTTCCAATTAATTGTTGAAATTTTAGTTTTGTAAAATAGAATTTTAGTTTCATTAGATAAGGTAATTTGAAAGTGAAAATTGATATTATTAGTAACATAAGTATATATTATTTATAAAAAATTCTATTTAATTAACTATGATTTATCATTATAAATAATTTTTATATTTGTTAATTTTGGGCTTTATAAGCTTATTTCTAAATTATGACTATCATTTAATTTCTCTTTTTAATATTAAATTTATTTCAACCAATTATAAATAGGAAATTTTTGAAAAATGGATTCATAATTTATAACTAGTATTTCAAAATCTGGTAAATAATTTAAATTTTTTTAATTCAATATATATAGTAATAACAGAAAAACAATATCACCACAGTGTGAAATTGTTGTTACAAATAATATTATGTGAGTAAAAATAAAATATAAAATTTCCATTAATATAATTAATGTGTGGGGTTCATTAATTCTCAACCAATATTTTAATTTAATAAAATTATATTCCACTTTCCCTTGAAAGTTACATATATTATTTTAACTAAATATAATGTCAATAATTTCAAAATATTTATTTTAATTTCAATAATATTTTTATCAGTGAAATAAAATTTCAATTATAAATAATTATATTATATAAAAATGTTTTTATTTTTTCATGTAAATTTATTTTGACTTTTTTGTGATGAACTAATATGATAAAATGCATAAGTGATGTCTACACAATGTGAGTTCTAGTCGTTGGAAAATAAGGATGATAAATTTAAAAACTATAGAAGTATTATTATATTTTTTAGGTTTAGTTTCACATGAACTTGATTGATAAAAGCAAAATATTAGGTATTTTTAAATATATTATATTTTACTTCTATTATTTTCATTTTTTTCAATGTCAAATATAATGAATCAT
The DNA here is from genome assembly GCA_963277665.1 of Viscum album. Lineage (NCBI taxonomy): Eukaryota > Viridiplantae > Streptophyta > Magnoliopsida > Santalales > Viscaceae > Viscum > Viscum album. The sequence continues at coordinate 97,382,012 of OY728160.1, forward strand.
TCCAAAAATTACTTTAATGTTATTTAAAGAAAAATATTTTATAAAATGAAATCAAATTCTTAAAAAATTATTTATCCAATATAAATAGAAAATTTAAAGTATATAAATCATGTTCAAATAATTGTTCATTTTTTATATAAACATTCTTAATCCATGAATAGTGAAAAACATTGATATAGTTGTAACTATAAAAATGGTTATTGGAGTTATAAAAAAAACATATGAAGGTAAAACAAATATTCTAAAAATATTAAATTCTATTTAATAATATTAACCATCATAATTATATATTCAAACTATCTAAATATGAAGTTAATTTCAATGAAAATTAATCTCTATAAATTTTATACATTTTATAATTCCAATGGGGCCCATCCACTCACAAATAAATGGTAACCTCTCATTCTATAATCCTCACACTTTTTCAGAACATTATTTACTAAAACATATAAAAATAAATCACATATCTATAAAAAAATTTATATCTCTTATTTTTTATGAATACCAACCATAGATGGATTAATGAATAATATAAATGAGCTTATCTAAAGAAGAGGTGTAGAATTTATCTTAATGATTTATTTATCTTTTTCATCTTTGTCTACATAATCATATGAAAACATACGCAAATAAAAACACCAATTTTTTCTATATAGTGATATGTATTCATGTTATTGTTATAACCTATATATATATATATACTCATCAACCAGATGGGAAATTAAACAGTCCTTTGTGTGTATTGTGCTCTACTTCCCTATAAACCCATTTAATTTTTTCCATAAATGCCTCCGAACGATGATTATAATGATATATTTAATATATATATATATAATTAAATAAATAATTAAAATAATTTAATTATGTGAAATAATAAAGTATCTTTTTATTGCATCTGTTAGATAATGATAATGTCGTTCATACAGATGTTTTGATTACCACCTTCCCAAAGTGACATAATTTTATTCATTATTTATCGCATGACTAGTATATATGTGTTTATTTAAATATATAATATGTAATAGTGATATAGTATTAATTTTTTAATGAAACAATGTTAGTTACCTACTTTAAAATATTCTCATTTAATAATGAAAATATTGTTCATGCACAAGAATGGCCTATAGTCACCATTAGTTTAACTTAATTCATTTTTCATAACAATATTTCACAATTTGATTCAAAAATATAAATTTCATATATATATATATAATATAATTATTTATTGATTAATATTACATAGGTGATGAAATACTTTTCATCCGGACGATAGTCATGCTACTCAATTCATGTTGGACATATAAGGAGGATCTGGTCCAAAAGTACAACATGAATATAATTGAATAAATTGCTAAATATAAGTAATAAATTAATAAAATATAACAAATCATAAAATTGAAAATATTTATTAAAAAACGAATAAATACCATATGTTAATTTTTTATGACGATGAATAACATAGATGACAATTCATACTTCTGTTAGGGGATATTGTCAAAATTTCAATTCATGGAAGAATGATTATACATTTTGAAATTGTTTTCCTTTAAATTGTGATTAGGTTTAACTTTTTTACATGATGTATAATTACTCGATCATAAATAATTTAATTTTATGGGAATTTTCAAATTATTTCATACAAGGGAATTTTAGATGAATTTTAACAATAGGTTCTATGATTATTAACAAAATTTCATTTAACCATTTTATATATCTTTATCATTAGATTTTCTTTAAAATGGTTTTCTGTGAATTTATCAATATTTTTTTTGGTATATAATTTTTTGTGTGGATCTAAATATGAAACGATAATAACATCATGGATTAATTATGACATCAGTAATTAGGATCTTTGTAGGGGTTTTCTTGGTCTCAGTCTCATTTTTCAAAGACATATATCACATCACTCCACATATTTTAATTGCTTTAAGTACATATTACCCCATAAATGAATATTAATATAATACATAATAAAATTTATGGTATAAATAGATATGTATCATACTTTTTTGTTCTATTAATTTTGATTCAAATGTTTCTAATGTGGAAAAGGATTTATGTTATAATCTCTTTTTATTTCAATATTTTTTACATTCATGGTTCATTTGGGTAAATCATATTATCATAATTTCATGAGAAATAAAAAAATTATGTTACTCTTATTATTAAATTTTTTACATTTTCACTTAACATTTCCCCCATTATTTTTTAATGAAATATCAAAAAAGATACTTACTGGTGATATTGAACCTAAATATTCCTTTACATCATTTACACTTGTCCTCTATATCAATGTTTTCTAAAATGATTTCAAGAATATGATTTTATAAAAATAATTTATTTCCTAAGTATAATTTAAATGATATTATACACTATTCTATAAATTTTATAAAACTAAATATGTTTCCACTTTTCATATGGGTCAATTTTGAAAGTCATTATAAGTATTTGATAAAATTGTTTATTTATAATGTTTAAAGAATTATTGGGAAATCCTATCATAACGAAATTTTTTACATAATTATTAATTTATTATTTTCTAATTTTATATTTTATATACTTATTTCCACTGTATTTGGTGAATTTTTAGTTTTTAAATGATATTTATTAAATTAAAGTGGGTTTTCTCCAATACATAATTAAATTATATTTTTATTGTAATTATATTCATAAATGATAATAAAAATTTAATTAACATATTTATAATTGGGTATATGTTGTAATGAATTAATCCTCATTAATTATCTAAATGGATTGTTATTTTTTCAATGTAAATTACATGGAACCTAATTATTTTCCACAGGTAAATCAATATATAAAATAATAATGGTTTTTTATATTTATTTGTGCATGATTTATTGTTTTATATTATTATATGGTCCATATATTTTATTCATATTCATGATTTATCCTGATATGTATTATTATAACCAAAGTGATAGATATAACTAATATGAATGAGTGATCATGATAAAGCTTATATGGATGGTTGAGCCTTCTATACCTCTCCAACAAATTGGATAATATCGGTGGAGAAGAATAAATATATGTAACCCTTAAAAGATGAATGATTTAATTAATTAATTGGTAACTCCATAGATATTATAAGTATCAACTAGGTAATGTTATTCCATAAGTAAGATTTCTTTTTTGGGTTCTATGAAGACAATGTTCCATGATACCAATAATTTTTTATTCTTACTATGTGTTTATAATAGATACATGAATATATATTGATGTCATACATTTTGTGTTTTTTAGTGAGTATTTTCATTGATAAACATATATTCTTCATCACATGTATTATTATTGTAGTATTAATGTAAATGAATTCTCTTATTCCCGAATCATGAACATTGTTTATTTCATCATATACTTATTGTAACCTAATAATGATAGCTGAAATTCAATTATAAATTCTTATATAAAACATTTCTAATCATTTGATCTCACAATACATTATTTTGTCATTTCAAAAGTATATAAAAGGGTATCTAAATATTTTATTTCTAATATGGTCAAAAGATGTGTTGAGATATTTTGAAAATAATGTACATATTTTAGAAAAATTTGGTCATGTATCCAAGTAGTTTATATTTTCTCATTATCCTTTAAAATTCCAAAAATTAAATATTTTGGGGTATGTAAGTAATATAATATTTTAGTTTAAGGTTACATGTTTTTAACTGTTGAAATTATCTCTTGTATATCAATTTCAAATCCATACCCACAAATATTTTATTTTTATAATTGGATCTGGGTGTAGGTGTTAGGGATTGTTTAATAGCAAATTACTAATGTAGAACCTCCATCATGAATAAGATCTATGATATTTTATATCATTCATTCTCACATGAAATTAAGGTCATCCAATAATGTTCCCCGTGATATTAATTATCATTTATCTTGAACTGCCCACACCATGCTTTTTCCTCTCTGTATTTGATCCTAGTAATTCATGGAGACACTTAAAATTTTTAATGCATCTTTGGAATCACCCAAAAAATCTATGTGGATCCAATATAGACAACAATGAAGTATTTATGTGGTTGGGTATATTTATTATTATTAAAACATAATAATATCATCATTTCCACTACATTAATTTTCATTTCAAGGGTAACTCATGTGTACATCTTATTATTAATTACAATTAGTTTATTTATATTTAGAAATCTAAACTCCACAAAATGATAACTTCATTTATTACCTATTTCATTCAATAATTGTCTATTTTATGTTATTTTATTATGTATTACTCACATTAATACCATCCATATTAATATTTTTACTAATTTTCATATTTTCATAACCGTCTACTAAATAATATTTTAAATTCTATGTGAACCTGAAAGTGATTAAATTGGTCGTTGTTGTAAAATCACGAAATTACAACATTTAACCTACTTTTATATAAATTACTAAAAGGAATTGGAATTGTTTTCATGAACATAAAAAATAAAAATAGTTTTATACTTATGAAAAACATTCCTTGGTCAATAACACACTACTGTAAAATTCATGAGTTTAGTCCTTTCTTCAACCCCACAGACCACATGGAGTACCCTAGTTACATGTATTATAAAATAATGTGCTTCCTTTATTCTTGGTATAATATTTCAATCTATATTTATCAATAATGTGTTTTATCTTTGATAATAATATTACAACTACGTCATAAAACTTTTTAAATTTTTATTCACCCACATGGTGGATTCATAGAAATCACATTTAATGCATAACACCAAGACCATGAAAAATCCTTATTCAGAATAACTCATCTATATTAGAGGCTGGTTAAAAAATATATATTTTATATTTTACATTTCTAGAAATTAAAAACCAAAAGAATTATCTTTATCCCTCAAATTAAATGTTAGTCTTTTGAATAATACATTACATCCCATGACAAAATTATACTCTAGTATAGAACATACTTAAAATTGGATAATAATAAAAACTAGTAAAAAATTAATACAATCTAGATGTTATTATTATATATCATAAACATTTCAAAATAACAATTTTTTTTCAAAATATATATTAATCCATTCATATTTTTTGATGGAATTAAAATCATGTGTAAACCATTCTCATTTATGGATACTATCTGAATCTACCATAAACAGTTCACTAGAATATATAAAATGAATATTGTTTTTTACCATATGTCTTTACAAAATATATTAATCTACACTGAAAAAATATTTTTTAGTTCCTATAAATATTTAAATTTTTTAATAATCCCTTAATTTTATCCCATGTAGATTTTAACAAAATTTCAGTCCTCTATGGATTATTTTTTATATTTATATAATGTCTTTACCAATATTGCCTCCTTAAAAAGTATTGAAATCAATATTTTCTACCAAAACTACTAAAGAATTTTTATTATTATCCTTTCATGTGAATGTACAATTAGATTCCTTATGAATGAATCATGTGATAATTTATATATTTTTAGTACCATTGAAATGAATTACTCTTTGATACTCAGTTTAATCATGGTTTGTAACCTGAATATGGTAGGTTTGTATGTAAATAAACCAATATTTTTACATTAAAAGATTTTATTAACATGGAAAAAATTAAAAAAATATACTTAATCAAGAATATTGAAAAATTTAGGGAATTGTTTTACCACTACCTCTCAATATTTTGATAAATGCAACATGATATATATTTTATCCAATTTATTTCACATATTAATAGTCAATATGAAAATTAATGTTTTCATATATTGAAAAAAAAATCTTATTGTTTCTATAAATATTTTTATAACTATTAAAAAGTAAATTTCATTACTATACATTATAAAAATACAATTGAAATTGAATGTAATGGTGTAAATTCAATTAAAACATCTATTTTAAAGTAGGAACATGTGCCAATATGGGATTAAAAAGGGAAAATAATATCAGATTACATTGATGAAATATACGACATAAACAACACTATATATTAGGATAATATAATAATTCAAAATAGAAAATTTAAACATTATATTATTTTTAATAATTAAATCGTTAAATACTTATTCCCCATGGTCATTGAGATTATTTGAAAATTTACACTATTTTTTAAAATATTGGTGATAATGTTTTATTTAATAATATATTGAAGATTCTCCAAAAAAATATCTTATGTAAATGTATCATCCTATTAATTTATATATATTTTTATCAATTTTCCTACTATGAATAATATTTCATTTAAATTGACCAAAATAATATTTATCATTAATATCATGTAAGATAATAACATAACATTGATAACCATGATGAAAATAAAACAAATGTAATAGGGGCATCCTTTCCCACTAAAAAATTAATTATGATGAAAATGAATAATACATGAAAAATATTACATTTTTTAAATCCTATAAATTCATATATAGATAACTAAAAAATATGGTTAAATTGTCATTGAAATTTTCTAATGATTGGGATAATGGGAATTTTTTTCCACAAATTCCAATGAATGAAAATATGTATAAACCATTATCACAATGTAATACCGTAACACCCCGACCCCAGCTACCCAGAGTCGGTACATTACTTCGTAACATTGGCTTGATCACAAAAGATCAAGTCTCGAAAGACCGATTAGTTTAGTAGCCTTGGAAACACTAGATACATTTATAAATGTTGCATTACATCATAAAGTGAAAAACTACAATAACAAAGTCTCCATTGTCCACACTCATATCCTCTTCTGACTATACCTGCAGGTCATTCATAAAATACTTCTTCATATCCTGGAAAATATTAAAACATTGAAAGGGGTGAGCTCAGATGCTTAGTAAGGATAAAAATATTGCGGAAGCTTTCATAAAAAACATTAACATTTAAGGAAATGTATAACTAAAACAAAAGCCTTTTTAAACTTGAACTTCAGCATGATATGAAAAAAGTAAAATGAGATAATGCCATTTACTTATTCACATGGATATTCTACTGGTCGAATAATCACATGCAATATCAATAACCACTTTCATAATGAGGGAATGCATAATGCCAGACTGTCATAACCACGTAGCCAAGGCCTCGTGCCAAGACCTCAAATAACATTTTGTCAAGGCCTCATGCAAAGACACTAGATTGTCTCATGAGACCTGCTGATGCCTCGAGGAGCTATAGAGGGCTCTGCCCGTCACTTATTAAGTCCAATGAATTCCTCATATGAACAAGTTTAAACATATCATAAACCATAACATAATCATATTACATAAAATATGCATAAATAAAACATAAAATTTCCACACCTCAATCACAAGATATCAATACAACACATTGACGCAATAAAAACATTATCAAAACCATTTTCAATACCAAAATAAAAGAAAATTAAAACTTTGTAATTATTTTTCATTTAAAAAGTTATGGCTTGTAGAGGAAGCCGAAACTCAAATAATGGTCATGGCGGCGAAGAATTCATTGTCGCCGCATACGTAAGACAAGAAAAACATTCCTTTTTTCATTTAGTAAAACGCTTCGTATAAAAAAGGTTCCTTTTGAATAAACATAAAAGTCAAAGGGGTTTATACACCGTATAAATGAAAGTTGTGTATAAAACCAAATATGCCTCAATGAAAGGAGATTGAGATGAAGTCCTTGCAAAAATCATTTTAAAAATAAAATAGATCTATTATGTGTATTCACTATAAGTACACATAAAGAAAGTACAAATACAAGATAGGACATAATAGTATCATGATATAATTTGAAAGTATAAGATTAACCCAAAGAATGGAAATTGGGTTAAGAAGTTCCTTACCTTTTGTCCGACATGACTTGACCGTTCTTTAAGCTCATGAATAATAAACTAGAGTTAATCTCTACTTTCTTAAGAACCTTTTTCAAGTTCCTTATCCCTTTTATATCACTTATTACAATGTTACAAAAATTATTTAGTCATTTAAGTTAATAACGGTCGTGTTGTCGATCATTGATACTTGAGTCAACAATAAACTTCTTATAATTACAAGTTGTTTAAGTGGTAGAATATACATTATCTCTAGAATTATATTCATGATTTAGATATCATATATATCATATATATCCAGTATAAACATTCATTTATAATATTAAATAACATTTAGAGGTAAGAAATGAAATGCACCGTTCATGTAGACGGTAAGCCGTACGTACGCATGAACGCTAATTTCATTTCTATTTCATATTTAATGGAATGCAATTATAATTATATAAATTTATACTATAATTCCAGTATAATATAATGTAAAATAATATTTATTCCATCCTTTATACATCCCACATATGGCATTAACGATTCAAATCACATTGAGGGGGCGGTAGTCCTCACTTCCTAAAATGAAATTATCGCGTTTACCCATAATGGAAATCATAAAGGTATGTCATAAATGAAAAACACAGAAGCATAAGGAAACCATAAACATAATATATATCATATAAAAAATAGTTTCATCATAATGGCCACCTTTGAAGGTGTTATATGAGTGTTGAACAATCATCGTTTCGTGAAGCAGAAATTCGCCATCCACAGAAACAATATGTTTTTTAACCATTAGATGTAGGTGTGTTTAAGTGTAGCTCGAATACTTCTTATAACAACATCATAGTTTATTGAGGATATTTGTGTTGTTACAAAAGAATTGAATAAAAATAGTTTAGGGGGTTGGAGAAGCAAAATAAAACAAAATAATATAAGAGAAGACATTACCTTAAAATCAGGTAACTCTTTTGATTTGAGCCAAAGGCTTACTCGGGAAGAATTCTGCCCAAAGTGAGGCTTCTAGGAGTAAGGGAGGGAAGTTTGGAGAGTATTTGGGTAGAGGTTGGCCGAGCCAAAAGGCTTTGAAGGTGTGAGTAAGGTGGTAGTGGTGGGGGGCGTTTTATAAGCCGAGAGAAGGGGCACTCTTGGAAAGTAATGAAATGTTACTTTATTATACAATGATTTTCGGATTATAAAGGTCCCAAACTTATATAATTCTAGGATAAGGTGATAAGGGTTCGAAATATTCTCATACAATAGTCTTTGTAAAATTTTAATGCATAGATTTTTCAGTATCCTTCCATTTTATTAAAATCGTTAATTAATGAGGTAATCGCTGCATCAACATGGCATCATAAATAATTTATTTTATTTAATGTCTAAAAATTATAAAACAAATATCATGATGTAGTAAATATTTTTATCTTTCTAATGAATATTTATAGTCAAAAATATTACTTGTATAACCCCATTTAAAAATTGTTTTATTAAAACAACTTATGTTTGTGACATTTTTACTTTAACTTTAAATAAAAGTTATTTATGTCATTTTCCTACCAAAGTGGCTCCATGAGGTCCCCAAGTTGACCCATGGATTGTCTTGGTCGGCCATGACTCATCCAATATGGGTAGGACAAGTGTAAAGGTATTTTCATATTTTTATAATATCATTTTTACCTTAAATATCACTGATTACCTTTAATCACGATTAATTAAACTTAAAAGTTACTATTCACCAAAAAATTATTTTATTCCTGTTGAACCACATTTTACTTCCTAATGACAACCATGAATGTAGGATTTTTTAAAATCAAATCACAGAAGTGGTAATGTTTCATTTAAACGAAAAATCAGTTTTTTAACTACTACTTAGTGGTTTCACTATTCATCAAAAAATTGAAGTTTTTCAGAACAATGCCAAAATTTAACCCTAATCTATAATTGATATTCCGAATTCAAAAATGATATATATTTTAAAAAATTCCAAACATATAAGTTTCATTAATTAATTTTATAATTAATTCCCGTTGTCACAACAAATAGCGTGTTTTTAAGAAACAATATATATCAAAAGATTGACTATTGTTTATGTCTAATTTCAAAGTGAAATTAATTATAATGAACACCATTGGATAAAATGGTAAAAATATATTTTAATTATACATTAAAACCACAAAATTTTATAATTTATCACTATAAATTATTTTGATTAAAAAAGTTGTTTTTAAGTATTTTTCACTATTCAAAAAAATGGAAGTTCTCAGAAAATTACAAAAATTTCAACTTAGGATAACTCTGATATTCAGAATACAAAAACGTAGTCCATTTGGAGAGATAAAATTTATAAAATTTCAAAAAGTATGTATTACTATTCATAACAGCTACTTTGATTGGTTGTGGTGTGTGTTAGAACTCGAAGTTGCCTACAACACACGCTACTGTATTATTCAAAGAGAAGTGTACCGTGGAAGCTTGGGGTGTTACATTCTCCCCTCCTTCAATAAATTGCGTCCTCGAAATTTGAAAATTTTCTTTGAAAATAAATGGTTGAAAATAGAAAATACCATTGTGGAAAACCCACATCAGAAATAAGGTTAATAAAATTTAGCCTTAATAAGAGGGAAAGGGAACTGAAAAAGTCACTACCAAATTATGATCCCAATAAGGAGAAAATTGGTGGAAATTGGAGACATATAATAGGAGGAAAAACGTAAATATTTGTAGGGAGTTATTCAGGACATCAATCACAAACAAGTGTAAAATTGAGGGCCTCAAAGCCTTCAATCTATGTTGATTTAAAATATTATCAGTTCAACAGGACATAAGGTATTAGGATAACACATTTTTGTTTTAATATCCCTTACCTAATGTTTAAGAATTAATTTCATCATAAGTAGAAGATATATATATATATATATATATATATATATATATATACTTGACAAGTAGAATTTCAACCGTCAACTAATTTCTACCACAAACTCATCTTTCACTCAAAAAGATAACAAAACTCAAAAATATTATATTTATCCTAATCGTACAACGTTAAAAATATTAACACATACCATTTAGATTAGGAAAACTATTTTGTAATAACCAAGGACTTCTTGTAGGCTAGTGGTAGGTAATAAAGGTCTGTCGCACTATGGTTGTGGGTTTTATTTTTGCAGCTTTGTCCGACGCGAGGGGTTATGCCCCACCCTATAGGTTGTCCTTTTACTAAAACTATAGTATTATAATATTCCAAAAATAATCTTCAGAAATGTTTAAACCTTAAACAATACTATCCAAAGATCAACTTAATCTATTCCAACCTTTATAGTTATCCAAAATTCCTCTGTCCAGACTTTCTCTAAAAGGTCTCCAAATTTCAAATTCAATTTTAACATCAGATTCCCCAAACAAATTAAAGTTTATCTTTTTGTCACATACTAAAAATATGATTACCTTCATCATATTAAAACCTTACTAAAACAACAAGTACTGTAGTACAATCCTTATATATATGAAACTATTCTTATAACCGGGATATAATCCTTGAGTCCAAAATCACCAATACATTAATTATTCCACTTCAACTATAGTAACAACATAAGATTTTCCTTGATCCCTTGGCCTTTTCTAAGGTAAATTTCCCTGACACTTAGGACATTAATTTGCATAATGCCCCATTTCCCTATAATTGTAGCATTCAAAACTGATAGCCTATTTCATTCCCTTGCAATCACGAGCTTAGTGGCCTTTTTCACCACACTTGTAACAGACTCCCATTCCCTTCAAGAAAGTACCGGGGTGATTCTTCCCAAAATTATCGCAGAATGGAAAATCCTTCTTTCCCTTTATCCCTTTATCTGTCTCTTGTTCTACCGTACTCTTCTTCTCTTGCTTTGCTTTAAAGTCAAAATACTTAGAGAATTTATTTTCCGTCTTGATAGCACACGAGACGATATCTTCATATGATGAGAAGGTTTGTGAGACTAATGCTCAATGGAGAAATGGTTTTAACCCATCAAAGAAATGATCAATCATACTTCTTGGGTTACATATATAATCTGCAGCATGTCTCGCTAACCTTGTAAAGTTGGCCTCGTACTTTGCGACATTCTCATCCTCCTTTTGTCTCACACTCATAAATTTTCTTTCCATATCTGCTCGATGGTCACAAGGTAAATATTTTTCTATGAAAAGCTCTTTGAACTCTCTCCATTCCATATTTGATACTTCTTCATCTTCCTTTGTGTTTTGAATCAGCGACCACCATTGATCGACATCTCTAGTGAGGCGGTAGACTGCCATGACAACCTTCTCCCTTTCGCTACTCCCCAAGGCATGGAATATTTTTTCTAAGGAGTTTATCCATTGCTCAGCTACTAATGGATTTGTACCCCCCATTAAATGTTGGTGGATGTTGCCTCATGAAACAGTCTAACATTGATCCTGCACATTGTGGATCAGGGTGCTCCATACGAGTAAGGTTATTATTCATAACCTGAGTGAGTTTTCCCAGTATGGTAATAAGTTTATCAGCACTAGTTGTATCTCCAGATCCAAAATAATTATCTTGAACAGGATGGCAATCCCTACATGGAGTGCATGCATTGATACAGTTTCCATTCCTTCCACTAGGCGCCATTTCTAAACAATGGCATAAACTAGATTAGTTTATGAATCAAAATACATAATTCTATAATTGTAAAATACATAACATAAATTGAACTATTTATGGATATAATACATAAAAAAAATTTCTTTGAGGAAGTATATATTCATAACCCTTCATAGTGGTTTGTAAAGAAAATGAGAATTATCCTAATCATATCCCCCGGGAGTGTCTTAACCAAGAGTGCAGCAAGGCCCATTGTCGTGCACCAGTTCCCGTTCGAGTCTAGCTCAAAGCGTTTTTTTTTGTTTTACCCCTAGGTACATCTTTTCCAGAGCCACCTCTACCTGCTCGTATCCAGACAGGGATTTATTTCTCGGAAAACTCACAAAATCCTTATAATACCAAAATTATAGGAAGTTCTTCTATACTAATCCTAAATGTCTATCTTTGGGCTATGTGCTCTAATCAGAGTATATGTAAATCTAGCTTCCAAGGTTAGTACTAAACTGCCTATGATACCAACTGTAACGCCCTGATCGCAGCTACCCAGAGTCGGTGCATTACTTCGTAACATTGGCATGATAACAAAAGATCAAGTCTCAAAAGACCGATTAGTTTAGTAGCCTTGGAAACACTAGATACATTCATAAATGTTGCATTACATCATAAAGTGAAAAACTACAATAATATAGTCTTCATAGTCTACACTCATATCCTCTTCTGACTATCCCTGCAGGTCATTCATAAAATACTTCTTCACATCCTGGAAAATATTAAAACATCGAAAGAGGTGAGCTCAGATGCTCAGTAAGGATAAAAATATTACAGAAGCTTTCATAAAAAACATTAACATTTAAGGCAATGCATAACTAAAACAAAAGCCTTTTCAAACATGAACTTCAGCATGATATGGAAAAAGTAAAATGAGATAATTCCATTTAATTATTCACATGGATATTCTACTGGTCGAATAATCAAATGAAATATCAATATCCACTTTCATAATAAAGGAATGCATAATCCAGACTATCATAACCACGTAGCTAAGGCCTCGTTCCAAGACCACAAATAACATTTTGTCCAGGCCTCGTGCCAGGACACTAGTCTGTCTCATGAGACCTGCCGATGCATCGAGGAGCTATAGCGGGCTCCACCCGTCACTTATTATGTCCAATGCATTCCTCATATGAATAGGTTTAAACATATCATAAACCATAACATAATCATATCACATAACATATGCATAAAGGAAACATAAAATTTCCACACCTCAATCACAAGATATCAATACAACACATTGATACAATAAAAACCTTATCAAAACCATTTAAATACCAAAATAGAAGAAAATTAAAACTTTGTAATTATTTTTCATTTAAAAAGTTATAGCTTTTAGAGGAAGCCGAAACTCAAATAATGGTCATGGCGGCGGAGAAGTCATTGTCACCACATACGTATGACAATAAAAACATTCCTTTTTTTCGTTTATTAAAACGATTCACATAAAAAAGATTCCTTTTGAATAAACATAAAAGTCAAAGGGGTTTATACACCATATAAATGAAAGTTGTGTATAATACCAATTATGCCTCAATGAAAGAAGATTGAGACGAAGTACTTACAATGATCATTTTTAAAATAAAACAGATCTATTATGTGTATTCAATATAAGTACACTTAATGAAAGTACAAATACAAGATACAAAATAATAGTATCATGACATAATTTGAAAGTAGGAGATTAACCCAAAGAATGGAAATTGGGTTAAGAAGTTCCCTTACAATGCGTCCTGTCTTGACTCGACCATTATTTAACCTCATGAATAATAAACTAGAGTAAATTTATAATTTCTTAATAACCTTTTTCAAGTTTTTTATTCCTTTTATATCACTTATTACAATTTTATGAACATTATGTAATTATTTAAGTTAATAACAGTCATTTTGTCGATCTTTGGTACTTGAGTCAATAATAAACTTCTTATAATTACAAGTTGTTCATGTGGTGATATATCCATTATATCCAGAATTATATTCATGATATAGATATCATATATCTCATATATATCCAGTATATACATTCATTTATAATATTCCATAACTTTTAGAGTTATGAAATGAAATGCACCGTTCATGGAGACGGTAAGCCGTACGTACGCATGAATGCTACTTTCATTTCTATTTCATATTTAATGGAATGAAATTATAATTATATAAAGGTATAATATAATTCAAGTATAATATAATGTATAATAACATTTACTCCATCCTTTATATATCCCACATATGGCATTAACGATTCAAATCACTTTGAGGGGGCGGTAGTCGGCACTTCCTAAAATGAAATTATCGCGGTTACTCATAATGGAAATCATAAAGGTATGCCATTAATGAAAAACACAGAAGAATAAGGAAATCATAAAAATAATATATATCATATAAAAAATATTTTCATCATAATTTCCACCTTTGATGGTGTTATATGAGTGTCGAACAATCATAGTTTCGTGAGGCAGAAATTCATCATCCACAGAAACAGTATGTTCTTTAACCATTAGATGTAAGTGTGTGTAAGTGTAGCTCGAATAATTCTTATAACGACATCCTAGTATATTTAGGATACTGGTGTTGTTACAAAAGTAATTAATAAAAAGATTTTAGGGGGTTGGAGAAGCAAAATAAAACAAAATAACATAAGAGAAGACATTACCTTAAAATCGGGTATCTCTTTTGATTTGAACCAAAGGATTCCTTGGGAAGCATTCTGCCCAAAGTGAGGCTTCTAGGAGTAAGTTAGGGAAGTTGGGAGAGTATTTTGTCAGATGTTGGCCGAGCCAAAAAGGCTTCGATGGTGTGAGTAAGGTGGGAGTGGTGGGGGCCTTTTATAAGAGGACAGAAGGGGCACTCTTCGAAAGTAATGAAATGTTACTTTATTATACAAGGAGTTTCGGATTCTAAAGGTCCCACACTTATATGATTCGAGGATAAGGTGATAAGGGTTCTAAATATTCACATCCAATAGTCTTTCGACAAGTCTAATGCTTAGATTTTACATTATCCTTCCATTTTATTAAAATCGTTAATTAATGAGGTAATCTCTACATCATCATGGTGTCATAAATAATTTAATTTATTTAATGTCTAAAAATTATAAAACAAATATCATGATGTGTGAAATATTTTTATATTTATAATGAATATTTATTGTAAAAAATATGACTTGTATAACCCCACTTAAAAATTGTTTTAGTAAAACAAATTATGTTTGTGACATTTTTTACTTTAACTTTAAATAAAAGTTATTTATGTCATTTTCATACCAAAGTGGCTCCATGAGGTCCCCAAGTTGACACATGGATTGTATTGGTCGTACATGACTCATCCAATATGCGTAGGACATGTTTAAAGGTATTTTCATATTTTTATAATATCATTTTTACCTTAAATATCACTAATTACCTTTAATCACGATTAATTAAACATAAAAGTCACTATTTACCAAAAAATTATTTTAATTCCATTGAACCACATTTTACTTCCTATTGACAACCATGAATGTTGGATTTTTGAAAATCAAATCACAGAAGTGGTAATGTTTCATTTAAACGAAAAATTAGTTTTTTAACTACCGCTTAGTGGTTTCACTATTCATCAAAAATTGAAGTTTTTTCCGAACAATGTCAAAATTGCACCCTAAGCTATAATTGATATTCCAAATTCAAAAATTATGTCTATTTTAAAAAATTCCAAACATATAATTTGCAATAATTAATTTTATAATTAATTCCCGCTGTCACAACAAATAGCGTGTTTTTAAGAAATAATATATATCAAAAGATTGACAATTGTTTATGTCTAATTTCAATGTGAAATTAATTATAATGAACACCATTGGATAAAATGGTAAAAATATATTATAATTATACATTAAAACCACTCAATAGTATAATTTATAACTATAAATTATTTTGATTAGAAAAGTTTTTTTTAAGTATTTTTCACTATTCATAAAAAATTGGAAGTTCTCAGAAAATTACAAAAATTTCAACTTAGGATAAATCTGATATTCTGAATACAAAAACTAAGTCCATTTGGAGAGATAAAATTTATAAAATTTCAAAAAGTAGGTATTACTATTCAAAATGGCTACTTTGATTGGTTGTGGTGTGTGTTAGAACTCGAAGTTGCGTACAACACACGTTGCTGTATTATTCAAAGAGAAGTGTACCGCGGAAGCTTGGGGCGTTACAAATACATCTCTAGATAATGTTTTAAATTGATTTAAATCAACAATGGATAATAATAAGAAATTTTCAAATGAATAAACACTCAATAACAAAAAAATTTCTTATGTAATGGGAAGCTAAAAATATATTAATATTTGATATGTAAATTATGTCTTAATATGTAACTAAAAAATATAAGCCATATTACTACAAAGAAATGATAAAATATGAACATATGAAGATGAATCCTACATGTAATTCATGATATATTATAACATTGAAATCTACTATAAAAATTGTAAAAATAAAAACATACACCAATTATATTACAAGTGTAATTTTAAAATTTAAAATAAATATGCATTTATTTCCAAAATTTTTAAGGTAAAAGTATTTAATATTATTGTGTCTTAAATTTCTGGGTATCATTACTTGATGAAAAAATATGATCTATTATTTTTATGTTTATTCTTGCTAAATGGGATTTTTAGGAGTAATACTTGTATTAGGATGAAAATGACACACTAATGTGGTTGTTTTATTACTGAATAAATGTAAGATAGGTCCTTGTTTAATCCCATTGGGAAAAAAGAACATATAATTAAAAATATAAAATTAGAGTAATTATGAAATATTAAAATATCATAATCAAAATGTATTAAAAACCATGTTTTCCCTAGGAATTTTTTTATTTTATATCAAAAAAGAAATTAAGCACCATTTTACATTCATATATAAAAAAATTATAAAATTATAAAATTAATAGATAAAGGTAAAATATTTATTCTATTAAAATATTATTTGAAATAATAGTTAGATAAAATAGTATTTAAATTAACTGAAAATGTAAAATAATTTTACTTTTTCATTCCAATTTTATTATGAAACTTCACTAATTACGTCCCTATAAATAATATGAACATTTCAGTTATGATACAGAACATTTTTTAGATGAAAGTTATATTGATTTGGAAAGATATATTATTCGTCTATTGGTAGTAATATATAATATAAGAAAATAATCACATGGTCATAATTATACTATTTCATATATAATAATATATATAAAAATATTTTTTTTGATTTATTAATCAAATAAACGATATAATATAATTTTTATTAATTTTTGGCATTCAAAAAACATATTATATTTACCATAATAAGAATGTGGGAGATATGTAAATATTCTTTACAGTGATAAATAGTAATAAATTGTCCAATTGGAAAATTATATGGAATTATAAGAGTTAAAAAATTTATTTTATCCCTTTTTATATCAATGTTAATATATGTAATTTGATGAAAAATGAAAATCATGGGAGTGTAAAACTTGCTATTTTCATCGAAAATTATGAAACATTATAAGGAATTTTTCATCTTTATAATAGTGTAAAAAATTGAAAAAGGAATATTTTAATTTTCACATGGGATAAAACCATTTTCTATACAAATCACCACTATGGTGACAATAATATTTTTTATAATAAATTATTATATGATAAAAATGTAAAGAATGTAATTGTTGTAAAAAATAATTACACAATAAATGTTTGTCATGTCATAATTAGAGACATAAAACAATCATCATATATAAGTGAAATTAGGGAAAAACATTAGAATAAAAGATTTATCGACCATAGATAATGAATAATGACAAAAATAATAGTGTTTGAGGCTATGATTTATCATCAATTTATTTTTGGGAAAATGAACCATTGTATTTTTAATTTTTGAATGCTGAAGGTAGTCCATGGATTCCATAAAATACATTGAAATAATTCCAATGGAAAACATGAATTAATAAAATCTATAATGATAAATTTTATTTCATCAAAATCATTAATGATTGAAAAATAGGTAAAATGTAATAACTTTAAAACCCAAATATGATTCTTCTAAAATAATAAAAAATTAGTTTATTGGATACTAACAATGTGATTTGTTTATTTATTATATATATAATATATAATAATGGTAGTCAAATATAATTATATTAAGTCTTATTTATTTAATCATAGAGTCAAAAAATAGTTTATTAATCCAAAAACACCTAATAATGTATTTTTTGAGAGGTAAAATATAAATCATCATGGGATATAATGGACTATTCGAGCTGAATTTAATAAAAAAAAATTATTTTTCAATGAACATATATGCATTGTAGTGGACATTTATAAATTGAAATTTTTAATTCCTAGTACACCAAAAAATATAATTTTATATGTCGTAAAATAACAATGTCATTAAAACACATGGAGTTAGTTAGAGTCAGTTGTTTGAAATAAATTAATAATTATAATATAGAAACATTTTTGATATGTATTACGATTAAATATTCATTGGATACTTGTATAACATGTGTGGCTTCTAGTTTTTGAAATATTATATTCATAAATTATGTAATTTTCAAGATATAAGAATATCTAAAATATATCGTTAAATATTTATCAATATAAATTGATTGAAAAATTATAATATCATCAAATTAATAAATTTATGTATCATAAAAAAGATAAATTGATTGTTCTGAAAAAAGAGTATTATGATGATAATAATTGAGATGGTAATTATTGTGAAGATAACATATTTAATTTAAATAAGATGTATAGGAAGTTGAACTGGATTGTTAATGGAGAGATTATTATTTTGGATACAATAAATCATATGATAATAAAAATATTATTTATCAATGTATATCAAACATCATTAATTTTTCAATCGAATGCATATTATTTAAAGGTGGATATATTTTATAAATTATAAATTAATAATGTAAAAGAATAAATAAATTAAATACAATTTTTTTATCAGGCATAGAAAAAAATATAAAAACATAATTTAACCCATCTAGTAATTTAGAAATAAATTAAATGATTATTTAAAATTGTTGAGAATTAGATCTAAAATCATTTTCATTGGAAATTCTGAAGTTATAAAAATATATTTTTGAAGAAAATTTTTTCCTCATTATAAATTTGTAGATAATATGAATATGAATTTTCATTATAACACTAAAGAATATATTTTTTTAGAAATATATTTGTTAAATATAATTTATGGAATTAAGAGTTATAGAAATATATTTATATTAAAAAACTATGGGTCCTATAATTAAAAATTAGAAAAACAGGGGTTGAAACATAGAAAAGTATAAAAATTATTTTTATAAAACATTTATGGGATTTTATTTAAAATTTTGTAGTTATTAAATAGGGTAATTGATGTAAATTATATATGGAATACAAATAGTATATTCTTTTTTTTTGTGTAAAAGAACATTATTATTCATTTTTGGTTTTATAAAAATTATTTTCTTCACCTAAAATGGTTTTATTTAATGAATCCCGGAAAATATATAATAAAATATTATTATATAAAAATTCTCTCATTTTTTAAATTAATTATGATATATTAAATAAATAAAGATAATAATTTTGTTTATGTTGAAAAGAAAAATAATCTAGATAATGATTGATAAAATTCTGAATGGAAGAATCCAATTATGTATAATGAAAAATTAATAAAAAGTTATATTATAAAGGGTTTTGATTACCGCATGTGACAATAAATAGGGTTTTAGGGATATTATTGGTTCTATCTTATCAAAAATATTACTCAAAACTTATTTTTTCAGTGTATTCAATTTATATGAAATATTACATTGTCATCTAAATGATGTAAAAATTGATATACCTAATGTATTTCCATATTTATTTGGGGAATAGTTATATATTGATGGTTTTATGGATGAAAATAATAATTATGAATAATTTTTCTATATTTATATTGAATAAGTATAATATTTAGATTATATAAATTTAAAACATATGGATCATTATTTAGTTGGATACAATGTGCGAGAAACCATTTTATATTTTATAGACATAACATATCATAATAAAAATTTAAATGTTGTATCTAAAAAATATTTAACAATCACCATATATAAAATAACATGAAAAGTAAAATGAGAAAGTAAATTTTCTTAATATAATTTTTCGTAACAGGAAAAATTGATATAATCAATTTGATAACCATTTGAGAAATAAATATTAAAAATTTGGATATTAAATTAATTTTTACCAAGAAAATATTAATAGATGTTATGTTGATTCATTAATATATATATTCTATAAAAATATTTTGGATTTATTTTCCAATATACTTCCTATCGTAAAATTTCATGAATAATGGATGGTGATGAATGTCTAGCCTCCCCATAAAAATATTTTGTGTATAGTTTAATGTTATACTTACCTAGATATGTTTACATTGATAATTATTCAAAGGAAAATGTAATTTTAAAAGAAAGAAAGAAATATATTTAATTTATTAAAGAAATACAGTGTTAAAATGGATATTCCATGAGTTATACAAATTATGGGGAGAATTGGTGATTTTTTATGTTTTTCAAGGGAAATAATAAGAACAAATGAGTTATAAATATTAAAATTTTGCGTTATTTTATATAAAAAACCGGAGATATTGATCAAACCATTGTTTATTATTTAACATATATTTTAAATGTGTAACCTATAGACAGGATGAATGATAATGTAATATCTATTTACAGTGAAGTGAATATTAAAAATATTATTTGGCATGAGAGAAAATTTATTTTGTATTGAAACTTTATCTGCATTTCAAAATTTCATCTATATTAAAATTTATCACTACAGTTTCAAAAAACCTATATATGAAATAAAATCCTTTATGTTAATTTATTATTATAATAAATAAATCAATTAATTGAAAACATCATAGAACATAAATTATGATATATTTGTTATCACACTTATAATATTCAATAATATCTCCTTTATCTATGAATATATTTTATTTTATATGTTTAGTTATTTTAAATTATAATATAAATTATTTTTTCCAAAATTAATATAATTTATTTTATTTATATTTCTAATTTAAAACTCAAAATAAATCCTTTTAAACTCATAGAAAAATTATTAGTATAGAATGATTTCTCAGTATTCAAATCGTCATATGAATATACATTGATAAAAAATTAATTTATGGATATTTTAAAGGGAATTAAAATTATTATATGTATTATAAATTTTATATGTAATATTTTAATCACATATGAAGCATATTTAAAAAATATTTTTACTGCATAAAATATTTGTAATCAAAACCATGGTGAACTAAAAAATAATATTTTTTTCTTAAATTACTCAAATAGTTTCTCGATGAAAAATATAATTACAAAATTTTATTTTTCAACGTCATTAGGTGAATATGAGTTAATTATGTTTTGAATTAATTACCTATTTGATTTATATAGAACATAACATTCACTCTCTAACACAATTCATGTGTGCGCTTATAATTTTGTGTAGCTATATAGAAGTGTATACCTAAATGATGAAATCAGTATAAAAGTAATAGAATATAAATTCGTGAATGAATACATAATATTTATAAAAATATATAAAAAATAAATGATATAAAATATCTTATAAAAATGCATAATATAGATGGAAAAAAATGATTGAAAATATATCTAGTTTAGCAAATATCTTATCACTCAACGATACAATTCTATATGTAATTTTTAGTGATATATATTTATATATCATTATGTGTGTCTGTGTGTTTTTTTTTGTTTTTAATGTCATGTGTCTAACTATTCTCATTTAAAATATTTTAAAAATAAGGATTCTAATAACATTAATGAAATACATTACATTTGAAAATATAACATAACATAGTTTCCTTTGTGAAAATTAATAGTGTGTTTTAATATAATTAATACATTAATAAAAATAAAATATATTTTTATTTTGATAATGTTTTTAATGATTCCAATGTTATTGGATAACGTTTTAATTTATTTAAAAAATTTATATGATGTTCAAAAACATTATCCCAAAAAATTAACAAGAATAAATCATTACACAATTTTAAACTAAATTATTGAAAATATAAGTGATAAAATCATATAATATAGTCTTTTTTAGTTATATTATATAAAAAATTTGGTCATCAAATTAGTCAATTTTTTTAAAAATGGAATAGAATTAGATAATTCAATTGAACATTTCTTGTAGATATTGAAATAATTTCTAAGTGAATATTTGGATTGAAAAGAATGTTTTTTAGTAGAAAATTTTAATAATCTATAATGAAAATATCAATATTGTTATGTATTATAACATTATAATAATTATTTTATAAATCTAAAATAATTAATTTAAAAAAAAATTGATAACAATGATAAACATATGTTATATATGCTATTTATTATTTTTTGACACATGAATATTTATTAATAAACTAGATTTTAGTATAGACAGGTATAAGTGGTATTGTTATACAAAATAATAATCAAAACATTTTTAAAATATCCCTAACATGTTTGAATGATATGAATGAATATTTATTTAATTAGAAGTTAAGGTTTTTAATAATTTATTTTTTCTTATTTTATTGAAAATATTAATCTATTAAGGAAACAATTTAGGGATATATTTGTGTTAATGATGTGGATTATAAATAATTGTGAGTTATTTGAGTACATTTATTGTTATATATTCAGATTTTATTTAATATACTAATTGTTTGAATAAACTATGATATTTATATTTTTATTAGTTTGTCATTCAATTAGTAATAATTTATATATATTGAAATTATATTTCAATAATACTAGTTCCATTTATTCAAGTTCATATTATAATTATTATTGAATTTTATTTTTAGTTTTTTGATAATTATTGATCTATAATTTATAAAATTTCATCACGGGGGGAGACAACTTTGAGTTTCCTATTATTTTATAATTGATTGTATGGTAACAAACTATATCAGATGGGACGAGAGAAACAATCTATTATGAAAATTCAATTATGATTTGTTTTCTTGTTTTATGAATTTATAAATAAAAATAAAAAAAATCAACTCTTGATGATAAATAAAATCCTAATAAATTAATCAAATTTTATGCTAAATATTAATTCAAATAGATGGGCTAGTATGATTTATTTTGGGATTCCAACTCTATTTGATCATAGATGAAATCATATCTAGATAATTTTAATTTTAATTATAAAATGATTGATATAATATCTACTATGGGTTATATAATGTTCAATAAGGATAAAAACTTATTATAGGGAGTTGAACCATTTAAAAAACTCTAGTAATTATTTTAATCATTCAAATTTAATTAACATATAATAGATAATTATAATTTTTGAACAATAATACATTAACATTAATAATTTTTGATAAATTAGTATTTTTATGTTTAAACAAGTGAAATATATATTTAAAATACCCCTCCACATATTTAATTTTTACTCAATATATTATGTGTTATTACATAGGGTGTAATTAGTTCATATAACATTATATCATTAGTAAAATCCTAAATTATTACAAGAGGATTTTCAATACAATATTATTTTTGTTACTCTTCCAAATACATCATTATCATCTGTTCGAAAGATAATTTGTATTCATATATTTTGTGATATAATTCAAATTATTCCTATTCCATTATGGATTTTGGAATTTTTATTTTAAAAGTTTTTATTTGGGAAATTAATTAAATGAAAATTAAATATTATTTATTCAGATGATAGGAAATGTGAATGTAATTTCAATTTTTTTATTAAATATATTATATGTTAAAAAATAATTACTTCTATGTTTTTCTAGGTAATTATCATATGGGAACCAAAATGTGTAATAGGAAAGTCAAGGGATTCAATTGTTTCATCACATATTCAAATCTCGAATCTCACTTTTACCACACTAATAAAGTTGGCACACTAATATACATTATTTATTCTAAATATGTTTTCACAACACGTGTCGCTAAATTTCGAGCTGATACTTTCAATCAGATGACCCACAATATTATTGGTTTTGAATTAGATATTGAAATCAATAATAACAAAAGAATATTAGTTAATTATGTAAACATATACATACATAAATATTTATTTATTTATAAATATTATGTGACCAAAATACAAATATACAATCAAGTATATAATTTTTAATATAGAATAAGAAATTATTTTATATAAAGAATCTGAAAAATAATATCTCATTCAATCAAGGTCATATAAAAATATTCATTCAGAAGTTCCTAATCTGATATTTACACTATAATATATCATTTCATCCAAATAAATAATAAAATAAATTATTATGTTATTAGGATGCTAAAAATTCATTTAATTATGAATTATTTTTAGATTCATCCATGAAATGATAAATCTATATAATCTGATTATAGATAAGATAATTTTTTATATTAAATAGTTATTAACTATTAAATAAATATTTTTTAATCCATTTTGTAATTATTAATATTAATCTAATAAATCTAGTTTTATATTTCACAAACATTGTGAAATGATATAAAAAAAATTCAATTAACGTGGAAATTTTGTTAATTAATCCATTATGATAAATATATTTTATATAACCATTTATTTATGTATTTCATAATCTGAATTATTGATTATATTTCCTATTTTGCTGTTACATTATTAAAAAACACATAATATAATGATATAATAAATTACAAGAAAATGTAATTCATTAAATGGAATTCTCTAATGATAAATTTAATTACATCACATTATTTGAACTTATATCATAAAAAATGTAATAAAAAATTTCATGAATTTTCTGTGAAAAAAATATTTTCTTCAATTTCCAAAATTAAATAACTTTTTAAAATATGAAAATTTTTATCACATAAAAAATACCCCAAGTAGGTAATTTATCCTATGATCCAATTTTTTAATCTCTATATATTAAAAAAAATATTATTAATTTTTTTAAAATGTTTTCAATACATTATTGATACAAAAACTAGATAACATTTAGAGTATGGAAAAAATTAAATAAATAAAATATGAGATTTTTATGTGGTGTTATAATATTTTAATAAATTAAACTTTTTATTAAATAATAAATTATATAATATTTTTCTTCTAAAATACTAAATTGAGGTAATTTTCAAAAAATTAATAATATAGATTAATAACATACTAATTAATGTCATGTCACATTATTAATATTTTTTGTTATGTATTTTCATACCACTACATGAAAAAACACACTACAATGAGTAGGACTGATGTTAAGGATTAAAAAACATATATCACTGATAATATTTTATTAAAAAACATGATAACTAATTGATGACATTATTTTTTGAAATATAAACTATTTTGATTTATTTTTCTTAATTAATGTATTTTATTTGAAAATAATACTTTTATTTATAACATTGGATATAGTAAAGGCCTGGTTATAAATATTCCGACAAGATGAATATAATAAAAATCTTATACAATTTTTTATTTTTATTTTTAATATATTTTAAGAATGTTTAGTATTGTATTGAGTAACAAAAAATAAATATTGTTATCTTTAAAAATTAATGTAGTTTACAATTCATTTGATTTTTTGGAAATAAAATTAATGTATTTAATTTTTTTTAATTATTAATCGCATATTTTAAATATTATAATGTGATGAAATATTCAATATTTATTATTTTTAGTGTTTTTTTGTGATGTAATTATTGAAGATACCTGTTTTTATGTAATCAATTATCAATTCTAATTATAATTGACTAGTAATTACCTTTTCAAAATATTAATTATTTTTACAAATATTTAGAATAATGTTGTTTAGGAACTGTGAAATTTGGATATCTACATTTGATAAAATATAATTACATGGAAGAGACTTTAATTTATTGTTATATAATTCTTATATGATGTTATATATGTTAATCCCCCACCCTGATACCTCACTCAAAATTCTTTTTGGCATCCACATAGCCTCATACTTACTACCTCATATAATATATAACATCAACTTGTATAATAGGTCTAATACATATTATGGAGAGATTGATCCCATTATTTCAAAACATGTAGTAATAAAATTTTACTAACAATCAAAATTGTTTTATAGTGGATCTAATTAAAAGGAACCACATGTTTTCTTATTATTAAAAATATAAAAACAGTATCACTTTGATTTATTGAAATAATACACATATAATACAAAATAAATATCACCATTTCATGTGATATTTACATGTTTCCGAAACTGAAAAAATTACTAATTTTTTTTATGTTGTGTCATATCTAATCATTACCAATAACCATGTTATCGATTTAATAAATAAAATCTCTTTTTATATAGAATATAATTGTACAAATAAATATTGTATAGAAATAATATAAAATTTATTATTTAGTGTGTGAGGGAAAAAAATTATTATATCACAAGTATTCCTCAATAATATATATAATATGTTATGAATGAATGTCATAATATTTGATTACTATTTATCAAGGGAAGAAATATTATGAAGATATAATATAATTATAAATAATCCTTGATATTATAACCTACATACATCGGAAAATTCCATTATATTAGAATTTTCAATTTCATAATAGGAATTTATCAGAATTAACCATAAATATCCTAGTATAAACAAACACAAATATATTATATTTATCCCATATTAATATAAATGAAAACTAGTGGTAACACCTAATTCACCCTATTTGTTTTCACTAACCATTTTGGTCGACCCTTATTGATGACACTAGTCTAAATTAATCCAACTACTCACACATCACCAAAATAATTTCTATCAAAAATGGAAAATTTCCACAACTAAGTAATCCAAAATAACTCTAAATAAACTATTATTTTCACCCAACATACGCCATTGTTGAAGAATACCCAAAAAAATAACAGCTAACTGAAATCATCATATTGAACTAACCAAACTCATTAGACTAGACTAAATTTTCTTGTCATCGCTAACCCCATTTCTTGTACATCATTATCCCTACTGGATAATTTCATAATCATTAGAAAATATTTTTCAATGTAAAATATATAATTATATAATTATAATATATGTACCATGTTCTTCAATTTCACCAAATACCCATAAACCTTAATATATAAATGATTTATACTCATGAATTCACATTTATTTACATTCAACTAAAAACTATGTTAATTAAATTAATTATATTTAATTCATTATCTTGGGGTACTCATGTGAAAACATTATTAAGACGCGTTAAGAGTATATAAGGACCCGTCATTAAAAATAATATAATCTAATGTATTTAAAATATAATTAATATCAATCCCTACATATTGATCTGTTTTATTGTTTTAGATAAATAGGCCATAATTCATTCTTTACAAAACTATATTTCACTATTTTGAAACTTCCCTATATTTACCATTTTACCTATAATATACATGTTTTCAAATAAATCATGCTTTCTCATCATGAAATATAATCATGAATATCAACATTAGTTTTTCACCATATATACCATATGTAAACCCATTTGAAAGATTTTCAAAAAAATTAATATGCATAAAAAAGCTCAGTAAGTGATATAAAAGGATAAAATCAGTTTTAAGTGAAAAACAAGAAAACTGATAAAAAAATTTCCAAGAAAGAATACATTTTACCTTAAAAGGTCATCATTGATCCTTATGAAAAAAAATTATATTAAATTTAAAAAAAATATATTTCTATAAAAAATATTTGAGGATATCAATGAACTTTTTCAACCATATACGGTTTATATCATTGTGATGATAAATTTTTACTATACATGTTACCTATCACTGTCCAGTATATATTGATAATTTCTTTTCTCTTCTATATCCATTTTTTACTTACTAGAAATGTTGTTATTTGTGGAAACCCAATTATAAGATTCTTAGGATAACCATTCTGTTTCCATATTTCTAATTTTGTAGGGTTTTTTAATATTGATTTTTAAGATTTGTGTTTACCAAAATGTATTCATCAAACATCCACTTCGGATTATCAATGGGTAATTTCAAATTGAAATGATGTTATTTCCTTTTTAAATTCAAAATCTTATTTCAATGATTTAATTTTAATTGTTTCTTTTATTTTATCACTCAAAAGTTTATGATTTCCACCATGTATCTGTTATGATAATTAACATACCTTATCATTCACATGTTCTAAAATATGATTTTATACGGCTGGAAATATATCTTCTTTCAAAATTCAAACTGGTATAAATTATTATTATAGATATAATGTTCTACAAAACAAAACCACTCACATAGTTACCGTTTTATTGGAGAAACCACTAGTTTGATGAAGATAAATGGGATAATAAGGATATTATGAGGTATATGTATCCTTAATTTTTTTATTTATAAGAATAACTGTAAATTGTATGATTCATTTTAAGGGCCGGTAAAATGGGAAACCTTGAGTTTTTATTAATTATTATTTTTAAATATATTTAGATTCATTAATGGATTTAATTTAATGGTACAAAAACATATGCTTTAGTTATATGGAATACCATGTTCCTCTTTCAATACTAGGAAAATGTATATTGTCTTGTGGTACATGGAACAAATTTCTTTGTGTCTGGTACACAAAATTCTGATTTCCTTCGAATGATTTTTTTACATGCAAGACTGAGTATTGTCAAATAGAAATATACTAGGATAGTTATAACATAGTCATTGGAATGGAAATAATTAATATTTATTATTTGAATTATGATGTTTATTCGTATAATAACAATAAATTAAAAATGAAGATACAAACCAATTTTAAATAAAGAAAATATTTTTTTGGTTAATTTTTTTTATTCCCAAAAGACAATTTTGTTTTAATAATTTAAATTAACAACAATTAATGAGCAATGTAAATGTATTTAATATGATTTTAATTAAATTAAATTTTTTAAAATTCATATAATATTTTTTATTGGAAAAAATTTCAACACACCCATTTTGAGTACAAAAATCAATATTTATCTAAAAAATAATATTCAATGTATTTAATAGAATATTGTTTTAAAAATAAATTTTCAAACTATAATAAATTTTATTTAAAAGAATAATTTTGTAATTAAAAATTTAAAAATTCTATTAGTTATAATATTTGAGGTATTTTCTAAAAGTATTCATCTTTTGAAGTGTAGTGAAAATAACAATTTTCATTTCAAAATATATTTTATTTTAATGTATTTAGAAGAAAAATAATGTAATGGATTATTTTTAACTATAATTTTTTAATTATAATTTAAAATAATACATCTATAGTTTTTCCAATTTATTTTATACATGATTTTTTTAAAAAAATAATTTTTTTAATTGTAATTTTTTTGAGAAACTATTTTTGATGGATTTTTACTAATCTTATTCTAAATTCAAATCTGAATATTCTTTTTTTTTTAATTTTTAAAATGGTTTCAAAATATTTATTTATAAGTTCAAAATTTAGTTAGTGGGTCCATTTTATTTTTTTCTAATATTAATAGTAACCTTTGTAATTTTTATTCCTAGATAAAGGGTTAATTGACTAATTTAGATTAAATATAAAATGATAAGGACAATAATATTACCATAACACATGGAAAAAATTTGTTGTATGAATATAATAAAACACATACCACATAAGGATCTAAATTAAGTTCATTAATGGACACTTGTCCTATAAAATGATTTATATAATATTTAAATCAAAGAAACATAGAAATACACATGGATAAATGTTATCTTAAAAAAATAAAATAAATTTATTTTTTTAATGTAATAAATATTTTTTATTATTATAAATTTGGTTTTGTCTATTTGGTCCACCTAGATGAGATTATGATATTTATTATATTTAATTTCATAAATATTCAATGTTGTCACATTGAGGTTTTAAATACTATATAATTTTTAATAAAGGGTCTCCCAAATGGTGTATTATATTATAAGTATTATACATAAATCTAGAAGATTTATATTTATCATTGTATTTTATTTTTATTTTTTAGTAATGAATATTTTTATTAAATAATTACATAACACTAATAGGGTAACTATTTTAGTAATTGAAATATAAAATAAATGTAATTAAAAATATTTAAATAAAAATTGTTTTAGACAATAAATGAGATAAAATAATTTTATAAATGTTATTTAACTCATAGTAATATAATAAAATATATTCTTTCAATGTTAACTTCTTATCAACAAATTTTTAAAATCCTATGTATCGAATAATGTCAAAATTGTCAATAATGTTATTTTTTCAAAATAAAATTTTAATAATTTATTTAAAATTAATAAAATATATTTAAAAATAATAATAATAATAACATGGTCGAAAATTTAATTATATGTTCTTTTATTTTAAAATTTAGTAAATAAAATTAAAAATTAGAAGCATTTAATATTGGAAAAAGAATTTACCAAAGTTAAAAATATAATAGGCAAACTAAGAGATAATCAAAATGATAAGATTTAAAATAATACCAAAACATGTCAAATATATATTAGATGATGAGATTAAAACCTAATATTCTAATGAACCATTCTTGGTGTACATGGACATTGCATTACAGTTTTAGAATATTTAATGAATTACTTAAGACACCCGAAGACCATATTTGGTTAGTGCCTTTGGAAACATAGAACACAATCTTCTAATTTGGTGAATGTTCTTAAAAATCTCTCGTAAAGAGCTTCCCCTTTAGTTTTCCAACCTAAAACCTTTCCTTATATCAATGGAAATAGAAACATAAAGAAAACGGGTGAGCTCAAATGCATATCAAGGGTAAATGAGGGAGAAATGAATAATAAAATAAATATAAGGGAATAAGGATATGAGAATTTTATCCTTATAATCAAAGATCATAAACAAAAACCATGGAATACGTATTAGTAGTTCATAATACATATATCTTAATAAAAAAACATAATCCATTAAATTATAACATCTTTATATGACATTAAATTTGTGTTATACACATAAGCATAAAATATGATTTCCATAGTATTAAAGGTACCTCTACCATGACCATATATGTTGTATGGGTTTACTCCCCATTCCATCATTGTTGTCATGGTTCACTCATATTTCAATCTTAGAAGTCTAGGATCACTCCCTATACCATAAAACTCTTTCTTCGGAATATTAATCTTTAACCAATGCATTGGATGGAGATTTTGGTCCCACCCATAAAATAATCAAATATTACATTCATGTTCCACAAGAACATAAATCATTCATCATATCATAACCCACGGAATAAAATTGGTATCATAAACATCATTCAATCATTACATAACCAAATAAAAAGAAATGGATTTCATTAATATCATAACTTAATTAGGATAAACCATTCATGTAATGAATAAAAATGGTATCATTGGATCATAAACATAGTAAATCATGAGTATCATTAAACAATGTTATAATATGTGGGAAAAAATCATGCTATAACACATCAAAATAATTATAGAGTAAAATAACATTTCTTATTTTAATAATTTTCTTTTTTTTAAATGACATGAGATTTTAATAATAAAAATTTTCTATAAATATAATCATGCAATATAAAATGGTAACCATCAAGGAAGTAAGGAGTTATGAAAGTGTGATATTTTTTTCAATCCATATAAGTTAATATAAAGTAATCACCTCATACTTTGTTAGATAATCTAAAAAGTACCACATAAAGGAAATGGAAAAAGATTACATTAAGAAAATTTTATAAAAATGGGTAAAGTTTTATTGATTTGTTTATTTTAAATATAACTAATATTTTAGAAATCATTTCTAGAAATCATGGATGTGTATTATAAATATACACTACTAAATAATCTTGTTTAAACAACCATAAATAATAACGAGATTGAGAAAATATCCATTACCACAATATAATAAGTCGAATCATATTCATCATGAAATAAAGTGAATTATTTGAATATTTAAATTCCATAACCTTCCTAATAATAATAATAATAATAATCATATACAATATAAACACAACACGATATAAATGGGTGATGTATATGGAACATGTCCCACAAAAATAAATGTGAGATAAAGTAATAACATACCATAGATTGGGGTCCATCACACATATCAAGAACTATTTTATAATTTATTAAATAGTACTATTATAATATTCCCTAACCATATTTATATTTATTATACCATATATGATCATATTATCACCCATTTAATAATATTTCATTATTTCTCTTCCTTTAGGTGTGAATTGTTTCATTTTGTTCATATGATTTTTTGTCATATAAATCAAACATGTTATTTATAGGTTATAGTTATATAATTTATACATTTTAATTAATGTTTTATATATAATATTAATGTATTTTATACATTTATATAATCATTCTGAAATTGTGAATAAGGAAAATTAATATCATCATATCATGGAGACGATAATATGTACGTACACACGAATGATGGTATCATTTCCTTAATTATAATAATCATGACATTAAAATTTTGATATATTGTTTCTAGAAATTAATTGCATCCTATCATCATAATATATTTCTATTACTTCCATTATTATACCCATCCAAATAAACCGGTAACAAAAAAATATTACAGTACGATGTGGAGATGGTAGATCATATATATGTACACATGGTGATTTAGTTTCAATTTTGACAGATAGAAGGTGGAATATGGTGGTTCCTTATACATAATAAAATCTAAGTATATACTAAATACTGAAATTTTTATATTATATTGTAAACAACATTATTATAGGATGTATAAGAATATATGATGTTGAATGAGTCTGTAAGTAAGTTACATCTTCTTTGATGATCACCAACAATATATCTACTTAGGGACCCAAGAGTTCGTATTTTGTGATGAAAAGACTATAGAAATTTTATAGGGTTGTTTATAAGGGAAATGTGTATAGTTTCGTTGAGCATCATGGATTATGGGATTTCAATATGTGAGGAATGATGATCCCTATAGAAAAATGATATACGAGGAAATTTTGGGAAATTTCCTAAGATTTATTTATAATAAATTCATATTATATTAAAATTCCACAAAAAATACATGGATTGGAATATAGGATAAAATTAGATTTTAATCTCATTACACAATAAATTTTATACATGTTTCTTTTATTTTAAACATTATAATTTTCATTAACCCATATTAAATCAATTTAAATTTTAATTGTGGTAATAAATCACTAAAGAGAAAATGGTTGTAATTATTTTCTTATATAGTGTAAATTTTCCTTATACAGAATATTTATGATATTTTATACCATATAAAAATTAATTTATATTTTTAATTATTTTCTAATCATTTAATAATATATTATTTCAATAAAATATCATTAGTGTCAATTTTGACACCATTCATTCCATTTACTTTTAATGAAATCCAAATAGAAATATAACTTCAAAAAAAAATTTATACACTCATATTATATCATATCAACCTATAAACTTATTTTATAACATTAAAAAGTTCATACATTATTTATATTAATATTCTCAATATCATTTATTTTATATTTCTATTAATAAAATAAATACTGCTTCACTATTGTGTCATAATTAAAAGTCATTATTTTGGCCCTGAAACATAAAAATAAATAATATGCATATATATAATTGTTCTATCTATCCAAAAATTATTTAATTTTGAAGATATCTCTTTCATATACCAATATAAATATATCTATAGTTATAATAAATATGAGTGTTTCATTTTGTCACTTTCTTTGGTTTCAATAATATCTATGTTATTTTCATTTAACATTGTCCATTAAATGATTAAATTTATTACCTTTTTTGTTAAGGATCGTGTTATAATAATCCAATAAACTTTTGGAATTTTTTATTTTCATTTTAAATTTGTTATATTTTTTATGAAAAATTACCAAAATTACATTTTAGCATGGTAACAAAATTTTCCATGGTTTATATTCATATTATCCATGAATAAAAGGGGCCAAATTACCATATTTTTACCTCTAAAATCAAAATTTTTAATCCATTTTATAAAATTAAAAACACATAAGTTTTAATACTTAATTTAAAATTAATCTTTTTGACCGAATAAAATTTAAAATATATAAAATTTTTAAATTTTTAATAAATATAAATTCAATGAAAATTTAATACTAATGACCATCATTATATAATATTTTAAAAATATAAAAAATTTATATTTTGGAAAAATTATTTAATATAACTTCACTATATAAATTATTTCAATAATAAATAGTTTTTAATAAAACTTTTGTATATTTATTAAATAAATCATTGAACGAATGTTATCTAAAAATTATCGACAAATCATATGGGGTAAAAAATTATATCCTAATTCCAAATAATATTTTAACTTTTTCAATTAAAAATAAAAAAAGCTTCAAATCCTGATTTAAAATATGTTCACAATTAAAATGCAACAAAACATCATTTTTAATACTTCATTTGTCCAAAATATTGAATTTGTTCTTATATTTTGTCTATAAACCATGAAACCTGAATTTTAACAATAATATTCAATATATATTCTATATAATCTATTAAAAACCCCATCATGTGTAAATTTTTTATTATATAAAATCACTCATATTCGTTTAAATAGCTTCTCAGAAAAATAGTTAAATTTATTTAAGGAGTTTTTTATTTTCATTGAAAATTATTTTCTCCCCATTGAGTAAATTATTTATAAATATATAAATCATATTCTCTTAATTTAGATAATAATGTTAACACCTTCCATTACACTGGCTTAGTCATAAGGTAACATAATAATATTTAGTTGTTCGCTTATACTCGGAAATTCCCAAAATTAATTCTATCAAAATAACATTGAATTTTTTGTAACACAAGCCATGAATAGTGATTAGTATACCTCAAGATAATCTAGTGATTCATGTACCACATTTTTATTTTGGTACTGTGTACAATAGAAGACATCAGAAATAAACATAAATAAATAAGTAAATGAAAATTAAAAAAAATCTATCAGACAAAAATCACTGGGTGGTACATTATACCCCCTTAAAATGAATTTCTAAAACCAAATTCTTCATGGTTATTAATCTATTAATACATAAAAGGTTCATTTATGGAAATCTATGTCATAAAAATGAAAAATGAAACTTCCTTTAAAAATTAATGTGTGAAGCATAAAACCTTATCAAAGTCACTCGTAATTGGGTTTCCATATAGGATAACATAGGTGGATTGTTAAAATATGGATATGAAAGTTAAATGTTTCTATCTAGTTATGATATAGTTAGATAGTGAATAATGTTAAGTGAATGTTAACAATACAAATTCCATAATCTTGTGATGATTTAAGGGGCCATTTGATTCATTAGCAATTAACATACTAGGATAAATTTTTTTGTTTCAAGTTATTTTCCAAAGAGTTAATGAATTAGAATTAATACTTACTTGATTAAGTATAATCTCATATTTCTGTTGTTCCATCATAAATTTATGCTTCACCTCTTATTCAAATAAAAAAAAGATGTGTTTTTTATTCCTTACGCATTAGTAGATCATGGGATCCATGAATATAATGACAAGTCATTCTATATATTTTTATCATAAAAAAGATTATAATATGTAATAAAATATGAATTAGTGCACCTATGGTGATGTAATACTTTAACATTTAAAATATCCTCAAAAGATTAACTTAAAAATTTAAAAAATTGATAACCATAAAACCATTCAAAAGGATAAATATTTAACACATTAGAATGATGTTCACTAACATGGAATAACATTTATCCCTCATATATCATAAGGTATCAATTTTTTTGTCACATTCCAAATATTTTAATTACTTCATCAGGTATTTTCTGGACACATGGTAATATCATGAATTACTAGAAAACCTTATTGAAAATATTAATTCGTTCAAAAATTTTGTATTACCATATACCATAATTCGAAAAATTAAATATACTTATTCCATTATATCGTAAATCAATTTTTCATCATATGAGTCCCAAGGTCATTAATATAAATAAACATCTCTTTATTTCTTTATACCAACATTATGCATATATTAAGGGTTACTCATCCCATAATTTTTTTTTAAAAATATCTGAATCAATTTTCATGGTTTTAGGTACCAATCATCATAGACTCTTAAATACATGTGGAAAACCAACAGTGGAACATTAAATAGATATTACAATATTCCATAATACCATAAAAGTGATTCTACAACATTATTATTGAATATCATTACATAAATACTCAATCATTCCACCACATCATTATTTTACTCTAAATCACCAATAGTGATCACATATGATTTGTCTTCGCCATTGTCCTTTATCAGTTTCTAACATCGATCGTCATCAATATACCTTGTATTAGGACATGGGTTCACATAGTGACCCAATTCATTGCACATGTAGTATTTATGTCTGGGAGGTTCATTATATGTGATTTAGAATCGTTATATATTTTTCCCTCACTTTAGAAGTCAATTTCCTAATGACATTATTTCCCATACTTTAAAATTTTATTATATCCCTAAAGTCAATTTCTTTTATGCTTATTTCCACTCATTAATCATAAGAGAAAACATATATTCATTTAAATATGGTTTTTTGATTTTCCCAAGAATTCCATTTTTCTGTTATTATCAAACCCAATGAACTAATGGGTTACACCAAAATCCATATAAAACATGATAACACAAAAATTGATTTCCTCGTATCAACTGAAGTATCTTCCAGATATATTCCCTTTGTAGACATTATTTTAAGACACAGATGAATCAATTAATTTTACTCTTAGGTTGGATAATAATATTAGAATCACACCTGGAATGTTTAGAGAAAATTTCTATGTAGGTAAAAAGGATTAATCATATTTTCTCTAATGTCAAGGAACTCCTTTTCCATATTTGTAAAAAAATATGATAAAAATACTTATTGAAATATATGTTATTTAACTTATTCAATTCCATGGATCCAATTTGAACCTTCTAATTCTTATTCTTGATTAGACTCCACCAATAGAAACCTTTTCTATCTAAATGATAACAATAAAAAATGAGTTTTTCATAATCCAAGTAGTGAAGTATAGAAAATTTATGTCCAGTGGTACTTATAAATTGTTCAATAACAAGTAGATCAGGATACACACTAAAAGAAGGGGTATGTTTCTTCAATGAAGGACTCATCAAATTGTTGTTCTGTTCTCTTCTCATTCTGATGTCCAGAGTGGTTCCTAGATTATCTGAGTATAGTGATAAAAAAATTCATTCCAACTCCCAAAAAATTTGGTTGTTCAAGAGGACATGCATTTCATTTTCAATTTAATTCACTATTAACATGGTTCCATCAGTTTCCTTCCATTATCTAAATCCTAAAAAATTTAAGAGAGAAAAAAACAAGACTATAAAAACAACATAATCAAGGGGAATAACTTTAAAAATATAAAATAATAGGTTTATTCCTAGGTTAACAATAATCATAACCAAAATTCATGGATTGTAACCTATACATTGAATTATCTATAGGTAAATCCCTAGACATGTCCTTATAAATATTTCTAGGGATCTCACTAAAGATTTATCATAAATGTTTACAAATATATACTAATCCATCACTCTAATACAATCTCCAATGTCCCACTCTTGACGTACATGTAAATTAACGTTCCTTTACAAAATATATAGTACACTACAAAAAGAGATGCCTAAATATCATCTTAGTTTAGTGATTTGGAAACATGGAACACATTCTTCTGATTTAGAGATTGATCTTCAACATCTCCAATAAAAATATTCCACATTAGTTTTCATACCAAAAAGCATATTTATATCATGTGGGAAAAAACATAAGAAAATTGGTGACCTCAAATTCCTAATAAGAGTAAACAAGGGCGATATGAATCATAAAATAAATATAAGGGAATAAGGACATGCTAACTATATTCCTCCAATAAAAGATCATAAACAAAAATAATGGAATAAATATTATCATTTCATAAGAGATATATCATAATAAAATAAATATCATAATCCATGAAATTATAACATATGAATTAGACATGTAATTATAGGTAGAAACATAATCATATAAGATTATTTCCAGATTAGTTAAGGTATTTATTCCAAGACCATCTTGGAAGTATGAGTTCACTCCATGTATCATCATAGTAGCCATGGTTCACTACCCTTACCATATTTGTAGTCATGGTTCACTTCTAAGACCATCTTGTTATATATAAAGAGATATATACATTCCCCAATACATTTTATGTATTTATTAGTCCCCCATCATATAATTAAATCATATATTCATGTCCCTCAATAACATAAATCATTCATCATATCATAACACATGGAATAAAATGGTTATCATAAAAATCATTAAATCATTAAATAAACTATGGAAAATAAATGTGTTTCATTAATATCATACAATATTATAAATAAACTGTCACACCTGGATGTTAATTGGACTCCTATTTTTTCAATGGGATGTTGTGAGGTTTTGTTGTTTTGGAGTTGGATTAATTACACTCCTAGTGGCATGACATTTTGGGTAAGTTGTTTAGGTGGTTTGTACCCATGAATTGGATGTGTTTTGGGTTAGAAAGAGTGATTTGTTTCAGGAATTTATCTCCCATATCCTTTTCCTATAATTAGATTTTGGTTTTCCCCTTGGAAACCCTAAATATAGAGGATTACAGATGGTTTTTCGTTACCCAGAGTAGATTGCACGGTTTGGCCGCAAGGTTTACTAAACCGTGCAACCAAACTCTATGGGGCGTGTCTGGGTTAGTAAAATCTATTTATAATTTCCATTTTCCCACCAGGAAATAAATATAATCCACACCATTATACCCCCATTCGACACTAGTATAAATGGGAGGCCTCAAACCTCCCTCAAGCTCCTATGGAGCCCATCTATGATGGGGTTTTTGTGGGAAAACTCCAAAATTTCTTCAAGTAACTGTTTCGTTACATGATTTGATCTCTTTGAATAGGGTTTAATTCCACTTTAATTATATTCTAAAATTTCCACAACTTAGTTTTTTAGCCTAGGTTTCGATTTGGTATCTTTTGGGTGTAATATTGAGGTTATAGTATTCACTTTACTTCCTTGGGGTGCGATGGTGGTGCAGTTGATGTTTTACACTCATTTTTTATTGTTTCAACACAAAAGGTAGGTAATTCAATGTGTAGACACTCTGTGATGAGTTATAATGCATGATTTTTTTTTTCATGTTCCTAATATATTTAGTGTGGTACGAAAACCATTTATGATGGATTTGGTTAATCATTAAATTTTATAGTTTCATTTTAACTTGAAATTGGTTGTTTTTCATGTGTAACTCTTGGGGTATTATTTGGTTTCGTTTTATAACCTATGAAATTGGTTTAGTAAATCTTTTGGGCTGAAAATTGTGATTTGTTAGGGTCTTTGTGTTCCTTTAGCTATAACAGAGATACTTTGAATTGGGTTTAAGTGTAAAACAATGTTAGGACTCTTTTAAGTGTTTTATGAAAATGTGTATTTTTCATGTGCATATTTTGTGGTATTATTTGAGGTGTTTTTATAATAATTGAGAGTGGCCTAATAAATATTTTTAGGGCTACCAATTCTTTTTTGGATTTTATTGTTGAGATTTTGGCTTTGAAAGAGGGTTTTGAAATTGGTTTTGTGTGCAAAACATAGATAAACCCCTTGGGGTTGTTTTATGAAAATTGTAATTTTTTTATTTGGATAAAGAAAGTTGGAAATGTATTTATATGTACTTTTTGTGGGGTTTTTCACCTAAATTTAGTTTTTGAAAGATAAAGTGTCCATTAATGATGTCAAATTATTTGATAAAGTTTTGTAAATTTTTGAGGTGATTTCTGAAATTGTGATGTGCGTGGGAAACATGTCTGTGGACTGTTTCGTGTGAGTGTGATGATAAAAATTAATTTTATGGTAAAATGGTATTATGTGGAATGTGTGTGTGGGATTTTATATGAATTTTATTATCTTGGAAATGTTTTTATAAAAAAATTTAAAGGATTTGATGAAGTGATAAAGAGATGTGAAAAATGTTACGAGCTGTTTTGGTGTAAGTATGATTCCAAAGTGAATTTCAATGAAAATGGTCTTTTTGGTAATTGGGTAATTTAAATGTTGAATTATAGGTTAATGTTTGATGTGGAAGTGTTATTTTCATGAGAAAATTATATTGTATGTCTTGTTGAACTTTTTTGAGAACAAGGGGGAAAATAGGGTATCATGGTGGGTGGATGTGTACTAGTATGCTAGTGATCCTGTGGTATTTGGCACCTATTTTACATAGCATGTTTGATGATAAAAACACTAACTAAACTATGATTTTTATTATTATGTTGGGTACCACTTGGTAATGGGTATGTTCCATACTATTTTCTCATGCATGAGAACATATGTTGTGATAATTACATTCACCGAGATATGAGGTACCTTGGACCCATAGCGAGCTAGTGCCTATGGGTTATTTTCCATTTTCTTGTGATCATTAGATACTTTGTGCTTACTTTCAAAATACATAATGGTTGTTTGGAAAATTCAATACCATTGGAATTATTTTTAAATTTGTTGATTCTTTAAAATATCCTACTTTAAATAGTATTTATTTTAAGTTTCCTGATTTAGAAATTGTAACTACAATTTATTTTTTACAAGACATTCATGATTTTTTTCATTCAATGTTTATAACATGGAATATCTTAGTGGTTGTATCCTACTTTTCTTTGGACCATACCCTACATACACCCTTGGTTGTATATATACTTGGTTATTTTTTTCTCAGGTTTGAGTACAACTTGTTTGACGATGATTCGTGTTTTGAGGTCCTTTGAGATGTCATGTTGTGGATATGGCTTGAGGGGGGTTCCCTATGCCATGAAGAGGTTATTGGGCTATCCTTTTTGGGTTTTTACCTTTGATATGGTCTTTGAGAGTTTTTTTTAAACTATATAATTCAGTTCTAAATTTTTGTAGAAGATGGTTTGGTTTGATAAATACAGATTTGGTTTTCTGAATTTTGTTGTTGTTGTATGTTTATAAATTTGGGTGAATCTTTTGAAACACTCATTATATGATAACCTGGCACGTGTACCGACCTGCAAGGATCGGGAACACCCTTTGAACATGGTCACAGGTTGGGTTTGGCACCAATGTTGGTGGTGACCAGATTTAGTTCATGACAAAAATGGTATCAAAGGAGGTTCAAGTTAACTCTTTGGGTCATGTTATTAGGTGAGCCATCATGATAGTCTAGAATTATGATTTTATGGAATTTTTATTCTAGTTATGGGGAGTTTTCAGGATCACCACAGCTCAGGATGGGATTCTAGTCTCTTGGGGAATTCTGGATTTATCCGAGTCCTCTAGTTTTGTTTGTTCGATGATTATTAGGGAAATGAAAAGAGAGTTAGGATAATGGTCTCAGTGAGCTCGTAGGTCCTGGAGAGCCATGTTGAACTAGGGATATTCCATAAAACCCTCTCTGTGACAATGAATTTATTATAATATGGTCACCAACTATATAACCAAGTCACCCACCAGAATTACTTTCTTTTTTCATCATCTTCTGTCATTTAATTTTGGAATCTTGGAAGTTTGGTTTTAACCAAAAAATATCATGGTTTTAAGAAGTGTAAAGTATTTGTGAAATAATTTTTTTAATAATGTTGTAATGGTCTGAATTTTGAAATAGTGGAGATGAATTTTCAAAATTTTAGTGAAATACAGAATGGTGTGTTTACACCACATTTGAATGTGGGAACTATGTTAATGTTGGTTTCAAAAAATTGTTTCCAACAAAGTTTTATAAACTATTGAAGGTTAATTTAATGGGATTAGATGTTATAAAATTGATTTTAATATATTGAAATTTATTTTTCATTTGAATGTTTGTGTCTTTATTAAACTTTTTCTCATATTTAAATTGGTATTTTGAACTCGTGGTTAGTAGTCCTGAGACAAAGGAAGTTTCGGTTTACTATTTTGGTTCTAAAAAGTTGAATGAATTTTTATTTTAACCCTTTTTATTTTTATGAGAGACCACATGCAAGGGGTTATAGGGTATGATGGATAGTGTATGGTACGACAGGATGAGTGTCGGGATGTATATTTGGAGGGTGTTGGTGTGGCACGGAAACATGAATGTGTGAGGCCCATGGGGTACCACTGGTGGATACGCTAATCACTACACTATTTGTTTTCAAATAGATGATTTTAATGGAATAATTTTGTCTTGAGGAATGGATTCGGATGGTGTGTATTAGGTGTTTCTGAAAAAACAATTTGTTTTGGGATGTTTTGAGTCCAAGAAACCCTCTTATTTGAACAGTGTTATGTGTTTTTTTGTCAGTAAGCTGGGTAGAAGGGTCGTTGAGTGGTATCTTTTGAGAAATGATCAAGAATACTTTATAGTGGATTCCCTCATTGATTCAGTTCGGGTTTTTGGAATTTTTTTACCAATTGGCCAACTTGGTTTGATCCATGGTTTTTCTCATTGGATAAGGTACACCCCAATTAAGGGTTAGTAAACGACTGAAGTACATCCCGAATTGTTTCACCATTAGAAAATCCTCTTGTTGATCAAAATAATTAAATTTTTATCAATCTTTGTAGATTGATTTTTCACCATTTCCATTATTTTATGGTTCCTATTTTAGCAGGAGAGTTCTTGTGGAAGGTTTAAATATACCTTTGTATGTTATGTTACCTAATTCGATGAAGGAAGAAGTGTTATGGGGTTGTTAGTGGGAATGAGTGTCTAGATAGTGTACCAGAGGACATTTCGGTGCTTCATAGTCTATTTGAATCGTGATATCATGTTAAACCACCAGTGTGGGAAATCTGGTCATGAGTAGCTATTATGGCCACTTTCTAGAATTGTGTGTTGTTTGGGGAGATGGAACAAGGTCCCTTTCCATGTATTTTTTCTATCAGTAACAATGTTCATATTATGTTATGCCTTGTGATGGAATATGGTCATTTGACTATAAAGGTGAATGTCATGCAATCCTCTGATAGTCTCTATTATGTTGGGAGTATGTCTCTCATGTTAAAAAATTTATATCTGCTATTTTCGAAGAAGGTGATTATATGTGTCCTTTCCGTATGTTGTTTCTCACCAAAAGAAACAAGGTGTGATGTGAGTTCATCTTTTAAGCCCATGTGTTAGTGAAATGTTGGGTTTGGGTAAGGTGAGGTTGGAATGTGTTATGTCTTGGTAAACTTATGAGGGATTTAGTTGTAGTAATTTGTACCACCAGATGATGAATTTATTTTATGGGGGTTTCCAAATCCTAACTATGGGGTTGAAGATGATTCAATCTTTTGAGCTCTAGAAATAGGTTTTAAAGTGGAGCTGGCGCGTAGGCCGGGAAAATCCCAAGGTCGTTCAAACCCTTGTACATGGTCTTATACATTTATGAAATAAGGAAATAGTTTAAACCATTTATGTCATTGTGGTTGAGGATACAATTTGTGCATGATTAGCAGTGATTGTTTTCTAGTATGCCATGCATACAGAATGATCCCAGTAGTTAGCACATAGTTTCCCAAACAATGTGGACTAACCATACGGTCATCCCCCCTTTTTAAATTTGGGTTCTAACTATTCCAGCTCATACTGGTTACTTAAGATGGTTTCTTCTTATGGTGGTGAGACCCACAATGAATTATATGTATGTTCCCTCAAAAATTTATAAGGTATGTTTACCCCTTATACTGGGAAGTATGTTCGGGCCTCCCCCGATTACAATCATGATCCTGTCTCGGAAAAATTATAGTTTTCCTTTATTATGGGGATCTCATTTTTGTATCCCCATACTAGAAACTAATATTGGTCCCCAGTCATGGCTTGGAAGTAGGTAGTATTTTTCAAATCTATCTAACTACCTATATCTTCCTTGGGTAAACATTGGTATTGGAGGACTCCCAATGGTTTGGTTAAATCATGGTTAGTGTATTCTTTTTCAAAGTAGTAATTCATTTGGGTAAACCGCTTGAGACTAGTTCAGATATATATTGACGAATTTTCTTTTGGGATATTTTTGGAATGTGATAAATCGTTTTCAGAATGTTGTGAATGTTTTGGTTGTGATAGTATTCCTTCCTTATTTGATCATTGGAGGCGTTTTTGGCATTTGGGGTTGAAACATGGAAAGGTAGTCTATATTGGTTTACCTATTTGAATTAGTTTTTTATTTTGGACTTGATGTGGATTTATAGGCACTGAAATATTTATGGTGGAGTGAATTGTCACACACAGATTTTCAATTCCAAGCTTTTGTTCAAATATTCTTTCGTTTCTTAGCTTTATCATGGTTTCCAT
This sequence comes from Viscum album, assembly GCA_963277665.1. Taxonomy (NCBI): domain Eukaryota; kingdom Viridiplantae; phylum Streptophyta; class Magnoliopsida; order Santalales; family Viscaceae; genus Viscum; species Viscum album. Next base: position 97,426,805 of record OY728160.1, read on the forward strand.
GTGTTCTGGGTTTGAAATTTTGGTGTCTCCTGGGTTCTTAATCTATGAGTGTAGTTATGGGGGTATGGATGGGAATTTCCTCCATATTTTTTCAATGGGATGGTCTAAGGTTTTTGTGTTTTGGAGTTGTACTAGTGACACTCCTAATGGATCCAATTGTGGATTAAGTTGTTTAGTTGGTTTGTACCCATGATTTGGATGAGTTTTGTGCTAGAAGGAGTGATTTATTTTTGAAAACGCTTACCTCTATCCTTGGCCTCTATTTCCCCCATGGTTTCCCCTAATACCCAACCTAAATTTGAAGGATTAAGGAATGTTTTTCAGTGCCTAGAAATGGTAGCACTATTTACTAAACCGTTCCTCCAAACTGTGCTGGTGTGTCCAAGTAATTAAAATATTTATTTTAATTCCCATTTCTCTCCCAAAAATATATCTAATCTTCTCCATTAATCAACCATTTAATCCCAGTATCCATTGGAGGTCTCCAATATCCTTCATGCCCCTATGGAACCAAACTTTGATGGTGTTTTAGTGGGTAAAATCCAATATTTTGTCAAATAAGTGTTTCTTTCCTTGATTTCTTCCTTTCCTTAGGGTTGCATCCCTCTTTCATGAAGTTCTAAAATTTACCTAAGTTAGGGTTCAAACCTAGGTTTTGATTTTCTGTCTTTTTGTTGTAATATATAGTTTTTAGGTTTCTATTCACTTCCTGTGTGTGCAGTGGTGGTGTAGTTGATGTTTTGCACCAATTCTTGAGGGGTTCAACATAAAAGGTAGTTATTACATTTGTAGACACTCCTCTATGAGTTAGCATGATTTATATAATTATTATTAATGTTCCTTGTATTTTTTCTGATGTGTGAAAACCATTTATGATGGATTTGGTTAAGCGTTTTATTTTATAGTTTAATTTTAGCTTGAAATTTGTTGTTTTTCATGTGTAACTCTTGAGGTACTATTTGGGTGTGTTTTATAACTTATGAAATTGGTTTAAGAAATCTTTTTGGGAGTCCAATGCTATATTGTTAGGTTTTTGGCCTGCCTTCGTATTTAATAAATGGACATTAAGGGATTTTATGTGTATATCCATGTTATGCCTCTTGGAAGGGCTCTATGAAAATGTGTGTTTTTCATGTGCATATTCGGTGGTATTGTTTGAAGTGATTTTATAATACATGATAGTGGATTAATAAATATATCAAGGGCTTCCAATTCTCTTTTAGAATGGTATTGGTGATATTTTTTCCTTCAAAGAGGGTTTTGAAATGTGTTTTGTGTGAAAAACATTGTTAAACACCTTGGGTTTTTTTATGAAAATTGTAAATGTTTTATTTAGTTAGTGAAATTGGGAAAAGGATGTGCATGTATTGTTTTTGTGGCTGTGTTCTTGTAAAATGAGTTTTTGAAGGATAAAGTGGCCATTTTTTATTTCAAATTCTTTGCTAATTTTTTTTTTAATTTGTCGAGATGATTTGTGAAATTATGATGTGGGTGTGAAACATGTATGTGGGATGTTTCGTGTGAGTATGATAATAATAATTAATTGGGAGGTAAAAATATATTATGTGGAGTGTGTGTGTGTGTGTGTTGTTATATGATTCACATTATATTGGAAATGTTTTTATACAAAATTTTAAAGGAATTTTTGATGTGTTAAAGAGACATGAAAAGTGTTGTGGGAAGTTTTGGTGTGAGTGTGATTCCAAAACAAATTGAATGAAATAGGGAATATTTTGACTTGTGTAATATGAAAGATATATGTTTGGTCAATTTTTGATTTGGAAGTGGTATTTTCTTGAGAAAATTAAATTTTATAGCTTTTTGTTCTTTTTTGAGAACAAGAGGGAAACCTGATTATCTAGGTGGGTGGATGTTTACTAGTATGTTACGGATCCCATGGGGTTTGGCCCTATTTTCACATATCAAGTTTTACTATGATATCACTAACTAAAATATAATGATGATGATGATGTTGGGGACCAAATGTTTATGGGTATGTTCCCTACTAGGGGATCGTGCATGAGAATTGATATTGTGATTTTTACTTTCACCGAGATATGGGGTACTTGGGTCCCCCATTGATCTAGTTCCAAAGAATTATTTACCAGTTTCTTCTGCTCTTTAGATACATTGTGATTACTGTAAGAATATAGTATTTTTGTCTTGAAAATTCAGTAGTGTTGGATTTATTTTTAAAAGCGTTATTCTTTAAAATATCCCACTTTAAAACAGTTTTTATTTAAAGTTGCATCCTTTAGAAATTGTAACTAGAATTTATTAATTACAAAACATTAAAAATTTCCTTCTTTGAATGTTTATCACATGGAATCTCATAGTGGTGGTATCATGGTAGACTTTGGATCACGCCCTGCATACACCTTTGGGTGTAAGTAGACTTGGTTATTTCTTTCACAAGATTGAGTAAAACTTTCGTGTCAATGGTTTGGATTTAGAGGTCCTTTGTGATGTTGTGTTGTGGACATGTCTTGAGGGGAATACCTTTTTCAATTACATGGTTCTTGGGATGTCATTTATGGTTCTTACCATTAATATATTCTTTGAGCGGTGTTTTAAACTATGTAATTCTGTTTTGAATTTTGGTGAAATGTGGTTTGGTTTGAAAAACCCAGATTTTTTTATTTACATTTAGTTGTTGTTTTATGTTTTTAAACATGGTTAAATAGATCCCAACATTAATTTTATGATACCCGAGAAATTTTTCCACCCGATGGGGATCAGAAACTCCCTTCGGGCCTTGTCACGGGCTAGGTTTGGTGTCAGTTTTGGTGGTGACAAGATTTGGTTCGTGACATAAACCATTCATAGAGAGACCAGTAATGGTAATGTTGTAGAATAACCTCAGTAAAACATGACTAACAATAAATAAAATTATCTTATATGAGAAATAATATTTATAGAACAAAAGATATTATTAATTTCCAAAATTATCATTTTTTATTTAAAAACATTTTCATTTATTAAAAATAATGAAAAATATTAAATGATATCATTTTTATAAAAAATAATCCTGAAATCATGTAATGTAATCTATCTGGAAGTAAATATTTATTAAATAATAATTTCCCTTTGATTCCATATATGATTAAACAAAACATTCCCCTCGTTATATGTCGATAATCCAAAATGTAATTCATAAATATTATATTAAAATTTCCATTCATAACATTTAGTAAAAACATGAAAATAGACATTAAAAAAATATAGAAGATTTGAAATAATATTTTTGAATTAATTTTTACAAAACATGGACATGGATGATAAATATACCCAAGTAAATACTTACGTATAAACAATCTCAAAGAATAAATAGATTGTGAAAATTATCCAATGCCACATTTTAATAAGTCGAACCATATGAATCATGGAATAATGAAAATTATATAAATATTTAAATACCATGACCTTCAAAATAATAATCATAAAAATTTTCATGTGTAACATAAACACCACATAAAAGAAATTATTGGTGTAAAAGGCACATGTCCCATAAAAATAAAAGTGTAACAAATTAATCCATTACCCTAGATTGGTGTACATCACACAAATATAAAAATACTATAGAATTTATTAAATAGTTATATTATATTATTCCATAACCATATTTATATTTATGACATAACATATTGTCATCGTATCACTCATTTAGTAATATTTTATTAATACTTTTATTTTGGGTGTAAATTGTTTCATTTTTAACACATATTTTATCAAATAAATATAACACGTTATTAATTTGTTATAGGTTTATCATTTATATCATTTAATTAAGGTATTATATATCATATTTATTCAATATATACATAATATAATCATGATTTAATGGTGAATAATGAAAATGAATCTCATCGCATCTTGGAGACGATAGTCTCTACGTACACACAAACTATAGTATCATTTCCTTGAGAGTAAATATTATGGAAGAAAATTTTATAAATATTGTTTCCATAAATTATTGTCATGTTACAATAATTATATATCTCTATTACAACCATAATTCTAACCATCCAAATAAAGTAGTAACAAACAATTATTACACAATGACGTGGAGATGGTAGGTCGTATTAAAACACACAAGGTGATTTCATTTTTCATTGGATGGATAGAATGTGGAAAATGGTAGTTCCATATAAAGAATAACATCCCAATATATATTTAATACCTTAATTGTTATATGATAATGGGTAAACATAAAAATGGTATGTATAAGAATTAATTATTTTTAAATAGTCGGTAAGGAAGTTACATCTTCTTCAATGATCACACTCTAAATATCCTCATGGGGACCCTCGAGTTGTTATTTGGAGAATAATAACTCCTCTAGAATGTGTCTAGGGATGTTCAATAGGGAAATGTGAAGATGTTATTCAATCATAAAGTCCAAAAGGGATGATAGGAAGTGATAATAGAGGTTCTGTTTTATAATTGATGTAATGAAAAATTTTGAAAATTCATAAATCATTAATTTATAATAAATTCTTATTATACAAAATCATCAAGAACTTAACCTTTGTTAAATCTGACCCGACACCTGACCTTTTCTGAGACATGAGATGTTAGGAATTCCTGATCCCCATGGTCTGGAAACTAGTGTTGGGCATCAAATACAGTATAATGTGAATGATTTTAGCACAATATATGAGGACCAAAAAAAAAATAAAACAGAGAATCTTGAAAAATGAACAGTGAATCATAAATAAACAATAAAAATCGATTCAGGTAAAAGATATAATTAAATGAAACAAAAATTAAAAAAAAAACCCAACACTCATCCAAAGAGATCTCCATTGGTCTTCAAGGTCACCTCCATCCTCCAACCATCCATATCCAAAAACTACCGTGCAACCAAAAACATTATTAAGAATGAAGAAATTCATTACAATTCGGTTCTACAGACTTTGAGTGGTACAAGAAGGGTGTGGACTTGATATCTTAGTTAGAAATCACTAGAGAAACTAAGTGTTTCATTTCCCTAAACAAATCCATTTATAGTAGTTTGATATACATGTATAAAATAGGTTTTCCACATTTTAAATATATAATCATTGTTTTCCTTTTTGTCAAAACATTCCACACCATGATTAAATTTCCAAAACATATTACTGTTTTAGAACCAAAAAAATAAGGAATATCATGATTATTTTAATTTAAATAAAATTTGAAGTCTAAAAACTAAATTCAATATAATTTAAAAATGAAAATATAGAAAATAACCATGGAAAATTTTAAGCATCCCTAGAGCGAACCCTTGACAAGATTGGTTTGGAACCACCTTTCAGCATATGGTGAAGTTCCTGTATATATAACCAACTAGCCACCCTAAACTAGGCAAACTCATGGCACATCCCACCTGGCCTCTCAACAAATCTAGGGGTACCAACCAGTTTAATTGGGGTTGATATTCTACCATCACTCAATCCTCTAAAAGAGGCTAAGGAATCCATGGTAGAAATATATTATATAAGTGGTAGGACCTCGAATGTGGGACTCACCTTAAATTTCATCACCGAACATGCAAAAATGAAACACAGACACTACAATATGATATCCTATAAAGATAAATTCCTCTAATAGAGGTTCCTAATAATTGTATTCATATAACATCAACCAATGGGCCAACCAGGCCGACATACCATATGAACATTTAACCGTTCCATTAAGAACATGAAAAGATCCAAATGACCCTCTGAGTATACCTCTTGAAATGAATATACCAATAATATTATACAAACTATTTCTAAAAAACATCAAAAACCACTTTTATATTTTCCATTCTAAATGGGACCTTAAGTTGTAAGTCAAATCTACATCCAATACCACTTCAAAAAACCATGTTAAAACCAGACAAGATATATAAAGGTTTCAAACATTCTTTCAATACACATAGAAGCAAAACATCTCTTCGAAAGTAAAAACCATGAAAGGATTTCAAACATAACAATTAAAAAACACACTAGAGTCACTTGAGTGCCATGTGGCCTTTAATTAAAGACCAAGTGTATTAAAGGGAGAGAGAATGAGAAAGGGAGAAGTGGTTGTGAAATCCGGGTTCCAAAATAAAGAAAATCCATTATCATTTGTGTTCCCAAATGAATCCATCAAAAATACACATGGGTGTTCCCACATCCAGTGGCATATCACAATGATCCATGATATTTTCCAAAAACGATTTTAGGGAAAAACTTCATATTTTCCAACCAAAACAATAATCCTTAAATAAGTTTCAAACTTTATGGAATTGTATATTTAAATACACAACACCATAAAAATGTCCAAAAATGATCTTATTTCAAAAATAAGGCCAACTACTTATCAAAACACCCAATTTCATTTTAAAATAATACCTAATATTTTATAAAACACATAATGTTCAAAAAACTTAGGCATAACTCATAAATCACATGAAATCCTATTTTTAACAAAATATACCACTTAAAAAATCATAAAAAACAATTAAGTAATATCACAAGCACAACAATCATGTCCAAGTATTATTTTATAAAAATCATATACCAACAGAATTCATCGGGATGAAAAAACATGGAAAAACCTACCTCGGTGGAGTGCGAACATGAAATAACTCTTTTATAATGGTGATTATGGATCCTTGGATGATCCTAAAAAACTATATCAAAAGAAAACACAACTAACAATCAAAACCATGCCATTAGGTTTAGCTAAAAGAGAATCCCTCAAAAGAAAAGCAATAAATTTGGAGGAGAGAGAATAAAGTGGAAGAAAATGGCTAAAACCCCTAAATTCATACATTGTAATCAATTGAGGATCATAATGGATGAAGGATATCTATGGGGGATGACTAAGGGGGCTCCCTTCATGGGACAAAGTCTACCAAGGAGTCGAAATCCTTATTTTGGGTTAACGAGAGGAGAGAGAGGAATGTGGATTTTAGGATTTTAATAATTTGGAGTGACCGCATGGGTTTGCCACCCAATTTTTTAAATAATGCTTAAACCATGTGGTATCCTATGAAAATTATTGAACCAAACTCATACTCAACCTACACAGTTTGTTTGGATATAGTAAAACAATGCAGCATATTCTAGTGGAAACCCATACCAGCCGCAAAACCAAGACACACAATTTCTTCGATTATGTGCAAACCATACATTAGCCTTTGTCCATTCAATAAGAGGCCCCACAGGGACCTACAATGACCAAACTTTTTCTACTAACGGTGTGGTTCTCATGCACATCCTGGAAAAAACAATGGAACATCCAAAATTAAAACATTTCAAGAGGAAGTCAAACCTAAACATAGACCAAAAGATCTAAGACCATGAAGAGGATAAAAAAATGGAGAATCTGATATCTTGGTGTGAATATTATCCCCACCACAAACACTTTAATCCAATATAATTCCACCAAGATGATGTACATTAAAAAATTGAACCCATTCCAGATCTAAACTGATGAGAAACATCAACCTCGGGGTGGCCTTTTTGTGCATAGGTCAAAATCAACCGATCAAATAGAAACCTCAAAATTAAAATGGTGGGAGAACATGTCAAGGTTCTCCCCTCAAAAATATCTCAACTAGAAAAAGAACTTAAAAACATAATCCACACCAACCAAGAGAAACAATAACCCATTTTTAGGGGACCCTAAAAATCGGTACCCCAGTAGCTAATTCAACTTCTCCACATTAACTAAACAACAACCATAACACAACATATAACTAGGTAAATCCCCACCAAAACACATAAATCCTTCCCCACACAATCAAACCACATCAGATGAACATAAATGTAGAATCCATTACCACAAAATACAATATACCGTAATGCTGGTAAAAAGTAACTCCTTACAATAACCAATAACCATTCACACAAGGAAGAAAAATGACACCACTGAATATAAGAATTTCCATTTTCCAATCTATAATTCCCAACACAATGAGAGACAAAACCCACAAAATAAACCTAATATAAATTAAAAAAATCACCATCCATAATACCACACAACCAAAAAAACATCCAAATTTTCACAAACTAAACCAAAAAACCACATTCATGGGCTAACCACCCCTTAATGAAAATGAAAACCTCATAAATACACATTTAGAATAGACCTAGAAACATTTTTTGTGATAAAAATAGTTAATCAAACTAGTACATAAAAATATTAACTTATGTTTTTTTAAAAAAAGAATAATTAATCATTAAAAAAATTCAAAATGAAATTAAAAGAAAAAACATTGTTGCGGTTTCACACAACCTCGTTAACTCTTAAATGTATGTGAGCATCACTACGAGGCCTATTGTGTGAGCATAGATGACCAAAGAATCTGCTAATTCACATTCAGGTTATGATATCTTTTAGTCACAATGTGTTCTTTAGGAAATATTTCCATCATAACATATTTAGTTGAACCAAATAGCAGAAAGGATGACATGAATTTAGAGGACTATTACAAGAGTAATTTGAATGCCTAATGAAAATACACATGAAACACCCGAGATAGTTGTACAAAGAACGAGAAGTTGGAGAAAATAATATTGACTTCTTAAGAATATGTTCCTTCGGTCCATGCTTATCACCACATGGGGAACCTTCATGAAAAAAATTTGAAACTGGTTTATCAGTCCCCAGAGATTACTCTCTGGGAACCAACCCGGACAATAATGTCTCACACACTATGTTTATAAACATAAATTCACCATCTAGAGAAATTTTTTTATATAATAGAACGATGACCATAAAAAGGGGATCTCATTACTGATCGTCTTTCACTACATCCAATGAGTAAGAATTCAACTCTCTAAAGTGATCAACAAAAGAATTAACAGTCTACCAGCCCTTCCAAACGTCCCATATCTCTTCCACCTTCTATGACTTCACCTCCTAATGTATAAACCATTAGATGAATATGGTATTAAAAAAATCATATGTCATCCCAACTACTAATTATTGTGATACAACCAACTTATATAGGTCCAAAAATGGATCCTCAAGAGAACACAGTATTGCACCGACACTAACAACTTCAGGACCTCCCTGCAACCAAAAGACACATTCATCTTAATCAAGCTACCCATCCGCCTATAATGGACATCAATAAACCAGATAGATAGACATTTACAGAAAACAATAAAAAATTATGCATGAATCAATATAATCATTTGAGACCTTTTAATGAATAAAATTATGGAAAAAAACACAGAGTTAGAAATCAATATCCAGTGAAATCATAACCAAAAGACCATTTCATGCAAAAAAAATCATCACATTTCAAACATTAATAATAAATCCATAACTAGAATCAACCAAAAACACAAATGAAAGGAACATATCCATGCCAATCAACCAAATAAAATCAAAACACACACAATAAAAACAAAAAGCATTCCTTAAAAAAGACACCATTTTTATATGAAATTAAAAATATTCTTCTTCCATGGCCATATTCTAAACCCAACAACACTGTTTCTAAAATAATAACCCACCTTTCCAATAAAACGTCATTTTCAAAACCACATTAGAAAAAAAGTAAATGCATCTCATTTCAATCCCCTCTGATGGTATCGCATGAACCATTAGACATGTGTTGATCTATTTCCATCCATACGTCCCAACACACATCTTACACAAAGACCCAAACATATGAAAATGCACATAAGGGTCACAAAGGGTCACACCCAAGACATTTACGTAGAAAATAAAAACATGCACCAACTTTTGAAACAGAAATTATTTCCATTAAAACCAATTTTACCAATTCCAATCCACTAATGGAAGCCCTTTTCTATTTCAAAAAATATTTATATTTTAAAAACCTACCCCCACTAACAATGAAAAAAATTATACAAAGCTGACAAAAAACCACCAAAAGAAAGAACTAGTGTGTGTGCCAAACTTAGGAACATGGTAGTGATAATGAACCAATAAGGACCAACACTATGAGGTTCATGAACTATGAAATTGGACTCCAATGGGTCACTATTCCATGTGATGTAACTACATGACACCAGATCACCTCCATTATTGTCCATCAATCCAACACAATGTTAGAAGACTCAATGCCTTGACTACCCCCAGTAAATCCTGAATTTTAATGAGTAGTGGTGATCATGAATTGTTATAAAACATACCTCCTAATCCCCAAAAATCTTAAACCCCAACTACAATACACCCTAAGTAACAAGTGGCTCCACTGATACCATTCAACCAAGAACCATCATGGGATTCCCCTCAATTACGTTACTCACCATACATGTTGTCACAACACTTTCCTACCACAATGATGAACAACAATATATGACATACCATAAATGTAAATCTCTCCAATAGTGGTTACCATTATATATATTTACATATCACATCAGATATGGTTCCATATGGTCGATATACCATATGAACATTTAAACATTTTATAAAAACAAGGAAATATCCTAAGGACCCTCTGATTTTACATCTCCAAATGCATATAACTAGGATATTATAAAAACTATTTCCAAAACAACATTAAACACCACTTTTATATTAACAGTTCCAAATGGGACCTTAAGTCCGATTGTCGAATCTTTCTCCAATGCCATTTCCAAAAACAAAGATAAAACCATACAGGCTTTCTAAAGGATCCAAATGTGATCTAACACCATTTAGAAACCAAAAATAATTTCGAAAGTACCAAAAATGCCTTAAATTAAATAATATAATTTAAATAAAACAATTTGTTCCCTTGAGAGAAAGATGCCTTTAATTAATGATGAAGAGTTTACAGGGGGATAAAATGTGAAAGGGGAGTGATTGTTGTAAAATATAGGTTCCCAAATTATTCCCTGAAATTATTATTTATGTTCAATTCCATGTGTGAATCCCAACCACACATTGGAGTTTTGACATCCAATGGAACATCATAAAGATCTGTGACATTTCAAAAACCCAGTTTTATAAAAAAATCACATATTTTCCATCAAAAACAATTTTCCATAAATATGTGTAAAAACATAGGAAATTATAAATTCACACACACAACACCATCATAAAGTCCAATAGTATTCTTATGAAATTACTGAGGTCAAATACTTCTCAACAAACCCAATTACATTTTAATAGAATACATGGAAATTTATCAAACACTTTTAGTGCACATTTACTTTGACATAATTCATAAATTACTTTAAATACTATTTGAAACAAAATCTAAAATTTCCAAAAAATCATAATAAAGAAGGAAAGGGTATCATAAGCCCACAAAGCATGTTAAAACATTCTTTTCACGAACTCAAGCACTAGCAAAAGGCATCATAAAATAAAAATATTGAAGGACCAACCACTATGGTTTGAGAATGTGACAAAGCTCTCAGAGAAGGGAGATTATGGCCCCATGGACGATTTGAACACCGTATATCCATTGAAAACAAAACAGACACACAAGTACTAGACATTAGGGTTCAGCCAAAGGAGAAACTCCCAAATAAAAACTAGGAAATAAGTTAAGGAGAGATGAAAGGGGAAGAAAATGGCCAAAAACCATAAAGTCTTAACTTGGAATCAATAGAGGAGAACTATGGAGGAAGGATATCCAAGGGGAAACACTACGGTCTCCCTTCTTGCATCTAATTCGAACAAGGAGAGGAAATTATGAGTTTAATTTGATAAGATGGGAGAGAAGAATATGGTTTTTAGTATTTTAATGATCTATCAAAATTGTGCGGTTTATTAAACCATTTGCCAACCAAGCGGTGTCCACTACCCACATTGGAATCAAACGCATGTTCAACCCACATGGTTTGTGTGTCTATTCACAAATTGTATAGTATAATTATGATGAAACACAAACCTACCAGATGACTAAGTTGCATGGTTTTGTGCGATTGTGCACAAAACATGCTGGATCTTCTCTCCATTCTAGAATTAGTCACATGGGTACATTCATGACAGCATGGTTTATACTAACAATGTGGTCCCATGAAAATATTGTAAAGCCATCTGAATTTCAAAAAATGAAATATCTCAATTAAGAATAAAACCCAAACCTTGAAATAAAAATCTGAGATGTAGAAAACGATAAAATAATGGAGTATCTAAGGTCAGGAATTGACACAAATACCCCCAAAATACCATGGATTGTAATATTTGATTAAATAAGGTTGTGATCTTTTAAAAATAATAGATTTAGATATTTTTTGATTTTATTTTAAATTATATCAGTTTGATTAACCCACAGTAAAGTTATTTTATTTTTAATACTGATAATAATTCATTAAAAATTAAATGGATATATTTATTTAATTATACGGTGTCAATTGTCCTAAAATAGATTCTTTAGGATATTTTCGACTATATAATAATAAATTTATTCTTTTTAATACATTAATCATTTTTAAATAATTTAATCATATAGTATTTTCACAAAATATCCTTAGTAGAAAATTTGACCCTATTCATTAAATTGACTTTTACTAAAATCAAAACTGAAATATAAATAATAAAAAATATTTAATACACTTATGACATGTCATAAAAGACAATAAAATTCCTTATCACCTTAATTAATTAAAATTATATTTACATTTATATTTTCAATATCATTTATTTGATATTTCTATTTATAATAATATTATTATATAACTATTGAGTCATCATTAAATGAAATTAATTTTTCCCTAAATATTATAAATAAATTATGTTGATATAGATAATTATATGATATTTCTAAATGATATATAAATTCAATGATATCTCTTTGTTATACAAATATAAATATTTTTATACTTATAAGAAATATGAGTGTGGCATTTTTTTCACTTTCATTAGTTTTATTAATATCTATGTCATTTTCATTAAAATGTGGCCATTAAATGACTAAATTTTGAATCTTATGTGTTATGTGTCGATTTATAATATTACAATAAATGATTTCAATTTTTTGTGTCATTTTATTTTTTAAAAAATTTTATTTTCTACCAAAATTACCTAATTTTTCTTTTTATCGAGGTAATAAAATTTACCATGGTTACTATTCATATCGGCTAAAGATAAAAGGGACACACATAAATAAATTTGACATATTAAATCCAAATTTGACATCCATTTTTCAAAATTCAAATATATAAAGACCAGGAATTTCCATGTTAATTGTTTTATTTATATGGGAATTTTACAAGTTCGCAGAACATGACGGCGCGCGATTTCGAGACATAGATTGCCCAGAATGATCCGTCGATGTTTTGTTAAGCTTAAATTTATGCACGTAAGCAGTTTTCCTGAAAAAGTGGAATAACTCTTATATGGTTACTCAGATCAAAAATCTGATGGCACTGTTGCGCTCAGAATGTCGAGTTTACCCAAGGCGTGACTTAAGTTTAGTCGACGCGGGCCTCCTGTGAGAAACCCCAAAAAATGGAATAACTGTAAATAAAATAATTAAATAAAGTAATTTTATTTTTCAAATGCTTATAACTCACAACTGGTAACTCAGATTAAAAAGCTATGACCACCACTGAACTTGTGAAGGTGTGATTTCTTTATGGAGATACTAACTTTGGCCAATGCAGGCCACCATAAAATGATAGTTTTTGGCCGTGAATAAAATAATTAAGTGGAAATTATTTTATTGTAAAATTCATAACATATAAACAGTAATTCAGATTGAAAATCCGAGATTACTGTTGGGTTAGTTGGATCGTGTTTCACCTAGGAAGAGCCAAATCACAACCATAGTGGGTCAAGGGTAGCTGATAATAATTTTAAGAACTTTTTTTCAGGTACGTTCAGTAAACGCTCGAGCGGTGTTTTGTAACTTTTGAACCGGTGCTCAAAATTAAAATCTGAATACACCATTGAACTCGCAGTGTCGGTTTTCACATAATGAGACATTCACCTAAACCGCAGTAGGTTGAGGGTGGTTTTTAGTTTTTGGACTCTTTGTGGGAGAGTTACAAGAATAAAAATAAAATAAAATAAGACAACAATTATTATTTTATTTTATTTGGATCCTACTCATGGGATATTGGAGGTGGGACCAGCCGACCCTCGAAATCCATCATGAATGTGATGTGACTCTTGGTTTCTCTTCTCCCAAATTAATTATGCCAAATCCAACATAATTATTGTGCCAACTCTATTTGTAAAGATAATAAACTCAATATTATTAATTTGGCATTGCACCTCTCACCAGAATAGAATTGGCATAGGAGAGAAGGCTTGGGAGAACCCTTGAAAAAATAACCTCCAACGAAGAACAACTATGAACAAAGAACAAGGACAATGCTCAAGCCCGAATCGAGAGGGTCTTGCGGGGGTGAAAAATGCCGACGACACCACCTTCATCGAAATCATCTTCTTCCTCGCGCCAACTCCATCGATGATCAATGTAGGGGTTTTTATATATGTTTGAATTTGTTTTATTTATTCTTAATATCATAAATTCATGATGACGATGGAAAAATGAACATGGCCACTATCCTGCACAAAAATCAAGCTCATCATTCATTTTATTCTTCGCACTTTCATTGTGTGTTCTTCAACGCCTAATATTTATTATTGATAGAAACACAGAGTTATGTTGAGCGTGATATCTGGATGTGAATACCTCGACGCAAGGATCCCAAATATGAGATCTTTTAATTATTTGGGCTTGGAACGAAGTCGAAATGGCTCATGGAAGGAGGCGGACAAATATATATTGATGCTGGAAATGCAATAATCGGTTGAGTGCGACAAATGGATGCAGGGCTCTCGACCTGAGGATCATGAATATGTGGTCATTTGTTTAGGCATTGAATGAATATGCATCGACCCATAGATGGGAGAGACATGGTGGTGTGATTCTGATATAGGCCTGACTCCAGGAGAGATAGGTTGTTTGACATACTGTGGTGGTCGGCGCGGCACCGGGAGAGCAAGGCAGCACGGCCAAGGTAGCCTGGCGGTGCGCGACAATTTTGAGGTGGCTTCGGCCAGCAGTCCGGGTGTGCAACAGGTGGCGGGGTACGAGACTATCGAGGTGTTCGGACTGTTATGGTTGAGGAGGTGAAGAAAACGTGAAAGTATATGTTAGATTGGAGAGAGAGAAAAAAAATAAAATTCAATAATGTTAAAATAATAAAAATAAAATATGAAATAGGATTTTTTATTTCTGGCATGCAGAAAGGGCTCCAAGCATGATTGATTTTTGAGATAATGAGATGAAATTAAATAAGTAATTAATAATAATATTAAAATATTGTTATTGTTACTTTGGATGATAAAACACATTTTTGTCAGTGATTCCTTTGTGTGACCTCGGTTTGACGAACCGTCTTTAGCTGTGCGACCCTGTCTCTGATACAGACATTCTGAGTCCAATATTCGATGTCTTATTCATTTTTTAGGATTAGGTACCTGAAACGCTCATATAATAATAATATATTTTTATTAAATCTTCGACCTTCCATAACTCCTGTGTGTGATGTCCAATTTACTTACAATTTTTGGTGACATGATCCTATCATTAAGACGGTCGATTTATATGTAATGTTTAATATTAAATTCGGGTTCATGGATTGGGTTCATGAAACACCCAATAATATAATTATTATTATGGGATCTTTTATTCGACATATCTCCCTCATACGGTGTTGAAATGATGAACTGTCTATGGAACTATAATCCTTGGATCGAGACAGTCCTTTTGGTAGACCCCAATAGAGTTTGGGGTATTGTTGAGTTACGGTAATGTCGGATCGTACACAAAACTAACTGGGCCCCCGGGACTAAACTTTTTATAACAAATTGACCGAGCGTCCGATTCACGTGCCGTTTGTTTTGTTGAGACCCTTATGATGTGGAAGTCCGTTGAGATAATTATACTCAGGACTTTGTGATAGTTGGAGTTCGACTAGTAGCTCGTGGAGCAGATCCTTCCAGAGGCAAGTGGACATAGTACAGAGACCTAGTAGTTGGCTGTGAGGAAGAGGATGGAGAAAGAACATATGGAGGTTAGTACCAAGTCATCCTTTGTGGGTCAGATCCTATGTGGATCAGCTCTTAGTGATCCTGTGTGGGTCAGCGCATACCGATCCTAAGTGGGTCATCACTCAGCGATCCTGTGTGGGTTAGCGCATACTGATCTTGTGTGGGTCAGATCCAGTGTGGGTCATTGCGTGGGTTAGTACCTGTTGATCCTGTGTGGGTAAAACTCCGTATGTTCAGATGTTGTTCCTCCTGACAGAATAAGATGATCTAGTTTCATGACTAATCATCTACACTTCTACACTTAAATGAAATCCTAGTTTGATCTATGTCAATGACTTTTGTGTGTTCCTCATGATTGAGAGAAATTACTAGATAACTTTGGTATATGTATGGGCATATACCTAAGTAATGGTTATACATTGATTTCATACTTTTTGTTTTATCCTTGTTGGATTTAGTGAGACCTTGAGGGTCTTGGGGTCCCTACTGAATATCTTTATACTCACCCCTGCACGAGCTATGCCCGAACCTCGTTATGTTGGTTGCAAATGATGAAAAGCACTGACTGAGGTAGAGAGTAGTAGGACTGGATGGTACCCAGTGGCAGACCACTCCGTGTGATGGTGCACAGAGCGGACAGACGGATGTGGAGTGCCAGGAGAGCATCTGTACCTACCCTTCTGGTAGGTGTAACGCCCCGACCCCAGCTACCCAGAGTCGGTGCATTATTACATAACATTGGCATGATCACAAGAAAGATCAAATCTCGAAAGACCGATTGGTTTAGTAGCCTTGGAAACACTAGATATATTCATGAAGTTTTACATTACATTTCAAAGTGAAAAACTACTACAACAACAAAGTCTTCATATCCACACTATTAACCCCTCATAATATCCCTGCAAGTCAATCATAATTTACTTCTTCACTACCTGGGAAAAATAAAACATAGAAAAGGGGTGAGCTCAAATGCCCAGTAAGGATAACAATATAGCGGAACATTCAAAATAAGCATAAACATTTAAGGCAATGAATTACTAAAACAAAAGCCTTTTAAACATGGACTTCAACATAGTATGGAAAAAGTAAAATGAAATAATTCCATTTACTTATTCACATGGATATTCTACTAATCGAATAATCACATGCAAAATCAATAACCACTTTCATAATGTTGGAATGCATAATGCCAGACTATCATAACCACATAGCCAAGGCCTCGTGCCAAGACTACAAATAAGATTTTGTCAAGGCCTTGTGCCAAGACACTATTTTGTCTCATGAGACCTACCGATGCATCGAGGAGCTATAGCGGGCTCCACCCGTCACTTATTAAGTCCAATGCATTTCCATATGAAAAGGTTTAAACATAACATAAACATTCGTATTAAAACTAGCATACGAAATGTCAATAATTTCACCATAAACTATGAATGGTATTAAAATAGCACATCCATAGTCAAACATATCGCAAAACCTTCAATACAATATAGAAGTTTTGTATCATAATAAATCAACTTCAAATAATCTTAAAATCCATCAAAGGATGTTGACGTAGATGAAATCAAAATTCTTTTTAAAGAAATATCTCCTTTTATTTTGAAATCATTTAAGATCCACATAAAATAAAACATTTTCTTTGAAAATATTCTTATAAGCTTGTAAGGAAAGCTTTGAAGATTTTATAATGGCGTAAAATAACCGCACCCGCCGTATAAGTTAAAAAAAACATTCTTACCTCAATTCTGTCGAAAAGGTTAAAAAGGACCTTGTTTTGAAAACGACGGAAAGATTCCTTTATAAACCTCTTATAAAAAGTCAAACAAGGGTATAAATGACTTTAACCCATATTCTTGTAAATAGTAAAAATGTTTTGAAATACATTTTTAAGAAACATGGATGTGGATGATAAAGATATCCCAGTAGATTATTACGTATAAACAACCTCGGATAATGAAGAGATTGTGAAATAACCCTTACCTTGTACTTTTCCTTGGTTGGGGTAGGTTAACCTCCTGTATAATGGTGAAATAATTGTTATTAAATTATAAAAGAATCATATACATTAATATGATATCATATATGATCTTTTAATATTGATTTGATAATATCTTAGTATTATCGTCGTTTCGTGTGTTAACTTACTCATTTTCTTTTATATGTTTTGTTACATAAGTCATGTTTGTTGTATCTTATTCATATCCAGAATGATATCAAGTCCTTAAACATCATTTTTAAATAATTAAATGATAATTATACTTGAATGGATACGATGGAGAATGAATCTCATCGCGTTCGTGGAGGCGGTAGTCCGTACGTACGCACGAACGCTACTTCCATTTAATTTTTATTTTAAAAGAATCGAATCCAAATGATACATAGGTATATTACTATTCCAGTATAATATAATATTTTATATATGTTACTTAAGTTCATTAACACCATCCTTTATACGTTCCATGTGTGGTATGAACGAGTCATATCATTTTAAGGGGGCGGTAGTCCGCACTTCCTCAAATGAAATTATCGTATGTATATACAACATGAAACGAATAATGGTATGAAATAAAATGGAATTACAGAAGCTTATATATAAAATATATATCATTAATATCATATTTAATTACAGTTCCATCATAATGGCCACCATGAGAGGCGGTAAGATGTATTTGAACAATCATCGTTTCGTGAGGCGTTAGTTTGCCATCCACAGAAACATTATGTTCATCATCCATTAGATGGAGTTGTGTGTATGTTTAGTTTGAATACTTCTTATAACAACATCCTAGTATATTGAGGATACTGGTTTTGTTACAAAAGAAAGGAAATAAAAAGATTTTGGGGGTTGGAGAAGCAAAATAAAGGAAAATAATTTAAGAGAAATTGTTACCTTTAATTTAGGTAACTCACTTTGGTTGGAACCAAAGGACTTCTTGAAATGATTTATGCCTAAGGGGAAGCTTCAAGGAGGAGGAGAGGGATGTGGGGAGCTTATTTGGGCACAGTTTGGACGATCCAAGTGGCTTGAGAGGTGTGAGGAATGAGTAGAAGTGGTCTCCTTTTATAAGGGAGAGGAGGGGCTCTTTAGGAAAGTGTGAAAGTATTACTTTATAATATATTTTTAATCGGTTTATAATGGTCCAAAAATCATTGAGGTCGAAGATAAGATGACTCATATTCTAAATAACATCAACCAATAAGAATTGGACAGGTTTTAGATAATATTTTAATCATTATAATCTTATTTATTTAAATGATTTATTAATGAGGTAAACATTGCATCATTATTGTGTCATTAATAATTTAAATTATTTGATGTCTAAAAATTATAAATAAAATATCATTATGTAGGAAATATTTTTATCTTTCTAATGAATATTTATAATCTAAAATCCAACATGTATAACACTATGTAAAAATTGTTCTTCTAAAAGATGTAAGCTTATGCCATTTTTATTTTTATTTTAACTTTATTAATATAATGTGTCATTATCACTTACAAGTGGATCCATGGGGTCCCAAAACAGACCCAAAGATGCCCATGGTCTACCATGTATCAACCAATAGGGTTAAGACACATTTTAGGGTAATTTAGTATTATTATAATATTATTTTTTTAATCCTTATTTACCAGATTTACCATTTAACCATGGTAAATAAAATATTTACCGCAGTAATTATTCAAAATGTGTAAAAATAAAAGTTACCTATTTACATAATTTGGACATCCTGATTACAAATATGGAATCCATTTTCCTAAATTCAAAACACAGAAGTGGCAGAAATTAATTTAAAATTAATTCCCGCTGTCAAAACAAAAAGCGTGTTTTTAAGAGGTAATAACTATCAAAAGATTGACACTTGTTTATGTTCGGTTTAATTGTAAAATTATGTCTAATGACCAAAATTATATTAAATTGTAAAAATATATTCTAAATATACTTTAAAACCACTCAAATTCGTAATTTATCACTATTAATTATTTTGATTAAAAAAGTTGTTTTTAATTAAAATTTAGTAATTTTCACTATTCATCAAAATATGAAAGTTATCCGAAAAGTACCAAAATTTCACCTTAGGCTAAATTCGATATTCCTAATCCAAAAATGAAGTCAATTTCAAAATATAAAATATATATAATTTCAAAATTTAGGTATTACTATTCATAACGGCTAGTTTGATCGGTTGTGGTGTGTGTTAAAACTCGAAGTTGCGTACAACACACGCTACTGTTTTATTCAAAGGAAAGCGTACCGTGGAAGATTGGGATGTTTCATTTTAAATTTTTTGATGTCTCCATTTAGTCAAAAAGTTTAAAATATTGTATTTAAAAAGGTTTCACTATCAAAAGTTGATAAAAGTGCAATACTGAAAATGAATCTGTTCTAGCATTATGACTAAGAAACTCATAATATGGATTCTAAAATTATAAGGAATATATAAAGTTTAAAATTTAGTTAATACTATTCATGACCTCTTTTAATGGCTTTTTTTTTGTAAGTCATGGTGCAATTGAACTTGTTGTTGCGTGTAGTGAAAGTTATTGAATTATTTTGAAGAAATAACACACTATAAAATCTTGGGGTGTTACATTCTCCCCTCCTTCAATAAATTGCGTCCTCGCAATTTGAAATTGTTTTTCGAAAATAAAAGGTTGAAAATAAAAAATATATTTGTGGGAAAACCCACATTGAAAAATGAATTAATGAGGCCTCTATTTAAAATAAAGAGTGGAAAGTATGAAGATTACCGAAAATAACACATACTAGGGTTCCATGTAGGAAAATATGGATATGGAAGGAAAATCTAACCATCAATTATCTGATGGAGAGTGGTAGAGAACATGGCTATGAAAAGGCCAACAATCCCAAAGCCATAATTTAGTGATGATTTAAGGTATCATCTAGGAAAACATTTTTGTTCTAAGTTTCTTTTCTTAATGTTGAAGAATTTATTTATGAGATTGGCTAAGATCATAAGGAGATATACTTACTTTATAATTAGAGTTTTATCCATTAATAAATTTCTACCACAAACTCATCTTTCACTCTAAAAGATAATAGAATGTAAAAAATTCTATTTACACTATTTGTATAGGGTTCCAAAATAAACGAATTTATAATTCATCTACAAGATCTCTTAATAAAAACTACATTATTTAATCCAGGACATCTCGTGGGCCAGTGGAAGGTGATACACCCTTGTCGCCCTTCGGTTGCGGGTTCAAGTCTCGCAGCCTTGCCGGAAGCGATGGGTTGCCGCCCGACCTCCGGGTCGTCCTTTTATGGAAATCCAAAATAATCCAAACTAGAACTATCCAAAATACTTCTATCCAAACTCACAGTCCAACATTTATAAGGAAGGTAAACATAATAAAGATCCTTTTTACCCCGTAATAGCATATGAATACCTTCATCATGTATTACCATATTCCTTATTGATTATATTCATGCTCCCTTATTCCATATAGAATGCTGGATATACTTCATTAATCCAAAAATGTTTTAAACCCCAACAATGATGGAATATACAAATCATTAATCAGTTCCAAGGTAGTCAATAATATCCAATATAATTTATCCAAATCAATCATGTATTATTCTAAAATCACCACCTCAGTATCTGAACCATATTATGGTTTATCTTGCTCTCAACCATATATTTTCCAAACATTTAACCTGCTACTGAGTCACTTTTCTTTGTTCCACACCATCTCAAGTCCTTTAATGAAATAGTACTGCAGTACAATCCTTATATACTCAATAATTATTATAACAAGTACATTTTTGATACAACGCTCAATTGATATAATCAACATAATAACTCTAATCATTCCTCTTCATCTGTGGTAGTATCATAACTTGATTATTATCCAATAACATCATTTGCGGCATAGTCTGATGATTGGGACATAAGTTCGCGTAGTGTCCAAACTCCTTGCAAATGAAGCATTGTACGTTTGAAACCATTTTCTTACCTTTGCAGTCACGTATTTGTGCCCTTTTCCTCCACACTTATAACAAAATCCCATTCCTTTCAGGCAAGTTCCAGGGTGTTTCTTTCCACAGTTACCACATATGGGAAAATTCTTCTTTTCCCTCTTCCCTTTATTCATCTTTCTCTCTTCCATCCTTTTCTTCTCTTGCTTCCCTTCAAAGCCATAGGACTCAGTAAACTCTTTACTTATCTTATCAACACATGATATTATTTCTTCATATGATGATAATACATGGGAGACTATTTCTCTTATAAATTCTAGCTTAAGACCATGAAAGATACGATCCTTCCTTCTCTTTGGATCATGTGCATTTCTGGAGTTCTCATTCCTTCTACTGGGTGCCATTTCTAAACAATGTCATACACTAGATCAGTTTATGAATGAAAATACATAATCCCATACTTATAAAACACTTAACATAAATTGAACTATTTATGGATATAATCCATAATCATAAGAATGTTTTCTTTGAGGAAGTATATACTCATAATCCCTTCAAAATTATTTTTAAAGAAAATGAGAGTTATCCTAAGCATATCCCCCGGGAGTGTCGTAACCAAGAGTGCAGCAAGGCCCGTTGTCGTGCACCAGTTCCCGTTCGAGTCTAGCTCAAAGCGGTGTTTTCGGGTTTTACCCCTAGGTACATCTGTGCCAGAGCCGCCTCTACCTGCTCGTATCCAGACAGGGATGTATTGCTCGGAAAACTCACAAAATCTCTACAATACCAAAATTCTAGGAAGTTCTTCTATACTAATCCTAAAAGTTCATCTTAGGTCTATGTGCTCTAATCAGAGTTTATCTAAATCTAGCTTCCAAGGTTTGTACTAAACTTCCTCTGATACCAACTGTAACGCCCCGACCCCAGCTACCCAGAGTCGGTGCATTATTACATAACATTGGCATGATCACAAGAAAGATCAAATCTCGAAAGACCGATTGGTTTAGTAGCCTTGGAAACACTAGATATATTCATGAAGTTTTACATTACATTTCAAAGTGAAAAACTACTACAACAACAAAGTCTTCACATCCACACTATTAACCCCTCATAATATCCCTGCAAGTCAATCAGAATTTACTTCTTCACTACCTGGGAAAAATAAAACATAGAAAAGGGGTGAGCTCAAATTCCCAGTAAGGATAACAATATAGCGGAACATTCAAAATAAGCATAAACATTTAAGGTAATGAATTACTAAAACAAAAGCCTTTTAAACATGAACTTCAACATAGTATGGGAAAAGTAAAATGAAATAATTCCATTTACTTATTCACATGGATATTCTACTAATCGAATAATCACATGCAAAATCAATAACCACTTTCATAATGTTGGAATGCATAATGCCAGACTATCATAACCACATAGCCAAGGCCTCGTGCCAAGACTAGAAATAAGATTTTGTCAAGGCCTTGTGCCAAGACACTAGTTTGTCTCATGAGACCTACCAATGCATCGAGGAGCTATAGCGGGCTCCACCCGTCACTTATTAAGTCCAATTCATTCCCATATGAAAAGGTTTAAACATAACATAAACATTCATATTAAAACTAGCATAAGAAATGTCAATAATTTCACCATAAACTATGAATGGTATAAAAATAGCACATCCATAGTCAAACTTATCGCAAAACCTTCAATACAATATAGAAGTTTTGTATCATAATAAATCAACTTCAAATAATCTTAAAATCCATCAAAGGATGATGACGTAGATGAAATCAAAATTCTTTTTAAAGAAATATCTCCTTTTATTTTGAAATCATTTAAAATCCATATAAAATAAAACATTTTCTTTGAAAATATTCTTATAAGCTTGTAAGGAAAGCTTTGAAGATTTTATAACGGCGTAAAATAACCGCACCCGCTGTATAAGTTAAAAAAAACATTCTTACCTCAATTCTGTCGAAAAGGTTAAAAAGGACCTTGTTTTGAAAACGACGGAAAGATTCCTTTATAAACCTCTTATAAAAAGTCAAACAAGGGTATAAATGACTTTAACCCATATTCTTGTAAATAGTAAAAATGTTTTGAAATACATTTTTAAGAAACATGGATGTGGATGATAAAGATATCCCTGTAGATTATTACGTATAAACAACCTCGGATAATGAAGAGATTGTGAAATAACCCTTACCTTGTACTTTTCCTTGGTTGGGGTAGGTTAACCTCCTGTATAATGGTGAAATAATTGTTATTAAATTATAAAAGAATCATATACATTAATATGATATCATATATGATCTTTTAATATTGATTTGATAATATCTTAGTATTATCGTCGTTTCGTGTGTTAACTTACTCATTTTCTTTTATATGTTTTGTTACCTAAGTCATGTTTGTTGTATCTTATTCATATCCAGAATGATATCAAGTCCTTAAACATCATTTTTAAATCATTAAATGATAATTATACTTGAATGGATACGATGGAGAATGAATCTCATCGTGTTCGTGGAGGCGGTAGTCCGTACGTACGCACGAACGCTACTTCCATTTAATTTTTATTTTAAAAGAATCGAATCCAAATGATACATAGGTATATTACTATTACATTATAATATAATATTTTATATATGTTAC
Organism: Viscum album; assembly: GCA_963277665.1. Lineage (NCBI taxonomy): Eukaryota > Viridiplantae > Streptophyta > Magnoliopsida > Santalales > Viscaceae > Viscum > Viscum album. The sequence continues at coordinate 97,451,326 of OY728160.1, forward strand.
TTAAGTTCATTAACACCATCCTTTATACGTTCCATGTGTGGTATGAACGAGTCATATCATTTTAAGGGGGCGGTAGTCCGCACTTCCTCAAATGAAATTATCGTATGTATATACAACATGAAACGAATAATGGTATGAAATAAAATGGAATTACAGAAGCTTATATATAAAATATATATCATTAATATCATATTTAATTACAGTGCCATCAAAATGGCCACCATGAGAGGCGGTAAGATGTATTTGAACAATCATCGTTTCGTGAGGCGTTAGTTTGCCATCCACAATAACATTATGTTCATCATCCATTAGATGGAGTTGTGTGTATGTGTAGTTTGAATCCTTCTTATAACAACATCCTAGTATATTGAGGATACTGGTGTTGTTACAAAAGAAAGGAAATAAAAAGAGTTTGGGGGTTGGAGAAGCAAAATAAAGGAAAATAATTTAAGAGAAATCGTTACCTTTAATTTAGGTAACTCACTTTGGTTGGGACCAAAGGACTTCTTGAAATGATTTCTGCCTAAGGGGAAGCTTCAAGGAGGAGGATAGGGATGTGGGAGCTTATTTGGGAAGATTTTGGACGAGCCAAGTGGCTTGAGAGGTGTGAGGAATGAGTAGAAGTGGTCTCCTTTTATAAGGGAGAGGAGGGGCTCTTTAGGAAAGTGTGAAAGTATTACTTTATAATATATTTGTATTCGGTTTATAATGGTCCAAAAATCATTGAGGTCGATGATAAGATGACTCATATTCTAAATAACATCAACCAATAATAATTGGACAGGTTTTAGATAATATTTTAATCATTATAATCTTATTTATTTAAATGATTTATTAATGAGGTAAACATTGCATCATTATTGTGTCATTAATAATATAAATTATTTGATGTCTAAAAATTATAAATAAAATATAATTATGTAGGAAATCTTTTTATCTTTCTAATGAATATTTATAATCGAAAATCCAACATGTATAACCCTATGTAAAAATTGTTCTTCTAAAAGATGTAAGCTTATGCCATTTTTATTTTTATTTTAACTTTATTAATATAATGTGTCATTATCACTTACAAGTGGATCCATGGGGTCCAAAACAGACCCAAAGATGCCCATGGTCGACCATGTATCAACCAATAGGGTTAATACACGTTTTAGGATAATTTAGTATTATTATAATATTATTTTTTAACCCTTATTTACCGGATTTACCCTTTAACCATGGTAAATAAAATATTTACCGTAGTAATTATTCAAAATGTGTAAAAATAAAAGTTACCTATTTACATAATTTAGAAATCCTGATTCCAAATATGGAATCCATTTTCCTAAATTCAAAACACAGAAGTGGCAGAAATTAATTTAAAATTAATTCCCGCTTTCAAAACAAAAAGCGTGTTTTTAAGAGGTAATAACTATCAAAAGATTGAAACTTGTTTATGTTCGGTTTAATTGTAAAATTATGTCTAATGACCAACATTATATTAAATTGTAAAAATATATTCTAAATATACTTTAAAACCACTCAAATTCGTAATTTATCACTATTAATTATTTTGATTAAAAAAGTTGTTTTTAATTAAAATTTAGTAATTTTCACTATTCATCAAAATATGAAAGTTATCCGAAAAGTACCAAAATTTCACCTTAGGCTAAATTCGATATTCCGAATCCAAAAATGATGTCCATTTCAAAATATAAAATATATATAATTTCAAAATTTAGGTATTACTATTCATAACGGCTAGTTTGATCGGTTGTGGTGTGTGTTAAAACTCGAAGTTGCGTACAACACACGCTACTGTTTTATTCAAAGGAAAGCGTACCATGGAAGCTTGGGATGTTTCATTTTAAATTTTTTGATGTCTCCATTTAGTCAAAAAGTTTAAAATATTGTATTTAAAAAGGTTTCACTATCAAAAGTTGATAAAAGTGCAATACTGAAAATGAATCTGTTCTTGCATTATGACTAAGAAACTCATAATATGGATTCTAAAATTATAAGGATTATATAAAGTTTAAAATTTAGTTAATACTATTCATGACCTCTTTTAATGGCTTTTTTTTTGTAAGTCATGGTGCAATTGAACTTGTTGTTGCGTGTAGTGAAAGTTATTGAATTATTTTGAAGAAATAACACACTATAAAATCTTGGGGTGTTACAGTAGGAACCCCAGAGGATGGCCTAGTAGCCGCTTTACATGTTTTTAGTTTTACGTACTTTTAGTTGTACCTGTACTTTACTGAAGGGCTTGTATTTCCGGCCAATTTTACATTCCACCACTTCTCCTGTATACAGTATTTCTTAGTGTTTTTCTTCCATTTGTGTACTCTGTTTATGTGTGTTTACTTTTTATAAAGGAAATTCCTTCCCAACATAGGGATTTACTCCTTTAGTTCTAGTATCCATCCCCTGGCCTATGGAAGGTGGGCATAGGCTAGTCACAGCATGGGCCCCAAGGACAGGTCGTGAAAAATTGGTATCATAGGAATCAGTTCTACCACAGAACATATGACTATGATATTTATTTTCTGTGAAGAAATAGTGTTAAGGGTGCTGAGTGTGGTTTTCAGTTCAGGGAGTCCAGTGTTGGTGTGGCGGCCGATGTATCCACACAACAGGACCCTGAATACTGATTTCCAACTCAATGCATGAAAACACAGATTGTGTGTGTGTTTTCAAAAGTTTTCTTAAGTCAACCCAACGAGGTCAGCTCACCAGTTATAATTTTTTTACCACGTTGCATATGATCAGGATGCCTCTACACAGACATCTAGTTGGTGTTTTGGGAGAGTACCAGATGATGGCCTACCGAGTGACGACGCTCAAGTGCAGGGCCCTCTTACAATGTGGGAACCTTCGGGTGGTGTACCAGTAGCACCACCACCCATTAGGCAGTAGATACCACCAGCCACACTAGAAAATGGTGAACACCGACTGAGCGTGTTGAAGGATTCCTAGCGGTAGAGGCTTTCAAGGTTTCGAGGCGAGGTAGATTCCCAGGCAGCAGAGTACTGGATGGAGGCAATTCTTATAGTTTTCCACCTGGTTGAGACACTAATAGAGCAGTTGGTGATCTTAGCTACTAGTATTTTTCAGTGAGTGACAATGAGGATGGTCTACATAGCGATGAGGCTTCAGTATGTAGACCAATGCCTGAGATATACCTTCAGTTAGTGTGTCATCTATATCACTACCCATTGGTCAGTAATTACGACCGACAATACCTGTAGAGGACAGTTATAGGATTATTTCCTTACATGTGTTTCAGTTTCAGATACCCCTTAGTTTCTGAGGTGAGCCCAAATCACACGCTGTTGAGGACTGGCTAGAAGTGGTGGCTGAGGTTTCCCAAGAGCTTCTACAGCTTCGGTAGGATGACATGTTGGTAGCTGAGTATTCATTGAGACTCACCAACCATTCCAGGTACTCGATCAATATAATATTATAAGTGCATCAGAGCTTAGACCTCTAATAAAAGTGCGTTTAAGGACCTCCGAGCTAGGACTATTTCTCTTTGCATTCCAACTTATGTTAGGATTCTAGAGAGAACCATTTTGGTTGAATGTTCTTTGGATGAGTGAATATAGCTAGTGAATTATAGCAGTGGGGAATCAGGAAACTATTTCCAATCTCAAAGACTTGAGCGTGTTAAATGTTTCAGGATGAGGAAGTGTTAAGGATAGATGATTCTGTAGGGCAGAAGATGTGGAAGCAGTGCTATGTGAGCAGAATGAGGTGGGGTACATTCCGACATGTTACAACCAACCTCCTTTGTAGTCCCCTCTAGGCTCAGTAAGCTTGAGTTAAGGGGAAGAGTGTAGTTGCAAGCAGTCAATGAGTGTGACCCAAGGTCTCTAGGAATGATTCGAGGTATGGTATGTGTGTACTACAAGCTACCGTATCAATAGACATAGGTACCAATAATTCCTTCCTTACACGAATCTTGTCCCATACATAGAGTTTCCTGTTAAACCATTAACTTGACCCTGACATCTGGAGATACCATTGGGAGAAGAATCGATAATCACACTTACGCTGATGGTGTGATCTTACCCTAGAGGTGAGAGTTTCGGTTGGAACGACTTGGTGGCAACGTCGAGGACTTACGACCTTAGTTTGGGTATGGACTAGGCAACCATTGTTCATACACAGATTTACTGTATTAGAAAAAAAGGTTTAGGTTTAACTACAACGTTTGGATGAGGTTTTACTTAGTTGGAAAAAATGGAATCCCATGCAGCACATGTTAAGCTCATGTATAAGAGGGTGCATCTGATCACTCTTAAGTCGGAAAACCATACTCTCGTGGTAGCATGGGTTTTGAGTTTTCAGTTCCAAATAGGAGTGACAGAACATGGGGAAATCTTTTCAAAATATGTTTCTAGGATTACCCCCCCAAAAGGGGGAGAGACGTCTGCCTTCGCTGCTTACTACCAGATGTTCGTTCCAGACTTCTATAGAGTTGCATCACCATTATCAGCCTTGAAAAATAAAAGGAAACCCTTTGTGTGGTTGGAGAGATGCCAGAAGATATTTCAGGAACTGAGACAGTGGTGATGGGTTGAGTTCTTCTAGGACTATGAAATTGAGATAGTCTATACTCCTAGTAAGGGGAACGTTGTTGTATATTCACTCAGCAGGAGATCTCGTATACAGGTGCTAGGAGAGGTGACAGAGCAGCTGGTTTCATTATAGGTATCCTTCATGGATACAGATGGAGTAGCATACCTCTATTTTATGACAGTAACTTAATTGAGTCTACCGCTAATTCAAGAGTCATAGAATGAGATGTTTACTGCGAGGCCCAATGTTCTCAGATATCTTCATGACGGCCTCCTGATGGATTTTCTATAGGTGGGGAGCCCATCATCCTCTTCAGCGGTGGTACCATAGTACTAGTGTCACTTCTGTAGGAATTGTTGAGGGAGTTCCACATCCCCTCTTTTGGTACATCCATGAGCGGATGGAGACTACACAGAGCAGATAGAAGTTGTATGCTGATAGGAGACAGAGATCTTTATAATTAGAGGATAGAGACAACATCTTTCTACGTGACTCACATCGATGTTGTTTGTTAAGATTCGGACGAGGTAGAAAGTTAACTCTGAGGTTAATCAGACCTTTTCAGGTCCCCAACAATGTTGGCATGGTGGCTTACCGCTTAGATCTCCTATCTCAGTTGCACTAGGTGCACGACGTGCCCCACTTATCCCAGCTGAAGAGATACGTTCATGACCCTTCCAATGTCATCGACCATAGTGAGATGGACGTCGACGATGGGGTGGCGATTATAGAGGATGTAGTGGAGATTGATGATCGAGAGGAGTGGGTCCTTTGTGGACGGTCAAAACCCCCAGTACGCATTTGCTGGAAGAACAGGAACCTCCAGGAGAGCAGATGGGAGTGGGAGGCTTAGATGCGTGATCAGTACCACCATTTTTTACCTAGTTTTGAGTTGTGGCTTACGCGGACGTAGAGCCCTGAGGTGGGGAAATTTTTAAGTCTTGTAATTTCCATGTAATTTATTTCATTTATATGGGAATTTTATGAGTCCGCAAAACATGACGGTGAGAGATTCTGAGGCCCAGAGTGTCCGGAATGATCCGTCGAAGTTTTGTTAAGCTTAAATTAATGCGGGTAAGCAGTTTTCCTGAAAAATTGGAATAACCATTAAACAGATAATCAGATCATAAATACGACGGCACCATTGTGCTTAAGATGGTGGGTTTACCCAAGGGATGACTTAAGTTTAGTCGGCACGAGCCTCCTGTGAGAAACCTCAAAAAATGTCATAACCTTAAATAAAATAATTATATAATGTTTTTTTTCAAATGCTTATAACTCACAAACGGTAAATCAGATTAAAAATCCGAGACCACCGCTGAACTCGTGAGGGTATGCTTTCTTTAAGAGGATACTAAATTTTCTCTACGGGGGAAACCAAAGAAAATTAGTTTTTGGCCGTATATAAAATAATTAAGTGACAATTATTTTATTATAAAATTCATATCTTCTAAAAGGTAACTTGGATTGAAAATTCAAGAGTACCGTTGAGTTCGTTGGGGTGTGTTTCACCTAGGAAGAGCCTAACCTCGACCTAAGTTTGTCGAGGATGGCTGATAATAAATTTAGGAACTTTTTCTTCGGGTAGGTTCAGTAAATGCACGAACGACCTTTTATAACATTTGAACAGATGCTCGGAATTGAAATATGAGGACACCGTTGAACTCGCAACGACGATTTTCACTTAAAGAGACCTTCTCCTCGACCGTAGTAGGTCGAGGTTGGTTTTTAGTTTTTGGACACTTTGTGGGATAGTAAAAAGAATAAATATAATATAAAATAAGTCAACATTTCTTATATTATTTTATTTGAAAACTACTCATGGGATTATGGTGGTGGGGACCACGCGAACCTTGAACTCCCTCATGAATGTGAGATGACTCTTGGTTTCTCTCCTCCCAAATTAATTATACCATCTTAAACATAATTAATGTGCCAACTCTATGTGTTAAGTTAATTAACTCAATATTATTAATTTGGCATCGCACCTCCCACGGGAAGATAATTGGTAGAGGAGATGAGTCTAGGGAGAACCCTTGGAAGAATATCCTCCAATGATGAATGAACGAGAGCTATGAATGAGCACGATGCTCGAGCCCGAATCGGGAGCGTCTTGCAGGGGTGGAGAATGCCAACGAAACCACCTTCATCGACTTCGTATTATTACTCGTGCCACCTCCATTGACGATCTTGGTAGGGGTTTTTATATATGTTTGAATTTGTTTTACTGATTCTTAATATCCTAAATTCACGATGACGATGGACAAAAGAACATGGCCATTGTCCCGCACATAAATCATGCTCATATTTCTTTTTATTCAACATTCTTTCTTTGTGCGTTCTTCAACGCCTAATATTTGTTGGCACTGGAGACATGGAGTTTGTTGAGCACGATATATGGAAACGAATCCCTCAAGCCAAGGACCGGAAATATACGATCGGTTAATTTTTCGGGCTTGGAACGAAGCCGCAATGGCTCACAGAAGGATGCAACCAAATATTTATCGATGCTTTAAAATTTAATATTCTGTTGAGCTTGATATATGGGCGCAGGGCTCTCAACCAGAGGATCATTAATATGCTATCATTTTTTTCGGGCATTGAAAGAATATGCAGTGACCCACAGATGGGGGAGACGTGGCAGTGTGATTCCGATATAGGCCCGACTCTAGGAGAGATAAGTTGTTTGACGTAGTGTGGTGGTCGACACAACATAGGGAGAGAAAGGCAGCGCGGCGAAGGCCGTCTGGTGGTGTGAGGCGAGTCTGAGGTGGCTTCGGCTGGCAGTCCGGGTGCGGAGTAGGTAGAGGGGTATGAGACTGTCGAGTTGGTCTGGGCGTTATGGTTGAAGAGGAGAAGAAAACTGGAAAGTATATGTTAGATTGGAGAGAGAGAGAGAAAAAAACTAAAATTCAATAATGATAAAATAATAAAAACAAAATTAGAAATCAGAGTGTTTATTTTCAGCATGCAGCAAGGGATCCAATCATGATTTATTTTGGAGATAAGGAGATGAAATTAAATAATCAATTAATAATAATATTTAAATATTTTTATTATTACTTTGGATGATAAAACACCTTTTTGTCTGCGGTTTCTTCGTACGACCTCATTTTGATGAACCGTCTGCGATAGTGTGACCCTGACTCTGAGACGGACACACCGAATCCAATAATGAATGTCTTATTCATATTTTTTGGATTGGGTACCCAAAACACTCAAATAATATTAATATATTATTATTAAATCCTCAACCCTCCATAACCCCTGCGTGCAACGTCCATTTGACATACCATTTGTGGTGTCATGATCATGTCATTAAAAAAGTATATTTAAGTCTAATGTTGAATATTTAATTCTGGTTCATGGATTAGGTTCATGAAACTTCCAATAATATAGTTAATAATGTGGGATCTTGTATTCAAAATATCTCCCTCATATTGTGTTGGAATGATGAACCATCTACGGCACCAGAAACCTTTGATCGAGACTGTCATTTTAGTATACCCCACTAGACTTCAGTGTATAGTTGAGTTACAGTTAGGTTGGATCGTACATGAATCTAACCTGGACCCCGAGACTAAAATTTTATTAACTAACAGACAGGGAATCTGATTAACGCACCGTTTGTTGCGTTGAGACCCCTATGTCATGGCAGTCCTTTGAGATACCTCTACTCGGGACTTCGTGATAGTTGGAGTTCGACTTGTAGCACGTGGAGCAGATCCTTCCAGAGGAAAATAGACAGAGTATAGAGACCTAGTAGATGGCAGTGAGGAGGAGGTTGGAGAAAAATCATAAGGAGGTTAATACCGAGTGATCCTGTGTGGGTCAGAGCTCAGAAATCCTATGTGGGTTACCACATAATGATACTGTGTGGGGTAGATCCTATGTGGGTCATTGCGGGGGTTAGTACCTATCGATATTGTGTGGGTCATACTCCGTATGTTCAGAAGTAGCGCCTCTTGACTGAATAAGATGATCTAGCTTCGGGACTAATCATCTTTACTTTTTCACTTCACTGAAATCCTGGTTTGAGCAGAGTCAATGACTTTTTTGTTTTCCTCATCATTGAGTTGGGTTACTAGATAACATAGGTATATGTATGGGGATATACCAATGTAATGGTTATCTATGGATTTCATACTTTGTAGTTTATCCTTGTTGGATTTAGTAATACCTTGAGGGTCTCGGGGTCCCTACTGAGTGTCGTTATACTCATCCCTACACGGGTTATGCCCGCACCTCATTTTGATTGTTGCAGATGACAGAAAGCACTAACTGAGCTAGAGAGTAGTAGTACTGGATGATACCCGGAGGTGGACCTCTCAGAATGATGGTGAACAGAGTGGAGAGACGGACGTGGAGTGCCGAGGAGACCATATATACCTACCCTTCATGTAGGAACCCCAGAGGACGAACCAATAGCTGCTTTACAAGTTTTCAGTTGTAAATTATTTCAGTTCTACCTATACATTACTTTTGGGCTTGTATTTCCAGCCCCTTTTACATTCTAGCACATATCTTGTATACAATATTTCTTAGTGTATTGTTCCACTTGTGTACTCAGATTGTGTGTGTTTACTTTTCATGAAGGCAATGCCTTCCCAGCTTAAGGATTTACGCCTTTGGTGCTAGTTTCGAGCCCCCGGCCTATGGAAGGCGGGCTTGGGGTTGTCACGGCATGGGCCCCAATGATGGGTCGTGAAAAAAACACATAACTTGTAGTTATGAATTTAAAATTAATCTCATTGTTTGAATAAAAGATAAAACACACAAAATATTTAAATGATTCTTACATCCAAATTCAATGTAATATTAATGCGGATAAATTTTTTATAAATCAGAAGAATATAATAAATTTATATTTTAATACCATTATGTAATATAACAAGACAATATAAATAATTTTTATTATTATTATTAAATTAAAATTTGATATATTTTTATTATTCATCAAAACATGAATGTTTTTAGAAATATATCAAAAAATCACCAGAATTTATTTTTTATATCCTCATTGAAAGAAAAGATATTTATTTTTTGAAATAGAATAAAAAAATGTGAAAAAATGTTATTTTAAAGGGGTGCTACATCAAAAGTTGTCAAAATAAATTTTGTTTGAAAAATAATTCTTTTATCCAAAAAATTGTATTTGTTCCTATATAAAGTCTGGAAACATGTATGTTGAATTTCAACTATTATATTTTATATATATAGTATATATTTCATAAATAAAATCCATCATGGGCAATATTATTATTTTGTAAAATCACTTATTTTCATATTAATAGTTTATCATAAAATTATTTCCATTTATTTAAAAATTATTTTTTTAAATTATAATTAATTACTCACCAAAGAATTATTTATATATTCATGTGTACATATTGTTTTTATAATATAGTTAATATTGTTCATAACCATCGTTATAATGTCTAAGTTTAAAGATAACATAATAATATTTATTTTTTCGCTTATACTTCGTCTTGTAAGAAATGATTTATATAAAAAGAACTTGAAATTCTGTGTCACCAAAGCCTGAAATAGTGTTGTGTATTCCCAAAAATATTCTATTTTTTCTTGTATAATATGTTAATACTGGTTTTTCATACAACACAACTCATTAGAAAAAACATAAATCAATATTTAAATGAAAATAAATACTTATATCTTATTAAAATCATAGAATGTAACAAATATTATCATATCTTCAAATCTTTTTCATTTTTGAGGAATTTGGATTGAGATTGAATTTATAATAAATTAATATTTTTTGATATTATTAATGATCCCCTCACAAAAATTATAATAGGGAACTTCATCCCTCACTTTTTCACATCATTTTGAGCCATCAAGTATAACAATCCCATAAAAACATCTCTTCTAAAATTCTCGATCAGCATTATAGATGTTGTGGTTTTTTCAAAATTTCAGCCCTATTTTGAATAATAGGAGATCCAATGGAACTTCACTAAAGAAGAAGTAGTAATCTTTATTGTCTCTTTCAAGATAATTTTTTCATCTACATAATAAATATGTGTCTCTTACATTATAAAGAAATAAATCCATTATAAACTATAACATGACATGGTATTATGATTAAGGGTTAACAAAATTCTATGTTTTTTATATCCTATGAGAAACAAAATACATGTGTGTCTGTACGTATGAAATACCATATCCATACTGTGGGGTAACCTTTTTTCATCACCAGTCTAAATGGATGGGTATAATGATGAGAATAATATATATATATATATATATTACAATTAAAAAATTAAAAAGATTATTTCAAAAAAAATACCATCCACTTACTTCCCCTTTCAACATGATGGGAATTATATCATCACTCATGCGTACGTACGACAAATGTCTCCATGACATGATGAAATTATTAAATAAATATTATAACTTTTACATTAAGATAATTCTGATGATTATGAAACATTACCCCATTCACAAGAACTATGACATATACGATAAAACTTGTAATGGAAAATGTTGTAGATAACACCCTAAGGAAGGGAAATAACAAAATATTATTAAAAATGGGAGATAATGATACTTGAGAGGATCATATATGACATTATAAACATGAATATGGCTTTTTATAAATTAAAACGATCCATTAAATTATTATAAATTAGGTTTTTATACATGCGAAGGAAATCTGACGTAAGATTATGGGATTTCCAGAGTCACTTTTATATTTGATAGGCTTATTCTATATTAACCATTTTATTAATTTGTGTAGTTTATATAATTATAATTAATTTAATTTATTATCATTAAACATAAATATATTTTTAATTACATATTTATATATTGATCTCAGATTCATTTGGTTTATAGTTCAAAAGTTACCTAATCTGTAATGTAATTGTTTCTCATTTTTCCTTCTTTGAGACACTTATTATGTTATGCACCAATATTCTTTTATATGAATTATATTCTACCCTTTTACATTTTTTATCATTAATATACTTATTTTTATGATATTATAAGTTTCTTGTAATTTTATTCTCTCTTATTTTAGAAATATGTGTTCCTTTAAATAAATGTTTTCTAAAAATACTTTAAATGCATTTTAAATGATCATTCATCCCGTTTTTTAAAAAAATATTTTAATTATCCTTAAAATAGATTTAAATTCAGAGTATCTATTTTTTAAAAGGATATTTAGAACGATGTTTATTATAAATGTTTTATGATATTAAAAAATCAAAATGGAAAAGATATTTTCCTCAAGAACGATTTCAAGTGATCATTCATTTTTCATCTATGATAATGTAATTTAGTGTTAATTATGTTATAATGGGGATATGATGCAATGGTAAAATTATTATTATATATCATAATTGATTATTTTTATGATTTATTGATACTAAATAATTTTTTTAATTTTTTATGATTTGTGTTATCATGAAATAGTTATGAAACCCATTTTTTGGATGGATTCTGAAATGATTTATATTCTTATTAACACATACGTTTGGTATTAATAAATTAATGGGTGGGATATATACCACCAATTAAATAATTAGGTAAATATTTATATCTCATGAGATAGACACGGCTGTAATTGGAACTGATCTTTTTGTTAGTAATACAAGACTACAACATGACTACTCTCGGTTTAGTTATACAAAACTGAAATAAAATTAATCTTGGTTCATTAATACAAACATTGAATGGAGAGTAATCTTAAATATGTGAAGGAATTTTTCTACTATGCTGGTCTTCGAAAGGTTCCTTATCTAATATGGAAATTATTTTCTATGCTTATTTGTAAGCAACAATTTCATATTGTTTGTTATGATCTCATTGGATATGTTTTTTTGATTCTTTGTGAACTTATATGACTTCTCACATAACATAATATCCTAATTTTAAATATAAATGATATGATTTGCAAATTTATTGTTTATGTATTTATTACCTATTACAATATTATGAATGATATCATCCATTTTTACCCTTACTCGGCATCTGAGCTCACCATTTTCATATGTATGTTTTCCCAATATTATAAATAATGGTTTTATGTAGGAATTATAAAGGGGAGAATCATTGAAGGAAACATTGAAGATCCTACACTTGACTAGAAGTTTTTTTTCCATGCATCTAAATGAACTATACAAAATTGTTATCTTGGAATTTATTTTTGAAATGTATAATAATTTAACAAAACAAGGTGTGTAATTTTTATTTATTATAATATTTTTTATTATAATATGATCAAGGAAAAAAAATCTTGAAAATGAATTTAATTCAAATTGAAGTTTTTATTCCATTAAAATTATATGTTGTGATCTTATGATCGTAGTCTGATATAATGTAGATAGAAACTCTATGTAACCATTCTGTATCCATTGAATGAATTCGAGAAAGTTGATCTGATGATAAGGTTTCTTTAATGAGAATGAAATGAGTTGATTTTATTTAATTGGTCAATCATTAATAATGTTTCATTATTATCATGATATGTATTAGGTAATCCCACTATGAAATACAAGGATATATTTACCTATTTTTATATGGGTACTATCAACATCGATTCATCCCAATCTATAATTTCCATTATTCCATATCATTTTTCGAAGACATACATTTTATGGTAAGGTCAGTAATAATACTATTCATTCCATCCCACAAGTAATACTCCAATATTAATCTATACTTATTATTTATTATAAGATTAAAAGAAATCTAGGAAGTATGACTTCACTAAACAACCATATCTTCAACTAGAAATCACAAGGCAAATGTAATATAATTTCAAATCATAATAGGTTAAAATTTATCAATATTAAATTCATTAAACATTCCAATATACCCAATTATAAATTTTCATATAAAACATGATCCTCCTTTTGATATTTTTTATTCTTTTAGAATGAGGTTAATATACATACACATTAAAAAAATAAACTTACGACATCCATAACATCTTGTCCAAAATACATTAAATCAATGACCAAAGGGTCGTGTTCCACATTTATAATGGTTAACATAGAATTATATTTACAACACAAAGAATTTGATTTGGAATTTTTCTATTCATGTTGATAGTGAACAATTCATTTATAATTGTCTATTGTACCAATAACCTTATCGGTTTAATGTTTGATTTTTTTTATTGAATGTATTTTTAATGATTTTATGATAAATATATACATCACCACAAGGATACATTTTTATGATTCCTCCAATATTTAAAAGTTAAAATGGTATTATGTACATCTATACATTGTGTAGGAAGACATTACTCGTGTGGTTTTAGTTACTGTATATCATAAATAATTAATTAATCATTATTAATCAAGACACAACCATGTAGCATTAAAAGAATCATCATTGAAATGGAAAAATTTAGTAATTATAGAAGGCATTCCAAGAACCTATACATTAACCAATTTTAATTTTAGATCCTGAAAAAATAATCACATCATATTTTCTTAAGGTATTTCAACCCATTTTAAGATAACTTAGTCAATAGGAATGTATTTTGAGGAAATATTTTAACAAATAACTTCTTTTTACATGATATAATAAGAATACATTGAATAATCATTAAAATTTGAGGTATTGGCCTTTCAAAAATAAATTCTTTTAGTAGTTTCCAATGGAATTAAATAATTAGATAAAATATTCCCAAGAGAGAAATATGTTTTAACCATGATTCATTATTTCCTTATTTTAAATATAGTTTTATTTATTTTATTATATTATTTTTTAATAATTATTGTTTTCTATCATTGATTCTCCAATTGAATTTTAAAATATGCCCATATTTCATCAGACAAAAAAACCACTAACTTATCTAAGTACTCATGGAAGAATTTATTCATAATATTTGTAAATATTGTTGGTGAATTTGAATAGCCAAAGGGAATAACATTAAATTCATTATTCTATTATTTAGTATTAAAATGAAACATTATAATATCTATTTAACTACCTTTAATTAGATTCTACCTCGACTTGTGATCAATATTTAAAAAATATTTCACTCCTTGAAGTTGATGATGTAAATCCTTAAAATCGTTAAAATAATGAATTTCCTTTACAATTAAGTTATTCAATGATATATAATCAATGTAATGTTTCATTGAACAATATTTATTTTAAAAATATACATGACCACCTCATTACGATGTGATAGCAGGAATGAAAACATTATCTATAAACTCATGCAATTGATTTTTTTTATTCCAAAATACAAACATTACCGTTTGATAATGAGGATTTGATGTATGAATTGAATAAAGAACTAATTAAAAGATAATATAAACTACATAATCATTAATAATACTATGAAATTACATGGGAAAAAATCCATATATTCATTCACTACTGTAATATCACTAATTTGAATATTTTCATTCATTTTAAAAAATACCATTGAAATATTCATTTTCCTTTCTAATAAATTTATCACACTCGTGGTTGGTTATCAAAAATTAATAAATCATTGAATACAATTATGTTATCTATTCGATATATCATATAATCATAAAATAACAACCAATTAATACCATAAAAAATATCAACAGGTACCTTGGGATGTAAAATAATATTTACATAAAATTCCATACATTAATTTAGAATATGATATTTCCCAAAATCGTGGAATCTTTAATATTTTTACTTATTGTTTTTAAAAAAATTCAATATTCCATTCATGAAGTGATAGCCCCATTTTACTTATTAATGTATCATATACAATGAAATGTGAAGATTTAGAGTAAAAAAAGGGATTGGCATAATTTTAATAAATAATTGACATACATATCACAACAACATTACATGTCCCAAAATCAACTATAGTATTATAAAATAATTATAACACAAAATTTTTCTTTTAGTCTCGATGATTCCCATATTGAGTAATTTACATTGGATATATTCTAGTATATTAACCCATATCATTACTACTAAATCATCTCACTATTGGATGTGTATCTGTTACAGTATTATATAATTGTTCAAGATTAAAATCCTTTCATACACGATACATATAAACGTAATTAAAACATTTCTAACCATTCTAATATTTTATAATATCTTGACTATGATGATATTTAACACACAAATCACAGGATTGGAACATGATTTTATTTCAAAAATTATTATTTAAAAGATTCTTCTCCATATTTGGCCATCAAGATCATTTATTACACTATTCATCAAATAATAAATGAAGCTATGTAAGTGGTTTTTTATAACAAATTAACTTGTGATGAGAAAATATATCATTTATTGATCCAATGCCTATTTATTGTGGTATATTTAATAAACACATAAATTGAATAATATTTAAATACCATTGACCATGGTATAAAAAGTTTTATAATAAAATATCTCATACATTTTATTTTAATTGATTCACATCTCTTGTTATACGGGTCTCTTTGACCCAAATTTGAATCCCTTGGGAAATGTTTATTCTAAAAACAATGTTTCCATTTGAATAGTGTATATACAATACATTTTTTACATTGTTTAATTATTATATAATATATAATGATACTCAATTGTCTATTTAATTGTCTACCTCTCATTAGGATTTAATTGAAAAATTACAAAGTAATGGATTTTCAAGACATGATTCACTTCATTGGGCCATAATAACTATTCATTAACTAATATATTTATGTTTTTATGTTACAAAATGACCACAATGTATTAATGAGTTTAATTTTTGTACTTATAATTAGCATCATTTTCAATGGTTCAAGTAAAAAAGTTTTAAAACCGCAATTTGTTTTTTCTATACAGGAACATGGTTAGCCCATAGTTGACTGAAAAGATGAAAAATACTTGAGAAAGAATCTAAAATAAAAATATATATGAATATAAAAATTGTGACATGGATTCTATAAAAATGATTTTTCTCAAGTGAGGTTCTCAATGTACAAAATTTTAGTGATATTTTTGGCCCACGGTTTCACCAATCTGGTAGAAAAACCATGCATGGTATCACAATTTCAAAAAAACGAGTAAAAATAAAAAAAAATACAATTAATAATATAATGATCCAAAAAATGTTTCATCCATAATATTTTCATTCTAACCCTATCCCCACCCTTATTTGTCCCTTATCCAACTGGGGGCTCTCACGTGGATGACATCCCTCCACCCAACTCCACTTCTCACCATTCTTCCTATTGGTTCCCATTGTAATCATCCCATGATAG
This sequence comes from Viscum album, assembly GCA_963277665.1. Lineage (NCBI taxonomy): Eukaryota > Viridiplantae > Streptophyta > Magnoliopsida > Santalales > Viscaceae > Viscum > Viscum album. The sequence continues at coordinate 97,468,095 of OY728160.1, forward strand.
ATACTTATCTTCTTCTACTATTATTTTATTATATATATGTATATAAATATATATTGTATTCTTCCCATACCTTACTGTACATGTCATCTACGATATAAACGTAATTCAAATTTTGAAAATATTTTGGGTTGTCCTTTTTTCATTGGGTATGTTCGGACTGAGTTATGTCTAGTTTATATAAAATTCACTGTAGAAAAATATTTTTGGCTCATTGAAGTAGGATTGAACATATATACATTGTTAACTACATATACATACCCACTAGGGGACCCAGGATGAAGTTGTAGGGGAAAGAATGTTGGCTGTAACTACAACAAGGAGATCAAGTACGGACTATTCATACCTCCTGCGCCCAATGCGGACCAGGTCTGCTTCAAAAAGGGATTAATAGGTGACTATTGAAGTCAAGAAAGGCAGCAGGATTAAGAAGGCTTCGCCAGACTTGGCTGCTTTGGAAAATCTTAGAAACCGCGTTCATAGTGCGAGTTTTTGGAGAATCCCGGAGTGGGAATCAGCAACTAGGGAAGAGAAATCGAGCATGGGTTGCGGTGAAGACTTCGTGTACTATGACTTTTAATTTTGTGATCTTTAGTTGTGCTCTTTGTAATGGTTTGATGGATCAGGTTGGTTGGGCACCGGACACCCCTAAGTCGGCTTTATAAAAAAATGATTTTTAGTCATTGTATATACTATTAAATATGGTTAGGAATCCTCGAAGTGGGTTTTCATATGTATTATATAATTTTATGTGATTCCTATAAGTGTTATTTGGGTAAAAATATTCTCTCAATAACGTTTTTAAATGTAATTTATTTTAAATTTTCTGTAATTTTTTTACATTAATGTGATTTGGATTTATTGTAATATTTACTTGTTCTGTAATAATGGGTAAACCCTCTTATTGTGGTACGTTTTTGCTGGATAGTCTTATTCTTAGTTAGTGTGAATGGGCACCCAATGTTCTTATGTATGTATGCCAGATTTTATAGGGAGAATCGTTAATTTATGTGTAATTGTGTGATACATATTTATATTGTATATTATAAAAAACTCACCGCCATTTTAACGAATCACTTTGGAAAAATGGGTAATTAGGGATGTGGAATAAGGACATGTAAACATGTTGATTCTACAAGTATATAAATTTGACTCCCCATTTGGACTATGTTTTAACCCTAACTAAATAGATGATGATGTTTTGGGTGCACTAAGAGTAATGGATTTTAGTGTTCTAATGTCTCATTATGATAAGGAATTTTATGATTTTATCATAAATAGTATGATGATCCTAGATAGATATCAAACATAACTACTTAAGTATTTCCCATAGAAATTATCTCATTTACTAATGTTTTTCATGGTACAGTTTTAAAAATTTTCTTTTTTATATCTTCTATATCATTTCTAGTATAATAAATTTCAAGTTTACTTTCACTATTATTTCTATATCTATTCTGAGATTTCAATTTAGTACTAGTCATATTTCAAAACGAATTTTAAAAATTATCTTTCATGATTTGATAAATATATATGAAAATATGATAGATGGATGTTTTTTTATAAAATGGAAGTGTGTTACCTTTTTTACACTATAAAATTGAAAACCCTCTTTTTATATGTATTAATTTAAAACAGTCATGTTGTGGAATTATATTTAAAAGTATAGAATATGGAGTAGTCTATTTTTGAATGACTATGGGGTTGAATATTCATGTATTTACCTATATCATTGTTTTTAGCTTCTAGTGCAGCTTCTAACTCAGTCTTAGTATCCATGGATCAACTTCAACTAATTCGATGATGGTTACCTATTAGTTCAAATATAGGAATGTCTAATGTTTAATTTTTTCTTTTTATATTCATGTTTATATTTGCATATAAGTATTAATCTATCTTAATCCATATTATTTACTATTATTATCCTGCCTTAATTTTTCCCCATTGTGTTATCTCTGATACTCGAGAATAATTTCTATCTTGGAGTATTGGGAATGCCTCTTGGGCCTTATTATGGGACATATTATGTTTCTGGTTCAGGGTAAAAATTTTCAATATAATTAAATATCAATATCAAATCATTTACCATGTTATATAGGAAGATAAGTTTGTTTAGAGATTGGATTTTTTAATTCATGAGTTCATTAATGGGTAGGTTCTTGATCACCCCCTAATGTAAATGGTAACTTCAATTTCAGTGATGTTGTGTGATGGTTGTTCCTAGAAACATTATTTTGACCCTATGGTGTTTTTGAGGTTGTTCGTTATTTATTTACTATTTTTGGTTGGTCTTCAGATTTCATTAATGTTTGGGAGTAATTCATAGTATTAATGGTTACATTGAATGTTTTTTAAAACCCTGTATAGAAAATTTAGCTATATCTTCTGCCTTTAGTGAACTCACTCGATCTACATGCATCCATCAAAACCCAACATCTAAGAAGAGTGCAATTTCTTTTCATGAGATTTGTTATTTTTGAGCATTTTTTTGTTTCATTTATTGTATTTATTCTTGGTTAATTACTTTTTTTTAGTGGTGTTACCCATGGAATTTAAAAAATTTGTTTTTTTATTAAAATTTGATTTCTAAAATAGAAAATATTTGTTTTTTTAAATTGGAGAGAAATTATGTTGGATTATGAAAGTGTTTGAAAATTATAAAAGGGATGTAATTTGGGAGTTAGGAAATTATTTTTATGATAAATGGTGTTTAAAAACATTTCTGGGATATTTCAAGAAAGGATTCAAATGTGATCTGAATTTTTTTAATTTAACTCATGGTATTCCTTGGATTTCATCCACACAAACACACACACACACAGACACACACACACATATATATATTGGTGTAAGTTTATGGTTAATGGATGGTTATTGATATATTTGGATAGGGTCCTTGAGTAATAACATGGATGTAAATATATGTGGCTTTAGGGAATACCAATGGTGGTTACATGAAATAGTAATAATTTTTTCTATATATTCCTTCCTAAACGTGGGGAATGAAATGTCTTGACATGTGGGTGTTAAGTGATTCTTCCGTTTTGGTGTTCTCAAGATTCCATTTTGGGATTTAGGTTTTTTTATGATCTAAAAGTTCTATGAATAGTATTTTGAGTATGGATTTTTGATATGAGAATGAATTGTATAATTTTTGTTGGTTAGTTCTATTTGTATTTTCTTTAATTTTTCATAGAATTCCCTTGTCAGGTTATAAGGAATCTCAAAGAGGATATGTGGGATGTTATTCTGCCACATATTATTTTTGATCACGTATCATGTCATTAGTTTGGTCTATAATTCACTAATAAGGAAACTGCTATTCTTTAGGTAACTACTCATAACTATAGATAATCCCATAGGATCTATAATTCAAACTATATTTGTTGTTTCAAGTAGCTAAACCAAATGATTGTTTATAAATTTTGAGGGAATTTTGATTAGATCTTTTGTCAGTGTGAGTCTCCCAAAACTCTATATATATTGTCTTACATCTTCATGAAAGAAGGCTTGTTACATGAGTGGGTTGGTCTGTTAATCATAAGAAGACGCAATAATGATATTCATGGGGATTCTTCAAAACCATATTCATCCAGTTAAACATCAGTTATTTTGTAAGGAGTATTAATGGTTCAAAATTAAAATTTCATGAGTATGGTGACTCAATAGAATTAGCGTATTTTATTAAATTTGTCGATCTAGTGTCATTTATCCCTAATCTCATAAGAGAAGAATTATTCAATGATTGATTCATTGAATTAGGCCTGTAATCATAATATCATTAGGATGTTCCTTTATTCCATTACACATATAAAGAATTTTTTATTCATGATGTTTAGGAAAAATTTATTTTAATCATGTAAGTCTTATTAGGAAGATATTTGAAATTTCTATTATGTTTAATCTCACCAGATTAATCTGATAATACGTTCTGGATGTTCTATCAATGTGAGAATCCCAAAAATAAGATGTATTCATAAAGAAATGAACTAGAAAAGTTTCATTCATATGTTTATTATAGTCATCTGAAAAGGGTATTCAAGGTGTTTCTTGGAAGTTACATGGATCTACATCTGATCCTTTGGATAAAATGATATATTTGTTGGATTAATGTAGTGATGGAATAAGAAAAATATAGAGATTATTTTTATTTTAAATTACTATTGTTGTAATTGACCTATTTTTTGGTGTCGTGTTCTATTTGGGTTTGGCGGATGAAGTTAAGTATCATTTTGGAACCATTATTTTATTTTGAATTTATTTCAAAGATAATACGGACTATGCTTCCCTAAAATGGGGGTATTCTTATTTCATTACCTTAATTATTATAGATTTTGATTTATCTAATATTCATAACTTATCATCATCATATAATGAATTATTTGAACACATTCCTAAAATTGTGAGCATACCACCATCAAAGGTAATCATGGTGAAATTGATATTCAGGCCTTCTTGGTGGAAAATCTCTCTGTCACAATCCTACCTGACCCTAGGGAATTTATTTGGTGATAAATATGATAGGTATTGGGGTTATACTAATTATATATTGTGTTTGGAGTCATGTAGTTAATTCTATATCAAATTTTAGTTGTATTTTTGAGTTCCTATGGCCTCGTAAGTTTTTTCTTATGTGTTGTTTCATTTTTTTTGTTGAAAATTGAATGCCCTAGGTATTATAATATTTCCCAATTTGGGAGTGATAAGAGTTTCCATATTAGGTATTTTAGTGGTGGATGGTTATTTTGGGGAGACATTTCATCATTTACTCATGTATTTATGAACTGACTCTCATGGGACATTCTGGGGGCAGAAAGGTTAGTTGTGGTGAGATATGTCACCCCCATACCTGACCGTGTTTTTTAATTTTTTTTCAAATGATCAATATTTTTAATCTTTATTATATATATTTTGAGTGATTCTACTTTGAAATTGGAAACGTTTAGTTTTTTAGGTATATGTGAATTAATTTTGAACTATTAGTAGAAACAATGTGGAAACAGTATGAGTTTGTCTGAATTTTTTAAATATATGATTCACATGGTAGATATATGGTTTCCCTAACCATATAACCTTCCCATATAAGGTTCTCTAGGGGTTCTTGTTTGGAACATATTTTTTCCAACAATATTTCCATACCATGTGGGGTGTAAATATTAAAAATATAAACAAACAATAATGAATAATAAATTGTTTTTATTAATAAGATGATAAAACAAGGTCCTCGCAAATCTTATTTGCATACCCCACCCCAACCCACTCGTTCGACCCTAACCCAAATGGGGGATCCCGTATGTGCGACACCTATCTTATCAACTCCACTTCTCTCAATATCTCATCTTGATCTCTAGTGTGATCATTCTAGGTCATCTACTCATCTTATCAACCACCTTTTTCCATTATATATTGGTTTTTCAACACTTATTGTCTATGTCACTTAGGGTAAAATCCTAACCTAAATAATGAGACTATTTTTGTTGTTTTGTGGTTCTCAATGTTCATGAGAATAAAGGTAAGGTAAATTATTGTGTCATTTGTAAAAGGTAGTGATTTCTGGCCCCAGGAAATTAAATTTCACAAATATAAATATTTTTCACGTACATATATTCCATAATAATTCATATTACCTCATGGAATGTAGATTATTTAATTTAGGTCAAGCGGTGAATATATATAAATAGAGGATTATATTTTTGTATGTTCATGTAGGTTCATGATACCATCATCATATGAAACAAGTTTTTATGTTGTTTCTATATTTATAATCTATAATTTTCAATTACTTTATTTCTAGAGTGCTTTAAAATAATATATTTGTTAATATCTAGTATGTATATGAAATGAATTTTTTTATGGATCCTTGAAATGGTATTTATTTTGATTTATATAATTTATCAAACCTTTCAACATGGGTTCTTTTTGTTAACATATTATTTCATCCTTTTTTGAAATATAAATTTTTTTTAACGTTTATTTGGTTTTCTACAATTAAATTGACGAGGCAAGGTTGGATCTTTTACTTATTTTAAAAAAAATTTAATATCCCCCCTTAAGGCATTTTCCATGAATTTGAGATTTTATTTATGTGCTAAAAACTAAATTTCTTATACATTATTTGGTATAGGGTTTCTAATTAGTTTGTATGACATTGGAAGGGGTTGTGCATAATGAGGGAGGTATGAGATGAGAGATTGAATTCTATTTTTTTCAATTCTTCGATATTTATATATATGTTATCTTTGTAAAAAATCACATCCATTTTAATTAATCACTTGGTATCCCTCTGTATTTTTGTGTGTAGAATATCAAACATTACATATCTATAGTGAGTAGGTCACTGAAACGGAATTCCCTAGAGGATTTACCTACAATACAAACTAAATCAATGATAATTTTTTGGAACTCTATAAAACTAATATTGAAAATTCTATATGTTCATGCATGAGAAGGGATTTCATAGTATGATCCCTGAGAGAATGAAGATCCCTTGGACCCATCTACCCTAACTATATAACGATTACCCATGATTAATAATATATTTTAATCATATTTTCCAATGAATATTTTAAAACATCCACCTTTTCATTATTCTATTTTCATTCCTAATATAATAAAAATTAATTTTAGTTATTATGAAGTTATGAATGCATACTAAGTCATCTTTTCAAAACATGTTTCCTTTAAAAAATAATTTTTTACTATTATTCCATGTTTTGTTAACATTTTTATTGAAATATTATAGAAATTAGTTATAATTACAATTGAAGGATGTTAATTATTATCCCTAAAAAATAAAAAATCCTTTTATTATATTTCTAATATTATAACTAGAATGATTTTCATTTCAAATTTACTATATGTCATTGGGATATTTTTACTCTTTCACACCTAATGAGTTTTAAAACTCAAGATTATGCCTCAAATATTAATATGTAAATTCTGGTGCATCTTCAATCAAGGTCTTGATAACTATGGATATATGTTAGTTCTATGCTTGATAGTGACAAATAAAGTAACATATATGTATTTATTATGTTAAATATTATCATCTCCTTTATCGATATATTTTACATTAGAAGTATTAGATTTGAATATTATATTATATTTATCTATTTTATCATGGGATAAATAATTCCAAATTATTTTAGACATGACTCCCATCACTTGTTGATAGACTTGGAATATAAGGAATGACCCTAAGACCTTGTACTGGGCTATCTTGGGTTACCTATTCAGGGCCATCCATTGATGGTTTATGAAAATTGTTCTATTATAACATATGAAATTTTTATGTAGTATTTCTTCATTATATTCTATGAAAATTACTTCTGTTCATCATTATTATATTCTTTGAGTTAATATTTTCCAAAATATGTGTATCATTGGAATGGATAAATCCATTTCATAACAATAAATAATTTATGAAAATTTTTTATTTTCATTCCCAGAAACATTATCTTCTCATTTTTATGTCTAATAAGGATAATTACATAATAATTAAGAATTCATAATCTCTATTCAAAAAGAAGATCGAATACTATTTATCACTATACCTTTTTTCGGTCAACCTTATATATTCTCTATTATTAATGATTATTCCTAAAAATTAATAGATTCAATTTTTTATACATTTCACTTTTTGAAAAGAGTATATTTTTTTATGCCCATAATATTATTAATTCCTTCTCATAGTAAATGTCTTCAATGTGATTTCACATTACTATTTTGAAATCATTATAAGGATTGTATTCTTAGTTATTTTTAATTTATTTTCATTTAACATTATTAAACACTTTATGTAATTGAAGATTAATGTACTGTTAACAATTTACAGTGATGTTTTAACTATTTTTCCCTTTCCCATGATCTGTGACTTCTGAAATCTATATAGGTCTTGGTAACTCAAACTCCATTCATCAACTTATACAATTTATTATTTGATCTTTATTTTACCTTGGGATACCTTGAAAAATGATGTTCTATTTTAACATCATAAAAAACTGTTTAACCATTTCTATTTATATAAATGGTTTTCAATTTATTTTTAAAAAACAAAGATATTATGAATATGTACTTGTAATCAGAACCTTTATAATAAGGAATACATAGTGATTTCAAAAATCTCATTTCACTATTTAGTTTTCATTATCATCATGATGTTCTACCTTCATTAGAGTTTTTATTTTTGTTTCATTTTAGTTTATTATTGTATTATCTAATTATTTATGATGATTAATTTTCCCATAACACTAGATATAACTCGTGATGTTATTTGGATGTTTTAGGAATCCAATTTTATTTCCATATGTTAATTATGAAATGTTAATTATTTTCACATGGATATTTTTTTAATCCTAATTTATTTCCATTGGATGTTTACCATATGATTTGGATATTTCATGTGACCGATTTTATTATATGGGTAATTTTATAATGTGATGATTATATTTATGTAAGTCATAAATTTATGGATTATAAGTCAAATGTGACCTATATATCCTCAAAATTAGTTGGGTAAGGGTTATATCTCATGGATTTGAAATTTTATCTAAATAAGATAAAAAAATATCTTGGTTTATAAAGTGTAATGGTAATGAAGTTTATCTCATCCAAAAATTTTATGAGTGAAAAGTTTTGCATTTTTTCAAGTTTATAAAAATATTAAATTCTATTTTTATGACTATTAAACTTTATTTAAAATATAACAAGGACTATGCTATATGTTTCATGTTTTATTTTATATTTCCTTGATTAAAATGATATTCTTTTGAGCTTTTATTATTAATTTTAGCACATAGTAATTTATGTTCCATTAAGGAATTTATTATTGTCACGACCCATCCTCGGGGCCCGTGTCGTGACTACCCCAAGCCCGCCATCCATAGGCCAGGGGTTGGTGACTAGCACCAAGGCGTAAATTCTTGATAAAAAGGGAAGGCATTGCCTTTGTAAAGTAAACGAACACCACAGAGAAAGCATGCAGTAGAAGTAAAAACCAAGGAAAAGCTGGTACAAGAGTAAGTGCGGAAAAGTATGTGGGCCAGTATAAAAACCCAAATAGAAAGTAAAGTACAACTGGAAGGGAAAAACATCAAATTAATATTAAAGCCGCAACGTCGAGCTGTCCACTGGAAATCCCACCTGAAGGGTGGGTACATATAGCCTCCACTGATAGTCAGGTCCAGCCGACCGCTCTGAGTACGTCCCGTCCAGTGGTCCCCCTCCATGTATTGTCCTTCTTTGCAAGGCTCAACCACGATCATCACTGTCCGTCGTCTGCAACCAACACAACGTAGGGCGTGCATAGCCCATGCAGGGGTGAGTATAAGATACTCAGTAGGGACCCCAGGACCCCTATAGGTATCCCAGAATCCACAAACGATAATCCACAAAGGAAGGATACAATCACGAAGTAACATCCGACACTACTTAGGTTTATGCCCATACATATACCTAAGTAATCAATTCTCGTTTGGCTCCAATATCTGACCCCAAGTACAACCCAGACCACATAGGAAAGCAAAACGTCATCCACACAGGATAGATCAACACAATCCACAAAAGAAAGACAAACATAATCCACATAGGATAGCACAACACAATCCACAAAGGAAAGCAAAACATGATTCAGCTCACACAGGTATACTTCGTCATATGACAATAGAGATGATCAGATATTGCCACTGATTCATCCAAGACGTCGAACCCACAAACTATCGATAGTTACTAACCCCTGCAATGACCCACAATGGATCTGACCCACAAAGGATCGATAGGTAACTAACCCCTGCAAAGACCCACACAGGATCAGACTCACACAGGATCTGTAGGCGCTGGCTCACACAGAACCGCAGAGCGCTGACCCACACAGGATCATACCCACACATGATCGGTAGCATTGATCCACATAGTATTGCTGAGTGCTGTAGTCGTCACCGTCGAATCCACTGAGGATCTCTGTACAGTCGTCGTCGTCACAGTCAGAAACGCAGCCAGCACTAGGGTTCCCGCACACAGCAAGCTCGTTCAGGAGGGTCCGCTCCATGAGCCAAGAGGCTGATAAATCAACTAAAACACAGTCTATAGTTGATGAATCCAAAATTTATGTATCATCAACAGGAACTCAACGTCGCAGACGGCGCGTCAATCGGACACACGGTCTGAGCGTTATTGGATTTTTCTTCCCAGGGACCCGGTTGGTTTTTAAGGAAAAACCAAACCGACCGTACTCCACATGCTTCCAAACCTCAGGCGAAGTAAGACAAAATATCCTTCTCACTTAGAGGAATCCATCAAAGTTGACAGTACGTCAATCGGACGTCCGGAGCTCAAAATATGAGCGTTTCCGCTCCGAGGGCCCGGTTGGTTTTGTTAACGAACCAACGCGGACGGACCCAAAGTTCTCTGAAACCTTGAGTGTGATATACCGAAACGACTTTCTCGATCCAAGGATCGCATCACCGCTGACAGTGCGTCATTCGAAGGCTCGTAGCTCATGTTATGAGCAAAAGACCGAAAAGGTCCGAAAACGGGGGTTTCGGGCCCGGACCGACCTGGCCTGAGACCCCCTGGGTCGGCCCGGCCCGGAGGCACGGCTGGGCGCGGCCCGGCCCGGTGGCCCGGCGCGGAGACCTGGCGCGCGGCGCCGGCTCGCTCGGCCGAATGTCCAAGCCGTTCGGTTTTTAAGGGTGCGTTGCCCCCGCGTTTTGTAACCGCGACCCCCATTAATGGGGGCCGCTAGCTGGCCAGCTGGGGGATTAAACCATTGGCTTTTTCCGTGACCGGCCGGCCTGCCCCGGCTGGCCAGTTTCTGCCACCACTAGACCGGCGAAGACCGGTCCCCTCCCTTCTTCGACACCAGCGGCCCGCTTCCGGCCGCCGGTTCCCATGCTCCACTGCGGCTTAGTATTGGTCGTGGCCTTCATTCATCCGGTGCAACGCGACGGCGCCACACCGCTCTGCCGTGGCCCCGTTTTGGCCGTGGTGTTTTTTCGGTTCTCTGGCGTGGCGCGATGGAGCCGCGACTTGGTTCAATTTCACGGTGTGGCACGACGGCCCGACACATTACTTGCCGCACAATCCCGCACGGTGTGACGGCACTGTGCCATTCCCATTCAAACCACATTAGAAACAATAACATGGATATGGAAGGAGGGCCGACCGTGATTGTGCGGTCCGGCCCCCTCTCGTTAATTGATAGAAATTGGTCGTATTTTCATGAAGAACGAAAAGGTAGTATTCATGAACAAATAAATAAATAAACCCCTACCTCGAGCGTAGCTTGAACGGTGGTTCGTCGAACGAGGATTCGTCGCGGAAAAAGACATTGTGGAAGGAGATGTTGCGGAAGGAGACATCGCGGAAGAAGACGTCGCGGAAGAACCGTCGCGGTATACGGCGTCGCGTAGTCGGTCTCCGAGGACTCGGCGTTCTTCGACAGAGTTTGATACTTTCTTCATGTTCTTCGTGTTCTTCGATGGAGAAGATGAAGAAGTTCTAGCTTCCCTTAACTTTTCTCCCCAAACCTCTCAAGAAACAAGTCCCCAAATAAAATAAGCACCTCCCTTATTTTATTAACTCAACAAAGCTTTTGAAATTCAAACATCCACACTAAACTCACTTAATTAATAACATAAGTTGTCAAAAATTAATGGTGAGTTGAGGGGGGTTGAAGAATATGAAGGGGTGGTGTTCGTGTGGGCCCCACCACCCTCATAACCACCCTTGGGAAGTTGGGTAGTTACCAAACTTCCACCCAAAGCCTTAAACCAATTAATGAAAATAAAAATTGTAGTTAAATTATAAATTAGACTTCCACAATTTTTATCATCTTCTCTCATGAAAACGCAACCCCGGAACAGGTGTTCCTAAGCAATTACCGGAGCTGTGGTTCCATCGGTGCCCTCAGAATTAAATTCCGAGCACCGGTTCAAAAGATTGGAATTCCCGCTCGTTCGTTCTCTGAACGTACCCGAGCTAAACTTCAGATAGAAATTCCAGGCACACCGGGCCTCGGAATCAAGTGCCGTCAGAAACTGCATTCTTGTAAAATACTAGAGAAAATTAAGAAAAACATTTCCTTGAATTTTACGGGTCTTTACATTACTCCCACCTCAGGGATTTATGTCCCCGTAAAGATACATCGAATACTAGGGAAACAAATGTGGGTAATGAGAACGCATCTGAGCCTCCCGCTCCCAAGTGCTCTCCTGGAGGTTCCCGTGCTACCATCTTATGCGCACTAGAGGAATTGACCATCCACGTAGGACCCGCTCCTGTTGATCCTCGATCTCCACTAGAACCTCCGTAAAAGTCACCCCATCATCAACGTCTAGCTCCCCATGGTCAATGTTATGCGTCGGGTCATGCACGTATCTCCTCAGGTGAGATACGTTTAAGACGTCGTGCACCCGGTGCAACTGAGGTGGCAGAGCAAGGTGATAAGCCACCTCGCCAATCCTGCTGAGGGCCTGGAAGGGTCCGATTAAGCATGGAGACAACTTGCCGCCCTGTCCAAATCTCTGTAATCCACATCGATGTGAGACACGCATGAAGATGTGGTCGCCATCCTCGAACTCTAGTGGCCTCCGCCTCCTGTCAGCATATGACTTATGCCGGCTCTGAGCTATCCTCATCCGCTCCTGGATGACCTGGACCTTCTATGTCATGGCCTGGACCATCTCCGGTCCCACAAGTGTTGACTCGCCAGGGTCTGTCAAGCATAAAGGAGATCTGCAAGGTCGACCGTACAACACCTCGTATGGTGCCATCCCGATGGTGGAGTGGTAACTTTTGTTGTACGTGAACTCCACCAAGGGTAGGTGGTCCTCCCAGCTGCGACCAAAGTCGAGGACACATGCACAAAGCATGTCCTCGAGTGTTTGAATGTTCCTCTCCGTCTGACCATCCATTTGAGGGTGAAAGGATGTTCTCAGACGTGTCTATTTCCCGAACGCCACCTGCAACCCCTTCCAAAGCCGAGAAGTAAAGCGAGCATCTCGATCGGAGACGATAGATGATGGCACACCATGAAGCCGCACAATCTCTTGAACGTAATGTCGTCCCAAACTTTCCACTAAGCCCTGCTCTCTGATGGGTAAGAAGTGTGCCGACTTGGTGAGTCAGTTGACAATCACCCAAATGGAGTCGTGACCTATGGAAGTGCGTGGATGTTCGGTCATGAAGTCCATAGATATCGCGTCCCACTTCCACTCTGGGACCTCCAAGGGTTGTACCAAGCCTACTGGTACCTGATGCTCTGCCTTCACCTGCTGGTAGGTGAGGCATTGAGAAACGAACTCCGCCACAACTTTCTTCATGCCTGGGCACCAGTGCTGTCGTCTGAGATCTGGGTACATCTTCTCCACTCCAGGATGTACCACCAATGGAAAAGTGTGAAACGCTCTTAGAAACTCCTCCCATAAAGCAACTGGTACCAATGTACGTCCTATGAAAAGAACGTCGTGCTCTGCTTCAATGGAGAAACCATCAGGTGCATATAATGAGGATATCTGTGCACGCCGTGTCTCACAGTCAGCGTCCCCACGATGTGACTCTCTGACCTACTACAGTAGTGGAGGGGTAACTATGAGAGACTGAAGGGAGGCTTCTCCATCTCTATCCATAAAGTATATCTGCAAAGAGGCTAGCTTCTCCATCGCCTCCTCAAGTAGCTGAATGCCCGTCCTCCTGCTGATAGCATCAGCTACCACATTCCCCTTCCCAGGAGTATAGACTACCTCAAAGCCATAGTCCTGGAGGAACTCGAGCCATCACCACTGTTTTAGTTTCAGGTCCTTCTGAGAGGATATGTATCTGAGACTCTGATGGTCAGAAAAGAAAGTAAAGAGCTCTCCCATCAGGTAGTGTCTCCATGTCTTCAGAGCGAAGACTACTGCTGCTAACTCCAGGTCATGGGTAGCGTAGTTCTGCTCATGAGGCCTAAACTGACATGATCCATAGGTGATCATGGCCCGCTCCTGCATCAGGACACATCCGAGTCTGGTCCCTGATGCATCGTAGTAGACTACGTACCCTACTCCCTCCTCAGGCAACCTCAAGATTGGTGCACTGGTCAATCTCTGTCTTAGCTCCTAGAAGCTCTGCTGACATCTGTTTGACCACACAAAGGGTTTCCACTTCTTCGTCAAAGCTGATAGTGGTGCCGCAACTCTGGAGAAGTTTGGCACAAATCTCCGGTAGTATCCAGCTAGTCCCAAGAAACTCTACACCTCCTTCTCGCTCCTGGGTGGATCCCAAGCTAGCACTACCTCGATCTTCGCAGGATCCACTGCAACTCCCGCCTCAGAGATGACGTGTCCCAAGAAGTGGAACTCGCGTATCCAGAACTGACACATAGAGAGATTTCTATAGATCTGGTGCTCTCGGAGTGTGTCTAGCACAACCCACAAGTGGTAGGCGTGCTCCTCCTCAGTGGTCGAGTAAATCAAAATGTCATCGATGAGGACCATGAAAAATCGATCGAGGTATGGCTGAAAGATCCTGTTCATGAGGGCCGTGAACACTACTGGAGCATTGGTTATGCTGAATGGAATAACCATGAACTCATAGTGTCCATACTGACACCTGAAGGACATCTTCTGCACGTCTTCGTCTTGAACTCTAAGCTGATGATAACATGACATGAGGTCTATCTTCGAGAACCACTGTGCTCCCTTGAGCTAATCGAAGTGGTCTTCAATCCTCGGTAGCAGATACTTGTTCCTCACTGTCACCTGGTTCAGGCGACGATAGTCGACACAAAGTCGCAAGCTCCCATCCGCCTTCTTGGCGAACAAAATCGGGGAAGCCCAGGCCGAAACACTGGGTCGGATGAACCCTTTGCCCTGCAAGTCCTCCAACTGTACCCGTAGCTCTCGAAGCTCAGCGAGGACCATCCGATATACCGGAGTCGATATTGGGGCTGTCTCGGGGTACATATCAATATAAAAGTCTACCTCTCTGCGAGGAGGTAGCCCTGGAACTTCGTCGGGAAAAACGTCCACATACTGATCCACCACTGCAGGAAAACAAGGACTCTGCACGTCAACTGCTCCTTGGATGAGACTAGCCAACTGGTGAGTGATGGGCTTTCCTCTCCTCTGCGAGAGTCCATCCTATGCTGTAAAGGCTCCCTTCTCACCGGTGAAGGTGAACCTGCTCCCGTCGGTGCGTACACATTGCACCTTGTGCCTAATACTGTCAATCTGTGCATTGACTGTAGATAACCAATACATTCCCAAGATGATGTCGTAAGGCCATGACGCCGCTACAAGAAGATCCAAACCGAAGCTCTCGCCTCCTAGAGTAAGCTCACACTATCAGCACCAGTGCGTAATCATAGAGTCTGCTCCCGTAGGAGTCTCTAGCTGTAAGGATCGAGCCAACAACTCTGTCAGAATCTCCGAGCTCTGAAAAGGGAAGCGGCTATGAAATAATGACTCCCTCCTGTGTCTATAAGTACTGAAGCAGGGGTGGAATAGACACAGATAGTACCTCGAATCATCTCGGGTGCGCCGTGGTCATAGGCCTCTACTGCCTGGAGTTGTGCCTATATCTGCCCGCCAGCTCCCTGTGGTCGGGGTGGACCTCCTCGTGGTGGTGGTGGTAGATCCTCAAAGCGTCGCCCACCACCCTCTGGTCGGACAGCTCCTCTTCCTCGTCCTCCTACTCCCTAAGGACCGCCACGGTCGACCCTCTACCTCTGCTTGAGTTGTCCCTCAACTGTCTGCTGCTCCTCGGCACGGCGGGTCGGGCAGTCACGAGCCATGTGGCCCTGCCCGCCGCATGAGTAGCACTACCTGCCTCTCGAAAGACTGGCTCCGCGCTGTGTGCCCCACACTACGGAGCTAGTGTCCTGAGGTCGTCTGCCTGAGGGTCTAGTCTGCCTAGACCCATAAGCCATCCGTCAACTGCCTGCTGAAGAAGACTTTGCTACATGCCGCCCTGCGGTGGGTCTCAGCGCTGGTGTAGACTCAGCAAGAAAGCTCTGTATCAAAAGGGCTCGCTCCGGTACTCCTGTCTGGGTCGGAATACTGAGGGAGATCAGCGATGCCCTGATCTCATGTCTCAATCCATGCTCAATGGTCCAGGCCCGGAAGAAACAGTCTCGTACCATGTTTGTCGAGTAGCGCGAGAGATCGGTAAATCTCGCTGAGTACTGGGCGACCGTGATGCTGCCCTACCACAGCTGTAGAAGCTCCTGGAAGCGCACTGCATGGAGGGTGGCTGGGACGAACTCTGAGCAGAAGAGGCTCTCAAAGTCCATCCAGAGAAGAGATGACTCATCGTGCACCTTGAGCATCAAGCTCCACCATCTTCCTGCTGCCCCGTGCAGTAGCCTCGCCGCGAGGATCACCATGAGGTATGCCGGTGTCCTAAGTAACCTGAAAACTCAGACAACTGCCTCCAGCCAGTCCTCGGCTGCCTGGGGGTCCGTCTCCCCATGGAACCTAGGCGGTCACTGGTGCTGGAACTCGTGTAGTGCACTAAGAAGACGTGCATCATCAGCGGCTGGGGCGGGAAGCATCGGTGGCTTGGTGGGTAAAGGTACCACCGGTGCCTCAGCTGTGAAAGGGCCCTGCCCTGAGACCTCGTCGCTCGGTGGGATGTCATCTTGCACAACTCTCGGAACCCTAGCTGGCTGCCGTTGTGGGGCCATCCTGAAAAGGAAATTGGTGCACCACGGTCAGAATAGTATACCTGGTGAGCTGACACAATGTAATCACAAAGAAAAACATGAATCACACATGCAATCAATGTTTTCGTGCATTAAGTCAGAAATCAGAAGTCAGGGTCCTAGTGTATGGATACGTCGGCCGCCGCACCGACACTGGACTCCCTGGACTAATAACCACACCCAATACACATAACACTATTGCTTCACAGAGAAAAAGATTAGAGTCCCATGTTATGTGGTAGAACCGAACTCCTCTGATACCAATTTGTCACGACCCGTCCTCGGGTCCCGTGCCGTGACTACCCCAAGCCCGCCTTCCATAGGCCAGGGGCTGGCGACTAGCACCAAGGCGTAAATTACTGATAAAAAGGTAAGGCATTGCCTTTGTAAAGTAAACGAACACCACAGAGCAAGCATGCAGTAGAAGTAAACACTAAGGAAAAGCTGGTACAACAGTAAGTGCGGAAGAGTATGTGGGCTAGTATACAAACCCAAACTGAAAGTAAAGTGCAACTTGAAGGGAAAAACAGCAACGGAAAAGTAAAGCTGCAACGCCGAGTTGTCCAATGGAAATCCCACCTGAAGGGTGGGTACAGATAGCCTCCACTACTCCTCGGGTCCAGCCGACCGCTCCGAGTACGTCCCGTCCAGTGGTCCATCTCCAGGTATCGTCCTGCTCCGCAAGCCTCAACCACAATCAGCGTTGTCCGTCGTCTGCAACCAACACAAGGTAGTGCGGGCGTAGCCCGTGCAGGGGTGAGTATAAGCTACTCAGTAGGGACCCTGAGACCCCCGTAGGTCTCCCAGAATCCAAAAAGGATAATCCACAAAGGAAGGATACAATCACGAAGTAACATCCAACACTACTTAGGTATATGCCCATACATATACCTAATTCATCAATTCTCGTTCGGCTCCAATATATGTGACCAAGTACATCCTAGACCACATAGGAAAGAAAAACGTAATCCATACAGGATAGCTCAACACAATCCACAAAGGAAAGAAAAACGTAATCCACAATGGATAGCACAACACAATCCATAATGGAAAGAAAAACAGGATTCATCTCACGCAGGTATAATTATTCAGATGACAATAGAGATGATCAGATATTGCCATTGATTCATCTAAGCCGTCGGACCCACAAAGGATCAATAGGTACTAACCCCAGCAATGACCCACAAAGGATCTGACCCACAAAGGATCGATAGGTAACTAACCCCCGCAAAGACCCACACAGGATCAGACCCACACAGGATCTGTAGGCGCTAGCTCACACAGAACCGTCGAGCGCTGACCCACACAGGATCAGACCCACACAGGATCAGTAGCACTGATCCACATAGGATCGTTGAGTGCTGTAGTTGTCGCCGTCGAATCCACTGAGGATCTATGTAAAGTCGTTGTCGTCACAGTCGCAAATGCAACCAACACTAGGGTTCCCGCACACAGCAAGCACGTTCGGGAGGGTCCGCTCCACGATCCAAGATTCTGATACATAAACTGAGACATATTCTAGAGTTGATGTATCCACAAGTTCTGTATCATCAACAGGAACTCAACGTCGCAAACAGCGCGTCAATCGGACGCCCGGTCTGAGAGTTATTAGCCTTTTCTTCCCAGGGGCCCGGTTTGTTTTTAAGGAAAAACCAATATGCCCGTACTCCACCAACGTCGAAAACTCAGGCAGAGTAAACCAAAAGAGCTGTTTCACTTAGAGGAATCCATCAAAGTCAACGGTACGTCAATCAGACGTCCGGAGCTCATGATATGAGAAATTGCACTCTGAGGGCCCGGTTGGTTTCGTGAACGAACCAACCCGGCCAGACCCAAAGTTCTCCTAAAACTTGAGTGCGATATACCGAAACGACCGTCTCGATCCAAGGATCGTATCTCCACTGACGGCGTGTCGTTCGGAGGCTCGTAACTCATGTTATGAGCAAAAGACCGAAAAGGTCCTAAAATGGGGGTTTTGGGCCCGGACCGACCTGGCCCCAGACCCCCTGGGTCGGCCCGGCTGGGCGCGGCCCGGCGCGTGGCGCCAGCTGGCTCGGCCGAAAGAACGAGCCGTTTGGTTTTCGGGGGGGGGGGGTGCTGCCCCCCGAGTTTTCTAACCACGGCCCCCCTTAATGGGGGCCTCTAGCTGGACGGCCGGGGGATTGAACCCCCGGCTTTTTCCTTGCCCGGCCGGCCCGCCCCGGCCGGCTGGTTTCTGCCACCATGGGACCAGCGACGGCCAGTCCCCACCCTGCTTCAACACCGGCGGCCCGCTTCCGGCCGCCGGTTCCCTTTCTCCGCCGTGTCCCGGTATCTGCCGCGACCTTCATTCGTCTGGTGCGGCGCGACGGCGCCGCACCCCTCCACTGTGGCCCTCCTCCGGCCGCAGTGTTTTTGCAGTTCTCCAGCGCGGTGCGACGGTGCCACGACTTGGTTCAATTTCACAGCGCGGCATGATGGCGCCACACATTACTTGCCGCACAATCTCGTGCGGTGCGACGACGCCGCACCATTCCCGTTCCAACCACATTAGAAACTATAACATGGATAAGGGAAGAGGCTCGGCCTTGTTTGTGCGGTCCGGCCCCCTCTCTTTAATTGATAGCAATTGGTCGTATTTTCACGAATAACGACAAGGTAGTATTCATGAACAAATAAATAAATAAACCCCTACCTCAAGCATAGCTTGAACGATGGTTCGTCGCATGAGGATTCATCAGGGAAAAAGTCATCGCAGAAGGAGATGTTGCAGAAGGAGGCGTCGCGGAAGAAGACGTCGCGGAAGAACCATCGCGGTATACGGCGTCGCGTAGTCGGTCTCCGAGGACTCGGCGTTCTTCGATGGAGTTTGTCCCCAAATAAAATAATCACCTCCCTTATTTTATTAACTCAACAAATATTTTGAAATTCAAACATCCACACTTAACTCACTTAATTAATAACATAAGTTGTCAAAAATTAATGGTGAGTTGAGGGGGGTTGAAGAATATGAAGGGGTGGGGTTCGTGTGGGCCCCACCACCCTCATAACCACCATTGGGAAGTTGGGTAGTTACCCAACTTCCACCCAAAGCCTTAAACCACTTAAATAAAATAAAAATTGTAGTTAAAATATAAATTAAACTTCCACAATTTTTATCATCTTCTCTCGTGAAAACGCAACCCCGGAACAGGTGTTCCTAAGCAATTGTCGGTGCTGCAGTTCCATCGGTGCCCTCAGAATTCGATTTCGAGCACCAGTTCAAAAGATAGGAATTCCTGCTCATTCGTTCATTGAACGTACCCGAGAAAAAATTCGGATAGAAATTCCGGGCACACTGGGCCTCAGAATCAAGTGCCGTCAGAAACTGCGTTCTTGTAAAATCCCAAAGAAAATTAAGAAAAAACAATTCCTTGAATTTTACAGGTCTTTACAATTATTCCTTATGCATTTTTTCATATTGTTGTGATCTGTCCATTATGGACTTTATTATGTTGTCCCTTGATGATAATTTGATATGACCCCATTCATTTGAATCAAATCCAAGGGTTTGAAAGATTATTATAAAATTTTAGAAGAGTATAAAGTGTCTAGAGAATCTTGATTATGGAAAAATATATTTTAGTGTATTAAAATAACTAATTTTTTTCACTAATAATTATGAATATGAATCATTCAGTTTTTGAATTGCATATATATTTATCTATTAATTATAAATAACATGATATTAATTTACAAAATGTATCCCTATCTTCCATATCGGTCACAACGAGACCCAAAAATGTATCAAATGTTGTTATCTATCACCATCTTCCATAATGGTCCATAAATCCTGACTTCCAATTTTCAGTGAGTGTAGGATATAGTCCACCTGTTTGGGGTCTGAATTTCCAATTTACTATATTTTATTGTTAATTCCCTCTATTCACAATCAGAGTAAAAAAGGATTTTATACAGTATAATTACTTCTGTGATATGCTTGAATAAGGAATTTTTTTTAATAATTGTTGGTGAAACCTTCTAAAATATACATTCATGTGTATGTTGTTAAAATATGTACTATGTATTTCAGTGGTGGTTTGAATGAATATATTATATTAGAGTTCCATGAAAATGTAATTACTAATAATCCGGGGAAGTTTGATTCAAGTAAACAAGTATTCTAGCTACATAGTTGATTGTGAAACAAGATCATTATCTTGTTACTGGATTGTTTATCTATACATTTAACATATCACATTAGAGGAAATATATTCATTTAAACCATCATATTTTATTCCGTGAGATTATTACCACTTAGTACCTCAACATTCAGCTATCTCAATTAACCTATCCAGGCCTCATACAACATTAATATCCCCTCAATTAAGGGTGAATTATGTTCTTCAGGTGGAACATATGATGATCCTAGACTATTTCCCCTATACATTGATGAAATAAAACATGAGGGTGGTTTTTGAGTTCTATAGGTTTCCATTTTATTTATTTACCTCTTATTTCAGCTATACAAAAGCCTCCGCATACCCGTGGTGTGAGTTTAATGATAGAAATTCACCTCCCCAATTTGTTCTTCTACATCATTATTTTCATATGACATATTTGTTTTGGTTGAATTAAACATATAATATCAGACAATAATAACCAAATCATCAATTTAATATTAATTGTATAGGACAACATTATACCCTAAATAGTCATCAAGGGATAGTTTGAATCTCATTTTAGCTCTCTCATAAATTAATGGGTTTTTATATTATTTACCACTTTGTGGTTTTTTTATCCTTCCAAACTAGTCTCTATGGATTAGCCTACGTAGGGTAACCTATATGGATCTAAAAATTAACTTTTTGAGCATATCATTAAAGATAAGGATATATCAAGCATTGGTGAAAATGGTATAGATTCATCTGATGATCCCTCTCAAGGCGTGGTAAAGACTACCTTTATTAGTGTGGAAGGTGGTAATGGTATTTATTCCATTATTCATTATGGTTGGAGATTATTTTTACATAATTACTTTTCTTTATAGATTCTATAGAGATTTTACTATCATAGAGTTGATAATATTGATAAATTTGAGCTAAATTTCCTATGAATTTCACGTTGGGATTGTTTTTTAGCTGCAATTGAAGATGAAAGAATGGATGTTTCTTAAAATATTCATGATTTTAAATGTTTATGGTCTAGGTGTGTAGAGATCCATACATTTAATATATAATTATTACATCATATCAAATGAAAAATCAGTACCAAATAATATGATATGTTAATTACTTGTATATTTTTAATGTCTTCTGATGCTAGGATACAAATATAGCTTGATAATTAGATATCTGCATAACCTTTAACATAGTTCATTACAAAAAGAACCCTTCAAAATAATATTATACATTAAATCTATTTTTATATCCTCTGAAAGGGAAACATAATAAGATCCAAGAATAGAACCTTAGTAATGGTAAACAAGGGAAATATGATTGAAAATTTAATCATAACATTATAATAATGGTTGAAGAACATGTGTTTAATAATTAAAAACACTATTAAGAATAACATAGTTCAATGAAACATATAAAATTATAAATTAGGTAAATTCGTAAGATATGAATCATAAATGAATAATTTAACACAATAAATGAGATATAAAAATTTTCATAATACATAGGATTTTTGCATACACATATGAATTGACAATCAATTTCCTATTCCAGGGTATGGAAAAGTAATTAACCATATATTGGGTTTACTTCCCAATCCATTCACACCCAAGGATATCATATTGGACAATGTTCCTTACTAATTTGGGTTCAAACCACAAACCATTACCTGTTATATCATGA
Source organism: Viscum album (assembly GCA_963277665.1). NCBI lineage: Eukaryota > Viridiplantae > Streptophyta > Magnoliopsida > Santalales > Viscaceae > Viscum > Viscum album. The sequence continues at coordinate 97,490,589 of OY728160.1, forward strand.
GATGTATATCATTAGAAAATATATTTGTGGGTTATATAATTCTAGTCACAGAAGTCAAATAATAAAAAACTCGCATCTATGTAAAATAATATCATAAAACACTCAACATACAATAACTCATCTAAAGTAAGCATGTTTCATAAACATTTCATCGTTTAATTATATAATAACTTTTTAAAAATAAATGAATTTTATAAATATATTTTTAAGTTATCTAATCCATGTATAGTTACCCATTACATTTTTTAGAGTGATTTAGGACTCAAAATGTCATGGAAGGGGTCTATAGGGGTTTTTCAACAAAATGATGGAGGGGAGTTAATATAATACTTGTAAACACTAAACACTGTGTATGTGAAATAAACTACTTATACTAGTTATGTTCACGGCGTGTAATTTTTTGGGGTTAAATAATAAAACAAAGACTCATTTTTTTGGTAAAATATGACCATATTGTTTACACAACATGTGAATGGTTTACATGCATTGTAAATTTCCATAGTATCACATGGATTAATGGTTTAGTGGAACAATAGTTTCTCAAACCCTAAGCTTCCTTTCATTTTTCCATAGCTAGAGGATCCTCCCTTTTGTGTTTTGATATACCTTCAATAAGAATCGATCCTTGGGAATCAACTTTTGATCTGTGGTGATTTTAATGATCTAAGGTGTCTTCTTCATTTATTTTCTAGTGGGTTATGCATGTTTTCTATCTTTTATTTGTTTCCTCTTTCCCTGAAATGAAGTATGATCTCATATTTTTCTATTGGTTTTTCTTATTTTTTGTTGTTGTAGTTGTACAACTGACTCCTTGAATGGATATAGTTTTTATTGGAGAGTTGATCGATGATTCGTAACATGGTATGTTCTTGTGTGATGAATGTTTATGAATTTTGATGTTGGGGATTTTGTATTTATATTATTTCATTTCTGTGAAGTAATAAATTAATATTATTTTACCCATTTTGATGGTAATGAAATTCATATAATAATTATTAAAACAAAATAACGATAATTATTTTTATTTATTGATTCGCATGTGGATGTTTGATACCATGATAGTGGTTCATCCCATTAATTTCTAGATAATGTGACATTTTTTCCTCTCTTTTCTACTAGATTATTGTACATTGAGTTGATGGTTTGAATTGGTAAATAATATAAATATTGAATTAATTGATAATTAATTATATTATGTATAATTAAAGAGTTATGTTAATAATCTTATGGTTAATGTAAATTAATGATAATGAAATTGATATAATTTGTATATTTAACTAAAAATGTGGTCTCCCATATGATTAATGTATATGATAAATAATGTAAATCACGTTGATTCATTGTTGTAACTAATTGAAAATAAATTCTAATTGAGAATTTTAATTCCCTAGGGTGGTTGATACCAAAATAAATTCAATTAGATTTTATTTCCTTAATAACTATATTTGGCTTGGTATCTTAGGTTTTCATGGTTGGAAACGTATAACAATGAATAATTAAATTCAAGATGTAATAACAAATGATTTTTAAAAATATATTTTATGGTACATGAGTTTCCCTTTTTATTTAGGATACAAGATTCCATGTTTTTGGGGATCAATTTCCCTGGTGTTTTCCTTTTTGTTTCATTCTACATGGGATGTTCTCTAGATGTGATCCTTTTGATATGAGCCTTTCAAGGGTGACCCTATAGTGATGATGTGTGATATCGGGAAGGGAGTATTTGGTTTGACAAATTCCTTGAATGGTTAATCCTATAATAGATGATGTAATATGTTGTTATGGAGGCCCTTATAATGTGGTAGCAGATGACAGTAGTGTTGGAAAGGTGCATCGGTATATGAATGTTGGTTTCTCAGATGTAACTGGCGGTCATGTAATAACATAAATATAGGATTTCCCATTAATTTGATTATGAGGAGAGGTATTCCCCCTTTTGAATACAATAAATGGATGATAGATGGCTTTCTTGATTTATCTGAATTTCATTCACTAGTTCCTGATGTAGATGGGGGTTCTTGGTTGTATGATTTTTTTTGGTATTATAGGATTTCTTTCCTAGAGTACGTAGTCTATGGAAATATTATAATAATGATTTAATAAATATTTAACCCATGGTATTTAATATTGTCGGAATGAAATTTCTTAAATAATTTTAATCATGTTAAACTAATGAAATGGTTTGGATTATGCGTAGTGGGAATGAACTATACTCTGATGATTAATTTGGTGTAATTTAATTCAATGTATTGTAATGTGGAACAATTTAATTGTTTAATTAATTGATAATGACTTAATTTGATGAAGGTAATAATAAAAATGAAATATGTTATTAATATGCATATTATATAGGTTTGTGTGCTTATATGATATCTGGTCTTTGTAGTGGTAGTGTGGAGTCCAAGTGACGTTAGATAATGTTGACTATAATAATATGTTATTCTCATAGTGGGGTTGTGAGTGAAATTATATCATGTAATTTCAGTGATTTTATATGCTTCCCCACCCATGCTGGTTAGGGAAAATGACACTCAACAGACTCTGGGTGGGTTTCTACCGAAATCCTAATGGGAGGATGGATGGATAACTTCAGTATTTGGCCCCACTCCATTTCTGTGGTAGTTAATTGTATTGGTATGCATGGTTGGTATTTATCCTATATATATATGTTTATATGGATGTCATGTATTTTATTTATTTCACACACATTTATTATTGGATATAGTATCCAATGGATTAATTTAGGTATGAGGTGTATATACTATCATGGATTAAGGTACTAAATTAGTGTATGGTTATAATGGATTGTGGTAAAATACCAAATGATTGATATATTTCATATCGGATATGGTGGATTCATAATAATACATGGTAACTATTTGTGGATATATGATATGGGATGGTCTGGTTTGGTGATGCAAGAGGTGCACGTAGTGATTACATGCCCACGGGTTTCAGGGTTGTTTTATTTTTTGATAGAGATATCTCGAGATGGGTGATATTGGGGAAGAGTGGAAAACCAGTGGGGAATTAGTATCAAGGTATCCTTGATGTTTCAATATTATATTATATAATATTCTTTATGAGATACTTGTGATATATAGACATGGTGAGGCTAGGAACATTGTACACCTATTTAGGTGATGAGTAAGTTTCACTATTGATCATTTTTATTTAAATTGATTTAATTTTCTTTTTCATGAATGAATATTGGGAGGATACTAATATGTATACTATTAGACTAACCCTGCATATATATTAACTATTTTTGTGGTTAGCTGGACAACATTGGTGTTCATGCTGAATATTACTAGCTCGGGGTTTAGTAGGAGTTGTTTTGGATTCGTGTTCATTGTTGTCTTTACCTTATTAATACATGTAGTTATCCTTCATTAAGTTATATATTTAATCCCATGTTCTCACATGGGTTTTATTATAATGATATAAACATGTTTTTGTGTGTTTCTAATAATTTGTTTCTTTTTTTATTCGCCTTACCTCTCTCTTTCACATGTTTCTATTAGATTGTAACTCCTTGCAAATACATTTTTACCAAGTCCTCTTATCTAATTTTCATACCAGGGCCAACATGTATAGGGAATTGGTATTTCACCATATTTCTTCCCCCAATGTGGTATCATTGTGGGGAGACGGTCACAACCGAGTGGTGTCATAGGTTTAGGAGGAGGGATAGAATGGTGTTTGGTGTTATAAATGTTGAGGTATCATGGTTTGGTAGGGAAAAAGTGTCACCTATGTTTAGTAAGTGATGAAAATGTGGATGAATGGCTGAGAAATAGGTATTTTGGTCCCTCTTCTATCTGATTCATAGAACATTATGTTTAGTTATCCCAATAAATAACCTGATAACTTTTTTAGGGAAGATATCTAGTAAATGATCATGCATCATTATTCTTGTCACATGCGATTGAAATGGGTAGAACATTGGACATGATAAAACATAACAAGATAATAAATGTATTTATTAGTTAATTGAACGTATTATATATATAGTTTTATGAGATCTAATAGATTTTTATTTTCCAAACATGCCTCTAGGATGATTTCCACATCTAGTTTTCACTGAAGATTTTCAACATGATGCGCTAAAAGATTGATATAGTGTAAAGATCTATGATGTTGAAACATGGAGGAAGAAACATACCATGATTAAATTAGATAGTTTTTAGAAGTTATAGGGAATCATTTCTGATGTATTCATGGAATACTGGTGGGAGGAGGTTGAGATAGATTTTAATTAGATCTGTTTTTGAAAAGAGCTTTGCGATTCATTTTCCATGAAAGTGTTGCATCGAGAAATGTGGATTACGTGGGTCATGTTCTTCAAGGATAGTGTGGTGTCGACATTCTCATGAGATATGTAATGTGAAAAATTATGAGGATTTATTTTTATATTGAACATGATGTAAGCTAGTCTCAAGAATCATCTTCCCTGTTGGTAGGGTAGTTCTAGTGTGTGAGAGTTGCAGATTAGTTTTAGGACCATACATTGATATTATTTAGACATTCTTCCAAATGGGGAGGAAATGGATATGTATTAAAGGGAATATTGATATCCATTTATGTAGAACTAGGTCACCTCATTTCTACTGATGACATATCTCAAGGGGTCTGTGAGAGCATAGGTTATTGAGAGGAATGATGTTCCAAATGATCCAATAACAATTGAGAGGGGGAGGTGAATTTGTTTTTCACCATTTATTGGGTCAATTAATTTTAGTAAGACAACCAATGAAAACTATTAAGGTTTATATAATTATCATTTTATTGTAAATATTCATGGAGGAAAATTTATGAATGCACGTAAAGAACCCAAAATTTACAAGGATCACCCTTAGTGTGAGAACTTAAATTCTTACAATAGCCACTCCCATGGGTCTATGTAAATTAATTGTTATGATGAAGTCACTATCATCCATTAATATATTTATCATCATTCAGACGTCCTAACCAACACAGATTCATGGGAATCCCAAACATCAATCTGATAGATATAATCCTGATAGTTCGTATGATCAACAACTTTTCAATATATCCATATTCAATATTCCAAACACCTTGTGCATCATGTAGTACTATCTCTGAAATCCTATTTCCAACAAACATATTTATCAAAGAAAAAAATGTTTCTCCCCCTTTGTTTTTGGTTTTGTACATTTTTCAACTTCATGATTTCTAATAAAAACTAATTCTAATCGATTGGGTCTAAGACTGAGTAACAAAAATATTCTTTTACGAAAAAAATATTCTTCACAAAATAAAATATTTTTTAAAAAATAATACTATACAAGGATTCCTTAATCTCCCCCTTTTTATTTGATGAAAACCCTCATTAAAAACTTTTTCAAATCTCATATATTTTCAGTGCTCATGTTTTCAAACCACAGAAATTATTCATGTTTTAACAAAACCTAGACATTCTCAAAAGTGAGTATCTTGAAACCAAACTACTTGACAATGTAATTTTTTTAAGGAATTTAATCCCTCATTGACATAATTTTTTTCCCAGGAAACAATAAACTCCCCCTTAATTTTATCTTTTCCCAATTTTCTTATTATCTACCCCTTCATTGTTATATACCCCATTACATGATAACAAAAATATCGAAACAATAAAATATTGAAAATTAAAAACATCATCCAATGTAGGGAGTTGTTAATTTCTCCCCACATCTATCAATATAAAATATATAATGGCGGTGGTCTTCCATATGAGATTTTGGATGCTATTGGAGGGAGGTGAACATTATGTTACAACCTGAACTCAATAGAGAATTTATTTTTAATTTCCATTATAATGATATCACAAATTTAACAATTCATTGAGATATATTCAAGAAAAAAAATTCTTAATTCAAATTTATATTTTATAAAGTGAAACATTATATCAATGTGTTTTAATGTTAAAAGTTGGATAGAATTTTTAGAATTATAAATTTCTCTATGAATATCATAAAGAATATTAAATGGATTAAAAACATTTACATTCAAATCTTCTAGAAAAACATTTAACCTCAAAATCTGAGTACAATCCTGATTTTAGAAAAATCATACACTAATTTAAATATAATTAATATTAATCAACTATCATTGTAACTATGCCAATTAACACATCATTCATAAAGGAAAATTTTCCTCATGATGTTTATTTTCAAACATAAAAATCTTCTAAAAAATCAGAATCAGTATAATAACGATACATCATCTCGCACATTAATTTGTATGACAACCCCTGTGAATTTATCCTTTTAGATATCTCATAATTATCCTTGATTCCAAAATATATGACTCATTCGAATTAAATTGATTTGTAAGAAAAAAATATATAGTATACAAAATTTGAAGCCTCGAGGTTGTATGATAAAGTAGAAATTGAATCATCTTGGGAAGGTTTTTCTAACTCTCTCATTTTGTAGACTCATATTTTCTCAACTTCATCCCCACTGTGATAGGAGAACAATATTCTTTGAATTATATTATGAAAAAAAATTAACAATTCCCTACATACTTCTTCTTGAGATAAGAAATTATTTTCTTTTTTATGAACATCTAAACCAAGGACGAATGGTAATTCACCTAACATTGACATTTTAAAGTTCATTATCATTTCCTTTGAATTTTTTAAACTATCTTTCCAATCCCAAGAAAAAATTATATCGTGCACATAAATAATAACTATTAGAATTTTGTATTCAATAACATTAACATATATGGTGATATAAAATTTTTCTTTAGAGAAATTAAAAAATCATAAAAAATTCCGAATAAAAGAATAAAAATGAAGTGGATGTTGTTTCATTTTATACTATGCTTTCATTAATATAAAAACCAATTTTACATCCTCATAATTTTGAAACCCACATGTTTTTCAATGAAAAATTACTATCCAATTTATCTATTGAGAAATTTTTAATTTACATCCATCTAATATAAATTGTAATTCCGATGAGAAACAAGTGTTAAAATCAATCTAATAGATACTAATCGAGGAAAATCAGAAAAGGATTCATAAAAATTCACACCATACACATGTGTATATCCTTTTATATAAATACATCACTTCATTATATTTCTCCACATTCATTCACCTTATTTTAGTAAATCCAATTTTTTCTAGTATCAATTTTACATTTCAATCAAGAAATAAAATCCCATGTTCCATTTTTTTTTAATTTTATCAAACTATTAATTCATATAATTTACCCATTCATTCTATTCAATAAATTATAAAACTGATTTTGGTCCACCTTTTGAGATGAGTGATATCTCATTTTCCAATATCTACATTCCTCTGATATGAATAAGAGCATTATGATTCTCATGAATATTTTTGGGCACAACTTGTTTTTTATTATAGGAAATTTCATGGATTATTTACCACCTGAACTTTTTTCATCACATGATACCTATGAATAATGATAAGTATGTTTTGTATAATTCTCAATATCATTGAAATCATTTTTTGGGAAAAGTCCCTCCAGGTAACATTGAAGGTTTATAAGTGACAGTGTTTATTAAAAATTTAGGTTTTTTGTTGAAAAAGTGGTTTTCTATGGTGATTTTTCAAGGTCTAGAGATATTATTGCTAACATATGATGATAATAAATCGTGAAAAATCAATGGAAAATCTGGATAATGTTTAAAAAATATATACAAGGTGGCACCATTTTCAGTTGTTTTCAAAACATTTGTCCCTCAAAATTGGGAAAATGAAGATATCTATTTTTTTAAAACGAAGCTGCATCGTATATTAATGATGGAGTGGGAACTTATGTTCAAGGAATATTTCTAGATTAGAACATTGAAAAGTGGAAGAGGAATGATATGCCTAAAATATTTAAGATTTTGCGCAAAAGATGAGGTTGCATGAAAGAAACGTGTGTGCCCAATGCGACATCAAATGGGGTTTTGCGCACTTGAGAAGGATCTTTCATGACACATCGAATATTCTATGTAGGAATTGATGAAGCTGATAAATAAGAGGCGAGTCCCTTCATTCGAAGTAGCTCAATACTTAGTGAGAATCCTACTTAAAAATCATGTAATAATTTTTAGAAAAAGGAGTTGCATGAAATATTTTGAGTTGTGTACAAGCCAATAATGTTTCAAATAATATTTGATTTGTTCATGAGATTTATGTTTCGTGCATGTGTTGTTTCCTAAGAAAAGTAGAATATTGCACAGAGGGAATTAAAATTGCATACAAGACATAGTTATTTTTGCATGAAATATTTTAGGATACCCATTAATACTACAATAATGTTGTATTCATCAGTGCATGAAGGTGGGACATCAATAGAGAATATATATATATTAGAGGATGCATTAATTAGAGATAATGAATGGACCTAAAGGTCTATAAACTTTGAGTGAATATTTTGAAGAACCAGTGAAGACAATTCAGTTGAGAGAGCAGTGAGATTTAAAATTATTATTGGTTGTAAATGAGGAAGAACATTGTGTTCGTTCCGAACAATGTAAACAACATTTTTCTTTTATTAGAATTTTTACATTGGAACATTGTTTTTGTTTGATCATTGGACATAGCCCACTGACGGTGAACCTTGTAAAAATGTTTGTTTCTCATGCATTCTTTAATTTATATTCATACATTGTTATGGAAAAGAGAGATAAGAGTGTTTTGTTTAAAAATTAATGAAGATGAAAAGGGGATAATTTTATTAATCTTTCATACCCTCATTCACCCCAAGGTATATTACATTGCGTACATAACAACATTTAGATTATCATCCTAAGCATTCTCTACGAAATTATTTATGAATATTTAATTTTCAATAACATTCACATCATATGACATAACCTATTTTGTTAAATGTTTATTCCAAAATTTTAAACTTATTACATTTTTTCAATATCCTTCACAAGTTGATTCTTCAATTTTCTCATCAAACATTCACCTATCTATATTTATTAATTCTGGAAGACAACATCTTCCATACCATTGATTTAATTCAACAAATTTTTTTAATACCAAATATCATAGCATGTTATTTTATATTTGACATTCAAAAAACTACTATTATGAACATGTAAAATAGTACTGACATCATCCCTACAATATTACTTTGAAATATTTTATTCTTCTAATTTGATTCTTCCAATTTCGACTAAATGTATATTATTCTATTGTACTAATCCATTTTGTTGTAGGGTATAATACTACCATTCTATTGTTTTATTTGATGCTTTATCATATAAATTAAAAAATTATTTGATGTTAAATATGTTCCATTGTCTATTTTCACCATCTTTATATAAACCCCCTTTCATTTTTCAATATATTTTATAATGAATGTAATCATTTCAATAGCCTATTACATTTTTTAAAAAATCATGATGTTTTTCATCTATGTTAAATCACCAATAAAAGTGATAAAATAAAATATACCTTTATAGAATAATGTCCCATCATCCCACATAAATTGTAATGAATATGATCAGGAGGTCTTTTAAACTAAAAAACAAATTTCATATGAATTTTATTAGTCATATTACCTTTTTAGACGGTTAAACAGACATTTTCCACTTCTCATTCAATTCTGGAATGTTTTGAACAACATCTCCCTCTGAAATTATGTTCATAATTTTCTTCCCCTTATAGAAAATTATTATATTACACATCATATTCTCATCATAGTAATATATATAACATTAGTGGTCAACTAATCATGCATGAAAAATATTTCAAAATTTTTTATCTTCTTTTGGTATAACATTCGTATCTTTCTACTTCTACTAATAAATAATTTTTTTCTAAACATAACTTGTTTTCCGTCATAAACAATTTTACTTACACTATGAATTTTATGTTTTATTTAATTAAAAAAAATATTCATTAGATTTTAAAATTTTTTCATTAATCACATCCATTCTGATTCCAATAATTTTTAAGGAAAAATCATTTCCCAAATGTAACAACACCTCATTCATGATTTTATAAATGTTTATAGATTTATGAATCACTTGTGATGTGGGGAGGAAAACCATTATCATGTATCGATGGTTTGTTATTTTATACAATCCTTTATTGATTTCCTAAAAATAAAAGATATTTCCTCTGCATTAGTCATTCCATATTCCTTTTTTATTTTCACTTGTAAGAACATTTACCTAGAATATGTGTCATACATCATTAAAAATAGTGACTATCTTGATCAAATCTTCCTAAAACTTCTTAAATACATTGAAATTGTTTTTTTGGATGCTTTATAAAATCTTGTGATTTTTTCATTTCTATCTTCTTATGTGTAAAAAATGTTACTCATTCTAATTTTAGTACTTCTTCCACACTTCCCAAATAGAATTTGGGATGTGATATATTATGTGAGAAATTATAACCAATGTTCCCATAGATTCCACAAAACCAATAGGAATAATCACATATTAATATTATATTAAAGTAATAAATTTCTCTATAGAAACATTATTGATGATGATAATTTGTTCTTCATATAAAAAACTATTTTTTTGGACCATCATTCCTTTAGAGTGAGTATTAAACTTTTGTTGATGTGATAAGATTTACACATATATCACTACCAAAAATTTCCCATTATTTTTCTTATCACCAATAATGATATAAAAATTATATATAACATCATTATTGGTTGTAGTTGAATTCACTTAATTCTTAATATGAGCTTTCCCAATATATTTTAATGTCTCATATTTTACTTCTAAAGAATTATTGAAATTTTACATCATCTTTAAATGGTAATTTCAAACTCAATATCTATTTTTGAAACCATTAAACTACTTATTATATATATTTTATATTATAACTGAGATCTCCAAAAAAAAATTCATTGTTCTGAAATTCTATTTTTATAATATAAGATGACCTAAATTTATTCATCCTTATTCATGATTAAAAATTTTATTCCCTTATTAATTTCTTCAATAAAATCATTCATTATTATAATTTCATTTAAGAGAGTTTTATTTTTTATAATAAATGAAACAATTTTCTTTTAGATATGATGTTCTCTATATGATTCTTCACCACCATTTTCAATATCAGAGGAATATTTTTCTTTCTAATATTTTGAAATGATGGTTCAGATTTTTTCTAAACATTCATATTAAAAAAACATTTTTTAGTTGGTTTCGATTCAACATTCATACTCATCATACTTCTTATCTCTCACTGAACTTCTTAATAAATTTTATGGATGAAATTTATTCTTTACATCAATTATTACCCTCATTACATTGAGTTTTTTCATTATAATCAACTAAATATTCAACAACTGTCTACTTTGGGAAATTCATTAATTTTTTTTTGATTCTACAACACTAAAAATATATTTAAAGGAAGATTAACTCTAGTCATTTCTATTCCTCTTCAATAGTTATTATATATTAGAGACATGATTTTTTATTCAACTCATCATCATATTAATCTTTTGAGTTAGAAGGATCTTCATCTTCACCAATATCAATTTTAAATTTTCTCATGGCTTAAAAATCTATTTCATATTTAATTTTTATTTGAACATTGGATATTTCATTATTTCATAATAATCATGAATGTTATGAAAATCATCAAGATATATATCATCATTATCTTCTAAAGAAGACATTTTTTTGTAAACTTGTGTTGAAATATTCTAATTCACTTATTAATAATTGTAAAATCATATAGGACATCTATGAATCCTCTGATGATTCAAAATATTTTATCTACTATAGTGAAGAATTCATCAATTTATTGTTCATCTATAATTCTTATGTAATCATATTTACTATAACAGATTTATAGCTTTTAATCATTTACATTAATATTCTCTTAGAAAATAATTTTTAATTTTTCCTACATACTCTTCAATGTTATGGTATCCATCACCTTCGTAAAAACATTTTATTATAATGGAACAAGTATATCATCTCTAACTTTTCCATTATATTAATTATTTCTCTTTCATATATAAGTCATCATTGAACCCTTAACAATAGGTGTTAACATAATGGTATCAACATCAACAACTTCTAGGATAAGAAATAAGAAATTAAAAATCATCCTTAAATTCCATATATAATATTTGTTTTCCAACCAACATAGGAATTCCACTATCATTGAATGAATTGTGAATATCATTAATACGAATTCGAAAAGGGAACTTTTCATCTCATTCTAATTGAAGTTTGAAAATATCGAATAACAACTGAGAAGGGGTTGAATAAGTTTATTTTTTTATGTTTCAAGAATTTTAGAAACATAACCTCTGAACCCTATTAAATTATATATAATTATCACTGTTTAGTAAAAAAAATAATGAATGAAATTGTATAAATGATTGTAAATCAGATGATATTTTTAAGTTTCTTCCTCATTGTGAGAACCTACATCATTGTCATAGCTACATTCAAGGGATTATGGAAAATCAATATTAGGAAAAAATGAATAAAACATGTTATATCTCTTATTATACACCTTTTATACCCTGACATGAATTATTATACTAACTACAATCAGTTAACAATTTTTTCTTAAAATTAATTGAGAAAAATTAATAAACCATTTTTCTTAATTTTCCACAAATTCCCACACAATTTCCCAGTTCAATTTGGCTAGTTATGATTCATTCAGTCCAATGAGGATGGGTCAGCTAGAATCAATATGATGAATTTAGCATGATGGACATAATATGACGAACCAAATGAAAATATGTATTACTAATACTATACTGAAATATTCAGATTTATATTCCTCGATCTGGTAAACAAATTTTTTTGTGTGATCATTATCTGGGATATCAAACTAAAATGAAAAACATGAAAATTATTATACAATACTCCTCTATTTTAGCATATGTAAAAATATGCAAAGTATCCATTTATTGTGATTTTATTTATAGTAAAATTCAAATAGATAATACATGATAGTTAGAAAATCCCTCTTACTCTATTTTCACATTTCTGAAAATCACTCCCATTTAAATTCTATATTGGACCTATTAAAACCATGTCAATATTTTTCTAAAATTAGACCTCATGGAAATAGTAACTTCTCATTAGTATGATGTGACTTCCTAAAATTAATTTCGATTAACTTCTTCATCATCAGTTTCCATAACATCCTCATCTTATGTACGATTATATTCCACATCTTCTGTCTCATTAACATCCTTGGAATTAGTTTGATGAACATCCTCAACATAAATCTGATTATCTTCCTTAGCTTTATTCTAATTTAATTCCCCAGCATCAGTCTAATTAACATACTTAACAGCAGTCTATTTAACTTCTATAGCATCATTATGATAAATTTCTTCAATATTAGTCTTATTAACATCCTCATATACAATTGTATTAACATTCATATCATATTATGAATTTACATTCTTTAGAGTATTTAGTCTGACTAAATTTTCTCCTCATAGATAGCACGATTAAATTTTTTATTAGTATAATTAATACTTTGTTTCTCGTTAGAGTAAATATAGTTGAATTTTCTTCTTAGAGTCGGGATGATGAAATTTCATCATCCTCAGATAGATGGAATCCAATTAATTATAGAATTATCATTATGATGGAATATAGATTTTATTAGAACCTCCAATATGAAACATTTAAATTCATCATTCCTAATCACCTATAACTTCATCATGCATCTAAAAACTTCTATTTTTGATACATCTATGTATGATAGTGACCATGTCATGATTCCTTTAACCAATTAAATCTCCCTAATTCCAACATTTGAATAATATCATTAATTATGATCATTTTAAATAATTATGAGAATATAAATATTGGAAATGATTCATTTGACTTGATGATATAATTATTAAGAACATTCAAACTCTCTATATCATTTTTTATCCTAGAATATCTTCTATGTTAGTCTCAATTTCTAACTGATGTTGGGTTGGATTAATCATTAACATCATGACGATGTATCTTTTCCTGATGGATCAACTAATCGAATTCTACAAAAAACATCCATCTTCCATCTTCCATACAAATTTTTCATCCAATACTATTCATTCCAAAAACCTATTTCTAAAAAAAATTCTCAATGAAAGAAAATATTTATCCCTTTTTATGGATTTAAAAATATAGAAATATTGAACATTATTTTAAAAAAACATTATGATATATAAGGACAGATCAACAGAAACAATACCATTATTTTATGAAAATTATACTTATCACCAAAAAAACAATTTAAAATACACAAGAACACAATAGTCATTCAATAATACGAGCTATAATTAGACTATTATGAGAGTGGTGTCATCTGGTTTCCTCATGATGAAAAGTTGTTTTACTGGTTTCCCAATTATCTAGATATAAGATTTTTTTTCATACAGGGTATGTCCAAGCCCTCATCAGCTCATTTATCCAAGGGTGATGGTTATTTGTATATATTTCAAGGGACCATACACAATGTTTTTTATAAGATAAGTTCATCAATTATGAGAGTTCCTGAACATTCTATGCTATCAATATATGTCAGGTGATCCACTATGGGTTCCTCAGTTAAGATTGTTTTTTATGAGGCTGTAATATAAGGGAATTCATGTTTGTCATGATTAGAGAGAAGTAATTGAATCTACAGGAAAACACTAACATGACCTTCTAGCTCAGATATCCTATCGTGACTACACAGGTGGTCATCAATAGGTATATATATGCCATGGATTGATTATTTGTGATCCTCATGAATTAGAATTGTCCTCAATAGAAAAAAAATTCATCGTTCCATTTAACGTGTTCTTGTTTTCAAAATTGTTGAATTCATTATTTGATTTATGATCAAGATGATCCTTAATAAATATTATCATTTTCCATGTATTGGGACATGAGGTAAAGAGGCTTTTAGTGACCTTGGAGTTGACTAATCGAGTTGGTGATTGAGCAGATTAGTATGAAGTATATAGTGATTATGAGATAGTGGCGGGGAAGCACCGCTCTTGGGTATATTTCTCATGTTTGTAGATACATCTATTTTATATCATCCTCTGCATGCATGGTTTGTTTTTAGTGAGAGATATTTTTTATTGTTTCTGGAGGTAGACGTGTTTTATAATGATGCTGGGGAGAATGTTCTATTTTTTGGGGAGAGAGACCCTTAGATGATCCAGTGGTTTATTAATTAATTTTCTTCATTGATGGATGAGTATATACAATGTTTATCAAAGGTACTGAATTCCATGTCTACTAGGGATGTAAAATAGGGCCCTGATGACATTCTAGATGATTTTGTAGTTTAACCACCTCAAATAGAGTTTAGTTTTATTTTTTATATGACTCTTATTTTCATGTATTAGGCTATGTTCTGATGCAACACAAAATAATTCTTTCTTATGCATCTTCAAAGTCACTTCTAAATGAACAAAATTATTCCACACATGATCATGATTTGGATGTGATGTTTTTTTATTTTATTTTTTGGAGACTTTGTCACATTGAAATTCATTTTATGGTTTTTACCAACCATAAGATCCTAAGGTATGTCTTCTGCAATCATGACATGAACTTGTATCAGCATCGATGGATGAAATTCTTGAAGGAATATGACCATTAAATCATTTAAACCCCCGGTAATGGGAATTTTTGGGATTATATACTGAGAAACAAGACACATAGTGATTCAATCAATAAATTTCAATATTCTTATACCATGATGGAATAATACTCAATTATGCATCATGATACATGAGTGGTTAGTGGTACCGTATGCCTTTACGCATGATAGTGAATACAAATTTTTTGTATTAGGTGGTGAATTCCCAATTGGTGGATTCTAGGGTGGAGGTCCAAAGGGACCATTTTGACTTTTATGATGGCCCAGATAGTTGGTTTGTGGATGGACACCATTGGGTTTTATTCTAGGGAATGATATTCATTAATATGTTGATGTGTGAGATAGTTCAGTGGGAGTTCCATAGTCTCTTTTAGTGTGACATACCAATGGGACCAAGAAGTATCTAGCGTTGAGAGGTAAAATTTAGTGGCATATGTTGAAGTGTGATGTTGTAGAGTTTATTTCTTGATGTGTGGTCTGTCAGAAGGTGATGCTTGAGAACAGATTTCTTGGTGGTTTTTTCCAAAAGTTAGATGTTACGTAGTAGAAGTGGAAGGAAATAATGATGGAATTCATAACCAATTTAACTCAATATTAAGAAGGAAGTGTTTTTATATGGTTATTGGATCATTTTATGAAATTATCCCACTTTATATTGATTAGGGTGTTGAAAAAAGTGGATGTTTTGTTGAGGATATATCTTTAGGATATAGTGAAACACCACAGATTCCCAAGGATAATCATATCTGGTTAAGATCCTCATTTTACCTCTAGGATATAAATAGTTCTCCAATTATATTTTGGTTCACAGTTATGACATAAAACTATTTTTCATTACCAGATGGATGGTCAAATAGGGCAGACCATCCAAACAATTTAAGACATGTCGTGCTTTTATGTCATGGATTTTAGAGGTTTTATAATGACGAAAAATCACATAGTTTTTTTCATATAATAATTTTTAATACTAAACCAATGGTATTGTTTATATAGAATCATCATATGAAAAAAAGTCACATATTCTTTTATAATGGAATAGTGATAGATATGTAGAAATTATTGATCCAGAACTACTACAGAACAAGAAAAAGATGGTTCATGTAATTAATGAGAAGATGAAGGAATTACAGGATCATCCGAATTATTATTTTTACAATATGAGGATAGATATGAAGTTTGACACTAGAGATCATGTTTTCTTGAAGGTGATTCGTTGTCATGGGAAGTGATGTTTCAATCATTCGAGTATGATTTATCTCCGGTTTGTTATGCCATTCAAGGTATTAGATAATATTGGGGTTTTCACCCATTATATTGATCTCTTCCAATATATGAGCATGATAATTGATGGTTTTAATGTGTCTCATATTTTTAAATATTTTAATGATTAACCTCATGTCATCAATTTGGGAGAGATTGATGTTCACGATGAATAGACCTTCATGTATCATAATGTGGAGATCCAGGATGTCTATGAGAAGGTGTTGTGGGGGATTATTATTCCCTCGTCATGTGTCTTGTGGATTCAATGTGGTTGGAGGAGGGTATATAGAATCATTAATATTATATATGCACTCAACACCTGATATATTTGAGGATTTGGTCTTCCCTTGTAATGTTCTTCTTTAGTGGATGTGGATATTTTGAGTTTTTTAGATGGTTTCCTCTGGTCACCGGTTGTTTATTTTAATCACATCTGAGAGATATATCTAACAAGAGAGTTTTTACGATATTGTTCTTCATGTTTAATTATTATTTTTTTCTTCCCTTTTATGATGTGGATTATATTATGGTATGGAGATATTTCTGAGAGGTATCTCATGGGTTGGCATTTCAGATGTCCACTTTTCATTTCCTCCATAGTTATGGTTTTGGTTTATCGAGGAAGATAATCGATTCATATAAATATATTGTATGTTATCATATTCATGTAGACTGACCTTTGTCATGTTTCCATGGATCATGGATCTCAAAAAATGCATGAATGTGGTGTATAAGGTTCTCTCTATGAAATGTCAGAATTAGGTGAATATAGGACTTGTAAATCTTACACATTGTCTATGTGCATTACATAACTTTTGAAGGTCCGGTTCATAATTTTTAAATATTCAGCGTTTAATATCAAAAAGTTAATGATTTTTATGATGAACCCAAAATCAACATTACAAGTAAATGGTTTACATGCCATGAAAATATCATGTGCATTTCATTAATAAAAGGCGTATTATCTCTGTGGATTCTCAAACAATCTACTTCCTCTCATTTTCTAGTAGACATAGGATCCTCCATTCATAATTTTGAGATCTCTTCTATATGAATCGATCTTTAAAAATAATTTTTTGATCTATGGTGATTAATATTGATCCACGATGTGTTACTCCTTTCCGTTCAACCAGTTTCTCTATGTATGATCTCATTTAATCCTATATATTCATTCCATATGATAGATGATCATATACAATGTTTATAATGTGATT
The DNA here is from genome assembly GCA_963277665.1 of Viscum album. Taxonomy (NCBI): domain Eukaryota; kingdom Viridiplantae; phylum Streptophyta; class Magnoliopsida; order Santalales; family Viscaceae; genus Viscum; species Viscum album. The sequence continues at coordinate 97,508,640 of OY728160.1, forward strand.
TTATTTTGTTTTTACTGGTTATGTTGTGTCATGGACTCCATGTATTGATTGAACTCTTATGGGAGAGGTTACTGGAGATCCACAATGGGGTTCGGTCCTGTGAAAAGAACACTGATGAATTATGTTGTAAGAATATAATTTCTATAATTATTTCATTTCCATGAAATCATAAATAGATCAATGTTTATCACATTGTATTCCATGGAAATTAAAATATTAATTATTGAACCAGATTAATGGTATCACTTACAATCAGATATTATGGATGTTGTTGATTTATTCCATGAAAGTGGTTGGCTTGTGATTTCTTATATTGTGTGATATCTATGATATTTTTTGTTAGTACATTATTAATATTAGAGTAGCATGTGGGAATTGTTAAATAATGTAATGATGTAATTAATTGATAATTAATTTTCTTAAGAATAATTAAATAGGTGTCTATATTATCTGGTATTTAATGTAATTCGAGAAAAATAAAATTGATGCAATGCACTTGTATAATGGAAACTTTTATGTCCCATATGATTAATGGAATGGATAAATAATGTTAATAATTTTTATTTATTGTTCATAATAATTGAAATGGAATGTTAATAGTGAATGGTACTTCTCTAGGGTTGTTGAACCCATAGTAAATTTTAATATCATATTTTTACATGAAAGCTTGTTTTCTCTTGATATTATAGGTTTCTCATAGTTGGATCATGTAAAAAATTTATTACATAATTCATGATGGAGGAAATGCCATTTTTTTATTAATATGTTTTCTAGGGAATAAGATCCACAATTTCTAGTGAAGGGTGGATTTATTATTTAAAGGTCTTTGTTTTCCTATTATTTTCTTTTTATTTTCCTAATTCATCGAATGCACTCTAGATGTGATCCTTCTATATGAGGCTATTATAGATGATCATGGATGGATTATATGTGATATAGGGTATGGAGGGATGAAATTTATATTATATTTGGATAGATCAGACTAGGTTGGACAACATGATATGTGGCTAAGGAGGCCCATATGTTTTGTCAAAAAATGATTCATGTGTTGGAGAGAGAAAGTAAAATATACATGTGGTTGTTAGGGATGAAACCAGAGTTGATGGTGTGGGATAATGAAAGGCTTATCTGTTGACATGATGCTAAGAGTTGGTAATATCATGTTTGAATTAGTTGAATGACTGATGATCGGGTTTCATGTTTTATAATTAATACTTTTACCGCTGACTAAGTTAGCTTGTGGTTATTGGTTTTATGTTTCCTCTTGGTTCTAGATTAACATAACATTATTAGATAATATAGTTTAGGTAATAGTAATAATAATTATAAAATAAATTTCTAACAAATGGGGTTTTTTTCGATGGAATGATATTTAAAAAATATATATCAATCTTGATAAACCATGGACTTGGTTTGGATTATGGAATTAGGGAATGAACATTACATTGATGATTAATGTGATGTAATGTAAAGAAATGTATTGTAATGTGGAGTAATTATATTGTTTAATTAGTGGATAATGAATTATATAATCCAAGGAGTGAATAAATATGAATTAAGTAATTAATATATCTATTTGATATTCTTCTGTACTAATAGGATCTCTAATCATAGTAGTGGAATCCAGGAGTTCGAGTGAATTTATCTATAGTATATTTTATATTTATTTCATATGCATACTATGGTTGTGAGATATATTATATCATTTATATTCTATGATTTCAAATTCTTCCCCAACCTTGTTATATCAGAAATCTAAAACCATGTGGAATCTTGGTGCGAAGATAGATGGCTGACTAGCCCCACTGACCACACACTCTACTCTTGGTAGTTATATGTGCCAGTATGAATAGTGGCTAGTTTCCTCTATATATGTGTGTAGTAGTTTGAGATTCCCTTTGTGAATTTCACAAACAGTTATTACTTGATATTGTGTCAAGAGGATTATTATTTAAATGAGTTGTATACGCTGTGATGGATTGATATGCTTACTCAATGTATGGTTGGTAATGGATTATGGATAAATACATGATATATTACATATGTCATATATACTATGAAACAACCCAGGATTTAATTGTATTTTATTTTCTTTAAAGTAATTCAACATCTTTTGATATAAGAAACACCGAGTTCATGCACACCACGACTTACCAAACTGACCATTCAAAAAGTGGTTATGAGTTTTATTAACAAAAATTTAAATTTTATATACTCCATATATTTTTAACATCCATATTATTTGTTTCTTAGACAAAATATAATAACAAATTTAAATTTTTGGATAAAACATGTATTTTTCAAAAAATTAAATTTTACCGCATTTTAATGGTGACACCTTTTTAAATCCAATATTTGAAACTTTCATATATTAAATTTTACAATATAGATTTTTTCATTAGAAGGGACATAAAAATGTAGTTCAGATAAAATTGTTGTGCTTTTATGATAACTTTCATATTTTGATGAATAATGAAAAACACTAAATTTTAATTGAAATCAAATATTTTAATAAGAAAAATTAATAGTGTTAAATTATAATTTTTATTGGTTTTGATGTATAATTATATTATATTTTATCATATAATCGAATTTTGGTCATTGGAAGTAATATTACATTTAAATTGGACATAAACACATATCAATCTTTTGGTAGTTTTTACTTCTCAAAAACCCGTGTTTCAATTTTGACAAATGGGAATTATTTTTAAATTTATTAATAGAACTTATTTGTTTTTAATTTGGTATAATAGACATAATTTTTCAATATTAAATATCAAATTTAGTTTTCAGTGAATTTTTTATACTTTTCTAAAAACATTCAATTTTTAATGAATAGTGTAAAACACTACGTTATTATTTAGAGCCGACTTTTTATTTAAATAATTATTTTTAATTTAAATATATTTTTAAGTTTAAATAGTTATATAATACCTATATTAGTCCAATTTAATTCATTGAAGTTGTTTTATAACAATATTTCATATGTAATATTTTATTAAACATTTTACCGTCTTTTACCCACTTTCTAGGAATATTCAAAAATTTGAATAAAACATAATTTTAATGCTTTTGTGAATTGAATATCAAGTATCAAAGAGTCATATTTGAAATAATTAAGTAAAATTTGGTTGAATAGGATAAAAATAATTTTTTGTGAATAGTAAATTTTGAATTTTGTTTACCACGATTAAAATTAAATAGTGTAATTAATGTTAAAAACTGATAATATAGTTACCCCATCACATGTCCTAAATATATTTTCTATGTGTATTTTGACTAAAATAAACCTTAAGAAAAAAATATGACTTTTTTTATCAACATCAATTATATTAGGACAATTATTATATTTTTATTAAAGAAGAGTTAAAATTGTTAAATACAAATTTTAATAAAAAAACATTTTTAATATATGATAATATATAAGATAAATTGGACTATAAATATCCATTAGAAAGATAAAAAATATTTCCAACATCATAGTATTTTATTTATAATATTTATAAATTAGATAATTAAATTTATTTTTGACACAATGATGATGTAATAATTACCATATCAATGAAAGATTAAAATAATTGATATTATAAATATTAAACTAATTTTAAATTTAAACTTTTTATGCCATGCACAAATTTTCTAGGTGAATAGGGCATTTTAGGGTTGATTCAATTTATTTTTTAGATGGAATAATATTTTTATGGCTTTCTCCAAAACTGAATATTATATATTGTCATAATTGACCTAAATGTGTTTTTAAAACAAATAATATTTTATTAAATTATAAAATAGTCATAAAAAACTAAGGTTAGGCCAAAGGACACATATAATTATATATTTTTCATTAATTTAACACTTGAGGTTCTCTTGTCATTTTATGTTGAGTTCATTAACCATGTATTATAATAATACAAGAAGACATGATAAAAGATAAACTATTTAACTAAGAGTTAAAAAAAAGATAAGGTTAATATGGTGACCAAAACTGGTATAATACCTATTGGTTGTGGCGTTTTCGACCCATACCAACTTTATCCTAAAAATAAATCCATTTTTATCTATTATACTCCGAAATTGATATTATAATAAAATATTATTTCAAACTCTTCCTAATGTGCCCCTCAACTCCCTAATAAAAGAGTACTTCCCTTATCTCAAATTCACACCTCCAAATAAATTTCTCTTAGCCAAAACCTCCTCAAATATTCTCCCAACAACACTCACTTCATCCTAGAGTCCTTACTTTGATCTGAAATCCAATCTATGGATCCCCTTTTTACAAATCAAAAGGAAGCACCCGAAAAAGATATAATTATTTTGTCACCTATTTCAGTGTTCTTTTCTTCTTCCACATTCCCTATTTTTGTTGTTCCCATAACAAAATAATAAATCCAGTACCTTATTCATACTTTTATGTTATTATAAATATGGTACAACCAAATTTATTATTTTATCCATATTATTACTGACATGTCACCATGCGTGCGTTCGTACGGCTTACCGTCTCTACGTCGTTGTGTAGTTTGTTATTCCATTCATCATTATTTTGATGGTTATAATAATGAGTATAATTTATATAAATAATAAATGTATCATTTCAAAAATTATGTATATATAATATACCATCCATTTGAAAAATATTTCAGCATCAATGGAATGATATTTTCAATCATGCATACGTACAACTTTCCGTCCCCACGACGCGATGAGATTTCATTCCCCATCATAACCATTCATGAATAATTTCTATTTTATAATTAAATTTTTTTAAGAACATAATATCATTATGTATTTGAATAAAATACATCTTATACATAACAAACATGACATACATAACTAAACATATAAAGAAAAACGAATTCGTTTACAACAAAAACAATGATACAACTGAAATATTAATAACAAAGCAATATTAGAGAATCATATATGTTAGTATAACTATGTATGTTTTTATTGTATAATTTAATAATAATGAACTATATATTATAAAAGAAGTTAATCTCACCCTTGACTAAAGTAAAGTATAATGTATGGGGTTTTTATCTCACATTTTATTCTCATAGGATTCATGCTATGTTTTCCACTATTTCATTTTGTGTGGTGTATGTAATGCCCATTATTTTATTTTTTTGTAATATACATTAATTTATATGTATTTAAATCTTCATTGTATGATACTTATTTCATAGGGTGTATGTTTCTTATGATACCAAATCGGTATGTGAATTGTTTATTTCAGTTTCCACTCATTGGGTTTTAAGCATACCTCAATGATTATATTACTCCAAGATTATGTATGGAATCGCTATTTATTTATTTATATAGTAATTTACAAACCCCATTGTTTGGATATACTTTTGATACACATAATCGATCCATTGATAAATTCTAATGTCATTGATATGAACAGGATAAGGGTAATCTTATCTCCATTTCCATTCACTTATTTAAACCTCAAAGTCATTGGTTTTGTTTTTACCATAAAATGTTTGAAAATCCTATGATGTATTTAAAGTAAATATCCAATAATATTGAGTGTATTTAAATTTTTCAAACATAATTATTTCATTTATTTATCCTTAATCTAATGACACTATCTTTATAGGGGATTTCATCACAATTTACGTTCTATTAAGACGTTTTTGTTGTTATTTTCCAATTCACTTTTATATGATGTATATACTTTCCTTTGACATATTACATAATGAATAGAATTACTCTCATGATATTATAAATTTTTTATTAATTTTATTCCTAAATTTATAGTATTCAAGCGTCTCTCAATAGGTTAAAACTCATTAACTAAAATATCATTTTAAATGTTTTAAATATTTATTCTTCTAAATCGTTCTCAATGATGTCCATGTTTTAAAAATGGTTTTAACGATTTATTTATATGGACTTGAAAGTTTTATAATTAAAATTACATTCAAATATTAAATGTTTCAAGTTACAATTTGATTCAGAAATCTATTTTAAACGACTCCAATGATAAATAGAGTGAATTTTAAATGTTTTCAAGAAAAAAGACATATTTATCCCAAATAGATTAAACAATTATTTTGATCTATTTCAATATTCATTATTGTATTTTATACTTGAGTGAGTTTGATTTATTATAATACATTCTCTCATATTTTATTGAATGAGTTATGTTTTACTATGGATGTTCTATTTTTATAACATCCATGATTTGTGGTTAAATTATTGACATTTAGTATTCTAGTTTTAATACAAATGTTTAGGTTATGTATCACCCTTTTCGTATGAGAAATTAATTTAACTATGTGGGTGATGGGTGGGGCCTGCTATAGCCCCTTGATGCATCGATAGGTATAATGCATGGGTGGGGCCTTCTACAGCCCCTTGTGGTTAAGAAGTCTGACATTATTCATTCCATCATTATGAGATTAGTTATTGATGTTAAATGTGATTATTCAACTAGGATAATATCTATATGAATAAGTAACTAAAATTATTTAATAAATATTTTACATATTATACTAAATTTTATCTTTAAAGGGCTCATGTTTAAATATAATACTTTTCCATAGAAGTTTATGATTTTTTATGATAGCTTCTGCTATATTATTTATGCTTACTGAGCATATGAGCTCACCCCTTTCTAATGTATTATTTTCTCAGGATTCCAATAAGTGTATTATGTTTTAAATGAAGGTTTAAGACATTATAATAATGGAATTATATAAGGATTATCTATGTTGTATTTTAAGTTAGAAATTTTAAGGTGAAGTTTATGTATGTAATCTACTTTCCATGACTACTAAACAAATCGGCCCTTTGAGACTTATTTCTTTTAATCTTGCGTGTGTTATATAATAATGCACCGACTCTACGTAAATAGGGTTGGGATGTTAAAGTTGGTATTAGAATTTTTTTATCAATAAACATGGAAACTAGATTTAGATCAGCTCTGATTGTGAAACATTACTATAAGGTAGACTATGAGGATTAGTATAAAAGAACGTCCTATAATTTTTGTAATTTAGAGATTCTGTGATCTTTCTAAGAAATACATCCCTATCTGGATACTACAATTTGAAATGGTTATGTAACATATAAACCTAGGAGTGAATACTCTAACAAAGAGTTTTGGGATTGACCTGGGGTGTCCTGGTACAAAACAACATGCCTTAATGCTCACATGGTTTGACACTCCCTGGGGATATTCTTAGAATAATTCACATTTTCCTTACAAAACAATTTGAATTAATTTAACATTAGATGAGAATGAATAACCTTGGTTAATAATAAAGAGTTTTATATTGAAATTAAGGTGTCATGATATTCTCTAAATGATTTTATGACTATTGTTACTCACACTATACTTTATAGTTTTAGTCAATTGAAAGATTCCAAGGAAGCCATAGTAACATTTAACATGAGGTACAAGGTGGGAACGATAGTGGAAATGATAAACTAAATGTAATGTTTATAGGTGTTAAAGATATCATGTTCATGCTAAATAAGGTTTCAAAAAATTCGATCAGCAACATATAGAATATCCAACTCCCAAACTCATCAAATAAGAGAAAGGCATGGTATGATACGATCTCTAGTAGTGGAGACCATTTAGAATATAAAGCTCAATTTCAATAATGCAAGAAGTGTGGAAAGAGATACCCAAGATAGTGTATTAATGGAACAAATAAATAATTTATATGTGAGAAAGACGGACATAAAGTAAATAATTATAAAGGTAAAATAAATTTTACTATGGATGAAAATAAAAATGATCCTAAGAATCTATTTATAGTCATTTTACATAAATGTAAGGGGCTTGGGAATTTCACAAGTCAATTATTTTTTCTATAGGATAACCACTAGGCCGTGGAATAACTTATGTGGAAATAACTGGATGGAGAAATATTTAAAATTAATAATGCTCTTTATTGATCAGAATACATTTTCTGCCTTTTCTCTTGTATGTGATACCCTGTATTTTGTTATGTGAAAATGTTATTTGAGAATGAATTGCCTTTTTTATTGGAGATATAGTAATAAAGAACCATTTGGGTTTATATGATCCTTGAATTTGAGGAAATTATAGGATACTAATTTTTGAGATGAAAATGGTGGTATGAGATAAAAATTGTTGTTAAATTATGATATGGTTATTTTGAGTAGTTTATCTCATTTTGAGAATTTTATAAAAAATAGTTTTTGAAAAAGGACAACATGCAGACTGTGTGACAACCCATCATGTCAGACAAAGCTGTGGGAATCAAACCCTCTACCAAAGTGCAATGGGGATTTATCACATAACACTAGACTACATGAATCCCCTAGTTAGTGTGACTAATTAATTTAGTTAAATTATTTTATTGATCAATAAGAAGTTTATTTTGGATCTTATTTTTTATCAAATAGATATCCTTAGGTTAGGAAAATAATATTATGATTAAGTGATAAATATTATTTTGGGAGACGTTCGATCTGTTGGGAAAAATATATACCTAAGGAAAATATAATACCATGGGATTTCATTTTAGCAATAATAGTAAACTTTTATTTTAGAATAATTTATTTTTTCATTTTGGAATTATAAAGATTTATTTTATTAATGGAAATGATTAACCTATCACAGTGAATATGTGATTTGTTAATTACACTTCAGTATGAGACATTAAGTGTAGTAGATATTATTTGGAGATAAATATTATGATTTACTATGAATGTCTATTTGATAAAATTCTTTTGAGTTTTGGGTTTCAGTTTTATTTTGGATTATATTGAAGGATTTTAAGAACAATTGTTTATGGAATGGTCTTTATTGAACTTTGGGTATTTTTTGATTAATTTTTTAAATTTAGTTTAGTATTACTTTCTATAAATTATTTTCCATTTTGGGGATCATCTGATCTTGTACTAACCACTCTGGTTTTGGTTAATCTCTAAAGACAAAGAAAATATATAGTTCATCTTTTTTTATTATGTTATTCTCCAAAAGTTGATTCTCACGCCTTATGTGTGACCAAGTCATATTGAATACTCATAGTTTGGACAAAATATTAGTTAATGGTAGAAATTTATTAAAGGATGAACATTAATTGAAAAGTAAGTAAATCATTTTTTGTTCTTAGTCAATCTCATAAAAAAGTCCACAACATTATGAAATAGATCATAAAATAAAAATTTAGTCCATTTACATTTCTTACTGAGAACTAATGACTATTTTACTCATCACAAGTTTGTAGTTTTCTTAAAGTTAAAATTATTTTGACCCTGTTTTATATCACTCTCCATTAGAAATTGAATCTTATTTTATATTCCATATCTATGTTTTTCTTACATGGAATCCTAGTATGGGTTATCTCAAGTGACCTTTGTACTTCTCTTTCCTTCCATTAAAGTGATAGTTTTATTGACTCTTTTTCAGATCTGTGACATTTAATGAACCTACAAAGCCCAATGTTATAATTGATAGGACAGAATTTCCAATAGGGGAGAAGAATGTAAAACCACACAATTTCATAGTAAGTTATTTTCATTAATTTATTCAATAGCTTTCACTACACGCAACGTCGAGATCGTGCGTACCACGACTAACCAAACTAGCTGTTCCAAGGCGGTTACGAATAGTATTAACTTCATTAAGAATATTGTATACTCTATATAATTTCATTATCCATATTATGTGTTTCGTAGACATAATATAATAACAAATTTAATTTTTCAGATAAAATAAGTATTTTTCAAAATTATGTAATTTTACCACCTTTTAATGGAGAACTGTTTTTAGATAAAATATTTGACACTTTTATATATTAAATTTGACAAAATAAAACTTTTTTATTAATACATGGACATAAAAATTAGTTTGGATAAATTTTCAAGGATTTTCTGATAACATTCATATTTTAATGAATAGTGAAAAATACTAAATTTTAATTGAAAACAACATTTTTAATAAAGATAATTTTTAGTGTTAAAAAATAAATAGGAATGGTTATAAAGTATAATTAGATTAATTGTTTTTATTTAATTTAATTTTTTTCATTCGATGTAATTTTACATTTAAAATGGACATAAACACATATCAATCTTTTGATAGTTTTTACTTCTCAAAACCCCACTTTATGGTTTTGACAACAAGAATTATTTTTAAATTAATTAATACAACTTATATGTTTTTAATTTAGTAAAATAGAAATTACTTTTTAATTTGGAATATAAAATTTATCTTGGGTAGAATATTCATAATTTTTCAAAAAACATTCTATTTTTTATGAATAGTGAAAAATAATGCGTTATTATATAAAATTGGTTTTTTATTTAAATAATTATTTGTAATTTATATTTATTTTAATTTAAATATAGAAAAATAATACCTATATTAGTACAATTTAATTAATTGAAGTCATTTTATAGTAATATTAGATATAAAAAATTTTACTAAGCTGTTTACAGTTTTTTACCCACCTTCTAGGAACATTTGAAAATTTTCATAAAACATAATTTTACAGCTTATTTAAATTGAATTTAAAAAATATGATTGAAAAAATTGACACAAATAATCAAAATTTGGTTCAATAGGAAGAAAATACTTTTTTTGTGAATAGTAACTTTTGAATTTTATTTACCATGGTTTAAAGTAAATAGGGTAATTAAAGGTAAAAATGATTGTATAACTACCCCAAACCCAAGTAATAATTCTATTGGATATTTTTATCTCAACAAAAATCAACCTTAAAAAAATGATTCTCTTTTATTTACATTGATTATATTCAGACAGTTTTTTCATTTTATTTAAAGAAGAGTTAAAAGTATTATATTGAAATTTTAATAACTAAACCATATTAAATTTAAGGATATAGATAAGATAAAATAGACTATAAATATTCATTATAAATATAAATAATATTTCCTAAATCATCCTATTTGATTTATAATTTTTATACATTAGATATTTTAATTTATTTTTGACACAATGATGATAGAGTAGATACCTTATTAATGAAACATTAAAATAATTGATATTATAAATATTAAAAAATGTAAATTGAAACTTTTGATGTCATACACGAAATTTCAAGGTTAATATGAAATCCTTGGGTTGATTCAATGTATTTATTTAGATGAAACCATATTATTTTGACTTTTCACAGAAACCAAATACTAAATAGTGTAAAAATTGACAAAAATGGGTTTTAAAAAAATACCTTTTTATTAAATTATATAACAGTACCAAAAATCGAAATAACTGCCAAAAGAATTAAAAAATGATAGATATGTCATTAATTATCCACTAGATGTGGTATTGGTATTTTAAAAAATGTTCATTAACCTTGTATTATAATAATACATGAAGACATGGTAAAAATTAAACTATTTAAATAAGATTTAAATCTAAAAGATAAGGTTAATATAGTGACCTAAAATTGTTTAATACCTATTCATTGAGTAGTTATTGACCCATAACAACCATATCCTAGAACATAATCTATTCATATCTATTAGAGACTTAAAATTATTTTATAATAAAATAATATTTCAAGCTCTTCCTAAAGTTCGCCTCACCACTCTTATTAAATGGTACATCACCTTCTCAAATATTCACACCTCTAAATCCATTTGGATTGGAAAACCCTTGATAAAATATTCTCCCAAGTACCCTCACTTAAACCTAGAGGCCTTACATTGATCATAAATCCTACCTATGTATGTCTTTTGTATGAATAAAAAAGGAATCACCCAAAATATTTGTAATTATTTCATCACCTCTTTTAAAGTTATTTTCTTCTTCCACTTCCTCATTATTTGTTGTTTCTATACCAAAATACTAACTCCAAAACCTTATAAATAAATTTATGTTTTTATAAATATTTTACAACCATATTTATTTTTTTATCCATCCCATGAATGACAAGTTACCATGAATTCGTGCGTACGACTTTCTTTCTCCACATCATGGTGTAGTTTGTTATTCCACGCTTAATTATTTGGATGGGTAAAATAATGAGTATAATATATATAAATTATAAATATAATATATCAATGATTTTTTATATGTTATATACTGTCCAATTACAAATTATTTCCTCATCAATAGAATGATATTGTCACCCATGCATACGTACGGCTTACAGTCTCCACGACACGATGTGATTTCATTCCCCATCATAACCATTAAAGAATAATATTAATTTTATGATTAAAAAATAATATTTACGAAATTAATATCATAATTTATATGAATAAAATACATCATATCCATAAAAAACATGACTTATGTAATAAAACATGTAATGAAAAATGAATCAGTTTACACCCGAATCAATGATACTACTGATATATTATTAACAAATAAATATTAGAGGATTGTATTGGATATAATATTTATGTATATTGTTCTTATATAAATTAATTATAATTATTTAACAATTATAAAGGAGGTTATAATTACACTCAACTAAAGGAATGTATAAGGTATGGGGGTTTTCATCTCAATTTTTATTCCTAGGATATTCACGGTATATTTGCCACAATTTTATTTTGTATAGTGTATGTACTGCCAATGATTGTATTTTTTGTGTAACATACTTTAATTTATGGTTATTTATATCATCATTTTATGACACTTCTTTCATGGGGTATATATTTTTTATGTTACCAAATCGGTAAGGGAGTTTCTAATTTCAATTTTCACTCATTGGGTTTACACATACTTCATTAATTATTTTACTCAAAGATTATGTGTGGAATTGATATTTATTTATTTATGTAGTAATTTATACTCCCCATTATGTGGATATACTTTTTATAAACATAATCACTCCATTTTTAAATTGTGAAGTCATTGATAAGAACCTGATAAGGGTAATCCTAACTCAATTTTCATTCATTGAGTTAAACATCCACGTCATTGGATTTGTTTTTAAAAGAATATGTATGAATGCACTCAGATTGATTTAAACTGAATATACAATCATATTGACATTATTTATATGTCCCAGACATAATTATTTCATTTATTTTTCCTTAATAAAATGATATTATCATTATAAAAAATTTCATCTCAATATACGTTCCACTAAGACATCATTGTTGTTATGCGCCAATTCACTTTTATATGGTGTATATACCCTCTTCTGACATATTATATGATTTATCACTTTATTATTATGATACATTACTGGGAAGTTGGGTTTTTCCAACACATGTATACCAACAGTTCGGCAGAAATGTTGTTATAGGGGTCCTTTACAAATGGTGTGTACATACTATTGGTAAAGGTTGTTTTGGTGAAGGATTTTACAATGGTTTTATGAAACCATTGGGTAATCCACAACATTTGTAACCATTACCATCAGTTTTTAAAAACTTTTCGTAAAGGACATGATTTTCTCAATGGTTTTTGAAAAATGTTGGGAATGGTCTCTCCAAATATAGCAAACCCGCACAGAAGCTCATTTCCCCTAATTTCCAGTAGCCCCCACACGCAGGTGAACCCTAACTCGAGGTCTTCCATCTGATCAGCTGAAACTCCCCCATCAAGGTTAGACTCCTTAAACCTCTTCCCAAATAAATACTAAAATCCCTCTTCCCCCGATTTATCCATTTATTTCAATATCTAGAAATATCACGACATTATTCCCTATTTATAGGGAATTTGGGAAATTTTATGATTCACACTATTTAATATTGAATAAATGACTAATACATGATTTGTAGATGTCTGTGAGTATAATGAATATGGTTTATAAACAATACCATAAAGGTATCACTAATTTTTGTTCTTTATTTTGTGTATAGTATCGTTGACATACATTATTAATAATCTCAAATGTAAAAAAAATGTCTTTGTCTATACTTTATGATATTAAACCTCTTTATGCTCCATGAACAACAAATTAGTTTATAAGACAAAACATTATCCACCGATGGGTTGCGCTTGAATTTGGAATGTTTTCCCCCAAATACCTAGAGCCCCAGATCCCAGTATGTCCGATTTTAGACATAATCTAGACGTCCTCCCGATGTATTCTCGGCCGCGAAATACCTTCCATCCAAAGATCCTTCTTTAATCAAACAAATTTCTATTTATAAACATCAAATTATTAATAGTTAGCTTAGTTTAAGTGTTCTTACTATTTTTATTTTATGTTTTATGTTTTGAGTTTGGTTAAATTAGAGTTATTGTTGTTAGAGTACCAAACCCTTTGTTTGTTTTATGTTTTTTTGTTCCATACATCATAAATCGTAAGTGGTCTGTTTAGTGGGGTATGATTAGTGTAGGGGGTAAAGGGTAGGATGTTTTTTTTAGTGGGGGTGGGTTGTCTAGGTGGGGGTGTGGTATGTCTATGGGGGGTTGGGGTGGTCTATTCTAGACACCTCGAACCCCCTGGACAACCCCCACTTCTGGAAAGCCCCCCCCCCTGACCCCCCCTGGACAGCCCTGCCACCCCCTTGCATAGAACGTACACCCCCTGGACAGCCCGTACCCCCTGGACAGCCCTGCCAACCCCCTGAACACACCCCTTATGGACTTATCCCAACCCTATAGACAGCCCTCCCACTCCATGGACTCCTCGTACCCCATGGATAGCCCTGCCACACCTCGAACAGCCCGCCCACCCACTGGACACCTCATACACCCTGGACTACCTCCTGCACTTAGAAAGCCCCCAACCCCTAGACAACCCCGACCCCCCTGGACAGTGCCTCCACCCTCTTGGATAGCCCTCCCACACCTGGAAAGCCTATAGCCCCTAGAACCCCCAGTTGTTGACACCCCCCCCGGTTACCCGCCCACCACCCCCCGGACACCCCCATCCCCCTTGATGCCCCACCCTTGGAAATCCCCCCCCCCACCCCCTTGACACCACTGACCCCAATGGAGAGCACCTCCATCCCCATGGATAGCCCGACCTCCCCACGTAGGCAACACCCCCTCCCAGATAGCCCCGGCACCCCCAGGGCAGCCCACCCACCCCCGCTGGCCACCCCATACCCCCAGACATTCCCACCCACCCCCTGGACAACCCGTTAACCCCCATGGACATCCCCCCCCAAACTCCCCCGATCCCCTGGGAAGCCCGACATGTACGAGTCATCCCCACCTCAATCTGAGGCATCGTGTGGTCAGTACCACTAAACTTGTCTCACATTTATTTGAATTGGACAAAATTTTAAGTGAAAACAACAACTGGCATACAAAAAACTGACGAAACAAATTCATATTATATTGATACATTTGGAAAATGATCCATGGGTCATTTGTGACATGTACAAGTCAGCCCTGCCTTAATCTGAGGCATGGTGTTTCCGGTACCCCTCAAATTGTCTCACATTAATTTAAATAGACAATATTTTATGTGAAAATAACAACATGCATATGGAAAACTAAAGAAATGCATTCGGATTATGAAAAAACTTTAGTAAAACGATCCATGGGTCATTATTGACGTGTATGAGTAAACTCGAGCTCAATCCGAGGCACAATGTGGCCGGTAACACACAAACTATCTCACTTTTATTTGAAATGGAAAACATTTTAAGTGAAAATGAAAACTGACATACGGAAAACTGACCAAATGACTTAGGATTCTATTGATACATTAGGAAAACGATCCATGGGTCATTTATAATGTGTACGAGTCAACCCCGCCTCAATCCGAGGCATGGTGTGGCATGTACCACTCGAACTATCTCACATTTATTTGAAATGAAGAAGATTTTATGTGAAAACCAAAACTTGCATACGAAAATCCAAACAAACACATTAGGATTCTATTGAGACTTTAGGAAAATGATCCGTGGGTCATTTTTGATGCGTACAAGTCAACCCCACCCCAATCTGAGGCATGGTGTGGCCATTACCACTCCAACTGTCTCACTTTTATTTGAAATGGACATGATTTTAAGTGAAAACAACAATAGGCATATAGAAAAATGACTAATCACTTTCCGATTGTATTTATACTTCAGAAAAACAATCCAAGGGTCATTTTTGATGTGTACAGGTCAACCCCGCCTCAATCTGAGGCATGGTGTGGCCTGTATCACTCAAAGTGTCTTTTTTTGATTTAAAATGGGCACGGTTATATGAAAAACAACAGACATTCATAAAACCAACCAAACATATTCTAATTATGTTGATACTTTTGGAAAATGATCCATTGGTCATTTGTGACATGTACGAGTCAACCGTGTCTCAATCTGAGGGATGGTGTGGCCGTTAAAACTCAAACTATGTCACATTAAATTGAAATGGATAAGATTTTAAGTGAAAACTACAACATGCATACGCCAACCAACCAAACACATTTTGATTCTGTTGATACTTTAGGACCATGATCCATGGGTCATTTATGACATTTATGAGTCATCCCCGCCTCAATGCGAGGTATGGTGTGGCTGGTGCCACTCAAAGTGTCTCTATTTTGTTTAAAATGGACACTCTTTTATGTAAAAACAACCAACATTCGGAAAACTGACCAAACGTATTCTGATAGTGTTGATACTTTAGCACAAGGAACAATGGGTCATTTGTGACGTGTACGAGTCAACCATATCTCAATCTGATGGATGGTATGGTCTTTACCATTCAATGTGTCTCACTTTTAATTGAAATGGACATCATTTTAAGTGGAATGAACAACTGCTATACGGAAAACTGACCAAACATACTAGGATTCTGTTGATACATAAGGAAAACGATCCATGGGTCATTTGAGACATGTACAAGTCATCCCAACCTCATTCTGAGGCATGGTGTGGCCGGTACAACTCAAACTGTCTCACTTTTATTTGAAATGGACATGATTTTATGTGAAAACAACAACATTCATACAGAAACCCAACCAAACACTTTCTGATTGTATTGATAATTCATAAAACCAATCCATGGGTCATTTTTGATATGTACGATTTGACCCCACCTCAATATGATGCACGGTGTGGACGGTACCTCTGAAAGTGTCTCACATTTATTTGAAATGGACAAGATTTTAAGTGAAAACAACAACTTGCATACGGAAAAATAAACAAATGCATTTGGATTCTATTGATACTTTAGGAAAATGATCGATGGATCATTTTTCACGTGTACGAGTCAACACTGACTCAATCCGAGGAATGGTGTGGGCGGTACCACTCAAACAATCTAACATTTATTTGAAATGGATAGGATTTAAACTGAAAACAACAACTTGCATACGAAAAACTAACCAAACGCATTCTGATTTAATTGATACATTCGGACAATTATTCATGAGTCATTTTTGACATGTACGAGTCAAACCTGCCTCAATCCGAGGCATGGTGTGGCCGGTATCAATCAATGTGTCTCTCTTTGGTTTAAAAGGGACACTGTTTTAAGTAAAAACTACGGTCATTCGGAAAACAGAACAAATATATTCTGATTGTCTTGATATTTCCGGAAAACGATCTAGTGGTCATTTTTACATGAAATAGTCAACCCCATCTTAGTTCACGGGATGATGTGGCCATTAGCACTCAAACTGTCTCACATTTATTTCAAATGGACATGATTTTAAGTGAAAACAACAACTTCCATACGAAAAACTGACCAAACGAATTCAGATTCTGTTGATAATTTTAGAAAAAGATACATGGATCATTTATTACATTTACGTGTCAACCCTACCACATTCTGAGGCCTAGTGTGTCTGGTTCCACTAAATGTGTCTCTCTTTTGTTTAAAATGGGCACTCTTTTATGTAAAAACAACAAACATTCATAAAATAGACCATACGTATTCTGATTGTGTTGATACTTTAGAAAAGGGATACATGGGTAATTTTTGGCATGTACGAGTCATCCCTATCTCAATCCGAAGGATGGTGTGACCGGTACCACTCAAAGTGTCTCACTTTAATTTGAAATAGACAACATTTTAAGTGAAAAAAAAACTTACATACATAAAACCAACCAAACACATTCAGATATTGTTGATACATTAGGAAAACAATACATGGGTCATTTATCACGTATACGACTCAAACTCGCCCCATTCCACGACATGGTGTGGCTGATACCAATCAAATTTTCTCACTTTTATTTCAAATGGATAAGATTTTAAGTGAAAACAATAACATGGATACGGAAAACCGAACAAACGCTTTCTGAATGTACTGATACTTTAGGAAAACAATCCATGGGTCATTTTTGATGTCTAAAAGTCAACCCCACCTCAATATGAGGCACAGTGTGCCCGATATGACTCAAAGTGTTTCACATTTAATTGAAATGGTCATGATTTTAAATGAGAACAAAAACTAGAATACGGAAAACCAACCAAATGAATTCGGATTATGTTGATATGATAGGAAAAGGATTCATGGATCATCTGTAATGTGTACGAGTCAACCCCGCCTCAATCTGGGGAACAGTGTGGATGGTACCTCTAGAACTGTCACACTTTTATTTGAAATGGACATGATTTTAAGTGAAAACAACAACTTGGATAGGGAAAACTAACCAAACAGTTTATGATTGTATTGATACTTTAGTAAAATAATCCAAGGGTCACTTTTGATGTGTACTAGTCTACCCTGCCTCAATCCTATACACAGTGTGGCCAGTACCCCTCAATGTGTCTCACATTTATTTGAAATGGACAAGATTTTAAGTGAAAACAACAACTTGCATACATAAAACTGACCAAATGCATTCGGGTTTTGTTGATACATTAGGAAAATGATCCATGGGTCATTTTTTTGACATTTACGAGTCAACCCCGCCTCAATCAAAGGCATTTTGTGGATGGTACCACTCAAACTATCTCACTTTTATTTTAAATGGACATGAGTATAAGTTAAAAAAACAAATTTCATAAGGAAAATGGAAAAAACATATTCGGATTGTGTTGATACTTTAGCACAAGGATCCCTGATCCAGTCTCACACAATTCACTTGTCATGTGAGGAACTCCTACCCTTATTCTAAAACACATGACATTTAATACGCCAATCATATCCTCAAACAGTGGGTTTTAGGACCAAACCAATGACCCTTTGTGAACCCAATACCAAAGACATAATTGAATATTCATACCCACTACCCAAAATGGGAATTCATCTCACATCACACCCAAGAGACCAAATTACAATTACCCACATACCCCCTTATTCCAATTGAAAAGTATATGAAAAACATGTAGGTTATTCTGGTAACCCATCTCATATGTCAAGATTGTCCAATGTTTTCTACTAACATGTAAAGAAACATTTATACAAGGATAAATATTCATTAGAGGAATATAAACATTTCATGTGCTTCCTATAACTCATAATAGGTCTAAGCACATTACCAATACCATTGTCTATCTTATGTGTATCATGATCCTTGTCCACTCTACCCAATTGTTTCTGTTTGTTTTAAGATAGTCAACCCAAGACCATGAGTAAACATCCCATGTGATTTCTATAACATGTTGTTTCTTCCTCTTGTTTGTATTGGTGTTATGGATTGAGTGAGGATTGAATTCTAAATTTTAAATATTGTTATGTGTGTTATTGCTTTTCAATTCCAAATTTCTGAATTCTAGATGTATCGGATTCTGGCTATATTGGTAATGAATTCTAAATTTGGAATACTATTATGTGAATTTCATTCTAGATTTATTGGATTATAATTTTATATTTTTGTTATGTGTGCTATTGCATTTCAATTCTGGATGTATTTAATTTTGGATGTATTGGATTCGAGATTTTTCTCTTATGTTTTGGTTTGAGTGAGGAATGGAATTTCAATTTCTAAATTTCTTCATTTTGGATGAATTTTAAACATCCCATGTAGCCTTTTGGATTTTGGGTGTATGTATTCTTTCAGGCCATTATGAGTAGGTTGGAGGTGGTTGTGGCTGCTATGGAGTGGAGAACAGGTTGTAGGTGGCTGATGGCTATTGCAGCAACATCATATGTATACCAACGACTTTCAAAACCATTGGTTTATCCTTTTGATATATATTATTCCAACATTTTCTTAAAACTATTGGTATAAACTTCTACCCATGGGTTTCAAAACTATTGGTATACACTTTTTAAGAATATTTTACACTATATACCAATGGTTCTAAACCATTGGTATAAGGGTAAAATATACAAATATTCTGTGAAACAGTTGGTATATCTATTCTTTTAACTCATATACCAACGGTTGACAAAGAACTGTTGGTAAACGTCTATAAAAACGGCTTACTTGGCCATGGTTTCTAGACCTTTACCCAAGGTTCAAAATCGTTGGAATAGAGTAGAATTCCAGTAGTGATATTATAAGGTTTTGATTAATTATATTCCACAATTATTTGTATTCAAGTGTATGTCATTTGGTTTGGAACTCTTTAACTAAAATATTGTTTTAAATGTTTTAAATATTTGTTCTTCAAAATATTTCTCATAGATGACCGTGTTTTAAAAATGATTTTAAGGACTTATTTATATGAAAAAATATGTTTTATAATTAAAATTCCTTTTAAATTTTCAATGTGGAATGGGACACATTCATTCAAAAATCACTTTGAAACGACTTCTTTGATAAATAGTTCGACTTTTAAATGTTTTCAAGAAAAAAGCGATATTTCTCCCAAATAGTTTTACTAATTATTTTAATCGATTTCAAAATACTTCATTGTATTTTATTCTTGATTGAGGCTGATTTATTATAATACAATCTCCCATATTTTATGGAATGACTTATGTTTGACTTTGGATGTGCTATTTTTATAACCATTCATGGTTTGTGGTTAATGTATTTACATTTAATATGCTAGTTTTAATATGAATTTTTTGATTATGTTTCACCCTTTTCATATGAGGAATGCATTGGACTTATTAAGTGATGGGCGAGGCATGCTACAGCCCCTCGATGCATCGGTAGGTCTCATGATATAAACTTGTGTCCTAGAACAAGGCCTTGAAAAAATTTATAATTTGAGTTTTAGCACAAGATCATGAATTTGTGGTTAAGATATCCGACATTATGCATTCTGTCATTATGAGATTTATTATTGATGTTAAATGTGATTATTTGGCTAGTATAATATCCATATGAAAAATTTAAATGGAATTATTTAATTTATCTTTATATTATTACACTGATGTTTATGTTTAAAGGTCTTGTGTTTCAGTTTTATACCATTCCATAAAAGTTTATGATTATTTATGATAGCTTCTGCCATATTTTTCATCCTTACTGAGCATTTGAGCTCACCCCTTTCTTGTATTTGATTTTCATAATATTCTAGGAAGTGTATTATGTTTTATATGTAAGTTTAACTGAGGAGAATAATTAAATTTTCAAAGTATTATCTATGTTTTATTTTATGTTATAAATTTTAATGTGATGTTCATGTATGTAATCTATTTTACAAGATTGTTACATTTATCAGCCATTCTGGACTTGATTCCATGTAATCATGCCAATGATATGTAATAATTCACCGAATCTAGGTAACTAGGGTTGGGGAATTATAGATGGAATTAATGGATGTTTATAAATAACTTTGGAAATAGATTTAGATAAACTATTATTAGGAAACATTACCCTAAGATAGACATTGAGGATATGTGTAGAAGAACTTCCAAGAATTTTAGTAATTTATAGATTTGTTTAGTTTTCCAAAAAATACATCCATGTTTTGATACTACAAGTAGACATTGTTCCGGAAAATATGTAAATAAGTGTGAAAAATCATAATATGAGTTTCGGGCTTGACCTGTGGTATCCTCGAACAAGACAACATGCCTTACTATGCACCCAATATGACACTCTTGGGGATATGCTTAGGATAATTTAAATTTTCATAACAAACTGATTTGAAATATTTTAATATAGGTATAGAAGAAATAACTTTGGTTAATCCTAAGGTGTTTTAGATTGATAATAAGGTGTAATGATATTCTATAAGTGGTTTTATGACTATTTTTACTCACACTATGTTATCTGGTTTTAGTCAATGGGTGTATTCCAAGGAAGCCGTAGTAAAATTGAACATGATATACAAGGTGAAAATGATGGTGGAAATTAAAAAATAAATGGAATGTTGATAGGCATAAAATATATCGTGTTCATGCAGAAGCAGGTTTTAAAAAAATATGATTGACAACATATATTTTTACCAACTTTTAAGCACAAAAAATACGGGAACGGCCCAGAATAATAATAACTTCAACAGTGGAGATCTTGGTGAAAAGAAATCTCAATTTCATTCATGTAGGAAATGTGGATGGGGACACCCAGTAATGTGTTTCAATGGAAAAAATAAATGCTTTATTAATATAAAATAAGGACCAAAAGTAAATAATTTCTGTGGAAAAAAGTAGAGTACAATGGAAGAAAATAAAAATGATAATAAAAATCTATTTATTTTCATTTTCCGTAAATTTTGGGGACATAGGAATTACCCGAGATAATTCCCTATTCTATAGGATGGCTACTCGGTCAAAGAAGAACCTATCTGGAAATAAATAGAGGGTTACATGTTTAAAGGTATTAATGATCTTAATTGATGGGATTACAATGGAAGAATTTTCACTAATATGTGTAACCCTAAAGTTTGTTATGTGAAAATTCTATTGGATGTTGAATTTTAATTTATTTTTTGGATATATTTGTAAATAACAATTTGGGTTTATATGATCCTTGAATTTGAGGAAATTACATGTTACTAACTTTTTAGATAAAAATGGAAGTAATGATAGAATATTTGTGTTAAAGTTATGTTATGTTTAATTTGAGGAATTTATATTATCTTGGAAATTTTAAAAAAGGAAGTATTTTAAAATCTAAAACACTCATACTGTGTGACAACCCATCACATCAGTCAAAGCTGCAGGAATCGTACACATAACCAAAGTGTGACTGGGATTTATCGCCTACCACTGGACTATAAGAAGTCCTTAGTTAGTGAGACTAATTATTTTTAGTTAAATGATATTATTGATCACTAATAAGTTGATTTGGGATATTATGATTTATCAAATAGATAACTTTAGTATAAGAAAATTATTTGGTGACTAATTGATAAATGTTATTTTTGAAGATGTTCACTCTGTTGGGAACACTGTATGACTAAGGAAAATAGAATACAATGGGATTTAATTTGGGGAGTAATGGTGGATTTTTATTTTGTAAGGATATATATTGTTATTTTGGACTTATATAGATTTATGTTTTTAATGTAAATGATTAACTGATCATAGAGAATATGTGATTTCGTTAATTACACTTCTATGGGATATTAAGAGTAGTTGATGCTATTTAGAGATAAATTTTAATATTTAATATGAATAAATATGTGATTAAATTCTTCTATGTTTTGGGTTTCAATCTTATATTGGATTATATTGAAGAATTTTTTGGACAATAGTTTATTGAATGGTATTTATTGAACTGTGGGTATTGTTTGTTTAATATTGGAAATTAGGATTAGTATTTCTTTCTATAAAAGACTATCTATATTAAGGATCATCTAATCTTGTTCAAACCATTTTGGATTTTTATTCTCTAAAGATATGGGAAATATATATTTCATCTTTTGTGGATTTTGTGAATCTCTATAAGTTGATTCTAGCACTTTAGGTGTGACCTAGTCGTCCAGAATACTAATCTGTTAGAGAAAAGATGATTTACTCGTAGATATTTATTAAATGATGATGCAATTCTATAAAATTATGTATATATCATAATGTTATTTGTCAATATCATAAAAAAAATTCTTCATCTTCATGAAATGTAATTTAAAACAAAAATGTTTTTCGTTTAATTTTCCTACTGGGAAACCAGTAATCGTTTAACTCATCACAAGTGTGTTGTTTTTTTATTGTTAACATTCTCCTGATCATGTTTTCTATCACTCCCCATTAGAACTTGACACATAGTTTATCTTCCATATCCATGTTTTCCTACATGGAATCCTTGTACGACCATTGTACTTCTCATTCTTTCTTTTAATGTGATAGTTTTATTGACTCTTTTTTCTGATGTGGGAATTTAAATGAAGTTCCGAGGACCAAATTTTAAAATTTAGAAGACGCAATTAACAATATGGGGGAAGAATAAAACACCCCAATATTTCATAGTAATTTGTGTTCTTTAAAATAATTCAATTGCTTGTTCTTCAATCAACACCGAGTTTGAGCGCACCACAACTTAACAAACTAGCCATTCAAAAAGCGGTGAGGAATAATATTACCTTCATTTTGAATTTTATATACTCCAAATAATTTTAACATCTATATTATGTGTTTCTTAGACATAATATAAGATCAAATTCAGTTTTCCAGTTAAAAGAAGTATTTTTCAAAAAATGCAATTTTACAACCTTTTAATGGAGAACCCATTTTAAATCCAATATTTTACACTTTTATATATTTAATTTGACAAAATAATAATCATCTTTAGTATACAGACATAAAATTTTAGTTTTTAATTTTTTTTTCTGCTTTTCGGATAACTTTCATATTTTGATGAATAGTGAAAATTCCTAAATTTTAAATATATAAAACATTTTTAATGAAAATAATTTATAGTGTTAAATTATACATTTATATAGTTTTGAAGTATAATTATATTTGATCTTTATCTCTTAATATAATATTGGTCATTATAAGTAATTTTTCATTTAAATTGGTCATAAACTCATATAATTCTTTTTATATTTTTTACTTCTCAAAAACCTGATATCTGGTTTTGACATCGGAAATTATTTTCAAATTAATTAATAAAACATTTTTGTTTTTAAATTGGTAAAATATAAATATTTTTTTAATTTTTAATATCTAAATTAGTATTGGGTAAATTTTTGGTATTTTTCTAAAATCATTGAATTATTGATGAATTGTGAAAAACACTTTGTAATTTTTTAAAACCAACATTTTATTTAAAATATTGTTTTAATTTAAATTTATTTTAATATTATTATTCATACATAATACATAAATTAGTAAAATTTAATTTGTTCAATTCATTTTATAATAAGATTAGATATATAAAATTTTATTGAACTGTTTACCGTCTTTTACCCACCTTCTAGGCACATTTGTAAATTTGAATAAAACATAATTTTTCCTCTTCTATGAATTGAATTTCGAAATTCTGAGAGACAAGTTTTACATCATTAATTAAAATGTGGTTCAATAGGATGAATATTATTTTTTGTGAATACTAACTTTTGTATTTTATTTACCACGGTTAAAAGTATGTAAGGTAATTAAAGGTAAAATTGATAATATAAATACTCCAAAACGTGACCTAATTCTATTGGATAACTGTATATCGACCCAAATAACCATTAGGGAAAAAATATTATTCTTTTCTTCCATTTTGATTAGATTAGGATATTTATTATATTTTATTTAAAAAGAGTTAAATTTGTTAAATTCAAATATGAATAACTAAATTTTTTTTATATAGGGTTATAAATATAATAAAAACGACTATAAATATTCATTATAAATATAAAATGATTTTCTATATCATAGTATTTTATTAATAATTTTTTCGGCAATATATATTTAAATTTATGTATGACACAATGATGAGGTAGTGATTATCTTATTAATGAATGATTAAAATAATTGATATTATAAATATTAAAATAAATGTAAATTGAATATTTTAATTACATCGAAGAATTTTATATGATAACATGACATGTTAGTATTGATTCGATTTAATTTTTAATAAAAATAATATTTTTATGACTTTCACAAAAACTAGAAACTAAATAGTGTCAAAATTGACATAAATGAGTTTCTAAAACAAATACTATTTTATTAAATTATATAATAGTCATAAAAATATATATTTTGGTCAATTAACATAAATAATGATATATATTTCATTAATGAACCACTTGAGGTCTGATTCTCATTTTATAGTATGTTTATTAACCATGTTTTATAATAATACAAGAAGACCTGGTAAAAGTTATACTATTTAACTAAGAGGTAAATCTATAAGATAAGGTTAATACATTGACCTAAACTTGTCTAAAACCTATTGGTTGAGAGTTTTTGGACCCATAAAGAAATTATCTTTGACTTAAATCCATTTGAAGCTATTAGAAAAAGAGAATGATTTTATAATAAAATAATATTTCAGGCTCTTCCTAATGTGGCCCCTGCCTCCCATAAAAATAGGCAATTACCCTTCTCTCAAATTCACATCTCCAATTCCAATTTTCTCGGCCATATCCTATTAAAATATTCTCCAAACTTCTGTCACTTAATCCTAGTGGACATTCTTTGATCATAAAACATACTTAATTATCCCTTTTCTTTAAATCAAAAAGGTATGACTCGAAGAAGTGGTAATTATTTCGTCAGCTTCTTAGAAGTTCATTTATTCTTCAACATCCTCTCTATTTGTTGTTTCCATACAAAAAAAATAAATGCAGTACCTTCTAAATACATTGATATTATTATGAATATGGTACAACCATATTCAATATTTTATACATCCAAATAATGACATCTCACAATGCATGTGTGCATACTGCTTACCATCTCCACGTCATGGTGTAGTTTTTTATTAAACAATTCATTATTTCGATTGGTTTAAAAATGATTATACTTGATTTAAATAATATATATGACATGTAAATGATTATTTATATAAAAAATACCATTCAATTACAAAAAATTCAACCATCAATAAAATTATATTGTCGCTCGTGCGTACGTACGGCTTACCGTCTCCACGACGCGATGAGATTTCATTCCCTATCGTAACCATTCAAAAATAATATTAATTAGATGATTAAAAATAATTTATAAAAACATAATATCATTCGGTATATAATTAAAATAAATCCAATCTATAACAAACATGACTTATGTAAAAAAACCATATAAAGGAAAATGAATCAGTTTACACCTCAAACAAGGATACTACTAAAATATTATTAACAATGAAAAATTATAGGATCATATATGGTATAATATTTAATTATGTAGTTATTTTATAATTTAATATCAATTATTAAACCATTATATATGAGTTTAAACATACCCTCAACTAAAGGAATGTATATGGTATGGGGGTTTTCATCCCACTTTCTATTCCTATTAGATTCATTCTATATTTAACACTGTATCATTTTGTGTAGTGTATGTTCTTCCCATGATTGTATTATTTGGGTAATATAAATTAAATTATGTGTATATAAATCTTCATTGTATGATCCTGATTTTATGGGGTGTATTCTTCATATGTTACCCAATCAGTAAGGGAATTTCTAATTTCAATCTTCTCTCATTTGGTTTTAAGCATTATTTATTGATTATTTTTCTCCATGATTATGTGTGGAATCACTATATATTTATTTCTCTAGTAGTTTCCCCTCCACATTGTTTTGATATACATTTTATACACATAATAATTCCATTTATAAAATCTCAATTCATTGCTATGAACTAGATACGGGTAATCTTAACTCAATTTCCATTCATTGATTTAAACATCCAAGTCATTGGTATTGTTTTTAGAAGAATAGGTGTGAATTTCCTCTGATTTATTTACATATAATATCCAATCATATTGAGTGTATTTATTTTTGTCACACATAATTATGTCATTTATTTATTCTTAATCTAAGGATACTGTGTTTATAAGGGATTTCATCTCAATTTTTGTTCCATTGAGACTTCTTTGTTTTATGCACCAATTCACTTTTATATAGTGTATATAATATCCATTGAAATGTTATATAATGAATCCCATTATTCTCATGATATTATAATGTTTTGTTTAATGTTATTCCTGCATTATTTTTATTCAATCATCTCTCATTTGGTTAGGAACACTTTAACTAATATATTGTTTAAATGTTTTAATGATTTATTCTTCTAAATCATTCTCATTGATGTCCATATTTTAAAAATGGTTTGTAAAATTTATTAATATGGACATAATTTTTTATAATTAAAATTACATTCAAATTTTCATAGTGTAATGGGAAACTTTGATTCAAAAATATCTTCTAAACGACTTCTTTGATATGTAGTACGGCTTTTAAATGTTTTCAAAAAAGGGATATTTCTCCAAAATAGTTTTACTAATTATTTTCATCTATGTCAATAAAATTAATTTTATTTTTTTATTGATTGAGGATTATTTGTTATAATAAAATCTATAATATTGTATTCAATGAGTTATGTTTGACTGTGGATGTGCTATTTTTATACCATTCATTGTTTTTGGTTTAAATATTGACATTTTTTATGCCAGTTTTAATACAAATGTTTAGATTCTGTATCAGACTTTTCATATGAAGAATGAATTAGACTTAGTAAATTATGAGTGGGGGCCGTAATCGTCCCTCGATTCATCGGAAGGACTCATGAGACAATCTAGTGTCTTAGTATAAGGCCTTGAGAAAATTAATATTTAGATTCTTAGCACGAGGCCTTGAATTTTTTGTTAAGATGTCCAGCATTATGCATTCCATCATTATGATATTAGTTATTGATGGTACATTTGATTATTTAACTAAAAGAATATCTAAATGAATAAGAAAATGGAATTATTTAATATATCATTTTCATATTATACTTGATTTTATCTTTAAAGGGCTTGCGTTTCAATTTTATATCATTTAAAAAAAGATTATGATTATTTATCATAGAATATGCTATATAGTTTATCCTTATTGAGCATCTGAGCTCACCCCTTTCTTATGTTTTATTTTTTCAGGATGCAAAAAAGTGTTTTATGTTTTATTTGTAGTTTTAAGACTGGAGAATAATGGAATTATCAAAGGATTACCTATGTTTTAATTTTTATGTTAAAAATTGTATCGTGAAGTTAATGTATGTAATATATTTTTCAATACATCAAAACTTGTCGACCCTTCGAGACTTGATTTCTGGTAATCATACCAATGTTATGTAATAAGGCAATGACCTTGGGTAATTAAGGTCGGGGCATTACATATGTGATAGAATCTGATAACTAATTGGTCACTATATCTTTATATGTGATATGGGATGGTGTGGTTATATAATGAATGAGGTGAAAGTGGAGATTCCTTGCAAAGTTTTCTAGGTTGGATTTCATTTTGAGGGAGATGGCATAGGACGTGCGATGTTGGTGCAATGTGGAAAACTAGTGGGGATGTATGAGGGAGGTACCAATGATGTGTCATTATTATATTATATACTCTTCTGTAAGTGATACATTGTGAGACATGTAAATGGTGAGACTATGAACATGGTATACATATTTCGGTGACACATTATATTTACTATTGTTCACTGTGCTTTAGCATGGATTCATTATCTTTTGCATGAGAGTCTTTGAGAAGGATCCTACAATGTATACTTCTAGAATAACCCTAAGTGTACATAAACAAATTTTTAGGTCATCTAAAAAAAGTTGGTAATCATAGTAGATATTAATATATCTGGTTTAGTATGAGATATTTGTGATTCATGTTCGTTTTTCCATTTACCTTTTTAGTGCATTTAGTTTTACTGTTAATTTTTTTTACGGTATGGAATTCGAAGTTTGTAGTTATATTATATATAATAATATATATATATATATGTTTGAAATGTTTTTATGTATCCTTATTATACACTTTCTCTATATGTTTCTCTTAGTGGGCATGTCCTCTTATATGCATTCTTATTATACCCTTAGTGCTAGTCACCAACTCGTGGTTGTTTGGAGGTAGGAATTTAGAAATCCCAATCTCTCTCCCATAATTATGTAATATTTTTATGGTGGGGGTCATGACATCATTTAATTATAATCATAACAATCTTGAAAAATAATATGTATCATATAATTTGATCATATACCCAGTAAAATATATATATCTAGAAACAATTTCATCATACAAGATTATTAATTAAAAAGTTGAATTTAATATTTCTAGAGTAAAATTAAATTTTCATTTCGAAACCACTTATTCTAATTATAATTTTTTAAAATTATTATGGATTTTTTTTTAAAAACCATATAAAATTATAAATGAATCATCTTTTCGTTGATCATTCATAAGGACATGAAATTATTTTCATGTTGGGTAAGTTAAAATAAATGATTCCTTCATTTTTTTGGAAAAATAAATATTTTCATTAATATAAAAATGATATTGAATTCATTAAATTATTTTTAAAGGAAAAAGAAAAATAAATGTTTATTTTTTCAATCAATGTAAAATAATAAATGTAACACCGCAATATTTTATGAAAAATATTCTTTTTGATTTCATTAATGTCTTGTGTTGTACGCTACACCAAAAGGAGCTTTCACAACACACATGCTTTACTTTCCTTGCATTACACGCAATCACGACCTTCCTCGATAGAATGTGTAGTACGCAATGACGAGTTTCACTAAACAACAATATGCTATTAAAATATTATTAAAACTAGCAGTTATGAATATTAATAACCACTTTTTGAAATTTTGTAAATTTTATTTTTCAAAATGGACTTCATTTTTGGATTCGGAATATCAAAATTAGCTTAGGGTGAAATTTTGGTACTTTTCGGATAACTATCATATTCTGATGAATAGTGAAAATTAGTAAATTTTAATTAAAAACAACTTTTTTAATCGAAATAATTAATAGTGATAAATTATTAATTTGAGTGGTTTTAAAGTATATTTAGAATATATTTTTACAATTTAATACAATGTTGGTTATTAGATGTAATTTCACATTTAAACCAGTTATAAACAAGTGTCTGTCTTTTGATAGTTATTATCTTTTAAAAACACGCTACTTGTTTTAACGATGGGAATTAATTTTTAAATAAATTAATGAAACTGATATGTTTTTATTTTGGTAAAATAGACATCATTTTTGAGTTCATAATATCAAATATAGCTTAGGCCTAATTTTTGTGATTTTTTTGGAAACTTTCATTTTTTTATGAATAGTGAAACCACTAAGTGGTATTTTTAAAAAATGATATTTTCATAAAACTTATTTTTACCTCTTCTGTGAGTGGAATTTCAAAA
Source organism: Viscum album (assembly GCA_963277665.1). Lineage (NCBI taxonomy): Eukaryota > Viridiplantae > Streptophyta > Magnoliopsida > Santalales > Viscaceae > Viscum > Viscum album. The sequence continues at coordinate 97,539,603 of OY728160.1, forward strand.
ATCTGAGAGACACGGTTGATTTCAGTAAGTAAAATGTGGTTCAATGAGATGAAAATATTTTTTGGTGAATACTATCTTTTTACTTTTTTTTACCACAATTAAAAGAAAGTAGGGTAATTAAGGGTAAAAAGGATATTATTATTACCCAAAAACATGTCCTAATTCTATTGGATAAGTGTAATTAGAACAAAAACAACCTTAGGAATAAAATAGGACAATTTAGGCCCACTTGGATTAGATTAGGACATTTATTATTATTTAATTCAAAGAAGTGTTAAAAGAGTTAAAATCAATGTTTTTTTACTAAAACATTTTTAATATAGGGTTATATATAAGATAAATTATATTTAAAATATTCATTAGAAAGATAATAAAATTTCCTACATAATGATATTTTATATATAATTTTTAGATATTATATAATTTAATTTATTTATGACACAATGATGATGCAGTAATTACCATAATAGTGAAAAATTAGAATAATTGATATTATAAATACCCAAATAAATATAATTTGAGACTTTTTATGAATTCCAATAATTTCATAGGTTATCATGACATGTTAGTATTGATTTAATAAACTTTTTTCGAACTTATCATTCTGTTATTATTTTCACAAAAATCAATTACCAAATAGTGTCAAAATTGACATAAAATAGTTTTTTAAAAAATATTATATTGTTAATTGTTATTTTATTCATAAAAATATATGGTTCGGCCAAATGACTTAGATAAGGTTATATATATTAATAATAAACAACTCAGGGTTCGTTTGGATTGTTATAGTATGTTTATTAACCTTATAGTGTAAGAACACAAGAAGACACGGTAAAAGTAAAATTATTTAACATAATGTTAAATCTAAATGATAAGGTTAAAATAGGAACCTAAACTTGCCTAAATTCTATTGTACGAAAGGATTTAGATCCATACCCACCTTAGCATAGTAATAAATCAATTTGGAGCTATTTAAAACTGAATATGACTTTATAATAAAATAATATTTTTAGTTTTCCAAAGGAGCCCCTCTCCACACATATAAAAGGGCACCACATCCCTCTCTTCTTCACACAACTTTGAGCCTTAAACTCAGCCAACCCATAAAAAATTCTCTTCTCCAAATCCCTAGAAATATCCTATAGGTTCTGGTCTTCCTCAAAGACTAATTTTAGTTCCCTAAAAGGAGATCTCAAAGAGGCGCTTCAAAGAAGAGGTAATTTCTGTTACCAATTCTTTCACCTTTATTTCTTCTTTCACTTATTCTACATATGTTGTTTCATTATGAAGTAATATCATCAGTATCAATAATATACTTATATGTTATTATATGTATTATACAACCCTATTTCACCATCTATCCATCCTACGGAAAACGAAATCACCACGCGTGCGTACGTACGGAATACCATCTCCACGCCGTGGTGAAATCTATTTTCCACCACCACCTTACTTGGATGGGTAAAATGGTGTAAATAATAACTATATATTATTATTTTAAAGTGATATTGATTCTGAAATAGTATACATACACTCCAATACAGTCCCACGATCATGAGAACGATATCATCGCTCGTGCGTACGTACGGACTACCGTCTCCACGACGCGATGACTTTCATTCTCCACTTTAACCATTCATGAATGATTATAAAGTATATATAATAAGTAATCATGAAATATATGACATAATAATGATATTGGATTTATGTGTATATATATGTATGTCATCTACTGAATTCCATTCAACTCAATAAGGAAACGAAAATAGCGTTCATGCGTACGTACGACCTACCGTCTCCATGAACGGTGTATTTCTCTCCATTTACTGATTTATTATATATATGTATATTCTGAATATATATTATATATCAATAATGTTTTATATTCTGTAATTATGTAATCATGATCTAAGTATTCATATGAATAATTACAATTCAAAACACAGACGACAAATGAAACAATTTTACCCAAAACGCTCTTTAACATGGAATTTACAAAAGAACGGGTAATATAAATTCATAAGTGAATCATATATGATATAATAACAATGACTATGATTCTGGAATAAGTCAATGTCATTATTTAAATCATTATACCGGAGGTTCAGACACTTACGATGCAAATCGGACCTAAGGTAAGGGAAAATATCACAATCTCATTTTTATCCTAGATTGTTTATACATTGGTATTTACTGGGGTTTATTTTATCATCAACATCAATGTTCCCTCAATATGTAATATTTATATCCTTATACATTAGTTTATATTCAATTATACCCTTCGGTGAGTTTTTAGTAAAAGATATGAAAGGAATCTTTTGTCGTTTTTCATACGAGGTACTTTTTGAGTTTTCCGATAAAAGTACGAGAAGAATGTTTTTTTAACTTATACGGCATGAATGGATTTTTAAAAAATTATTTCCAAGAATATTAATTTACAAGTTTTCAATTTTATTTTCAATCAAATTCTTTTAGTTTAGAATTTTAGGACATGTTAAGAAAGGAAAAGTGTTTTTGAAGTAGAAAGGATATTTTCCTCAAGAATGGAGTTCAAGTGTTTTATCAAAATTATTTTCCATCTATGATAATATTGGGTTCTGTTTCTATCCCTATTATTACATGAATTTGATTATGTTGTGATGGAAATATTTTTATTAATTCCTTTATCTTATATGAATTGTTTTATGATGTCATGTTGTTTAAGAATCCCATTTTTACTACATGGGTTATGCAATGATGTATGATTTATGATTTTGTGGCACACATAAGAATGGTACCATTATGAGATGGGTGGGACCTATATATCCCTCCAATGAATTGGGTAATGATTTTATATCTCATGAGATAGACATGTCTGGAACGGTAGGTTATACCGGGTCAATGAAACAAGACTGAAACGAGGAGTGAACTCGGTTCAGAAATGGACTTTGTCCACTAAGATAGTCTTGGCAATGAGTCTTGAATAATAATAAATGATTTTCTATGATTGTTCATGTATGCCACAAAGTTTCATGTTTTATGATATGATTATTGGGATTACATTTCACTACTATGATTTATCCCATGTTATGATATTATGATCTCTTTTTCAGGTTAATATTTCCAAAATGTTATGTTCTAATGAATATGATGTGATTGATTTTTATTTTGTTTACCCTTACTGAGCATTTGAGCTCACAATTTTTATGTTTTCTTTTCCCCAGGATATAAAGAAAGGTTTTAGGTAAAAAAAGGAAGATATTTATGGGAGATGTTGAAGATCTTTCACCATGATTAGATGATTATATTCCGAGTTTCCAAAGACAGTAAACTATTACGATCCTTATGCGTGTGTTTTTGTTATGTACTATGTATTCCGCCAATGTAATATAATGTCCATGTACATTAAGATTCGGGTCTCTACAGTTGGTATCAGAGGAAATGTTTTGTCAACCTTTGGAAACTAGGATGCGAAAACGTTAGTGAGATCCCTAGAGATATTTCTAAGGTATGTCTAGGGATGCCCCTAAGGATAAGTATACGTATAGGATATAGTCCTAGAACTATGGTAACGATCATAGAATTTAACCTAAGATGTTAGATATTGAAGTTACTCCCCCTTTATTATGATATTTTCCTCTAACACTATTCTTTTTGGGTTTTAGAAAATGGATGGAAACAAGATGATTCACGATAATGGAGGATATTATGGACAATGGAATGATATTATTAATGAGAAACCAAATAAAATGGGATTTGGAAGTCCAACCATCATTATTATGCCGAATCAGAAATCTCATAATATGATCAATAAACTCAAATTTGGTATGTTTCCTGACCCGGGTAATAAGAGAAAGATGGTGTTTCATGATTATCATAGAGGAAAGAAAGTTCAATTTCCCCTATGCAAATCATGTGGGAAGAGGAATCAAGGAGAATGTTTCAAAGGAACAAGAAGATTCTTTGGGTGTGGAAAAGATGGGCACAAATCCAGTAAGTGCAAAGGAAAAGGTTCAGTTAACACCATGGATGAGGATAATGGTATTGCTACGACATCAACAATGGTTAAATGTTTTAAATGTGGAATGTAAGGGCAATATGCAAACCAATTCCCAAAGAAAATGTCTCAAGAAGAGAATTAGTACTGTCGTATGGGTAGTATTTATGTTGATGATGATGAAGAGACTACAAATGATATGTGAGATGAAAGAATTGTTGAAGCTCGGTCAATGGTTTAAGAAGGTAGTGGAATGATTACATGTTTATCAAGTGTAATGTTGTACAAGTAATCTCATGGTACTATGGAATAAAGAGACATATAAGGATTGTTACACTGTTGTCTTTCCTTGAGTTTTGAAAGTGTATGATTAATGGTACCAGTATCCATTAAAGGATATTAAGATATTTTTGGAATATAGATGATATGCGCATAATGAAGGGATAAGGAGAAAATTAAATGTTTGATAGTATTCATGATCTCATGACTAATATAAGGAGAAGGTTATGTAATGGATTGAGTATATAGAATTTTTGGATTTTGGTATGTGGAAAGAGTTAACTTTTTATAGAATTCATGTTTTCACTAAGGTTTAATGGGTATTCATTTTTCCAGAGAATACATGATTAAGGTATTCACATGATTGGAATGTGACAAACAAGATATATGGGGGATAAATGATGCTATTCACTTGCTTGGTTGATGACATTTCAAGTAATCATTTTCTTTATATTATGAGCCTGGACCGAAGTATTTTAGATAAACCTAAAGATTGGAATAGATTATGTTGGACATAAGTTATTATTGTTTAAGGATAGAACTTTTTATATTATATGGTTTTAGAAAAAGGAAAACCTGCAGGACGAGCGACAACCCATCGCGTCAGACAAGGATGTGGGAATCAAACCCACAACCGAAGTGCGACTCGCCTTTATCACCTACCACTGGCCTACATGAAGTCCCTGTTTAGTAGGAACTAGTTTTATTATATTAAGCAGTATGATATATGAAGTATAAGTCCATTTTAGGAACCATATATCATTAATCTCAATATAGATGGACTTATGTATTTTTTTATAACTTTTCTAACATTTTGTTTGAGACAGATGGAATGACCCATCATTCTATCACATGATCTGCTAACACATCATGAATGTCAAATTCAACTTCATTTCTTTAAGAGATGAAGTGGAAATTGTCCAAAGAACGACCAACGGTGAGACTATACCGAAATCACGAAAGTATTTCTTCTAATTCCAATTTCATCAACTTTAAGGAAACGATCTTGAAAACCAAAAATGTTGTCCTAGTTGTCTTATATCTGATTAATCGGATGGTACCTTAGATCATCACAAATTTATGGATTTTTGATTGCTGGCTTTTCCATAGCCATGTTCTCTACCACTCTCCATCAGAACATGATGGTTAGATTTCTCTTCTATATCCATATTTTCACATATGTGGAAACCCAGTGATTAGTTTATTTGGGTAACCGTTATGTTTCATACTTTGGTTTTTAAAGATTGGTTTTGGTATTACTTTTTACGATGTGGGTTTCTATCAAAGAAAATTTCGAATAGTAAACCATTTATAACCCCGACGAATTTCGAGGGCGAAATTCATTTTAAGGGGGTAGAATGTAATAACCCGAGATTTTATGAAAAATATTCTTTTTTATTTCATTAATGTCTTGTGTTGTACGGTACACCAAAAGGATCTTGCACAACATGCATCCTTGACTTGCCTTGCATTACACGCAATCACGACCTTCCTCGATAGCGTGTGTAGTACGCAATAACGTGTTTCACTAAACAACAATATGCTATTAAAATATTATTAAAACTAGCACTTATGAATAGTAAGAACCACTTTTTGAAATTTTTTAAATTTTATTTTTCAAAATGGACTTGATTTTTGGATTCGGAATATCGAAATTAGCATAGGGTAAAATTATGGTACTTTTCGGATAACTTTCATATTCTGATGAATAGTGAAAATTACTAAATTTTAATTAAAAACAAATTTTTTAATCGAAAAAATTAGTAGTGATAAATTATTAATTTGAGTGGTTTTAAATTATATTTAGAATATATTTTTACAATTTAATACAATTTTTTTCATTGGATGTAATTTCACATTTAAATCAGTTATAAACAAGTGTCAATCTTTTGATAGTTTTTATCTTTTAAAAACATGCTATTTGTTTTGACGATGGGTATTAATTTTTAAATTAATTAATGAAACTTTTATGTTTTGAATTTGGTATAATAGACATCATTTTTTAGTTCATAATATCAAATATAGCTTTGGCCTAATTTTTGGTATTTTTCTGGAAACTTTCATTTTTTTTGATTAATAGTGAAACCACTAAGTGGTAGTTTAAAAAAATGATTTTTTCATAAAACATAATTTTACCGCTTCATTGAGTGGAATTTCAAAAATCCGAGAGACACGGTTGATGTCAGTAAGTAAAATGTGGTTCAATGAGATGAAAATAATTTTTGGTGAATAGTAACTTTTTACTTTTTTTTACCACGGTTAAAAGTAAATAGGGTAATTAAGGGTAAAAATGATATTATTATTACTCTATCACATGTCCTAATTATATTGGATAAGTGTAATTCGACCAAAAACAACCTTAGGAATAAAATATGACCATTTAGGACCACTTGGATTAGATTAGGACATTTATTATTATTTAATTCAAAGAAGAGTTAAAAGAGTTAAAATCAAAGTTTATTTACTAAAACATTTTTAATATAGGGTTATACATAAGACAAATTCTATTGTAAGTATTCATTAGAAATATAATAAGATTTCATACATAATTATATTTTATTTATAATTTTTAGACATTATGTAATTTAATTTATTTATGACACAATGATGATGTAGTAATTACCATAATAGTGAAACATTAGAATAATTGATATTATAAATACCCAAATAAATATAATTTGAGACTTTTTATGAATTCCACTAATTTTCTAGGTTAATATGACATGTTAGTATTGATTTAATTAACCTTTTTAGAACTAATCATTTTGTTATGATTTTCAAAAAAATCAATTACCAAATAGTGTCAAAATTGACATAAAATTGATTATAAAAAAATATTATATTATTAATTGTTATTTTATTCATAAAAATCTAAGGATCGGCAAAATGACTTATATAAGGTTATATATATTAATAATAAACAACTTGGGGTTCGTTTGGCTTGTTATAGTAAGTTTATTAACCTAATAGTGTAAGAACACATGAAGACACGGTAAAAGTAAAATTATTTAACTTAATGTTCAATCTAAATTATAAGGTTAAAATAGAAACCTAAACTTGTATAAATTCTATTGGATGAGATTATTTAGATCCATCCCCACCTTAGATTTGAAATAAATCAATTTGGAGCTATTTAAAACCGAATATGACTTTATAATAAAATAATATTTTTAGTTTTCCAAAGGATCCCCTCTCCTCCCTTATAAAAGGGCACCTCCTCCCTCTCTTCCTCACACAACATTGAGCCTTAAAGCTCGGCAAAACCCTGAAAAATTCTCTTCTCCACTTCCTTAGAAAGATCCTAGAGGTTCTGGTCTTCCTCAAAGACCAATTTTAGTTCCCTAAAAGGATATCTCAAAGAGTCGCTTCAAAGAAGAGGTAGTTTCCGTTACCGATTCTTTCACCTTTATTTCTTCTTTGACTTCTTCTTCATAGGTTGTTTCATTATGAAGAAATAACATCAGTATCAATAATATACTTATATTTTATTATAAGTATGAAAAAACCCTATTTCAACATCTATCCATCCTACGGAAAACGAAATCACCGTGCGTGCGTACGTACGGAATACCGTCTCCACGCCGTGGTGAAATCTATTTTCCACCACCACCTTACTTGGATGGGTATAATGGTGTAAATAATAACTATATATGGTTATTTTAATGTGATATGGATTCTTAAATAGTATACATACACTCAAATACAGTCCCACGATCCTGAGAATGATATCATCGCTCGTGCGTACGTACGGACTACCGTCTCCACGACGCGATGAGATTCATTCTCCACTTTAACCATTCATGAATGATTATAAAGTATATATAATAAGTAATCATGAAATATATGACATAATAATGATACTGGATTTATGTATATATATATGTATGTCATCTACTGAATTCCATTCAACTCAATAAGGAAACGAAAACAGTGTTCATGTGTACGTACGGCCTACCGTCTCCATGAACGGTGTATTTCATTCCATTTACTGATTTATTATATATCTTTATATTCTGAATATATATTATATATAAATCATGATTTATATTCTGGAATTAATTAATCATATTCTATGTAATCATATGAATAATTACAAGTCAAAACAAGGACGACAAATGAAACAATTTTACCCAAAACTCTCTTTAACATGGAATTTACAAAAGAACGGGTAATATAAAGTCATAAGTGAACCATATATGATATCATAACAATGAGTATGATTCGGGAATTAGTCAATGGCATTATTTAAATCATTAAACAGGAGGTTCGGACACTTACGAAGCAAATCAGACCTAAGGTAAGGGAAAATATCACAATCTCATTTTTATCCGAGATTGTTTATACATTGGTATTTACTGGGGTGTATTTTATCATCCACATCAATTTTTCCTCAATATGTAATATTTATATCCTTCTACAATAGTTTATATTCAATTTTACAATTCGGTGAGTTTTTAGTAAAAGATATGAAAGGACTCTTTTGTCGATTTTCATATGAGGTACTTTTTGACTTTTCCGACAAAAGTACGAGAAGAATGTTTTTTTAACTTATACGACATCCATGTATTTTTTTAAAAATTATTTCCAAGAAGCTTCCTTTACAAGTTTTGATGTTTATTTTTAATCAACATCTTTTATTTTATAATTGTATGACATGTTAAGAAATGAAAAGTGTTTTTGAAGTAGAAAGGATATTTTCCTCAAGAATGGAGTTCAAGTGTTTTATCAAAATTATTTTCCATGTAAGATAATATTGGGTTCTGTTTATATCCCTATTATTACATGGATTTTATTATGTTGTGATGGAAATATTTTTATGAATTCCTTTATCTTATATGAATTGTTTTATAATGTCATGTTGTTTAAGAATCCCATTTTTACTACATGGGTTATGCAATGATGTATGATTTATGATTTTTTGGCACACATAAGAATGGTATCATTATGAGATGGGTGGTACCTATATCTCCCTCCAATTAATTGGTTAAAGATTTTATATGTCATGATATAGACATGGCTGGAACGGTAGGTTATACCGGTTCAGTGAAACAGGACTGAAACGAGGAGTGAACTCAGTTCAGAAATGGACTTTGTCCACTAAGATAGTCTTGGCAACGAGTCTTGAGTAATAAGAAATGATTCTCTATGATTATGCATGTATGCCACAAAGTTTCATGTTTTATGTTATGATTATTGGGATTACATTTCACTACTATGTTTTATCCCATGTTATGATATTATGATCTCTTTTGCAGGTTAAGATTTCCAAAATATCATGTTCTTATGAATATGATGTGATTGATTTTTCTTTATTTACCCTTACTGAGCATTTGAGTGCATCCTTTTTCTGTTTTCTTTTCCCCAGGATATAATTCAAGGTTTTAGGTAAAAAAAGGGAAGATCTTTATGGGAGATGTTGAAGCTCTTTCACCACGATTAGAAGATTATATTTCGAGTTTCCAAGGACACTAAACTATTACGATCTTTGTGTGTGTGTTTTTGTTATATACTATGTATTCCACAAAAGTAATGTAATGTCCATGTACGTTAAGCTTCGGGTCTCAACAATAAAAACATTCCTAAAATCATATTTAGAAAATATCATCATAGAATAAAAAATAATTTTGACTGATATAATAATTAAGGTATCCTATTTCATTAAAACATTCTTTCTGTATCATGTGTAATTAATGAGTGGAAACTAAAATGAAAAGATAAATTCTATTGGAAAAATAAGAGGAAAATATAATCTATAATATTCATGAGTGTTAAATCATGAAATATCATTATCATTAACCAAATAAAAAACAATCTCGTTAAACAAATAGACTATAAAATATAACTCTTACCTCAAGTAAAACATCCTTTGAGAGTGATCTAAAAAACTGTATAATATATAAGAATTAATTATAATTTTATACATGAATCACGTATATACTTATTAGATCATATTTATTTCCCGTGCAACATATTGGCAAAAATATATTAACAAAGCCTTATTAATATCATTGTTTCCAGGTGTAAGCTATTTCATTTTGTATAAAAATTTCTATTCCATAATAATGATCATTGTAATTTTATAATGTTTCTATCTTCTCAAAAAATTTATATCATGATATATATATCATATATATTTATTATATATATTTTTACTCACCTAATAATGATATAAATAAATATGAATTAAACCATTCATAGAGATGTTAGGTCGTATGTATGAATGAATATTGTTTTCAATTTTAGATATATGTGATGGTATCATGGTGATAAGTCCTTAAGTGTTAAATAATAATTATTATTATATAATAAATATAATATAATATTCATTAAATATATCATATTTACCATCCATGTAATGAAAAATTGAAAAATTAATCTCATCACTTCATGGAGGTGGTTGTCAATATATACACTTGAGATGAATTATTATTTTCCAATGGATGTGAATGTAATAAAAAAGATGTATTATTAAAGTTAAAACACATAATTATTTATTAAATATAATTTACAAGTATTTAACAAATAATAAATACAATCCATGTATGGTTTGGACTGGATGTTTTTTACATCCCTATGTGGTGGCAGAGTATGCCCTAACACATGAGAATTATTTTAATTACCCTTATGATGTAATTTTTAAGGAACCCAAAATTCTGAATAATATTTTTAAATTATATGGAATTATTTCAGCACTGTGAAATCTGATGGTGGGCGATTTCGGGGCCCGAAGTCTTGAAATGATCCATCAAAGTTTTGTTAATCTTTAATTACTGCGCATTTTTAGTTTTCCTGAAAATGTGTCATAACTCTTAAATGGTTACTTGAATTAGAATCATAAGGGAACTGTTTCTCTTAGGATGGTGGTATTACCCGAGTCACGACTTAAGTTTAGTCGGTGTAGGCCTCAAGTGAGAAAACCCGAAAAAGACATAACTGTAAATAAAACAATTAAATAATGTTATTTTATTTCTTAGACACTTATAAATCACAAATGGTAACTCAGATTAAAATTCCAAGACTAATGCTGAACTCAAGAGGGTATTCTTTCTTTAGGCAGATAATAACATTGGCCAGTGCGGGCCATCAGTGAAGGATAGTTTTTGGCCGTAAATAATATAATTAAGTGACCATTATGTTATTGTAAAATCCATAACTTTTAAAAATTAACATGGATTGGAAATACAAGATTACTATTGTGTTCATTAGGGCATGTTTCACTTATGTAGAGCCTAACCTTGACTGACCTGGGTTGAGGGTGACTGTAAAAAAATTTCCAAACTTTTTTTAGGTACATTCAGTAAACGCATGAGTGGATTTTGTAACTTTTGAACCGGTGGTCGGAATAGAAATTTGAGGACACCATTGAACTCAAAGCACTGATATTCTGTTAAGGAGTCCTCCACCTCGACCGCAGTAGTTCGAGGGTGGAAATTGATTTTTCGGATTTTTCGTGGGAGAAAATAAAATAAACAAGCTTTATTTTATTTTTGAAATTGAAACCTCCAATTTGAAACAAGTAGGTAGGGACCACAGATGGGTGGATATGCATTTAATGCTGGGAATTAAATGCCCGATTACAGAAAATGTACAACCACATTCCACTTTATTTATTAGGATTCATTAATTTAGAATTAATGAATCAACATTAACTCTTGGATTTCTCTAAATTAAATGTCCCAACAAAATTTAATTAATGTAGAAACATTAATTAAATAATGGATTAAGATTATTTATTTTGGCACCTCAACTCTCATGGGAAAATGGATTGGAAAAGGAGGGGAGTTCTTTGGAGAGTTGGAAAGATATTTCTCAAACAAAAGAGAACCTCCAACGAAGAACGACTTCAGGAATTGAAGAACAAGGAACCGACCGTGATGTGTCTTTTGGGAGTGACAAAATCTGACAACAATCTTCAAGGAGTAATTTTTCTTCTTCATTCCACCTCCAACAAAAAATTAAGGTAGGGGTTTGTTTTTAATATGATTGAATTTATTTATTGATTCATCATATTTTGGTTTCATAACGATGATGGACAAACTAACATGGCCATCATCCTGTGCATACACCTTGCGTCTTATCTTTTGATTCTTAGTGTGTTCTTCATGTGTTTTCAATGTAAAATATTTAATGATGCTGGAAATGAAATATTTTGTTGAGTGAAACATATGGACATGGATCCCTTATTCCAAGGATCACGAATATTTGATCATTTTATTTTTTGGTCTTGGAATGAAGACATAATGGCGCGTGGAAGAAGGTAGCTGCCGAAACCCAGCAGGCTGCGAGGATGAAATGGTGGAATGTGGCTTCATTGTCAGGTGATGAGAAATCCGCAACCCATCGGTCGTGGTAGGGCAGGGAGGTGGTCGGCATCAGGACAGCTGTGGGCCGGAGTGGCGGCATGCGTCCCCGCCACCGGTGGAGCAGGAGGCCGCAGCCGCTTGGCCACGGCAGAGGCTGATGTGCAGCCAACTGTGCCAGCCACGATGGAGTAGTGGTGCGCGACTAAGTTATTGGGAGGAGGACCGACTAGAATAGTGTCCGACCATTGTGGTTCGGTGGGACCCACTCAGGTCCCGCGATGACTTGGCAGCAGTTAATGCTGAATCTCATTTCCATTTCAAATAGATGGGGGACGCTCCCCCTTCGGCACCAGCTCGGCCGACCACACCACTTGGCCTTGCCCAGCAGGCCACACCACTGATCCTCTCCCTTCGCGGGATGGGTCGGGCCCACCGCCACCTAGGCCAAATGGTCCGGGTCGACCTGAACCAGTTCGAGTCGGCACAAGCCAGTTCGGACCGGACCCATGCCCATCTAGACCCAGATACGCCTTTGTAGCCATAATTGGAGAACTGGTTGTCTGTTTGATGAAACATCTAAAACACCAAGATACTTAGATTGATTCGGTACTTTTTTTATACTCCACTTTAGTTTTATTAGAGTTGTAGTATGACTGGGTTGGATCGAACCCCGAATCCAACCAGGACCTCGGAGTAGAAACACTAATAACGTACAAACTGGGTGTTCGATTGATGTGTCGTCTATTGTGTTGGGTCCATTATGACGTGACAGACCTTTGGGATACATATTCATGGGACTTCTTGGTGGTTGAGGTATGAACATTGGCTTGGGGAGTGGTTCTCTTAAGCGCGCTACGTACGGAACCTTGGGACTGGCAGAGACATGATGACTGCTGACCATTTCAACTCACAATGACTCGACAAGCCCAGTGGGAGCACCACTGTGTGACGCAGCAGACCCACAATACTCGACAAAAGGATTTCCTCCGCAGGCCTCGAGGGGGAGCACCTCTGTGTGACATGGCTGACTCATAGTGGGGAGTGCCTCGATGTGATGTGGAAGGCCAACGATACTCGATAGGAGGAGTACCTCAGCAATCCAAGGTTAGTGGGAAGTTCCTACGTATGGCGCTGCATGCCCAATGTACTCGTTAGAGTAGGAGTTCTCTAGTAGCTGAGGTGTTCGACGTTGTTACAAGGAATGTTAGTTGTTCCTTGGCCTAGTGAATATGTGACAGGATATCAGCATTCATAGCGATCATTTATGCGTCATAACCTATGTGGGTCAGCCCTCAAGGATCCTGTGTGGGTCAGCGCATATCGATATTGTGTGTGTCAAATACTTTGTCGGTTAGTGCTCAAAGATTCTGTGTGGGTCATCGCAAAATGATCCTTTCTGGTTCAGATCCTATATGGGTCATTTCGGGGGGGAATTACCTATCTGTCTTGTGTGGTTCAGACTCCATATAATCAGAACCAGTGCCTCTGGATCAAATAGGATGATCTAGATTATTGAATAATCATCTATAATTCTATTCATCTCTTATACCAGTGTGAGCAGAGTTGTTACATTTATGGTACTTTTCTTTATGGTGTACTTGTGTGGTACTTATATTGTCATGGTGTTACCTGTGTGGTACTTTTATCTCAATGGTTTTACCTGTGTTGTCACTCAACCCTTATGGTGCTACCTTTATGATAATTTTATATGTGTTGTACCTATGTGGTACTTGCATCTCGATGTTATACCTATGTGGTACTTATAACTTCATTATGTTTCCTATGTGGTACTTCTATCTCAGTGGTTTTACGTGTGTTGTATCTCAACACCTATGGCCTTACCTTTATTCTATTCTTCCCTCAGGACTGAGATGGGTATATCTTGATAACATAGGTATATGTATGGTAATATACCTAAGTAGATTTGATTTCTTGATTTGTGGTATTTTTCATTGTGGAACTCAAGGAAACCTACGAGGTCTCGGGGTCCCTAATGAGTATCGTTATACTCACCCAGCATGGGATATGCCTACACATTGTTGTGTCTTATGCACATGAAGAATATCCTTGATCTATGTCGAGGGTACCAGACTTGGGGCTGATCAGATGTGGACATTAGATGAGATGATCTATATGGGAGACCAATCAATAGTTGCACCTAACCATCAGGTAGGGACCTTGGTGGGTGTTCACATGAGCTGCTCTTTTTAGTTTTACTTGTACTTTCTAGTTGGGGTTGTATTCTGGCCCCTTTACTAATTGTACACACCTAGTTTACTTTATAGTTTATCTTGTGCTTGTATCTTGTTGTGTGCTTGTTTTGTGTGAGTTTGCAGGTTTAAAGGCAATGCATTCCTGGTTTCAGGGATATGCATTTCCAGTTCTAGTAACCAGCCCCTGGCTAATGGAAGGCGGTTTTGGGATAGTCACGACACGGGACCCTAAGGAAAGGTCAGGACAAATTGGTATCTGATGAGTTCAGATCATCTGAAAAACTAGGAATCAGATCTTTCTTGTGAAGAAATAGTGTTATGTGTTATGAGAGTGGTTTTCAGTTCTGGGATTCCAGTGTTGGTGTGGCGGCCGATGTATACATACCCTAGGACCCTCAATTCTGACTTCCAACTTCGTGCATGAAAACTATGATTGCATATGTTTTTGAAAAGTTTTTTTTTGATTTATTTGGAATCAGCTCTCTATTTATAACATTATGATCATGGCTCACCTGTTCTTTATCAGGATGTTGCCGTATAGATAGCCAGCTAGGATTCCCATGATATTACACGGTGACAGCTCACTGAGTGATGAAGCCTCGGTGCAGGGCCCTCTTACAACATTAGTACTTTCGAGTGGTTTGCCTGTAGCATCAATACCCATTATATGAGCATTCCCACTGGCCCCTCTAGTAGAGGATGCATGCTAACTGAGTGTGTTTCATGAGTTCCAGCGACCGAGGCCTCCGAGGATTCGAGGAAAGTCATATTCCCAGGAAGCTAAGGGTTGGATGGAGGCAGTGTCTTGAGTTTTTTTCCTAGTTGGGACACCCATAGAGCATACGGTGATCCTACCTGCTGGTCTTTTCCAGTACGTGACCATGAGTATGGTCCATAGGATAATGAGGCATTGGTACATGGAATGTTTCCTGATATGGTACCTTCGGGTAGTGTCATTGCTATATCTCCACCATTGGTCAGTAGTTACAATCGGTGGTGCCAGTAGAGGACACATTCAGGCATAGTGCCTTACACGAGATTTAGAATCAGATACCCCTCAGGTTTTGAGGTGATCCTGAATCACAAGCTATTGAGGACTGGCTTGAGGAGGTGGCTGAGAGTTCTCTAGAGATTCTACAGCTTCGCCATGATGGCATGTCGATAGCTGAGTATTCATTGAGGCGTACTAACCATTCCTGGTACTCGATGAATATGATACGATCAGTGTATCGAGGCACAAACATCTAAGAACAGTTTTTTTAAGGATTTCTAAGCTATAAATTTTCCTCTATTCATTCTTACCAATGTTAGGGTGCTTTAAAAAATCTTTGAGGTTAAATGTTCTTTCGGTGAGTGGATACAACCAGTGAATTTTAGTATTGGGAAAGTAAAAAACGGGTGCCAATCTCAGAGACTTGGGCATGTAAAAATTTTTCAGTAAGAAGAAGTGTTAGGGATAGATGAATCTGTAGGGCTGTAGACATGGAAACAGAGCTACGAGAGTAGTATTAGGTGGTGTAAATTTTAACATGTTACAACCATCCCACTTTTTGGTCCCCACCAAGATCAGGGAGATGGTGGACAGAGGAAGGGAGTAGCTGCAAATGGTCAAGGAGTGCTACCCAAGGGCTCTAGTAATGATTTGATGAATGGTCTCTGTCTAATACTAGCTTCCGTATTAATATACATGGGTATCAACCATTACTTTCTTCTACAAATATTGTCCAAGACCTAGTGTATTCGATTATTCCATTTACTTTACCATCATATCTGGAGATAACTTTGGGAGGAGACTCGATATTCACACTTATGCCGACGGTGTGATATTACCCTTGAGGGGAGAGTTTCAGTAGGAACCTCTGGGTGACAGTGTCAATTCCTTATGTTGTTCGTTTGGGTATGCATTCGACATCCACAGTTTATACTCAGATTGACTGTATTAGGGAAAAAGGTTTTGTTTTACCGAAAACATTGGAATGTGATTTTCCTTTGTCAGAGGAAAAAGGATACCCAGGCAGCACACGATAAACTCAAGCATATGAGGGTACAACCGATCACTCTTGAGTTGGATAGACATACCCTCCTGGAAGGATGAGTTTTGAGTATTTAGATCCAAACACGAATGGCAGAGCATTGGGACATTTTTCAAAAGATGATTCCAGGATTACCTCCACGAAGAGATAGGGACATCTACTTTGACTATGTACTACTGATGATTTGTACCCGACTTATCCAGGGTAGCGGCACCCTTTCCATTTTAGAGGAAAAAGGGGGAGCCTTTCCTTTTGATGGAGAAGTATCATTAGTGTTTTCAGGAGTTGAGACATAGACTGTGTAACACCCCAAGCTTCCGCGTTACACTTCTCTTTGAATAATACAGTAGCGTGTGTTGTACGCAACTTCGACTTCTAACACACACCACAACCAATCAATGTAGCTGTTGTGAATAGTAATACCTACATTTTGAAATTTTATAAATTTAATCTCTCCAAATGGACTTCGTTTTTGAATTTGGAATATCATAGTTTTCCTAAGTTGAAATTTTTGTAATTTTCTGAGAACATCCAATTTTTTATGAATAGTGAAAAATACATAAAAACAAATTTTTTAATCAAAATAATTAATAGTGATAAATTATACTATTGAGTGGTTTAAAGTATAATAAGAATATATTTTTACCATTTTATCCAATGGTGTTCATTATAATTAATTTCACATTGAAATTAGACATAAACAATTGTCAATCTTTTGATATATATTGTTTCTTAAAAACACGCTATTTGTTGTGACAATGGGAATTAATTATAAAATTAATTAATGAAACTTATATGTTTATAATTTTTTAAAATAGAAATCATTTTTGAATTTGGAATATCAATTATAGCTTAGGGTGAAATTTTGGCATTGTTCGGAAAAACGTCAATTTTTGATGAATAGTGAAACCACTAAGTGGTAGTTAAAAAACTGATTTTTCATTTCAATTAAACATTACCACTTCTGTGATTTTATTTTCAAAAATCCGACATTCATGGTTGTCATTAGAAAGTAAAATGTGGTTCAATGGGATTAAAATACTATTTTGGTGAATAGTATCTTTTAAGTTTAATTAATCGTGATTAAAGGTAATTAGTGATATTTAAGGAAAAAATGATATTATAAAAATATGAAAATACCTTTACACTTGTTATACCCCTATTTGATGTGTCATGGACGACCAAGAAAATCCATGGGTCAACTTGGGGACCCCATGGAGCCACTTTGGTAGGAAAATGACATAAATAACTTTTATTTAAAGTTAAAATAAAAAGGTAACAAACAAGAGTTGTTTTACTAAATCAATTTTTAAATGGGGTTATACAAGTCATATTTTTTACTATAAATATTCATTAGAAATCTAAAACAATTTCCTACATCATGATATTTTTTTTATAATTTTTAGACATTAAATAAATTAAATTATTTATGACACCATGATGATGCAACGATTATCTCATTAATTAACGATTTTAATAAAATGGAAGGATAATGTAAAATATAAGCATTACACATGTCCAAATCCTATTGGATGAAAATATTTCGAACCCTTATCACCTTATACTCGAAATATATAAGTGTGGGACCTTTAGAATCCGAAAAAGCATTTCATAATAATGTAACATTTCAATCATTCCAAGAGTGCCCCTTCTCTCCTCTTATAAAAGGCCCCCAACACTACCACCTTACTCACACCATCAATGCTTTTTGTCTCGGCCAACCTCTACCCAAATACTCGTCCAACTTCCCAATCGTACTCCTAGAAGCCTCACATTGGACATAAATCTTCCCAAGGAAGCCTTTGGCTCAAATCAAAAAGAGTTACCCAGTTTTAAGGTAATGTCTTCACTTATGTTATTTTGTATTATTTTTATTCTCTAACCCCCTAAACTCTTTTTATTCATATCTTTTGTAACAACACCAGTATCCTCATTATACAACAATGTTTTTATAAGAATTATTCAAGATAAACTTACACACACCTACATCTAATTGATAAAGAACATACTATTTCTGTGGATGGCGAATTTCTGCCTCATGAAACGATGATTGTTCAACACTCATATAACACCTTCAAAGGTAGCCATTAAGATGTCACTATATTTATATATGATATATAATAAGTTTATGTTTTACTTAAGATTCTGTATTTTTCATTTATTTCATACCTTTATGATTTCCATTATGGGTAAACGCGATAATTTCATTTTAGGAAGTGCAGACTACCGCCCCCTCAAAGTGATTTGAATCGTTAATGCCATATGTGGGATGTATAAAGGATGGAGTAAATATTATTTTACATTATATTATACTGGAATTATAGTATACCTTTATATAATTATAATTTAATTCCATTAAATATGAAATAGAAATGAATGTAGTGTTCATGCGTACGTACGGCTTACCGTCTCCATGAACAGTGCATTTCATTTCTTACCTCTAAATGTTATGTAATATTATAAATGAATGTACATACTGTAAATATATGATATATATGATATCTCCATCATGAATATAATTATAGAGATAATTTATATTCTACCACTTAAACAACTTGTAATTATAAAAAGTTTATTGTTGACTCAAGTACCAAAGATCGACAACATGACCGTTATTATCTTAAATGACTACATAAGTTTTGTAACATTGTAATAAGTGATATAAAAGGTATAATTAACTTGAAAAGGTTCTTAAGCAAGTAGATATTAACTATAGTTTATTATTCAGGAGGTTAAATAATGGCCGAGTCAAGTCGTACAAAAGGTAAGGGAACTTATTAACCCAATTTCCATTCTTTGTGTTGATCTCCTACTTTCAAATTATGTCATGATACTATTATTTCCTATCTTGTATTTGTACTTTCTTTATGTGTACATATAGTTAATACACATAAAAGTTCTATTTTATTTTAAAAATTGTCTTTGTATGGACTTCGTCTCAATCTCCTTTCATTGAGGCATATTTGGTTTTATACACAACTTTCATTTATACGGTGTATAAACACATTTGACTTCTATGTTTATTCAAAAGGAATCGTATTTATACGAAGCATTTTACTAAATGAAAAAAAGGAATGTTTTTCTTGTCATACGTATGCGGCGACAATGAATTCTCCGCCGCCGTGACCATTATTTTAGTTTTGGCTTCCTCTACAAGCCATAACTTTTTAAATGAAAAATAATTACAAAGTTTTAATTTTCTTTTATTTTGGTATTGAAAATGGTTTTGATAAGATTTTTATTATATCAATTTGTTGTATTGATATCTTGTGATTGAGGTGTGGAAATTTTATGTTTGTTTAATGCATATTTTATGTGATATTATTATGTTATGGCTTATGATATGTTTAAACCTGTTCATATGAGGAATGCATTGGACTTAATAAGTGACGGGTGGAGCCCGCTATAGCTCCTCGATGCATCGGCAGGTCTCATGAGAAAAACTAGTGTCTTGGCACGAGGCCTTGACAAAATGTTATTTGTGGACTTGGCATGAGGCCTTGGCTATGTGGTTGTGATAGTCTCGCATTATGCATTCCATCATTATGAATGTGGTTATTGATATTTCATGTGATTATTCGACCAGTAGAATATCCATGTGAATAAATAATGGCATTATCTCATTTTACTTCTGCCATATCATGCTTAAGTTCAAGTTTAAAAAGGATTTTGTTTTATTTATACATTTCCTTAAATGTTAATGTTTTTTAATGAAAGCTTCCGCAATATTGTTATCCTTACTGAGCATCTAAGCTCACCCCTTTCAATGTTTTAATATTTTCCAGGATGTGAAGAAATATTTTATGAATGACCTGCAGGGATAGTCAGAAGAGGATATGAGTGTGGACTATGGAGACTTTGTTATTTTAGTTTTTCACTTTATGATGTAATGCAACATTTATGACTGTTTCTAGTGTTTCCAAGGCTACTAAACTAATCGGTCTTTCGAGACTTGATATTTTGTGATCATTCCAATGTTACGAAGTAATGCACTAACTCTGGGTAGCTGGGGTCGGGGCGTTACAGTTGGTATCAGAGGTAGTTTAGTACTAACCTTGAAAGCTAGATTTAGATAAACTCTGATTAGAGAACATAGTCCAAAGATAGACTTTAAGGATTAGTATAGACGAACTTCTTAGAATTTTGGTATTATAGAGATTTTGTGAGTTTTCCGAGAAATACATCCCTATCTTGATACGAGAAGGTAGAGGTGGCTCTGGCACAGATGTACCTAGGGGTAAAACCCGAAAACACCGCTTTGAGAAAGACTCGAACATGAATTGGTGTGCGACAATGGGCCTTGCTGCACTCTTGGTTATGACACTCCCGGAGGATATGCTTAGGATAATTCTCATTTTCTTTACAAACCACTATGAAGGGTTATGAGTATATACTTCCTCAAAGAATTTTTTTTATGGATTATATCCATAAACAGTTCAATTTATGTTAAGTATTTTACAAGTATGGAATTGTGTATTTTGATTCATAAACTAATCTAGTTTATGCCATTTTTTAGAAATGGTGCCTAGTGGAAGGGATGGAAACCGTATCAATGCACGCACTCCGTGTAGGGATTTCCCTCCTGCTCAAGATAATTATTGTGGATCTAGAGATACAACTGGTGCTGATCTACTTATTACCATACTGGGAAAACACACTCAGGTTATGAATAATAACCTTACTCGTATAGAGCACCCTGATCCGCAACGTGTAGGATCAATGTTATACCGCTTCATGAGGCAACAACCACCAACATTTAATGGGGGTAAAAATCACTTAGTAACTGAGCAATGGATAAAATCCTTAGAAAAAATATTCCATGCCTTGGGGAGTAGCGAAAGGGAGAAGGTTGTCATGGCAGTCTACCGCCTCACTGGAGATGCCGATCAATGGTGGTCGCTGATTCAAAACACAAAGGAAGATGATGAAGTATCAAATATGGAATAGAGAGATTTCAAAGAGCTTTTCTAAGAATAATATTTTCCTCGTGACCATCGAGCATACATGGAAAGGCAATTTCTGAGTCTGAGACAAAAGGAGGATGAGAATGTCGCAAAGTTTGAGGCCAACTTTACAAGGTTATCGAGACATGCTTCAGATTATATACGTAACCCAAGAAGTAATATTGATCATTTCTTTGATGGGTTAAAACCATTTCCCCGTTTAGCATTAGTCTCAAAAACCTTTTCGTCATACGAAGATATCGTCTCGTGTGCTATCAAGATGGAAAAATAATTCTCTAAGTCTTATGACTTTAAAGAAAATCAAGAGAATAAGAGAATGGTGGAACAAGAGACAGATAAAGGGAGAAAGGGAATGAAGGATTTTCCATTATGCGATAATTGTGGGAAGAATCACCCCGGTACTTGATTGAAGGTAATGGGAGTCTGTTAAAAGTGTGGTGAAAAAGGCCACTAAGCTCGTGATTACAAGGGAAAGAAAGAGGCTATCAATGTTGAATGCTACAATTGTAGGGAAATGGGGAATTATGCAAATGAATGTCCTAAGCGTCAGGGAAACATACCTTAGAAAAGGCCAAGGGATAAAAGAAAATATTATGATATTACTACAGTTGAAGTGGAATAATTAATGTATTGGTGCTTTTGGACTCAAGGATTATATTCTGATTATAAGAATAATGTGATATATATAAAGATTTTACTGCAGTACTTGTTGTTTCGGTAAGGTTTTAATATGATGAAGGTAATCATCTTTTTATTATGTGACAAAAAGAGAAACTTTAATTTTTTTGGGGAATCTGAGGTTACAATTGATTTTGGAATTTAGAAACCTTTTAGAGAAAGTATGGACATAGGTATTTTGGATAACTATAAAGGTTGGAATGGATTAAGTTGATCTTTGGATAGTATTGTTTAAGGTTAAAAAATTTCTAATGATTATTTTTGGAATGTTATAATACTATAGTTTTAGGAAAAGGATAACCTACAGGGTGGGGCATAACCCGTCGCGTCGGACAATGCTGCAGGAATCGAACCCACACCCATAGTGTGACATGACTTTATTACCTACCACTAGCCTACAGGAAGTCCCTGGTTATTAAAAAATATTTTTCCTAATCTAAATGGTATGTGTTAATATTTTGAACCTTGTACGATTAGGATAAATATAATATTTTTGAGTTTTGTTATCTTTTTGAGTGAAAGATGAGTTTGTGGTAGAAATTAGTTGAAGGTTAAAATTCTACTTGTCATGTATATATATATATATATATATATCTTATTCTTATAAAGAAATTAATTCTTAATCTTTAGGGAAGGGATATTAAAACAAAAATGTGTTATTCTAATACCTTATGTCTTGTTGAACTGATAATATTTTAAATCAACATAGATTGAAGGCTTTGAGGCCCTCAATTTTACACTTGTTTGTGAATGATGACCTCAATCACACCCTAAAAATATTTATGTTTTTCCTCATATTATATGTCTCTAATTTCCACCAATGTTCTCCTTATTTGTATCATAATCTGGTGGTGACTTTTTCAGTTCCCTTTCCCTCTTATTAAGGATAAATTTTATTAACCTTATTTCCAATGTAGGTTTTCCACAAAGGTATTTTCTATTTTCAACCTTTTATTTTCAATGAAAATTTTCAAATTGCGAGGATGCAATTTATTGAAGGATGGGAGAATGTAACACCCAATCTTCCGCAGTACACTTCTCATTGAATAATACAGTAGCGTGTGTTGTACGCAACTTCGAGTTCTAACACACACCACAACCAATCAAAGTAGCCGTTATGAATAGTAATACCTACTTTTTGAAATTTTATAAATTTTATCTCTCCAAATGGACTTCATTTTTGTATTTGGAATATCATAGTTATCCTATGTTGAAATTTTTGTAAATTTCTAAGAACTTCCAATTTTTTATAAATAGTGAAAAATACTTAAAAACAACTTTTTTATTGAAAATAATTTATAGTGATAAATTATACTATTGAGTGGTTTTAAAGTATAATTAGAATATATTTTTACCATTTTATCCAATGGTGTTCAATATAATTTATTTCACTTTGAAATTAGACATAAACAATTGACAATCTTTTGATATATATTGTTTCTTCAAAACACGCTATTTGTTGTGACAGCGAGAATTAATTATAAAATTAATTAATGAAACTTATATGTTTGGAATTTTGTAAAATAGACATCATTTTTGAATTCGGAATATCAATTATAGCTTAGGGTGAAATTTTGTCATTGTTTTGAAAAACTTCAATTTTTGATGAATAGTTAAACCACTAAGTGATAGTTAAAAATTTGATTTTTCGTTTAAATGTAACATTACCACTTCTGTGATTTTATTTTCAATAATACAACATTAATGGTTGTCATTAGGAAGTAAAATGTGCTTCAATGGGATTAAAATAATTTTTTGGTGAATAGTAACTTTTAAGTTTAATTAATCGTGATTAAAGGTAATTAGTGATATTTAAGGTAAAAATGATATTATAAAAATATGAAAATACCTTTACACTTGTCCTACCACTATTGGATGTGTCATGGCCGAACTATACAATCCATGGGTCAACTTTGGGACCCCATGGATCCACTTTGGTAGGAAAATGACATAAATAACTTTTATTTAAAGTTAAAATAAAAAGGTCACAAACAAGAGTTGTTTTACTAAAATAATTTTTAAATGGGGTTATACAAGTAATAATTTTGACTATAAATATTAAATAGAAATATAAAACGATTTACTAGATCATGATATTTTTTTTTTAATTTTTAGATATTAAATAAATTAAATTATTTATGACACCATGATGATGCATCGATTACCTCATTAATTAACGATTTTAATAAAATGGAAGGATAATGTAAAATATAAGCATTAAACTTGTCCAAAGCCTATTGGATGAGAATATTTAGAACCCTTATCACCTTATCCTTGAAATATATAAGTTTGTGACCTTTAGAATCCGAAAAATCATTTCATAATAATGTAACATTTCAATCATTCCAAGAGTGCCCCTTTTCTCCTCTTATAAAAGCCCCCACCACTACCACCTTACTCACACCATCAAAGCCTTTTTGCTCGGCCAACCTCTGCCCAAATACTCTCCCAACATTCCTATCTTACTCCTAGAAGCCTCACATTGGAAATAACTCTTCCCAAGGAAGCCTTTGGCTCAAATCAAAAAGAGTTACCAGATTTTAAGGTAATGTCTTCACTTATGTTATTTTGTATTATTTTGCTTCTCCAACCCCCTAAAATCTTTTTATTCATATCTTTTGTAACAAAAACAGTATAATCAATATAAAAGGATGTTTTTATAAAAATTATTCGAGCTACACTTACACACACCTACATCTAATGGGTAAAGAACATACTATTTCTGTGGATGGCGAATTTCTGCCTCATGAAATGATGATTGTTCAACACTCATATAACACCTTAGAAGGTGGCCATTAAGATGTAAATATATTTATATATGATATATAATATGTTTATGTTTTACCTAAGCTTTTGTATTTTTCATTTATTTCATACCTTTATGATTTCCATTATGGGTAAACGCGATAATTTCATTTTAGGAAGTGCGGACTAACGCCCCCTCAAAGTGATTTGAATTGTTAATGCCATATGTGGGATGTATAAAGGATAGAGTAAATATTATTTTACATTATATTATACTAGAATTATAGTATACCTTTATTTAATTATAATTTAATTTCATTAAATATTAAATAGAAATGAAATTAGCGTTCATGCGTACGTACGGCTTACCGTCTCCATGAACGGTGCATTTCATTTCGTACCTCTAAATGTTATGTAATATTATAAATGAATGTATATACTTGATATATATGATATATATGATATCTACATCATTAATATAACTCTAGAGATAATGTATATTCTACCACTGAAACAACTTGTAATTGTAAGAAGTTTATTGTTGACTCAAGTACCAAAGATCGACAACACGACGGTTATTAACTTAAATGACAACATAAGTTTTGTAACATTGTAATAAGATATATAAAAGGGATAATGAACATGAAAAAGGTTCTTAAGAAAGTAGAGATTAACTCTAGTTTATTATTCAGGAGTTTAATGAACGGTCGAGTCAAGTCGGACAAAAGGTAAGGGAACTTCTTAACCTAATTTCCATTCTTTGGGTTAATCTCCTTCTTTCAAATTATGTCATGATACTATTATATGCTATATTCTATTTTTACTTTCTTTATGTGTACTTATAGTGAATACACATAATAGATTTTTTTATTTTAAAAATTATCTTTGTAAGGACTTCGTCTCAATCTCCTTTCATTGAGGCATATTTCGTTTTATACACATCTTTCATTTATACGGTGTATAAACCCCTTTGACTTTTATGTTTATTAAAAAGGAATATTTTTTATATGAAGAGTTTTACTAAATGACAAAGAGGAATTTTTTTATTGTCGTACGTATGTGGCGACAATGACTTCTCCGCCACCGTGGCCATTATTTGAGTTTCATCTTCCTCTACAAGCCACAACTTTTTAAATGAAAAATAATTACAAAGTTTTAATTTTCTTTTATTTTGGTATTGGAAATGGTTTTGATAAGGTTTTTATTGTATCAATGTGTTGTATTAATATCTTGTTATTGAGGTGTAGAAATTTTATGTTTCCTTTATGCATATTTTATGTGATATGATTATGTTATGGTTTATGATTTGTTTAAACCTGTTCATATGAGGAATGCATTGGACTTAATAAGTGACGGGTGGAGCCCACTATAGCTCCTCGATGCATCGGCAGGTCTCATGAGACAAACTAGTTTCTTGGCACGAGGCGTTGACAAAATGTTATTTGTGGTTTTGGCACGAGGCCTTGGCTACGTGGTTATAATAGTCTAGCATTATGCATTCCATCATTATGAAAGTGGTTATTGATATTGCATGTGATTATTCGACCAGTAGAATATCCATGTGAATAAGTAAATGGAATTATTTCATTTTACTTTTTCCATATTATGCTGAAGTTCAAGTTTAAAAATGCTTTTGATTAAGTTATACATTGCCTTAAATGTTAATGTTTTTTATAAAAGCTTCCGCAATATTGTTATCCTTACTAAGAATCTGAGCTCACCCCATTCAATGTTTTAATATTTTCCAGGATGTGAAGAATTATTTTATGAATGACCTATAGGGATAGTCAGAAGAGGATATGAGTGTGGACTATGGATACTTTGTTATTGTAGTTTTTCACTTTATGATGTAATGCAACATTTATGAATGTATCTAGTGTTTCCAAGGCTACTAAACAAATCTGTCTTTCGAGACTTGATCTTTTTTGATCATTCCAATGTTACGAAGTAATGAACTGACTCTGGGTAGCTGGGGTCAGGGCATTACAGACTGACCAGTAGAAATATGATTCCCATGACCTGGAGTTAGCAGCAGTGGTCTTTGCACTAAAGATGTGGCGGTACTACATTATGGGTGAACGTTTTACGGTCTACTCTGATAAAACAAGTATTAGGTATATTTTCTCTTATAAGGACCTGATCCTAAGATATCGGTGATGGATTGAGTTCCTCCAGGACTATGAATTTGAGATAGTCTATACTCCTGGGAAGGGGAATGTGGTAGCTGATGCTCTCTGCAAAAGGTCTAGTCTGCAGTTGTTGAGTGAAGTGACTGAGCGGCTTGCCACGTTACAGATATTCATCGTGGATAGAGATGGAGTAGCATACCTCTAGTTTATGACAGTCATAAAGTATCCAATTATGGACAATTGAAAACACATAATTAATTACTTATAACAATTTAAAATTTAGAATATTATTACCACAAATAATATTTAATTGGTTAAATGAGGATAAATCAAGTTGTTAAGGTTTAAAATAAATTCCCAACAAGTCTAAATTTTATTGGGTGATGATATTACAACCCTATAACATCTCATATTAGAATTTGATTCATTTTGGAGGTTATTAGTTGGTGTTCTAGTTTATTATAATTTAATATTTTAGTGACATCCAAAAGTGCCCCTCTCATCTCTTTTAAAAGGGAACCTCCTCCCTCTCCTCTTAAAATAAATTTTAGCCTTCATCCTCAGCCAAAACCTATCCATTTATCTTATCTAATTCCCTAGAAACATACTAGTGGTCTTTGAATTATTCAAAGACCAACTTCTTTTCCCTATGAGGTGGTTTATAAGAGGCACGCCGAAGAAGATGTAATATCCTTTACCGATTATTTCTAATTCATTTCTTCTTCTACAAACTCTTGTTATGTTTTTTAATAATCATGTAATAACATAAATATCACTAATATATATATATATATGTTATTATAAATGTGAAACTAATCTATTTCACCTATTCTCCATCCTATGAAAAATGAAATCAACGCGTGTGCATACGTACGACTTACCATCTCCACATCGTGGTGTAATATGTTTTTCCACCACCATCATACATGGATGAGTATAATGGTGGAAATAATAACTATATATGATTATTATAACATGATATGATTTTTTAGATATTATATAATCCACTCCAATACCATTCAACAATTATGGGAAAGATATTGTCGCTTGTGTGTACGTACGGATTACCATCTCCACGACGGGATGAGATTTATTTTCCATGTTAACTATTCATGAATGATTATAAATTATATAGAGTAAATAATAATGAATGACATGAAATAATAATGATACTAGATTTATGTACATATATGTTTCATTTACTTAATTCCATTCAATTCAATAAAGAACGAAAACAACGTTCATGCGTACGTACGACCCACCGTCTCCATGAACGGTGTATTTCATTTCATTTATTGATCTATAAAATATATTTATATTTTAAATATAAATTATATATAATTTTTTTACATTCTAGAAATATTTAAATCAGGATATAATTAATAATATCAAGAACAACACGTCCAAACATATACAATAAATGAAATCATTTTACCCAAAACGCTACTTTAACATGGAATTGCAAAAAGAACAGGTAACATAAAGTCATAAGTGAATCATATATGATATCATAAATATTATTATGATTTTTTCATAAGTTAATAATATGTTTAAACACACTATACAAATGTCTTGGACACATACGGAATAAATTGGACATATGGTAAGGGTTAATTATTCCAATATAATTTTTATCTGTGATTGTTTATTCGTAATTATTTACTGGGATAATATTTAACATCCATGTCCGTGTTTTGTAAAAAAAATCATAAAGTTTTTTCTATTCTGTCATGTACTTATAAAGTAATGTTTACCCCTTTTGACTTTTACTATGTAGTATGGAAGAAATAATTCTTTTGTTTACCATACTAGGTAGTTTTTTTCTTTTCCGGAAAAAGTACTAGAAAAATGTTTTTTTATCATATATGATGTGAATGGATTTTTATGGTTTCATAATGCCTTATTCCATTGAAAATTCCTCTACAATATTTCATGAATTTTTTCAACAAAAATAATTTCTTTTAAAATCACACAGCATTTTGAGAAAAGAAAATGATTTTGAAGAAGAAAGGATATTTTCCTCAAGAATTCATTTCAAGTATTTTATCCAAACTATTTTCCCTCTGAGATGTCATTATTTAATATAGATATGATTCATGTATAATGTACCTATTATTTTCATGGTTTTATATTGTTTATGATGAAATTATATCTGTTTCTTTATATTGATTATGTTATGATGGGATGACAAATATGAAACTAATTTTATTCATTGGGTTACAATGAATAATTTATGTTTACTTTATGGAACATGAAAGAATGATTTCATTATGAGATTAGTGGGACCTATATCTCCCTCTAATGCATTGGTTAAATATTCTTATCTCATGATATAGATAAGGATGGAATGAAAAGTAAATCCAGTTCAGTAATACAGGGCTGGAACGGCAAGTAAACCCTGTTAAGTAATGGACTTTGTCCACTATAATGGTCTTGGTAGAAATGACTTGGATACTATAGAAATAATATAATGTTTCTAATGGTTTTCCAAAGTTACATGTTTTATTATCATGTTATTTTATCATGATGGATGTTACTTTATGATCTATTCCTTATGTACTGCCAATATTTATTTCACAAATCAAGATTTTGATTTTTAACCTTTATGTTCATGTTTTTTTAACTTCAAAAGTATATGGTTTGTTTTATTTTCTCCATACATACCCTTACAGAAGATTTGAGCTCACCATTTATATGTTTTCTTTTACCTAGGATATAAAGAATGGTTTTAGGTATGAAAAAAGGGTAATATATTTATGGGAGATGTTGAAGATATTTCACCATGATTAGAAGATTATGTCCAGAGATTCCAAAGACACTAAACTATTACGGTCCTTGGGTGTCTGTTTTTTGTATGTATTAAGTATTCCTCAAAATCAATGTAATTTCCATTAATTTCATGCTTTGTATCTATACAGTTGGTACTATAGGGAGATTTAGATAACTATTGGAAACTAGGATGTGAAAACTTTAGTGAGATATCTAGAGATATTTCTAAGGTATGTCTAGTGATGTCCCTAAGGATAAGTATAATTATAGGTTATAGTTCTATAATTATGATAACGATTATAGAATTAAACCTAAGATGTTATAGATTCAAGGTACTCCCCCATTATTATGTTGTTTTCCTAGCGTGACTTTTTCCTCACACTCTATTTTTTTGGGTTTTAGATGATGAATGGAACCTGAAAGAACTGTGTTGATCAATGTAATGGAAAATGAAATGATTTTCTTCCTGAATAAACCAATGTTATGGGAGATGGAGTTCAAAATTGAATTTATATAATTACATAAGCTATGAGTCATTCTGAACGTCCAAATGAGCAGAGAAGGGAAATGAGAGCTCTCAAAAATATGATAGTTCATTACAATTTTCATTACACATTTCATCGTCCCGAATAAATCAATTTTTCTTTGTTGAATTTTTCTATTCACAAAAATTCTATGATTGTTCATTACACATTTCATCATCTAGAATGAGTCTTCTCCTAGTGATGCCTTGAAGTCTCATGATACATTTCTTTCTCTTTGCAAAATATAATTTCATAGATGATCTCTTTTTCTAGGAAAATGAGAGCTTTTAAAAATATGCGATTAGAAAACTTTTTATGTCTCGGGATGTCACCTTTTATTAATGAGGAAAACAATCTCTAACATCATTCAAATATAGAAACATATGTTGTATAATTTGTCTCTATGAGTAGAAATGGTCCTTTGACATTGAAATGTCAAAACCCAAATAAAAGATACACAACAAATCATGGTGTTTTTCCTTTACAAGTGGCATTCCCCTTTGTCATGAATAGATCACGTATATTCAATGAAGATGGAATGAAACAATTATTCTCATATGCCTGATCTTGAATGTCCCCCTTACTACTTCATTTATTGTTTTTATGAGGCATCTCCATATTGAATCATGAAGATGGTGTTACATTATTTTTCAATAATGTTCTCCTCACTTTTCTTACCTCAGAAGTACCATTGTGTTATCTGGTTTATTTGATAGTTGTTCGAACTCTTATCATATGTACCAAAGGAACCTTTGAGTGGAAGAGGGAAGAAAATAGTGGTAGTTCAGGGTGATATAGAATCCATAGGTCATCATATGACTATTTTTCAACTGAGAGGGTAACATGATTAGATGAATTAATGGGATCACACTAATCGTTAAAAAACCTATCCCACATTGAAATGTAAATGCGGTTAGCTGTGATATTTTAATAAAGCATCTTCATTCATAACTAAAAATTCTCCTCTCCCCCTCCTGGAACCATCATGTTCCAATTCTATTAGTGCACATTGTGCCCAAAAATCAAAAATCCCTTGGAAATGTCTCTACAGTAGCACACCCATGCACTTCTAGAGGCTTAAACATGGCCCTTCATGACACATGCGGGTTTGTTTGGATCGATTCCCTATAATCTGGTTGACCTAGAATCATACACATTCCCTTGGATATGGCTAGCTAGTTATTTTAGTGGGATATACATAATTTTTAAATAAACCCCTTATAGACACATAGATAAAAACCAATGTATATAATTGAATTCAATATGAAATGCATGGCCACCTCCACACATAAAACTCCATGTCTCTTATTCTTCAACCATCATTTGAGTTGTAAACAATGTATCAAATTTTATACTTATATTTTTAAAATAGCACTGGGTTAAATATCATATATTTTAACAATATATATAATATCTCATGTCTGATATCAAATTCTATGAATCCCAACAATTCTATAGGAATCACCATGATACACAAAGTGTTCATAAAAATTATCTAGAAATCCCCTTGAATCTCAAATATTCAAACTATTCACATATTAAAATTGTAACATAATCATCATATTTACACAAAAATAATATTCCTATTGAATTGATCATCATTATCCACCTTTTATAATCAGTTGACAACAAATATAATCCATACACAAAGTGGGCTCCTCACAATGAATAGGTTCTGGTAGTCTTTATAGAAAATAATCTAATATTGTCAATGATTATGTATGAGTAAGGAGGTCATTTTGGTATTGTTATATAGTCCATGAGGAAGAAAATATTGTGCGAAATGTTTTTAATTAACTATTTTTACATAAAATAGGATTCATTTTTTGGTCATATAATTTCACCAAAGGTTTTACCAGTAGGTCAATCGATGATGGAGCCTATTGAGCATTATCCAAGGTGAACCATCCAGACTATAAAATATATTCTTCTTGGTTTGGGTAGATATTATTTGTGTAATGTGTATAATTTCACATGAATACCAAATCCACTCACCAATATAACAATGAAGGGATCTGAATTCCTATGGGCTGATGATTGTGTAAAATTTTCATGAATATACAGTAAAGATTAGCCAGTGAACTATTTCATACATTAAATATTAATGGGGAAAGGTTATAATCATCAATTCTATTTCAAATATGGGAATTGGACGTGTTCTCAGGAATAATGACAAGGTTATTGCTTATGTCTCTAGAAAATTAAAGGCTTGTGAACAAAATGAAAAAAATCCTAATTTGGAGATAGGTGTAGTAATTTATCAATTAATGATATGGGTAAATTATCATCATAGATAATGTTGTGATATATATAATGATAATAAAATAATAAAATATATATTCACTCAAAAGGATTTTAATTTTTCCGAGGGAATATTTTTTCAATCGGACCAAATAACATGACTAGTAAATACATTACCACTCTAGGAATAAAAATAATGTGTCCAAACCATTGAGTAGATAGGATCATAATATCTAATATATTATGAGGATATAAAAATATGAAATATTTTTGAATATTCAAAAGATATATCATAAAATCTTGAAGTAATGGGAGAAATATTCTCTTTACACGGTATGGGTCCAAATGTCCAACAAAGTAAATATTAATAAAGTATAGAAGGTAGATTTAGAGCTACTTAATGAGGTGAGAAATCATACTGTGTTTAATATTTATTATGATGGAATGATATGATTAAAGAACAGTGTATGTATTCCATTGATACATGAAATGAATATGGATGTGCTAGAGGAGGCTCATATAAATTCATTTTCAATTCATCATGAATTCATGATTATGTATGGATATGTGATGGTGTTTTCATACGGGACGACATGGAGATTGTTATTTAAATTTTTTTATATTTGTGATTGGTATGCTATCAGGTTATGTGTGAGAGAATACATTCTATATGGTTGTAACAATAATTTAACAAAACTAAAATTTAAATACAAATTTTCAAAATGTATTTTTTCATAGAACTCCCCAACACATCTTTGCAGAAAAATGATATAGTGATTGTATTATTTTTCCAATTATGAAGTTATCAGACATAATCTATATCAATGAATATTTCTATTTGTATTATTATTGTAGGTACTACATGAATGAAATTTAATTTTTTCATCTTGTACTAATTTCTATTGTATTGTATTAGGATATGAGGTTTACCACGATGCTCTCATGAAGTCATCAACATGCTCTGGATACAAAGTTTAGTTTTTCCATTTCATATCATTCTCAGACCATAGGAAAATCAAAATAAAAAATTAAAATCCAATAGGATATGCTGAGAACTCATTTTATGGATTTCAAAAGAGGTTAGTATCAATAATGTCATTAGGATGAGTTTTTTTAGAACAATATATTTTACTAGAGAATTAAGATAAATCATTATGATTAAATAAATGAATGATGTGTTGAACTCTAATATACTGGTTTAGAGATGGTGAAATAAATATTTTAGGACATTAAAGTTATATTTATTTGTAATTTATGTTAAATACATTCAACCTGACATCCAGGTATCTTAGATTCAATTAAAATGATATGCTGGACATGTCAATTTGATCTGGAGTTTGATGTTGATGAGAATGTTTTCCAATGAATATCGCATTTAATAATTTTGTGAAATTTTTTATCAATGTAATTCTAATAATCAGTTATGTTACTCCTTTTTATATTCGTCACGAATTAGTAATGTTAAATCATCTTATGGATCATCCATGAAACCCATCTGATGTCAATGTGTTGTTCATTTTATCTCTATTGTGGAATTGAATACTTGATCCATCACATGTACTGAACTAAAAATTCATATAGCTAATTCAATATCTTTTTTATGAAAAAACAAATAATGATTCAATACAATATTGAGAATTATTTTCAAAATTATATCACTCACATGTTCGATGAATTGTGGAGAAACCACTAACTTGAGGAAGCTATATGGGAACCTGTAGATATGATGAGTAAGAAGTATCCATAGATGTTTGTATAAATGGAAAATAATTTAAAGGGAAATATATTATTTTATATTGGGAATCATGTAAAACCTTGTGATTTTAGGAAATAATAATTGAATATAATAAATTAAATTTCTTTGATATCATGTATTACATTAAATTAAGTGTTTTAAAAATACATAATAAACTATTAATATTATTATCAAAATAATTCAATTATAAATTTACTGTTAGACATAGTGGAATATATGGGAATGGATTTTTTAAAAAAATATGCATGAATCTTTTATAAAAATAAAATATACTGATAAATAAGGACATAATTTTTTATGGCCTTCAAATGCTTCAAAAATAATGTTTTCTCAAAATAATGATTTTTATAGTGCTTTTGAAGAACTAATAAATATTATTTTCCAATTATAAGAAATTTTATTAGAAAAATTTTTAACCTAATTTTATAAATTATCATGTCAAAAATATATTTGATTTAATATTATGCACTTTCCTGAAATGTTTTTTTAAAAAATGGTGACAGATGATTTTTTTTATAAAAACATCATTTTTAAAAAATTTAAAACCTAACTTTTGTTTTTAGATTATTTTGAATTTATGATTATTTACACTATATCATTATTAATACAATTTATTTCATTTTTATGTATTTTATGTAGA
Organism: Viscum album; assembly: GCA_963277665.1. NCBI lineage: Eukaryota > Viridiplantae > Streptophyta > Magnoliopsida > Santalales > Viscaceae > Viscum > Viscum album. Next base: position 97,574,853 of record OY728160.1, read on the forward strand.
GTTTACATATTTCAACTTTCTACACTTGTGAAAACATTTTATTTGAAAACCATCTTTTCACTATGTTTATAGGTTACATTATAAGTAAAATTCATCCACTTATGTGAATTTAATTTTGTAATATATATTTCATATATGGAATCAATCTTATTAATATTATATATTAAATTTTCTCTCTTATTTGATCATATTTAATAGGAAAAATAAGTAAAAAATACATGTAGTGGTTATGGTTAGTGGAAGATTACTTTTGGTTAAACTAAATCAATAATAGTAAAAATTACATAAAAACACATACAAATCCAATTTTATATAAACATTCATAACTCTTATATACAATTATACGTTTAAACCCCATTTGGAATCATTTTGGATTGTTTAAAATGTGGTCATACTTTTCCCTTTTCAAAAATTATGCGTGTTTCATATCCATGAAATATTAGTGGGAACCCTCTCTCATAAAATCTTGAAACACCAAAAAACTATTTGTTCACTAAATAAAAATAATAACACATACATAATTCCATAACAATGTAAAATCATACTTTGTTTCATTATGATAACCTATTAATACGTTTTTTAGTGTAAACCAGAACAGTTTCACTAAAGAGGATGTATATTCTTTTACTCTTCACTTTAATTTTATTTATTCTTCTAACTCCTTTAAATATTGTTCATAAAATGATGATGTAATATAATAATAATATAAAAAAATTATATATTTTTATGATAATTTAATTATATATATCCAACTCCTCTTTCATTAATTGTGTATGGTAACGGTTGATCAGGTGTATGTTGAACAGCCGCCTAAAGAATCGATGAAATTCATTTTCCATCACTCCCTTATAGGAATGGATATAATTATTTATTTAAAGTATTTATATGATATTTGTGAAATAATTATAAATATTTAAGTATAGCTTCACAACTAACTTCTTTTAATACCATCCAACTAAATATTATATCAACGTCCATGGGTATATTTGGATCACTGCATGCACGAAGTGATGTGATGCATTTTTAATTTAATTTTAACAAGGATAAAAATAAAGATAAATTAAATTAATATATATCAGATATATGATATCTAATTTATTTTTTAAAGTTAATTCTATTTATATTTCCTTCATTTAATCCTTTTAGTAAATGGAAATAACATTCAAGCATATGTTTAACCAACTATTTCTCTAAAAAGTGTAATTCATTTTCTATCTACAACAGTAATGTATTACTAAAAATAAATATATAATGAATTTATATGATATTTATGTCATGTATACAATTATCATGGTGAATTAACTATGATCAATGAAAAATTACTAAAAATACCAAACCAAATCATATATTTAAACAAGAAGATGTTATTTCCCAAAATTTGATTTTAGCAAGGAACTGTTACAGAATATGTAATAAAATGACGTAATTAAATCATATATAGTTATATATATATGATTATATTTCAATATATTATTGATAATAAATAGATATTAAATATACTTTTGGTTATGACTTGTATGAATAAATTTGAGACATCATGTAATAGATTTCTATTCTATCATTAATTACAAGGATAATTGTATTGAGTTCACCAATTTTTTATTTTTGATGATTAAATTTATAGATAAAATTGTAGTTTCATTAATATAATCCCTTTCATAATCTTTAAAATTTCACATAATATTATTATATCATGGATTTTATGAATCAATGGATACTAATGTGGTCTGGGTTTTATATTACAATCTCTTTGTTAATCGGGGATGTCTATGATTACGTATTTGATGATGAAATATTATAAAATATCTATCAATATTATCCTGAATTTTTTATACTATGGTTATTCCAAGGAAATTAAAATATTCCCTTCGTTTTCCTATATTTTCTGTAATCTATAAGTCGTATTTCTTGTGAGAAATGTGGGTTGAAGGGGTCTCCATCTGACCTCTGTAGAAAGAAAATTGAGAGGAAGCATGTAGCTTTCCCAATGACTCTTGATCATGATGGAGATGTTCCCAAAAAATAATTTTCTGATAAGGTTGATATGCTGAATGCAAATAAAGTTGTCTCTCATGTGCCTATTTTGAATGGAAAAGCCTCGCTGGTGGAAATGTCTCCGATGAGTGGCCCCTATACTGCTCGGGCTGCATTTAATGAGACTCCATCCAAAGACGGTGGTGTTATTTCTCCCATTGGATTAGTTGATACTGGAGAGAATGCTTGTCCCACTATTTTTGGGCCTCTTACTTGCACTGACACATAAAATCCATTCACGCTTGATTGTCCTAGTGTAATCCTGACACGTGATGGGTCTGGTGTACCTGTCCCTATCCTAGATGATCAATATGGGATTCCTCAACCTGTTGATTTTCACCATGAAATTCATAAGTTATTGTACTCCTCTGGGGTTGTCGAGAAGTGGTGTGACATCTCTGATGCAGAAGCGGTGAAAAAAGATAGTGGTGATCCTGCCTCTTTTAAGGATGCACTCTTATCTAGGAAAGGAAGGACATATGACACTCATGTTTCCTTGAAGAGAAGACCAAGGAAGGATTACTCTAGCACACGTCACACTATATCGACCATATCTTCTTCGATGTTGTCAGGTTAGTTCAATTCTGATATTTTTAATATCTTAAACCAGGTTAAGTCTCAGTCTGAATGGGAAACATGTGACGAGTCTGACTATGAGAATGCTATGTCTTATTATGATATATAATTTTTCACTTGAGGAATGAGGGCAAGTTCCCCTCTTTGACCCCTATCGTCTCCTTTTTACATTTTCTTTTATTTTTAATAAATGGTTAGAAGCTTAGTTTCGGGCTGATGTTGCTGGTAGAATGAATCAAAATAAATTTTTAAGAAAACAAAATTTATTTCTCTTCTCATCAAACAACCATTTCTCTCTTGTATAAATGATTTTAATAAAAATGTTTTAAATATGGGTTTCTACTATTCTCTAATGTTTTTTCAAATATTTTTTAACCCATGTTTTATTTTTACAATATAGTTAAAAATTTAATCTTTTATTTTTGTATCAAATATCCTTTGAATTTTAACTAAAAATATAAAAGTAATATTTGTTTAAATGTCTATGAAATTAGTGTTATTTATCACTTTCATAGACACACACTGACCTAAAATGGCCATTAAAAGTTTTAAATAATATTTTCAGTGGAAATATTTCATTTGAAATTCGTGAAATTTTTAGATTTTAAATATATTTTTATCATGTGAAAAGGTAAATTTCCTCATGAAAATTTCAATGAAATTTTTTGAAAATAGTTTTCCTTATATGATGGTATCCATAGAATTTACATAATAATTACTGGGGAAATAATCCAATGATATCATTATTATTCTTTCCCTATATGTTTTATTATTTTAATGGAAAAATTTATTTGACCCATGTTGAATTTCCATGTGTTATGTTATGATAAATTAATGAAATGATTATGAAACCAGTTTCCCTAGCACATGTCATAATATGTAGAAATGTTTATGAAACTAATATAATTTCATAGGTTATAAAATAATGATTTTTTATCATATTGAATACATACATATATATTTTATTATATTATGGTTTGTACCTATATATCCATCCAAGTCATTTGTTATGGACTAATATAGAATGTGATCAAAAGTTCTAGAATTGGAAGAAAACCTGGATTAATATGTGGCTCTTTCCACTATGATAGTCTTTGCGATAAAACTTTTCTACAATGATGGTTTATCGGTTAAACCGAGTCAACTATGAAACCCTTTTCTATAATCCTTGGCAATTGGGGAAATTATTATTATTTTGTTCGTATGTGTATTCGAAAAATCAATATCTTATGCGCTGATTATGTTCTCATGGATCATGTTTATTAATTGCTTTATGATTAATTTATTCTAAAGTACCAAGATTTATAAGATAACTCATTTTTATGATCTATGAAATGAAGGGTATGGTTTTCAAATGTTTGTCTCATGTTCTAATAAACTAATTATCATGTTATATTGAAACCTCCTTTTTTCACTTAATAATCATCTGATCTCACCAATTATTATATTTCCATTACTCAGGATATGAAGAATATATAATGTATGTTATATCTAATAAGGGTGATAGTTATGAATAACTTATTGGGATATGATATTGTTTACTAATGAACAAATTGTATATGTATCTATTTTTCGAAAGGCCCTAAACTATTTGATTATTGCATGGATCTGTGTGTTATGTAATGAATATTCAACTATTAAGATGTAATATCAATGAATTAAACATGGATTTCACTATAGAGAATGATCTCAACAAGTTAGAAGTGTCTGGATGGTCTTCTCTAATTGACTATTAGTGTGGGGAATTATAAGTCATAATAATGTTTGAATCATTCGTATTATATTAGATATATTTCAATAACATTGTGGTACATATCATATCTCAATTATATATTATCAATTGGATTGTTCCTTGAATTCACACCACTATTGTGAAGTATATATTTAAGAAATAATCAAGCAAGAAGTCCTCTAAAATTGTAAATATGTGATCAGTCTTCATATAATGATCCACGTAAACACATATGGAATTACTTACTCTATAAATATTTATAATACTAGTGAATTGTTTTTCTCATTTTTTTCTATTTAGATATTGTTATGGGTAATGGTTTCCTCATTCAGTTGGACATTCCCTCTCTTATTTCTAATATTGATAGAGAAGGACATTTTATTTATATTTTGTATTCTCTATTTTTATATTTTCCCAACTATAGGGCTCCAAGAGACCATAATAAAACTTCATGATCTATAGGTGGATGAATAATATAATGTTATTTGAATTATTTAATAACTCATTATTTATCATTGGATCATATGGAATAGATAATAATGACTGAAATCACACATGTCGCTTTTCATAAATTTTGATCACTAAGGATTTACTTTGTCTTATATATTCCACTTTAATTTATATATTCACACCATCCATTTGATCATCCCTTATCATTTCCAAAATGAGTGGTTCAAAAATCATTTGATCATGATGTTTCCCCTTCCATTATGTCTTCCATGTACATCCTCTATTAAAATATAAAGATTGTATCATTATAAATTATCGTCATTTATATGTTTTAATTCTCATTTATATATATACAGTATTCTACATCATTTCAATTACATGTATTGTAATGGAATTAGTATTATATGTCTTTACTTTTCACCAACCATCTTCATTGGATAACATTAAGCTTATTATGTGTGATTATAAACTAGAGAATCTTAAGAAATTCATCATGTTCACACAACTACAATTTAAATACCATATCACATGTATCCTAGATTCACTGTTTACATTATTACATTGTCATAAGAAAAAATTGATCACATTTAAATGTTCCGAATTGATTAGACATCATGATGAAATAGATTCATATATGATTCTAATTTTAAAAATGGAAATAAAATATAAAACATTGACATGGATAAAAAACTAATCATCCTTGAACTGATTCAAAAACTCTTTATTTATATCCTACGTAAAGGAAAAAATTAAATTTTCTGAATAGATTCTCAAAATTTGTTACATGAAATATAATATATCATGAGTAAATATAGAGTCGTTAATATTTTATGGTAGAGAACTAAAAAATCTATTTAATAAAAATCTTTATCATGAAGTACATACATGAATAATATCAATGAAAAAATATCATTGTTATTAATAATATAATTCTCAAGGATGGAAATATATAATATTGGACTTTATGATCTCAGATATCATGATATCCTTACAATTGATGCCTTGTTCCAATGTCAATTAATCTATTGGTCGGTATACACTAAAATCACATACAATAATTTTGGACAACTAGTTTGTCTCATGAGTATTTTGATGTATTGATGGGATATATTTTAATTGGTCCCATATACCCCTACACTCGAATGTAATAATAAATTATTCAATAATAAATTTTATTTAAAAAAAATATGCATTTTAAATAATTATTTGTACTGAGTAAATAATATATTGTATCATTATTTTACTTTTAATAAAAAGGTTCAATTTAAAATACCATATATAGAAATGGTATATGATTTTTTAGATAATCATATCCCTGATACAATGAATATGGATATTGAATTGAAATTCAATGTCCAATGAATGATAATCACATGAATGTAAATTCTTCAAGAGAAATTCAATGACCAAAAAATTAATAAGAGACAAATTATGACAATAAATTCATTATAAGTATTGGTTTTGTAATAAAAACATGTATATTTTAAAATAATAATGGGATGAAAAGAATTTAAATATGTTTACATTAAATACATTTATTTGTATGTCCATTTAATTACATGTATATGAGTTTAAATATCATAAAATAGAAAAGCTTATAGGAAACATCATTAATTCCATATATATAAAAAATAAAATTTCCATTTTGACTTTTTATAAATTTATCAAAAAATTTCCCTTTGATATAATATTATAATGATTATATAAAAACCATGTAAAATATAATGTATAAAATAAAATATCTTTAGTAAACCTTTTTATTTAATAAATATTAATTTTGTGAAATTGTTATTTTGAATATTCCAATTAAAAAAACATGATCAAAAGGAGAAGTAAGATTTTAATTTCCATTGAAACATTTATTTGAATAATTCTAGTTCCATATAACGAAAAACTATAAAGAAAACCAATATTTTTTATAAAAATAAATTTGATATGTATATAAATGAAGTTGAATAATGATATATAATAATATTAATTTAATGAAAATATGAGCAATCCTAAAAATGAGATCATAAAATAAATCCTCACATATTTAGAAAATATCATGTTATAACCCATTGAGATAATTACATATTATTAAAACAAAAATTATAATATATTAATATACGTTAATGATTAAATACATAAAATGGTAATTAGATACACCATATTAAATTATGCAGTTTCATAATTCCAAATATGTCACACTATAGAAGAAGTTGTGATAACGTCCCTAAGAAATATCATAAAATTGAAATGAGAATTCGAATATTATATGATTATGTTTAAGAGATGTAAGTCCCTAGAAGATAAGAGTAAATAAAATATATAACAATAAATTTTTATTTCATTCCTTATCATAACATAATATAATCAATGATGAAGTGGTAAAACTCATTTAATGATAATAAAGTTACGAAACACCTTACCTCTCACATAAAAATTATTGAATATGTTTTAACATTCTATATAGTGATTTTATTCTTATTATTAATTTATTTTATAAATTTATTCGTATTTATATTATTATTAATTTTTTATATAACATTTTAATAGCTCTTTATTAATAAGTCTTTTAATATCAATGTTTCAAGGGGTTGACTATTTTTCTTTTTATGTATTTTTTGAATTAGTGTTTCTAGAACATAAACATTTCTCATGGTTCCATCATATTTAAAACTATAATCTATATATGTAATATAATATATATTCATAATTTAAATGTTTAGAATCATTCATGAAATTTTGAGATAGAAAAATAATTTTCATAGTTCGTGGAGACATTAAGTCATACATAAACAATAAACAGATTTTAACTTTTCAACATATGGAAATAATTAAATGAAAATGATAATTCACCATTATATAATTATTTTTATATCATATATATTTCGAAAAAAATTCGTTATTCTCATCCATGTAATGGGGAAATGAACAATAAATTACATTGGTTCATGGAGGTGGTATTCCGTAAAAATTCACAAGTGACATTACCATTTTCTAGCTACATGGAAGGTAAAGAATTAAATAATACCTTATATTAATAGAAAAGTAATTTTTTAAAAAATATTATATATACACCATTTTTTAAATTTATAACTATCCCAATAATGTAGTGATTAAAAAATTATTACACAGTTATCTGGAGTCAAAAAGATGTATGTACGTAGGAGAGATGTTTTTTCATTCCATATGAAATAAGGGAGGTGAAATATATTTTTCAAATAATCATAAAAACACCCGGGTATGTTTGTTCAAATTGGACATATTATTTTATAATGGGTATAAAATATTTAATGTAAGTATAAGAAAAATTAAAGTTCATTCAGTCGGTATATATGATTTCTCCATATTTAATAGACCTATATTAGATCATTTATTATGGACCCATTACATTTTTTGAGAACCCCATAACCAATACATGGCTTACAGAGAAATTTGTGTTTAAAATATTTAGGTTTTGGTTGTTCTAGATAGCTCAATGTGGTGTAATGGGGAGAAATATGGTTTTCCTTTCATAATTGATGTTTGTAGCCATTAGAAGTTTTTCAAAGTTTTAATATATTATGAAGTAACATTATTGGATATATGTCACCAAAATTTAAAATTTTACGGTGATAATATTATGTGTAATGTCATTAACTATGGATACATTGAATCAGTTTCTTGAGTAGGGTCACCACATGACCTCATGCGCACCACCTCATTTTCCAAAGGTTACGGACTAGTAGTGAGTGTATAATATATCATGTTGGGAAAATATAACATCATTAAAATAGAAATTCTCAGTAGATAACATATGAAATAAGGGTAAAATAAACAATAATCTAAAAACAATCATTACTATCCATTTCATAAACTGGGTACAAGCCACAACAAAAAATAAATTATCCATGTCATTCTAACCATTCCAAAAATTAATGAAACCCCAAAATAAAATAATCATCTAAATCCTCAAAAAAGGTCATAACTCTGTGTCTGGATCCTCATCTATGCACATCCCAAGACGATATTAACTCCTTAACATAGGTTATTTTCCCTTGTAAAGACCTACAAAAATGAAATATTCTTAGTTACCCAATGGTGGCTGGAGTTGGGTGTAATAAAAAAACCTATGGCCAAAACCAATGTAATTCAAAAAATATCAAATAAAAATATATATTTCATGCATGTATTAAATAATACAAAAATTAACTAAATGAAAAATCACGTTCCATTAGTTTTCAATTTTCACTTAAACCATTTAGGCTATTATTTCTATTTTGTGTCACATACACTATCTTCATTAACAAATTCATTTTTCATTACAAGACATATGGTTTATCCATTAAAATCACATACATAACGTCTAAAGCCGGTCAATTATAATGCAAGATGATATATGTTAAGATCCCTTTCTCATTAGAGATAACATTTATTAATTAAATTCATCATACTTTCCTTTTAACCTTACTCAAGGTAGTCACATTCATTGAAATCGTTTGGGTTATAGGGAATTGGTCCTCTTACCTACTCTTGCATTATGGGGTCAGGTTTAGGGCCCCAGTCTTTCTTGATCAGTGATCATAGATCCTCAATTCCAATACACCAAGACTACTATTCCATATTCTAATATATCTATTTACCACATATACCATATCACAACCAAAAAAAATAAATACACAAAAAATTCACAGTCCAAAAATTTTCAATTTATAAATCACATAAGCACTTTAACATTTTCACATTTTCCATTTATATTGCATAGCCCAATTAACCCATATCACATTTCATGCCTTAATAAATTTAACATATTCATCAATTATGACTAATTATCCCATTTAACCCATTAGTCAATTTACATTAATTATCCCATTAATAAAATTCATGAGTTTATATTCTTCAATCCATTTATGCATTTCTATTAAAAATTCAAAATCCATTGGACACATTTACAGTAATCCATTTAACCTATTTCCACAGCATTCCAAAATATCCCATATTAAAGTTTTTATAACTAGAAACAACTTCCATTACTACTTATTATGTTTTAAACTATCATGTAAACAAATTTATCATGGGACATATTTCCTCACAAATCAACCATATGCAAAAAATTTCAATTTTACAAGTTTGGGAATGTTGGTGCACCCCATGGGTGGACCTAATCCAATCTAATCAATATCAATGAATCTAATGTGGATCACGATGGGTCTAAATCATCAATTATCCAAAAAATTTAACAAAAATACTAAATCAATCAAACAAACATCAATAACAAGGAAATATCGCGACCACACATTTACAAAACTACAATAAAAATATGGGATATAAATTGTGTACAACCAACGTCGAATCTAAATATGAATGCATGGATATCAATGTGATTCAATACATATTCAATAAAAATAGAAGACCGAAAACATGATCCACAAAAAATGTTTTTATGGACTTGGAAGCATTTGAAAAGATTTATAATCCTTAATCTGGAATATAGAAGAAGGGGAGGAGTTAAAATTACTAAGAGCATAAATCTGCAACCAACGATAATCCAAACAGTCTAAAAAGGAAGTACATATATAAATAGGATGATATTTGAGTTTTATTTTGTCACTATGGTTGAAGGAGAATAAACAGGGAAGTGATCGGGTGATGAATATAAAATCTCGAGGGGAAACTTTGGTATATTTTCACCTGTTAATGGTCTACATAGTTTTGCCGCACAGTTTTCCAAACTATACACAATCTCCGAACATACATATGTCCAAGAGCAGTTAATTCATGTGGCTACTAGGGGAGGCCCACACGGATTGAGAACCAATGAAACAACCATAGAGAACACCTCTATCACAGTTTTCATGGTTTGGTTCCCACTCATGGATGATTTTGCCTAACCATGAACCCATCCTACACCCTCACATGGTTTTGGTGCATGGTTATCTCTAACCTTATGACAACCATGAAATAATACCTGGATAGAAAAAATAATATTTATTTTGTGTCATGATCCCCTAGAACTCCGTTGAAGCTCCTCAAATAACGTGGTTAATAATACATTTACCAAAATTTATATATTTATACAATCATTTATAGCAGGACATACCTCCATAATGTTTGGTATCTTACAACCTCCCAACATATAATGTCTCATCCGAAATAAATGTTTACAAGCATCCCTGATATTCCAATGAAAATATATTTGGCCACTCGGATCAAATATCAAACTATATATACAACTATTCTTCCTAAATGATACCATAATACCAAACAGTAGAACCAAAGACATGGAATTTCCCCAAAAAACATTCTCACTATGATCTACAATAGGATCTGGATGCTCCTCAAAGGATGCATCAGCCTTGAGCTCAATATCCTCAGTTTCAGTCACATGGGACATGTTAGGGTTATACTTCCCAAATTGTGGAACATTACAAATTTCATGCACATCACTATACAAATATATATGATCCAATCAGTATGACAATATATGGATCATCTCTACAATCTCAAATGACCCCATTTAATTGTGTTCCAAATTACGCTATTTTCATATCTGACTGTGTCCCATAATTTGAAAAATCTGAATAAACACATGATCACCCACCATATATTTAATATGTCTAGGACACATATCGAAATACTAATTCTACATAATCTAATATTTTTTCTTATGTTTTTGAATAAACTATATCTTCTCCTATGTCTCCTACAAGAGGCTCAATCCCAAAAACTCCGATTCCCCCCATTTCATCCAATACAATAGATATCTACCTGGAAAATCATTGGGTTCCCCAAATTGTGACATCTAAATTGAATCCTAATAGATATTGTTTGTATGAAAACTCAACAAGGCCCAATCATTTTCCTATGACCCACCATCATCCAGAACACATGCATTAAACATGTCCTCTAGTACCTGAATAGTACGCCCTAAGTTTTTGTGTGTCAGTGAGTGGAAGATGTACTCTAAAACATGTGGGTACAAAGTTCATACTATGAACCATACAAGAGTATTTTAGTAAAATTTTGATTACAATCTAAAATTGTGGTTTGTGGTACCCCATGTAACATCACTACCTCTCAAACATATAACTTGCCCAAATAATCCACGACGAATGTCCCTCTATTAAGTAATAAATTAGAATCCTTGTTCAACTAGTCCAGAACTACCAAATTCCCATCATTCTCCCTTGGAATATATAGAGGATCCACCACAAAATACATTGTCATTCCATCCCATTTCTATTTTGGAATGGGTAGTGCCTATAACAAACCACGCAGTCATTGATGCTCATCTGTCCCTGGCTGGTAGGTAAGGAATCATTTCATGAATCCTACACCCTCCATCTTCATTCCATGCCACAAATATTTCCATTGAAGGTCATGATACATCTTTTTCATTTTGGGTAAACAACCCTCTTTTATGAATTAAACACATGTATTAAATAATCCCACATACACATTGTCACAACAACACGCCCATGAACATAATTGACTCCATTATCACCAATGGTCCCGCCAAAAGGTTACTCCCCATAATTAATACTTTCCCTCAAGATCATAAAACTAAGGGGATTGATATTTCCTTTCATTAATCTATCTCAAAAGTGAGTACTCAACTACCAAGGATACAAGGGTCATCTACCCTTGACCATCTTACACCTCCATATGCATCTTAATAAACAACTCCATCATCCTCCACTTTAATCCTGATTCTTGAACTTCTATATTTTGATTCATTCAACTAAATGAATCTCAAACATTGATTACCATTACTAATGTTTAATCCAACTCAATTTCAAAATATTATATGTACGCACTCCATATTCATTGTCTAATATCCAAAACACACTGAGAGAAGATGTAATTATGGATCTTATGATTGGTATATACCATGAACCATTCTCAATAAAATAAGCATCTACTCTACTTTAATGAATAAACTGCAGTGTTAAATTCAATATCATGAGTAGTGTAGTTTCTTTCATGAGGAATCAATTATCATTAACCATATGAAAAAACCCAATCTTCTAGCATTGAAAAAATTATAAGTCTAACACTAGATGCTTCAAAAAATAATTTATACACCTTAACTGGATAGGGTAAATTCATATTTCCTGCTCTATTCAACCACCTATTTATTTCATAGAATGAATTCTCACACACACCAGACCACTTCATCTTTATTACCTTCTTGGTCAATCTTGAATATGGTACTTCTATATGGGAGACGTCTTTTATGGACCTTTGGAAATAGCCTTCCAATCCTAGAAAACCTTGGACATCAGAACCATTCTTAGGATTCTTCCACGACACAACTTCCTACACATTATATGGGACAACTGAAATATATTCCGGCGAGATAATGTGACATATGAAATTTACCATATTGATCTATAAATTAAATTTGTATTTCTTGGAATATAGACTATGCTCATGTAGTTTACTTTGGATAATATCAAGGTGTTTGGAATGAACATTATGTTTCTTATAGTGTACCAATATTTCATAACTGAAGAAAACTACAAAATGGTCTCGATATGTGTGAAATACAAGGTTTATTAGAAACATAAAAAATATTGGTTCAAAGGTGAACCTGAAAAGATTTATAATAAAATCATGCAACTGATACATACTCCTGAATGTAGGATGAAGAACATCAGAAGATCTTACCCTTATATTATGATACACAAATATCAAATCAATTTTGGAGAATATTGAGGAACCTATTATTTATTTACAAATAACATATACTTGAAGAAGATCATATCAGTTATTAACCATAACCTGATTTAGATAAATATAATCGGCACATAACAAAAAAAATCCATCATCCTTCATTGAAAATATAGAATGAGATCCCTATGTTGGAATAATAGGATGAATAAATAATTCATTATCCAATTCCTCCAACTTTTTTTATTCTCATGGAGTTTGGTTGGTGTATCTCTATGTAGAATTACGTAAATTGTTTCATCTATCAGTAGTAAATAAATTGTAAACTCAACATTTTTCTTGGGTTTTAGCCTCTAAAGGTCCACCAGAAGTAAATACTAAATACAATATACCACTGGAAGAAATAAAACATTCTCTACTTCTTCATCTAGCATTAGACAAACCACTTCATCTATGAGTTCCCCTAGCTATTAACAAGATTTCATGGAATGGCCTTCTCAAACATCCCACTCACCAGGATGGACATATGTGTCTCCCTCAAGATACATAAATGATACTCTTTTATGATAAAATTAAATACTTTCTTGATACATCACTATCTAGTCCATTAAGAAAATCATATCAAACCCAACAACCGTACAATATACAAGTACCATAGTAATTGATACCCACAAAAATCAAGAGAACAACCATTTCATTGCATGATATTTTATTCCCACACTCATAATGGTTTATAGATTGACATTATCCCAAACATATGTTACAACGAAAGGATAAAAACAAAAAATACTAAAAAGATGTAAATGAATGTGAAGCACCTGTATCAAACAATGAATTGGAAAGTGTAGAAGATACATGGATCATACGTCAAACAATCAATGGTCCAAGTTTTCCAACACTAGGTGTAGGATGAAATGAATGAAGATGATCCACCTACATACCATAATACCCTATATAAGTTCCTAGTGCGGCACGGCCTGACTGATATGGACACTCGCCCTGAATTACCACATCTTCCACCTCTACTAGTAAGAATATTCATGCTGCAACTATAAAATAGATATAGGGTAACCAACCCCATGCATGAACTCAACATTGTTATCGATCATCGCTCCATTCCCAGCTACCATGGGTTCCTATAGAACAAATGTACATGTCCATTATGATTATGATATTCAATCAAAATGTTTTTGAGTAAACAGGACACACAAGTTCCTAGAATGAAACCCTGAAAGAAAAACACCTAGTGACTGCCATGAGAGGCTCATCCTCTCTTCTAATTATTCATGACATTTCCACATGACTAGTTAATCCCAAAATGCCACTTCATACCCTCAGAAGTGGAACTAATGGATTGCCCAACTAGAACTACAACCACATTACCCAAAGCGTCCTATAATTTCACTTTTGCATTAAGGGAACAATCAAGCAATTTTAGAAACCACATTAAATGATATATTTTTATATGGGACTTGATCCCATGTTTAATCCAATCCTGAAAATGTATGTCTATAATGGCCTCATCCCCTATGAACCCAAGAACAGTGTTTTCCAAGCCTTGGAAATGACATGCATAATCTAACACTGAAATCATTCCCTAGGTTAACCTCATAAAATAGGTGTCCAACTACTACCTCAGGGTCTCTGGGTATAAATTATCTAGAAACATTTCTTTAATGTCTTCCCATAACAGACCATTATCCTACTATGTCTAAACCTAATTTTCCACCATTTCTTCATCGATTCCTACAACCTATATATGATTCCAACATAAATTTCTTCTCGACAAGAGTCTCAATGTGGTCCAAAATAATTATAATAGACTCTATCCCTAATTCAACAGCATCTGGTCAACATTTTTTAGATGAAATTGAAGAATGCTACAACTGATACTCCATTGTCAGACCAAACATACTTGGCATGAACCTCCATGTGTCCCTTTCAATAATATACATAAAAAATCATTGATCTCATTGAACTACTCCTTTACTAGATTATAATGTACCCACATATTTTCTTCCACTATAACTAGTGGATCATTCTCAGTGATATCATAATGTAGACCAACTAGTACTGGTCATCATGGTTCCATTTACATTCAATCCCAAACACAATTCTAAGATCATCTAACATAATGTTTCAATAGTTTATATAAAATAAATATCTCCATGATCTATAAAAAACCCTTCAAACATACACTATCTAAATGAAAATCATCAATCCTAGTACACTACCCACAAACATTCCTACTTTGGTCATGGTAAATATATGGAAAACAAACATACCAATGAAAAAATCATTCATTATACAAAATTATTAAAATATTCTCACTTTCAAAACGTAAATATTTTTCTTTAGGAATAATTCCAATTTTTCAAAATTTTCAAACTAACATTTTATCTCATTTAAAACCATCATTAATTACAATTCATTAAAATTAATTTCATTTACCTATTTTTATTATCTTTATTAGACACCATTTTGTTTAATTTTTTCATGATTTTTATGTGAATTCTACCATCAATGTCCAACACACCCATCCCATGTGTGCCTATCAGAATGATTTCAACCTACATCCCTATATAAATATAATGATACATGAATTCACAATATTTTGACATTCAATCTGTGAGATAAATAAAATAAAACCATAACATCAAAAAAAATGTTCATTACCCAATGGTGAAATATCATTCAACTATAACAACACACATCAAGAAATAAAATCTCCCCATGTGTACTTTGGCTTTTCCCCATACATCGGTTTGATACTCACTAGAATAAGAACATTTAAAATAACCAACCCATCCTAATATATCATCTACCATTCCCAAATAATAATTCAACAAAACGTACCTCTCTCATTCAACTTTGTAAAGCCTCAAACCCAGGATCCACTAAATTGGTTCCCCGAGCAAGGTCGCTACAAGACCTCAAATGTACCTCCACCTACACCAAAGGTTTAAATATAGAAATGAAAGACTAATATACCACTTAGGGAGTCAAAAATTTATTTAACATATCAATGCACAATTGATAACATATGAAACATGTGTAACAATAAACGATAAACTAGAAACATGAATTACAAAGCATTTCTCGAATAGTATGGAAACCACAACCAAAAATAAATATTTAAAGTCACATTAAACCTAGAAAAAAAAAGAATAAATACCAAAAATAATACAAATAAATGAATGCCAAAAATAGGTCATGACCCTAGTTTGGATCCCACTATAGGCACATCCGAGGCCCAACTCAATGACTTAAAAAAGGGCCATTTCCCATGTCCTGACATACAACCCTGAAATCTGGCAAGGTAACCAATGGTGGAGCGAGAAGGATGTGAGTAAAACTATGTTGGACACCACTAATAGTGTTTACAAAATATCTTACAGAAAAAATTCTGCCTGAATGTAGGAAATAAACGAAATGGTATCTGAAGGAAAACTCCAGATCAATAGTTTACAATATCTACTTTAACAATTTCAATTATTAATTGAATTCTCGTCACATATACTGTCATTGTTTCTAAATTTATTTTTCATTATAGTTCATATGGTTAAGGAATTTACATTATTTACATAATGACCTATGCAGGTGAATTATCATGTATAAGGGAGTAAGTCATGTTCTCAATCTCACTAAAGAAAACATTTCATAAATAAAAAAATCACACTTTCCATTAAGCCTCAATCCTAATAGTCCCATCAAATAAAACTATTTGGGTTATCAATACTTGATACCCTTCCATATCCTCTACATTATTTGGTGCAGTTTAGATACTATTTCTAACCCGACCTGTGGGTGTAGATCCTCAAGTCCAATACCGTAAAACAACCAAAACAACTTCTCATGGTTATTAATCCATTTTCTCTATATATAATATCAAAAAAAAACATAAAAAATAAATATACATAACTTTCACATTTACAAAATATGGAAGATATAAATCAATATCAACACTTAACCCACTTTAATATTTACCTTTCATATTGTTTATCCCATGAAACACATATCCCATTTCATACCGTATCCCATTTAGCATATTCATCAATTCCCATACATTAAACCATTTTATGAATTATTAAATTTAAATGTATTATGTAATTTATCACATTCACAAATTCAAATTCTGTAATCCTTTTATATATTTCAATTATAAATCAATAAGCCATTTGAAAAATTAAAATTTTTACATTGAAGTCTTTTTCAGATCATGCCAAATAATCATTTATGACATTTTCATCACCTAGAAACAACTAACATTAGTGTTTAATATGGATTAAAATGTAATTTCTAAATATTTATCCTTGTAATGATTTCAACAAAAATTAAACATATGATTAACATTAAAATTGACCATGTTTGGGAATGTTGGTGCACCCCATGAGTTCCACGAATCTAGTTTAATCCATCTAAACTAATACCTTGGGGATCATGATGGTTATAAATAATTATTTTTAGACCATTTTATCAAATGTTACTAAATTAATTAAATTCACATCAAGAAGGAGTCAAAATCATAAACAAGATGCACATAACTACTACAGAATAGTGAGATATAACATGTTGAACACCGACCTATAATACAAAGATTAAAACACCCATAAACATACACATTGATCGAAATTCAAGTACCTTTGTATTCCCTATCAATTAAAATGTTGGAAAATTTAGGTTTTATGGCCTTAGAATAAGAACAGAACCAAAAGATCTGATTCAAACAAGAGAATAAATAGGAGTGTTAGACTAACCAGAAGCTTTAATCGACAACCAAAGATAGTCTAAATGGCCAATAAATGAATGATATTGATCATTGGGAAGACTAGGGACATGTGGTTCTTCACTATGGCTTCAATAGAGGAAACGAGGGATGAAATCGGGCAAAGAACTAAAATCCCAAAGGGGACATTTTGTATCTTCTCAGCTTTTAATGAGGTGTATGGTTGGCCTTACAGTTTTCCAACCCATGAAAAAACCATGAACATGCCTCTAATTATGAGGGTTTAAGCCACACAGTTACATGGGGAGGTTTTCACCATTTGATGAACCATGTGCCAGCCATATGGAATGCGTATGTCAAAGGTTGCACAGTATTTCTATCCAGCTTGTTTTGAAGGACCATGCACCCCTCCTACTTGATAGCATGGTTCTGGTGAACATTTATCTCTAACCATGAACTGACCATGAAAAATGCACTAGATTCCCATAATCTATTTTATTTCGTGTCCAAAACCACAAAACACACTCAATCCTCCTCATACAAATTTTTTACATTCCATAAACAAAAATTAATAGATTTAAACAAAAATGTACACTATGAAATATCTCTATGAAGTCTATGATATTACATTTAATAAATTTATAGGTTACAACAACCCTTATGATTTTATATTTTTCCCTTATATATTAGTTTTAACTATAACAACATTTAAAACATTCTCTAGAATTAAGAGTTTTAATTTTAATTACAATGTTGTTTTTAGATCATAAATGAAAAGGGGATAAAATATTAGTCTATTTATCATATTTCTGGTACACATTCATGGTATTTTTTATTTCTAAATATTATTAGAAAATATTATTTATTATAAAATATAATTAATAAAAAGATTACACTGATTATTTAGATTTAATTTAAGGACATCAAGATAACAAATGAATTAAATAATTAACTATTTCACTATAAAAAATATAGTATTATGGATAAGAAATATTATTAACACTATAAATCATCTAAAAAAATTCATTCAATATTATTAAAATAATATACATTTCTTATACTATTAGCACAAGTCTTTTTCCAATGCCATGTAAGATTTTAAGGCAATTATACAAAAAATAAATTTAAATTAATAAAATTAAAAACCATCAGTGCCCAGAAATACATTCATATTCAATCATCGCAAATTCTTATCAATAAAGAAATATATAAAATAACATTAGAAGATGATAATACACATGTTAATTTTATTTACAAAAAAATTAATATTGTTATTTTTGTGAAGTGAAAATTGAATTCAATATATTATATGTTTGGAAGGATAAGATCAAATTTACCACATATAATAAAATAATAGAATTTTTTTGTTAAATATTGAGACATTATTTAATTGGTTTAACCTTGTTTTACCCTTTTACCCATACTGTGGTGACATGTAATTCCCATGATTACTATTCACAATAAATAAAAATAAAATTGTCCTATTATACAATTATAACACTTCAAATTCCATGTTTTTTTCCCATTTCACAATAATTAATGGATACAATTGGAAAATTATTAATTTCATATTAATTCATAAAATGCAATGAGAACTCACTTTTTTAGAAAAAAAATCCAACATAGAAATCTAATTCCCTAAAAATAGAAATACTATTAATTAAAGTGTAATTAATTAAATTATTATAAAGAAAATGGTTAATATATCATTTTATTTGAAAATAAACAAATAATAGTACCTTTAAATTATATAACCTACTTATAATTAATTAGAATATTTTAAGTATCGTTGTTTTCCATGGTTCTTTGAAAAACATTCATTTTTTAAATTTCAAAAATATCAACATAAGTTATGTTCAATATTCATAATTAAAAAATTAGGATTATTTTATAGAATATAATTACTAATGTTTGATGAAATTAAGTGTATTTATACATACATAATGAAATAAAATAAATTTTTAAGAAAAATTATTTTTTAACGAATAAATTTACTTTACTTGATATTTTTTCTTATTTACTAAGATTTATTTTATAATTAGTGATTGAATATGATGATTTTCAAATAATATTATAATTAATTTAATAATATTAACACGCTATGATTTAAATAATATCTTATAATGGCCATATTTAAACAATAATATATTTTAAAAGTGTATCATAGTTCACATAATATTTTGTGTTACATGTCATGAATATTATCGATATTATTAATATTTGAAACCAATTGTTTTGGATGTTAAAATCTACACCCATAAATAATTTTTATCATCAAAATTTTATATTTCAATATTCGATTATAACTTTTTTCAAATCAACATTACATAATGGGATAATAAAAAAATCATTTAAAAATAGAACATTGGAAAAACAATGATCAAATGATATAATATATATTTAGGTTCACCAATAAGGATAACATTAGTAAGAAGATAAATTATATAAATTATGGATAAAACTAATGTCATAAGAATAATATGATTGAATTGGAACACGGTCATGGAAAATCTAATAAACACAAAAACATAAATCAGTAGTGGGTGAAAACACTATTAATTAATTAAAATTTAAGGTAAAAGAATAAATTAATTATTTCAATATAATATAAATTATGCTGAGGGATTGTTTAATTGTCATGATAGGTATCATTTCAAAATAAAATCTCAGGATTTCATTAAATTTTTTAATCAAACTATCATCTGTTATTTGTGATTTGATGAATTTCCACTACATGTCTTATTCCATGGAATGAATATTCATGATGATTTCCAATACCAGAGCCACTAAAATACACTTTTAACTTGTCATAGTTTCCATATACTATATAAAAGTCATTCCATATTTCTATTAACATTTACTTAAACAAATATTTATAGAAAACATTTTCCAATATAGATTAATATAATACATTAGCATCTAAAACCTCAATAATTCAAACTAATTTTTAACATAATCCATTCCATAGATATATAAACATAATACCCGGAAAAATATATCTAGATAAAATAAAAATATAAAAATATATATAATATTGGACCAAATATTCTTCTAATATCTTTTTAACATTTATCTCTATGCCTCATTAATCTTATGGTTTCAGGTATGAAGAAATATAATACCAATAAATTTTTCAATTAAAATTAAATGAAAAAGTAACATGCTCGAATAAAAATGGTTTTCATTAATTTATGTTGGTGTCACCCATAGTTTCCATGTTCATAAAATAAATACATGTGTTTAGAGTCCAAAATGACCACATTGAACATGACTCTACAACCACATTCTTTGGGAGAGCATTTTCTGCTTGGTAACCCCCTAATTATGTGTTTGTGACATGCATGCGTATTCTATTGTTAGTATGAATTCATTAAATGAAATTTTGGAGAACCACCCAAAGAAAAATTATTAATATGGTTCTCATAGAATCAACCACTATGATTGAGTATGATCCAATCAATAAAAATTTCTTTCTATATTTCCCTACTTATATAATTTCATATATCATTATCCATAGTTCCTCTTCATATACATACTCAATTTCAAATTAATTGTAATGTAATCCCTAGAAAGAACACTGATGAATGTGAAACACCCCTCTACATCCTCAAAGGCCAAATTCCTATATGGATGCTCTATAAGCAATTATTATTATCAATTTAGGAAGTCGTGGAATCCATTGTACATATTTATTCACAAGGGACTTCTTAGACCCATTAGAAACACAAAACATGAAAAATATGGTGAGGTCATAGTTTTAATTTTTTATACAACCTTTTTAATGTTTTAGGGAATCTTGAAATTCTATTTGAATGGAACATGAATCTGCATGCTATGACATGGATCAATAGTCAAATATCATCACATATTTAACATTCTAGATTAATGAAATAGTTTCCCTAGTTGAAACATAAAAAATTTATTATAAAAACTTTCACTGAAATAAAATATAACAATGAAAACTATAATATCATTTTTTGTGTTTGATAGTCAAATAGAAGTGAATAAAATTTCATTATCTCGTGTTATGAATGAAATAGAAATTCTAAGAGAATTTAGTGATTTTATATGGATTTTTTGAATACTAAAATGTGGTTCAGAATGTAAATTTGATATTTTAATCACATAAATGTGTCATGTTATTATATTTATTATTAATTTGGAGTGGTTTCATTGGTAATTCATTGTGTCTCAGAAGTGGAATTCATTAGATGCCTATTTTATTAAACAGATAAAGAGACATTCATGTTAAGTTCACAATTAGTGTTTACCATATACTTCAACCATGTACATATTGGTGGTGTCACATGATCTATTAATGCTTCAATCCAAATCCTCATATCTATGTGAGGCATATATATAAAATTTTAGGGATAACCCACATGTGTTGGGAATGGTTATACAAATTTTTTTCTAGATAGAATGGTTAGTTCCATTTAGGTTGTGGGCGTTGAGAGTTTCTACAGAATTTTCTCAAACGATGTAGAAATAATGTTATGCTCTTGAAAATTGGTTAAATATTAATTTTTTACCTACATCATTTATCGGTTTACCCAACTCTTCTACATTATGGTCTAATAGGCCACCCACATGCATGTCATTCCATCATCCTCTTCCCATGGTGGGATCTATATCATTTCAGATATAGATCAAGTGATGTTCATTTCATTGGAATCATAGATGTATGGATAAAAGTCATATTACCTATTTTTTTCAGTTTTATTCAATATATAAAATGTTATTTTCATGAGAACTAATTTACACAATTTTGAGGTATTTTTCTGATTATTTTGATCTTCTCTTTTCAGATCAAATCAAAATCATGATAATGTATGAGTTCAGTATCTTAAGAATGAGGTATATGGTATATATTACTTATTATTCATGCCATTGTTTATTTAATATTTTCATGAGGTCTCATGTAGATACTTCATCTCTTCAATACTATGTTATGAAATTATTTATTTTATATTTTTTACACTATGAAACTGATTCCCTTAGAAACACCTTACATGGTGAGAGATCAATGACCCCAACATAAACTAACACTTAAGGTGAGTTCAGATACAAACCATTTGTACCATCCTTGGTAACTGTTAAATCCACCCCTTTCATGTCTTAATAATTTTTTTTAATTTTTATAAATGGAAAAATGATTTAATATTACTAGGTTACAACACATTGTAATTGATAATATGTGGCATGCATGACAATTATGAGAGAAATATATTGTATGATTATTTAAATTGTTTAATATTTTATGATAACCATTTTCTCCATATTATAATGAATCAACCTTTGAGGTGTATTTTTTATCTAATTAAAAAGATATGGTGATTTAAATATAATTGATTTTTCTTTTCGAATGGTTTTTTCTAATATCCATCATGTTTTTAATAATGGAATAGCAAATTTAATTGTTAAATTCATAATAATATAAGTTGTATACCATCTCAATTATCTATATAATTTCATTTATACTTCCCGTAAACTTCTTGTTTGTTTTTAAATTATTTATCCTTATTATATAGTTTTTGTTAATTATGGAATATATTACCTCAAAGAATTTTTTATAATATTAAATAAATTTTATTATTGATATTCTATTACATCATTAGATATGTGAGGATTCTCATTAAAGAATAGATTTAAAAATGTATTATAGGAAATATTGGATTAACTTATATTGGAATGTAAAAAATTGGTATTTTATGGGTTGTGTAAATAGAGTTTCAATTATCCTTGTTGAGATTGCAAATCATGGAAATTTGAAATCGCATGGTTTGTTGGATATAAGGTTTCACACCACCTCGATTAAGATGATGAGCATTTCCCTTCTCATTATTACACATTTCATTCAACATGGTGTCCTACATTATCAATGATAATAGGAATATAATCATATATTTTCTAAGTAAATTTTCATGATATACATGATATTAATAGTACCTTATCACAGAATCCCTTATTAGGATATGAGACTCTTATAATTAATCATGTAAATCAAAGTTACACCTCTGGTTCTGGATGTTGCTGCGTATTTATATATATGGCAATATATGTTACTGCATATATAGTAAATATATATAGGTTAAAAAAGCTATTAATATATTGATACACAAAAATATAGGTATATTTATATATATATATATGTGCCAACATATAAATTAATATAAATTTTGGCTTACACAAAAGCAGGTATAGTCATCCAGGGGTCTTTAATGAACCTGATCCAGATGTGTCTTCTTCAATAAACAATCCACTTGTTTTTGTTTGATATTAATGACAACTACTTAATTTAATATTCATGGAGTGTAATTCATTATACATTATTGGTGGTGTTCTACTGATTGTATCTCAAGCTCTGTTCAGACCACAATTTGGTACACGATCAAAACTCGTTGTTACACATTCAGGATCAAGGAATATTGTATGTTTTGATACTCATGTAAATGAGAGCATAAGATCACAAGACTGTGTAGGATGTCATGATTCTCAGGGATATATCATCTAGTCTATTTTTCATTTTTATGCATTATTATGTAATAAAATTTTATGTATACAACTATATATTTTATCATGTTTATTCATGACTCATTTATTCATTCATTATTTATTATTGATTCTTAAACATCTTCCATTTTTTATTATTATGATTGATTTAATTGTATTTCTTACTAATACATAGGTCATGGTCTCTACACAAAACCACCATTATACCGTCGCTCCTTGTTTACTTGGATCTGGAATACGGTGTTGTGTTCTTTTTGATAGGTGACAAACATGCATAGAGAATCGTTTCTGTGGCTCTGAGGTTGGTACATTTCAACGTGTAATCATGGACTACTTTTTTCATTTCACTTACTATTTTTGGATGATAGGTAATAGAATATAAGTGTGTAATTACTTTGTAAATAGTTCATTTCTAGATCCATTCAACCCATTCATGTTGGAAGGATCTGGTTTCCATGGATGTGAGTATTTATATATTATTATTATAGTTGATAATTATTTCACTTTAGTTGATTATTATACTTATGATGGTTACTGATTTATAGATTTACGATATTTACATCATGTTTGGGTTCGGAAAGACACAATGTTTTTTCATGTTTAATTCTTGGAACATATATTTTTTCATTCCATGTATATATCAAGCCATGTTGGTGGTATTTCATGATTTCTTGATATTTGATATATGTGAATTTCATGAACATTCTACACGATTTCCAAAATAATAGGCTTCTATAGTTTCTTGATAAATTATTATATTCCATTTTTTTATGAAATCATGTTTTCAAACTATGACAAAAATACTGGTTCTTAAAATTTATATATCAAAATTAATGATGTTTCCTATATAGCGTGATGGTTGGAACATAATTAACCATTCATAATATGTTTGAATTGTGGTCTATTGGTTATGTGGGATTAAACATTTATGGTTGTGATCAAATAGGTTCCAACAACAATTTATAACGTGTATGGGCCTCTATAAATTGACAAGGTTGAACCATATAATCAACCCATCAAAAATAGAGTTATTATATTTTGAGATGTAAGGTAAGAAAATGGTGTCATATGCATAAAGTCCAATTATGACATATAATTAGATGTACCTTTATAACATGGGAATGTTATCTATTATACTAAACCATGAAATATTATAAATTGAAATAATTATAGAAAATGTGTTCCTTTATGAATACTAGTACGTATATATGTTGGGAATGATGACCCTTATAAAAAATACATAAATAATAAAATGGTCCCATGTACATATATTAAGTCATGTTTCTAATGATTTAATCCATATAAGGGTGTTTTTAAAATGGGATAATTTCGTAGATATGAGTTTTGTATAATTGATCCTAAAAAGTCATATAATGACCCTCTAAGGTTGGATTATTATTCATATTCCTTCATATTAACCCCATTGGGTTTGTTTATTCTAAATTGTAATGTTATATAAGGTGTCAGAAAACACTTTTACTAGTTAAAAATTTAAATATGGTGGTAACATATTAAACCAAACCCATTTATTTGATAATATCTTTTCTATTATGCTTTTGGGATTTATTATTAGTAGGTTTTTATTATTTTAAAATCTAATTACAATCTAAATGTTCCTTTCCTCATGCCATGGAATTATAATTTTTTTATCTAAAAAAATTCTATTAATTGAAACATTAAATAAATGATTACTCTATGTTTAAAAAAATTATTCAATAATTTTCCAATTTTTTTGCATGGAGCTTACTAAATAATGTTCTCTATATAGATTTATTTTAAAAAATATACATTCTATTCTATATATCACAATTTTTTAGGTTTTCATACATGAGAATTGATTAAATTTTTTATGTGAAAACATTATAGGTGTTTTATAACATCCAAGGTAAATAAAGAATATGAAATTTTAATATTTATAAATATTTGTGAATTAAAATTTTATTTTAATTTAAAAGGGATTCTATGTTTGATGTTGTACTCGACAAATGACAATGGGTTTCTCATAAATCTTATGTTTCACACAATGATGAGTCATACGAAAATAATAATAATATAATATTGTTATTTTAAATTGTTGTTAACGCCTAATCATTGTATTGGTAGAAATGAATAGAACCAACTATTTCATGATCAAACATGTATGTAATTTTTTTTAAATTTATCCAATAAATTTTATACTCTTAAAATGAGAATGAATCAAATTTTAATCATAAATAATCTAATTTTTTTAAAATGTAGTTTTGTCGCCTTTTGATGGAGAACTATTTTTAAATCTTGTTTTTGTTAATTTTATATGATCTATTTTAAAAATTAATATTATTTTATTGAAGAGAAACAATAAATTTACTTGTAATAAAATTGTGTAATTTTTCATATTAAATTCAAATTTTTATGAATAGTGAAAAATACTGATTTTTAATTAAAACTAAATTTCTGTATAATATAATTATATTGATATATTATTCATTAAATTTGTTTTAAAATGTAATTGGATTATATTTTTATCATTTAATCCAATTTTTTCCATTTGATGTAATTTAATTGTGAACATGGACATAAAAACATGTTAAACTTTTAGTAGTTCTTACTTCTTAAAAAAGGATTTTCTATTTTGACAACGGGAATTAATTTTAAATTAATTTATGAAATTTCTGGGTTTTGAATTTGGAAAAATGGATCCATATATTTAATTAGGAGGTCAAAATTTTGTAAAAATAATCCTTTTATTTTTAGACATTATGAATAGTAACTGTTGTAAATATTTTATTAAACATCGTTTAAGGGTTAATCTGGCAAATAATGGTAAAACGAATATTATAATAATATTAAACTACACTAAAACGTGTAATAGTAATATTGGACGAAATATATCAGACCCTGGCCATCCTAGGGTCTATTATGGGACCCCCTGGAGAAAATTTTGAGTGAGAATGACATTTTGTAAGAGTTAATTTAAAGTAATGAAATATAAAACATAAACATGTATTTTTTATAAAACAATCATCATATGGGATTATATAAGTGATTTGTTAGAATATAACTTTCCATTATAAAGATAAAAATATTTCCTACATTATGGTATTTTATTTATTATTTTTATACGTCAAATAAATAAATATGTTTCTGAAACAACGAAGATGTAGTGATTATCATATTGATGAATGATTTAGATAAATGAGAATATAAATATTAATATAAATTTTATTTAAAACTTTTTATGACATTCACAAATTTTATGGATGAGTATGAATTTTTTTATTTTAATTTATGATTTTTTTTATAAATAATTATGTTGTTATAGATTTTAAAGAAGTCATGATATGAATAGTATTGAAATTGGCATAAATGAGTTTTTAAATCAAATACTATTTTATTAAATTATATATCGATCCTAAAAAAATAATATTCTTCAAAATGACTTATATAATGTTAAAACGTTAATTAATAAACCACTTTAGGGTATGTTAGAATTTTATTGTATATATAATAACTATATAGTATGAATATACAAGAAGACATGATAGGAGTTAAATTAGTTAACTAAGGGTTAAAGTTAAAATATAAGGTTGTATTTGTGACATATACTTTTCTAAATCATACTGGTTGACTTTTTTTCGAACCAAAATCATCTTATAATTGAACTTAAATACTTTGGGACAATTTTGAATTGAAAATAAGTTTATAATAAAATAAATAGTTCCAAACATTCCTAAAGTGCCCATACTCCATATTATAAAAGGGCATCACCTCTACCCATTTAATCAGACCTCTCACGCCCCTTAGCTCATCCAGAATCTACCCAAATAAGCTCTTAATATCGCAATATTCATCAAATAATCCTTACCATATGCATAAGATAAATAAAGAAATCTTTTTGACTCAAATCAAAGGGAGTTACGTGTTTTATAAGTAGCATATTCTCTAAACCTCATTTCCATTATTTTACTTCTTAAATATCTATTTTATTCATATTCTTTGATTAAATAACAACAACAGAATCCTAAATATACTGTAATGTTTTTTGATATGTATTTTAAATAAACTTACACATACATCCATCTAATTGATATGAACATAATGTTTTTGTGGACAGTGAACTCCTACCTCACGAAATGATGATTGTTAAATTTTACAATACAACCTCTCATGGTGGCCACTATGATGGGATTAAATTTATATAAAATATATATCATATTAATATTGTCTCTATTATTATGTTTTTTATTTAATTCATACCTTTATCCCTCCCATAATGTGAAAATACAATAATTTCAATTGAGGAAGTGCTGACCACCACCCCCATAAAGTGATATGACGTGTTCATGATATACATAGAACATTTAAAGTATGGTCTTAATGACCATATTTAACATATATAAACTATGATATTATAATGGAATTATAATATAATTATGTATCATTTAGTTTTCATTCTTTTAAATTTGAAAAAGAAATGAATATAGCGTTCATGTGTACGTACAACCTATCGTCTCTATGAACAGTTCATTTTATTTCATATCTCCAAATGTTATGTACTATTATTAATACATATATATATATATATATATATTAGATATACATGATATTTATATAATGAATATTATTCTGGATATAATGAATTTTTTAACACATGGATAATTTTTAATTATAATGAGTTCATTTTTGACTCAAGTACCAAATATCGACAAAAAGACCAATACCGACTTAAATCATTATGTAATGTTTATATAATGGTATATGTGATATAAAATTAATAATAAACATGAAAATGGTTCTTGATGAATATAGAAATTAACTAATTTTTATTCTTTAGGATGAAAAAGGAACATACATGATGATTCAGACTCAAGGTAAGGGACATCGTCTCAATTTCTTTTCATTGAGGCATATTTTTATTTATTCACAAATTTCTTTTATACGGTGTATAAAATTGTTTGAATTTTAATTAGATTAAAAGGGAATATTTCTTTTACAAATCATTTTACTAAACAATAAAAATAATGTTTCATTTTAACGTACATGGTGTAAACGACCTTTCCACCCCGACATGAATTCTTTAATATTTGTCTTCCTTAACATGCCATAATGTTTTTAAAATGAAAATAACTACCATATACCATTTTTTACGTATTTTGGTATTGAAAATGGTTTGGGAAATCATTCATTATGTTAATATCATGAAATGATATATTTTTATTGCAATGTGGAAATGTTATCTTTATATTATTCTTATTTTATGTGATGTGATTATGTTATGGTTCTTGTGAATTGTTTATAAATATGGGTTATTTCATGATAAACCTAGTTCGGGTGAGCCCAAGATTGCTCTCTAATGCATTGGGTAATGTGATGGGGGTAAAAATTAATCATACTCGTAAGTGATTTATAGAACATACTGTGATGGGTATTCTAAACATAACTCCCAAGGTTGCTGTGAAAGATACATTGTAAGTATGTTATGGATTCCACATGGTACCTTTATGATTTATGATATCTATGTGTTATCCATAAATCTTATGATTTCATGATTTATGTTAAATAGATTATGTTCATGATTGAAAATTATTGCTTCTTTGATTTTTATGTATTCATGGACTAATATTTTATTTCCTTATTTATTTAAACCTTTATGAGGTTTTTATGCTCATCCAGTGTTTTTGAATTGTTTTCACAGGGTATAAGGAAGGGTAAGATAATGGAGTAATTCATGATGATTTATATCATGAAAATAATTATTCATTATTTAAGGTGTTTTATTTTTATGAAAAATTATTATAGTGGATGTGCCTATATTGTAATTTTTGATATTTAATGTAATAATTATTGACTAATTATAAAAAGTTATAACCCTAAAAAGATCCCCAATGTCAAATCCTTGAATCAACTCAAGATTATGTAATGTTTATGCTTGGGACCTTATCGTTGGTATCAGAGGTATATTTATACAACTTTAGAAGTTGGGATATTGTTAAATTAATTAATTTACAATAACATTGAAATAAAATTTCATTGGAAGATCACCATGTTTCTTTGACTAAGATATTTCTATGTTTAGAATGGTTTTCCACAGAGGAAGCATGGTAGCTATGATAGGACAACATCAAGGGGAAAACAACCTTACAAATCAACAACCTAAGATTGTCAGATTTGAAACTGAATAGTTTGTTACAGTGAGGGAATAATTGACTCATGCTATAAATAATAGTGGTATCCAGGAATGAATTCAGCCGAATCAACCACTAAAGAACATGTCAGTAGTGGATCATTTCTTGAGGCGACATCCACCATCATTTAGAGGATCATCATACCCGATACGAACTGAATGGTGGATTAAAGAACTGTAAATGAATTTAGATGTCATTATGTGTTGAGAACATCGAAAGTATAGTATTTCAATTTAATGTTTTAAATGTGAAGATGATCAGTGGTTGTTGATGGTAAAAAATATCAAGGATAATGAGGGGATTAATGCTCTTGATTGGAATGAATTTAAAGGTATGGATCTTAAGAAATAATTTCCTAAAGAAGTTATACTATGGATGGAAAATAATTTCTATAATTTATGCATGTAGATTACTCAGAGGCAGCTTATGAATCTAATTTCAATCGAATGGCATGATATAGTCCAAATTTCATACAAGATAATAATATTAAAATCATTCATTTTTACTCAAAATTAAATCCAAAGTATCAAAGGGAATTAAGATATATTGATTTTTTTTTTTTTTGAAAAACATGTTCTATGTGTGGATATGGTGGAAATAGAGTTTTCTGATGACTAGGTGTTCTTCTAGAAACAACAGAGTAAGAGGTTTAGGTGGCAGACAAAAGGGAAGAACTCTTCAAAAAGTATTATAGTATGAATATTATGTTTACAGTTTGTGAAACTTATGTTACAAATAACATTAGGTAGTGATTTTTGAATTATGGTAAGTTCTAATGATGTGGTAAAATGGGACATAAGGCTCATAATTTCACTATAAAATATCAAGTTAATGGTAAGACAAAATCTGATTTATTGTCACTAAAAGGTTTTATGTGCAATGAAATTTGTCACTATGAAAATGAGTGTAACAACCTAGGTATTTATAGAATAATACTTTTCAATTTATATTAATAAATATTAGTAAGATATTAATTTTAGATTAAAGTTGACACTATGTATGATACTGTACCCAAAATGCAATAACGGGTTTCTCTGAAATCATATGTTGCACACAATATTGAGTTATACCAAAAAGTAGTACAATAATAATATTGTTATTTTAAATTTTACTTAATAACTAGATTTTGGAATATAGGGAATGAATAATATCAAATAAATTATGAAATATGGTTTAAAAATGTTTAAATACTGATTCATTGGTTACCAAATTTATTTGAAATGGAAATTAAAAACAATAGAATAAAAAGGATGTGTTTTTATGAAAATCTATTTAAATGACAATAATTGTGTTTATAAAATAATATCAATATTTATTTATTTATATTTAATTAATAATATATGTTATATATTAAAATTTATGTTTTAAATTCACTTTATATGGTTTATATTTATGATATAAGAACAAATTTGATTTATTAGATAAAAGAGTTATTTTTCTAAAAATGCAGTTTTACTACCTTTTGATGGTGAAGACTTCTTATATTTATTTTTTTTCTCTTTTATATATTATATTTGAGAAAATAAAATTATTTTTTCAGAATAATGATATAAAAATTTACGTGGGATTAATTATTGGTTTTTTTTGATAACTATCGTTTTTATGAATAGTAAAATACTCTATATTTTAATTGAAAACAACATTTTCCATCGAGATAATTTATATAGATAAATAATAATATTTAATGGAATTAAGGTATAATTGATTTATATTTTTATCATGTAATCCAATTTTGGCCATTGGATGTAATTTCACTCAGAAATTGGATATAAATGGATGTCAATCTTTTAATAGTTATTACTTCTTAAAAACATGCTTTTTGGTTTTGACAATGGTAATTAATTTTAAATTAATTTCTTCCAATTATATGTTTTGATTTTTGAAAAATGGATGCCATATTTGGAATCTGGAGCTCAATGTTCTGTAAATATATACCCTTTAGTTTTAGGCATTATGAATAGTAACTTCAGTAATTATTTAACTTACCATGGTTAGATGGTAAATCATGAAAATAAGGGTATAAAATAATATTATAAATTCACTAAACTACACTAACACATGTCATAATCATATTATATGAGATATATATGACCATGGAAATCTTTGGATGGGTTTCGGGGGCCCATGGAGCCACATTTATGTGAAAAGGACATTTTATTAGAATTAATTTAATGTAAATAAAAATATAACATAAGCATGTATCCTTTTGTAAAAGAATTATTATATTGGATTATAAAAATGTTATATATGAATTCAAATAGTCATTAGAAATATAAAAATATTTCCTATATCATGAGGTTTTTTGTAATTTTTAGACATCAAATAAATAAATTTATTTATGACACAATGATGATATAGTGATTACCTTAATAATGATTGATTTACGTAATTGAAATTATAAATAATAAAATTAATTTATTTTTAACCTTTATATGAAATCCAAGAATAATAGGGATGATTATTAATTTTTATCATTTAATTAAGGAATTTTTTTTAAAATATTCCTGTTGTTGTGTATTTTTTTTAAAAAGTTATGATATGAATAGTATAAAAATTGACATAAATGAGTTATAAAATTACTATTATATTAAATTATATAATAGTCAAAAAAATAGAATATTATTAGAGATGATTAGAAATTTTTTAATATTTCATTGATGAACCACTTGAGGTTCGATTTTCATTTTATTGTAACCATATTAACCATATAGTATGAATATACAAGAAGACATTGTAAAAGTCAAATTAGTTATCTAAGGGTTGAAGCTAAAAGATAAGGTTAAAATTGTGAGATAGACTATTCTAAAACCTATTATATGAGAGGTTTTCGACCCAAATGAATCTTATATTTTAAATCAATGACTTTGGACCCATTTTAAAGCAAAAATCAGTTTATAATAATTTAATATTTCAATACCATCCTAAAGTTCCCCTCTTCCCTCTTATAAAAGGGATCACCTATACTGATTTAATCACACCTTTCAATCCTCTTGTATCATCTAAAATCATCCCAAATAATCTCCCAAAATCCCTATCTTCTACCTATAATCCTTACCTTTGTCATAAGTCGATTAAAAAATCCATCTATCTCAAATCTATGTGAGTTACACATTTTAAGAGGAAGTGTCTTCTCTAATGTTCTTTTCCATTATTTTACATCTCCACTACCTTTTATATTCTTATTTCTTGATTAAAAAACTTCTCTGTTATCCTAAATATACTAAGATGTTTCTATGATATTAAATAAAAATAATCTTACACACACCTCCATCTAATGGATACAAAAATACTGTTTTTGTGTACGGTGAACTGCTACCTCACTAAACGATGATTGTTTGGTTTTCACCTACCACATATCATGGTGTCCATTTTTTAGGAACTATATTAATATATTATATAAATTATATTTATATTGTCTTTATCATACTGTATGTTTTTATAGACATATCTTTTTTCTTTTCATGAGGTGTAAATATGATAATTTCATTTCAGGAAGTGCGTACTACCACCCCGTCAATGTGATATGACTTGTTCATGCCATGAATGGAACTTATAAAAGTTTATTTTAATGAAAATATGTTACATATATATAAAATGATATTATAATTTAATTATAATATTTATATGGGTCATTTAGTATTCATTTAATTAATATGAAAAAAATGAATGCATAGTTCATGCGTACGTACGGCTTATCATCTCCAAAAACTGGGAATTTTATTAATTATCACCGAAGGTAATGGACTGTTATAAATAAATATAATCATTATATATATGATATTTAGATAATGAATAATATTATGTTGATAATATACTTTTGACCACATATACAACATTAATTTATTTTGAGATCATTTTCGACAAAAGTACTCTATATTAACAAAACGACCGATATTAACATAAATAATTATGTACTTTTTATAAAGTGTTAATAAGTGATATAAATGTAATAATAAACATTAAATAGGTTATTAATAAATTTGATATTAACTTAAGTATATTATTCTAGGATAACAAGGAAAATGCATAACGAATCATACTCAAGGTAAGGGCCTTTATCTCAATCTCATTTTGTTGAGGAATATTTTTGCTTAAACATGACCTTCTTTTATACTGTGTATAATTATACCCTATTCATTCAATTTCATTGAATGTTTTCTAGAAGTAATATTTTTTTATGTAGTAGTTTACCAAATGATAAATGAAATGTCTCTTTCTAATGTATGTATAAGAGAAAAACATTCTGTCACTGCGAGCACTATTTGATATTTAGAATCCTTAAAAAGTCATAACATTTTTTAAATGAAAATAAATACCACATTACATTTTTACATATTTTGGTATTGAGAATGGTTTTGAGAAATAATTGATATGTAAATATATTTAAATGATATATTTTGATTAGAATGTATAATTTTTATCATTCCATTATACTTGTTTTATGTATTATGATTATGTTGTGGATCATGGGAATTGTTCATGCATACAGGTGGTTACATGAAAAAACAATGGTATGTGAGCCTGAGATAGATCTGCAATGCATTGGGTAACATGAATGAGGTACACATTAATGTTTCTCCTAAGTGAATATGGGAATATTCTGTGATGGGTATTCCAAACATAAATCCCTATGTAGATATGAATTCAATAATGTAAGTATGTTATGGATCCCACAAGATTACTTTATGATTTATTATTTCTGTGTTTTATTCATAAATATTATTATTTCATTATGTATGACAATGATATTATTTTTTTAGTGAATATTGTGTTTTCATTTATTTATATGTATTTATGTATTAATGTTTTATTTCCATATTTTATAACCCTTTCTTGGATTTTTATTGTCATCCCATGTTTTTGAAATGTTTTTTACAAGGAATAAGTAAGGGTATGAAGAATAAATAATTTAAGAATATTTCTATCAAAAAAATAATTCTTTTTTACTTAAGTAGTTCATTAATATGAAATTATTGTATAGATTAGAAGTGTCTACCCAATAATTTTTTAAGATATAATGTAATAGTTAAGGACTAATTCTCTAAAACAGTAGATATGAAAAAATCCAAAATGTGAATTCTTGAATTTATTAATGATTAAGTAAATTTATGTATGGGGCCTTATAGTTGGTATGAGATGTTGGTTTAGATACCTTTAAGGGTTAGGGTGTTATTTAAGCATAAGTGGAATGTTTTATATAACCATAGAGGTTATAATATTAGAAAGATTCATAGTTATTTTGAATGAGTTTAAGATAACCTGAATCACTATATCTTAGTCTTTAACCTACTCATAAGATAATATGTGATGATTTTACTGATATACTCCATCTATCCTTTTTGGTTTTAGAAAATGGATCGATCTAGCAGGAACTAAATTAACAATGGATACGATAGAAACTATGATGGATTTATGAATAATAAACTGAATGAAATGGGTGTTTCAATGGGAACTATTTTGTATATTCTCAACCCTCTATTTGGGGGCATTATTGACCAATTTAACCTTGGTGACTTCTCTAAGGCATCATATATATGATTGAAAAATCCCTATGGGTGTTTTGATATTAATAATAAAGGTATGTATATTCAAAAAACCTATGTGCCAAGGATGTGGAATGAAACACCTAGGTAAATTATTCAAAGGGATATGAAGATGTCATAGATGTTGTAATGAAGGTCATATAGAAATAACATTCCATGGAAAAAAGGAAAATTCCAATTGACTCCAGTAATGGGAAAGAATTTATTTCTGGGGAATTAATTGAATGTTTTAAATATAGTGTAAATGGTTTTTAAAAATATAAATGTCCTATGAAGAAGGTTCGGGAATGGGATCCGTAGGACCATAAATATATATGTTTACCAATACCTAATGCCTTTCCAAATGAGGATGAGGAAACAAAAAATTTCGTATCAAATCTGTGGATAATTTTATATCTCATGTTTTTACATTATTTAAATTTTAGGAAAATATTCATGATTTTTTTGTAAGAAAGAATTATAAATGAATAAAATGGAAAAACATGTATGAAGGATCATGAATAGTGTTTGAGGATTAAGAAGACTACGTTTTAGGAATTGAAGATTTATGTTATATCTATGGATGATGAAATGTTTAAATGTTTTATGAATGGGTTTACTTTGGAATACATCTATTATTTATAAAACATAATGTTATTATTTAAAAAAATTTAATTCAGAATGAATTATATGTTCTTTAGTGGATATAGTAATAAAGATCCAATAGGGTTTATACAATCCTTGAATTTGACGCAGTTGTGGGTTATTACTTTTTGGATGCAAAATGTGAGGTATGAGATAACCTTTGTGGTTAAATCATGTTAGGCTTATTTTTGAGTTTTTTAAATAGGGACAACCCACAATATGGGTGACAAATAATCACATTTGGAAGGGTCGTGGGAATTGAACCCACAACCGAAGGGCGATAAGGGCGCATCACCTACCACTAGCCTACATGAAGTCCCTGGATATTTTGACATATTCTTTTTTGTTTAATGATTTTTTTGATCAAGAATATGTTGATTTTCGGAAATTATGTTTTATCAAATAGATATCCTTCTTATAGGAATTTGATTTGGTGATTAAGTGATAAATGTTATTTTTGGAAGACGTTTTCTCTTTTTGGAACACTATATGACTAAGGATGATAGAAAACCATGGGATTTCATTTGAGGAGTAATAGTTCGATTTCATTTCGTAAGAATGTATGTTTTTAGTATGGACAAATTAAGATTTGGGTTGTTTATGTAAATGATTAACCTGTCATGTAGAACATATTATTTTGTTAATTACATTTAAATATGAGATATTAGGAGCAGTTAAAGTTATTTGGAGATAAAATTTACTGTTGAAGATTATGTTATAAAATCCATCTAATGTTTGGGTTTCTATCTTATTTTTTAATATTTTGAATAATTTTAAGTACAATTAATTATTGAGTTGTGTTTTATGAACTTTGGGTTTTTTTGTTGAATTTTGGAGATTAGGGGTAGTATTTCATTTCATAAAGGATTAAAAATTTTGGGGATTATATTATCTTTTATTAACCATTTTGGATCTGGTTTATGTTTCATGATAAGATAAATAGATAGTTAATATATTTTTGGATTATGTTATTATCTAGAAGTTGATTCATATTGAATACTCATCGTTTGGAGGAAAAGATGGCTTATTGGGGGAATTTATTAAAGGATAAAACACTACTATTTAAGTAAGTATATTTCATTATGGTCTTATTCTAGGTAGTGATAAAATTATTCTACTATATGAAAATTATCTTCAAGAAAAAAATTTATACTCTTTCTTTTATCATCGTACTTTTAACCAAAAACATATTTATGTTATTTTAGTAGTTATCATTATGTGATCATGTTCTCTATAACTTTCTATAAGTCTATGAGAGTTATTATTTCATCCATATCCATGTTTTTCTAAATTTAATCATAGTATGTTTGATTTTGGGAAACATTTTTTACTTCTATTTATTTTTTTAATGTTATAACTTTATTGAATTTATTTCCAATGTGGGATTATCAATTATGTTTCGAAGCGTAATTTTAAAATTGCTAGGACAAAATTTCTAGATAGGGGGTAGGATGTAACGACCTAGGTATTTATAGAATTATTCTTTTGGTTTATATTAATACATTGATTAAGATAATAATTTTAGTTTTAATGGGACACTATGTACAATAGCATACCCAACAACCAAAAACTAGTTTCTCTGAAATCATACATTGCACACAACATTGAGTTATACCGAAATGTATTACAATAATAATATTGTTATTTTAAATTGTAGTTAATGCCTTGCCATTGGAATGGAGGGAGTGAATAGTATCAAATAAATTCTGAAATATTGTTTACACATGTTTAAATAACGATTCATTAGTTACTAAATTTATTTGAAATGGAAATAAAAATCAATAGAATATAAAGGATCTGTTTTTATGAAAACCTATTTAAAGTTGAAAAATTGTGTTTATAAAATCATATCAATATTTAAGGTTCTTTATTAAATTAAAAATATATATTATATATTCAATTTAATTTTTTAAATTCATTTTATATGTTTTCTATATACGATATATAAACAAATATGATTTTTCAGATAAAAGAATAATTTTTTAAAAAATATAGTTTTACCACCTTTTGGTGGAGAACCCTTTATAAATTTAGTTTTTTTCAATTTTATATGTTATATTTTAAAAAATAAACTTATTATTTTGAAACGAGACATAAAAATTTAATTTGGATGAATATTTAATATTTTTTTGATAGCTATCATTTTTTGATAAATTGTAAAAATATTCTAAATTTTAATTGAAAACAAATTTTTTCCATTGAGAAAAATTATATGCTTAAATAACATTATCTAATAGTTTTAATTTATAATTGGATTTTATAATTATTATTTAATAGTATTTTGGTCATTGGATGTAATTTCACTTTGAAAATGGACAAAAAATTGATGGAAATATTTTGATAGTTATTACATCTTAAAAATCCACTTTTTAGTTTTAATAGCGGGAATTTGTTTTAATTTAATTTCATCCAATTCTATGTTTTGATTTTGGAACAATGGATTTCATATTTAGATTTTGAGGTCCGAATTGTTTAAATAGGTAGCTTTTATTTTAGTACATTATGAATAATACCATTAGTATTTATTTTATTTAAAATGGTTAAAAAATAAATCTGGTAAATAAGGGGAAAAAAAATAATATAATAATAATATTAAAAAACCCTAACAAGTGTCCTATTCCAGTTAAATTATATATGGGTCAATTTTGGGACCCCATGGAGCGACATGGATGTGAAATTTACATTTTATAAGAATAAATTTAAATTAACGAAAAATGTAATATAAACTTGTATATTTTAGTAAAATAGTTTTTATATGGGGTAATATATGTGATATTTTAGACTAAAAATAGTTATTAAAAATCTATAAATATTTCCTAAATGATGGTTTATTATTTTTATTTTTTAACCTCAAATAAATTAATTTATTTATGACACAATGATGATGTAGTGATTACCATATTAATGAATGATTTAAAGAAATGAGATTATAAATATTAATAAAATATGGTTTTGAAAATTTTTATGCTATACAAACTTTTATAGTTGATTATGAATTTCTATATTTGAATTAATGATGTTTTCTCGAAATAATTAATTTTTTATGGATTTTTAAAAAATTACAGATATGAATAGTATAAATATTGACATAAATGAGTTTTTTAAAACAAAAAATCTAATTTATTAAATGTTATGATAGTCATAAATATATAATACTCAGCCAAATGACATATATAATGATGAATATGTCATTAATGAACTTCATGATGTTATATTTTCATTTTATAGTAACTATATTAACCATATAATATGAATATACAAGAAGATATTATAAGAGTCAAATTAGTTAACTAAGGGTTAAAGCGAAAAAATAAGGTTACATTTGTGACCTATTATTTTATAAAACCTATTGGTTGAATTTTTTTTACCCAAAAAATCTTATAATTTAAATAAATTACTTTGGTACAATTTTAATTTGAAAATCATTTTATAAAAAAATAATATTTCAATACCATCATAAAGTTCCCCTCCCCCCTCTTACAGAAGCGCATAAAATATACCCATTAAATCCCATCTCTTAAGACCCCTTTCTCATCCAAACTATGCCCAAATAATCTCAAAATATACCTATCATCCAGATAGAAGCCTTACCTTAGGCATAATTCAATTCATGAATGCCTTTTGGATCAAATGAACATGAGTTTCACATTTTAAGATGTAGCGTCATCTCGAAAGTTTTTTTCCATTATTATACCTGTCCACTCCCTATTTATTTATTATTATATATTTACATTAAAAACCCAGTATCCTAAATAAAAGAGGATTTTATTTATGAGAATAATTATAATTACACATACACACACCTCCATATAATTGATACAAACCTGTTGTTTCTATGTACGATAAACTGCTGCCTCACGAAATGATGATTGTTTGATTTTCCCCTACTGTCTCCCATGGTGGAAATTTTAATGGAACTATATTTTTATATGATAAATATTATATTAATGATGTCTATATTATATAGTACTATTTATTTACAATCATTCCTTTATGTTTCATTGATTTCTAATTATGATAATTTAATTTGAGGAAGTGCAGACTACCACCACCTCCAAGTTGTAAGACTCATAAAATCCATACATGGTACATATAAAGGATAGAAGTAACGAAAATATGTAACATATATATCATATAAAATTAAAAATTAATTATTTTATACCTATGTATCAATTAGTTTTAATTTATTTAATATGAAAAATAAATGAAAGTCGTGTTCATGCATACGTATGACTTACCGTCTCCATGAACAGTGCATTTAATTTATTATCTCCAATTATTGTGGAATATTATAAACATATATACTAGAAATATGTGTAATTGGAATAATAAATAAAATTATATAGATTATATACATTTTACCACATGGCCAATTTGTAATTATAAAAAGATCATTTTCGACTTAAGTACACAATATGGGCAAAACGACCCATATTAAATTAACAAATTATGTAATTTTTATAAAGTGGTAATTAGTGATATAAAAGGAATAATATAAACAAAAAATGTTTTAATAAATTATAAATTAACTTAAGTTTATTATTCAGGAAGAACAAGGAACATACATGACGAATCAGACTCATTTTAAGGTGAGTTGTCTCAATCTCCATTCATTGAGGCATATTTTGGTTTAAACACGAACTTATTTTATACGTTGTATAATTATATTATTTTTCTTTTAATTTAATTTAATATTTATCAAATTTAATCATTTTTTATGAAGCATTTTACTAAATTAAAAAGGAAATTTTCATATTTAATGCACGCGGTGGCAACGACCTTTGTGCCGCCACGATAAATAATTGATATTTGGCTTCATTAAGAAGATCTAAAATTATTAAAAGTAAAATAAATACCATATACCATTTTTACATTGTTTGGTATTTAAAATGGTTTTTATAAATAATTGATTATGTCAATATCATGACATGGTATATTGTGATTGTAATGTCGAAATTTTATCTTTCTTTTATGACTCTTTTATATATTATTCTTATGTTATGGTTCATGGGAATTTTTTATGAATATGGGTTGTTCTATGATAAACCAAGGGTGGGTGTGCCTGAGATATCTCTCCAATGCATTAGGTAACGTGACAGAGGTAAACGTTAATGTTTGTCATATGTGTTTTTGGGAGTACACTATGATGGGTATTCAAACGTAACACTATATGTAGCTATGAAAGATTCAATGTAAGTATGTTATGGATTCCACAATATACCTCTATGATTTATTATTTCTTTGTGTTCTTCATAAATTTTATGATTTCTTGAGGTTTGTTAATGAGATTTAGTTTTATGAGTGAAAGGTATGGTTTCATTGATTTATATATATTGATGGACTGAAGTTTTATTTCCTTATTTTCTTACACCTTTTTTGGATTTTGGGGTCATCCCATGTTTTTGAAATGTATTTCATAGGTTATAAGTAAAGGTAGGAGAATTTAAGAATTAAGAAATATTTATATCAAAAAATAATTCTTTTTTACATAAGGTGATTTATTAATGTTAAAAAATTGATTGTGGTAGAAGTGTATACCATGTGTGTTTTTGAGATGTATTGTAACAATTATGGACCAATTCTCTAAAACTCTAAACATGAAAATATCATCAATGTGAATTCTTGACTATGATCAAGATTATATAATCGTTAAGCCCGGAGGCTTATAATGAGTGTCTAACGAAGAACTCAAATAATGTAATGCAGCTGGACTCCAATTAGAAAGGGGTGGTAAAATCCATTGCAACCACTTCAACAGATGTTGGGCCATAAAATGACTATGTATCAAGTAATCTATTTTTTATTCAGATTATGCCAATGTTTTGTTTTATTCCAGTTGTAAACATTCCTTAAATTCTATGAAATATTCTACTAAATTGGGAATTCAATCTCAATATATGAATTTTGAACATTTGGTAAAAACACCTAGAGGAAATGTTGAGACATAATAAAATTATAAGAGCCATCATGTCCTTGTGTGAGGAAATAATATAGCTACAAACCATATTATTTTCCCTATAGTAGATTTTGATGTTATTTAGGGTATGAAATAGCTTTTTTGTTTATCATGCTAAGATTGATTGCATAGCTAAAGAGGTTTATTTTCTGAAATAATTTATGTTTGTGTACAAGAATAAACCCTTAATTTTGATAACATATTAGGAATATAAGAAACTAGTAAAATATGGAAATGAGTGTTACCTAACACATATTGTTGAAATAAATGGAACTATTTAGATTAATAATGTGGAAGTCATCAATAATTATGTTTTTGTTTTTTTCTGAGGAGTTTATAAGTATAATACCGACCAGAAAGTTGAATTTACAATTGACTTAGATCTTGATTCTATGCCAATTCCAAAACCCCCTTATCAAATGGCTAAAATTGAACTTTTAGATTTAAAGAATCAATTACATGAGTTATTAGGTAAAGGTTTAATTCAACCTAGAACATCACCATGTGGTTCTCGTATCTTGTTTTCTAAAATGAAATATAGTTCAATGAGACTTTTCATTGATTATAGAGCCTTCAATAACATAACTGTTAAATAAAAT
Source organism: Viscum album (assembly GCA_963277665.1). Lineage (NCBI taxonomy): Eukaryota > Viridiplantae > Streptophyta > Magnoliopsida > Santalales > Viscaceae > Viscum > Viscum album. Next base: position 97,618,407 of record OY728160.1, read on the forward strand.
TATCATTTTCATCATATCGATTATTTGTTTGATAACACCATTGATTTAAGTGCTTTTTGAATATTAAATTGAGGACAGGGTACCATCATTTGAAATTAATGGAAGAATACATACAGAAGACTACATTTATTACTAGATATAGACATTTTGAATTTGTAGTTATTCTTTTTGGGCTAACCAATGCACCTGCTATATTGATGGATATTATAAATATATATTTCAATCAGTTCATGAATATGTTATTTATTGTTTTTATCGATGATATATTGGTATATTTTAAAAGTAATGAGGAACATTAATGTCATTTATGGGTTTTCTTATAGACCTTAAATGAAAATTAACTATATAAGAAACTCAGAAAGATTGAGTTTTGGATACGAAAAAATTCATTCCTTGGTCACATTGTTTCAAAAGATGGTATAATGGTGGATCTTGCTAAAAAAGATATTAAATAGTGGCCATGACTCACAAATATAACCAAGATTCATATTTTTATTGGTTTAGCAGGTTATTACCTGAGATTTGTAGATTTTTTTTAATATTATCTATTCCACTAACTGAGTTATCTTGAAAAGGTGTTAAGTTCACCTGGACAAAATAATGTAATGAATATTTTCATGAATTCAAATGAATATTGGTGAATGGTTTAGTTTTGTAAATACCTTCTATAAATGGTGAATTTTTTTATCTATAGTGATTCTTCGTTGAATGTAATTGGTTATTTCCTTATGTAGAATGATCAGGTAATTCCTTATGCTTCACATAAGTTTAAACCTCTTGAGTTAAATTAACATACACATGATATGTAATTTGATTCTATGGTAATTATTTTTAAAAATTTGGAGGCATAACATTAATGGATTAATGTGTGAAATATATACTGATCATAAAATATTGAATTATATATTAATTTAGAATGAATTAAACCTGAGATAGAGGATATCACTAGAATTAATCAAGTATTATGATTGCACGATCTATTACCATCTGGTAAAGGAAAATAATGTGGTTGAATCTTTTATTTGAAATTGTAATACTATATTAACTGAGCTATGTTTGGAATGAGATCCTTTGGTTTTTGATTTAAGGAATTGTGTATTGGAAATTTTTTGTGGAGGAAATTCCTCTGTTTTGTGTCAGGTGGTAGTGAAATTATCTCTAATAGAAAAATTAAGCAAGTGAAAAAGAAGATAGTGAGTTGCAGAAAAAGGTAGAATTGGTTATTATGTTTAAGTTACCTAAATTTACCATTGATAAAGATTGTGTTTTTAGGTATGGAAGGAGGTTTGGTGTTCCTTGTGATTCAGAGTAGAAGAGTGGGTTTTTATATAAATCTCATAGTTATCCATTTTCAGTTCATCCTTGAAGTACTAATACTTACCAAGATATTCGGTCATATTATTGGTGGGATGGAATGAAAATATATATTTTTAACTTTACTATTATGTGTTCAACTTATCAACAAGTTAAACCATAATGATAGTTACTTAAAGGAATGCTTTAGCCTTTTCCAATTCCAATGTAGAAATGGGAAAATGTGTCTATGGGTTTCATATTGTGATTACCAAATACTTATTGAGATAACAATGAAATTTGTTTTATTATTGATTGATTGACTAAATCAACTCATTTTATTACTATTCGAGATACTGTGTATCTAGATCAATTTTCTCGATTGTTTATTAAGGAGATATTCATGTTACATAGAGTTACCCTCTCTATGGTATATGATCATGATCGTAAGTTCACTTATTACTTTTGGAATGCCCTTAACATGTCATTGGGAATAAAATTAAATTTCAGTACAACTTTTCATCCTCAATTAGATGGATAGTAAAAATGAACAATTTCGAACTCGAAAGATATACTAAGTACTTGTTCAATGTTTTACCGATAAATTTTGGACCAACATATCTCTTTGATCGAGTTTTATAATAATAAGAGTTTTCTTTCCAGTATACAGATTTCACCATTTGAAATATTATATGGAAAGTGATGTCGAACTCATGAATTTATTGATGATTTAGGTGAAAGGTATCAAATGGGACTAGAATTAGTAGAAGAGTTGGAATAAAAAATTAAATTGATTTATAAGCACATGTGAATAGCTCAGAGCAGGCAGAAAATTTATGCTGATAACCGGAGTAAAGATCTTTAATTCAGTGTAGGTGATCATGTATTTTTCAATGTTTCTTCATGAAAAAGTGTGATGTGTTTTTGTAATAAGGGAAGACTGAGTCCATGGTATATTGGACCCTATGAAATCATAGATAATTTTGGATCACTTTCCTATATAGTGGAATTACCAGCATGTTTATCCCAGGTACACAATGTTTTTAATGATTCAATGTTGAGAAAGTATATGCCAAATCCAACTAATGTTTTCATTCTAGAGGTAGTTGTATTGGAAGATAATCTTTCTTATGATGAACAACCATTCCAGATTCTTTAAAAAGAGAGAACATGTTGCATAATAAGGTAATTCATCAGGTAATGGTTTTTTTGGAAAACCCATATGGTTGAAGAGGATACATGGGAACCTGAAAATGCCATGAGAGATAAATACACCCACATATTTGATAAGTTAAAAAATTTCAAGGATGCAATTTCCAAAAAGGGGGAAGGTTGAAACATTCATTGTAAATAATGAATATGGAATTTTCATATTTTATAATATTTTTTAATTAAATATTAATTTTACATTATATATGATTCTATGTTAGATGGCCAACCCGACATGTTATAATTGGTTTCACTGAAATCTTATGATGCACACAATCCTGAGTCATACTAGAAAAAAAATAATATAGAATTATTATTTTAAATGGTGGTTAACACATAGTCATTGTATTGGAGGAAACAAACATAAATAACTATATTTTGATTAAACACATTTGTTAAATGATTTTATATTTATCCAAAAATAATTAGATGATTAAAATGAGAATGAATCCAATTTTAAGCATAAATAACCTCATATTTTTAAAAGTTAGTTTTACCTTATTTTGATGGATAACCATGTTTAAATCTTATTTTTTTCTTTCATATTATTTATTTGAAAAAATAAAATTCTTCGATAGAATAATAACATCAAATTTACTTTTGATGAAATTTTGGTATTTTTCTGATAAAATTAAGATTTTTATGAATAGTGAATAATACTGCATTTTAATTCAAAACATCATTATCATACAATATATTTAGATAGATAGATTATTATTTTAATTGGTTTTAAAGTTTAATAGTTTTTTTTCTAAATTACTCTTATTTTTGTCATTTTGTTGTAATATAACTTTGAATTTGGATATAAAAACATTTCAATATGTTTGTAGTTTTTACTTTTTAAAACATAATTTTTTGGTTTTGATAATGGGGATTAATTTTAATGTAATTTAAAAAATTTATGTGTTTTGAATATATAAAAATAGATTCATTATTTGAAATCAAGAGGTCCAAATTTTGTAAATAGGTAAATTTTATTTCTAGACATTATTAATATTAACTCTATTAAATATTTTATTTACCATAGTTAAAAGGTAAATCAAGTAAATAAGGCTTGAATGTAATATTATTATAATATTGAACTATCCTAACATGTTTCCTTATACAATTTGATGAAATATGTTTGACCATGGGCATCCTTTTATCGATTTTAAGACCCCATGGAGCCACTTTGATGTGAAAATTACATTTTATAAGAATTAATTTAATGTAATGAAAAATAAAACATAAACATGTATTTTTTAATAAAATAATTTGTATATGGGGTTATTTAAGTTATCTATTAAACTCTAAGTATTAATTATAATGATAAAATATTTCCTACATCATTTTGTTTTTTATAATTTTAGACATAAAATAAATAAATAAATTTATAACATAATGATGATGTAGTGATTACATAATTATTGAATGATTTATATAAATTAAAAAATATATATATAAATTAATTTATTTTAAAAAAATTTATGCCATAAAAAAACATTATGGATCATTATATCTCGTTATATTTTTAGTAATGAAGTTTTTTTAATTAATCAAGTTGTTATGGAGTTTAAAATGTCATGAAATGAATAGTATAAAAATTGACATAAATGAGTTTTTTTAATAATACTAATTTTTTAATTGATATATTAGCCCTAAAAATCTAAGATCATTCCAAATGATATAGATAATTTTAAACATTAAATTAAAGAACCACTTGAGGTTATAGTGGAATTTTATAGTAAATATATCAAATATATACTATGAATATACAAGAAGACATGTAAGAGTCAAATTAATTAACTAAGGGTTAAAGCTAAAATATAAGGTTAAATTTGTGACCTAGAATTGTCTAAAACTTATTGAATGAAATTTTTTCAACTAAAAATCATCTTATATTTGAAATTATTGACTTCAGGACCATTTGAAACCGAATATCATGTTATAATAAAATAATACATTTAATGATTCCTAAATTCTCCTCCTCCCTCATATAAAAGGGAATCAACTCTACCCATTTATTCAGACATCTCAAGACCCACGTATCCTAAAAATACTAGCCAAATAAACACCCATCATACCTATATTTTTTTACAGAATCCTTATCTTATGCATAAGTCCATTCAAGAAAGACTTTAGGCTCAAATCAATGGGAGTTACATATTTTAGAGGTAGCGTATTCTCTAATGTTTCTCTCAATTGTTTTACTTCATCACTATCAATTCTATTATTATTTATTGATTACATAACAAAAACATAATCCTCAATATACTATGATGTTGTTATGTGAAGAATTAAAACAACACTTACACACACCTCCATCTAATGGATATGAACATATTGTTTCTATGGAAAACGAACTATTGCCTCCTGAAACGATGATTGTTCGATTTTCTCCTACCACCTCTCATGGTGGCCATTATGATAGTGCTATTTTTACATTTTATAAATTTTATATTTATATTATATCTATTATTATTTTTTATTATTTAAATCATACATTTATGCTTTCTATAATGTGTAAATACTATAATTTCATCTAAGGAAGTGTTCACTACCACCCCCTTAAATTGATATGACTCATTCATGAAATACATGGAACATATAATGGATGGTTTTAATGTAAATTTGTAACATATAAAGAATATGATATTATACTTTAATTATAATATAAATATGTGTCATTAATTTTTGTTATTTTAAATAAGGGAATGAAATGAATATAGCATTCATGCGTACGTACGGATTACCCTCTCCATGAATGGTGCATTTCATTTATTATCTCCAAATGATATGTACTATCATAAATACACACACATATATATATTGATATATATGATATTTAAATCATTAATATCATTATAAACAAAAATGATTTTTTCCCACATGGATAATTTTTAGTTATTACAAGTTCATTTTTGACTGAAGTACAAAATATAAAAAACAAAAAATATTAACTTAAATAATTATATAATGTTTTTAATGAGGATATAAGATATATAAAAGGAATAATAATTTTGAAAAAGGTTCTGATGAAATTATAAAATAACTGAAGTGTATTATTCAGGAAGAACAAGGAACTTACCTGATGTGTCAGACTCAGTGTAAGGAACATAATCTCAATCTCCTTTTATTGAGAAATATTTTAATTTATACATGAAATTATTTTATATTGCATATAAACACTATTTACATTTAATTTCATTCAAATTAAATTTTATTTCTATGAATCGTATTACTAAACAACAAAAAAATTGTTTCTTTTTAACGTACATGGTGATAATGACCTTCCCACTGCCGAAAACATTCTTTGATATTACGCATCCTAAACCAGCTGTATTGATTTTAAATGAAAATAACTACCATATACCCTTTTTACATAATTTGGAATTTAATATTGTTTGATAAGTCATTTATTATGTCAATTTCTTGAAATGATATATTTTTATTGTAAAGTTCAAATGTTATCTTTCCTTTATGCTTGGTTTGTGTGTTTTGATTATGTTATGGTTCTTGGGAATTGTTTATGTATATGTGTGGTTCCATGATAAAAATAGGGATGGTTATCTCGAGATAGCTCTATAGTGAATTTTGTAACATGACATAGGTAAACATTAATGATTATCCTCAGAGATTTAGGGAATACACTATGATAAGTATTCCGAACGTAACACCTTATGTACCTGTGAAAGCTACAATATAAGTATGTTATGGATTCCACAAGTTACCTTCGTGATTTTTGATTTCCGTGTTTCTTTCATAAATATTATGATTTCATGACTTTGATATTATGTTTATTATTGAAAAGTATGACTGCTTTGATTTTCATGTATTCATGGAATAATGTTTTCATTCCATATTTTATATCCCTTACGAACTTTTAATGCTCATCCCATGTTTTTAAATGTTTTTCAAGGGGTATAAGGAAGTGTAAGAGAAAATAATAATTCAGGAACATTTATATCAAGAATTTAATTATTTTTTATTTAAGGAGTTTTATATTTATGAAAAAAAAATTGGATAATTTAGAAGTGTCTACTTTGTTATTTTTGAGATGTAATGTAATATTTATAGCCTAATACTATAAAACACTAAACCTGAAAATGTCCTTAATGTCGAATTCCTAGCATAACTCAAGATTATGTAATGTTTAAGGGAGGGGGATTATATGTTGTATCTTCAACCCTCATATAAGTTTTAGATTTTGTATTCTTTGAGATATTTTTTGGGTGGGAATGGGGATGTTTCCGGAAGGACCTTTTTGGCTTCTTTTTTTCCTTGGATTAATTTTAAAGGTCAATCTGGTAGTGCCTAATTATATTTTTATGTACGAATCTAGTTTTAAAAGTCAAATCCATGTAAAAATGAATGTATCCCATTTAGTTGAACCAATAAATATTGGAAACAGATGGGTTATTCGATTTATGTTCTCAAAATTATATGTGATGTTTGTATAGCTATTTGATATAGTTTTGACACTTAGTTAATTAAATTAAAACATTAGGTTAACAGGTGGTTTCCTACAATATAGAACATCTATGGGGTGTTACTATATGAAAATACCCATTTTGTTTCATCTATCTATCTCATTATATTGATGTTGTGACCCCTGTACTGTCATATCACTGACGTTTTAATTTATTTTTTATTTTTATTATTTTTGGTCTTCACGTTCTTGCGTCAAGGATTGAGATGGGTCCTAATTTATGTTTTCTGGCATTTAATGTTTTTGTTGGGTTTCAGACCTGTGCACGGGCACCGTATGTTAAGCTGTAACCGCACGGTCGCCCTGGGTGATTGTGCGGGTGCCCGAGTAGACTTCATTGATGTGCGTATTTTGCGTGTGCATTTTTTGAAGTTGTTCCATGAGCGCGCGATAACACAGTTTTTATAATTAGTTAATTAAATGAATTAATTTTTAAAAATATTGTTTTTTAATAATAATAATATGGTTGTTATTATTATTATTATTATTATAGTTTTATATTATCATTATTTATATTATTATAATTAATAAGGTGTTATTATTATTATTATTGTTATTATTTCCTTATTATATTAATTATTTATATTTTTTTTGTTATAATTTTTTTTATTATTTTTGTTATTTGTTTTTTATTATTATTATTATAAATGAAAAAATGGAAACCCTGATCGCTACCCCCCTTCCCCCATTCTGCGCTGTGCGTGCCCCCCGCCCCCGCCTTCTCCCCTTAACGCACCCATACTTAATCCTTACTACCGTCCGCTTCTACCCAGTTGCCCCAACACCCTCATCCCACCTAGACTTTGGCCTGCCTCCCTACTCACCCCCCTCGATAACCCCTCTACCTCCAGAACTCTATTTCCCCACACTGGAAGCCCCCGACTTCGCCCTCGCCAGATCCGGTCGCCCCACCACCAATCTCCTTCAACATCCAGCCTGATCTGGTGACGACGACCTCATCAGAACCTGACCCTGCTCACCCCACCTCTTTGCATCATCCCCACCTCACCACACCAGCCGCCTCCGTCAACCCTGCCTCACCTGCATCATGTTTTCCATCTGCCGCACCTCTGGTGAGGTCTTCCTCCTGCCTCCTGCAGTCTGGGTAGCCCACCTCTGGTATCCAGACTTCCGAAAGACCCATGTCCGACCAGTCCGTTTCCCCCTTCCATGTATCTAGCCTCCCACACTCTTTCCCTCCACCTTTCACTGGCTAGAAGCACACCCAACAAATTGCACACAACCCCTCGGTGGTATCCTTTTCCAGTTCATTCCCCTGCTCGTGAACCCCTACCACAGTTAGCTCCTTTTACCTTTCTTTTGGGTGTTTTATTCAAGGTGACCAAACCATAATGTTTTGGGTGTTGGTTTTGGTGTTTTTATGGTTGTTTTAGGTGTGTGGTTTTACGCAGCATGTTGTTCCTCTTCCTTCCGACATTTTGTCATGCCCGCTCTTACTTTGAGAAAGGTGAATCTGTGTTTTTTCTTTCCGAATACAATCATTTAATGAATGCGTGTTTTAATTTATTAGATTAATTCATTTTCACCTTTTCACAAAAATATATTTGTTTACAAAATCATTTATACATTATTTGGCTTGTTTATAGGAATTGTTAGAAACTTGTTACTTATTTCATAAAATATTGGTAATCTGGATGAGTTTTTTGTATAATTGTTTATAAATTACTCCTTTTGCTAATTAAATTGTTTATAAATTTTTTCTACTATTCATGAATATTTATTAATTAATTTTTTGGTTTATTGTAAATTTTACAAGGGAGAGGATAACTATTTTCCATGAGGTCTTTCTCCTTTGGTTTTAAATAGCACTTTTGGTTATGTGTGTGGTGTCAATAATGTTTTAAAAAGGTGAGAGAGTAGTTTTTAAAAGGGTTTTGTTTTTGAAATGATTTATAATATGGTGTTCACTTGTGATTTGGGGAAATTAATATGAAAGCTTCTATTTTGTCCTTTTCAAGGTTTTAACAAATTAATAACTAATTTACTTAATGATTCATAAAATTCAAATCATGGGTGATAAGTGTTTTGGGGTGTGTATCAACATTGAAGCTTGATGTGTTACATAGAGTGGTTTCGTAATGTTTTTAATGGTTTTTTAACTTTATGATGGGTGACAAAGAAGTTTGAAGGATGGTTTGGGGTGAGTAGGGTTTTAAATGTGGGTTTTGACATGTATTGTTCTTTTTTGGGTTTCTCATACCAAAATTTGGTTGAGTTGACAAGTTGGCTCTTGGATATTATTTATGATCTTTAGAAATATATTTTTTTATGAGTTTAATTTCAATGCACGAAAAATGATGATCTGTGTTTTCAAATAGTTTTTGAAGCTATGTTTTCGATGTGATGGCTTTTTGGCCGTTGATAAAATGTTTGAAACTAAAGTGATATGCATGTCTGGTTCTTTATAAAGGCATGGTTTTGATAAATAATAAAAGGCCCGAATGTAAATTTTGAAGATTTTATGAAATGTTTTAAAAGATAAATGGTCTAACGGACCATTTGGCACTTTGATAATGTAAAAGTTTTTAATGTGTATTTATGGGTGCTCTTGTCTAGGGTAACACTCTATGTGTGAACGCATAGGAAGAATCCTTGTTTGGGGTAGGAAAGTGTGGTGGGATGAGTCCCGTGTGCGAGGGACTTACTACTTACACAGTATTATTATTACCACTATGGGTTCTTGGGCATCTTTTAGATGATCAAAAGATGGTTGCTAACCAACCCTGATTATACGGGTTGGTACCCCTGGATTTGTTGTTAGGTCAGATGGGCTTTTCTGCTGGATTGGTCTGTTAGGGCGGCTAGTTGGTTATAGATTTAGGATCTTAAGCATATGATAGAAGGTGGATCTGAAACCGAGTACATCCAGGGGTCTTCTTGGGATGTTTAGTATCACCCATGATTATTGGATTATTTTCATTACTCATTTAATTTCCTTACACTAGTTTACTTTCAGCTTGAACTCTCACATGTTTTACTCTAGCACAACAGTAATATATTTTGTTTTGGATTTTATTTATAAAATAAAAAATAATTTTGGAAAATGGTATGGAGCATGTGTTGGGTTATTTAATGGGGAAAACATGTTTCTTAATTTCAAATATGATAATCCTACTTTTATAGTAGTATTTTAAATTTGTGTTAATGGATTTTTTTGGGAAAGGAGACCGTGGATTCTGTGTTTTATCTTGGAAACCCTATTTATCATCTTTAATTCTCACTCCTATATTTATAATTTCAGCTATATGATTCCTTGCATAGGATTTCATGGCTGAGTTTCTCATTATTGGAGCAAAGTAGACCATTGGTTTGTAGGTGACCTTGAATGTCACATGAAGGTATGTTTGGTTTTACCTTCATTCTGCTTCTAGTTTTATTTTTTTCTTCAGTTTTTATTTATTTTATTGTCTTCTGTTAATGGGAAAAATCATTCCCAATGATTAAATTTTGATTCCCGACATTGATTTCCAGCCCGTGGGGATCAGGAACGCCCTTCAGGCCATGTCACAGATCGGCTCAGGTGACTGGTTTTGGGTAGACCCACGATGGTTCGTGACATGTAAAATAATGAACTTATTTCATTTTTCTTCTTTATATAATTTAAAAATAGTTGACGGGGTTTTGGATTCTGTATGACAAGAAACATAAAGTGGGTTGTTGTTATCATTATTAAGGCCTATGTTCTAGGTGAAAAAACCTATATTCTCCACTTTTTACTCATAACCTAGTATTACATCATTAGGTTTTTTAGGGAAACCTACAAGAGTGGTTGGAAATGGATTTTTTAGGTGATCACCTTTCTATTAATCTTATTTTTAGACCAATTCACTCATATTGATAATGTTATTTGATTTAGGACTTTTGATGACACTACTTTGGAAACACCCAGGGAATATTTTTTATCAAAACTTGTGTTGATGTGAAATATTATCTGGCTGCATGTCTCTATGGACTAGATTTTATGCTATTAATTAATTATTATTTGAAAATGACGCATTAAGGTGCATGGTCATTTGATAAATCATTGACAACATAACTGTCTAATTTTTAAGAGGAGTTACAATGAAGGTCTAGGGGTGTTAGAAACTATTATATTTTATAGAAACACGTCCATATGGTTCATATTGGTGAGAAACTCATGAGAGCATGAGATGTATCTCAAACCAGGAGGTACATGATTGCACAGTCATTAATATTGATAAGTTAGTTTGCACAGTTTAAATGAGGTAACTATTAAAATGAAATATATATAAATGAATTAGCAAGTAAAAAAGGATCAATGGATTCAATGAAGTGATGATCATAGGCTTGGAGGATCAATTATTTCGTTAAATTGATGAAATATCCCTATAATAAGTTTTAATTCAGAAATCAAGGAGGTGACAGGATATAGTTGAATTGTTATTGAACCACGACACATATGATTGATTGAGATTAGATTAATAGGTTAATTAAAAGATAGATTATCTTATTTTTATGAGATCATGGATCTGAATGATTGATATATACCTGTCAATAAAAATAATTATGTACTATTTATTTGTTAGAAATAAAACCCCTTATCTAGACATAATCTTGAGTACCCTAGGAGTGCATCTGCCACATTACAAGATACCTATCAATAATTCCATATGTTTTGATGAATATATTCCATTAGAATTATTCATAATGAGTAGTTTAAAATAATTTTTACATTGTATAGTTTGATAGTTGATCATTCAGGGTAGTGATGATTAATCTCATTCAATGTTGGTGATTTTCATAAAAATTATTCTCTGAAAGAGGTATTAAGTGATGGTTGATATTTATGTTAGTTCTAAATGATTGAATAATTCTTCTCCATAATAATAATTATATTTGATACATGTGAACTAATAATTACTAAATTGTTTCTTCCATGGGATTAAAAGGATTCACTAAAGGTGTGGACTGGGATGTCAGTCACTAGGGGAGAACATTTAGTGACAAGGGTCATGGTGCCTTGGGACATATCATTTTATTTTATATTGGGAACAGGTATTCCATTAAAATGGAATAAATGTAAAATTTTTAATGAGGGTATTTATCTACCGTTTGGACAATTTTGTAGATCTTAAAGCATGGATTCCCAATGATAGTTGGCCAAAAATGGCATGAATTATGTTATCTAGAATAATTAATTTTGTTTGTAAATGAACTATTTTGGGCACATTAGAGGAAGAGATGATTGCAGTGTAATAACCGGATTTAGAATTTCAAGGAAAATTAGGAATGAGTAGTGAATATTTGTTAATTGAAAGTTGATATTTTTTATATAATAAAGGACATGGATCAGATTATTAATATGAAACTAGGTGTTAAGAGTGGATAATCATTCCAAAAAAATTATAGGATTCTAGGACCATTAATAAATATGAAATTCCTATGATGGTAGTATCATGTCTCAAAATATACATGGTAATGATATAGGTTGTCATGTGGAGCATCTTATCATAGATGATAAATGAAATGTTATTGTGATCACATATCGTGTTATATTAGCTCAATTAGGCACCTAATTATTTTTTAGTATTCAATCTGAGCATTGAATCAATATTGAGAGACTTATGTACACCATGATTATAAGGCCCCGACCTTAAACATTACTTAATATTGAATTAAATAAATAATTCAAATTGAAGATATTTTCAGGTTTAGAGTTTTAGAGAATTAGAACATAACTATTACATCTCAGAAGATTACAAAGTAGACACTTCTACTATGTTTCCATAGAATAAAAAACTCTTAAAAAGAAACATGTCTAGTTCCATGTTTTATATAGCCTGACTTTCTCTTGATCCCATCCTTGACCCTATTCCACATTAAGTCCTGTGAAAAACATTTCAAAAAAAACTTGGGGTGAGCATAAAAAGCTTAGTAAGGGATACACAATGAATGAAAACTATTAGTTTATCAAAACAAAAAGTAAACCATCTATATTTTATCAAAGTTATACTTTTCACCTTTATGAAGTAGTAAAAATTCTTCACTGAATAAAAGATCATTACTTACCCTTTTGTAACCAAAATATTACCATTAAACCCATATAAAGATCACATAACATATAAAGGTAACTTAGGACATAAACATACTTAAATGGAATAACCATACGGTCGACTTCCACAAATATCACTTAATGGAATAGCCATACGGCCGACTTCCATACCCAATGCATTGGAGGTTATAACGTAACCACCTGTCCTTGTATTCACGACACCACTCGTCATATGGTTTATCACGTAACCACCCATCAAATGTCCAATTACCAATATAAAATCATAAAACATAAAACAAATATAATGGAAAGAAATCATTTCCACACTTTGATCACAATATATCACATAAATATATTGACATAACAAATCCATTATAAAAAACATTTTCAATACCAATGTGAATAAAAGATTATATGGTATTTATTTCATTTTAAAAACATTACGGCTTGTTGGGGAAGCCAAAGACCAAATAATACTCGTGGCGCTGGAGAAGTTGTTGTCGCCGCATACGTACGACAAAAACATTCCCCTTTTTCGTTTAGTAAAACGCTTCGTATAAAAATAATCCTTTTGAATAAACATAAAAGTCAAAGGGATTTATACACCGTATTAAATAATGTGGTGTATAAAACAAAAATATTCCTCAATGAAAGGAGATTGAGATGAAGTCCCTTACCTCGTGTCCGACTTGACTCGATCGTTCTTTCACATCCTGAATAATAATCTTGAGTTAATTTCTACTTGATTAAGGACCTTTTTCAAGTTCATTATTCCTTTTATATCACTTATTACCATGTTATTAACATTATGTAGTCATTTAAGTTGATAACAGTCGTTTGTCGATATTTGGTACTTGAGTCAAAAGTGAACTTCTTACAATTACATGTTGCTCGTGTGTTCAAAGGTTCATTATATCCAGAATGATATTCATGATTTGGATATTATATATATCAAATATAACCAGAAGATAAATGAATTTATAATATTAAATAATCATTTAGAGGTAAGAAATGAAATTCACCGTTCATGGAGACGGTAAGCTGTACATACGCATGAACGCTACTTTCATTTCTTTGTCATATTAATGGAATTAAAACTAAATGAGAGGTATGTATATTTTAATTCCAGATTTATATTGATCATTTATATGTAACATAAATCATATATAATAACTTTAAATCCATCATTTATATGCCCCACATATGGAATTAACGAATCAAATCACTTTGAGGGGGCGGTAGTCCGCACTTCCTAAAATGATGATATCGCGTATACCCATAATGGAAGCCATGATGGTGTGCCATAAATGAATAATACAAAAGCTTAATGAAGACATAAACATATTATATATCATATATAAATATAGTGACATCTTAATGGCCACCTTTGAAGGTGTTGGAAGAATATTGAACAATCATCGTTTCGTGAGGCAGAAATTCATCATCCACAGAAACAGTTTGTCCTTTAACCATTTGATGTAGGTGTGTGTAAGTGTATCTCTAATGATTCATATAAAAACATCCTAGTATATTTATGATACTGGATTTGTTACAAAATAAATTAATAAAAAGAGTTTAGGGGGTTGGAGAAGCAAAATAAAACAAAAGGACACAAGTGAAGACATTACCTTAAAATCAGGTAACTCTCTTAGATTTGAGCTAAAAGGCTTCCTTGGGAAGACTTCTTCCCAAAGTGAGCCTTCTAAGATTTATAGAGGGATGTGGAGAGACAAAGTGGGCAGGGTTTGGCCGATCCAAAGGCTTTGGAAGTGTGGGTAAGGTGGTAGAGGTGGAGCCTTTTATAAGAGGAGAGGAGGGGCACTCTTGGAAAGCAAAGAAATGTTACTTTATTTTAAAATGAGTTTCGGATTTAAAAGGTCACACATTGATGTAATTCTAGGATAAGGTGATAAGGGTTCGAAATATACCCATAAAATTGGTTTTTGACAATTTTAGGTATTATATTTTACATTATAATTTCATTTTATTTAAATCGTTAAATAACGAGGTAATCACTGCATCATCATGATGTCATAAATAATTTAATTTATTTAACATATAAAAATTATAAAAGAAATACTATGATGTAGGAAAATTTTTTAGCTTTCTAATGAATATTTATAGTAAAAAATATGACTTGTATAACCCCATTTAAAAATTGTTGTAGTAAAACAACTCACGTTTGTGACATTTTTTACTTTAACATTAAATAAAAACATATTAATGTTATTTTCCATCCAATGTGGCTCCATGGGGTCCAAAAGTTGACCCATGTATTTTCATGGTCGTCAATGACATATCCAATAAGGGTAGGACATGTTTCTAGGTCATTCCATTTTATTAAAACATTATTTTTACCTTAAACTACACTAATTCCCTCTAATCGCGATCAAAAACATAAAAGTTACTATTCACCAAAAAATTATTTTAATCTCATTGAACCACATTTTACTTCTTAATGAACACCATGTATGTCAGATTTTTGAAATTCAAAACACAGAGGTGGTAAAATTTCATTTAAACGAAATATCGGTTTTTATAAGTACCACTTAGTGGTTTCACTATTCATCAAAAATTGAAGTTTTTCAGAAAAATACCAAAACATCACCCTAAGATATATTTGATATTCTGAATTAAAAAATTAAGTCCATTTTACAAAATTCAAAACATATATGTTTCATTAATTAATTTAATAATTAATTACCACTGACAGAGCAAATGGCGTGTTTTTATGAAACAATACGTATCAAAAGATTGACACTATTTTAAGTCCGATTTCAAAGTGAAATTAATTCCAATGACCAGTATTGGATTTATTGGTAAAAATATATTCTAATTTAACTTTAAAAACAATTCAAAAGATAATCTAACCATATAAATAAATTATAATAAAAAGAGGTTTTGAATTAAAATACAACATTTAACACTATTCATTAAAAAATGAACTTTATCGGAAAAATACCAAAAATGTACACAAAGTAAATTTTGATGTCCCGATTCTAAAGAAGAGTTTTATTTGGTCCAATTGAATGCATAAGAGTGAAAAAAACTATATTTAATGATGGTTCACCATCAAAAGGCGATAAGTGAACCTTTAGTGAAAATTAGGGTATATATGCCTAAAATTGAATTCTTTCTGTATTTTAAGCCTTTATCTTTTATTAGATAAATGTAAAAACATTTAAAAAACATATATAATCATATTTAAGTTATTTCTATCCATTATCTCCAATACAACGGCTATATGTTAACTACCAATTAAAATAATATTATTTTATTACTAGTGTGCAATGTAAGATTTCAATGAAACTCTTTGTTGCGTATCGGGTACGCTATCAAACATAGAAACCCCATTAAAGTGAAATTAATTTTTAATTCATAAATATTAATAAATATGAAAATTTATTATTCTTTATTTACCTGGGATGTTGCATCCTTCCCCCCTTTTTGGAATTGCGTCCTCGCAATTTTATTCACTTATCAAAATAAGTGGGGGTATTTATCCCTCATAGCATTTTTAGATTCCCACGTTGCCTCATCAACCAAATGGTTTTCCACAAAACCTTTACCTGGTGAGTCACCTTATTCCGTAACACTTTCTCCCTGTGGTCAAGAATCTGGACCAGTTGTTCTTCATAAGATAGGTTCTCTTCTAGCTGAACTACCTCTGGACTCAAAACATGAGATGGATCTGAAATATACTTTCTCAACATCGAAACATGAAAATCATTGTGTACCTGAGATAAACTCAGAGGTAATGCAACTCTGTATTCAACTGATCCAACTCTCTCCAGAATTTCATATGGTCCAATGAACCTTGGACTCAGCTTTGCTTTCTAACCAAATCGCATCACAATTTTCCATGGAGAAACCTTGAGAAAAACATGATCACCTACCTCGAAAGATAGATCCTTCCTCCGGTTATCCGCATAACATTTCTATCTGCTCTGAGATGTTCTCTTGTGTTTCTGAATCAACTGGTCTTTTTCTGCCATCTCTTCTACCAATTCTGGTCCCATCAGCTTCCTTTCACCAACTTCATCCCAAAAAGCTGGAGTTCGACACCGCATCCCGTATAATGCCTCAAATGGTGCCATCTGTATACTGGAATGAAAACTATTATTATAAGAAAACTCAACCAAAGAAATATGTTCATCCCAACATCCCTGAAAATCCATAGAACAGGCTCGTAGCATATCCTCCAAGGTCTGAATTGTTCGTTATGACTGCCCTTCTGATTTCGGATGAAAAGATGTACTAAAATTTAATTCAGTACCCAATGACTTCTGAAAGCCTTTCAAAAGTTAGAAGTAAACCAGGAATCACGGTCAAATACAATAGAGAGAGGAAATCCATGTAACCTGACTATCTCTTTAAGATACAAACAGAAAATTTGATCTAGGGAAAAATTATCTCCTATGGAAAGGAAATGAGTAGATTTAGTAAAGCGATCAACAATAACCCAGATTGCATTATTACATCGAGGTGTCTTCGGCAATCCCACAACGAAATCCATGGATATAATCTCCCATTTACACTCTGGCACTGGTAAAGGCTGAATCATCCCTTTCGGTAACTGCCGCTCTGCTTTAACCTGTTGACATGTCAAACACTTCACAGTAAAATTAGCAATATCTCTTTTCATTCCATCCCACCGCTAATACTCTCGCAGATGCATGTACATCTTAGTACTGCCAGGATGAACTAAAAACGGGGAACTATGAGCCTCACATAACAACTCATTCTTCAACTGTGAATCACCAGGGACACATAATCTCTTCCCAAACCTCAAAACACAATCATTATCAATGTTGAATTCAGGCTACTTACCCTTCTGAACTGTAACACCAGAGACTTTTATGAGAAATATTTTGTTTTTTATAAATCATCAAAAGAATCATTCACTACACACAACACTATCTGGGCTTGCTTTACACACAACCACGGCCTTCCTCGATTCCTTGCGTCGTACGCAATACCGAGTTTCACTAAACAACGATATAGTATTAAAATATTATTAAAACTAGCCATTATGAATAGTAATAACAACTTTTTGAAATTTTTTAAATTTTATTTTTCAAAATGGACTTCATTTTTGGATTCGAAATATCGAAATTTGCCTAAGGTGAAATTTTGGTATTTTTCTGAAAATTTTAAATTTTTGATTAATAGTAAAACCACTAAGTGGTAGTTAAAAAAACTGAATTTTTCATAAAACATAATTTTACTACTTATGTGAGTGTAATTTCGAAAATCCTAGAGACACGGTTGATGTTAGTAGGTAAAATGTGGTTCAATAAGATGAAAATAATTTTTTGGTGAATAATAACTTTTTACTTTTATTTACCACGGTTAAAAGTAAATAGGGTAATTAAGCGTACAAATGATATTATTATTACCCTAACTCATGTCCTAATTCTATTTTATAAGTGTAATTCGACCAAAAAAAATCTTATATATAAAATATGACCATTTAGGCCCACTTGGATTAGATTAGGACATTTATTATCAATTTACTTAAAGAAGGGTTAAAATAGTTAAAATCAATGTTTAATAAGTAAATAATTTTTTAATATTGGGTTATACATAAGATAAATTCGACTATAAATATTCATTAGAAATTTAAAACGATTTCCAACATAATGGTATTTTATTTATAATTTTTAGACATTAAATAATTTATTTTATTTATGACACAACGATGATGCAGTAATTATCTTATTAATGAAATATTGATATAATTGATGATATAAATACACAAATAAATGTAATTTGAGACTTTTTATAAATTCCACTAATTTTATAGGTTAATATGATATGTTAGTATTGATTTAATTAACTTTTTTCGAACTAATAATTCTGTTATGATTTTAACAAAAATCAATTACTAAATAGTGTCAAAATTGACATAAAATAGTTTTTAAAACAAATATTATATTATTAATTGTTATTTTATTCCTAAAAAACTACGTTTCGGCCAAATGACTTATATAGGGTTATATATATTAATAATATACATCTTGGGGTTCGTTTGGCTTGTTATAGTAAGTTTATTAACCTTATAGTGTAAGAACACAAGAACACACAGTAAAAGTAAAACTATTTAACTTAATGTCAAATCTAAATGATAAGGTTAAAATAGTAACAAAAACTTGTCTAAATTATATTGGATGAGATTATTTCGACCCATCCCAACCTTAGCTTCGAAATAAATCAATATGGATCTATTTAAAACCGAATTTGGCTTTATAATAAAATAATATTTTTTGTTATTCCAAAGGTGCCCCTCTCCTCCCTTATGAAAGGGAACCTCCTCCCTCTCTTCCTCACACCACTTTGAGACTTCAATCTCCACCATCCCCTGACAATTTCTTCTCTTCACTTCCATAGAGACATCCTAGAGGTCCTGGTATTCTTCAAAGACCAATTTTAATGCCCAAAACGGAGGTCTCAAATAAACACTTCAAAGAAGAGGTAATGCCCATTACCCATTCTTTCATCTTTATTTCTTCTTCAAATTATTCTTATTTAGTTGTTTAATTATGAAGTAATAACATTAGTATCACTCATATACTGATATGTTATTATAAGTATGAAATAACCCTATTTCACCATATATCCATTCTACGGAAAATGAAATCACCACGCGTGCATACATACGGAATACCATCTCCACACCGTGGTGTAATCTATTTTCCACCACCACCTTACATGGATGAGTATAATGATGTAATGAATGAATATATATAATTTTTGTAAATTGATATTGATTCTGAAATAGTATACATACACTCCAATACAATTCCATGATCATGGGAACGATATCATCGCTCGTGCATACGTACGGAATACCGTCTCCACGATGTGATGCGACTTGTTCTACATGATCTTCATTTCATAATGATTATATAAATGAATTGAATGAATGAATATGATATATATTACACTAATACCATTCTGTAAATGAGGTATCTATAACCTAAAAATAAGAATAATAATTTATTCGACAAAACACGCATAAGATCAAAAAGTAATAAACACCCGAATAACAAGTAGCAATGAAATATTACTAATAATAACCTAAGAATATGACCATATATGATATCATAGCAATTAGTATGATTCTGTAATAAGTCAATAAAATTATTTAAATCATTATACAGGAGGTTCAGACACTTACGAAGCAAATTGCACCTAAGGTAAGGGAAATATCACAATCTCATTTTTATCCGAGATTGTTTATACTTTGAAATTTAATGGGGTGTATTTTATCATCCACATCGATGTTTCCACAATATGTAATATTATTTATATCCACATACAATTTTTTATATCCAATTTTACCCTTCGGTGAATTTCAGTAAAAGATATGAAAGGAATCTTTTGTCATTTTTCATACGAGGTACTTTTTGACTTTTCCGAAAAAAGTACAAGAGGAATGATTTTTTAACTTATATGGAATTAATGGACATTTAAAAAAAATTCCAAGAAGCTTATTTTACATGTTTTAAAGTTTATATTTAATCAAAATATATTAGTTTAAAATTGTATGACCTGTTAATAAAGGAAAATGTTTTTGAAGTAGAAAGGATATTTTCCTCAAGAATGGAGTTCAAGTGTTTTATCAAAATTATTTTCCATCTACGATAATATAGGATTATGTTTCTATCACTATTATTACATTTATTTTATTATTTTGTGATGGAATTATTTTTATGAATTCCTTTATCTTATATGAATTGTTTTTTGATGACATGTTGTATAAGAATCCCATTTTTATTACATGGGTTATGAAATGATGTGTGATTTATGATTTTGTGGCACGCATAAGAATGGTATCATTATGAGATGGGTGAGACCTATATCTCTCTCCAATGCATTGGGTAAAGATTTTATAACTCATGAGATAGACATGGCTGGAACGGCGGGTTAAACCAGTTCAGTGAAACAGGACTGAAACGAGGAGTGAACTTGGTTCAGAAATGGACTTTGTCCGCTAAGATAGTCTTGGCAATGAGTCTTGACTACTAAGAAATGATTCTATATGATTATGTGTGTATGCCACAAAGTTTCATGTTTTATGTTATGATTATTGGGATTAAATTTCTCTACTATGATTTTCCCCATGTTACTAATTTATGATCTCTTTTGCAGGTTAAGATTTCCAAAAGTTATGTTCTTATGAAAATTATGTAATTGAGATTTCTTTTGTTTACCCTTACTGAGCATTTGAGCTCACCCTTTTGTATTCTTTCTTTCCCCAGGTTAGGAAGAAGGTTATTAATTAAGATTTGCCAAAAGGGACTATAGATATGATGAAATAAATGGGAGACCGTGTAGACGCCTTATGAACCAATTTTTTATGTTTCCCAGTTTCTAAAGACACTATACCCATACGGTCCTTTCCTGGTGTTGTTATTTGTTGTAATAAGTGTGCTTAAAGTTTTAAGTAATAATTATGTATGTAAAGTATGGGTCATTATAATTGGTATCAGAGGAAAGGTATAGTCAACCTTTGGAAACTAGGATATGAAATCCTTAGTAAGAACCCTAAGGATAAGACTAAGCATAGAACACAATCTTAGTGTTTTAGAAATGACAATGAATAACCTAGGATATGAGCTTAAGTGTGAAATTTTATTCTTGATTATGTGGTTTTCCTATTATAATTTTTGTTTCTCATACTATTCTTCTTGGTTTTAGTCAATGGCTGGAACCCGAAGGAATCGTGTTAATGAAGAATGCGATGGGAAATGAAATGATTACCCCCCTGAGGAACCAAACGTTATGGGAGATGGAATGAAAAAGCTTGTAGCCATGCTCACACAACATTCTCAAGCTATGAATCATGCTGGACTTCCAAACGAGCAAAGGAAGGAGCAACATTCTGTTGAATCCATCATGAGGCAGCGTCCACCTTCATTCACCGGTTCTACTAATCCATTAGTTTCCGAACAATGGATCAGTACTACTGAAAAGATATTTTCAGTTCTTCAATGTTCTGAACATGATAAAGCCATCATAGTAGTGTATCGTTTGGAAGGATATTCTGATCAACGGTGGAATCTTGTTAAAAATACGAGGCAAAGAGATGAAATTGGGTCCATGGAATGGGATGAGTACAATAACTTATTTTTCAATAAGTACTTTTCTCGTATTCTCCGAACAAATATGGATAAAGAGATTCTTGAACTGAAGAAAAAGGATGATGAATCTGTTGGTACCTATGAAGAAAATTTTACATGACTTGTAAGGTATGCTTCTGGTATTATTATCCAATCTGAGAGTAAGATCGATCGATTCTTTAGTGGCTTAAAACAATGTCTTTGAAGGGCCTTAGCCATTAGGGACTTCAATAGCTACGAAGAAATCGTTCGATGTGCTCTCAAAGTTGAGATGGAGATTGGAGTAACCCATCAGTCATATGGGTTTGATAAGAAGAGGAAAATGGAATTCAAAGGATAATCTAAAGAACACACTGAAAAGAAGATGATATTTCCCTTATGCTCAATGTGTGGAAAGAAACATGGAGGGAGTTGTCTTAAAGGGGAAAGTAAATGTTTCAAATGTGGAAAGGAATTTCATCGGGCATTTGAATGCCGCAATGATGGTAAGAAGATGTCTAATGATGAAAACAAAGGAAGGGATACTGAGAATGACCCTACTACACATCAATGTTTCAAGTGCAAGGAGATGGGGCATTATGCCAATAAATTCCCTAATCCAAGGGTTGATGATGATGGTCGACGTCAACAAACTCTTAAGGATAAAGGAAAAGGAAAGTCACATGCAATTTCTATCAGTGATGTGGAGTATGATAACGATGTGGTGAAAGGTACACTTACCATCCACTCTAAAGCAGAAAATGTTTTATTTTATTCTGAATCCACCCACTCTTTTATTTCTGAAGATTTTTCTAAGGGTATCACCATATTACCTCAACAATTATATGTTGAGTTAGCTGTGACAACACCTAATGGCACAATAATCGCATCAAAAGTTTATAATACTTCCCTGATTGAAGTTTGTGGGAAAGTTCTTCCTAAAAATATTTTGATCCTTCCAATAGTGGAATTTGATAAGATTCTTGGCATGGATTGGCTTTCATTATATGGATCTCATATCAATTTCCAAATAAGGGAAGTCATATTTCATATTCCAGATCAATCTATGATCGTCTATCGATGCAAGGATGAACATAACCTTCTAGTGAAAATTTCTTCCATCTTATGGGTCTTGATTCCACTAAATGAAGGTTATTTATCTAAAATGGTTGGTGAGAAACTCACGATTAAGAATATGCCCATTGTACGAGAGTTTGATGATGTCTTTCCAGAGGAATTTCCCGGTCTTCCACCAAATCGTGAAGTTGAGTTTTCAATAGAACTTGTACCGGGTGCTTTGCCTATTTAAAAGACACCTTATAGAATGGACCCAATTGAGATGCAAGAATTGATGAAGCAAATACAAGAGAATCTTGATTAGGGGTTCATACGCCCTAGTGCGTCTCCTTGGGGAGCACCTATTCAGTTTGTTAAGAAAAAAGATGGATCAATGAGACTCTGTATTGATTATCATGAACTTAACAAGATTACTATCAAGAACCAATATCTTATCCCACACATTGATGATTTATTTGACCAACTACGTGGAGCTCAATAATTTTCCAAGATTGATCTTCGTTCAGGGTATCATCAATTAAGGGTCAAAAGAGAGGATTTACCAAAGACGGCTTTCCATACAAGTTATGGACACTATGAATTTATAGTGATTCCATTTGGTCTTACTAATGCTCCTGCTATCTTCATGGATCTAATGAATAGAGTATTTAGAGACTATCTTGATCAATTTGTGGTAGTCTTTATAAACGATTTTCTTGTCCATTCAGAGAGCAATGAAGAACATGATGATCACTTGAGAATTATATTGAAGACCCCGAGAAAGGAGATGCTTTATTCCAAATTTACCAAGTGTGAATTTTGGCTTGAAAAAGTTTCATTTTTGGGTCACATAATCCCAAAAGAGGGGATATCTGTGGATACAGAAAATACATAGGTTATTGAATGATTGTTGAGACCAAAAATAGTAACTGAGATCCGAATATTTCTTGGTTTGTCTGGATATTATCGACGTTTTCTGAATGTTTTTTCACGATTATCTAATCCACTCACCAGGTTGACTCGGAAAGGAGTTAAGTTTGTTTGGACGGAAGAATGTGTAAATAATTTGAAGGAGTTGAAAAGAAGGTTATCCAGTGCACCTATGCTCACACTGCCTTGTAGTGGAGAAAGGTTTGTGATCTATAGTGATGCATCCAACAAGGGATTGGGGTGTGTTCTTATGAAAAATGATATGGTGATAGCTTATGCCTCACGACAGTTGAAAATCCATGAGCAAAATTACCCAACTCATGATTTGGAGTTAGCTGCGGTAATATTTGCATTAAAGATTTGGATGCATTACCTTTATGGTGAAAGGTGTGATATTTATACTGATCATAAAAGATTAAAGTATATTTTCACAAAAAAGGAGATGAATATGCACCAAAGAAGATAGTTAGAGCTGATTATGGATTACGACTGCTCAATCCATTACCACCCTGGGAAAGCAAACAAGGTGGCAGATGCATTAAGTTGACAAGACCATGCCAGTTTTTCTATGATGAGGATCACAAAAGATCCAATATTTATGGATTTAAAAGGGATGGATCTTGGAATTATAATGGAAAGGGAAAAATCTTATCTTTCTCAAATGAATTTTCAACCATCTATACATGTGAAGATTAAAGAGGCACAGAAAGAAGATGTTGAGTTACAAAAGACGGTGAGAAATGTTCCTGAATTCAACCTTGATTGTGATGGGATAATAAAATTTAGGAATCGGGTTTGTGTTCCTCCCATCCCCGAATTAAAGAAGGAGCTGCTGGATGAGGCTCATAGTTCTTCATTCTCTATTCATCCTAGAAGCATGAAGATGTATAGGGACCTGAAACAATACTTCTGGTGGGATTGCATGAAAAGAGATGTTGCTGAATATGTCTCTCGATGCTTGGTTTGTCAGAAAGTTAATGCTGAGAGACAGAAGTCCAAGAGGATGTTACAACCATTACCCATTCCCAAATGGAAATGGGAAAACATCACTATGGAATTTGTCACAGGACTTCCTAAAACATCCAAAGGCAATAATGCTATCTGGGTCATAGTTGGTCGTCTTACAAAGTCCGCACACTTCATTGTTATTAGAGAGGATTTCTCTCTGGATCTGCTTGCCAGGATATATGTGAAGAAAGTGGTAAGATTTCATGGAGTATCACTTTCTATTATATCTGATCGGGACCCAAGGATTACCTCAATGTTCTGGTGAAGTCTTCAGCATACTCTGGATACAGAGTTGAGTTTTAGCACTGCTTATCATCCTCCGAAAGACAGTCTGTCTGAGAGAACAATTCAAACTCTAGAAGATATGTTGAGATCTTGCTCTATGGATTTCAAAGGTGGTTGGGATCAACACCTAACTTTGGTGGAATTTTCTTATAATAATATCTTTCACTCCAATATTCAGATGTCACTTTATGAAGCTCTATATAGAAGGAAATGAAGGACTCTAACTTGATGGGATTAAGTTTGGCAATGAAATCTAGTAGGACCTGATCTTGTTGATGAGATTGCAGAAAAGGTCCAATCTATTCAACAACACATAAGAGCATCTCAGAGTCGATAGAAATGTTATGCCTACAACTGAAGAAAAGACCTAGAGTTTGAAGTGGCTGATAAAGTGTTCTTACAAATATCTCCCTGGAAGAGGGTCATGAGATTTGGAAAGAAGGGGAAGTTGAGCCCTAGATATATCGGTCCTTTCAAAATATTGGATCGTGTTGGAAAGGTAGCTTACCGATTGTCACTTCCACTGAATCTCTCTCAAGTTCACGGTGTGTTCCATGTATCTCTCCTGAGAAGGTACATACTAGATTTTTCACATGTACTCAGCTCAGAAGTTATACGGTTGGAGCAAGATCTTTCTTATAAAGAACAACCGATGGAGATTCTGGATCGTAGCGAAAAAGTCCTACGAAACAAGACCACTCGCATGGTGAAAGTTTTATGGAGGAACCACCAATTATAAGAAGCTACATGGGAGCTTGAATATATGATTAGGGAGAGTTATCCTCATCTTTTTGTTACAACGTGACGAATTTCAAGGATGAAATTCATTTTAAGGGTGGTAGAATATAACACCCGAGACTTTTTATGAGAAATATTTTGTTTTTATAAATCATCAAAGGAATCATTCACTACACACAACACTATCTTGGCTTGCTTTACACGCAACCATGCCCTTCCTCGATAGCTTGTGTCGTACGCAATACCGAGTTTCACTAAACAACGATATGCTATTAAAATATTATTAAAACTAGCCGTTATGAATAGTAATAACAACTTTTTGAAATTTTGTAAATTTTATTTTTCAAAATGGACTTCATTTTTGGATTAGTAATATCGAAATAATCCTAGGGTGAAATTTTGGTATTTTTCTGAAAACTTTCAATTTTTGATGAATAGTGAAACCACTAAGTGGTAGTTAAAAAACTGAATTTTTCATTAAACATAATTTTACCACTTCTGTGAGTGGAATTAAGAAAATCCGATAAACACAGTTGATGTTAGTATGTAAAATGTTGTTCAATGAGATGAAAATAATTTTTTGGTGAATAGTAACTTTTTACTTTTATTTACCACGGTTAAAAGTAAATAGGGTAATTAATGCTAAAAATGATATTATTATTACCCTAACACATGTCATAATTCTATTTTATAAGTGTAATTCGACCAAAATCAATCTTAGGATTAAAATATGACCATTTACGCCCACTTGGATTAGATTAGGACATTTATTATCAATTTACTTAAAGAAGGGTTAAAATAGTTAAAATCAAAGTTTAATAAGTAAATCATTTTTTAATATGGGGTTATAAATAAGATAAATTCGACTATAAATATTCATTAGAAAGATAAAACGATTTAAAAAATAATGGTATTTTATTTATAATTTTTAGACAATAAATAATTTAATTTATTTATGGCACAACGATGATGCAGTAATTATCTTATTAATGAAATATTGACATAATTGATGTTATAAATACCCAAATAAATGAAATTTGAGACTTTTTATGAATTAGACTAATTTTCTAGGTTAATATGACATGTTAGGATTGATTTAATTATCTTTGTTCGAACTAATCATTCTGTTATGATTTTCACAAAAATAAATTACTAAATAGTGTCAAAATTGATATAAAATAGTTTTTAAAACATATATTATATTATTAATTGTTATTTTATTCCTAAAAATATAAGGTTTGGCCAAATGTCTTATAGAAGGTTATATATATTAATAATAAACAACTTGGGGTTCTTTCGGCTTGTTATAGTAAGTTTATTAACCTTATAGTGTAAGAACACAAGAAGACATGGTAAAAGTAAAATTATTTAACATAATGTTAAATCTAAATGATAAGGTTAAAATAGGTACATGAACTTGACTAAATTCTATTGGATGAGAGTATTTCGACCCATCCCCACCTTAGATTTGATATAAATCAATTTGAAGCTATTTAAAACCGAATTTGGCTTTATAATAAAATAATATTTTTTGTTATTCCGAAGGTGCCCCTCTCCTC
This sequence comes from Viscum album, assembly GCA_963277665.1. Taxonomy (NCBI): domain Eukaryota; kingdom Viridiplantae; phylum Streptophyta; class Magnoliopsida; order Santalales; family Viscaceae; genus Viscum; species Viscum album. Next base: position 97,646,091 of record OY728160.1, read on the forward strand.
CCTTATAAAAGGGAACCTCCTCCCTCTCTTCCTCACACCACATTGAGCCTTAAATCTCGGCCAAACCCTACCAATTTCTTTTCTCCACTTCCCTAGAGACATCCTAGAGGTCTTGGTATTCTTCAAGGACCAATGTTAGTGCCCTAAAAGGAGGTCTCAAAGAAACGCTTCAAAGAAGAGGTAATGTCCGTTACCGATTGTTTCATCTTTATTTCTTCTTCCACATCATATTCCTTAGTTGTTTAATTATGAAGTAATAACATAAGTATCACTCATATACTGGTATGTTATTTTTAGTATTAAATAACCCTATTTCACCATCTATCCATCCTACGGAAAATGAAATCATCGCGCTTGCGTACGTACTGAATACCGTCTCCACGCCGTGGTGTAATCTATTTTCCACCACCACCTTACTTGGATGGGTATAATGGTGTAAATAATGAATATATATGATTATTTTAAATTGATATTGATTCTAAAATATTATACATACACTCCAATACAATTCCACGATCATGGGAACGATATCATCGCTCGTACGTACGTACGGAATACCGTCTCCACGATGTGATGCGACTCGTTCTACATGATATTCATTGCATAATGATTATATAAATGAATTGAATGAATTAATATGATATATATTACACTAATAACATTCTGTAAATGAGGTATCTATAACCTAAAAAGAATAATAATAATTTATTCGACAAAACACGCATAAGAACAAAAAGTAATAAACACCCGAATAACAAGTAGCAATGAAATAATAATAATAATAAGCTAAGAATATGACCATATATGATATCATAACAATGAGTATGATTCTGGAATATGTCAATAACATTATTTAAATCATTATACAGTAGGTTCAAACACATATGATGTAAATCATACCTATGGTAAGGGAAATATCACAATCTCATTTTTATCCGAGATTGTTTATACTATGAAATTTACTGGGGTGTATTTTATCATCCACATCTATGTTTCCTCAATATGTAATATTATTTCCACCCACCTAAAATTGTTTAAATCCAGTTTTACCCTTCGGTGAGTTTTTAGTAAAAGATATGAAAGGATTCTTTTGTCGTTTTCCGTACGAGGTACTTTTTGACATTTCCGAAAAAAGTACGAGAAGAATGTTTTTTTAACTTATACGGAATGAATGGATTTTTAAAACATTATTTCCAAGAAGATTCCTTTATAAGTTTTAATGTTTATTTTTAATCAACTTCTTTTAGTTTAAAATTTTATGACATGTTAAGAAAGGAAAATGTTTTTGAAGTAGAAAGGATATTTTCCTCAAGAATGGAGTTCAAGTGTTTTATCAAAATTATTTGCCATCTAAGATAATATAGGGTTATGTTTCTATCCTTATTATTACATTGATTTGATTATGTAGTGATGGAATTATTTTTATGAATTCCTTTATCTTATATTATATTTTTTATGATGACATGTTGTTTTAGAATCCCATTTTTATTACTTGGGTTATGCAATGATGTATGATTTTTTATTTTTTGGCACACATAAGAATTGTATCATTATGATATGGGTGGGACCTATATCTCCCTATAATGGATTGGGTAAAGATTTTATATCTCATGAGATAGACATGGCTGGAACGGCGGGTTAAACCGGTTCAGTGAAACAGGACTGAAACGAGGAGGGAACTTGGTTCAGAAATGGTCTTTGTCCGCTAAGATAGTCTTGGAAATGAGTCTTGACTACTATGAAATGATTCTCTATGATTATTTATATATGAAAACATGTTTCATGTTTTATGTTATGATTATTGGGATTACATTTCACTACTATGATTTACCCCATGTTATGAATTTATGATCTCTTTTGTAGGTTAAGATTTCCAAAAGTTATGTTCTTATGAAAATGATGTAATTGAGATTTCTTTTTTTTTACCATTACTGAGCATTTGAGCTCACCCTTTTGTATGTTTTCTTTCCCCAGGTCAGGAAGAAGGTTATTATGTAAGATATTCCAAAAGGAACTATAGATATGATGAAATGAATGGGAGACAATGTAGACACTTTATGAAACAGTTGTTTATGTTTCCTAGTTTCTAAAGACACTATACCTATACAGTCCTTTCCTTGTTTTGTTATATGTTGTAAAAAGTGTGCTTCAATTTTGAAGTAATAACAATGTCTGTAAAGTATGGGTCGTTATATTAACCATCTCTACCTTTTCTGCAACTCATTGTCTTCCCTCTGTGCTTGCTTAATTCTATCTGATGGAGATGATCTCACTGATACCTGAAACAAAATCGAAGAACATCCTGCACCGACAACTTCTATGACAAAGTTCATCAAATCAAAAACCAAATTATCGCGTTCCAAACGTAGCATGGTTAATGAAGCATTACTTTTTCGACTCAAAGCATCGACCACTTTATTTGCTTTTCCCGGATGGTAATGAATTGTACAATCATAATCATTGATTAATTCCATCCATCTCCTCTGTCTAATGATCAATTATTTCTAAGTGAATATATATTTTAAACTTTTGTGATCAGTATATATTTCAAACTTTACTCCATATAAATGATGCCTCCAAATTTTTAGATCAAAAACAACAGCAGCTAATTCCAAATCATGTGTAGGGTAATTTACCTCATGAGTTTTCAACTGACATGAAGCATATGCAATTACCTGATCATTCTGCATAAGGACACAACCAAGTCCCTTCAACGAAGCATCACTGTAGATAAAAAACTCACCATTCCTAGAAGGAAGTGCCAAAACAGGAGCATTCACCAATATTCTTTTCAACTCCTGAAAACAATCATCACATTCTTTTGTCCAGATAAACTTAACACCCTTTCGAGTTAGTTTAGTCATTGTACTAGATAAATGTGAAACATTTTCCACAAACCTTTTTTAGTAACCTGCCAAACACAGAAAACTATGGATCTTGTTTAAATTTGTGGGTCTTGGCCATCCTTCAACCACTTTTGTTTTAGCAGGATCAACTGATATGCCATTTTTTGAAACAATGTGACCCAGGAAAGAAATTTGTTGTAACCAAAAATCACACTGGCTGAATTTTCCATACAGTTTATTTTCTTTTACGGTTTGCAAGATAACCATTAAATTACTTTCATGCTCTTCTTTAGTTTTAGAAAACACCAAAATATCATCAATGAAAACAACCACAAACATATCCAAGAACTCATGGAAAATACTATTTATAAGGTCCATGAATACAGCAGGTGCATTGGTTAACCCAAAAGGCATAATTACAAATTCATAATGGCCATATCTAGTACAGAATGCATTCTTCAGAACGTTTTCTTCTTTTACTTTCAACTGATGGTACCCCGACCACATGTTAATCTTCGAAAATTATTGTGCTCCCCGGAGCTAATCAAACAAATCATCGATATGAGGCAAAGGATTATTTTTCTTAATAGAAATGTTATTTAAGGCTCTATAATCAATGAAAAGTCTCATTGAGCCATCTTTCTTTTTAACAAACAAGACAAGATCACCCCATGGTGATGTGCTAGGTGGAATTATAACTTTATCTAATAACTCCTGCAATTGCTTATTTAACTCTAAAAGTTCATGTTGAGCCATTCGATAAGGGGTTTTTGAAATTGGATTTGAATCAGGAACAAAGTCAATAGTAAATTCAACTTCACGATCATGAATATTTCCATGCAACTCATTAGGAAAAACATCAAGATACTCATTTACCTCTGGAACGTCATTAATCTGAATAGTTCCTTTATTTTCAACAATATTTGAAAGGTAACATTCATTTCCACCTTTTACTAGTTTCTGAACTTCCTAATGTGTTATCAAAATCAAGGGTTCATTCTTGTACACAAACTGAATATCTTTCTGAAAAAAAACCATTTTAGCTCTGCAGTCAATCTTAGCATGATAAACAAAAAGCCAATCCATGCGCAAAATAACATCAAACTCTACTAGAGGCAAAACAATAAGGTTTTCTGGTAGATTCTTTCCGCACACAAGGATAGTAAGGTTCTTATAATTCCTTTTTGTCTCAACGTTCCCTCCAGGTGTATTTACCATAAGTTAAGGATTCATATCATGAGATGGAATTTTAAATTTACTAAAATACTTCTCAGAAATGAAAGAATGTGTAGACCCTGAATCAAACAACACATTGGCATAATCTAAACAAACAAACAGTATACCTGATACTACATAATTCGATGGCCCAACATCTACTGAAGTAGTTGAAAAGTATTTCACCACCCCTTTTTTCTTGTAGTCTGGCTGCTTTCCTTCAGTTGAGTTCTTCATTAGACACTCATTTGCATAATGACCCATTTAATTACACATAAAACATCTTACCACTGGCTTTTCATTTCCCGCTTTATCATCTTCCTTACAGTTACGAGCAATATGTCCCGACTTACCATAGCTAAATCACTTTCCAGACTTGGATAAACATTCTCCAGGATGCATTTTACAACACTTCTGACATGATGGATATTTGGTTTTCTTACCTCCTTTCTTATTTGATGAATTATTCCCCTTTGCCTGCCAACTAGACCTCTTATTCTGTCATTTTTCAAAGAACACCTGATCTTCGGAAAATTCCATTTCCACCTTCTCCGCACATCGAACAAGTTTTTCATAACATTTGAACTCATGAGAAGCTAAATCCCTTCAATACTTTGGCATTAACCCTGAGTAAAAACAGTTTATTTTACTATCAAGATCTTGTATGAAGTTTGGAGCATACTTTGCCAATCGAGTGAGCTTTGGTTCATAAGCAGCCACTGAGTCATCCTCCTACCTCAATTCTAGGAACTGTTTTTTCATCCTATGACGAACCACCTTAGGAAAATATTTCTCATGAAACATACCTTTGAATTCGTCCTAGTGAAGATCATCAATCTCATCACTATCCCTGATATTTTTCACCATCGACCACCACTGATCATCTTCACCATCAAAATGGTTAACAACAAGACTAACCTTTTGATGTTCTGAACACTACATGACATCAAAAATCTTCTCCGGTGATTTAATCCACCCTTCATCTTGCACAGGGTCAGATGATCCTCTGAATGATAGGGGATGTTGCCTCATGAAATGTTCCACCACTGACATGTTCCTCTGCGGTTGATCTGACTGATCTCGTGCATGGATACCACCACCATTTATAGCCTGGGTCAACGGTGCCATCACTGCAACAAACTATTCAGTTCCGATTCTGACCATCTCAGGTTGCTGATTTGGAAGGTTGTCTTCCTCCTAATGTTGTTCCAACATAGCTTCTTTGTTTCCTCTGCGGATAACCATTTTGAACACAGAAATATCTTAGGCGAAGCAACATGGTAATCTTTAAATGCAATATCATTTCAGTCATACCATAAATTATCTTATAATTTAACAATTTTTAACTCCTAAAGTTGTGTAAACCGACCTCTGATACCAACTATAAGGCCCCGACCATAAACCTTTCTTAATATTGAATTAAATGAATAATTCACATTGAGGATATTTTCAGGTTTAAAGTATTAGAGAATTATAACATAACTATTACATCGCAAAAGATTACAAATTAGACACTTATACTATGTTTCCATCGAATAAAAAACTCTTAAAAACAAACATGTCTAGTTCTATGTTTTATATAGCATGAATTTCCCTTGATCCCATCCTTGACCCTATTCCACATTAAGTCCTGTGAAAAACATTTCAAAAAAAACATGGGGTGAGCATAAAAAGCTCAGTAAGGGATACACAATGAATGAAAACTATTAGTTTATCAAAACAACAAGTAAACCATGTATACTTTATCAAAGTAATACTTTTCACATTTATGAGGTAGTAAAAAATCGTCACTAAATAAAAGATCATTACATACCCTTTTTTAACCAAAAGATTACCATAAAACCCATATAAAGATCACATAACATATAAAGGTAACTTGGGACAAAAACATAATTAAATGGAATAACCATACGGTCGACTTCCACACATATCACTTAATGGAATAGGCATACGACCGACTTCCATACCCAATGCATTGGAGGTTATAACGTAACCACTCATCCTGGTATTCATGGAACCACCCGTCATTTGGTTTATCACATAACCACCTGTCAAATATCCAAGTACCAATATCAAATCATAAAACATAAAACAAATATAATGGAATGAAAACATTTCCACACTTTGATCACAATATATCACATAAATATATTGGCATAACAAATCCATTATAAAAACCATTTTCAATACCAAAATACATAAAAGAGTATATGGTATTTATTTCATTTTAAAAACATTATGGCTTGTTGAGGAAGCCAAATACCAAATAATACTCACGGTGGTGTAGAAGTCGTTGTCGCCGCATACGTACGACAAAAACATTCCCTTTTGTTGTTTAGTAAAACGCTTCATATAAAAAGATTAATTTTGAATAAACGTAAAATTCAAAGTGTTTTATACACCATATTAAAGAAAGTGGTGTATAAAACAAAAATATGCCTCAATGAAAGGATATTGAGACGAAGTCCCTTACCTCGGGTCCGACTTGACTAGATCGTTATTTAACGTCCTGAATAATAAACATGAGATAATTTATACTTGATTAAGAACCTTTATCAAGTTCATTATTCATTTTATATCACTTATTACAATGGTATGAACATTATGTAGTCATTTAAGTTGATAACAGTCATTTGTCGATATTTGGTACTTGAGTCAAAAGTGACTTCTTACAATTACATGTTGTTCATGTGGTCAAAGGTTCATTATATCCAGAATGATATTCAAGATTTGGATATCATATATATCATATATATACAGCATATACATGTATTTATAATATTACATAATCATTTATAGGTAAGAAATGAAATGTACCGTTCATTGAGACGGTAAGCCATACGTACGCAAGAACGCTACTTTCATTTCTTTGTCATATTAATGGAATTAAAACTAAATGAGAGGTATGTATATTTTAATTCCATAATTATATTCATCATTTATATGTAACATAAATCATATATAATATCTTTAAATCCATCCTTTATACGTCCCACATATGGAATTAACGAATCAAATCACTTTGAGATGGCGGTAGTCCGCACTTCCTAAAATGAAGATATCGCCAATACCCATAATGAAAGCCATGAAGCTGTGAAATAAATGAAAAATACAGAAGATAAAGGAAGAAATAAACATATTATATATCATATATAAATATAGTGACATCTTAATGGCCACCTTTGAAGGTGTTGGAAGAATATTGAACAATCATCGTTCCATGAGGCAGAAATTCTCCAACCACAGAAACATATGTTATTTAACCATTTTATGTAGGTGTGTGTAAGTGTAGCTCGAATTATTCTTATAAAAACATCATAGTATATTGAATATACTGTAGTTTCTTCAAAATAAATTAATAAAAAGAGTTTATGGGGTTGGATATGAAAAATAAAACAAAAGGACACAAGTGAAGACATTTCCTTAAAATCGGGTAACTCTCTTAGATTTGATCTCAATGGATTCTTTGGGAATAATTCTGCCCAAATTGAGGCTTCTAATAGTTATAGAGGGATGTTTAGAGATACAATTGTCAGGGTTTGGTAGAGACAAAGGCTTTGGAAGTTTGGGTAAGGTGGTAGAGGTGGGGGCCTTTTATAAGAGGAGAGGAGGGACACTCTTGGAAAGTAAAGAAATGTTACTTTATTTTAAAATGAATTTTGGATTTAAAAGGTCCCACATTGATATAATTAGAGGAAAGGTGATAAGGGCTCGATATATAACCATCCAACAGGTTTTTGACAAGTTTAGGTCTTATATGTTACATTATCTTTTCATTTTAATTAAATCGTTAAATAATGAGGTAATCCCTGCATCATCATGATGTCATAAATAATTTAATTTATTTAATGTCTAAAAATTATAAAACAAATACTATGATGTAGGAAATCTTTTTATCTTTCTAATAAATATTTTTATTCAATAATTGGACTTGTATAAACCCATTTAAAAATTGTTTTAGTAAAACAACTAATGTTTGTGACATTTTTACTTTAACATTAAATAAAAAGATATTAATGTTATTTTCCTTCCAAAGTGGCACCATGGGGTCCCCAAGTTGACCCATGGAATGTCTTGGTAGGCCATGACATATCCAATAAGAGTAGTACATGTTTATAGGTCATTCCATATTATTAAAACATTATTATTATCTTAAACTACACTAATTACCTCTAATCGCGATTAAAAACAAAAAAGTTATTATTCACCAAAAAATCATTTTAATCCCATTGAACCACATTTTACTTCTAAATGGAAACCATGTATGTCGTATTTTTGAAATTCAAAACACAGAGGTGGTAAAATTTCATTTAAACGAAAAATCAGTTTTTATAAGTACCACTTAGTGGTTTCACTATTCATCAAAAATTGAAGTTTTTCAGAAAAATACCAAAACATCACCCTAAGCTATATTTGATATTCCAAATTCAAAAATGAAGACCATTTTAAAAAATTAATAACATATAATTGGCATTAATTAATTTAATAATTAATTCCCGCTGTCAGAGAAAATAGCGTGTTTTTATGAAATAATAAGTATCAAAAGATTGACACTAGTTTAAGTCCGATTTCAAAGTGAAATTAATTCCATTGACCACTATTGGATTTAATGGTAAAAATATATTCTAATTTCACTTTAAAACCAATTCAAAAGATAATCTAACAATATAGATAAATTAGATTAAAAAGTGGTTTTGAATTAAAATACAACATTTAACACTATTCATTAAAAAATGAACTTTATCGGAAAAATACCAAAAATTTACACAAAGTAAATTTTGATGTCCCGATTCTAAAGAAGAGTATTATTTGGTCCAATATAGTTTATATGAGTAAACAAAACTATATTTAATGACAGTTCGCCATCAAAAGGCGATAACTAAATCTTAAGTGAAAATTAGGGTATATATGCCTAAAATTGAATTCTTTCTGTATTTTAAGCCTTTAACTTTTATTAGATAAATGTAAAAACATTTAAAAAACATATATAGTCATATTTTAGTTATTTTTTATCCATTCCCGCCAATACTACGACTATGTGTTAACTACCATTTAAAATAATATTATTTTATTACTAGTGTGCAATGTAAGATTTCAATGAAACTCTTTGTTGCATATCGGGTACGCTATCAAACATAAAAACCCCTTTAAAGTAAAATTAATATTTAATTCGTAAATATTAATAAATATGAAAATTTATTATTTTTTATTTACCTGGAATGTTATAATGAATAAACTAACACATTATTTTGAATTGGGCATGCGAAATTCAAAATATCTATTTGATATGGAATTAATTAACCAAGTTGGTTGGTGTTGTTTTCATTGTTCCCAAATGATTATTGGGGATGAGATGATATTAGGTGGATAAATTTTAACATCTTTTGTATCGAAAGGGTTGAAAATTTGATGAACATTTTAATAATTCATTTAATGTGTGGATAAATATTAAATTGATCTTTAGTATATAAATTAAAGATCTCGAACAATTAAATGCGTTGTTTTCTATATGGATGATTAATCCCAAGAGGTTTAATGGGTTCTTAATTGAGTTTTTAGAGCAACAGACCCCAATAACATGGCTTTTTGGAGGCCAAATGGAGGTTTATGGTTAACACATGGTTATTGGTAACTATAAACCTCAAACAGATAGTACTGGAGGGTTTTACATGGTTTCATATACCATGTACTTAAGGTCACAGAACTATACAAGGCATCTATTGAAAAATAAAATGTCAAACAACATGTGTTGTGAACAGATGAACAAAATATGCACCTAGACCACACGTTTAGTGACACATAGATTGTGGGTGCACATTCTAGTAATGTTGTTTTGAAAACACATTATTCCATGCCTTTTGACTCATAAAATAGAAAAATTATGTTATCTTATCTAGTATCCTTTAAGCGTTTCTACTATTTTTCCTCCTTTACTCACCCATCAAGACCTCTACATAGAACTCCATACTCTACCACTTCACAGGAAAGGTTCTCCCCTGTTTAATATCTAGTTCAAGTGTTGACTATTGTGAATTATGACTTGAGTTAAATATGAGATTAATATTACAAGCTTTGTTTATTTTCATGAACGTATGGGATTCCATTTGTTTCACTAACATTTTCTATATTATCAAAGAGTTTTTCTAATTTTTCTTACTTCTATATTTCTAAATCGAATTAGGTAACAATAATGCATAAGTTTATCATCATAACCATGATTTAGGGGGAATATATTACATACCCTTATGTTTTTAACATTAATATAATTTTCCATCTTTCACAAACTAGACCATTTACGGGTTACTCCTAAATTATGTAATTCACAAATAAATTTTCTTTAACTATCACTATAATGACTTATTACACCCGTTACATAGTATGAGTTTGATGATCTCAACATGATCCACCTCTTAAGGTGAGTTCGATTACATGGTTATTATATTTTTATTAGATGGTTATTAAACCACCCATTGGGTGTGTTCGTAAATTATTTATCCCATTTATAATTTCCATAATGAATTATGATGTATTGTATTAATATAATGATCCTTGGTTATGTGTGGTATGCTTGAAATTTATGTGGGATTGATCTTGTAGAACTATTTCAATTGATTAAAATGGTATAGTATCCATTTCCCTCATTTTATAATGAATCCACCTTGGATGTCACCTATTTTATCTATGATTAAAAATGATGGTTATTTAGAGAAAATTGAATTGGGTTATTAAATGCATATTACTCATGGAATTAATTTTATTATAAATAGAAAGTAATATATGGTTGTTAAATTTATCATGATATATAATTTATACCTTTTCCATGATTTATATTATAGAATTTATGCTTCGTATGACCTTAATGAATGTTCTTAAATGATTTTTATTATTATATAAATTAGACGTATTGTGTGAGATTTGATCAAATGGACTACGATTTTAATATTAAATGTTAATTTTAAATGGAGATCCACTCTTCCTTCAGTGATGTAGGGTTTCACATTATGGAATTCCAATGCTAATGTCTTGTTGGGAAAATAGGATAATATTATACCATATTATTAATATGGGGCCATGTTTAGGGATCTAGACATGGAATTTCAAACCCCTTTGGTCAATGATGTTGTACGTGGTGACATCCTATCACTTAGATTGGTTGGAATGAATTTTCACACCCCATCAGCTATGAAAATGGGAATGGAAATTCTATTTATTACACATGTTACTAAATAAGGGATCATACAGAATCTATGATAATCATAATGGATCCATTTATTATCTATGATAGTCCTCATGGAGTCCTGTGATATTTATGATTCAATGTCATGGAATCCCATATTACTATATATGTCTCTAATTATTTTTCATATATTCCTAAGTTACACATCATTACCTAGATAATACTATGAATCTATATATATGAAATTCAAAATTACAACTTATATAGTTCATATATTTATATAAGTACATTTATATATTTTTTTGTGTCATTTTTTGGGGACAAATGTATTCAATAATATTATGACTTAGGATGAACCAGGTATAAACTACTAGGTGTCATTGAGGAACCTAAACCTAACTTGTCTACTATTATAAATACAAAATTATCGTGATTTTGTATATACATTAATATTGTATTATGTTATATAAAATGACTATAAGGGTTTAGAATCTATTTTTGGTATACTATATAGTGTATCTTAGGCACTATTTGAGCCACATTTTGGTACCTGAACTGACCTCAGGGTTTAAGGTTCAAGATTAGGGACTATGCTATGTGTAGATATTAATTTTCATTAGAGATTAAGGAAAAAGGGTTGAGCCAATGCTCATAATTATCATAGATATATACTTCATTATTTTCATATGTTTTTATCCATGTTTATTCAATACCCAATGTAGGACTTTTGATTTATATAAGGTAATGTAAATGCTTGAATTTTTTATTAATTTTTTATTGAGTTTTAATTTTTATCCATTTTCAATTTACATTATTATTTTTATTGTTTGTTATAAATTTATTACATATACAGTGGGTATAGTATTAACATTGTAAAAATATTATACCCTTGTTGGTAGTTGGTAGCCTTTTTCACATGGGGAGGAATTCATGAGTATATATGATCGAGCAACTAAGAGAACTATTTCAGTGGCTCTTGGGTTTGGATGTTATGAAAATCCATGGTAGATAATCTCATTACATCCTCATAGTTTGGTATCAAAAAAGCAGTTAGTGGTAATTTTAAATGTCTCTAAAATAGAGTTCACATACAAATACAATAGGCATTTAGTCATTCCAACATTTCTCATCTTGTGGTAGCTTATTTTTTCAAATGTTTCCATATATTGAGTTATCAAGATGCAGAAGGAAAATCATTCAGATATCGAAAATACTCTATAGAAAAATGGATTTATAATCACATTAATATAATTAATTATATTTAGAGTTGAGGTAACATATTTAGTTTGGAGTATGGATCAATGCATCCTTATCTACATAAATATGATTTTTTATTTTCAAAGTGACTCAATTAGTCATAAATTCCAAAAGATTATTAATTTTTTTATCCATTTCATAAAAAAGTGATTAGTTACATATTTAGTGGATTCAATAATATATTCCTTAATTCCTATGAAGAAAATTTATACTCAAGAAGATATGGCTAGAATACATGAAAAAAACTCTTTTACACGCCATCAAATCATTGAATGATGAATGAAGAGTTAGTTAGATTGTTGAGGAAATATAAATTTAGAACCATTCATGTTGAATCATAGATAACATAGTTTTGAGATAATATAAATCATTTTCATTTTATGTGATAGAATTCCATGTGAACATTGTAATTTTAAATATTATACCTGTGATGAACATTTATGCTATGGAATCGTATGTCAGTGGGATTTAAGAAATCCTTCTTGAAAAATGTAACAATCTTCTTTTATTGAATACAACTAATCAAAGTGAAATTTATTATAGTTTTATTAAGAATCATAATGATATTTAAATGAAATATATATTTGTAAAATTCATAAAATAACATAGATGTAACAACCGAGTTGGCTAGAAAAATTCTCCTCGATGGAGACATTCATTTTCATTTTCATTTTCCTTATTTTGAAATTATTCGTGAAAAGATATTATTAAGAGGGAATATTTTTATTGTCAAATAAAATATTTTAAGACCATTTTAGTCAAGTAAATTTGATACATTTTTCACTCCAAGATCCATGGAATTTTGGTTTGGCATGGAAATCAGGAATCTTAATCCTATAACAATAAATGACTTATTCTAGATAATATATTGGCCATATTTTTTTTATAATAATAGAATATAGCTTTCATTACTCTCATTATATTATTAGATTATTTTCTATAACGGATAATTTCATCATTATATATGTTGTGTGAAGGGGGAGGATGAGTCTTCATATCACTCGGCAGTGTGTACTACTTATTTAGTGCAAAATTAATTTTTCACCAACTAAATTAATCTTAAGAAATTTAACAATGAAGTAAACAATGTAGTTATTATTTATTTACACCTCTATAGATTCTAATTTATACCATTGTTTATATATTATAAAGTACATAAATCCAGTAAATTCTATGGAAAACATTAATAAATTTGATGAATCTCATTTTATACATAGATGATTGTCCAAAATGGAGGATGATTCCTCCTATCACATGGTTGTGTGTAAAATTTTTGGCGGGCAAAATTACTTATACACCTACTAAATTAAACATAAAAAATTTAACAATGATGTCAAAAAAGATCTTATTATTTCCTGAAACCTTAATATATTTCATGTTATAACATTTTGTATCTTTTAAAAAGTAAACAATTAGAGTAATTTCTATGTAAATCATTAATCAATTTTAAATAAAAACAGTAGTAAACCCATAATTCTCAGTGATACTCATGATTAATCTCAATCTAGCAGTATAAAATGAATTATTTTTGTCAATCACAAGAATAGAGAACTCCACATTATCGTTATTTAATAGAATATTGATTCACTATAATTCTATAAATATAAAATTATTTATATTAAATCTAGGAACAAATGAAAAATGTTTATAAGATATGATTTCCTTATTGATAATCCAGATATAATGTTTATAGTTTTTTGGTTGGGATTGGGAATATTATATCAAATGTAAATATATTATAACCTATAAATATCATCTACATTATCATTAGTAGGTTTAATTCTAATAAAATTAGATTCAATCTAGTAAGATAATGTAAATCATAGATTTATCTAAATTAATAATTTTTAATTCATTATCATCGACATATTATGTAAATTCATTAACTCTATATTATTATCCCTTTTGATATCAACCTAATATTGAATCAATTTTCATGTTCATTAAAACCATTCACCATATATTTTCAAATCCTCAATTAAAAACTACTACAAAATAATCATCCATTGTTTCTTCACTATCATAAAAAAAATATAATTAGTATAATTATATAAAATAGTTCTTTAATCCTAATACAAAAAATGTTGAATCCATTTACTTCAAAAATTGGAATAAATTTATTCCTCTCTTTATCTCTGTGTTATTCTGTGGATTAGAGAATTAAATTATAAAATTCCCATGCTCCCCACATATAACAAACTAAACTATAAATGGAGCCTTTGGGTTATCATCATATCCCCTATCAAACACATCATTTTCCCTTGAAAATTAGTTGATCTGTGACCATATAATTTACACATAAAATAGTTTCTTATTTATTTAGTACATTATACGGTGTTTGAATTTCCACATTTCATACATGAATGAAATTTGGGCTTCTATCCTCTATGGTCTACCCCACAAAATCTAATACAATAATATTCTATTATATTCATTATTCAGTTTTAGTGTTGGTAAATGTGATGTTTCTTAAATAAATAATTTGATAGATGATTATGTTTAACCACAATATCATAACTCTATAAATAATCTAATTTGTTATCTCATATTCACCACATTGTTCATAGCATCTAATGTTAACATTATTCGTCTTGGTTATATTCATTGGTTAAAACAAAAAAATAGTACATGCGATAATAATCATGGTGTGAAACTCTATAATAATAAAAAATAATTATTTCATTTATGTATCATGAATCATTTTTTGAATCAAAGTATCCATAAGATTATCCTAATTCATTCATGGTCACTGTCTATTCAAATCCCTCATATTGGTTTATAAGAAAATTAATTAACCCAAGCATTTCCCTTAGTAGTGTAAATATATGTGTAATGTAAATGAACAATCACTATTCATTATCATGATGGCCAATATATAATTAAGAAATTCCTTCCGGGGATATTAAACATATATTCTCTATTCCAAAATAGTGTCCACGTATTGTATCCAAATAAAAAGGTATTTCTTGAAAAAATAAAAAAACCTCTTCATTATAAAAATGATACAATATTATTATTTACATATACTTGTCCTCAAATTATTTCTTCAGTTTATGTTACCTAATCTATGTTTTTTAAAATTTAATTTCCAATATTTTTACTAAACATGATTTGAAACTAAATGTATATACCCCACATTAAGTATCCTAGATCTGATTGATACATTATTACACTATCATAAGATAAAAGTGATCGCATAAAAAACTACATAGTTTAAAAATCATTATGAACAAGGTAAATAAATAATTCCCATTTTTATTAGAAATAAATAATATAACATTATAACTAAACATGATTTATCTGTAGAATAATTCAAAGATTCTTTATTCACATCCCAATGAATGTAAAATAAATAAATGCTAATCCTTTATTCTCAGTAAGGGTTACATATAGTATAATATATCATGTAAAATAAGGTATAATCCTTACTGAAAGGTATATAACTAAAAACACATGAAATTTAAACACTGAATTGAGCACAATGTAAATCTATGGATAATTGAAATGAAATAATCTAATTGATAATAATAACTGAATTCCTAATAAAATATATGAATAACATTAGACATCATGATCATTGAAATAATAATTTCTATAAAATCCCGGCCTTATGTCAAGGTATTTAAATTGATTAGTGGGTATATACCAAAATACCATTTAATGTGTTTTTCCAACATAAATGTCTCATGATAATTATCTATGCGTAAAAGTGATATATTATTTTAGGACCTACACATCACTGTTTATCAAATCCATTCCTTGTATATTTAATAATCAATCTAATTCATTATAAATATTCCTTATCTATAAATATATTTACTGAGTAAAGAAAAAATATCATCATTTTCTAGTTAGTTAAATAACATTAATAGTGAGAAAACATATTTATATATATTATATGGTATCCTAAATAATAATCTTAATTATAAAAATAATATGGACTTTTAAGAGTTATTATATTCCAAATGAATGATTATCGTAAAATATTGAATGTTTAAAAAAATGATAAAGGCATCAAAATTTATACGATAAAAAAATTTACCATTAATTCATTGGAAAAATAGTGTTTTTTATAATTTCATGTATTTTTAAAATAAATATATGGGAATAAAACCAATAAAATAAATTTAAATTAAAAATAATTATTCCAAAAGGGAGTGAAATATTATAGAAGATGATAAATATTTTAAAATGAATATTGTCGAAGGATTGTTTGTTAATTTTTAATATATAAAAAAGAAAACATTCCATTGTAATTTTTATAACAAATATGGAAATAAACAATTTAGACATAGATGAATGATTCCTTTTAAAAAATTTAAAATGTCAAGGATCATGAAAAATTTCCTCTGTGTATTATTTTATTAAATAAAAATTAATTTTCAAAACTAATTTTTAAATATATTGATATGTAATTAAAATAAATGTGGTCCAAAGGTGAAATAAAATTGACTTTTAAAAAAATATATTTTCTGGAGTCAACTATCAAAGAGATACAAATTTGTATGTAGACCTAAAATCCTAGAAAATATTATGATTATATAAAAAATAAATACATTTTATAACAAATAGATTAAAATATTCTGTCATGGAAGGAAACTGTTCCCGAATAATTATATTTTAATTTAATTTTTTTCATTTTTAGTGGAATTAAAATTGCAACCTCTTGAGAGTATAAGAACAAATTACATGATAAAATAAATGTAAAAGTGATATAATACAATAATAAGAACACTTTTTAACATTCCCCATACCCCATACTTATACTTTGTTGAATACATTTTAGCCTTTTTTATAATGGTATTAAAAATATAATTAGTTTATTACGAAAAAATATTTATATTAATAATATCAAATATTATCCAATTATAATATTTCAATACATGATTGTTAATGATTCCTATAAAATCATCATTTCTCGTTGTTAAGGGTTTCTTTTTTATGATGTTTCAGTTTAGCAGTTCCGGTCCTTATACATTTACCGTAGTTTGATAATCTACAGAGTTATAATAATGTTATAACTATCATATATATTAACTATATACATATTTATAATCATTCATGAAAATTTTATATAGAAAAATGAATTACAAAATTCATCAAGACATTGTGTTGTAAGTACACATGAATTTTGTGTTCAATTTTTGGTTAATGGAATAAAAGATAGGTAAATAATAAATCAGATTTATATAATAATTTTCATATAAACTTTTTAATATATACATACCAAATGTATTCTCATTATCCTCCATGTAAATTTGAAATTAAAAGAACCACATTTCTTCATAGAGGATGAAGTTCACACATACACATGAGAAATGTTATTTTTCCACTGGATTGAATTGTAATAATGTAAATGATATATCATATTCACTACAATATTATTATGTCATATATACAGTTTTTACAAATTAGTCACATATTTATAACTATATATATATATATTGTTGATAAAAATTGAATTACACCACTATGTGGTGACAAAAATCCATACATACTGGAGTTATTATTCTATTATTTGCACAAAATATAAATAGTATGTTGAAAATGAATTTATCATAATGGAATCAGAAAATATGATTATCTATTCTCTAATTAAACTTCATGAGATAATTTCATATGGACCGATGGAATTGTTTTTATGATTTTAAACACCTCTATATGGTTCCTAGGTATGATGATAATAGAAATCTAATGTTTTTGTTAGAATACATAGATTAACATGTTGTAAAAGAGTTAAAAGAGGGGATTTCATTCATATATAATGTGAGTTCAATGATTCAAATGATTCAATGATTTAAAATATTATAATGTCACTTTATTTTGATACCATTTATATTATTTCCATGGAAATCCACAATGTATCATTATTATAATATGATCCAAGAAAATTAGACTCATATATCTAATAAACAAATTCTTTTTGAATATCCCTAAATATCCCCTCTTAAAAAAAGAATTTCCATAAAAAACCATTCAATTAATGTAGGATTAAAAATGTATATCAATTAATTAGAAACAATGGTTTATGATTCGAATTCATCCCTTCAACGGAATAAATATTGTGTTTTTCAAATGAGCGCAAATTTAGTGATTGATTATTTTTATGATTAAATAAATGTTCTTGTTCAACATTTTCATGGATATGGTGAGTATATAAATAATGGAAATATTATGATGATATTAATGAAACATCATACTATGTAGCTAAATTAAATGGTTTTTATAATATAAGGAAATTTTTTATGGATAATCTCACTAGAAACCATGTATAAAACTATCATTGAATATGATAATAGGAATGAATAAAATTATTTCATGGAGAATGAATATTCCCATGATGGGTCTTTTAAATTATTAAATAGACTCATGATGATGGATGTTTTGGATGATGTATAAATTCATGATCTAATTTATAGTCATTATTCCAACATTATAAGGGAAAAATGAATATTTAAACTTATGATTTAATATGATATTTTCATGTGTGGAAAATGGGGACATCATTCTACAAAAGGTCCCAAACAAATACAATAGGATAATGAAGGATATGTAAAAGAAAGAAAAGAGTTTTGTAAATGAAAAAAAGTACTCTCAGTGAAATATTCTGAATTTGTTGAATATAATGATGAATAGATACAAGATTTTATAGAGGATGATGAATATTCACTATATGTTTTTACACAAGATATTTGAAGTGATTCTAAAAGGAAATGTCAATGTCATATTTGATATTAATGTTCATCTCCATGCATTAATTTAATAAATTTATTATGGAAGGATAAGATATATTTTTCGTGTGTATTAGTTTGTTAATATAAAATCTATATAAATAAAAAATATGATGTGATGTAGAAATGAAAATCTAAAAGTTGAAATGTTATATTCAAAAATTTTGGAAACTCAATAATAAAATTGATCATATAATAATTGTTGAGGATAAATCATAAATCACTGATGGAATATATAAATTAGTGAAATAATACTACAAAATAATTGAAGATCATGAATAATAATTCATGAAATGTTAATGTATGCATGGGGGTAAATAAATAAATCATACACCTTATATGAAGCCATGTATCTCCAGGATATTTCTACTTATCAGGGATTGAATGTTATATGAGGAAATCACAATAGAAGTTATTCCCTTATTCCAAGAATAATTATTCATATATAAAGGGAAATATTTCTTGGAGCATGATTTCACAAATAACATTCTTAAGGTTATTTTCAATCCTAATGAATCACCACCTTGATAGAAATATGATCTTCACCTAACTCCAAAATGTAACTTTGAGCTATAAATTATCCAAATAATATTCCAAGAATATGATTTTTTTTTATCTTTCATAGATGAGAAAAAACTAATATGTCATTTCAATTTATTAGAGATATCTTATAGAACAATTTTGAAATATAGAAAAAATATATTTATATTTATTTGAATGTATTTATGGGTTATTCTTACCATTATAATGGTTTTGGGAATAATGCTATCAATTTTTCATGAATAGTTAAATAATGATTCTAAGAGAAGCTCATAAGGGAGAAGAAATTATTTGGAATAATTATGTAATAACAAAATGTTCAAAATAAATTCAAAATAATTAATAGAGAATTAAACTCACTACATCAAGAAGAAAATAATTTTTTCCATCATAAAAAATGGATGAACAAAAATAAATTCTGAAAAAAATAATGTCCCACATGAATGTTGAAACAGAGATTTCAATAAGGGAAAAGTATTTTTTGTAATATTGTCTTATGGAGAGATAATTAACATATAAAATGATATGAAATAAAAATAATAATAAATGCCATTAAATATAATATTTTTATCATTTTTGGGAATGATGTGGCTCTAAAGATCATTATATTTCTAAAATATAATATTTTTTGTAATGATCCCAAGTCAAAATATGTCCTATTTCGTAAATATGTCAACAATAATATTCATAGTGTTTTTCAATTATGTGACTTAGGTCATGTTATAAAGTTTAAAAATGTGGTTTAAAAATTTAGAGAAATATGTGATTTAGTTATTCATGAAGGAATAAAAATTGAATGTATTATTTATATTTTCATGGAGATATTTGGTGTATGATTTTAAATGAAAATGAGAACAAGAAGTGGTATAAATGAATTTTCAATTTAAGATAATAATTAATGGAAAATATGGTATTCATTAAGGGATATTGAGTAATACCAAATATTTCATGTGTTCACACTCACACATTTAATTATTTTCCAAAGGAATATATTTTTAAAATGACATACAAACCAAAGAATTGGATTTCATAAACACCATTCAATATCATACATGTGTATATATTTAGAACTTTTACACCCATATCCACAGATAGAAAAATAATTTACGTCTCTTTTGATGATTATTTCTATGAAATGGATTGAATTGTATTAATTTTTTAAAGCCTGAATTGTTTATGTGTACGAATATATATATGATTCTAGAATAATAAATGTAATAGTTGACAACATACTTTTACATGTAAAAACCATATCCTATATTTTCTACAACAAAACCTCTAATGTTCCATTATTTTTTCATATATTCTGTAGTTTAATATATAAATTATAGAATTTTATTGTACAAAAATAGTATTCTTGTAAACTTTTTTAAAAAATTAATTATCTTATGTTCAATATTTTATATTTTTATTAAAACAATTATTACTTGAATAGTGAAATATATCATCATACTATTATTTAATATTTTGTTATATTGTTACTATATAAGTATGAAATAGAAATTTTTAAACATTTTTCATGAAAAATTATTATATATAATTTAATTTATAAATTTTAAAATATTAACTATTGTTTAATAACCCTTGATTGATATTTTAGAACTCAAATACCAGTTTCCAAAAAAAATGGTTTTCTTGTGTTATAAACATTCTTATCAAATTAAGCATTTTACACATAGAAAAATTAAATCATACCCAATCGATTTAAAATCAAGATTCAGTATGTTTAAATTTTCTAATAAAGATGAAATTATTTTTATATTTAATCATTATATTACCATTGTTAAAAATTATATACAAGGATAACATAAAAAATGACATAATTAATAAATCTAGGGCTAATGGGATTCAAACAATATAAAAACATTTTTCTAATTTAGTGGTTGATATATTCTCAACATTATCTCATGCACCAATCCATTATTTAAAATTATGGTAGTGAAATTCCATTTTTAAAATATTACCTCTTAATATTATGATGGAATATTTACAAAAATATCTTGCTCACCACTTAGAAAAGAGGCATCCCATTTACCCTTCAATACCACTCTAAAAATAACGGTCCACCTGAAACTATTCCCAATATAACTCCACTAGATTCAAATTAAACTCTCACAGGGTTACAATCCTTTGATATAAAATTAATCCATAACTATTCCAATGAATTTTTGATGATACACACAATGTTCTCAACATCAGTTCAATATTTTCACTAAGATATTTTCCATTATTTTTTATATTTCAACATTATTTTTTTAACAACCCGATATTTTGAATAATATTTTTTTCTTAACCCTTGTGTGTTATTTAATAATCAACAAAACTATATCCTTAAATAAATGAAGTGAGTATAATTAAAATTTTACCATTTGGTTTCATGTTTTATATGATTGTTGTTTAATATGACCGTTGGAAACTAAAATGTTAAGTTTATGATCATTGTTTATAAATACATGTGATATTGGATAATTAATACAAAAATATGAGTTTAAGGGCTTATCCAGTAGACTCAGGCCATATGAATCCCATCTGTCAATGCTTGGGAAGGAGATGGCATCACTAGGCTTTGCTCTGGACCAATCCCAAGCAAAAATCTAACATGTGATACATGAACAGAATCACCCAGGGGATAAGTTCAAGATGATAGAAATTTCCTCTAGGGAAATTTTGTCTATGATAGCCCAATATTCTATCCCTATAGCACACCTTACACATCGGTCATATGCAGGTGTCATAAGTGGATATGTAACGATACCTTAGATACATTGTTTAATAATTTTTTATAAATTATGTTGTTATTTCTTATTATGGTAATGTTTTTTTTATTTCAAATGTTCAGATTAATGTATGATGGAATTATAGAAGTTCCATATTATTGAATATTTTGGGAAAAGGGGTATTTTTAAATATATACGTGAACTATAATTACATAATAATGATAAATGATTTTCAAAAAATGATCTTCTATAGTTGTATTTAGTACGAAATTTAGTGTCTAATAAGATCAACATAATTTATGGTGCATAATAAATTTAGAATAATAACTTTACCCTTGAGAATAGTAATAAATAGTAAGGAATATTGAATAGGACAAATTAATAGAATCATCACTCGTGAGTGTATAAATATAATATAGACATCATAAAAGTGAAAAATTTATCATAGAATAAGTACATGTATTTTTGTATGTCATAAATATTTTAATTACAATTTTATGATTAATTTAATAATTTAAAAGGACATTTATTTCCATAAAGTTTACTCATGAATTTATACCTTATTTTATTATTGTTGTATGATAATTTTATGTGACCATGATTACTTTCCTAACGTATTACAAAATGAGTTATTTTATTGGAGTTGTTTTTTTGAATAAATAATGATTTCATTAAAAAATTAAAATAAAAATATTTAGAAAATTATTTTCATAAAATAGAGTTCATTTTTGAATTCATAGAATCAAAATTATTTTAGGGTGAATTTTTGGGCTGTTTCTAAAACAATTGAATTTTCAGTGAAAAGTAAAAATCCTATTTTGAGTTTCAGTGGTTTAATGAAATCATTTAAGATTTAATCATGATGTAGTAAATTTTTTAAACATTTGAATATTAATATATTTTATGAGGTTTCCCAAGTGGAAAATACAATGGGAAAATACCACAGGTAAGCCCATGGTTTTGAAAATACCACTGATTAGGTGTCCCTTGGAAATTAATTAAATATTCCCTCACCTTTACTATTAATAACATGCCATTCCCTCAATCAATTCATTCCAAAATCCTTCTAAAATATGATCTGGTGTTACCACCTCTCACGTAGTCTATCCAAGGTTCCCTCAATCTACTCATGGTCCCATCCTTTATGGTTTTGATGTTACTCTTCAAGGTAAGAGAACCTTTCAGCCTCCTCTTTTAAGTTACACTTACTTTATGTTAAGTCATCTAGTATTCAATTTATTATGTTGGGGTATGTTCTTATATTTTCATATATCAGTCAATTTTATTTCCAAATTATGAGATACCCTTTCTCCTCTCATCGTCTAAATTTCTGAATTTTTAAGTGACATCGTTAGGCTGCCATATTTTTTGTAAAATAAATCACATCTTCTCTTCCCTTTTATGATTACTTTTCATGTGATATGTAATAAAAATATCCTTAACATGTTCAAAAATTCATTTTATTTCATCTTTATAATGTATTGTAAGTTATTTATGAGTGGGTTACCATTTTACCCATAATGTTTTCTAAAACGATGTTATGTTGTCATTATGCTGCAAAATATTTAACTCAAAATTTCTCTTTCTTTATCACATGATATTCTATTGTTTTATTTAGGTGAATACTCAGACCTATTTATTTTCTATGGTTGTTCATAAAGATATAATCATGATAAATTTTATTCTGTAATTGATGTACATATATCCATCAATCTCGTTCCATGTGTTATAAATGACATAATGATATTATTTTTTTGGAACTTATTAAATATCACGATTTTGAAATAAAACCCATTTATTTTATTCTCTATTGGTTATTTATGAAATGATTGAATATGATTTATGAGGATCATAAGAAAATAAATAAATATTAATGGTGTTCCCTGATAGCACTCTAATTCATTGGTTAAAAAATTAATCTCTATAAATGAAATGTTTCAGGATACCATTGTGAATAACCATGGTAATTGTTTATGACACCTAGGGACAAACCATGGTTATATAGTCAAGAATGTATAAATAAAATTTAATATTCACTTATAAAAGTTATTATTCATGTTATTTTTATTTTTATATGCCATTTTTTATGGCTCACATCATTATGCTTTTTATCGAGCTCTTATTGATATAAAAAATTCCATTGTTTACCCTTATTGGGCCTTATGCTTGTCATTTATTTTGATTCATGTCTCCAGGTTATGAGATGAAGTAATTGTTCATAGGAGGAATTTTTCAAGAATATTTTCTAGGAAATTAAGAATTTTTTTAATGTTTTTATGTTTTATATTTTTGATTTTTAAGACAATAGACTTTAAATATCCTATAAATTTAAAATGTAATGAAAAGTTATGAAATAAAAATGTGGGATTCCATAGTTTGTATCAAAAATGTATTAGTTATTAATGGAAATTAGGATATGAAAACATTAGGAAGAATCCTATAGAAAATATTATATTGAGTAAAACTTTCTGTTATTTTGTTGAAATCTTAATTAATTGGTTTCTGAGCAAATAAATCCCTTTCTGGATTCGAACATGTGGATGCGGCTTTGGTAAAGATGTACATAAGAGTGAAATCTCTGACAAGGAGTTTTAGGATTGACGTAGTGTATCCTGTTATAAGACATTGGGCCTTACTTCACTCTGGGTTTGACACTCTCGGGGGATATGTTTGGTCAATCGCAAGATTTATATGAATCATTATGAAGGAAATATAGAGAAATGTAATTGTTTAATCATTAAGTTTACAGACATAAAATCCTTTATAGTTAAAAGATTCGTAAATGAAATAAGTTTCTCACTATAGTTATATTCATTTATAAAATGGTGGGAAATAGGAGGAACCCAACCTATGGTGACCGAAATAGACCATAAGATGAAATCCCTCCAATGGAAGCTCAAATGGAAACATTCATGTGAAAGATGAACCAACTAACTCTAGATATGGGAAGTAATTTGAATCAAGCTGAGAGACCGATCTCACCATGAAGGGAAAAAAATTATGTTGATTCCATTATTCTTCAAAGGTCACCAAACTTCAATGGATCGACTGACCCATTGATTGCTTAGTAGTGGATCATCTCTATAGAGAGGAACTTGTATGTGCTTCACATTTCAGAGCGAGAGAAGGTCACCATATATGTATTTATCTTAGAGAGAGAAGTTGATCAGTGGTGGTAATTGATTAAAAACATGATCAAAATATTGGTGGATGAAGCTATAGAGTGGGAAAAGTTCATAGGGATCCTCTTCAGAAAGTATTTCCCTCGTTCAATGAGAACAAGAATAGAGAAGGGGTTTCTCGAGCTGAAGCAGAAGAAGAATGAATATGTGGTAATCTACGAGATAAACTTCACCAGACATTCTCAATATACCTCATTCATTGTCATGGATCCTAGTGGGAAGATTAATATACTATTTAGTGGACTAATACCACATCTAGAGAAGAATCTAGCCAATCAAGACTATGAAATTTATGAGGAGATCGTGCAGAGTGCATTGAAATTCGTACAGAAGATTGTTGAGACATAGTGATCTCATAAATGTAATGAAAAAAAAGAGATCAATGGGGGCCAAGAATAGAGAGGAGTTTCTACTAGGTAATAGTAGGCCAGAAATTCCAACATCTGACGTGTAATAAATGTGGGAAGAAGCATTTGGGGAACTGCCTTCTTGGGAGCGGGAAGTGCTACAATTTTGGAAAAGATGGGCATATTTGATGGAATTGTCATAGTTTGGTGAAGCCTCAACTCCCAAAAACTAATAAAAAGGGGAATATGGTGTAGACCCCACCTGATGTACAATTCTATATGTGCGGAAAACATTGGCACTTTTCTAATCACTTTCCAAATCTGAGGGTAGTGGAGGGGAACCACCATCAGCCTCCACAATAGCTAAGGGAACATGGTCGTTCATTTTAAATCCCTACAGTTGATGTTGTAGCACCAAATTATGTGGTGGTAGGTACTCTTGTTGTTCTCTCAATGTTATTAAATAATTTGTTTGATTATGGATCTACGCATTCCATGAGTTCTTCCAATTTGGGAATGAATTTAGAATCAACTCCCGATTTTCTAAAAGATGAGTTATCGGTAATAAAACATGGTGGGATTATCCAAGCATCATAATAGTTTAGAAACTCCAGTATTTAATTTAGCGATCACAATCTTATCACAAATATATTAGTCATTCCCAGGCTAAAATTAAACATTATACTAGGGATTGAATTGGTCTCAATATATAAAGCTAAGATCAAATACAGAAGAAAGGAACTATCAAAAGTCTTGAATAGAAAACCTATAGTTATTTTCCAAGGAGAGATATCTCTACCTCATATTTGTTTATAAGAACATCATATATCATTCTTTTTGGAGTTTATCATTGATAAAGAAGAAGTATATGAGAGTTTAAGGATAGAAAATGTCCCCATCATCCAAAAATACATTGACGTATTTCCTAAGAAGTTACCAAGACCTCCCCCAGAAGGAGAGGTAGATTTATCCACTTAACTCGTACAAGGAACTCATCTGATATCAAAGACCCCATATAGGATACAAAATGTGGATCTAGATGAATTAAGGAAACAAATCCAAGATCTTTTGGAGAAGGGTTCTTTCTGAGTGAGTGTGTCTCATTGGGGTGAACGTGTTGTCTTTGTGAAGAATAAGGATAAATCAATGAGGTTATGTAATGATTATATATAATTGGATGCGATCATACTGACGAACAAATACACTCTTCCAAGAATTGATGACTTATTTTACCAACTTATTGGGACTCAATTCCTCTCTAATATTGATCTTTAATCTGGTTATCATCGATTGAGGGTTTAGAAAAAAGATATTCCCAAAAATTCCTTTTGATAAAAAGATTGGCATTATGAGTTTGTTGTTATTCCCTTAGGACTAACTAATGCAGCTGATTTTTTTTATGGATTTGGGTAATATAGTCATTAAGGTCTACGTTGATAAATTTTTGGTAGTTTGTATTGATGATATTCTGATATATTTCCAAAGTCACGATGAGCATTAGGATCATATAATGGTTATTTTTCAAACTCTACAGAAAGGAGTGGCTTTTTGGATAATTTAGAAAATGTGAATTCTGGTAGCAACAAGTTGCTTTATGGGGCACATTTGAACCAATTAAGGAATCACAGTTGAACCTGAAAAGACAAAATTTGTTGAGGAGTGCCTCTAGCCTACAAAAATAACTATGATTCGTAGCTTCCTTGCATTACCAAGATTTTATATGATATTTTTTTAAAAAAATTCGCCACATTCTAATCCATTAACCAAGCTAACTCGAAATGGGGTCAAGATCAACAGCACAAATGAGTGTTTCAAATGTTTCCTAGAGTTGATGAATATATTGGTTACTGCACCTATGTTAAAATTTACGTCAAGTGGAGAAGGATTCATTATTTTTATTCATTCATATCTGAATGGGAGTGGGTGCATCCTCATGAAAAATGAAAATTTCATTTCTTATTCATCTCGAAAGTTGAAGAATCATGAGCAGAACCATCCTATGCATGACCTGGAACTGGATATGGTTTTTTTTCTCTGAAGATATAGAGGCACTATCTTTATAGAGAGAAATACGATATATACATAGACCATCAATGTTTGAAGTATATTTTCACACAAAAGGAATTGAACATGAGATGAAGGAGATGTTTGGAATTTCTTAAAAACCACAATTGTTTAATTCATTATCATCCCGGAAGAGAATACAAAGTTGGTGATGCATTAAGAAGGAAATAACCAACTATTATGTCAATGATGAGGATTCAAAGAGATCCTTTGAGAAATGACGTATTAAAGTTGGGAATATAATTTTGTAAGGGAAGGGACATCATCAACCATATCACAAATGATTTCTCAAATTTTATTACTAGAGATGATCAAGAATGCTTAGAAATAAGATCCTTTATCAGAGAAGAATTTTGAGGCTGTGAAGAATGGAAAGATTCCTGTGAACAATATTGAGCAAGAAGGTGGACTGAAATTTCATACAAGACTACGTGTTTCATCTATTCTGTAAATAAAGAAGTATATGTTGGATGAATCTCATAGATCTAATTTTTCTATACATCATGGAACAAAAAAATGTATAGGGACCTTCATGTTGATTATTGGTGGGATAATATGAAAAGGGATATTGCTAACTACACATCAAGGTGCCTGGTATGTTGGAAAGTGAAGGAAGAATGTCAACTTCCTAAAATTTTATTACAAAAACTACCCATACCAGCATGGATGTGGGACATCATCAATATGGACTTCAATACCAGTCTCCCAAAAACATACAAAAAAACAAATTAATAAGGGTTATTGTGGAAAATCTAACCAAGACATACAATTTTATCTCTACTAAGGATGATTTATCTCTTGATCAACTTTCCATGATTTATGTGAATGAAATTGTAAGGCTTCATTGAGTTCCACTTTTTATTATATCTGATCATGATCTAATGTTCACTTCAAAATTCTGTAGAAGTATTCAACATGGTCTGAGCATTGAATTTATTTTTAATATGGCTTATCACCCCTAAACTAATGTCCAATCTGAAAGGAAAATTAAAACACTCTAGTAAATGCTGAGATCATGCTCAATGGAATTTAAAGGTGGGTGGATCAATGTCTCGACTTAGTTGAGTTATATTATAACGATAGCTTCCACTTGAGAATTAAAATTTCACTGTATGAATCTCTATATTTGAAGCGATTTAGAACACCTACATATTGGGATGAAGCTGGTGGGATAATTCTTTTTGGTCCCGATCTTGTGCAAGATATGACTAAAAATGTCCCTGCCATCTAGAAACACATTAAGGCTACCCAAAGTTGGAAAAAGAGCTATGTCGAAAACCATTTAAGGGAAAATGATTTTGATGTTGGTGACAAAGTCTTGTTGAGTCAATACAGTTATCTTATGACCTCTACATTATTTATGGTCTGATGATTTGAAAATCACAAACACTTTTTATTAAGTACCTGTTTTTTCATAAGATCTGAAATTTTCATTCTGTTATACTTACAGAATTGAAATTTCGTTACTTATAGTTTATTTATTCTGTCTTTATGATACCGATTCTGGTGTATAATTGATACCATCTTTATGATACCTATTCCATTGTATAAGTGATACCATCTTTATGATACCGATTATGTTGTATAAGTGTTACCAAATTTATGATACCAATTCCGATGTATAAGTGATATCATATTTATGATACAGATTCTAGTGAAATGTGATACCGTTTTCTCAATCCTCTTTATTTATAAGATTATGTTTCCATGAAAATGTTAGAGTTTTTTAATGTATCATTCCAGTGAAATCAGATTCTATGTTTTCTTATACTTAACACTAACCATTAACATAACATTGTTTCTCATACTTTAAATGAGGTTGTGTAATCTGTTACAAACTAATCGTTCTATGTTTTACATGAGCCTAGGTCCCTATGAAATTTAAGGAAAATATGACTGTTGGAGTGGAGCTGACTGTTGGGATGTTTTCCCTATAAATACAAGTCCATTTGATCAAGCTATGTACTTTTGATGGGACATGACTTATGACAACATTTACATCAATGCAGAGAGTGGGTGAATTTGATGCATGTGAAAAAGATGTGAAGTCATTTCTAGAGAGAGAGGATATTACAAATCTCAGTGCTTTGTTTGGATGTTGTGAACAAGGTGTTCATGCATGAACAACTTGTTCATACGTCCTCTGTGCAGACTCTGATCGTGTTAATCGTGGGCTACCGGGTTTGGAAGACATTGGTTCTGATTTCCATCTAAATCAAGGGCTTGTGAGGATCGGTAGATAGATACCAATCTTTGGATTGAGGGCTTAACTAGGATTCAGTAAAATAGACGTTCTTGAAATTATAAATCAAGTAACCTTTATCCATGTTTGTTTGTTACCCTTCACTTTGGGTTAAACGAATCTTATTGTAAATTGTTTTCTATTTCATGTTGTTTTATTTTCACTGTAATCTCGACTTTGTTAAAGATATAAAGTATAACTTTCTTATAATTTCTAATTCCATTACTCTTATTGTATTATAGATTCTATATGCTTTAAGGTAGAATAATTCTATTATGAAAATATTTCTTAATATTTTATCATATGTTTGTAAAATCTAAGAAGATGTTTCTTTTAAGAGGTTTTGTGAATGTTTGATTAACATTGTTAAACTAAACGTTAATGTTTCTAAAATAATTTTTAATTAATAAAGTTCACCCCCCTCTTGTATTTGATAATCTTATTACATATTCAATCCTACAATTGTTATCATAGGGGGTCTTTGAAATACTTATATCCATATATAAGTTTTCATGCTCAAGTTTTATTTTCCTTATTTTTTATAAAATTTTATTTCTAAATAGTTTTGTTGAAGGAAATTCTGTTTAGTATGGAAGGTATTCATGTTGGATCTCTAGAAAATCTCAATACTACTAGACCACCAATATTTGACGGAAATGACTATGAGTAATGGAGAGACAGAATGAATACCTTTTGGACAAACAGAGGTGTAGATAACTACATTATGTTAACTGGAGATTATAAAATTCTTGATAAGGTACTCAAAACCTTTAATAATCCAGAAAATATGGAATACCAACTAAAATTTATGGTACTTAATACTTTTCTTTTTTCCATGACTAGAAATATATATAGCCCGATTTCATCTTGTGAAGATAAAAATTGTATTTGGAAGAACCCATGAGTAACTCAAAACGGAACATCCAATGTTATCAAAACTAGAATAGCTATGCTCAGAGATGAGAATCATGGTTTCTGCTTTCCTTATGAAGAACCCATATATAAGATACAACAAAAATTTATGAATATAATCAATGGCTTACAATCCATGTGTGATAAATGTTTATATGATGAAGCACTTGTGGACAAGATTATAGATATCATGACAAATGAATGGGAATCCAAGAGAACTGCAATAGATGAAAATAGAAAAGCCACACAGATTTCCCTTGATGAACTATTATTAACCCTTCTTCAACACGAAACAAAAATAAAGATATATTCTGATAATATTAAGATGAAGAATGGAAATTTAGGTTTTTCTTTTACAATTACTTCAAATCATATGAAATCCAAGACTCCTGAGAGTGGTTCAAGATATAGATCTGAGAATGTTTTTGTTCATTCTAAATCTAGTGAAAGTGATGCTTCAGAAAATGAGTTAGAAAATATTGCCCGAAAGATGAACTAGATTTTTGTTCATAAAAACATTCAATATAAATACAAGAAGAATGATGGAAAATATAAGAAATATAGAGAAGTGACATGCTATGAAGGTCGATGAACCGGTCATATCAGACATTTTTGTCCCTTTCTTAAGAAATGAGACAAGTAGGATAAGAATACTGAGGGAAATAAGAAGAACTTCTATAGATAAATGCATAAAAATGTCTTAAAAGCCAATGAAATTTGGAGTGCCAATGGTGGATATTCTTCATATGAATCTTCATGATATGATTCTTATGAGAAAAATAATGTTGGTCTAGTAGCATGAGCCCCATTTTAAAATCATTGTCTTATGGATAAGGTACAAAATACAGAATCCTTAACCAATAAGACTTTGAGTGAAAATTTTCATGATAAATATTTTTCATCAGATAAAAAATATTCTTCATGACATAATGTTAATGATTTTCCTTCCTATGAGGAAGTATCTATATTTTCTATTTTTCTAGAGATAATAAATTGTAATGTTTCTAAGAAAAATGAAAGAGAAAATTCAAGAGAATTTATTTTAGCAACATAAATTTCGGATCTAACCAAAGATCTTGATAAGAAAAATAATGTTTTAAAAACTATTTCTATAAAACATGAGTTAGTTAATTCTGATAAGGATAAGCTTTCAAAATATCATAGAAATCTGTTCTTTGAAAAAGATATTTTAGAGGATAATCATAACTCTATGCCTATTATTCAAGAGGATAAGAATTTATTCATAATAATAAAATCTAAAATATTTTCATTAAAGAATCTTCATGATGTTTTAACTTGTGGTAAAGAAAATTTTGACAAGATTTATTCTCCGATATGACCTCATGGTAATAATCAAGGATTAGTTTATTCTAATGAAAACCCAGTTTTTAGAAACAATTATTTGGTTCCTCCAAGTGCCCCTTTTTGTACTAAATGTCAAAGTGTTTGGAATTGGAAGAAGAACATTAATTTAAATAATGTTAAATCCCTTGGGTTTTATAAAGCATGCTTTTCAAAACAAATGTGGATACCAAAAATTTTATTATCTTATAATTTTGGATCCAAGAAAGTTTGGATTCCGAAAACATAATTTTTCGTTTTCAGGTTAATAAAGGAAGTACCAATAAAATATGGTACATGGATAGTGGATATTCTTGGCACATGATTGGTAACAAATACTATTTAAAAATGATTTTATAGACTATATATGGAAAATTAGCCTTTGGAGATAACTCTCAATGAGAAATTTTCGGTATAGGTAACATTATTCTTCTTGGAAAATCTATAATTTCAAATGTTTTATTTGTTAAAGGTATTGAGAACAACTCATCAGCATAATTCAATTAAGTGATTAATGATACCTTGTGAATTTTAGGAATGACTAGTGATAAAAACACAATTTCAATGACAAGATTATTCTCTCAGCCCATATGCAAGATATTGTATATACACTAAACCTAAAATACCTTAGATGTCACGTTATCCCATGCCTAAGTGAAATTAAAGATCAATATTGTCTTTGGAAAAGAAGACTAGGACACTGTAACATAAAAAATCTTACTAAACATTATAAGAAAGAACTTATTAAGGATCAAAAGGATATGAGGTATGATTCTTTAAAAGTTTATGATCCTTGTCAATATGGTAAGAAACATAAATATAGCTTTAAATCTATAAGTGAAGTTAAAAATACCAATTCATTATAATTAGTGCACATGGACTTATTTGGTCCAACACAAACAAGATGTATTAGAGGAAAATACTATGTGTTTATCTTAGTTGATGACTACACTATATTTACTTGGGACTATTTTCTCAGAAAGAAATATGAATCATTTTCTAATCTCAAAATTTTCAGAGCTCAAGTTAAAAATGAGAAAAACCCTCCATTTATATCTATTCATAGTGATCATGGAGAAGAATTTCAAAATTCTGATTTTGAAACTTTTTTGTAGTAAAAAAGGTATTACTCACAGCTTTTCAGCTCCAAAAACTCTACAATAGGATGGTGTTGTTGAAATAAGAAATAATATTCTTAAAAAGATGACTAGAAACATGTTGAGTGAATATTATATAGCAAAACATTTTTGGGATGAAGCTATAAGTTCTTCTTATTATACTATAAATCGAGTATTAATAAAACGATTTATTAATAAAACACCATATGAGTTATGTAATCATCGAAAAACCAAAGTATCTTACTTTAATGTTTTTGGTTGAAATGTATTTATCCTGAATAACTAAGATAACATACATAAATTTATACCCGAATTCAATGAAGGAATTTTCTTAGGTAACTCTAATAAATCTATGGATTACATAGTTTTTAATAAAAAGACATACACTATAGAAGAAACAATACATGTCAATTTTAATGAAAACGATCCTTTTTTTCAAACATCCCAAAATAATTTCCGATATATTTTCTAAAAATGATTGCCAACCATTGATGGAGGACCTTTCAGATAAGGAAATTATTCAGGAAAATGTTTCTAAAACATTTACCCCTAATGATTTTATACCCTATGCTGATGATCAAGTCTTCAAAACCCAAATCAGTTGTTACATAGAAATCATCCCAGTGATAATATCATTATAAATGTTAATAAACTAGTAAGAACTACAAGTTCATTAATGAATTAAGTTTAACATGTTTCTTTTCATTACCAATTTGATCTAAAGACTCCAAAATAATCCTTGGGTGATAAAGATTGGATAAAAGCTATGGAAGATGAATTCAACAAATTTGTAAGGAATCAAGTTTCGACTTTGGTTGAAAAACCTAATTAAACTTCTGATATTGGAGTAAAATTGGTTTTTAGAATCAAATGTGATGAAAATTGAGTTATTGTCAAAATTAATGCAAGATTAGTTGTCAAAGGCTATAACCAACAAGAAGGCAAAGACTATGAAGAAACATATTCTCCTGTTTCAAGACTTTAATCTATTCATATTCTTTTATCCTTTGCAGTATTCTTTAATTTTAAACTTTATCAAATGGATGAAAAGTGTGATTTTTTAATTTTTATGTACAATAGGAAGTCTATGTAGATCAACCCCCATTCATTAAATATACATAACAACCTAATCATGTTTATAAACATACCAATTCTTTGTATGGACTTAAACAAACCTCTAGAGCATCATATGATAGACTTTATGAATTTTTTCTTCAGAATAACTATGTTAGGGGAACTACTGATCCAACCCTTTTTATTATGAAAAATAATGATGATGTTTTGATTGTCCAAATTTATGTTTGTGACATCATCTTTAGATCAATTCACCAATCCTTAACTAATTCCTTTGTGAATCTTATGATGTCTTAGTTTGAGATGAGTATGTTGGGTGACTTAACCATTTTTCATGGTTATCAAAATTCTCAAAAACAAGAGGGAACATACATATCTCAACATAAGTATATCAAATATATTCTTATGATGTTCGGGTATGATAATTATAAGAGTATATGTACTCATATTGGAACCTATAATACTCTTGATATTGATTAAGTAGTGAAACTGGTGGATCAAACATCATATAGAGGGATTATATGAAGTTTACATTACATAACAGCTAGTCGACCTGAATAAATGTTCTTAGTATTGTTATTTCAAAGATTCCAAGAAAGTCCTAATGAATCTCATTTAACGGCAGTGAAAATAATCATTCACTACTTAAATGGAACATTAGATTTGGGACTTATTTATTCCTATGGAAATAATTTTGAACATAAACATTTTTCAGATTCTGACATTGGTGGTTGTAAAATTGATAGAAAATTTACATCTAGAACATGTCATTTCATAGGATATTATTTAGCTTCTTGGACTTTCAAGAAATAAAATTATGTCGCACTTTCTACTGAGGAAGCTGAATATATAGCAGCTAGAAGTTGTGGTGCTCAAGTATAGTGGATTCAACACACACTCACATACTATGGTATGAGTTTTACTAAGACTCAAATAATGTGGGATAACACAAGTGTCATTTACCTATGTAAAAACCTTTCAGATCACTCTCTTGAAAAAAACATAGATATTATACATCACTTTATTAGGGATCAAACACTTAAAGGAGATATTATTCTTCAATACATCAGAATTCAATAACAAATTGATGATATTTTTTCAAAACCATTGTCTTTGGATATATTTAAATACATTAAGTAGAAGCTAGGAATGATCTCTGTAATGTAGTCATTCATATCAACTTCTTATTTAAATCATCTCCTAACATTAAACTTCTCCTTATTTCTAGTGGAGTACATATTTTTTATCTTTCTGTAAGATTTTTTTTCTTCTTAAAATTTAATCATTCGGTATTGAAAATTTTTTGTATTGTAAATTTCAGTATTGTAAATTTTGGTATTGAAAATTTCAGTATTTGAAATCCCAGAATCTAAAACTTTCAAGAGAATCCTTATAATATCAAAAAATTCCTTAGAGTATTCCAAAAGGTACACTTTCTTACTCTTTATTTTCTTATATTAATTTTTAGTTGTTATTATTTCATTTTTTTAAATCCCGGTTTTACTTACTAAAAAATATCGGAATTAAAATTTCATATATTCATTCTCAATTGTTAGATCTGATCAGGTTATGATCAGCCGTTTGATTATATTATGGAAGCTGAAAGGTCATAGATTTTCCTATATATGTGGTCCCTCGTTTATGAGCGCCGCACCATCCTTATTAACCTTTGTGCCAAAGTTCTTTTGCAATCAGAGTCATCATTCTAATTCCTTTTTGCCCATTATCCCGAATGACTACTGAATCTTCAGTAGATGAGATGCTGATTACCAAAGAAATAAAGGATTGGTCAATCATTAGGGACTTGTTGGTATGCCCTAACTTCTATGCAAAATATGACTCCCTTATCTCTAAGGTGATACAGACTAATATATGGGAAAGTGTTTGTGTGGAAAAGATGAAGAGTCAAAATCCAATTTCTCTAACCTAATTATTCAGTTCTATGAATCCATTACATTCTTCCAAAAGAATTGAAAGGACATGTTTAAGTGAAAATTTTATGATATGACTTATACAGTTCCTTATAAGAAGGAAGCAAATGTTCTCAACATATCGTATGAAGGGGAAGCTATTATATGCTCTCAAAAACATTCATGAGAAGGAAGGTTCTTTCGAGAATGTCAAGGCTTTGTATTATCTAGGTATCAAGTATGTTAAGAATCTTAAGATTACAAATCATACAACCAACCACAATAGGGGAGATCTCTAGATACAAGTCTTTCTTATCCCAATAAAATGAGACAAGGAATCTCTAATTTTTGGTGATAACTTTCTTTTAGACTTTCTTGACTATTTATGAATGATTAACTTTTTTAAGTACATATTCCTCACTATCCAGGCAATAAAAGGTGGATGCATTAGATATCATATTCATATGTATCCGGAAACAATCTCTAGTATAATTGTTATGTGCCTTCAAGAGCTAAATGTTCCATAACGATCAGCCTCAAATCCTTTTAAGATTTTGTTTCTTAGTGATGACACTCTAACAAGGATAATTATAGTGTTTTTACAGCAATCCAAATGTTCTAAATAAATGGTTGTCCAGAACTATGGTGAGGATTAATATTCTTTAAAATCAGTACCCAATAAAAAGAAACATGAAGAACCAAGCATTCCAGTACCAGTTCTCGAAGTTCAAGTATCAGCAGCTCCTAAAAAAACTGAAAGCCTATTCCGATGTAATAATTGGAATGTGGAGAGAAATTGAAGCTACCAGAAAGGAAGGAGATCCTTCCTTTGGCTTAAACCCTACATAGGCTAAGGCCTTAAAAATAATTTAAGGTAAAAATCATGAACTTGAATGGAAGGACAATAAGTTAATGAATTAATCCTCAGAAGCGCATGTTTTTCAGTCTATAGTAATTGTTGTAGAAAAAAAATCTCATGAAGTACATTAAACCCAAGTTATTCATAAGAAGTCAGCTATAACTCTAGAAATTCAAAAATCCATGAAATATCTATATTTATCAGAACCTGTTCAAGACATTGAAGATTAGATAGTTCAAGAGTAATATGATTATGGTTTAAGGGAAGTGGAAGATTACCTTGGAACTCCTTCTAGTTCAGGCTATAAATCTATTTCACATGAACAATTCGAAGAACATGTTGAAAAAGAAATTGAAGAATAAGAACAAGTAGGAATTGAAGTGGGAGAAGAAGAGAAAGAAGTGGTTGATCAACAAGGAGGTAAAGAGAAAGAAATTCCGGAAGATGAAAGTCAAGAAGGATCTCAACATATTTAGATTGAATGGAAAGAAGATAAAAAATATGATCTTAATGTTATCCAAGTAACTGATGAACAATATCTAGTTTGAAATCCAATCAACGGTACGAGTATTTTTGTAGCCTCATCAGAAAATGAAATGCCTCGAAATTATTCAAAGAGAATAGAAAAATCTGTTTCCTTAACTCCTATAGGAGCTCAGAAATGGAAAGATGTTTCAGGCTCCAAGTCCTCATAAATTTTTGAACATTACTTTGTCAATATATCTTTAAGAATTTTGGTCCGCACCATTCCAGTTATTGAAAATATAGATGCCCAGAGTAAAATTATTCGAGGAATTCTGAATTATAAGAAGGAATCGACCAATATGCTTATGGAATTGATAGTCAAGTAAGGAGAAGACTATTGAAATATTTTTATATATTACAATACTCAGATGGTGACTTGTATGAAATAATTTAACCGTACCAAAACCATCAATGAAGATATAAGACAGTTCAATGACTTCAAGGATTCAATAAAAGTATCGTTTAATACATGTGAAATAGAGTTCAACAAGGTCAAGGATTAAATTTCTAAGAAGGCTAGTAAACACAATTCCATTGCCTGGTCTCTAAGTAGTTAAAAGGAAGTCAGAAATATATTACAGAGAAAGGTGTTTGCTCAAGAAGAAAGAATATCGTCATTAGAAAACATGAATCGGGATCCAGATATCTTGTTGAAGATGTTTGAAGAAGATCATAAGAATGTGATGAAACTTAAAGCCATGATAAAGAAAATGTTATCTCTATAGATGAAGTATGGATGAATTTTTTGATATTCCGATGTTTTGTTATAATATAAACCTTTTTTCCAATATTTAATTAAGAATATTCTTGCATATCATTCAATTTTTTTTAATGTTTTCTTTCTTAACCTTATAGCTACATCTTATAATTATCCATTAATTTTTCATTCTTTTTGAAAATCACAAAGGGGGAGAATTTATTTAAAGGAAGAATTTCATGAATATCTCAATGGAGGAGGATCTATTATGGGAGAGTATGGTAAGAAAAGATAACTACCACGTAAGGGGGAGTTTTTATTAAGAATTGATGAATATCTAAGTGGGAGATATTTCATTAATAATGAAAACTAGACACTAAAGTACAAGAATATCATCCTTGAGAAACATAACCTAAGGGGGAGTAAATCGTATTCATCAGAAATCACATTCTAAGGGGGAGATTAGTTTTACATACTTAACTATCTGAGTCAATATATTCATCCATATAAATGTTGTTTGTGCTTTCCAAAAAGGGGGATATTGTTGAGTAAATAAGTTTATCTTATGAATTTTCCATTCCTTATGGTCTTATGTTTTTAAAATAATAAAAACTTTTTCATAAGTACTGTTTTATTCATAGGATCCTAAATTTTAATTCCATTATACTTATAGAATTGTAATTCCATTACTTTTAGTTTAGTTATTCCATATTAATGATACAGATTTCGGTGTATATGTGTTACCATCTCTATGATACTGATTCCATTGTATAAGTGATACTGTCATTATGATACCGATTCCCATGTATATGTGATACATTCTTTATGATACTGATTCTGGTTTATAAGTGACATCATCTCTATGATACCGATTACGGTGTATAAGTGATACTGCCTTTATGATATTGAATCTTGGTGTAAATGTGATACCGTTTTCTTGATCTGATTTATTCTTAAGATTATGTTTCAATGGTAATGTTCTAGTTGATTAATGTATCATTCCAATGATATTGGATTCTATGTTTTCTAATACCTATCCTTAATCTTTAACTTAACATCATTTATCATACTTGAAATGATGTCATGTAATATGTCACAAACTATCCGTTGTATTTTGACACATGTCCAAGTACATATGAAGTTAAAGGAAAATATGACTGTTGGAGTGGAGCCGACTATTGGGATGTTTTTCTTATAAATACAAGTCCATTTCAACGAGCGAAGTACTTTGGATGGGACTTGACTTTTGACATCTTCGACTAAAATGCAGAGAGTGGATGAACTTGATGCATGTGAAAAATATGTGAAGTGATTTATAGAGAGAGAGGATCTAACAACACTTATTTCATCGTGCGGATGTCATGAATAACTTTTTTAGGAATGATTTTTTTTCAGAATTGCATTGTGTAGAGTCTGATCATGCTGATCGTGGGATTCCAGGTTTGGAAGATAGGGGTTCTGATTTCCTTCTAAATCGAGGGATTATGAGGATAGCAAGACAGATACATATTTTTGGATTGAGTGGTTACCTAGGTTTTGGTAAGACATACTTTCTTGAAAGTATAAATCAAGGAAACATTACCCGAAGTTGTTGGATACCCTTCTCTATGGGTTAAATGAATCTTATCATTACTTGTTTTCTATATCACGTTGTTTTATTTTCGTTGTAATATTATCTTTGTTAAATTCAAAATGTATAAAATTCTTATACATTCAAATTTTGTTACTCTGATCATATTATTGATTCTATAATCCTTAATGTAGAATATTTCTTTCATGAAAATATTTCATAAACTATTATTGTATGTTTGTAAAGTCTAAGATGAGGTTTTTTAAGAGGTTTTTTGAATGTTTGTTTAACTTTGTTAAAATAAACTTTAAAGGTTCCAAATAAATTTTTAAAGAATACAATTCACCCCCTCTTGTATTTGATAATCTCATCACATGTTCAATCCTACAAGTCTTTCTTTGAATTTCACCTTGGAAGAGAGTCATGTGGTTTGAGAAGAAAGGTTATCTTAGCCCTAGGTACATTGGCCTCTATGAAATCCATGATCACATAGGAGCAGTGGCCTATCAACTCACACATCCTCCAAATATAGAATAAGACAATGATGCCTTCTAGGTATCCCTCTTGAAGATATACATACCTGACCCTTCACATGTACTAAATCTAGAGGTGATACAATTGGAACATGACCTCTCTTATGAGGTGGAACTGGTGGAGATCTTGGATCGTTGGTACAAGGTTATAGATAATATGACTAAACACCGTATTAAGGTTTCGTGGAGGAAACACAAATGTGAAGAAGCCGCATGGGAACCGAAGGAGTCTATGAGGTAGAAGTACCAACACCTTTTCTTTTATCAGGGTATGAGTTAAAATTTTGGGGATGAAATTTAATAAGGCGGGGAGAATGTAATGACCCGAAATATTGAATAATTATTATTTCCTAAAATTTGTGTGTTATTTAATTGTTCCAAAAAATATATCCTTTAAGTAATGAAGGGAGTATAATTATAATTGTACCATTGGGATTCCAAAGTTATATGACTGTTGGTAACTAAAATCTTAACATTACTATTATTGTTTATAAATACAAGTGATCTTGGTTAATTAATATATAAAGATGAGACGATTACCCCATCTAATAGACGAGCCATACGAAGCCCATCTGTCAGAGCTTGGGAAGGAGGTGGCATCACTAGACATTTCTATGGACCAAGGCCAAGATGAACTTCAACATGTGATGTTTGAACAGAATCGACTACAAGATAAGTTCAAGTTGATAGAAATTTCCACTCGAGCAATGTTTTCTGAACCCCCCAAAGATTCTATCACCATAGAACACCTTACACTTAGGTCATATATATGTGTTATAAGGGGATATGTAATGAGTCCTTAGTTACTTTTTGTAATCATTTTGTAATAATAATTTTTTTATTTATTATTATGGTAATTTTTGTGAATTTCAAATGTCCGGATAAATGTAAGAAGAATTTATAGACGTATTATATTATTGATGAATTTTGGAAAAGTGGTATTTTAAAATATTCATTTAAAACTCAAATAATTAATATTGTTAAACAATTTTAAAAAAAATGGTATTCTACAGTTGTGTTTAGTGAGATATTTAGAGTCTAAAAAGATCTACTTAATTTTTTTGTTGAATAGTAAATTATGAATAGTAACAGTACCCTTATAAATAGTACTTGATTCTGAATCGGCCCACAAAAATAAAAACTTTACCAATGAATATATAAATATAATTTAAACTTCATTAAAATGAAAAAACAATCATAGTAAAATACAGGTATTTTTGTATGTCATAAATATTTTAATTACAATGTTATTATTAATTTAATAATTTTAAAAGGAAATTTATTTTCTTAAAGTTTAATAATTAATTGTTAATTTATTGTATTATGTATGTATGATAATTTTATGGGACCTTGATTACTTTCTTATGGTATTAAAAAATGAGTTATATTATTAGAGTTGTTGTTTTTGAATAAATAATGATTTTATATAAAAAATTAAAAATAATTAGAAATTTATTATCATAAAATGGGGTTCATTTTTAAAATTAGTGCATCGATATTAGGTTAGGGTGAGTTTTTGGGATTTTTCTGAAACAGTTGAATTTTCATTGAATAGTAAAAATACAGTTTTGAGTTTCAAGTTTTTACTGAAATCATTGATGATTTAATCATGATGTAACAAATCTAGTTGATTGTGAATAGTTATATATGTTATCAGGAGTCCCATTTTGACAATACCGTGGGAAAATAACATGGGAAAGCCCATTGTTTTTCAAATACCACTGATAAGTTGTCCTTTGGTAATTTATTAAATTTTCCCTCACTTTTTCTATAAATACCAAGATATTCCCTCATTTCATTCATTCCAAAATTCCTCATAACGAATATATGAGATTTTTAACTCCCAATTAGTCCTCCCAAGGCACCCTCAGTCCCCCAAGGCCCCAAACATTGAGATTTCAATGTTACTCATCAAGGTAAGGGAACCTTTCACCTTCTTTTATGTTATGACTTCTTCTATGTTATATTATCCTGTATTCAATTTATTGTGTGGAGTTATGTTAATATATATTCAAATTTCAGTCACTTTTATTTCCAAATGTTGAGAGACCCCTTACACTCTCATCATCCAAATTTTATGAATTTTTATGTGACGATGTTTAGCTGCAGAATATTTTGTAAAAGAAATCACATATTCTCTTTCCTTACACATTTCCATTTCATGTGGCATGTCATTAAAATATATATAACATGTTATTATATCCATGTTATTCTATATTTATACTTTATTATTAGTTTTTTATGAGTTTTTTATCCTTGTACAATCTCTATAAAAAGTTTTCTAAAAATATTTCATGTAGCCGTTATGTTGCATAATTTTTTTCTTCAAATTTCTCATTCTTTATCTCAAGAAATTCTCTTATTTTATTTATGAGAATAATCAGACCTAATTCATTTATATTTGTGTTTATAAAGACATAAAAACAATAAATTTTATTATCTAATTTACATATATATAACCATCACTCCATTTGCATGGGTTATAAATGACATAATGATCTAATTTTTCAGAACTTTTAAAACGTCACGATTTTTAAATGAAAACTATTTCTTTTTTTATCTATGAGTTATTTATTATTATTTTGATTATGATATATGTGGATCACATAAAAATAAAAAAAATATTTACGGTGTTCATTAATAGCTCCCCAATGCATTGGGTAAAGAAATAATTTCTAGAGATGACAAGTTTCACGATACCTCAGTGAATAACGATGGTAATTTTTTATGACAACTTTGGGATGAACCTTGTTGATATTTTCATGAATGTATAAATGAAATGTCTGAGAAAAATATTCATGTTATGATTCATGTTATTTGTATTATGATATTCCTCTTCATCCATGGCTCATGTTTTCAGGTTTTTTTATCCAGTTCTTATTGATATCTCAAGTAAACTGATTCATTTGTTTACCCTAACTGGGCCTTCTCCTCACCCTTTCCATTTATATATGTCTCCATGTTATGAGATTCACTAATTGTATATAGGATTAAATTATCATGATTATTTTAAACTTTATTATAATAATTTTTTATGTTTTCATGTTTTAGGTTCATGATTTCTAAGACAGTAGACTTTAAAGATCCTCTGAATGTAAAATGTAGTGAAACGTTATGAAATAAAAAGGTGGGATTCCATAATTTTTACCCATTTATATATAATTAATCATATATTTATATTATACTAAATATTTATATTCATTATGAATAAAAACTAACACCTTATCTTCGCCCCTTTTATGAAAAATGAATCATGAATTCATGCCATGTGTATACTACCAAATCCTTGACCTAATGGGTTTATTTTGACTTCACCAACACAAAATGAATGTAATAATATAGAGTTTAATATAAAAATATATTATTAATAAATTATTTTATATAATAAAATTATCAATATTACTTCTCATTTCCCCTATTACATGAATATGATATCATCAACCATGCATGTGTGGAGACTACAAACTCCAAGGAATTGTAGATTTCCATTTTTTAC
Source organism: Viscum album (assembly GCA_963277665.1). Taxonomy (NCBI): domain Eukaryota; kingdom Viridiplantae; phylum Streptophyta; class Magnoliopsida; order Santalales; family Viscaceae; genus Viscum; species Viscum album. The sequence goes on from OY728160.1 coordinate 97,690,444, forward strand.
ATCATTACATTACACGGATGATAATGAGATTATTTTTAATGGATAGATAAGAATGGTATATCACTATAAAATTTCATGTAAGAAAAATATAATAACCTATAAATAATATAAAAATAATAATAATTATAAAAGTAATAGTTATAAACATAAAAAATAAGAATGAAACCAGTTACTCATGTTTCAATATCCATTAGTGTTTCTTATTCAATCTTTGTAATGATGATATATGACACTTATAAGCAATAAATAATATAATTATCGTACTTATATAATTTTATTAAAACTAAATCACCTCATAATCATGTATTAATCATTATTTGATCATTTATGGAAATTTTGACCACATACTTGAGCAATACTATGAATTTATATCATGAATTTCTATAGGAACATAATTAGTGGTATAAAAAATTATAATTATATAAAAAATATATTATAGAGATTTTATATTTTTATTTTAATAATTATTTATGAATACACCCTTTATTCATCATTAATCAGCTAAACATACCTGTTATTTATTTTATATCTAAGGATAAAGAAAAAAAATTCATTGTATTTCAAAAAATATAAAAAAAATTATAGTCATCCCTAATAGTAATCTTAATTACCATGTAATGATGATAAATATAATATAAATAATATGAACATAACTATTGTAAAACTAATATGAATGATCTAAAATATATAGTAAATTGTGAGAATTCAAAAAAATATATACAATTTATAATGATTATAAAAAAAATATGAGTATATTTTTGAATAAAGATATTTTGGTATATATGTTTTGATACTTGATTTTATTGTACGTTCAGGCATATCATTAAAAAAGGTAAGGGTATTAAATCTCAAATTCCTCTCTTTGAGATATTCATTGTGTTATGAACTTAATTTAATTTATATGTCATATATACATCTATGTCAGATTTTATATAATATAATAAATTTTATTCTTAGTATTTAATTTCAAATTTGAATCTCGATTTTTAATGAGGTTTTGATTGAATTTCATCTCAACAAATATGTTGGGGTGTCTATCTTTTTTTCAATCCTTTTGGTCTCTCATTATATTCTCTACTTATTTCATTGTATTTTATTCATATGTTTCAATGGAATAAATTTTACTATATTACAGAAGAATTTAGAGAAATTTAAATTTCAATATTATAATCCATCCATAAAATTGTTTTGATTCTAGAGATAATAAAGATATTTTATGGATTAATATTTTCGGTAGTTGAAAACCCATTAGATGTTTTGGTATTGTAAATTTACGTGTATTTTATTTGTAAACAATACATATTATAGATTCTAGATTCCATATGTGGTAGGTAATTGATGATCATATGGGAAAAAACTACAAAATATCTTGATAAGGATTTGATCTACAATCACTTATATGTTCAATGATTTTTTTAATGTTTTAAATCAAGAAAAATACTCACATCTTATATGATTTTGAATACTCACACCCTATTTTTGAACAAAAATTATAGATATTTCCTTCCATTTTAGTATTATCCTTCCAATAAATGCTACTGAATCCAATTACTATATTCTAGGAAAAAAACACATTTTACGTACCCTACCCATTATATTCATGATATGTATATTTCATATTACATTGTTGAAATCCTGTATCTTATAAGTTGACTAAGGGATTTTATCCTAGAAATATCCATTATTCAATTGAATATGGATGTATTATTCTTTTCAATTTCATTTGTTATTCATAAATACATGTTTTTGTTAGACCAGTTGTTTCATAAAGAGTGGTATGAAATGTTTGTAGACACTTATAGTGAATAAATTTGAAAACATCAGATGATGGGTGGGAAATAAAATTATATTTCCCATAAATACGTCCATAGTTCTCATGATACAAAATAGTTTTTATTTTTTTGAGTATAATTAGTCCCATATAGATTTATTGTCTAGTCACAAGAAATTGAAATAATATATTTTATATCTTAGATTAGCAATTCCGTCAATATATGATCAATAATTATTATTATACATGTTATCATTTATTTCCTTGTGTATATATATATATCCATAAAATTCTTTTTATTATGGTTGTATGTTGGGTATTTATCCCTATAATATCACATACTCGATGATTATGTTAAGATATAATTTTCTATATGGAACTCTTTACTAACCATCTAAGATCATAATTATTTTCATTCATTCCCCATAAAAACAAGAGGATCTCTATTTAAATGATTTTGGGATATTATTTAAGGTAAATTATGGTCTCACAAAATGTCAATGTTTCATCATATGTTCTCAAAATTAATTGATGCATGTATGGTGTGTTCCATTACTAATATATTTTCTAATAAATAAATAAATAATTTAATGTATTAAAATAATGAAATGTAACTACTAGATCTGGGATTATAGAGTCTAATTCATTAAAATTTAAAATATATGTTGTACCTTAAGAGCATTAGGGACTAGATTTAGTGGAACCAAGATAGACAAGAAATGTATAATGAAAACCCTTTTGTATTTCTTAGGGAGAATAAATAAAACTTATTAGTAATTAATAGTTTACATTCAACATACTGAGATGATTATTTGTATACCACTAGAGAATTATGGTGACTAACTAGAGTAATGGGAATCATATAAACACTGATAGTCAATGTTGTGATGTTCCCACAATAAAACTCAATAAAAAGGTGTTGAGTATAATCATATCAAAATCTTATTTGGAAATTTTAACCATTTTATGACAATTAATCTCTCCCTTATAGGGTTACCTGATGATCCACAACATAGACTAACTATATTGTACTACTTCATGTGAAAACATCTCCTATAATGTTTTTGAACAGTAATCCATTAGAAGATGAATAATAAATAAAGTCCATAGAGATTATCTTTATCACATTGGGTATTAGTAAAATTTAAAATGACCCTTATTTTTATATAAAATGAAGATAGATACAATCCAATGGTGTTCATATATTCATTACACTAATGTATAATATCGGATAAATTTTCTAGATTAGGTAACTCTATAAGAGTAATTATATGAAAAATACTCTCCAGGTGATAATAGAGTTAAAATTGAATTGCAGTTCCTCAATCATTGAATAAAGGTGGAAAATCATACTTAATAATAGGAATATTTTATGAGGCATTCTAGTTATTTTGTACAATATTTAAAAATATTAAAATAAATATTGATCATTTATATTATTAATAAATGTTAAGCTTGTACATGGTATTTTTCTCTTAGTTTTATTTATCTAATGAGGATATAGTCATACTCCCTATAGATATTAAAAAAATATTTCTCCATGATGTGTGTATTTCATTGAAATAAGAATAAGAAGATGTTGGTTGAGAATCATGGGAATAATAATGTAGATATTTGGACGGTTGTGAGGATGATATTTCCAACATGTGATAACTATAAAAAAATCATTAAAAATTCCTGAAAAGAACATAATTTTTTTAAATTTATGTAGAAAATATCCTTGAAGAACACTAATGAAATGGGAATGAAGAATATATTGGTGTCCAATGATTTAACTATATAGATAAGGGACATTATTCAAATTTATTCCCCAAAGGTCCTTGTAACTTACCACTGAGATCAATGAAGGAGAACATTTTTTATTATATGATTTCCATAGCTGAAGGTGATGTTCCTAATGACTATTGGAATTAATATTTATTTTCTCCTCAAATTTTTACGATATCATTCATGAATCTATATCATCACTCTTTTATATATTCCATTTTTTAAAAAGTAATATATTTTTGTATCACCTTAGTAATAAAGTTACATTTAATACACATAGTTAAATTCTTATTTTCTTACTGATGTGTCCAGAAGATACAATTATGATGGTTTGACAAACATGATTTATAATTTTGGTTGTTAATCCTATGGTTGAATTTAAGATGATCATTTATATTCATTTTATTCTAATCAATAATTTAATAATTTATTTCCAAGATAATGAGGTTGAACTTCCTGATGATGAGGTGGAATATATTGACTTTATTGGAAAATCATCAAAATCTAAATAATTACTATATCATCCCCTAATATCACACATTAATGTTTTTTAATACACTATGATTAATCATGATCTATATATTAGTAATATACTTAATGAATCATGGATTTACAATTTTAAAAATAATTTAATGATTTTTTCTATAAATAATTTCATATGCATCCACTCTAGCATAAATTTGAGTTCACTATTTAACTCATTCCCAACACAAGTCTTATATCTATAGAATTATATAGAATGGAACTTTTGGAGTTGGTGGGGTTAAAGAAATAATTATAGGATTTATGTTAAATAAGATTTTAAATCCCTTGTGTTTTTCTATTATGATCCCCAATTTTAGTTATAAAAAAAGATAGATATATGATATTGTGCATTGTTTACTATAATGCATTAATGATTAAATAATATCCTTTTCTCATTATAGATCTAATTAATATGGTATTTTTTTATATTGAAATATTTTTGGTGGTATTCATTGATGATATCTTGATATACTCTAAGATATTGGAATATAAATTGGGTCATATATAAATAACTATGGAGACCCTAATAAAAACATTATTTGGGAAATATAGTGTCTATACATTTTGGAAAAATGTATTACATTTTCATAATAATATTATATTTAACTATGGAATAATTATTGACACTTCAATGATAAAACCAGTCAATTAATAGCTTCACCAATGAATAGAACCATGAACCCATATTTCATGCAGTTAGATTATTTGTTTCGAAAAATTATCAATGATTTTTCAGTTTTTCCTTACCCATTAATATATTATTCATGTAATAAAGGTAAATCCAAATGTTCAAGGGAATTTGAGTAATGTTTTTATGTTATTAATAGGAGATATATTAATTCACCAGTATTAATTTCACAATAATTTGGGATATGATTTTTAATATATAGTGATGCATCTAATAAAGAACTGTGTTGTGTCCTTATGAAGAATGAGAGGGTTATTTACTATGAATTTTTTCGAGACCCAAACATAAAAAAAATATTATATCTTTATTATGAATATTCAATATATCTCCCAAATAAATATTCGTAATGACTAGAATGATTTGGTGTAGTTGGAGACTAGATATATAAACATTTTATTTAAGTACAATCTTCATCATTGCAAACATATTTATATAAATTAGGTTCCCTTATAGATTCATCCTACTTATTACCCTTCTTCATAACCCAGAGAAAAATAAAATATAATAATAGATGAAATATAATTATCTGTAAGGATAAACATATGATATATCATTCAATGATTATATGTAAACACATTAAGACCACTGGTTTTTCAGATAATGTGATTAGGAATAGAAAATAATACTAAATAATTCATATATCCTAATCATGAGTAATTTAATAAAATATCAGTTTTTTTATAAGATTGGCGATTCATCAAAAAATAATTCTTGATCCATGAATTCAACTCGTAAGCATAACAATACGTCATAATAGTGTCACACAACCACAGGAATATAAAACCAATAATATTGGAATTTCAACTACCATTCCCATCATAACATTGTTGATTGTACATCCATACATATTTCCCGTATTATAACTATTATGGAATCACCACATGTTTTCATATAATAGTGGATATGCCATCACCACCTATTTACCATATTATAGTTGATCTGGAATCCTTACCTATTTCATACAATTGATCAAGAACATCAACACATTTCCCATAATTATAAAATGGTATTTAGGGATTTAACAATATACATTAGAGTAATAAAATATACTAAACCATCACATAATGAAAATCAATCATATGTGTGCCATAATGTTATAAAACATTCATCATTGATTCATAGAACTACCCAGGAAAGGAAGTTGGTTTCATCGAAATCTTTTCATCACATGACCATTATAAATCTAAAGAATAATCAGCATTTGTATCATATGATGTTAACCTAATTGAATCAAAATAAAAATAATTTAGATTAAATAAATTAAAATAAACATAAAAATATTTTTTAGTAATTTCCTTGATAACATGAGGAAATATTATTTTCAATAGATAATATTCCAAAACAAAATTCCCAAAATATTGATAAAATAATATTATTCAAATTTAGCCATGGAAAATTGTAATTTATTATTAAATTAAAATAATTATCATGACATCGTAACTTTTTTTATTTCTATATATATTAAAATAAAACATTTCCATAAAATAATATAAATTTTTTAAAAACAACATATTTAAAAAATGATATGAAACATTCCATTTATAAAATAAAAAAAAATTCAGAAAATTCCATTTCTAAAACAATTCGTTTATAGGTATGAAAATTATTATGAAATTGATGACTTTGTATATGTAAGAATGAGTTCATTTACATTAGAAGACAAATGTTGAAATTTTATTTAGAAACATTTCTCTCATATATTTTAACTACTAGAGAGAGAGAAATAGTAATCATAAAATAAATATCATGTAATAACAAGTGGAAAATAATAATTTTTAAAGGATATTATCCATAATATTTCCTTCAATTGAAATTCTAGGAAAACAGAAAATAAAATTATAATGAAACATTGAGACGTTCCTCAAATCTATTATTTCTCCTTACATGTCTAAAAAATAACCATAATAAATATATATTTATTTTAAATATATTCTATTATATTTATCTTGTATATAAAACCTTTTATATTTGACGTATAATATATTTTCTCCTACTTATTAAAAATCATTTATTAATATCATTAGTTGGTGTGATAAAATCATCATTTTTCATGTATGTTTTATTTCTAGTAGTCCTGGATATTATACTGTTATCCTACATACATAATATCAAAAAAATTAAAAATTTAATGATTATCATATTTAATAATTATAATCCCATTTTTAACTTTTCATATAACTTGGTGATGATAAATAAACTACAACACATCATATATATAGTTGTTTTTATATATCCATGAGTGATGTTTTCACTTTTTGTTGGATGAAACGAAAGAAAATTCAATAGTAATTCAATATCTCATAACTATAATAATATGATATATATCATATATATTCCATAAGATAGTTATTGTAACCATCAGTTTGAAAACATTATGAATACTATAATACATATCTTTGTAGATATGGAACTCTATAGTTATGGACAAGCGATGTTTTCTTTTCCAATAAGTGGAATGGTGGTGGATAATGGTATTTAAACATCATAATAACTACTCATAATACTAAATCTATTTAAATTATTAGCTTAGAGTGAATATAATCTATTTATTTGAGGTAGAAGAAGAACAAAAATTGAATGTACCATGTTAAGGGATATACATCTTCACTGAGAAACATCCATTACCATATACCTTGATCAATGAAATGATGATATTTTTAATGAAATTATTTCCTTGGATATATGAATTAATCATTTATGTTTTTTTGTCTGGGAAAATATATATTGCTATAAATTAATGATTAAGAGAGAGGGGGGTTTTCTTTTATAAATGTTTATGTTGGGGAACTCTTAGAATTACTAAATGTGTTAAATTAAAATAAATCAATTTTAATATTCCATTCCAATTTTTTTTATCATAAAATTAAGATGTACAAAAACATTGAATGAAATATTCATGGTGGAATGATATAATGTAGTCTAATGGAATCCTTTCTAACCACATCCATTACCTCGGGCAAATGTGGTTGATGAATAGTGATAACAGATTTCAATGACCAGAAGTCATCATGGAGGAAATAAACTTTTTCACTAAATTATGATACAAAATGTATGAATAATTTTCAATTGATTATTCAAGAACCCTCTACACATATTAATATTGTATAAAATAGACCTTGTAATAGGACTAAGTCTGTGTAATGAATTATAGATAACAAGGTAATCATTTACAACTACCTCTGAATGAATGTTCCTCTAGAAACATAAGAAAAAACTGATAATCATTTCCTATGATTCTGGACTATAGTTATTACAGCAACTAAAAAATATTGTAAATTCTAAAATAAATTACCCCCTTGGATCATAGAAAATTATACTACCCTTCATAACTCCCATGTTTCATGACCCGTCAGTGTTCATTTTGAGTGTCTAATGATGAGGAATCCATCGAACTCATCACCCTTTCCCAATAATGGGAGTATTATAAAGGCCAAGATCCACAAGAAGCAGTTTAAGGGAAGTGGATTCTTCACAGCACTCTCATTGTTGTATCATATCATTCATGATGTTATTGGTTTTTAAAATTATACCATATATGTTAAAGGGGGTCAACTATTTTGAAATTTATTTCTCACGTTCCATAGGAACCTGTAACCCAACATTAGTATAGGTTTTCTTTCATTGTGCATCGATACTAAATCCCTTGAACCATTGAACCATCAATGTAAGAAGGATATATTTTATAGATAAATATATCATACCCCATAAAATCCTAAAAACCTTCCACACAATGTTTTCACATTCTTCATAAAAAAAATAGGTGATTGGAAGTCTCTAGACATGGTTCCCTACTATAATGGCATCAAGAGGAGAGAATAATACCCAGTTTATTAATATTATCATTAATAAGAAGTGCATGGTTTATTAATCTAAACACTAATAAGTTAAACTTGATCTGGATATCAATGGACTATATCACATATCCCCACACATCATAAAAAAAATATTCTCCACTATTATTTATTGAATTATTTCATAGAGAAATCCCATGATGATGATTTTATAAAGACATGTTTTAATAATTATATTAAAAAAATTGATATATATTGAAGATAAGATGGGTTTGGTTTGAAATCCAACAATATTATAAAATTTATATAGGTTATGTTATTCTTAAACATATATATCATAGTTTTAAGCACTCATTAAACATATTGATGATTATAATGATATTAATGATTTATATTCATTGGTGTACATGAATATTAATATAAAATGGAAGTTGACCTATAAGTTGAAAATTATTGATATTATCTACAATTTTCAATTAACATAGACAAATATAGAATTGTTATAAATTTTAAATCATTTAATAATGTTGTATTCAACATAATAAACCATTAGTGTAATTTTTAGGACAATTCTCAAATATTGACTCGGAACATAATAAGATTAAAATGTATTTTAAATATATTATTTTTTTCATAAATAGTATTTTATCTTCATATATAAAATTCAATGAACATAATCATTATTCCAAATTTTATTACATTTATTAATTTAAATAAAATTTATTTTTTATCTACTGTTCGATCTATTCTTATGTGTAGATTGATTAAGAATTTATTATACTTATTCCATCACTAAAACATAAAAAAATAATAATAAAATAATCAATTAATATTTCCATTTAAAATTCTGGACTACCAAAAAATATACTTTTATATGTAGGAAAAAAATATTTTATTTGATTGAAAAAAGAATTACAATTTTAATTTATTTATTACATTAAATAATATTAATGTCATAATCAATGATAATTAATATCATGTTGGAATTTCATAAATACTTTTGCAATCATAAAATAGGCATTATTGTTATCTTTTGGCTAGTAATACAAATTATATGAATGTAATAACATTTTATTGAATATATAATCTATTAATTGCATGAAAATAATTTATATATGGTGATCAATTTGATTTATTATGATAAACACACATTGTGCGAATAAACTACTTTTTGTTCCAAAACCATATCTTATTACATTAAAATGATTTTGTTAATTTACAAGAAAATAATTTTACGCAGAATTGAAAACATAATTGTTTTTTATTTTTTATTTAGTCATATTCACAAAATTATAATCCAATGAGTGGGTAATAACTATCACATTAATTATTAATTACATAATAGTGTATCATGTTTGGTTAAAACCCAGTGTTGGATGAAAAAGACAAAATCATATAAATTTAATTTAATGAAGGAGAAATATATCATAAAATAAAATAGTGTTACATTATACCCACTTATAATAATTTTACCCACAAAATTCCATCACTCTGATATAGAAAACTAAGGATACTTCGGCATTATCACATCCAATTTTTCTTACATTTCTTCCTAAAATATATGGTTTCAATACAAATATTTGAGAAGGTGAGATATATTATTCCAAAAAATACTGTCTCTAAAATCCAAAATATCCACCATCTATTCCTCTAAAGTTTGATACTTCTATAGTTTCATGACATCTATGTATAATACATTATATGGATAAATAATGTACTTCCTCGATATTGATTCATGGAATACATAGAGAGATTTAGGGAAATTTAATATAATCTCAGATGGATTGGATATAATCCAGATATGATTAATGATATAAAATGGACTAAAATATCTAAGAATTATTTTTCAGTAATTTATAAATATCAAATAAATCGTCCATGAAAATTATTTTATAAATAAAATATCACCCAACCTCAAACTCTATATTTTGGTTATGATTATCATCATATCTTATTTTTTGACATTGAGCATCCATGAAATGTTGTATAATATCTATATCCATTAATAATTTTTCTAAAGTTAGATGAGGTATTAATATCATTCGTTCTCTTACATCATCTTTTTTAGGAGTTATACACTTCCTTATGTAGTGGGATTCATTAGGAGCCATTCAAATGCTCAGGTAAAAGCTACATTTCCTTGAAAAATCCACCAATGGAAGGTGTTAATCACAACCACAATTGAAATTAATATTATAGTTTAAAATATTACTGTTACTGTTTTTATATTCCTATTAGACTTTCTAGGGATCTAAGGATGATATAATTTACTAAAACTCAACTCACTATCATGTTCCTACTGAAAAATTCTCTAGAACATTGAGGTAATCCATGAATCACAACAATATGTAAAATAATTTTTTACTCCACCAAATATTTACACTACATTAGAGTGGAAAAATTGTTATTGAAATTATTATACTACAGTAGAAGTATATATTATAAAAAATAAAAAATAATAAAGAAATATGGTAATAAATAATTTATATCTGAATAATAATTACTTGTTGTCAGGTAGTGGCCTATAAATGGATGTATATCATACTGATGTAAAAAAGTGAAACATTGAATAATAATATTACATCATTCTATACACAATCTAACAAAATAACAAAATTTTGATCAACTATAATCTTTAGTGTATTCTTGGTTCTCTTCTCCAATTCTCCAAATATAGGTAATTCATATCAAAACACATTAGTAGTGGGATTTCCCTTATCTGTACCTACTGATAAATAATATAATTTGGTACCAAAGGAGTCCTAGGTAGAGTGTGAGATAAAATCCTAGAAGGACCCCACCAATAATGTCTATAGGTAATCCAAATAGTTCTTATGAAGAAATAGTGTATAGATTTAAGTTACTAATTAAAAAAGTAGAACAATTAAATATCATCACTCTCATTTTTCTAAAGTGCACCATTCGACTCAAACTACTTCATCTTACGGAAAAAAATATTGTCTAATACATAAGTATATATATAAAAATATATAAATACAGTATAGATATATATTTCATCCACTTATATAGACCATGTCCATGTAGATAGAAGTCTTCATATACCTATAATATTATGTAATAGATGGATCAGGCGTTACTATTTCATCCATAACCAACTAAATATGCCAATAAGTTAATGATAATGGTTATATGTCCTTCATCTCATAATGAGTGGCAGGAATCATTCTCTTTACATGAGATGTTAATTTTTCCATCATGTCAACACTCGAAACAAGGTACATGGTGGATCATTCCCACCGTCCAAATTGTCTCAATGTTGTGAGACATCATTCTCAACACCCTATATAATGTTATGTGAATATTCATGCCCAAAAGAACCAATACCATCATAACAAATATTTTATCATGGTTTAATGCTATATATAATAATGAACATGAGGAATTACCTCTCATAAAACCCAGTAGTCTTGTCCAGTTACAAAGAATACATTGCAACCCATCATGAGGATTTAGTAAAACATTAAATAACATCATGACATTATTACCCTTTATAAGTAATTACATTAAATTCATTTATTTTTTTTGTAATTAAATAACATCATGAATAATCCCTCATTTTAAAATTTTTCATTCCGTTATACAATGCATGAAAATTCAATTTATATTGTTCAAATAGGCATTTATAAGGTTCCATCATTATCTAGGACATTTCTTATATTGTTAATTCCATTTTATGTTGGACCAACAACTTAAAATGTGACCTAGGTTAGTTAAAAAATTATATTATATAAGTAAATCAATTTATAATAAATTGAAAATTATTATAAGTCATTATGATCAATTAAACAAATAACTATAAATAAAATTTCACATTATAACATGATAGTGGTTTCAATAACCAAGTTAAACATCCTATAATTTAATAAAACATGATACTAATGAGTTATTAATTGGTCATTTATCAATTTGGAATCAAGAAAACAATTTGAATGTAATGTGTGGAAATACCCAGCACACAATACAAATGAAAATCTATGAAAACACTAAAAATTTTACGGAATATAATTAGACCACATACTATAGGGACATTGATGACTCCTTGTCCAATAGTAGACTACGATGTAAAGTAGGTTGAGAGTTATCAAAGAAACAATCTAATGACAAGAACTTATGGAAAATGATATTTAACCTTAATAGTGCACTAGATTCTTATATTAACTAATATTATAAGGGTTAGGATGGTATATCATAAAATTATATATATGATGATTCTCATAGTTTTTTATTTCAACCATATATCTAGAAGTTACCTCAATTAATAGCTTTTATTTTATTGAGATCTATAGGGGAGAAGGATAAATTTCATCCACCACAAATGGGAGGAGAAGAAATAAATAGGTTTAAAAAATTAATGAAGGGAAAGTCAAACTTTTCATCCTCAAAATTAGGTGTGAATGGATTGGAGATACATTTTATCAAAACCATGCAAACACTATTCCCTCCTCACATCCCAAGGGAATACCTCGAATAATTAAGGTGCATAGTTTCCCCAATCATGTGAAAAATTTGAAAAATACCTCCTTCCAACCACTAGAGTTTTCAGTATGGGCATTCACCTCAAGTATTATGGTTACAAATATACCATACATCACATTATTTTCCCTTGCCTCACCAATCATTGATAATAGAGACCATGTGGTCCAGGATGCATGGATTGTATTTACCAAGCGGCCCAGTGTGTTTTTATAAATTCTTGGGTTCTAGGGTCCTAATATGCACTAGAAACCAACATGGCCCTCATGACTCTATTGTGTGACATTATAAGAGCCTTTTGAAATAATATAAACCCAAAACTATTGATCTATACCTTCATTAAAATTAGGTTCATTTCAAACTCCCCACCTTAAAGAATCATTTTCCCACATAGGCTATCTAAGGGGAAATATGTATCACTATAAATGAGTTTTGGACCACGAGATCATATATCAACTTCCCACTTAGAGGTAATTTTATTTACTATTTAGTGATACCATATTACACATTGAAATGGAAATAACCTTCCTTGGAGTATCTTTCCACTCTGATACACAATATTAATGGGATACTCCCCAATGGAATCATCCACATTTTACTCAACCACATACGTTTAACGACTTGTTATTGGACTGGATAATATCAGTGAAGCTAATATACATCTATGAATTCATGTATATAACGTTATCTCTAAAAAAACTATATGGTGAGATACTTTCCTGATTCATTTCACAACCTCTAATTGTCAAAAAAACATAGTAGAGATCTTACCATTCCTCTTAATATTTTTATGTCCCATCGTCAGTGATACTCACAAGAAACCCCAATCTCTGACGTCAAACTCAGGACTTCAGTGACATATTTTTTCATACAACAAATGTATAGAAAGATATGTAATTATATATTTTTTTGTCAATTGTACCCTTTATATTTTTCACATCATGAGATGTTTTCCATGCATAGCTTCCTCTCCAACCAATAGATAACACTATAGTGTTCATAAAATTCTACTATATAAGGTATCATAATGAAGAATCTTAATTGTTTCGTAATAGATATTATTATAAGAGAAATCAACAAGGGGGTGTATTTCTCATAATACCCACCAAATTCAATGAAACATTCATAGAGCACATACTCTATAACCTGAAATATATGATCTATTTTTTCATATATCTATGGGTGATAACATGTGCTCTGATGTACCATTGTACAAATGGCCTTATGAAACAGATCATAGAACCTAGACATAATGTGAGCACCTCTATCAGAAACATATTGAAGAAGAGATGGAAATATGGAAAACCTCCCTGATATATCTACGGACAAGATATATCTCATGGTTAATAAATGTATGGAGATCATCAAGTAATAAATGAAAAAACACACGGTATCATTTTCATGAGGTGATCCAGGAAAAGAAGTCCTAAAATCCATTGAAACATTATGTCATTAAAACTTGATAATGGAAAATAGATATAAAAGTAATTTTAGTCACCGATGTTCTAGATTCACATAATGATTTGTGGAACACTAAATCAGGAATCCTAAAATCCCACTTTTCATACCTAGACACCAATAATGGTGTCTTAGATCCTAATACATCTTGGTGTCCTCAGGATTAACATCCCATGTTAAGGCATGTAATACTGGCATCATGTACACTCTTATATATGTTGGGACCCATACACACAAAGGTAATAGTAATGTATCATCCCTATTTATGGTCTAATATGAACATGTGTCATCATTTGAGATGATTCCCTTATAAAATAACCTTCATGGTGAGATAGTTTCCAATATCTTACCCATTCTAGAAGAGTATAATTCCCTATTAAGGGTAGGAGAATATTATGACCATGATCCTCCAAAACCTAAAAGGGAATATTTATGAATATGGTGATGATATTCCATTCAGTGATGGCCTCATGAACCACATATGTTTGTGTATTTACTATCAGAGCATCAGCTACAATATTTCCTTAACTTGGTGTGTTAGAATGCTCAAAATCCAATTACTGTAGGTAACTAACCTACCTGTGAATCCATTGATTTAGGTACTAATGTATAAACATGTACTTGAGGATTTTTTTGATCATTGAATACCACAGTACACAATCCAAGTAGTTATTTTCTCCACTAGTGTAGCCCATGAACTACATTATCGTGATCGTGGTCATGTATTGGGTAAATCCACTGGTGATGCCTCAAGTAGTGATACCAAAACATCATGACTTTCTCGTCCTGAAAACAAAATTCTTTAATAATGATACTTTATATTTCATGATAGATTTTAGAGGTATTTCTTGGTTTTGGTAGAATCAATATTGGTTTTGAAGTCATAAAATCCTTAAAATCTTGAAAGGATGCTTCACACACTCTATACCAAATGAATTTCACACCATTTCATATTATGCTCATAAGAGGCACTACATGGAATTACAAATCTTGGATGATGTGACTTTAATACCTAGTTAGGCCTAAGAAAATATGAATGTCAATGATGGTCTATGGATACGATAAAGAAGCAAAATCCCTCACATTCTCTTGGTTTACAAAAACACAAGATTCCAATATTATACGAACTAAAAAGATAACATTATTGACATAAAAGTTGAATTTACTGAGCGTAAAATAGAGATAATTCCTTATTTCTGTATTCAGTGTGATCTCATGATGGTTGGAATTGTCATTTTTGGAGTGTTAATAAACTAATGTATTTTAAAAATTATATTACCAAATATAATTCTATATACATGTGTAAATATCAGTTCATAAGATCCCTAAAAACCATTGGTGGGTTCATTTAATCGAAATGGATGACTATGTACTCTTAAATACAATAACATCTCCGGAATTATGTGTGTGATATGTCGAATAATCTATCACAGACCTGATGGTAGCCTGACTATAGATCAACCTTTAACATCACTCTCATTACTCAATTCTAGTCAAAGAGGTCTTCAAATATTAGAAATGGATAGTATTTCTCTGACATGAATTAGTTAGAAATATCAAAATCCATACAGATCTTGAGGGAACCATCTAACTTCTTAGAAAAAAGGAATTGATTTCCATAAGGAGAAGTGATGGGGCATAAAAATCTTTTTTCCTCTAGATCCTCCAAAGTCTTCTTGAGCTCCAAAGGCTCTATTAGTGACATCCTATAAGATGTAATGGTCCCTAGTGATTCTCTTATAATGATTTGAATAGTGAAATATACCTCTCACACTAGATGTATTATAAAGAAGCTTTTAGGAAATACATCCCTCAAATGCTCAGATACATGATGAAAAACAATTGGTTACAACCTTTGATCATATAGGTAAATATTGGATTTCTGAGTGATCACACTACCTATATTTTTTTGATCATATACAACTATATTCTCATATATGTATTATTATCATTTATCCATGTTCCTACTAACCTATAGTTATCTGAACATAACTCTCCCCTTATATCATCCAATATTGTCTCGATAGGGACCTAAACAGTCCATGAAGATGATTACATCAAATCACACCATGTTAAGGATGAAAATATTCCACAAAAAAGTATCTACCTATCTTAAGAGGACAATACTATAAAGAGTAAACACCCTATAATCAGATACCAAATGAGGTATCAAGAATTATGATACCATATAATATTTCAATCTCAATTCCCAGAATCTCTATAAATGTATCTGACACAAATGAGTTAGAAAAACTTATATCAATAAAGAATATAATAATGTAGAGGCTTCTTGATTAGTACCAAAAACTATAGAAGGTCCATCTTGTTTCGCCTTCAGCATATCTTGGACTGTATGTAACTGAACATTTCTGGGGCCTAGGTAATTTCCCGACATCCATAATCATGCCCACTCTGCTATCACTAAGAATCATGAGTCTGAATTCCACTTCCTCAAGTGCCACCTTGTCCTGAGTGATTAGTGGTATTCCAGCTACCATCGATATGTGATCCTACTAGCCCGACTCTGGAACATGGGGTAGGATTTTATCCCTTAACCCTAAGAGAAAATATAAAATCCATGTAGGAAAACTACATATGCCTCATCCTATAACAAAAAATTCATTCCATTTGATCTCATACACACTGAGGCTTCTTTTGTCCGGAAAATCAGCATTTAGGAAATATCATAAATTAATAACTATATGGATACTTACTTCTACTACCTAACCGAGTAGCCTAAAACATCACATTCACCATGATAAATATGAACTAAAAGATCTAGGTGTTGAATCTCCATGAACCAAACCATTAGTATCTCTTATATTTCTCTCTGTAATATATGATTGGTGAATTATCTGTGATATGGTCATCAACCAAAAGAAATTCACTTATGACTGGATGGTATATACCAGCCCTTTCCTTGATTCACTTGGTGGCCCTAAGTTCATTACTGACTAGAGTTGGAGAAAAATCATTATTGATATTTAATGTGAGTAGATTATTCCATAACTGACATAACTCGCTTCTATAGGTTAATGAATTATCATTTTTTATCATCCCTATGTGTCTAGGGAATGAAATAATCAAAAATGATTGTATGGAAATATACCCAAACCACATCACTATGAAAATATACATGGGAAATAAAATCCCACAACTATTTGGCATAATATATCCATATTTGTGTAGCATTCTTTACCCGCTTTTTAGGAGGTGTCTCCAGATTCTAAAATATAGAAATGATTTCATTGATCCAAGACTCAGTAGCGTGAATTTTTTTATTACCAAGAAATTTTGGATGTTGTTGTTGCTCGAACTAAAGATTGAAATTTTCCGTACTCATAATATGTCCAAAAACACCTTAAATTGGATATAATATTCATTGCAATCCCTCATAGAACTGGGTGTTGTAGGCCACATCAAGAAAAGGATGATGTTCCATCGGTGGCACGGTATGAGGAATTATTGGTTTCGTAAGGTCCTCTGTCTTAGGTAAATTCTCATCACAACATTTTGCGCATATGATAGGAGGACATTCAAGCAGCACAATACTAAAGTTCCAAACACATGCCAAATATGATATTTTAATATTTGAAAATATTGTTTATAGAAGACTGGGAGAGGGTTATATCCTTTTATAGAAATATCATACCCCTCCACCTTATCTTAAATCTAGGGTTGGGTAAGTTTGAAACACCATTCCAATCCAAATGAAGAAATCATGAACATTTTTTATTTGTTCTTATTAAAATATTTAAATCAATTTAAATAATTGAATTAGATATATTACCACTTTCAATCCATAATGGTACCTAGAATTTATGAAAAAAACTATGGAATACCCTTATACCATACCATAACATGTTCTTTCCCATGCATCAACTGGTCCATGGATCAACATTCTATAATTTATTTCTTAATACGTCTTTTTAAACTATTCAAGGGAACCATGTTAGGTTATGAAAGACACCTTAAAAATCAATTTTGTTTTCCAATATCAAAAATAATTTTATCACATTTTCATATAATAATCATGGAACTGACAATTATAAATATTGAAATTAATTATGATAGTAGATGTGTCGGTTTAATATTCATGGAATATTAGAAATATTTTTCCTATAGTGATGTATCCTATGTTGTTCCCTCATTTCATCAGGAAATTGTATAAGAAATATTTATTTCCACAATACCAATATGAATACCATTATAATAAACATGGTTCACCCAATGGTAATGTATTTTCAATTATCAGTGACATAATCAATGACATGAATTTATCATCCCTTTTAATATGGGTTTCCCCAATACATTGGATTGATTCATCTAAGAACATGTTCATTTCGAAATTCCTCAAAAATCATATCCTCCTGTATAAAACATAAATATCATTTCAATGAAAAAATTTCACTCTGACACCACATTATTACATCCCTAACATGGATTCACATAAACAGTGCCTTGATTCGGTGGGTAACATGTCCTCAAGAGTGCTTCCCTAAATGAAATAGGCTTTTAACTAGAAGAGATAGTGCCAATGTCATAAAATGTGGGGAATATACCCTTTTATCAGAGTGGAACATCATATATAAAAATACATATAAAATATCAAATTCATTTATAATCATTAAGAATAAAAAAATAATCAGTGAAAAAATAAATAATTGAACAACATAATAATAATAAAAAACCACTATCTAGTTTTATATAAAAGGATTCATCAGATGATGATGTAAAAAAGGGAACAAAGAACATGAATATTAATTCATTCTACAAAAAATTAAAAAAACAACAAAATGCTAGTCCACTATAATAAAGAGCGTATGCTTGATACTTTTCTCATATTCAACATCAAATGGTAAATCATATAAAAAATCTATATTAGTGTGTTTCCCATATTTATACCTATAGAAAAATATACTACATAGGTATCAATGGTTTCCGATAATTGTGTGAGATAAAATCCTAGTGGGACACTACCATTGGAATCAATAAGTAATCCTATTTTTATCTTGGATAAACATTTTGCACATATAAATAATTAATTAACCCAACTGAACAGAGAAATATCATCTCGTACATGTTTCAAATGATCACTCTACCAGAATTTGATAATGGATAGAATGCATGTCTAATCAATTAATATATATATATTAAAAAAGTATATATATATATAGTATATATTTTATATTGTATCCACCTATATAGACTATGTGTCTATGGATATAAGTGGCAATATATCGGGAGTACATGGTGCTGGCAGGATAGGGGTGTAACTCAGTCATCCATAGCAAGTCTGAACGATCCTATAATATCAAGGAACATGTGTTCATTACATGTATCTCAAAATGAGTGGGATACATATTTATTGTCACTCAAGATGGTGACTATACCATTATATCAACACTTGAAAAAAGGCACCTGATGCATCATTCCCACTATCCGAATATTTTCAATGGTGTGAGACGACATGCTCAACACCCGATGTAAGGTATCATATATCATCATTACCAATATAACACATACCATTATACCACAACCTTTATCAATGTGCTATCCTATTTATAATAAAATACCTAAGGCATTACCTATAATTTATCCATTAGTCAACTCCAATTACAAACAAGTCATTCGAACCCAAAATGAGTATTTAGTAAAACCTGAAAATAAATGATGGGTGAATAATACCCTTTATAATTCATTTAATTTAATCCGTTTTACTTTTTTATGGAAGATAAATCGATTTTCAAAAATCCATTCTATTTATATCATTCTATTCAGTTAAACAATGCATGGAAAATCAATTTATATGGATTGAATAGGAATTTTGATTCTGCCTTTATTAATTAGGTAATTACCAACATAATTCATTCCATTTTATGTAAATCCAAGAACATTAAAGGTTAGATGGGTTCATTAATCAATTATATAATATATTAAATTCAATTTATAATCTTGGTCAAATTATTTTAAGGAATTTTTGGTAATTAAAATTTAAAAAATCAATGGAAATTCAAGATGGATGATCCAAGGGGAGTCCATATTTATGGTCAACATCCTATAATTTACAAAACATCAATCCTTAGGTGTTATTAAATTTCTATTTAGGAATTTGGATATAGGAAAACCATTTTATGGAGATGCGTGTGAAATCTCATCATGTGACACAATAGAGCGGCTATAAAAAAAACTAACACTCTTGAGAGAAATGATGAGACAAACTACCTTAGGGTCATTAAATATTTATCATCTTATGGAGGACTCATATTTCAAATAGGTTGAGAGAAAATAATGAAACTGCACAATTCCGAAAAAATAGGGTAATAAATCATTCACCTAAATAGAATAATGGATTCTAAGATAAAAAATAGGAGGGGAGTTTATTGTAGATATTACCAAGATGGTTCTGATGCTTCATAAGGCCCTTTATTTGAACCAATGATTGAGAAGTTCCTGAAATATCATGATTTGTATTGTGTGAGAGATATGAGAGCAGGATAAGGAAGTTCATCAACTAGAAATGGGATGAGGAGAGATAAATCCGTTTATAATATTAATGAAGGTAAATTTGGACTTTTCACCATAAAAATAGGCTTTGCATTGTTTTGGATGCATTGTTTGGGAAATCCATGTGAAAAATGTTTTCCCCCGCCAGCCTGGGGAAGACCCCACATTGTTAAGTCACACATTTTCCATAATTTTGCACAAACCATGTGAAATGAATCTTTCCAAACTCTATATTTATTCACATGGGTGTCAACCTCGTGTCACAAGGTTTCAAAAAAATAGTTCATCCCATTCTGATCCTCTTCTCTCCCCAAACGGTTAATAGAGACTATGCAGTCTGGGTATTATTGATTCAACTTACCATTAAACCATGTTAGTTTACTAAAAACTTCAGTTTTAGGCTCCGAACAAGGCCCATACACCCTTTGACCCTGAATTATCTATTGGGTATCATTATATGATTTTTTTGATGAAATTTTAACAAAAATTTGATGATTCATACCTTCTTGAAAGGAAGGATCATTGAGGTTTTAATATTTTCCCACCACAAATATTTTTCAAAATCTTAATACATATTTGTTTATTAATGGTTAATATTTAATGATGAACTATGGAATCATAAAATAGTTATTTTTACCTTTTTATTGAAAATACACATACTCTATTCTAGAAACATATCAATACATCACTATCATTGTTGAACTAATAAGTATTTCTCACAATTTTATGTAGTTATTTGTATTCAATCATTTCCTATTTAATCATATCATTGATAGATAATTGAACATTCATCTGAGAATGATATGACATATCTCCTTTATCATGATTTAATGATCCATATTATATAAATCCATGATAATTTTATATCTAAAAATACCCATCACGGAAAATCTGGCATGGTCATTTTGACTCATAACATAGACCACATAATCAATCTTCTGATGGAGTACTATATTTTTTAGTCATAATCATTAATTTTAGATAGTCATATTTTCTATCACATGTTTAACAATTTATTTACTAATATATACTTACATATTCTATGATCTATATATATGTCACACCTTTTACTATAATGAAAATTTCATAATTTCTCTAATTAAATAATTAATAATATCTTCCTAGCGTCATGATTTGGGTAATTTTGTCTTGTATATTATATTTGTGATACGAAAATGATATCACCATATCATTGTCCATATGTATACATCATATTTTTTTTTCATTAATTCATAACAATATGTCACAAACCCTTTTCCACTACAGGGTTCTATGATCATAACTCAATTGTAAATCCTTCTCTTCAAATCATTGAAATTATTTTTAAATTAATATATCCACAAAAATATAACTCCTTTTTGTCACAACATGGTGAGTAGATTATATAACAGTTTGATATATCTCACAATGATGTAGTAGTATCTATCCAAGTCAAGAAAACTATGAATCTATTTTACCATGGTTGGCCTTTTCCATTTCTTAATAGCATCCATCTTTGAAAGATCCACTGATATATGCTCTCATGAAAATATATGCATCAGGAATGGAACATTACAATGAAAAAATTTACAATAATAAATTTTAGCATACAACTTCTACTTCTTCATGGTCATCAGTATAATTATAAAATTATATATATTATTTTTATTTCTCATTGGATATATTATAATATCATCTATATTTACTAAAAAATAGATCAAGGTAATCATTAAAAACACTATTGATTAAATCAATGAACACATTGGGGTAGATAATTCCAAATGGAATCACTGTAAATTAGTAATATTAATACATTTAAAAGATAATATTTGGTATTTCCACATTATTAAACATAAATTTATGATATCAATAACAATATATAATAATAAAACAGTATTAATTTCAATATAATTGATAAAACTAATCATTGATGTTGGGATGATGATACTTTTTCATGATAGTGATCTAGAAAAGTCCATCGTAGTCAATCTAAAGTCCCATTGACCCATATTTCTACATTAATAATAGTTTAACCCAAAGGTAACACACTAGGGTATATGAATAAATTTTCACGATTGTCCTTCAATTTTGTCTTTAATTCCATCAAATAAATTGATTACATTATATATATATTCATTAAGATGGGAATAATTAAAGGTATTTGATATGTTTGAAAAAATATATTTTCTAATAAGTGGAAGACTATGAAAATCTTAAGAAAATGCATCTACAAACTCACTTATGATAGCTATATCCATAATGTGGTGTTTTTACAAAACCATATGAGATATATTACCTTCATGGATAGGAATTGAAAACCATAATATATGTATATACATATTCCATTTCAATATCGTTTTCATCCTTTCATTAATAAATGATCATACGTTTATTTAAAATAATAAATATGAATTGTAGTCCAAGGAATTTTTTGTGCCATTTAATGAGAAAATACATTTAAAAAATCAAATCAAATTCAATTAATGGGAGATTGAAAATAATTATAAAAAAACATTAAAAAATAGTAATTAATGATCAACTATATACTTGAGATGTGGTCATTCTACCATTAATTGTTTTTCATTACTAACTCAATATCTAATCGTATGGGTAGTAATGTGATACATATATAAAATTCCTGACATATAAAAGTTTGAGAACTTATATAATCTAATAAGAAAATTATTTTTACATAAGATTCTCATACAATGATATTAAAAAAATAATATTCAATACATTATAAAAATACATTCTTAATGATCATAAATTTTTGTATTCATGGATACTAGGTATAATATCTCCTAATTTGGTGAAAAAGTCTTGAACATCCCCGTAAAAATCTACTTATTTAGTACACATCACGACCATTAATAATTAAAATACATTTCATAACATGAGATAATGCGCCTTAAAAAATTTTGAGCTCTGATGCTCAGTAATGGTAAAGAACTATGATTCATAAGATTAATATTAACATAAGTGTAAGAGAACATGAGAATAAATTTTGAAAACCATATCCTACTTAAACAAATATCATAATATTCATCCATGGAATAATTATTTCATGTTTACAATACATTAATCATAATATAATCAAAGTACATCCATGGGAGCCTAAAATTATCCAAAGGCATAAATATTTGTAATACATGTTATATTATTACTTTACGAACTTATATAATAAGAGAAACAATCAATAATTAAGTAAAGGACATGATATAAGGCCCTCTTATAAGGAAATGGACATGAAACTGGGACAATGTAGAAAACTAAAATCATCAATTAATCTTTCAAACATTAAATTGTGAACATTTAATGAGGTTTAGGAATAATATTGTGAACTTGTAATCTGGTTCACACATAACATTTTCACCATGTAAGAAGGTTCTGGAATAATATATTGAACATGTAATCGTGTCCACTAACAACAAATTCAATCATGAATTATCAATATTTACCCAATTAATTTGAGGGAGATTCAGGTCACACCATCACATAATGAATATCATACTATGTGTACCACAATATAATAAAACATTCATTATATCATGACAATGAAAATAAATTTCATTTGCAAGAATTTCATTATATCATAACCTAGGGGAAAGTGACCAGTTTCATAATATTTTCATCATTTCATCGGAACACAACCCATGGAAAAATAAAAATGTTGGATAATAATTTTATCATGGAGTATCTCATTGAAGAGAAATTTGATTCTTTAAAATATTAAAATGATAAAATCTTTAGAGAAATAATAACATTGGTATACTTTTTTTAAATCCAGTGAAAATCAAAACATACATCGAAGGATACCATCTTATATAGATAATTATTTTGAAAAATAACTCAGAACATTTCATGAGGAAAATAACATTTATATGAAAATCAATTTTTATGAACCGAAATTCCTAAAAACATTTAAATATATTTTCATTCAAAATAACCTTGAAAACATATAAATGAAGCTTCAAATAAAATAATAGTCATGATAGTTAAAAAAATGTATTCATTTCATACAAGTTAAAATATTGAATCATTCACATTTTTAGTAAAATAAAATAAAAAATTATTTGAAAGGAACATGATGATTAATTTCAAAAATATTAAAATAAATTCCAACATAGTTAAAAATTTATTTAGTAAATCATTTTTTAAATTTCAAAAAAAATCTGAAATCATTTTTATAAAACATTCTTTTGGAAGTAAATGGTTTTTAGACATTATTGACGAAAAATGATGAATTTTAATGAAAACATTTTCACAATTATTTTATGTTAAAAATTATGGAAAAGTTAATATTAAATGGAAATATAATTAATAAATATAATATAACAGAATTGAAAATATTTTTTGAGATTTTGATCATAATATATCAACATATGAGACTTTATCATTTACAACTATAAAAAATATTGATATAAAAACATAAATCAAATACCAAAATGGTAATCATAAAAAACGTAACCTAAATAAAATATAGATGCTAGAATGGATATTTTATCACCATAATATAAATCATAATAACTATTAAATTAATTCATTGTATGTATATACACCAAAAAAAATAAATGAGCGGTGAAATTTTATATCTTTCCCTAAAATAAAAATGAGACTATAAATCCCATACCTTAAGTCTCAACATCTTTTAGACACATTCACACCCCCAATATATTGAATATACGTCAATTATAAATTTATTGTAGACACATTATTATATTTATTATACCGTATATTATTTACATATGGACATTTGTTACTCATTTATTACCAATATCATGTTAACATCGTGTTTTGGGAAATAACCACTTTGTTTTTCGTATATATTTTATTTATTTATTTATTTTTGGTCTTATTACATTGATATTGGTTTTATCATATATAGAATAATATTCATAAAATTATTATCATATTTATAAAAATATTATACTTTCAATACCAATAATGGGTTAGGTTTTTTAGAAATTATGAATGTTATAATTGGGGATATCGTAGGTCATATTTAGACATTGCTTCTCTACGAGGAAGTTTGTTGTACACAAGATCCCCAACATCATATCCCCAACTGAATAGAAGTTAAAAATTTAGTTATGATATAATAACTCCATAGGTATAATTATACTTTCAAAATTATATATATACTTTTTATTCAATTAATTCCCAACCATGATTGGCGGTAATGGTAATATAAATGAAAATGTTTCATGATATTGTAGTCTACCATACTCACGAATAATGATTTCGTAACTCATTTGAGAGAATATATGATGATTTAGTTCATTAACATAACATAAGAACAACTCAGTATATTTTATATATTTATTTTATTATATTAAAATTCATTAATAAATATTTATATAAGAGTATGAATATATAAAATAAAACAGATTATTTAAATCGTTACCTATTATTTGAGTAATCATTATAGGTTTTAAACAAATCCAACCCTGGTATTATTTATGAAAAATATAGGGCTTATATGATGATAATAAAGGGAAGGTTTGAAGTGATTTTTTAGGAATTTTTGGAACCAAAAGGGTACTATTGTGTGAAAAACAGATGAGAGGAGTGGCATTTTGTTAGTGAGGTGAGTGCACCAATTGATTTTTTAATCAAAAAATGTTTTCCCATGTTTTCAAATTAAAAAGGTGAAAAAATCGATTATAATAAAAAAATATAATTTATAGTGTCTATATTTTTAAAAATAATTAATTTTAGATATGTTTCATGGTTATTTTAATTCTTATTTTTTTTAATTTAACCCCCTATAAACCACTTTATACCGTAAAAGTGTTTAATATTTTTTATTATTTTTAATATTAATTATGGTTAAAAAATATGATAAAATTTATTAGATCATATAAATTATTATGTATCCATATATTTAATACATTTTATAGGATTCCATTCACATATTTTGAAAATATTAAATTAAAATTAATCCCACACATGCGATGATAATGCAGGTTTACAATGAGAAAATGTTAAAATTATCATAATTTTGAGTTCAAAATTCAACATGAAAATGATTCTAATGACTTTTATTAGAATAAATTATATAGAATTTAATTAATTTAAATTTAAAAACAATTTCAATTATAAATAAACTTTATAAATAATTTAAACTAAAAGTATTTTTTCAATTAAAATTTCATTATTTTTTATTATTCATAAAAAATTATTTTTATAAAACACATAAAATTTATACCTAAGATAATTTTTTAATGATTATTCAAAAACAAAAAATAACTATATAAAATTATTTTTCAAATATTTTTAAAATTTATTATTAAAATTTTTACTCAAAAAGGTAGAAACAATTTATCATTGAAGTATACTATTTTTATGCATAAATTTGGATTTATTAATTTCAATTTTCTACCAAATACATATTATTATTTTTAAAATTATCATTAAATATTTATTTTGTATATTTAATTATATCATTCAAATAAAGTGAGTTTTTAATTTTTTAATGTAAATCGTTATTTTTTCATTAAATGTTTTTATAGAAAATGATTTTTATTATATTCATGAAAATATATATTTTTATTTTAAATTAATTGATCACCAATGAAAATAACTTTTTATAATGTGTAATGGAAATATTATAATAATTATATAAGTCATATTCATACCCACAATTTAAAATTCTTGGAGATCACTACCAATTTTAATAATAATATTTTAATTGTGTGTCTCTTTTCTATTAAACTCAGTGTTGTGGGTAACACAATGTAAATTCGGTGTTATGGGTATTGAAAAATATCAAAATGTATAAATTAATTGGAAAATAATATTTCATAAAATCTAATGTTCTTAAATTCTACCCACAATTGAATTTGTTTTTCACCTATAATTTTTCACTTTTATACCAACGTCTTATGGTACATCTACCACATTATATCCTCAGTTTCCCACATAGTTTCTTTAAGCGAGGGGTTTTACCACAAAAATTTGGTAAAGTATGTGGTATTTGACTCTCATAAAATTACCTATTTGATCTATAATCTCTACCAATTATTCCTCATTAGGAATAACATGCTCTAATGATACATCCTCTGAGTTGTGTCCTTGTGATAGATTGGGTATATAAATCCCAATGAGAGGTATTTAGAACATATTGTGAACCTGATGGAGTTTTGGTGGATGTTTCATCTTATAGTTTATGATCACAATATATTAATGAATTTCTAAAGGACCAATATACATTGGGTTTATATTTCCTTTCATTCTCCTATGAAATAATTTTATTAATGAACTTATCACCAACATCACATTCTAGAACTCTTTGAATATTATCTGTATATTATTTTCTTCAATTTTTATGTTAACGGTTTTTGAAATGATATAACCTTATCATCATTTTAATTAGCCATATCAAGTTCAAATATATTTATTTCTACAACATTATTACAAAACACGAGATTATACACTTATTTCCAGAAATGGATTTTGATGGAGCCATCAGAGTGCATGATTGGAATTAATTGTTACATGAAATCTCAACATGAGAATGGTTTTGATCCTATCCTCATATATAAATAATAAAATAAAATAATATCATATCTTAAAGTGTTTTAATAGTTCCAACATACTAATTATATGTATAAGGATGATACTCAATACTAAAACTCAACTCATCATGAAGATGATGCTAAATTTATCACCATAAAATTGAGGTAAATATCATGTTCTAATCAGATAAAATTGAATATGGTACCCAATGATACTCTAACACTTCCAAAAATGAATAATATGGAAAGAGGATCCAATGTGAAATCATATTTCGTAGCGATGAATTGTTCTCATTTAAAAAAGGTGATTAACTACAACCCATTATTTCATCAACATCTAGTATCAGATAAACCCTAAAGGTAACCAATTCCTCTAATCATGTATTCATAAATAGTAAATCAACTCCTCCTCAAATGACCTTTTTACTAAAAAAATATACAAAACCAATGGTTTGTGTTACAGTAAATGTATATTAAAATACTATTCATCATTATAAACTCCTATCACAGAATACCTCAAAAGGGTTGTTAATTACTATAATCATATAATGATCCATAAACTCAAAACACCATGATGGTGTCCCTAACTTCTATATTAATATTACATGTATAAATATAAACACATATATGGTAATTAACCTATTATTTCATTCATAATATATTATGTTATACAAGATCATTTTAATTGGAAGCTTGGGTTATTCTTTATAGATATTGAATATCAAATATGGTTCCATTATTCCAGATTCCATGTAGTGAGAGAAAATGACTTTAAATTTTAGTAAATATTGAGCAATAATATTTTCATTGGCTCATTAATACAAATCAAAATAAACAATTCCCATAAAGGATGAGAGTATATGTGTGCCCTAGTATTTGTTATTCACTTCATCTGTTTTTATTTCATAGGCTTCCTCTCAATTTTATGTCTTAATACATATTGTGGATTTTCATAAACATTATCCCCTATATTGGGGAATTGATTCACATAATTCATAAAATTATACTCCTGAAACACTAAAATTTGGGTGGTTCATTATTTTTATGTCTCACTCCATTCATTTAATTAGAGGTACTCTTCACACTACTATTATATTTCTTTTCTAAATTTCTAGGAATCCCAAAAATTAAAAACCTTCATGTTCACTTCATACACACACATATGTTCTTATTCCCATAGTTATGGAATGTAGGATTTTGAAACATTTTTTTCCTTCATGTGTAAT
Source organism: Viscum album (assembly GCA_963277665.1). NCBI lineage: Eukaryota > Viridiplantae > Streptophyta > Magnoliopsida > Santalales > Viscaceae > Viscum > Viscum album. Next base: position 97,720,167 of record OY728160.1, read on the forward strand.
ATCATTGGATTTTCCATGGAACCCCATATTTGTTTTCTTATCACCATAACTATTAGGATATATAGAATCCATTTAAAATTTTATTTCAAATAAATTAATTTCGATATTGAATCCATAGTATCATACTATGAAATCCATTAATATATTTGGTTTTATGGAATATAATAATCAGTCAACCATAGTATCATGATGAATGATAATAGAAAGGGATACATTGAATGTATTATAAAAATTTCATCATAGGTACTAATAGATTGATCAACCTTCTTCTTAATATTGAGGAATTACAACACTATTTTTGTAAAAGAAGTGTGAATAAAGTATTTATGAAAATATAAAATTTTAAACACATCCCAAATCATGGTGTCAATTTATTTTCATTTCTTTGTATTCATAGTAATATTCCGCTACTTGTTTTCCTCAACTTTTAAATAGTAATATCATTCTATGAAACTGGATAATGTTAAATATCATTGAATCTATACGAATCAATTTATTATTAACTAGTAGATTAAAGGATCCTATGAAATGAGGTACTCACTGCCACATAATATAATCGAAAAAACATTGTTCCCTCGTCTTCTTGTTTGGATGTTTAATATCATTCATATAATGATATTATTTTTTGGTCACACAAATAATATTTTTCATTATATCTACAAAAACATTTTGTTTCCCATTTGGACAATAATTACACAATACATTGAATTAAGCATTAACAGGGGTCCATTGGGTGATATCCATTGACTAAAAACAAAAATAAATAGTGTAAAAAATAGTAATCACGTTATAGGATGACATATTTAGCTTAAATAACATATAGGGAATCTAAACCATAGAATCATTGTTTTATCCCAGATCATTAAAATTCTCCATCAATTTATATTCCATGTGATGGTTTGTAATGGATTATTGAATTATCTAATGTATATCCCCAAGGATTTTCAAACCATGTGCGATGTAAGTCCCAGTATAAGACCTCAGGTGGGGATCAAGTCCGTCTCAAAATTACCCTTTCTATGTGTTTATCCCTATATACTTCTATACAAGTGAAACATTCCCTTTTATTTTAAAAATAGTAATTAATTTTTGAAAACCACATACTCAATCGTTTATAAGAATACTTATACATTTTAAAATACATGGACTTAACCATATAAAAAACTGTAGATAAATCCCTAAGAATGACCTTATAAGTATGCCATTATATGAAAATATTATTTTCGTATAATATATTCTAATTTTTAAAACAACTTTTCCTATGATATCAAGTCTAGTGACCCTGGATATATTAAATAATTTTTTTAATACTCAATAAATAACACAAATACACACCTGAGGACCATAACCATTAATTTTATCTGTAAAATAGCTATACAATCTTCTAATTGGGTGAATGATCTAAAAACTATCTCATAAATATATTCTCCTTTAATAAAATTCACAAACATACCCTATATAAAACCTTTATTTTATACCCATGGAAATGAATCATAAGAAAGGGTTATCTCTTATTCAAAATAAAAAAATGGAGTTATATACAAACAAAAAGAATATAAGGGTTATGGAACATGAGAATAACATTTGGAAACCATAACCAACATATCAATGATCATAATATTTTGTCACGGAATAATATTTAGAATTTCATAATACATGAATTATAAGGTAATCAATGAACTTGATACATGAGAGAATAAAAATGGAATAATACATATAAATGTGGAATAAAAATTAAATTATAATATTTTGAAGATGTATAATTAGATACATGTTCTCATTAAATTAATGATATAAAATTAGGTCCCCACATAATTATATAAACATGAAACTAGTTCCATTCATAACCTCATAGACACGAAAATTTCGTCTATCCCAAAATCTATAAATGTGTAATCAATTTCATGAATAACATTTTAAACATATAATGATTTTCATGTATAACATTATGAACATGTTTTCAGTTTCACACATAATATCTTCAAAATTTAATCAGGATTAGTCATAAAAAATTTACTCTTGATTTATCTATCAATATCAAATGCATTTGAGGGTGAATTAGATACCATCATTTAAACAATGAAAATCATATGTATGTGTATAAATATATAAAATAATAGTCATCATATCAAATTAATTGAATGTAATAGATTTTAAATAAAATACATCATGTCATATCCTTTGGGAAATATGAATGTTTCGTAATAATTTAATCATTTCTTCATAGTATAACACCTGAAAAAACAAGACGGTTCCATAAAAAAAATTTTCACAGTATTACCCACAGATGAGAAATGGATTTCATTAAAATAATTTCTTAATAATCCATATATATAAGGAATAATAATTATATCATTGGTACATATCGTAAATAAGGAAGAAGTTACATCAAATATATTTTACTATATGGTTAATGATTTTCAATGATCTCATGGAACATTTCTTGTAGAAAATAACATCTATGTGAAACTTAGATTTTCAAAATTAAAATATACAAAAATGATACAATAATTCTCATTAAAATTAACCATGTTAACTTATAATGGAATTTCTTATTAAAATAAAAGTCTTGATGGAAAATTTTATTCACATCATACACATTAAATCAAATATTAATAATAGATTTTGGTTAAAAGTCAAATGGGAATTGTTTCAAAAATGAAATAATGATTTAATTATTTTTTTGCAATAAAATTCTATTGTAGATAAACATTTATTTAATATATCATTTTAAAAATATATATAAAATAAAACATTTTTAGAAATTTACGTTTTGGAAGAAACAATATTTTTGATTGATAAGAGAAATAAAGATGTTTTTAATAAAAATGTTATCTCAATATTATCAAGTACCAGTGATTTGAGAAACATTAGAATTATAAGAAAATATCATGAATATATAGTTAGTTAGTAAAATCATAAGAATTATTTTGATTTATATCATCTTATTTGAACATAGTATTTTTTATGGTAAATAATCTTGATAAAAAATGACATTTTAACATAAATATGTCCCCACATTAGTAATAATTTAAAATATAATAAACATGAAATAAAAATCCTCAAATGGATATGCAATCCCCTTAGTTTTAGGGTAATAATAGAAAATAAATTATTGGGAATTATCAACATAACAAAAATGAAACAAATGATGAATTTTCATATGTCTCTCAGAAATAAAAGTTTGACCCGAAATGTAACACCCTAGTAATTTTTTATATATTTTTAAAAACATTATTTTATAAAAAATTATAATTATAATAATATTTTTAATTAATTACCCTTATATTTAATTTTTAAAGATTTCAAATTAATTTTAAATTAGTGTTATAAATTTTTATTTATTTTTTTATTATTTTTTTGTAAAAGAATATTTTCATAGAAATATATTCATTTTTATTACAAAATCCATTTTTATAAATAGATCATTTAATTATAAAATTTATGAATAAAATATATTTAAAATTATTATTATTTTGATAAATACTACATTTATTTTCAAATATGGTCACATTTAATACGACACCCTAAGGATATAAAAATAAATATAATATAGATATCATGAAACATTGAGCCCCTTCCAAAAAAACATTATAATAAATTACTCAATAAACATATTTTTAGAACTTATATTAATTGAGTTTTGGAAAACTAAAATACACAGTTACATTCATTATGATATTTAGAGTCCGATAAAATAAACATAATGTTTGGAGAATGGTAATTTAACACTTATGAATTGTAATGTACTCTTATGAATAGTAACTATACCCTTATGAATTTAAATATTACCTTATGAATTTTATCACCCCCATGTGATTATAATTATATTTAGGCACCTTATAAATGATAGTTAATATTTTAAAAAATACTAATTATGTGTTGGTATTTTTTTGAGAAATAAATTGTTAATTACAATTTTATAATTAATAAATTATTTTAAAATATAATATATTTTCATTAAATGTATTAAGAAATAAATATTTTTTCCCTATGATTTTAGGATACCTTTATGAGACATGTGTAAAAATTTTAATATATTATAAAATCTATTTTAAATTTATAATATGTAGTTTTAGTGTAAATACTGATTTTATTTAAAAATTAAATTTCTATTATATAGAAAATTATTTTCATAAAATGGAGTTCATTTTTTAATTCTTCATATAATAAAATGGTTTTTTTTGATTTTTGGGGATTATTTTGAAATACATGAATTTTTGGTGAATAGTAAGATATGGTAATTTCTGATATAAATACATTATGAGATAGATACACTATTCTTTGCATCAAGGATGATGTAATAACACTTGTTTCGAAATCACATGAACATATTACTTTTTTTGGTCTCATGAATCGAACACTATTTCTTGTCTTGAGAAAATTATTGACCTAATGAATAAGGTATTCAAATATAACTCCTCTCCTCCACTATAAAACCCACCATCAATCCCCCTACAATTTACACCTATAAGCCTGGATTCTTCTAAAACCACTAAAAAATACTCTTCACTAGTCCCTCCCATATCCATGAGTCATTGGTTTTTTCAAAAGTCATAAAATCCTTCCATTAAGGAGGTTCTCAATGAGGTTATTTCAAGAGGTAAATCCTATTCCGTTTACATTTAATTTCATTTCAATTTATCCTATATTATAATTATATCCTAAAATATCTATCCAATTGGTCATGATAACTAAAGTATAATCTATATACAAAAATATATCATTTTAATTAGATAACCATTATCAATCTCCTTACCCTCACTCAGATATTTTTATAACCAAAATCATTGTCCGAGATGTGCCAATTTACAACCATTGTGGATGACGAGGATTCGTTATTCAATTTATTCTTAAAGTATGGTCATGAAAAAAAACATGGTTCACAAAAAATTCAAAATTATGTATTATATCTATTTTTAAGTTTTTTAACCATTATTTATACATGATATTGAAGAATATTACAAAACTAGTTTGTTGTGATCGAAAAACCTCCAAAAATATCTAAAACATTATCCCTTAATGTCTTATATATTTATTGATCCAAATACCATGTAACCAATGATATATAAAACCATTTAAACTTATTTATTTACATTAATATTATATAAGTTCAATTCTAGAGAATTATATACATTCCACATGAAATATTTCAGTTATAATCAATCGAACTGCTAATGAAATCAAGGGAATGAATACTCTGTAACGATGAAAATAAATATTATAACATATCAAAAAGGGAATAAATTAACTTAATAAAATTATAATCAACAATATACATGCCTAACTGGATATTAATTAAATTATAAATGAGTTTAATTTCATATTCCTAGATCATTATGTCAACTAATGAACAAATTTGGTCAAAAGGTAAGGGTTCCCTCATCTCACATCCATTTATTTGAGATACTCTTTATTCACCAATATTTATTTTGTATGGTGTATTTATACTTACTATTGAAGTTTAATAGCATGAATCTACTTATTTTTGTGCTATTCAATGTATGATTTTATTATTATTAATTATGGGTCATATAATTAAATTGACTACAATGTGGTAAGGAATTCTACCTGAACCCCCTTTTTCATTTCGGGTAACTCTTTCTCTAAATTTACTCAAATTTAATGTTGTTTTATTTTGTTATAATTGATATAAATTCGTTATATATGGTCTACAATCATATATCAAGATCATATCATCCTTCATTTATAGGTATATTCATGTTTTAAAATGGTTTCTTCTTAATTCATCTTGATAAACTAGTCTGATTCAAGAGAACATCTTGAATTCATTACGATTTTCCATTTCACTATTTAATCTATATTAAGAGATTATTATTTTCAAAAAATCAAACATTTTATCTAGAAAATTTATCATGGTTAATTTTTCTGTTATATTGAAACAAACATGCCTTCCTCTTTAATATCTCTTTCTTAAAGCCCACTAAAATGTTTTATTAATAATGCTTCATAAAAACAATTTATTACATCAATCATCTTCAGTGGGAAATAATTTTTTCCTCAAACATATTATAAAATTCGTAACATTTTCTTTTCTGGATATACATGTTTACAATTTTATATCAAAACAATTACAAATGAATTTTCAAAATAACCCCTCTTTCCAAAGATTTTTTTTTTCACATGTCACTTTTTCTTTTATGAGATATGTTCCATGTTCAACGCATATTTATTTCATGTGGTTCATGTACTACCCTTTTATATGACATATAAATTATCTCATTATTCTCATTATATTCTATGTGATTATTATATGAATGTTTCAAGATATTTTGTGACATTTTTTATATTTAAAGATTATTTCCTCATGAATTTTAGAATGTCTCATTAAAATGAATCTTCATCTATGTAATTATAAATTGTCAAGTCTTATACATCATTGTGGTTTATATATTATGATATCATGTAACATGCATTTTTTATGTGATTCTGATATTTTTTATTGTGGATGTGGAATATTGATTTCCATTCACCATATTACTCTAAATGTTTAGTAATTATGTTTACATATTGGGAAAAGTTATTTAAATTGAACATGTATATGTAGTTTATGTATACCCCCATTCATACGATGAATTAATTGGGCATATAATGTGATGGTTGGGGCCTACTATATCCCCTTTATGAATCGGTATCTCCCATGAGACAAAAAATATTTGGGTTTGGTTCAATGCCTTGCCCTATTATTTTTAGATTTCCTCGATGAGGCCTCTATGACAAGTTCATAATGTCTAACATATTCATTACCTCATTATGATATTAAAAATTAATAAATCAAGTGATTATTTTACTAGTATAATATCCATGTTAATGATTCATGTGATCGGTTATATGGATTTATTTACACATCTTTCTTTCAATCCATATTATTGTCATGTTTATTTTTAAATGCATGTGTTTTCTTTTATTCACCATGGATAATTTTTATTTTTATGATAACCTCCATTTTATTACTTACCATTTCTGAGCATAGGAGCTCAACCGTTTCTTATGTTTCTATACACTAGTTCATGAATAAAGATACTTTGAATAATCATCCAATGATTAAATTTATTTGATTTTATATTTTATCATTTTTTTTTTCATTTCCCAATGTATTATGTGAATCTTGAATGTAATCTGGTCTTCCAATGCTGATAAACTGATTAGTTCTTTGTTATTTAATTCCTTGTTATAAATGAAATGTATTAATATAATGCACCGGCTATGGGATATTGGGGTTAGGGTGTTACAGTTTGTATCATAGGATGTTTAGTAGGAACCCTGAAAACTAGAATTTGTAAACATATATTAAGGAACATAACCTTAAGGTAGACCTTGAGTATAAGTATTTAAGATCATCAAAAATAAACCATGTTTTTTATTATGATATTTTATAAGCATAAAATTTTCTATTTACATTATGTATTTCACTAGTATTAGTATTATATATCATTTTACAAAATTATATGATCTAATCTGCTGTATGAATGTGTACTGAAATAGTACCTATAGGATGGAATATGAACCACATCAATGCACATAATCCAAATAGTAATAATGGTAATTTCATTTATGGTTTGAAGACACACTTTTTATGGGAACTAGTCTCTCAAATGTTTTCATTATATATAAAGATAGTATCTTCTTTTAACAAGAAGGAGAAAGAGGTTTCTATGTATTATGCATTCAAAAGGATGTAATAGAAGAAGTGGGTGTCAGAGAAAAATGTGGATAAAAAAATAAGGGAAAGAAGGGTTTCCCTACATGTTATATCTGTTGAAAGAATCACCCTGGTAAATTATTTAAGGGAATGGGAGTTTGTTATAAGTGTAGAGAAAATGTAGACAACATTCTTTATTGAATGGTTAAGAAACATTATAACGTCCCGGATCCAGGTGCCACTCAATGGGTTCCTCGAACCTAGTTGGTCACATGACCTCAAGCACATTTCCCCAAACACCAGAGGCTGCTGACTAGAAGAAAGGGACCAATAATGATAGTGAAGAAATTATGACCTCATTTGTTAATGTGTAGCACAGCAGAGAAAATATAAACATACAAAAGTCCGGAAGTAGTAAACAATACCAATGTTGAATAGGACAGAGTAATAAGGAATAAAATACCAACAGTCATATATAATGATTCTATATGTCCCTAAGTCTAATAAAGCAGCCCAAAAAGGATACACTGCATTCTAAAACAACACAATACATGGGAAAATATAACAAAGAAAAATAAATAGTGCAGAAGGAACTCAGCATCATCGCAAGCCTATGATCAGTTATATGCCCTCCTACTCATCTGTAACAATCAAGTACCTATATAGGGAACATATCCCTTATCTACACCTACAATAATATAATATGTTTTGGCCCAAAATAGGACCCAAACATGGTGTGAGAAATAAATCTCACTAGGTAACCACCAAAGGCATGTGCCCAACTGTCAGTGAATTTGTGCAACAGTAGTGTATAGTAAAGGATAAACAGTAAAATAGGAAGTACTCAAAAAGAAACTACTCCTAACAATTCCATTTACTTTTAATTATTATTTTAAAATTCAAGATAATTGAATTATAAGTTCTCGAGACTCAGACTCGGTCAAAAATATCCTAAATAGTGCCACAACAAATGGACAGCAAGCTATCTAACAAGTACAAGGTAAAACAATACCAAGCATGTGCTTTGGCTTGGCATGTATTACATGTAAAATCACTACAATGAATATACCAAATACACAATGTCCTTAGACATGCACAACCTTACCCTCTGGTAAATAGAATTGAAACATACAGGTGACTCCTCACAGGCATAATAAATATTGCCTGCAGGCGTACAAGGTGTCTCCCACAGGCACAGAAACTTCTACTCACTGGCTTGAGAAAAGTTACCCACCGGCTAAACGAAACACTGCCCCCAAAATAAAAAAGTAGATGGGCTAATCCCAACTCATAAGCAGAAAATTTATATAAAATTCCTCTCAAGTCAATTCAAATCATGCTAAAATTAATATTATAACCTCTCGTAACCTTGCCAAATGGCTAAACAAGGAAACGCACCCACGGGGTGGACTTGGATCCATGAAATGATCCCAAATAGATTTCTATAATTATCATCATATTATCTATGCAATTCTAGATATCATAATTAATCTAGGACTCAGCCATACGACACCTCAAACATGGGCATGTAGCACAATTGTACACAACACACTCAGCAATTGGAATAAAACATCAGATCTCCTACCTCGATCTCCACTGATCGATATACTTGAACGACGCCTCCCGAAATGTCAAATCATGATGTAGATTTGGGTTAAATGACTACATGTTCAAACTATAATAACATCCAATTGTGAATTATTTCGAAGGAAACACAGAAGGAGAAAAAAGGGCTTCTCTGCACAGTCCTAACGTGATCGTCGACGAAGATATCGAAGTCCCGGTGCTCAGTCAAGAGCTCATCCAAGCATTGGCCTCCCCTCCTGGTGATCCAAACGAGTTCTAAGCTTCCTCTATCGCAAGAGGAATCCACTGCCCATTTTAATTGAAAAAAACTACACAACGTGAAATCTCAAGTACACATCGTGTAATATTCATCATTTAACTGTTCCTCTAGAAGCTACTTTTCACCGCCACACTGTTCAATGGTCGACATGAGTACACTGTTTGTATGCCTGAGTACACGGCATGTACTGTCACTCCACTGGAAACTGCTTCCACCACCTTACTATTCACCAGCCGACTGATTACATGGTGTGTAAAAAATCGTTACACGGCATGTAGTCATTTTGTACACCCTTCATCGCTGACAGGCCTACACACCATGTGTACTAATCCCACATGAACAAAGTACACGGCGTGTGGAAAAGTACATGGCATATACCCAAAAATTTTGGATTTTCCCCCATTTTCCTTGTTTTCTCAAAAAAAGCTTATGGGAAGAGGAAAAAAGAAACCCATACCTCATGAATAATAACTGGGTTCTTACAAACATCCGCCCTTAAAACAATTCATCCACGAATTTCCCTTCCAATGGTGTTGAAGACATAGCTTATGAAAACTATGGCCACTGACCACGTACGTCCGTCTCCCACTCCTAGGTTTCACCATGAACTCGGCCATGCATCCCTAGCACCCGTACGAGAGGAACATACCAGCCTCAGAGAACCTTCATGCTCATATCAACAATAAAAATCAGATTCTCCTCAAAGGATGAATTGGCCTAAAGCTCAACTTCTACGGGCAGAAAAATGTGAGACAATTCTGAGTGATAATGGCATAGCTGAGATACATGGAAGACGTCGTGCATGACCCAATACCTCTATGGTAACTGCAAAAGATAGGAAACCGACCCAAATCTCTATAGAATATCAAATGGCCCTACATACCTCGGTGAATGTTTATCATGTATCATGATCCGTCTGTGTCCCATCCTCGGTGAAAAAATAAATAAAACCGCATCCCCGACTACGAACTCCAAGGGTCATCTGCAACGATCAGCATAATATTTCTAATGAGACTGTGAAGTATCCATCCGCTTATGAATCAACATGATCTTCTCTAACATCTCCTACATGAGGCGTGGTCCCAATAAAGCTACCTCACCTACCTCCATCCAGCACAATGGTGATCGGCATGGCCTACCCTATAAATCATTGTAAGGTGCAACCTCAATACTTTCCTGAAAACCATTTTTGTAAGAAAAATTGACCAAGGGTATATGATTCTCCCATGAGCCCCCAATGTCTAGAAAGAATTCTTGTAGCATTTCCTTTATCACCTGTAACATATGCTCTTACTGGCCATCGGTGTGAGGGTGGTATGCTGTGATCAGTAGCACCTGTGTAACCAGTTCCCTATGAAAACTCTTTAGAAAATGAGATGTAAAGAGGGTGTCCCTATCTGATACGATAAAATGAGGAACCCCATGAAGATGTAACACCTCTCAGAAATAAAACTTCCCTAGCTTTTCAACACCAAATGTCTCATTGATTGGAAAAAATGTGAGCAACCTTGGAATGTCTGTCAACAACAACCTGCATGACATCACCGCCTCGATGTGACCTCTGCAACCTGGTCACGAAATCCATCGTGATATCATCTTATTTCCACTCTGGAATGGGTCGATTCTATAACAGTCATGCTAGCTTTTGAGGCCCCACCTTCACCTGCTAACTGGTGGAACATCTCTTAACAAAACCAGCTATCTCTCGTTTCATACCCAGCCACCAATACTGGAATCTCAATTCATGGTACATTTTGGTAACTCTAGGATGCATTCCCCAAGATGATGCGTGAAACTCCCTCATCAGCTCCTCGCATATATTCTCTAGAACACACACTCATCCATGGATAAATATTACCTCATAATCACCTATCGTCCAACCGGGAGGAGGTTCCTCACTCGCCACAGACTCCGGTGGAACTAGTCCTTCCAAATCTGATATTTGTCTCATCCCCACTCTATCCAGGATGGTAGAAGTCATAGCTATGGAAGAAATATAGGCTCTCCCCTGACATTCCTGGACCTCCAAATGAATCTCTGAGAAAAATGACATAAGATGCATGTCACGACCTGACCCAACGGGGCTCGAGCCGTGACTCCCCAAGCCCGCCTCCAATTGGCATGAGGCTATAAAATAACTCCGAGTAGGATATCACACACATGGAAGGAATTATCCTAAGGTACCTGTACACACAAACACTCACATACACCTCTAAGAAATAGTGAAGAGATATAGAAAACTGAAAGTAAATTCATTCATATGACTATCCCACAACCAGAGTACAGATGAAGTACAAAAGGGAAAATAGGGCCCACCAAAAAAATACAAAAGTGTCCAACCTCCTCAGAAGGTGGGAAAACACTGCTAAAACACCTGTCGGTGTGCTCCTCCGCATAGCTCTGGTAAACACCCCGGTTCAATCCCGCTCACTAAGTTCTACCTATTTTGGGTCCTCCTGGGACTCCGTCGAATGGCATGTGGTCTGCACAAGACACAAACTTGAGCGGGCAAATCTTATGCAGGGGTGAGTATAAAAACACTTAGTAGGCACCCCTGAAACCCAAAAAAAAAGAGAGAAACTGAAAAGAAAGAGTCTGGTCATCCAAGCCAGAGGGAACTCAGACGAGAGAGAAACTCCATCTCATGACCATCTTCGGCTAAACACATCTAGTCAGCTCAGCTCAGGTGTATGCCCACACACACACCTTGAACAATCCAGATATACTCACCTCATGAAACAAGCCACATGAGGTACTGACCACGTCACCAGAAACTTTTACACAACCAGGAGAACATGCTCTATAGTCACTGTTATCCTAGATGACACTCGTACAAGAGATACACTCCATCGGGTTTCACACAAACATCTCAGACACTCACCTGAGAGATCATGCTTGTCAGATACCGTCACTGAGGAAACCACACTAAAACTGCATGACCAACAAACTCCTCAGAAAAGGGATCGCTCCTTGGGTCTGCTTGGGGATATCAAACCCATACCGGTATACAAGGATCTCACAGATAGGGGATCACTCCCAGGGTCCACTGGGGGATACCACATCCCAATATGTCATTCATATATCTCACATATAGGGGGTCACACCCAGGATCCACTAGGGGATACAACAACCCGATATGGCAATCGATAGAAGCACGTCACCCAGATAGAGGATCATCGCCCATATAAAAGTGGTCACGATGATACTGAAACCCAATCTGGTATAACTCGCGATGTAGGGGATCAAAATGATGATGTCAAAACCCTATAGAAACCACGCGCTGATTAAGGGATCTCATAACCAATGAAACCACAACCCTACAATAATCCACATTTTGAGCAGGAGATCATATACCCAACGATGCCACAACCCTACTGAAAATATCAAGCAGAGAAAGTGATCATATACTCAATGATCCCACAAACCTACTGAGCACGACTCACTACATAGGGGATCATATTCCTGTTGACCCCACAAACCCTACGAGGTTATCCTACTAGCTAAGGGATCACCACCCGTGGATAAGTGGTCACATCGATACCAAGAACCAGATCTAGGGAAATGATGCTAGAGGATCTCACTCTGGGCCCACAAGAGGGATTCCACAACTCTAATAGATCAAAAATCCCATCGAGAGGATCACAAGCCTATACCAGGGTTGTGATGCAGCACAAACCCTCATAGGAACGAACCAAGGGAGAACCCTCAAACACTATTGGTCCAAACGTCGCTAACCCGAGCGACCCGCAACAACGCTACATCGCGCACATCTAAGGATGATACCGAGGTCACCATCGTGATCCATGCGGAAAAACACGTAGGATAGGCTATTTACTCGCCCAAAACGAATGTCCAGTGAAAAAGGCATTATTCACCAGAGCTAGCCCATGCAGGGCCACACAACGATCTCGAAACTCATCAATCAGATCATACCACAGCGATCCCCTCGCAAAAACAAGCAGGATCTACTACTCGTTCATCTGAAACGGACCCCCGGTGAAAAAAGAAATATTCACCGAAGCCAGCTCGGGTGGGGACCACACCATGATCCCGAACCTCTTCAAACAGATCACACCATTGCGACTCTCTCAAAAAAACACACCGGATCTACTATTTATCCACCAAAATCGAACTCCTACTGACAATGTTGTGTTTATCCACAAACGCCGAAACCTGGCCTCATGGGGACCGACCCCAAACATGGTCCCAACACTCATAAACCCTCATGAAAATTCTGTTGCATCATCCGGGTCTCAATGCCACTAACATCACATTATTCAGGCCCTCCTGGTAGAAGATACAATGGCCCGAAGTCAAATAATAATAAAATATCATTATTTTATTCAAAATTTCATGTTATTGGGCCACAATCCCGAACCTTTAAATTCCCAAAGTGAGTTCAAAAGGCCCGTCTAGAGGCATGGAACGCGTTGCAGCAAATGGCTCACAAATCGGAGTTATGGTTTGCGAGTTACTGGGGTTTAAAGAACCCCCGAAAAAATCTGGCCAGACTTCCGCCTGCCTCGCCGGAATCCACCGCGCCACCGCCGGAACCAGTACACCACTGCTGGACTCCACCACACTGCCACTTCCGCTTCACCAGATTCCACCATGGCTACCTCCCATGTTGCCGGAAAACCGGGATTTCCATCAGAAATCTTATGGGAACCCCCGGGAGCACCCCGTTGCTCCAAAATCAGATCTGAAACATGTTTCAGAAACCTTGAGATCCGAAATATACAACCCTTATGACGATTTGTAGAAAAACAAAACATAAATGGGATCCAGTGATTTAAAGCTCAAACAGCCTACCTCACGGGTGAAACACTGACGATCGGTGCTCCAAAGCATCCGCAGCACGATCTTGGAACGTCTGCCGATGAAATCCGAGATCGATGACACCTTTATTGCATGATTCGGCCCCCGATTCACCATTGGAAGAGAAGGAGAAGGAGGAAGGAGGAGGAACTCCTCATCACCCAACCATCAATGGCGGGGAGATATGAAAATATTTTTTTTTAAATATCTCCGGCTCCCGACGAGCCTCCGCCCGATTCACGATGTAGACAAAAGTATGGTCGCCCTTAGGGTAAATGTGTCGTTCTGAATGCAACGGTGGATTTGGATTTGACATTAGAGACTCCGTTCAGAAGTTATTCAATCCGACGCTTGTAATTATACTTTTCTACTTAATTCTGAAAACGCCCCTGGTGGAGTTTTCCATAGCAGGCCCGTGCCCGCAAATTTTACACCTTGCCTAGGCTAAACGGCACGTTCTGGATGCAACTGTTCCCTCAGATACTCATTCCGAGCTACTTTTTAGGAGATATCACACCCCACCACGTGCATAGTATAAAAAACACAATATTTTTATAAAATTAATTCCGGGCACACCGGGCCTTGGAATCGCACACCATCATCGCGCCTAACTCTGTAATTATTCATAGAAATATTCCAATGTCTGAAAATGCCAAAACTTAAGTCACTACATCCCCCCCATAGAAATTTTCTTCACTTCTAAGCCATAATAACAAGGAATGAAAATGGACTACCAACTAGGCCTCCCACACCCGCGATTTTTCCAACAAACACCCATGTTCGAATGAATAATTCAGAGGGACTCATCCCCCACACCTCAAAACTATACTCTTTGGGCACCACTGACTCACCCGTATGGTATTAATCACATCACAAAAAATCATCTCGGTGGAGGAAGGATCCTTCTTCCTCACGCATTCAAAGGACGCCGAACAACACCGACAACGGGTCTTACCAACGCCCTAGACAAAACTCGAGCAAACAATAGAAAGGGAAGACTACCACTACAAAGTGTCTATCAAACTACTGCAAAAAGTAGATAGGACACATGGCGTACCTCTATCCAACAGCGGAGCCTCTAGGCCAACTACCTCTAGGGCATGTAGATTTCTCACCCTCAGCCACCGGCTCCCTAAGCGTGGCGTGGACCACCTGGGAGTGGGGGTGGTGGAAACTGATATGGCCTACCACCTCCTCATGCATCACCAGCTCCACCGCCACGTCCGCCACCCACTGGATATCCTTGCTCGAGACACTGCCTCTGCCAAGGCTGTCTTTCAACTGGCTCCCTCCAGTAGCACGATGGGTCAGACAATCTCTCGCAAGATGTCCCCAACTGTCGAAAACGTAACACCGCCTCTCCTGCGACTGACTAAAACTGGCATGCGAGCCCTGCGAGCCCCGACCCTTAGATCCTCCATCCTAGGTTCGCCTCCTGAAACATTGTCCATGCCCAGTCCCATGCTTCTGCCAAAGGCTACCAGATACTGAAATCTCTGGTCTCGCATGCCCAACATTAATAGAGGGGATCTGCTCAGCCAGAAAGCTCTCCACAATCAATGCTAGCTCCAGGGAGTAGCGCGGAAGGTCTGTAAACCTCACTGAGTACTCCGACACAGTCATGCCCTCCTATCGAAGCTACAAAGGCTCCTAGATCCACAATGACCTCAGCGTCACCATATAGAACTCTTCCCTGAAGAGATGAAAAAAATCTCCCCACGTGTGCTTATCCTTATCGTGGGACTATGTCACTAAGCTCCACCATCGCCAGCCAAACCATGCAGAAGGCATGCAGCTAGGACCACCATCTGATATGGAGGTGTCCTCACCAGGCGGAAAACTCGGGTGACTGCTTCGAACTAGTCATCAGCTGCCTGGGGGTCTGGATCACCTCGAAACATCAGTGGTCGCTACCTCTGGTACTCGTGTAGCGCACTCATCCTGCGTGCAACCTCATCGTGCACTGGCGACACAACTAGCTACTCGAAGAGTGGGGCTCAATTGGCAGACCACCTGGAGGTCCAGCTTCAGAACATGCACCCTGGTCCACATCATCAACATGGGGTGGATCTTCACCACAATCCTGCTGTGAAACCCTCACTAGCTGTCATCGTGGAGGCATCCTGAAATACATGCAAGATGCACCACATTCAAAGAGTGTATCTGGAGATCTGACTCAAAAAGGATAAGGAAAACCTAAAAACCCAGTCCTATATGATGCATGTGCCGTTATATCCCTGCGACCAGTGTACAAATGTCATGAGCCAAAAGGAAGGTTATCAGAGTCCTGGTATATAGATATTTTGACCGCCACAACAACACTAGAATCGATGGCCTGAAATCTGAACTTGAATCATCGTGTCACTACCGATATGCAACCCAAATCAAACTCATAGCTAGACCCGCTACGCTCTGAGATCCCAAAGGTGCAAGCTCCTTTGATACCACTCTGTCACAACCTGACCCAATGGGGCTCGAGCCATGACTCCCCAAGCCCACATCCAATAGTCCATGGGCTGGAGACTAGCACTGAGTAAGCTATCACACACATGGAAGGAATTATCCTATGGTACCTGTACACATGAACCCACATACACCTCCAAGAAAAAATGTAGAGATATAGAAAACAGAAAAGTAAATGCATGCATACAACTATCCCACAACTAGAGAACAACTGAAGTAAAAAAATGGAAAAATAGGGAATATGAAAAGAAAAATAAAAAAGTGTCCAACGTGCTCAGATGGAGGGAAGAAAATTCCAAAACACCTGCCAGTAAGCTCCCCAGCATAGCTCCGGTAAACACCCCAGGTTAATCCCGCTCACTATGCTCCGCCTGGTCTGGGACCTCCATGGACTCCGTCGAAAGGCATGTGGTCCGCACAAAACAAAAACATGTGTGGGAAATCCCGTGCAGGGGTGAGTATAAAAATACTCAGTAGGCAACCCTAAAATCCCAAAACAAAAGAGAGAATCTAAAAGGTAACAGCCCGGTCATCCCAGCCGTAGGGGACCTAGACAAGAGAGAAACTCTATCTTATGACCATCCTCGGCTAACCACAACTAGTCAACTCAAATCATGTGTATGACTATACATACAGCTTGAACAATATAGATATACTCATCTCACACAGCAAGTATATAGCATCCCAACTTTTTATCACATAAACATTCATTACATTATACAAAACCGAGGATCATTATGTTTTAGTGTCTTGGAAACCAGGAACATAAAACATTAAAACAATAAAAAATTCTTCTTAAACCGTTTAAAGGATTCTTCATACTTGTTCAACCTATGTTCATTACTTCATATCATAACTTGGGGACATACATCAATGGAAAGGGTGAGCAGAAGGCCTAGTAAGGGAAATACAGAAAACATTTTACATATGAAATGGAGATACATCAATAAAGTCATGATAAATAACTTTAATGCATGAGAAATAGATCATGAGGCATATCATAATAAAAATAACGTTTTTCATAACATGAAGATATGGAAATAACATTTAACTGAAACAATCATTTCCATATCACCATGTTCCATCCCCAAGGTGTAATTAAAAAAATTACAATTGTTATTCTTCAAGGTTTCGTTAAAATGGTAATCTCTAGAGATTAAATCTCTACCCAATGCATTGAAGCACTGTCAGGGCGCACTATTAATTTATCTTCATTATAATGTGAGTCACATATATCATCATAAAAAATTTCATAAATAACCCATATATTTTAAAATAAATGGGTTTCATTTCATAATCATAACGTTTTAAAAACAGATTTTAAAATATGATCTTTATGTCTCTTTAAACCCACGGAAAATGATAGTGGTTTTCACTTATGTAAATCCTAGAATTAAAATAGAAAATTTTGATATATATGTGAATACCCCGGTAGAAGAAATATCATTGAGTATTCACTTATTAAAATAAAATAATTTGAGACAAAGAGAGGGACATTTTGAGATGAAAATTCTACAGCATAACGGCTATGTTACAGGGTTTTAGAAAACGTTGAAAAGAGAGGATTCATGTGCCACCCACACATAAATGACCCATAAAACAGTAGAGGAATAGAATATAGAGGATATATAAGCATGGTAATAAAATTTAAAATAAATACCTTATGAAATGATAAACATGAAAGGAAGACAAAAATAAGATTTCACTTATGAAAATTCGGCAGCCTAACAACATCACTTAAAACATCAAAAATTTAAATTGGTGAGATCAAATAGGGTCCCTAATCATATGAAAATAAATATGGAAGTATGATTAATATGGATAATCATACCCAAACATACTAAAATGAATTTGAAATACTTGACAAGAAAATATAACTAGGGAATGATAAGGGTGAATGAATCCCTTACAAAAATTCGACAGCCAAACGACAACACTTAAACATTCATAAAATGAATTGATGAGGGAAATAAGGGGTTTCATACCATATGAACATAAAAATTACAGTAAGGAGAATATAAGAGAACATCCTCCATCACATGAACATGGACCATAAAATAAATGACATAAAAGAGAGTACTTGAAAAGAAGGAGAGAGGTAGGATCCCTTACCTTGAAGAGTAACATAGAAAGCATGAAGGTCGGGACCTTGGTAGGATTGAGGGCTCCTTTAGAGGCCTCCTTGGTATGTAAAGATACCATAACTTCTTTGGGAAGGATTTTGAAATGAAATGGATGAGGGAATGGGTTTGTATTTATAGGAGAAGTGAGGGGACAAAGCAATAATTGCCAAGGGTCACCTCATCGGTGGTATTGGAGAAACCATGGGCTTGCCCATTGTATTTTCCCATGGTATTGGCCACATGGGAAACCTAATACATTATATTACTATTAATAATTATACCTGAAATATTACATAATTATTACATCCTTAATGATGCCATTAAACACCCGAAACTAAAAATTGTATTTTCACTATTCACCGAAAGTTCAACATTCTCAGAAAAATCCCAAAAATTCACCTTAACCAAATATTTATGCTCTGATTTGAAAAATAATCTCAATTTTATGAAAATAATCTTCTACATATTTTTAATTTTATTTTTAATGAAAAAAAACTATTCATATGAAAAAACTAATACTTGACTAATAATTTATAAAATGGTTATTTACCTATTTTATTGAATAACATTACATAATCAAGGTGAATAAATTATATTAATACTTAATTTATATGAGATTACTAATCCTAAGTGTAAAATCACTATTCATAATTTACTATTTATCAGAAATTATGTTGATCTTATTAGACTATAAATTTCATAATGAACACAAATGTAGAAGACCATTTTTTAAAAATCATTACACATTTTAAATTATTTAAGGATTATTTAAATATTTTAAAATATCCTTTTTCCAAAATTCAACAATAATATACATCATATATTTCTCCAGACACTAGATATTCAAAAACATCACCATAAGAAGAAATAGCAATTTTTATTTAAAAAAATTGATTACACAAGGCAATTACAGTCTCGTTACATATCCCCTTATAACAGCATCATAGGGACTAAGAGTAAGGTGTGCTAGGGTGATAGAATCTTGGGGAGGCTCGACCAACATTGCTTGAGTAGTGATTTTTATCATCTTGAACTTCTCGTGAAGGCGATTCTGTTCCAGCTTCACATGATGATGTTCGCCTTGGGATTGGTCCAGAGCAAAGTCCAAAGGTGCTACCTCCTTCCAGTGTTCCGTAAGATGTGATTCTATCGGCCCGAGACTACTGGATGGGGCCCTATAATCTTCTTTCTATATTAATTAATCAATATCACTTGTATTTATAGAATATAATTGTAACATTTAGTTTCCAACGGTCATTTTGGCCAATGGTTATATTGACCAACGATCATATAATAGTTGAATCCCAACAGTCTCATTTTAATTATACAAATTTTATTAAATGAAAAATAAAATAACCCACCAAAAGGGGAAAATATACTCAAAAATTCTGGTCATTACAATCTACCCCCCTTAATAAATTTTGTCCTCATATTTTTTAAACCGGGCTTGGAAATTTCGTTGAAAGTCCCATATCGGAAAAAGAGTCAGTAAAACTATTACTTTAAAAGAAATAAAGGGATGTATAATGGTCACACGAGTTAACCCATACTTGGATTCCATGTAAGAAAACATGGATATGGAAGAAAAAACAATGGGTCATGTTCTGATGGAGAGAGATAGAAAACATGATTAGGATACAATTAACCACAAGAAGATCACAAACTTCACATGTGTTAAATGGTCTTTGAATACCCAGTAGAAAACATTAACCAACAACGTTTTTTTTTACGTTCCTTTTCATAATTTTGAGGAATTCATTCACTACATAGAATAAAAACATAAGGAAATATACTTACCTTCAAATAGAGTTTCATCCTTTAATAAGTTTCTACCAAGACTAATATTTTCTCCAAACTATTACCATTTCAAATGACATGGTCTCATCAAAACCACAAGAATCATCTTCTAGAGAATCACATAATCCACAAATGAATAACTATATATTTCCGTTTTCTTTATACATCCACTAAAACTAAAAACTTTTGTATGAGATCATATAATCCCCAAAAAGGATAATCCTTTATAAAAGGAAGTATGACTATTATTCTCCAAAATTCATCCAAAGTACCCAATGTTCCAGAATGACCATTCAATAAACAATAATCCTTAAAATTATTCTGAATAATTCAAACTTCTATTGGAACCCAAAATTCAGAACGATTTAATCACATAATCTTACCCAATAAATCATACCATTTATCTCCAAATAACATTGACTACTATTAAAGTATCATACTAAATTGAAATTAACCTTTTCACATATTCTCAATCCTAGGTTAATAATTTTCTATAAATAACCCAAATAAACTTATGTCCACAATAAATACATAAATTCTAAAAAAAATCAACCATTCCTCCTCAATTTAAATCCGGTAGTATTTTATTTGCCTTAGGCATATAATACTCCAAAAGAAAAAATGTCTTCCAAAATAACCATTATCATTTAATCACCAAATCATTTTCTTATACAAAATATATCCATTTGATAAAACATAAGGTTCCAAAATCCACTCATTCGTGATCCATAATAATAGCAGGTGCATCAATTAGTCCAAAGGGAATAACAAACAACTCATAGTTCCAATATCTTGATTTGAAGGTTTTTTGTAATATCCTCATTCTTCACCTTCAATTGATGATAACTAGAACGAAGATCAATCATAGAGAAGAATTGAGTCCCAAGAAGATGGTTAAATAAGTTATCAATTCTTCGAAGATTGTATTTGTTCTTCACGGTGATTGCATTTAACTCTCTATAATCAATTCACAGCTGCATCGATCCATACTTTTTCTTCACACAGGGGACTAGTGCTCTCCAAGGAGACACACATGGTTGGATTGACCCATTCTCCAAAACGTCGTGGAGTTGTTTCATTAATTCTTCTAACTCTAAATTTTCTATGCTATATGGGCTCTCTGACATCAGATGATATCCAGGTACAAGTTGAGTGGAAAAATCTTCCTCTCCTTTTGGGGGAGGTCTGGGTAACTCGTCAAGAAATACGTCAACGTACTCCTTGAAGATGGGGACATTTTCTAAAAGAATGAATCCTTCGTGAAAATATTATTTCATTTACGAGTCTTTTAATTAAAATTGATTTTATGTATTAAAACCTCTTTCATATACAATTACATTTTTCTATAATTCATTCATAATTATTCATAAAAATATTGTGATTAACCAATCATATCCTCCGGGAGTGTCGTAACCAAGAGTGAAGCAAGGCCGGTTGTCGTGTACCAGTTCCCGTTAAGTCTAGCTCAAAGTGGTGTTTTGTGTGTCTTACCCCTATGTACATCTGTTCCAGATCCACTCTACTTGTTCATATCTAGAGAAAGGTTTAATTGTTTGGAAACCACTTACTCAATAATTCACCAATATAATAAGATGTTTTCCTATATTTAAACTTTTTCTTAAGAAACCATGTAAATTTTTCAAATCCAAATTTCCACAAATAACTAACCATCCTTTGATATTAACTATAGAATCCGCCATTTTATCACATAATCCTTCATTACATTATACAAAACTGAGGATCTCTAAGGTTTAGTATCTTGCAAACCAGGAACATAAAACATGACAACATTAAACATTACTATTAAACAATTGAATGGATTATTCATACTTTTTCATCCTATGTTCATTACTTCATCTCATAACCTGGGTACAAACAACAAAGGAAAGGGTGAGAAGAATGCCCAGTAAGGGTAATAAGGGAAACATTTAATAAGTGAACATGAGATACATCAATAAATTGATAATAAATAACTTTAATGAATGATAAAGAGATCACGAGGCATATCATAATAAAAATAATGTGTTTCATGACATTAATATGTGGCTACAAAATTAAAATAGAAATCCATTTATGTATCACCATGGTCTATCCCCAAGGTGTCATTAATGTTTTTTACTAAGGTTATTCACCAAGGTATCATTAAAATGGTTATCTCTAGAGAATAAATATTTACCCAATGCATGGTAGAGCTATCCGTGAGAACCATTAATTTGACTTTAATATAATTTTAGCCACATATATCATGATCAAAAATTTCATAAATAACACATATATCATAAAATAAATGGGATTCATTTCCTAATCATAATGTTTTAAAAACTTTTTTAAGACATGATCTTTATGTCCCTTTAGACCCAAAGAAAATGAAAGTGGGATTCATGTATGTAAATACCAGAATTAAAATAGAATATTTTTATATATATGTGAATACCAATGTACAATAAATATCATTGAGTATTCTCTTAATAAAATAATTTAATTTGAGACAAAGAGAGATACATTTTGAGACGAAAATTCTGTAGCATAATGACTATGTTACAGGGTTTTAGAAAATGTTGAAAATAGAGGAGACATGGGTCACCCACAAATAAATGACCCATAAAACAGAAGAGGGATATAATATAAGGGATATAAGAACATGTTAATGAAATTTTAAATAAATACCATAAGAAATTAATAACATCAACTGAAGACAAAAATATGATTTCACTTATGAAAATTCGGCATCCTAACAACATCACTTAAAACATCAAAAAATTGAATTGATGAGATGAAATAGGTTATCTCATCATATGAACATAAATAGGTAATTATTATTGAAATGTAATATCATACCACAACATAAGAAAATTAAATTGAATGACTTTACATGAAAATATAACATGGAAATGAGAAGGGTGATAGAATCCCTTACAAAAATTCGGCAGCCTAACAGCGCCACTTAAGAATTCATAAACTGAATTGATGAGGGAAAGAGGGGGTGTATTATAATATGAAAAAAAAATTACAGTAAGGAGAATATAAAATAACATCCTCCAACATATCTATATGGAGCATAAAAGAAATGACATAAAAGAGATTACTTGGAATGAAGGAGAGAGGTAGGATCCCTTTCCTTGAAGAGTAATTTTGAATGTTTGAAGGTTGGGACCTTAGGAGGCTTTAGGGCATCGTGGGGGGACTAATTGGGAGGTAAAGATACCATAACATCATTGGGAAGGATTTAGAAATGAAATTTATGAGGTGAAGGCTTGGTATTTATACGATAAGTGAGGGGACAAAGTAGTAATTTCCAAGGGAGACGTCATCGTTGGAATTTGAAAAACCAAGGGCTTGCCCAGTGTATTTTCCCATGTTATTGGACACTTGGGACACCTAATACCTCAACTTACTATTCATAAGTAGAAAAAAAATATTACATAATTATTACACCCTTAATGATTTCATTAAACACTCGAAATAAAAAACTGTATTTTCACTATTCACCGAAAATTATGCTTTCTCAGATGAATCCCAAAAATTCATGATAACCAAATAACGATGCTCTGATTTCAAAAATGGACTCCATTTTATGAAAATAATTTCTAAATATTTTAAAAAAAATTAAATAAAAAACTCTATTCACCTGAAAAAACTGATACTTGGCTACTAATTTCTAAAAAAGTTATTTACCTATTTTATTGAATCACATTACATAATCAAGGTTCATTAATTATATTAATAATTTATTTAAGTGAGATTACTAAACCATTTGGCCATATTACTAATCATAAGCATAAAATCACTATTCATAATTTACTGTTCATAATAAATTAAGTTATTCTTATTAGACTCTAAATTTCACAATGAACACAACGTTAGAAGACAATTTTTTGAATATCATTACACATTTTTAATTATTTAAGGTTTACATAAATATTTTAAAATATCATAATTGAAAAACTCATCAATAAAATATATCCTATATTTATCCAGACACTAGAGATTCAGAAAATTCACCATAAGAAGAAATCACAATTTTTAGTTAAAACAAAGGATTACACAAGGCAGTTACAGTCTCATTACATAGCCCCTTATAACATAAACATAAGACCTAAGAGAAAGGTTTGTTAGGGTGATAGAATCTTTTGGTGGCTCGATTAACATTTCCGGTGTAGTGATTTCTATCAACTTGAACTTCTCGCTAAGGCGATTCCATTCTAGCTTCACATGATGAAGTTCTGCTTGAGGTTGGTCCAGAGAAAAGTCCAAAGGTGATACCTCCTTATCGAGTTCAGTCAGATGGGATTCGATTGGCGCGAGACTACTAGATGGGTCCATTGATTCTTCATTCTAAATTAATTAATCAAAATCACTTGTTTTTATAGAAAACAATTGTATCATTTAGTTTCCTACGGTCATATTGACCAATGGTTATATAACAGTCGAAACCCAATGGTCTCATTTTAGTTGTATACATTTTATTATATGAAAAATAAAATAACCCACCAAAAAAAGGGGACAATATTTACTCAAAAATTTCGAGTCATTGTGAAGCCACATGAGGTACTGACCTCATCACCAGAAAATTTTCCACAACCACGGGAACATGCTCCATGATCACTATCGTCCTAGATGACACTCGTCGAAGAGATATACTCTATCGGGTTTCACCCAAAAATCTCAGACGCTCACCCGAGAGATCCCCCTCTTTGGATACCATCATTGAGGAAACCACGATGAAACTACAAGAACAACAAACTCCTCGGATAGGGGATCGCTCCTAGGTTCTGCTAGGGGATACCCAACCCATACCGGTATACGAGGATCTCACAGATATGGGATCACTCCCAGGGTCTGCTGGGGGATACTACAATCCGATATGGCATTTTTAGATCTCACAGATAGGGGATCACAGCCAGGATCTGATGGGGGACACCACAACCCGATCTGGAACTCGACAGAAGAGCGTCACTCATATAGAGGATCATCACCCATATAAAGGTGGTCACGATGATACCTGAACCCTATCTGGTATAACTCGTGATGTAGGGGATCAAAATGATGATGCCACAACCTTACAGAAACCATGCGCTAAGTAGCTGATCACATAACCAACGATTCCCCAACCCTACTATAATCCACATGCTGAGCAGGGGATCATATACCCAACAATGCCACAAACCTACTAAAAACCTCATGCTGAGAAGGGTATCATATACCCAACGATGCCACAACCCAACTAAGCATGTCTCACTGCATATGGGATCATATTCCTGATGATTCCACAAACCCTATGGGGTTAACTTGTAGATATTTGTTCTCCGACCGTGGATAAGCGGTCATAGTGATACCAAGAACCCGATCTAGGGTAACGATGTTAGATAATCCCGCTTCGGGCCCACCGGAGAGATTCCACAACTCTAATAGATTAAACATCCCATTGAGAGGATTACAAGCCTATACAAGGGTTGTGATGCAGTGCCAAACCTCGTAGGAACAGACCAAGAGAGAACCCTCACCACTTCTAGTCTAAACATTGCTAACCCAAGCGACCCGCAACAACGCCACACCACGCACCTCCTTGGCCGATACTGAGGCCACCATCACTGTCCACATGAAAAAACGCACAGTATAGGCTACTTAATCGCCCGAAACAGACATCCAGTGAAAAAGGAACTAATCATCAGAGCTAGCTTGTGCGGGGCTCACACAACGATCCCGAAACTCATCGAGAGGATCATACCACGACGATCCCCTTGAGAAAGACCACAGGATCCACTACTCGTTTGTCCGAAACGGACACCCAATGAAAAAGGCACTATTCCCCGAAGCCAGCCCGGGTGGGGCCCATTTCACAATCCTAAAACTCGTCAAACGGATCACAACATTGCAACCCTCTCAGAAAAACACAGAGGATCGACAATTCATTCGCCAAAATCGGACTCCTATTGAAAATGATTCATTTTTTCGCAAATGATGAAACTGGACCTCATGGAACCTACACCCCAAACTCAGTCCCAAAACTCAAAAACCCTCTATAAATGTCTTATATATCATCATGGTCTCAACGGAACTGACGAAACGTCAATCAGACGCTCCGGGTTGAAGATACAACAGCCCGAAGTCGAATAATAATAAAATATCATTATTTAATTCAACGTTTCAAGATCCCGAGCCACAATCACGAACCTTAAAATTCCCAAAGTGAGCTCAAATGGTCTTTCTCGATGCAAGGAATGCATTTCCACAAACGGCTCCCAAATCGTAGTTACGGTTTGTGAGTTACGTGGGTTTAAAGAACCCCCGAAAAAATCTGGCCGGACCACCGCCTGCCTCGCCGGAAACCACCGTGCCGCCGCCGGATTCCGCCGCGCCGCCGCCGCTTCGTCGGATTCTACCATGGCTGCCTCTCTTGCCACCAAAAGACCGGGATTTATACCGGAAAACATCCGGGAACCCTAAGGAGCGCCCCATTGCTCCAAAATTTGATCTGAAACATGTTTCAGAAACCTCTGGACCCGAACTATACAACCCTTATAATGATTTGAAGAAAAACAAAACATAAATGGGATTTGGAATTTTAAAACTCAAATCATCGACCTCGTGGGTGAAATGCCGATTATCCATGCTCCAATACTTCAGCTGCACGATCCTAGAATGTCCGCCGTCGAAATACGAGCTCGACGACACCTTGGTCGCCCGATTCGGTCACTAATTCACCATTGGAAGGGAAGGAGAAGGAAGAGGAAGGAGGAGGAACTCATCCTCTACTCATAACACGTCCAACAAAGGGGGGGAGAGATAAGATGATATTTGATATTTTTAAATATCCCCGGCTCCCGACATACCTCCTCTCGATGCCCAATGCAGAAAAAAGTAAGGTCACCCTTACGGTAAACGCGCCGTTCTGAATGCAACAGAAGACTTAGATTTGCAATCCGAGACACCGTTTAGAAGTTATTCTAGCCGACGCTCATAATTATAATTATCCACTTAATTACGAAAATTCCCCTGGTGGTGTTTTCCATGGCAGGCCCACACCCACAATGTTTACACCTCACTTAGTGTAAACAACATGTTCTGGATGCAACCGTGCCCTCAGATTCCCGTTCCGTGCTACCATTTAATAGATATCACACCCTACCACATGCATAGTATAAAAATACATAATATTTTTATAAAATTAAATCCTGGAACACTAATCCTTGGAATCACAGTCCATTTTCACACCTAACTCTGGAATTATTCAATGAAATATTCTAAAGTTTGAAAGGGCCAAAACCTAAGTCGCTACACTTCCACTCACCACTGGAATCCTACGCTGCCTATATCTGAGTCCCCCTACATAGTGAATCAGCAAATGCATTACCCTTACCAAGAGTATAGGCATGCTCAAAGTCGAAGGGATGAAGGTATTCAACCCACCTTCACTGTGTCAGATTCAAGTCACACTGGGTGAAGATATATTTGAGACATTTGTGTTCCGTAAACACCAAAAAAAATTTCTCCCAAGAGATAATTTCTCCAATAGCGTAATGAATGAACAACTAAGTCCAACTTGAGATCATGCGTCATGTAATTTCTCCAATGTGGCCTCAACTGCCGAGCCCCATACAAAACTACTTGACCACCCTACATCATAAATGCTCCAAGCCCAATTCCTGATGAATCACATTAAACTGTATAGATCTTCCCTTTCTCTTGAAGTATCCGGACTGGTGTTGATGTCAATCTTCCCTTCAACTTCTAAAAGGCTGTCTCACAAGCTTCTGACCAAACTAACCTCAGTCACTTCTTAGTCAAACCCGTCAACGGCGCTACTAAGTTGGAGAAGTCCTGTATAAATTTCCTATAGTAACTAGCCATCCCCAAGAAACTCTATATTTCAAACACCTTATTAGGAAACTCCCAGAAAACTACTACTCTCACCTTATTTGGGTGAACATCAACTCTTTCCTCTGAGATAATATGTCCCACGAAGTGAAACTGGTCCATCCAAATGTGGAACTTTGAGAGCTTAGAATATATCTGATGCTCACTCAGTGCACTCATTATGATCTCAAGATGGGTATCATGGTCATGTTGAGTGTGAGAGTACACCAAGATATCTTCCATGGAGACATCGATAAAAGAATCTTGATAAGGATGGAACACATGATTCATCAGAGCCATGAAAACTGCTGGTGCGTTCCTGAGTCTGAATAGCACGAACATGTACTCGTATAGACTATATCTTCTACGAAAAGTTGTAAGTGGTATGTTTGATGGTCTAACGCGTAACTGATGATATCTGGATCTCAAGTCAATCTTAGAGAACACTCATTCTCCCTGATGTTGATCAAAAAGATCATCAATCATCGACAAGGGATATCAGTTCTTAACCGTTAACTGGTTCATCTTCTGATAATCCACGCACTATCAGAGAGTATCATCTACCTTCTTAGAAAATAGGATAGGCGAAACCCAAGGAGAAGTATTGTGTCATATGATACCCTTTTCATGAAACTCCCCCAACTACCTCTTGTGCTCCTAAAACTCTGGGGTAACCATACTATAAGGAGGAATGGACACCAGTGTTGCTCCTAACACACAATCAATAGATAAATGCCCCGCTCAATTAAGAGGAAGACCTAAAAAGTCATCTGGGAAGATATTCCTAAAACGATCGACCACTGGAGAGAAATCCTTCTGACCAGATCCCTGGTAATCTAGATATAAACTCTTAATATAGGTTATCGCACCACATCACCCATGATGATCAGGTGTAGCTTAGATCGCCTAGACATCCCATTCTCCCTTGTATAGAAACACTCCACCCTCTAGGGACGTGAAACTCACCCTACGAAGATAGAAATCCATAAAGGATCGAAAGAGTACCAACCTGTCCATCCCAAAAATGATGTCATAGCTCGACATCTCTAAAACATAATGGTCCCATAAAATGTGACACGCACCATCCTCTAGGGGCACTCCCTAAACTGATGCATACCTGCCATTCTAGTCCCCAACGGAGTGTCTAGCATCATAACCTCCGAATAATAAGGAACAAAAAGCCCAAGGATCTTTACAACGGGCTCATATATAAAGCTATGTATTGCACCCGTAATGAAAAATAAAAAAGACAAAATAGAAGCTACTAGAAAAGTACCTCTGATAGTAGAAGGTACGAGATCTTGCTCTTATTGGGTCTGTTCCACTACATATGCCTGCCCAGTGTTGCATCCCTACGACACAGCCTAGGTACCCTGAGCGGACCCACCCTACTGTCTCTAAGATCCTGGTGTCTAGCTACCATGGCCACGACCACCACTTCAGCCTAAACGTCCCGACGTATCCCAATTCCCTGACTCGTAAGAAGCTGATGGCCCTACTCCCATATGCCGAGTTTTCACAGAACCCCTCTCACTAGCCACTGGTGGAAACACCCTGAAAAAACACTGTAGATTACCCATACTGCTACACGCTCAGCACTCCACTCGGTCACGTGACATAGAGGTCTCTTTTTCGCCTCTTTACCACACTGGTAGTACATGACCTGGCCACCTGAAGAGTTATTCTGGCTAGTAATAACAACGTTTGTGAAATCCATATGGCTCATCCTCTTACTAGTATAAATTGTAGCAGAAACTATTGTCGAACCACCCTGGCCGGCACCACTAGCTTCCCACAGGTTCTGTTCAGTAATCAGTGCCTTGTTCACAATATCATGCAATTTAGGAAACCTGAAAACATTCACTAGTATTCAGATGTCATATTAAAGACCATCCTTAAAACGTCGAGACCTAAATGTATCATCTTCCACCAGAACATGTGAAAAACGTTGTAGCTTAGTGAAGCAGGATGAATAATCCATCACTGACATAACACCATGCTGCAGATTTATGAACTCTCAAGCTCTATATGCCCTCAGCGTCTCTGGAAAGAAAAATTAATGGATGAATTCCTAAAAATCATCACACGCCATGTCTTAGTGATGCTCGGTCTGGGTGGTAACATGCCACCAACACTTTGCAGAATCACACAACATGTAAGTAGAGAGATTGACCCTCCTTCCAGGAGGCATCTCCAGATACTCGAAAACAGTCTGCATAGAACACAGGCAAGACTCAGCAGCCTATGGTCAACCATCACCTGAAAACGCAGGTTGATGTTATTGCTGAAACATATGTGTCAACTCTTCCACAGACAAGGAAGCTCACAGTGCACCTTGGATGCTCTGCATAAACTGCACGAAGCCTTCACAGAACTGTGCCTCCACACCTATGTCCTGTATAACGGCTGGCACTTCATCTGGATTTGTTGTAGGATCCATCGGTAGTTCATGGCCTACCATCTCTAGAATATAATTGTTGCTGCTCTAATGGTGAAAAACTCGAGGTTGTCTCAGTGGCATTACTCTACATGGTCAAACACATGCCTTAGATTAATAATAAAAAGCCACTATCTAGTTTTATATAAAAGGATTCATCAGATGATGATGTAAAAAAGGGAACAAAGAACATGAATATTAATTCATTCTACAAAAAATTTAAAAAACAACAAAATGCTAGTCCACTATAATAAAGAGCGTATGCTTGATACTTTTCTCATATTCAACATCAAATGGTAAATCATATAAAAAATCTATATTAGTGTGTTTCCCATATTTATACCTATAGAAAAATATACTACATAGGTACCAATGGTTTCCGATAATTGTGTGAGATAAAATCCTAGTGGGACACTACCATTGGAATCAATAAGTAATCCTATTTTTATCTTGGATAAACATTTTGCACATATAAATAATTAATTAACACAACTGAACAGAGAAATATCATCTCGTACATGTTTCAAATGATCACTCTACCAGAATTTGATAATGGATAGAATGCATGTCTAATCAATTAATATATATATTAAAAATGTATATATATATATAGTATATATTTTATATTGTATCCACCTATACAGACTATGTGTCTATGGATATAAGTGGCAATATATCGGGAGTACATGGTGCTGACAGGATAGGGGTGTAACTCAGTCATCCATAGCAAGTCTGAACGATCCTATAATATCAAGGAACATGTGTTCATTACATGTATCTCAAAATGAGTGGGATACATATTTATTGTCACTCAAGATGGTGACTATACTATTTTTTACACTATTTATTTTTGTTTTTAGTCAATGTATATCACCCAATGGACCCCTGTTAATGCTTAATTCAATGTATTGTGTAATTATTGTCCAAATGGGAAACAAAATGTTGTTGTAGATATAATGAAAAATATTTTTTGTATGACCAAAAAATAATATCATTATATGAATGATATTAAACATCCAAACAAGAAGACGAGGGAACCATGTTTTTTCGATTATATTATGTGGTAGTGAGTACCTCATTTCATAGGATCCTTTAATCTACTAGTTAATAATAAATTGATTCGTATAGATTCAATGATATTTAACATTATCCAGTTTCATAGAATGATATTACTATTTAAAAGTTGAGGAAAACATGTAGCGGAATATTACTATGAATACAAAGAAATGAAAATAAATTGACACCATGATTTGGGATGTGTTTAAAATTTTATATTTTCATAAATACTTTATTCACACTTCTTTTACAAAAATAGTGTTGTAATTCCTCAATATTAAGAAGAAGGTTGATGAATCTATTAGTACCTATGATGAAATTTTTATAATACATTCAATGTATCCCTTTCTATTATCATTCATCATGATACTATGGTTGACTGATTATTATATTCCATAAAACCAAATATATTAATAGATTTCATAGTATGATACTATGGATTCAATATCGAAATTAATTTATTTGAAATAAAATTTTAAATGGATTCTATATATCCTAATAGTTATGGTGATAAGAAAACAAATATGGGGTTCCATGGAAAATCCAATGATATTACACATGAAGGAAAAAAATGTTTCAAAATCCTACATTCCATAACTATGGGAATAAGAACATATGTGTGTGTATGAAGTGAACATGAAGGTTTTTAATTTTTGGGATTCCTAGAAATTTAGAAAAGAAATATAATAGTAGTGTGAACAGTACCTCTAATTAAATGAATGGAGTGAGACATAAAAATAATGAACCACCCAAATTTTAGTGTTTCAGGAGTATAATTTTATGAATTATGTGAATCAATTCCCCAGTATAGGGGATAATGTTTATGAAAATCCACAATATGTATTAAGACATAAAATTGAGAGGAAGCCTATGAAATAAAAACAGATGAAGTGAATAACAAATACTAGGGCACACATATACTCTCATCCTTTATGGGAATTGTTTATTTTGGTTTGTATTAATGAGCCAATGAAAATATTATTGCTCAATATTTACTAAAATTTAAAGTCATTTTCTCTCACTACATGGAATCTGGAATAATGGAACCATATTTGATATTCAATATCTATAAAGAATAACCCAAGCTTCCAATTAAAATGATCTTGTATAACATAATATATTATGAATGAAATAATACGTTAATTACCATATATGTGTTTATATTTATACATGTAATATTAATATAGAAGTTAGGGACACCATCATGGTGTTTTGAGTTTATGGATCATTATATGATTATAGTAATTAACAACCCTTTTGAGGTATTCTGTGATATGAGTTTATAATGATGAATAGTATTTTAATATACATTTACTGTAACACAAACCAATGGTTTTGTATATTTTTTTAGTAAAAAGGTCATTTGAGGAGGAGTTGATTTACTATTTATGAATACATGATTAGAGGAATTGGTTACCTTTAGGGTTTATCTGATACTAGATGTTGATGAAATAATGGGTTGTAGTTAATCACCTTTTTTAAATGAGAACAATTCATCGCTACGAAATATGATTTCACATTGGATCCTCTTTCCATATTATTCATTTTTGGAAGTGTTAGAGTATCATTGAGTACCATATTCAATTTTATCTGATTAGAACATGATATTTACCTCAATTTTATGGTGATAAATTTAGCATCATCTTCATGATGAGTTGAGTTTTAGTATTGAGTATCATCCTTATACATATAATTAGTATGGTGGAACTATTAAAACACTTTAAGATATGATATGATATTATTTTATTATTTATATATGAGGATAGGATCAAAACCATTCTCATGTTGAGATTTCATGTAACAATTAATTCCAATCATGCACTCTGATGGCTCCATCAAAATCCATTTCTGGAAATAAGTGTATAATCTCGTGTTTTGTAATAATGTTGTAGAAATAAATATATTTGAACTTGATATGGCTAATTAAAATGATGATAAGGTTATATCATTTCAAAAACCGTTAACATAAAAATTGAAGAAAATAATATACAGATAATATTCAAAGAGTTCTAGAATGTGATGTTGGTGAGAAGTTCATTAATAAAATTATTTCATAGGAGAATGAAAGGAAATCTAAACCCAATGTATATTGGTCCTTTAGAAATTCATTAATATATTGTGATCATAAACTATAAGATGAAACATCCACCAAAACTCCATCAGGTTCACAATATGTTCTAAATACCTCTCATTGGGATTTATATACCCAATCTATCACAAGGACACAACTCAGAGGATGTATCATTAGAGCATGTTATTCCTAATGAGGAATAGTTGGTAGAGATTATAGATCAAATAGGTAATTTTATGAGAGTCAAATACCACATACTTTACCAAATTTTTGTGGTAAAACCCCTAGCTTAAAGAAACTATGTGGGAAACTGAGGATATAATGTGGTAGATGTACCATAAGACGTTGGTATAAAAGTGAAAAATTATAGGTGAAAAACAAATTCAATTGTGGGTAGAATTTAAGAACATTAGATTTTATGAAATATTATTTTCCAATTAATTTATACATTTTGATATTTTTCAATACCCATAACACCGAATTTACATTGTGTTACCCACAACACTGAGTTTAATAGAAAAGAGACACACAATTAAAATATTATTATTAAAATTGGTAGTGATCTCCAAGAATTTTAAATTGTGGGTATGAATATGACTTATATAATTATTATCATATTTCCATTACACATTATAAAAAGTTATTTTCATTGGTGATCAATTAATTTAAAATAAAAATATATATTTTCATGAATATAATAAAAATCATTTTCTATAAAAACATTTAATGAAAAAATAACGATTTACATTAAAAAATTAAAAACTCACTTTATTTGAATGATATAATTAAATATACAAAATAAATATTTAATGATAATTTTAAAAATAATAATATGTATTTGGTAGAAAATTGAAATTAATAAATCCAAATTTATGCATAAAAATAGTATACTTCAATGATAAATTGTTTCTACCTTTTTGAGTAAAAATTTTAATAATAAATTTTAAAAATATTTGAAAAATAATTTTATATAGTTATTTTTTGTTTTTGAATAATCATTAAAAAATTATCTTAGGTATAAATTTTATGTGTTTTATAAAAATAATTTTTTATGAATAATAAAAAATAATGAAATTTTAATTGAAAAAATACTTTTAGTTTAAATTATTTATAAAGTTTATTTATAATTGAAATTGTTTTTAAATTTAAATTAATTAAATTCTATATAATTTATTCTAATAAAAGTCATTAGAATCATTTTCATGTTGAATTTTGAACTCAAAATTATGATAATTTTAACATTTTCTCATTGTAAACCTGCATTATCATCGCATGTGTGGGATTAATTTTAATTTAATATTTTCAAAATATGTGAATGGAATCCTATAAAATGTATTAAATATATGGATACATAATAATTTATATGATCTAATAAATTTTAACATATTTTTTAACCATAATTAATATTAAAAATAATAAAAAATATTAAACACTTTTACGGTATAAAGTGGTTTATAGGGGGTTAAATAAAAAAAATAAGAATTAAAATAACCATGAAACATATCTAAAATTAATTATTTTTAAAAATATAGACACTATAAATTATATTTTTTTATTATAATCGATTTTTTCACCTTTTTAATTTGAAAACATGGGAAAACATTTTTTGATTAAAAAATCAATTGGTGCACTCACCTCACTAACAAAATGCCACTCCTCTCATCTGTTTTTAACACAATAGTACCCTTTTGGTTCCAAAAATTCCTAAAAAATCACTTCAAACCTTCCCTTTATTATCATCATATAAGCCCTATATTTTTCATAAATAATACCAGGGTTGGATTTGTTTAAAACCTATAATGATTACTCAAATAATAGGTAACAATTTAAATAATCTGTTTTATTTTATATATTCATACTCTTATATAAATATTTATTAATGAATTTTAATATAATAAAATAAATATATAAAATATACTGAGTTGTTCTTATGTTATGTTAATGAACTAAATCATCATATATTCTCTCAAATGAGTTACGAAATCATTATTCGTGAGTATGGTAGACTACAATATCATGAAACATTTTCATTTATATTACCATTACCGCCAATCATGGTTGGGAATTAATTGAATAAAAAGTATATATATAATTTTGAAAGTATAATTATACCTATGGAGTTATTATATCATAACTAAATTTTTAACTTCTATTCAGTTGGGGATATGATGTTGGGGATCTTGTGTACAACAAACTTCCTTGTAGAGAAGCAATGTCTAAATATGACCTACGATATCCCCAATTATAACATTCATAATTTCTAAAAAACCTAACCCATTATTGGTATTGAAAGTATAATATTTTTATAAATATGATAATAATTTTATGAATATTATTCTATATATGATAAAACCAATATCAATGTAATAAGACCAAAAATAAATAAATAAATAAAATATATACGAAAAACAAAGTGGTTATTTCCCAAAACACGATGTTAACATGATATTGGTAATAAATGAGTAACAAATGTCCATATGTAAATAATATACGGTATAATAAATATAATAATGTGTCTACAATAAATTTATAATTGACGTATATTCAATATATTGGGGGTGTGAATGTGTCTAAAAGATGTTGAGACTTAAGGTATGGGATTTATAGTCTCATTTTTATTTTAGGGAAAGATATAAAATTTCACCGCTCATTTATTTTTTTTGGTGTATATACATACAATGAATTAATTTAATAGTTATTATGATTTATATTATGGTGATAAAATATCCATTCTAGCATCTATATTTTATTTAGGTTACGTTTTTTATGATTACCATTTTGGTATTTGATTTATGTTTTTATATCAATATTTTTTATAGTTGTAAATGATAAAGTCTCATATGTTGATATATTATGATCAAAATCTCAAAAAATATTTTCAATTCTGTTATATTATATTTATTAATTATATTTCCATTTAATATTAACTTTTCCATAATTTTTAACATAAAATAATTGTGAAAATGTTTTCATTAAAATTCATCATTTTTCGTCAATAATGTCTAAAAACCATTTACTTCCAAAAGAACGTTTTATAAAAATGATTTCAGATTTTTTTTGAAATTTAAAAAATGATTTACTAAATAAATTTTTAACTATGTTGGAATTTATTTTAATATTTTTGAAATTAATCATCATGTTCCTTTCAAATAATTTTTTATTTTATTTTACTAAAAAATGTGAATGATTCAATATTTTAACTTGTATGAAATGAATACATTTTTTTAACTATCATGACTATTATTTTATTTGAAGCTTCATTTATATGTTTTCAAGGTTATTTTGAATGAAAATATATTTAAATGTTTTTAGGAATTTCGGTTCATAAAAATTTATTTTCATATAAATGTTATTTTCCTCATGAAATGTTCTGAGTTATTTTTCAAAATAATTATCTATATAAGATGGTATGCTTCGATGTATGTTTTGATTTTCACTGGATTTAAAAAAAGTATACCAATGTTATTATTTCTCTAAAGATTTTATCATTTTAATATTTTAAAGAATCAAATTTCTCTTCAATGAGATACTCCATGATAAAATTATTATCCAACATTTTTATTTTTCCATGGGTTGTGTTCCGATGAAATGATGAAAATATTATGAAACCGGTCACTTTCCCCTAGGTTATGATATAATGAAATTCTTACAAATGAAATTTATTTTCATTGTCATGATATAATGAATGTTTTATTATATTGTGGTACAAATAGTATGATATTCATTATGTGATGGTGTGACCTGAATCTCCCTCAAATTAATTGGGTAAATATTGATAATTCATGATTGAATTTGTTGTTAGTGGACACGATTACATGTTCAATATATTATTCCAGAACCTTCTTACATGGTGAAAATGTTATGTGTGAACCAGATTACATGTTCACAATGTTATTCCTAAACCTCATTAAATGTTCACAATGTAATGTTTGAAAGATTAATTGATGATTTTAGTTTTCTACATTGTCCCAGTTTCATGTCCATTTCCTTATAAGAGGGCCTTATATCATGTCCTTTACTTAATTATTTATTGTTTCTCTTATTATATAAGTTCGTAAAGTAATAATATAACATGTATTACAAATATTTATGTCTTTGGATAATTTTAGGCTCCCATGGATCATGTACTTTGATTATATTATGATTAATGTATTGTAAACATGAAATAATTATTCCATGGATGAATATTATGATATTTGTTTAAGTAGGATATGGTTTTCAAAAGTTATTCTCATGTTCTCTTACACTTATGTTAATATTAATCTTATGAATCATAGTTCTTTACCATTACTGAGCATCAGAGCTCAAAATTTTTTAAGGCGCATTATCTCAGGTTATGAAATGTATTTTAATTATTAATGGTCATGATGTGTACTAAATAAGTAGATTTTTACGGGGATGTTCAAGACTTTTCACCAAATTAGGAGATATTATACCTAGTATCCATGAATACAAAAATTTATGATCATTAAGAATGTATTTTTATAATGTATTGAATATTATATTTTTAATATCATTGTATGAGAATCTTATGTAAAAATAATTTTCTTATTAGATTATATAAGTTCTCAACCATTTATATGTCAGGAATTTTATATATGTATCACATTACTACCCATACGATTAGATATTGAGTTAGTAATGAAAAACAATTAATGGTAGAATGACCACATCTCAAGTATATAGTTGATCATTAATTACTATTTTTTAATGTTTTTTTTATAATTATTTTCAATCTCCCATTAATTGAATTTGATTTGATTTTTTAAATGTATTTTCTCATTAAATGGCACAAAAAATTCCTTGGACTACAATTCATATTTATTATTTTAAATAAACGTATGATCATTTATTAATGAAAGGATGAAAACGATATTGAAATGGAATATGTATATACATATATTATGGTTTTCAATTCCTATCCATGAAGGTAATATATCTCATATGGTTTTGTAAAAACACCACATTATGGATATAGCTATCATAAGTGAGTTTGTAGATGCATTTTCTTAAGATTTTCATAGTCTTCCACTTATTAGAAAATATATTTTTTCAAACATATCAAATACCTTTAATTATTCCCATCTTAATGAATATATATATAATGTAATCAATTTATTTGATGGAATTAAAGACAAAATTGAAGGACAATCGTGAAAATTTATTCATATACCCTAGTGTGTTACCTTTGGGTTAAACTATTATTAATGTAGAAATATGGGTCAATGGGACTTTAGATTGACTACGATGGACTTTTCTAGATCACTATCATGAAAAAGTATCATCATCCCAACATCAATGATTAGTTTTATCAATTAAATTTAAATTAATACTGTTTTATTATTATATATTGTTATTGATATCATAAATTTATGTTTAATAATGTGGAAATACCAAATATTATCTTTTAAATGTATTAATATTACTAATTTACAGTGATTCCATTTGGAATTATCTACCCCAATGTGTTCATTGATTTAATCAATAGTGTTTTTAATGATTACCTTGATCTATTTTTTAGTAAATATAGATGATATTATAATATATCCAATGAGAAATAAAAATAATATATATAATTTTATAATTATACTGATGACCATGAAGAAGTAGAAGTTTTATGCTAAATTTTATTATTGTAAATTTTTTCATTGTAATGTTCCATTACTGATGCATATATTTTCATGAGAGCATATATCAGTGGATCTTTCAAAGATGGATGCTATTAAGAAATGGAAAAGGCCAACCATGGTAAAATAGATTCATAGTTTTCTTGACTTGGATAGATACTACTACATCACTGTGAGATATATCAAACTGTTATATAATCCACTCACCATGTTGTGACAAAAAGGAGTTATATTTTTGTGGATATATTAATTTAAAAATAATTTCAATGATTTGAAGAGAAGGATTTACAATTGAGTTATGATCATAGAACCCTGTAGTGGAAAAGGGTTTGTGACATATTGTTATGAATTAATGAAAAAAAAATATGATGTATACATATGGACAATGATATGGTGATATCATTTTCGTATCACAAATATAATATACAAGACAAAATTACCCAAATCATGACGCTAGGAAGATATTATTAATTATTTAATTAGAGAAATTATGAAATTTTCATTATAGTAAAAGGTGTGACATATATATAGATCATAGAATATGTAAGTATATATTAGTAAATAAATTGTTAAACATGTGATAGAAAATATGACTATCTAACATTAATGATTATGACTAGAAAATATAGTACTCCATCAGAAGATTGATTATGTGGTCTATGTTATGAATCAAAATGACCATGCTAGATTTTCCGTGATGGGTATTTTTAGATATAAAATTATCATGGATTTATATAATATGGATCATTAAATCATGATAAAGGAGATATGTCATATCATTCTCAGATGAATGTTCAATTATCTATCAATGATATGATTAAATAGGAAATGATTGAATACAAATAACTACATAAAATTGTGAGAAATACTTATTAGTTCAACAATGATAGTGATGTATTGATATGTTTCTAGAATAGAGTATGTGTATTTTCAATAAAAAGGTAAAAATAACTATTTTATGATTCCATAGTTCATCATTAAATATTAACCATTAATAAACAAATATGTATTAAGATTTTGAAAAATATTTGTGGTGGGAAAATATTAAAACCTCAATGATCCTTCCTTTCCAGAAGGTATGAATCATCAAATTTTTGTTAAAATTTCATCAAAAAAATCATATAATGATACCCAATAGATAATTCAGGGTCAAAGGGTGTATGGGCCTTGTTCGGAGCCTAAAACTGAAGTTTTTAGTAAACTAACATGGTTTAATGGTAAGTTGAATCAATAATACCCAGACTGCATAGTCTCTATTAACCGTTTGGGGAGAGAAGAGGATCAGAATGGGATGAACTATTTTTTTGAAACCTTGTGACACGAGGTTGACACCCATGTGAATAAATATAGAGTTTGGAAAGATTCATTTCACATGGTTTGTGCAAAATTATGGAAAATGTGTGACTTAACAATGTGGGGTCTTCCCCAGGCTGGCGGGGGAAAACATTTTTCACATGGATTTCCCAAACAATGCATCCAAAACAATCAAACCCTATTTTTATGGTGAAAAGTCCAAATTTACCTTCATTAATATTATAAACTGATTTATCTCTCCTCATCCCATTTCTATTTGATGAACTTCCTTATCCTGCTCTCATATCTCTCACACAATACAAATCATGATATTTCAGGAACTTCTCAATCATTGGTTCAAATAAAGGGCCTTATAAAGCATCAGAACCATCTTGGTAATATCTACAATAAACTCCCCTCCTATTTTTTTATCTTAGAATCCATTATTCTATTTAGGTGAATGATTTATTACCCTATTTTTTCGGAATTGTGCAGTTTCATTATTTTCTCTCAACCTATTTGAAATATGAGTCCTCCATAAGATGATAAATATTTAATGACCCTAAGTTAGTTTGTCTCATCATTTCTCTCAAGAGTGTTAGTTTTTTTTATAGCCGCTCTATTGTGTCACATGATGAGATTTCACACGCATCTCCATAAAATGGTTTTCCTATATCCAAATTCCTAAATAGAAATTTAATAACACCAAAGGATTGATGTTTTGTAAATTATAGGATGTTGACCATAAATATGGACTCCCCTTGGATCATCCATCTTGAATTTCCATTGATTTTTTAAATTTTAATTACCAAAAATTCCTTAAAATAATTTGACCAAGATTATAAATTGAATTTAATATATTATATAATTGATTAATGAACCCATCAAACCTTTAATGTTCTTGGATTTACATAAAATGGAATGAACTATGTTGGTAATTACCTAATTAATAAAGGCAGAATCAAAATTCCTATTCAATCCATATAAATTGATTTTCCATGCATTGTTTAACTGAATAGAATGATATAAATAGAATGGATTTTTGAAAATCGATTTATCTTCCATAAAAAAGTAAAACGGATTAAATTAAATGAATTATAAAGGGTATTATTCACCCATCATTTATTTTCAGGTTTTACTAAATACTCATTTTGGGTTCGAATGACTTGTTTGTAATTGGAGTTGACTAATGGATAAATTATAGGTAATGCCTTAGGTATTTTATTATAAATAGGATAGCACATTGATAAAGGTTGTGGTATAATGGTATGTGTTATATTGGGAATGATGATATATGATACCTTACATCGGGTGTTGAGCATGTCGTCTCACACCATTGAAAATATTCGGATAGTGGGAATGATGCATCAGGTGCCTTTTTTCAAGTGTTGATATAATGGTATAGTCACCATCTTGAGTGACAATAAATATGTATCCCACTCATTTTGAGATACATGTAACGAACACATGTTCCTTGATATTATAGGATCGTTCAGACTTGCTATGGATGACTGAGTTACACCCCTATCCTGCCAGCACCATGTACTCCCGATATATTGCCACTTATATCCATAGACACATAGTCTATATAGGTGGATACAATATAAAATATATACTATATATATATATATACATTTTTAATATATATATTAATTTATTAGACATGCATTCTATCCATTATCAAATTCTGGTAGAGTGATCATTTGAAACATGTACGAGATGATATTTCTCTGTTCAGTTGTGTTAATTAATTATTTATATGTGCAAAATGTTTATCCAAGATAAAAATAGGATTACTTATTGATTCCAATGGTAGTGTCCCACTAGGATTTTATCTCACACAATTATCGGAAACCATTGGTACCTATGTAGTATATTTTTTTATAGGTATAAATATGGGAAACACACTAATATAGATTTTTTATATGATTTACCATTTGATGTTGAATATGGGAAAAGTATCAAGCATACGCTCTTTATTATAGTGGACTAGCATTTTGTTGTTTTTTTAATTTTTTGTAGAATGAATTAATATTCATGTTCTTTTTTCCCTTTTTTACATCATCATCTGATGAATCCTTTTATATAAAACTAGATAGTGGCTTTTTATTATTATTATGTTGTTCAATTATTTATTTTTTTAACAATATATATTCCGAAATAGGATAACCTACAATATAGGTGACAACTAGTGGCATCCAGTAAAGCTAGAGGTCATGAACTCACAATTGATGTGGGACAGTGGCATAACACCCACCATTGGCCTACATGAAAGATTAGTTTTTCTAGGAAAACGTAATGAGGTATGTTTCTGAATGTACATCTCAATTATTATTATGTTAGGAAGTTATGGATGTGATAAAAAACTCTAAGATATTAATTTGGACACTATCCAGACATAAAAATAATTGGTTTGACATCACTGTGGGGTTTTCATTAGACTCCCCCAAAAAATATAAATGTAGTAATGCTACATGTGTTATATCTGATCTCCTTATGAATTTATCACACATTATCTCAATCAGAGAAGGAAAATATTTTTATAAGATATACCACATATAAATTAATGACATATTAATTATTTCATAGAGTAAAACATTCTACTATATCAAATCTGGATCAGAGGATTACTTTTATGTTTTCATGATGTCTTTATGATAACATTGATGTAGTGTTGAGTTTCAAAAATTTGTTTTATCATAAGAATTATGGTTATTCAAGGAGAATAATTGAAACCCTCGATAATATTCTATGACCTTGTTATGTGGACTTAAATGGTGGTTGGGATTAAATACATCTTCAAGAAGTGTTTGTATACAACAATAGCTTTCCACAGAGCATTTTTATGGATCCTTATGATGTTTATTATGTATATAGGTATGGAACTCAAATGTATTGAAACGAAGTTGAAGAAATAATTATATTGGGACCGAATCTAGATAATTAAATTAAAAACAATGTTGTATCTATTTAGAAACAAAAACTATTAAATTTAACACAAATTATCTTCACATAACTATCAATGATATCTATAATTTGTCGTTTTTAATAATATATTTATACAAATATGTCCACGGATGAATGAAGGGAAAACAGATACATGGGTTTATCAAGCCAATTGAAATATATACTAGTATTTGGATAGTAGCTTCTTGATTTTTACTTCTTTCAAATGATATTTTGGTTCGTGATTTCTTCCTTGTATCTCTATTTATAAATTACTTATCTAATTTATCACATATACTAATCTTATTGGTTGTATCACTATATTGTGATTATTATTATAAGGAACAAGAACTTGTTATTATTAATCAAATAAGGAATGTACAATGAAATAAGACCACTCACAATGTAAATGTTTTTTAGTGAAAACACGAGATTGAGGAGGCTTTGTGGGAACTAAGAGATGTAATAATCCAATATAATCTTTAGCTATTGATACCAATCTAATGAATTTTTAGTGGGGAATTAAGTTTCCGGGGTGGTAGAATGTTACACCCTAAAATTTGGTGAAATTTTTTTTTCAAAAAATTTAATTTTTTTGATATTTTTTGATACACATAATTGTAATATTATATTTTGTTACACTCAATAGCAGTATTATCATTCATTATATAAAACAGTAATTGTACCTTTTGGTTGATGCAACATCAAGTTTAAATAAAATGAAATGTACTATTTGAATATTATTATTTAATATGATAGTTATCACCCGACCATGGGAATAGTGGGAATGAATATAATTAATTAAATTATTAAAATTTATGATCTGAAAATGTATATAAAATTATTTAATTGGTAAAAATTAATAATAAGTGAA
Organism: Viscum album; assembly: GCA_963277665.1. Classification (NCBI taxonomy): domain Eukaryota; kingdom Viridiplantae; phylum Streptophyta; class Magnoliopsida; order Santalales; family Viscaceae; genus Viscum; species Viscum album. Next base: position 97,765,038 of record OY728160.1, read on the forward strand.
AGTAAAAATTATTTGGTAATAAATTAAATCTTTATTCTAAAAGACTATTTTTATGCGCACAATTGTGTTTTACCACAATAGATTAAAAAAATCACTTGAGTGAATTATTTTAATGATATATATATAATCTATAATCTATAAAATGCATAAAATTTATCTTATGTGTTTTCATAAAAATATATAGGAATGGATCAAATTTTATACTTAAAAATGTGTTTTATAAAAAGTATTGTCGCCTATTTGTGAACTTGCATTATGACTAGTTTTTGAGATATCTAGAACATTTATTAGTAAAATAAATTTAATATCTATTGTAAAAAATTAATATTTATAATAGGATTAAATATTTATAATTTTCTAAAAAGATTGATTTTTTAAATGATTAGTAAAAAGTACTAAATTATAATTGGAAAATGTTGTTTTAATTAAATTATATTAAAAGAGATATTTTATTATAATTTTTTTATAAATTTAAATTAGTGTAGTTATATATTTATTAATCCAATTTATTTTAGGTTAATAATTATAATATTTATTTTTTATATAAAATCATTTATACTTTTGAATATTTTTTCTTTGAAACCCCACATTCCTATCATTTATATAGGATTAATTTAAAATTTATATTTTCATATTCAATGATATAATTTGGAAAAATGGATTCTGTAAGAGCCCAAGATTTTATGAAAAATATCCTTTTTAATTTCACTAATGTCTTGTGTTGTACGCTACACCAAAAGGATCTTGCACAACACGCATCCTTGACTTGCCTTGCATTACACGCAATCACGACCTTCCTCGATAGCGTGTGTAATACGCAATACCGAGTTTCACTAAACAACGATATGCTATTAAAACATTATTAAAACTAGCAGTTATGAATAGTATTAACCACTTTTTGAAATTTTGTAAATCTTATTTTTCAAAATGGACTTCATTTTTGGATTCGGAATATCGAAATTATCTTAGGGTGAAATTTTGGTAATTTTCGGATAACTTTCATATTTTGATGAATAGTGAAAATTACTAAATTTTAGTTAAAAACAACTTTTTCAATCGAAATAATTAATAGTGATAAATTATTAATTTTAGTGGTTTTAAAGTATATTTAGAATATATTTTTACAATTTAATACAATGTTGGTCATTGAATGTAATTTCACATTTAAACCAGACATAATCAAGTGTCAATCTTTTGATAGATATTGTTTCTTAAAAACACACTATTTGTTTTAACAGCGGGATTTAATTAAAAAATTAATTAATGAAACTTCTATGTTATGAATTTGGTAAAATAGACTTCATTTTTGAATTCGGAATATGAAATATAGCTTAGGATGAAATTTTGGCATTGTTCTGAAAAACATCAATTTTTGATGAATAGTAAAACTACTAAGTGGTAGTTAAAAAACTGAATTTTTCATAAAACGTAATTTTACCGCTTCTGTGAATGGAATTTCAAAAATCCGAGAGACACGGTTGATGTCAGTAAGTAAAATGTGGTTCAATGAGATGAAAATAATTTTTGTGAATAGTAACTTTTTACTTTTATTTGCTACAGTTAAAAGTAAATAGGGTCATTAAGGGTATGAATGATATTAATATTACCCTAACACATGTCCTAATGCTATTGGACAAGTGTATCGCGACCAAAAACAACCATAAGTGTAAAATATTATCATTTAGGCCCACTTGGATTAGATTAGGACATTTATTATTATTTAATTCAAAGAAGAGTTAAAAGAGTTAAAATCAAAGTATATTTACTAAAACATTTGTAATATAGGGTTGTACATAAGATAAATTCGATTGTAAATATTAATTAGAAATCTAATAAGATTTCCTACATAATGGTATTTTATTTTTAATTTTTAGACATCAAATAATTTAATTTATTCATGTCACAAAGATGATGCAGTAATTATCTTATTAATGAAATATTGACACAATTGATGTTATAAACACCAAAATAATTGCAATTTGAGACTTTTTATGAATTCAACTAATTTTCTAGGTTACTATGATATATTAGTGTTGATTTAATCAACTTGGTTCGAACATATAATTCTTTTATGACTTTCACAAAAATCATATATCAAATAGTGTCAAAATTGACACAAAATAGTTTTTAAATCAAATATTATATTATTAATTGTTATTTTATTCCTAAAAATCTAAGGTTCGGCCAAATGACTTAGATAAGGATATATGTATTAATAATATACAATTTTGGGTTCTGTTTTCATGTTATAGTTTGTTTATTAACCATATAGTGTAAGAAAACAAAAAGACACGGTAAAAGTTAAATTATTTAACTTAAAATTAAATCTAATTGATAAGGTTAAAATAATACCCTAAACTTGTCTGAATACTATTGGATGATAGGATTTCGACCCATACCCACTTTATCTTCGAAATAAGACCCTTTGTAACCATTATAAACCTATTTTTACTTTAATATAAAATAATATTTTGAGATATTCCTAAGATGCCCCTCTCCTCCCTTATAAAAGGGAACCTCCTCCCACTCCTCCTCACACCAATTTGAGCACTCAAGCTCGGCCAACCCCTGCCAAAATCTCTTCTCCACTTCCCTAGAATAATCCTAGAGGTCCTGGTCTTCTTCAAAGACCAATCTTAGTTCCCTAAGTGAAGGACTCAAAGAGGCGTTTCAAAGAAGAGGTAATATCCATTACCGATCTTTTCAATTTATTTCTTCTTCAACTTCTTCTTATTTAGTTGTTTCATGATAAAGTAATAACATCAGTATTTCTTATATACTTATATGTTATTATAAATATGAAACAACTCTAATTAACCTTCTATCCATCCTACGGAAAAAGGAAATCACCGCGCGTGCCTACGTACGGAATACCGTCTCCACGCCATGGTGTAATCTATTTTCCGCCACCACATTAATTGGATGGGTATAAAGGTGTAATGAGTAACTATATATGATTATTATAAAGTGAAATTGATACTGAAATTGTATACATACACTTCAACACAATTCCACGACCATGGGAATGATATCATCGCTCGTGCGTACGTACGGACTACCGTCTCCGCGACGTGATGAGATTCATTCTCAATGATTAACCATTCATGAATGATTATAAAGTATATATAATAAGTAATAATGAAATATATGACCTAATAATACTGGAATTATTTATATTTATATGTATGTCATCTACTTAATTCCATTCAATTCAATAAGGAAACGAAAACAGCATTCATGCGTACGTACGGACTACCGTCTCCATGAACGTTGTATTTCTTTCCATTTACTGATTTATTATATATGTGTATTATGAATATATATATATAAATAATGTTTTATATTCTGTAATTAAGTAATCATGATCTAAGTATCATATGAATAATTACAAGTTAAAAACACGAACGACAAATGAGACGATTTTACCCAAAACACTTCTTTAACATGGAATTTACAAAAGAACGGGTAATATAAAGTTTTAAGTGAACCATATATGATATCATAACAATGAATATGATTCTGTAATAAGTCAATGACATTCTTTAAATCATTATACAGGAGTTTCGGACACATACGAAGCAAATCGGACCTAAGGTAAGGGAAATATCACAATCTCATTTTTATCCGAGATTGTTTATTCGTAAGTATTTACTGGGGTGTATTTTATCATCCAAATCCATGTTTCATCAATATGTAATATTTTTTTCCATCCACCTACAATTGTTTAAATCCAATTTTACCCTTTAGTAAGATTTTAGTAAAAGATATTAAAGGAATATTTTGTCGTTTTTCATACGAGGTACTCTTTGACTTTTCCGACAAAAGTACGAAGAATGTTTTTTTTAACTTATACGGCATGAATGGATTTTTTAAAAATTATTTCCAAAAAGATTCCTTTACAAGTTTTCAAGTTTATTTTTAATCAACTTCTTTTAGTTTAATGTTGAATGACATGTTAAGAAAGAAAAAGTGTTTTTGAAGCAGAATGGATATTTTCCTCAAGAATGGAGTTCAAGTGTTTTATCAAAATTATTTTCCATCTATGATAATAAAGGGTTCTGTTTTTATCCCTATTATTACATTGATTTGATCATGTTGTGATGGAATTATTTTTATGAATTCCTTTATCTTATATGAATTTATTTATGATGTCATGATGTTTAAGATTCCCATTTGTATTACATGGGTTATGCAATGATGTAAGATTTATGATTTTGTGGCACACATAAGAAAGGATTCATTATAAGATGGGTGAGACCTATATCTCCCTTCAATGCATTGGGTAATGATTTTATATCTCATGAGATAGACATGGCTGGAATGGTAGGTTATACCAGTTTAGTGAAACATGACTGAAATGAGGGTTACTCGATTGAGAAAGGGACTTTGTCCACTAAGATAGTCTTGGAAATGAGTCTTGACTAACAAGAAATGATTCTCTATGATTATGTGTGATTGCCACAAAGTTTCATGTTTTAAGTTATGATTATTTTGATTACATTTCACTGCCATGATTTATCCCATGTTATGAAATTTTCTCTCTTTTGTAGGTTATGATTTCCAAAATGTTATGTTCTTATGAATATGATGTGATTGATATTTCTTTTGTTTACCCTTACTGAGCATTTGATCTCACCCTTTTATGTTTTCTTTTCCCCAGGATATAAATAAAGGTTTTTAGGTAAAAAAAGGAAGATCTTTATGGGATATGTTGAAGATCTTTCACCATGATTAGGATATTACGTTCCGAGTTTCCAAAGACACTAAACTATTACGATCCTTATGTGTGTGTTTTTGTTATGTACTAAGTATTCCGCAAAAGTAATGTAATGTCCATGTACGTCAGGCTTCAGGTCTCTATAGTTGGTATTAGAGGAAAGGTTTAATCAACCTTTGGAAACTAGGATGCGAAAATGTTAGTGAGATCCCTAGAGATATTTCTAAGGTATGTCTAGGGATGTCCCTAAGGATAAGTATACATATAGGATATAGTCCTAGAACTACGGTAACGATCATAGAATTTAACCTAAGATGTTAGATATTGAAGTTACTCCCCCGTTATTATGATTTTTGCCTCTAACACTATTCTTTTTGGGTTTTAGAAAATGTATGGAAACAAGATGATTCACGATAATGGAGGATATGATGGAAAATGGAATGATATTATTCATAATGAAATGGTATTTGGAAGTCCAAACATCATTATTATGCCGAATCAGAAATCTCATAATATGATCAATAATGTAAAATTTGGTAAGTTTCATGACTCAGCTAATAAGAGAAAGATGGAGTTTCATGATGATCATAGAGGAAAGAAAGTTCAATTTCCCCTATGTAAATCATGTGGGAAGAGGTATCAAGGAGAATGTTTCAATGTAACTGGAAGATGCTTTGGGTGTGGAAAAGAAGGACACAAAGCAAGTAAATGCAAAGGAAAAGGTTCAGTTAACAACATGGATGAGGATAATGGTATTGCTACGACATCAACAATGGTTAAATGTTTTAAATGTGGAATGTGCGGGCATTATGAAATCCAATGCCCTAAGGGAAAGTCTCATAAAGATAATCAGTATGGTCGTATGGGAAGTATTTATGTGGATGATGATGAAGAGACTACAAATGATATGTGAGATGAAAGAATTGTTGATGCTCGGTCAATGGTTTAAGAATGTAGTGGAATGATTACATGTTTATCATGTGTAATGTTGTATAAGTAATCTCATGGTACTATGGAATAAAGAGACATCTAAGGATTGTTACATTGTTGTCTTTCCTTGAGTTTTAAAAGTGTTTTATTAATGTTACCAATATCCATGAAAGGTTATTCAGATATTTTTGGAATGTAGATGATATGCGCATAATGAAGGGATAAGGAGAAAATTAAATGTTTAACAGTATTCATGAGCTCATGATTGATATAAGGACTAAGTGATATCATGATTTGAGTATATATAATTTTGAGGATTTTGGTATGTGGAAGGTGTTAACTTTTAACTGCATTCATGTTTTCACTAAGGTATTCAAGAGAATACATGATTAAGGACTTTGAATGTTTGGAATGTGACCAACAAAACATATCTTATGATATATGGGGATCAACGATGGTGTTAAATCTCTGGTAATCATTTTCACTATGTTATGAGAGTGGACTGCAGTATTATGGATAAGCCTAAAGATTGGAATGGATTATGTTGGACATAAGTTAGTATTGTTTAAGGATAGAAGTTTTTTTTCGATGGGATGTTATAGTAATATAGTATTAGAAAAAGGACAACCTGCAGAACGGGCGACAACCCATCGCATCGGACAAGGCTATGGGAATCGAACCCACAACCGAAGTGCGACTGGCCTTTATCGCCTACCACTGGCCTACAAGAAGTCCCTGTTTAGTAGAAACTAGTTTTATTATATTACGTAGTATGATATATGAAGTATAAGTCCATTTTAGGAACCATATATGATTAATCTCACTATAGATCGACTTATGTATATAATTTTTGCTAACCTTTTGTTTAAGACAGATGGAATGACCCGTCATTCTATCACATGATCTGCTAACACATTAAGAATAACAAATTCAACTTCATTTATTTAAGAGATGAAGTTGAAATTGTTAAAGGCACGAACAACAGTGAGGTTGTACCAACATAAAGTAAGTATTTATTCTAAAACATTAGGGAAACGATCTTGAAAACCAAAAATGTTGTCCTAGTGATCTTATATCTGATGAATCATATGGTACCTTATGTCGTCACAAATTTATGGCTTTGTGATTACTGGATTTTCCATAGCCATGTTCTCTACCACTCTCCATCAGAACATTATGGTTAGATTTCTCTACCATATTCATATTTTCATCTATGTGGAAACCCATTGATTAGTTTATTTGGGTAACCGTTAAGTTTCATACTTTTGTTTTTAAATATTGGTTTTGGTATTCCTTTTTATGATGTGGGTTTATATTAAAGAAACTTTCGAATAGTAAACCATTTATAACCCCGACGAATTTCGAGGGCGAAATTCATTTTAAGGGGGGTAGAATGTAACAGCCCAAGATTTTATGAAAAATATCCTTTTTAATTTCACTAATGTCTTGTGTTGTACGCTACACCAAAAGGATCTTGCAAAACACGCATCCTTGACTTGCCTTGCATTACACGCAATCGCGACCTTCCTCGATAGCGTGTGTAATACGCAATACCGAGTTTCACTAAACAACGATATGCTATTAAAACATTATTAAAACTAGCAGTTATGAATAGTAATAACCACTTTTTGAAATTTTGTAAATCTTATTTTTCAAAATGGACTTCATTTTTGGATTCGGAATATCGAAATTATCTTAGGGTGAAATTTTGGTAATTTTCGGATAACTTTCATATTTTGATGAATAGTGAAAATTAATAAATTTTAGTTAAAAACAACTTTTTCAATCGAAATAATTAATAGTGATAAATTATTAATTTTAGTGGTTTTAAAGTATATTTAGAATATATTTTTACAATTTAATACAATGTTGGTCATTGAATGTAATTTCACATTTAAACCAGACATAATCAAGTGTCAATCTTTTGATAGATATTGTTTCTTAAAAACACACTATTTGTTTTAACAGCGGGATTTAATTAAAAAATTAATTAATGAAACTTCTATGTTATGAATTTGGTAAAATAGACTTCATTTTTGAATTCGGAATATGAAATATAGCTTAGGATGAAATTTTGGCATTGTTCTGAAAAACATCAATTTTTGATGAATAGTAAAACTACTAAGTGGTAGTTAAAAAACTGAATTTTTCATAAAACGTAATTTTACCGCTTCTGTGAATGGAATTTCAAAAATCCGAGAGACACGGTTGATGTCAGTAAGTAAAATGTGGTTCAATGAGATGAAAATAATTTTTTGTGAATAGTAACTTTTTACTTTTATTTACCACAGTTAAAAGTAAATAGGGTAATTAAGGGTATGAATGATATTAATATTACCCTAACACATGTCCTAATTCTATTGGACAAGTGTATCGCGACCAAAAACAACCATAAGTGTAAAATATTATCATTTAGGCCCACTTGGATTAGATTAGGACATTTATTATTATTTAATTCATAGAAGAGTTAAAAGAGTTAAAATCAAAGTATATTTACTAAAACATTTGTAATATAGGGTTTTACATAAGATAAATTCAATTGTAAATATTCATTAGAAAGCTAAAACGATTTCCTACATAATGGTAGTTTATTTGTAATTTTTAGACATCAAATAATTTAATTTATTCATGTCACAAAGATGATGCAGTAATTATCTTATTAATGAAATATTGACACAATTGATGTTATAAACACCAAAATAAATGTAATTTGAGACTTTTTATGAATTACACTAATTTTCTAGGTTACTATGATATATTAGTGTTGATTAAATCAACTTGGTTCGAACATATAATTCTGTTATGACTTTCACAAAAATCATATATCAAATAGTGTCAAAATTGACACAAAATAGTTTTTAAATCAAATATTATATTATTAATTGTTATTTTATTCCTAAAAATCTAAGGTTCGGCCAAATGACTTAGATAAGGATATATGTATTAATAATATACAATTTGGGGTTCGTTTGTCATGTTATATTAAGTGTATTAAACATATAGTGTAAGAAAACAAAAAGACACGGTAAAAGTTAAATTATTTAACATAAAGTTAAATCTAATTGATAAGGTTAAAATAATACCCTAAACTTGTCTAAATACTATTTGATGATAGGATTTCGACCCATCCCAACTTTATCTTCGAAATAAGACCCTTTGGAACCATTATAAACCTATTTTGACTTTAATATAAAATAATATTTTGAGATATTCCTAAGGTGCCCCTCTCCTCCCTTATAAAAGGGCACCTCCTCCCCCTCCTCCTCACACCAATTTGAGCACTCAAGCTCGGCCAACCCCTTCCAAAATCTCTTCTCCACTTCCCTAGAATAATCCTAGAGGTCCTGTCTTCTTCAAAGACCAATCATAGTTCCCTAAGTGAAGGATTCAAAGAGGCGTTTCAAAGAATAGGTAATATCCATTACCGATCTTTTCAATTTCTTTCTTTTTCAACTTCTTCTTATTTAGTTGTTTCATGATAAAGTAATAACATCAGTATTTATTATATACTGATATGTTATTATAAATATGAAACAACTCTAATTAACCTTCTATCCATCCTACGGAAAAAGGAAATCACTGCGCGTGCGTACGTACGGAATACCGTCTCCACGCCGTGGTGTAATCTATTTTCCGCCACCACATTAATTGGATGGGTATAAAGGTGTAATGAGTAACTATATATGATTATTATAAAGTTATATTGATACTTAAATATTATACATACACTTCAACACAATTCCACGACCATGGGAATGATATCATCGCTCGTGCGTACGTACGGACTACCGTCTCCACGACGTGATGAGATTCATTCTCAATGATTAACCATTCATGAATGATTATAAAGTATATATAATAAGTAATAATGACATATATGACCTAATAATACTGGAATTATTTATATTTATATGTATGTCATCTACTTAATTCCATTCAATTCAATAAGGAAACGAAAACAGTGTTCATGCGTACGTACGGACTACCGTCTCCATGAACGGTGTATTTCTTTCCATTTACTGATTTATTATATATGTGTATTATGAATATATATATATAAATCATGTTTTATATTATGGAATTATGTAATCATGATCTAAGTATCATATGAATAATTACAAGTTAAAAACACGAACGACAAATGAGACGATTTTACCCAAAACACTTCATTAACATGGAATTTACAAAAGAACGGGTAATATAAAGTCATAAGTGAACCATATATGATATCATAACAATGAATATGATTCTTTAATAATTCAATGACATTATTTAAATCATTATACAGGAGGTTCGGACACATACGAAGCAAATCGGACCTAAGGTAAGGGAAATATCACAATATCATTTTTATCCGAGATTGTTTATTCGTAAGTATTTACTGGGGTGTATTTTATCATCCACATCCATGTTTCCTCAATATGTAATATTTTTTTCCATCCACATACAATTGTTTAAATCCAATTTTACCCTTTAGTAAGATTTTAGTAAAAGATATGAATGGAATATTTTGTCGTTTTTCATACGAGGTACTCTTTGACTTTTCCGACAAAAGTACGGAGAATGTTTTTTTAACGTATACGGCATGAATGGATTTTTGAAAAAATATTTCCAAAAAGATTCCTTTACACGTTTTCAAGTTTATTTTTAATCAACTTCTTTTAGTTTAATGTTGTATGACATTTTAAGAAAGGAAATGTGTTTTTGAAGTAGAAAAGATATTTTCCTCAAGAATGGAGTTCAAGTGTTTTATCAAAATTATTTTCCATCCAAGATAATAAACGGTTATGTTTTTATCCCTATTATTACATTGATTTGATCATGTTGTGATGGAATTATTTTTATGAATTCATTTATCTTATATGAATTGATTTATGATGTCATGATGTTTAAGATTCCCATTTGTATTACATGGGTTATGCAATTATGTATGATTTATGATTTTGTGGCACACATAAGAAAGGATTCATTATAAGATGGGTGGGACCTATATCTCCCTCCAATGCATTGGGTAAAGATTTTATATCTCATGAGATAGATATGGCTAGAATGGTAGGTTATACCAGTTCAGTGAAACAGGACTGAAACGAGGGTTACTCGATTCAGAAAGGGACTCTGTCCACTAAGATAGTCTTGGCAATGAGTCTTGACTAACAAGAAATTATTATCTATGATTATGTGTGATTGCCACAAAGTTTCGTGTTTTAAGTTGTGATTATTTTGATTACATTTCACTGCCATGATTTATCCCATGTTATGAAATTTTCTCTCTTTTGCATGTTATGATTTCCAAAATGTTATGTTCTTATGAATATGATGTGATTGATATTTCTTTTATTTACCCTTACTGAGCATTTGAGCTCACCCTTTTATTTTTTCTTTTCCCCAGGATATAAAGAAAGTTTTTTAGGTAAAAAAAAGGAAAATCTTTATGGGATATGTTGAGGATCTTTCACCATGATTAGGAGATTACGTTCCGAGTTTCCAAAGACATTAAACTATTACGATCCTTAAGTGTGTGTTTTTGTTATGTACTAAGTATTCCGCAAAAGTAATGTAATGTCCATGTACGTCAGGCTTCGGGTCTCTACAGATTCCCTATTTCAAATCAGAATAAATTTTATTTTATAATCTATTAAAAAAAATTTTATACCAAAATGAATTGTAAAAATAGTAAAAATTAATTAAAACGGTTAAGGTAAAAAGGAGTTTTTTGGTGGTTAAACTATAAAGAAAATAGTAAAAATAATCTAAAAACTTTTCTAAAATACATTTAATAGAAATAATAAGATCATATAGTTCATGTGTATCTATAATAATCCATCTTATACCCTTTGGGATTTTAAAAAACTATGTACATATTTTCTTTCTCAAAAAGTACTATGTCTCACTCCCTTTAATTATAAAAGGACACCCCCACTCCATTCATCATCACACCATCAAAAGAATTTGTTATGGAAAATGATGGACCAAATAACTTCTGATAATACCCACTCTCATCCGATAAGACTTATTGTTTTTATAAATCCATATTATTAAGGATTTTTGTGAAACCCTATGGTGGTTACATATAGAAGAGGTAATGTTCATCAATGAGCATTTCCATTTAATTTCTTCCTACACATCCTTATATTATTATTAAAAAAAGATTATATAATAACTATAGTATCCTACATATAATTATATTATATTATGTTGTATTCATGACCTTCAACTAATCCCACTTATGTCAAAGGGGTTACGAAATCATCATTTGTGTGTACACCAGACTACCACCACACAAACGGATGCCATTTTTTTTAAAATAATAACTCTCTTGTTTATGTATGGTGATAGATATAAGTATGTATATATATTATATTTAAAACATAATTATACTATTTATTTATTAATTAAAGTATTAATTTTTTGTTAATTTCTATTCCGTAAGGGATACAACAACGTCGCTCTTGAGTAAGGTGAACTGGAACCTCATGAAGCGATTCGATTCGTTTTTCAATAAATATTTACATAGAAGATAATAAGTAAAATGTTAATAAATATATGAGTTATAAATGACATAATTATTATATTAATTGTATATTTATCATTCTTATATGATAATATATTATTTTCCCTTGCATTTTGACACACTGAAAAATGATAACATCATGGGTTTACATGTGGACCACCACCTTCACGAAGTGATGTGACTGCATAATTTCATATCCACACAACATGGATGATATGTATAAATATTTTTACGAAAAAATATTTTATTTATGATATTTTTATTTTATTTTAATTAATACATATTATTTACTTCATTTCAATAATTATTGTTAAAAAATGTAAATTTTACTCATGTTTACTTTTGGAATACCATCTATATGATCGAAACATACATCATTTATCAAAACCATATTTTATTGATGGTCATAAAAGAATGAATGATTTATATTTATTTTAATTAATTCATGATTATATTTTTTTTTCTGAACCATGATCAATGTAAGAGTATTACAAATAATAAATCAAAACATATATGAATGAAGTGATTGTTATAGGAAACATGGTTTTAACATTGAATTTGTAATAAACCAGTGATGAATGATCAAATGTAAATCATATAATGTAATATATATATATATATAAATATGTATATATAATATATTTATAATAATGTAATATTTATTATAAAAATGTTTTGAATACATATGATTAAATTCAAGAGTAAAGGAAATAGAAATCTATTTCCACATTTATTTCTGGTTCACATATATAAATTAACCACTGATTTATTTTCTACGTTTTATATAGTGCCACATTTATATGATATATCATATATGTCATCCCTTTAAATATATTAATTGTTTCAATGTATTTTATTCTTTATTGATTATTATCAATTGAAATATTAAAAAAGTGTTACTATATTTCACTCTCACTTCTTTGCATCTATGAGATATATTCCATATTTACCACTTTTTATTATATTATATATATATAATATCTATAAATGTATTTTATATTTGTTATTAATAAAATTATGTGTATTTCTATATCTATTTCATAATATATCTGTCATCGGGGTAATGGTTCAAAAGATACCCATAATGTAATGGATCTTTTTCACAAATTTCCTTCCTTGAGACATATGTAATGTTATGCACCTATCATCTTTCTGAGCTGAATATACAATCCATTTTAAATTTAATATCAGGAATTTATTTATTCTCACAATATTTTATGTTTCATTTAATGTTATTGTTTTATTGGTCTTATGATTTAATTTTTCCAAAGATTTGGGTTATTATGTTTCATCTGTATCATTTATCAAAATTTCTTATGATTATATCACAAATGATGAAATATCTTAATATAACTCTCAATAAACTTATTTTATTTCTTCTCCTATGGTTTTTTCTTGGGAATTCATATTTTCACTTAATTTTACACTATTTAAGTAATCATGATTTATAAATTATTTTTTTAATAAAATATCATCATTATTTCTCACATATTTTGAAAAATCATTGATTTTTCAAAACCATATATTCGAAAAAGGATTTAATAAATGTATTTAACACTCTTCAAATAATTTAATAAATAAAATAATACACATATTATAATTAAAAAAAGTATCTACATTTCTTTTTCTAAAAACCACTGGAAAAGATTTTACAAAAATTATTACAAAAATAATTGTTTTATCAAGTTCTACATGATCAAAATTTAATGTCATCATAACCATTTTATCCCATGATTATTTCTATATATCTAATCTTGTATATTTTATAAATAATTTTTTTTTCAAATTTTCTGTTTTTTATAGATTTTTTCTAAAGTTGAATGTATATTTTCCTCAAGAAATGTTTGAAATTATTTTAAAATTCATCCTTTATATGTTTTAAATGTTATCTTAAAAAATTAATATTTCCAGAATATATAATAAATAATTATTTTAAATTTTTAATTTCAAATAAATCTTTTTCCCTTAATAAAATTTCCAACTAATATCTCATAATAATTTTCTATATAAGATGACATCATCTTATATAACATATTATTTACTAAGGATATGAACAATGGATATCATTATTATTATTCAAATGAATAATTTATAAAGGAAACCCATTTATAAAACCATATTATCTAATAATGGTTATACCCTGATAAAATTATTATTAAACTCACTTATTTTTCTATGGATTATGCTATGATGAAATGATTTCAAAACCAGTCTCTTTTCAATATGTTATGATGTGATAAAATATTAATGAAGCCAATTTATTTTCCTGTGATGTGTTATGATGAGGTTTTTATTGTGTTGTGGAATATATTCACATTCTTTTCATTATATGAAATGGGGGACATATTATTATATCCAATGAATTGGAAAATTATTTATAACTCATTATATAAATAATAATATAATAAAGAGTGAATCTGATTCAGTAATAGAATATGTTCACTATGATGGTCTTGGGAGTAAACCTTGACTACTATGATGGTTTAAGGAGTGAACACATTCCACTAAGATATCCTTGCAATTGGTCCTTTGAAACTATGAAAATTATTTTCTATTCTAATGTGTATGACACATCAATATTTCTTGTACCAATTTAATGTTTTTTTGACTCATGTTATTTGTAATAATTATGATTAATATCTTATGAATTTTAAATCATGATTACATGGCTCCTTATTATGATCATTTATATGATAGGTAAGAATTTAAAATATTATTATCATGTTCTAATACCATTATCTTCATTATATTTTTATGTATCTCCCTCGTTTTCCCTTACAATGAATATAATCCCACCCATTATTATGTTCAATTTCCCCATGATATAATGAAAAGTGTTAAGTATGGTATTCTAGTGAAGAGTGATAAAAGGGAGATATTTATGAGATATGTTGAAGATATACTACCAGAATAGAATATTTTTTACCTATTCCAAAAATATAGTAAATTATAATAGTCCTATGGTTTTTTTCTATGTAATGTATTCAATATTCATCTAAAAATATGTATTAATAATGTATGAAAATCATAGGTCTCTTAGTTTTTTATTCTTTTTGGTGATACCAAAACTATGAGGATGTGATGATAGGATTGGGAATATAATATGGAATAAATATTTCATGCTCAATGGGATATAATGTGTGGGGATTATTGGTTGTGATGGGTAGAATTTATAAGCGGATGTGATGGGTGTTTTTTGAAATAATATTCATTGGTTCATTATTTTGGTTCAATAAAACCAATAGTGATAATTCTTGTTAGTTAATATAATAAATAATTCATTTCATATAGTTATAGTTATTATCAGAATCATCCTTGAGTCATTGATTCGTGTATTTTTCATACCTTTAAAATTGTATTATTTTCTATATTTCAATAATCTCCCAAAAAAATTACTATTTTATTATAATACCAAAAATTAAAATTAAAATTTTTTCAGAAAGTAAAATCACAAACCTGAACTCTATATTACTGAAATAATTTTCTATGTTTGAGAACATTAAATTTTAATAAAAAATTCCATTATTTTAAAAATAGAAATTTTAATATTATTTTCATTTTTTTTGCCAATGAAAAATTAGATATGGTCTCACAATGTTACATTATCATTATTAAGAAAAAGTAAACTATAATATTTATTAATGGAAATAATTTTTTTTAAAATTTATATATATATAGTATAAATTTAAATAAAACATATGTGTTTTAATTAAATACAAAAATGTATTTTATCATTTTTAAAAAATTTATTTATTATAAAAAGATAGGTATATTCTATATAATAATTTTTTAAAACAAAAAAATATTAATTTATAATTACATAAGTGAGGTTACAATTATAACCCTAATGTTACAAATCATAATAACTATATTAATAATACACTCTTTGTATTATTATTCTAACAAATAAAATTTTTAATGGTCATATGGGTTTCCTACTTTCTGTAAAGACCTATTATTTCATTCATTCATTATAAAATTTAATTTCTTCTCAAGTTTATGTATATTGTTATTTTCATAATGAATATTTCATCATAAATATTTAATTACATTTCTATAGTGTTGTCCATGGGTGAAATAATTCATTCTGATTGAGGAGATTCATGTGTTTATATCATAGATAAAATATTTTCTATAAATTTTTTCATAGAAACAATTTCAACTCAAATGCATATATTTAATCTCTAAATGTAATGTTATAATAAATATAGAAAACTATTGTTTGTTCAATCATATAGTGAATGCACTTTATATAATAAAAAATTAGTATATTTTACCAATTTATATATTCAAAATTGATCATACATTGATAAATGTTTGGGTAATTATTGATAATACCCTTTGAAAAAATTCTTCATCAATTTAATTTCAATGTTCAAGGTTGAAATATGAGTTTTATACTCATGTATCATATAATTCACTATCCATCATGGACATAACTATGATTGTACATCTATTAGTTGATGTGTATTTAGTGATATCTATAAACACATGCTTAGAAACATATATTTGACTCAACATTAACCCATGAACCTACTTACTAGAGGAAGTTAACTACTGATATTATAAAATATACAGTCTATGGATTATAGTTTAATTGGTTTTCTATAATATAAAATGTGAAGGCCTAATAGGGACCCTCTTTTTAATTTCATTTAACCCTATGTCTATTATAATTCGTTTCTATTTACCTCGTGATTATTTTCACGACTATGTTCTAGATGTTTATGATCCTCCCAAAAATATAGAATCATCTAATTCCAGACCAGTAGACTATACCTATATGACCTAATTGTAACGTATTGGTCTGTATGTCCATCTGAACCATCACGTGACCAAATTCCTCAAAAGGCTCGAAGTGTGTTCCTGATCATCACAAGATAGAATCAAGTGCTTGAGTATAATAGGAAGCACCATTGTAATGATTTCAAAAAAATATTTAAATAATATAAGAATAAAAAATAAAATATCCAAAATAAATAAACATAAAATTAAACTATAATAAAAAAGATACACAAAATGAATATACCAGAAGAAGAAAGTAAAACTAACCATCTCAAGTCGATCCCTAAAACCTTTCCACCAAACTCTCACCTCACAAGCCATGATGAACATAACGTGATCCAACTGTGCACTAGGAAATATATAGTCATTCGTTAAAAACATGTAGATATAAAATCCTTATAATTTATGAAATATTCTCATTCAAATTAATTTTAATTCATTAATAAATTGGGTTAGATGTTGTAACATCCCAGATCTAGATACCACTCAACTGGTGCCCCGTACCTGGTTGGCCACATTCCATCAAACGCATTTCCCCTAACACTAGAGGAAGTTGAGTAGAAGTTGGGGCATAAATGTGATAGTGGAGAAACAATGCCCTCATTTCATATTGTAACACATCAGAATAAATAATAATGCAATAGTGCAAGTAGTGAACACCATACAATTGAAATAAATAGCGGAATACTAATAAGATAAATAACCATGCATACTTCCATAAAAAAGATGATACAATATGTTATATATTCTACAAAATCCGCCAAAAGATGAACAATATAGTAATAAATAATATATGTCTCAAAAGAAAAAAATAAAAAATGAGACTAGGAAGATTTGGAAGCTTCGGTTCGGTCCCATGCTCACCCCCTCCAAAACAGTACATCAAGTACATGTAGACGACCACTTTCCCTGATCAACACCTACAATCATATAATATTTTTGGACCTATAGACATGACCCACACAGGGTGTGAGACTAAATACTTGTAGGGAACCATCCAAGGTATATTCTGATCTATCAGTGGATATTTATAAGGCAGTCTACAATAGTAAAAATATTAAACCAGAAGGTACACAAAAGTAAGCACAATGGATCTCTCAGAGGAAAATGTAACCACGTAAAAGTAAAGAACGAATCTAGGCTTGTTCTTTGGCTTTGAAAATTCTTCATTTGTAATTATATTTTATTATTCAAATCCATTGGATTATATAATATTTGTGTGTCTCACCTAGGCCAGACGACCTCCCTTATAAAAGTAACTGTCAACTCATGACATAATAATCATTTTCAAATAGAGCCCGACCATGGTATCCCTTAAGGGATCCTAGGATCACTCTTCATTTTATATAAGATTCAATGAGTTATATCATCCTATATGTGTGTGTCTCATGAAATTTACCTAATTATCCTCCTGATAAAATCCATTTTTCTTTTAACCAATACAATAGTTATCTAAAGGTATATAAAGGGATATTAGACACATGATCACGACCATGTCATTTAACTATGACTGTGGATCACCCATTGCTAATTATACAATTCACCACGTTTTCAAAAATTAATTAAAATTTAGGAAAAATTGTTTTATGTATATATTTACAACTATCCTTTAAACAAAATTTTTTCACTTCTATGTTGTGAATTTCAAATAACAGTTATCTACAATTGTGAGCAGTATGTTATTTGGAGTCTAATGGAACTAACTTGATTTTTAGTGAATATTAACGTACCCTTATCAATAGTAATATGAACCTAATGAATAGTAAATTTTTTATTATGTAATTTTCCTAAGTATTTATGATAATGAAAACTTTATTAAAATTGTAAGGGGTTAAAAAATGTGTTATAGATTTAAAATAGTTATTTTTTTAATAAATTATGAATTTATTTGAAAAAATAAATTAATAGTAATTAAATAAATATTTTAAAGAAATATAGACTATTTTGGAATTTTACACACTGAAAAATGGTTTGGGTGAATTTTGGGACATTTTTGAAATTCCATAATTTTTAATGAAATGTAAAATACAGTAAAACACAGTATATTAAAATTATCAATTAAATACACTATTTTGGACATCATCACTGATGTAAGACCACCAAGTTAGAACATAAATATATTTATTACTATTTTAGGTCACATGAATCATGACTATTCCTAGACTTGGGATAATTATTAAACTAATGATCAAATTAATGTAACATTCCTCCTCTTATCCACTATAAATATCCCCCTCATTCCCCCATTCCACCCAACCTCCAAAACTGTGATCCATACCTATTTTCTACCCAATTATCCTCCAAAGGATCTTCACCAAGTCCAAGACTATATATTATCAACAAATGTTCAAAACCAGTGGCCTTAAGAAGGATCTCAAGGAAAATAGATCAAGAGGTTAACAACCTCTTTTGTTTTCATTCATTTCATTTCATTTCATATTCTATTCTTATTATTTCTTCACTAACCCTTATAAAAGAGAAATGGATGATCTTGTATCATACAAATTTTTTTCATTATTTTTATTTATGAGACACCATAATACGTATTCTCCTCTCCCACTTATTCAATAAATTAAAAAACCATTTGTGATGTGTCAATTTACTGACATCATAGATGATGTGATATCAATTTCTATTACATGATTATAATACTAGTCATGAAACTATTTTTATTTTAGAACTAGATTATAATATATAAATTATATGTTTTATAAGGATCTCGAATCATTTTTTACAAATGATAATAATTTATAGAACAAGATGAGTTCTTTATGGTCGAAGAATCTCCAAAATGACCAAAACAAATATCAATAATTTTTTAACTTATGATTCATCCTCATTTCATAATTCAAAATGATAAATTGTATAATTTAGGGTTCTAGAAATATATAAATACCACTCCCCTACATTTCTATAATTTCACTTCCAATAAACAAGAATAACCTTTATGAACCGATCATGGAAATCATGTAAATAACACACCCAAAACAATATAAGTAACAAAATAATAACAATTAATAGGTGAAATAATGCTTTGAAATAACCATATAATTTATTATAAAAGATAATATGTTTTTCTAAGATATAAATAATACACTTTTTACTATTTTACGTGTGGTTTAGACATGTTTGATGTAAGATAATCTTAATATAAGGGAATTCTTAACATGATTTCCATTCTCGGGGTTTACCTTCTACATCATTATTTATATGTTATTTAAAATTGTTTATGTCATGAAATTTTCCCATATTATGTTTAATTATGTATATTTATAGATTATATACATATTCCATACACTCTATTTGTGACACCCACAAATGATAGAGTTAAATGACTAAATGATATGACTCATGTCAACAAGGTGCATCTCCCCTTTCGGGAGCCTACCTGATTAGAACTCCACATTTAAGCATCCTTGTCTTGGACTAGTGATCTGGATGGGTGAACTTCTAGGATGTTTCCCAGGGTGTATGTGTGTGAGGAAAAATCGTACTAAAAATGACATGTGTTGGCCTGTGGGGACTGTCATTAGTCAGATGACCTGTTTGAGCACGTGGGTGGGCCCTAGGGTTGGGACCATGTGTCTGTGGGGAAACTGGTGGTAACTGGTGGGCCATGACACGACATCCATGTTAAGGCGGGGTTGTTGTGTTGTCAATGGGACCCAGTTGTCACATTTGGAATCATAGGAGGAACCCAGCCTTAAGTGCGGTGCACAACCTAGGTTGAGATGTAGGGCCCACTACGAGGATGTTGTGCTATAAAGGGGGATGATTGTAACACCCACAAATGATAAAGGGTTAAATGAATAAATGATATAACTCATGTCAACATGGTATACCTTACTTTTTGGGAGCCTAACTAATTAGAACTCCACATTTAAGGCCTGTGGGGACTACAATTAGTCAGATGAACCATTCGGGCATGTCGGTGGGCCCCAGAGTGGGGAGCACGTGTCTGCGGGGAAACTGGTGGTACCTAGCATGATAGAACCCGATGGACATGTTAAGGCGGGATGTCTGTATTTTCACCTGGACCCAGTTGTTACACTATTAAGTCTCACCTCATTTATATTATTTTTGAGGGGTTTCCCTTTTAAAATCTTCTTTTAAAATTCAGTTTTACAAAATTTAAAAGAAATGTTTTTGTGTAATTATTCATGTTGTATTGTTATATTATGGTTCTTGTGAATTTTTTATGATGAATGGTGGGACCATTATCTCCATCCAATGTATTGGGTATGTGTAAGTTAGAGGTTAACCGTATAGATACTCCAAGTTTAACTATGATGGTTACACAAATTATCAGGTAGTCGTGAGTGTTAAAAATTGTAAGGGAGATGACAGGGTTACAAGATTTTGTAAGTAATTCTTTAAGATAACTTTATGTTTCTACTTATATTCTATATTTTTTGAGGAAATATCATGGAAATCTCAACTTTCAAAACATATGCTTATATGGATACAATTATGTATTTTTTTCAAAAATGATTTCACACGTTACAAGTATTCATGGTCTAATGTTTTCTTTCCATATTTTTATATCCCTTACTAAATTTTTTTAGGCTCATCCCTTTCTTTAAATGATTTTCCCTGGTTATAATTATATGTACGAAATATAAATAATCCAAGTGTAATGCTATGAATATTTTTCATAGAAAACTTTCTTTATTTAAAATATTATATATTTTTGAAGATATAGATACCATTTTTCTAGTATCTTCTATATATTAATGTTTAATGTTATGTATGTATTAAATCCCAATACTATAAAATAGTAATCTTTGAATGATCCTAAATTTTAATGTAATTTTTTTCTTGACTAAATTTTAAGATTATGTAATGTAGTAAGGATGGGTCCTTAGTGTTGGTCTCAGATGATTTTTTTGATAACTTCAAGGGTTTGGATAATGTTAATATAATACTGTAAATGAATTTTACATTATTGATAATTTGAAATGTTATTTAATTTAAATATTACCATGTTGCTCTAACTAAGATATTTTTTTAGAATGGTTGTCATGTGAAGAAACAGGGAAGCTGAAGACGATTAGCACTGATAGAACGATATCCTTCAAAATTTACAACCCAGAATTGTTGGGATTGGAACCGAGAAGAATGTTATAGTAATAGATAAGAAATATTAGGAAATAAATGGTGATTTCATCCATGAAAGAAAACAACCAAAGGTCCTACAATGGAACATAATGATATTGGAACATCTTATTAGACAATATCCTCCTACATTCAATGGATCTTATGACCCAGTAGTAGTTGAAGGATGGATTAATGCACCAGAAAAGATATTTTATGTTATGGTATGATCATATAATAAAAGGTAAAACTTTCTATATATTATTTTGAAGGTTAACTGATCATTTTTGTTCAATGGTAAAATAATATTAGGGATAGAGATGATATTGATGCCCTAGAGTGGTATGAATCTAAAAGTCTCTTGAAAAATATTTTCCTAAGGAGGTGCGACTTAGGATGGAAAAGAAATTCCTTTAATTAATGAAAATAATGGAATATTAAATGGTTTTTTATGAAGGAATCTTCACCCAGCTGGCATGGTGTGCTATTAATATTATTATATATCTTGACTGAAAAATCAACCACTTTAACTTCAGATTAAAGACATGGTATCAAACGGAATTGGCCTCACGTGAATTTAAAATTTATGAGAAACTTGTCTGATGTTCTATTAGGGTAGAGATGGAGGTCTCTAATGAACACATTTAATTTAAAAATAATGAGAAAAAGTTGTCTAGATGTCAAGTTATGGGTAATAATCAACCAAAGAAATCTTATGGTATGAAAATCTAGTTCCTAGTTTGTGAACCGTATGGCAAGAAGTTACGTGGGGAATTCCATATGGAATTGGGAAGTGTTTTTAAAGTGATATGTTTTGAAATATGACATGTGATTGTAAGGAATATGACCATATGACTAATCCTGACAAGAAAACTATTAAGTGTTTTAAATGTGGTTTGATGGGTCATTATGAAATTGCCTTCCCAAAGAGAGATCTGAATAATGAAAATAATCCAAACTATAAGCGTAAAAGTGTCATGAGATCCTTTGATACAGTATCATAAGATGTCAATAAATCTAGGGAAGATGTATCATTAACCTTGTTTGTTTACTTAGATTTCTCTAAATTATTATTTCATACGGGGTTAACTCATTCCATTATTTTGGAGGAATTTTTTGGTAAATTGGAAATATCACCTCAAAAATTGAGACCAAAACTTATTGTTAAAACACAAGGGGGAAATATTATAGCAATGTAGAAGTATAATAATCTATTTAAAATTTTCTATGGAAGTATATTACATACAAACCTTGTTGATTTTCCCTTATTATATTTGGATGTCATTCTGGGAATGTATTGTCTTTCTATTATCATTCAATGATTGACTAAAGAGCTAATGAATTGGTTATTCAGAAAGAGTTTCAGTGTGTATACAAGAACGATCCCATACAACGGATAACATATCAAGAATTTGAAAAACTGATGAAATACGGAAATTTAAGTTATCTTGCTCACATTTTTTACAACAAGGGAACTTTTCAGATTTATGATGTTCTAGTGGAAATGAATACCTTGATGTTTTTCTTGGTGATTTTCCTAGTTTTATACCCGAATGAGAAGTCAAATTCACAATTGAATTTCTTTTTAATGCTATGAAAATTTCAAAACACCCATATAGAATGGGTCAAATTGAACTAATTGAATTAAAAACTCTGATACATGATTTTCTTGATAAAGGCTTGATTTTCCCTAGCACTTCACCATGGGGTGCCCCTATTTTGTTCATTAAAATGTAATATGGTCCAATGGGACTATTTGTTGATTATTTTTCCTTTAATAACTCCACTATTAAAAATAAGTATCCTTTTCTCCATATCGATGACTTGTTTGTATGGATTTAGGGAGTACAATACATTTCCATGATTAACATGAGATCTTGATACCATCAACTGAATTTGAGGGAGGATAACAACCCAAAAACAACATTTCATACTAGATATATGTATTATGAACTTTTATATTCCATTTGGGTTATGTAATTCACATACTATATTCATGAATCATATAAATAGAATATTTAATGAGTCTTTAGACAATTTTTTGGTTGTATTTATTAATGAAATTATGATATTTTCTAAAAGTAAAGAAGATCATGAAAAATATATAAAGGTTCTTTTGTAAACATTAACAGAAAAGAAACAATGTGGAAAATTTAGTATGTTTGATTTTTTGTCACAAAATATTTCTTTTCATCAGAACATTGTAAATAATAATGTAATAATAGTTGATCCTAAAAAATGTTATTGATGAATGACCAAGGACTACAAATATTATAGAGTTTCATATTTTTATTAGATTAGTAAGTTATTATCTATGATTTATTAAAAACATTTCACATTTATCTATCTTGCTAACTATGATAACACAAAAAGGGGATATATTTATTTGGACTGAATAATGTGATGTTTGCTTTGAGGAACTGAAGAAGATATTTTTGAATGCTCTAGTTTTGGCCTTGCTCTCCCAAAAGGGTAACTTTATCATCTACATTGACGCTTCATTTAAGGGACCTATTTATGTTCTAATATAAAATGATTAGGTAATTTATTATTCCTAAATAACTGTAAAACCTTATAGGTTAAATTATCCCAGAGAAAATTTAGAATTAGAAGCTGTGGTTTTTTCATTAAAAATTTGGAAGCTTCATTTATACAGACCCAAATGTCAAATATATACTTACCATAAAAGTATAAATTATATATTCACTCAAAAGGATTTAATCATGAGTTAGAGAAAATGGCTTGAACTGATTATGGATTATGACTGCACGATCAATTACCTTCTTGGAAAAGAAAACAACATTGAAGATGCATTGATTTTAAAACATCATGAATCATTAAACATGTTTCCTTTGTAACATGATCCCTAGATTAATGATATGATGATTTTTGTCTTAGAAGTTGTTGGTGAAAGAAATTCCTATTATGTATTTCATGTTTTAGTGACGTCATCATTATCAGACAGAATTAATCAAGAATAGAAGGAAGAATTTGAGCTATATAAAAAAGAATAATTGGTAAAAATTAGTATGTTTCAATAATTTATCCTTGACAATGATTTTGTTTTACATTTTATTAAAAGGTTGTGTGCACCTTGTGATTCCCAATTGAAGAATGATTTTTTGTGTGGAGCTCATTGTTCTCATTTTTCTATTCATCCTGGTAATACTAAGATGTAAAGGGATTATTGAATGTATTATTGGTGGGATGGAATAAAAATGGATATTTCTGATTTTACCACGAAATGTTTTTCCTTTCAAAAGGTTAATGTAGAGTGGATGTTACCGAAGGGGATGATTTAACCATTTTTGGTGTAAGAATAGAAATGTTAGAATGTATCTACGGACATTGTGGTGGGACTACCTAAGACTTCTCGATGTAATAATGAAATTTGGGATATTTTTTATTAGCAGATTAAATCATCACATTTTCCTTTTTTTCTAGATATAATGTATCTGGATCGGCTTTTTCAACTATACCTCAATGAGATTGTCAGGTTACATTGTCACATCCCGACTGACAGTTTATCTTAATTTAATTATTTTGGGTCTTTCTTTGATTTGTGTTTTGAGTCAATTCTAATTTAAAAAGGATTTGGGATCTTATACGGATGTGTGACCGTAAGTGAGATTGTGTATAGCACCCAATCATATTTGGACGATTATTTATTATTGAATTTGTTATTAATTGGGTGCGCGACTTTGCACATGACCCCGTGCACGTTTCCAACCCTAACTTGAGTTTTTGCCTTTTGATTATAAGTGAATGTTTTGGCTTGGTAGTGCCCGGCACATGGGCAAGGAAAGAGCAGAGCTGCATGGCTTCATCAGACGTTCGTGCGATCGACCTGGTGCTCCGGTAATCAATTTATTAATGAGTTAAATAATTCTTTAAATGAAAAATGAAATATTAAAAATGATTAATTAATTTAAGATATTTTTATTAATAATAATAACATTATTATTATTATTATTATTATTATTGGGGATTATTATTCTTCTTCATATTATTTCATGTAATATTTTTATTAGTCAGATAATATTAAATTATTAAAATGGAAATTAAAATATCATCATGTAAATTTTAATGTTATTGCAATTATTAATTTTTTTAATATTTTAATTAGGTTTTAATTATTTTTAAGTTAACATTATATTTTTTTTCTTTAAAAATATATTTTGGAACTAATATTATTACTAATACTGTTAATAATTTTTCTTTTTTTCTTTTTTATCATTCACCTCTACCCTTCCCCTCTTTCTCCCTTGTCCCACACTTTTTTCTACTCCTTGGTTTGCGGTTCACTACCACCTCGGAACCCAAGCAGCCTTGTGGCGCACCACCCCTCTCCCTTCACGCCTCCCCTATCCAGCTGCCACTGGATCTCCGACCACCGGCATGATGCCCCTACCTCGAACCGTCCTACATCTCCCTTCAAGCCGAACCATGCTCGTGCAACCCTCAACCGATGCATGCCCCTCCTCCCCTCCTACTCCTATCTGGATACGCCTTTCCAACCTCCTCACCCATGGTAACGACCTCCCCTTATCCACCTTGCACCGAACAACCGCCACACAACGACAACTTGCGATCTTTCTATTTTCATTTCATTTGCCCAGCCATGCGCCGATTTCAAATTATGGCAGAACTATTTTTTTCGGCGCAGCATGCCCTCGAAACCTCCCTGTCTAACACTTCAATACTTCTACACCTTCTCTATAGGTGTGTTTCACATCAGTTGTTAGTTTCTTCCACTGAATAGAATTTTGGGGTTAGGGTTTTATGTTACTTTTGGTCTAATTGTGATTATTTTGGTTCAATTATGGAATTAGGGAATAATTGTGTTTTCTCATGGTGCAATGGGTGTGTGGTCTTGGATTCACACCAAAATTTTGATGTTCGCCATACCGAGGTAGGTGGTTTCATGTTTTATTACCAATTGATGAATTTATTTGCCAGTTAATTAAATTATCATATTATTTATATTATTTTTTTGGTGCAAAGTTAGTTTTTAGCGAATGAGGAATTGATTCGCACATTCAATATTATTGCATGTGTATATGTTATAGAGTCCACTTTTTTTGAAAACTCATGTTATGTAATTTATTTTTATTTGTTTTAGATGTTGAGGAATTAATATATTAAATAGTGAATATTATTTATTAAACATCAAAAGTGATTTGTCAAATTGTTTGAATAATGCAATTGGTGTGTGAAGAATATTCTAGTGTGTGTTGGTTTTAAATGAGAATCATTAGAGTGTATTTTTTTGGTAAAACATTGTTGCACACGTTGGATATGTTCTATTATGTTTGTAATCGATATATTAAATTGACTAAGTTGGGAGATAAAAGTTTTATGAGTGTTTATTATGCGTTGGGTTTTTGAAGTGTTATGTTTATATAAGATATGATGCATTTTTTTAAATCCACTTTGTGTCATCATGTAGTGTTTTATTAAATCACGTGGTTGGTTTATAAAAAACGTTAAAGGGTTGTGAATTGCATTTTAAAAATGTGTTGGTGTGTGTTGATCATGAAATATATATATATATATATATAATGGGTTTTCTGTGAAAGGTCTTGTGTAACCCATTGGAATTTTTTTCTAAAATTATCAAAGAGTTTATTTAACGGTGTGAAATGTGCTTGGAAAATTTTTTAGTGACCGTCTTATTCCGAAATGGTATTTGTGTGTGTGATTTTTGGTTTGATCAACTATTAGTCTCATTAAACTTTCATATGTTTTCTTTAAATTGGTTAAGTGAGGTAGATTTAGTTTGAGAGATTTTTAGTGTACATATTATTATTATTATTTAATTTTTTTTGCATGTTCAAGCATGATGTTGGGTAGAGGTATCACATAATTTGTTTTTTTATTTGTGTTTGGCATGTGACATGAACTCTGTAGTACTTGAGCTCAAACGGGAAGTCGGGATAATGGGTGGGCGGACTAGGAATAGTGCGATAGTGATACAGAAGTGGCATCGGCCCAGTTTCACTTAGCTGGCTTGACAACTACAAAACAAACTAATCTTTTGGATGATGTTTGGAGACTACTAGGTTTTGTATGTATTTCCCTACTAGTGTCTTGTGCATGACAACATATATTGTTGTGTTCATGTACCATTATTCACCGAGACGCGATGTTCTAGGGTCCCACATCTCGCTATTATATTTAGGGCTTCTCCCATGTATTGTGCTCCTCTTTTTCTCCATTCTCAATTTCGGTACATGGTGTGACATTGGGGTTACAAATAATGTGTGTGTGTGTGTGTGTCTATTTGTGTGTGTGTCTTAATTTGAGTTGTTTTCCATTTAGAATAGTTTTCCGTTAAAAAAAATTTTCATTAAAATTCTTTAAGCACATATTTATTTTTATTCCATTAACCTGAATATGTATTTTTCATTGAATGATTATTCATGGATCCTTTTCTTGGTGGCATCCTACTGGGAAATTAGCACACACCCTACATATACCCTTGGGTGTTTGTAGATTCTCGTTCTTCGGCATTCCAGGTTGAGGCATCTTGCACAACGTTGATGTTTCTCATTTTCAGCAGCATCCTCATGTTAGTTTGGTGAATGTAGCTTTAGGTTTTTGCACCTCATGGTGCTTGGAGGATTGAGTTAGTGTTTTTAGTTTTTTTCCTTTATTCCCGTTTCTCTTGGGTTTTTAGTCCATGTTGTAATCATTAAATCTGAACATGGTGTAAGTGTCTCTTTGGTTATCTGACTTTAGTTTCAATTTATTCATCGTGTTGTTTGTTTTATATTTATTTATTGAGGTAAATCAATCCCAATTTATATTCTTGATACCTGGGCACTTCTGGAAGCCGATGGGGACCGGGAAAACCCTTCGGGTCATGTCACGGACCGGGTCGGGTTCCATGTCGGATGGCGACCCGGCGTGGTTTTTGAAACATTGGTATTATAGGTAGGTTGTTATTGTTATTTGGGATGTTAGGTAGATCAGGGATAGGATTTTCTGTACTCGAGGGGTAGGTGTGAGAAGAGTGTCGTAAACTCTTTGACGTTTCGATCCTCGAGTAACCAGGGGTAGTCCGGGATTTATGTTTTGAGTTTGTTTTGTGTGGATGGGAGATGACAGTAGGAGAAAACAGGTACTGTGTGTGGTATCACATGGAGTAATGGCCAATGTGATTCCTGAGAGAACGGTTCGACACTCCTAGTGGTTGGTGCTTGTCTAGGGCACAGTTTGCTAAACCATGTAGTCGGGAAAGACACGACCACTAGTCCTCCACCAAGGTGCTTTAATGTTTGTGATGTCTTACTTCATTTTTGGGATTGGAACAAAATTGTTTTCCTTTAAAAATGGAAGTAGACTTTTGTGGTTCACTTATTTTTATTTTGGGTGTACGGTTTCCATGATATTTGGGGTGCATTTCTCTTGGACCTTGTTTTTGGAAATTTGGTGTTTGATTTGATAAAAATTGAATTCATAACATAACGTCTTGGCTTACTAGAAATTGATGTGGGTTGTTTTAGAAATGGAAATCATTATGAAAATTTTCCTTTGAATTTTTGAAGTGTTTTAGGAGAAAACTATACTTTCAAATAATGATAATGTTTTATTTTTGAATGTGGAATAACCATTCATTATCTAGTGGTATTTCAATGGATTCTCGTGTGGGCATGTGGAAGTGATTAATGGATAGTTGGTGGATTGTGTGGATGGGTCCCTGCGTGGCATAAAAATAAAAATCTACGAGGCATCCTAGAATATTAGTGGTGAGTGACTGATTTTAAAAGCCACATCTTATTTTCAGAAAAGATGGATTTTCTCAAAAAGGGGGTTTTGTGCTTAAATGGTTTTGGAACTGGAAAATGGTTTTGTGTACAAAGGGAAAGCGATGGTTTCAAAATAGAGGTTGGGTATTATGGTATTGTGCTTTGTTTTTCAAGTGGGTGTTTTTATTTAAGGATCAATTGATGTTTTATATTGAGATTGTTTGATTTGTGTCTGATATATGGTTGGTTGATTTGTGATGTGTGTGGATTCGTGGAAGGCTGTTTTGTGATTCTTGTTTGGGATATTCCCACTAGAAATGTCCCATGGTTTTCCAGCAAGTCTTTTAGTTCTTGGCTAAGCCCAGACTCCCAGTGGAGTGGCGGACTTGGGTTCTTCTCGGTGGTGTTGACTGTTCGTAGACGTTGAGTTCAGTTTGATATCATTGAATTATTTTGGGAGGTTGTAAGTGTCCAGTTTTCGAGGAACTACAAATTTTGTGTGGGTGTAAGTTGTCTCGAGTTTGTCTGGAGGAGTGAGACTACACCAGCAAATGGTAATCGTTCCATTTTCATTAAAAATGGGAATGTTTTGAGAAATCCTCAAGACTAACCACATTCCACGGTTGTACCGAATGAAGTGAAGGATAGAGAAATTGTTGGATCTCATAGATGCTCAATCAATCAACATGTGGAGATTGAGGCGCATTAACCTTTCTGATGAGCTGGTTTCATGTCCTTCAGAGGAAGTGTGGAAAAATCAACTTAAAGATCTTAATTGTTCTTGGTCTCATCCATATTGTGGTAAGTGTAGGTTCCACATCCAATGAACAGTTTGTACCAATGGGACTTGTTCTTGAAGTTCCCCTCTCATTAGTTTGTGTCGCGCGTTTGACAGGCAGCTCAATCTCTTACCTCTTGTGTGGTCAGTCGGACATGCTAAGTCGTTCGCTGCAATGATTAGTTGGTATGTTGATGGAGTCTCCACATGGGGGACGAGGAGTAGTATGCAGATTGCTTTCTTGCAAAGGATGTTCCAGTCAGAGGTGGTCAGCTTATTACTACGAGGATATAGATGCTTCAGACATCAGAGCCACAACCATAGGTCTCAGGGTGAAGCTTTCACGCAGTCAAAAATGTGTCAAATGTGGGATAAGCCTGATCTAACTTAAGCTCACAGGGATGGTATTGGGAAAGATTAAATTTCCTTATTTTGGTACCCTCTCTGAAATAATCATTCTTATTGTGAGGGTCATGGTTCCTTTGTATTCTTGTTGTGGTCTTAATTTATGGGGGTTCCTCTTGTGCCTTAAATAGGATCAGAAAATCAATATTCTTGTAATGCTAGTGGGTGTGCTCAGTGAACCTTCTTGTGGTCAGAGATGCTCATGTCTTGTGGAATTGTTGTCCGCCTTTCTGGTTTGTGTCTTGGTTAGGGGTTTCTACTATCAAAGCAATCATATGTGGCAGATTGTTGTCCACTGTAGGAATAATTAGTGAATGTCTACCAGTGTGGTGGGTTTGGGATGAAGGGTTCAGTCCGTATTTCTTAAAAAAAACTAGGAATTCCCGCGATGGTTTTGTGGTGTAAATAAATTTTTAAATGGTGGGGAGACATTGTGCGGGTCTCGCTGATGTACCCTATTGTTTTGGTTCAACATAATGGATTTTGAGGGTCATGATAGTGTTAGAGGTTGTATAAGTTGTGAGTTGTTTTTTTTGATGAACCAATTTTTGGTTAGAACACTAATATGGTGGGGATACCACCATATGATGGGATTTTGGAAGACTCTGTTTTCAAAGTGCGCTTGGCAGAGCATCCCCTTGTTTCCTCTCTGTCCGACCTCGACCATGTTTATTGGTTATCTTAGATAGTGGGTTGCTGGAAATTTGTTCTTGGAGAACTTGAGTTGCGCTGGTAATCCCTGAGTTAGTGTTCGGGGTGTTCCATGTTGTATTTGTGTTTGGAGATGTGTTCCTTGATGTTGGTTGTTTTTCATAGTGTCTTGGGCATTGAGTTATATGATGTTTTTGGTCATGGGTGTTTTGAATTCCCGGTCTTTGGGTGATTGAGGTTTTGTTTTAGGTGTCCTCATGGTCTCACATGGAACCCTTGGATAACCTAGTATTTTTGGACTTTCATGGGGGAATAAAGTGTCATGGTGGTGAGAATTGTCACACACCAAGAGATGCTATATCATAATTTAATTATATTCAGCATTTCTTTGATTTCTTGTTTGAATAGATTGTAAATTAAAAGGGATTTGGGATCTTATATGGTTCTGCACTAGTACGTGTGACTGTGCATATCGCCCAATCATATTTGGATGATGTTTTATTATTAAATGTGTTATTATTTGGGTGCGCGACCTTGCCCATGACCCTATGCACGTTGCCATACCCAACTTGAGTTTTTTCATTCTGATGATAAATGGGTGGTTTGGCTTGGTAGTGTTTGGCGCATGGGAAAGGAACGAGCAGAGCTGCATGGCTTCATCAGATGTTCGTGCGACCTACCCAGTGCGTGGGTAATAAATTTATTAATGAGTTGAATAATAATTTGAATGTAAAATAAAATATGAAAAATGATTAATTATTTTAAGAGTTGTTTTTATAATATTATAATTATAATTATTGAAGATTATTCTTCTTCATATTATTATTTTAGCTATTATTTTTATTAGTTAGATAATATTAAATTATTAAAATGGACATAAAATTATCATCACGTAAATTTTAATGTTATTACTTTTATTAATTTTGTTAAGATATTAATTAGGTTATAATTATTTTTATGTTAACGTTATTAGTTTTTCTTAAACAATATATTTGTTGCAGTAATATTACTTTTACTATTGTTAACAATATTATTGTTAACAATATTATTGTTATTCAAATTTAATTTTGAAGTCTGTTTTAGTTTTAATTTATCTTTATTTTTATATTTTCTTTTTAATTCATTTATCTTTTTTTTCTATTCCCTATATCCTTCCCCGATCTCTTCCTTGTCCCGCACTTTTTTCACCCCCTGGTCCGCGATTCACCCCCACCTCCAAACCCTTGCGGCCTTGCGCCGCACCTCCCCTCCCCCTACGCACCTCCCCTGTCCAACTGTCGCTGACTCTCCGACCACCAATGCGACATCCCCCACCTCGGACCGCCCTCCATCTCTTATGCATCCAAACCAAGCATGTGCCACCCTGAACTATCACACGCCCCTCCTCCCCTCTTACTCTCGTCTGGTGGTACCTCTTCGACCTCCTCTTCTACGAGAACGGCCTCCCCTCAGCCACCTCGCACCGAATAACCGCTACGCACTGACATCCTATGAGTTCTCTATTTTCTTTTCCTTCACACAGCCATGGGCCGCTTCCATATTATGGTCGAACCATTTTATTTTTTGCTCAGCATTCCCCTGACACCTCCCTGTCTAACATGCCCATACTCACGCACCTTCTCCATAGGTGTGTTTCACTTCATTTATTAGTTTCTTCAACTGAATAGAATTTTGGGTTTATGGTTTCATGTTACTTTTGGTATAATTGTGATTCTTTTGGTAAAATTATTGAATAAGGGTATAACTAAGGTTTATCATGGTGCAATTGGTGTGTGGTCTTGGTTTCGCACCAAAATTTTGATGTTCGCCACACCGAGGTAGGTGGTTCCCCGTTTTATTATTAATTGACGAATTAATTTTCTAGTTAATTAAATTAGCTTATTATTTAAATTATTTTTTTGGTGCAATGTTAGTTTTTAGTGAATGAATAATTGATTCACACATATAATTTTATGGATTGTGTATAGGTTATAGAGTCCACTTATTGTGAAAACTCAGGTTATGTCATTTATAAATTTTTGTTTTAGAAATTGAGGAATTAATTTATTAAATAGTGAGAATTATTTTTTAAACTTCAAAATATATTTGGACAATTGTTGGAATAATGAAATTAGTGTGTGATGAATATTATAGTGTGCATTGGTTTTCAATGAGAATCATTTGAGTGTATTTTTGTGGTAAAAATTTTTTACGCACATTTCAGATGTTCTATTACGTTTTTAATTTATTTATTAAATTTTATATGTGGGGAAAAATAGTATTAATAGTTCTTATTATGAGTTTGGTTTTTGAAGTGGTATGTTTATATGAGATATGAGGCATTTTTTATAAAAATTATCTTTGGGTCATCATGTAGTGTTTTATTAAATCGCATGGTCGGTTTATTAAAAAGTAGAATGGGTTGCGAATTGCATTTTAAAAATGTGTTGGTGTGTGTTGATCATAAATATATATATATATATATATGGTGGGTTTTGTGTGCAAGGTCTTGTGTTACCCATTATACATTGTTTTTCTAAAATTATCAAAGAGTTTATTGAATGGTGTGAAACGTGCTTGGAAAATGTTTTAGTGTGCATATAATTCCGAAATGGTATTTCTGAGTGTGATTTGTGGTTTGTTCAACTATTAGTCTCTTTAAACATGCATATGGTTTCTTTAAATTGGGTAAGTGAGGCAGATTTAGTTTGAGAGATTTTTAGTGTACATATTATTATTATTATTATTATTGTAAAATGGTTTTTGCATGATCAGGCATGATGTTGAGTAGAGGTATCACATAATTTTTTTTGTTATTTTTGGTTGGAATGTGACATGAAATCGGTACTACTTGAGCATAAATGGGAAACCTAGGTACTAGTTGGGAAGACTAAGACTAGTGCGCTAGTGATACGGAAGTGGCATCAACCCGGTTTCACAAAGCAAGATTGATGACTACAACACTAAGTAAATGTTTGGATGATGTTTGGAGACTACTAGGTTATGTATGTGTTGCCCTACTAGTGTCTCATGCACGAGAACATATATTGTTGTGTTGCTGTACCATTTTTCACCAAGACACGATTTTCTAGGGTCCCACTTCTTGATAGTATCTTTAGGGCCTCTCCCATGTATTTTGGTCCTCGTTTTCTCTATGCTCATCATCGAAACACGGTGTGATGTTTGGGTTACCATGATTGTTTGTGTGTGTGGGTGTGTGTTAATTTATGTTGTTTTCCAATTAGATTAGTTTTCCCTTAAAAATTGTTTTCATTAAAATTCTTTAAGAGCTTATTTATTTTTATTCCATTACACTACATATGTATTTGTCATTTAATAATTATGTGTGTAACCTTTTCTCGGTGTGATCATACTGGGCTTTTATCTCACAACCAACATATAACCTAGACTGTATGTAGATTATCTTTCCTCTGAATTCCAGGTTGAGTCATCGTGCATAGTGTTGGTGGTTCGCGTTGTTAGCATCGTCCTCATGTTGTTTTGGTGAATGTAGCTTGAGGCTATTACACCTCATAGTGCTTGGAGGGTTGAGTTAGTGTTTTCATTTTTTTTCCTTTATTTCCGATCCTATTGGGTTTTTATTTCAAGTTGTATATATTAAATCTAAGCTTGGTGTGAGGGTCTGTTTGGTTTTCTGAATTTAGTTTCAATTTATTCATCTTGTTGTTTTTTGTATATTTATTTATTTGGGTAAATTTTTCCCAAGATATATTCTTGATACCCGGGAACTTGTGCCAGCCCGTGGGGATCGGGATGCCCTTCGGGCCGTGTCACGGACCGGGTCCGGCGCCACGTCGGATGGTGACCCAGCCTGGTTCATGACATACATAGAGTTCCTCTTCCCATTATATTTTACGGTGATCCTAGGTTAATTTATAAATATTGGAAGGTTCTTCAAAAGTCGTGGGGCACCGAATTAATTTTCGGTAAACAATTTCATCCTCAATCAGATGGGTAGTCAGAACGAACAATTTAGACATTCCGGATATGCCTCGAGAATATTCAATGGACTACTAGGGAATTTTTGATCATCATCTTTCTTTAATTGATTTTTCTTATAATAAGGGTTTTCATTCCAGAATATATATGGAACCATTCAAGGAATTGTATTGGGAGCGGTGTACAACTCCATATTTTGGGGGATGAATTCGGTGCCACAAAGTTGGTGGGAACTGAATTTGTAGAGGAAGTGGCTGAGAACCTGAACATGATCAAGAAACACATGAGGACAACTCAGGGTAGGAAGATAAGTTATGCAGACAATATAATGAATGAGTTTTTTTAGGTTGGTGATCATGTTTTTTAGAATCTCTCCATGGAAAAGTGTTATGCATTTGGTTAGAAAAGAGATCAATGTCCATAGATTTTTCATCCTTATAGAATTCTAGAGAAGGTTGGACTAGTCACATATAGAGTAGTATTGAGTCCATGTTTTTCTCAGGTACATAGTGTTTTACATGTTTTGATGTTGAGAACATATGTGCAAGATTCATCTCATGTCTTGAGCCCAAAAGTAGTTCAGCTGGAAGAGAATCTTTCTTGTGAAGAGAAACCATTTCTAATTCTTGATCGAAGGGAACATATATTGTGGAATAAGTTAATCCACTCTGTAAATGATTTGTGGATAAACCACATGTTTGAACAAGAAACATGGGATTCTGAAATTTCTATGTGGGAAAGGTACCCTCATATTAATAATAAGTAAATAAAATTGCGGGGAGACAATTACCAGTAAGTGGGGATAATCTATCACCCCATGTTTTCAAAAATAAATTGAAATGAATGAAACATTTTTTAATAAAATATTGTTAACTATTCCTTAAACATAATATTTTCAGTTCTATGTTTTGATTTTTAAATAAATACAATCTACAGTTAATATCAGTATGTTACTTCGATTCAAATGGAACCAACATGATTTTTGGTGAATAGTAACATGCCCTTATGAATAGTAATATTAATAGTAATACAACCCTTATGAATATTTAATTATACTAATATTTTATTTTCTTAAGGATTTAAGATAATGATAATTTGATTAATTTTTCAATGTGTTAAGAAATGAGTTATAGATTTAAAAATGTTATATTATAATAAATAATGATTTTATTTAAAAATTAAATTAATAATATTTAGAAAATTATGGTAAAAAAAGGGGGTTCATTTTTTAATTCTACACATCGAAATATATTTAGGGTGATTATTTGGGATTTTAATGAAATTCGTGAATTTTTTATGTATAGTGAAATATGGTAAAATATGATATATTCAAATTATTAGTTAAATACACTATTTTTGACATCATTGCTAATTTAATACCACCTTGATCAAACTCACATGCACTTATTACTAGTTTGTGTCACATTAACCAATACTATTCATAGTCTTGAGAAAAAATATTTAACTAAAGAATAAAATAATGTTAAATTCCTCCTCTCCTCCACTATAAATACCTCCCTCATTCCCCTCTTCCTCCCAGTGCTCTAAAGCATTTATCCTTACTTATGTTCTTCAGAATACTCTTCCAGAGGTTCTTCCCCACCTCAAAAACCTATTGGTCTCACCAAAAAGACAATACCAAGGGGCTTAAAAAGTATCTCAAGAAGAAGATATCTAGAAGTAACCATCCTATATTGTTTTATTTTTTTTTCTTTTTCATTTCCTTTTCTATTCTTATTTTTTCACACATCCCCTTATCTATGAGGCATCACATACACCATACACTACATATTATAGATTTAATATTTTTTATTAAAGACACACAATTACACTTATTCTCTTCTCCCGCTTATACATGAAATTAAAACACATTATTTGATGTGTCGATTTACCGACATCGTGGATGAGGTGATATCAATTCATTTTTACATCCATAAAGACTATTCATGAAACAATTTTTAAGGTTGAAAAATATTATTATTTATGTATTATATCTTATAAAAGGTTCAGGAATCATTTTTTAAACATGAAACTAATTTATAAAACAAAATGATTTCTTTACGATCGAAGAATCGCCAAAATGACCTAAAAAATATCAAGAATGTTTTATCATATTATTCATCCTCATGTTAGAATTAAAATTTATAAATGGCATAATTTATGAGTATTGAAATATTTATATAACACTCCTTTCCGATTCTATAGTTTTACTTCCAATCAATAAGAATATCCATCATGAACTGATCATGGAAATCATGTAAAGAACCCACCCAAAACAATGCATGGAACAAAATACTAACAATTAAAGGCTTAAATTATGTATTGAAATGATAATATAGGGAATTATAAAGATTAATATGTTTCTGAAAGATATTAATAACAATTTTTAACCATTATACCAGAGGTTTTAATGAGTTTGATGTTATACAAACCGGAGGAAAGAAAATTCTTCACGAGATTTCCATTCCTTGGGTTTACAATCTTATTATGTTTATATGGTATTAAAATTGTTTGGGTGATGAATTTTGTTTATATTAAGTTTAATTCTGTATATTTATAGTGTATATTCATTTTCCATTTACATTATTATCTATCAGATCAATTATATTATTTTTAAGGGGTTTCCGTTTAAAATTCAATTTTTTAATTTTTTTTCCAATATTAAAAAGAAATGTTTTTGTGAAAATTTTCACATTGTATGAATATGTTATGGTTCATGGGAATTGATTATTTTTGAATGGTGGGGATAATATCCCCATCCAATTCATTGTTTATGTGTAGGTTTGAGGTCTATAATATGGTTACTCCCTGTGTAACTCTGATGGCTATACAAATTATAAGGATGTAAATTATAAGGTAACTGAGAGGGTAAAAAGATTATGTATGTACTGACCCAAGATACCATTATGGTTCTACATATGTTCTATATGTTTTGTGGAAATCTAATTGAAATCTCTATTTTCAAAAAATATGTTTATAAGGGTACATGCCTGTCTTTTTTTAATATGATTTTACACGTTATAAGTATTTATGGACTAATGTTTTCATTCCATGGTTTTAAATCCCACAATAAATTTTTTGTGATCATAAAAATTTGATAAATGATTTTAACAGGTTATAAGGATTTGTAAAACAAAGAAGTAAGCATAGTTAAATTTTATGAATATTTTTTAAATAAAACATGTTTTAATTAAAATGATTTATATTTTGGAAGATAGGGATACTATTTTTGTGGTATCTAATCCATATGAATGTGGAATGTTATATATGTATTATATCCTAATTCTCTAAAACATTAAACATTAAATGATCCTCAATATGAAAGGAAATTAATTCTTGACAAAAATTCAAGATTATGTAATATAATGAGGTTGGGTCCTTATAAATTACCCCTCATTTAGGTAATTAAATTCCAAAACAAATGAAACACATGTAAATTAATCTATCACATGGATACTCATTTAAATATATCATGTGGGTGCAGTTCACATAACATGTATCACAAGAAAATTGAACTATTACATGGATTAAGCATCTAATTATTTCATGTGGTGAATTCATATCACTTAAGTATATTATTTTAACAACCCATGAATGTAAATTGAATTCATTTATCATAGGAATTATCATCCATATAACCATCAGAGGGAATGTCACCCATGGGGTGTCCATAAATCAATGTTCAAAACCATAAAAATGATTTAAAATAATCTAATTTATTACCTAACCCTCAATAGAAAATAACAGGATTTATTATTCAATCAAACAACACCATAAGAGTGGGTGTGAGGCACATTGGCATATATAATAAATTAAAAAATCAATGAAAAGAAAAAGAATAACAAACTCATGTTTTAATGACTCTCCTTATCTAGTTTTGGCTCATAAATCATCATAAAATGGATTTGATCTACAAAACAACTATAAACACTCCAAACTTGATAAATAGGATGAGGTAATAAATCATAAAAAACTACTCTAAAGGAATCCAGAGCTCACTTAGTGGAATTTAATGCATCCAATATTGTTCGAATTGGGGATCGAGTGATGAAACGAGAGGCCACCTTATTCTCAAATCGCCTGGGCACGTTGTTTGTTGAACAAATGGGTCAGTTATATATTGTTTTACAAAAATGATGCTACTAACCAATTTAAAGAAATAAAATAATAAAAGTACATGGTATGTACTTGAAAATATACACTGCGTCCATAAAAATCCTATCCAGGTCATTACATGCTCGTGTACTGGGATTATACAACGTGTATTCCTAGTTAAACGCTGTGTACCTGGAAATACACGATTTGTAACTTATTGTCACATCATTTAATAGGCTTATAGACCACTTTTGATCTCTCTTTACTCCATTTTATTAAGTAAAAAACTAAAAAGGAATGTTTTATACCTCAAGGGAATAACCGGGTTCTTACAAACATACACCCAAAAATAAATTCACTGGTGAATTTCCCTTTAAGGGTAGAGAATGAACAACTTAAAATAACTCCAACCATTTTGATAGTATGTGGTCTATTTTTACTAGGTCTATTCCTATACATAGCTATCCTACCATAACACCCATACTAATGGAACAAATTAGCCATGGTGAAATTTCATGCTACAATCCATAAAATGAATGTCATTCTTCTTAAATGTCACATCTTCCTATTACTCCACTTCCTCAGGATGAAAGGTGTGAGACGAGTCCATAATGTACGGTTGTAACTGAAAAATGTTTCAAACATTGTGCATATCCATATACCTATTAGGATACTAAAATCTATAGGAAAACTTCTCGACCCTCTCAGGAATCTCAAACAGACCGACGTATCTCGACGATATATTACGTTGTCTCATAATCCTTTTATGTCCCAACCTCGGTGTGACATGCATGAATACTTGATCAATGACCTCGAACTCCAATGTTAATATATAGAAATTATAATATGATTTCTCACAATATAGTACACTATCCATCCTTTTCTGAATCAAATGTTCCTACGCACTTGTCTCCTGGACGAGACGTGGTCCCAGAACCACTAACCCTACTGCCTCCATCCAAGACATGAGTGATCGGCATAGAATAACATAAAAGGGCTCATATGGAGCCATCTAAATAGTATCATAGAAGCTATTTCTATAAGATAACTCAATAAAGGGTATGTGTATCTCATATGAACCACCAAATTTTTAGATGCAAGCCTGAAGCTTGTCCTATAGCACCAGAATCGTTCACTCTGACTGGTGATCTGTCTAAGGGAGGTAAGTTGTGCTCAGAAACACTTGTATACCCAATGCCCTACGTAGCCATATCTATAAATGATAATTTAAATAGGGACCCCTGTTTGAAATGATATAATGTGTAACTCCATGTAGTCGCAAAATCTATCAGATGTACAACATCCAAAGATAATCAACATTGAAGGATTC
The DNA here is from genome assembly GCA_963277665.1 of Viscum album. NCBI lineage: Eukaryota > Viridiplantae > Streptophyta > Magnoliopsida > Santalales > Viscaceae > Viscum > Viscum album. Next base: position 97,806,024 of record OY728160.1, read on the forward strand.
CATGGTTGGTAGGAAATGTGAAACCTTCGCAATCCTATAAACCACAACCCATATTTCATCATTACCTTCTGGAAACCTCAATAAACCTTTCAAAAAATACATCATGTAATTATTAAATTTTCAGTTAATAATGGGTAGCTATTAAAAATTACATACTGGCCATTGGTGTTCTGCCTTCACTTGCTGATAGGTGGAACATCTCTCGATAATACCAACTACTTTTCTCTTTATACCTGGCCACTAATACTGTTGATGTAAATACTAATAAATATTCATGACTCTATGATGCATTGACCAAAATGTTGCATGGAAATCCATCATCAACTCCTCACAAAATTCTACCAAAACCCATACACGGTCCTATATCAATAGAACCTCATCCTCACATATTGTCCCACTAGGAGGAGGGTCCTCACTTGACATACTCTCTCATATAACTTGGACTTCATAATGTAATATTTGTCATATATTAAATCTATCCAATAACATAGAGGTAACATCTATGAATATAAGAAATTTCTTCCTCATCCTATTGTTAACCTAAAAATTCATTTCAAAGTACAACACAATCAGCTGACACTCGCAACTGGCCTACTACAGAACATGTATCTGAGTCCTCCTGCTTAGTGAATCAACCACTAAATTCCCTTTCCCAGGGGTGTAGGTATGCTTGAATTAAAAAGGATGAAGTTATTACACATTCTTATGTTGCCTCAAATTTAGATCACACTAGGTAAAGATGTACTTGAGACTTTTGAGGTCAGTGTACACCACAAAATTCTCCCCCAATAAGTAATGGATCCAACTACGTAAGGCATGAACAACCATGGATAACATGAGATTGTGCATGATGTAGATCTTCTCATGTGGTCTCAAATTCCGAGACTCATACACAATTACTATATCCCCCAAGATATGCACTAATCCTTACCTAATACCGGATGCATCATAGAACACAATGTAACTCCTTTCCATCTCTAGAGAAATCAATATCGATGATGACGTTAATCTCCCTTTCATCTCCTGAAATGACATATCATAAGAATATAGCCACACATACTGCACACCCTTCTTTTTCAAAGATGTTATCAACATTTATATGAATGATATGTCTTATATAAAACACATGTGTTAATCAGATATCCCTATAAAGTTATACACCACAAAAATTTTCTTGGGCTGCTCCCATGTAACTACTGCTCTCACCTTCAATGGGTCCAATGATACTTTTATCTCCGAGATGACGTGATCTAGGAAGTGAATCTAATCCATCCATAAGGGGAACATTGTGATCATATTGTATAATTAATTCTCTCTCAGTATACTCAAAATGATCTAAATATGGGCCGCACTATCATGTCGATTATGAGAACAAACCAAGATATCATCCACAAAAACCACAACGAATGAGTCCATATAAGGATGAAAAACTTGTTTCATCAGTTCCATAAAGACTAATGGTGTGTTTGTTAGACCTAACTTCATGAGAAAATAATCATACATACCATACCTACTCTGAATGGATGTGTGATGTATGTTTCAGGATCTAACACACACTTGATGATAACCAGATCTCAAACCGATCTTAGAGAAAATCGGAGCTCCTCAAAGCAAATCAAATAGATTGTATTATAGAGAAAGAGTATTTGGGATCTTAACCATTAATTTGTTCAATTTTTGATAATCCATGCATATCCTGAGGGTATCGTCTTCCATTTTCTCAAAAATTACCAATTAAACCCATAGAGAAGTACTTTTTCAGATGAAACCCTTATCCTCCGAATCCACTAGCCACCTCTTGAGCTCTTGATACTCCATAATAGCCATCCTATAGAGAGTAATCGATACTGGTGTAGCTCCTGTTACAAGCTCGATAAATAACTCTACCTCTCTCACCAGATATAAAAATAAAAAGTTTTTTGGGAAGGAATACCTAAAACATTCAACCACCGGAGGAAAATCCATCAGACGTGACCCCTAGTCATCCATATATTAAATGGAAATATGTGCTATTATCCCACTTAACCCATAAAAAATGGGTCTAGCTTGGTTTTCATGTAAATTATTCCCACCCTTATGTAGAAATGATCTTCCCTCTGGTGACGTAAAATTCACTCTACGATGATATCAATCGATAAAGGCATAAAAGGAGACTAACCAGTCCATTCTGAGTATTAAACAAAATCCTTTCATTTATAGGAAATAGAGATCCCATAATAAGTGGAACACACCGATTTTAAGGGGGAACTCCTTGAAATATTTCCCACTTACCATTCTAATCCTTAAAGGTGTTTCTAGTCTCATGACATCATCAGAAGTAAAAACAAGGATCCCTAGACTCTCCCCAATGGTCATAGATATGAAACTATGTGAATACCCTATATGAAATAATACAAAATCTAAAATAGTGGTTAATATAATAGTACCTCTTACAGTAGAAGTTTCATGATCATGCTCCTGCAAGGACTATTGCGCTATATAAGTCTGACCTCTACCGCGACCCTAAGACACTACCTGGATACCATGATCTTATCGACCCTATTTCCATTAATATAATGGAGTTTTTCTACCAAATACACAACCACTTCCTTGGTATAATCATTGAAAAATATTCTAATTCTCATATCGGTGAGAGGCTAAAGGCCCTATTCATGAACGTGGAGTTTGTGCAGACCCTCTCTCACTTGATGTTGGTGGATATATCCTGCAGAAATGCTATAAATGTCCCATATCACTACAATCTCATCACTCTACTAGGATCATCAGGCACTGAGGGTTAGTATATAAAATTGTTCCACACTGTATGAACCTCACTTGGTTAACAGAAGAAATGTTATGAGTAATAGATTTATTGTTTCCAAGATCTAGAAGACACTTCATACTACTGGTCGAAACAGTACAAAATCTTGATGCAGAACCTCCCTAAATTGTACCTTCATATTCTATATAATTCTACTCACTAATCATAATATGTTTCAATATAGAGTATACAATAGTCAGCAAATAGATATTCACATCCGAGCAGATGTCGTACCTGAGACCATCCTCAAATCTTCAAGCCTTCAATAGATCGTCACCCATCCGAATATATGTGAAGTGATAGAGCTTAGTAATGAATGAATATTAATCCATAAATAATAGACAACCCTTCTATAGATGTATAAAATCATAGGCTTTGTCCTACCTCAACATCTCATTATATTAGTGATAGAATACTTTCTAAACATGATTCCAGGATATATCATGCTGATGCTCTATATGTGTGGTAACATCCCACCAATTCATGGACAAATCACACAGATTTTAAGTCACGAGCTTGAACCTCCTCTCAAGAGTAGTCTCAATATTCTATAAGATCAATAACATGGACTCTAGCCATGAATTTGTAGCCAGTGTCCCACCGTCCCTAGAAAACGTAGGTGGAGGCTTCACCTAGAAAACTCATGTAAGTTCTTCCATAGACGTAGCATGTTGTGGTGCTACCTAAAAGGTTTTCATGAACCTCTTAAAGCCTTAATGGTAAATTACATCATCACTTGTGTCTGGTAAAACAGATGGCGTCGAAAATACCATGACTGGAGGGTCCACTGGTAGTACATGGCCCACAACCTCTAAGGTATGCTCATCCCTACTCTCCTAGATCACACATGGAGGTCATCATGGGGAAGGACTCTACAAGGTCAGACACATAACTCAGTTCACGATAATCAAGGATTTAAGTTAAAAATTAAATGAACATCACAAGATAATAAAACCCTCAAGGTTACCAAATGTGGAGTACACTGCATGTAGAAAAACTACACAAAATGTACATTTATGATCCTACCTAGGCGGGTAATTCAACCTGAATGGGAATGTAAACATCCTAGGAACATGGCTTGTCATCTCAACAACCAGTGTATACTCATGTTATAACTCATGGTCATGTACTTCTATATGGAAAGAGACATAGAGTCCACCTAAATAAAAAATTATGGTTTGTATCTTCCAAACATGGAGCACACTAACCAAAAACCAACAAATTGTGTTCTCCCTCACACAGTTGGACACAACCCAAAACCACATGGAATTCACATAGAGTACTTGATATATACTTAAATTGTTCTTTTCATCCCAAACATATGAACACATGGTGTATGTTCATAGCATCACACGCCACATTGTATGGGTGTCCCGATAGTAAGAATTTGAAACATCCCTGAAATGCCTTTTTTTGAAAAGTAATGAAATAGTCTATCAAATTCTGATATGTGGGACCGGTACACTCCGTGAATCAAATGTTGGAATCACATATGACTCATAATAACATAATTTATCTTCTATTGTTAAAAATTGATCCACAAAGTTTTAATCATAGAGTTTCCACATTCTATAGGGAATAATATTTGGTCTCCACACTATTCAACCACAATGTGTACTAATACACTTATCACAACAATAGTCATATCTATTGCGGTATCTATCACAACAACATTCATATCTAGCAGGCCATCTGTCACAACAACCTATAATTAGTAATGCTATCTAAATGTAATCGAATGAATTAATGGCATGTGATTTCTAACAGGTGACTATATGATGCATAATATTGCATACCATCATCTCATTAGCTTGTATATAAATAAACCCAAATTTATTTGAATAATAACTTTAAAAAACAAGTGTGTCAACCAACGGTGAAATCAAATCAATTATAATATCTCAAAAGAAATATTATTTCATTTGAGGAAATTTTTCTTTACCCTAAACGTGCGGTAGAAACTCCCCGTCACAACTTATACCAAATAATGATCATTTCCAACTCATTCTATCACCGCCAAACAATAATGAAAACCAAAAAATGTTCCTAGCATTGATACCACGTTGTAATGTCAAAGATCTAAGTGGCACTGAACTGGTGACCCATACCCAGTTGGCCACATTTCCAAAAGTGCATTTCCCCAAACGACATAGGCTGACAACTAGCAGCGAGTGCCTAAGGTGTGATTGTAAGTAATCATTGATCACATTTGAAGAGTGTAACAAAGTGAAATAAATAATATTACCATAGAAAATTAATTAAACACCGTACAAGAAAAATAAATACTGTAATACTTATATGATAAATAAAAAAGCATCATTCCATACAAAAGATGATGCATCATGTTATATGTTCATTAGAAAAAGACAAAACAATTACACTGTAGTAATACACATTATATGTCTCAAAATCACAAAAGAAACAAAAGTAGACTAGAAATCATCACAATACTCAGCTCGGTCCCATGATCTCCCCCACCTAAGTTGCACATCATGTATCTGTACCATGGTACTTTCTTTGATCGACACATGAAATCATATAATCTATTTGTGTCTACAATCAAGACCCAAATAGGGTGTGACACTAAATCCTAGTTAGAAACTTCCATGGTTGGTGGAAATATATTAGTGAATATATATATAAGGCAATATACAATGGTGAATGCAATAAACCGGAAGGTAACCAAAAGTAATCACAAAAGATGTCTCAAAAGGTAATGTAACCATGTACAAGTGAAGATTGATTCCATGTTTGTTATTTGCCTTGGAAGAGGCTTTATTAGTCATTTTATTTCATTATTCAATTACATTATATTATTTAAAATTTTAGAGTTCTAACCTCAGCCCGAAGATAAACCTTATAAAAGTAACCATCAACTCTTGAAATAATAATAATTTTATAATTTTATAATAGATCATGGTCTGGGTACACCTCAATGGATCCTAGGTTCACTAGGAATTTTAAATAAGACTTAGTGAGCCCGAACACCCTATCTACGGATCAATCACGACTTTTATAAATTATTCCTCTTGAGCTCATCCATTATCTATTAACAGAGATAATATTACACCTAATGTATATAAGGTGCAATTAGACACATTAGACTGTCCTCTTCATTTAACCGAGATTATGTATCTCCTATGTCTAATTACACATATTTTTCATTTTAAATTCCATAACAGAAGAACCAAATTTTAATTAAACTATCACATGTTATATCATTTAAACAACTCACATGGGCACAAGTCACATTAAATGTGTCATATAAAAATGAAATTATTACCTGGATTAAGAATCTAATTATCTCTTGTGGGTAATTTATATCACAAAAGAAGTTTATTTTAACTTCCCAAGCATGTAAATTCAAGTCAAGCCTCTTTGGTATCCTCATCCAAATGACCATTCGAGGGAAAGACACCCATGGGGTGGCCCTAAATCATGTTTCACAACACTAAAAATGCATTCAAATAATATAATTTATTACTTAACCGTCAACATGAAAAAATAGAATTTATTATTTGATCAAGAGAAACACTACAAGTGGGTGCACGACCCATTGGAATATAGAATCAGCTCGATAATAAATGAAAGGCACCAGACCACGAGCATCTTAATTTTATGACTCTCCTCATCCAGTTATGGCTTCAAATTTGACATAAAACAATGCAGATTTACAAAAAAATTATAAATTCTCAAACCCTGATAACTATGTTGAGAGAAGAAATGATGAAAAAATGGCTTTAGAGGAATTGAGAGCTCCCCTAGGAGAATCCAACGCATCCAACGATGTTAAAATCAGAGATGGGATAACGAAATTGGTGGCCACTATATCCTCGGATCTCCTGGGCATGCTATTCGTCGAATGAAAGGGTGAGTTCTATTCTGATTTACAAAAAATAATCCTACTTACCTATTTAACAAAATAAAGAGAATAAAAATCGTGTACTTGAAAATACACTTCGGGTCCGTAATAATATTGTCCAGATCATTACATGTCTCTGTTCTAGGATTATATGGAATGTAACAATAATTACATGACATGTACCTAGAAATACACAACATGTAACTCCCAGTCACGTTATGTAATAGGCATGTACCCACCCTTTGATCCCTTTTCCATCCAATTTCTTAAGCAAAAATTAAAATTGAAAGATCTATACCTCAAGGGAAGAATAATTTTCTTACACATTAAATATAAAGTTTATATTTATTTATTCATATAACCAATTTTATCTTTTCATACATGTATCATCTAGCTTATTCAATAAATTATGTTTCTAACAATTCATAGTTTACCATAACAGCAATATACTATTAATCATATTATTTAAAATGGAAATTATCACCTAGATATTATATTGGTTGGTATGAATAGGACTAAAAATCTTCTTTACACATGTTTTTGAAAATTTTTTACACTAATATAGTAGATTTCATAGTCATAAGATGAGAATAAAACCAACATTATGCTTAAAACTGTATTATTCTCAAAATGAGTTTTACACCCTTTTAATGGAATACGTTATTTAAAACAATTTTTTTATTTTTTATTTTTTTTTATGTTAAAAATACTATATGATTTTGAAATAATAATTTCAAATTTTTTTATGGTAATTTTTTGTTACATTCATGAGAAGATTTGTTTTTTGATGACTAGTGAAAATATGGAATTTTAATTGAAAACTATACTTTCATATAAATAATTTTATTGTAAATTTAGGAATTCATAATTCTATAATGTTAAAATATATAAATAATTAATATGTTTATCTAGTTTATCTAATTTTAATATTTTTAAATTTTATTAATAATTAAAAAAATGTTAAACATTTGAATATTTTTACCTTAAAATCCCATTTTCTCCCCACGTTTCTAAGATTTACATTAAATTTTTAATTTCCAATTCATTGAAATAAATTATGTAAAATTTTAAAAAAATATTTGAAACCATCATTATAATTATATAATAATAATTTTGATTTAGTTTTTTACCATAATCATTAGTGAAACAGTAAAAATTATTTAACTTTATTAATATTCAAATGGGGATCTGTGCATAACATATATTTCTATTAAAATTAGTTTTACACAGAAATTTTACAGTTTTGAATGAAATAGAAATAATATTTAAAATAATTAATTGTAAAATATATTATAAATATCCCCTAAATTATATTCCTAAAGGTAAAATAACATAGGAAAATAAGAATATATAAGTTACTATAGTAAAATCTATGAATATAAAATTAATTAAACATATTGAGATTAGGAAAAAATGATAGAATTGTTTTTATTCATCTGTGTTATTAGTTTGGATCAAACATATGTTCCCTAAAATTCCTTAATTTTCCATATTTTAGTCACATGTTGTATATAATTTCTCCCAATACTTTGTAACTTTTTTTATTATAAAATAATGAATATCCTCTACTACTATAAGTAGACACTCTCCCCATTCACTTATTCACACATCTCAGTCAATCTAGTTCATCCAACCCCGGATAAAATATAATATCAACACCCGTCCAATAATCATAATAGCCTCACATTGTGAATAATAAAAATCAATGATATCGATTGGAGAAAACTAAAAGAATTTACTCTTAGAAGAAGTAAAATTCTTCAATGAAGAATTTTTTTATTTCATTCTACAGAAAATTAATTATTTTTATTCCATGGTCATACAATAAAAATGATTCCTGAATATACTGATATTTTTTTTATTTTAATGGATTTACATACACATACACACAATTCATTCAAATGGGTAATGTAATCGTCGTTCGTTTTTACGATGGACTAACACCTCACGAAACCATGTCATTCATTTTCTTTTTACCAACTCTCATTATAAGAAATTAGGATAGAAATAATATTTCTAATATGTTATATGTAATATTTTTAAGGTATTCATACTTTGGGAATTATTATATAACACATAACATCATGCTTTCCAAATTTTGGGAATATGACAACATCGTTCATGAATGTGTGGACTACATCCTCCACAAAGCGATGCGATTTGATTATAATTTACATAGAATTTATTATGGATTTTTTTTGTAAAATTAAAATATATAAATAAAAGATATATGATATTCATTAAATAATTAACTTTTTGGGAATATAATATACCATATTTTTTATTACATTTTCACACACAGAAAAAGTTATAATATCATTCATGGATGTTTGGACTACCACATCCTCAAAGAGATACTATTACGTTATAATTAAAATAATTCTATATATAATTGAATATAATTAAAAATATATATTATTTATGATATAATTATCATTATAGATAGATAAATTCCCCATAACATCTTTCTATTAGTATAATTATAAAATTGTAGTGTTACTCATGTGCACATACAACCAACTGTCTTTATGATTCTAACATTGGTACATTTTTCATAAAATTACATAATTATTGGTTTTAAATATGATATACATATAAATATGATAATGTTTTTAGGTTTAATATTCTATATATGTTTATATAATTATTCATAAGATAATATTCAACCAAAAATTGTCGTTTTTACACATAAGACGAATATGGTCAAAATATCTAACCTAAACTTGAGTTATTAGGATATTGTATAAAAAATTGAAATAAGTGAAATAAATAAATAATAAAATTGAAAATGGTTCTTAGAAATGTAAATAATTAACATAAGTTTATTATTCAGTAAGATAAATACACATATTATATTTCTGACTAAAGGTAAGATGCTTCTTCTCAATCTCTATTCATTGAGGCATATTTTAATGTTATACGACTATCTTATTTTATGAGGTTTGTATAAAAACATTTTGACAAATCATATCATGATGTTATCTATTATATTATTATTTAATTATTTTTAAAATGTAATTATTTATTGTGGCTTATGATTCAATTTTTTTAATATGGTATGACACACTTTGATTTAGAAATCTCTTTATAAATGCTTAAAAATTAGATTTCAATATCTATCCATCCATGTAAATAGTATTGATATTATTTAATATTTTCATTTATAAAAATTTATTCTGAAGGATATTTTGTGACTTTTTTATATTTCATTCTATGGTTTTAAAAAAATGTATCTTCTTACATGGTTTATATAGGAAATTTTTAAAATTTACAAAGGATTGATCTATTATTAACATACATGGAAATAATTAATTTTCCACCATTATAGACATTATTTTATTTTTGGATTCTATTTTAACTTTTCATGTTTCCTTAAATTAGAAGCCCTCTTTAATTTTTTGGGTATTTTTTGTATTTGAATTGGTCTTTCATTGAAAATGGTTTTTCATGGTTTTGAAAATTGGGTCTTAAATGAAATAAATATTTTTATCCAAATGTGCTATTAATATTAGTTTTAAAAGTGTTTTGAAATGAATTTTTTGATGATATTGTTTTATTTAGGAAATGGTCCTTGAGAATTACAATATGGGGTGGACCATATTGTGTCGGGTTAGAATATTATAGATTAATATTTGTTGTGATAGATTTTTCCATGAAATCTTCTTACAAACAAACATATGGTGTCCCAAATAACAACATGAAATCCCAATAATGATTAACTTGGTGTTTCCTATATAGTTCCTAGAAATCCCATTACATCATAACATGGGGTGGCATAGGTAATTGTAGGAGAGCCCATTATAGTTGTATAATGTATTGTTTAATGATAATTCTAGACATCATCTATATGATTATTCTCATTCAAAATGTTTTTAAATTGTTTTGAAAGGGTTTTTTAAATTTGATTCTCTAAGTCACCAAAACGAGTTTTATTTTCTTCTATTTTATTTTTTTTATTTTTATTTGACAAAAATGTGTGTTTTTTTCATTTGAAAATATATAGTTTTAAATTATCAAATAACAGTGAACATAATGGGTTTATGGATGGGTAAGGGAAGGATAAATTCATTTCTTAAATTCATATAGATTTTTCATGAAATGGATTAATGATTTATTTTATGATTTTTATATTATGGAGAAAATTGATATTGATCAAAAGTGACCATTTTTTATTTTATGATTATTTATTTATGTGGTGTTTCCTAATTCACTAAAGCTATAAAATTTAAAGGAACATTAATGTGAAAGTAAATTCCAAAATAAAACTGAATATTTTTTAATGTTTAAGACTCGGACTCAATTGTTGGTTCTATGTGAATTTCATAGACAACTATAGAGGTAATATGGTGTTGAGTCATGTACTTATGATATTTTAATTTATGTTTAACATAACATTACATATAATTTTATGAATTCCATGTTGTATCATCCAAATAATGTCTATTATACTTTTTTTAATGAATGGAAATAAAGACTTTGTAGTGGGGATTCATTGATGGGAAAATATATTTCTAAATCGGCATAAAAAATGGTTTAAATTGGAAATGAATAGTTTGTTTTAGTAATGGATGAGTTTAAAAAATATATAAATTGATGTGATGTACATTCTAAGAGGATCCTAATTTCCCATGAAGTAAGATGAATAATGTGGAGAATGTCATGAAGCAACATCACATGTTATTAAGTGGATGTTATAACTCCGTTGTATATCTAGGATAGATCAATTACCTAGAAAATATATTCAATGTCATGGGTTTTGAGAACATAAAAAGGTTACTCATTCAACCTATTATTAATCTGGTGAAACTAATCAATGCAGTTATTTGGATTAGAATACCAGAGAGATAGATGGACGTGATTTCATGAAATTGAAATCATTAACGTATATTTTCCTTCAAGAAAAATTTCCTATGGGTTTTTAATGTAGGATGAAGAAACAATTCATGGAATTGAAGAAAAAATGTGAATTTTTTTCAATACATCTGAAGAAAACATCAAAAGATTGGTAATTTTTTTCATGAATTTATTTGTGGTTTTAGTAATAAATTCCAAATATTTTACTTATGATTAATACTAAGCTTACGAATATATTTTTTCCTATGATAATTTAAAAGTTATGAAAATATGGGTCATTATTATGTGGATGTTGTGATGGATTTTTCTAACATGTATGTTCCTCAATATGATAGTTATAAGAAAAGGTCATGGTGGTAAGAAAACAAAGAAAAAATCATCTAATACATCGGATGATAATCCCCTACAAATTTCCACGTGCAAAAAAATACCTTTCATTAAATATTTAAAATGAACATGAAAGTATCTTTGATGTTGTTAGTTCGGTCATAGGATTCATCACTATAATGAAAATATAACTAAAAAAGTATGGGGAAACCAATATCCATAGAATAGTGAGCTGTTTTTGTAAAAATTAGTTTTGAATATAGGCTATGGTTTCCCAAATGATACTTTATCGGGGTGGGAATCATTATGATTAGAAACAAAAAAAAGTGTGGATTTTTTTTCTAAAACATAATTTGATGTTAAGACATCTAGTGAAGTGATGTAAGTTTCAATTAGCTAACTATTTTTTAAAGGTTAACAATAATTTCAGTAATTTATACACTCTTACTATGCTTTAAATTGGTGAGATAATAATGTTAATAAAGAATTTTTTGGAGTTGTTTTATTGGGGGTTTATTTGAATAATTATTTAGTTTAATGAAATGTGTACCAATACTATTATAAATGAGTTTTTAGGTATTGATAACTATTAGGGTTTATATTTTATATGATTAATGATGTATTTTTATTTATTTTCACCATATTGATTGTAATTTTATGGTAAATAAATGTTCTTATGAAATAGAAATATACCATTTATATATATTTCCTTTTATTATTAGATACTAAAATAATTACAAAAACATTAGTAAAAAGGATATTGAAATAAAATGTTACCCTACAACCACATTTTATGATGAAATCATTGATCTTTTAGACACCTATTTTGTTAGTGGTTTGGTTTTAATTGAAATTAAATTTATCACATTCTAGTATAAACTCTATGATCTCATGGAAATCTGTTTCTCATTACAAATCTATCATTTCATTTCCCACTAATGTTCTCCCTATGAGGAATTATAGTCATTCATATCATCGAGTGAACATCATTTTTCCCACATTCACATTTTAAGTGATTTTTAATTCATTTCATTTTTAAGATGTGGTTTTCAATGAATTAAATTAATAAATGATAATACTTTTATAGAAAATATTAATTTTGAGGGAAAAATTCATTTGGGGAGGGGTTGGATGTATCATTCTGATATTTTATAATATATTTTCTATAAATTAATTTAAATTACTTGATAACATGATTTACTAACATTTAATATTCAATAATTAATTATACTCAACCCCAATTTCCTCTTTCATTTCACGTAATGTCAAGATTCATCTATATCTTACATTACATGCAATACACAATTTAGCTGAAAAATAATAAGTTATTGTTGTTATTATTTAATATTGTAGTAATTACCTAGCTTACATATTTGATTGTATGAATTTAACTAACTATGCTATAATTTTAAACATTAATAATAAATTTTTATAGTGATCCAAAATATTTTATTGACATAATATATGAATAAATCAATTTTTATATTTAAAATTTTTATTTATAAAAAAAAACTATTCACCACATTTTTTATAGAAGACTTTATTTTAACCTAAATTATGAAAATTTAATACATTTAATTTTAAAATATAAAATTATTTTTTTAATGTGTTATTTAAAATTTATATTAGTGTTAAATTTTTTTTTGAGAAGTTTTATTTATTGATGAATAGTGAAAAAAACTATATTTTAATTGAAAACTGCTTTTTTATCAAAAATTTTTGGTGTTAAATTATATTTTTTATTTTTTTAATTTCACAATAGATAAATTATAAATATATAAATCCATTTCAAGTCATTTTAATATTTTTATATTAAATTTAGATATAATAATTTATTAAACTTTTGAAAATTTTTACATTAGAACCTCACTTTTTCGTATACGAGATTAAAATTAAATTTTATATTTCCACATAAGGGTATTTAATTTATTTAAATGGTTATAAATTTCATAAATCTGAATGATATATATTTTTTAACAAGGTAAAATTAATTTTTTTTTTAATATTAATAACCAAAAATAGTTTAAAAAAATTATCGATTAAGGTTTAAAATTATATTTTGTTCATGACATGTGTTCATATTATAGTTAATGTTAGTCACCCAAAGGATATTAATTTAATGAATTGAAAATTATATTTATAATAATTATGTATTGTTTTTATAATAAATTTCATTTTAAATATCGACTTAATGTCTAAACTACCAAGGTAACTAAAAAGATACATGTTACCATAGTAAAAACCATAAAGAAAAAATTAAGTAAATATAAAAACAATTAAAAAATTATAAGAATTAATTTATTTTTTGATGGTTTATGTTCCTATAGAACATAAATTTCTTAAAATCTATTATTTTTCATTTTTAGAGGAACAATATGAAAGGGAGGCCTCCCAAATAATTTTTATCTTTTTGAATTTAAACAAATATCACTCCTCCTCCACTACAAAAGGGCACTCACTCACCTCACTACTTCACAACACTCAAGAACATTTTCTCATATAAAACCCCATCAAATAATCTTCTTACATCCCCCGTCTGATACTTTATTCCACATATTAGGTATAATTAATGCTATGTAAGTCATTTGGTGAAAACCAAAATGATTTTCTTGAAGATGATGTAAAATATTTCATCGAGAACATTTCATTTTTTTTCTCTCTAGCCCTTATATTAGTCATATTCCATCAATATATAATGAAAAAATTATATTTATTATACTTATGTTCATTTATGTTGAGGTTTTTACCTACAACTAGACTCACTTTTTCTAAAAGGGTCATTAAATCATTGTTCATTTTTATGGTGGACTACCGCATAGCGATATGGTGACTTACATTTTCCCTCACCAAATATCATGGTTGGGAATTACGATTAGAATAATTTTATTATATTATAATTATGTTATTTATTATTTCTTTACACCTCTATAATTATTATCAATCTAATATCATCATTCTTTCCATTTTGTTGGTATATGATAACATCCTTTGTGATCGTGTGGACTGTCGCCTCCCAAAAGCGATGTGATTCATTCACACAAGACATGAAATGATATATTTATGGTTTTAATAATAATATGTGATATAAATTATATCTATTTTATAATAATAATATAATTAATATTATATAAATATAATATATGATTTTATTTATTACATTTTGACACACTGAAAAAGTGAAAATGTCATTTGTGGGCGTATGGGCTACCACCTTTGTGAAGAGATGTGATTCCTTTTACACAACAATATTTATATATATAAAAGTATATATGAAAAAATAATATTTTACTCATCATAAAATGATCATAGTAGAAAGATAAATGTTACTTTTCTTCCTTCTATATAGATCATTAAAAGTTTTAATGTTACTCATTTTTACGTACGATCTAACATCTCCATGATTGTAACATTGGTTCATTTTACAAAATAATTTTCATGAATGATATTTGAAGATTAATTTATTAATAAATTTGATAATTCATTCTTGACTATAATTCAGGATAATTATATATAATGATCATTTTTAGCATACCCATCAAACCAAATTCATTTTTGATAAATAATTTTAGTATTGTCAAAACATCTGAAGTAGACTTAATTAATTATGCTATTGTATAAAAAATTATAATAATAGAAATAATGTAAACTGTATACTAGGAAAAGATTTTAAATCAAGTCAATAATTTACATATTCATTTTTTAGGAAGAAAAATACAAATGTGACAAGTGAGACTCGTGTTATGGAACATCATCTCAATCTCCATTCATTGAAGAATATTTTGATGTTACACACACACACACCTTATTTTATGAAGATTATATATAGCACCATTAAATTATCATATCACGATGATATTTTTTGTCATGTTATCTAATTTTTAGAAATATTGTCTTGTTTTATGGTTTTTATTATTCTGTTGACTGAAAGTTGTATGAGACACTTTTATTTAAAAATACATTTTTAAATAACTAAATAATTAATTAAAAAATATTTTACTCCATGTCAATGCTCTGGATATTATTTTATATGTTTATTTATATTAAATAATTATAACAAATATTTTATGTATATATTAAATTTATTTAAATGGTTTTCAAAAAGAAATATTTATACATGTTATATACTAATTAATTAAACAAATGATAAATGAAATTATCTAGTATTAGCGTACGCAACGATGATATCCTTTCCACAACTATTCTAACTATTTCATTTTTTGACATAATTTTTATGATTTTATGATTCCTTAAATGAAAAACATCTTTATTTGTTAAATTTTTGTTAATATAAATAGGTTTTAAAAAGAAAATTTATTTTTAGTATTGATAATGGATTCTTAAATGAAAATTGTATTTTTATCAAAATTTGTTTTCATATTCATTTTAAAAGTGTTTTTCAAAGGCTTTTATTATAAATGTTTTTTTTAATTAGGAATTTTTAATTGAAAAATAAAAAATGGGGTGGCCAATATAGAACTAGGTAAGTACATTATAGGTTATCCAAATGTATTCTAGATAGTGTTAGGAAATCCAATTATAGTTTAATATGGGATGTCCTAGATAGCGTCTAGAGATCGTATTACAACATAACATGGGGAGGACCAAAGAGAAACGGTAAATCCCATTACATATAATCATGGGGTGTCATAAATAGCTCTTGGATATAATGATATAGTTCTATAATGCATTGGTTAATGATAATATCATATTCTATTCATATTTTAATTCTTATTTAAAGTGTTTTTTAAATTTTCTTGAGAGAGATTTCAATGGATATCTCTAATATGGGTATCTTAGTCATATAATGAATTATTAATTTATTTCTTTGGGATTTAATTTTTTTTCCTTAAGGAAAAATGTGTGTGTGTTCTTGTTAAATTTTTTGATTTTATATTACCAAAGGAAAACAATGATAAAGGGTTTATGGATGGGTAAGGGAAAGGAAGATTCCAAGTTGAGTGTCATGAATATTTTCAATGAGAAGAAATAATGAATTAAATTAATTGTTTTATATTATGAATAAAATTAGTACTGCTCGAAAATGGACACCTTGTATTTCATAGTTTATTATGTATGAGTTAAGACCAAATTATATGAAACTCTAATCCTTAAAATATCATCAATGTGAAAAAAGTAAATTATTGAATAAAACTCATGATTATGTAATGATCATGGTTAGGGCCTTATAGTAAGTCATGAAATGAAATAAACTGTGCAATATTTTTCATAAGAGAACTCATAAATGATAATTTAAGAATAATATAATAAGTAAGAATTATATATATATATATATATTTATATATTGAAAATGCTAATCCAATCCAAAAGAATTTAAAATCCACTCACACTATTTACAATTTTAAAAAACAACCCACTTTTTAATTTTATTGAAAATTCTTTGTTTTATAAATTTCTATAGTTGAGTCCATTCCATAACCCATTATGATATCCACTTTAATGTACTAAAATATATGTATTTAATTTTACAAATTCCTTCCAACTTCTTTGAAAACTCACCATTTCAAATTAAATGACCAGACACAAAAAATGGAAAAAACATAGAAAGTGGGAACCACACATCATAAGGAAGACAAAATACATATATATACGTATATATAATGATTGTTACATGATAATGAGAGAATATGGAAAGATACAAGAAGGAAAGATATCAAACTCCAATCAATCTCTAGCCAATTGAACAGTTAAATGTGTCATGTGATCTAACAATGATTCCATATGTAAATATTACCTATATTATAGGGTTATAACCACCCATTGTAACTTTTTTATATGATAATTCTATATTATTTTACAAGAATCCCACACTAGTGTTATTGTAATGAAAAAACCCCCACAAAGACATTGTTCCGTGAAAAACTAGTGGGACTAGAGGCATGTGAACTGACAATAATAACATTCTAGATTTTCATACATTCAATCCAGAAATATATGACCAATGTAGAAGTGGTGTATTTCAAAAAAAAACAAGGACTAACACACAAGGAATAACCAAATCTAACCTCATCATCTAACCACCGTATATTATACAACCACTAAAATACAAAACATGAATTCATGGAATAAATATATCTTTACCACACATGGGGTGAAACCAGCATCACATTATAATAAAAAAACAATTTAAGGTGCTAAATTGAAAGGGGAAATCTAGGGTTTCCATCCAAAATTACAATTTCAACAAAAAATTAAAACCATGAAATTATCACTAGAACTCATATCTTATGTCTAATACTTATTCTCATTCATAATATTTCCATTCAAGTAATTTCACATAAATGATGGAAATCACCCCCATAATAAAAACCATATCAAATTCACCATTCCAAATGAATTTTGTCCATTTAAAATAAAAAAGTTCAAATTCCACCTAATTTTCATCAAACCATTTCAAATAATCCAATATAACTTTTCCACAATTGGTAAACAAGACAAACACACACACTTAATATCAAATTAATAAACCCCCCCCCCCACCATTAAATCACTCTCAGGATGACACATCACATTAAAAATGATAGCAATGATATCATTATTTTTACTTCATAAAAACCAAAACAGAGTCATAAACCATATCACAACCTTAACAACTTTCAAAAATCCCAAATCCATTTCATAAAAAGGTTATCACAATTATAAATATAAATTTAAATTATAAATAATGGATTACATAAGGATTTGAATTTATTATATTCTCAAAACACAAAGTAATGTTTTTAAATAACCAATGAGATATAATATATATTTATACTTTCATAAAAATAGAATTAATAATTTAAAAAGTTATTAAAGTTCTAATGGAAATACATTATGTAATAACACTTATCTCATAAATAATAAGACCAATATGAAACACCCTATAACTCATCGTCTTTGATAAAGACTACATGACACTAATGAACATATTCAGTTTTATATATATAGATATGCACCCCCTAATCTGATACACATATTCCCTACTATATGTTTGAATATGTTCAATAATACAATATATATATATATATATTAATACGTGTGCTACTCTTATTGCAGAAGAATGAAATCAAAAACAACCATGGGGACACTAATAACACAAAATATTAGGTCAACCCTCAACATGGGGTTTATCCAGACAAAAAAGTGTGACATGATAATGGAAAAACTAAAAAATTAAGCCTACAATAATTATATACCAAACATAGAAGTATCAACCAAGAAACCCCATGAAATCATAGTGGAATTACCATTGAAAAATTATTTCATTAGAGAGGGTTGGCATTCGTGTATAGGGGAAAGGTTGTGGGTTGGAGTAATGAGAGACACAAAGGAGGGAGAGGGATTAAAAATGCATTTATCATAGAAAAGAAAGAAATGGGAAATTTAAAATTTAAAAAAACAGTTCATGTTGCATGGTTTTCTAAACCGTGTGTTGGTCACTTAGATGGAAAGGCACCCCTCGCATGGTTTCGAATAATAAGCCAAAAAATTTGAAAAACTATTCAAATTAACATTAACACATCAAATAAAATACAAGATCTCTGGGGACCTCTTCATGTTTTATCAAACTATTTGTAAACTATGAAAATAGATCTTCTAAAATGACATGCCCACCTTAATGGGAACTGTAAGGTATTAAAAATTGTATGGGCTAACTATGCACTTAAAAAATGGATCCAAATATTTAAATTCTAATACGAAAACTACATAGACATATGTCCATTCAAGGAAAAGCTAAAAGAAAAGAAAAAATAATAATATGACACCAGGGGGTCACAAACTACTCACCATTCCATTTATTTCTACCATGAACACCTAATAAAAAATACAGTAATTATAGAAAATGAACAAACCCAAGAGTAATTTTCCAAGAGAAAAGCACAAAATGGATTTAAATCATAGATCAAAACCAATTTCCTAAAAAATTCACAGTGATAAACAACAATGAACTAATGTATCTCTGAACAAGATAACAAAATACAAGAGAAAGAAGACCAAATAAACATTAGACACATAACATGGTCTCTCCACCATTTATAGTTCTTATAAAATATTGGTGCAAAAGGAGGATACTATAAACGCATCCTCAAACAAAGAAATTCCCTCAGAGAAACACTCTCTCAAACCACATGTTCTCTCAGACCAAAAAATATATGAAAATCTACAAATAGCATTAAAAGAATGATAAGACCTCTTACAATAATGATCGAAACATTTATGAATAGAATATTACTTCTTATAATTATTCTATATTCTATAAATCAGATACATATCATTGATATCAAAATATATACATTATTCTCATAAATGATGAATGAAATAAGTGATATTCATATAATTTAAGGAACCTATACTAAAGGAATAGTAACTTTAAAATTGTAATAGTAACATGAGCATAAATAATATTTATTTTGAAAAGAGATTAATAACCTTACCTATTAAAGAGTAAACAAAAATTATCTATCTTATAAATAATAATATGATATAATTATATCATTGTGTAAATAACTAAATGTTTTCAAAACGATAAATTATTTGTGTGTATATTTGTAAAAAAAATTCCAAACAAATTTAAAATTAATATAGATATTTAAAAAATCATAAAATCTATTTGTACATTAATATTTTGTTTTATTATGATTATAATATAATATTATTATACCTTAATTAATTTTCTTATGTGTTATAAAATTTTTATTTTTCAAATAAGTTATGATATTAATTTAAAAAATCTATTATTTATAATGTAAATTTCCTTAAATGTATTTCATTTTTAAAATTAAAAAAATTATAAAATGGTTCAATTTATTTTTGTGATTTTTCTGAAATAGTTGAATTCTATTTAATAATGAAATAAAGTAATTTATACTATTTAAAAAACACCTCATTTATGGGGTCCTAGATTATGTACTGATGATGAAATACCATAATCTTGAAATTCTATTCATCATTTAATATTTTTCAAGATATTGTTCAAACGATTTACAATGATGATCTAAAATAATAAAATAGTTATTAAAATAGTCAAAATAGCACCCCCCCCCACTTCCCTTATAAATAACACCCCTTATCACCTCTTTTACTCACACCATCCACGATTTTATTCCTTTCATAATTCTACCCATTTATCAATCCAAGACTCATTACCATGTCCAAGATCTTGTGGTCTCAACAAATTACCATTTCAAATTTTTCAAAGGAGGTTCTCAAGGAAAAGAAGTTCAAGAGGTAAAATCTTCTTCTATTTTCTTTTACACTATTTTTAATTATTATTATTATGAACTCCTCACCCACCATTATCCAAGTTTAATGATAACTATATTATATTATAAATATTGGTATGTTATTAATAATCCAACATCAAACCTCTTATCCTCTCTCTTATATTTTAAACATGAAATCCTCATCCAAATGGTATTGATTAATCCCCTTCGAGGATAAGAAGTTTTCTTTTATCAATTAACACATTAAAGGTTTGACATAAGAATATTAGAATAGTAGAAAGATATTTCAAAATTTATTCTATTATATTTTTCCGGTTTTTGAATGATCATATATATATATAATAAAAAATTATATTACAATACTTGTTTGTGATGATAAAAAATGAAAAATTAATCTAAATGATTATAATGAACATTTCATATAATTAATAATCCTTATATTAGGATAAAATAATAACATATAAGTCCGTTTAAACATCTATAATTTCAATAATAACATAATATTTATGTTTTAGTAATTAGTCTCATTTTACTTGATCTTCCATGCATATAGTCAAGTGAACTGATCATATAAAACAAAAAAACCAAACACTACCAAACAATGAAATTGAACTCTATAACTCATTGAAATGGTAATAAAGAAATATAATAAAATCATAATGAATCAAACACATGTTAAATTGGTTTAGTATTTATTAATTAATAAATCTAATTTTATTATCTGTTATATTAATTCGAAGAAATCATTTAGACACATGGTAAGGGGAATCCTAAACCCCACCCCCTTTCTTTGTGTTATCACTCTTTCATTCCAAACTTATGTGCGTATATTTAAATAAATTTTACTTAAAAAGAATTTCATTTTTATTTACATTTTTTACTAGAATATGCTTTTTAAAATCTTGTTTTATTACAAAAATATATTCCTAAATAACTGATCTTTCAAAAAAACATTTTGACTTATCTTTAGTTGTTTCTTATTCCCCCATGAATGGAAAATATTATACATGATATCTTTTACCTCTCATTTGGAAACCCACATGATTATTCATGAATGTATTATTTATTAAATAAAACTGATTCCTTTCCATGGGTTATTTTATTTCAAATATTAATATATGTTCTAGGGGGATGCATGATTATAGAAATGTTATAATGTGATATGTGGGTATACAATTCCATAGAAATAAAATTCATTAGGTAGTGTGATGTATCTAATGATATAATTTCTAATATTCCTGATAAATATGGTAGATTTTTTCACAACTAATATGTTATTATTTTTAACATCTGTTATTCATGAACACGATGGTTGAATTATTTATAATTATTTGTGGTATTTGACCAATATGAAATTATGTTTCAAATTTATGCATTTATACATTCCATTTTATTGTCTAATTCTTCCAATAATAATTATGATAATGATACCTTACTTATTTCTTGATAATAATGATCATGATCACCTGTGTTATATTGATTCATGTTCTTCTATGTCATCTTACATAGCTTTTAGGTCACCTCATTCTTTGATGTATACCCTTAGATGACTATATATACTAAGAAGTGCATGAGGGAAAATAAGAATCTCTAGGATAAGGAATTAAATAATTATTGTTTATGTAATTGTTATGTTTAATCCTAATTTTCCTAATACACGAAACCATTGATCCTAGTTCTAAAAAAATATCTCTAAAATTAGGTAATAGTGATATAATAAATGTAGGGTCTCTATATTTTGTAACAGATAATAGTTTAGTTAATTTGGAAATTAGTATTAGATAATATTAGTTAAAACCATTAGTATGATACTACATATATGTAAGCAGTTAATAAGACTTGTTTTAGATTAATCCTACTTATTGTGATAAATCCTGATATGGCATTAGAGTTAATTACACAAAAGAAAATGTTATTCATTACTTATTAAACAATGATTTCCTCTATCCGTTTATATTTTATAAATTGGTGTGCATTAAGAGAAACTAGGCCAAATGAACCATATGACAGATAATGAAGAGAAATATCGAATGACACCTCCCATTCCTTGGGAGGTAGAGCTCAAAATTTTATGTCAATTATTACACAACTGTATTAGGATATGAACAATATCCAGAATAATGTAGAACATACACCTTCCACTAAGAGGATGAAACTGGCTATAAATTCCTTTATATGGAAAAACACAATTATGTTTAGAGGATCTTCTGATCCACTTTTCATCGAACATTGGGAAACTTACTGGAAAATATCATTCTTTTGCCTCGCTGTTCTAAGATAAAGAAGTTGACCATAGATTTTAACTATTTAGATAGAAGGGCCAACCAATTTTGGGAGTTTATTAATAACACCATGATGAACATTGAAATTTAAGAGATCTAATGGGAATACTATAAGAGACTTTTCAGAATAATTATTTCTATTGAAATCTTTTAAAAATATAGAGACATAATTCATAGGTTTGAAGAAAAAAGATAGTGAATCTGTCATGAAGTAGGAAAAAAAATAAAAAGTATTTCATGGTATTCCAATAACCTTGTTATCAACAATTATAGAAAAATAGACAGATTCTATAGTGGTTTAAATCCACACAATAAATTTTTTAGAAAACTAATAATTTGGGTATTATGAATAAGTTGTTCAATGTTGTCCAAATATAGAGAGTTGAGGTTTTTGAATATTACCATGACTATGGAGAGAGTAAAAATATAGGGTTTCATGTTGGAGGATCTAATAACAAATGTGGGAAGATATATCGACCACTAACATGTCTCAAATGTGGGAAAAAAACGTGGGAATTGTGTTAATGGGATGGGGAAATGCTTTATGCGTGGGAGATAATGCCACCAATATCATTAATGTCAGAGATACATAAATAATCGATCCAATATGATTGAAAAAGGATAGCACCATGGTTTAATTATTTAATTTTATGTATAAAGGTCACTAAGAAGACTAGTGCACTAATATTTTATTCCTTGAGGTTAATCACTGTAAAAAAGCCACAAAAACCAATAGTGTATGGGAAATATTATTCTATCACTACTTCATATGTGTACAATGTAAATAATGCCTGACACGGTATAATTCCGATTAAATAATCGATGAAAAAAATATTATTTTATTCAAGTCTTTGTATTCAATTATTTCCTAAAATTTTTCATGAACTATTGATTTTTGAGCCTCGACACCATGATGTAGATATATTTAAAAAAACAACTAGTTGTGTGATATTTTCCAACCCAAGTATGCTTCTCTTCTCCTATTAGTGTATTTTTGAAGATTCTTTCAGAAAATATTGTGATTCATACCATGGTAGAATTCAATGCTATACTAGAGAAGGATTGGGTCTCATTATATAGATATAACATAAACTATTAAGGAAAAAAATTTCATCTCAAATTCCAAACCATCCCATGATCCTATTATTATGCCAGGAAGACAAGGAATATCATTTAGAAATTCATTCAATTGCAACGTCCCAGTTCTGGGTTCCACCCGAAGGTGCCCCATACCCAGTTGGTCACCGAGCCTCAAGCGTATTTCCCCAAATTCCAGAGGCTACTGACTAGAAGAAAGGGCCTTGGGTGTGATAGTGGGGAAACGATTCCCTAATTGGAAGAGTAATGTAGTTGAGAGAAAAATATAACTATAAAAGATTTAGTAAAACATGCAATAAGTAAACAAGAGAAGACTAGTTGAAATAAACAACTAGAGCACAAACACAAACACACACAGATATATATATATATATATATATATATATATATAAATGATGCATGATATATATGTCTATGAATGCATTTATAAAAGTCATAATGATAGAATAATGTACTAAACCAGAGTATCAAGAAAAAAATAAACACTAACAGGAAATCAAGCCACATCATAGTCCCATACTCTCTAGATCCACAACAATAAAGTACCTGAAGTTGAAGGGTTCTTTCCCTTATCTATACATATAGTAATATAATATTTTTGGGCCCAAAATCATGAACCAAACAGGGTGTGAGATGAATCCATGTAGGATACCACCCAAATATCCATATCTAACATTCATTTAATATATATCAAAGGAAATAAGAAAAATGAAACTGTAAACAAGGATGTACTCAAAAGTAAACAATAATATAGTTTCGATCGTAATCATTTTCATATATCATGTAAGTATCTATTTAAAACCAAGTTACCCTAGGTTAGGTACTCATAACCTAACCCCTCTATTTCAACCAATCAAATGAAGGAAACCCTTTGGGAATTAATCACAGTGTAACACCTCCAGTTCATCTTCAGAAAAGACTCTCTGAGGAAGAACTCAACTTGAATTATCCATGTCTTCTTTTATTTGTAAACTGTAGAATTTCTGGGGAAGAACTCAACATCTAATTCCCAAAGTTTTATTGTAGTGTGGAACTAAAAACACTCTGAGGGAGCACTCACATCCATCCCCCTTATGGTCTCGCAATGTGAAAAGTAAATAGACACTCTAGAGATTCCATCAATCCATTCTCCCTATGGGAGACTATTCCAGGTTCCCACAACCCAGTGTAATTCAAATATGCACAACGATGTTAAAAAGAAATATTAGACCATAAGAACAACATGTATAACAACATTAAAAAACTACTTGGATAAAAAAACTACATGCATATAAAAACAACATATAAAATCAATCCATCATAACAACACTATGCATGGAAATCAAGTAGCCTAACTGGAAAAGCTAGACCAAATGGCCAAAATCAAAAAAAAACATGGGAAATAAATCCATAACATGGAAAATAACCCTATTCACAATGAAATAACCTATACTCAAACCAAAAAGACATTTTAGGAAATAACATGGCTAAAATCCCTAAACACGCAATACCACTTTTTAGGGTCTTCAGATATTTTGCATAAAATATTCAAAGACTAACTACAGAATGGCACAGACCACCTACCTCATCATTTTTCGATCCATATACATTGGAATCGTCCCGTGAATTGACATATAACATGGTTGATCTATAAAATCATCTAAAATTTTCAACCAAGATATCTCACAAAAGGAGAGAAATCGGGAAACGAGCCTCTTGAATAAGGAAGAACTCACCATGGTGATTCCATTGCAATAGATGGAGGTTGATCTGGAGAATGGATGATAGGACGGGGGCTCGGAGAGGAATCATCTACTTCAGTTGATCCTGGACAAGACAGGCTGAGAAGAAGTGTTTTTTATGAATGAGATGTGACCTCGGTCAGATATAACAATTAAAAAGAAAAGTACATTGTGTGCCTTTTAATAGTACACGACTTGTATATGCCTTTACTAGGCCCTGATTTAGGTTTTATTCATGTCACCCCACATGGTCAAGTACTAGGCCACTACAAGGTCAGTACACAATCACCCATGAAAACTGGGAACACGACATGTACATAAAAGTACATGGTGTGTACTCTATAAATTTTCTAAAACTCCGCTTTTTCTCAAAACAACATGAAAATAGGATCCATACCTGAAAATAAGATATAGGTTCTTGAAATCACCCCCCTTAAAGAAATTCATCAAAAAATTTCCCTAGAAAGGTGGCGTATAAGATATATCCTAGAACAGGTCTGGCCACTACGATTGTGAATCGACCTCCCTCTCCCAAGTCTCATCTTGTACCCGCCCATGCTGCCACAACACTCATACAAGAGGAACAAACTGTCCATGGAGAACCTTCTCACATCAATCATCAATCAAGATTGGATTCTCTTCAAATGAGGCATCGTCCTCTAACTCAACCTCATCGAGTTGAAAAACATGAGATGGGTCTGAGAAGTAACGTCGTAGTTGAGAAATGTGACAGAAGTCATGCATATCCTGGTACCTCTATGTTAACTGAAATTGATAGGCAACCATCCCAAATCTCTTCAAAACCTCAAATTGTTCACCATATATCAGTTAAAACATTCCTTATTACCTAATTCTCATATGTCCAAACCTCGTTTTGATAGGCAAGAAAACCCGATCTCCGACCTCAAACTCTAGAGGTCGTCTCCATACATCAGCATAAGACTCAAATCATGACTACTTAGTATCCATCCACTTTCAAATAATTTATATCTACTCTGTGATCTCCTGGACAAGATGAGGGCCCATCATAGTTGCCTCTCCTGCCTCTAGCCATCATTGGTGTGATCGGCATGTCCTACAATACAAAGCTTCAGAAGGCGTCATCTAAATAGTTTCATGAAAACTATTTTTGTAGGAAAACTCCACAAGAGGTATCTAATTCTTCTAAAATCTAGGACACATGATCGTAGCATGTCCTCCAGGTCCTAAATTGTATGCTCAGACTGGCCATCTATCTCGGGATGGTATGCCGTACATAGAAGTACCTATGTATCCAAATCCCTCTATAGTCCCATCCAGACCCGAGAAGTAAAATAGGTGTCCCTATATGAAACAATGGAGTGTGAAAATCCATGTATATGTACAATATCATAGATGTATATCCTTCCCAGCACACCAACATTGAAGGTCTCCTTGATCAATAAGAAGTGATCATCCTTTGCGAGTCTCTCAAAGACAACCCATACTGTGTCATTCCCTTAAGGAGACCTTGTTAATCCCATTACGAAGTCAATATCAACATCATTCCAGTTTCACTCAGTATTGGGTAAATGATGTAAAATCCTTAATAGCCACTGATGCTAGACCTCCAACTACTGGTAGGTGGAACACCTCGTGAAAAACCCATTAACATCTCCCTTCATACCAGTCCACCAATACTAATGGTGCAGATCTCGATACATCTTGGTGATGCCAGGATGAACTTCCCAAACTGACAAATGAAAGTCCGACATAAACTCCTCATGTATGTCTTCTAACACCCACATGTTCCCCTGAAAGTTAATGATGTCATCCCCACCTATGGTCCATGTAAGAATATGGTACTCTCTTGACACACTCTCCCATAGGACTAGGACTTCATCATCTAATAGTTGCCTCATTTGTAGTCAATCAAGTAGAGTAGAGGTAACAGCTACATAAGAATGTAATGTCTGCCCATGTCTCTCATACTACTTTAAATGCATCTCACAAAATAGAGATATAATATTTCACTCATTGTTGTCCCCCTGAACTGCCTATATCTAATTCCTCCTTCCCAGCACATCAGCCACTACATTTTCATTCCCAGGTGTTTAGGCATGCTCAAAGTCAAAATACTGAAGGTACTCAAACCACATTCATTGTATCAAATATAGGTCACACTGAGTAATGATGTAATTGATACTTTTGAGGTCGGTGAAAATGAAAATATGTTCTCCCTACATATAATTTCTCCACCAACATAAAGCATGAACGACCTCAGCCATCTATAGATCATGCGTCAGGTAATTCCTCTCATTTGGCCTCAACTACCGAGACCCATATGCAATGACTCTTTCCCTCTTCATAAGCACTACTCCTATCCTAATACCTTATAAATCATATTAGAGAGTACAACTCTTTTTTGGATTTGAAAAAACTAGTACTAGTGTTGAATTCAGCATACATTTCATCTCCTAAAAGGCTGACTCACAAGAATCTGACCATAATTACTTCTCACCCTTCTTAGTAATGCCCTTCTGTAGAGATGATAATCATGAAATGTGTTTTATGAAATGTATGTAGTATCTAACCAACCCTAGATAACTCGGTACCTCAATGTTTTCTCCGGATTCTCCTATGAAACTACTCCTCCCACATTCATTGAGTCTACCAATACTCCTATCTCTGAGATAACATGACCAATGAAGTGAATTTGATCCATCCAAAAGTGGAATTTTGAGAGAAAAGCATATAACTGATGCTCTCTTAGTGTACTCAAAACATTCTCAAGATGAGTTTCATGGTTGTGTCGAGTGCGAGTGTACACCAAGATATCATCCATAAGGACTACCATTAAAGGATCCAAGAATGGATGGAAAAACGATTCATCAATGCCATGAAGACTACAGGCGCATTTGTGAGACAAAATGGAATATACACATACTTTTATAGACCAAACCTGCTCTAAAATCCTATAAGAGGCATATCAAATGGTCTAATTCACAAATGATGGTAACCATATCTCAAGTCTATCATTGAGAACACCCATGTTCTTCGAAGCTGATAAAGTAGATCATAAATACTCAGTAAGGGATATCAATTCGTAACTGTTAGTTGGTTAAATTTCTGATTACCCACATAATGTCTGATGGTATGGCATGCCTTCTTCACAAACAGGATAGGTGAACCCCATAGAGAAGTACTGGGTTAGATGAAACAGTTCGCCTATAAAACCTTTAGCTTCCTCTTGAGCTCCTGTAACTCTGGTGTATCCATCTTATAGGGAGGAATGGACATCAGTGATGCTCCTAGAACAATATCAATAATAAATTACACATCTCACTCTAGAGGGTAACCTAAAAATACTCTATAAAGAAATCCCTAAAATGATCTACCTATAGAGGATTGTCTGATTGTGAAGTCCCCTAGTGATCTAGATATAAACTAGAAATCTATGTTGTAATTCCTTCTAAACCATGATACTTGGGTCTTTCTCTGCTCTCTTGAACATCCCATTCACCCTTATATAAGAACAAACCACCCTCTGGTGACGTAAAACTCACCATAAGGTGATAGAAATTAACAAAAACATAGAAGGGAACTAACAATCCAATTCCGAGAATGACATCATAGCCCGTCATCTCTAAGGCATAATGGTTCCATGTGAAGTGACACCCACCAACCTCAAGAGGTCACTCCTTACACTGTCATACACTTTCTATTCTATTCCCCAACAAAATATCTAGCATCATAAAACCCTCAAAAGTAATGATACTGAGCCAAAAGTTCTCGACAATAGTAATAGATATAAAACTATTGGATACCCCAATATTGAATAGTGATGAAGCTAGAACTGAAGAATCAATAACAGAACAACGAACTGTAGTGGGTATAAGATATTTCTCTTGATGGTTCAGCTCCACTGCATATGTTTGACCTGTACCACGGTCCTACAATCGCGCATGACCCCCCCCCCCCCCCGAGATGATCCACACCACTATCGATGAAAACATGGAGATTACCTACCACGGATATGACCTCCACCTCGGCCTGAATGGACGAACAAACTCAAGTTCCCTAAATAATGAGGAACTGGTGGTCCTACTCCTAAAAAATGACTCATAAAATAACCGTTATCACCCACTTTTGGTGAAAACATGTGACATAAATTCTGAAAATGACCCATCTTTCCGCAAGATAAGCACTCTACCGGGTCCCTTGAGCATTGTGTCCTCGTTTGTCTACACCTCCCATACTGGTACCACACCACCTAGCCACTAGTAGAAGTATTCTTCCAACTTTTATCTTCATGTTTAGACACCCTATGGCACATTATTCTATCATTTAGAGCGTTACCAACTCCGGATGCCAAGCCGCCCTGGCTCACTATCCCATAATACCTCAGAATGCATTTTGTGATCAATGCTTGGTTGACTATAGAGGTGATGGAATTCAGCCAAAATATGTTCACTTGAGATCAGATGCCATGCCTGAGACCATCCTCAAACTTCCTCGCCATGAATAAATCATCAACCCTAGAATGGGTGTGAATTACTACAGCTCTATGAAGTGAAAAGAAAACTCCATAACTGAGAGAATACCAAGTTCCAAAATCATGAACTCTTAGGCTCAGCCGTCCCCTAATGTATCCTAGTATACGTATTTGTAGGAGGCACACTGGAACTCATCCCAAGACATAGCCTGCTCGCATCCATCCTGTGAGATCACATCCCACCATCTCTTGGCGGAATCCTGATGTATATACATAGTTATCTCCATTGTCCTCTTAGGAGGAGTCTCTAGATGATCAAAGATATATAACATGTCTTCAAACCATGACTCAGTAGCCTGAGGTCCTCCATACCATGATAAAGTGGGAGGATTCTACTACTGAAAGACATGTGTCAACTCTACCATATATGAGATAGGATAAGCTATTCCCTAGAAGGCCTTTATAAAACTCAAGAAGCCTTCTTCGAATAGTTCATCGACACCTTTATCTGGAATGATGTCTACTGCCAAATGATGGGAGGGTATGCCAGTAGTTCATGGCCAGCCATGGCCGGTGTCTGATCACTGCCCTATATCTAGCCTACAACCTAATGACTTCATGGTGGCATGACTCTGCAAGGTCATCCACACAACTTAGTTCTGAATTAACAATTACTGAAACATAGAAGTCAATGAAGGGAACTTGAAAGGAAAGAATTCATGTTTTTTGGAACAATGATACATGATGTGTATGACCCCTACACAATGTGTTTCTTTTAATCCTTCACATTGGTGTGTACTCTTTCCAACCTTGGTCGTGTATCGTCCTATACACATGGCATGTTCTTGCGAGATACAGTGTATAAATGAATCATTTTACCATTCCGGAGCTCTTCTTCCTGGCTAACCCACACGGTTCTGCAAGAACAAGACTACATGGCGTATTTGTGCTAGACACGACATATACTAACTACACATAATCCACCTATGTCATTGGTCACATAGCAGGACACACAGTATATACACATGTCGTGTACGTTCGGTACACGATGTGTTACAACAAGGATTTCAAAACACCATGTCTCTGCCCACACAACCAGTGACATAGTTAGAGACTACATGGTGTGTACATATAGTACACATGGTGTACTTAATAAAACTAGGTATTTCCCAAAAATAAAATAAACTGAGTGTTTTTAGCAATACACACTGTGTATTCAGCAATACACAACATGTATTCTGTGTTTTTCCAGATATTAAGCCTATGAAATTACTCTTGATTCCCATAAAACAATGAAACAAGAATTTAATTTCCATATTCTGATCTGTGGGGGGATATACTCTCCTCAAATTAATTCTTGGAATCTTATACATGTCAAATGCATGTATAATAGTGTAATGATCCACCAAATTTTGATCCATGATGGCCCATAACACCACAAGGAAAAAAGTTTGGTGTTTATTCAAGCAAAACCTTACACATTTTAAAACCCTATAAAATAGAAGGTATTCTATCAAGCCATCTGTCACAATAGCATGAATATCTAGCACAACGTCTATCACAAAAATATGCAATCAGTAATGCACCCTAAATGGCATGGAAGTAATTCATAACATGTGATCTCTATAAAGTTCCTATATGATGCATGTGATAACATACCCTCATATCATTGGGTTCAACTGAAATAGAACCTCAATAATATCAACAATAATAGCACAAGACCTGGGAATCACACAAAAGTGTAATCAAACCAACATTAATAATTTAAAAACTATAATAACTACAATAATCATGGAAAAATAGATTTTACCTGTACACATGTTAGCTAATCCTGGGAATAGATTATTACCATGTACCTATTCCTTCTTATCCCTAGATATTGGCTCCAGAATTTAAGTCAATAAGAAAATAATTTTTCTTATTCCACTTTTTAATGTCCCAGTACTGGGTGCCACCCAGAGGTTTCCCATACCCGGTTGGCCACATGGCCTCAAACACATTTCTCCAAATGCCAGAGGCTTCTGACTAGTAGTGAGGGACCTGGGTGTGATAGTGGGGAAGTTATTCCCTCATTGTTAGTGTATTGTAGTAGAGAGAAACAGATAACAATAACAGAATAAGTAAAGGCATGAAACAAGTAAGTAGAGGAAGACTGGAAGAAATAAGCAACTAGAGCACACACAGACACAAACACACATATATAAATGATGAATGATTCATATGTCTAAGAAAGTTGCCAAAAAATTCACAACACTGAAATAAATTTTTAAAACAAAATACAATGAAAAAAATAAACTCATGTAGCATCGCAAGCCTCATCTTTGTCCAATGATCTCCTGCTCCACAACAATCGAGTACCTGAAGTTGAACGAAGCCTAACATTATCTATTTTTGCAAAAATATAATCGGTTTCGGCCCAAAAGCATGACCCAATAGGGTGTGAGGCGAATCCCAGTATGAAACAACCCAATGATCTATTCTTAACTGTCATTGAATATATATTGTAGGCAATAAAAAAATGAATCAATAAACAAGAAAGTACTCAAAATTAAACAATCCAACAGTTTCAATTGCATTCATTTCCATATATCAAGTAAGAAGCTAATAAAAACAAAGAAAACTCTTGGATGTACTCACATACTAATCCCTCTGGTTTAACCAATCAAACACAAGAAACCCCCTTGGATGTACTCATTATCTAACCCATATGGTTTGGATTTAGAAAATAATCATTGAAGAACTAGTCACCATCAATTTCTCATTTGGTCATTTATCAGAAAAATATAGACACTTTGGGGAAGTAATCAATGTCTAATTCCCCCTGTGGTCTTTCAATGCAGAACTAAAAACACTCTAAAGAAGCACTCAAATCCATCCCCCCTATGGTCTCCCAATGTGAAAAGTAAACAGACACTCTGGAGAATCCCTCATCATCCATTATCCCGACAGTCTACTACACCAGGTTCCCACAACCCTGTATAAGTCAATCATGAACAACAATGTTAAATAGAAAGATTAATCCTTAAGATATACTTGAATAACAGCTTTGAATAACTACATGGATTAACAACTACAAGAATATAAAAACATAAGATAATATCACTCCATCCTAACAGTACTAGGCTTGGAATGCAAGTATCTTATCTAGCAAATCACGACCAAACAGTCAAATTCAAAACAAACATGGGAAAAACATTCATAGCATGAAAAATAACCATATTATTAATCAAACATCCTATAATCAGACACACATGTCATTGGTGGAAATAATAGGGATAAAATCCATAAACACGCAATACCATGTTCTAGGGTATTGGGCACCATTGCAAATAATATTCAAATAATAACTATGAAAAGGCACAATCCAACTACCTTGGTGTTGTATGATCGATATACTCTAGCGTCGGACCTTAAATCAATGTATAACCTGGTAGATCTAAAAAAATGTATAAAACATTTAACTAAGGATATCTCACTAAAGTAAAGAAATTAGGATATGAGTCTCTAGATGAAGGAAAAACTCAATATGGTGATTCCAATGAAAGAGACAATGGTTGATTCAGAGAACGGAAGACAGATTAAGGGATCATATAAGAATATTCATCTTTTGTCGTTTATGGATTAGACTGGTTGAGAAGAATAGTTTCTTGTGAATGAGACGTGACCTTGGTCCGATATAACTATTAAAAATAAAAGTACACAACATGTCTTTTTTAGGTAAGAAACAGTTTATATGCCTTTACTAGGTCCTGTTTTAAGCATTATCCAAGTCACCGCACATGACCATATACTCGGATGCTACCTGACCTGTACATAGTCACATGCAGAAATCAGGTACACTGCATGTACTCTTAAATACAAGGCATATAATCCTTAAATTTCTAGAAACTCCTCTTTTTCTAAAAACACTAGAAAAATGGGATCCATATGGGAAAAAGATGATCCATGTTCTTACATCAATGGTATGGATGTTAATTCCTTGGGAAAAATAATTCCTCATTAAAATATTTGGTTCAAAGGATAGTGTCAACCTATAAGAAATTTCTATTTTGATTCATTACATTGATGTATTTCCTCTTGAGTTACCCAAAAATTCCCCATATTGTGATTTAGAGTTCTCATTAGAACTCATTCCCGAAGCAACAACAATCTCAAAATTCCCCTATACGATGGCCTTGATTGAACTATAAGAGTTAAAGAAGTATCTACAAGAGAACATAGATAAAGTGTTTATATTAACTAGGTTATCAAATTGGGGTGGGTTAGATATATTTTCCAACAAGAAGAATTGATCAATGCGGATACATATCTATTATTAAGAACTAAACAATATGACCAAAAAGAACAAGAATCCACTTCCAAGGATAGATGACTTGTTTGATTAACTATGAGTTGATCAATACTTCTCAAAGGTGGATCTTCATTTTGTATATCATCTAATAATGTGACGAAAATTTATATTTTTAATACGAAATTACATTTACGATATGGTAACTATGAGTTTCAAGTGAAGCCCATTAGACATACTAATACACCTACCATCATCATGTATTTGATGAATATAGTCTTAAGACACTACCATTAAAAAATTTGGGTAGTCTTTATCGATGATATTACCATCTACTACAAGATCAATGACGAACATGAAGAATATATATGAATTGTTTTTATGGTATTAAGGATGAATATATTGTATTCCATGTCTTGGATGTCTGACTTTGTGATATAGAATTTCAAATTCTTGGGAAACATGATCATAAGTGATGGAAATATATAGACCCTTCAATAACAAAGTCGATTAAGGAATGATATAGACCCATTAGTGTCATTGACATACATAGTTTGTTTGGAATTGCAGGGTACTACCTATGTTTTTTGAGAAATTTCACAGGATTTTAATTCATAATAATTATGTTAACAATAAAAGGGGTAAAGTATTTTTGGATTGAATAATGAGAAGAAGTAATGAAGGAGATAAAGAAGACTGTGACAACTACCCATGTTCTCAAATTACAAATATATGGAGAATTTTTTGTGAAATAGACTGACACATTAATGAATAGATATGTTTTTTTAAACTTTAAGGATGATAAATTGATAGCTTAAACCTGACAGAATTTAATGATACATGAGCCGATCTTCCGACACTTGAACTATAGCCTGAAGATGTGATTTTTGACTTCAAAATATGGAGGAACTGTCTCTTTGGTGATAATTTTGACATATATACCGATCATAATAGTCAAATATATATATTAACACATATGGAAATCAAAATACATCAAAGGTGATGGTTAAATCTAGTCATGTGATAAGATTTTTCTCTTCAATATAATCTTATGATGGAAAACTAGGTATCTGATTCTCTGAGAAGAATATGACCTTATACTCAATCAATTATGCGTACTGAGAAAGACCATATCTTCAAGGATATATAATGGACGAATTTGGAAATCCAAATATAAGGGAAAAAGGTATTACTTTATTAAATGAATTCTCAACCATCTATCCAAGAGAAGACTAATGATGTACAATGGCATGATCTAGAGTTATAAATAATGGTGAATGTAGAAAGGAAGGGATGCTAAAGAGATCCATATCGAAGATGATGGTGTGAATCTATTTGGAATGAGGTTGTGTGTGACTTCATCACTATTGGATAATGCACAAATCTGACCCTTCTCTATCTGTCTTGTAAGTACCAAAATGTAAACACTTTTAGTTGGACAATATAAGGAAGGATATTGAGAAGTATATCTCCTGTTTCTTAATATATAATCATGATATTTTATATTAATAGATTTTAAAAAGGATAAGGAACCCAGTACTTATACACATGTGGAAATGGAATATTGTCATCATGGACTTTATCATTGGTATCATGAAGATATTAAAAGGAAACAATGAAACATGGGTTGTGGTAGATAGATTGACCAAGACTACCATCTTTATTTCTACTCGTTATGATATCTAACATGAAAAACCTACCAATATATATGTTGAGGAAATTTTGAGGATACATAAGGTTCCACTTTTGATCGTCTCTTATCATGTCCAATCTTCACATATAAATTATATATATGTCCTAATCATGATTTTACTACTTAATTGAATTTCCACATGGCATATCACCCCCAAAAGGATATCAAATATGAAATTAATATTCAGAGTCTTGAAGACAAGCTAAGATATGTCTCAATTTATTTTAATGTTTGATAAGATCAGTATATCCTATTGTTTGTGTTCTAATACGACAACAACTTCCACTTTGGAATATATATGACTCCATATGAAGAACTATATAGAAACAAATATATAACTCCATCCTATTGAGACGAATTTTGTGAAAGAAAAATACATGGAATGATATTGTGCAAGAGATTACTAAGATGGTTCAATCCATCTACAACACAGAATAGAAGCTCAGAGTCGAAAAATGATCTATGTCGACAACTATCCAAGGGACTTGGAATTTAAAATTGGAGAGAATTTATTCCTTCAAATATAACCATGGAAAATTGTCATGCGGTTTTGAATGAAAAGGAATATTATCCCAATATATAATGGCCCCTTTGAGATCCTTGATCGCATAGAATAAGTGGACTATTTTATTTCCCTTACACCATTTATGGATCAACTTCTTGATTTGTTACTTATATATCTCCTATGGATGTCCATATCATACCGATCACATGTACTGATCTCACATGTGATATAGATAGATTATTATCTCTCCTAT
Source organism: Viscum album (assembly GCA_963277665.1). Classification (NCBI taxonomy): domain Eukaryota; kingdom Viridiplantae; phylum Streptophyta; class Magnoliopsida; order Santalales; family Viscaceae; genus Viscum; species Viscum album. Next base: position 97,843,381 of record OY728160.1, read on the forward strand.
GAAGATCTTATGTTCATGATTTTGGACTCAAGAGATATTATTTTATGCAAAAATGCAACCCAAATTTTCAATGTATTATAGAAGAACCATTTTTATGTAGAATACACTAGGGAACTAGAGAATGTTTTTAATGAGAAATACCCACACTTTTTATTAAAAATGACATTTGGAGTGTGAAATTTCAAAATGGGGGAAGAATGTAACAACCCAAATGTTTATCAATAGAAATTCCTTTTTTATAACTATGCTATAATGTATAAAAATATATATTTCATAGAGAGTCTATTTATAAATATTATTTTCATAAATGACGATTGCAATAAGTGAAATTCATTGAAATTAATGAACCTATACTGATGGAATGGTAACATTGACCTTGGAATAGTAAAAAGACAATTATGAATAGTCACACAAATAATATAATAGTATCTTATTTTATGAAATTATAAATAAAATTTATCTATCTTATAAATCATAGTATGATATAATTTTATCAAAGTATAAATAAATATTTATTTTAAAAATAATAAATTATGTTTTGGTTTTTTTATTCAACATAAATGTTTATTTACAATTTATAATTAATATAATGATTTAGAATAAATTTTATTTTCTTAAAATAAATTCATAAATTATTTTTTTAATGATTATATTATAGTTTTATGAGAGATGAATTAATTTCTCAAAGTGTCATAAAATAAATTTTAACTTTGAAATTATTTTTTTTATAAATGAATATTTTAATTATAAATTAAATTTATCCTTTTTTCAAAATAATTTTCATTTAATGGAGTTTATTTTTTATTTTTTCACATCAAAAATAGGTTAGGGCTAAATTTTTTCATTTTTATAAAATAGTTATATTTTTGGTGAATAGTGAAATATGGTAATTTATGGTCTTTAAAAAATATATGAATTATTGGGTCATAAATAATTTATGGTTGCTTTAAGCCCATAATCTCAAACTATCATTCATTATTTAATATATTTAGTGATAATTTTAAAACTACTGTCATTCTTCAACCACAATAATAAAATAATGAATAAAATAATAAAAAACACCCCCTCGTCCCTTATAAATCCCACCCCTCAACACCTCTTATTCTTGCCCCTTATAAGATTTTATGTTATCCAAATTATTCCCTTAAATATTATAAATCATAATCCCCATGTCCAAGATACATTTTTTCATAAAAAAATTACCAAAAACCAATTTCTCTAAAGAGGTTCTCCTATAAAAGAAGTTCATGTAGTAAAATCATCAACCATTTTCTTTTAATTTCATTTTAATATTTTTTCATTAATTACTATATTCTCACATCTCATTATAGAATTATCATGATAAATCTAGTATTATATAGCTACTGAAATGTTTTTTAATAGAATAATACTACATCAAAAAATTTATCCCCTCCATTTTTTTCTAAAAATGATATCATCATTTATGAGGTGTTGATTTATCACCTTCGAGGATTACATAATACTATTTTCCTTTACCTCATATAGGGGTGGCAATTTATCCCTTATAATGTTTGAAAAAAATATTTAAATTTATGATAAATCCTTTTCTTGTTCTGGATTAACATATATTTACATAATAGTAAATAATTATAGTAATCAAATTCATGATGATAGAAACACATCCAAATTTATCTAAATGGTTTTCATTAATGATTTATCTAATGAATTATCATCATGTATGAAATTATATATATATAAGACAATTTAAACATTAATAAGTTCATAAATAATAGATAATTTTAATTTGGATAATTATTCCCTTTTAACATGATCTTTCATACATATATGAAAGTTCATCGATAATGAATACTATGAAAATGAACACTCTCTAGTGATGAATTTTAACACTATAACTAATATAAATATAACTAAAGGAACATAATAAAATAATAATGAATAAAATAAATGTAAAATAGAATTTGGATTTAGTAATTGATAAATCTAAATTTATTATCTTGGATATTAATAGGAAGATTGTTTTCATACCTAAGTTAAGGGGATTCTCAATCCCAACTACCTTTCATTGGGTTATCACCCTTTAATTCCAAATTTTTTTGTAGATAATTATTTCGATGTTATTTCAATATAATTTATTTCTTATAAAAATTTTATTTCTGTGATATACATGCTTCAAATATTTTTTTATGAGAAATGTAAATACTTCAAAAAAAACTCTTCATTCCAAAACTCATTTTTACCCATATTGAGTTGTTTCTTCTTCAGTCAACAATGATGAGTCTTATACAAAATATATTTCCCCATTAATATTTGGAAAATACAACTTTATTCCTGAATTTATGCTACATAAAATGAATCCCATTCCATTAAATGTGTTATTTTGGGTCTAATATTTATATAATTTTTATGTAGAATGAATGATTATTTAAATTTCATGATGTGAAGAGTGCGCCCGGAATTATATAGTGCTCCATTTCATTAGGTAATGAAATTTTTTTGTTGAGATAATATGAAATATGTGTGTAAAAATTATGCTATATTTATTCATAATGATGATGATCGGATTATGCACATATGTTATGCATGAACATGATGCTAGAAATGTTCACAACTATGTGTGATATTTGTCCACTAAAACAAGATGTTCCATTTTTATACATTTACACATTACATTACATTATCTAATAATTCATATCATAATTGTGATGATGATCCCATAATTATTTCATGATAATTTTGATTATTCTCACCCATATTTTGTTCATACATGTTTTTTTATCCTATTATGTGGTTTTAAGCACAACCCTATCTCTGATGTATATCCTCAAGTGAAAATATATTATAAGGAGTATATGGGGGCCACTATGAAGCTCTAGAATTATAAATCAAATAATAGTTATGTTTTATTATGTAAATGTTATGTATGGTCTATATTTTCTAAGGAACTAAGCATTTGGTCATTATATTGTTATGTTTTCATGCTTTTTGAATATATAATGATGGAATAGTCATATAATAAAATTAGCATCTCTATAAAAACCTTGGGTCATGAAACACATGGAATTATAGTATCAAAATCTAGATCACTCTAACATGGTGAATCCCAAATTACTACACCAAATAAAAACATGTATACCAAAACCCAACTGGTATTCCTCGCACCCTTACTAACCAATCGTGCTCTAAAAGCATCTCTCATGTCAAAATAAATGAGTAAATATAAGCTGAAGATAAGATATGTGAAACCGAAAACATAATAATGTTTCACATAATAAAATGAGCCTCAAAATATGGATCATAGAGATATCCACAAAAAAATCAAACTAACCAGACACCCATATGGTAGAGAAGGTGTGAAATATCCAATGAGAAAAAAATGATTGCTAAAATTTATATACATGTTCATCCAAATGATAAAAACCAAAAGTGGAAACATATATATGATCTTGAAATCTACATCCAAAACTCCTCAATCCTGAGAGAAACCCTCAAATAAATATTCCCTAAAAAGATAAAAACTCTAAAATACAAAACTAAGAACTCGTTAGAAATCCAATCCCATCAATAACTATAAAAATAGAAATGTTATATCTTAATAGATCTCACAAAGAAGTTTTTCATCGACCACCCCACTCTGTGTCAAGGTAGTCAGATGAACCATAGATATTATTTTGAACATTTTGGTGGACAAAAAAAGATACCCTGACATGAACATCACCAATCCACTTCTAAAATTATAAAACAAATTATTACATCAATAAATGGATCAGAAAAAAATAAATACCTCAAACATAGCCCAAAAATTCATATAAAAATAACTTCTATTTTAAAAAACCCATATTCACTATTAAAATTTTAAAATCACCCTCCAACAAGGTATTTTTCTTGGACAAATGCAACCCCACATTTCAAAAAAACTCCCTTGGTGGATCAAACACAACCTAATGAAAGAAAATTTTAAAAACAATTTCCAAAATAATATTTTATTATAATACAAAGAACCCATGGAATATTTATAAAAGATTCAAATTCCTTTAGATAATACATTTCATGAAGGAAATGAATATTTTATTAAATGTTATACAATTCAAATGAATTCTATGTTTCCAATTTTTCCGAAAAACAGGTTTAAAAAATTAACATTGCCTAAACCCCCCCCCCCCCATTTAATTTCCAAAACAATGTTTTAAAAATACAAGCACACATAACCACTACAAACCATCCAAATAAGTATCACAAAACACACATCCAAAAAAACATTACCACACTCCTTAATACACCACCAATTATTCTAAGAAATTTTTGGGGATATATATTTTAGAAAATTTCAAAATAGGTTAATCAAGTAGGAAATATTGTAATGATTTCCTTTTCCCCATCTCTAGGTGATCATGAGATTACCATTCCACACACTCTATAAAAGTGCCAGACTTGACTGCATTAGAATTTCATGGTTTCCCAAGCCATGTGTGCCAACCACATATCCAATGTTATCCTCCCAATCCACCCCAACACAAAAAGTGACCCCCCCAATATCATGTAATTAATAAAAGGGGATAAAATAAAAAATATTACTAAAATAAAAGAAATTTATAATTTATAATTTGAGACCCAACCTCCCCTAGCAAATTGGAAACTACAACCCACCCAAATAATGAAATAAGTTTCCTATGGATACTATTCAATTATAATTTAACCATAATCTAAAAATAAAAATTTAAATGCATTTACATCTCCCAAAAAAAAATCGATTTCATTGAATATTTCTAAACAACTCATACCATTCAATTTTTTCAAAAAATATATTTATTTAAATTTAATTAAAAGGGTTAAATTGAAAATTTTCACTTGATGATTCTATTAAAAACCATATTTTGAAATCCACTTCAAATTACTCACACAGGATTCATTAATTTTAAAATAGTTTTACAAATTTTGTGAATGGATACCTTTGAATCAAATTTACCCAACACCCACGCGATGCACAAAAAAAATATGTAGGAATGATTAATAATACAGAAATTATCATGTATATATATAAGGAAGGTTTCATTACAATAAATGAAGGGGAAATGAATATAAGAAGGAATTATATCAAACTCCCCTCAATCACTAAATTAACGAATGGATGAATGTGTCATGGGGTCCAAATTTAAACCGAAACATGTGCCGGGCCTAACATATATCAGTATAACTACACAAAATATCTAGTAAAATATGCGAATTATATACCTTCATCCACATATCCCACAGAAAAATTGTTGGAATGAAAAACCCCCCATAGAGGCCTTGTTCCTAGAATGACTGGTTGGGAACTAACAATATGTGAACCATATAGAGGAACAATATTCATCTCCACCCTTTGGATCCATTCCTATATGACTAAATGAGATGAGGTGAATTTTCAAAAAGGAAATTATCACACACAATACATAACCAAATCTACACTCATCCCCTAACATCCAATAGTCAATAACCCCCCAAAAAATATACACCCACAACATAGAAATCAAATTCCATACAAGTGTAGTAACCCTCATTACATATTGATCAAAAAATCCACTCATGTGGTAAATAATAAAGAGGTAATCAATGGGTTCCTTGAAAAATTAAAATTTTAAATGAAAATAAAACTAGTCCTCTATAAAAAAATAATTTTCAGAATATCATTCCATTATCTCATTGTTAAAGCGTCCTTTCAAAAAAGATCACCTAAAAAATTGGAATCATCCACACATTAAATATAATTTCAGAAAAAAATTTAGAAAATGGTTTCTCCCTTTTAAAATCAATTCATGTTTGAAGGAAAACCAATTTCGATAAAACCATTTCATTGAATCCAAATGGGATCTTCCATAGTGGTAAACCATGAACATATTTTAAATCTCCATTTTAAATCACTATCAAATCCCCCCATTTTAAATCACATTGAGTATAACACCTCACCTTAAAACCAACTCCCTTTAAAAAAATTCACTAAATGAATACCAAAAACAAATAAAAATCCATTTAACAACTTTAAATACATTCCAAAATATCAATTGAATTTCATAAAATGTATCATAATTAAACAATCTTGTTCAAATGATATGTGATGGATTAAAGAATACCAACCACTTATGTTTAGCTAACAAAACTATGAAATGGTTTTAAATCACCATGCCGATATCACATATATTAATAATTTCCTAAAAGAGAATTAAAAAATAACAAGAAAATTCTAATTACTAAGGAATCATATTTTATATTAACACCTACCTCGAATAGAAGATGATCGAGATGAAGCACCCTGAAAGTTGTCTCCTTTGATGAATACCACCTCATGCATACATGTAAACAAATATATATATACACCTTTTAATACCAATAAAATATCCCCCTCTACATGTGGTTGTCACGACCAGTCCCCTGTGGCCCATGTCGTGACTACACCAAACCTGCCTTCCATAGGCCTGGGGCTGGCGACTATCACAGAAGGCGTATTACTTAAAACTTGTAAGGAATTGCATTTAAAACCTTTAAATCACTCAACCAAGCACACAACATGATACGAACACAAGTAAACTAAATAGTAAATGATTGTGTACATTATATAAAATGGGCCACAATACAAACCCAACTTGAAAGTACAAGAAAACTCAAAAGTATATGTAAACTGAACAGCTCCTGTAAGCACCCACCATGGATCCTACCTGAATGGTAGGTACAAATCTCGAATGGTCATCCCTATGGTACATCTCGTCTAATGTACACCTTTGGGAAACCTCCAGTCCCGGTACACTCGTCCTTAGTTTGCGATGTCTGTCGTCTCCACCAAATACAATAAGGTGTGGGCATAGCCTATGGTGGGGTGAGTATAATGATACTCTGTAGGGACCCCGAGACCCTCAAAGGTCTCCAAAAATCCACAAAGGATAAACCACTAAGCATTTAAACAAAATTCAACCCTACTTATGTATATTCCCGTACATATACCTATGTTATCAAGTATACCCATCTCATTCATGAGGAAACACAAGGCCCAACTCAAAATCTCAAATCTCAATGGTTCCTCAAAGGAAGGAATACCATGAAGTTAACACCAAAAAGGTACATACCACAATGGTAAGGCCATACAGAAGAATACCACCAAGGTATCACCAAGAAGGAAAGTACCACAATGGTATGCCACAAAGAAGAATACCACAAATATATCACTACAAAGGTAAGTACCACAAAGATACTTCACAGAGAAGATTACCAGAAAGGTAAGGACACTGATCATACTATGTATAACCTAGGTACATTAGTAGAAATTATTTGATGTAAATATTGAATCATCATACTCTGTTAAGAGTCAGACCCACGTAGGATCCAAAATCATTAGACCCACACAGGATCCTAGTACATCATCAGACCCACAAAGGATCCTAGTACAGCAGACACACACAAGATCCTAGTACATCATCAGACCCACATAGGATCCTAGTACATCAGACCTACACAAGATCTTATAGTAGTCCCACATGGATTCCTAGGGCGGATCCATATGGGATCCTAAAATATAGACCCACGAATTATCCCTTTCTAATGATACAACCACTTACAGGGTTCCCACACTAAGATCGCTTGATTCCAGGGGGGTACGCTCCACAAGCCATAGGTCGATACTCCAACTGTCACTATGTCCCACGAAGAAGTATTCCAAAGGTCCTCCATGAAATATTGTTCTCAATTCAAAAGCCGGTGTGGCAATCATACGCCCTGTCAGTAAGTCATTAGTCTTTTAGTCCTGAGGGACCAGTTGGATTCATGTTTGATCCAACCCAACCATACTACAATTTTATCCAAACCTCATGTGGGATATTCCAAAATGACCATCTCGCTCCAAGGAATCTGGTTCCATAGACGGTTCATCAATTGGACGCCCGATGAAAATGTTATTGCCAAAAGATAGGAAATGGGTCGAAGTTGGTCCTGGTCTAGTCCGACCAGCCCAACCAGGCCTGGACCGACCCAAAACGGTTCAGGTCAACCTGGACCAATGGGTTTGCCTCGGCTTATTGGATCTGTCACGGCATGCCGGTGCGGCCCGTCCCACGCTGGGCAGCCCGACCCGCGCTGGGTGGCCCGTACTGAGCGGCCCATGGCGCGACCCACGGTGGGGTCCTCCCTAGCCGCACCCGAGGGGGAGTCGTGCACCACTGGTCTCCTTCAGACACCAAGTGACAGTGGATGTTCGGTTCAGTCAACTAACACACGGGACCCACCATGGGTCTCGTTCGATGATGCTTGGCCGACCGAAACGATCGACCTTTTACACTTCCCAGGGGCGTGGTCGCGCACTGCTGCCCCTCTGTGGCTGGCTGAACGCCGACTATCTTTTTCCCTCTGCCACATCAAGGTGGGGTGCGGCCAACTGCTCTGACGGAGGCACGGTGGTTGCTCCACCCGTTCTTCCATGTCCAGCTGAAGCATCGACTATTGTTCGGTTTCCATCGTGGCCACATGGCCGGAGTTCCCAATTGTGGAACTGCAGTCACCGCTACCACACTACATTGCGGTCGACCTGTGTGTCAGCTACCCTACGGTGTGCCATATACTCAAAACATATCTTCCCAGGTGTTGGCCGCCCTTCGGGTGCGCCGCTGCGGCTCGACATCCACGCCCTTCCCTTCTTCCGGCGGCACGAATGTGCACCACCCTTCTTCCACGAACTGTGAAGAACATGTCAAAAAGTAAAGATTTGAAGGGATCGGGCCATGGTCCTATGGCTCGTACCCTCCACCTTAGATCAATAGTATACATTTCATGAATTATTCATGAAGAAAAAACAAAGATCTAACCCTACCTTGGTCGTTTGTTGGTTTTGGCGTTAGGAAGATGTCGAAGATATCGAAGTTCATCGCGCCGGTACCACGCCTCTGATCCCGAGCTCGTTCGTCGGTTCATCCGATAATCGCTTCGATGGAGGTTGTTCTTCATTGGAGAACTTTCTCCCACCAAGGAAATTCTTTTTCCAACCCAAAACTAAACTCAACGAAGAGGAGATATAATATGATCTTAATAAAAGACATTAAAGTAATGTAATAAAAAATATCCTTAAATGGGTCGTTACACTTCTTGTGTAACCACCCATTTAATGATCCTCATTAAATGCGGAGTTTATGTATTGGTGGCCCCAACCACTAAAACCTTAATGGGGTAGATTAATAATAAAAATAAAATATAAATATTTTATTTTATTATTTTTCCAAAAAAAATTAGCCTCCACCCCGACTCATCTGCGATTGAGGTGATGGTCTCCTTAAGCGAATAATGATGCTATGAGTACCACTATGTCCTCAGATTTCCATTCCGAGTACCAATTCAAAAGTTACAAAAACCCACTATCACATTTACTAAATGTACCCAAAAAATGTTCATAAATTCATTTTGGGACCCCGGTCCTCAGAATCATGAGTCATAAATTTTCGCAAACTCGTAATATTCCATATAATTAAAAAACATATATGGAAAATTTGGGTTTTTACATTTTCCTCACCTCAGGGATTTGCATCCTTGTAAGACCCAACTCAAACTAAGGGAACAAGTGGGGGTACTAAGAACATATCTAGGCCTCCTGCTTACATGTTCTCTCCTGGAGGTTCATGTGCTGCCAATGAATATACACCAGAGGTATCAACCACCCATGAAGGACCCTCTCCTATAGATCCTCAATATATACTAGAACCTCCAAAAATGTCACACCATCATCGATTTATAGCTCACCCTGGTCGATGACATGACATGTGTCATGCACGTATCTCCTCAGTTGGGATATGTGGAAGGCGTCGTGCACCCGGTGTATCTATGGTTGAATAGATAAGCAGAAAGCCACCTCTCCGACTCTACTGAGGACCTGAAATGGTTTGATGAACCCCAGAGATAACTTTCCGCCCCGGCCAAATCTCTGTAGACCTCATCGAGGTGAGACCTGTAGAAAGGCGTGGTTAACATCCCCATACTTCAGATGTCTCCGTCTCCTGTCATCATAAGAATTCTGCTGGCTCTGAGCAGTTTTCACTTGATAACAGGTGAGACATTATGATTAAATATTTTGTAGTTCTTTATTCATCCATAGCCACCAGTACTGATGTCGAAGGTCCCAGCACCATTGTATGTTCTCTGAAGAGGTCGACGTGATCTCAAACTTCAGAAAATCTATCAAGTGCCTACCATGAGTATATCTGAACACGTCGAGCCTCTTAATCAGTGTCCGCACACAACACCTCCCTCACCCACTGAAGAAGTAGGGGGAGTGATTGTGAGAGACTGAAGAAAAACTTCTCCATCTCGGTCCACAATGGAGATTCATAAAGCATCCAGCTACTCTGTCACCTCACCAAGAATCTTTATACCAGATCTCCTATTGAGTGCATCTTCTACAACGTTCCCCTTCATAGGAGTACATACTATCTCAAAGTCATAGACCTAGAAAAACACGATCCAACATCATTGTCTCAGGTTCAGGTCTTACTGAGAGAAGATATACCTGAGACTCATGTGGTCCGAGTATATTGTAAAACGTTATCCCATTAAGTAATGCCACCACTCCTTCAGTGCAAATACCACTACTACTAACTTCAGGTCATGGGTAGCGTAGTTCTACTTGTCAGTCTCTATCTCTGCTCTTGAACACTCTACTGACACTTCTTCTTCCATAGTAAAGGTTCCCCCTTTATTTTCAAGGCTGACAAGTGTGCCTCTACCCTAGGGAAGTCGGGTACAAATTTATAGAAGTACCTAGCCAAAGGAGACATCCCCCTCCCTTTGGGGAGGTAATCCTAGAATCATATTTTGAAATGATATCCCCGTGATCTGAAAGTCTTGTTTGGAACTAAAAACTAAAATATACTATGGCCACAAGGGTAAGTCTGGCCGACTCATGAGTGATCGGTTGCTCCATCTTATGCATGAGTCTATCATGTGCTATCTGGGATTCCATTTTAACAATACAAGGAAAACCTCATCCCAACATTGTAGATAATCCAAAATCTTTTTTCCTAATACAGTCAAATTGAGTATGAATTGTGGATGTCCAATCCATACCCAATCTTACGTGATAATTCCTTGATGCTACCACCAACAGCTTCCAATAGAAAATCTAGCCTCAAGGTTCAGATCACACTGTCAGCATAATTGTGATTATCAAGTCTCGTCTCAAAGGTATCTCCGGACGTGAGGGTCAAGTCAATGGTTTAGCTGGAAACTCTAGGTCTTGGAAATGATTTATGGAAGGATGGAATGATTGGTACCTATGTCTATTGATATGGAATCTATTAGTATACACAGACCATACATTGAATCATTCCTAGAGCCCTCAGGTCGCACTTATTGACCACATGCAGATAATCTCTTCCACTATCCTCTAGCTCCCTGAGCCTGGAGGGGACCACAATAGGGGTGGTTGTAACATGTAAAAATGTACATCACCTCATGCTACTCCCCTAGCTTTTCTTCCATGTCTGTAGCCCTACAGATTCATCTGTCCCTAACAATTCTTCTTCCTGAATCATTTTTTACACGCCAAATTCTATGAGACTGGTGCCAGTTTCGTGTTTTCCCACAAATATCTTTCACTAGCTGTATCCTCTCATCCAAAGAACATTCAACCACAATGGTACTCTCCATCACCCTAATATAAGTGGGAATGTAAAGAGGAATAGTGCTGGCTTGGATGTCCTTAAACACTATTTTCTCAAAAGTCAGAGCCATGAAGAACTGATTATATCGTATTCATCGAGTACCCAGAATGATTGGTATGCCTTGATGAATACTCAGCTACCAACAAGTCATCCTTCTGAAGTTGTATATTCTCTAGAGAACTCTCAACCACCTCCTAATGCCAATCCTTAGCTGCCTGTGAGTTGGGCTTGCCTCAGAACCTGAGGGGTATCTGATGTTGAATCATGTGTAAGGAACTAATCATATATGTGTCCTCTACATGTATCACCTGTTGTAACTACTAACCAATGAGAAATGGTATATCTGAAACACTACCTGAAGTTACTATCTCGGGTAATGATCTATGCTCTGAAACCTCATCACTATGCAAACCATCATCATGGTCACTCACTAGAAAATACTAGTAGCTAAGATCACCATATTCTCTACTGTCGTCTCAACGAGGCAGAAAACTCTAGCAACCGCCTCCATCCCGCCATCAGCTACATGGGAATCTGTCTCGCCACGAAACATCATAGGTCCCTACCATTGGAACTCATGAAACACACTCAGTCAGCGTGCACTGTCCACCAGTGTGGATGGTGGTAACTTCTACCCAATGGGTGGTGGTGCTATTGGTACACCACCCGAAGGTGAGAACATAGTAAGAGGGCCTTGCACCAGAGCCTTTTCGCTCAGTGGGCCATCATCGTGTACTCTCTCAGTAATCCTAGCTAGTTGTCTATGTAGCAACATCTTAATAATTAACAGGTGCGCCACATTCATTTAGTTATACCTTGTGATCTGACTCAAGAAAATACAAGAAAATTTTTCCAAAAACACATGCAATCAGTGTTTTCGTGCACTAAGTTAGAAATTAGAAGTTAGGGTACTGGTGTGTGGATACGTTAGCCACCGCACTGACACAGGATTCCCTAAACTGATAACCACTATCACTACACTCAAAATTATTATCATTACAATGATTGGAGTCCAATTTTCTACAGTATAACCAACTCCTCTTAAACCAATTTTTCACGACCTGTCCCCTGGGGCCCGAGTTGTGACTACCCCAAGCCCACTATCAATCGTCCAGGTGCTGGAAAATAGCAACGAATGTATATTCCCTAAAACTGGAAATGCATTGACTTTATAACATGTAACTCACGCAACTATGCACACAACATGATACAAAACACAAGTAAACTGAATAGTAAAACTACTGTTTACGTTATGTAAATCGGGAATGAATACAAGCACAACTGGAAAGTACATGAAAACTGGAAATTACAAGTAAACTGAACAGCTCCTATGAACACCCTCTAAGGATCCTGCATTAAGGGTAGGTACAGCTCTCGAATGTTCATCTATAAGGTACACCTTGTCTATGGTCCATCTCGGAGCTACCTCAAGTCCCTGTATGCTCATCCATAGTCAGCACTGTCTGTCGTCTACACCAAAAACAACATGATGTTGGCGTAGCCCGTGCTGGGGTGAGTATAACGATACTCAGTAGGGACAGTGATACCCTCAATGGTCTCACAAAAATACAAAAAGGATAGACCACAAATCATTGAAACAATAGTCAACCCTACTTTGGTATATTCCAATAAATTTACCTAAGTTATCAAGAATACCCATCTCATTGGTGAGGAAACACAAGGCCCAATTCAAAATCCCAAAGCTCAACTGTTCTAAAAAAGAAGGAATAACACGAAGGTAACACCTCAAAGGTAAGTACCACAAAGGTATCACCACACCAAAGAATACCACAAAGGTATCACCACGAAGGAAAGTAACACAAAGGTAAGCCACATAGAAGAATACCTCAAAGGTATCACTATGATGGTAAGTACCACAATGGTATGACACAGAAGAGATTACCACAAAGGTAAAGACTCATCTCAAACCAGGGATAACATAGGTACAATAGTAAATATGATTATATGTAACTACTGAATCGTCGTACTATATTATGTGGAAGCCCAACATAGGATCCTAAATCATCAGACCCACAGAGTTTCCTCTTACATCATCAGACCTACACATGATCCTAGTACAACAGACCCACACATGATCCTTGTACAAAATCTGACCCACACAAGATCCTGGTATTACAGACCAACACATGATCCTAGAGTAGTTCCACATGGATTCTTAGAGGGGATCCATGTGGGATCCTCAAATAAAGACCCACGAAGGATCCCTTTCTCATGTTACTACCAGCAATAGGGTTTCTGCACTAAGCCCGCTTGATTCTGGGAGGGTATGCTCTTCATTCCATATGTCGATACTCAAACTACAACGAATTCCCATGAATAAGTATTCTGAAGGTCTACCACAAAATAGGGGTCTTAATGCAACATACAACGTGTCAATTGAATGCTCGGTCTGTATGTTATTAGCATTTTAGTCCCACGGGCCCAGTTGGAATCATGATCAATCCATCCCAAACAAAACATAATTTTATCCAAATCTCAAGTGGGGTATAATAAAATGACCATATTGATCCACGGTTTCTGGCACCATAGAAGGTTCATCAAATGGATGCACGGTGCCAATGTTACGACCAAAAGAGAGGAAATGGGTTGAATCTAGTATGGGTCGGGTCTAACCCAGCATCACCCAGACTGGGCTGACCCGAACCGGTTCAGGTTGACCTGGCCCCCTGGGTCCGGCCCGTCCCACTAGGTCCGGCCTGGCCTGCCGACGCAGCCAATGTTGCTGGGTCCGGCCCGGAAGGCCAGGTCTGGCCTGGCCTACGCTGGGCGGGCCAGCCTAGGTGGCATGGCTTGGGAGGCCCAGCCGGCACTGGGTGGCCCAGCCCGTACTGGGTGGCTCGGCCTAGGTGGCCCGGTCAAAGTGGCCCATGGCGAGACCTGCAGTGGAGTCTATCTTAGTCGCACCTGGCGGGGAGTGACGTGGCTCCGGTCTCCTTCAAACACTGAACAGCTGCGGCTGTTCTCTTCAATCCACTAACACGCAAGACTCACTGTGGGTCCCACTTGATGATGCATGGCTGGCCAAAACGGTCAGCCTGTTACTCTTCCCAGCGGTGCGGTCGCACGGTGCTACCCCTCCACGGTAGGACGAACGTCAGCTAGCTTCCTTCCTCCACCATGGTCGGGCGGGCCATGGCCATTCTCTTTGATAGCGGCATGGTTCTCACACTGCCCATTCTTCCACAGTCAGTCGATGCTCTAGTCACTGTTCGGTTTCAACTACCTCGCTTCGTCGTTGTTCCCTATTGTAGCAGCACAGTCACCGATGACCCCCAGCTGTGCGGCCGGTAGGTGTGCCGGCTACCCTTCGTTGTGTCGCCTGATCGAATCGTGACCAACTAGGTGTCGACCACCCTTCGAGTGCACTACTACCGCTCGACAACCACGACCTTCCCTTCTTCTGGCGGCGCGGATGCACGCTGCCCTTCATCCATGCAGTGTGAAGAACATGTCAAAAAGGAAAGATGTGAAGGAATCAGGCTGGGTTCGTTTGGCCCGTACCCTCTGCCTTAGATCAATAGTAGGAAATTCATGAATTATTCACGTCAAAAAAACAAATATCGAACCCTACCTAGTTTGTTTGTTGGTGTTGGCTCGAAGAAGAAGTCTAAGATGTCGACGTTCGTCACACCCACATCATGTCTCTGATCCCGGGCTCATTCATCGGTTCTTCAGATAATCGCTCTTTTATGGAGGTTGTTCTTCATTTGAGAACATTATCCCACCAAGGAACTTCTTTTTCCTACCCAAAACTCAACTCAAAGAAGTGGGGATATAATAAGACCTTAACATAAGACATTAAAATCATCTAATAAAAAATGTCATTAAATAGGTGGTAACATTTTTTTTGTAACCACTCATTTAATTCTCCTCGTTAAATGAGAAGTTTAAGGTCGGGTGGCCCCCACAACTAAAACCATAAATGGATGGAATAATAATAAAAATAAAAATAATATATTTTATTTTATTATTTTTCCAAAAAATAAATTAACTTCCACCCCTACCCGTCTGCAATCGAGATGAAGGTCTCCTTAAGTGAATAACAATGATCCGGGTACAACGATGTCCTCAGATTTCCATTCTGATTTCTAGTTAAAAAAATACAAAAAACTGCTCATACATTTAGTGAACGTACCCGAAAAAAAGTTCAGAAATTCATTCCGGGCACGCCGGGCCTCAGAATCACGCGCCGTAAATTTTCACGGACTCATAATATTCCATATAATTAGAAAACATTAAATGGAATATTCTGGTCTTTACAGTGGGAATATATACAAGGAGATAAATTATAAATATATAAATACCTATATATTTGTGTGTGAAAGTATTCTAGAAGCCAAAAGATATTCTAGAATCCTTGGGGATCTAAAAAATCATAATTCCCCAATTAATATCACAGCCAAAAAAATAGTAATAAAACCTACTTCCAAAAACATAAGGTGAACCAAAATTGACCGAAATGCTTTTTCCATTATAGATGCTGAAACACAGTAAAAACCAACACATGAGACCCATAAAATACCCAATAATTGAAGGAAATACCAAAAAATGGGTCAATCCTAACATTAGAATTCGGTCGAATAAATGGTGTGATGGGAGAACTTAAAATGTTGGAAAATTATGGAGGTGGGAAATGTAGATCATACCTCGAAGGACAAACTAGGAATACCCAATAAAACCCGGATGAATCATTGTTGAAAATGGAGTTCGCTGATGATGGTGTGGCATCCATGGTTGTAAATGAGGGTGTGGGTTGGCATCATGCTAGAAAAAATGGGGGAGGTGGATTAAAAATCCTTTAAGTGTAAAATAGGAAGGATAAAGTAAAAAAAATTAAACACTAAATATTCTAAAATACCGGGCATGTCCCTCTATTTGGCCTCACTTTTTCTAAACCATTCACCAACCTTGCAGTGGCCCCACACTAGGCCTGACACTTAATGAATGTTGTCGCATTATAAGAAAAATGGTTTCTACAACCATAAACCTCAACCAAAACACTCCCTTGACCCTAACCAATCTCTAGGGATCTCTAGATAGTTTTGAAAACATTATGGAATACGTCAAAAATTGCACTATCAAAATTTGAGTCCCACCTACATGTGAACTGCAAGGTTGGGAAAACTATGTGGGAAAACTATGAACCTCCCAAATGGGATCAAAAAATTGAAATTATAATTCATCAAAAACCAAAAACACAAGCTCGCTCAAGGAAAATATTAAATAAGATGGAAAATAAAAACACAGTTACACCCTGGTTACCACACGAATCCTATAACTAGAATAATACTTGAGTAGATCTCTTATAGGGAGGTGTAAATGATCCTTATATTGAAGTCCACCAAGAACGCTACTCCATCACAATACCCCAATCCCCTTCTTATACCTTCTTAATGATCCAAAACAGGAACTTATTATAAAATAGTTTATAGTACATAATTACAACTAAAATGGTGTTAAAAATATTTTATTTCCTTGGTCACATCATCTAATTAATTTTGAGGGATGAATAATGAAATATGAGAGTTAAATATTAATCATAGTCTCATCTCAAAATAAAAGAACATCATGCACACATCCAAACATAGAGTTAATGAAAATCAAAAATAGGTTGTATATTTTAATAATGTAATATATCACTAGCATATCCACCAACATGAGATCTATGACTTTTGGGTCTTATCTATCTTGAGCATGTCTACATAAAATATCTCATAAAATACGGCTTTTATACAAACCCATGTAAATCCCTTGCAATGATTGATTTATTCCAATACATCTTACAAATTAATGGTGTCCCCTATATAATAAACATGACTATCCATAATTTATATTCATTAGGAACCCAAATACGAGTAAGGACATTATTGATCATCTCTATTCATTCTACTATTAACTACAATTCATTATTTCCCATCTAATTCATTAGATGTTATATCTTAGTCACATTGGTGATGTTAGTGATAATTGCATTACCCCTATGGAACATACTCTATTCTAGCTAATTTATCCAAATAATGATCATTGACTAAGGGAAATGTAGGATTCTACGAAAGGTCAATAACCTGTCACAAATAGTTCGGGGGGAATGACCTTTTTGCAACGGGAGAACACACCAATCATAAATAATAAGGTTTTTGTGACGGGGAGATCGTTCCCGTCGCAAAAGGATTGGCGCAAGTTGTTCGCCAAACCATGAGAAGGGATTCTGTGATGGGATTTTATGCCCGTATCAAATACCCGATGATGTTTTTTAGTATCTATGATTGTATTAATCCTCAGTCATAAATAGTATGTCAGTAGGTTGTTTTTTGCGATGGGACCCATCAAAAATGTGTTTTTAACACCTGAGTTTTTGTGATGGACCCCATCACAAATTACACCTTTTGCGACAGGAATCCTATCACAAATATTCTCATCCTAACTAATCTTTCATATATATATGCCCACTCGTTTTCCCTATTCAAGTAAATTCTCTACACCTCTCTCTCTATAGTGCGAAACATTTCTTTCAAAAAAATTCATAGTTTAAAATTTTAATTCAATGTATTATTCACAACTTATATCCTTCGAAAGCGTCTGTCTTAAGTTATTTATCTACTTTTATATTTTTTTTCATTTTATATTAGTGATAATTATTGTTAACAAGCTGCACTAAAATTAAATTAGAATTAGAATGTTTTATTTGTCATTCTTTTTCTTTATTGTAACAAATAATTACGTGTGATTAGTAAGAATTAGTATTAATTAATAATTATTATATTAATTAATAATAATTTAGTAATAAATAGTATTAAATTATAATAATTAATTTTAAATTTTAATAATAATTATTAAATTCTAATTAATAGAATTTAATTTAAATAATTAGTAATAAAATGTAGTAAATTGTAATAAATTGTAATAATTAGTATCAAATTGTATTCCTTAGTAATAAATTGTAAAAATTATTACTGAATTGTAATAATTATTAATAAATTATAATAATTAGTAATAAATAGTAATAAATTCTAATAAATACTAATAAATTCTAATAAGTACTAATAAATCCAAATAATTATTAATAAACTCTAATAATTAGTAAAAACATGTAATAATTATTAATAAACAGAACTAATCAATATTAAATTGCAATAATTATTAATAAATTGAAACAATTCGAAATAATTAGTTTTAAATAGAAAAAAATTTGTAATAATTAGTAATAAATTCAAAAAAATAGTAATAATTAGTAATACATCTTCAAAATTTGTAATACATTCTAATAATTAGTAATAATTTGTAATAAATTATAATAATTAGTATTAAATTGTAATAAATTTTAATAATTGGAAATTAATTGTAATAAATTGAAATAAATTGTTACAATTACTAATTCATTATAATAATTAGTAATAAATAGTAACAAATAGTAATAAATTATAAAAATTTGTAAAAAATTATAAAAAATTAGTAATATATTGTAATATTGAGAAATAAATAATAAATATTATTAATAAATTTTAATTTTTAGTAATTTATAGATATAAATAGTAATAATTAATTACAAATAGTAATAATTTCTAATAATTAATAACAAATTATTTTAATTAGTAATAAATAGTAATAATTGGTAATAAACTATAATTATTATTAATAAATACTAATAATTTGTTATAAATTATAATAATTATTAATAAATTTTAATAATTATTATAAATTTACCACAATTAGTAATAATTAATAATAAATTTGAACAATTAGTAATTATTGGTAATATATTACAATAATTAATAATAATTAGTAATTAATTACAACAATTTGTAATAATTAGAAATGAATTCTAATAATTTGTAATAATTAGTTATATATTGTAATAATTAGTAATAACTTTTAATAAATTCATATAATTATTAATAATTTGTAATTAATTCTAAAAATTAGTATTAAATTATAAGAATTAGTATTAAATTATAATTTTTTTAATATTTAGTAATAATAAATAATTTTTTTAATAAATGGTAATAAATTGCAAGAAATTGTATTAAATTATAATATATAGTACTAAATAATAACAATTGGAAATAAATAGTTATAAATTTAAATAATTAGTAATAATTTCTAATAATTATTAATAAATTCTAAAATTTAGTAATTATTTATAAGAAATAGTAATAAGCTATTAATAATTAGTAAAAAATATTATAATAATTAGTGATAAATTGGAAGAATTGGTAGTAATTTTTAAAAATTTTAATAGTAACTAATAAATTCTAATAATTAGAAATAGTAAGTAATAAATTCGAATAATGAGTTTTAAAGAGTATTAAATTGTACTAATTAGTAATTAATTGTAATAATTAGTAATAATAAGTAATAAATTTTAATAATTACTAATAATTAGATATAAATTATAATAATTAGTAATAATTAGTAATAATTTTTGTTGGCTCACCTGTTTTGATATTCTCAATTATGTTTATATATTCTTTGATAATCCCATGTAATTTCTATCTTTATATATTAATTATACTTTCAAATTATGTCATCATGATGATAAATTGATATGTATATCAAAATGATCATATCATATCATTGGAATATGTTCCAAAATGTTTATTTATGATTATACATTTTTAACCATAATTAATATTGACACTAACTAAATCAAGAAATGAAATACATAGAATAGATACTTTATAAGAATTCGAGTTTTAGGGTCACTGATACAAACTGAGCTACCAATAAACAAAGTTCACTGATAAGACTAAGTCTTCTGTTATACCAAAAATCATCGATACATAGTCTATAGACATACAGCTACCGATGCATGTGAGCTACCACTACACAAGATACTCGTAGAATAGAGCTACATATAGAAGAAATAATTTAGCTACTGATAGAGGAATCTATTGATACAGTGAGTAACAGTTACCGATACAAGGAACTACCACAACACATGGAGAAACTAGTACATGAGCTACTACTTCAAGAGTAACCCTTACAAAGAGTATCTGACAGATGGAGATGCCTATACAAGGAACTACCGCTACACAAAATCATTGATTCATATAGATACCATTACAGAAGAGTAACATCTACTGATGTAAGACCTACCATTACATGTCCACTGCTAAAAATTCATAGATAGAAAGAACTACCGATGGAAACCCGTCACTGTTTCTCTAAAATCTATATATGTTTATTTATTAGAAACAGTAATATTTAGTAATTTTAATTTAATTAATATTAAATAATTATGTTTGTTGGATGTTAGGAAATTTTACCTCGTACCTACAGAAGTAATTACGTCTTATGTTAGAAATTATTTAATGAAGTTTTTTGGATGAAACCATACCTCCAACCTACAGAATCCACATGATCTATAAAAAGAAGATATAGAGGATGAAAAAATTGATATATATTAGAGAATAAAGAATAAATACATGAGATCTTCATAAAATACTTTTATTAGAGGTTAAAGGACATTGTCGTTCTACAAAGACTACTGCAATCTCAAGGGAAACACCCATACATGGAAGTCACAAAACAGAACCATGATACTCTATTTTCGAAAAAAAATTCCAGAGAAGGACTCAACACAACATCTTCTCAATTGAAAGGGAGTCCAGAGTTGCATTTCCATCACATAGAGCTTTCCAAACTCATCTCAATATTATAAACTCTACTGTGAATTGGTTATTTACATTTCAAGCAGTGCATGTGCTTCTTTTTTTCGTAAACACACATTATCTCCTATGAATAACTAGTGGATGTCTAAAATCCTAACTCAAACTCTGTAAGCCTTGTTGTATCCCACTGTGAATTGTGGTAGAGGTCAAGTGTAACCTGGATAGATTGTGTGAAATTTTTATAGTTTTTTCCACGTAGAACAGTGGTAGAGGTCTTAGTACCTGGATAGTCTCAGTACTATTGTTTACCCTGATTCAGGGTGTGGATAAATGTTTTATATAAACTATTTTATAGTAATATGTCTCATCTTGAGACTGAACCCCTTTGGTTAAAACTATTGTGCATCTTATATCAGTTTAAACTATCTTCTCTTTTCCGCTGCTAATTACTTTGAAAACGAAATTTGTTTTAAAGTAACTATGATAGTTTAACTAGAAAGTGTTTATAATTATTTCTAGATAGTAAGTTAGTTTCAAAAGATAACATAATCTTCAAAATATGTTAGCTAAGAAATAATCAATCTTTGAGAAACTAATTGAACACTTACAATATTTATAAATTCACTACAGTGTTACTTTTTTTAATGAATTGGGGGGCTTTCAATATAAATCTTTTAAACTGAAATTTTAATAGGTACTCAATTTACCTCCCCTCATGAGTATCCACTCCGAACAACAATTGGTATCAAAGATAGCAGATAAAAGTTTTTTCAAAAAACTCTATTTGGGAAAAGTTAACAACTGAGATTTTAGTTATATCATAAAGATCTCAAAATTTTTGTTAATTCTAAATTTTTATATATGTATATATCTTTTTTAAAATTTAGTTATTATGGATAACAGATTAAAAGGTGCAGCTACCAACATGCCACCTTTCTTTAATGGTGTTAATTATTCCCAATGGAAAATAAAAATGAAAATTCACTTAGAATGTATGGGATTTAACATTTGGACTGTTATAGATTCTGAGTATGAGATTCCAAAGACTGGTAGAACGACATGGGATGATTATACAAAATATGATTACAATAATAATTGTAAAGTAATGAATTCTATTTTTTGATCTCTAGGAGATGATTATTTTAAGAGAATTTCTAGTTGTAAAAAAGAACATGAAATCTAGGATACTTTGGCTGTTTCTCATGGATGAACAACCAATGTGAAAGAGATGAGATTAAACCCTTACACTATTAAATATGATAATTTTAAAATGTGTCCTAATGAACCTATTAATAACATTTATCTTAGGTTCAATGAAATTTTTAACACTATGAGCATGCTGGGAAAAGCTATTCCAGCAAAGGAGAAAATCATGAGAATACTCAAATGTCTGCCAAAATTATGGAGAGGCACCTTAGTTTCAATTAGAGAATCGTGTGATATAAGATCACTGCCTATTAAAGAGATGATTGGTAAGTTTATATTTTTGAAGAAGAATTGAAGGTAAAAAAAGAGGAAGATGATAAACCTATAAATAAGTCAGTGGAAATTAAGTCTAATACCTCAAAGGCCAAGGATAAGGAGAGAGTTCACATGACTATCGAAATCTCAAGAAGTGAAGGTTCAGATTCAGATATTGATGAAGAGACGGCTCATATAGCTAAAAAGATACAAGAAATTATATTGGAAGAAGTTGTTTTTTAGAAAATCATATTATAAGGTTTAGTATGACCAAAGAGGTAATTGGAAGAGAGATTGGAAGAAATCTGATAAAGATGATAAGATAGACTGTTATGATTTTAAAAGGAAATGACATGTTAAGGATGACTGTCAAAAATTGATGTCTAAGAAGAAATATGATTACAAGGACATAAAATATAAGAAAGTTATGATAGAAATATGGAGTGCTTCAGAATACAACACAAAAGAGTCTAAGACATCTGATTCTGAAGAAAATAATCATTCCAACACTTGTTTCATAACTGAAACATCTAAGGTAACACTCAATTCCCCAAGGCATAATGATTTCTATTCTTGGAATGAAAGTGATTCAAATAATGATTATAATATGTCTAAGGATGAATTAATTAAATACTGCTCTATGTTAGAAGATACTTGTAATGAGATAAAAGATATGTACACATCATTAAAGAAACAATATGCCTTGACTAGTACGGTTAAATCTTATCATTTTATAGAAAAGTAAAAGAATTCTCAAATGTTAAAGGAGAATACTGAACTTAAATTCTCCAATGAGCAACTTAGAAATGACATAGAGAAATTCACAAATGGAGAGAATAATCTTACTCAAATTCTTGGAACACATGTTTCACTAAATTATACTACTGGTTTAGGATAGAAAACTCGATAGAGACAATTTGTTAAGAATAAATTCTTTCCAAAATATGGATGGTATGATGCTAGTTCATGTTCTGGAAATTCTTTTGATTCATCTATCTATTAAAATTCTTATAGACCAAAAAATGATTATTTATAAAAATCATTTTAATCTTCTAATAATAGGAAACATGTTAGAAAAATATTGGTCCCTAATTTTTTACTAGCTATCCTTTTTGGACCCATGAAAATATGGGTACCATAATTATCTTCTGTCTAAATCTTTTTTGTAGGAAACCTGCTTGAATAGTTCTTATAAGAAGTTATGGTAATTGGAATGTGGACTATAAAGACATATGACATGAGAAAGATCATGATTTTAGAGCTCAACAAAAGTTGATGGAGGACATGTCACCTTTAGTGATAATTCAAAAGGGAATATCATCGGCTTTTTCTAGATTGGTAACAATGATTCATGTTGAATTTCAAAAGTTTTATTTGTTGATGGACTGAAATACAACCTGTTAATAATTTCATAGTTGTGTGATGATGGTTTCAATGTTAAATTTGAAAATGAAAATTTCAATGTATTTGATTCTAAAAATATTTTGGTATTTACTGTATTCTGAAATTAAAATGTATGTGTTGTAGATCTGAAATCAATAGCTAAAAAATGTTACTTGTTTAAATGATTTTCATAAAGAAACTTTACAATGACATTGAAGATTAGGACATTGTAATGTTCATTTTCTTAGGAAACTAAATAAGAAAAATTTAGTTAGAGACCTAGGTAAACTAAAATTCCCAACATAAAATGTTTGTAATCACTGTCAAAGGGGAATGAAACAATGTTTTGATAAAATCAATGAAATAAGATTCAACTTCTCAACCTCTTGGGTTGGGTCACATGGATTTGTTTGGACCATCTATAATTTCTAGTTTAAATGGGAAGCACAATGTCTATGTTCTAGTAGATGACTTCTCTAG
Organism: Viscum album; assembly: GCA_963277665.1. Classification (NCBI taxonomy): domain Eukaryota; kingdom Viridiplantae; phylum Streptophyta; class Magnoliopsida; order Santalales; family Viscaceae; genus Viscum; species Viscum album. The sequence continues at coordinate 97,867,982 of OY728160.1, forward strand.
ATACACTAGGGTATACTTTCTTCAACACAAAAGTGAAGCTTTTTCCTATTTCGATAAATACTCCAAGTCAGTAGAGAACCTTAGTGGTCTTAAGATGATGACCCTGAGATGTGATCATGGATATGAGTTTGGAAATCATCTGTTTGAAAGTTATTTATCACATAATGGATACATTCAAAATTTCTCTGCCCCCAGGACTCCTCAACAGAATAGTGTAGTAGAAATATGGTATAAAACAATTCAACAAAAAGAATGAACTATGATTAATGGGTATTAATTACATATTTACTTCTGAGTGTTGAAAAGGCCTGTTCATAAAAAGACCACATATGAACTATGGAATAATAGGAAGCCTGAGGTTAATTACTTTAGTGTTTTTTGGTTTCAATGTCTTCATCCTTATTAAAAAAGATATTCTTTATAAGTATGCATCCAAAAGTGATGAAGGAATCTTCCTAGGTTACTCTATAACCAGTAAATCATATAGAGTCTTTAACAGAACAACCAAATGTGTGGGAGAATCAGTACATGTCAAATTTGATGAAAATGATCCGCATGAACCCAAATCTTCACCTAAAAATCATGAAGAAGACCTATCCATTAAGAATATTAATGACAGCAACTATGAACCTGCTGTACAAACAAGTAATTTGGGAAATTTTCCAGAACCTGTTTCTTTTAGAACCGATCCTATAGAAGAACCTGACCTCTCTAGTCCTACCTTGAGTAGACCAACTAGGATTCTAATGATCCATCCTTTAGATGCTGTTGTAGAAGATTTAGATAGAGGAACAAGAACTAGAGCTTCTCTATGAAATCAGTTTGAACATCAAGCCTTTAATTCACAATCAGAACCTAAAAATATCAATGATGCTATCAATGATGAATTTTGGGTAATGGAAATACAAGAATAATGAAATCAATTTGAAAGAAACAATGTAATGGAATTAGTTGAAAGACCTAAGGACACCTTGACCATAGGCACTAAATGGGTTTTTAGAAATAAAGTTAATGAGTCTGGAAATATAGTTAGAAACAAAGATTGGTTAGTTTCACAAGGATATTGTCAATAATAAGAAATAGACTTTAAGGAAACCATCACACCTATAGCTAGGATAGAATCTATTGGAATTATACATGCTTATGATGCTCTTATGGATTTCAAGTTATATCAAATGGGCCTTAAAATTGATTTTATAAATGGTTTTATATTTAATGTTGTTTTTGTGGAACAACCACCTAGATTTACTAATCCTCATTTTCCAAATCAATTTTTTAAGCTTTCTAAAGAATTTTATGGTTTAAAACAAGCTCCATAAGCATGGTATGATAGACTATGTAATTTTTTTATTTCCAAAGGATTTATTAAAGGGAATAATGATCCAACTCTTTTTATAAAAAGTATTTCTAATGATGTTTTTATAGTACACATCTATGTTAATGAAGTTATTTTCAGATCTTCAAAAAATGCCTTGTGTATTGATTTTTCAAAGAGTTTGCAAAGTGAATTTGAAATGATTTTAATTGTAGAACTAACATATTTTCTGGGGTTTCATGTTTTAAAAAATGAAAATGGTATTATTATAAATCAAATTAAATATAAAAAGGATCTTTTAAAATGTTTTGGTTTGGAATAATAATAAGGAATATGATACACCTATGACTACCACTTGTAAATTAGATGCAGATGTAACTAGGAAACCAGTGCATCAAACCAATTATAAAGGTAAAAATGGGAGTTTACATTATCTTACTTTTAGTCGACTAGATATTACATTTATTGTGTGTATGTGTGCAAGATTTCAAGCTAATCCAAAAGAGTCACTCTTTCTTGCTGTTAAAAATATTTTCAAATATCTTAAACATAATACTAATTTAGGATTATTTTATCATAAAGGACAATATTTTGATTTAATAATTTATTCAGATGTTGACTTTTCTTGTCTCATGTTAGACAGGAAGAGTACATTAGGTACATGTCATATTCTAGGCATGTCCTTAGTGTTATGGTGTAGTAAAAAGAAGAATTATGTTGCATTGTATACTACTGAAGCAGAATATATTGTGGCTGGTAGTTTTTGTGAAAAAAATTATTTGGATGAAACACACTTTATTGGATATGGATATCAATTTAGGCATGTATCTATAAACTGTGATAACACTAGTGAAATCAATATCCATATCAATCCATATCCCACTCTACGACTAAAACCATTGATGTAAGACCCCACTTTTTGGGGGATAATTAACAAAAGGGAGATACTAATGTTAAATTTATATGCACTAACCATCAATTAGCTGACATTTTCACCATGCCTTTAAGTTTAAAAAGGTTAAGCTACATTAGACATGTGTTAGGAATGATAAACTATGCTGAAACCACACCGATAGATAAATCTGACTGATAGATAAACCTCACTGATAGATAAACCTCACCGATAGATAAAATTCACTAATAGTTAATCCTCACTAAAAGATTTAACTCACCAATAGATAAACCACACTGACAGATAAACCTCACTAATAGTTAAACCTCACTGATTGATAAACCTCAGTGATAAATAATCCTCACCAATAGACAAGCCTCCCTGATAGAAAGACCTCACCATAAGAGGATCCTCACCTTTAGAAAGACCTCACTATTAGTATTCTCACTGTTAGTTGTCACTGATATGTTACAAACTCTCTAGATTTTATGTTTTTAATGGAAACCATTATTATTTGTAATGTATTTCTTTTTATTAAATCTCTATTCCTAAATGATAAAAATTAAGTCTAAGTCGCATTTCAATCCAACACAACATCTCAACACTTCAAACCTTACTTCTCGAACTCCAGAAATTTTTGTGATCAGTAAACAATTCAATTCGGAAATGGAAAGAGTAAAGAGGCTGACAGTTAGAGATGAACGTGATGCCCTGAGTGAAAAGAGAAAGAAGTAAGGATCTGAGGGTAGTGGAATTGGAAGAAGTCATAAGAAGAGTGAAGTGAACCCTCACTTACTGAATAGAAATATCGTAATCAAGAAAGAACTCTATGCAGAATGGATCCTGCCTATAATGTCTATAATTATATGAATATTGGAGGAAGAAGGATGGATTGAAGGTTTTTCGGATAATAATGGTCCCTATTATCTAAAACTAGTAAAGAAATTCTTTGAGTTTGTTCGTTTTGAGAAATCTGAACGTGATAACAGATTGGGATCAGTAGTTAATGACAAGATAATATCTTTTTCTTCCATTGAACAAGATGAGTGCTTGTAATTTCCACAAAAGGGTGAGTTTGGATATTTATCAATGTAATTAACTCCCACTATAGACATTTTTGAGTATGAAACTGCTTTAGAAGAGCCCACGAGAGATGGAACACCAAGAAAAGGAGTTGCTACAGAAGTGGATGGAGAAAACTGGTTACAATTCAAATTTATCTAGAATGTGTCTAGTCCAAGAATAGGGGATTTTTCAATCCTCAGATTCAAAGATATATACATTTTGTATCCGATAAGGCATTGTGTAAAAGTAAATTTGTGTAGGCTTCTGATGAAACAAATCGAAGATGTGACCAGGCCTAAATAAAAAACAAAAGATCTATTCTTTTCAATGCTTATTTCTTTGATGATCATGGTTAAAGGTGTGGCTGAGTCTCAGGATGAGATGTTGGTTGTAAGATACAATTTTTGTTTTACAAAAACAGTTTTTAAGTACATGAAGATTGGATGGAACCCATGGAAAAGGGAATGGGTAAATGATGATGAGAAATTTTATGACAAATTTAACCATGTTAAGAATCCCAATAATCCAAGAGATAGGAGAGTTCCAGGTATAGGACCTGATGAGGAAGAACCTCAATATAATAATGATGATGCTGAGGATGATACCTATATAAAATATAGAGGGGATCATTATTTGTCTCCAAGCCCAGCTGTTTAACAGGTATCATATGGAAGGACAAGTCCACCTATGACCCTACCTAGAAATGAAGTAGTTCAGGGAGACACTATTGATGAAACATCTATAAATGAAGAATCCCTTCTTAGATCAGATCATAATGAGACTACTTCAGATTCCGGTAATAGTGATGATTGGAGTACCTGTTTGAGTGTTAGTCCTATGATTGAGAGCTATATTATGCCTATTGAGGAGGTTGTTGAAGTGGATAGACCAGTAAATATTACTATCATACCCCATCCTGTTCCACCTGGCATGGATATAAATATAGTTGTAGATGACTCTTATGAGTAGAAGATGGCTGCAGTTGGTGCTGAAGAGGAGGAAACTCAGGTTGAGGGGGAGAATCCTGTATGGATAGGATCAGTTTTTGTGACCTATAAAGTGGATGATTGGTGTTTGGATCTAGTATTTTTCGTATTTGGATTAGAATATACTGATTCTGATGATGAGACACCCATTAGAAGGCATCCTGTGACCTTTGATATTTTCTCAGAGGAAGTTACTGCTCAACCAGTACCTCTTCTAGCTCTACATGAAGACATTGTGAGAAATGGAGATCTTGAGGTACTGAAATTTAAATTGGAAATCTAGTTTGTTGAAGAGATATGTAATATAGATAGTTCTTTGATATCTTCTCTGAGAAGTTTTTTTCATATGATGTGACAGAAGTGATGATTGAAGTGAAAGTGTTTCAAAATCAGATTGGGAGATTGATAGAGGTTGTTGATTCTTTGAGGCAGTCTGTTGTTTCATTTGATACCATCATTAGTTCTAAATCTCAACTTGCTGTAGACATCAACTATATTCTAGGTGTAGTGAAACTGTTTATGGATGTGTTTGATGATTTTAAGAAGACCATAAAAACGTACGTCAGTACTCAAGATTTAGTTATAAAGAAACTGATATGTAATTTGACTCAGTATTTCAATGAAAGAATAGATTTTATTGTCGCACCTCTTGGTACATCCAAAGTATGAGTTGATGTTGAACATTTTAGATCTGTGCTGAAAGAATAAATTTTTCAAGTTTGTGTAAGTTGCTCCTCTGATTCCCAAGTGATTACCACAACAAGTGATATCAGAAAAAACATTCAGGTCTATATGAGATATGATACTTCGTCTCATAATGAAATCAAAGGCAAAATTGATTATTATTTTCAGAGAGTGTACACCAAGCATCAGCTAACCAATAATTTCAAGCTTCTGTTAGAGAATCCGAATCTACCCCTAGTCTCTAAAGCTTTCGAAGATCAGGTCAGTAAGCTCAGGGAGTTGACTCGTTACTTGTACATGTTTAGGGAGAAGAATAATAATTTTATCTTTGCTATGGAGGGAGGATTAGGAATCATTATGGATTTCAGGAATCACATACAACCATTCCAACATGTGGACAATACACCTATTATTGTACCTCCAGCCCTTCCATCCTCTATTTAGTCTGCTTCCACACCTCATTTGACTCCAAATCAAGCTATTAGAAGTCTTACACAAATGATCAAACAAATGAGTACCCATTATAGGTCTGATAGTGTTTTAGTATCTCAACAACCTTTGATCATCAATAGTGTTCCCAAGCTTTCACCTATGCCTACCAAGCCTGAAACCTCTTCTAAACCCAAAGACAAATTCAAATTACATATTGAGGAGGCAGAATGATTAGTGGATTGGACATTTGATAGGGATCAATTGTATTCTTTTTGTATCATTTCTGTATTTCTATGTAAATTTTCATGAAGTAATATTTACATGATCTCATTCTCCATTTCATTATGTTATCTCTCTGCTCAATTATTGTTTACTTATTCATTTGTCTAATCACCAAGGGAGAGAAAGAATTATATGGAGAAGTGTGGGGGAGAATAATATGGCTAAGGATTAGGATAACGAGTATCAGATATATAATGAGTCAATTATTATATAATACAACCTTTAATACATTTACATTTCATACTATATTCTCTATTTCATTTGAACTATATCATTTATAGTTTAAAGGAATGCTATTTTGAAATCATTTGAAAATATCATTGCACACGCAGAGAAGTGATAAAAAATGTATTTTATACTGATACATTCATCAGTATTCTGGATTATAATGCCATAACTTGTGATTATCATAAAGGGGGAGATTATTGGACTCACCTGTTTTGATAATCTCAATTATATTTAGATATGCTTTGATAATCCGAAATAATTTCTATCTCTATATATTAATTACACTTTCAAATATTGACAACATGCTAATATGTTGATATGAATATAAAAATGATCATATCATATCATTGGAATATGTTTCTCAATGTTTATTTATGATTATACATGTTTAACCATGAATAATCTTGACACTATCTAAATCTTGAAATGAAATGCATAGAACAGATACATTATAAGGATTCGAGTTTTAGGGTCACTAATACAAACATAGCTACCGATAAACAAAGGTCACTGATAAGACCATGTCTTTTATTATACAAAAATTCATTAATACATAGTCTATAGACAGACAGCTACCGATGAAAGTGAGCTACCGCTACACAGGCTACTGATAGAATGGAGCTACAGATAGAAGAAAGAATGAATATACTGATAGAGGAAGCTAATATACATAGAGTAACAGATACCAATACAAAGAACTACCACAACACATGGAGCTACTGATACATGAGATACTGCTACAAGGGAAACAGTTACAAAGAGCTACCAACAGGTGGAGCTGTCGTTACAAGGAACTACCACTACACAGAATCACTAATACAAATAGGTACCGTTTCAGAAGAGTAAAATCTACTAATGCAAGACCAACTGTTACAATGCCACTGCTACATGTTCATTGATACAAAGAGCTACCGATGGAAACCAATCACTGTTTCCCAAAACACCATCTCTTTTTATTTGTTAGAAACAGTTATATTTGGTGCTTTTAATGTAATTAATATTAATTAATGATGTTTTTTGATGTTAGGAAACTGTACCTCGTACCTGCAAAAGTAATCATGTCTTATGTTAGAAATTATTTAATGATTTTTGTCGGATGAAACAATACCTTATACCTGAAAAAGCTGCATGAGCTATAAAAGTAAGACAAAGCAGATGAAAAACGTGATATATATTGGAGGATAAGGAATAAATACCTGAGAGCATAAAAGATGACTTTTACTAGAGGTTTAAGGACATTGTTGTTCTACAAAGACTTCTGCAATCTCAAGCAAACCACTCATACCTAGATGTCAAGAAACATAACCATGATACTCTATATTCCAGAAAAAGTCCAGAGAAGGACTCAACACAATATATTCTCAATCCAAAAGGAGTCCAGAGCTGTATTTCCATCACATAGAGCATTCCAAACTCATCTCAATCATAGAAAATCTATTGTGATTTGTTTATTTACATTTCGAGCAGTGTGTGTGACTCTATTTATCTTAAACACACACTGTCTCCTAAGTTTAACTGGAGGATATCTAAAATCCTCACTGAAACTCTCTAAACCTTATTGTATCCCACTGTGAATTTTGGTAGAGGTCAAGTGTGACCTGGATAGCATTTTTGATGTTGTTATAGTATTTACCATGTAGAACTGTGGAAGTGGTCTTAGTATTTGGATAGTCTTAGTTCTATTGTTTTCCCTGATCTAGTATGTGGATCAATGTTTTATATAAACTGTTTGAGAGGACTAAGTCTCATCTTGAGACTAAACCTCTTGGTTAAAACTGATGTGTATCATATTTCAAATTAAACTATCTTCTCTTTTCCGCTACTAATTACTTTTAAATTCAAATCTATTTTGAAGTAACTATGATAGTTGAATTAGCAAGTGTTTGTAATTATTACTATTTAGTAAGTTAGTTTCATAAGATAACATAATACTCAGATTATGTTAACTAAGAAATAATGAATCTTTTGAAAACTAATTGAACACTTACAATCTTTATAAATTTACTACAGTTTAACTTTTTTTATGATTTTTGGTGGATTTGAATATATATATATTTTAAACATAATTTTTAATAGGTACTCAATTCACCAACCTCTTGACTATCCACTCTGAACAGCAATTTTTCTTAAATTGTAGTAAATTTTAATGATTAGTAATAAATGGTTCTAATTACTTATGAATTGTAATAATAAGTGATAAATTTTGACGACTAGTAAAAAATTCTAATAATTTGTATGAAATTCAAATAAATAGTAATAAATTATAATAATTATTAATAAATTGGAATAATTAGTAAAAAATTCCAATAATTAGTAATAAATTATAATAAGTAGTAATAATTAGTAATAAATTCTAATAATAAGTAATAAATTCTAATAAATAGTTTTAAATTATAATAATTTGTAATAAATTCTAATAATTAGTTCTATGTTGTAATAAATTCTAATAATTAGTAATAAATATTCAATAATTAGCAATAATAAAAAATAATTTCTACTAATTTTAGTAAAAATTAATAATTAGAAATAGATACTAATAACTATCGATAATTTGTAATTATTAAAAATAAATAGTAAGAAATTGAAATAAATTTTAATAAATTGAAATAAATTTTCACAATTTTCAATGGATTGGAGAATCCCCTTTTCCCGAACCCTTATCTCCATACAATTCCCCCCGAAAGAAATCTCTTAGAAAAGTATATCATAGTGTAAAAATATCCATTTTCATATGCATTTGAATAAATAGAATCACGATGATGTATTCTTTCTTTCAATTATCATGTATACGAAAATTGATATGCATGCATCAACATAGATTTTTCAAACTGATTTCAGTCGAGGAATGTTGTATGGATATGAGATGGCAGGAAAGAGAGGCTCTTCTCCCCAAAAAATCATCTCCTTGCGTCTTTATTATATTTAATCCACTACGAAAACTCTTCTTCGACCTATGTATATTCATTTTCTATTGAACAATAATAGAGACTATCATGGAGATGAATCCCTTATGTTCAATATCGTGCATAAATAAATTGATATCTGTGCGTCAAAGATGATTTTTCATAGTGATTTTAGTTGGATAAAGTAGAGACATGTTTTTGGAAAATAGAGCTACAACCAATCCGCTAGAAATTATGTCACCAGTAATTAGTAATTATTAGTAAAAATTATCCCTCATTAAAAATAATTAGTGGTATTGAGAATAAATTATTATAAGTTATTGTAGTATAGTATAAAATCATAAAAATACTATTAAAAAGTATGAAATAATAGAAAATATTATAATTTTATAGAAAATGGGATTTAACGATCTTATCTTTTTTGGATAGTGTTTGTTGATATCAAATTATACAAAAACACAAATTATTGTTATATTTTTAGAAAAAAAATGATTAATGAAGTCGGAAACAATTATTATTAGATGATCAATCTTGGATAAATTTTTACTGGAATCCAAATGGAAATGGTTAAAATCCTATATATATAGTGGGTGTTGAAGAATTCTTATCATTTGTATCTTCAAAACCAGAATTCGTTATAAAAGTAAAATTACGTGTCATTATAAAAAATGTGCTCAGAGGAAGTTCAACACATTTCACACTGTTATGTTTCATTTATTGTATTTTGGTTCTATATAAGATTATGTTTCTTGGTATCAACATGGAAAATGTAAATCCATTGAATATACTATTAATTTGGTTCTAGATCCAGTACGGTTTCAAAATATAGTACATGATGTGGATGGTCTATAATTTCTACAAGATGAAACTTATGATAGATTAATTTAAATCTTGAGTTGGAACCATATCATTTTAAGAGTTATTGAGGTCTGTTGAAGATCTATTATACCCTGGTTGCAGGATAAGATCATTTAAAGCAGTTTCAAAATTTATGGTTGTTAGATCATATAATGGAATTTAAAATATAATTTTTGATCAGATATTATCTTTGGTAAAAACATAGTAATCTGAAGGAAATGTGTTGCTGAGAAATTTCAATGAGACCAAGAAGCTAGTTCGTATTTTGGGACTTGGTTATCATATGATTCATTCTTGTTCAAAGAATTTCATCCTATATTACTTTGAAAACATTTTGTTCTATATTTTCCATACATGTGTAAATTTTAGGTAGAAATAGGCTCAGTAAGGGAATTATGGATTGATTCTTGTAAGACAATTAAGATATTTCCCACATACACCTAGATTTTAGTGTTTCTTTATGTCTCATAACTAAGTGGAATTAATAAAATTGCACAAAACCAATATTCCAACCAGTAAAAACATAAATCATCCATTTTATGGTGATTCATGGAATGATTTTGATCATTTGAATCCATATTTTCTTATAAAATCCCAAAACACGTGACAAAGTCTTTATACAAATGATTTCTGTCCATTTGGTTCTTACGGTAGATAGAATTCATGTTGGTCTGTCATTATAACTCTGTAAAATTTACCTCTTGGATATTGATGAAGCAAAAATATATCTTTTTGAAATTATAAATTCAAGAAAATATAAAAAATAATATTGATTCTTATTTGAAACCATTGATTAATGAGTAAAATTCATTATGGAGTATTGCTTCGGTACATTTTATGTTACTGTGAAACAATTTTTCATGCTAAAATGTAAATTGATATTGAATATTAGTGACTTTCTAGCACATGAAATTTTATATAGATGGAGTATACATGCTCCAAATCCATGTTTATAATATATGAGATATAGAAAAGAATTTATGATCATCAATAGAAAAAACAATGTTTTTTCAACTATCATCGTATATTCCTTCCAACAGATCATCCTTTTCAGATTATGAAATATCATTTCAGAGAAGGAAAAATTGAAAGATACAGACCTCAAAAAATGATCTCAGGTACAGGGTTAACACCAATTGTATCTTTCATACCTCCCATCACATTTTATCCCACAATAATCCAACATACAATTGATGGATTGTGGAAACAACACAATTGGATAAAACAGATAATTTTTTGGGATCTTCCATATTAGTCTGAGTTTTTAGACTATCACATGTTGGATGTAATTAATATTGAGAAGAACTATTTTGATAATTTAAAACATACAATTTTGGATACACTAGGTATGATTGAAGATAAGGTAATGGACATAATAGATCTTACTCAAATTTGTAGGCGAAAAGAATATAAACTGTTGAGAATGCCAGATCACATATGTTATTGAATCCAAAAGAATATTTTACAATCTGTAAAATGAATCAATTATTACTTTGTTAGTGGATTTATTATCTTTGAATTCCATAATTTTATTTTAAAATTTTGATAAAGATGTTTCAGAAATGGTAACATTAACATATTAAAAAGTCATGACTTTCATGTTATAATGGAAACACATATGCCAATCAAGTTTCGATGATTGTTGAATTATATGTTTTGGGATATGCTAATAGACATGTAATATTTTTTATGAGACATTTGTGTTGTGAAAAGTGACTAAGATGCATTAAGAAGCCTGCAAGAAGATTTTGATTAAATTTTATTTAAACTGTACAAAATATTCCTGCTGACATTTCTGACTCAATGGAAAATTTTATACTACATTTTCTGAATGATGAAAAATGTGGAGTTCCTATATAGTTCCAATGGATGTTGCCATTTGATATATTTATGGCGAAATTGAAGAATAAATTATGTAACAATGCATCAATTGAGGGTTCAATTGTAGAAGACTATTCGAAAGTGGAATTTTTTTCTACTCTTATCACATTCAATCTGAATATCCATTAAAAACAACATTATGGGCTATAATGAGTTAAATGTTTTATTATGAAATGAGAAATCAATTATCACATTTCAATCAGCACGAACATAGTTTCAGTGTAGTTCATGAATGATGGTTTTCAGATGATGAGAATCACAAAGATCATACATATGTTTTTCTCGACTACGAAGAAATGAAATAATTTTTACAACGAGTGCTCCTAAATCATATTCTATAATTATTGTTATAGTAAATTAATATTTTTTTATTATTAGGTTATATTATCACCATATCAAGAAACCACATCCACAAATTACACCAACTGCTTTTGAGGAATGTCGACCAAAAACATTTCTTATTGGTTTCAAAAACTGGTAAGATAAATTATTTTTGGTTTAACATATAAAATAAATTTATTATCATTTATATTGAGAATAGTTTTATATATTTTTAGGTATCTCAACATACTATTAAAATTGATAATTTATTTCACGTAATGAGTAACCCACCATCAAAAAATGTTTAAACAACATAATTCTTATGTGCTGAATGGTTTTTGGTTTCATACATGTGCATATGGTGAATAAATAAATTAATAGAGGTGTATACATACGATTATCTCATCATAGTGAAACTAAAGATGAGTTTTATGAAATACTAGAAGAAATTATTGAATCTTGTCATCTGGGAAAACATTAAATAACGATGTTTAAATGTTATTGGTTGGATACTAAGAGAGAATTTTGTGTTCAATTGACCCATTGAATTGTTGATATTAAATATAAGATTATTCATTCAGTAAATGATATTTTTCAATATCTCATCAAGAACATCTAATTTATTATTCAAAAGTTGTGTTAGGTATAGAGAGTTGAGTGATTGGTGGAGCGTAATAAAAATTAAATCTTGGAAAAATATTTTTACTCAATTTGAATGTGGTTCTAGTAAATGGGAAAGAATTGAAATTTTTCAAAAGGCTTCTCTAAATAAATACATTTCACGAAGTGACATGAATATCTATGTTGAAAACGCGTAATTAATGGTCAAAATTGATGATGATGTTATTGATGTTAAAGATTAATTTAAAATGACAAGAAATGATGAAACTGAAACATAAATATAAATTGATGATACTGAGAAGGAATATTAAATCATCAACATCATTAAATATCAATATGAGGATGAATATGAACATTGAATCAGTTAAATTCTGGTCATAACCAAATATAATATATATTTATATATATAATAGTTGTTTTCAATTGTTTTAAAACAACTATAATTTCATGTTTCAGATGGGCGAGGATCTGAATTATCTATTTCTAGAAGCTTATCAACCTTTAGACGAGCTAGATGTTAGGATAAATGACCCTCATACTAATTTAAATTTAGGGGGGGGGGTCATAGGGGGAATGGTCATGTGCATTTGATGATTCCTGACCAGATCTCTAAGGGACATCCACATCTTGACTTCAATCCACACATGCAGAGGTATGTTTAACATTGTATATTAGTTAGTTTTAATATTTTATTTATATACTAATTATTTTATTATTTATTCTTTTTTCACAACTTTATTCATATATCTACTAGACCGGGAATGATATATTTTTAATTTGCAATTTTTGAAGCATGTGTCTCATAAGATCAGATTTCTATTGATGTACAACACCACATGTTCAATAATTTATTATTACATATAAAAAAACTTATTTTGAAATTAATTTAATTAATAATTAGATATTATAAATTATTTGTATGGTTTGTGGTATCCCATTGATGAGAGCATGTGTGGGGATATCTAGAAGGCATAGAAGGTGACCATGAATTACTGTTACTGTTAGTTTTTTAAAAATTTCATTAGGAAATAAAGAGTGAAACAGTTTGATGAATTTTTTCGCTCCCACTGACTTGATTAAATTTCATCTCAGGTTTGGAATCGATTACATTCACATTGGTTGGGTGTTCGTTTTCAGAGAATATCATCATTAGGTCGACAAAACTGGGGGAGACTCGATGTTATACATCGAATCAAAAGTCATACATTCAGTACGCATTGGGTGTTTTTGGTATGTAATTTTAATAAATATGTTAAACAATCTTAAATTTAAATGGTTTATTTTATATTCATATAGGCAGTTGAACTGGCCAATATTTCAGAGTTCAATTTTTATAAGAGTATTTATAATTATCCAATCACAAGAGAGATTTGAGGTTCTCTTCAGTGTTAGATTTTGGTTAGTATGTTTTCTTGAGTTTAAAATTTGTCAACTAATATTATTTTAACTATTTTTCTTTTAAATTAATCGTGCCTGATTCATAGGAGGCCACATCATCTGAGACACAAAATGGGAGTAAGGCTAATACTGATACTCAGACTAGTTCCCACATATTTTATGAGACAACATGGATACATGTGACCTAGTATGCCTCTCAGAATGTTGATTTGTGGGTATCTGTTCTCTATTGATTCTAGTGGATTATTAGGGATATGATACAATGTCAGTATCCTTCTCGAATGAATCTCTGAGTTAGTCATCATTATAATGACCCAACCTTTTCATACCTTAATATTACATAATTTTAAAGATAAACAACATAATAGTATTACAGAAATATGATCAAAAGTTTCAGTGTCTTGGGAAAACTAAGACCATACATTACAATTACAACATCAAGAACAAGCATTTATTTAATTCCTCCCTCTCTAGCTTCTTATTTTCAATTGACCTCCCCTTAGTACATATAATCAACTGAATATATAAGTCAAAAGGGGTGAGCTAAAATCCTAGTAAAATTATAGATAAGAAAAAAATAACAATGGTTGGGCATAACCATAAGATATCAAAAATATCAATAACATGGGAGGAGTCATTAATAAGAGACTTGAAATGTGGCAATGCATACAAATGAAATATTATGTCTTAGTGGATAACTACCACACATACATGTGAAGTAGTGTAGAATATTGTGATCCAATCCAATCACTTAACTCATGAGATTCATCACTAAACCCAATGCATTAGAGTGCTTTGTAATTCTGGGTGCACTCATCACATTGAATCATTCATATCACACTATATAATTCTGGGTGCACCCATCATATCATAACGTTAACTTTTATCATGCAAGACACACTGATCATATATCAGAACTCACCCCTGGAATGGAATGCGTTTCTTCTCATATGAAATCATTCATAAACATTGGGTTCCCAAAAGAAATAGTTAATAAAATACATGTTACAAGAATAGTCAACCTTGAATGGGAAGTAAAAGGTGTCTTTTTGAAGGAAGAGTTGTTTTGGAAAACATTTATTTGAAATAGACATTAGTATAAAACATTAATATCCTAGAAATGGTATTTTAATTATGAAAGATTATTTTTAAGGAGTGACCATACAAAAAATGTAGTGAAATAAGGAGAAACTGAAGAAATAATGTTTGGTTCTAGATTTTCCCCTTACCATGTAAGCAAACAATTTCTTCACTTTAATGTCATGTATAACCACATTATATTCATTAATTGAAAATTATAGAACATTGTGACATGAATATGGTTCATTATGGTTTCATTAAGTTATTTTATGGGCCTTTTAATGAGTTATAGAGTTTAAAAACATATTTAGGGAATGTTTGTTTTCATGGTTTTCTTGAGTGGTTCACTTTTATTCATAAATGAATGTCTGTGTTGGACATGGATAAACATCCAGAACACATATTTCATGTTATTAATGATATTACAGAAGTTAAAATTATCTTATAATGGATTATATTATATAACATGGGTATGATTCATTATATAAGAATTAAATGATGATTGTTTGGGTTAATTTGGGCAGTTTTTCGACCACAACAAACTTGTTTTGTTTAATCATATAGTAATATATTCATAATATTGTTCCAGAACATTAAAATAAGAAATAATACATATAAAATATTCTGTTTAAATAATAAAAATGGTTTAATGACCAGATCTAAAGGTAGAAATGGAAAATTAAAACATGTCATTCTTGAAGGTGATAGATTAACACCTCATGAACAATGTTTTCTTTTATAAAATTAAATGAATATGAGAAGGGGGTTGGACGGTATAATATCCCATTAGTATAAAAACATTAAATTTAAAAAAAAATACCAGATTTAAAATACCATTTGGACAAATATAGATGGTTATTGAGTAATAAAAAACAGGAATTTGAAAGGAATTTAAAGGAATATAGGGAGAGAAATTATCTCTTGAATCCACCACTTGAGATCCACCTTAAGGGACATAGACATGGACTTTTCATGAGACTAGAAGATCTTGGACATGGGGGTTGGGATTGGGAAGATTCTTGGTTAGAGTTTATAAAATTCTTGTTGATTGTGAGGTGTGAGGGAATGTGGGTGTGAAGGGTAGTATTTAGAGTGTTGGGGAGAGAGGATTTCTCCATATAAAATTAATAAGTTTATTATTTCCCCATACGAAAAGAAATAATGAGTTTTACATGAATAAGAAAAGTAATTTTATCATTTTAACTAGAACCAATTGTGATTACATCAGCATAACAGAATCCATGACTCTATAATTAGCTTATTTAGCTTATTCAGTAAATTACGATATTTCACTATTCATAAAAATTCATGTATTTTAGAAAAATCCCAAAAATTCACCACACCCATTTCTCAGCATGTAGAATCCAAAAATGAAGTAAATGTTTTCAAAAATAATTTTATAACAATTATTAATTTAATATTTAATTAAAATCATAATTTACATTAAAAATTTTGTTTTAAAATCAAAACTGATTTTATAATGCTTTCAAAAATTATGTAAGGTATTATATAATTATCTAAAAACAATAGGACATATAATTGTTAATTTATAAATATATTTTATGAAAATACATATTTTAAATGAATTAATTAATTAAAATAATTTATATATGACTTAAAAATACCAATACTTTTAATATGGTCAAATTGTCACATTCTATGATGACTAAATTTTGTTTAATTATTCATGGGTATGGTTAATATTATTGTAGAAAATTTACTATTCACAAGGTTTATATTACTATTCATAAGGGTAGATTACTGTTCAGAAAAAAATTTTGTTTTTCCTATCAGACTCCAAACATCATTCTGATAACACCGTGTATGTTAGATTTTCAATATTCAAAACATAGAAGTGAAAAAATTGTGTTTAATTATCACATAGTATTTAGTATCATAATATTTTCTTATTCTTGAAAATGGGATTACACTATAAGGAATAATTATAATAAGGTAATTCCATTGATAAAACATTGTGTCCTTACATTTTCTCACCCTATGAAATTTCTCCCTCAAAATTTCACTTTACACAAACAAGTGATGGTACTTATCCTTATTCACCTCTTTCGGTTCCCAAGTATCTTATTCAAACATATGGTTCCTCCGCAACACTTTGACAAGGTGGGTTGTCTTTTTTCATATAACCTTATCTCTTCGGTCTAGAATCTTCACTGGCTACTTCTCATAAGAGAGATCATCTTCCAGTTGTACAACCTGTGTGTTCAGTACATGTGTGGGATCAAGTATGTACTTCCTCAAAAGTGATACACGAAACACATCATGATCTTGATCCATATTTTGTGGAAGTGAAAGATGATTGGCCACACCTTGTTTGCGGTCAATGATCTCAAAGGGGACAATGTACCTGGGGCTTAGCTTCCGTTTCTTTCCAAAATTCATGACTCTCTCCCAATGTGATATTCAAAGGAAAAATTTATCTCCTACATTGAACTCCAAGTCCCTTAAACGGTTGTCAGCGTAGCTGTTTTGCCTACTCTAAGATATTTTGATGTGTTTTTGGATGAATTGATCCTTATATATTATCTCTTGTAAAAGATCAAGTCCATGTAGCTTTCCTTCTCCATCTTCATCCCAACAGGTTGTAGTTCTACATAGATTTCCATAAAGATCTTCATATCAAGCCATCTAAATACTGGAGTGGAAGATATTTTTGTATGCTAACCCAACCAATGGGAGATACCTATCCCATCCACCAATCAATTCAAGAGAGCATTATCTTGGAATATCTTCAAAAGACTAAATATTCCTTTTTTATTGGACATCAGTTTGGTGGTGATACGTTGTGTTGACATTTAATTTAGTACTCAAATCATGTTGAAGACTCCTCCAGAATTTAGATGTGAACCTTGGATCACGATCAGAGTCAATCGAGGGTGTAACTTCACGAAATCTAAATAATTACTTCACATATATGATTGCAAGTTGTTCATGTGATAGATATTTCTAAATAGAGATAAAATGGATAGTTATGGTGAGTCAGTCAACCACAACCCATTTTTCATTATTTCATTTCGACGTCTTTGGGAGACCCGAGACAAAGTCCATAGTGACATTCTCCCATTTCCAAATGGGTATAGGTAATGGCTGTATCATCCCTTTGTACATTTCCTCTCTGCATTAACTTTCCCATATACCAAACACCTTGTTATATATTGTACAATATCCTTCTTAATAAAATCCCACCAGAAGTGTTCCTTGAGATCAATATACATCTTGGTACTCCCATGATGGATAGAGAATGTTGAGCTATGTTTATTGTCCAATAGCACCTTCTTTATCCTAGGTGATGAAGGTACATAAATCCAAATTCCAAACAAAATCACACCTTCATTGTCAATATGGAACCCTTATAACATCCCTAAATTTACTACAGCCACCATATTATGTATCTCCACATCATCCCTTTGTGCTTCCTTATTCTTCTCTTGGGTGGATAGTTGCACAATCATTTGGATAAGGTAGGCTGTGTCCCATTCCCTTAGGATTTCTAAATCCATCCATTTCATATCCAAGAAGATAGGTTCTTTCTCAATCCCTATCATGGATAGAGTAGTTGGTTTTTTCTACTTAGAGCATCAGCTACCTTGTTCGCCCTTTCGGGATGATAGTGAATAGAGAAATTGTAATCCTTGATTAGCTCTAACAATCTCCTTTGACACATGTTGAGATCCTTTTATGTGAATATATACTTTAGGATCTTGTGGTCAGTGTATATGTCACACTTCTCTCCATAAAGTTAGTACTTCCAGATTTTAAAGAAAAAAATCACTACTGCCAACTCTAGATCATCTTTCAGGTAGTTTTTCTCATGAATCTTCAACTATTGTGAGGCATAGGAAATCATATTGTTATTTTTCACAAGTACGCAACCCAATAATTTCCTTGAAACATCTCTGTTTATCACAAAGTGTTCTCCACTTTTTGGAAGTTTGAGTACATGTGTGGTGATCAGCCTTATCTTTAACTCCCTGAAGCTTCCCTCACATTCTTCCGTCCATACATAATTTACCCCTTTCCATGTTTAATTAGTTAACAGGCCGGAAAATCATGAGAAATTTCTAATAAAACATCTATAGTACTCAGCTAATACACGAAAACTACATATTTTTCTGACACTAGAGGGCATGTGTTATTCCTCAGTCGCCTTTGTTTTTAATGGGTACATAGAAATTCACTCAGTTGGCTTCACAGATCCCAAGACTGTGACTTTTTTCATCTAAAAGTTACAGTTATTGAACTTGGTGTACAAATTATCTTTTCTCAATGTTTCCAACACAAGAATTAAATATTTTTCATGTTCCTCATTGTACTAGGGGTAGATGAAGATATCATCAATCAAAACAACAAAGAATGTTTCAAGGTAATATATAAAGAATCTATTCATAAAATCAATGGAGATTGTAGGGGAATTGGTATGTCCGAAGGGCATCACCAGAAACTCATAGATCCCATACTATGTACAGAAGGATGTCTTCTGAATATATTACTTCTTCACCTTTAGCTGTTGATATACATAATGAAGATCCACCTTTGAGAATTATTGAGCTCTTCTTAATGAATCAAACAAGTCTTCAATCCTTGTAAGATGATACTTTTTATTTTTGGTGATCTTTTTGAGTTCCTACTAATCGATACACATACTCATTGTTCCACACTTCTTCTTCACAAGGAGAACTAGCGCACCCCAAGGTGATGCACTAGGGTATATTATCCCTTTGTCCAGATGCTCTAGTAGCAGCTTCATTAACTCCTCCAATTCAATAGGATCCATCCTATATGAATACATTGATATAAGAGTAGCTCAGGGTTTGAATTCTATTGAGAACTCTACCTCACGATCTGGTGGAATTTCGGGAAACTCTTCAGGAAATACATCACCGTATTCACTCATTATGGGAATTCCTACAAGGTAGGTACTATCCATTGAATCAAACATTTTGGCAAGGTATTCTTTTTCATTTGGAATCAACACCTACACCGTTAAAGAATTTTTCAAAGGAGATTCGTGATATTACTTGAAATTTTAAAGGAGGATGGGATGGTTCAAAATATGAAAAGATATTTCCTTTTCGCAACAGTTAATACATGATTTATATAATGCGATCCAATGAATTCCTATTATACCATAGAATTATACAAAGGGACATATTAAAAGATTCATAGGAATAATCTTCCCACATATGCCAATAGGAGAAGAGTAAAACACATGGGTTGTAGTGATTACACAACTGGGTGTTTTTTTAAATTTATCTCTACTTTAAGGTTTCAGGGAATTGATTCTATAGTTCTAACAAAATATGATGATTTAAAGGAGTGCGTAGAACAAGCATTAAATAATACTTTAACCATTCATGAGTTAATAATAAGTGTACCTTTTATGACTTCATTATCTTACTCCACTCCCACAGTGTGAGGGAATACGCCTTCCCTTGTTCCTTTGGATTTGGTTGCTATTGGTGTTTCTTACCCTCAAGAACTCAAGGTTTAGTGAACTGGCTTGCATATAGATCTAGCTCACTACAATTGTATCATTGAACCACAGGTGGTTATCTCCATTATCCAATGAAATTATCCAACATTTTAATGTCTTTTCGAAACTATTGAGTATGGTGTCCTTCATTCCCACACTTTAAGAACTTACCCATCCCATTGAGGTTATTACCATGGTAAAAAATCCCACATTTTTGGAATGTGGGTTGTTGAATTTTCTTCCCACCATTGTCTTTATATCCACCAACATGAAAATCCCTCTTTCGTTTATTATCACCACATCCATGGGACCATTCTCCAAACACCATCTCCATATTGAGAGAACATAGAACAACTCCCACTAAAATATCATATTACTAACGGTTCGGGTAAACTATAGGTAAACATATATACCCACAGTTTACATAACAGAAGGTATAAATTTTTATAGCCCAAATTATATACCCATGGTTAAGTAAACCCTGGATATAGATTGTTTTTTCATAGCGAACATACCCACGGTTCAACAAACAGTGGGTATAGATAGTTTTGAAGTATCATATGTAACCATGGTTTGTCGAACCATGTGTATAGATGGTTTTCATAGAAAAAAAACTAGCACACATTAACTACTGAGAAACAATGAACTTGCAGTCCCCCTGCACCCCCACTAGACCTGAAACCCCTCCCTTACACCCTTGAAAATCCCCCCTGGACCTACAACCCCTCCTGGAAAAACTCCCCTGCAGCCCCCACTGGTCCAGCAGCCCCTCCCCCATACCCCTAGACAGCCCCCATGGATATCCCCCCTCCACCTTAAACCTTTGAGACTTATTCTGAAAATGTGGTAAGATGACAGAGAGTGTTCTACCTCAACAATTGATCAGAGATTATTTTATAGTCAGGTCTAGTCTATTCTAGATTTTGTACAGGGAGCAGGTTTCGGTCCTGCTATAGTTAGGGAAGTGGAACACATTATGGTAAAGGACAATGACTTGGAGTTTCTTTAGAAAATAAATCACACCTTTTGAGGTAATGTTGAACCCTATGAAGAAGACATGTTTCTTGAGAAGATAATGATAATTTTTGAATTTGATGACAATCCGGAGGCTGTCATAGTAAAATATGTTTCTTTCATGTTAGAGGGTCCTAATAGAAGATGTTGGGACTCAGTGGTTCAACCTAGGATGACCATCAAGATATGTTGATATATTTCAAGATCATTTTAAGAGGGAATAAGTGTCTGGGGGTCCTAACTTATTCCAGATCCTGGGAGTATATTTCTCATTCCAATGGTGGATGATCAGTTATGGAGTATACCAATCATTTTTCTGAACTAGTGCACTACACACCCTAGATCATTTCAAATTAGTAGATGAAATCTCAGAAGTTTGAGATAGGACTACAAATACAAATTTATACTCAGGTATTTTTTTCAATGTGAATGCTTACAGTGATGTTGTTCATCATTCTTTAAAGGTTTATATCAGCTTGATTAAAATGTATAGTTACATTTGACACCCCTTGGACACCCCTGGAATACCCCTGGACACCCCTGGACACCCCTCCCAACTCCCCCTATAGCCCCTCCCTTCCCCCTTGAAAAACACTCTACCCCTTGTCAATAATAATGGAATGAGGATATATTGCATGAAGATGTGTTGAAGATTTGTTGAAACAATATATATAAAGAGTGCATTCAATGTGGTAACATAAATAAGAAGTCTTGGAAGAGGACTGAGGGTGAAGGTATGCATGATAGAATTTCAAAAGGAAATAAAATTCTTGTTTTGGAGATATTGATATGTGTTTGGATCATGGATGAAAGTTGATAAAGGTTGGGAATTAGATGCGGATCAGGTTCACTGGTTGAATTAAAGAGGTGGCTGATATATTAAATCTGGAATTGATCTTAATAGCCGAAATCTAGATATGATTTAAAATAGATAAATGATGGAGAATTTTTTAATTAGTTTAGTAGGCTGAGGTTACATAACATTTCAATGGCCTTCATAAATATTGTTTCACAGTGTGTTAGAAGCTTCTATAAAGCTATTATACAATGGGAACTATGACTATAGGTGTGGACATGTAGGCTAAGAGGTAGTGTTCATGAGGAAAAAAATGCATCATGTGAATACAACTCTTTCGTGGTCCAGATGGTTGCATGAATCAAGTTTTCGTCTCTCATGACAACGATGTTCTGAAGGATGATTTTTTTAATATAGATTCCAAACTATTCAGAGTCTTAAATGATGAATATGGTGCAGCGATATTCATTATGTTCTACTGGGACATAGTTCATGATGAGCTGTTTAATACTATGAGGGATTTCTTTAACCACGCCTCAATTGCATATGTAATCAACTCCAATTTAATTTCCCTGACCCCAAAGAGGGAAAATGCTATGGATGTAAAGGATTTAATACCTATTTCTATTGGGAATACCTTTCCGAAAATCATTAGAAAAATTATTTATATGAGGTTAGGTCCCATTGCTCTTAGGTTTATCTCTTCAAATCAGTTTGGATTTATCCCTCGTATGAATATTCAAAACTACCTCTGAATGTGTTAACATCATGAAATGAAAGGTTAAACATGGGATCTTTTCTTCATAGCATGATATCTCAAAATAATTTGATAAAATAATGTGGAGTTTTATTTTTGAAATGATGAGAAGGTATGGAACCCCCCCCCCCCTGCACCACCATGCTCCCTGGACAACCCCCTTTAACACCACATGCCCCCTGGACAACCCCCTTACACCCCCGGGATAGACCCCTTTCACCCCCACTGGACACCCCTCCCCCATAGACACCCCCCTGGACACCCCTCCTAGACATCCCCCATGGACACCACCCCCCCCCCCCCCCCCGACAGACCCTGGACACCCCCTCCTAGACACACCACATGCACCCCCTCCCAGTAGACCCCCTAGGCATCCCTTGGACACCCCCCGGGACAGCCTCCCTAGACACCCACCTGCACCCTTCCCACTCCCTACAGAGCCCCCGAACCCCCCCAGACAGCCCTTGGACACCCCCTGGACAACCCCTCTTAGACACCCCAACTACACCCCCTTCTCCTGATATTTTTATTCATAGTAATACAATGGTTATTGATCCACTAAACCAACAAGAGTCATTTAATAGGGATTTCATTACACCAGTACATATTTTCACCACCAGTGATACCATTTAGAGTATGATGTATAGACCTATAAATCGTTACAAAGAAAACCCCCATTGGAGACTTCATGAAAACTAAACATTCCATTTAAGAAGATATAAAATTGTTATCAAATCATTCACATTGATGGTATTTAAGAACAACATGTGTAAAACAGGGGTAACAAGATACCTTGTCAAACAAAATGTTGGGAGTTGAACAACCTGGAATGCCAAGAGGGGAACCTACCGAATTGTTGGGCCAGATGTTTATGTTTCCTCATTCCACAATCCACTGAGACTGCTTCTTGAGGACCATAATGTTCCCATGCAACTCCATCCACAACCATGAGACTTTACACCTAGATCCTCAAGGTCAGATCAATACTTTGACAGATAAGATATTTCCCTATAAGGAACAACATATAAGAACCTCCGAAGAAAACATAGCTTGCAGAATGTTTATTGATCCCTCAACACTGTATATGTTTATACAACCAAATACCAATAGTCTGGCCATCCTCATCCACACAGCCCTAGGAAAATCTTCCCTTCTCAGGAGAATAGAATACGAAAGAAGTAATTATCTGGACAATATTCCCCAAAACCAATTTTTATTCCATTAATAATGATAACACATGAATCTTAAGGGAGCTAAGGATAAAATTAACCAGCGTAATTCTTCAACCAATGGATAAAACAGCGGTTCTAGGGGCTGCTGTGGTGGCTGGTGTGGGATGGATTGGCTGGTGCGGATGGGAAGGTAGGCGGCGGGGGGATGGAAGTGGGCTAGTGCGGGATGGAACTAGTGGTTGGGGCTGTTTTGCAGGTGGAATAGGTCTAGAATTAGTGTTTTGCATGAGGATGGGGGGGTTGGGGATGGTGTGGTGGCTCGCGTGGTAGTCGGTGTGGGATGGATTGATGGTGGTTACAGTGTGACTGCGACATGACTGCGACCTGATCACAGTGATTTGGCTCGGTCCAGTAACATCCGTGGGATAGCAGCTTCTGGCCAAGAGAGAAGGGATAAGGAGGGGTGAGGCAACATCCAGGTCGTCACCCTGCCGATAGACATTTTGATTTGTCTGTCTCTAAATTGATCGCAATATTCATGGAATACTATCACAGAGCTGATCATCCAACAGATTCCCCATTGGTGTAGAAATGTCTTACTACACTATATGATGGGTGTGTTGTTTAATGTTCTCACAAAGAAAAAAAAATGATGAAGCATTTTCTCAACAAGGGTCAAAACACTCATCCGATCAACGAGATCAAAAAAATATCAAACTATGAAGGAAATTTTCCAAATACAAATATCATTATAAAATTCTTCTCAAGTCTTATTAATGTCCATAATTTTACATGATGTCCCATGGGCACTTAGATAGTCCTTGTAGAAAACAATTTGCAAGATTCACCCTCATCTCCAATGTTGTCTACAAGTGACTAAAACTTTTCATGAGAGACTCAATCAATTGATTTTCTACCTGAGGGCCCCTCTCCCCATTAACTATGGGTGGGTAATCTACCAAATACTCTATCTAGGTATCATACATCAAATTATGACAAGACTATGAACCGCTGCAGGTTGTTGTCCTGGAGTAGGGCCAAATTGCTGCATTATTGCGGTGTGACTGTGACATGACTGCAGCGTGACCACGGAGTGACCACGGTGTGACCGCGGCGTGACCGCGGCGTGACCTCGGAGTGACCGATGTGTGACCGCTGGATGACCTCGACGTGACCGTAGCATGACTGTAGCGTGACCGTTGCATGACCGCGGTCAGTTGGCCCGGTCCGGTGACATCTGCGGGGAAACATCTTCTGGCCAGGAGCGAAGGGGGCGGGAAGAGGTGGGGAAACATATCGGTCGTCACCCCGCAAATAGAAATTGAGATTAGTCAGTCCCAACATTGATCAAAAGAATCATGAAATACTATCATCAAGCTGATCATCCATCATATTCCCCATTGTTTTTGAATGATCCAACTACACTTTATCAGGAATGTGTTGTTTACTGTTCTCACATAGAACAAAATAAAAATGTAGAATCATTTTTTCTACAAGGGTAAACACACTTATCAAATCATTGAGATCATAAAAATATCAAACCTTGAAGGACACTTCTCCAAATAAAAGTATCATTATAAAAGAATACTCAAGTCTTATTATTTTCCAACATTTAATATGATTCCCCTCAACACTTATATGGTCCTTGTAGAATACAAGTAGAAAGCTTCACCCTCATCTCCAATGTTTTCAACAGGTGACTAAATATTTTCATGAGAGACTCAATCAAGTGATTTGCTACCGAATGGCTACCTCCCCATTATATCTGGATGGGTAATTTATCTAAAACTCTATCTATGTAACAGAAATCAAATTTTGATAGTATTGCGAACTGACGTGGGGTGTCGTCCTGGAGTAGGGCCAAATCATGGCTTTACCATGGCGTGACTGCGGTGTGATGGCGGCGTGACTGTGGCGTGACCGCATCGTGACCGCAGTGTGACTGTTGCATGACCACGACATGACAACAGTGTGTTGTCCCGATCCAGCAACATTTGTGTGGTAGAATCTTCCATCCTGGAGTGAAGGTAGTGGGAGGAAGCGGGGTAACATTCCTGTCATCACCCTATCGGACGAAATTGTGATTAGTCAGTCTCAAAATTGAACAGAAGACTCATGGAATACTATCACAGAGTTTATCATCACTATTTATTGGTTTAGATGCTAGTACTCCTCCGTTGGAGGGGTTTTATTATAAAATATGGAATGTTTGATTAAAAATGCATTGGCTTTTGTCAAGAGTAATTGCATAAAGATTTATTTCATGAAGATGTGTGGAAAATTTATATATGAAGAGTGGTTTCAATGTGTTAACATAAAGAAGAAGTCTTGGAAGAGGACTAAGGATAAAGGTATGCAGGGATGAATTTCATAATTAAATGACGTTCATGAATTAGAGATAATGATATGTGTTTGGTGTCTCGAACAAGGGATTAATCACCCCCACAAACAATTAATTAAAATAGTAGAAGAAAATAAATAAAATTTTGGCATTACCAATCTGTATGTCGGATATCCATGCCAAAGGAAAGGAAAATAAATAGAAGAAACACAGTAAAAGTAGGAAAAAATTAAACACACTATAAATCCCTCGGTTACCCCGACATCCTTCTCCTACAATGAAAATTGTGTATCCGCCTCCAGTGACCTTCTAGCCCCCTTCACAGAATATAAGTAACCTTCATCCATAAAAAGTAGTAAAAGGCCTAACTGGACATTGTGATAATGAATATAAAATAAAAACTCTAATACAACATAAATTTATCCTCTTCCCCAACACCAATGAGTGGGATGCTCATGTCATTGTAGACAGAGATTCCACAGGATTATTACCATGATTCCCAGATTTTTCACCCATGTATTTCTCAGACATATGCATTATGAAAAGGTGTTTGTATAGGTAATGTTGCTACGAATAGTTCCTATGTAAGAATATCTAGTCTAAGAACTAATAATCTAATAACCTAAACTGTAATGATGTTAGTATAAAAATTTCTACTATGAAAACTACTCATGTAAGAAATGCTAGTGTAATGTTTCTACTAATGAAATCAGATGTGTAAATATATAAACATTTCTTATGTAAGCATTATTTAGTATGTGATTCTAGTATAAGTACTCCAAATATAATGGTTATAGTAGAAGTCGTACTAATGTAAGAAATTATACTTAACCACTTATAGTCTTATTCTTGTGATTATAATGTCAATATGTATTCGAACATGTTTTTGATTGTTTCTAATATTTCAATATTGGAATTTATCATCAATTTCCTTGCCTTTAAGGCTACTGCTAAAAATAGCAGAACCAACAAAATAGAATTGGGGAAATTATTAGATGTTTTATGTTATGGAAAATAAAATATTATATAATATACGGTTAATAACTGCCAAATGTTTATGTTCTCTTAAAAACGGACCTTAAACATCCATGTCATACAAGAATAATAATTATGAGAATGATTTTGTTAAATGAAATATTAGTAGATATAAAGATAAAATATCTGTACTCACTAGCTTATAAGCATCATCATCAAAGCCATTTGTATATGCTTCTTCATTGGAATCCTCTTTCATTTTATGAATACTTGATGGTTTAATTTTTATCACAGTACCAAGTGATTTCTTAGAAAATTTTCCAAACAGAAAAACATCAAATGAACAATTAGTGACCATAATTGCAATGATTATATAAAATATATCAAACTAAAAACCATTGGAACTATTTATATAATGTGAGAGACTTAATAATAACCCTCAAATCTTCATCATAATCACTTTAGATGAACCAGAGGAATCACTCTCAGTAACCATGGTGGCATAAAAAATGACCGTTTTAGAAGTGGGTTTCCCATTCAATGTAGGAGAAGCTTTAGCAGTAGTCTCATAAAAAAGAACATAATTTAATAATCATTAAAAAGGAATGAAACAAAAAAAGAAGATTTGTATTTGTTTGTTTGAAGAATACCAAGCAATGAGATCCATAGAACACTCCTATTCATAGTTTATAAATGTTCACTCCTTCGGAATCACTTTCAAATGATCTTGGTGAATCAGACCTGCTGTTGGGATTCACTTTCTTACCAAAAGAAACAGTAATGTTTTTAGCACCATTGTGGGATGTCTTAGTTGAAATTGTAGTCTTGACAATAGTATCATATAGAAATTAATTAAAGGCCAATTAATACACAAGATCCTCATTCATCCTTACGTAATTTTAGTAAGTATCAATCAACGGAGTAAATGAATGAAAATTTAGTTTTTGGACCCACTAATAGATGAAATAGAAGGAACTCTGACACCACTATAATTTCATACTATTTTTGAGACATTTTATAATACTATTACATGTAATAATACTTGGGGTAAATCCACTTCCAGTAATCATTATGTGGAAATTAATGTCGTGGTCTTATTTTCTTTTTCTAAGAAAATCATGCATGACATAGTCATATATGTTTATATCAGAACACCCTTGTCTTCTTGTTTCCCTGAACATGCAATTAATATAATTAATATGATTCGGATACATATTTAAAGGTATTTAAAATACATGCATAATTCAATTCTTTTTTTAAACCGGTTGTAGAGTTCTATTATGCATACACATTCATTTGAATACAAATTGAAAGATGATTCTTTTATTGTGCTATGAGTAGTTTGAATGTGATAATCACATTATTTTAAACAATATACACACATAGCTCAATAAATTCAATCATAGATAGAAAAAAAACCATGATAATTCTTTGAAAACAATTGTCAAAAAACACACCTCAGTGAAGCATACCTTCAGGAAAGACAAGATCTGTGGAATCCCATACCCGCAACCCAGCTGCAATGAACTTCATGACACCAAAAACATTCAAAGCTCCAGTTATACATGATCTTATAAAATTACCATGAAAACTGAGTTCCATAGCCAATAAACACCAAGTGCCCTCTGCACATAGCCCCCCCTCCCCCCTCCCCTACACCCATCTGCACCCCCCAGAACCCAGCCCCCCTACACCCAGCCCCACCCCTACACACAGCACCCCCTGCACCCATCCCAACCCCTGCACCCTGCCCCCTCCCCCCGGATCCTATCTGTAGAGACCCTAATATTTACATACATAGACATTACATTACATTTGATGAATACTTAGTACATAAAAAAACACACACAAGGACCATAATAGTTTAGTGTCTTTGGAAACTCGGAATATAATCTTCTAATCGTGGTGAAAGATCTTCAACATCTCCCATAAAGATCTTCTTTTTTTAAAACCTAAATACTTTCATTATTTCCAGGGGAAAAGAAAACATAAAAGGGTGAGCTCAAATTCTCATTAAGGGTAAACAAAATAAATATCAATCATGTCATATTCATAAGAACATATCTTTTGGAAATCTTAACCTACAAAAGAGATCATAATTTCATAACATGGGACAAATCATAGTAGTGAAATGTAATCCCAATAATCATAACATAAGACATGAAACTTTGTGGAATACACACATAATCATAAAGAATCATTTCTTATTAGTCAAGACTCATTTCCATGACTATCTTAGTGGACAAAGTCCCTTTCTCAACCGAGTTCACTCCTCGTTTCAGTCACATTTCACTGAACCGGTATAACCGACCATTCCAGCCATGTATATCTCAAGAGATATAAAATCTTTACCTAATGAATTGGAGGGATATATAGGTTCCACCCATCTCATAATGAAATCATTCTTACTTGTTCCACAAAATAAACACACATCATTCATAGTACCCCAATAAATAAAATGGGTTTCAAAAACATCATCCCATAATCACATAATCCATATAAAATAAATGGATATCATTTCATAATAATAAAAGTGAAACCATATAAATCATAGAGACTTTATACTTGAGACATACACATATGAAATAATGTCAACAAAGATGGAAAAAGGTTTTGATAAAACACTTGAAATGAATTCTAGATAAAAATATCCTTTCTTCTTCAAAATCAATTTCTTTTCACAAAATGTCATGATATTTTAAAAGAAAAAGAATTTTTTGAAAATATTCATGAAATCATTTAAGTAAGATTCATGAAAATATGTCTTTATAAAACTATAAAAATCTGTTCGTGCTGTATAAGTTAAAAAAACATTTTTCTCGTACTTTGGATTGAAAAGTAAAAAAGTACCTTGTAAAAGAAAGATTCCCTACATACCATGTAGTAAAAGTAAAAAATGTGTAAAAATTACATTAAACATACATGAATAAAATTTTATAAAACACGGGCATGGATGATATCAATAACCCCAGTAAATACTTACTAATAAGCAATCTCGGATAAAAATGAGATTTGCCAAATTATCCCTTACCTTAGGCCCGATTTGCTTCGTTAGTGTCCAAACCCATTGTATAATGATTTAAATAATGTCATTGACTTATTCCAGAATCATACTCATTGTTATGATATCATATATGGTTCACTTATGACTTTATGTTACCCGTACTTTTGTAAATTCCATGTTAAAGAGCATTTTGGGTAAAATTGTTTCATTTATCGTCCGTGTTTTGACTTGTAATTATTCATATGATTACATAGATCATGATTACTTAATCCCAGAATATAAAACAATATTTTTATATAATATATATTCATAATATACATATATATAATAAATCAGTAAATGGAAAGAAATACACCGTTCATGGAGATGGTATGTCGTACGTACGGATGAACGCTGTTTTCATTTCCTTATTGAGATGAATGGAATTCAGTAGATGACATAAATATATACACACATAAATCTAGTATCATTATTATGTCATATATTTCATGATTACTTATTATATATACATTATAATCATTCATGAATGGTTAAAGTGGAGAATGAATCTCATCACGTCGTGGAGACGGTAGTCCGTACGTACGCACGAGCTATGATATCATTCTCATGATCGTGGGACTGTATTGGAGTGTATGTATACTATTTCAGAATTAATATCTCATTAAAATAATCATATATAGTTATTATTTACACCATTACACCCATCCAAGTAAGGTGGTGGTGTAAAATAGATTTCACAACGGCATGGAGACGGTATTCCGTACGTACGCACATGCGGTGATTTCTTTTTCCGTAGGATGGATAGATGGTGAAATAGGGTTGTTTCATACATATAATAACATATCAGTATATTATTGACACTGATGTTATTACTTCATAATGAAACAACCTATGAAGAAGAAGTGGAAGAAGAAATAAAGGTGAAAGAATTGGTAACAGAAATTACCTCTTATTTGAAGCGCCTCTTTGAGATCTCCTTTTAGGGAACTAAAATTGGTCTTTGAGGAAGACCAAAACCTCTAGGATGTTTCTAGGGATCTGTAGAATATAATTTTTCAGGGGTTGGCTGAGCCTGAAGGCTCAATGTGGTGTGAGGAAGAGGGATGAGGAGGTGTCGTTTTATAAGGGAGGAGAGGGGTACCTTTGGAATAACTAACAATATTATTTTATTATAAAGTCATATTCGGTTTAAAATAGCTCCAAATTAATTTATTTTGATTCTAAGGTGGGGATGGGT
The DNA here is from genome assembly GCA_963277665.1 of Viscum album. NCBI lineage: Eukaryota > Viridiplantae > Streptophyta > Magnoliopsida > Santalales > Viscaceae > Viscum > Viscum album. Next base: position 97,899,715 of record OY728160.1, read on the forward strand.
CTAAATTATCTCATCCAATAGAATTTAGACAAGTTTAGTTTCCTATTTTTAACCTTATCATTTAGATTTAACATTAAGTTAAATAATTTTACTTTTAAAGTGTCTTCTTGTGTTCTTATACTATATGGTTAATAAACATACTATAAGAATCCAAAAGAACCCCAAGTTGTTTATTATTAATATATATAACCTTATCTAAGTCATTTTCCCGAACCTCAGATTTTTAAGAATAACATAACAATTAATAATATAATATTTATTTTAAACACTATTTTATGTAATTTTTGACACTATTTAGTAATTTATTTCTGTGAAAATCATAACAGAATTATTAGATGAAAAAAAATTAATTAAATCAATAATAACATGTCATATTAACCTATAAAAGTAGTTTAATTCATAAAAAGTCTTAAATTAAATTTATTTGGGTATTTATAACATTAATTATGTCAATATTTCATTAATAAGGCAATTACATCATCATCTTTGTGTCATAATAAATGATACTTATTTAATCCCTAAAAATTCTAAATAAATTCCTATTATGTAGATAAATATATTAGATTTCTGGAGACTATTCATGATAGAAGTTTCCTGAAGTGTATCACTATATTAAATTATTATACTTATAAGATTTAAGAAAGTGACATGTTGTCACATTCATTAGTTTTAATAATAATTAAATTATTTTCATGGAAAAAAGTCCATTAAATGAATCTAATCCGACCCTTAAGTGATATAGGTTGACTTTAAGTCATCCAATAGAATTTTTACATGTGTTAAGGTAATTTTGTAATATTATATTTACCCTTAATTACCTGATTTACATTTAACTATGGTAAAATAAAATTTACCATAGTAACTATTCATAATTCCCAAAAATAAAAAGTAGCTTATTAACATAATTTGGATCCACTGATTACAAATATTGAATCCATTTTTCCAAATTCAATACACAAAAGTTGCAGAAATTAAATTAAAATTAATCCCATTGTCGAAAGAAAACAGGTTTTTCTTTAAAACATTGCAAAAGATTGAATTGATTTATCCTACGAATTCAAGGTAGAATCAATGCTCAATGACATAAATTATATTAAATGGTAAATATATATTCTATTTATACTTTAAAATCATTCAATATTATAATTTAACCATATAATTTAGTGCGATGAAAAAGGTTGTTTTTAATTAAAATATAGCGTGTTTTTACTATTCATCAAAATATGAATGTTACCAGAATGATTTGAAAATTTATCCAATGTAAATTTTTATTTCATGATTCCAAAGAAGAATTTTATTTTGTAAAATTGAAATTATAAACATGTAAAAAAACTAGATTAAAAGTGGGTTCTCCATCAAAAGGCGGAGAAACTGCATTTTTTGAAAAATACTTATTTTACCCGAAAATTTTATTTTGTTCTTATACCAAGTTTTAGAAAATGTGCAAGACGAATAATAATGTTATAAGATTCAAAATTTAGTTCATATTATTCATAACGGCTAGTTCATAATAATATTATAATAATATATCGTTGTTTAATAAAACCCGGTATTGCGTACAACACACGCTATAGAGGAAGGTCACGATTGCGTGTAATGCAAGCCAAGTCAGGGTTGCGTGCTGTGCAAGAATCCTTTGTTGTTTTGTATAACATAATCCAACAATATATCATTTATACATTTAATATATATATATATATACTGAATATTGCATAGAATAACTATTATCAAAATTGTGTGCAACACGATCCAAGAATAGTATTTCATATACCGCAAGCTAATAAGATGTTGCGTATAGCGCAATGTAATCTTGGTGTAGCATAAAACACAAGACATTAATGAAATTAAAAGAATATTTTTCATAAAATCTCGGGGTGTTACATTCTACCCCCCTTAAAATGAATTTCGCAATCGAAATTCGTCGGGATTATAAATGGTTTACTATTCGAAAGTTTCTTTAATAGAAACCCACATCGTAAAAAGGAATACCAAAAACAATATTTAAAAACAAAAGTATGTAACGTAATGGTTACCCAAATAAAATAATCACTGGGTTTCCACATATGTGAAAATATGGATATGGAAGATAAATCTAACCATCATGTTCTGATGGAGAGTGGTACAGAACATGGCTATGGAAAAGCCAAAAATCACAAAGCCATAAATTTGTGACAATCAAAGGTACCATCTGATTTGTCAGATATAAGAGCACTAGGGCAACATTTTTGGCTTTCAAGATCATTTCCCTAAAGTTGATGAAATTGGAATTAGAAGAAATACTTTCGTGATTTTGGTATAGTCTCACCGTTTTTCATTCTTTGGACAATTTCCACTTCATCTCTTAAATAAATGAAGTTGAATTTGTCATTCGTGATGTGTTAGCAGATCGTGTGATAGAATTACGGGTCATTCCATCTGTCTCAAAAAAAGGTTAGAAAAGTTATCAAAAAATACATAAGTCTATCTATAGTGAGATTAATCATATATGGTTCCTAAAATGGACTTATACTTCATATATCATACTACTTAATATAATAAAACTAGTTTTTACTAAACAACGACTTCCTGTAGGCCAGTGGTATGCGATAAAGTCTAGTCGCACTTCGGTTGTGGGTTCGATTCCCACAGCCTTGTCCAACGCGATGGGCTGTCGCCCATCCTGTAGGTTGTCCTTCTTATAAAGCTATATTAATATAACATCCCATCAACAATATCAAAAAAATTTATCCTTAAACAATACTAACTTATTTCCAACATAATCCATTCCAATCTTTAGGCTTATCTAAAATACATCGGTCCAAGATCATAGTATAGAGAAAATGATCACGCGAATGCCATCATTTATCCCCCAGATATATCTTGTTGGTCAAATTACAAACATTTGAATACCTTAATCATGTATTCTCTTGAAGAATGAATATCCATTAAACCTTAGTGAAATCATGAATGCAGTTAAATGTTAACACTTTCCACATACCAAAATCCTCAAAATTCTATATCCTCAAACCATGATATCACTTAGTCCTTATATCAATCATGAGCTCATGAATACTATCAAACATATTAGATTATCTGTATCCCTTCATTATGTGCATATCATCTGCTTTCCAAAAATATTTCAATCACTTTTCATGGTTACTGATGCCAAAAATTATTGAAAACCACAATAGACCAAAACATAAATATTCCAATATTCCACGATACTATATACAACATTATTCTGGATTCCCATTACATAAACACTAAATCATTCCACCACATCTTTTTCATATTCATCATCGCCAATGGTGATCGCATGTGACTTCCATTTTTTCCTTTGCCTTCAGTGGTTGCTCATGTCGATCATCACTAACCCTTGGATTAGGGCATTTATTAGTATAATGCCCCATTTACTTGCACTTGAAGCATTGAAGTGTAGTAGGTTGATTCTGTGTATCCCTTCATTTGTTTGCATCATTAGGAATCTTCTTCCCATCATTGCGGCATTCAAATGCACGATGACCTTCCATTCCACATTTGAATCATTTACTTGTCCCTTTAAGAAAATTTCCACCATGTTTCTTTCCACACTTTGAGCATAAGGAAACATTCATCTTCTTTTCACCATTATTCTGAGATTTCTCCTTCAAATCCATATTTCGTTTCTTCTCAAAAATATTAGATGGATAAGTAAAACCAACATCCATTTCTACCTTTATAGCACAATGCACAATTTCTTCATAGCTACTGAAGTCTCTTATAGCTAATTCCCTTTGAAGATTTGGTTTTAAGCCACTGAAGAATCGATCAACTTTACTTTCAGGTTGGATGATAAATCCAGATGCATACATTGAAATCCTTGTAAAATTCGCTTCGTTTATACCAACAGATTCATCATCCTTTTTCTTTAGTTCAAGAAACTCCTTCTCCATCTTTGTTCGAAGAATACGAGGGAAGTGCTTATTGAAAAATCTGTTCTTGAACTCGTCCCATTCCATGGACTAAATTTCATCTCTTTGCCTCGTATTCTTGATAAGATTCCACCATTGATTAGCTTCACCTTCTAAACGATATACTGATAAGATGAAATTATCATGTTCAGAGCATTGAATAACTGAAAATATCTTTTCAGTGGCACTGATCCATTGTTCAGCGACAAGTGTATTAGAAGACCCACTAAAAGAAGGCGGACGTTGCCTCATGAAGGACTCAATAGAATGTTGTTCCATTCTCTGCTCATTTGGAAGTCTAGAATGATTCATAGCTTGTGTAAGTATAGCAATAAGATTTTTCACTCCATCTCCCATAACATTTGTTTGTTCAAGAGTACAATCATTGAATTGTCCATTACATTGATCAACACGGTTCCTTGGGTTCCAACGATCGTCTAAAACCCAAAAAGAATAGTGTGAGAGGCAAAACTCATGCTAGAGAAAACAACATAATAAAGGCGGAGTATCCTCAATATCTAACATCTTAGGTAAATTTTATGATCGTTACCATAGTTCTAGGACTGTATCCTATACGTATACTTATCCTTAGAGACATCCCTAGACATACCTTATAAATATCTCTAGGGATCTCACTAACATTTTCGCATCCTAGTTTCCAAAGGTTGACTAATCCTTTCCTCTAATACCAAATGTAGAGACCCTAATCTTGACGTACATAGACATTACATTACTTTTTTGGAATACTTAATACATAACAAAAACACACACATAAGGACCGTAATAGTTTAGTGTCTTTGGAAACTCAGAATATAATCTTCTAATCGTGGTGAAAGATCTTCAACATATCCCATAAAGATGTACTTTTTTTTAACCTGTATCATTTCATTATGTCCTGGGGAAAATAAAACATAAAAGGCTGATCTCAAATGCTCAGTAAGGGTAAACAAAATAAATATCAATCACATCATATTCATAAGAACATATCTTTTGGAAATCATAACCTGCAAAAGAGATCATAATTTCATAACATGGGATAAATCATAGTAGTGAAATGTAATCCCAATAATCATAACATAAAACATGAAACTTTGTAGAATACACACATAATCATAGAGAATCATTTCTTATTAGTCAAGACTCATTTCCAAGACTATCTTAGTGGACAATGTCCCTTTCTGAACAGAGTTCACTCCTCATTTCTGTCATGTTTCATTGAACCGGTATAACCTACCATTCCATCCATGTCTATCTCATGAGATATATAATCATTACCCAATGAATTGGAGGGAGATATAGGTCCCACCCATCACATAATGAAATCATTCTTACTTGTACCACAAAATAAACATACATCATTCATAGTAACCCAATAAATAAAAAGGGTTTCATAAACATCATCCCATAATCACATAATCCATATAAAATAAATGGATATCATTTAATAATAAGAAATGTGAAACCATGTAAATCATAGAGACTTTATACTTGAAACATACACATATGAAATAATGTCATCTTATATGGAAAAAGGTTTTTATAAAACACTTGAAATGAATTCTTGAGGAAAATATCCTTTCTTCTTCAAAATCAATTTCTTTTCACAAAACGTCATGATATTTTAAAAGAAACACGTTTTTTTGAAAATATTCATGAAATATTTTTAGGAAGAATCATGAAAATAAGTCTTTATAAAACTGTAAAAATCTGTTTGTGTTGTATGAGTTAAAAAAACATTCTTCTCATACTTTGGATGGAAAAGTCAAAAAGTACCTTGTAAAAGAAAGATTCCATACATACCATGTAGTAAAAGTCAAAAAAGGGTAAAAGGGACTTTAAACATACATGAATACAATTTTATAAAACATGGACATGGATGATATCAATAACCCCAGTAAATACTTACGAATAAGCAATCTCGGATAAACATGAGATTTGTTAAATTATCCCTTACCTTAGGTCCGATTTGATTCGTAAGTGTCCGAAACTCCTGTATAATGATTTATATAATGTCATTGACTTATTCCATAATCTTAATCATTGTTATGATATCATATATGGTTCACTTATGACTTTATATTACCCGTTCTTTTGTAAATTCCATGTTAAAGAGCGTTTTGGGTAAAATTGTTTCATTTATCATCCGTGTTTTGACTTGTAATTATTCATATGATTACATAGATCATGATTACATAATTCCAGATTATAAAACATGATTTATATATAATATATATTCAGAATATACGTATATATAATAAATCCGTAAATGGAAATAAATACACCATTCATGGAGACGGTAGGTCGTACGTACGCATGAACGCTGTTTTCATTTCCTTATTGAGTTGAATGGAATTTAGTAGATGACATACATATATATACACATAAATACAGTATCATTATTATGTCATATATTTCATTATTACTTATTATATACACTTTATAATCATTCATGAATGGTTAAAGTGGAGAATGAATCTCATCGCGTCGTAGAGACGGTAGTCCGTACGTACGCACGAGCGATGATATCGTTCTCATGATCGTGGGACTATATTGGAGTGTGTGTATAATATTTCAGAATCAATATGACTTTAAAATAATAATATATAGTTATTATTTACACCATTATACCCATCCAAGTAAGGTGGTGGTGGAAAATAGATTTCACCACGGCGTGGAGACGGTATTCCGTACGTACGCACGCGCGGTGATTTCTTTTTCCGTAGGATGGATAGATGGTGAAATAGGGTAGTTTCATACTTATAATAACATATAAGTATATTATTGATACTTATGTTATTACTTCATAATGAAACAACCTAAGAAGAAGAAGTGTAAGAATAAATAAAGGTGAAAAAATCGGTAACAGTAATTACCTCTTCTTTGAAGCGCCTCTTTGAGATCTCCTTTTAGGGCACTAAAATTGGTATATGAGGATGACCCGAACCTCTAGGATGTTTCTAGAGAATTGGAGAAGATAATTAGGATGGGGTTGGACGATCTTGAAGGCTCAAAGTGGTGTGAGGAAGAGGAAGGAGGAGGTGCCCTTTTATAAGGGAGGAGAGGGGTGCCTTTGGAATAACTAAAACTATTATTTTATTATAAAGTCAAATTCGGTTTTAAATGGCTCCAAATTAATTTATTTTGAAGCTAAGGTTGATATGGGTCTAAAGTATCTCATAAAATAGAATTTAGACAAGTTTAGTTTCCTATTTTAACATTATCATTTAGATTTAACATTAAGTTAAATAATTTTACTTTTACCGTGTCTTCTTGTGTTCTTATACTATATGGTTAATAAACATACTATAAGAAGACAAACGAACCCCAAGTTGTTTATTATTAATATATATAACCTTATCTAAGTCATTTGGCAGAACTTTAGATTTTTAGGAATAAAATAACAATTAATAATATAATATTTTTTTAAAAAACTATTTTATGTCAATTTTGACACTATTTAGTAATTGATTTTTTTGAAAATCATAACAGAATTATTAGTTCGAAAGAAGTTAATTAAATCAATAATAACATGTCATATTAACCTATAAAATTATTTTAATTCATAAAAAGTCTTAAATTAAATTTATTTAGGTATTTATAACATCAATTATGTCAATATTTCATTAATAAGGCAATTACTGCATCATCATTGTGTCATAATAAATGATACTTATTTAATCCCTAAAAATTCTAAATAAAATCCTATGATGTAGATAATTGTATTAGATTTCTGGAGACTATTCATGTTTGAAGTTTCATGAAGTGTATCACTAAATTAAATTTCTTATACTTATAAGATTTAAGAAAGTGACATGTTGTCACATTCTTTGGTTTTAATAATAATTAAATTATTTTCATGGAAAAAATTCCATTAAATGAATATAATCCGACCCATAAGTGATATGGGTCGACTTTTGTAATCCAATAGAATTTTGACATGTGTTAGGGTAATTTTATAATATTATATTTATCCTTAATTACCTGATTTACCTTTAACTATGGTAAATAAAATTTACCGTAGTTACTATTCATAATTCCCAAAAATAAAAAGTAGCTTATTAACATAATTTGGATCCACTGATTCCAAATATGGAATCAAATTTTTCCAAATTCAATACACAAAAGTTGAAGAAATTAAATTAAAATTAATCCCGTTGTCGAAAGAAAACGGGTTTTTCTTTAAAACATTGCAAAAGATTGAATTGATTTATCCTACGAATTCAAGGTAGAATCAATGCTAATGACTTACATAATATTAAATGGTAAAAATTTATTCAATTTATATTTTAAAAACATTCAATATTATAATTTAACCATAAAAATTATTGCGATGAAAAAAGTTGTTTTTAATTAAAATATACCGTGTTTTAACTATTCATCAAAATATGAAAGTTACGAGAATGATATGAAAATTTATCCAAAGTAAATTTTTATTTCACGATTACAAATAATAATTTTATTTTGTCAAATTGAACTTATAAATATGTCAAAAAATAGATTTAATGTGGGTTCTCCATCAAAAGGCGGCAAAACTGCATTTTTTTTTAAATACTTATTTTACCCAAAAAATTTATTTTGTTTATATACCATGTTTTTGAAAATGTGCAAGACTAATAATAATGTTATAAGATTAAAAATTTAGTTAATAATATTCATAACGGCTAGTTCATTATAAATATTGTAATAATATATCATTGTTTAGTAAAACCTGGTATTGCGTACAACACACGCTATCGAGGAAGGTCGTGATTGCGTGTAATGCAAGCCAAGTCAGGGTTGCGTGCTGTGAAAGAATCCTTAGTTGTTTCATATAACATAATCCAACCATATTTCATTTATACATTGAATATATATATATATATAAACTCAATGTTGCGTAGAATAACTATTATCAAAATTGTGTGTAACACGATCCAAGAATAGTGTTGCGTATACTGCAAGCTAATACGGTGTTGTGTATAGCGCAAGGTAATCTTGCTATAGCATACAACACAAGACATTAATGAAATTAAAAGAATATTTTTCATAAAATCTCGGGGTGTTACACTATCCCCCTACACCCAACCCCACCCCCTTGCACCAAGCCGCACCCCCACCCCCCAGCACCCAACCCCCCTACACCTAGCCCCACCCTCCATGCACCCATCCCCACCCAGCTACACCCAGCCCCACCCCTAACCACCAAGCCCCCCTCCACCCATCCCCACCCCCTGCACCCATCCCCCCTACCCCCTGCACCTCCCCCCTCCTTGCACCTAGCCCCACCCCCTACACCCATCCCCACCCCCATCACCCCCACCTAGACCCACCCCCAAGCACCCAGTCCCACCACTTGAACACACCCCCCCATGTACCGAGCCCCCCTCACCCCTACACCCATCCCAACTCTCTGCACTCAGCCCCACCCCATGTACCGATCCCCCTCCCCCTAGAACCCTTCTTACAAAGCTACCTATAAACCCAAAAAAATATCTAGCATATACAATATCATTCAGGGACTGAAGATCTCAAAAAACCCAACCAGTTCATTAAATATAAAAACTTACTATTTTACAAAATGAAAATTTTAGAAATAACAAATGTGGAATATATTACATTTTTAGCAACATTAATTTTGACATGTCAGTTTAATAATTTATGAAAAATAATGAGATAATAAATGGAATCCAATGTCACTATATAAGATATCATTTAGAGGTAATTATTATATGGTAGTAAGTATATCACTACCCATATGCATGTCTAATGATTCTAATGTTAGAATTAAGTAAATGCTTGCAAAAATTTATGCAGAACTTTTTGAAACAAAAAAATATAACCATTCTCATCCATAGTAAAATTCAATTCTTGTTCTTAAATTGCATACATATTTCTCCCTACTAAGTCAAAAATGGAGGTTATTAATATCCCCCCATCACCAAAATCCCCATCCCCATGTCCATTCCAATCATCATCATCAACTTTATCATCATCATCAATAACATCATCAACAACCTCATCATCGAAAGCGTCATCAACCGCATCATCAACATCCTCAACACCAACAGCTCTATCTCAATCGCCTTCGTTTCCACTATGAACCTCATTAGCATCACTCGATACATCATTTAAATAACACATTGACACCATATATGATTAAAAAGTATCAACAACCTCTGATGTGAGAGACTGACTCAAATCTACCATAGCTTTCATTAAATGTTCGGTCATCAGCTTACTTCTTTCACACACTTCTAAAACTATTTTCTTTTCCTCAACTGCTTCAGCATGAGATATTTCTAGCTCAGTGGTCTGGGAGGATTGAGAGAAGCCCAATAAAGACCAATAATTAGAGGGGACAATGTTTTTCTCTATTCTACATCGTACTCTCCCTGGGTGCTCCTCACCCAATATCTGACTTAAATGATCATGTGTGCTGATGTTGTCATCTTCGTTACCACCGAGGGCCTCCAAGGCAGATTGTTGAAATTTTAAACATATTGAATTTTTAATATTGTATAAATATATACAATATAAATAAAAAAACTTACATTTTTATCTTGTTTCTGTGCATTTACTGCACTTCCATCCTTTTCCTTTCTACTGGTGAAAAATAATTTTGCACGATGTACAGGACCTTCGATGCCAAATTTAGCTTGCTACAAATGAGAAATGCACAAATCTAGATTAGTACCATATATGATAAATGCACAAGTCTGAACTATGTCTATTCAATAATATTTTCAGTAGAACATCCTATATAACATCACAATAACCAGTTAATGTACCATGTGCTTTTCATGGTTGGGCATTGTAGTGTGCCCCAATGTGTGAAAATATGTCATTGAATCCTTATTCATTATATTTTTCTCTGAAACTTCCTAAAAAAATTCAAATTCAAGTAATAAGAGTTAAATTTTTTATTTCACCCATTAAATTTTTGGATTACTTTAAAATTAGTATTCTTCCAATGTGAAATCATTTTTTCATATTAACTTTTTGAACAGTCGGGGAAAAATAGGTACCCCTCTATGTCAGTACCAACCCTTCTCTTCCAAACAACATACAAATCATTCTTGAATGAGTGCCAGAACTCCCCAAAATCTATCAATCTTTTTGTCTTAGCAGCTTCTCCATCAGGAATGTTAATCAGAATCCGCAATAAACATGTTATTTCATGTAAGTACACCAATAATATAGATATGACTTTATATAATTTTCATACACATATTTTTTCCAATTCGTTGTCCTTAATAAATTTAATGATACATCTCCATGACATCTTTTGTACCGGAATGATATCGTGATACTTGGCCAATGTGGCTATGAAACTTCTTCATTGTGCTGTAGTTGGACCCACTATATGATTTTGTCGATTGTAATACAACATTAGTTGTTTCTAGAAATTCAAATCATCCTTCATCTGTGTGCTCCCATGTTTCCATGAAGAATTTCCCAATTAATAAGAAAAAGAGGGGGTGGGGAAATTATTATATCATGGTACAACAAAACAAAAATAAAGTGATCTAATTTGAATCATTTATAATAAGAAAACATTCTGCAGATTGCTCAATAGACTGTGAGGGATCTGTGGGCTGTCCTAACTCAGTAGCCTCTACAAGAAGTGTCTATTACAGTGCATGTTATTGGTGACCTTCAGGAACATGAGTGGAAGTTAATGGAAAATACTCATCAGATTCTAGATGGATGGTAGGAATTTGAGGTGTTGTAGACACAGTAGCATATGGGTAGTAGGATGGGGTATACATAGATATGGATATGGTAAAGGTGGAAACATCTGTGGAGGTAGTGTAGTCGTGGAATGTGAATAAGAGGGTAGCTGAGATGATAATGGAGGTATGGATAAAAACATCCCTGAATACACAAGTGGGCTGAAATGTGTGGTGGAAGGGGTGTCTCATATTAGGTCATTGTGGGAATGGGTATGACGAGTGCTTCGTCTAGGTCTAGGAGAATCCCCAGTCATACCCATGCTAACCAGATTATGATCCAAATTCGGTGGAATTGAATGTCCCTAAAAAATTGATAATGAATATTAGCATGAAATTATATATAATGTAGAAAAAAACATTATAATTATAATTCTCACTGATTGAAGCGAAGGAAACACACCCTCATGCCCCGGTCTATCGGGATCAAATAGTCACTTACTTCAACCTTCTATAGTATTTGGAATAATCTACATAAGAAAATATGATTTAATTAAATGACACTGGAAAATAAAAAAAAATGTCATTCCATATTGAAACATAATTAAAGTAATAATAGTAATATTAACATGAGAAACACATGTTAATATAAACTGAATGAATAGTGAACATATATGGTTGATTATATATATTATTTACCGCAATTTCTGGTTCAACATCAACTCTCACAAAGGGACACTTTGATTCATCAAATGCAATATTTTGGCAAACTCCAATGGGGACATCAATGGTGGTAATTTCATCACCAGCATCAGGAAAAATATGTCTGGGGATTACGTCATTAATGACACTATAATCGAGTATTAGATGATCTTTAACATAGAACACTTATTTAGCCCTTGATTCCAAAATGTATGGTTCATCAGTATGCATTCATTGACTCATATCAATAACTCTAAAACCATGGTCATTAATAAATTTACCATGACGTCTCATTGAATCAAACCTTTCACATTTCATCATAGTGACTCTACCTTGAGATTAGTAATCCAATAAAAATATTTTATCAACTATCCCATAATCATACATGTCTTCATATTGAGGCTGACTATCTGATACACTGGCATAACAAAATCTTGTAGCGGTTAACATAATTCCATCATGTTGTGTTCTCATTTTCACCACTCGATCCGTTGTAACAAATTTATACCCATTGCTTATTAAATATTTACATTCACAAGACAAAGAATTAGGACTAAAAGCTAATGATCTCAATTCTTGAGAAATAGAGTCAATAAGTACACTCAACACCTAGAATATATATTTATAATAAAATTAAATGGATATATATTTTTAAACTAATTAAAGTAATGGTAATACCTTTGATTTCAACTAAGAAGAAAACTCTAGGTTATGCAAAGCCTCTCTCCTTCTCAAAGACAATGATCAATGAACTCTACTTATAATTGGTTTACATTCCCTACATAAAATGACAATAAAAGTTTATGGTATATGTGAAATTTCACAATATGAGATAACATATACATATCCATATTACTTACTTGATATAGTCATCTAACACACCATAGTTAAACAAGACAGTGCGATTTTCCATCTCCCGCTCTTTAAGGCTCAATGTAGCCAATGTATAAGACCCAATAATTCCTCCTGTTTGGGGAAGAGAAGGAAACGAGGGCTCAATTTACCCATACTGGTCATCTTCAATTCTCATTGTCCAATTATGTCTTACAGTGACATCAAAAAAATACATTGAACAAAAATCGATAAATTATTGAGAAATATAACCCTTCATAATCGAACCATCAAGATTATACTTGTTTCAAACATATGATTTCATTGTGTGCAAATTTCTTTCAATCGGATACATCCACTGAAAACCAACTTGTCCCCCAAGAAGTGTTTCAGTATGAAGATGATCCATTAAATGCTACATGCATGTGAAAAAGAATGGAGGAAAAATTTGTTCCATCTCACATAAAATTAATGGAGCCTCCTGTTGAATTTTAATCAAAAATGACTTGGATAACATTTTAGCATAATGGTCTCTAAAAAGATGGCACATGAAAATCAATTTCACCCTTACATTATTTGATAGAAAATGTGGAATTACTATAGGAAAGAGTTCATGAAGAAGAATGTGATAATCATGAGTTTTCAATGATTTCAGTTTCACATATCTTCTAATGGCTCGTTTATATATGTTGCTAGAATAGAAACCAGGAACCTTGATATTCACCAATACTGCCAGAAATTGATCTTTCTCTAATGGTGTCATTACATAAGAAGCACTAGGAACTTTACATTTTTTTTCACCTATACACCCAAGATGCAATTTTGGTCGAATACCCCAATACAACAAGTATTGATGAGATTGAATGTTGTCTTTGGTCATCCCCATGATATTTAGAAGAATTGAAAGCAATATTTCACATACATTTTTCTCAATACGCATTACGTCTAAATAATGACGTAAAAAACTGGTAGACCAATATGGAAATTCAAAAACAAATACTTCTCAGTTTCCAATTGTAAAAGGTTTAAATGTCAAAATTCTTCCTCTTTATAGATTTCAACTGACCTTTATGTAATGGAAAACAAAAATATTTTAATTCATTAAGCACATTTCTAGATAACATACGTTGAGGTGGTTGTTAAGTCTCAACGGTATTATAAAACCTTCGACGATTCATCCTGTATTGATGAAACATGGGCAATAATCGTCGAGGACCCATGAAACTGAAACTACCACTTTATTTAAGCCTTCTCAATCGTGTATTCTTCATACAAAAATAACAATATAGTTTTCCCTTGATTATCTACCCAGACATCATTGTATAATCTAGGAAATCATTTATGGTCCGTTGAAGGGTATCACGCATCTGAAACATATTATTTGAAGAAGAATCAAATTACTTCACACCTAAATACCAAATTTGTTTCAAATCTCTTATTGATGGCAGCTAGTAGACATCTATATCATTATCAGGATCTGAATGTCCAAATATTAGTATACTCAAGAAAGTGAATGGTTTTTTCATACACATCCACAGAGGATGATTATAAACATGAATAAAAACTAGTGATGTGTTGTGGGAAGTAAGCATCTAACCAAATGGATTAAAACCATCAAATGATAGACCCAACCTGAAATTACACACCTCAGTTTCCAAATCAGGATGTTGTGCATCAAATGTCTACCATGCTAATCCATCTGCAGGATGAACCAACTCATCATTACCTTTAATTCTCTCAGCATCATGACATCACATATTGGATGAGATCTGTGCATACATGAATAGATTTTGATGAATGAGAATCAATGGAAAGTGCTGCATGACCGTCTGTGCCACAGGAGATGGTGTTCCATCTACATTTGACTCCCATAGAGATGTACCACATTCTTTATAGTCAGTACGGTCAGTTGTTTCCACCCAAATTAAACTGCAATCTTTTAGGAAATCATTGACTTTATCAGTATCAAATCCATTCTACTTAATTAAATTCCATGAATTGTAATTATTTGAGGGAATATATGCACCATTACGAAGCAAGTCCTTTAAAAATTTAATAATTTAATCAATAGAACTATTAGAAATTCCATACATGGTTTTCCCAGGATATAACCACTTTAAAAAATATAACTTGGTAATTTTAGTACATTCTTGATATACTGGAGTTTTGGCATCATCCAATAATTTTTTCACTCTCTCGTCATCATCTTCAGTATTTTCCTCATGTGTATTAATATCATTATCTTCTTGAACTGGCATACTATATCTCTCAGGATGATGGAAAAATGGAAACTGATCAAATATCAAATTATCCATTCCACTTATTTCAATTTGATCATGTTCAGTAGAACATCAACTCATATATCCATGGTGAAACCAAACACAATAGTTTGTTTGAAATCAAAATTTTTTATATGGTAGCTAACATCTTCCCGAAATAACCATGGTATTCTAACACATTTATAGCATGTAATCTATATACAACCACCATATGAATCATTTTCAAAAGAAAAATATAAAAAAATATTGGCATTATTTTGAAATGATGTTGAATTACTATCTGTACGATACATCCTACGTCTATCCATTATATAACAAGAAAAATAAAAGTTATCTTCAAATCAAAAATGTAATCAATTATTAAAAAATGGATATGTACTATGGAAAATAAATCTATTAGAATATAAAATTTTAATAGTTATTTCACATTTTTATTGAAACTACCTTTATATTTATAACCAATTTCAACCCTTTTCAGTATTAGAGATAAAATTATTACGTCTATCATATAAAGGGATAATCAAAATGGTAAACCATAAAGGGTCAAGAAATGTTTCATGTCTATGATAGAGTTTTATGTGTCCTTATAGTTGGACTAAGGGAGAGATAAAAATGTTTGTCCCCCCTTAGGTGTAACATAAAAAAATCTACTTTTAACATTAAAAAAAACCTTAAACATGGGTTATTTCATTCAAAAATCTTGGGAGAGATAAAAACATTCATCCATCATCATAAATATTTTAAATGTGCCCTATATCCATGTAATTTAATATTTTCCATGGGTAAAAGTATTATTAAAAGATGGGAAATATTTTAAATAAACCACTTCATCTCCAAGAAAAAATAAAAATCATATCAAAAATTAATATAAAAGAATCATTTGTATCAAATATTTGTGTAAATATACTAGAAGACAAATTTAATAAACTAAATAACTTCATGAATTTTTTTAATAAAATAATTACATAGAAACACCTACTACATACAAAGTGTAACAAGTCACAACAAGACGCTTAAAAAGGAAATAGTCATTTTGGTAAATTAAATTAAATTCAAATCAATGGAAAAATCAAATACACATTGTTAGATTAATATAGAACACTAAATTTTACACACAACATTATTAGTGTTCTCATAAAAATGATATATTAATATATTCATATACGAGACATAAAATAAAGAAAGGGATATAATTAAGATATATGACATTTCATGTATACTTCATAACCTATACAACCAAATGGAGAATATGTTTGATTAATACATGAAGACTTCATCATTTTTTTCACTAAAAAATAAAGAGAAGATAATAATATATATCATAATTTCATACTAATCATATCCAAGATAATTAATTGAGAGAGTTGTTCCAATGAGTTTAACTACTATAAAATTCTTCTATACTAGTACAAATCAAATTCCAGGTCTTTAATCTGATTTATACAACCTAAAATAATCTATAGTAGAATCTTTATGAAGTTTGGGGAATCTTATTTGATTAGAAAAACTATGAATGAAGATCAACCGTATTGTATAGGTGGGACATCATAATTTCATTATTAATATAGTTCACAAGTAGAATGAAAAAACCAATATTTTATTGGGAGTATTTATGAGAAATACATTTCCAAATTTGTACTATGTTATTTCTAGGACAGTGAGTTTAAGGAGATACCATCTCTGAAGATTATTTTTAAAATAATAAGGGATCATTTCATCTAGGAAAATAACAACAATGCACATGGGATTCAATCTCCTTGAAATCGAGGTGATCATTAACAAAAAAAATCCTAATGTTCCCTTGTATTGATTTCCTATTCGATATTTATATACCAACCAAAGGAGAGATAGATAGAGTGTATTTGATCTTCTCACTAAGTAAATATGTGAAAAGTTATAACATTTTTATTTGAGAATAATATACCAACAATGATTCACCCCCTGTAATTGTTGAACACATCCAAATATAATCCTAAAATTTATTATTATAGAAATATTACACCTATAATTCTATTATCAATAAAATCATGTTGAATATTTGAATTTATTTTTGAAAGTACTAAAATAATATAAGAGTAGAATAATCTTATATACCCCCATTTGACAGAAACAGTGAAATATATTTATTCTATGGTGGTTAATAATAAGACGAAAAGAGATGCAATGATGTCAAGAAAACCATATTATTAAAAGGGAACTTTCCACTATTTGAAGGTAATTATAGTGGAAGTGCTTATATTAAATTATTTATTTAGTATCCTCTTGATGTTGTTTAAATGATATCTAGCTTAATAAAATAGGAAAAAAATTAGTTCTCCTATATAATAATATGGATGAACAATGATTGGGTGTGAAAAAAAGAAGATCTGGTAGGGGAATTGACTTCAATAGAAATGGACAACAAGTCTACTTCTTGTATTACACAATCTCTAAGTGAATAGGATATAATAATAGATCTCTCAATTTTTTTATATAAAATATCAATGTTCAAGTAGACAACATCATATATTTAAGGAATTTTTTAATGAGTTATATGATGAATAAAATGTTTACTATGAAACAACCCAAAACAACCTAGAGATATATTAAATTTAATTTGTTTCTCCATGAAAATCATATAACTAATGACCACCCAAATTTAAGAAAAATCAGAAATTATGGAGAAATATTTTTAGAAAAACGTTTTTATGTTCAAAAATATCTCCAAATAGGTTGTATATATAAATAACCTGAATAAGGATCTTGTAAAAAGATGATGAAATTTTAAGAATGAATGGATCACTATAATCCATGAGATAGAATAAGACAATATGGGTCCTTAATAAATAACTATTCACTATAAGAAGTAACTATTAACAAGAATTATCTACAAGTAGTTATGGAAATGATGAATAAATGGAAGGAACATCTTCTAGAATAAATGAAAAAAAAAATTCTGAAGATCAAACTAATGTGATGATAATTGAATGTCATGACACAATGAAGATAATAAAAAATGAGAAATAAGATATCAATATGCGATTCATATAACATTAAGATTAATTTAAAAATATATTAACATGATAATTCATGTCTTTATGATAATTTAAAAAAATACTCAACCATAAAAACTACTATGGGGGATTATGATGCTAAAAGGAATGGTACTACCTAACTCAATGGTCAATGTTTGAGAAAAATCTATTTTTAAAGAGTGTGAAATTTTTAATTGTAATGTTTTTTCCAATATTGAGTGAAAAATTAATTATAAATATCCTCATTTTAGGTTTTGATAGATGAGTTTATATTAGAGATGATTCCCCAAATAAACCCCAAATAATTGATGTAAATTCTAAAAAAATCATGTAGTCAGTTTTTAAAAAATTAGACAGAATGTATATTAAATAAGGAAACCAATGATTGATGATTATTTTTTTACTGCAATATATTTTGGAATGAGGTTGTAGACTTGTATAATAATGTGTTATCATATGGAAGAAATATAGAGTCTACAACAATGGGGATGCAGCCTAAAAATAAGTAACAACCATTAGTGAAATATAATAATATGTATACTCAAAACAAATTTGAAAACTAAGATTTCTATATAATATTTTTTGTAGATGTGGTCACAAGAATGATACATAAACATTTATAACAACTAATCATGTTTCAAAAATTAATAAAGGAATGTGAACACAATATTTGATGTGGGAAGCAAATTAATTATTGGGTAATAAGAAAAAAAGTCACCAAAAATCAATACCATGATGTCAAAGATGTGTGGAAAATTAAGGGCAGTAAGTTTGTTATTTTATAGAAAATTAGAACATTCCATGGAAAAATAAAAATAAGATTTGTTTTGTAATGTTAAAGGATCGAAGAATAATAAAATGTAAAATCAATCCAAACTAAAAATAAATGGACTATCCTAGTGAATAACTATCCTAAGAATCAATGTGGATGAACCAAATACACTGATCATATTTGAAAAGAATGCTTGGAAACCATTCCATTGATTAATAGATATAAAGATAAATATATATGAATAATAAATGAAAAGATCACAAGGGAAATAAAATAATTCCCATGAAGAATAATACTAATTTCATGTAAAGATGACAAAAAAATATGACAAAATGGATTCTAAAGTGCTAAGTGGGAGGTGTAAGAAAGTTGTAAAAAAATAAAATCACTATCATACAAGTATACCAATAAAATAAGAAATCATAAAAATATGAACTATATAATATTTTATGCATGTTACTTAATGAATCACATTGAAATTAAGATCCCCCACAAGTAGACAAAAAAATAACCCATGACTCCAAAATAAAATTCATATTAGAAAAAATATTTTTTATGAATAAAGAGTCTAAATGGACTTGGGTATAAATTGGAAATGATAAAATTATTAAGAATAAAATCACAATATTATTGTGTAAATTTATAATCTAAGAGTGACAACTTAATCACAATAATATGTATTTCATATGTGTTCTAACCATATGGGTAATTAATGGTGATGTTGGTTCTCAAGAAGAGAAAAAATAAAGGGAAATAAATTGTAAATACTATTCTTGTTCTGAATTATTCATCATCTTATAACTTAAATTGACCCTTACTAGTGCACTCTCAACATAAGACATCCTGAAATCCATTTATGAATTAGATCCACCTAGATGAATACCTTGTGAAGTGTCTTGATGAGTTGGAGACATATGAAGAAATATTTATAATTTTCTAGAATGATTAATTGCATATTAATTTATAATTTTCATGAAATGTTATTTGTAAATGTATGTTAATATATTATCACAGCCCTTTTTATGAATGATTTATGTATATTATTATGGTGGATAATTTATGTTCTAAAATAACAAGAAGATTGAAGAAGATTAAGGTGTTTCAGATTGTTAATAGTTATGACATGTTTGTTGTGAAATGTAGACAAAAATATGTTACTATTCTAGATATATAAAAATTTATTAATTATTTTCCATTGGTTTAATATTGAAAATATTTTAGAATACCCTTAATGAGTTAATGTAATTTTTATGAGTCAGTATCATATTATGTTGAAAAATGTAAAACCTTAATGTCTAAATAAAGATGTCTAATTTTCTACACTGAGTGTGACTCAATGAGACTGATAATGATGGAAATTGAAGTGAAATTACAAAGGAAATCACCCTTGGGATTTAGGCAATGTATTATGAATCAAATTTTGTCAATTATTGTTTTGGATTTTAATGGCATACCCTCACATAATTTTTAATGACAAGTTACATGGATTATACTAGATCTATTTGGTTGGAGTACCTCCATTATAACCTATGGGTTATAATACTACCATTTATCCAAATGTCAAGGATTTTTCTTTTAGTTTACACTAGAATAATGTATTGGGAAGAATTTAAAGGCTCACCTAATAGTTTTATTAAGAGAGAATGTTATATTTATACATCACATAAATTTTTTCTAGTAAATTTATTTTGTAAACATCCCTCATGAAAATGTTTTCACTTTAAAGAATTTTTTTTGGAATCCATGTAATTTGGTCATAAGATGATCATATATTTTTGAGTTTTAAAAATTAGGGGAAGAGATCATTCTTAAATTAATGAATAATTATCCCCATAGTAAAACTACAACCTATTTATAAGAAATTTATGAACTATATTTTCATGTGTCCAAGGAACCAAAGTATTCAATTTCATTATTTTATCCTTAGAATTCCACCATTTTTATCCATATAGAATCCAATTTCTAGGGTTATTGTATAACCAAAAATTATAATCAGGGAAAGGAAAAACTTTTATTTCAAAGTGGTTGCTTGATATCTTAGATTAATTTATTATATAAATATCTTTTGAACACTAATAGTCCTTAAAATAATTAAATTATCATAATACAATTCAAAATTACGAACATATTTGAAATTTAAATTGACAATATGGGCCTAATTTATTGATTACATATCCAATATCACTTATTGATAACAATTCCAAGAAGACTATTATTCATTAAACTATATAGTTTGAAAGAAACATACCCATAGTCTCAAATTCTGGTCAATCTCAATGATCAAACGTGTATGATTCAATACAATAATTTTAGTAATCTTGAAATTTAGAAATATAATATTTACAAAAAGAAACAATAATAGGTTTCAATGATAGATCTCACAATTATTACTCATATAAAAAAAACTTAATGGAAAATATATTTATAATCACTCTAGGGAACATAATGATGAAAATGGTAACAATATTCCAAAAAATGCTTCAGTGATTTCTAGTTTTTTCTATGTTATCATTTCATTAAAGTCTCAACAAAATTTATATATAATATAATGAAAAAAAAGATGAATAAATTTCATACATAGATGCCAGTGCTTGGTGTAGGGAGGCGGAGGCTAAGATAGGACATTGCTGAAGATGGAGTAAGTTGAGGCAGAGGCCAAGGCCGGGAGGAGAGGGAGACGAGAGTGGGGACGTCACTGGAGGTGGGGCATCAAGGCAGAGGGTGGGACAATGGGGATGAGGCGAAGGCTGAGAGGTAGGTCAGGAGTGGAGGTAGAGATCAGGGAGGGGAGGAGATGGGCGGGACGTGGTGGTCGGATGACCGTGAGGTGAAGGTATGCGAGGGTAGTAGAGGGACGAGGGGCGGAGGTCGGATGGCCGGGAGGCAATGGTCACGGAAGGGAGGAGAGGTCCGGGAGTCAAGGAGGATGAGCGTGATGTATGAGGGAGCTGAAGGCATGGGTAAGGAGGATCCTGAAGGATGAGTAGAGGAGCGTGATGGAAGAGAGAGGAGGAGTGCGATGTTATGAGGGGAATTGGGTATTGTTTTTCCACGGTTTTATTAAAACTGTGGAAATATATAGTAAAAAAGAGAAATCCCCATAGTTTTTTAATACCATGGTGATATATTCATGGTGAAATATCCCCTTTCAAAAAGTGTGTTCATGGGAAATACTTGTTACGTAAACTTATCTTAATGTCTTCCCATTCAATCTCTTTAATTTCCTCCCTTGGCTCGGTGTACTTAATCAATGCCCACCATTGACCGGGATCTCTATCTAGATGCTAAATGACTGGTTTCACCTTCTCTGTCTCATAATATTGAATCTTAGAAAATATATTCTCCATGTAGTTGACCCACATTTCCACAACTAGTGGATCAGAAGATCCACTAAACGTCGGTGGTTGTTGCCTCATAAAACATTCGATATCCAGTTTCTCTCTAATTGTTGAAAGAGGATATTCCCCATTATTATGGCTTCTGTTCATAAACTGAGATAGTTGGGTCAGAATAACAAGGATGTTTTTATGTCCAAATCCAAATCATTGTGGATGTCATTCGGGAAATTATTGCATTGGCACTCGAATGAGTGGGAGCCCTAGTTTCTCTTGGATCCCGCATATTCAAAAAGAGAAAAGGTTAGAAAAAAATATAAGTCCATAAGTCATGAATAACTTATTTATTTGTATGATTTATTATAAAATAATAATATATGGTATCCCTGTGTAATATTCATGTGTGTATATTTTTAATTAGTCTCATGATAGAGGGTTTTTCTAGAGTTCACTTATCCTAATTCCCAAATTAAATAAACCGTACCTGTGATACCAACTATAGAGACCAAACCATTTCTTAAATTACTATTAAATCATTTTAAACATAAACAACATAATATTATTACACATAGAGGATCCAAATGTTTTGTGTCTTTGGAAATATAGAACCATACATCACAATTACAACATCATGCATAAACATTTATTTAATTCCTTCTTTTATAGCTTCTTATTTTCACTTCTCATCTCCTCAGTACATGTATTCACCTAAGGATATAAATGAAAATAGGTGATCTAAATGCCCAGTAAGAGGATAGATAAGAACAATATAACAATGGATGAGAATAACCATAACATTGTCAAAGGATCATGAACATGAGTGGAAGCATTAACAAGAGACTTGAAATGTGGAAATGTATAAAAATAAGACATCATGTCCTATTGGTTAACTAACACACATAATTGTGAACAAATAGAATTATTCAAATATCATTTCAATAAACTCATGAAATTTATCACTTTACCCAATTAATTGTAGCGATTTAAAATTCCTGGCACACCCATCACATTGAAACATTCATATTTTTCTATATAATTTTGTGCACACCCGTCACATTATAACTTTATAATTTTCCATTCTTGACACAATGAACATATATCATAACTAACCCATGTAATGTAATTGGTTTAATCTCACGATAACACATTCATAAACATAAGGTTCCCAAAAGAAAGAGGGAATAATATAAATATCACAAGAACCGTCAACCTTAAATGAGATGTAGAATGTGAGTTTTTGAAAGAATATTTTTTTTTGGAAAACAGTTGTTTAACATAAACTTTAGTATAAAACAAAAATATGAGGGAAAATGTAAGATAATTATGAAAAAATTATTTTTATGGAGTTACCAAACAAAAAATGGAGTGAAATTTGGAGAACCCAAAGAAATAAAGTTGGGATCGAGATTTACCCCTTATAATGTATATGAATTCTTTCTTCACTTTAATGTCTAGTATAACCAAATTAGATTAATTAATTGACATTTATAGAACCTTGTGTTCATGGATATTGTTTATGATGGTTTCATTAAGTTATTTTTCAGGCTTTTTAAAGAGTTATATAGTTTAAAAACATAGTTATGGAATGTTCATTTTTATGGGTTTCTTGAGTGGTTCACTTGTATTCATAAATGAAAGTTCATATAGAACATGGATAAACATAAATAACTGATCTCTAATGTTATTAATCATAATAAATATGTTATAATTATCTTATAATGAATAATATTATCTACCATGTGTAGTATTCATTAGATAAAATTAAATTATGATTGTTTGAGTTAAATTGGGCAGCTTTTCGACCACAATGAACTTGTTTTGTTTAATAATATAATAATGTATAGATAAGTTAGATACATAACTATAAAATAGGAAATAGTACATATACCATATTCTGTTTCAATAATAAAAATGGTTTCATGACCATATATGAATAAAGAAGTGAAGAAAACTTTAGTTCTTGATTGTGATAGATTAACACCTCACGAACACAATTTTTTTATAATAAAAACTAAGTGGATAAGTGGGTTATATGGAATAATATCCCATCAATATCATAAAATTACATTATATTTATAAAATTGGAGTTACCATACCATTTGGGAAAAGATAGGTGGGGATAGTGTAATAAAAGATCTTGAATTTGAAAGGAACATTAAAGAAAAGAGGGAGTGAAATTATCTCTTGAATCCTCCAATTGATATCTACATTAAAGGACCAAGGCATGTACTTTTGATGAGAGTAGAAGATTTTGGACGTGAGGGAGGGGATAAGGAAGATTCTTGTGCATTTTTTAGATAATTATTGAAGCATGGGAGGTGTGAGGAAATGAGTGTGTGAAGGGTGGTATTTATAGTGGAGGGAGATGGGTTTCTCAATATAAAATTCATTAGTTTATTATTTCCCCACAACACAAGCAATAATGAGTCTTTCATGAACAATAATAGTATATTTATCATGTGAAACCTAAAAAATTGGGGTTACATAATTTGAACATCATACATTAAACTATAATTAGCTTATTTAGCTTATTTTGTAAATTATGGTATTTCACAATTCATAAAAAATTCAAGTTTTTTCGGTAAATCCCAAAATTCCCCCAACCATTTTTGGATGTGTAGAATACATAAATGAAGGTCATTTTTCAAAAATAATTTTCTATCTATGATTAATTCAATATTTAATTAGAATCATAATTTAATTAAAAAATATAGTTTTTAAAATTAAAACGGATTTTATAATGCTTTCAAAAAATACGTAAGGTCTTATAAAATTATCAAAAAACTTGAATACATATAATTGTTAATTTTTGAACACATTTTATGAAAATAAATATTTCAAATTAATTATTTAGTTATAATTAATTATTTATGACTTACAAAAATACCAATAATTTACTATAGTCAAATTATCACTTTCTATGATGCCAAAATTTTATTTAATTCTTCATGGGTATGGTTACAATTATTTTAGAAAATTTTAAATTAATAAGGGTCGTATTAATAATCATAAGGGTATGTTACTGTTCAAAAAAATTAATTTTTTCCTATCGGATTTAACAAATATTACTTATCAAAACTGTGTGTGTATGATTTTTTAAATTCAAAACATAGAAGTGGAAAGATTATTTTTAATGGTCACAGATTATTTAGTATCACAATATGTCATTGTGCTTCAGAATGGGATTATACTATAAGGAGTAATTATAAGAAGGGAATTCAATTGATAAAACTTAGGGTTATTACAATAATCATCCACTGCACAGTATCAAGAGCAGTCAGGAGCATAGAGTGATCTTGTTGAGAGTATGCATAGAGAGTCGGATCAAATGTGTTAATGGCAGTAGAAATAGCATGAAGAGTTCCTATGATAAAGACAACTGAAGTAGCTAGAAATGCAGGAGGAGACCCGTCGATGATGGTAGCAACTGGAGCATGAGAATTTGGAGTACATGTGACGTCTAACTGATGGTTTAGGGATGAAGTTCTTTCCACCATCTACTCCAGATACTCCAGACGACCATCTCCCTCAGCGATCTATTTATATTTTAATTATAAACATTTGAATGTAAATTTTGATTTTAATATTAACTATTTACATTTCAATATAGTGCATTTTTTATATTGTTACGAATATTACAATTTTTATTATTTTATTAATTTATTTAAATTTTTTATTAGTATTATTATTTTATTAATTATAAGTTTTGATTAATTTATATTTATTATTTTTCATGAATATTTAGGTTTTTATATTTTATAATTTTTTATTATATTCGTAATATTAATATTAATATTTCGTTAATTTTAAATCTAAAAATTTCTTTATATTAGAAATATTATTTTTATTATTTTATAAAATATATTTATTTTTTTATAATTTAGTATATTTTAATAACATTAATATTATTATTTAATTACAAATAATATTATTTTATGTTTATTAAAATTTATCATTATTTTTAAACATTTGACGATGGGCCCCATCCCAAATTGTTTTTGCGATAGTCCTCAACAAAAAAAGAAATCTTTCAAAAACTCGACAAGACATTTTGTGCTGGGCCTATAAAAACAAAGTTATTGAAATGAATGAGAATGTTATTTGTGAGAAAATCATACACTGTTGAAAATATTTTTTCTATAATAGACCATCCAAAAAACATTATTTGCGACACCTTTTTCTACAAAGGGGTATTTGAGAGGGGGCCCCATCACAAATGATCCATTTCTTAGTAGTGATCATGAATTGCTTATAATTTAAATGATATGGGTTAACAATTAGTGATATATACTTTAAATCAAATTATTTGTACTCCTCATGTTGATGTTGAGGTCGCATATCCGAATAGCACAATTTACAACATTATTAATAAAAATCACATACCCTATGTATGTCCCACACACGTAAATAGTATCCATATCAATATATCAATAAAATAAAAATCTTCTGACCCATATACCTGGACATCATAATACCAATATGTCACTTTCTATATATATCATATATCCCAAATCATAATTACTCATTTTATATTACAATAATTGATAATAAACTATATATATTACTAATCTATGATATAAAACCATCATGTTTATGTAATAAAATTATTCAATAATAAATATCATAGAAAATTGTACAAATGTAATTAATTATTTTTCAATAAAAAATAATGATATCCATTTTTTATTAGGGCCCACAATCACATATAAGAATATTCATAAAATGTGTTATTACATGAAAAATATGTGACATGAACACACACATTATCATAGAAATAGATGATGTAAATAGGCTAAAAATAAATTTCAAAAACAAATATTTTTTAAAATAAAACTATAAACCACTCATGAAATAATTATGATACAATATAATGGTTTATGGATATGTGTGTGTGTACATCCTTACTTTTAATGTGGGTATAAAATGAATGAATTTTTTAGGAGATAAAATCTGAAAATTTATATAAATATATATAATTTATATGTTATATATATTAATTTGAGATTATTATTTATAAAATATGAATTATTTTATAAATGGATACCATAAATAAATTTCATTCATGAAATTATAAAATAAATATTAATATAGAACTTTATAATATAATAATAAAATAGTGGCAGAATAGAATAATTTCCCATTATATTTAAATAAGTCTATAAAATGGATGTTCCCTTGAAAAGATGCCACATGAACCTCCTTTATTTTTATATTTTTTACCATTTTATTGTTTATGATCATCCTATTATCCCCCTTGTTAGTGAATCCCCTTTGATAGAGTTGTTTGTGTTTTGATCCCTATTGTCCTTCTATGTACATGATCATCACCTCAAATTAACCTATAGTGATGGATGACTTTTGTAAGACTTCATCGGCGATTCTCCCTTACTAGTGAATCTACAGGTCACTCTCTAGTATCCATCCTATATAAAACACCATGAACCCTAATTTAGTGAATGATTCATTATCTTTAGTACATGTTTTCTCTAGTGGATCCCCTCGGTCTAACAAAGAATAACACACATTCACTACTCCTCACACAAATATGGATCCATTGCATTTAATATTTTGTGCCCCAAATACACAAAGGGATTAAAAATTATCTTAATTTAATCCATAAGTTTATTGTGGGAGGATTTTTTATTCATGTTTCAGTAAACAGAATCCTGATTCAATGTTTGGATCATATTTCCCTTAATTGATATACATATCTTGTTCTATAAGAACGTGTAATATTTCATTTCTAGTAATGATATCAATCTTAAATGGGTGACATTTCAGTATTCACTAGGTTTCTGAAGAAGGATTTATGGCCAATATGTTTTATTTTTTAATGAATATGTTGTTTCCTTCTCTTATTTTGGTCTATTTATTATCATGTACGTAATTATCCCCATATGATATATTTTTGGGTTTTTTTAAATAATTCCACACCCTCTTAAAAAAAGATCCATCTTGAATGGGATTGGTGATTCTATGGGTTTATATCCCTAAATGAATGATGGAATGTTTATAATTAAACATACCTTGGCCGATAAATATATTTAATTGGATCATTATTATCCTATTCGTTTGAAAATCCTCCATTATTTTGGACCCTAATTATTTTTATAGGTAATCAAATTGATTATCAACTCGGGTTATATGTATCTTATATTGTTCTAGTACAATAAATTGATTCTTTCCATCAATGGAAAACTACTTCATTTGACATAGAATTGGGTTTTGGGGGATATTCAGCTTCTATTATTTACCTAGTTCCCTTATCAAATCATATCATATCCCTTAGGAATGAGGATCATGTGGTGTGGCCTAAGTAGATGAAGTTCCCTAATCAGACATATTCTATGATAGATTTCCATGACGTGTTTGTTACAGACTGGTCTGAATATTTGTGTTCTCATAAACCGCCTTATTTAATATGTTTTCAAAATGATTGAAGACCATGTATCTAATGATTACACAACTATCCATTAAAACCACCCATCCCCCTAATATTTTTGTTCAATTTATATAGGCATTATTCTAAGACTCTATCATAATGTTATCCTCATTGTATCCTCTAGGTTCTGGATGATTTCTTCATATATACATCACAAGATGTTTTGGTATCCCCTTCAAGATATTTTTACTCCTCCATTAAATTCGATACTAATTTACAAGGCATAGGATATGCCATTAAATCCATAATATCTCATGTCCACCCATCCAACCATTATAGAGGAAAAGGTCGTGCCACTAGCTATCATCTCTTTCACAAATTTGAGTGACGAAAATTGTTTGGAAACTATTTTATAGCAATAAAACCATCATAATAAAAAATTAATATATCCTTGCTTATAGGGGAATCAATATAGGGTATTTTTAGATATCCCTCATTGTTTGTGGTGCCTCTTAATAATAATTTGTTTTAAAATTAATTTTTATCAATAAATTATTCCAATGTTTTATATAATTATATGGAATTCAATAGGTCTTGGATCCACAAGATATTTCTAATTTTATTCTAATGTGGTCATTCAAAAATAGGGTTATATGATATTGATTCATAAAAAACTCAATGGTCATGGAATTATGCTTTATAGTGACAAAATTAACATAGGGAACTATAAACATGTCATCGCCATGAGTGAAAATATTTTCAATTATTGGAAGTATTATTTTTAGGTGGATCTAATTAAATATTACTCCCAAAAATATAATGAACGTGGTATCAATTAAATCGTTATAATCATGTATGACATTAATATATGGTATATTAGATATCACTTATAAGGAAGATCTATGGAAAAATATTTCATAATTTACCACTTCTCTCCACCTATGGTTCATGGGAAGATGCCTCATCACCATTACTGAATAGACTAAAAAGATAATGAAACAGTGTTTTGTTTTATATAAAATATTTTATTTTAACCCATTGTTTTTAAACCATATCCTTGTAAATTTTTTATTTTCTAAAAAAAATTACCAAGTGCAACAACCAAAATGGTAATATCTAAACCCAAAGCTTTTTTGATATATTATTTTCCAACATTCACAAGATCTCTAACATCCTAAAAATATCCTCCAATAAAATATTTTAGGTTTTATTGGATCACTATATAGTAACAATAATGATTCACAATTCAGGTGAAATCAGTTGTCCTTTTTTCTAAAAAAATATTTATCATCAGATTGTTCATTATATCACATTATTAAAATATCCTAGAATCTTATGATGAATTGTAATTTATGATTTTTTTTTCTAAAAATGACACAAAGAATAAAAATTGATCCTCTAATATGGTATAATAGTCATCCTATTCCATCTATAAATTGAGGTAATTTTAAAGAATAGATTTATCTAAATGATTCAAGATTGATAGGTGGAAGGGATGTGACATTTCATATATCATGTCAAGAAAATAAGGTTCATGGAGTGAATAATACAAAATGAATAAATGAACATTACAATGATATATATATTTTATTTTTTTATGATGGGATGTATGAACACAAATTTCAACCATACTTTTGATTGAGTGAAAATATCTGTTAAAGGTCATAAAATATTACTAGTTGATGGATCTAGAATTTATGACATGGAGTTAGTGGGCCCCAATATATTTTATCTGTTTAATTGCAAAGACATTGGATTTTTTTATCAAGGTGAAAGGATTATATCCATGTGAAATAAATCATGCCCCCTTCTTTATATTCTTTTAGATATTAGTTCATAATATTTTTAATGACCAAATGGTAGCTATAATTGACGATAAGGAGATCAAAGTGAAAATAGCATCCACTTCCAAGATAATTCCCCTATTGCAAATTTTTTATAGTGATTGTTTTTCATTGCAGACTAAGATTTTATCAAGAGTAATTTTTTTTAATGAATTTTAATATGCTATTAGTGTGGTTAATTTTTACAATGAAAGGTTTTATAACCATTTTTCTTATTCCAAAAGTGAGTCAACTAAGATCCTTTAGTTTATTATATCATATATATATATTTCCAATATTTTCTATAAGTTTTCTACTACTATCCCCCCAAAAATCTTACCATACTTTCTTCCCACCCTATAATATTATGATAATCATAGATTTATCAAAACTAGTAGAATCCCTTAAAAAATTTGTATTGAATAACAAATGATAAATAATATTGAATATAATATTTCTGGACCAACATAATAGTGATAATGTGTGGTTAAAATGATTAAAATTTTATTCAATGAAATTTTATTTAAAAAAATGTTTTTTTGGGTTTCATGGAGTGGGTTTGTAATTTTTTCATTCATAGTCATTCTTCTATATTGTTCATTATCACACTCATGGGTCACAATATTTATATCATTAAATCACCACACAAAATTTTGTAAGGTGACCCAAATTTTTCGATAAATTTCACATTTCCAATGAATACCTATGTAGGAGTATCAAAATAGTATTTTTAGTGGGGATTTGATTCATTTAATAGTGAATCTGACATACCAAATATATATAGTTTTTTACAAGTGATATTCTCTTATTTAGAAATGGAATATGAAACATAGTTAACAAATTAATGTTAATCCTTACCTATTATGGAATATATATGGCCCATAAATTTTAGACCACGATGATTATTTTGAGAATATATAAACAATTTATTGTCATGTTATCTAATATAATTAATGGATTCCTTGTAATTTTATATAAAACATTTCATATAGAGTAACTAGGATTTATACAATCACTGGAGGGATCCATATCCACCATTATGATGGGATCAACAAAATAATTATTGGATGTATCAATTAATTGAAGAGTGGTTCCTTTCATTTAGTGGTCGGTATAACCTCATCAAAATAATTTTCTCATTTATCCTTATGTTTTTGTTTTATTCTATCAAGGACATAACTATTATAATCTAGAATACATTGAACACTATAAATATATTCCCATGGGAATCCCAAAAAAATGGTACGTATCATTTTCCTACCCACTCATACCTACAAAAATTTTCATGGATGAGATTATAAACATTAGTAGACTTGATGAATCCATGTAGTTTATACATGGAATGATTTTATTGAAGGAAATATATGGTCATTTTCTATAAAATATATTTACAAAAAAATAATCCCAAACTCTACCATTATTCCATGAGAGATTTTCATCTTCCCCTATATGGTTCATCATATAAAAGTCCATATATAATATTATAAATTACTCTCTCTGGTGACTGGGTGTAGATAAATTTTATTTTATCAATGATAATTGGACTAGAACTTAGTTCTATTTCCCTTGGTGTATATCACAATGAATGATCACTCTTATTGCTAAGTAACATATACATTTTTCATAAAAAGTTTTCAAAAATGATAATAATGTACCCATATATACAACATTAATATTCCGTATAAATATAAGTGAAATTTATTTATCACAATATCATTATAATCATATAATGTGTCAGAGTTATAAAAAACACATTCATATTCAACATGACCATATCAATAAAGGGTCATGATTTTGGAGAAAAAATTTATTAAAACATTAAATTTCTAGTTTTTATATAACTAGAACCCTTCAACATTAAATAAAATGGAAATTTAAAACAATACAATAAACATTTTTTTAGTGTTCTTTTATTATATCCACTATAACTAGAAGTTATGGAAATAAAAATTCCCGACAAATAAGGAACCATGCCATAGCCACGGACGAGAACATCAAGAAGGTGTGAATTTTTCAAGATTCAAGATACCATTGTTGTAACTCTATGTGGGAAGAGAGTTCACATCATCTTTTCTATAAAGGGGATTGGGCTCAGGCAGTGTGGACTGCATTTGGTGGCCTCATTGATTTTTCCTCGCATGACCTACATGATTCTCCTTTTGTGGTTAGATGTTTCCACAGATCACAAGACAATATAATAGAATGGATGGGTCAAGCTGGGATTTTTACTGCTAGGTGCTGGAGCCTATAGAATGGAACGAACCAGGAACACTTCGATTTCCATACTCTTTCGGTGTGGTCCATAATTTCAAGGAATTGCTTCTTGCTGGTGGACATGGCTTCTCTTATCTCGTACTTGAGAGGGGCTCCTTCTGTGAGGCTTCTCCTGGTCAAAAACTCTTCCCCACCCATTCCCCACTGCTTGGGGGAAGGGTTTTTTGGAATACCCTACAACAATACCTCACACTAAATTCGGATGGGTCATGCAAGATGGGAACCATCAGAGGGGCGTTCATGGCTACATGGGGAATATGGTTTTATCATTCACTTCATTCTACGACAGTGGGACTTTTCTCCAGGTTGAGGCCAATGTGATTCTTTCTGGACTCTCGCTCTGCATGCAGAAGAATATAGGCATCACTTAGATGGAGACCAACTCTACTGTCCTTCATGACTCCCTGCACAACAAAGGTTTGCCTCCTTGGATGACAAAATATTTTGTTCACAAGTGAAGAGATCTTATCCGAGACAATATCTGATTATCCCATTCTTTGCCCGATGGGAACAGGGTTACAGACCATAAAGACTCTTTAGGGAATCACAAATACATTGGAACTCTCATCCTCTCTAACAACTACATGAATCCAGTGGGTGTGGAGTTGGTCAGAGGCGATTCCCTCAGCTAGCACCATTTTAGGCCCCTTAGGTTCTTGTCCTTGTTGCACTTTCTTTGTCGAATAAAAATATAATTTGAATTGAAAATATATCTAATTTATTCTAAAATAATATTATAATTAGAATCCATACAGATTATTTATAATACCTTATAAGAGACTAGAATTTAATGACGAAAAGATTTTCAATGATTTGTTTTTGAGAGAATGTGAAATATATTTTTTTACTCAATAAAGCATATCTCATTAATAATGAAGTGAGTATAATTTGAAATATAACTATAAGATGTTGACCATGATACGAACATTGTTTGATTATTACTTTTGATCAATCCTACTGTTTGAATCAATAAATTTGATAAAAAGTTTAGTGTTATAATTAATTTTTATAAGTAGAAATTAAAAAGGATAATTAATGATGAAAGGATAAATTATTGCCTCAACCACTAGAGTTTGATCATATAAAACCCATTTATCAGAACATGGGAGGTAGGTAGCATAACTGCAATTATATTTTGACCAAGAGCAAGACACTATTAAATAAGTGACACCTGAACAAAATCACCTACATGATAAGTTCTTGTTTTTGGGAATTACCACTTGGACGATACTTTCTGAGCCACCCCATGAGTATATCACCATTGCATACCTAACCATTAGATCATATACCATTTTGATAAGGGTTTATGTTTCAAGCCCTTAGTTACATAATGGGAAATTTAATTGTATAAATAAATTTTTATTCCATCAATTACTTTTTTAAGAATAATTTTATTTAATAAAATTGTGATGGAATTTCATAAATTGATTTTTTAAAAATAAATTATACTTTATAGAAAATATATAATTTTTTTAAGAACATATAAATTTTGTGTAAAACATATTTTAATTAAATTATAGGATAAAAACACTATTATATATATATAAATGAAAAATTTATTTTTATAATTATATTGTGTTAGAAATTTTACTATGCATTTTTTATCTACAAAATTTCATAATAAATAATGTTTTATATAAATTTAAGTTATAATTATCATATTTAGATAATTATTATGATAAAATAAGTACATTTTTTGAAATCACCACTTGAAAATTATTTTATGGTGGCCTTGTTAAAGTTTTTGTAAATGTTTTATTTTTTTTCTTGAATAATAATAATATAGTTTGAGTTTTCTAGTCTGTTTAATGAAATAAAAATTTTGTTTCATAATGATGTAATAACTAATTAACCACAATCAAAAAAAATAAAATATGTTATTTTGTTAGTATCATGTAATTTAATATATTTTAATCAATTGCAAATTATATAATTTACAATCAATATTCTAAAATGGAATCATTAACTTTATAAATGTTATAATGTGAAACCCTTAATTTTTCATTCAAAATAAGTAATCTGAAATTATGGTTGTCACATGTGGATTAAGAGAACATGAAAGTTGTCCCATGATTCCAATAACATGTGTAAATACCATTGTAAATCTCATGGATTTCCATTTACCATTACTTAGTCATTCGATGCATTTATTTAGGAATTAAGAAAAAAATCACCCAAATTTTCTAAAAATACCCACGTATTTCTCTATTTACATTCAATAATATTTTGTAATCCACCAATATTTGATAGTTAAACTTCACATGGAGTCCTAAAATGGTTTCCTAAATCCCCCATGGTCAGAATCCACATGTTTTAGGAGTTACTTTTCACTATAATGGAAATCTCTACTTTTCTTTTCCATTTTGGTTTCCACTTTATATAGAATAACATTAAAATTTCCTAAATATGTTATAACTTCCAATTTATTTTATCTATTTAGAATATTTCTATTCTTTTTATTAATGGGAGACCCATGTTATATATCTTTTAACCCTTTAATTAATCCACATTTTCACCTGCTATACTGCTGAAATTAATTTTGAAAATTTCTCACATCACATTAAGTACATTTATTTTATCTTATTTTTGTAAATAACCAAAAATATTTATTTTATAGGTTTATTCATAAAGATTTAATTTTTTTCTCTAGATTTTACATACATAAAACCCACATTCTCTTTTTGCGGGTTATGAATGACATAAAGATCTTATGTTTAAGAACCATTCTAAAATGCCATGGTTTATATATGAAACCCTTTTATTTTTGTGTTTATATATTATTTGTGATATTACTAATTATGATCTATTTATATGGAATTAATTTTGAAATAACAGGTGTTCTCCCTGATAGATCTTTAATTCATTGAGTATAGAATTAATTTTTTAGAGGTTTCTTGTTTTATAATACCTTTGTGAATATCTTTTGTAACATTAATGACACCTCAGTGAAAAACCTTGTTCATTTGTTTATTAATGTTTATATTGAATTTTTTAGACACATATACATGTTATGATTCATGTTATTATTATTATAATACTTCATTGGGTCATTCTTTTGTGATATCCCTTATAATTTTATTGATATTTCTCAAGATCACAAGTAAAATATTTTCCTAGCTTTCTCTTACTTGTACTTATTATCACAGTTTCAATTAATTTATATCTCTATGTTAGGAGATGTATTAAATATATTTATGATGACCTTTTAATGAATCTCTTCTAGTGTATTAGAATAATGTTTTATTATTTTCACATGTTATATTCAATTTTCTATGATAATAAACATTAAAATATCTATAATTTTGTTCAATATAAATGAAATGTAATATAATAAAAAGGTGAAATGGAATATTTTTTATAAAGTCAATGTTTATTTATTTTTATAAATTAGGACTTAAAATCATTAGAAAGAACCCTATATAAAATTTCAAAATATAGGATAAAATCATTTTATTTTGGTGAAATTTTAAATAAATGCTTTCTGAGAAAATAAATCCATGTTTTGATATAAATAATTGGATATGGATCTAGAATATATGTAACTGTGGGAAAACCACAAAAAAAGTCTTTCAACTAGACTGAATCAGGATCTAGTGCTAGAAAACGGGCCTTGTCGCACACCTAATTTGACAATCTTGAGGGATATGATAGATTAATAAAAAAAATTGGGATCCATTTGGAAGGATATATAGAAAATGTAATTGTTTTTAAGAATAATATATTTAAGAATAATGTTTTTTTTAAAAAAAATCCATTAGAGTTATAATATTATTAAAAATAATCATGTTTACCACACTGTTTTTCTTATTTAATAAAATGGTGGAAAATATGAGAAACTTTATAATTAGTGATCATAATGGACCATGAGATGATGACTCCCTAATGAAAGCTAGAATAGAAAACCTAAATATAATGATGAATGAAAAAACTCATGTTATAAAGACTAACTTGGTTAAATTAGAGATACTGTATTCAAATCGAATGGAACAACGTTCCATTGAGTCCTTTATACATCAATGAACACCTTATTTTGGTGAATATAATGATCAGATTATTGTGAATTTTGGAAATTATTTATATAGAATAAAATATTGGTATATTTTTGTTCATAATAAGAGAAAGTAACCATTAATATTTACCGATTAGTGGGGGATGATTACCAGTGGTTGAAAATTATTAAGAACATAAGGAATGAGGGGGGAATGATTCTATATAATGGGAATATTTTTTGGGAATCATTTCAATAAATATTTAACCTATTAAATTAGAAAAAAACGAGATGTAATTCTTTGAGCTGATGAAAATGGGATATAAATCAGTTAAAAGGTATGAGATCAACATTACAATACTTCTCTGTTACACCTCATGAATTTTCATGGACCTTAATGGAATGGTTGACAAATTCTTTGGCAGAGTAAGACCTCATCTATAGTGAAATGTTTTCTATCGATACTGTGATAGTTCTAAGGACAAACTGCTAAATAGGGACCCTTTACCATTAGTTTGAATCCATTGGTAAAGGCTGGATAACCGTTGGTATAATATATACCAATGGTTATCAAAACCATAGGGAAGTAATCCATAGGGAAACACATATACCAATGGTTTTTGGAAAACCATTGGTATATGTTAGGATATGTACATTATACCAACGGTTATCTCAAACCATTGGTATAACTTTTCACCAACGGTTTAAACCATTGGTAAACATACTATTACAACGGTTTCAAACCGTTGGAATATAGTTTTGTATATCCTTTTACTAACGGTTCATGTAAAACTTTCTTAAAAGATAAAAATTTTAGTGTATCCCAACGATTTACAAACCTTTGAGAAACCAACAGTTCTCAAGAAATGTTGGTATAAAACACATTCACAGCGCTATACGAACAGTTGTAAACCATTGGCATAGGCTTTGCTGTGCAATTCAGTCAGTAGCCTGCTACTGGATACCCTTTCTCCATTCCCAACTTCAAAACTCCAATTACCTAAAACAACACCTATAACACATACATATACACAATTAATTCATATAGATTAAACACATAATTAACCCTACAACTATACACATACAGAATTAAAACATAATTCATTAGGTAATTATAAACATACATAATAGATTTAGAATTCAATTCAGAATTGAGATGAAAATTACATGTGCAATTAGGAATTCAATTCATAATTTAATATTCAACTGAATACATACATAATTTAATTATAATTTATGAATACAATACAGAAAAAAAATGATTTCATAATTATATGTGTTATACTGAATTATGAATACACCCAAAATTGCATTTTTGTATAACACATACACAAAATTCAGAAATTAAAAGATAATAACCCCAAAATAAGGAAATGGATAAATGACTTCAACCAAACTCAAATATAATGTCACATGGTTTGGGGTGGGTGTCCTTGAACATAGTGATGATGATAATGGGTGTTTATCAATTAGTTTGTTTGACTTAGAGATTTTAGTTGTCCTTGGCGTATTAAATGTCATGTGTTTTATAATAGGGGTAACAGTTCCTCACATTAGAAGAGGATTGTGTGAGGCCAGACCACAGATCCATGTGCTAAAGTATCAACACAATCCGAACAAGTCTGGTTGGTGTTACATATACCAGTTGTTTTTACTTAAAATGATGTCCATTTTAAATAAAAGACATACATTTTGAGTGATACCGACCACACTGTGCCTCAGATTGTAGGAAGGTTGACTCTTACACATCACATATAACCCATGGATCATTATCCTAATGTATCAAGTTAGTCTTAATGTGTTTGGTCGGTTTTCTGTATGCCATTTGTTTCTTTCACTTTATATGTTTTCCATTTACAATAAATGTGACACACTATGAGTAGTACCAGCCACATCGTGCCTTCTATTGAGGCGGTGTTGGATCATACACATCACAAATGACCCAAGTATTGTTATGATAATGTATCAACACAATCTGAATACGTTTCATTGGTTTTCTGTATGTCATCTATTTTTACATAAAAGAGTGTCCATTTTAAACAAAATACAGACACATTGAGTGATATAAGCCACACCATGCCTCTAATTGAGGCGAGGTTGACTTGTACACATCAAAAAGGACCCATGTATTGTTGTCTAAATGTAGCAATAGATTCTGAATGAGTTTGGTCAGTTTTCTGTATGCCAGTTATTGTTTTCACTTAAAATGTTTTCCATTTCAAATAAAGGTGAGACACTTTGAGTGGTACCGGCCACACCATGCTAGGGATTGAGGTGGGGTTCACTTATACACGTCAAAAAAGACCCATGGGTCCTTGGGCTTAGGTATCCACACAATCCGAGTATATTTGGTTGGTTATCTGTATTCCAACTATTTTTACTTAAAATGAAGTCCATTTTAAACAAAAGATATACACATCGAGTGATACTAGCCACATTGTACCTCAGATTGTGGCGAGGTTGACCCGTACTCATCACATATGACCCATTGATAATTTTCCTAACATATAAAGAAAATATGAATGTGTTTGGTCAGTTATCTGTATGCCAGTGGTAATTTTCAATTAAAATTTTGTCCATTTCAAATGATAGTGAGACACTTTTAGTGGTACTAGACACACCATGAATCAGATTGAAGCGGGGTTGACTCATGCATGACACAAATTAACCATGGATCTTTTTTCTAAAGTATCAACATTATATGAATACGTTTGGTCAGTTTTTCATATGCCAATTTTTTTTACTTAAATGAGTGTCCATTTTAAACTAAAGATTGAAACATCGAGTTATATCATCCACATCATTCCTTATATTGAGGTGGTGTTGAATCATACACATCACAAATAACCCATGGATCATTCTCCTAAAGTATTTATAGAATGTGAATGTGTTTGGTCAGTTTTCTTTATGCAAGTTGTTGTTTTCACATAAAATGTTGTCCATTTAAAATAAAAGTGAGTCACTTTTAGTGCTACTGGCCACACCATGCCTAGGATTGTGGCTGGGTTGAATCATACACCTCAAAAATGACCCGTGGATTCTTGTGATAAAGTATCAACCCAATACGAATACATGTGGTCAGATATTCATATGCTAGTTGTTTTTACATAAAAGGGTGTCAATTTTAAACAAAAGAAAGACACTATGAGTGATAACGGCCACTCCGTGCCTCAGATTGGTGCGGTGTTGACTCGTACACCTCACATATGAACCATGTATCTTTTTCCTAAAGTATGAACAGAATCTGAATGTGTTTTTTTTTATTTTTTGTATGCTAGTTGTTGCATTCACATAAAATGTTGTCCATTTCAAATTAAAGTGAGACACTTAGAGTTGTACCGGCCACACCATGACTCAGATTGAGGCAGGGTTGACTTGTACACATCATAAATAACCCATTTATCGTTGTGATAAATTATCCACAAAATCCGAATAAGTTTGATGGTTTTTCCTTATGGAAGTTGTTTTTATTTAAAAGAGTGTCCATTTTAAACAAAAGACAGATACTTTGAGTGATACCGGCCACACCATGTCGTAGTTTGAGGAGGGGATGACTCTTAAAAGTCACAAATGACCCATGGAATGTTTTCCTAAAGTATCAATATAATCTGAATGTTTTTTTCTAGTTTTCCATATGCCAGTTGTTGTTTTCACTTAAAATGTTGTCCATTTCAAATAAATGTGGACACTTTGAGTGGTACCGGCCACAATGTGGCTGGGACTGATTAAGGGTTGACTCATACATGTCAAAAATTACCCATGTATCTTTGTGCTATTGTATCAACACAATTCGAATACATTTGGTCGGTTTATTGAATTCCAGATGTTTTTAGGTAAAAGGGTGTCCATTTTAAACAAAAGAAAGACACTACGAGTGATACTGGCCACACCGTTCCTCTAATTGGGGAGGGGATGACTTGTGCATGTCACATATGACCCATAGATCATTTACATCAAGTTTCAATAGAATATGAATGTGTTTGGTTAGTTTTCTATATTCTAGTTGATGTTTTCACTTAAAATTTTGTCCATTTCAAATAAATGTGGGACACTTTGAGTTGTACTGGCCACACTGTACCTCAGATTGAGGTGGGCTTGACTCTTACCCATCACAAATAACCCATGGATCTTTTTTCTAAAGTATCAACACAATATGTATTTTTTTGTCAGTTTTCTGTATGCTAGTTTTTTTACATAAAAGAGTGTCCATTTTAAACAAAAGACATACACTTCGAATGATACCAGCCACACCATGACTTAGATTGAGGCATGGTTGACTCGAACACATCAAAAATGACCCATGGATCATTTTCCTAATGTATTTATAGAATCCCAATGCATTTGATCAGTTTTCTGTATGCCAGTTGTTGTTTTCACTTAAAATAATGACCATTTCAAATAAAAGTGGGACACTTTGAGTGGTACCAGCCAGAACATGCCTGAGATTGAGGCGTGGTTGACTCGTACTCGTCAAAAATGACCGATGGAACCGTGTTTTAAAGTATCAATAAAATCCAAATATGTTTATTTAGTTTTTAGTATGCTTACTATTTTTACTTAAAATGGTGTCCATTTGAAATAAAATAAAGACACTACGAGTGATACCGGCCACACTGTGCCTCGGATTTGTGCGTGGTTGACTCGTAGACATCACATATGACCCATGAATCATTTTCCTAATGTATCAATAGAATCTGAATGTGTTTGGTTGGTTATCCTTATTCTAGTTGGTGTTTTCACTTAAAATGTTGTCCATTTCAAATAAAAGTGAGACTCTTTGAGTGGTACTGGCCACAATGTGCCTCGGATTGAGGCAAGGTAGAATCATACACGTCAACAATGAACCATGGATCCTTGTGCAACACTATAAACATAATCCAATGATCCCAAAATCTCATAAGGGTGGATCTCATTAGATCCTTGGTCCTTTTGAGTGATATCAAGTGCACATTGAATATCCCTGTGAGTCTAATGCTCTTCTAGCTTCCTCTTTTCGACTACAGTTTAC
This sequence comes from Viscum album, assembly GCA_963277665.1. Classification (NCBI taxonomy): domain Eukaryota; kingdom Viridiplantae; phylum Streptophyta; class Magnoliopsida; order Santalales; family Viscaceae; genus Viscum; species Viscum album. Next base: position 97,941,701 of record OY728160.1, read on the forward strand.
ACTCTTCTCTCATCTTCTTCCGAAGATATAAAACCCTATTTTCTGTTAGGATTTAGGGTGAATATTGAAGAGAGAATAGATTGAGATCCAAAATTCCAAATTAAGAGTGTGATTGTCTCTGGAATCAAGGTAGGTGGTCCTTTTCATTTCATGAATTGTCGTGATGATTTATATATTCTGAATCGATGCTCGTCCAATGTTGGGATGTCGGGTTGGGTGGCTGTCTAGGGTCCAAGGGGGAGGGTGGGAGGGACTATCCAAGGACCCAAGAGGAGGGTGGAGCGGCAGTCTGAAGGGATATCCGGGGGGATGTCCGGGGGGTGTCCAGGGGGCTGTCCGGGGGGGGCTATCCGGGGGGCTGTCCGGGGGGATATCCGGGGGGATGTTTGGGGTCCATGAAGGAGGGTGGGGAGGCTATCCGGGGTCCAGATATAAGGGTGGGGGGATGTATGGGGGCTATCTGGGTTCCAATAAGGATGATGGGGAGGCGGTCTGGGGTCCAGGGAGGAGGGTGGGGGTTGTCCGGGGTCCAGGGAAGAGGGTGGGGGATGTCTGTTCGGGTTGTCTGAGGGGATGTCATGTGGGGGGGGGGGGGGGGGGGCTGTCCGGGGTGCTATCTAGTGTCCATGGAGGTGGGTTGGGGGCTTTCTAGGGGATGTTTGGTGTCCCAGGAGGAGGGTGGGGTGCTGTTTGGTTTCCATGGAGGTGGGTTGGGGGCTGTCTAGGGGATGTTTGGGGTCCTAGGAGGAGGGTGGGGTTCTGTCCAAGGGGCTGCCCGGGGTTCAGAAAGGAGGGTGGGGGCTATCCGACGGGCTGTCCGGGGTCCAGGAAGGGGGGTGGAAGACTGTCTGGGGTCCAGGTAGGAGGGTGAGGGGCTTTTCAGGGGGCTATCTGAGGTCTAGAAAGGAGGGTGGTGAGGCTATCTGGGGGTTGTTTGGGGTCCAGGGTGGACAGTGGGGGGATATCTGGGGGCTATCCCTGGAGGAGGGTGGGGGATATCGAGGAGGCTAAATATGGGGATATCCGGAGGCTATCCTAGGTTAATGGGATGATATTTTTATATTTTCTATGAAAATTAATTTAGGTATTAAATAATAATTTCATTATAAAATTTTCTAATCTGGGCACCAATTTTCTAAATTCCAAAAAAAATTACAATTTCATTAAAATAGGGGGATTTCAAAGAAAATAATCATGTCAAGTTATATTATTTATAGATAAAAATAAATACAATGTTACATACCTAATCACACATATGTTCCGACATAACAAATAAATAAACATCAAAGGTCAGTAATATCTGTCAAAAATGTAACAGATCAATCTATCCCTTATCATTATCCTATTAGTAGTTATATCTGTTATGAAAGAAAAAAATATTTTATAAATAAAAGTTATAATGAAAATAAATAATGGTGTAACAGTTTGTTATATTTGTATAAGTATACCTGTATTAGTCTGATCAATGGGCGCCGCTGGATCTGCATAAACTGAAGGAACACCCAGTATAGATGGAGTATGTCCCAATATATGCACAGTAGTGACAGACTCTAGTGGAGTGAGAGTCAAAGAAGATGGAATATAAAAACATGGAGAGACAGTAGCATAATTAGAATTAGATGATAGGAATATCTGGACAAATGCTGGATAGGGAGTGGGAATAATCATCATATATGGTACAGATGGGTGATGAGGATCAGATGTAAAGGGCGGTAAAAACATTGGAGGCCTAAATATCTCGTGTGTCTCTAACGGAACACCATGATCTAAATGTGGGACAGATGGTATGTTAGTGTAAGGGGTATGGTCTAATAGGGTATGCCGACCAGATCATCTAGCTATCGTACCACCCCCCCCCCTCGTAAGAACTCCCTGGTACTATGACCACTACTAGGATACTCATCATGTAACTGTCACCTAATATATGGATCCTGAAAAAATGCGGACAAAAAATTAATCACATGACATTATATATTATTTAAATAAATATATTTGAAATAAAATACTCACTGCAGGCACTAGTGGTTGAATTATTAGCTTAGTCGTGCGATGATTGTTTTCTATAATCTTTTTTCGTCACCTCACTTCTCATGCATTTGAAAACAAATATGGAAGTGAATAGAAAAGGATAACTAATGTGTAACCCAAAAAACAAATCAAATGAGATGGAATAGGGGGATTCATGGATAATTTAACTAACCATTATTTTAGGTGAGATTTAACAGATATATAATGACGTCAATAAATCATACAAAATGTAATAATGAAATTAATTTTTTAGTATGACGATTACTTACAAAGTGTCATCAGTCTATTAAAATTATGGAACATTGATTATACAAGATTCATAAGTTGTAAATAAGTTTTCAAAATTACAGAAAATTGAATTTATTTAGCTTAGGAAGATGATGCAGGTATCAATACATGTTTTTTAGAAGAATACAAACCATCATGTTCATTTCCAAGTAAAAAGATATATAGGTCGTAGAGTCATAAAAATTTTATACAAATCACAGTTTAAGAATTGAAATGATCACCGAGTTAGAAATGATGGATTGTAGGTTTAAATACGATTCAATTTTAAATTAGAAAATGAAATTCAAATAAACATTTCAATAAATAAACCATGAATATTCACATAACATTCATGTTGGATACAACATATTGTAATTAATAATAAATCAATTTGAATAGTACAATCCTTGAAACCCAACTCGAGGTAAAGCAAAAATATTGAGACCATGGATAGATGATTCTATATATTTTCCACCAAAACATCAGGTTCACAATCAACTATGAAAATTGAACTATTGTACTCATCAAAAGAAATAAATGGATTGGTTCCAATGGATGTAGTGGATGTGTCAATTCCATCATCACTATCATAAAAAATATGTCTTGGAATTACTTCAACTATGATATACAATTCAGGTTGAAGTTGGTATTTAACATAAAAACATGTTTAGCCATTGATGACAATAGATATGGTTCTTCGATATCAAGAGTGATAGTCATATTTATTACTTGAAATCCACAATCATCAATATGAATTCCATGTCTCATCATCGAATCAAACAATTGAATTTCCTCATTGTGACTCACCTATGAGAGTAATAATCCTATATTATTATTTCTTCAACGACTCCCTAATAACCAAAACATTCAAATCCCAATCTAATATCTGATGAATTGGCCTAAATATATATTATGTTAGTAACTATAACACCATCTGGTTGTGTACTCATGTTCTTTTCTCATTCACTGACAATAAAATTATACCCACTGATAACAATGATTTACAGTCACGAACCAAAATATTAGGACCAGAAGACAAATATCATAGTACCTCAGAGATAGCATCAGTAGAAAAACTCAATAACTAAAATATAAATTAATATTACACATAATTAAATATTTATTTAATTATTTTAAATAATAATATTTTTATCTTCAATTTTACCCAACCAGAAAACTCTTTACTATGAAAATTCTCCTTCTTTCTAATAGACAAAGAAAGATGGTTTCTATTTGTCATTGTTTTATGTTCCGTATAGATAAAAAACATGAATAGTTTAACAAATTTATATATAAGATATACATATTCAATTTATTTACCTGATGTAGTCAACGAACAAATCATAGTTGAACAAAACTGTGTGATGTGCAATCTCACACTCTTCAAGGCTTAATGTCTTCAATGTATATGATCTAGGATTTCCTCCTGTTTGAGGAAGTGATCAAAAATTGTGTTCAATTTCTCATAAGGTTATTACTCATTTCTCATTAGTCTGTTCATTCTTCTAGTAAGATCATGAAAATACATTGATCATAAATCCATACATTCTTGAGCCATGTAACCGTTCATGATAGATCCTTCAAAATGATTCCTATTTCATACTTGAGAATTAAATTTGTAAATATTTATTTGACTTTGATACATCCAATGAAAATAAATAGGTCATTTGAGTACAATTTCAGTGTAAATATGGACAGTCAGATGCAGGATGCATGTGAAAAATGATGGAGGAAATTTTTTATTCAACTCACACAAATTAATGGGGCATCTATCAAATTTTTTTGCATGAATGATATGAAAAAACATTAAGCACAATGATCTCTAATCAAATGGGACAACTGAATAGTAGTCACCCTTACATCATTATAAAAAAGATGACATATTTCTATTGGAATCAACTCATGTAGAAGAACATGATAATCATGAGTCTTCATTTATTTTAGCTTCAACTCTCTTATATTGACCCGTTTAGATATGTTGCTTGAATCGCCATATGGAACTCTAATATTCTCTAATACTTCCAGAAATTTTTTTTCATAGGTGTCATCACATAAGAAGCACATAGAAATTGCAATTAGTTTTTACTAATATGCACAGGAAGCAATTCTAGTGTGATGCCCTAATCCACCAAGTCACGCCGAGACTGTAAATCATCTTTTTTCATTCCCTTAACATTTAGATGTATCGAAATAAAATTTCACATATATTCTTTTCAATGTTCATTATGTCTAAAAATTGACATAAAAAATTGGTTGACCAATAAATAATATAAAATAGGTACTCCTCTTCCTCCAATTGTTATAGTTTTCAGTGTAAACATTCTTTATCTTTCTAGATTTCATTTTCCCCTTCCTGAATGAAAATCTGAAATCATTCAATTCTTTAAGGACATCAATTATAGACATACACTAAGGTGGATCATCGGTCCATGTGTTATTATCAAAACTTCAACGATTATTTCTATATAGATGGTCTATTTGTATGAATCGTCAAAGTCCCATAAAACTGAAACTATAGTGATGTTTTAGCCTTCTAGATCATGCATTATTTATACAAACATGAAATGAAAATTTTCCCTTCGTTCTCCATCCAGACATCATTGCATAAGCCATAAAATCACTGATCATCCACATAAGAGTAGAACACATCTGAAATATCTCTTTTGAATATGAATCATATGTGCGCACACCCACATCCCAACAAAGTTTCAACTATTTTATTAAATATTGCATGTATACATCAACATCAATTCCATTATTATATGGTCTAGATATGAGTATACTCATGAAAGTGAATGTTTTTTTCATACACAAACCTTGGCGATAATTATAAATGTGTATAAAAACTAGCCATGTGTTGTGTGAAGTAAGAATCTTCCCAAATGGATTAAAACCATCTCATAAAAGACCCAAAATCACATTACGCATGTCAGAAACAATATCCAGATATCGAGCATCAAATCTCTGTCAAGGAAATATATCTGTTGGGTGAACCAACTCATCATTAGTATTCTTTCTCTCGGTATCATTCCATATCATTTTTATTGATATTTAATTAGGAATAAAAAGATTTTGGAGTCTAGGAATCAATGGAATGTGCCATATTACATTTTTTGTCTTGCGGGATGGTGCTCCATCAGATTTTGACTTCCAGCGGGATGTGCCACATTTTAAAAAATCATTTAATTCAGCGGTTTCCTCCTTGAATAAACTAAAATCTTTCAGGAAAGCATGATTTTTGTTTCTTGAAAATCCATGTTCCTCAGCTAACATCAATTCCATATAGTGGTTTGAGGTAATATCTGCATCATTTGGATGTAAATAATTCAAGAAGGTAAGAATCAAATTTATTGTTTTATTATAAATCCCATACATAGTTTTCTCATCAAATAATCAGATTAAAAATTCCAACTATTTCATTTTATCGCATTATCGATATACTAGAGTCATGGAAGCATCATTCAGTTTTTTCACCCTAAAACCATCATCTTTTTCATTAGATACATCTTGTGTGCTTGTATCGAAGTCTTATGGGGTCAGAATCCTTTTTTTCTTGATGATAAAAAAATTGAAACCGGTCATATAACAAATTCTCTACTCTAGTCCTATCATTTAGATCATCAGCAATTTGAGATTTCATTTTCTCCCCATTGTGATAGCACACATATTAGTTTATATGAAAACCATATTTAGCTTTGTGGTAGTTGACTTCTTCACGACTCAACCAAGGTGTACCAACATAATTGGAAAATGGGAAGTGTATGGGACCACTATCTGAAGCATTGAGAAAATGTAAAATCTAAAAAGCTCTCCAAATTGTTTTGAAAATCGCTTGAGATTCGATCGGATTTATACGTCCAACTTCTATGCACATTGTAAAAAAATAATTGTTATAAGTCATTTCATCAAAAGAAATTCAATAATATTGATGTTTTATCGAAAATATATTAATGTAAAAAATAATTGTTCAATTTATATTAAACCATAACTGACACACTACTCTATATTATAATCAAAATAAAAAAGAAAATAAAATACTATATTTATATAAAAATATCTTTGAATAGCTATTCATGAGTGTACAATATCATGTAAACATGTGGAGGAGAATTATTCAGTAGCTGAATAAATTTTAGATCGAAGAAATTTAAAATTTTAATAGATAATTTGAGTGATCACATAAATTTCCCAAGGGGGAGGGAGTGTCCAGGGGGTGCTGGGAGTCTAGGGGGTGTCTTGGTTGTCCAGGGGGGTTGGATGTGTCCACGGGGTGGAAAGCTATCTTGGGGGGTCCGGGTGTCTAGCTGGGTGGGCTGTCCACAGGTGTGGTCGGTCTGTCCAGGGGGGTAGTGCTGTCCAGGGGGTGGGCGGACTATCCATGGGGGTGGGGGGGCTATCCAGGCGGTAAGAGGTGTCTAGTGCGGTGGGCGGGCTGTCTAGGGGGTGGGTGACCTATCCATGGGGGGTGGTCGGGCTGGCGAGGTTGTCCAGTGGGTCTGGGGTGTTCGGGGGGGGGGGGCTTTCTAGGGGTGGGGGCATCCATGGGGATGGGGGTGTCCGTGGTGTGGTGGGTGGTTGACCACAGGGGGGGCTGGCCCAGAGGGTGGGGGATGGCTATCCAGGTGGTACGGGTTGTCCAGTGGGTGGGTAGGCTGTCCATGAGGGATGGTGAGGCTATCCATGGGGGTAGCGGGGCTGTCCGGGGGGGTCAGGTGTGTCTGAGGGGGGGGGGGGGGGTTGTTCAGGGCGTACATGGTGTATATAGGGGTGGCGGTGGAGGATAGTTTGTTCAAAGGGAATATGAGGTTTCCAAGAGGGTGGGCGGGCTATCCACGGGGGTGGGGGATGTCCATGGGGGGTGGGGTGTCTAGGGTGTGGGCGGGGCTATCCAGGGGGTTTTGGGGTGGGTGGGCGGGCTGTGCACGGGGGTGGTGGGGCAGTCCAGGCTGGTACAGTTTGTCCAGGGGGTGGGTGGGCAGTCCACAGGGGTAGGGGGTGGGGCTGTCCAGGGGGTACGGGGTCTCCAGGGGGTGGGAGGGCTTTCCACGGGGGTGGAAGTGCTGTCTAGGGGGTGGGGGCTTTCTAGGGGGCATGAGGGATGTCAATGGGGTACGAGGTGTCCAGGATAGCCCACTCCCCCCCCCCCCCGTGGACAGCCCACACTACCACCTAGACTTCCCACCCAACCCCCTTGGACATCCAACACCCCCTCCCCCACCTTAGCATCCCACCCCACCCCCTTGGACATCCCTCCCCCCCTTTACATTAAACAACCCCTTGACATCCCACATCCCCACCTCTCTAGACCACCAGCACCCCCTCCCCCACCTGGACATCCCACCCCACCCCCCTTGGATAGACCACCCCCTTGATAGCCCACACCTCCTCCAACACCTGGATATCCCACCACCACCACCCTTGTAAAACCCACCCTTCCATGTATAGCCCACAGCCCCTCCCCTATAGCCCCCCTGATAGCCCCCCACCGCCTAGACAGCCAACGCCCCCACCCCACTGGACATCCCATACCCACTCCCCCACCAGGATAGCCACCCCCAGGAGAGCCCACCCCCTCCATGGACAGCCCAAATCCCCTCCCCTGCATCCCCCCACCTAGACAGCCCCCACCTAGACAGCCCACCCCCAACCCCCACCCGGACATCCCCCCCACCTGGACAACCCCCCCCCCCCACAATGCCCACCCCCACACCCTGGACACACCACCCCCTCCCTCACTTGGACACCCCACCTTGACCACCCTGGATAGCCCACACCCCTTCTTGGGGCAGCCAATACCCCCTCCCCATAGCCTTATAGCCCTCCCACCCCCTGGACGACCCACCCCCACCTGGACAGCCCCCCACAACTGGAAAGCCCGTCTACCCCTCCTATTGCCCCCCGTAGTGTATTTTTATTTAAAATCATTTTATTCATTGAGAAATCCAATCTATCATGCATTAGGCATTTCACTAAACATAAAACATAAAACCCCATTTAACATAAAACATAAAACCCCACTAAACAAAAAACAAAAAACAAACATATAACAAACCCATTACCCCACTAAACAAAAAACATAAAACAAACAATTTACCCCCTAAACTAAACAAACCACACTAAACAGACCATTTATGATATATGAATTGTAGAACAAAAAAATATAAAACAAACCTAGGGTTCAGTACTCCAACAACAAAAACACTAATGTATTCGAAATAAAAACATCAAACTTAAAATAAATAGAATATGAAATAAAAAACTAAGGTAACTATTCCGAATTTGATGTGTAGAAATAATAATTTGGTTGATTGAAGAAGGATCATCAGTTAGAAGTTGATTCAAGGACGAGAAGACATCAGGAGGAGGTATGTATTAGGTCTGCAATTGGGCAGACTGGGAGCTGGGTCACTGAGTATTTGGGGTAAAACATCCCCAACGGTTTTTGAAATACAATGTAAATGATTCTCTTGAACATCAGTTTATCAAACCCATTGGTATACCTTAGACAAAATAGTTTTTTCCAAAAAAATTTATCAATCCTTTGGGAAATCTTAGGAATATATGCACATTGCCAATGGTTTGATCAACCCGTTGGAAAATGTGGCTTCCTTTACACTATAGGAACGGTTTCCTCAATCCTTTGCTATAGTACCATTGGGAAAACACTAAGTTCTAGTAGTGTTATACTACAACAGAGCACTATGATTGTTGAACTGGAGTTCGGTGAGACATAGTGGTCTCACAAATCAAATGAAAATAATTGACCAATTGATCCAATTTTAAGGATGATTGTTGATCACAGAATAGGAATAAATTATTTTCAACATCCCATGTGAAGAACATGTTTGAATAATCATTTTTGCATTTGATTTTGTGGGAGCAGTAAATGTTACAGGTGTAGATAATGCATCCATATTGCTCATAAATTTCATAGTTATATGAAGCCTAAAATTCCCAATGCTAATGACAATTGTATGATGGTGCAACACCAACCTGAAATCCAATGATTTGTGTGTGTACATCATGAGTACATTTCCAATCACTTTTCATATATGAAATTAATAAAGTGGAATCACCATTAACATTATAAAATTATAAGGGATCCAGGTCGGGATTTTCAAACCAGAATGATGAAGTTAAACATCCATATTATTTGGTAGTAGGTGCTGTCATTATTTTATAAAATCATGAATCTAAAATTTTAGATTCTTGTTCTACTCATTCCTTTATTTCTTCAATGTTTGAATATAATATAGGATCAATCCATAAATTTCAAAAATTATAGTTATCAATTGACAATCCTATAGATATTTTCCAAGCATAAATAGTGTATCGATGCTCTAGTATTCAATCCGATAAGAAAAATATCCTCACAAATCCATTCGTTATTACCATGATGGAATTTGATTCTATAATTGGGATGTACTAGCTCTAAATGTATAATAAATAGATCAACAACAGAAGTATTTAAATCTTAGTAGTATTTAAAGGGAATCCTAAAATTGTTTTAAAAGGGGTGATATCTCAATCTATTATTTTTATAGAACCACCACCCATATCTCTCTTTATAAAAATGATAGGTGAATATGAAGAATGAAATTGAAATATATGAATAGAATTTTTCCCCACAATTCAGGAATATGTTGATGTATTCCTAGAGGTGTTACATAATCCTACCCTAGAAAGAGATGTAGGGATATCCACTTAAATCATTCTTGGATACAAGCTGATATCAATGACCCCTTATATCATGGAAAAAGTGGAGATATAGGAATTAAATAAACCCCTTCATGATCATTTGGATGAGGGGTTTATCAAACCTATTGTGTCTCCTTCGGGGAGAACCTATTCTCTTTGTGAAGAAGAAGGTTGGATTATTGTAGCCTTGAATTGATTATAGAGAACTTAATGGGATCACAATGATGAAAAAGTACCCTCTTCCAATAATTTATTATTTGTTCGACCAAATTCATGGAGATAAATTCTTCTCAATGAATTATTATAGATCTGGTTTTCATAAATTGAGGATGAAGAATAATGATATTCCAATGACATCCTTACAATCACGATAAGGAATTAAGAATTTTTTTTCTATTCATCTAGACTAATATACTAACTATATTTATGGATTTAATGATTTGAATCTTTATAGATTAACTTGATAACATTTTTTTAGCTTTAATTTATGATATTATGATATAAGATAAATGACATGTGGATCCTAAATATCTTCTAAGGGTTATATTGAATAAAATAGGTTAGGATAGGCTATTTGGAATGTTAATCAAATGTGAATTTAGGTCACTAAAATATTATTTCTTTGGTAGTATTATTACAAATGATGGAATCATAGTTGACTATACCAAGAAAAAGGTTTTGGTGGCATGGACTCATTATAAAAAATAGCTGAGGATAATAGCATCCTTAGTTTATAAGGATATTATAGGAAGTTTGTAAAAAATATTCATTATTTTCAAATCCACTAACCGTGTTTCCTAGAAAAGGGTCCATGCTCATCTACAAAAAAAGTGTGATGAATATTTTTATTATTTTAAATAGATATTTATTATTTCACATGTTTTAACTCTACCCTTTATCAGAGAAGGATTTTTTAATTTTTAGCGATGCATTTTGAACTTTCTTGGATGAAACATCATTAAAAATGAAAACATGATACCTTATTAATTAGAATAGTTAAATAATCCTGAGATGAATTATCCTATGCATAGCCCGGTGCTAGGTTCAACAATTTTTTCTCTCAATATATAGTGGAAAAACCTTTATGGGGGTAAATGTGATATATAACCAAAGAAAAAAAGGATTAAGTATATGTTTCACATAAAAGGAATTGATCGTGAGATAGTTTCGGTGGTAGGAACTTAATAAAGTCTATGATTGTTCAATTCATTATCACATTGAATGAGAAAGAATGTTGATGAAACATTAAGTAAAAAAGATCATGATGTGATGGGAGTGATGAGGATTCAAGGAGATTCTTTATTCAATGACATAGTAAAAATATACATGGTAATCATAATGGAGGGAGAAAATCTCTATCCCAAATGATTTCTCAACCATCATTACATGTGATGATTTAGTATGATCAATGAGAATATCCTTTATTGCAAAGGAAGAAATAGTCTATGAATAATGGGTGTTTCTTGAGTTCAATATTGATCCATAAGGCACATTAAAATTTCAAACAAAGCTATATGTTCCAACTATTACAGAAAAAAAAATGAAAAAGATGACGAATTAATACCATATCTCTATATTATCTATACATAATAGAAGCACTAAATTTTATGTGGACCTTCGTGATCATTAATTATGGTATAAAAGGGAAAGGGATATTTCTAACTATGAAACAAGATTTATTGTGTACCAATAAGTGAAATCAGAGTGAAAACATTCTATAGGGGTATTACAACCACTACCTATACCAACAAAAAAGTTGGATAAATTAAATTTGGAATATTTCACAAGTCTCTAGAAACATTGAAAGGAAGAAATTTAATATGGGTTATAGTGGAACATAAAAACAAGACTACCCATTTCATCACTATTCTGGAAGACTTATTTGGTGACCAATATGCCACAATTTACACAAAATAAGTTGTGACGTTTCATGTAGTGACACATTGTATATTTTTTCATTGTGACCAAAGGTTAACATAAATGTTCTTGATTAGTATCCAATATTCTGTGACTCTAATATTGAATTTCAGTAAGACTTATCACCGCCAAACTGAATGAAATTATGAAAGGAATATTCAAGCACTCGATGACTTGATCAATATAATTTAATGGTTTTTGGCATCAAAATATCCCATTAGTTGAGTTATTCTCCAAAATCATATTACATTAATGTATTCAAATTTCACCCTGTGAAGATCTATTTTTGAAGAAATGTATAACTCTGACATTTTGTAATGAAGTTGGTGAGAGAAAGTTTCTTCGGCCTGATCTTGTGAAATAGATGATAGAAATAGTTCATGAAATCAAACAACCCATAAAATATACATAGAGTTATAAGAATAGATATTATGAAAATAGTTAAAAAGACATGGAGTTTGATTATTTTTACAATTACTTCATTCGAATTTCACCATTTTAGAGAGTCATTTGGTTGGGTAATAGATAGAATCTAAGACCCATGTACATTGGCACCTATGAAATCCTTGATCGCATTGGAGTAGAGTCCAATAATTATTCACTTTATCTAAATAAATATTTTAACAACCCAATATTTCACAGTACGTTATCTCATTAAAGTAAATCAATAGCTTGCGCTATACGGCACACTGAGTTTGAGCACACCACAACTTACTAAGCTAACCGTTCGAAAAGAATTTATGAATAATTTTTACTTCACAATGAATCTTATATAATCTATATAATTTTAACATACATATTATGTGTTTCTTAGACATAATATAAGAACAAATTCATTTTTTTGAATAAAATAATTATTTTTCAAAAAATGCAATTTCACTTCCTTTTAATGGAGAACCCTTTTTAAAACCTATATTTGACACATTTATATATAAAATTTAATTAAATTAAATTCTTTTTTATAAGTGTTACATGAAAATTTATATTGGATAAAAATATTTACTTTTCTAAAAATCTTCATATTTAGATGAATAGTGAAAAATATTATGTTTTAATTGAAAAAAAATTAAATCCAAATAATTTAAGTGATAAATTATAAAATTGAATGTTTTGGAAGTATAATTTAATTATATTATTTATCATTTAATAAAATTTATTTCATTATAAATAATTTCACATTTAAATTTGGTATAAACACATGCCAAAATTTTGATAGTTTTTACTTTTTAAAAACCTGCTTTTTGGTTTTGACAACAGAAATTAATTTTAAATTAATAAATGAAAGTTATGTGTTTTTAAATTGGTAAAAATATATTTCATTTTTGAATTCAGAATATCAATATTATCTTAAGGTATAATTTTAGTATTTTTCTAAAAACTTTCAATTATTGATGAATAGTGAAAAACACTGTGTTATAATTTAAAACAGACTTTTTATTTAAATAATTTTTAATTATATTTTAATTTATTTTAGGTATAAATAGATAAATAATACCTATATATGTTCAATTTAATTCAATGGATTCTTTTATAATATGTTTATATATACAAAAATTTTATTGAACTTTTTATCCCATTTTTCCCACCTCTTAGGAGCATTTGCAAATTTGCATTAATCATTATTTTACTCCATCTGTGAGTTGAATTTCAAAAATATGAGGGACATTGTTAATATTAGTAAATAAAATTTGGTTCATTAATCTGAAAATAAATTTTTTGTGGATAGTAACTTTTGACTTTTAACTACCACAGTTAAAACTAAATAAGGAAATTAAAGGTAAAAATGATATCATAATTATCATAACACATATCTTAATCACATTGGATAAGTATATTTCGAAAAAAACAACCTTAGGAGTAAAATATGATCTTCTTTGGTCCACTTGGATTAGATAATGACATTTATAATTATTTTATTTCAAGAACAGTTAAAAATGTTAAATTCAATGTTTAATAACTAAACCATTTGTAATATATGGGTACACAAAATATAAATTATACTATAAATTTTTATTAGAAATATAAATAATATTTCTATATAATGGTATTTTATTTAGAATTTGTAGACTTTAAATAATTTAATTTATTTATGAAACAATGATGATTCAGTAATTACCTTATAAAAGAATGATTAAGATAATTGATAATATAAATATCCAAATAAATGTAATTTGAGACTTTTGAGGAATTACACTAATTTTATAGGTTAATATGACATTTTAGGGTTTATTAAATAATTTTTTTGAAGTAATCATTCTGTTATGATTTTCAAAAAAATAAAATACTAAATAATGACAAAATTGACAAAATTGAGTTTTTAAAAAATATACTCTATTATTAATGTATATAATATTCCTAAAAATCTATGGTTTGTTTAAAGTATTTATATAAGGTTATATATATTAATACGGAACCACTTGGGGTTCTCATGAATGTTTATAGTATGTTTATTAACCATATAATATAAAAATACAAAGAGACATGGTAAATGACAAACTATTTAACTAAGAGTTATATCTAAAAGATAAGGATAATATGGCGACCTAAACCTTTCTAAAACCAATTGGTTATGAGGTATTTGACCCATAGCCACCCTATCATCGAAATTCATTTTTTTTGGAGACCTTATAAAAGAAAAATTATTTAATTATAAAATAAGATTTCGATGTTTTCCTAAAATGACCCTCACCTCTCTTATAAAAGCGAACTCCCCCTTCTCTTAATTTCATAACTACAAATCCTTTTGAGACAGCCAACCTGTAACACCCGAGACTTTTATGAGAAATAATTTGTTTTTATAAATCATCAAAGGAATATTTCACTACACACAACACTACCTTGACTTGCTTTACACGCAACAACGACCTTCCTCGATAGCTTGCATCGTACACAATAACGAGTTTCACTAAACAACGATATGCTATTAAAATATTATTAAAACTAGCCGTTATGAATAGTAATAACAACTTTTTGAAATTCTTTAAATTTTATTTTTCAAAATGGACTTCATTTTTGGATTCGGAATATCAAAATTAGCCTAGGGTGAAATTTTGGTATTTTTCTGAAAACTTTCAATTTTTGATGAATAGTGAAACCACTAAGTGGTAGTTAAAAAAAACTAAATTTTTCATAAAACATAATTTTACCACTTCTGTGAGTGGAATTTCGAAAATCAGAGAGACACGGTTGATGTCAGTAAGTATAATGTGGTTCAATGAGATGAAAATAATTTTTTGGTGAATAGTAATTTTTTACTTTTATTTACCACGGTTAAAAGTAAATAGGGTAATTAAGGGTAAAAATGATATTATTATTACCTTAAAACATGTCATAATTCTATTGTATAAGTTTAATTCGACCAAAAACAATATTAGGAATAAACTATGACCATTTTGGCCCACTTGGATTAGATTAGGACCTTTATTATCAATTTACTTAAAGAAGGGTTAAAATAGTTAAAATCAATGTTTAATAAGTAAATCATTTTTAATATGGGGTTATACAAAAGATAAATTCGACTATAACTATTCATTAGAATTATAAAACTATTTCCAACATAATGGTATTTTATTTATAATTTTTATACCTTAAATAATTTTATTTATTTATGACACAACGATGATGCAGTAATTATCTTATTAATGAAATATTGATATAATTGATGTTATAAATACCCAAATAAATGTAATTTGAGACTTTTTATGAATTCCACTAATTTTCTATGTTAATATGACATGTTATTATTGATTTAATTAACTTTTTTCGAAATAATCATTCTGTTATGATTTTCAAAAAAATCAATTACTAAATAGTGTCAAAATTGACATAAAATAGTTTTTAAAACAAATATTATATTATTAAATGTTATTTTCTTCCTAAAAATCTATGGCTCGGCCAAATGACTTATAAAAGGTTATATATATTAATAATAAACAACTTGGGGTTCGTTTGTCTTGTTATAGTAAGTTTATTAACAATATAGTGTAACAACACAAGAAGACACGGTAAAAGTAAAATTATTTAACTTAATGTTAAATATAAATGAAAAGGTTACAATAGGAACATAAAATTGTATAAATTCTATTGGATCAGTGGATTTAGACCCATCCCCACCTTAGATTCGAAATAAATCAATTTGGATCTATTTAAAAACGAATTTGTCTTTATAACAAAATAATATTATTAGTTATTCCAAAGGTGCCCCTCTCCTCCCTTATAAAAGGGAACCTCCTCCCTCTCTTCCTTACACCACATTGAGCCTTCAATCTCGGCCAAAACCTGAACATTTCTTCTCTCCAATTTTCTAGGGACATCCTAGAGGTCGTGGTATTCTTCAAAAACCTATTTTAGTGCCCTAAAAGGAGGTCTCAAAGAAACGCTTCAAAGAAGAGGTAATGTCCGTTACCGATTCTTTCATCTTTATTTCTTCTTCCACTTCTTCTTATTTTGTTGTTTCAATATGAAGTAATAACATCAGTATCACTAATTTACTGATATGTCATTATATGTATGAAATAACCCTATTTCACTATCTATCCATCCTACGGAAAATGAAATCACCGCGTGTGCGTACGTACGGAATACCGTCTCCACACTGTGGTGTAATCTATTTTCCACCACCACCTTACATGGATGGGTATAATGGTGTAAAGAATGAATATATATGATTATTTTAAATTGATATTGATTCTAAAATATTATACATACACTCCAATACAATTCCACGATCATGGGAACGATATCATCGCTCGTGCGTACGTACAGAATATCGTCTCCACGATGTGATGCGACTCGTTCTACATGTTATTCATTTCATAATGATTATATAAATGAATTAAATGAATGAATATGTT
Source organism: Viscum album (assembly GCA_963277665.1). Taxonomy (NCBI): domain Eukaryota; kingdom Viridiplantae; phylum Streptophyta; class Magnoliopsida; order Santalales; family Viscaceae; genus Viscum; species Viscum album. Next base: position 97,958,464 of record OY728160.1, read on the forward strand.
ATATATTTCACTAATACCATTCTGTAAATGTGGTATCTATAACCTAAAAATAATAATAATAATTTATTCCACAAAACACGCATAAGAACAAAAAGTAATAAACACCCGAATAACAAGTAGCAAAGAAATATTACTAATAATAAGCTAAGAATATGACCATATATGATATCATAACAATGATTATGATTATGGAATATTTCAATAACATTATTTAAATCATTATAAAGGAGGTTCGGACACTTACGAAGCAAATCGGACCTAAGGTAAGGGAAATATCACAATCTCATTTTTATCCGAGATTGTTTATACTTTGAAATTTACTGGGGTGTATTTTATCATCCACATCCATGTTTACTCAATATTTCATATTATTTCCATCCACCTACATTTTTTTAAATCCAATTTTACCCTTATATGAGTTTTTATTAAAGGATATGAAAGGAATCATTTGTCATTTTTCGTACGAGGTACCTTTTGACTTTTCCGACAAAAGTACGAGAAGAATGTTTTTTTAACTTATACGGCATGAATGGATTTTTAAAACATTATTTCCAAGAATCTTCCATTAAAAGTTTTAATTTTTATTTTTAATCAACTTATTTTAGTTTAAAATTGTATTACATGTTAAGAAAGTAAAATGTTTTTGAAGTAGAACGGATATTTTCCTCAAGAATGGATTTCAAGTGTTTTATCAAAATTATTTTCCATCTAAGATAATATAGGGTTCTGTTTCTATCCCTATTATTACATTGATTTGATTATGTTGTGATAGAATTATTTTTATGAATTCCTTTATCTAATATGAATTTTTTTATGATGACAAGTTGATTAAGAATCCCATTTTTATTACATGGGTTATGCAATGATGTATGATTTTTGATTTTGTGTCAGACATAAGAATGGTATCATTATGAGATGGGTGGGACCTATATCTCCCTCCAATTAATTGGGTAAAGAATTTATATCTAATGAGATAGACATGTATAGAACAGTGGGTTAAAGAAGTTCAGTGAAACATGACTGAAACGAGGAGTGAACTCGGTTTAGAAATGGACTTTGTCCGCTAAGATAGTCTTGGCAATGAGCCTTCACTACTAAGAAATGATTCTCTATGATTACGTGTGTATGCCAAAAAGTTTCATGTTTTATGTTATGATTATTGGGATTACATTTCACTACTATGATTTACCCCATGTTATGAATTTATGATCTCTTTTACAGGTTATGATTTCCAAAAGTTATGTTCTAATGAAAATGATGTAATTGAGATTTCTTTTGATTACCCTTAATAAGCATTTGAGCTCACCCTTTTGTATTTTATCTTTCACCAGGTCAAAAAGAAGGTTATTAAGTAAGATATGCCAAAATGGACTATAGATATGATGAAATAAATGGGACACAGTGTAGATGCTTTATGAACCAGTTGTTTATGTTTCCCAGTTTCTAAAGAAACTATACATATACGGCCCTTTCCCGGTTTTGTTATATATTGTAATAAGTGTGCTTAAATTTTGAAGTAATAAAAATTTATGTAATGTATGGGTCATTATAGTTGGTATTAGAGTAATGGTATAATAAACATTTGGAAACTAGGATGTGAAAGCCTTAGTAATAACCCTAAGGATAAGTCTAAGCATAGAACACAATCTTAGTGTTTTAGAAATGACCATGAATAACCTAGGATAAGACCTTAAGTGTGAAATTGTATTCTTGATTATGTGGTTTTCCTTTTATAATTAGTGTTTCTCACACTATTATTCTTGGTTTTAGTCAATGGCTGGAACCCGAAGGAACTGTGTTATTGCGGAATGCGATGGGCAATGCAATGATTGTCCCCCTGATCAACCAAACATTATGGGAGCTGGAATGAAAAATCTTGTAGCCATGCTGACATGACTTTATCAAGCTATGAATCATGCTGGAATTCCAAACGAGCAAAGGAAGGAGCAGCATTCTGTTGAATCCTTCATGAGGTAGCATCCACCTTCATTCAGTGGGTCTACTGATCCATTAGTTGTTGAACAATGGATCAGTACTACTAAAAAGATATTTTCATTTCTTCAATGTTCTGAACATGATAAAGTCATCCTAGCAATGTATCGTTCGGAAGGAGATGTTGATCAATGGTGAAATCTTATTAAAAATACGAGGAAAAGAGATGAAATTGAGTCCATGGAATGGGACGAGTTCAAGAACTTATTTTTCAATAAGTACTTCCCTCGTATTCTCCGAACAAAGATGGAGAAAGAGTTTCTTGAACTAAAGCAAAAGGATGATGAATCTGTTGGAACTTATGAAGAAAATTTTACAAGACATGTAAGGTACACATATGGTATTATTATCCAACCTAAGAGTAAGATAGATTGATTCTTTAGTGGCTTAAAACCAAGTCTTCGAAGGGCCTTACCCATAAGCCACTTCAATAGCTACGAGGAAATCGTTCGATGTGCTCTCAATGTTGAGATGGAGATCGGAGTAACCCATCAGTCATATGGGTTTGATAAGAAGTGTAAAATGGAATTCAAAGGAAAATGTAAAGAGAACAGTGAAAAGAAGATGAGAGTTCCCTTATGCTCAATGTGTGGAAAGAAACATGGAGGGAGTTGTCTTAAAGGGACAAGTAAATGTTTCAAATGTGGAAAGGAAGGTCATCGGGCATTTGAATGCTGCAATGATGGGAAGAAGATGTCTAATGATGAAAACAAAGGAAGGGATACACAGAATGACCCTACTACACTTAAATGTTTCATGTGTAAGGAGATGTGTCATTATGACAATAAATTCCCTAATCCAAGGGTCGATGATGATGGTCGACGTCAACAAACTCTTAAGGATAAGGACAAAGGAAATTCACATACAATTTCTATCATTGATGTGGAGTACGATAAAGACATGTGGAAAGGTACACTTACAATCCACTTTAAAGAAGAAAATTTTTTATTTGATTTTGGATCCACCCACTCTTTTATTTATAATGATTTTTCTATGGGTATCACCATATTACCTCAATAATTAGATGTTGAGTTAGCTGTGACAACACCTAATGGCACAACAGTCGCATCAAAAGTTTATAATTCTTCCCCGATTAAAGTCTGTGGGAAAGTGCTTCCTGCAAATATTGTGATCCTTCCTATAGTGGAATTTGATGTGATTCTTGGCATGGATTGGCTTTCTTTATATGGAGCTCATATCAATTTCCAAAGAAGGGAAGTCAAATTTTATATTCCAGATCAATCTATGATCGTCTATCGATGAAAAGATGAACATAACCTTCTAGTGGAAATTTCATCCATCTTATGGGATTGATTCCACTAAATGAAGGTTATTTATCTCAAATGGTTGGTGAGAAACTCATAATTAATAATATTCCCATTGTACGGGAGTCTGATGATGTCTTTCTGGAGGAATTGTTGGGTCTTCAACCAAATCGTGATGTTGAGTTTTCAATAGAACTCGTACCAGGTGCTTTTCCTATTTCAAAGACACCTTATAGAATGTCCCCAATTGAGTTGATGGAATTGAAGAAGCAACTCCATGAGAATCTTGATAAGGGGTTCATACAACCTAGTGTGTCACCTTGGGGAGCACCTGTTCTGTTTGTTAAGAAAAAAGATGGATCAATGAGACTCTGAATTGATTATCGAGAACTTAACAAGATCACTATCAATAAAAAATATCCTCTCCCACGCATTAATGATTTATTTGACCAACTACGCAGAGCTCATTACATTTCCAAGATTGATCTTCGTTCAGGGTATCATCAATTAAGAATCAAAAGGGAGGATATACCAAAGACAACTTTTCCTACAAGGTATGGACACTATGAATTTATAGTGATTCCCTTTGGTCTTATAATGCCCCTGCTATCATAATGGATCTAATGAATAGAGTCTTTAGAGACTATCTTGATCAATTTGTGGTAGCCTTTATAGATGATATTCTTGTATATTCAAAGAGCACGGAAGAACATGAAGATCACTTGAGAATTATATTGAAGACCCTGAGAAAGGAGAAGCTTTATGCCAAATTTACCAAGTGTGAATTTTTTCTTAAAAAAGTTGCATTTTTGGGTCACATAACCTCAAAAGAGGGGATATCTATGGATCTAGCAAAAACAAAGGGTATCGAAATATGGTCGAGATGAAAAACAGTAACTAAGATCCGATGTTTTCTTGGTTTGGCTGGATATTATCGACGTTTTGTGAAATATTTTTCATGATTATCTAATCAACTCACTAGTTTGACTCGGAAAGAAGTTAAGTTTGTTTGGACGGAAGAATGTGAAAAGAATTTCAAGGAGTTGAAAAGAAGGTCATCTAGTGAACCTGTGCTCACACTGCCTTGTAGTGGAGAAAGGTTTGTGATCTATAGTGATGCATCCAAGACGGGATTGGGGTGTGTTCTTATGAAAAATGATATGGTGATATCTTATGCCTCACGGCAGTTGAAAATCCATGATCAAAATTACCCAACTCATGATTTGGAGTTAGCTGCGGTAATATTTGCATTAAAGATTTGGAGGCATTACCTTTATGGTGAAAGGTGTGATATTTATACTGATCATAAAAGATTAAAGTATATTTTCACACAAAAGGAGATGAATTTGCACCAAAGAAGATGGTTGGAGCTGATTAAGGATTACGACTGCTAAATCCATTACAACCCTGGGAAAGCAAACAAGGTGGCAGATGCATTATGTCGACAAGACCATGCCAGTTTTTCCATGATGAGGATCACAAAAGATCCAATATTTATGGATTTACAAAGGATGGATCTTGGAATAAAAATGGAAAGGGAAGAATCTTATCTTTCTCAAATGAATGTTCAACCATCAATACATGTGAAGATTAAAGAGGCACAGAAAGAAGATGTCGAGTTACAACAGAAAGGGAGAAATGTTCCTGAATTCAACCTTGATTGTGATGGGATAATAAAGTTCAGGAATCGGGTTTGTGTTCTTCCCATTCCAGAATTAAAGAAGGAGATGCTGGATGAGGTTCATAGTTCTTCATTATCTATACATTGTAGAAGCACGAAGATATATAGGGACCTGAAAGAGTACTTCTGGTGGGATGGCATGGAAAGAGATGTTGCTTAATATGTCTCTTGATGGTTGGTTTGTCAGCAAGTTAAAGCTGAGAGACAGAAGTCCACGACGATGTTACAACCATTACCCATACCCAAATGCAAATGGGAAAACATCACTATGGACTTTGTCATAGGACTTCCTAAAACATCCAAAGGCAATAATGCTATCTGGTTCATAGTTGATCATCTTACAAAGTCCGCACACTTCATTGCTATTAGAGAGGATTTTTCTCTGGATTAGCTTCCCAGGATATATGTGAAGGAAGTGGTAATATTGCATGGAGTACCACTTTCTATTATATCTGATCGGGACCCGAGGATTACCTAAAAGTTCTTGCGAAGTCTTTAGCATACTTTGGATACAGAGTTGAGTTTCAGCACTGCTTATCATCGTTAGATAGACAGTCAGTCTGGGAGAAAAATTCAAACTCAAGAAGATATGTTGAGAGCTTGCTCTATGGATTTCAAAGGTGGTTCAGATCAACACCTACCTGTGGTGGAATTTTATTTTAATAATAGCTTTCACTCTAGTATTCAGATGGCTCCTTATGAAGCTCTCTATGGAAGGAAATGCATGACTTCAACTTTCAGGGATGAAGTTGGGGAAAGAAAGCTATTAGGACCTGATCTTGTTGATGAGATGGCAGAAAAGGTCCAATCTATTCAACAACACATAAGAGCATCTCAGAGTCGACAGAAATGTTTTGCCGACAACCGAAGAAAAGACCTAGAGTTTGAAGTGGGTGATAAAGTGTTCTTACGGATATCTCCCTGGAAGAGGGTCATGAGATGTAGAAAGAAGGGGAAGTTGAGCCCTAGATATATCAGTCCTTTTGAAATATTGGATCGTGTTAGAAAGGTAGCTTACCGATTGGAGCTTCCACTGAATCTCTCTGAAGTTCACGATGTGTTCCATGTATCTCTCCTGAGAAAGTACATACCATATCCTTCACATGTACTCAACTCAGAAGTTTTACCGTTGGAGAAAGATCTTTCTTATGAAGAACAATCGATAGAGATTCTGGATCATAGTGAAAAATTCCTACAAAACAAGACCACTCGCTTGGTGAAAGGTTTATGGAGGAGCCACCAATTAGAAGAAGCTACATGGGAGCTTGAGGATATGATGAGCGAGAGGTATCCTCATCTTTTTGTTTCAAAGTGGCGAATTTTGAGGGCGAAATTCATTTTAAGGGGGTTAGAATGTAACACCCGATACTTTTATGAGAAATATTTTGTTTTTATAAATCATAAAAGGAATCATTCACTACACAAAACACTGGCTTGGCTTGCATTACACATAGCCACGACCTTCCTCGATAGCTTGCGTCGTACGCAATACCGAGATTCACTAAACAACGATATTCTATTAAAATATTATTAAAACTAGCCTCTATGAATAGTAATAACAACTTTTTGAAATATTTTAAATTTTATTTTCCAAAATGGAATTCATTTTTGGATCTGGAATATCGAAATTAGCCTATGGTGAAATTTTTCTATTTTTCTGAAAACTTTCAATTTTTGATGAATAGTGAGACCACTAGGTGGTAGTTAAAAAAACTGAATTTTTCATAAAACATAATTTTACCACTTCTGTGAGTGGAATTTTGAAAATACGAGAGACAAGGTTGATGTTAGTAACTAAAATATGATTCAATGAGATGAAAATAATTTTTTGGTGAATAGTAACTTTTTACTTTTATTTACCACGTTTAAAAGTAAATAGGGAAATTAAGGGTAAAAATGATATTATTATTACCCTAACACATGTCCTAATTCTATTTCATAAGTTTAATTCGACCAAAAACATTCTTAGGAATAAAATATGACCATTTAGACCCACTTGGATTAGATTAGGACATTTATTATCAATTTACTTAAAGAAGGGTTAAAATAGTTAAAATCAATGTTTAATAAGTAAATCTTTTTTAATATAGGGTTATACATAAGATAAATTAGACTATAAATATTCATTATAAATTTAAAATTATTTCCAACATAATGGTATTTTATTTATAATTTTTAGACATTAAATAATTTAATTTATTTATGACACATTGATGATGCAGTAATTATCTTATTAATGAAATGTTGACATAATTGATGTTATAAATACCCAAATAAATGTAATTTGAGACTTTTTATGAATTACACTAATTTTCTAGGTTAATATGACATGTTAGTATTGATTTAATTAACTTTTTTTGAAATAATAATTCTGTTATGATTTTCACAAAAATCAATTACTAAATAGTGTCAAAATTGACATAAAATAGTTGTTAAAACAAATATTACATTATTAATTGTAATTTTATTCCTAAAAATCTAAGGTTTGGCCGAATTACTTACATAGGGTTATATATATTAATAATAAATAACTTGGGGTTCGTTTGGCTTGTTATAGTAAGTTTATTAACCTTATAGTGTAAGAACACAAGAAGACACGGTAAAAGTAAAATTATTTAACTTAATGTTAAATCTAAATGATAAGGTTAAAATAGGAACATAAACATGTAAAAATTATATTGGAAGAGAAGAATTCGACCCATTCCTACCTTAGCTTCGGAATAAATCAATTTGGAGCTATTTAAAACCGGATTTGTCTTTATAATAAAATAATATTTTTAGTTATTCCAAAGGTGCCCCTCTCCTCCCTTAGAAAAGGGAACCTCCTCACTCTCTTCCTCACACCACATTGACCCTTCATGTTCAGCCAAACCCTACCAATTTCTTCTCTGCACTTCTCTAGAGACATCCTAGAGGTCCTGATATTCTTCAAAGACCATGTTTAGTGCCCTAAAAGGAGGTCTCAAAGAAATGCTTCAAAGAAGAGATAATGTCTGTTACCGATTCTTTTAACTTTATTTCTTCTTCCACTTCTTCTTCATTAGTTGTTTCATTATGATGTAATAACATCAGTATCACTCATATACTTATATGTTATTATAAGTATGAAATAACCCTATTTCACCATCTATCCATCCTACGGAAAATGAAATCACCGCGCGTGTGTACGTACGGAATACTGTCTCCAGGCTGTGGTGTAATATATTTTCCACCACCACCTTACTTGGATGGGTATAATGGTGTAAAGAATGAATATATATGATTATTGTAAATTTATATTGATTCTTAAATTTTATACATACACTCCAATACAATTCCATGATCATGGGAACATTATCATCGCTCGTGCGTACATACAGAATACCGTCTCCACGATGTGATGTGACTCGTTTTACATGATCTTCATTGCATAATGATTATATAAATGAATTGAATGGATGAATATGATATATATTACACTAATACCATTCTGTAAATGAGGTATCTATAACATAAAAAGAAGAATAAGAATTTATTCGACAAAACATGCATAAGAACAAAAAGTAATAAACACCCGAATAACAAGTAGCAATGAAATATTACTAATAATAAGCTAAGAATATGACCATATATGATATCATAACAATGAGTATGATTCTGTAATAAGTCAATAACATTATTTAAATCATTATACATGAGGTTCGGATGCTTACGAAGCAAATCTGACCTAAGGTAAGGGAAATATCACAATCTCATTTTTATCCGAGGTTGTTTAAACTTTGAAATTTACTGGGGTGTATGATATCATCCACATCCATGTTTCCTAAATATGTAATATTATATCCATCCACCTAAAATTTTTTAAATCCAATTTTACCCTTCGGTGAGTTTTTAGTAAAAGATATGAAATGAATCTTTTGTCGTTTTTCGTACGAGGTACTTTTTGACTTTTCCAACAAAAGTAAGAGAAGAATGTTTTTTTAACTTATACGGCATGAATGGATTTTTAAAACATTATTTCCAAGAAACTTCCTTTACAAGTTTTAATGTTTATTTTTAATCAACTTCTTTTAGTTTAAAATTGTATGACATGTTAATAAAGGAAAATGTTTTTGAATTAGAAAGGATATTTTTCTCAAGAATGGAGTTCAAGTGTTTTATCAAAATTATTTTCCATCTAAGATAATATAGGGTTCTGTTTCTGTCACTATTATTACATTTATTAGATTTTTTTGTGATGGAATTATTTTTATGAATTCCATTATCTTATATGAATTGTTTTATGATGACATGTTATTTAAGAATCCCATTTTTATTACATGGGTTATGAAATGATGTATGATTTATGATTTTGTGGCACACATAAGAATGGTATAATTATGAGATGGGTGGGACCTATATCTCCCTCCAATACATTGGATAAAGATTATATATCTCATTAGATAGACATGGCTAGAACGGCGAGCTAAACTAGTTCAGTGAAACATGACTGAAATGAGGTGTGAACTCAGTTTAGAAATGGACTTTGTCCGCTAAGATAGTCTTGGAAATGATTCTTGACAACTAAGAAATGATTCTCTATTATTATGTGTGTATTCCACAAAGATTCATGTTTTAAGTTATGATTATTGGGATTACATTTCACTACTGTGATTTAACCCATGTTTTGAATTTATGATCACTTTTGCAGGTTATGATTTACATGAGTTATGTTCTTATGAAAATGATGTAATTGAGATTTCTTTTGTTTACCCTTACTGAGCATTTGAGCTCACCCTTTTGTATGTTTTCATTCCCTGGGTCAGGAAGAAGGTTATTAAGTAAGATATACCAAATGGGACTATAGAAATGATGAAATGAATTTGAGACAGTGTGGACGCTTTATGAACCAGTTGTTTATGTTTCCGAGTTTCTAATGTCACTATACCTATACGGTCCTTTCCTGGTTTTGTTATATATTGTAATAAGTGTGATTCAATTTTGAATTAATAACAATGTATGTAAAGTATGGGTCGTTATACAACCCCTGCCCAAATATCCTCCCAACATTCATCTCATCATCCTAGAGGCCTTTTTAGGTCATAAAGCCATCCTAAGGAGTGCTTTTGATCAAATAAAAAGGAAGAACCTGAAGAAGAGGTAAATATTTCATCAGACCATTCAAGTTATTTTCTTCATCCACTTCCTCTTTCATTGTTGTATCCATTTTAAATTAAATAATCCTATAACTTCTAAATATTTTGATGTTATTATAAATATGTTACTACCATATTCTTTATTTATCCATCCTATAAATTACCAAGTCACCATATGTGTGTACGTACAACTTACTGTCTCCACGTCATGGGGTAGTTTGTTAATCAAACACTTTATTATATTATATGGGTATAATAATGAATATAACTAATTTAAATAATAAATATTACATGTAAATTATTATATATATATGATATACCATTTAATTACATACGATATCTCTATCAATATAATGATATTGTCACTCGTGCGTTAATACGGATTACTATCTCCATGATGCGATGAGATTCATTCCCACATTCACCATTCAACGATGATTTAAAAAATATATATTATTAGTATGTATTTAATATAAGAAATTATAAATCAACTGGAGATATATATATATATATCGGTGTATGTATGTAATTACATATATCATATTCACTTACTTCCGTTCAATACAATATGAAAACAGAAACATCATTTATACATACGTACGACCTACCGTCTCCATAAATGGTGCCTTACATTTCATATATCAATTTGTTATAAATATTAATATTCTAAATATATATGATATTTAAATTATTTTTTATATTCTGGAAGTAATTAAATCATTATCTAAATGATACGATCAAGAATAACATGTTAAAACACGTACGATAAAGAAAATGATTATTACCCAAAACGTTAATTTAACGTGGAAGTCATTATTAAATTGGTAGTATGTAGTCATAAATGAATCATGAACAATATAATAAATATTAATACGGTTCTGTTATAATTTAATAACATACTATTGTCATTATACATGAGGTTAAATATACCCTCAGCCAAGGAAAAGTACAAGGTAAGGGTTAATTTCACAATGACTTTATTATCTGAGGTTGATTTTATGTATTTATATACTTGGACATAATTATTTTCCATGTCCATGTTTTATAAAATAGTTTTTAATGAGACTATTTTTAAGGTACTGTTTTACTAAAACATCATTTTAAATGTTTTAAGAATTTATTATTCTAAACCTTTCTCATCAATGTCCATGTTTTCAAAATGGTTTTAAGGATTTATTTATATGGACATGAATGTTTTAAAATGACAATTCCATTAAAAAGTATCAATGTTGTATGAGACACTCTGATTTAAAACTATATTTTAAATGAATTCCTATATAAATTATGTTACTTTTAAATGATTTCATTAAAAAGGGATATTTCACTTAATGATTATTACTGATCATTTTCAACTATGTCAAAATCCATTACGAGATATTATCCATTATCGTTGTTGATTAATTATGATACAAATATTCCATATTGTAATGATGATTTTGGGATATGTTTGAATATGGGTGTGTTATTTTTATACCATTAATGGTTTATGTATTCATTATTGAAATTTCGTATGCTAGTTTTAATAAAGATATTTATGTTATGTTTAATCATTTTCATATAAGGAATGAATTGGACTTAGTGAGTGACGGGTGGAGCCCGCTATATATCTTTGATGCATCGGTTGGTCTCAAGATACAAACTAGTGTCTTGGAACAGGTTCTTGACAAAATCTTATTCGTAGTCGTGGCATATGGCATTGACTATGTGGTTATGAAGTCTGCTATTATGAATTCTATCATTATGAAAGTGGCTATTAATATTGCATGTACTTATTTTAATAGTGGAATATCCATGTGAATACGTAAATGGAATTATTTGATTTTATATTTTCCATATTATTCTGAGGATCATGTTTAAATGTCTTTTTTCTAAGTCGTATACATTGCCTTAAATGTTTATGATTATTTATTAGTGTTTTTGCTATATTTTTTTCCTTACTGAGCATCTGATCTCGCCCATTTCTATGTTTTTTTCCTAGGATGTGAAGAAGTGTTTAGTGGTTGGCCATTAGGGATAGGATAATGATATATGTGTGTTCAAAGGGGACAAAAGTTGTCTGAGGTCATTATTTTATGATGTAATGTAAAACTTATGAATGTATCTAGTACTTACAAGGCTACTAAACTAATTAGTATTTCGGGACATAATTCCTTGAATCATGCCAATGTTATGAAATAATGTACCAACTCTGGGTAATTGGAGTTAGGGTGTTACAGTTGGTATCAGAGAAAGTTTAGTACAAACCTTGGAAGCTAGATTTATAAAAACTCTTACTAGAGAACATTACCCTAAGGTAGACTTTGAGGATTATTATAGAATAAATTCCTAGAATTTTGGTACCCTAGTGATTTTATGAATTTTCCAAGCAATACATCCCAATCTGGATACTAGTAGGTAGGGGCGGCTCTGGAAGAGATGTACATAAGGGTAAAAAAAGAAAACATCGCTTTCAGCTAGACTCAAATACGAACTGGTGCTTGAAAACGGGCCTTGCTGCACTCTTGGTTATGAAACTTTTGGTGGATATGCTTAGGATAATTATAATTTTATTTAAAAACCATTATGAAGGGTTTATGAGTATATACATCCTAAATGAAAGAATTCTTATGATTATGGATTATATCTATAAACTGTTCAATTTTTGTTAACTGTTTTACAATTTTAGAATTATGTGTGGCGATTAATAAACTTACCTAGTGTATGACATTGTTTAGAAATGGCACCCAGTAGATGGAATAAGAACTACAACAATACGCATGATCCAAAATGTAAGAAGGATCATATATTTCTTTGTATTAAGCTAACATTTATAAAGGAAATAGTCTCCCACATATTATCATCATATGAAGAAATAGTATCATGTGTTAATAAGGTAAGTATAGTATTCTCTGAGACCTATGAGTTTGACGTGAAGACAAAGAAGAAAAGGATGGTAGAAAGAAAGATGGATAATGAGAATACGGGAAAGAAGGATTTTCACATATGTGATAACTATGGAAAGAATCACCTTCGTAAATTCTTGAAAGGAATGAGAGTTTGTAATATGTGTGGAGAAAAGGGACACCAAGTGAATTATTTCAAGGTTAAGAAAAATGTTTCAAATGTACAATGCTTCATTTTCAAGGAGTTGGGACACTACACAAATCGATGTCCAAATAATCATAGTATACCCCAAATGATGCTATTGGATAAAAATCAAGTTATGATACTAATGAAGATGAAGAGGAATGACTAAGAATTTTTATGTTTTTATTAATGTATTTTTTCATTTGTGTATTGTATTAATGATGTAAATGTTATACTAATTATTGAGTATATATGGATTGTTCTGTAGTACTATTTTATTAAGGATTTGAGATTGTGTAGAACCAAGAAAACTGAATCAATGGCAGGTTAATTTTTTGGAAAATATATGGTTGAGAGGAAGATAATCCTTAATATGATTCTAATACGGTGGTAGTGATTTTGGAATAAGATATGATTGATTTGGATAAATTATATTTGATATTCCTGAATACCTTGAAACTGATTAATTATTTGTATATTTTATCATTGTTGGAGTTTAAAACATTTTTGGATATAAGGAGTACATCCAGTATTCTATAAGGAATAAGGGCGAATTAATGTAATAAATATGGTTATATGATAATTAAGGTTGTTACCATGTATTAAAATAATTCATTATGAAAGTATTCACATGTTATTTTGTGGAAAAAGGGATCTTTATTGTGTTTACGTTCCTTTTAAAATTTGGACTGTGCGTTTGGACAGAAGTATTATGGATAAGTCTAAAGGTTGGAATAAATTAATTTTGACATTGATTACGATTTTTAAGGTAATATAATTTCATGATATTTTTTTGGATTGTCATAAAAAGGACAACCCAGAGGTTGGGCGACCGCGCATCGCGTCTGACAAGGCCGCGAGACTTGAACCCACAACTGAAGGGTGACAATGGTGCATCCTCTACCACTGGCCTACATGATGTCCTAGATTGTATAATGAAGTTTTTTAAATATTCTAAAAAATGAATATAAATTCAATTTTTTACCCCAATACGATTAGGATAAATATAAATTTCTTAATTCTATTATCATTTGTAGTGTGAGAAAAGTTGGTGGTAGGAATTATTTGAAGGATGATAATCTGATTGTAATGTTTATATATATATATATTCCACTTATTCTATGAATAAATTAATTCTTATACATTATGGAAGTTATCTTAAAACCAAAAATTTGTTATTATAATACCATATGTTTATTTTGAACCGATGATATTTTTCATAATCGTAGATTGATCGGTTCAAGGCCCTAAATTTTACACTTGTTTGTGATTAATGACCTCAACCAAAACCTATAAATATTTATGTTTTTTCACCAATTATGTGTCTCTAATTACCACTAATTTTTTCTTAATCATGATCATAATTTGGTGGTGACTTTTTTATTTCACTTTCCATCTTATTAAAACTAAATTTTATTAACCCAATTTTCTATTTGGGTTTTCCACAAATGTATTTTTCAATTTTTAACACTTTTTTTTTGGAGAAAATTTTAAAACTGTGAGGCTTCAATTTATTGAACGAATGGAGAATGTAACACCTCAAAATATCACATTACGTTATCTCATTAAATTAATTGAATAACTTCTGCTACACGCAACACTGAGTTCGAGCGCACCACAACTTACTAAACTAACCGTTCAATAAGCTGTTATGAATATTATTAACTACATTTTGAATCATATATAATCTATATAATATTAAAATCCATATTATATGTTTCATATACATAATATATGAACAAATTCAATTTTTTGGATAAAATAATTATTTTTCAAAAAATGCAATTTTACAGCCTTATAAAGGAGAACACATTTTTAATACCAATATTTGACACTTTTATTTATTTAATATAAATATATTTAATTATCCTTTATATTTTTGAAATAAACATTTAGTTTGGATAAATTTTTGTTTCTTTTCTAATAACTTTTATATCTTGACAAATAGTAAAAAAATACTATGTTTCAATTGAATACAACATAATCAATTAAAATAATATATAATGATAAATTAGGAATTTAAATTTTTTGGAAGTATAATTAGAATATATTATATTATCATTTAATAAAATGTAGGCCATTACAAGTAATTTCACATTTAAATTTGACATAAACACATGCCAATCTTTTGATAGTTTTTACTTTTTAAAAACCTGCTTTTTGGTTTTGACAGCAGTAATTAATTTTAAATTAAAAATGAAACTTCTATGTTTCTAATTTGGTAAAATTAGTTTTAATTTTTGAATTAAGAATATCAAAATTAGCTTGGGGTAAATTTTATGTATTTTTCTGAAAACATTCCATTTTTAATGAATAGTGAAATATACTATGTTATTATTTAAAATCGACTTTTAATTTAAATAATTAGTTATTTTATATTAATTTATTTTAGATAAAATAGATACATAATACTTATAAAAGTTCAATTTAATTCATTTGATTCATTTAATAAAAAGTTTAGATACATAAAAATTTTATTGATCTTTTAACCTTATATTACCCATCTCCTAGGAGCATTTGCAAATTTGCATAAAAATTAATTTTACAAATTCTATGCGTTCAATATAAAAAATACAAGTGAGATAGATAATATAAGTAAAATATGGTTCAATAAGATGAAAATAACTTTTTTCGAATAGTATCTTTTGACTTTTATATTCCAGGGTTTAAAGTAAATAGGGTAATTAAAGGTAAAAATGATATCATAACTACCATAACACATGTCTTAATTCTATTTGATAGGTGTAATTAGACCAAAAACAACAATAGGAATAAAATATGACCCCCTTCAGTCTACTTGAATAATGTTAAGTCATTTATTATTGTTTTATTTAAAAAAGAGTTAAAATAGTTAAATTCAAAGTTTCATAACTAAACCATTTTTAATATAGATTTACACACAATATAAATTCAACTATAAATATGTATTATAAAGGAAACAAATTCCTACATAATGTTATATTATTTATAATTTTTATACATTAAATAATTTGATTTATTTATGACACAATGATGATGCAGTAATTACCGTAGTAAAGAAAGAATAAAATAATTGAAATTAGAAATATCCAAATAAATATAATTTCAGACTTTTGATGAACTACACTAATTTTATTGGTTAATATGACATTTTAGGGTTAATTTAAAAATATTAACGAATTAATCATGTTGTAATGAATTTAAAAAAATTCAAATACTAAATAGTGTCAAAATTGTCATAATTACGTTTTTAAAACAAATACTATATTATTAATGGATATAATATTCCAAAAAATCTAAGGATCATCCAAAGGATGCAGATAAGGTTATATATTTTAATAATGGACCACATGGGGATCTCTTGGAAGTATATAGTATTTTTATTAACTATACAAGATAATAATACGAAGAGAAATGGTAAATGACAAACTTTTTAACTATGAGTTAAATCTAAAAGATAAAATTAATATGTTGACCTAAATCTATTTAAAACCTATTGGTAGAGAGTTTTTCGACCCATACCCACCTTCTCTGTGAAATAAATTATTTTTGAGCCATTAAAAACCGAAAATAATTTTATTATAAAATATTATTTCAACGTTTCCATAAAGTGACTCTCACCTCTCTTATAAAAAGGCACTCCCCTTCTCTTAATTTAACATCACCAAAGCCTTTTTTTTCGGCCCACCCCTACCCAAATATCCTCCCAACCTTCCACTATTCATTATAGAGGCCTTCATTTGGTCATAAATCCAAACTACGGAGCCCTTTAGATCAAATAAAAAAGAAGAACCCGAATAAGAGGTAAATATTTAATCACCTCTATCAAGTTCTTTTCTTCTTCCACTTCCTCTTTCATTTTTGTTTCCATTATAAAATAATAAATATATTATATTAGATATACATTGATGTTATTATAAATATGTTACACCCATATTAATTATTCTATCCATCCTATAAATGACAAAGTCACCAAACATGCATATGTACGACTTTCCGTCTCCACCTCGTGGTGTAGATTGTTATTCAGACACATCATTATTTTGGACAGGTATAATAATGAATATAACTCATTTAAAGAATAAATATAACATTTAAATTATTATTTATATATGAAATACCATCCAAGTAGATACTATTTCACCATCAATATAATGATATTGTCGCTCGGGCGTACGTATGGATTACCGTATCCAAAAATGCGATGAAATTCATTCCCACGTTCACCATTCAACGATGATTATAAAAATATATTTTATTAATAAGTTTGTAATATATGACATAATAATGCTTCTTCATATATATATATATATATATATGTTCTTAAATATATCTTATCCACCTACTTCTGTTCAATACGATATAAAAATGGAAACAATGTTTATGCGTACGTACGACCTACTGTCTCCATAAATGGTGCCTTACATTTTATATATCTATCTATTATAAATATTTATATTATAAATATATATTATATATAAATCATTTTTTATATTCTAGAAGTATTTAATTCATGATATAAAGGATACGATCAACAATAACATGTTAAAACACGTACGATAAAGAAAGCGATTATTAACCAAAATGTTAATTTTACATGGAATTCATTATTAAATTTTTATTATAAAGTTATAAATGAATCATGTAAGATATAATAAATATTAATATGGTTCTGTTATAATTTAATAACATACCACGATCATTATACAGAAGGTTAAATGTACCTTCCACCAAAGAAAAGTACAAGGTAAGGGTTAATTTCACAATCTCTTTTTTATCCGAGGTTGTTTTTATGTAAGTATCTATTGGGAAATATTTATTATCAATGTCCATGTTTTATAAAAGAGTTTTCAAAGGGATTATTTTTAATGGTATTTTTTACTATAACATCATTTTAAATGTTTTAATGATTTATTATTCTAAAACTTTTATATTAATGTCTTTGTTTTCAAAATGGTTTTAAGGATTTATTTATATGGATATGAAAGTTTTAAAATGTTAATTACATTCAAAAGTTTCAAATTGGTTTGAGAAAAATTAATTCAAAACTATATTTTAAATAAATTACTTTATAAATTATTTGACATTTAAATGATTTCATGAAAAATATATATTTCTCTCAAATATTTTTACTGACCATTTTCAACTTTGTCAACATCCTTTAAGAGATATTATTCATGATCGAGGTTGATTTATTATGATAAAAATCTTCCATATTGTAATGAAGATTTTGTTATGTGGTTGACTATAGATGTGTAATTTTTATACCATTCAGGGTTTATGGATAATGTGTTGACATTTCATATTCTTGGTTTAATACAAATATTTATGTTATGTTTAAACCTTTTCATATAAGGAATGCATTTGACTTAGTAAGTGACGGGTAACAACTGCTATAGCTTCACGATCCATCGGTAGGTCTCATGAGACAAACTAGTGTGTTGGAACAAGGCCTTGATAAAATCTTAATTGTAGTCCTGGCACAAGTCCTTGACTGTGTGGTTATTAAATTTGGAATTATGCATTCCATCATTATGAATGTGGCTATTGATATTGGATGTGATTATTAAACTAGTGGAATATCCATGTGAATATGTAAATGGAATTATTTGATTTTATCTTTTCCATACTATTCCGAATATTATTTTTAAAAGGATTTTGTTTTAAAATTATGCATTTCCCTAAATTATTATTCTTATTTACGAAAGTTTTCCCCTATATTGTTATCCTGACTGAGCATCTGAGGTAACCCCATTTTATTTTCTATTTTTCCTAGGATGTGAAGAATTATTTAATGGTTGACCTTCAGGGATGGGATAAAGATATAAGTGTGTTTAAATGGGAAAAATTTTGTTGATATTTTTATTTAATGATGTAATGTAAAACTTATAAATGTTTCTAGTACTTCTAAGGCTACCAAACTGGTCGGCCTTTCAGGGCCTTATTCCTTGTATCATTCCAATGTTATGTAATAATGCACGAACTCTTTGTAGCTGTGGTTGGGGTGTTACATAGCTCAACATTAAGATATATTTGATGTACCACTATTGATAAGTACATTTCAATCCATTCAAATTTACTGAATCTAGAGGTGGTACAATTGGGGCATGGCCTCTCTTATGGGGACAACTGGTAGAGATATTGGACTATAGAGAAAAGGTTCTATTCAATAATACTTTCTACATTATCAATGTGTTATTGGGGAACCATAAATATAAATTAGTGGCATGGGAACTAGGGGAGAAATGTTTTCGATGTTCCCCCACATCTTCTCCACTGAGGGAACGAGTTTTAATTTTTGGGGAGAAATTTCTTAAGGATAGATAATGTAATGACCCATACTTTTTGAATGATTACTTTTCCCCGATAAAATATGTTTTAAATTATTTTATAGTCATGAAAACTATATCTTATTAATAGTGTATTGTGTATAATTTGAAATGTGGCAATCAGGTATTGATCGGTATATGATTGTTGGTAATTTATGACCATTGTTCAAAACACCCATTGGAAAAATACTCTTCAAAATTTTTTTAATGGTGTCATAAGTTTTCAGAAGTGGAAATAAAAAGGGAAATAATAAATAAAGGGAAAATGATGTCCTCAACCAGAATAGTAACATAGAGAAAATATTTTTTATTATAACATGGGGTGTAGATAGAATCACTGGGATTTTTTCTTGAGCAATCCCAACATGTTCTTCAACAAGTGAACCCTGAGGGAAATTTCCTACGAGGGAAGTACATGTTAGTGGAAATTAGCACTCAAGAAATGTTATCAGAGCTTCCCAACTAATTAATCACCATCACACACATATCCCATGGTTTGTATTATGGTGTTAAAAAATGATATATGTCAAGGATTTAGTTACATAATGTGTAATTCCATTGTATAAATAAATTTTTATTCCATAAATTATTTTTTATGAATACTACTTCTTTATAAAATTGAGGTATAATTTGATAAAATGATTTTTTTAGACTGAAATTGTACTTTAATAAAAAGATATAAATGTTTATAGTAAACTATGATACTATTAATAACACTTATTTCTATGAAATATTATGTTCAAAACAATATTTTGTAAATATTAGTGATGATGTAAATTTTTACTTTTCAAGTGTCAGAAATTTTACTCTACATTTTCAATCTACTATTATTTTTAAAACATAATGTTTTTAATATTTAAAATATATAATTATCATATGTAGATAATTGTTATTATAAAATGAATATAATTTTTTAAATCATCGCATTGAATTATGGTAAGTGTTACTTTTTGAAAAATTTATAAAATACATTGATCTTTAGTCAAGAGTAAAAAACCGTTTTACAATTTAAATATGTTTATGAAATCATAATTATGTCATTATTAAAAAATAACTAATTAACCACAATCCAAAACATAAAATTATAAGTTAAAAATTAGGATATTTTTATCCTTGAGAGGGGTAAAGGGTGAATCCATGATATCTTTTTCTTTTACCTTTCATTCTTTAGAAAAACCTTCACCTCATGTTAAATATTTCCTTCCCTAATGAAAAAAACGACCCACAAATACATAGAAACAACATTATTTATAAAGGTGTCTATCAAAAAAATATTTATGTTCATGTTATAATTTGAAAATGGTATATTACCACATGATCCACTTGAAAACAACCATTTTTGTAGAATAATATTAGCAAGATGTTCTCTTACAGTCATGTAACACTATGTAAAAAAACTCATTGCACTTTTGATTCTTCTATCATAAAATATGTAATATAATGTTGGTAAATGAGAATTTATGGTGTTTTATATTCCACTTTCACAAATATGATACTTCAAAAAAATATTCAATTTCATACAAAGAAAATGTAATCAACTTCCTATAAATTGTAATGATACTCAACCTGATTTCCAAATCACATTTACTATTCCAAATTTCTCATCCTGATTATAGTATCTACCAGAATACTATTATAACAATTGTCAAAATCATCTTCCAATTTCTAGAAATCCATGTTCTGTATTCATCTGTAATTACTCAATATGATAATCTTTCATTGATAGAGTTCTATTGAAACATGTTTGAACTTTTTCTACCTCATTCAAGAATACCCAATATGATTTCACTGATCCAATTATCTAGCATGGCACGACACTCTAATGAATATGATATTCATATTATTATTCTACTTCAGTATAGTGAACGTATTCAATAAAACCTAATGTATAAAATTCTTCTCTCTGGAAATTAGTAGCTTCTCCCTATACAGTACATTAGTTAGGAATGTATGATGTACTTCCTCATTTTATTTTCTTGCAAAATATATTTTTGGTTCGATTTTGGAAATCATTCTCACTAGACCAAATTTCTTAAAATATCAATTTCCCTTGAATTTTTGGTAAATCATTTACTTCTCCATTTATTCAAAACACTTCTTGAATTTTCTCATATATTATCAAGCCCTTAGATCTCTTCGGGCATTAATAACAAAATAAAATCCCATTATAATTTTCTATTCGGTTTTTCCCTTATGATGCTTTAGAATTTCCATAAATTATTTAGTTCAACTCATACATCCCATTCAGATTTTATCATTATGATTTAGTATTATAATTTTCATCTTGATTTCATGAAATAAATATATATCTATAATTTCAAACATCTTAATAAACTTTATTCTAATTCTAATTCCTGATTTTCATTATGATATTTCTCATTACAATGAATAAAAATTTAAAACAAATTATTCATATTCTACTTTTCTCTTGACACACTTCGCGTATAATTCAATATTTCCTCTTTACATAACTCAATCAATGAATCATAATTATGAAAAATGGTTGATATAATTTCTTATTTGTATGTAACTTTTTTTTTGAATCATCATCAACAACTAAAAAAAATATTCATTATCATAGGTTCAACTAGATTCAAATGAAAACAAATATATCTATGATGATACTTAATTTCATTGCTCAACACCACTTTAATTCATATATTCCCATTCTCATTTCCTCATTATGATGATATAAATTGTTTAACAGTAGTTTATTATCACAAACCAGATATAGTTTCCACTAATACCTGCATTAAATCCAGTCAATGACAAGGCCCATAGTGCATTCCCTATCCCCCTGGTTTGGAATTGGTATCCGTGTATCAAAAAATTAGATTTACTAACAATTTATTTGAGTATTCAATCATAAAACATTAAAAATAATCAATAATAGGAATATGAAATTTTCAGTCCAAATAAGTCTTAACAGAACCAGGACTGAATAAATGGTTGTAAACAATGAAAAAAAGTTCCAAAAAATAATAAAAATATAAGGAAGTCATCCAGAATGATGCCACACGACAAGGGGTCGTCACCCCCAAGCTGTTTCCACAACACTGCACCAATAGGGGACTAACAACTTGAAAGGCCTTCACCTAAGGTTTTTTTACTTTATGTTAGTCGAAAATAATGGATTCTACATACACCAATGTATTGTAAGTAGGGTGTTATCCTATTTCTAATAGGATACCACCCAAATATTCAAATGGGGATGTAATACAAATAAAGCATGGAGTTTTACTATGTAATGAAAATGCAGATATACCAAGTAGTGCAACATTTAATTCAAATCTATTTTTAAACTAATCATTTCATAATTTTAACAAAATTAAATAATAAATGTTATATACTATAAATTACATACATATACACCCGAATAAAAGGTTAAATACCAAAAATCCAATGATCACCAAAACTGGAAAAACACCTAAGAAACTAGATACTCTCGTGCCATATTCACCTCTTACTTCGGTGAAAAATAACCATCGAAAAATTCATTCTTATAAACGATCCACTATTAAGGAACATACCCATAATATATTGGTCCCCCATCATAATCTATATTGTTTAATTAGAGTTTTCATTTTCCATTTTCTCAGTGAAACATGGAAAACACCCATCCAGTTCACTAGTTGTACTTGTATATGTCCTCCCACCTAGGTACCTAGGATTCCGCATTTGTGATCAAACTATTTCATAAAGAAACACATATCCATTTTCCGGTAAAAACACTACTATTTGGAACTTAAAAATATTAAAGTAGCTACACACTTTACACCACTTAAAACACACAATGAAGCATTTTGATTATTAATAAACAACTTCTCAAAATCATGTCCTATTTTGTGACCAAAACTCCTTGAAACCCCCACTTTTCACACCATGTGGACAATTAAAGTTACCAAAACAAAATATTAATTCCAAAAGCATACAATGAAACATAAAAATTAATCATAATGAATCCTCATATAATTTAGTAAGTGATAACATTGTAAAACCTCTATTTTTCACAATCATGTCACCAAAAATTTATCGGTTTCACAAACACCATTAAAACGAATGTTCATAACAACCACTAAAGGATATACACATTCAAAACAGTATTTTATGCCCCAATAAATTTCAGTAATATAAACTTTGAAATTATAGGTTATCCCCAAGTGATGCAATAGAATACTTATTTTTAAAACTCCTACTTTCACATAAAAGTGACACCAAAAATTCATTTTCCTTATAAATACCACTAAAACCAATTTTTACTGCAACATTAAAATGCAATAAAAATTAAAATACTATAAAAACAACTATCTAACTCACAAAAATTCCCACACAATAGAATCACCAACCAATGTAATGAAAACCTTGAATCATTTATGCTAAAATAAAATTGCACCCCCGCCTCACCACAATTGCCTTATATCATGCATAAAACCCAAAATAGTAGACTATGAAATCTAGAACAAAACTATAGGTTCAAAACCCTATTTTCATGACATTATTAACCTTAATTATATGAGAAGAAACCTAATGTAAATCAAATGAAACCCTATGAAAATTGAAAGAGGAATTATGGAGACCCATTTACTTGGGGGATCGTGAAAAAATCACCCCAAATACACCTATAACTGAATTTTAAAAGAGCCAAAAATAAAATTGAGCGATGAATAAGGAAGATAAGGTAATTCAGAAACTATAATTGGGAAAATATAGTATTAATTGAAAGAGTTATGGATGATAGAATTTATCTCTTAAAATTTTAATGATTTCAGAAACCCTATGAAGTTATGACCTATTTCGTGAAGCATACTATCTCCAAAGAGTGGGGAAAGAAAATGGGTGAACTTTTCTGTTCATTGGGATTGGGTGAAACTTCGAAGCAATGACAAAAATATTGAATAATTTATTAAATAAACATTTTTTTAAACAGGTAATGGGATTCTAGGCTAGCCCAACTCTATAAATAAAAACCAAAATACACCATGATTATAGATTTTTTAAAGGCAACAAATTGACATGGTAGTGTTAATAGCTTAGAAAGGTCCTAGTAGGGATTGTAATGGATGAATTTTTTTAAATGAATCAGTTATAAAAGAAACAAACATTATTTTTAAATCTGGAATTGGGCTCACGATTTGACCCAAATTTTGAAAACCTTCCATTTACACAAAAATGCATTGGAAACTCCCAAAACAATGAAAGAATGGAAATTAAATATAAAATAACTTTAAAATAACTCATAAATGTGACAATTCTCCCCAACATGATAACATTCCATCCCAAAAAGACAACCTATAGCTTCATCGTAAAACAGGATTGAGTACTTGTCCTATACCAATGACTTTTGCTCCCTTGTCTCCTGTGTATCATTCCCATGATTACAAAAAACTGAAACGATTGGAATGGTGTTTACCAAATCAACTTTTTTTGGAATTCAACTATTCTCATTTTCCATTCATCAACAGATAAATCTATCTCTTTGTCCAACTCCACCCAATTAAGTACATGGGATGGATATGGGTTATATTTCATCAACTGGAAGACATAGAAGACATCATGGATGGATTTCAAATATGAAGGTAGGGCCAATATGTATGACACCTTTCTAATATTCTCGAGGATCTCACAAGGTCCATCATACAATGGTTTCAGCTTCCCTTTATTTTCCAATCGACGATGGCATAAACGAGGGGCCACATTCAATAATACCATGTCTCCCAAAGAAAATTCTAGGTCTCGACACCTCTTGTCAGTATAAGATTTATGGAGACTCTGAGCTGTTAATAATTAATGCCTAATCAACATGACCTTCTTAGACATCTCCTTCAATAGACTTATCCCCAACTACGAGGTGTCAACAATGTCAACCCAACATAGGGGGGACCGACATGGACGACCATAGAGCGCCCAAAAGGAGACATTTGAATTGATGATTGGTAACTGTTATTATAAGAAACTCATCCAATCCCAATTTTTTATCCTAGGAACCTCCAATTTTCTGGACACATGCACGAATTATATGTTCCAAAATATGATTCTCTGAATCTCTTTGACCATCCTTCTGAGGTTGGTATTCCATGATCATCTTAATCTGATACCCCAAGTCCTTCTGAAGGCCTTCACAAAATAGATAAATGAAGTGGGTGTCTATATACAAGACAAATACCGATAGAACACAATGGAATATCACCACCACCTAAAGATACAAATGGCCCAACACATCCACTTTCTTTGTATCTTTGATCGTAATGAAGTGATATGATTTTGTATGACGACCAATCAAAACCCAAGTGGAATTCACACCCTAAGGCTTAAAAGTCAAGACAAATATAAAGTCCACGGTGACCTCATCCAACTTCTAGGTAATAATGGTTAATGTGTGGAGAAAACCGAAGGGCCTCTGATGCTCTGCTTTCACCTACTTTCATGTGATGTATCTCGACACAAATTTCACTATGTCTCGTCATATACCTGGACACTAAAACAATCTTCAATCATCAAAATACATCTTGGTGACACTCGGATGGACAACCCACTAAGAAAGGTGGATGTCCTCCATCACCACATTATGTAGAGACGATGTCACTACTAAGAGGCACTTAAATAAAAAGATGCCCTTGGGAAAAAAACGAATCAGTGGACCTCTCCCCACCATGAAGAAACTTCCTCGACCTATAAAAAATCTCATCACTAGGCTATTCCCACTAAATCAGCTCTAAGAGAGAAGGATTCAACTGAACTCTCTCAATGAATGCACTGCCATTGTGCTCCCTCATCTCGACATGCATCTGGGTAATGATTAAAATAATATTCCACTCATCACTGGACTTCCTCAAAATATACACTGGAACTATTCTTCTCAAGTTGTGGGCCACCACATTACCCATAACTGGGGTCTAGACAATGACAAATTTGAACCCCTGCAAGTACTCAATCCACTGACAATACCTCTAGTAGATTTCCTTCTGTGAGAAGATATAGGCCTAGATTTTGTGATCAGAGTAGAACAAAAACATCTCCCCAAAGACATGGTGATTCCAATTCTTCAAATCATGCATTAATACTGCCAAATCTGAGTCATGAGTCGGGAAATTATTTTCATGTGGTATTAGTTGGTGATATCTATATGCCACCATGTGATCATCCTACACAAGCACGCACCCAAGACCCATAAATGAAGCATCACAATAGACTACATACCCCTTCTCGGCCTTAAGAAAAATCATCACAAATCAATAGTCAACCACCGCTTCAGCTCCTCGACCGATCCCTGACATTATAGGCCCTATACAAACTTCACCCTTTTCTAGGTGAGTGTCGTCATTGGTGAAGAAAACCGATTGAAATCTCGAACAAATCACCGGTATAAAATTGCCAGGCCATGGAAACTCTTGATCTCGAACACATTCTTTGGCTTCTCCCAAGACATAACCATACTAAACTTCTCAGGGTCCACTAAAAATCCCTACTCGAAGATCACATGACCAACAAATTTCACTTCCCTAATCTAGAATCTGAACTTTGACAACTTTTCATAGAGGTGGTGATTCCTAAAAGTTACCAAAACAATCCATAAGTGATTTTTGAAAAACTCTTTAGATCCAGAGTATACAATAATGTCATCCTTGAACACCATAATGAATGAATTGAGATACTGAACGAACACCCTATTCATGAGTTCCATAAAGACCATTGGAGCATTGGTCAATACAAAGGGCATTATAAAATACTAAAAGAGGTAATAACTTCTTTAGAAGGTTGTCTTTGGGATATTTTTCTCTTTCACCCCTAGTTGATGATACCCTGAACACAAGTCTATTTTTTGAGAACCAATTTTCCCCCTTAAACTGATTGGAAAAATAATCTATTATTGTAAAATATTATTTGTTCTTAATTTTTACCTTATTAAAATTATGGTTGTCAATGAACAACCGGAGGTATCTATCAACTTTTTCTCGAACATCACATGAGTGACACAATGTGAGGCGCCTGGACGAATGAATCCATTGGATTATAAGCCATCCAGTTGTATCTTTAATTCCTTCATCTCAGTAGGGGACATGCGATATGAGGGAGGATATATCACCAGTGTTCCTAGTTCCAGTAAAATCGAGAACTCCACATCCTTGTCTGGGGGAAAACCTGAAAAATCATCCAGGAATACTTCTAGAAATTCATTCACTACATGAGGTAGTGAACCTTTAGGGGAGTGATAATTGTCATCTAGTGTAAGAGATGATAAATGGAATATAAGATGTCCCAATTCTAGAAGTGGAGGTCTTGTACGACCTGACTGAGGATATCATTCACCCCAAAAAACCAGAGGACTCCCATCAAGTTCGATGAAACTCACTCACTTACTATAGAAATAAATGTGTGTCTAGAAGTGTACCGGCCAATCATTGTAAATTATCCAGTCAAATAGTTCTATATCTAAGACCATGAGGTCCCACTCCATCTCAATCTCTGACAGAGAGAGGACACAAGATGATCATCTTAGAACTCGCTCCTTCTCCTTTCCCACCGGTATCACAAAATACATAAAAAAGAAAAACAATCAGTTGGTAAATTCAGTGTGTCCACAAAGAGGGAAAAAATGTATGAAACTGAGGCACCAATATCAAAAAGAGAAAAATAATTAGAATATTTTATCAAAATGCTGCCTCAAACTGTTGATGATCCCGCCTCTGATCCTTCTGATGCATGATCCACTGCATGGAGATGTTTGGTCTCTACCTGAGGACAACCGCTAGTCTATGGATATGCCCTCAAAAGGATCTTCCCTAAGGATGAACCATACATACCACCACGACAACCAAATCAATATCCTTTAATCCCCAATGTCTTGGATTTTTGTTGGTACTCCCCTTAATGCCAGTGACCCTGCCCCACTCAGAAGTGGATGTGCCACCTCGCAGAAGCACTACAAATTCCCCATACCTCCACACACGTAACAAGGATTTGGACGAAGTGGGAATTTTGGTCCACTATGCCATGGATTCCCACACTGGTGGCACACGACTGATATCACATCAGAAGCTGCAGACGAAAATAACCTGGAAGAGTGGCCAGAACTACCACCTCATTTCTTCACCTGTTCCTCCTACTTATTTTTCTTAACATATGTGATGCCACTTCCCACTACTGATATTGATCTAGAGATGCCATCTTGACCTTTATTATCAATATCCACCATTCCACCCAACCAACGACCTCAACATAGGTCCTCAGCCTAAAAAAGTCCACCTCGGAGTATATCTTTAGCCACATGAACTTCTCAAACCTCTAGGCATTTGATTGATCATTAGAGACGATATTAGGAGCATACCTATCCAACTCAAAGAAACCGTTTTCATACTCCAATACAGATAGATTCCCTTGAACAAGGTCCATTATCTCTTGGGGCCGGGCATATGCCATGACCTCAAGGAAGTACTGCTCAATGAAGTCAACCTTGATATATCCCCAGCGCATCTGCTCATTCTTCTCAGTCAGAAGTATCAATTTCCACCCCCTATGACTAGGAACCTCCAATAGAAAAGTGGCATATTTTTTCATAATATCCTCAGGCGTATCAAAGAACTCGTACATGCACTCGATCGTCTCGACCCATTACACTTCTTTCGGGGGTTGTATGCTACCTAGGAAGGTGGTAGTCTTATTTGTCAAGAACTACCGGGATTTTTTCTTTCATGGAATCATATAATCCTCTCTATCAAGAGCTAGAATATGAGTTGTTCCCTATCCGAGATCATGTACATCCTATACCACACCTCGACTATCTTCTAATGAATAGGTGTGGCAGAACACTCTCTAGCTTCCTCCCGTGGGCGGATGAGAGATTTTAGGCGAGGCATGTCGCTACAAAATGCAACAGTCACAAACACAAGAGTTAATACCAAAATTCCAGAAATTTTAATCAAATACATAAAATTTATATAATCTGAACACATCTTGATAATAAAAGAAACAACTACTTCTCCCTGCCCGATGTCCACATGTGGTCTACAGCCGACACATCTCACCTGTAAGTGTAGTTAATTATTCAATTCCAAAATCCTATGGTGACTCAAGTTCTACGATGAGAGGAGTAGGCCAGGAACCCTACTCGTAGACAAAATCCCAAGCCCCAACAATTCTTTCTCTTTTCTTTCAAGACTCATTCTAGAATAAAAATATTACCAAAAAACATTAACCTTCTCTGATATTATTTTGTCACAAACCAGATGTGGTTTTCACTAATAATGGAATCCATTGCATCACATTACAAGGACTAAAGGGTCTTACCTATCCCCACAGTCTGTAAAAAGTGCCCGAGTAACAATAAATTAGGTTTGGGAATGATTTATCCGAATATGAATGCATAAAACATTAAAAAAATCAATTATAAGAATATGAAATTCTCCAGAAAAATATGTATTAACAGAACCAAGATTGAATACATTGTTTTAAATAGAGAAAAAGAGGTCCAAATAATATGAAACATATAATCATTTCAACCATAGTGACTCCACCTGACAAGGGTCGTCACCCCGGGCCATCTCCATAACACCACAATAAGAGGGGAATAGCAACCCAAACAGCCTTCACCTAATGTTTTTCCATTATTTGAGTTAAAAAAAATGAATTATACTAAAACACAAGGGTTTTATATTGGTTGTGAGCCTAATACCAGTAGGATACCACCCAAACATTCCAATGTGTGAAATATAGAGCGAAAATCATGTAGTTTTACAACATAAAGAAAACGACGATAAATTCCAAGTAGTGCAACGTTCAATTGAAAATAGTTTTTAGACTAATCATTTCAGAATGTTAACACAATTAAATAATTCATTTTAGATACATTAAAGTGCATCCCAACACTCCCTAATACAAGGGTATATACCGTAGATCCAATGAGCACCAATACCAGGAACACCCTAGGAAACTTGATAGTCTCAGGCCCTATGCACCTCATACCTCGTTGAAAGGTATCAATATGGAAATCTATTCTCATGCACGAGCCACTTATTGGGAACGAACCTATAAACTATTAGTACCCAATAATCGTCTATATAGTTTAGTTAGAGTTGTATATATCCATTTTTTCTGTGAAACGGGGACAACACCCATCCAGTTCACTAGATGTACTAGTACATACCCGCCCACCTAGGTACTCGGGCTTCCCCTTTTTTACACATAAATTTTCAGCAGGAAACAAACATCCTGTTGCTTGTAAAAAAACGACTACTAGTAAATTAACAATAGTATAGTAGATACACACACATTATTCAAATTAAAACATACAATGAAGCATTTTGATTTTTAATAAAAAACTTCTCAAAATGTTGTCTTGTTTTGTGCACAAAACTCTTTGAAACCCCCACCATTCACCCCATGGGCACTCTTTAAGTTACCAAATCAAAAATTTCAGTCAAAAACATTCTAATAAAACCAAACAAAACAATTTCATTTCAGCCCCCTATTATTTATGATGTGATAACATTATACAACCTCCATTTTTCACAAACATGGGACCTAAAAATTTATGTTATTCACAAAGACCATTAAAATTGATTTTCGCAACCAACACTAAAAGATATAGATATTAAAAATAGTATTTTCAGCCCTAATACATTTCAATAAAATCATCTATGAAATTATAGGATATACCCATGTGAAGAAATGAATTAATTCTTTCTAAACCCCCAATTTTACATAAAAGTGACACCTAAAATTCATTTTCATTAAAAATACCACAAAAAACAATTTTCGTAGAAACATTCAAATGAAAAAAACATGAAAATACCATAAATATTACATGATATGTCACACAATTTAACACACATTGGAAACACCTACCAATTTAATGAAAATTTTGAATCTTTTGTCCTGGAATCAAACCGCACCACCGCCAAACCACAATAG
This sequence comes from Viscum album, assembly GCA_963277665.1. Classification (NCBI taxonomy): domain Eukaryota; kingdom Viridiplantae; phylum Streptophyta; class Magnoliopsida; order Santalales; family Viscaceae; genus Viscum; species Viscum album. The sequence goes on from OY728160.1 coordinate 97,989,797, forward strand.
ACTTATATCAATCCTAAAATCAAAAGATTATAAAAAGAAATATAGAATCAAAAACTAGGTTAAAAACACAATTTTCTTGATATTAGGAACATTAATGATAAGGGAAAAATCCTTAATAAAATTTAATGAAACCCCAGGAAAATTTAAAAAAGAATGAAGGAGGCCCACATACTTGAGGGATCTTGAAGAACTCGCCCAAAATACACTAGTTTCTGATTTTTTGAACAACCAAGAATGAAGTTGAGGTTCTAATAAGGAATATAAGGTCATGTAGGAACTAGAATGGGGAAAAATAGTATGAATTTTAGGAGTTATGAATAAAAAAATACCACTTCAAATATGGACAATTTGAGACACATTATAAAGATATGCTCTAATTCACAAAGAATTTGAGCTCTAAAGAGTGGGAAAATATAATAGGAGGATGTGTAGGTTAAGTGGTATTTATTGACACTAGGAATCACTAAAAAATAATATACATTAACAATGTTATTAAAAAATCAATTTTATTAATCTGGATATTGGATTCCGGACTGGCCCAACTCCTTAAATAAAAACCCAAATACACCATGATTATGAATTTCTAAAGGCTCCAAATTGGCATGGAGGTGTTAATAGGTCAGGGGACACCCCATAGAAGTTAAAATGGATGAAAGTTATGAAAAATTAATGATATATAAAATAATCATAATTTATTTTTAAATATGGAATTGGGCTCAAGGTTTGGCCAAAATTTTGAAAACCCATCTTTTCCACCAAAATCCATGGGAAAAACCAAAATATTGAAAAATGGAAATTAAATAAAAATAACTTTAAAATAAGTCATGCATGTGAAATTTTATTCATTATATTTCTATTAACCAAATGTATGAATAGAAACATGTGTCTTATTTATTATTTACTGAATGTGATACTAATGAATCTTAAAAAATTATATTCACTCTCTTTTCTAATTAAAAAATTCATCAACATCTTTCTCTAAATATTTAAATCTTTTTCATTTGATCTAACTGAAAAAAAACACGTTAATTCTGATCAATATCCTCTGTCTTTAATGAATATTTTAAATAATAATCACATTATAATAATATTGAGACCTAATATATTCAGCTTCACTAACATTTTTCTCTCATTAAGTATAATGTATTCCTTCATGGCTTTAAATACTTTGATGACTAGATACAACATCATCTAACTTATAACTAAATGTATTGTAACATCCCATCCTTTCCAGCATTTTCTTATAGTCATTAGGATGCATTATAACTTACTATTATTTATGAAACATCTTTCTTTCCAACTAAGACTAAATATTAATGACCTGAATACAATTTTACTGTATAACATTGGGACAACATTTTCTCTCTCTTTATTTCATCATTATTTCATCAAAAAAATTTCAAAATACTTATGATTAGTGAGAAATAAAAAACAGAAAAACTTCGTTAGAATTATAACGTAGTCTGGAAGACTAGGAAGAGGTACCACATTATGATTTTATATTTCATTCCATACTCAAGGCGAGTCTGATAAACATTTTAATATAAAAAATATATTTAATCAAATATAATTTCTTAATTATTTTGAGACATATCATTGGAATAAAATACCATATCTATTATTCACCCGAAAGGTGAGTTGATTCTTTTTTGAATTCTTATCAATAGAGTAATCCGATGGAATTAATTGACTCATCCAAATGTTTTGGATCTAATTCTCATCATAATTGTATAGATCTAATTCTCACCAGGATATAATTGAAAACCTTAATTATTATAGATTTCCATACATCATTATCTCAACATACTGAACTACTGAAAAAATACAACCAAAATAAAAATTAGTTCTAATAATATCCCCCTTTGAGTTTGTTGTCCATACCCACTTCAACCACTTCAACCACATCAATACAATAAGTGGTATTGTTTTATATTATATCTTTTTCTTATCTCAATTATTTTTTACTCATCCTATTTATTTCTCTCCCCTTTATCTTAACTATCCCCCTTAGTGATAATCAAATTCAAAGGGTCTATCATGACATTTTCTCCCCTATAAAATGATGATCTCATTTACAATGGCTGGATCATTTATTCTCAGAATAATAAAACTTTTCTTCCACATAGGTATCACATGTGTTTCATAACAAATATACATTAACTAAAAAACTCTTTCCCTATATTTGGAGAACTCAATGTAGAAAATTAGAGTGAAAAATCATGGTTTTCAATGTTTTTAATTTCAAAACATTCATGTAATGTCCTTTTAATGTTTCTTTCAACATTTTCACCATTGTGTAAATAATTGAGTGAACTTTACTAAGTTAAACACATCCTTCACCTATGTCAAAAAATATATTATAATGTTCATATGTATAAATAGAACTTTTAGAAACAAATATTTTTTAACCTAATTATTTTATTTTACAAGAATAGAATCAATCTTATCATCAACTTATTTCTTATTTCCCCCCATAAAATTACTGAAATGTTGTACAAATAGAAAATTATTTTTGGAATAATAAGGAACCTCAGTTTCTTATTAGATGAACTAATACACCTCTCTCAATCTTGACACTTTTTTATTTTTTTGGATTTCTAACAAGATGTACATTATTCCATTTATGCATCCTTCTCATGTTTTGTGATAACATTTTTCTTTTTAATATAATCATATAATTTGGAATTCAACATTTATTCGTCTTTTGTAACATCTAATTTATAATCAGTTTGCTAAAATTTTAACATTCATATATTTTTTTTCCAGAATGATAGTTGCACATGTATTTATACGATTCCCTTCATTATCATATTCAATATATATGGATACATTTATATTAACAAGGTATATTTATTTTAAAGCCTTTGTCTTCCCCTATTCTTTCACATGTTTTTTACTTCTTCTAACTTCTAAGTGAAATCAACATGTAATATTTAGATATCTAATTAGCCTTTATTTTTATAATCAATAGATCTATTTTTATCAATATCTAAGACATATAGATTCTGAGAATTATTAAGAAACATTTTTTGTGCTGGTAAAAAAGATGACATCCTTTAGCGATATGACAATTTTCTTAAAAAAATTCAAAAATAGTTTCTAGAGATTTGAACCCTTCTTCCAGTTTTTAAAAAAACCTTATTAGGTTTTTCCTAAAAATCATTCTCAGATTTATTCCATTGAGGGGATTTACTCTCTCTCTCAAATTGTGCCTTTTGTAATTTTTGGTATCATTGTAATATCGTTGGATAATCCAACACATTGATATTTTATTCCCAAATCTACCACAATACTAGAATTATATATTGAAAGAGTGTTTTATTCTGCAAATTCCATACGAACGGGAGTTGTGAATATGGTTATAAGTACCCATCTTTATAGAACATTTGTGATCAATTTTTTTTTTCAATTAGAACCTTATTCTTTATATTGGTTTTCAATTCATCATTAAAAGATACATAAGTAATGCAATTTTTTTCTTATTAAAAATTTTTGGAAACATTTTCAATCATAGTGTTTCTAGAAATTTCTAAATTAATCACTATTTTACTCTTTTCCAAGTACATAACATTCCCAAAATCCCTCATTTAAGAAATGATTCCATCTTTCTTGTAAACACTGGATGTTAATTTTTTTGATACATATCATGTATCATTTAACATGAACATTCACCAACATCAAAGATATTTTTTTTGAGACATGTATATTTTTTCTTCTTTAGAATGGTTTTCATGTAGAAGTTCCAACTTTTATTTTTCTTCCATCAATATCAATTTCAGATGTTTGTTATTATTCATTTCATCCTCCAGATATTTATTCAATTCATCAATGTCTTCAATAATCTTTCATTTCTCCTCAAGAATATATTCTTTCATTTTCTGTTGAATATTTTTTACATTTAAATTCACTGATGTGATTTTCATGTCTCCCAATCACCCTCTTACATTATTTGAATTATTCTTTTAGATGATATCCTAATTTTGTTTCTTCATATAAAGAGTTATTACTTTTATATTTTTCTTTGTCTACTATTTCCAAAAAATTATTTTCTCCATCACTTGGGATGGTTTTTCACATTTAATATTCAATATCTTATTTTTATTAATAACTACATTCACTTTTAAGAATGCATTACTCATCTAATATTGTATTAAACATGTTTTCTTCAGTATCATTTCAAAATTCTTCACTATCATCATACTTAGATAAAAATATTTTCTTTTTGGGTGTGTAGAATTTATTATATTTCTTCTAAAAGTAAAAATATTCATTATCAAACTATTTCTTCCATACTCTTATATACCTTCATTCTTCATCACTAAATTATTCATCATTACGTTCTTCTTCTACACCCCTTCGAGGAAATTTGGAAACAATGTTCCTGAAGGTTCCTCATTTGGAAAATTTTCACAGATGGTTCCATTTATATATACATGTACCTTATTTAACATTTTTATAATGAAAGGATTAAATTTCATCAATATTTTTATATACAAAATTTTTTGATTAAGAGTCAGCAACATCATCTTTCTCTGGAACCGTTCTAACATATTCTTTCCTAGTTTCACTGAATGAAATTTCACTATCATTTTTTTCTGCTTCTTAACATTTTTCCTTCTAATATCTTATGTGAATAGATTACTATGAAAATAATTTGAAGATAATGTATCAAGATCTCAATATTCTAATTAAAAAACTTTAGGATCATAATTATTGTAACACCCCGAGATTTTATGAAAAATATTCTTTTAATTTCATTAATGTATTGTGTTGTACGCTACACAAAAAGGAGCTTGCACAACACACATCGTTGACTTGCCTTGCATTACACGCAATCACGACCTTCCTCGATAGCGTGTGTAGTATGCAATACCGAGTTTTACTGAACAACGATATGCTATTAAAATATTATTAAAACTAGCCGTTATGAATAGTAATAACAAATTTTTAAAATTTTTTAAATTTTATTTTTCAAAATGGACTTCATTTTTTGATTCGGAGTATCGTACTTAGCCTATGTTGAAATTTTGGTACTTTTTGGATAACTTTCATATTCTGATGAATAGTGAAAATTACGAAATTATAATTAAAAACGACTTTTTTTAATTGAAATAATTAATAGTGATAAATTATTAATTTTTTTGCTTTTAAAGTATATTTAGAATATATTTTTACAATTTAATACAATGTTGGTCATTGGATGTAATTTCACATTTAAACCAATCATAAACAAGTGTCAATCTTTTGATAGTTATTATCTCTTAAGAACACGCTATTTGTTTTGATGACGAGAATTAATTTTTAAATTAATTAATGCAACTGATGTGTTTTTAATTTGATAAAATACACATCATTTTTGAATTCATAATATAAAATTTAGATTAGATCTAATATTTGGTATTTTTCTGGAAACTTTCATTTTTTGATGAATAGTGAAACCACTAAGTGGTAGTTAAAAAACTAAATTTTTCATAAAACTTAATTTTACCGCTTCTGTGAGTGGAATTTCGAAAATCCGAGAGACACAGTTGATGTCAGTAAGTAAAATGTGGTTCAATGAGATGAAAATAATTTTTGGTGAATAGTAACTTTTTACTTTTTTTTACCACGGTTAAAAGTAAATAGGGTAATTAAGGGTAAAAATGATACTATTATTACCCTAACACATGTCCTAATTCTATTAAAAAAGTGTAATTTGATGAAAAAAACCTTAGGAATAAAATATTACCATTTAGGCCCACTTGGATTAGAATAGGACATTTATTATTAATTTATTTAAAGAAGGGTTAAAATAGATAAAATCAAAGTTTAATAACTAAATCATTTTTAATATGAGGATATACATAAGATAAATTTGACTATAAATATTCATTAGAAATCTAAAAAGATTTCCTACATAATGGTTATTTATTTTTAATTTTTAGACATTAAATAATTTAATTTATTTATGACACAAAGATGATGCAGTAATTATATTATTAATTAAATATTGACATAATTGATGTTATAAATGCCAAAATAAATGTAATTTGAGACTTTTTATGACTTACACTAATTTTCTAGGTTAATATGACATGCTATTGTTGATTTAAGTAACTTGGTTCGAACTTATCATTCTGTTATAAATTTCATAAAAATCATGTACCAAATAGTGTCAAAATTGACATAAATTAGTTTTTAAAACAAATATTAAATTATTAATTGTTATATTATTCCTAAAAATATAAGGTTCGGCAAAATTACTTAGATAATGGTATATATATTAATAATAAACAACTTGGGGTTCGTTTGTCTTGATATAGTAAGTTTATTAACCATATAGTGTTAGAAAACAAAAAGACACGGTAAAAGTTAAATTATGTAACTTAGAGTTAAATCTAATTGATAAGGTAAAAATAATAACCTAAACTTGTCTAAATCCTATTGGATGAGAGTATTTATACCAATAGCCACTTTATATTCGAAATAAGACCCTTTTAAACCATTATAAACCTAATTTTACCTTAATATAAAATAATATTTTGAGATTTTTCTAAGGTGCCCCTCTCCTCCCTTATAAAAGGGCACCTCCTCCCTCTCCTCCTCACAACAATTTGAGCCTTCATGCTCGGCCAAACCCTTCCAAAATCTCTTCTCCACTCCACTAGTATCATCCTAGAGATCCTGGTCTTCTTCAAAGACCATCCTTAGTTCTTTAAGTGGAGGTTATGAAAAGGCGCGTCAAAAAGAGGTAATATCCATTACAGATGTTTTTCAATTACTTTCTTCTTCAACTTCTTCTTCTTTAGTTGTTTCATGATAAAGTAATAAAATCAGTATTTCATATATAATGATATGTTTTTATAAATATGAAACAAATCTAATTATACTTCTATCCATCTTACGGAAAAAGGAAATCACCGCGTGTGCGTACGTACGGAATACCGTCTCCACGCCGTGGTGTAATATATTTTCCACCACCACCTTACTTGGATGGGTATAATGGTGTAAATAATAACTATATATGATTATTGTAAAGTGATATTGATTCTGTAATAGTATACATACACTCCAATAAAATTCCATGATCATGGGAATGATATCATCGCTCGTGCGTACGTACGGAATACCGTCTCCACGACGCGATGAGATTCATTATCCATGTTAACCATTCCAGAAAGATAATAAAGTATATATAATGAATAATAATGAAATAAATGACATGGTAGATCTACTGTATTTATGTATATATATATTTTATCTACTTACTTCCATTGAAGACAATAAGGAAAGGAAAACAACGTTCATGCGTACGTACGGACTACCGTCTCCATGAACGGTGTGTTTCATTTCATTTATCTGTCTATTATATATATATATATATACTGAATATATATGATATATAAATCATATTTTATAATCTGTAAGTAAGTAAATCATGATATAAGTAATAATAATGTCAATAACAACATGTCCAAACACCTACGATAAATGAAATGATTTTACCCAAAACGCTTCTTTAACATTGAATTTACAAAAGAACGGGTAATATAATGTCATAAGTGACCCATATATGATATCATAACAATGAATATGATTCTGTAATAAGTCAATGACATTATTTAAATCATTATACAGGAGGTTCTGACACTTACAAAGCAAATTAGACCTAAGGTAAAGGGAAATATCACAATCTCATTTTTATCCGAGATTATTTATACTTTGGTATTTACTGGGTTGTATTTTATCATCCACATCCATGTTTCCTCAATATGTAATATTATTTCCATCCACCTACAATTGTTTAAATCCAATTTTACCCTTCGGTGAGTTTTTTTGTAAAAGATATGAAAGGAATCTTTTGTCGTTTTTCATACGAGGTACTTTTTGACTTTTCCGACAAAAGTACGAAGAATGTTTTTTTAACTTATACGGCATGACTGGATTTTTAAAACATTATTTTCAAGAAGATTCCTTTAAAAGTTATCATGTTTATTTTTAATCAACTTCTTTTTATTATATAATTTTATGACATGTTAATAAAGGAAAAGAGTTTTTGAAGTAGAAAGGATATTTTCCTCAAGAATGGAGTTCATGTGTTTTATCAAAATTATTTTCAATCTAAGATAATAAAGGGTTCTATTTTCATCCCTATTATTACATTTATTTTATTATGTTGTGATGGAATTATTTTTATGATTTCCTTTATCTTATAATAATTGTTTTATGATGTCATGTTGTTTAAGATTCCCATTTTTATTTCATGGGTTATGCTATGATGTATGGTTTATGATTTTGTGGCACACATAAGAATGGTATCATTATGAGATTGGTGGGACCTATATCTCCCTCCAGTGCATTGGGTAAAGATTTTATATCTCATGAGATCAACATGGCTGGAATGGTCGGTAATACCGATTCAGTTAAACAGGACTGAAACGAGGGTGACTCAGTTCAGAAATGGACTTTGTCCACTAAGATAGTCTTGGAAATGAGTCTTGACAAATAAGATATGATTCTCTATGATTATGTGTGTATGCCACAAAGTTTCATGATTTAAGTTATGATTATTGGGATTTCATTTCACTACTATGATTTATCCCATGTTATGAAATTTTTCTCTCTTTTGCAGGTTAAGATTTCCAAAATGTTATGTTCTTATAAAAATGATGTGATTGATATTTCTTTTATTTACCCTTACTGAGCATTTGAGCTCACCCTTTTATGTTTTCTTTTCCCCAGGATATAAAGAAAGGTTTTAGGTAAAAAAAAGGAAGATCTTTATGGGAGATGTTGAAGATCTTTCACCACAATTAGAAGAGTATATTCCGAGATTCCAAAGACACTAAAATATTCAGATCCTTGTGTGTGTGTTTTTTTTATGTACTAAGTATTCCTCAAAAGCAATGTAATGTCCATGTACGTCAGGCTTCGGGTCTCTACAGTTCGTATCAGAGGAAAGGTTTAGTCAAACTTTGGAAACTAGGATGCGAAAACGTTAGTGGGATCCCTAGAGATATTTTTTAGGTATGTCTAGGGATGTCTCTAAGGTTATGTATACGTATAGTTTATAGTCCTAGAATTGCGTTAACGATCCTATAATTTAACCTAAGATGTTAGATATTGATGGTACTCCCCCTTGACAAAGTTGTTTTCTCTAGTATGAATTTTGCCTCTCACAGAATTCTTTTTTTGTTTTAGTAAATGGAGGGAACCGAAAGGAATTTGGTTAGCATGGAATCCAATGGACAAATTGGTGACTATGAGCAACAAAATTGTGTAATGCCTAGACAGAAAGATATTGTGATTATGCCGAATCAGTCATCACGATATAAGATTAACAGGGTGAAATTTAGTGGTATTCCTAATTCATCAAAGAATAGGAAGATAGACTATTATGCATGTTCGCATGTTGAGGATCATAAATAAAGGAAGATTGAGATTTCTGAAGAAGGGAAGAAGAACCTTGAGGAATACCTCAAATGGAGGGACCGATGTTATCTGTGTGGAGAAAAGGGTCATAGAGTGACAAACTATTATGGAGTTCAATGTATTATTTGTGGAGAACATGGGCATTACCCAACTCAATGCCCTGGACTAAAAATTTACTTCTAAATCAAGGAAGGACTTATTCCAGGACAATAATTGAAGAGGATGGATTGAAGTGTTTATGTATTGGTATTCAAGAATAATGTTGTTGAAGTACTTTTATTGTGTATTAGAATATTTTTGTATTATTCTATTGTGGTTTTCAAGAATTTTACGGTACCGGTAACCATGAAATGTGACTCAAATATTTTGGAAAGCAGATGATATGCGCATAATGAAGGGATAAGGAGAAAATGAAATGTTTGACAGTATTCATGAGATCATGATTGATATAAGGACTAAGTGATATCATGGTATGAGTATATAGAATTTTGAGGATTTTGGTATGTGGAAAGAGTTAACTTTTGATAGCATTCATGTTTTCACTAAGGTTTAATGGGTATTAATTTTTCAAGAGAATACACGATTAAGGTATTCACATGATTGGAATGTGACCAACAAGATATATGGGGGATAAATGATGGTATTCGCATGATTGGTTAACGATATTTCATGTAATCGTTTTCTTTATACTATAATCTTGGACCGAAGTATTTTACATAAGCCTAAAGATTGGAATGGATTATGTTAACCATAAGTTAGTATTGTTTAAGGATATAACTTTTTTTTGATATTATTTATGTCATGTAGTTTTAGAAAAAGGACAACCGGTAGGAAGGGTGACGACCCATTGCGTCGGACAAGGCTATGGGAATCGAACCCACAACTGAAGTGCGACTGGTCCTTATCGCCTACCATTGGCCTACAGGAAGTACCTGTTTAGTAGAAACTAGTTTTATTATATTAACCAGTATGATATATGCAGTATAAGTCCATTTTAGGAACTATATATGATTAATCTCACTATAGATGGACTTATGTATTGTTTGATAACTTTTTTATCCTTTTGTTTGAGACAGATGGAATGACCCATAATTCTATCACATGATCTGCTAACACATCATGATTGAAAAATTCAACTTCATTTCATTAAGAGATGATGTGGAAATTTTCCAAAGAATGAAAAACGGTGAGACGATACCAAAATCAAGAAAGTATTTCTTCTAATTTCATCAACTTTAGGGAAATGATCTTGAAAACCAAAAATGTTGTCCTAGTGCTCTTATATCTGATGAATCAGATGGTACCTTAGATCATCACAAATTTATGGCTTTGTGATTTCTGGATTTTCCATAGCCATGTTCTCTACCACTCTCCATCAGAACATGATGGTTATATTTCTCTTCCATATCCATATTTTCACCTATGTTCTCCTATGTGGAAACCCAGTGATTAGTTAATTTGGGTAACCGTTACATTTCATACTTTAGTTTTTAAAGCCATGTTTTGGTATTCCTTTTTTCGATGTGGGTTTCTATTAAAACTTTCGAGTAGTAATCCATTTATAACCCCGACGAAATTCGAGGGAAAAATTAATTTTAAGGGGGGTAGAATGTAACACCCCGGGATTTTATGAAAAATATTCTTTTAATTTTATTAATGTCTTGTGTTGTACGCTACACCAAAAGGAGCTTACACAACACGCATCCTTGACTTTCCTTGCATTACACACAATCACGACCTTTCTTGATAGCGTGTGTAGTACGCAATACCGAGTTTCACTAAAAAACGATATGCTGTTAAAATATTATTAAAACTAGCCGTTATGAATAGTAATAACCAATTTTTGAAATTTTGAAAATTATATTTTTCAAAATGGACTTAATTTTTTGATTCTGAGTATCAAATTTAGCCTAAGGTGAAATTTTTGTACTTTTCGGATAACATTCATATTCTGATGAATAGTGAAAATTACTAAATTATAATTAAAAACAACTTTTTTTTAATTGAAATAATTAATAGTGATAAATTATTAATTTGAGTGGTTTTAAAGTATATTTAGAATATATTGTTACAATTTAATACCATTTTGGTCATTTGATGTAATTTCACATTTAAACCAGTCATAAACAAGTGTCAATCTTTTGATAGTTATTATCTCTTAAGAATAAACTATTTGTTTTGACGATAGGAATTAATTTTTAAATTAATTAATGCAACTGATGTGTTTTTAATTTGATAAAATAGACAACATTTTTGAATTAATAATATCAAATATAGCTTAGATCTAATTTTTGGTATTTTTCTGGAAACTTTCATTTTTTGATGATTAGTGAAACCACTAAGTGGTAGTTAAAAAAATGAATTTTTCATAAAACTTAATTTTACCACTTCTGTGAGTGGAATTTTGAAAATCAGAGAGACACGGTTGATGTCTATAAGTAAAATGTGGTTCAATGAGATGAAAATAATTTTTGGTGAATAGTAACTTTTTACTTTTTTTACCACGGTTAAAAGTAAATAGGGTAATTAAGGGTAAAAATCATATTATTATTACCTTAACACGTGTCCTAATTCTATTGGACAAGTTTAATTTGAACAAAAACAACCTTATGAATAATATATGACCATTTAGGCCCATTTGGATTAGATTAGGACTTTTATTATTAATTTATTTAAAGAAGGGTTAAAATAGTTAAAATCAAAGTTTAATATATAAATCATTTTTAATATGAGGTTATAAATAATATATATTCAACTATAAATATTCATTATAAAGCTAAAAGGATTTCCTACATAATGGTATTTTATTTTTAATTTTTAGAAATTAAATATTTTAATTTATTTATGACACAAAGATGATGCAGTAATTATCTTATTAATGAAATATTGACATAATTGATGTTATAAATTCCAAAATTAATGTAATTTGAGAATTTTTATGACTTAAACTAATTTTATAGGTTAATATGACATGTTATTGTAGATATAAGTAACTTGGTTCGAACTTATCTTTCTGTTATGAATTTCATACAAATCATGTACCAAATAGTGTCAAAATTGACATAAATTAGTATTTAAAACAAATATTATATTATTAATTGTTATTTTATTACTAAAAATATAAGGTTCGGAAAAATGACTTAGATAAGGTTATATATATTAATAATAAACAACATGAGGTTCGTATGTCTTGATATAGTACGTTTATTAACCATATAGTGTAAGAAAACAAAAAGACACGGTAAAAGGTAAATTATTTAACTTAGAGTTGAATATAATTGATAAGGTTAAAATAATAACCTAAACTTGTCTAAATCCTATTAGATGAAAGGATTTTGACACATCCCCACTTTAGCTTCGAAATAAGATCCTTTGGAACCATTATAAACCGAATTTGTCCTTAATATAAAATAATATTTTGAGATTTTCCTAAGGTGCCCCTCTCCTCCCTTATAAAAGGGAACCTCCTCCCTCTCCTCCTCACACCAATTTGAGAATTCAATCTCGCCCAACCCCTGCCAAAATCTCTTCTCCACTCCACTAGTATCATCCTAGAGGTCCTGGTCTTCTTCAAAGACCATCCTTTGTTCTTTAAGTGGAGGTTAAGAAAAGGCGCGTCAAAAAGAGGTAATATCCATTACCGATCTTTTTCAATTTCTTTCTTCTTCAACTTCTTCTTCATTAGTTGTTTCATGATAAAGTAATAACATCAGTATTTAATATATACTTATATGTTATTATAAATATGAAACAACTCTAATTAACCTTCTATACATCCAACGGAAAAAGGAAATCACTGCGCGTGCGTACGTAAGGAATACCGTCTCCACACCGTGGTGCAACCTATTTTCCACCACCACCTTACTTGGATGGGTATAATGGTGTAAATAATAACTATATATGATTATTGTAAAGTTATATTTATTCTTTAATAGTATACATACACTCCAATATAATTCCACGATCATGGGAACCATATCATCGCTCGTGCGTACGTACGGAATACCGACTCCACGACGCGATGAGATTCATTATCCATGTTAACCATTCCAGAATGATTATAAAGTATATATAATTAAAAATAATGAAATATATGACATGGTAGATCTATGGATTTATGTATATATATATGTCATCTACTTACTTCCATTCAAGACAATAAGGAAAGGAAAACAGCGTGCAGGCGTACGTATGGACTACCGTCTCCATGAACAGTGTGTTTCATTTCATTTATCTATCTATTATATATATATACTGAATATATATGATAGATAAATCATATTTTATATTCTGAAAGTAAGTAAATCATGATATATGTAATAATAATGTCAAGAACAACAAGTCCAAACACCTATGATAAATGAAACGATTTTACCCCAAACGCTTCTTTAACATGGAATTTACAAAAGAACGAGTAATATAAAGTCATAAGTGAACCATATATGATATCATAACAATGAATATGATTATGTAATAAGTCAATGACATTATGTAAATCATTATACAGGAGGTTTGGACACTTACAAAGCAAATCGGACCTAAGGTAAGGGAAATATCACAATCTCATTTTTATCCGAGATTGTTTATACTTTGGTATTTACTGGGGTGTATTTTATCATCCACATCCATGTCTCCTAAATATGTAATATTATTTCCATCCACCTAGAATTGTTTAAATACAATTTTACCCTTCGGTTAATTTTTTTGTAAAAGATATGAAGGGAATCTTTTGTTGTTTTTCATACGAGGTACTTTTTGACTTTTCCGACAAAAGTTCGAAGACTGTTTTTTTAACTTATACGGCATGAATGGATTTTTAAAACATTATTTCCAAGAAGAATACTTTACAAGTTATCATGTTTATTTTTAATCAACATCTTTTATTTTATAATTTTATGACATGTTAATAAAGGAAAAGAGTTTTTGAAGTAGAAATGATATTTTCTTCAAGAATGGAGTTCAAGTGTTTTATAAAAATTATTTTCCATCTAAGATAATAAAGGGTTCTATTTTGATCCCTATTATTGCATTTATTTGATTATGTTGTGATAGAATTATTTTTATGAATTCCTTTATCTTATAAGAATTGTTTTATGATGTCATGTTGTTTAAGATTCCCATTTTTATTTCATGGGTTATGCTATGATGTATGGTTTATGATTTTGTGGCACACATAAGAATGGTATCATTATGAGATGGGTGGGACCAATATCTCCCTCCAATGCATTGGGTAAAGATTTTATATCTCCTGAGATAGACGTGGCTGGAATGGTAGGTTATACCAGTTCAGTGAAACAGGACTGAAACGAGGGTGACTCGGTTCAGAAATGGACTTTGTCCACTAAGATAGTCTTGGAAATGAATCTTGACTAATAAGATATGATTCTCTATGATTATGTGTGTATGCCACAATGTTTCATGTTTTAAGTTATGATTATTGGGATTTCATTTCACTACTATGATTTATCCCATGTTATGAAATTATGCTCTCTTTTTCATGTTAAGATTTCCAAAATGTTATGTTCTTATGAAAATGATGTGATTGAAATTTCTTTTGTTTACCCTTACTTAGCATTTGAGCTCACACTTTTATGTTTTCTTTTCCGCAGGATATAAAGAAAGGTTTTAGGTAAAAAAATGGAAGATCTTTATGGGAGATGTTGAAGATCTTTCACCACAATTAGAAGATTATATTCTGAGTTTCCAATGACACAAAACTATTACGATCCTTGTGTGTGTGTTTTTGTTATATACTAAGTATTCCGCAAAAGTAATGTGATGTCCATGTACGTCAAGCTTCGGGTCTCTAGAATTATCATGACTAATTTCCATTATATTTTAAACGATATTATAATTTTTTATCTTTTCATCGAGACCTATGATAGTGCAAACAATTTCTTTCACCCTAGTGTAGATGTCACCATCATATTCATAGTAAACCATCATCAGGTATTCACACTTTTCCTCTGATTATTTTATTTTTTCCTTTTTCCTTAATTTTTATATACATTATAAATATTTTTTATCATATCCATGATACCTTTGGAAATAGCATTTAAATTTAATATATGATACTCACATTATGAAAGAGATGAGAGTAATGCATTCTTATCTCTTCCATCATTCAGAAAGATTTCCTTATATGCATTTGGAAGAGAATTGTTCTCAATAGGAGGAGTGAAACGGTCTATAATAACTTTTGAATTATTATAACTAGGTGAAATAAGATATGAAAATATTCTAAATTGATAAATATGAAAATTTCTCTCATGTAAGATCATAAACGACTTCCTATTAACACAACACAGATTATCCATCACAACATATTCTTCCAAACATCAGTAGGGATTAAACTTAGGGAACATTCATCTTGGATAAAAATTGTACGTGCCAAGTCATGATTTTTGTATCATTGAGATGGGGATGCGGTGAATCAGATATATCTTTTCCTTATAAATTTTTTTCATAAGAAAAAATGTTTTAATTCAGTTAAATATTTCATTAATGGATTAAATAAAAGAAATCAAACATCCCTAAAACAAAAATATATACAAAGATTACTATTTTATATGAATATTTACATCCGTAGTCTGGTTTGGAAATGATACAATACACCAAAATCCCCTATAAAACAATGTTTTTTTTTGTTGAATAAAAATAGTTGGATATGACCTTAATGTCATGAAACACTATGTAAACAATCCAATAGTTTCTTTTCATCTTCTAGAACAAAATATATAATAATTATTTGTGTACTAAACATGTTAAGGTTATTATAGATCAACATTCATAAAAAATATCTTTCAAAGAAAATTCTCCAATTTATTTCTCCAAAGGTAGTATAAACGACCTTGAAATTTAAATTATATTCAGTCCAATTTCAAAATCTGATTTCTTAGTCTGATATTATCAATAGGATTATTAAATCTTTAATAATACCACTAAGACAATTAAGAAAATATTATTCATATTTCCAGAAATACATGTCTAATTCTCAAGTCTAATTTCTAAATACGATAATCATTTTATATCAGAATATCACTGAAATATTTTAGAACATATTCTTACTCAGTCCGGAATAACCCAATATGACTACCCTGATTTAGTAATCTAGCCAGATATAATACTAATATGAATAAGATATCCCTCCTCATCTTTTTATTCACATTAGTAAACCTTTTCAAGAAAAACCCAATATGGAAACTTCTTCTCAATATAAATATGGAGCTTCTATCTCTATCCTTATAGTACAATAGACAAGAATGTTCAATATGAATCCTCCTTTTATAGGTGACCCAAATATGTTTCGGATGGCATTTGAAAAATGATTCCTACTAATCCAAATTTCCAAAAAATCTCAATTTCCCTTCAATTTCAGATATATCTGTGACATATTCAATGCTCGATAACTCTTCTCAAATATTCTTGTAACATCATCTCGTAACATTATTTCTCAAAAAACTAAAATCCAATTCCAATTTCCAATTTCTATTTCCCATTATAATGCTTCATAATTTCATAACATTATTCGGTCTGATTTATATTTCCCATTCTAATTATTTTAACGATTCTCCATTATGATGGTAATTCTAATTTCATGAAAAGAATGGAATGATGGAATAGAAAATTCTTAACAAACATTATTATAATTCTGATTTTGGATTGTCATTACGATCTTCCTCATTACAATGAATACCAATTTAAAATGATAGATTTTTATTATTCATTTCTCTGGTCCAACGTGTAGTACAACTCAATATTTATTATTCTCATAACTCAATCAACGAGTCATGTAAATGACAAATGAGATACATAAATGTTGATTTCTCACTACATTTGCTTTTTTGAATTGGATTAAACAACATCATCTTCATTTATTTATCATTGGTTCTAAGAAATTCTAATGGAAACAAATCTTCCATTGAGGATATTTTATTATGTTTATCCCCACCACATGAATTACTATTTTCAAATTCTAATCTCCTCATTAATATGGAATAATATGTTCAAAAGTAGTTTCTTTATTATGTTTTACTACATAAAATATAAGAAGGGGAACATATGTGTTTTCATTATTAATCTTAAAACCAACTCTCTTTTTGATTTATTCATTATAATGAAGATAATATATTTTTTCAAATGTCCTCAACAACTTCTAATTATTTTATGAATACGATAGTAATTAAAATTTAGTACATAACTTATTAATCTTATTTGATTTCAAAAATCATACACTTATTTCATTGAACATTTTTTTCATTTTTATTTTTATATTACAAAAAACCAACACCGTATTTATTATCACCCACCTCTTCCTTCAAATAAATTTTCATCGGGTAAACTCATTACAATAATCATGAGAACATAAATCATTAGTATTATCAACTTTCTACATTCATAATGTATCTTGAATTCATTCATGACTTTGAAACTGTTGATTATGAGTTTTATCATCATCTAACTTATAGTGGAATGTATTGTACCATCCCATCATTTCCATCATCTTATTATATTCACTATGATATATTATGACTTCCTATTATTTGATCAACATCATTCTATAATTATCAGTATGAATACAACTTTCATGAATACAATTGGCTTGAATACGATTGAAAACACATTTTCTACCCCTTTATTACATTAAGTATTCATCCAAAATTTTATAACATAATTATGATTGGTAAGTAATACAAAACTACAAAGCATCAACAAAATTACAATGACGTTTGGATGACACCGAAGAAGTTTCCCATTATTTTATTTTATCCTATTTTTGAATCATGGTGAGTACGATGAACCATTTCTTTTAGAAAACATATTTCCAATCCGATCAAAATTCATAAGAATGAAGAGTCTAATTTATGAAATTTGATGGTTAGTCAGTTCTTCACCAAAAACAATGTGAGGTAATTTATTTTTTCATTAGAATCAAAAATGATAAACAAAAAACAACTTTCTGATTATAATGGTGAATCTAATTTCTATAGAATTCTTAATTTTTATCAATATCAAAATATGAGGGATCGAATTATCTGTAATTACCCTATCATTTATGAATGAAATTTTATTTCTTTTAATATCTTATGTATATAGAAATAACATGAACTATTTTTATTTTTTTGATTTTTTAATAGCTTTAAATGACTGTTAATTATTATTATGGTTGATAATATATATATTTAACAGTTATCACATGATTGATATATGAATATGGTTTAAAAAAATCCTTTTGATACAAACAATTGATAATATGACCTCAACTAGTAGACTCAGGTCATATGAAGCTCATTTTTTGAATCTCAAAAAAGAGGGAGTGTCACTATATATCTCTATTGACTAAGCCCAAGCTAAGCTTCCACATGTTAAGATTAAACAGAATAACCAATTGTAGAAGATCAAGTTAATAGAGATTATTACATAAGTGATGCTATCTGAGCCACCACAAGAGTCTGTAAACAAAACACACCATACTCGTTGGTCATATGCAGGTGTTATAAGGGGTTATGTAATAAGGTATTAGTTACTTATTGAGTAATAAATTTTAACAAGTAAGAGACTTATTCAATTAGTTTCTTTATAGGAATAAGATTTTTTTTAAAAAAATTATGAATTTGATAAATTTATTCTCTCGATAAAAATGGAAATTTTGTGATATATATATATATATATTAAAGTAACATTTTTATAAATAATATTATAATAAAAGTATTATAAATGATGATTATATCAGTTCCCTATCTATAAAGGATTTGTTAATCATTTTGAAAATAGTTACATTTTCAATACGATAAACATAAAGTGTATTTATAATGAATTTATTTGGAGGAATTAATTATTTTTTAAAATAAATAATATTTTAATAAAATAATATTATAAACTAAATTTTATGAATAATAAATGGGGATATAATTTTTATCATGTCAAATGTAATTTTTATTATGATTTGAAAACATTTTATTTTAAAACCTGTGAATTTTCAATAAATGTCATTTTTCATTTTAAAGTAAAAAATTAAAATATTTAAAAAATTATTTTCATAGAATAAATATTATATATGGAATTAGAATTCTGAAATGAACTAAATGTGAATTTTTTCATAATTATTTGAGACAATTAAATTTTTGGGTAAAAAATAAATACCATATATATAAAATATGTGTTTGATGACATCATAATGACAAAAAAAAGATTTAATATATAATATAATGTTAATTATCCGCCCAATATATGTTATCCCACTAAAATAATTTTGATTTATATTTGTTTTACTTATTTTATAAAGTCTTTGTAAATCCTCTTAAATGTATAATATATTTTATGATTCTAAATTCACTTCCTTGAGAGTGTGACTAACCTCTACATAAAAAGGGAAATATTTTAATATATTCATCCATTTTACATATAAAATAATGTTTTCCACTACTATTTGGAAACAAAACATTGAAGAAAACTATGTTATGGTTGGGGGTTTGAATATTTATATATATAAATTCTTAAACCTAATTTTGTGATATATTAAAGAACCCCCTCACATTTCCTATATAAATCCAACCTAGATCTCACTTCACTTCACTAAAAATACATGGAGAAAGTACCAAATCTTCCTTAACAACTCTATAATCTTCCCAATGTTCCCAAGCCCTCAAGAATCCCCTATTAATTATTTTGAAGTCACACACTCAAGAATGGGATTCCTTCATTTCTCATTTTTATATATGTTTCTTCATATTGTTATACAATTTTATTCTGAATTAAAAATGATGGAGTATGATTTAAATCCTCCCCATACTGAACTCATTATTATTATATGATGATATAACACTTTCTCTATCATTAATGCCTTCCATGTACACCCGTTACCGAGCCAAAATTCAGTGGATTTCTCTCTTCCTTTTTCCATTCAAATATTTCACCCATATTATGTATCTAAATTCAAATTCATATTTTGGTATATTTTGTTAAGTGATCCCATTACATTAGATTTCAGTTGTAGTTGATGAGATACCCCTTTATCTATGATTAACCGATATTATGAATTTCCATATGACAGCGTCATGCTGCAGAAATTGCACCACAATTTTCCATGCCAAAATCATCATGTAGTGAATACAATAACCATTTCACTATCAATGGTATTCACCTCTATGAAAATATAAATAATGAATGTGACTTATCTTTATGTATTAAACATTTCATACATTTTTAATAACTTATTAATTTGAATGATCCATTATATATGATCTGTGTGGCACACTTATTCATGCAATGAAATTTTATAAATGGTGTGCCATGATAGCGCTCCAATGCACTAGGTAATATTTAGTATCAAGATACACCATTTAAGTGAGTGTTTATTAATGATAATTAATGTGAAATTATGGTTTTATCATTCTAATTCATGTTCCATGAGGGTTTAATCATGCTAATACATTTTTAATGATCTTTGGCTCGTGCTAATTTCATGTTGTATGTTGTTGCCACATTTACATGTTATGATAATAATGCTATATAATTCCATTATGTTCATGTTTCTCAAGTTTTCCATTGATATAACTATTTACTATCATTTATTGTGTTCTTAATTTAATTCCTTGGTCATATCCTTATTGGGATTTATATCTCACCCATTTCATTTGTACATCCTCAGCTTTTCCCATGCAATGCAAAGTAAAAAAACAATGTTGTAGTCATGTATAATATGTTTTTTTGGAAAGATGAGGTATTTTATGTATTAAGTTGTCATGAAATATTCCTAATACCCAAATACACTAGACCTATTGATATAATGGGTTGTTTTAAGGGCATTTTTATGTAATAAAGCATTATTATGTTCATAATAAAAATCATTGTTGTTTTAGTTGGTATCAGAGGATATGTTTACTTATTTTTTGAATTTATATTAGAAACCCCTATTGGATGATTTAGGGATAAGAATAAGTATATGAAAAACATTCCTAAATATTGGTGAGTATAGAATATGTTGTTTATCAATAAAATAAATCTCTTTATTGATATGAACAAGTAGACGTGGCTCATGAAAAATGTTTGTAGGGGTAAAACCCAAAAACACTGCTTTGAGGTAGACGTTCACTAGAATTGGTGGATGAAAATAAGCATTGCTACACTCTTTGTTCGACACTCCTAAAAGATATTCATTGGAAAATTAATAAGATTAGTATGATTTATTATTAATGGAGGAATAAATCCCATAAGAATATACATTAAGAAATAGATCATGGGTAACATTTATTAAAACATAGAAATTCATTAGGTGAGGAAATAAATTTAATTTATAAGTTGTCCCTTTTGGTCATTGGATTCTTCTTAATTTGTTTAATAGTTAAAAATAATTAACTCTAATTTTTCTATTATTCAATCCAATGGCCTCTAATAGGGGATTCAGGCTAACAAGCATTGCGAAGATCAATGTGATGATTGTTATAATGAGACACCCAATCTGATGGGAGTGGGAATCATAAACAGTGTCATGATACTCTCCTAGTTAACTCAAAATTTTAATAGAAATATGGTTTATGAAGAATTTCCAACCCCCCAATACTTAAGAAAGAACAAATCACAATTGAGATATTTATGGGAAAAAGGCCTCTTTCTTTCAACGGATCATTTGATCCGTCAATTGATGAACATTGGATCAACTCCATGGAGTAGATCATCTCCATCCTTCAATGTTCCAAACAAGAGAAGGATTTTCTAGATAATTATCACTTGGATGGTGTATCTAATCAATGGTGGACAATGATCAAGAATATGAAGCTTGAAGAAAAGATAATGGCATGGTAATGGAATAATTTTTTTAATATAATTTTTGATAAATATTTTCATTGCACCCTATTACTTATTATGGAATGGTACTTTGTTTCCCTCAGGAACAAATATGACAAATTAATCATACCATAGTATGAAAACTTTACGAGGCTGTCATGATACACCTATGACACTCTCAGTACCCCCCGAATATAAGTTTGACTACTTATATTTTCGTCTAAAACCAAGCCTATTGAAATCCCTATCGATACGTTACTTAATTACCTATGATAAAATTCTTTCATGTGACTTAAAAGTCGAAATGGAGATTGACGAATCTCACGGGTATCAGGGGGATTCAAAGAGAAATGTGGAATTTTTCTTTGGAAGTTATATGGATAAATCCTATGGTTCTAATAAATTACATCACCCCACTTACCAAAGTTGAAAAGAGAAGCACCATAGTGATTTTGTAAGGGGTAAGGTAATTATTTAGGTGTGGTAGGGAAGGAAAACTGGCCATTAATTGCTGACATGAAAACCCTGCTACTACAATTAAAAAGAGGAACAATCTATTCAAACCTCACTTATTTTTTCATTACTACATCTACAAAAAACAAGGTCACTTTACAAACCGGTGGCCTATGCCAAGGGTTTTTAGAGCCAACCAACAACCTCCAAGATAGAAAGATATAGATTTTTTCATCACTACCATCGACAAAAATCCTAAATACGAAGTGATGAATGCTTTTCTAGTTATTCATTCATGAATAATGATTATTCTTTTTTATTCTTTTTCTTGCCATTCATTTATATCCCAAATGCATAGTAGAACAATCCAAATTCCCTCCCAAATCAGGTATGTAGAGATGTCAGTGACCACAAAAAATGAGGAAATTATATCATCCCAGGGAAAAAACTCCTCCCATATCATAATCTGTGGATTGAATTTCCTAGAGGACCTTGTCATACTGCCTCTGGTGGAATTTGATGCAATTCATGGCATAGATTGGATTTCCCTATATAGGGAAGACATAAATTTCGGTGAGGGGGATGTTGCTCACTATACAATGAAGCAACCCCTAATTATATACAAGTGCAAGGAGGAGGATGAATATTTTTTGGCACCACCATCTCAGGCATGGATTTTGATACCCTATGTTTATTAATATCTTTCTCATATGATTCAATGTAATGAAGAAACCAAACTCAAAGACATGTCTGTTGTGACTGAATTCACTGAAGTGTTTCCTAAGTAATTATCTAGTTTTCATCAAAGAAGAGATATTGAATTCTCAATTAACAAATATACCTAGGGATTTTACAATATCCAACACTAAATATAAATTGTTTTTTGTATATTGAGGATCTAATGAAACATATAAAGGAGAGCCTGAATATGGGTTTATATGACCATGTACATCACCATGGGGTGGACCAGTCCTCTTCATCAAGAATAAATATGGGTCAATGTGACTTTACATTTATTATCACGAGCTAAGAAAAATACTTATAAATAACAAGTTTCCTTTTCAAAAAATTGATGATTTTTTATTAGATTCTTGTATCACAATACTTATCCAAGTTGGATCCATGGTTGGGATATTACCATGTAAGGGTGATGGAGTGGGATATCCCCAAGACTACATTTTATATATGGTATGGGTGCTATGAATTTATATTAATGCCTTTAATAATCACTAAATTATCTATAAATATTTAAAGACTTGATGAATAGAGTATTTAGAGATTATAACATTAAATTTTTGGTAGTCTTTATATAATATATTTAATATAATAAAAAACCAAGGTGGAGCATGAGGAGCATCTAAGTAATGTACCAGAGTCCTGGAAAAAGGATAATATCTATGAATTTTACAAAAAATGTGAGTTTAGGTTGAAGGAATTCATATTCATTGGGCATATCATCAAATGAAATGAGATATTTGTGGATCCGTCAAATAAAAATTCAATTCAGGGATGACCATGGCCAACATCTTTGATAGATATCCATAGCTTCCATGGGGTGGCAGGATATTTTTTATGATTTTTGAGAAATTTCTCATTATTTTTAAAACCACATACCAAGAAAACATTGAATGGAGTCATGTTTTCATAGAATTATTAATTTTAATAGTGTTTCAAGGAGTTTAAATGGAGTCTTTTCATTGATCCCATGCTCACACTACCCCCAAAAGTGGAGAACTATTTGTGGTATTCATTAATGCTTCAATGATGTTCTTGGGCTGTGTGTTGATGAAAAATGAAAATTTCATTGCCTATGATTCAAGGAAATTTAACGTTCATGGGAAAAACTATCCAACACATGAGATAGAGTTAGATGAAGTCATATTCACTTAGAAACATTTGTGAAATTATATCTTGGGGGGAGTGTAAAATATATATAGATCACAAAAGTCTCAAATATATATTCACAAAGATGATATAAACATGAAACAATGAAGATGGTTAAGGCTCATAATGGATTACGACTACTCAATCCATTACCAAACTTGGAAAGTGAACAAAGTGGATGACTATCTAAGTTTAAAGGACTGAGAGATTCTATCATTGATGATAATTGAAAATGAAACATTATTCTTAGATTTGATAAATATGGGAATGGGAATAATAAAGAATATAACATCATTAATACTTCCACAAATGATTGACCAACCATATCTTTTGGAAATGTTAATAGATTCTCAAAAGGATGATTTGGGAATTCAAAATAAGGTGGAAACCATCAGAATAAGTAAATACTCAATGCCAAATGTCAATGAAAAATGAATTTTGAGATTTTGGTCTAGAATATATGTTCAATAAAATCCATAGTTAATGAAAGAACTTTTAGATAATGCACATAGTTCAGATTTTTTCCTTCACCCAAGAAACTAAAAGATATATTGTGATTTTTGATAGCATTTTTGGTTGGATAACATGACCAAGTATATCGATAGTTATACATCTATGTGCCTTGTATGCTAAAAAGTGAATTCTGGGAGGAAGAAGTAAAAGGGGATGATGCAACCATTACCCATACCAATATGGAAATCGGAAAAATCACCATGGACATTTTCACTAGAAATCCCAAGACATCCAAAGGAAGCAATTAAATATAGGTTGTTCTGACTATTCTTACAGAGACTGGACACCTCATCGAAATTTGGGAGTATTTCTCATTGGATCAAATGTCATCAATATATATCAATGAAGTTGTAAGGCAGCATGGTGTACCACTATCCATTATATCTAATCTGGATCCACGATTCACCTCTATGTTCAAGAAGAGTCTCTAGCATGATCTAAAATACTGAGTGGAAATTCATTACGAATTTTCATCCTCAAACTAATTTCCATTCTATGAAGATAATATAAACCCTTGTGGACATTTTTACAGCATTCTCAATGGACTTAAAAGGAGTATGGGATCAACATATTCATCTTGTCAATTTCTCTTAAAATAATAGTTTCCACTCATGCATCTAAATTGATCCATATGAAGCCCTTTTTGGGAATATTTTCATAAAAAGATAATGTTGCGATGAATTTCAAGAGTGAAAAGAAATAGGTCCAGTAATGATAAAAATGATGGAGAAGGTTTTGACCATATAACAACACATAAAATATTCTAAGAGTTGAGAAAAGAGATATTCTAAAAACTGTCGACGAGACCTAGAGATTGATTTTGGAGAAATGGTTTTCCTCTACATATCTCCTTGTAAGAGAGTGATGATATTTACAAATAATGAAAATCTTAGTCCAGGGTACATCGTCCCTTTTTGAGATCCTTGATCTCATTGGAGAAGTGGCCTATAGACTTTCACTCCCACCAAACCTGTATCATGTACATGATGTACTCCATGCATCACTCTTGAGAATGTACATACCTGACACACCACAAGTACTAAATCCATTGGTGGTACCATTGTAGAATAACCTCTTCTATGAAGAAAATCCAGAAAGATCATGGATCTTAGATAAAAATTTATACAAAATAAGATTATTCCCCTCGTCAAGGTGTTGTGATGAAAACAATAGTTTGAAGAAGCAATATGGGAATCAGAGGAACTTATGGGTTAGAGTTACCCTCATTTTTTTAGTTTGGGAAAAAGAAATTTCGAGGGTGAATTTTGTTAAGGGGAAAATATTGTAACGACCCTATCATTTAAGATTAAAATTTATTATTTAATATAGTATAGGTATAGAAAACACATGAACTCTTTATTTATTTATTTATTGGCTTTAAATGATAGTTATGTATCATTACCCATTATAATGTAGCCATTGAACAGTGATAACATAACTAATATAAATATAAGGGATTAAAAAAATTCTTTTTATCATAGAAACATGAGAGGATGACCCCATCCAATAGACTCGGACCATACAAAGCTCATTTTTATTTTCTTGGAAAGGAGGTAAAATCATTGGCTTCACTCTTGAAAAATCCCAATCAAAGATTCAACACATTAAGCATGAATGGAATCTCATACACGAAAAGTTCAACTTAATAGAGATTACCTCTCGAGCGATTTTATCCGAGATGCCCCAAGAGTCTGTCACCATCGAACACTATACCCTTAGGTCTTATGTGGGTGTTATATGGTGTTATGTGAAAAGGTATTAGTTACATATTATGTAAACCATTTTTATAAATAAAAGTCTTATTCCAGCAATTCCTTTATAGGAATAGTATTTCTTTAAAAAATAACGAATTTGATAAATTGATTCTCTGGGTAAAAACATGACTTTTGAGAAATGTATATATTTTAAACTAAGGATTTTGTTAATAATATTATAAAACTAATTTTTATAAATGTTTTTCATATCATATCATTATATGTAAAATATTAGGTAATCTGTTTGATAAAAGATACATTGTTATTCTATAAAATAGAATGTGTAATTTTAAAGAATTTAATTTGAGAAATCAATTATATTTATGAAATTCCAAATATTTTAATAAAATATTATTTTAAAATTTATTTTATGAAAAATAAAATAGTATATAATTTTTATGAAGTCAAATTTAATTTTTATTATGATATGAAAATTATTTTTGTCAAAACCCATGAATTTTAAATAAATTTATGTTTTCATATTAAAATTGAAAATGGAAAATTTACAAAATTATTTATATAGAATGAATATAATTTTTGGAATTAGAATTTATAAATTATCCAACTTTCAATTTTTCATAGTTTTCTGAGACAATCAATTTTTTTGGGGTAAAAATAAAATATTGAATATATAAAATATGTGTTTATGACATCATAATGACCCCATAATAATGTAATTATTTCTATAATGGTTATTCTAGACCCAATATATGTATTACCATTAAAATAAATAATATTTTATTTTTTTTACGTTTTTTAAAAAGCCTTAGTGAATCCTCCAAAATGTATAATATATTTTACGATTTAAAGATCATTTTCTTGAGAGTGTGACCCAAATCCACATAATTAAAGGAAATATTTTAATATTTTCGGGCATTTTAATTATAAAATAATGTTTTCCACGAATAGTTTTTAATAAAAACACTTGAAAAACTATGGTAAGTTTTGTGGTTTTATATATTTAATTATTTAGATTCCAAAATCAATGTTTATCAAATATTAAAGAACTCCCCTCCCATTTCATATATAAAACCACCCAATATCAGACTTATATTCACTAAAATACGTTGAAAATTTTCCTACTCTACCCTACCCTCAATATTATCTTTTTTCATGGAATTACAATCTCTAATGAATCCCCTCCTATTTCTTTTGAAGTAACACACTGATATAAAGGATTCTTTAATTCATTATTTTTTATCAAAGTTTCCCCACATTGTTATAACATTGTATTCAATTAAAAATGTTGGGGTATGATTTAAAACCAACCCTATACTTTCATCCTTGTGTTTTTAGGATGATATGCAACTTTTCCTCTGATTAATTATTTCCGTTTCCACACGTTACAATGCCAAAATTTCATAATGGATTTCTCTCTTCCTATTTCCATTCAAGTATTTCTCCCACATTATGAATCTAAATTCCACATAATATGTTCGGATATTATGGTAAATTTTCCCATTACTCTATATTTCATTTATAAATTATTAGATACCCCTTTGTCTCTCATCAAAACAACTTTTGAATTTCTATATGATGATGTCTTGTTGTGGAAATTTCACTGCGATTTTCCAATCCAAAAATCGTTGCATAGTGAATACCATACCCATTTATCTATCAAGTTTATTCTCCTTTATGCAGATATATATATCTAATGGTACTTACATGTATGTATTCCACATTCATTAATCATGGAATAACATTTGATGTTGAATGATTCCATGTTATATGATCCATGTGGCACACATATGCATGAAATGAAATGTTTACAAAGGGTGTTCCTTGATAGCGCTCTAATGATTATGGTAATGATTAGTGTCATGATACTCCATGTAAAATGAGTTTTTACTACTGATAATTCATTTGAAATTAGTGTTTAATAATATTAATTAATGTTAAACAAGGTTTTAATCATGCTAATTTATTTTCAATAAGTCGTGGCTCATGCTAATATCAAGTTGTAGTTTGTTGCCACATTTCCAAGGTTTGATTATCATATTATATCAAGGCTTTATGTTCTTGTTTGTCTTGTTCTCCATTGATAAGAATATTTCCTAGAATGTATTTTATTCTTCATGTTATTCCTTTTTTACTCTATTATTGGGCTTTATAGCTCACCCTTTTCTTATATATGTACTTAGGTTATCCCATGCAATGCTAAGTATGAAATAATGTTGTGGTACTCTAAAAATGTTCTCAATAAAGATTTTTTATTTTATGTGTTAATTTGTCATGTAATGTTCCAATGAACATAATACACATGACCTACCGATCATTATGGTTGTTTTATGTGGAATTTTATTTGATAAGTCATATATATGTGTGTTATAACAAATAGGGTTGTCTTATTGACTCATCCAAATGATCTGGATCCAATTCTCATGCCAATAGTCTGCATCCATTTCTCATCTAAATCCAATTGAAAACAATATTTAATATAGATTTCCATCCATTTTCATCAAAAAATACTAATCTATTGTCAATAAATACAACAAAAACCCAATTTGGTCTTAACAAAAAAAATATTTTATTAATAAAAAATATTTTAATATTTTTTGAAAAATTTACAAATATATAATATACATTCCAAATTCAAAAATGGAAACATAACATTAAAAATATTATTATTTTAAAACATTAATTCTTCATGAAAAAATAAATAAAATAAAATAATTGGTAAATATTTTGTGTTAAAATAAAAAAGGTGTCCCATGTGTCCAATATCATTGGAATATACCACAGGAAACCCACATTTCTTTCATATACCACTGCCTAGGTATCCAAGGCAATTATTTAGGCATTATTAAACAAATCCTCCACTTTTTCCCTAAATACCCAACCATTTATCTAATGAAATTCACACACAATTAATCCACCCCAAAGATATGATAGTTATACCTCCCAATCAATCCTCCAAAGGGGTCCTTAATCCTCTGTGGCCCAAATCCCAATGTTTTAGGAGTTACTTTTCATTGAAAGGGAAATATCCACTTGTCTTTCCCGTTTAGGTTTCTTCCTTATGTGGTATGTATTATATTTTTCCAAACTATGTTCGTATATATACTTTATTTTTCCTATCACTATATTAATATTATTTTATGAATGGTAATATATTTCCCCCTATTTTTACCCTTTTCTAAAATAATGTTTTCTACCTTTTATATTGCTAATTTTAGTTCCCAACATTTCTCTATTCTCATTGAGAAATTATCTTTTATTTTATTTTTGTTATTACCCAAAACACTTTATTTTCTTGGGGTATTCACCATGACATAAAAATGATTTATTTCAATATATAATTGATATAAAAAACTACAATTCTATTTTTTGGGTTATAAATGGAAGAATGATCTTTTCATAATGTAATTTTTAAAACACACATATTTTTATATGAAACTCATTTATTTTTCTCCATGGTTTATTTATTATATGTTTAGTTATTATATTTTTTGACAAAATTTTGTAATATATATGAAGGGTTCAATTTAATATTTCTCAAATTCATTGGGTAACAAATATTTCCTCTATATATGACATGTTTTATAATACCTTAGTGAATAATCATGGTAATTTTTAATACACATCAGTGAAAAACCTTGTTGATATGATTATTAATGTATAAATTGAATGTTTTAGAAACAATTCCATGTAATGATTCATTTTATTATTATTATGATAGAACTATTTATCATTCTGTTATGATATTAATCATTTTATTATTTTCATTTCCCAAGATCAAACATAAATGGATTTTATTGCTTTTCCTTACTAGGACTTATTCTCAACCATAATTTTGTTTAATGTCCCTTGGTTATGAGATGTTGTAAATGTATGTGGGATGAACCTGTAATGAATCTTTTCATATGGATTAGAATACTATGTTATGTTTTCATGTATTATGTAATGTTTTATAACACGCTAAATATTATAAGATCTTTTCTTTTGTACAATGTAAATTAAATGTTCTGTAATAAAGACAGGGTATTCATATAGTTCTGAAACAATAATTTCTCAAAATCATATGGTATAGATCATAGTTTAATATGGAAGATAATTTCATGGAATTTTTGAAAGGTGTAAAATAAAATAATGCATTATTAGTAGCATTTTATTTATAAATTTCTGATAAGAAATTCACATTATATTAATCTTGATTTTGGCTCAAAATTCAATGATATTAAATAATCTCATACTCATTGGAACCCGTATTAATGATTCTAATATCGTCACTCTTGTGGGAGAATGGGTCATTAGGGTAAATGGGTTTACTGGATCTTACCCATGTGATATCTCAAACTCAACATTTATGGTCATTTCCAACATATATTAATTTATATATGGTTTATTTCTCACAATTTATAGAGATAACTATTGATTTATTTTTGTAATATTCACCAAGATACAAAATCTCTCATGGAAGAATATTGTTCCAAAATAATTGGGATTTTCCATTGTGTGACCTATTTAATTGAGGTATCAATGTTTTATAATACCCCTTTCTTAAAAACTACAGATCTAGGAACTCTCTTACCCACTGATCCATTAAATATTTCTTCTTATTGTTAATATTTATGATTATACATTTCATAGTGATTTATCACATCATTATAAATGGAAATATAGTGCATAAAATTCTCACATTGAAGGATATCAAGACATAAATCTAAGGATTTACTTCATCATTAACTATCTCACCCAATAAAATGTTATAAAATTTTATATTTTTCTTTTCATGGTTGGTTCATGATAAACCTGTTATAATGGTTTAGTTAAAAATAAAAAATATACATTTGAGATATAATTTATGGTTTAATGAATTAAATAAATATATATATAACTATATGAAAGTATTAATTTCATAAATTAATATTTAAAGTGATAAATATTTTTTTAATAATCAAAATCAAATTAATTATAATGATTTATTAACTTTTGTTATTATATTTTACCTTAATTTATGACACACTTGTTTTAGTGTAAAATTGACATGTTTAATTACGGGAATTCATGAATATATTTTTCACAAAATGGAATGCTTATTTTTAATCACAAATATAATTGTATTCAATATTTTTTTGTACTTTTTTTCTAAGAAAATGAATTATACATTTGATAATATAAAAAAAATTATTGTATGTTTAATCAAATAATTATCATGTAAAAATTAATAAATTTTTCCATTATTTTTTTGGATTTCCCAATACATATATTTATGATGTGTTTAATAATATATTTAATAATATTAAATTTAATCTATGACCCAATAATTAAATTTATAAATTTAAATACAATTTTGATAAAAATAAATTTATATTTTACAAAATTTCCCAGAAAATTATTTACAAAAAATATATTTTTGTTTTTAAATATTTAATTGTAAATTAAATTAATATATATATATATATTAATCTCTAATTTTAATGTGTCCTAATATTAATTATTATAACAAGATTCACATTCCATGTTATGAATGTTATTAAATTTACCTCAAAGCATGGATATTTTATTTGATTTATTTGATATATGTGTTTTTGATGTGCATGGATTATATTTTGAGGATTTAAGATTTTTTATAAATTAAATATACATATTGATGAAAAGTTACATTTATTACCATGTAACAATGTACAACATACCATGTGGACCTAGGACAAGAGGGGAAATTGAGGTCCATTTTGCACCAGATGGCCCTATGTTGTGTATAAAATGGGGTATTGGGTACATACAAGATACCTATTGTTGTGGTAGTCAAAGTTAATTTATTTAATTTATATAAAAATATAAAATATGACCACACATCTTTTATTCGATCTAGAATTAAAATGTATACAGATCGATTCCTCTTCGGTTACCCACATCACTAAGAATGGACCAAAAACATTTGTGACCATGTTGATGTAATCAATATTACATGAGAATTTGACATTTATGGTTAATATTCAACATCCATTTATCCACATTATTTCTCAATTCACATCACTCTTTATTCATTATTCATCAAGATTATAAAAAAATTTTATTTATGTAATTTTTTAAAACATTTAATAACTGAGCCTCATTGTTCGCATAATTTTCATTTAGTGGGTTCAATAATGTTGATTTTGTTTGTCCCTAAATATTTTTAATTTTTAAATGATTTGTCTAGTATCATGGTATGTCTAGAATAGGCATGATTTTCGTGTAACTTAAAATCAACCCAAATCAAATTACCTCACTTGATAAGTGATGGTTACAAGTATTCATTATTGAGACATGCTATATATTTATCAATATTTGAGTACAGAAACACCAAAAATCATGTATCATTATGAATTTTATATGTTAAATTTTTTATGGAATCCTAAAGATATTAAAATGATTATTATATGATATTTGTAATATAGAAAGGTGACAAATAGAGTTTATTAATAAGTGAATGCTTGGGCAAGAGATAATATTTTGGTTTAATAAAAATATATAAAAAATTGGGTCGACTAATAGCGCCATTAGTATAACCCAAATAATTGATATTATATTATATAATCCCAAGCCTATGTAATTTTTTTATATATTTTCAAATGATTAATGAATTAGGATAGATGAATCATTCCCTTTAGTTATGTGAATAGTTAAATTTCATTCAAATATATGATTTAAATATTGATATCATGTTTTATTTTGATCATTGTGTAATTGTGATATGTCATTTACTATGATGAGCATTATGATGGTTCATAGATCACCACCAGTATCATCCGATGTGGTTAAACACCCACCACAATATTGAGTTCTTTTATGGAATCTCTCACCTTGGGAAGAAGAATTTGTAGTGTATCATCAACCCTTATATAAATAAAGAGGGTTAAATTAAACCATTGTTACATAATGTATTAATATATTGATTATATTTTTTCCAATCATGGTGGTATCTCATCCATAATTACCCTGACATTTGCTGATAAATCAAAACACTATTTTTTACCTTCATATATAGTTAAACATACTAATGTCCTTTTTAGAAGATTGCACACCCACAAGGATGAGTATTATAATGAATCATTAAAATAATCATTATTTTTTGTCCATTATCAATAACCTTTTTTGAGTATTTTGATACATCATTCAATATGCACAATGTAATTGTGACTCTTTGTTAGACCAGTTGTTTAGTTTGGTGACTCATTTTTTCACCATATAGACTCCAATATAAATTTTTCATTTTTTAATATGTGATGTTATAGTGATGCTCTAATAACCATATAGGATTATATGGTAATATCATTTTAACATTTAATATTGATATCAGTTGTATTATATAATTCACCATATGGTTTCATTCAAACAATCAGTTCATCATCCAATTTTGATACTACCCAAATTATATATGGTGACTAAGGGGAATATAGAATTATCATTTCATGAAATATATATCATTCTATATTCTTGTTGCATATAATTTCATATCAAGCACTAATTATATATTATAGATTTATTTATGGACACCATTAGTGGTGAGATGTAGAACTATACTCACACAAAAAACATAAATATTATTTTATATAATGATTTCCTAATCAGATATATAGGAAAGAAACTGAGAAATTTTTATAATGGTTTATTTGAGAGGAATGGTGGAGTAGAATATTGAACTGGATAGATATTTGGGTTTATATTACTTTTATTTTCATTCATGTAATTTTATACCTCTTGAATCATATAATATATCACCATATTACATGACATCAAACATTTAGTTTATCCTCATATGATATTTTAGTTTATTAATTTTTTATCCTGGGATAAGAATTTATCCGTGGTTGTCCAATCAATGTTATATGTAATTAATTTTATTATTTATGGTGGATGATTTATTATTAGTACCATATTTAATTTGTATTATATAATATAGGGTATAGTGTCTACATTAGTTTCACATATTCCCCAATCGGTAGTAAGATGCTTCTAGTGTAATGGAAGATGTGATTATAGTCATGCAACAACAAATATCATGGGCCCATCATGCTTTTTGGTATGGGGATGTTCCACATTTAACATACCACCATTAAATTTTTATTTACTACTTATAATATAAGAGTTAATGGCAGTATATGTTTAAATTTTTTATGGATAATATTATTGGACATATTTTACTTAACTATAAGAAATACCCATTTTACCCTTTGAGGGACTATTATTCATAGATTTTAGATCATAGGATAATATATTTCAATGAATATAATATTTGATTTATAATATATTACTTAACTAAAAAATTTGGATGCTAAGAGGGATTTTATTTGTGAATATTCATTGTAACATAGGTTTCATATGAAATTAAAATTCATACATGTTATTGGTATCATAATTACAATGTGTGGAAGAGTCATTTGAACTACTATAAATATGTTATGTGGTTTTTTACTAAATTTTATATTTTTGGAATTATACTCAAAACGAATACTATTTTGTTACACATTATATATTTTATTCTCTTATGAATAGTTGAATACATCTTTTATTATTCTTATCAACTAACGAGAGTCGGTTGGTCAATCTTGTTCAATCTGGGAAATGTGAAACCCTTATGTTATATGGTGTGTGTAGTGTAGAGGGTAAATTTTTTAGTTTTTTCTCATAATCTATATGTCCTAAACTATGATACAAATATTATAGGAGTAATGTGATTTAAAACATTTTTATTTTAAACCATTAAGAGTTTAAATTAAGTTGTATGTTGGTGGGGATGATTATTTCCCACCAGTGGTAGAGCTAGGGACCCTTCCATTTTTTTGGTACCTCCATTCGACTAGCTACTCTATGAATTATTTCTCTACATCATCAATAACATGTGACATAGATAACTAATATCTAGGTTATTCATTTTTGGAATCACTGTATTTTTATAGAGAATACAACCTTTTATCTATGGGAGTAATTGTAAACCAAAATATATAGATTACTAGATTATGTCTATGAGGATCTATTAATATGGTTTGGGATATGCAATAATAAGAGAGTGAGGATTTTATACTCTATTATTTGAATAAAAATTAAGAACTATATGCATGTATTGTAATAGTATTAAAAGTTATTTATTTTTTCAATAAATTATTCCTAGGAATTTTTTCATCAAAAAATAATACGGAAGAATCTATATATAAATATTGAAATGGTCTTCATGACTCTTTCTAGAGAAGTTATGT
Source organism: Viscum album (assembly GCA_963277665.1). NCBI lineage: Eukaryota > Viridiplantae > Streptophyta > Magnoliopsida > Santalales > Viscaceae > Viscum > Viscum album. Next base: position 98,025,780 of record OY728160.1, read on the forward strand.
AATTAATGGATTATTTCACACAATTTTATAATTTATTATTTATTACAACCACATTTAAAGGTTATGGATACTATACAATCAAAATCATTGAAAAATTATTAAAAAATTAATGTTATTTTCATTTTAATATTGTCTTCTTGGAATCATTTTTTGACATAGTTAAACAGACCTTCAAATCCATGTACATCCTTGTAGAAGGAAACCGTTCTAGGAAACATTATTCATCTAGTTGAATGGGTATTTTTTCATTAAATAATATAAATAAGTGGAATGATAGTCCCCAAAAGGGTGATGAATGTTTGGAGAGTTAGAGGAACATTTTTTATATTCAATCAATAAATATATATTTTATTGTGTATTAAATATTTATTAAACTAGTCTAGATTAAGACAAATTGAGACATGTTTATAAATAAGTGTTTTAGTTTATTTTTATAAATTAAAATTATAGATATTCTATAAGATTACACTGTTGGAAATAGGGGGATAAAAATTTTGTAGATGTATGGTTTATATTAGTTATAGGATCACCACACTAGAGTAATTTTTGGGGTTCTTATACACATTTAGAATATAGAGGTTGGTACAATGTGTTATTATAGTGGTAAAAGTATTAGCAAGGTGAAAATTCTTAGGAGATTAAGGTGAGAGGATCTCATAACTAAGGATTAATTTAGCTTCATGTTATGGAGTGCAGTCATACTATTCATATAAATGGTATACATACTATTTATTGTATGATTCCTGTTGTATATAAAATAGGAACTATTTTATTTTCTTTTGATGATTCAAATTCATTAATATGTTATAAGGACATTAATTACTTCTGTTTTGTAGTGTAGTATCTATCTGGTAGGATAATAATCTACTAACATGTATAGGGTAAATATAAGTGTGTTTTTTGGCATTTAGAGTGTGAATTTTCAATTAGTGGATATTAGTATTTCTATGATTTAATTGTATTAAAAATGAGGATATTAAATTTGATCCATTGGATAGATTTGATAAATCAATATTAAGAACACATCAAATGTTTTTTCATAAGAGGTTCTTTCATGTCTTTTGAGTGTGAATTATATAATATTGTATAGTAATGGAATTTATAAAAATGATATTCTAGATTTGTCCATATATAGAATTTAAAATATTAGAAATATATTATACTCACTAGTTTATAGTACTATAAGGTGATGGGGTAGTAAGAAATACAATCAATCATTTATAATTTTCATGATTCATCTAATTATAACTTAGTTCTCACTCCACATAAGATATATTTTGAGTTTAAAATAGATTTAATGAATGTAATTTATATAATATAAAACAATAAATACATGATGGATCATGTTTTCCTTAATATTAATATTGTTTTATCATGGTTATATTGAGGTAAGTAGATCTATTAACATAAGCATATCCCATTGGGTTTCTTTTTTATTGTTCCCAAAAGATTAAGGAATCTTGTAATTTTATATGGATTTTCAGATTTTCATCTAGTTCGTGGTCATGGACTTGTTTAATCATCGTTTTATATAAAACATATTCAATAATATATCAGGAGAAAATAGTTATCAAATATTATTTCAACATCATGATTCAATAAGTTATGGGTATGACTATTCAATATTCCTTACACTAATTTTTGAGTAGGAATTATTTTTATGAGTTTCTCGTGATGTTATTCATGTTAAAAATCACACCATAACTATTTATAACCTTATTGAATAAGGTAAATTATCAATTATTGGATTATATTATGGTTATATTAATAAATGAAATTTTATTTTACACGTAAATGTTTGGGAACATTAGTTTTCATATTGAAATTGTGTTCAGTTCAATTAGATTGTATCATTTTTATATTAATCTAACATAAGAGTCCCTAAAATAGTTGGTAGACACCATATCATTAGCGACTAGACAATGAAAATTTTTATGTTCCTTTAATCAGACGAAAATTTGAATGTTATGTTTTATAATTTTATAAATATCTTTTAATATTTTTTATAATTAATCATAATAATATTACATTGGGATGATATTTTTAATTTTTTAAAAAATTATTGATATTTAGGAGAATAGTGGAAATATAATATTTTAATACTAATAATTCAATGAAATTTCTAGGATGTAAGTATAAACTATAACCCAAAAATTTATTATCTTTGAAAAATATATGATATAGAAGTAACATTATAAATTTTTAGTTATTGTGTTTTTATTATTAAACTATATTTTATATTTTTAAATTTAATCACACTTTTCACTAAACTTGTTTTAATGCATTATAAAATTAACATATAACATTTTTATTGATTTAATACTATTAATTATATATATCTTTTTTAATTAGTTGTTACAAAATATAAAAAAATTATGATTTCATTTTAATTAATAATTTTATTATTATGATTACTAAATTCAATTACCACAACGATGGTAAAATTTTATTCCCCAAATGAATTGATTTATCGACATTATGTAAATTTTAGTTTAAAAATAAATATTTAAATTCACAAAAAATATGATATTATCCAATTTAAAACTACATATAAATATATAGAAAATTATTAATTTCATTAATCAATACTACTTATTAATAATAACACCTAATTGGGAAACCATATTTTTTCTACCCAAAATACTTATTGAATATATTATATATCCTATTATAAAACTAACTTTCTTATTATTTATATATTGAAATATATTAACATTATATTATGATTAAGGATGGAACCAAAAAATATATTTTATAGTGGTTAAATTGTATTTAAAATAAATAAATTATATTATTAAGAATATTTACTATATTCGAAAAAGATAATTTTAAAATATAAAAAACAATGATAAAAGAAATGATACTTGTTTAATAGTTATATGTAATGACTTGGTTGTGCCCTATAAATTAAAAGATCACCGTGAAATGAATTAACATAATATTTTAGAACCACTTACTAATGGATAGTGTAATTATATCATGGAAGGGTAAAGTGTATTCCCAAAAGTAGATTTTTCATCAATGATAAATGGGGATCACTCTGACACATTCAATGCTACTATTTCCATTAAATATTTCCACAAAACTATCCCTAAAAACCTCCATGATAGTCCTTTTTTCATCCTTAAGTTCATTATAAATAAATAGTTCTTAAATCATACATTTCAAAATTTATAAAATAATTTATATCTTGACTCTAATGATTTTTTACCAATTTGGTGAAATTTTACTATTAATTATCCTCTTATAGAACTATAATATCTATTAATATATAATGGAATCAGTATAATTTTTATTTTTATATTTTATAAAATTAATGGAACCATTTTTTTATTTTCCTCTATACTCAAATGAATAAATGTATCAGTTGCACTAGTGTGTAGACTGCAACCTTCATTTAGATACATCTTCTATTTTTCATACCGCCACTCATTAATGGTTTTAATGATGAGATTAATGAATAAAAATAATATCTATAATATGAATATTATTTTAAATTCAATAATTTTAATATTACTAATTTCATTATTATTCATTATTAAAAAATAAATCCCGTGTTGTGTGGACTAATGCCATATTGAATTAACATATCTTATTATCACTTATTTTTATTATTTTATAATAATAAAAATTTTAATATGATTAACCTCCAAAAAAACTACATAAATAATATCATTATTATACTATAATAATTTAATTATTTACAAAGTAAATCAGTTTTGAAATCAAAATCATCAAATAATTATTGTATGTTATTATTTGTGTCTGTTTATTCACCATATTGAATAATTCTATAAAACACACTCATGGATGACCACATGAACATAAATAATATTTTTATAATATGTTAATAAGAAATTGGTAATAGGTTTATGGATATGGAATGGTTTTATTATGTGATTATATTATAGTTTATATATCTTCTTCGATTTCTAAAATTACCAAAATAAGATGACACTAATATCAATATCATCTAACAGAATTAAAAAAGAAATATAATGATATAATAGAACATTAAATAAATAATCAAAATTTAATCAAGTAGCATAAATTATACATTAATGATTAACTTTTGGGGGAAAATAATAAAGGAAGCCACTTTTTCAAAAATAGTTCACACTATCAAATTATAAACACCTATTGCAGGAACATAGGTAAAAAAGAATGAATTCATATAGTGAAAGACTATATATGAAAGGAATAGTTGAAGATGTATATTATTATTTAACTAAAATATGTTACTAATAATTATATTTTTTTTTCATATGAGATTCAATTAATATCTAGGAAGTCAGGATACGATGTAAGGGTTTTTGTCTATAATTTATCTCCATGACACATTTCATGTATGACACACATAAATTCCATTATGTGGGTTTTATACGACCTATTTGAGATGTTATACCATGAAATAACATCTATTTATTTAATTTTATGAACAATTTAAATCCAAATATTTCAATATATTTTGATTAAATAGTTTCACAATCCAAAAGAGGTATCTTCCACCCCAATTTTTATTCATGGGACACATGTAATATTAAATATAAATTTCATGTGTTTTAGTTAAAATATTTATATTAATGAATTTTTACTAAATTATTTACTAAATTTTATGGATGTATAATTCTACATTTATCACCCTCACACTAATTATATAAATTAAAGAGATACGAAAACCGTTATAATAATTTATCTTTAACAAGGTTGAAAAAAGGTCATTAGACTTATTTAAACAAAGGTGACTGTAATTTCCCAGAAAATAAATCCCTATATGGATGTTGTGATGTGGATGTAGGTTTTTATATAAATAACATACTGGTAATTACTAAGAAAAGGGTTGGTTGGGCATTAAATCAATAATTACATTAATACAAGACAAGTTGTCCCAATACTGGACTCCATGTTACACAATTCTGAGGGATATTCATTAAAATATTCATATACCATTAATGAACCATGAGTAATGATTTTCTTACCATTTACATTATCTACATAAAATTAATGATATTGAATGTAAATAAAACCTTCCCTGGATAACACAACACATTAAAATTACCCATCCCCTATATTTTATTTATAATAGTACTTCCAATATCATAAATATTCACCCACATATTCTAAGATGAATAAGGGATGTTATACTAGAAATATACATCAATCCATTAAATATGGATTCTTTTTTATTCACTATTTATCACCATACATATATCAATGATTTTAGAAAAAAAAATATATATATATATAATAGTATGAAATTTGTTGTTGACTCCCATGGTGACATAATTTAAAATAACCAAGTGATGGGTCAATGATGAATTTTAAATCCCATCAATTCATAGAAATTTATCATGATATAAAATATCTTAGGTTTTCATATATTCATCGTTCTATGTCAGTATAGTGTCTCATAACAAAGAATATATAGCTTGTTTCAATTTTGGTCAATAAGAAATCAATCAATTTGATAGTAGTGATTGATGTTGTAAATGTTTTGATTTATTATCAAACATATATCTTATCATCTGTTTTTGTTGACAAGGGATTCATGTTTTGTATTTATTCGTATCATATCCATTATTATAGGTTAATGTTAGTATATCTTGAGTTGTTAAAAATCCTTATTATGCATATGGTCTCAACATTATTTGATTCATTCCACATGAATTGTAAATATGAACTCTGTGTATTTTAATAGGATATTATGAAAGGGGTATTAATTTTACCAAAAAGTTTTTACGATGTATCATTTTTCCTAAATTTAATTTAGATCTGTATTAATAATTCTATTAATATTAATATATTATATATAATGAAAACTCTTTCATTATATTACCAGCATCAGGCTTATACAGTTTTGGATGTTGTTGGTGCTATCATAGTATGTTTCGTATGAACATTAAGAACAATATTTTTAGGAACTTAATAAGATAACCCAAGTTCTATGAAAATATATAAAGATTTCTAGGTAACACTCTATAATTTTTTTAAGGAATTATATGTTACAATTCAATATCATGATCTAATTATATTTATGAAATTATAGAATGATGTAGTATAATGGAATGAATATGAACCATATCAACACTCATAGTCAATACAAATTTGTACCCCCTGAACAATTCTATAATTTTATAAATGAGAAAAATTATATGATAACCATATTATGGAAGATGACCCATGTTATGAAAAATAATCATTCATGCATAGAGGGGCCTCGGGCTGCACAACATGGTGTGACTATATAAAACAACTTTATGTGAAGAAAGCAACAAAAATTAAATGAAACTACTAATCCATTGGTATTATAATATTGGATCATGACCCAATTATTGATATTTCACTCTTTCGGATGTAGAAAAAAGGAAAAATTAATTTTGAAGGCATATCGTCTGGAGAGAGAGACTTTAACTCCTGACTATATCTAGAAAATCATCCCTCATCAAAAATTTGGGATTCATGGAATATCAATAAATATATAAGGATAAGGAAGATATTTTATTAATTGTTATTCTTCCCATGTTAAAAATTATAACCGATTTTTCTCCAGAATAATTGAATGTTCATCCACCAAAGAGTAATATTTAGGTCAACATTGAACGCATTCCTACTAAGAGGAATATTTCCAGAAAACCATATAGAATATAACCAATATTTTTGGCAGGGTGTAAGAAACATATATCAATGTTCTGGGATTAAGGATTTACATTCCCAACTATGTCATGATGGGGTAACGTTATTTTATTCTTTAAAAGGAGGATGAGATCATGAGATTTTGAATCGATTATAGTGTGATTCCCGTAGTTTTTTTACTCTTATTCATCTTATAAATTGTAGAGACCCAAATCCTGATGTACATAAAAATTACATTACTTTTTTGGAATACTTAGTAATAACAAAAACACACACACAAGGACCATAATAGTTTAGTGTCTTTGGAAACCCAGAATATAATCTTCTAATCGTGGTGAAAGATCTTCAACATATCCCATAATGATCTTCCTTTTTTTACCTAAAACCTTTCTTTATTTCATAGGGAAAAGAAAATATAAAAGGGGGAGCTCAAATTCTTAGTAAGGGTAAACAAAATAAATATCAATCACATCATATACATAAGACCATATCTTTTGGAAATCTAAACCTGCAAAAGAGAACATAATTTCATAACATGGGATAAATCATAGTAGTGAAATGTAATCCCAATAATCATAACATAAAACATGAAACTTTTTGTCATACACACATAATCATAGATAATCATTTCTTATTAGTCAAGACTCATTGCCAAGTAAGGTGGTGGTGGAAAATAGATTACACCACGGCGTGGAGACATTATTCCGTACATACGCACGCGCGGTGATTTTGTTTTCCGTAGGATGGATAGATGGTGAAATAGGGTTGTTTCATACTTATTATAACATATCAGTATATGAGTGATACTTTAGTTATTACATCATAATGAAACAACCTAAGAAGGAGAAGTGGAAGAAGAAATAAAGTTGAAAGAATCGGTAACAGACATTACCTCTTCTTTGAATCGCCTCTTTGAGTCCTCTTCTTAGGGCACTAAAATTGGTCTTTGAAGAAGAACCGGACCTCTAGGATGTTTCTAGGGATGTGGAGAAGATAATTTGGCAGGGGTGTCCGAGCTTGAAGGCTCAAAGTGGTGTGAGGAAGAGGGGGAGGAGGTGGTCTTTTATAAAGGAGGAGAGGGGCACCTTTGGAATAACAAAAAATATTATTTTATTATAAAGCCAAATTCGGTTTTAAATATCTCAAAATTGATTTATTTCTAAGATAATGTGGTTATGGGTCAAACTCCTCTCATCCAATAGAATTTAGACATTATTAGGTCATTATACTAACCTTATTGTTCAGGTTTAACTCATAGTTAATTAGATTGACATTTACCATGTCACATTGTATTTTTATATTATATAGTTAATAAACATACCATATACATCCAAGAGACACCCAATTGGTCCATTAATGATACACCTATCTTAATATAAGTATCTTGGCATAACCTTATATTTTTAGGAATAAAATAACAATCAATAATATAATATATGTTTTAAAAACTATTTTTTGTCAATTTGACACTATTCAATAGTAGATTTTTTTGAAACTCATAAAAAAATTATTACTTCGTAAAAAGTTAATTAAATCAATCCTAACATTCCATATTAACCTAGAAAATTAGTGTAATTCATAAAAAGTCTCAAATTTTATTTATTTAGGTACATATAATATCAATTATTCTAATTTTTCAATATTATGGTAATTACTGCATCATCATTGTGTCTTAAAAAAAATAATTTATATAAAGTCTAAAAATTAAAAATAAAATATCATTATATAGGAAATCGTATTATCTTTCTAATGAATATTTACAATCGAATTTATCTTATGTATAACCCTATATTAAAAATGTTTTTGTAAATAAACTATGATTTTAACTCTTTTAACTCTTCTTTGAATTAAATAATAATAAATGTCCTAATCTAATACATGTGGGCCTAAATGGTCATATTTTATTCCAAAGGTTGTTTATGGTCAAATTAAACTTATCCAATATAATTAGGACATGTGTTAGGGTAATAATAATATCATTTTTACCCTTAATTACCCTATTATTTCTAACCGTGGTAAAAAAAGTAAAAAGTTACTATTCCCCAAAAAATATTTTCATCTCATTGAACCACATTTTACATACTGACATCAACCGTGTCTCTCGAATTTTTAAAATTCCACTCACAGAAGCGGTGAAACTATGTTTTATGAAAAATTCATTTTTTTAACTACCACATAGTGGTTTCACTATTCATCAAAATATTAAAGTTTCCAGAAATATACCAAAAAGTAGTCCTAAGCTATATTTGATATTATGAACTCAAAAATGATGTCTATTTTTCCAAATTCAAAACATATTAGTTTCATTAATTAATTTAAAAAAAAATTCCCGTCGTCAAAACAAAAAGCATGTTCTTAAAAGATAATAACTATCAAAAGATTGACACATGTTTATGTCTGGTTTAAATGTGAAATTACATCCAATGACCAACATTGTATTAGATTGTAAAAATATATTCTAAATATACTTTAAAACCACTAAAATTAATAATTTATTACTATTAATTATTTTGATAAAAAAAGGTTGTTTTTAATTAAAATTTAGTAATTTTCACTATTCATCAGAAAGTGAAAGTTATCCGAAAAGTACCAAAATTTCACCCTAAGCTAATTTCGATATTCAGAATCCAAAAATGAAGCCCATTTTGAAAAATAAAATTTACAAAATTTAAAAAAGTGGTTATTACTATTCATAACAGCTAGTTCATAATAATATTATAATAATATCTCATTTAGTGAAACTCGGTATTGCATACTACACACGCTATCGAGGAAGATCGCGATTGCGTGTAATGAAAGGAAAGCCAAGGATGCGTGTTGTGCAAACTCTTTTTGGTGTAGCATACAACACAAGAAATTAATGAAATTAATAATAATATTGTTCATAGAATCTTGGGGTGTTACATTCTACCCCCCATAAAATGAATTTCACCCTCAAAATTCATCGGGATTATAAATGGTGTACTATTAGAAAGTTTCTTTAATAGAAACCCACATCCTAAAAAGGAATACCAAAACCAATCTTTTAAAAAAAGTACGAAACGTAATAGTTACCAAAATAAACTAATCACTGGGTTTCCACATAGGTGAAAATATGGATATGGAAGAGAAATATAACCATCATGTTCTGATGAAGAGTGGTAGAGAACATGGCTATGGAAAAGCCAGCAATCACAAAGCCATAAATTTGTGACGATCTAAGGTACCATCTGATTCTTCAGATATAAGAGCACTAGGACAACATTTTTGGTTTTCAAGATCATTTCCCTAATGATTATGAAATTGGAATTAGAAGAAATACTTTCGTGATTTTGGTATAGTCTCACCATTGGTAGTTCTTTGGACAATTTCCACTTCACCTATTAACGAAATAATTTTTAATTTGTCATTCGTGATGTGTTAGCAGATCATGTGATAGAATTATGGGTCATTCCATCTGTCTCAAACAAAAGGTTAAAAAAGTTATCAAAAAATTCATAAGTCCATCTATTTTGAGATTAATCATATATGTTTCCTAAAATGGACTTATACGTCATATATCATACTGCTTAATATAATAAAACTAGTTTCTACTAAATAGGGACTTCCTGTAGGCTAGTGGTAGGCGATAAAGTCCAATCACACTTCTGTTGTGGGTTCGATTCCCACAGCCTTGTCCGACGCGATGGGCTCTCGCCCGTCCTGTAGGTTTTCCTTTTTCTAAAACTACATTACTATAACATCCCATCAATAATATTGAAAAAAGTTCTATACTTAAAGAATACTAACTTATATCCAACATAATCAATTCTAATCTTTAGTCTTATCCATAATACTACAGTCCACTCTCATATTATAGTGAAAACGATTACAAGAGATTACATATAACAAGTATGTTAATACCTTCATTGATTCCCATATATCATAAGATATGTCTTATTGGTCACATTCGAAGGCCTTAATCATGTATTCTCTTGAAAAATGAATACCCATTGAATCTTAGTGAAAACATGAGTGCTGTCAAAAGATAACTCTTTCCACATACCAAAATCCTCAAAATTATATATACTCAATCCATGATATCACTTAGTCCTTATATCAATCATGAGCTCATCAATACTGTCAAACATTTCATTTTTTCCTTATCCCTTCATTATGCGCATATCATCATTTTTCCAAAAATATATCAATCACTTTCCATGGTTACTAGTACCATAAAATTATAGAAAACTACAATAGACCAATACATAAACATTCCAATATTCCACGATAATATATACAACATTATTTTGGAATCCCATTACATAAACACATTATCATTCCACCACATCGTTGTCATATTCAACATCACCAATGGTGATCGCATGTGACTTCCATTTTTCCATTGCCTTAAGTGGTTGCTCATGTCGATCATCACTAACCCTTGTATTAGAGCATTTATTAGGATAATGACCAATTTCCTTGCACTTGAAGCATTTAAGTGTAGTATGTTCATTCTGGGTATCCCTTCCTTTGTTTTCATCATTAGACATCTTCTTCCCATCATTGCGGCATTCAAATGTGCGATGACCTTCCTTTCCACATTTGAAACATTTACTTGTCCCTTTAAAACTATCTCCACCGTGCTTCTTTCCACACTTTGAGCATAAGGAAACATTCATCTTCTTTTCACTATTATTCTGAGATTTCTCCTTGAACTCCATCTTTCATTTCTAATCAAAACTATGAGATGGATAAGTAACACCAACTTCTATTTCAACCGTGATAGCACAACGCACAATTTCTTCATTGCTACTGAATTCTCTTATAGCTAATTACCTTTGAAGATTTGGTTTTAAGCCACTGAAGAATCGATCAACTTTACTTTCAGGTTGGATGATAAATCCATATGCATACCTTGCATGCCTTGTAAAATTTTCTTCGTATATACCAACAGATTCATCATCCTTTTTCTTTAGTTCAAGAAACTCCTTCTCTATCTTTGTTCGAAGAATACGAGGGAAGTACTTATTCAAAAATAAGTTCTTGAACTCGTCCCATTCCATTGACTCAAATACATCTCTTGTCCTCGTATTCTTTATAATATTCCACCATTGATCAACATCACCTTCCATACGATACACTGCTAAGATGATTTATCATGTTCAGAACATTGAAGAACTGAAAATATCTTTTCAGTGGTACTTATCCGTTGTTCAGCAACAAGTGGATCAGAAGACCCACTGAAAGTAGGTGGACGTTGCCTCATGAAGGACTCAATAGAATATTGTTCCCTTATATGCTCATTTGGAAGTCCAGAATGATTCATAGCTTGTTTAAGTATAGCAATAGGATTTTTCAATCCATCTCTCATAACATTTGTTTGTTCAGGAGGACAATCATTGCATTGTCCATTACATTGATCAACACGGTTCCTTCGAGTTCCAGCCATCGTCTAAAACCCAAAAAGAATAGTGTGAGAGGAAAAAATCATACTAGTGAAAACAACACAATAAATGGGGAGTAACTTCAATATCTAACATCTTGAGTTACCGTAATTTTAGAACTATAGCCTATACTTATACATAACCTTAGGGACATCCCTAGACATACCTTAGAAATATCTCTAGGGATCTCACTAATGTTATCGCATCCTAGTTTCCAAAGGTTGACTAAACCTTTCCTCTGATACCAACTGTAGAGGCCCAAAGCCTGACGTACATGGACATTACATTACTTTTGCGGAATACTTAGTACATAACAAAAACAAACACACAAGGAACGTAATAGTTTAGTGTCTTTGGAAACTCGGAATATAATCTTCTAATCGTGGTGAATGATCTTCAACATCTCCCATAAAGATCTTACTTTTTTTACCTAAAACCTTTCTTTATATCCTGGGGAAAAGAAAACATAAAAGGGCGAGCTCAAATTCTCAGTAAAGGTAAACAAAAGAAATATCAATCACATCATATACATAATAACATAACTTTTGGAAATTTGAACCTGCAAAAGAGGTCATAATTTCATACAATGGGATATATCATAATAGTGAAATATAATCCCAATAATCATAACTTAAAACCTGAAACTTTGTGGCATACACACATAATCATAGAGAATCATTTTTTATTAGTCAAAACTCATTTCCAAGACTATCTTAGTGGACAAAGTCCATTTCTGAACTGAGTTCACTCCTCGTTTCATTCCTGTTTCACTGAACTGGTTTAACCTGTCGTTCCAGCCATGTCTATCTCATGAGATATAAAATCTTTACCCAATGCATTGTAGGGAGATATAGGTCCCCCCCATATTATAATGATTCCATTCTTATGTGTGCCACAAAATCATAAATCATACATCATTGCATAACTCATGTGATAAAAATGGGATTCTTAAACATTGTGACATCATAAAACAATTCATATAAGATAAATGAATTCTGAAAAATAATTCCATCACAAAATAATCAAATCAATTTAATAGTAGGGATATAAATAGAACCCTATATTATCTTAGATGGTAAATAATTTTGATAAAACGCTTGAACTCCATTATTGAGGAAAATATCCTTTCTACTTCAAAAAAATTTTCCTTTCTCAACATGTCATTCAATTTTAAAATAAAAGAAGATGATTAAAAATAAACTTGAAAACATGTAATGATAGATTCTTGGGAATAATGTTTTAAAAATCAATTCATGCCCTATAAGTTAAAAAAAACATTCTTCTCGTACTTTTTCGGAAAAGTCAAAAAGTACCTCGTACGAAAAATGAAAAAAGATTCCTTTCTTATATTTTACTAAAACCTCACTGATGGGTAAAATTAGATTTAAAAAATTGTAGATGGATGGAAACAATATTACATATCATGGAAACATTGATGTGGAATATAAAATACACCCTAGTAAATACCAAAGTATAAACAATCTCTGATAAAATGAGATTGTGATATTTCCCTTACCTTAGGTATGATTTTCTTTGTAAGTGTCCGAACCTCTTGTATAATGATTTAAATAATGTCATTGAATTATTCCAGAATCATAATAATTGTTATGATATCATATATGGTTCACTTATGACTTTATATTACCCGTTCTTTTGTAAATTCCATGTTAAAGAGTGTTTTGGGTAAAATTGTTTCATTTGTCATCCGTGTTTTGACTTGTAATTATTCATATGATTACATAGATCATGATTACTTAATTACAGAATATAAAACATTATTTATATATAATATATATTCAGAATATACACATATATAATAAATCAGTAAATGGATAGAAATACACCGTTCATGGAGACGGTAGGCCGTACGTACGCATGAACGATGTTTTCGTTTCATTATTGAGTTCAATGGAATCAAGTAGATGAAATACATATATATACACATAAATCCAGTATCATTATTATGTCATATATTTCATTAGTACGTATTATATATACTTTATAATCATTCATGAATGGTTAACGTGGAGAATGAATCTCATCGCGTCGTAGAGAGGGTACTCTGTACGTACGCACGAGCGATGATATCATTCTCATGATCGTGGGACTATATTGGAGTGTATTTATACTATTTCAGAATCAATATTACTTTAAAATAATCATATATAGTTATTATTAACACCATTATACCTATCCAAGTAAGGTGGTGGTGGAAAATAGATTACACCACGGCGTGGAGACGGTATTCCGTACGTACGCACGCGCGGTGATTTCGTTTTCCGTAGGATGGATAGATGGTGAAATAGAGTTGTATAATACTTATAATAACATATCAGTATATGAGTGATACTGATATTATTACTTCATAATGAAACAACCTAAAGAGAATAAGTGGAAGACGAAATAAAGTTGAAAGAATCGGCAACAAACATTACCTCTTCTTTGAAACACCTCTTTGAGCCCTCTTCTTAGGGCACTAAAATTGGTCTTTGAAGAATACCAGGACCTCTAGGATGTTTCTAGGGAAGTGTATAAGGGAATTTGGCTGGGTTTGGCCGAGCTTGAAGGCTCAAAGTGTTGTGAGGAAGAGGGGGAGGAGGTTCCCTTTTATAAGGGAGGAGAGGGGCACCTTTGGAATAACTAAAAATATTATTTTATTATAAAGCCAAATTCGGTTTTAAAAAGCTCCAAATTTATTTATTTAGAAGATAAGGTGGTTATGGGTCTAAATCCTCTCATCCAATATAAGTTAGACAAGTTTAGGTCATTATACTAACCTTATCTTTTAGTTTTAACTCATAGTTAATTAGATTGACATTTACCATGTCACTCTATATTTTTATATTATATTGTTAAAAAACATACCTTATACATCCAAGAGACCCCCAAGTGGTCCATTAATGATACACATATTATGATATAAGTATCTTGGCCAAACCATCGATTTTTAGGAATAAAATAACAATCAATAATATAATATCTGTTTTAAAAACTATTTTCTGTAAATTTTGACACTATTCTATAGTTGATTTTTTTGAAACTCATAAAAGAATTATTGCTTCTAAAAAAGTTAATTAAATCAACCCTAACATTTTATAATAACCTAGAAAATTAGTTTAATTCATAAAAAGTATAAATTATATTTATTTGGGTATTTATTATATCAATTATTCTAATTTTTCACTATTATGGTAATTACTGCATCATCATTGTGTCATAAATAAATTAATTAATTTAATGTCCAAAAATTATAGATAAAATATCATTATGTAGGAAATCGTATTATCTTTCTAATTAATATTTACAATCGAATTTATCTTATCTATAACCCTATATTAAAAATGATGTAGTAAATAAACATTGATTTTAACTCTTTTAACTCTTCTTTGAATTAAATAATAATAAATGTCCTAATCTAATCCAAGTGGGCCTAAATGGTCATATTTTATTCATAAGGTTGTTTTTGGTCGAAATACACTTATCCAATAGAATTAGGACTTGTGTTAGGGTAATAATAATATCATTTTTACCCTTAATTGCCATATTTACATTTAACCGTGGTAAAAAAAAAGAAAAAGTTAATATTCACCAAAAATTATTTTCATCTCATTGAACCACATTCTATTTAAGAACATCAACCATGTCTCTCGGATTTTTAAAATTCCACTCACAGAAGCGGTAAAATTATGTTTCATGAAAAATTCATTTTTTTAACTACCACTTACTCGTTTCACTCTTCATCAAAAAATGAAAGTTTCCAAAAAAATACCAAAAATTTGGCCTAAGATATATTTGATATTATGAACTCAAAAATGATGTCTATTTTTCCAAATTCAAAACATATCAGTTGCATTAATCAGTTTAAAACAATAATTCCTGTCGTCAAAACAAATAGCGTGTTCTTAAGAGATAATAACTATCAAAAGATTGACACTTGTTTATGTCTGGTTTAAATGATAAATTACATCCAATGACCAACATTGTATTAAATTGTAAAAATATATTCTAAATATAATTTAAAACCATTAAAGTTAATAATTTATCACTATTAATTATTTCTATTAAAAAGGTTGTTTTTAATTAAAATTTAGTAATTTTCACTATTCATCAGAAAATGAATGTTATCCGAAAAGTACCAAAATTTCACCCTAAGCTAATTTTGATATTCCGAATCCAAAAATGAAGTCCATTTTGAAAAATAAAACTTAAAAAATTTAAAAAAGTGGTTATTAATATTCATAACGGCTAGTTCATAATAATATTATAATAATATCTCGTTTAGTGAAACTCGGTATTGCGTACTACACATGCTATCGAGGAAGATCGCGATTGTGTGTAATGTAAGGCACGCCAGGGATGCGTGTTGTGAAAGCTCCTTTTGGTGTAGCATACAACACAAGACATTAATGAAATTAAAAAGAATATTTTTCATAAAATCTCAGGGTGATACATAACTCATATTTATCCAAATATTTTTTTAAGGAATGGAAATTTATTTGGATATAATTCATACCGAATTATAATTAATCGAAAAATAATGTATTAATTAATAATACATTAATTAAAAATGAAATTCAATCACTGTATTTTTTACCATTGATTATTAGTCACTATTTATTAAGTAAATTCATTAACAATTCGTAAATAATAATTGGATAATCTATAGAAAATAATAAAATCATCATGGATATGAAATAACATGAATAATATTCAAAATTGAGGACTATAAATAGCCAAATGAAAAAATTAATTTGGATTAAATTCATATAATGAGAAACAATTATAAAAAATCTATATTATGAAATATGAAATATGACTTTTCAAGTAAGGGTGGGATAGAAAAATAAATTATTACATCCAAATACTGGAATGAAATATTGTATTTATAAATACAGTGAATGAAAATATAGACATTTAAACTACAATAACTATAAATATGGTTGTTGGACATATATCAAGTATGTTTAAAAAAATTTATGGGAAAAATATAACTCACAATAAAATACAAATATGATATCACAATATTATGTGAATATATATTTACCTATTACGTGTAAATATTATTAATATTTTTCTTTTAATATTATATTATAAATATAAATAAATAAAATAAATATTAAATAGTAATGGATTATGAAAACTAAATTTCACAACATAATTAATTAATTAATCATGGTTATTTAAGTGTATTCTTTATAAAAGTAATAATTATATAAAATAGGTTTTATTAAGTGTATTATATTTTTTACTAATAAATTAATTTTAAAATTAAAAAAAAATTATTTTATATGAATTAATATATTAATAAAAAAATAGTATTCGATATGAAATAATATTAGGAGAACATATTGGTCAAGAACTACATTTTTCAATTATAGATATTTTTTTATTTATATTTTTTATTGAAGACTATATATACACATTATAGAATTATTTTTATGAAAAATAAGACTACGTTTTAATTTATTATATCAAAACTATCTAACAATGTATATTCGATATTTTTCTAAAAGATTTTTTATGTGAGTAGTGAAAATTATTATTTGGAAATTACAATGAATTTTATATAAAAATAAGATTTTCAAAAAAAATTATATTCAACATAAATATATTAAAAATGAAAATTAAATAATTTAAATTAACATTGATCAATTTGAAAAAACCATGAATAATATTTGATAGAATAAATTAATATTTTAATAAAACAACTTTTCATCTATTAATTAAATTGATTTTATATATGGGGGAATTGGGTTTTGGATTTATATTAAAATTCCATAACCATTTTCAAATCAATAAGTAAAATCATTTTATCATAATAATAAAAAAATTATATTTTCAGTTAATACATAATCATTATGATTAAAAATTACATTTGTACAAAAAAACAATAGTTCACGCATTTTTTTTTCAAACATTATAATAAATAACTCTACCTAAAAACAATTATTTAATATACATATTTATATATTTTAAATAATAATTTTAAAACTATTACAGAAATTTTAAATTAAATTTTTTCCCATCAATATATATTCTGAGGGTGAAACTAGAGTAATCACAGTAAGGATAAAATTTGGTAAATGCGGCCTAATATAGTCAAAATGGTTGATGCATAGAAATAACATCTTATATATTGGTTACTCAATAGAGTATCATCCTTATATATTTCTCAAAAACATTTTTTCTAGTATTTAGAGTTTTCCCTTGAGTAATAGATTGATATTACTGAAAGAGATTGATATTTTAAAAAAAGGCCATTTTCTTCACTTATAATGGGAGACCAACTACTCCCCATTTATCAACCCATTAAAATTATCTTGATTAAAAAAACTACCATGGAATATCCTCCTCGCCATACACATTATTTCTAATCCCCGGTCTAAAAAATATACATAACTAAGAAATATGACGTATTAAACCAAGGGATAACTTATAAGGAAAAAGTAATGCCCTCAACCCATAATTTTTAAGTACTTCTCTTCCTCTATATCACGAAAATTACATTTATCCATGATGGATTCCTAACTACATAATTTTTACTATTTGGAAATTTTATTATAGTAATGTAATATCAATTTCGTATATTCATACTAAATCATTTATAAAATAAAAAATATTTTCACATGTGTGTGGATACTATACCCTCCATGATTGACATGACTTTTTTGCATAACCACATAACATGGATTATTGTAAAAATTTATTTAGTATGTATATTTTTTTGACTCTTTTATTATTCATTAATGATAATATAAGACAATATATTTGAAAAAAATATTATACAATTATAAAAGAAATAAACTCATTATATGGACTTATCAAGGAACCTTTTCAATTTTATATCTTTTTATGATAAATATTTTATCTATATACTAATTTTAATAATATAATAATAAATTATATAAACCTCCAAATTTCCAGATATCATTAAGTGAATTTCAACACATTTGACCATTGTTAAAAAAATCAAAATTCTTATGATGTAATTAACTGAACAACTTCCTGTAACTCCCATAAATGAAAACTATATTAAAAATATGTGAAAAAAATAATAGATAGATGATTAAAAAATCATTATTGAAAAAGGTTTTGGGGTATATATATTATTAACTTAATTTTAGTCAATTATAATTTATGTTCAAATGCATATAACATTCCTACATGAGGATGTGGTTTCATCTCAAAACTACATTCATTGGGACAAATGGTCTTTTCTGTGACTAATTTCATCTAACTATTATATGAAACGCCCATTTGATATAAAATATTGTGAAATATATTTAGTATTTATTTTTTAACATCATTATAGTAATTTTATGTTTAATTAATTAGTAAATCATGTATATACTACCCATATGAATTATAAAATAATAAATATTGTTTGAATTGGAATCTATTATCTTATTCATTATCTTCCTCACTGATTAATATGATTTACGTTTTCCCTCAATTATAAGTGCCTTTCCTCAATATGATTTATTGAGTTATGATATTTTTCTACGAATTTCATCCTTCATTTCACAAGTTATAAATTATTTTACTGTTTCGTGATCAATTTTGATTCAATAATTCATTATTGGGGAGTTTTGACATATTTATAAAATTTGACACTATTTTGAAAACATCCAATCCATTTTAACGAAAATTCACTTCCTCGTCCATAATTCCAAATCATGTCAATGTTCTCATTTTTAGTTTGGAAAAAAGTAACGTGTTACCACCTAGTATAATCATCTTCACCTTGTGATATTTTAAATATGTATTATTATTATATTATCTTATGATTTTATATTTTGAAAATGAGGTTTTAGAACATAAAAATATATTCTCTACACCACCTCTATAACAATCTTTTTATGCATTCCCTAAATTTTTCAACCATTTTTTATCTTATTATTCACATGTACATCTTCTATTTATTTTAGTTTTACCTTAAATATATAACTGGAGGAATATATTTTTAATTACAAGGTTTACATATGTTTTTAGTTCTTTTTTTTATTAAAAATTTTGTGTAAACTTATTTTAGGGTAGAATTCTTTTTTGTAATCATATGTTAGGAATCAACCCCATAAAATGTTCTTTAACCATGAATAACTTCTAAAATTTCTAATATTTTTATTGAAAACACTCTTAGTTTGTTTATGTTTTAAGGAATATAATATACACATTCCTTCATTTAAAATTTCCTCACTTTTTTTATATATCATCACCCAGGTCGTTCTTTTTTTATTTTTTCTTCTCTTATAAGATTCAAAAGAATTTTAAACATTGGAAAACCATGCTAAATACCTATATTCCATTTTCAATTATGAATGTTCAAAATCAATTAATTCTTTATTATATTCATTATACTTATGATTTATCCTTTTCTTATCCATTAAATATTAATTATGAAACCCACATCCTTTTTGTAGGTTTGTTCATTCTTATGATGTTTTGGTGGTGAATTTCAACTTGGGGGGAACATATTAATGTTCCTTCTATAATATGATCTATGGGTATGTTATATCACTCCAATTAATTGTGAAATATTTAATTCCCATGAAAAATGATATATGGTACACTTCTTATTAGGCTAATCAATTTATATTATGGTTTACAAGTGGTATGCCTCCACACAATATATAATAGTTATGGCCATATTGAGGATATGATGATGACTATGGATATTTGAGGATATTAAATTGTATTAGTTGATATCATTGATATATTCTTATGTTTTAATGCTTCTGAATATTACCCCATATATATGTTTTCATGATATATTCTTCCATATCTTTATTTTCATTTTTTATTTTGATGATTATTCTCTATATGATATCTTTTTTTCCTTTTTAATCTCATGTTGTTCATTATTTCCACTTTTATTAAATTAATTACCATTCAAGATCACCCTTTTAATTATGCATATTCACTTCAATACCCTATATAGTTTCATAAGAAATGTGTGAGTTAAAATATATTTGTAGTTTTTTAAATAGTGAAGGGGTTTTACATTTAATATGATGTATTAATCGGTCTATGGTTTTAAATACACTTAACAAGTTGAATGTTGACTTTTATCGATTCGATAATTATTTGGAGAATTATGAAATATTTTATTTTAATTTATTTGGATTATATATATATTTATAACAATTTAATTACATTTGTTAAATAGTATCCTTTAACATGTATTGAATTTTTTTGACCAACATATAGGAGACCAATATATTTCAACGATAAATCTTGGTCAAGTTATCATCTTCTATGGGGGAAGAATAATGATATACTAAATATGAAAATTCATACAATGTAATGAAAATATTATTTAATAGTAATTCCATTTGTATTTTCTTCTACACCTTCTATCATTATGGATATATTGAATACAGTATTCAAGTGTTATCATCCAATCTATGTGGTTGTGTTTATTGAGTAAATCATAGTATACTCTGAGATCCATGGATAACATGGGAGTAATTTGAATATAATTCCTGATACCCTCATAAAAATAAGAATATATATGGAAATATAATATGTTAGAATTTTATATTGGTAAAATTTCCTTTATTTTCTATTTCTTCACTATGGATGGAATATAGTTTGACAATTAAAAGGAAAATGTATTCAAATAATGGCCTTCTATGATGAAATAAAACAAGATTTATGGTTCTTTAATCTTACCATGCTACTATCAGAGGATTGTTCAAGAATATTCTTAATGTGATATACTATTAAAAAATTTATCATGTAAAGGGGTTAAATTCAAATGGTTAAAGAAAAGTGATTCTTTTTTTGAAGAGGTGAAAAATATAATAATCAATGAACTTATATTATATTTACCATCTTGTATAGAATGATTTGTAATATACAATAATGTATCAATGAATGTACTTTGTTGTGTGTTTATAAAAAATGATAGGGTTATTTCATAGTTATCTAGGTAATTGATTATCCATTGACATAACTATCCAACTCCCGAACTAAATATGTAATATATAATCACTGCTAAAAAATCATAGAGGCACTACATCTATTGTTAATGATGTTGTAAATATACAAAACAAAAGAATAGTAAGTAAATATTCTATCATAATGAACTCAATATGAGGAATATATTTTTTTGGACCTACTCAATGACAACAATTTTGTGATACACTACTACCCTAGTAATGAAAACATTGCAGTTGATGCATTTAGTAGGAGGTTCCATTATTTTTAAACCATGAATATGATTAAAAATGATAAAATATACAGTTCTCATGTAATGAGGGATATGGTTATTTTTAACAGAAGTGATACATTTTTCCTTTTCCAAGAAATTTATAAACAATTCAGACACATCCCTCCTTCTCCAAGAGGAGGGGAAGGACGAAAAGGAACCATGTACTTCATTATTTAAGGTTAATGAGAGATAACATCCCCCAAGACCCGCCATTAGTAAGACCGATAGTGAAAAGTATAATAGAGGGTATAAAATCTCACATAAGTGGATGACATATGTCTTTTCATATAACAAGACCAATAGATAAGATTGTATGTCCCAGTAAAACCAAGAACTAAATATTTAAGTATAGAAAAAAAATCCATATTCACTTGATTTTTAAGAAAAACTGATACAATGTACAAGAAAACTCTGAAGGAATGTACCAAAACAAAGAAAAGTAAAAATGCAGAATTTCCTAACGCCTGAGCTGGTAAAGTTCCACATGTTACTCAAAGTCCTCCTGTAATCCTGAAATTAGTTTTATATATGTAGGGAGAGTATACATGAATACTAAGTAGGGTAACCAAAAGCTCTAATAGACAAGTGGGGAGACATTCTAATTCCCCTTGATAAAATAGAGGTAACCAAAACACCCAGAAAGGAAAACTGTCCACCCAACCTCACCATGGCACACTCCCCAAATAACCCTCGTCAGGTAAAATAATAGTAATGGAACATTGTTATATAGGTACCACGCATCTCTTTCCCACTGGTTATTTAAAATATACTACACATCAAAGCTCCCCCACAAATCCCACTGCAGTCCCACTGTCATCCCTGACAACAACCATATGGGTCATCCCAACCAAACATTTATCCTTCCCACAAACACCATAGCCAACACAACTACACATCCTTCTTTCAAACACATGGTCCATACCAACCACACTTCCTGACCACAAACACCTAGTCCACCAGAACCACACATCCTACCCACAGACACATGGGCCTCATCTCGAAGGCACCTGGGAAGAAAACCTACCTACACACACCTAAACCAACCCACCACAACACCACCTGCATGAATTGTCTTGGTCCATAATGAACATCATACCATTACAACCTGGAAGAATAGTTCTGGGCTACGTGGGAGAGGGAGTAATGTAAAGCTAATAAAATTCCACTTATATGAATATTGAAAAAAACATCCTCCCCTATTAAATGGGTGTGTTGGGCGCAAAGTGATCGACATTGGTGGGATGTGTATAATAATCACAAGAACTAAATTTCATATATATAGGTAATCAGGCACTCATCTTAACCTAAGGGTCCTAAAATCAACAACCAGCCCACACAATACCACTCTTGTTGGTACGCCTACATGAAAAAGTACACAACATCCATGACCAGAGCAGGACCAATTTATGGAAATTAGTTCCCATTGTACCCATTATCA
Source organism: Viscum album (assembly GCA_963277665.1). Lineage (NCBI taxonomy): Eukaryota > Viridiplantae > Streptophyta > Magnoliopsida > Santalales > Viscaceae > Viscum > Viscum album. Next base: position 98,049,469 of record OY728160.1, read on the forward strand.
TTATCATATAACAGTGATTCATTTTAAATTTTGCTTCACTAATGGTAAAATAACATAAAAATCACAAGACAAAACAAAATCCAAATAAAATACTCAAGAAGGCACAGAAGAATTGAATCGCGGTTATCTTGTAAATAACAACATCAAAATAGGATCCCGTGCGATCCCTCGAAGTACAGGAACCAAAACAAGCACCTATATAATGGCCAATAACATTTACCACCAGCTCCACACGACTTCATATTCACGAACCAACAACCTCTGATACATATATTTCATTACCATCTACATCACTCACTAGACTATAAAATAACAACCATATATATCACTAGAATAGAGTATGAAATTTATCCCGATTTACCCAACACCAGTCATTATGTTCTTTGTTTATGTTTTTTTAACCGGGTTGATCAAAAAATAATTTTTATCAATCATGCATCAATTTAATGAAAAAAAATATATGAATAATTATTTTTTATATTAAAATCATTCAATCACAACATCATCAAGAAAACATAGGTTTATTAGCGTGTAATAAGGACTACCAATGGCTACATATTTTAGTTTACACGATCCCATACAATTCACAACATAAAAACTACGGTAAAACCCAACATCATAGTCTTCTTTCCCACCCCTTTATTCTTTATAATCCCATTTATTATCTTTGTTAATGATGGTTTCATATACGTCTTGAGTTAACATCATCATACCCACCCCAAATAATGCACAATAATGATAGATAAAGGAAGAACCCTAACATTGATGATCAATGTTCAATGTTTTCTCTTTGGGCGAAGAACAGGGGATGACGCGACTTGCAGGAAAAGAAAACACCAAGGTCGAGTGGCATGGGTTCCAACATGGGTGTGAGACTCATCTTTGGAGGATGTCTAAAGGAACACATAGGTAAAAAAGGAAGAATGAAGATATGATCTTTGGTTAAGAAAAGGCATGATCCTAAAACAAGGGATACAATTTCAATGTATATAAACGTCGGGTCATGGCTTGATCACATGGTTTAGTAGTTTAAAACATTAAAATTAATTAGGATTTAATAATTCTCATTAGAAATGGTGGATAATGTCTAACCGATGACTATGAGTTGATATATTGACATTAAATAGAGAAAACCCAATAACAACGGTGAAATTAGAAAAAAATTGGGAAAAACTGGATCATGCGGAAATGGGTGTGACACCAATAAAAAGGACACATGTTTTTGTATGTCCAGCGTCACCCTTCTCTTGGGAAATTTAAAATCTCTTTTATTGGATTTAAAACAACCTTATATTACTTTAGAAAGGAATTAAAACACTTTTATGTTAAAAGATACTATATATGAGTGAAACTAGAATGTCTTGGAGAAACTGGAATTGACTCATCAATGGCTGAGTCACTGACACCCTAGTCTCATCTCCCTGGAGTCGGTGGGTGTGGCACTATTCCTAATCAGTGCCACCGATGGTCGATCGATGCCACCGTTTATCCAACCTAAAATTTTGAAAATGCCTCAATGACTCATGGAGGGTCTCTAGGATAACTCAAACGTCAGGATTTGACCAAGTAAACGACCATGTGGGTCCAGGACGTTACATTAGATACTTGTCAAACTATCCTATCCTGCAAGAATTCATAAGTAATCTTTACAAAAAGATGATCGAACAACCATCCTTTAAGATACCTCTCCAGAGTAAACCACCATGTGTGGAAAACTAGAGGAAAATCTCCCAATCTAGGAACATGAATCTCATCTATCTCCTGAAAAACTATAGAAGCACAAATTGACCACCCAAACACCAAAAGTCACACATCTAGACTCATGGATTAGGGAAATCCTTCCCAAATTTCAAGATAAATTCCTCTTTGGGAATAACTGACTTGTCCCCACATGTTTAATCAAATCCACATTAATGTGTCTTGACTATGGATCATGTTTTCTCCTCCACTTGGTAATGAATTTTTACCCAAAAATAGAGAATGTGGAAAACTACTGATCATTAAACATCTGAGGTCAAAAATTACATCCTAAGAAAGGAAAAAAAGAAAAACATATGATCAAAACTCAGAATAGCTTTTGGTATTGGGAACACATCTTTGTGTCCCATTTTGAGGTACTCTCCTTATGTCAACCGTGCCTTCACAAAAAACAAACCAAGAGAATGGTCTATCCACAAAGGACCTTCTCCTTACGATATAATATTCTCACCAGTCACTCCATTCATGTTGCATCTTCCTCAATATCCAACTATCCCCAGTCAAGGACATGGGAGTCGACATGTAGATACCGATGAAGACGAGATACATGAAGGACGCCGTGGATCCTCTCTGGCCATGGTTGTAATGCTAGCTGAAAGGCTACATCGCCAAGTCGTCCCAATACATCGAAAGGTCCGATGAACCTTGGAGAAAAATTACTTCCCCTGCCAAACCTCTACTATCCATGTCAAGGGTAATCATTCAAAATAGACGATCACCAACCTCTAAATCCATGGGCTTCCTCAAATGATTGTAATAAAAAAATTTCCAATCATGCGCCACCTTTATCCTCTCACACAATAGCTAAAACTTATATATTATTCTCTATAAAACATATGGTCATAGAACACTTTCCTCCCCAACCACGGTCTAGCACATGGGTGAACGACAACCTCTTCCACATAGGACTTCAAATAGTGTCATGCCAATGGTATAGTGATAATTATTTTTTAGGAAAACTCTACCAGAATCATGTATCACACCCAAGATCCTACTAAGTCTAGAACACATGACCGAAGAATATCCTCCAGCGTCTGGATGGTCTGATCCATTTTCCTATCCATATGAGGGTTGAAATCAGTAATATGGTATATATGGGTGCTGAAAGAATGTTCTAATCCCTTCTAGACTCATGAAGTAAGATGGGTGTCCCAATATGATATGTTGGATCTGGAAAATCCATGCAGCCACAAAACTTCACCAACGTACTTCTATGCTAAGGTATCCACTACACTCGACTTTTTAACCACTATGAAGTTTCCCGATATCATCAATAGGTCTACCACTACCCAGATTAAATCATATCCTTCCTCATCCCTATGTAGTCTTGTGACAAAATCAATGGAGACGTCATTCCAAATCAACTTGGGGATGTCTAAGGGGTGAAATTGACCACTGAGAACATGGTGTTTAGCCTTCACATGCTATCAAACGAGGTACATTTCCAGATACTCTACCAATTCCTGCTTCCCTATGGGCCACCAAAACATACCTCTAAAGCCTCAATAAAAGTTGGAGAATTCAAGATGTACCACTAGGGTTGAGTTAAGGAACTCATTGAGAACTCCCTCATGCATATCAATAAAAAAATGCTTCCTTAGGAACAACATCTGATTCTATATATCCTTTGACCATCCTTCCGAAGCATCACACTGGCTAACGTGGTCACACATCACTTCAGCCTTTGATTCTCCCCACTAAGACTCCACCACTAGCTATAACAAGGAAGAATGCACTGTCATATTAAACAAGCATCCTCTACAATCCTCCACTATCAAGCCCATATGCAGTGAAACCAACTCCTCCACCTTCAAAGCATTTACTGACTCCCGAACCATATCCTTTATGACTTCCTACTCAAGGAATCGACCACAACGTTCCCTATTCCCGAGTTGTAGGAGACCTCAAATTCTTAGTATTGAAGAAAATATATCCACCTCCACTGCTATAAGTTCAGGTCTCACTGGGATAAGATATACCTCATGCTTTATTGATTTCTGAGGACAATTATGCATTCCCCAATTAGGAAATGCCTCCACAAATTCAGTGGGAACACAACCACTACATGTTCATAGTTTTGGGTGACATAGTTATGTTTTTGGGGGAGTAAATTCCTATAACCATAAGAGATTACTCTCCACTATTGCAATATCACACACCCCAGTCCTAGACCAGAAGCATCATAGAACACTTTAGATTCTACCCCTTCTTATGGAAGCCTCAGCTCTGGGGAATTTACTTTCTTATCTTTTAGATAACTGAATGTTTCCTATCACAACTCACTCTTTAGGAGATCCTTCTAAGGATTTCAAAGGTGCTACCACTTGAGATATGTCTGGTATGAATCTTTGGTAGTAATATACTAGTCCTAATAAACTGTGAGCCACAACCATGTTTTTCGGTGCGTCCAAAGAAACTACAACTTCAACCTTCGATTGGTCCACTGATATTACCCAATAGGAGACCACAACTCCAAGGATGTGCACCTTTAATGTCTAGAACATGCACTTAGACAACATCCCACAATGCTAGAGTTGTCAGATGACCTGTAAAACTATCCTTAGATGATCGGTGTGATCCTCCTCCAGTACTGAGTAGATCAGGATGACATCATTGATCATGACCACAAACTGGTCTAGATACATTCGGAAATTAGATATCATGATCCCCATAAACACAAATGGTGAATTCGTAATGAAAAAGACATGACTAAAAACATGAAGTGACCATATATACAACTAAAAGTATTATTCGGGATGTCACCCTCTTTGACCCTAAATTGGTGATATCTAGACTGCAGGTCTAACATTGAAAACCAACAAGCTCTATTAATTTGTTCAAAAACGTCATCGGTTTTAGGGATATGTTAACAGTTCTTGAACATCATCGAATTTAGTCTCTTGTAGTCTATGCATAGCCTGAGACCAAATTCTTCCTTCTTTTTGAAAACGACTAGAGAGAACCATGGTGACACACTTGGTCAGATAAAACCCTTCTTCAAAATGTCATCAAAATGAATCCCCAACTCTTGTAACTCAGAATCCACCATCTGATAGAGATCCATTGAAATAAGACATGCATCGAGTTGAAAGTTTATCCTAATCTCAACATCACATCAAGGGGGTAGAGTCACATCCTCTTTGAGGAAGACGTGTAGGAAATCACTGACATTCCCGAAAACTTCCACCATCTCTGAGTCCGTTGAATCAACTAATAGATCGACTGACGAGGAAATAACGAGCACCACATGCCGGTTTTCCTCCAAAAAATCCATGTAACTAATCAATGATACATGTTGGCCACCCATATATGATAATATGATCCTTCTACAGAAGTAGTAGATCATAGAGTTCATGGAAAAATTCCATTCGATACCCAGTATAGAATTATATGGGATAACTTACTGTAGAAAGAGATCCCCACTAGATTGATGCTGCCCCAACATCAATCTGCAACCTCGATAAACATAAAACAGGATAGTTTGACCTCCACATGGTCTACTCAACTGCAGGGGCATGGAAATCCCCTCTATGGATAGACATGAAAGAGTACTAAAAAGACTGATCGTACCTTGACCGACATCTATCCCTGCATAGAATGATTCTTTTGGATCATGAAACCACCCACACCCAACTACTTTGACTCATAGATATCAGCCACCCCTGAACATACCATGGTCGAGGTCCCTGAGGAGAACCCTTAGGTCATCCTCCTCTATCACTGTCTTCCCTCTGTGGAGTGGGTGTTCGCTGCCCCTGGTTCTAAAAGGCTCTAGTTGGAAACTGCTTCTGCTGAGGTGGGTGCAGAAACTGCCCACCCCCACCTTACTTCACTCGGATAGGGAACTAATTCAAAAAATACCCATAGAATCCATAGTTAAATCACCTTGGTCCTAGGATCGTGGGGAAAGGGTGAGTAACGGAAAAACAAAAATGGAACTGTTGAGGCATACTCCCTGCCCACCAAAACATGGATGGACCTGATGCATGAGGCCTTCTATTGATGACCCCCCCCCCCTTGATGCATTCAAATGTCTCCCCTATTGTGGTACACCTCCCAGCATGTGAAACATCTCATCTAAATCAACCTTCTTATGAACATCCATGTACATCAGTAGAGTGATGGGTGTAACCAAATATTAAAATAAAGGTCTGAGTGCCTCCTCTAAGTATCTTGTCGACAAATCATTATCCAGAAAGAGGTCTGAATCAAAAAGAATGAGATCCTTGAACATGATCCCCAGTTCACTTACTGGAATACTCCCTTTATGGAGAGATTGAAGCTCTTGCCTCTTCTTATCATTCATCATGGAAGAAAATGAATTCCGCCCGAAACTCCTTCTCAATGTCAGTCCACAAAACCACAACTTCTTTTTTCTCCCTGAGATAAAATTCCCACAACAGACACACCTCCACTCACATCAGGCTCACTACCAGATTATCCAAATACACTGTCGGAGCCCAGATCAAGTCTAAAGCAGTCACCAAATCCTCGAGCCAGTTATCTATCTCCATGTTTGAGATGCTTCCCTTTTACATTTATAGAGTCTTCCACTATAAGAAATGGTGCATTTTCTACCATTGGCCATCCTCCTCCTCTCGATCAACCCTCTACTGATCAACCATATCAAAATTCTAGGCCTTTACTTACCAAAATGCATGTGGACATGGTCCTGGTTCCATATCTGAAAAGATAAACAAGGAATTCTTATGCCTGAGTAATAAGGAATTTATATGTGGACTTTTTATTTTTTATTTCATTTTTTTCCAAGAAACCCCAATTCTAGAAGGAAACCAAGTCATTATGACGCATGTACCATTCCTAGGGTCTCAACTCTGCAATCAATGTAGCATAAAATAGTAATTTGGTAGTCTTGGAGTCTGTGAGTCGGATCACGGGCGGTCCAAAAATGGAGTTCCCTAGGCGATATTACCTGGCCTATTTCAGAGACCATGATTGCCTAATATTGAGTCCCTACCATCCTATGAAATCCCCACTATTTCTATCCGTGAACATCACTCTATATTTCAACCATAACCTCTCATACCATTCTGACATGACTAACTCTCTCCGTGACGAGGTAAAGGATGAAAAGTTGTCTTGCACTTCCTTCTTCAAGATGAAGGAGAGATAATGAATCACAAGTCCTGACTTCAGTGGGCCCCAAAGTGGCGACATGAACCAAGGGTATAGAATGTCACAAAAAGAGAAGGTATAATCCTGTTTATAAAACATGATTGGGAGATAAGATGATATGTCCTGGCGACACCAAGAACAACAGAAAAATATAAATCCAGAAAAACATCCCCACATTCATGTTGAAAATAAACTCCTACAACGTACAAGAAAACTATGACTAAATGTACCAAAATAAAGAAAAGCAGCAAATAAAACTATCCAGACACCTAAGCTAGTAATGTCCAACATGGTCCTTAATGTCCTCTTGGAAACTTGAATGATGTTTTATATACGTAGGGTGAGTATATATGTATACTGAGTAGGGAAACCAAAATCTCTCCTGCACGATGGGGGGAGACATTCTAATTCCCTGTGAGATAATAGAGGTAACCAAAACACCTAGAAAGGAAAAAAAATTTCCAAACCTTACCAAGGCTCACCCCTCAAATAACATAAGTCAGGTAAAATAATTATAATAGAACATAAATATTTGGGTACCCTAAACCACATTCTCATAGGTTATTTAGAACATCCTATGCATCAGACCTCCCCCACAAATCCAACTACAATCCCACTTCCACCCCCAATAACTACCATATGGGCCATCCCAGAAACATGTTTATCCCCCACCCCCAAAAACACATGGACCACCACAACTACAAATCCCTCCTGCAGACAACTGGGCCATCATAACCATACATCGAACACACATACACTTAGGCCTCCACAACCCCACTTCCAACCCACATACACCTGGGCCTCATCCCAAATAAACATCAGAAACAAATCTGACCACATAAACCTGGGCCAACCCACCATAACACACCCCGCCTCAAGTGTCTTGGTCCATAATGAACCTCAAGCCATCATATCCTGGTCGAAGAGTCTTGGGCTACCTATAAGATGGAAAAGAATGGATTTAATAACCATCCACTCATAGGAATTTTGGGCAAAACACCACCCCCACATGAAAGAGGGTTTTTGGCACAATATTCTCAACATGGGTGGGGTGCATATAAGAAACACAAGAACTATATTTTATACATATAGGTAATCATGAACTCATCCCAACTAAATGGTCTCAAAATCAACAACTTGCCCACACAAAACAACTCTTGCCGCTACACCTACATGTAAAGGTAGACAACACCCCCAACTAGAGCACATCCCACTTTTGGAAAATAGTTCCCATTTTACCCATTCACGTTATCATGATCAAGTGGTTCAATTTAAATACTCCTCTATTATAGGGAAACTAAGTGGAATAACCACAAGCTGAAATAAAAAAATGAAGAAAAAATCCATCTAGGCATTTAAGCACTCACTCCTTATTCTCTTATAAATTACAACATCAAAATGGGATCCTGTGAGATCACTCAGAGTACTGGAAACAAAATAAGCCCAAACTTACTAGTTATAAAACATTTAACACCAAATCCACAATACCTCAGATTCACAAACCAATAACATCTCAACTAGATATTTCATTCCCATCATCGTCACCCCACAAGAATCAAATATGACAATCATGCATATCACCATAATAGAAGACATAAGTTTTTTGATTTAGCGAACACAATATATTAAGTTCATTATTTTTTTGGTTATCCATGGTGATCACACAAGGTTTAATATCAATTAAGAATCCATTTTATCCACCTTGTTTACGTGATTAATAATTTTCCATGTCATTGTCATTAAATAACAAAATAATCTAGAAAACAGAGCTTCATTAATGATTAAGAAGGACCACCAACAACCATGATTTTAAGTGGACACGAGTGTATACATTTCACTACCTAAAAAATAAGGTAAAACCCAACAACATCATCATGTTTCCAACCCCATTATTCTATAAAAGACTATTTATTATCTTTATTAAAGTAGTTTTCATATATGTCCCAAGGGAACATCATTATACCCACCCCGCATGATGCATAGTAATGAGGGATGAAGGAATAATCCCTACATGGATAATCAGGGATCAATGTTTTCTCGTTTAGACAAGACTGTGGGATGGCACGACATGTAGGAATAGATAAAACCATGTATGAGTGTGAAGTGCTCCATCATGGGCTTAAGACTCATCTTTGGAGGAATTATCAAGGTGAAATTATAGAAACAAAAAGGAATAAGGAAGACATGATCTCTGGTTAAGAAGAGTCCTGATTTAAAAATTAGGGTGACCATTTTGATGTACATAAATGTTGGATCATGGATTTCCTACACGGATTGGATGTTTCACAAGATGAAATTTGTTGAGATATAATAATTCTCCTCAGAAATGTTGGGGATAGACCAGTGGATGTATATGGGTTGGTAGATTAACATTATTTGAAGAAAAACTTATAACATGGGTTAAAAGAGAAAAATACTGGGAAAAAGGGAACATGCAGCAAATAGTGTGACACTAATAAAAATTCCTCATGTTTTGGTATGTCAGGGGTCACATGAATCTTTGGGTATTTAAAATTAATTTTATGGTCTTTAAAAGGCCTTAAATAATATTAATAGAGGAATTAATGCACATTTAGGTTAAAAGAGACGTTACGTTAGTGTAACTAGAAAATACTAGATTAACAAGAAATGAATCACCGAATGGTGAGTCACCGACACCCTGGAACTGATGCCTGAGCACCGATGGGTCTGGCACCACTGCCGATCAGTTCCACCGATGGATGATCAGTTCCACCCATCGTTCAACATGAAATTTTAAAAACTCTTCCATGAGTCACCAATGGTCACTATGATACCTTAAACATCATGATTTGAAAAAGTAATGGACCTAAAGGGTCCAAACCATTACATATTATTTCTAAAAAATACTAAGAGGTACTATCATTATGAATTTTACTTACAAAGGAATATTAAATCAGTAAATAATGGTATATTGAGAGACTTAATCTATTGAAATTGAGTGTTGATTATTTGTAGGAGGTTATATGGTGTGTCCATAATGGAATTGAAGTGGGATATGTTACCTGAATCACATATCTCAAATTTCTATATACACCCTAGAATCTAAAATATTTAATGTAATTTAACATATCAATTCTAGTGTGATTGTATGATGGGGGAATTTATTGGCTATATGTCTAGATTATTAATATTCTAGAAGGGAAAAACAAAAAAGCAATATTCTAATAGAGTCATATATCCTCTACATATTCCTATATTAATTTGGGAATATATTATAATGGAATTTGTCACGGGACTCCAAAATACTACATGGGTGGAAAAGGATATATAGTTCATTATTAATTTTCATTCATATTATTCACATTTCATTGTGATAAGAGAGGACCTAAACCTCGTTTTACTTTCCCTACTCGATATCAATGAAATAACATGGCTTCATTAGGAACCTATATGAATCGTATCACATCATGTCCATACATTCACGAATTTTTTTATGAGATTCCCCAAAGGGAAAACGATAATAAGAAACGTTTGAGAACCACCAATCAACCCAAAACTAATGGCAGTTAAATATATTATCTAAAATATGGATGATATACTAAGATCAGGATCACTAGAATTCATTGGTATGTGGGATCAATAATAAAAATTAATGTGTTTTATATACATTTATATCTTCCATTAAACCAACCAAATTCACCATATTAATAATTTTATGGGTATAAGTCTCATACTAAAATATATTTATGATGAATTTTTAGAAATTAATATACATTTCTATGAGATTATAGAGGATATAAATCCTAAAGTATAGATATTTTATGATCATTTTGATGTGTTAAAGATCATAAAAATGTTCTACGTTTAAATCAATGGAAATATTTGGGATTTCATTGTTGGGATCGTGTATTCTTAAATACAACCCAAAGGATGGGAGTTGTATGGTTTTTAATAAATGGGAATTTAATCCCTATGTAACTTGAACTATTTTAAATAATTGAATTATTTCATGTTGTAGCTTACCGATTGGCTATATGACACAAACTTTCTAAAGTATTCAACATATTTCATGTTTTATTTCTAAAAAATACATAAAATGTATAATTATCTTTCTCAAATTTGATGGAATAGATTTGGAGCCTTAATTTTATAATAGAAAATATCATTTCATCATTCATGGCACTATAGATAATGTGTTGCAAAATTGGACAACATGATTATTGAATTTCATTTTCATATATACATTGGTATAAGAGGATGCCATTAATCCAAAGGAATCTATAATGAAGGAATATTCACATTTTTTAAGTATCATTTATGTAAACCAATATCAATAATAAAATTATTTATGTAGAGAAGAATGTAATACTTGAGACTCTACTATAGAAGGTAAAAACATATCATGGACTATCATGCAATGAAAACATCAACGAGCTTTCATTCAAACGCATATTTAAATTTTTTAATGATTTTTAGTATTTAATTTTAAAAAAATGAAAATTATTTTTTGAATTTATCACAAAGATATTATTATAAGATGTAATTTTGGTATTTTTCTAAAAATGTTGGTTTTTATGTATAAAGTGAGAATACAATTTTTTTCATCACACTTATATGTAACTAATAAAATGTATGAATTAGAAAACACAAAGTACCATTTTATTGGAAAATATATATATATCATATGGAAATTTATACATTTAAAATACTATCTTTAATTTATAAACCTATATTTGATATATTAATTATTATTTTTGAATATTCACTAAAATAATTTTAAAGAATTATGTAATTATCACATAACAATATTATTTATTCAATACTATTAAATATATATAAAACATGGAATAATTGGGTCCTAAATATTTAACATAGATATTTTCATTTTTTTGGCATTAAAATAATATTATGAGGATTAAAGTTAATTACTGTGATAAATGTAAACTTATTTTCCTTAATTAATTGTCCCATTAAAATGGAATAAAATGTATATAATAAAATATATATATATCACACTAAAATTATAATTCAATTAAAATTTTAAATATATATATTTACAAATCCAATTAGAAATAAATATTAACTATTAATTGAAACAATTAATTTTTGAAAAAAATATTTTCAACAAAAGTTATTTCTAGTACATTATTTTATTTATATAAAGGTTATTTTTATATAAATTATAAAAGAAATTAGACTAAATTTAAATTAAATATTTCTTTATAACATAAAAATTTGGGGATATTTTTACCTTATATTTTCAAATAATATTTAAACTTCATAATTAAAGGCCGGTTTATAGGGTAAAAATAAAAATGTTTTTATATAAAAAACAAGGTTAAATAACAAGAAACATAATTATAATATAATTATAATTTAAATTTTGATGTATCATTGACAAAAAATCACCTTGAAATACATTAGAAAAAAATTATAGAGACTCTTAGCATGGAATACTATAATAAAATCAGGGAAGGGTAAACGGTATTTCCAAAAGTTGTATTCTCTTCAGTTATAAAAGGTATTAATTTCCACTTATTCAATAAAACTATTATAATAATTATTAAAATTTAAAATCATCCCAAAATACCTATCCTATAATTATATTTATAATCCATAATCTCATAATCTCTACAATTTATCCAAATTCTTCCATTTCGTAAGAGATATCTAAGATATTATTGAGTCTCCATCATATGTATTACCAAACTCTAAATCATTCATTCATAGTATTTTTCTTCTAAACCACTAAATTACTGGCCAATGAAATTGAATATTTATAATTATTATAATGATATGTTGTTATATAAAATGAAAAAATCATTATTTATCTCTCTTTGAAAACAATAAAAAAAATAATGTGTGGTTAGTACATGTGTGTAGACTATCTCATCAACAATGTAATGCCTTATATTTTTCATATAAAATCCCATGAATGGTTTTAATAATGAATTTGATCAATTAATATGATATATATAATATAACAATTATTATTAAATTTCAAATTATATTATTAAAATTTCCTACATATTTTTCAGTAATTAAATAAGTTAATTTTTCATTTTCTGGACAACAGCCTCCCCGAAGTAACATATCTAATCTATCACCATGTTTATGTCATAATTATTATTAATTATTCATATATAAATCAAAAAATTATATGTATATAAATAATATTATAATTCCCTTGTAATAATTATATTATTTCTTAAATAAAAAACATTCATAATCATAATCATCCATTGAGTACTGTGTGATAAAGTTTGTTTGGTTTAACAACATATGTTAAAAATGTTGTAAAACAATATCATTGATATAAATGGGAACATAAATAGTAAAGAAATTAAAATTTATTAATAAATTGCAATGTTTTTTATGGTTCTGTAACAATTTTATTAGGTATTTTACATATAATTATAATATGATCATTGATTGCTAAAATTATCAAAACTTACCAATAATGATTCCACTTTTTTACAAAATAATATAAACACTAATGGAATGAGATAACTGAACTATAAAAAAATAAATGTTTTTTTATTCAAATACATTATGTTACCAATTAATGATTATATTTTCATGAAGAATAAATGATAACACTATTTTTACCAAACTAGTAAAAATATCAATCTATAAACACCTGATCTGGTATAATAGGTAAACTAACTAGTATTAATATAGAGAATGACAATATATAGATATTTTAATTGAACCAATATAATAGTATCATTTATAATTATGTGATTAATATAAATATTATTGTGATACCTGACTTTATAATACAATATCTAATGTTTGGATAATAGGTTTTTATTTTATGTCTCAAATTATTCTATTTGAGAAATGTATTTTATTATTCAATTAATTTTATTTATGTGGTATAAAAATAAAATATTTTGGATTATGTATCATTAAATAATTTTACATCCTCTTATTTAAAATTCAATTTTAATACATCAGGTTCATTTGGTTTTTATTGAATTGATACGGAATCCATAAGTGGGATTACATGTCTTAGTTTTCATTATTTTGGACTCATGTTATATTAATCACAAATTTATTTTTGTCTAGTGTGTATATTTATATGATTAATTTTTACCATATTAATCATGAACATTGAAGGATTTTTTTTTATTCCCTCCAAGAAATTATTTTGATTCTTGGATCAAAAAAACTATAACAAAACACAACCATTTAAATAGTGGAAAAGACATCCTATGTTTTACTATTTTGATAGTGTATATAGTTTCATAGAAAAAATATCTTCCAAAATAATAGAAAGTGGATTAATTTGGGGAATATATTAACTTATGGGAATCATAGTTAAAATTTCTAGCTGACCATTGATTCAGTCCTCACTCTGATTAATGTTGGGATGTCTAAACACAGCCCACTATAATGACCCACGATTTCAGTAATGATTTTTTTCGTAAATATGTACCAAGTGAAAATATTATCTCGAATGAAATACTAGAAGAAAATTAATAACCTTATTTCCATTATGAAAAAATTAAGGGTGTCCCCAAATGTTACCAATTTCTAAAATCTATATAAATGGATATAATAAAAAACGACCATTTTAATCATATAAATATAGATTTTATAAAATTATTATATGTATAAATTGTTTTACCTTAATAAACTCATTTTTCTATAATGAACATAATTTATGATTTATCTTAACAATATAATATTAATATGAATTATCAGTATTTTACCAACAATATATTTTTAGGTGAATAGTGTAAATACAATTTTTTAAAATCGCATTGATTTAATAACATCACTTCGAAATAAGCATAGCCTAAAACTTATAAAACATTTCTCATTTAAAATTTTATATCAATTATGCAAAATTTTGTATTTTAAGATATCATATTTGAATAATAACCTATATATGATGTTTTAAATCGCAAGTAGTATTTTGTAAAATTAATATAGTATACCATAGTATATAAAATAATAAACTAAATCCAATGAGATGGAAAAATTATGTAAATTTAGTAGGCCCACATTAACTAAAATGGGGCATGTTATATTAAATCATAATGATCGTGATAAATTTTGTTAATATCAGGGGACATGTTAAACTACATATTTTTTCAAGGAATAATACTTTTTTAAAGATTATATACTTTTATAAATAAATCAATATATTAAAATTATGACTCAGATATGATTTTTAAGTATATATTTAAAAAAATCACTCATTTAAAAATAAAATGTGTCCAATATATTAAGAACTATAAATTATTAAAATTTCCCTTTTTCTACAACAAATTGTTTTTAACATAATATATGTTTTGAATGAAATTTAAAATTTATAATATTTGTTAGGTCCACTAGGCTTAATACCCTGAGAGGGGGGGGGGGTGAATCAGGGTATGACTAATTAAAAATTAATGCCCGTTCTGATCTTGTTTCGCTGTTAAGCAAAACAATCTTCTCTCTCTTTCCTGCTACACTATATAAACAGAAAGTAAAGCAAGTGCAGGACACAAAAATTTTACTTGGTTCACCGCTAAGGGCTACGTCCAAGGAGCATATGCCGACAGGTTGCCGGTCGTACCAAATTCCACTAATCTTCACTAGCTGTGGATTACAAGGTTCGGGCTAGATCACTTCTATGCCCAGGCTCACTGCCTTTACAATGTTTAGGGTCAGCTCACTGCTTTCCCAAGGGTCACTCCCTGTTTCTCTCTCTCTGGCTCACTGCCGGTGGAGAGGATCACCTTCTTCCTCTTCCTAAGCTCACTGCTCCAAAAGGGAATCCACTCACAGTTTATAGACCTATAGGTCTCTTCATTTCCATTAAGGAATGCATCTTTCTCTGTATGTAGATGCTCTGTTGAAGTTCAACTTTCACCCGTAGATGAATACCCCTTTGCCACTATCCACTGGGCAAACAACCTTTGGAAAGACCTTCGCAAAGCACCCTATAATGCGAGGCTCCCAATTTCGTGAAGCTCAAACAAGCCTTCGTGAAGCTCCTTCCTTTTCGCGAAGCTCACTCGCGAAGCTCCTTCGCGAAGCACTCTCGCGATGATCAAGCCGTCGCAAAGCAACGACCCTCGCGAAGCAAAGTAAGCCAACGCGGAGCTCGCAGGTTTCGCGGAGCTACAATAGCCGCTGCGAAGCACCTCTTTCGCGAAGCACACTGGCTCCGCGAACCACCTTCGCCAATCGAGAGCAAAGTATTTTCTCTGAAAATTCTCTCTACTTTGCTCGAAGGGGTCGGCCTCTATTTATAGGAGATTCCACCGAACCTCGTACTTTCCGCGCGAAGTCAACGCCACATCATCTCAAATCGCGAAGCTCCAAAGTTTCTGCCGGAATTCTGTCCAAATCGCGAAGCTCCACGGCAATCTTCCGTTCGCGGAGCTTGACGTAGTCGCGATGAATCACCATCAACATACCTTCGCGGCTCGCGCCTTCGCCGCGAAGCTCCCTCGCGAAGCCGAACATTCCTTCATGCCTTCGCAGCGAAGCTCTCTCGCAAAGCCCTTCTCCACCGCAATGTGCTTCAGCCTCTGCCGTTCGCGAAGCTTGACGTAATCGCGAAGCATCACCACCTCCATTCTTCTGGTCTTCGCGATTTCCAAACCATGCATCCTAGATTCGCGAAATTCATGCCTTTTCCATATGAAATTATTCTCTTCATGGAAATCCACTTTTCGCAATGCTCACCAAACTCCAAATTTTGGACCCCAAAAATTTGGTAAACACTAGGAAACGGCGCCACCTTGTACTGCTCTTTTGTACCACCTCCAGATCGTCCTTTCCATTGTCATAGTTCTTTGTCAACATTTAATGTCAACAACTTCTCGGGAACACGACAATTATCCATGAAAACCAGCTTTGTCAACAAACACAATCAACCGAAAAATACTGCAATGTTACCTTGAGGGATTTTTTCCCAACAATATTTATAAATTTAATTGGGAAAAATTGATTGAAAATACATATTCTTCAAGTACATTTTTGGAATTAAATTTCAACTTAAATTTTTTGTAAAAAAATTTCCAATTTTATTGTTTATTCATGACTAATAAAGGTAAAAATAAATAAATAAATATTCATCATATTATAATAATTAAATTTTAATTTAAAACATCTAAACAGGATTGTTATATATAAAATTAATACCCACATTTCACCCACCAATTTCTCTACGTAATTCAACTAACTCACCAAAGACACCTGACATGTATGTGATTCCATTGATACCCCATACCTAACTGTAGTTTTAAATGATATAACCACACATTAGGAATGTATTTCTGGTTTATTTAATAAATAAAATTATTTAAAAAAAATCACAATAAACTTTTCTCTCTTTCTAGCAATAATTACTCAATAAATCAGGTTGGATTAATTAAGTGAATGATGATATATTACAATATCATCACTACGTTTGAATATTTAAATTTCATTATAAAACCTACCATGGGTGGAAACATTGTTTCAAAACATGATGTCAAAAAATCCTTTGTCATGACATATTATAAATTAATTTGGAAGGTCTTAATTGGTTAGGATTTAATGATATTATGATAAAATGGTTCAAAATTCTCATTATCTCTACACATATCTTGTTTCTCATCATTGTATAACTTGAGTGTGACTAAAAATGTTCACGATTAATTATACAAGGTGGTCCCCTTTCGGTAATTTAATTATATATTTCATATAATTATCTTTATAGACATATCCTTAACATGGTAGAGAATATCAATCTAAATTCCATCAATTCTTCCGTAGTCTTAGTCACCCCTACCCATTTATTATATGGTGATGATATTTTTTACATAATTCATGGAGATATGTGAAATATTTAAAATAAAATGGTTTCCATAATTCATTATGATTAGGATTTGGTTCTAGGGACTATCTTGAAGGAATACATCTTTTATTTTTGAATAAATATCCATATAACCAGAAAAGGGAACGTTATTAATGAGGTAGGAATCACAGAATATATGATTAACTTAACCTAAATGGGGTAACAATGTTTTGGGGAAGAATCATTAACTTAAATATTTCAATATATATGAATATGTTAGTAATAAATTCACCGTTGTGAAAGTAAAAACAGTAAAAACAGAATGTAGGTCCAATCTTGTAAAATAGATTATTGTTTCAATATTTTTCAATTTTTTTAAAAAAATATCATCTTCCCATCTTAATAGAATAATTCTATACATCAAAAATATTATCTGGAGTAGAATTATCCTTCAATTAAGGATATTAATTTTCCTTGTATTAAATTTTATCAACCCATTGTTCACAAAGGACTTAGAATTAATATTAATGATAATTTCAACCAATCAATATAAGAGAATTTAATATAGAGTCTTATTTCTAAAAAATATAAGAAAATTTTATTTATTAGATACATATTCCTTATAAGGATCAATTTTTTGTTTTTAAATCACATGGATTCTATTATTTATCCTTCTGTTAAATCCTTTTTCATCAATATATCAGATAATTCTCAATGGGTTGTAAATTAGAATTTGAATCTCAAATTTTGGATGGAACACTAGATAGGTATACCTTTTTAAAATAATTAATATTATTATTATAATTTTATGAATATTAAAAATATTATAAAAAATGAATAATATATTTGACTAGATATAATTTTATTTGTTATAAAAATATAGTGTTAAAATTATAATTTAATAATGGGTGATTTTTTTGATTTGGTAATAGTATTCCAACATGATTCTTACATTCAAAATATACTATTGAAATGTAACTGCTAGATATCATAATGAGCCTGTAATACATTTTAAAATAATGGAAATCTTCACATTGTTTCTAGTTTAATGGGAGCTACTGCTAGTCATCTACATACTTGGATTAGTATAATAAACCATTGATGGATCTATCATTCCAAATTCCAACACATATAGAGGTCTATATATACTAAACTCATGAATTATTCCTACCTTTAATCTATAATATCCACCAATTCATTGAAATTTTTCTTATGGGGATAGAATAAGGATTGAATTAATAACTTATTATTGAGTTTTTACCTTAATTAATAATTATTATATTCTTTATTACTATTTTTAGGAGCAACAAACTCGAACCAATTCAATCCACCATCTTTAAAAATCATTACCAATAATGACACTATATAAATGACTTCTCAGCAATATTCAATATCCCAGTGATACATTGATCTATATAATATGAAAAAATCTAAAATAAGTTAATCCATGAGAGTTAATCCTTATAAATTCAGATATATCTTTTCTTGATTTTTTTTTGGTAATGAAATGTAATATTTGACAAAATGGGAAATACAATAATTTTATCCATTATTTTATATTCATAATATTATCAGTAGTGAATGAATGTTTCTTCCCTAATATGTAAAAATTCAAATAACATGGGTTCCCCCATTCATTTAATGGATCAAAGGCATATTGTATTTGGTATTAAGATGGACCGTAGGAGCCTCAATATTTAATGTCTTGTTCAAAAACTACTATAGTGGTGTTATGGGATATCTCTTTGGACCGTATTGAGTTAACATATATCAAAAGGATTGCATTTTTTCATGATAAATGTATTTGAGAAGGATATTAAATAGGGATAGTTAATATTTTTTTGAATGTGACTATGTCTATAATTTATAAAATATCGTCCTATAAACCATCATATGTAATTTCACATAACTACCATAATGAGAAAATTTTTGGAGGCACATCATTCCAATAAATATATTATCATCAATATATACCATAACAAATTTTTTTGGATGATTGTCTTTAAAACCATGGGGTTTTATTTAGTGAAATTATTTGTTCCACTGAATTTACTAATGAGTTATTTTATTTCATGCAAAGAGATTGATTTAAAAGGATATTTTTATACTTTTGTAATTTCCTTTTTTTAATAATAAAATTGGCCAATAAAACTGGTTAAGCTCTCATCTATATGTAATAAAAAAATCACTCTCATTATTTTAATCTCTGTAATTTATTTTTATTTAGATCGGATAAATTTAAGAGAATTTTTAAATAGTTCGATACAATATTATAAAATTATTTTAATTATCTTATAATATTTTTCCTTTTTACTAATGATATAATTATATTAAACACATATGTAACACCATTATAGTTCATGTATAAGAGTTATAAAAATCATGTTAAATGAACATAAATATACTAAATTTAATATTTTTGAGATGAATTATCCTATTCCACAAATTATATAGTTGAAATGGGTAGGTAATGAAGTAAGAGAAATTTGTTGTTTGAGTGTGACTGTGCCCCCAATGTGGAAATTATTAGTAATAGAAACCTTCAAATTTCATTGAAGTTAACTTCTAGATAGATTAAATGAATGGTACAATTTCATCCTTCAAATAAATCATCTTGCATGCATACCATAAATCAATTTTTTTTGTTGAGGATCGAGAAAATAAAGGGATTATCATTAGTGGAATGACTTGGTCCCTAGAATTTCTTAATGATCTATTTTCATTCATGAATATATGTAATTGGATTTATTTCAGTCTTTTTTAATTGTATTTATTGATTATTAAAATTGAATTGACTATCCAAATAAGCTCTCATCCTTCTATAAAAAAATTAAAATTTTAATCACTTTCATTAAATATATGTAATGGATTTTTTTAAATTATGAATTATTGGTAAATTAAAAGAATATATTTATAATATTAACATTTTTTATTATTTTAATCTAATTTTAATTTTTAAAACTTATATAATTACGTTCAACACTTATAAAAATCTGATACAGTGCTTGTGTATGTAGTAAAATAATAAAGGTAATATATTTTTAAAAAAAAATATTCTGTATTAGATGAATGTTCATATTCCAAAAATTACATTGTTAACAAAAAATTATAAATAATATTAAGTTTGTTTATATTTTAATTCAATTTATTTCATTATTTCTTCAATGTTAAATGAAATGGATAGTCCTAAAATTTACATTAATTATTTTTTATGAGAAACAATAATTTAATAAATTTTTTAATATATATATAAAGGAACCTTTTGATGTAAAATGGTACAAAATATCATCTTTGGGGATTACTAAGAAACCTTTAACCTTAGAAGTAAATAATTATCCCTTAAGGGATGAAAATTGTTTTCCATGGTTAATGTTAAAAGGTGGTAATAAGGGGGAAAAATATAAAAAAATGTTTAAAATGAAAAATAAAAAATAAAAAATATTATTGTTTTAAGTGATTTTAATGATACCATATAATGAACCCACTCAGAATTCCATCCAACATATCACTAGACCCACCTAGTGGCATGGCCCAATTTTTATTCCACATACACCGAGGCTAGTAGCTAGTTACTAGTAATCAAATAGAAAAATTGTCTAACTATTTCTCTCATATAATTAACGACGAACAATCTCCAATAACAAAACATCATCACAACTAATATCTATAACCCAAAGTGGTATCAAAATCACATATTAACATTTTACAACATATAAAATAAAATTTAACAGAAAAAATATAAAATATTAATTAGGGGAACCATCTACACAAACCAACCGCTTTGAATCAAGTGGGTTATCTACTTTATTAAATTACCACTAGTTCCATCATTAATTGTAACTACTAGTAACTAAATCCTTCATCACCAAAACATAAGATCATTCCATTACCAGGGTCAAATATAATATGATATACATACATATGAGAGGGAGTTTTTTGTGATATCCGAATCCATGTAGGATACCACCCAAGAATATGGATTTCATGAAGTATATTGGAAGAAAAATTAACATTTATGTTTTTAAAAAAATGTTTGAAGAAAATATAAAAAAACATTTTATGAAAATATATGAAATAATTTAACTGAAATATTATATATTGGAATGGTCCAATTTATATCGATGGTAAGAACAACATCAAAAAAGAACCAAGGGTAATACCTAAAGGTAATAGAAATAGTGGTACATTGGGAACCCTGTATCTTAATAAAACATTGTATATAAACCACAACCGACAGCGTACTTATGCATGAGTCACTAGAGGGTAATTTATCCCATGGTCTAATGTTCTTTAATCATCATCATAATTTAGTTACAATTTTACAAACATTTCTTCAAGAAGAAAATGGAGCTCAAACCATCCATTCTGAAAAGAATACTAGTCCTAGTCTTCTCAACTACATACATAAAATTCCCTTTTTGAGCGATATCATTATCTCATCTCATATAATCAAGCCCACTTAGATACACACACCAAATAACATGACCACACATGAATAAACACAATTTTTTCATTTGAAATTTATCTTTAAAATCCATACTCACACTAAGTACATTGAAAATATACTTCACACCACAAACTGAATTCATATAACACATTTACAATCGAAAAAATCACAGATGAAACCCAACCAATATCATTTGTAAAATATTATTTCAACATATATTAACCTCGAAACCATTTTAAAACAAATTTTTCACAACATAAACAATATATATCAAATTCAAGATGCCCATTCAGCACACTAAACTCTCTCAATAATGTTGAAGCATGTAGTCACCTACCTCATGCCTGCATTTTAACAAAATATGGTGGAAAACCCCATACTAATCTCAAGGAGACCCTATAAGGGGAATACCATACCAAAATCATTATGATTAACACCATAGAGACAATATTAAATCATATTTAGGTAATCCAAACCATTTGAGAAATAGGTTTTAATGGGATGAAAGAGGGAGGGAAGGAGGAACCTAGGGCAAGAAATCATGATTGGGGAAGATAGGGAGTTGAATTGGATTGCAATATGAGGTGGTAGAAACCCAAATTCAACATTTTTAATGAAATGTATAACTAACATTGTTTGTCCGCACAATTATAAAAACCATGTGACAACCCTACCTCCCTCTCTGTAAAAATATTAATGACGCCACATGGTTCATAATGGAGGATGCACTCCTATGAAGTCGAATGTGCACCGTAGATATGAAATCTTGTAGGGGATCACAATTAACAATATGAAAGTGAGAGAGGCCATGTTTCCTAGACAACCCCATTTTCTATGGAAAATGTTCTATTTTGGGATGTCTCATGGTTTTTACTAATCATGTGCCAATCGTGAACCACTGGTTTTTCACTACAAAAACTCAATTTACCCCACAATCACGCCAGAAATCTATGACACAAATATATGGATAGAAAAGAAACTACATTAAAAAGATATTACTGATGTGAAAATTCTCCCCACCATGAAATCTTTCACAATAAGGAATTCATTCAAGAGTATGATCATAGAAAAAATATGTTTACAACTCTTCCCTATGATTTCCACTTTAATGTCTCATTTTAGTCAATTTAATTCTACCAAAGAACTTGGAACAATAATATATATTTCCCCAAAATAACATTATCTTGGGAATCCACATTCAGTACTGGGTTATACTTATTTAACTGAATGACATGGAAATCTTCATGAATTAGTGCCAATATAGATGACAATGTTAATAGGTATTCCACCGTAGAAAATCTCTAGGTAACCTCAAATGGTATGAATTACCTCATCATTAACCTCCCTTTATTTCAAGGATCACTGTGACCCAAGAAAGGATCCACAATCAGGAACACCCAATAACCAATTTATAATTCCAAGACTTCACAACTCTGATTTTCATTATCCTTATAGTGTCTCTTCACTAAAACTACCACCACATGATCAAGAAATATATTTAATACTTCTATTATAAGAGACTCAGTCCCAACAATGGGTTCTCACCAACCTCCACCTAGAATAATAAAGACCAACATTGCCGACCATAGAGCACCTCGATGTGAGACATATGAATTATATATTGGAAACTGTTATTATGAGAAAATTCTACCAAAACCAAATGGTTGTCCCACAAGAATCTAAAATCCAACACACATGTGAAGAACATAATTCCATTATTTGATTCTCCCACTCCATCTAACCATCTATGTAAGGATGATATTTTGTAATCAACTTGATCTATTACCCCATTACATTATGAAGGCCTCCTATATACTAAGAGGTAAAATGGTGGTTTTGGTCAGAAATGATTGATGTGGGAACACCCTAAATCATCATTATCTATTGATCAAATAATTGAACCATCTCATACAGCATGGCTGAATCCCTTATTAGAATAAAATAGGCTGATTGGGTCATATGGGAAACCACTTCCCATTTGGAACTCCCCCCCAAGGGTATACGATACATTCCAATATTAGAGTCCACGGAGACCTCATCCCACATAAAGGTATGAATGGTTATGGTTTAATGAAAAATGGGGGGATTTAGTGTTCTTATTTAACATATATACATGTATAACAACGAGAAATATATATATATATATATATATATATTATCTCTTGACTACCCAACAAAAATAAAGACACACATCATAAAACATCATGGTGTTCTTGGAATGAAAGACCTACCGATACTGGTGGCTACCATGCATCACCACCACTGGTATAAATAATAGAACCACCACATGTACCATGAAAAAAATAGCCCAATCTAAATATAATGACAATTCATTGTGCTCCTCTCCACTATTTAGGAACTGGATAATCTTCTAGAGTAGCACATCTCCATGATAATTCTATTAAATCAACTCCCTGAGGGACGGTTCCATCCATTCACTTTCCAAGAATTCTCTTTATCCATGAACCTTAGTCTCCATATTCATCTGGTAAAATATCCCCTTAGAATTCCACTCATCACTATACTCTTTCAATTTATTCACCCTCAATTTCATGCTCAATGCAGTTGAAACTATGATTCATTTTCCTTAGGTATACATGATATGAAAATCGAAACACTATAGGTACTCATCCCAATAATGCTACCTCAAATTTAGGCCCTTTTTTGAGAAAATATAATCCCAGATCTTATGATCCAAAATAATAAAAACATATCCATTATATGTTTTTGACACCATGTATTTAATGAAATTATTACTATCGCTAACTCTAGTTCATGGGTTGGGTAATTATTTTTCTTTGATGAAAGTCGAAAAGTACCACACATCACAACATCCTTATCCTACATCAATATGAACCCAATAACAACATGAGGCATTTCAATATACCACATATCCCATTAAAAATTCCATCATGATCTAAATAGAGATTTTTTTAATTCTCTTCTTAAGCTCCTCAAAGGATTCGTAGAAGTCTAGACACTATAAAATCATTACCACTTTTGATGTAAGATCCACCATGGATGAATAAATCCATTATAAATCTCCTAAGAATAACTTGTAATACCCTTCCAAGAGAAAAATATCCTAATCTAAAATACAATATTTTGTTTCTCTGCGGATATCACCATTATGATCTACTTAGTGCCCACTAAAACCCCTAATTTTGTGATCGCATGACAGAGAAACATGACATCCTTGATCCAGAAGGTACAAATGGAAATCATATCATAGAGGTGATGGTATTGATGAGTTCCCAACATAATATTTAAGTGTATATCTTTCTCTTCCTATGTCTTTGTGTTGATTATGAAATATTCCTTTAATACCATGATGAAATAATAAAGCTATTGATTGAACAAAAAATTCATGAGAACCATGAATTCTATTGGAGAATTTGTCATTCTGAATGGCTTAATCAATTACATGAAATGGAAATACCTAAATTGGACAGATGTTTTAAGAAAATCGGCCACTCTAACATTGACTAGGTGATACCTAGAATGAAAATCAATCTATTAAAAACACTTTTCCAATTACTATTATAAAAAAGATCTTCAATATGGGGAAAACGATATTTTTTCTTGATCATTAATATATTTATCTTCATCTAATCAATAAAAAATATTAGATATATATTGGAATTATTTTCAATTAGTACCTGGGTGTACCAAGGTGAGACAATCGGGCTAATGAATCCTTTGGATTCCAAATCATCATGTTGTTCCTATAATTCCCTCAATTTGGTGGGGGACATATAGATTGAATGAAGAGGTATTAGTTGTTTCCCCAACACAAAAATCTATGGTGGACTCCACATCCCACCTTGGAGGTAAACGTGTGATGTCATCTGAAAAAACCAAAGAGAACACATCTAAAATAAGAGTTAATCCACCATCAAAACATCTATTGTCAACCTACACCATTATTGATAATATATAAAAAACAATACTACCCATATCATGAATGGGAGGTATATAATATCCTTCACAAGGATATCGATAACCTTGAAATACCTAGGTACTTCCATCGGGTGCCCCGAAACTCACATGACGATGATAACAATCGATGTGACCCTAAAAATTGAACTTCCAAATCATACCAATGATCACATTGAAGGGTTCCATTTACAAAACCAAGAAATCCCATTCCATCATGACCCCTACTACATTGAGTGTGCATCATGGTTTACTAAAACCCTAGACTAGTTTCATACCATGTTGCCTCACCAACTCAATCCCATATGACATGAGATTTGTCGAAAATTTCAACACATCCACAAGATGGATAGAAACAAAATAACAAGGCTCCCATAAAAAATAGAATAGTTGATATGGAAGATGTAATGATAACCATACCCCAAACCATTTGAGATCCTACATAATATTCCACAAGTGATTGATCTGTATCATAATGATTCTTTATCTACATATGTGCTTGAGAATGACCACTGAACTATAACATTACCTTAAGATGACTCTAAACAGAAGAAGATCCAATCATGTAGCCACACCTACATTCTAATAACCTAATATCATGGATTGTTCTCCCTAAGATTAAATAAATTTTCACACAATAAAATCCACACCACCTTGAGGTGGAAGTTTATCTCTAAAAATATACTATAAATGTCCCAAATTTACATTTCGATGCTATGTCCATGTTGGAGTTGAGCACGTTAAAAACATATTCAACACCTACCAAAAAAATGGAATAAAACATTCCCAACATATAAAGTGACATATGTAGGAGGCTATAAAGGTTTTATTGAGGTACAAAGTCGCTTGTTTTCCTTATTATCGTGCTACCTCTAAATTTAAGAAGAACCACCACTACCCTGACCCCTGCTAAATCTGATCTAGAGAAAATATATTTTTTAGCTAGTTTAATTTCAACCATTAAATCACGATCAGAATCCTCAGTATATGTCTTCAGGATGAAAAAAAAGCCTACGAGCAGATATCTGGATGCAAATCAATTTCATACTGTTAAGCTTTGAGCTTCTCATTGGAATCCACCTCTCCAAAAACTAAAAAAATACAATGAGGATGATGTAATCCATCATTGTTTGACCCCTTGTGGATATAAAAAAACACACATGTAATGGCGATGGATAATTCCTTTGGGAAGTACTTCTTATTGAACATAATATTCATGTCCTTCCAACCCATATTCTTCTGCTTCCTAGAATGAAACAGTAATTCCCACCACATACAATTGGGACCATCCAACTAGAATGAAGCACACATTACTTTAACTACCTCAAGTGTTTCAAGGAACACAATCATCCTTTCAATATTATCAATATAATACTCTATCATATGTATAAATGTGCTACCCAAGATGGAATGAGGTTTGTTCTTGAGAAACTGTTAACCCAATTCATTTACAATATTGGGCCCGTCTTCTATATCATATGTTGGACCAGGGAACTTCTCCCTATCACAAGGATTTAATAGCCCAAGACACTACTTCCAATAGTGTCTAATAAATTGGAGAAGGATAAATATTTATATTAAATTCTCTTTATTTAACAGGTTATCTCCAAGGATGAATATTGAAACACTATTTACCAAACCATATAATCTATCAATGAAATATCGATAAAATTTCATCAACAACCACATTGAAAACATTTCAATAAACGAAATCCAAAACTGTATAAAAAAATCAATACAAAATAGAAAACATCACCCCAACATGGTTTCCATGCATACTCTCCGGCCCCTATGTCTCACTAAGATGATAAAATGTACCAAATTCCAAACATCCCATGTTTATAGAATTCCCCCCATGAGGAGTATTTTCCAGACCCCCCCACTCACAACCAGAACCTCAATCACCGACCGTCATAGTTTTTATATACAAAAACACTACCAAATAACAAGACCTAATGAAATTATAAAACATCTTTTAATACTATTTTATTCAAAAACCATATCAAGATCCCATCCAACCTAACACCCGACCCGGTCCATCTCACGACCCTAAGGGAATTCTCTACCCCCATGGGTGGGACACTAGTACCTGGGCATCAAACATCAAACATTGTGATTTATTTTTTCTATATAATTAATCATGAAAAATCAATTAGACTAAAACATCATCACAACAATTAAATATAATCCTACATGGTGCCACTATCACATGTTTAAAATCTTACAACCTTAAAAAACCAAAATAAAAAATTGGGATGGGGATCTATCTAAAAATTCCAACCTCCATGTAACATGATGGTCATCGCCCTTATTCCTCCTCCATAAGCACTTGTAGGTAGTGAAACTACTAGAAATGGGATCCACCAACACCTCCACATAACATCCTTCCTTTACCAGATTCGAACATAACAGGATTTATGTACACTCGAGGGTTCAAGTAGTGTGTTCTCCATATCCAAGAAGGACATCAACCAAAAATAAGTATTACACTCCAATAAATTAAATGATAAATCACCATTATAGTTTTAGGAAAAATAATAGAATACATTATTAATAATACATTTTAAGAAATTTTATACAAAAAACCATGCCCTAAAATTAAAATGTGGGATATTCCACCATATACCAATGGAAAGAACAACATCTCATGAGCACCATGTGTAATACCTAAAGGAAAAAAGAAATAGTTCTACCCATGTATCATCAAATCACGGTGAAACATGGTATATAAACCATAAACCACAACCTCCTTGTGAATAATACATGAGAGTCGAATGAATCCCAAGGTCTATTAGCCTCCAACACTAATCATATTTTTTATAGTTGTATTGAAAATTCTGTTAGAAGGAACCGGGAATCGACCACACTGACCAGACTAGAGTACTAGTCCAAGTCCTCCAAAAAATATACCTCGGATTCACATTATACTAAATTTAATAATCCCATTTCATATAAACCATACCATTCCTACGAACACACAAAATAACATGACTACACAAGAATAACCACCATTTTTCATAAGATAATCATCATCAAATGCATATACACGCCAAGGCCATTGAAAAAAATATTTGCACCACATTCAAAATTCTAAGAACCCATATAAAAATGTAATAATGAAAGCACAATTTAATCCCAAACAATTTAGTTAAGAAAATAATCATTCAACCAATATGTACCTTGAAACCATTTGAAAACACATTTCTCACCACTCACACAATCCATAGTCAACATTGAATATGGACATAAAGAACAATAAACTCATAATTTAATGATAAGTCATAGAATCAACTACCTTTATCAAAGAAACTTCTTGAATTCAGTGAAAAATAAAAACATCACCTCATCGAGACCCTACAAAGAAAGATCATACCACAAAAATAAAGATTAAACCCATATAGAAACATTTCATCCAATTTTATGGAAACCAACACACTGTAGAAATAAGATCCCAAGAAATATGAAATAAGAAACCAATAAGAAGGACTTAATAAAGAAAGAGGGAGCTTAATTGATTGATATTTGAAGATACAAGGAAAAATCCTTCCAATGATTGAAGTACATGGGATCTAATACGGAGGGGGTGGAGGCAAGGGCTGTAAATCCTGATTATGGAATAAAGGAGGTGGATTATGCTTATAATATGAGAGGATGGAAAGGTAAATATATCATTATTAATGACCTCTATTGTGTGCCCCAGACGAAACCACCGGTCTAGGTTCATTGTTCATAGCACCCACATGTTGCATAAATAGTCCCTCTATACATGCTCCATAGTCTATCTAGAAATGGATAATAGTTTCTTCTAATTAATCACCAACGTTACACAACCTTTTATCAGTTCAAAAAATACGATTTTCCCCATAAACACATAAGAAAACCAAGAGACCGTGAAAATACCAATATAAAAAAAATAGCACAAACACAAATCAGGTATGTGACATACCATGTCTTAACATAGACTATATATATATTTATTTCCAACTTATTTTATTATTATATGAATTGTATTTATATACTATCTATAATTATAAATGTGTCTTTCCCCATACATGTAACATGGAACCACTTCATATATTTTTATCACACATATTGAATCACTTATATTGAAAACATATATTCCCAAATCCCTCCTCAAACATCAACCCCATTACCTATAGTCTATTGACTCATTGAATCGAAATCATAGATGCATTAATGTGTAAAATAATGGTTCATTATTATGATGTTTTATAACTATTAACATAAGTATTCCATTGTATTTACTCCCAAACCCCTTCAAAATAATTTAATTTCTTTTAAATATAAAGTCATCAGTATCAAAAATATATTAAAATAAAATTATTCTAGACCCAAAAATTTTAATCCCCACCTTTATATCACATAGAAAGTAAAAATATCTCATGTGTGTGCATACGACCTACCATCCCTACATAGTGGTGTATTATTTTCATAACTACATTCCAAGTATGATTATAGATGTAGAAAAAAATATACTATATTTTAGAAACAATTAATCTTTTAGGAAATTTTAATATCATATACATTTTCATCCTTACACCCCCAGGAATGTTTTAGTAGTGATCCAGCACACATGTAAAAAACCACCTCCATGATGCAAAGTGATTAATTTTTCTATTACCAATATACATAGATGATTATGAAATTATTTTTATTGAATATAATTTATATTCATGTTATTATTAACATTATGGAAATGATTGACATGTCCCACATAATCATTTATCATATGAATTACACCAAATTATGTTTTCAAAAATTAAATGAACAACCATAAAGTTATTGAGTTAAGTAACTATTTTCAATGAAGTGGTTACATATTATAATAAAAGGGCTCTAAAAATCAAATATATATGAATTTTATTTATTATTTTATTTAATATATATAAATTCATTATAATGTATATTCAATCATGTATAACTAAGATATGACCCATGTTAAGGGTAATATTGTATCATTTCCAATTTAATTCGTCATATTTAGCATTATTTACCAAATTTATTTTTCTTGGTGTATATAATATTCGCTTAGAGATTTACATCATCAATGTATATTTATTCAAGGTGTTCCATTTTTTCTCTATATTTTCACTTAATGTTGTTTTTATTCAAAATATATTAATTATCTAAGTTATATTTTTTTCAATCTCATTTATTATCGATATTTTTTTTATTAGATTTCCTTTGAGAAATTATATCAATAAATCCTAATAAACAATATATTTTTTTATACTGTGGTTATGTTTTATGATCCCGTGTTTATTTTCTATATCTTATATATTTTTTTTAATTATCAACATGTTGTTTTAATTAAGGGATGTTGTATTAAAAATATTATTTTATTTACTTCTATTGAAGCTATTTATCTTATATGACAATGTTATTTTACATGTAATAAATAATATTATTCTTTACAATCCAATGATTATTTGAAGTCATTTTCAACCATATTTCACTTTATTTATAATTTTTATATGGAATATTCTATTAATTTTTTGAACTACAGTTTTTTATAATTTTTAGGAAATGATTGATTGGAATCATTATTTTAACATTTTCCAA
Organism: Viscum album; assembly: GCA_963277665.1. Lineage (NCBI taxonomy): Eukaryota > Viridiplantae > Streptophyta > Magnoliopsida > Santalales > Viscaceae > Viscum > Viscum album. The sequence continues at coordinate 98,081,073 of OY728160.1, forward strand.
ATCAAAATACTTTCCCATTGTTATGAACATTATTTCTTTTTAGGATTCAAATCAATGATTCCATATTTATTTTTAATAAAAATAGTATTATCAGTATTCATGGAATTTTTATAAACATACTAAAATAAATGGGGTTATTTTCTTAGGGGAATGAAAATAATTTTAAAATTTATTTATATAATCCTTCTTAAATGGAGTTCAAAGGATGCTATTTTTAAATTATTACTTCTATTTTTTTTTCCAAACATGTAGTTACACAATGAAATATTAATTTATGAGGAATCAAAGAACTTATATCTACCATTGGATTATATAATATTTTTAGATCATTCAATTTCTTGTGATAAAGTTTTATATCCCACTTCATTATTCGTTTTACATTATTATTATCTTTTATTTCCATACATTTAATTTCAGGGTTAAATTCCAAATAAATTTTATAAATATTATGAGGTTTCAACCAAATACTATTATAATATAATATATTAGTTGAAATAATAATATAAATTAGTTTATTTCATTTACTTGGGAAATATAGATTTCATGTCCCCAAAAGAAAATATGTATTACTGTTAACATATCAAGAATACTAAAAATAAATGATCAATATCATTAAAAATATGAAGAATCCATAAGAAGTATAAGTTATTGGTGGTTCTGTATAATATATTTCCACATGATATATTGAATGGTTCATTAGAATAAACATGTAGACATGTTAAATGGGCATTTGTATTATATGTAGATATTTTTTAAGAATGATGTCTTGGTCGAGAGGCCTTAATTGTAAGATTCATGATAACCTGGTAGTGGTCTTGAAAAAAAATTCACGACTGAACAATTTTATGCAATTCATTTACTAAATATTTAGTTTCCATTATCCATCTGATTGTTTTATTTATATTCTATATTGATATTTATATAATTAAGATATTGATTTAATGGAATATTTTTTGATTATCCACTCTTATAAATTGATAATGTTCTATTTAGTCATAATATCTTACATTTCATGTAACCTTTACTGAGAATCTAAAATCACCATTTATTTGTTTTATTTTCCCATTGATATAAATAAGGAATATTTTAATGATATTCATTATTTAGGGAGTGTTTTATCATTACAATATATTAGTTTCCAATGGATGTGATCTATGTTGTTTCCCAAAACTATTAAAATAGTTGATTTATGGTGGTGTGATTCCTTGTATGTTGTACTAATATAATTAGTAAGCACTATATCTATGGTAATAAAGGATTATTGTTATATTTTCATTGAATAATTTTTAATAAGATCCTTGGGAACTATACTTTAGTAGAACATATATTACATAAGAATTATGACAATCCCGTAAATTATTTGAGAACATTTACCTTCAATGTGTTTTTATTCCATGGAGAAATATTCTTGATGATTTTGACCAATCTATGTCTCTCCCATTTGTTATTGGTCAAACATAGTTGTTGTTTGTGGTAGTAAATAAGGATAAAAAAATGGTTAAATGTTTATAAGGGATGATTGGAGAATATATATATATGTTTTAAAGAGTAATGATGTAGTGGTTTTTAATTTAAGGATTTATAATCCTTATGGATTATAACCTATTTAAAGGAATTAATAAATTTTTTTGGATTTTTTGGATTACCATAGAGATTTTAATTGTGTTTAAATTGATGTTTTAGTTAAAACAAGTGTATAATAACCTTATGTCTGTTGCTTATTTGATAATGAATGATTTTATATTTTGTGTACATAAGTTGAAAGGTGTTGATAAATATTTTGGTCAACATGATAATTGAAAATTATGGATAATTAGGATAAAGTGATATTAAATTTTGGAAACATGAGTTGAATCATATCAATCACCTTGAAATGTGATTTCATGAAAATATGTTCGGAATAATGTATTGATGGATACTAAGTTTATTGTCATATATTATAAGGTGATCCTTTGTAAAGATTGCTGCATTTTGATTGGTTTATTTTGGAAAAATTATATATAATTTGGGAATATATGTCATGTGTAACATCCCAAGGTTTTCTAAAAATAAATTGAAAATGCTTGAAATTTTGTTTAAGGTATATATTTATAAGTATCCTTTAAACATAATTTTATTTCTTCTATGTTTTTAATTTCAAGAAACTGTCATCTACAATTGTGTTCAGTATGTTATTTAGAGTCTGATGGAACAAACTTTTTTTTTGGTGAATAGTAACATTCCCTTATGAATAGTAATATGAATAGTAATATGACCTCATGAATAGTAAATAATAATATTATTTTATTTTCCCATGGCCATAGGATAATGGGATCTTAATTAATTTTCCAATGTCACATAAAACTAATTGCACTTCAATATTGTTATTTTTCGAATTAACTGTGACCTTATTAAAAAATTAAATTAATAATATTTAGAAAATTATTTTTGAAAAATGGAGTTCATTTTTGAATTCTACACATCGAAAAATGGTTGGGGTAAATTTTTGGTATTTTTCTGAAACTCTTGAATTTTCGGTGAATAGTGAAATACGGTAAAATACTGTATAATCAATTTATCAGTAAAAATGCACTATTTCTGACATAATAAGTGATTCAAGGCCACTTGCTTCGAACTCACTTGATATTTTCACTAATTAATGCCACTTGATTTGAGATTATTCATAGTCTTGATAAAAATATTATAATAATGATTAAAATAATCTAAAATACCTCCCCTCCTCCACTATAAATACCACCCTCACTCCCCTCTTCCTCCCACACATCTCAAACCTTGAGCATTGTTTAATTTCTGCCAAATTCCCTCCTCAATCTTCTTCCCCACGTCCTAGAGCTTCTGGTCTCACCAAAAGACCGAAATCAAAGCCCTTAAGAAGGATCTCAAGGAGAAGAGATCAAGAGGTAAACATCCTCTTTCATTTTCATTATTTCCTTCCATTTTATGTTATTATCTTCATTTCCCTTTGTCTTTTGTTGGGATATTTCATTAAATATTTCCCCTTACTATCCAAATTTTGTATGATATACGAGATATTCCATTCCTCTCATCAATCTTGTTTTTATGAAATTTTAAGAGGCACCGTTAGGCAGCCGAATTTTTTGTAAGAAATTTCTCATGTTTTCTTTATTTCATGATTCCTTCCTCTTCTTTCTTCACCCCCTCTTATCCAAAAGGCATGAAATCTCCAGAATCATGTATATTCTGGATGTTTTCATGTTTATGGAAAATTACAAATCATTATTCCTCTCCTCTCTCACTTATTTAAAGAATCAAAAAACATTGTCCATTTGTGTCGAATTACCGATATCGTGGACGATGTATTTTCAATTTCCATTAATTATTTCATGTCTAGTCATGAAACCATTTATATGGTTGAACCAGGATATAATATATGTTTTATGAATCATATAAGGTTCTTGAATTCTTTTGTACTCATGATTCAAATTTATTAGACTAAATGAGGTTGTAATTATCAAGGAACCACTTAAATGATCTAAACGAACATAATTAATGTTTTAACTTATAAATAATCATCATATAAAGAATCAAAATGATAAATGGTATCATTTATGGTAATGTAAATATGTAAATACTACTCCATTACAATTCTGGAGTTTCACTTCCAATGAAGAAGAACGATTCATCATGAACCGATTGTGAAAATCACCAAAGAACTCACCCAAAATAATGCAAGGAACCAAATACTAACAAATAAGGGATGAAATGAGGTTATGAAATGAACATATAAGATGTTATAAACATGAACATGTTTCTGTAAAATACTAATAACACCCTTTTGACCATTATACAGGTGGTTTAAACAATTTTGAAGTAAGACAAGCCCAAGGTAAGGGAATTCTTAACCCGATTTCCATTCTTTTGGTTAACCTTCTACTTTATAATTTATGTGCTATTTAAATTGTTTGTGTGATGGGTTCTGTTTATATTATGTTTAATTATATGTATTTACAGAGTATATACATATTCCATCCACTCAATTAAGTCTCACTTCAAGTATATGATGTTTATAAGGGACTTTTCTTCTAAAATGCTTTTTTAAAATTCTGTTTTATAAGATTCAAAGGCAATGTTTTGATGCTATTGTTTATGTTGTATGATTATGTTTTGGTTATTGGGAATTGTTTATGATGAAGGGTGGGACCTATATTTCCCTCCAATGCATTGGGTATGATTAAGTTGGATGTCGGCCATATGGTTACTCCAAGTGTAACTGCGATGGTTACACAAAGTAAGGTAGCCGTGAGGGTTACAAATTTTAAGGTAGCCAAGATGGTTACAAGATTATGTAAGTAATTCCCCAATATACCTCTATGATTATAATTATGTTTGTGTGGATCTTTTGTAAATATCATGTTACACAAAGTATGATTTTATGGGTGTAAAGCATGTATTTTGAAAATGTTTTCATACGTCATGCGTATTCATGGACTAATGTGATTTTTCCTTCTTTTTCATACCTTACTGAGCTTTTGTGCTCATCCCAAGTTTTTAAATGATTTTTCACAGGTTAATGGATGAATAGTACAAGGAAGGAAGACATGTTAAATGTTGAAGAATTTTCAGGGAGTCTTGTTTTATGTTTTAATGTTTTATATTCTGAGGAAAATGGAAACTGATTTTATGGTATCCACTATGTAACAATGTGTAATGTTATGAATGTTTTTTCTTAATTCTCTAAAGCTCTAAACTTGAAAAGATCCTAAATGTATAATGAAGTGTTTTCTTGAATAAATTCATGATTATGTATGAAATAAGTTCGGGTCATTATTGTTGGTATCAAAGGATGGTTTAGATAACTTTAGGGGTTAAGGTGATGCTAATAGAATACCATAAATAATTTTCAATCTATGTTTAATTTGTTATAGCATTTAAAGATTACCATGTTGCTTCATCTAAGAAATGTTTGTTTAGAATGGTTGTCTGCAGAAGGAACATGGATGCTGAAGAGGATAGGAACCGACAGAATGACATCCTTCTGGATCAACAGCCCATAATGGTAGGGATTGGAACCGATCAGTTTGTGACAGTAATGGCTCAGCTAACGCAGGAAATAAATGGTGGTGGCATCCATGCAAGAGGACAAATAAAGGTACCCCAACGGAACATGACAGTGGTGGAACATTTTATGAGACAACATCCTCCTTCATTCAATGGATCTTCTGACCCAGTGGCATCAGATGGATGGATTAAATCCCTTGAAAAGATATTTGATGTTATGGGATGTTCGGAAAATCAAAAGGTAAGTCTTGCCATTTATCGTTTTGAAGGGGAAGCTGATCAGTGGTGGTCAATAGTAAGGAATATCAGGGGTGGAGAGGATTTTCATTCCATAGTGTGGGATGAATTTAAAAGTATTTTTCTTGAAAAATATTTTCCTAAGGTGGTGCGACTTAGAATGGAGAAACAATTCCTTGAATTGAAACAAAAGGAGGAAGATTCAGTGGCTATGTATGAGGCGAACTTCACCCGACTGGCGAGGTATGCTCCAAATCTTATTCTGGATCTCGATAGAAAAATCAACCACTTTTACTCAGGATTGACGCCATGGTATCGAAGGGCGTTGGCCTCCTGTGAATTCAAAAATTACGAGAAACTTTTCCGATGTGCTGAGAGGGTAGAGATGGAGTTTACTGACGATCACATGCAATTTGGAAACAAAGAGAAGAAGAGGTCCAATTGGAAAGCAATGGGTAAGAATAAAACAATGAAATCTGATGGTAAGAAAATACAGTTTCCAGTTTGTGAAAAGTGTGGCAAGAAGCACCCTGGGGAATGTCTTATCAAAACTGGGAAGTGTTTTAAATGTGGTAAGTTTGGACATATGGCCCGAGATTGCAATGAAAATGATCCATAGACTAATCTTGATAAGCAAACTGTAAAGTGTTTTAAATGTGGTGAGATGGGTCACTATGAAAATGCATGTCCAAAGAGGGATCCAAATGATGCAAAGAATCCAGACTACAAGCAGAAAGGTGTAGTGAGATCCTTTGAGACTACGTTAGCAGATGTTGAGCCATCCAATGAAGTTGTATCAGGTACTTTGTTTGTTCACTCAGATTTTTCTAAAGTTTTGTTTGATACGGGGTCTACACATTCCTTCATCTCTGAGGAATTTTCTAGTAAATTGGAAATATCACCACAACAAATGATACCCGAACTTTTTGTTAAAACACCAGGGGTAAATGTTATAGAAAAGAGGAATTATAAGAATATTTCTATTGTGGTCTGTGGAAAGACTTTACCTGCAAACCTTGTTGTTTTACCCTTAGTCGAGTTTGATGTTATTCTGGGGATGGACTGGCTTTCTGATTATCATGCTAAGATTGACTGTAGAGCAAAAGAAGTTGTTTTTCAGAAAGAGTTGCAGTTTGTATACAAGAATGAACCCATACAATTGATAACATATCAAGAAGCTGAGAAACTACTGAAAGATGGAAATGAAAGTTATCTGGATCATATTGTTGAAAACAAGGGAACTATTCAAATTAATGATGTGCCAGTGGTAAATGAATACCTTGATGTTTTTTCTGAGGAGTTACCCAGTGTCATACCTAAACGAGAAGTCGAATTCACAATTGACTTAGTTCCTGATGCTAAGCCAATTTCAAAACCCCCATATCGTATGGCTCTAATAGAACTTCTTGAATTGAAAAATCAGTTGCAGGATTTGCTTGTCAAAGGCTTCATTCATCCCAGTACTTCACCATGGGGAGCCCCGGTTTTGTTTGTTAAAAAGAAATATGGTTCCATGAGACTTTTCATTGATTATAGAGCTTTGAATAACATCACTATTAAAAACAAGTATCCTTTGCCTCATATTGATGACTTGTTTGATCAGCTCCAGGGAGCTCAGTACTTTTCCAAGATTGACTTGAGATCCGGATACCATCAGCTGAAGGTGAAGGAGGATGACATCCCGAAAAAAGCCTTTCGTACTAGATATGGGCATTATGAATTTGTTGTTATTCCATTTGGGTTAACTAATGCACCTGCTGTATTCATTAATCTTATGAATAGAGTATTTCATGAGTTCTTGGATAAGTTTGTGGTTGTATTTATTGATGACATTCTGGTTTTTTCTAAAATTAAACAGGAGCATGAAAAACATATAAGGGTTGTTTTACAAACATTAAAAGAAAATAAACTATATGGAAAATTCAGAAAGTGTGATTTTTGGTTGCAACAGATTTCTTTTCTTGGGCACATTGTAAATAAGGATGGAATAACAGTTGATCCTGCCAAAACAAAAGTAGTTGATGAATGACCAAGACCCACAAATGTTACAGAGATTCGTAGTTTTCTGGGCTTAGCAAGTTATTACCGACGCTTTGTTAAGAACATTGCCGGTTATCTAGCCCAATATCTAAGTTAACACGGAAAGGGGTTAAATTTGTTTCGACAAAGGAATGTGATGTTTGTTTTCAGGAACTAAAGAAGAGATTGGTGAATGCTCCAGTTTTGGCCTTACCTTCACAGAATGGTGAGTTTGTCATCTATAGTGATGCTTCTTTGAAGGGACTTGGTTGTGTTTTGATGCAGAATGGTCAGGTAATTGCCTATGCTTCGAGAAAACTTAAACCTAATGAGATGAATTATCCCACACATGATTTGGAATTGGCAGCTGTGGTTTTTTCTTTGAAAATATGGAGGCATCATCTATACGGAACCAAATTCCAAATATATACTGATCATAAATGTCTTAAGTATATATTCACTCATAAGGAATTAAACATGAGGCAGAGAAGATGGCTAGAACTGATAAAGGATTATGACTGCATGATTAATTACCATCCTGGAAAAGCAAACAAAGTAGCGGATGCCTTAAGTCGGAAAAATCATTCATCATTAACCATGATACATTTGGAACGTGATCCCTTGAATAATGATTTGATAAATTTTGGCTTAGAAGGTGTTGGTGCAGGGAATATATCTGTTTTGTTTCAGGTTTCTGTGCAGTCTTCGTTGTCAGACAGAATTATGAAAGAGCAGAGGGAAGACCGTGAGCTACAGAAAAAGGTAGAATTGGTTAAAATGGGTAATTTTCCAAAATTTAATCTGGATAAAGATTGTTTTTAAGGTTTGGAAAAAGGTTGTGTGTGCCTTGTGATTCCCAGCTGAAGAAAGAATTGTTGTGTGAAGCTCATAGTTCTCCATTTTCTGTTCATCCTGGAAGTACTAAGATGTATAGAGAACTTCGGGAGTATTACTGGTGGAATGGGATGAAAAGAGATATTTCTGATTTTACAATGAAATGTTTGACATGTTAGCAGGTTAAAGTTGAGAAACAGTTACCGAAGGGGATGCTTCAGCCTTTGCCAGTGACAGAATGGAAATGGGAGAATATATCCATGGATTTTGTGGTGGGACTACCAAAGACTTCTCGAGGTAACAATGCGATATGGGTTATTGTTGATCGTCTAACAAAGTATGCTCATTTTCTTTCTATTCGAGATACAATGACATTAGATCAGCTTTCTCGATTGTACCTCAAAGAGATTGTCAGGTTACATGGAGTTCCTCTTTCCATTATGTCTGACCGAGATCCCAGGTTCACTTCAAAATTTTGGAAGGGACTTTAGATGTCTTTGGGCATAGAGTTGAATTTCATTACAGCTTTTCATCCTCAATCAGATGGGAAGTCAGATCGAACGATTCAATCTTTGGAGGATATGCTTCGAGCTTGTTCAATGGACTATCAGGGAAGTTGGGATCAGCATCTTTCATTAGTTGAGTTTTCTTATAATAACAGTTTCCATTCCAGTATTCAGATGGCACCTTTTGAGGCCTTGTATGGAATGCGGTGTCGGACTCCTGTGTTTTGGGATGAAGTTGGTGAAAGAAAGTTGATGGGGCCATAATTAGTAGAAGAAGTGGCTGAGAAAGTGAGGATGCTCCAGCAACACATGATGACAGCTCAGAGTAGGCAGAATAGTTATGTAGATAACAGAAGGAAAGAATTATCTTTCAAGGTAGGTGACCATGTTTTCCTTAAAATATCTCCATGGAAAAGTGTGATGTGTTTCGGTAAGAAAGGGAAACTAAGTCCACGGTTCATCGGTCCTTTTGAAATCTTGGATAAAGTTGGAAGAGTTGCATACCGCGTAGCATTGCCTCCGAGCTTATTTCAGGTACACAATGTTTTTCATATTTCGATGTTGAGAAAGTATGTTCCAGATTCATCACAGATCTTGAGGCCAGAAGCAGTTCAGCTGGCAGAGAACCTTTCTTATGAAGAAAAACCGGTTCAGATTCTTGATCGAAGAGAACAGGTATTGCGGAATAAGGTAATCTACCAGGTAAAGGTTTTGTGGAGAAACCACATGGTTGAAGAAGCAACATGGGAGTCTAAAAATTCTATGAGGTAAAAATACCCTCAGTTGGTTAATAAGTAAATAAAATTGCGAGGACACAATTTCAAGAAGGTGGGGATAATGTAACATCCCAAGGTTTTCTAAAAATAGATTGAAAATGCTTGAAATTTTGTTTAAGGTATATATTTATAAGTATCCTTTAAACATAATTTTATTTCTTCTATGTTTTGAATTTCATGAAACTGTCATCTACAATTGTGTTCAGTATGTTGTTTAGAGTCTGATGGAACAAACTTGTTTTTTTGGTGAATAGTAACATGCCCTTATGAATAGTAATATGAATAGTAATATGACCTCATGAATAGTACATAATATTATTATTTTATTTTCCCATGGCCATATGATAATGGGATCTTAATTAATTTTCCAATGTCACATAAATCTAATTGCACTTCAATATTGTTATTTTTCGAATTAACTGTGACCTTATTTAAAAATTAAATTAATAATATTTAGAAAATTATTTTTGAAAAATGGAGTACATTTTTGAATTCTACACATCGAAAAATGGTTGGGATAAATTTTTGGTATTTTTCTGAAACTCTTGAATTTTCGGTGAATAGTGAAATACAGTAAAATACCGTATAATCAATTTATCAGTAAAAATGCACTATTTATGACATCATAAGTGATTCAAGGCCACTTTCTTCGAACTCACTTGATATTTTCACTAATTAAGGCCACTTGATTTGAGATTATTCATAGTCTTGATAAAAATATTATAATAATGATTAAAATAATCTAAATTACCTCCCCTCCTCCACTATAAATACCACCCTCACTCCCCTCTTCCTCCCACACCTTTCAAGCCTTGAGCATTGTCTAATTTCTGCCAAATTCCCTCCTCAATATTCTTCCCCACGTCCTAGAGCTACTGGTCTCACCAAAAGACCAAAATCAAAGCCCTTAAGAAGGATCTCAAGGAGAAGAGATCATGAGGTAAACATCCTCTTTCATTTTCATTCTTTCCTTCCATTTTATGTTATTCTCTTCCTTTCCATTTGTCTTTTGTTGGGATATTTCATTAAATATTTCCCATTACTGTCCAAATTTTGAATGATTGATGATATATTCCATTCCTCTCATCAATCTTGTTTTTATGAAATTTTAAGAGGCGCCGTTAGGCTGCCGAATTTTTTGTAAGAAATTTCTCATGTTTTCTTTATTTCATGATTCCTTCCTCTTCTTTCTTCACCCCCTCTTATCCAAGAGGCATGAAATCTCCAGAATCAGGTATATTATGGATGTTGTCATGTTTATGGAAAATTACAAATCATTATTCCTCTCCTCTCTCACCTATTTAAAGAATCAAAAAACATTGTCCATTTGTGTCGAATTACCGATATCGTGGACGATGTATTTTCAATTTCCATTAATTATTTTAAGTCTGGTCATGAAACCATTTATATGGTTGAACCAGGTTATAATATATGTTTTATGACTCATATAAGGTTCTGGAATTCTTTTTTACTCTTGATTCAAATTTATTAGACTAAATGAGGTTGTAATTATCAATGAACCACTTAAATGATCTAAACGAACATAATTAATGTTTTAACTTATAAATCATCATCATATAAAGAATCAAAGTGATAAATGGTATCATTTATGGTACTATAAATATGTAAATACTACTCCATTCCAATTCTGGAGTTTCACTTCCAATCAACAAGAACGATTCATCATGAACCGATTGTGAAAATCACAAAAGAACTCACCCAAAATAATGCAAGGAACCAAATACTAACAAATAAGGGATGAAATGAGGTTATGAAATGAACATATACGATGTTATAAACATGAAAATGTTTCTGTAAAATACTAATAACACCTTTTTGACCATTATACAGGAGGTTTAAACAATTTTGACGTATGACAATCCCAAGGTAAGGGAATTCTTAACCCGATTTCCATTTTTTGGTTTAACCTTCTACTTTATAATTTATGTGCTATTTAAATTTTTTGTGTGATGGGTTATATTTATATTATGTTTAATTATGTGTATTTACAGAGTATATACATATTCCATCCACTCAATTAAGTCTCACTTCAAGTGTATGATGTTTATAATGGACTTTTCTTCTAAAATCCTTTTTTAAAATTCTGTTTTATAAGATTCAAAGGCAATGTTTTGATGCTATTGTTTATGTTGTATGATTATGTTTTGGTTATTGGGCATTGTTTATGATGAAGGGTGGGACCTATATTTCCCTCCAATGCATTGGGTATGATTATGTTGGAGTTCGGCCGTATGGTTACTCCAAGTGTAACTGCGATGGTTACACAAAGTAAGGTAGCCGTGAGGGTTACAAATTTTAAGGTAGCCAAGATGGTTACAAGATTATGTAGGTAATGCCCCAATATACCTATATGATTATAATTATGTTTGTTTGGATCTTGTGTAAATCTCATGTTACACAAAGTAAGATTTTATGGGTGTAAAGCATGTATTTTGAAAATGTTTTCATACGTCATGTGTATTCATGGACTAATGTGATTTTTCCTTCTTTTTCATACCTTACTGAGATTTTCTGCTCATCCCAAGTTTTTAAATGATTTTTCACAAGTTAATTGATGAATAATACAAGGAAGGAAGACATGTTAAATGTTGAAGAATTGTCAAGGAGTCTTGTTTTATGTTTTAATGTTTTATATTATGAGGAAAATGGAAACTGATTTTATGGTATCTACTATGTAACAATGTGTAATGTTATGAATGTTTTGTCTTAATTGTCTAAAGCTCTAAACTTGAAAGGATCCTAAATGTATAATGAAGTGTTTTATTGAATAAATTCAATGTTATGTATGAAATCAGTTCGGGTCCTTATTTCATGTCTCCCTCCCTGTAAAGTTATCCCACTCGAGATGGAAATGATGGAATTGAGATAATGACCACAAATCCCCACCACCATTGGGCCCCACGTTTGTGTCTTGCACTAAGTGTATAATAATCCGTGAAATTGATGGATTTTACCAAATTAGAAATATATAATTGATATATAGAATAAAGAACCCCCAAGAAACACCATCACATAATATATGGATTAAACCAAAATATCCCAAAATTACGGAAAATTTTAAACAAATACAAATAAAATTATCAATCTAAATTCCAAAAGATACTCATATGGAAGATATTCAGTAATAGCTCCAATTTTTGAGCTAATAATGTCTACCATTTTCCTTAAAATCATTTTATAAACCTAAAAATATTTTTTATATATATGGTTAGAATAACATGTTTATATAGTAGGATCATACCCATTGTTTCTCTAACACATGTGATGTAACGCCCCGACCCCAGTTACCTAGAGTCAGTGCATTATTACATAACAATGGAATGATCACAAAAGATCATGTCTCGAAAGACCGATTAGTTTAGTAGCCTTGGAAACACTAGATACATTCGTAAACATTACATTACATCAATAAATGAAAACTACAATAACATGGTCTCCCTAGTGCACACTCATATCCTCACTGACTATTCTTGAAATTCAGTCATAATACACTTCTTCACATCCTGGGAAAAATAAAACATTGAAAGGGGTGAGCTCAAATGCTTAGTAAGGATAACAATATAGCAGAAACATTCATAAGAAAACATAAGCATTTAAGGCAATGTATAACTAAAACAAAAGCCTTATTGAACTTGAACTTCAGCATAATATGGAAAAAGTAAAATAAAATAATGCCATTACATACTCACATGGATATTCTACTAGACGAATAATCACATGAAATATCAATAACCACTTTCATAATGAGGGAATGTATAATGCCAGACATTCTGAAACACTTTGTCAAGGCCTCGGCCAAGACGTCTAAAATGATTAAGGCCTCGACCAAAACAATAAATCAGATTGGGAAAGGGCCTCGGCCAATTCCACATCTAGTTGTCTCATGAGACCTACTGATGCATCGAGAAGCTATAGCGGGCTCCACCCGTCACTTATTAAGTCCAATACATTCCTCATATGAATAGGTTTAAACATAACATAAATATTCGTATTAAAACTAGCATACGAAATGTCAACAATTTCTCCATAAACAATGGATGATATAAAAATAACACATCCACAGTCAAATATTTCACAAAATGTTCAATGGAAGTTTCGTATCATAAATCAATTTCAATTAAACTTAAAACCCATCAAAGGATGTTGACATGGATGAAATCAAAGCTATTTGAGAGAAATATCTCCCTTTTCTGAAATCAATTAAAAGTCCCTTATTATAAAATAATACATTTACTTTGAAAATATTCTTATATGCTTGTAAGGGAAGCTTCGACGAAGTTATAATGGCGGAAAGTAGCCGCACCCGTCGTATTAGTTAAAAAAACATTCTTACCATAAATTTGTCAAAAAGGTCAAAAAGTACATTGTTTGGAAAACGACGGTAAGATTCCTTTTAAAAACGTATAAGGGTATAAATGACTTTAACCAATTTTCCATTTAATAGTAAATTTTTTTTGAAATTCATTTTTAAGAAACATGGATGTGGATGCTAACGAGGTCCCAGTAGATAATTATGTATAAACAACCTTGGATAATGAAGAGGTTGTGAAGTAAACCCTTACCATGTACCTTTCCTTAGTTGGGGTAGGTTAACCTCCTGTATAATGGTGAAATAATTGTTATTATATTATACAAGAATCATATACATTCATATGATATCATATATGATCTTTTAACATTTCTTTGTTAACAATATCTTAGATTTATCGTTGTTTCGGGTGTTAACTTACTCGTTTTGTTTTATATGATTTGTTATGTAAGTCGTGTTTTTTATGGATAGGTTGTATCTTATTCATATCCATAATGATATCATGTCCTTAAAAATTATTTTCAAATCATCAAATGATAATTATACTTGGATGGATACGACAGAGAATGAATCTCATCGCGTTCGTGGAGACGGTAGTCCGTACATACGCACAAGCGACAATATCATTATTTTGATATTAAAATAATATATAAATGGATATTATATAATATATACATAATTATTATCATGTTATTTTTATTATTTACATGAATTACATATCATTATTATACCCATCTAAATAATAATATATTGAATAACAATTACACCACAACGTGGAGACGGTAAGCCGTACGTACGCACGTATGGTGACATGTCATTCCAATGATGGGTAGAATACTGAATATGGTTGTTACATATTTATCATAACATCACAGTATATAGAAGATACTGTAGTTATAATTTTAGAATTGAAATAATAAACAAATAGGGAGTGGAAGAATAAAGAAACTTGAAAGAGGGTGATGAAAACGTTACCTCTTTTTCGAGTTCTTCCTTTTGATTTGATCAAAAGGACTCCTTAGGATGGATTTCTGAATAAAGTAAAGATTCTAGGATGAAGGCAGATAAGTTGGGAGAGTCTTTGGGTTGAGGCTGGCTGATCCAAAAGGTTGAAAGTGTGAATGAGGTGGTAGAGGTGGGGGCCTTTTATAAGAGGAGAGGAGGGGCACTCTTGGAAATTAAGGAAATTTTACATTATTATACAATTATTTTCGGATTATAAAGGTCCCACACTTATATAATTCGTGGATAAAGTGATAAGGGTTCTCAATATACCCATCCAATAGTCTTTGGACAAGTTTAAGCCTTGGATTGTACATTATCTTTTCATTTTATTAAAATCGTTAAATAATGAGGTCATCGCTGCATCATAATGATGTCATAAATAATTTAATTTATGTAATGTCTAAAAATTATAAAAAAAATACAATGATGTATGAAATATTTTTAGCTTTCCAATTACTATTTATAGTCAAATATATGAATTGTATAACCCCATGTAAAAATTGTTTTAGTAAAACATTTCATGTTTGTGTCATTTTTTTACTTTAACATTAAATAAAAGGTATTTATGTCATTTTCTAACTGAAGTGGCTCCATGGGGTCCCCAAGTTGACCCATGGATTTTCTTGGTCGGACATGGAACATCCAATTAGGGTAGGACATGTGTCAAGCTCATCTCATATTATTAAAACATTATTTTTACCTTAAACTACACTAATTACCTCTAATCGCGATTAAGAACTTAAAAGTTACTATTCACTGAAAAAAATTATTTTAATCCCATTGAACCACATTTTACATCCTAATGACAACCATTTATGTCTGATTTTTGAAATTAAAAACACTAAAGTGGTAATATTTCATTGAAACGAAAAATCAGTTATTTAACTACCACTTAGTGGTTTCACTATTCATCAAAAATTGAAGTTCTTCAGAATAATGCCAAAATTTCACCCTAAGCTATAATTGATATTCCGAATTCAAAAATGATGTATATTTTACAAAATTCCAAACATATAAGTTTCATTAATTAATTTTATAATTAATTCCCGCTCTCACAACAAATAGAGTGTTTTTAAGAAACAATATATATCAAAAGATTGACAATTGTTTATGTCCAATTTCAAAGAAAAATTAATTCTAATGACCACCATTGGATAAAATGGTAAAAATATATACTATTTATACTCTAAAATCACTAAATAGTATAATTTATCACTATAAATTATTTTGATTAAAAAAGTTGTTTTTAAGTATTTTTCACTATTCCTAAAAAATTAGAAGTTCTTAGAAAATACCAAAAATTCAACATAGGCTAATTTCGATATTCCGAATCCAAGAATGAAGTCCATTTTGATAAATAAAATGTATAAAATTTCAAAAAGTAGGTATTACTATTCACAACGGCTAGTTTAATTAGTTGTGGTGTGTGTTAGAGCTCGAGGTTGCGTACAAAACACGCTATTGCATTATTCGAAGGGAAACGTATCGTGGAAGCTTGGGGTGTTACATTCTCCCTTCATTCAAATAATTGCATCCTCGCAATTTCTAGGGTATTACTGCATAAAAAGACTCGGGTTGTTCTTCATCATAAGTTCCTCAGGTTCCCACGTTGCCTCTTCCATTTTATGATTTCTCCACAAAACCATTACCAGACGAGTCGTCCGGTTTCTCAGCACCTGCTCCCTCACATCAAGAATTCTGATGGGCTCTTCGCAATAAGATAGAACGGGTTCCCATTCTAATTCCTCATAGGTAAGTACATGTGTTGGGTCAGGCATGTATTTTCTCAATAGCGATATGTGGAAAACATCATGAACTTTGGAGAGATTTGGTGGCATCGCCAAACGATAAGTTACAGCCCCAATACGATCTAGAATTTCGAAAGGTCCGATGTACCTGGGACAAAACTTACCCTTCTTACCAAAACGTATAACTCCCTTCCATGGAGATACCTTTCGGAAAACATGATCTCCCACCTGAAATTCCAAAACCATTCCTCTGTTATCGGCATAGCTCTTCTGCCTACTTTGAGCGGGTTTGATGTGGTTTTGGATTACCTTCACCTTTTCCATTGTTTCTTCCACCAGTTCTGGTCCCACAAGTATTCTTTCACCAACGTCATCCCAACAGGTTGGTGTATGACATCTTTTTCTGTATAACGCTTCATAAGGTGCCATCTGAATACTTGAATGTAATCTATTGTTATAGGAAAATTCTACCAGTGGTATATATTGATCCCACATACCCTGAAAGTCAAGAGAGTATGATCTCAACAAGTCTTCTAAGGTTTGAATAGTCCATTCTGATTGTCCATCTGTTTGAGGGTGATAGGCAGTGCTCAAACGAAGTTCAGTATCCAAGGCTTTTTGAAGACTTTTCCAGAATATTGAAGTAAAACAAGGATCACGATCAGAAAAAATCAATAGGGGTACTCCATGAAGTCTTAAAACATCATTAATATATAGTCTTGCTAGACGTTCAAGTGGTAGATCCTCCCGTATAGCCAGAAAATGTGCTGACTTAGTAAGACGATCAACAATGACCCTTATTGCATCATTCCTTCTAGGAGTCTTTGGTAGTCTCATGACAAATTCCATCGTAATATTATTCCATTTCCACTCAGGTATGGGAAGATGTTGCAATACTTCACCAGGATGTTGCCTTCCAGCTTTCACTTGTTGAGAAAACTATACACCTCGACACAAAATCAGCAATCTACCTCTTCATATTTTCCCACCAAAAATGTTCTTTCAAATCTATATAAATTTTGGTGCTCCCAGAATGTATAGAGAAATTTGAACTATGAGCATCATCCAGCAATTCCCGTTTTAGATCAGGTATATTAGGAACACAATGTTTCTTCCTGAATTTAAAAATTACATCCTTATACACAAAGTACCTCAATCTTCCATCATTCACATCTTCAATCTTCTTCTGAAATTCTTCATCATCAGTCTGAGAACTCTTAATCCTTTCTAGTAATGATGGTTTGTCAACCATTTGAAAAAGTATTGATGTTTCACCTTCCCTAGTTATTCCCATGTCCATCTTCACTAGATCCAGGAAAATTGGATCCCTTTCAATTCTCATCACAATCAAAACTCCATGGTCTTTTCTGATCAAAGCATCTTCCACCTTGTTTGCCTTCCCCGGGTGGTAATGTATCATGTAATCATAATCCTTGAGTAGTTCAATCCATCTCCTTTTCCTCATGTTGAGTTCTTTTTGTGAGAAAATATACTTTAAACTCTTTTGATCAGTATAAATCTCACATTTTTCACCATAGAGGTAATGTCTCCATATCATTAAAGCAAATATCACAGCTTCTAACTCAAGATCATGAGTAGGATAGTTTTTCTCATGAATTTTTAGCTGTCGTGATGCATAGGCAATAACCTTATCATTCTGCATAAGGACACAACCAAGTCCTTTCTTCGATGCATCACTATAAATAAAAAACCCATCATTCCCTGATGGTAGAGTCAATACAGGGGAGTTGACTAATATTCTATTCAGTTCTTCAAAACATTCTTCACACTCTTTTGTCCAGAGAAATTTAATCCATTTATGTGTGAGCTTTGTCAATGGGTTAGCCAATCTGGCAAAATTCTGGACGAAACGTCGATAATAACCTGCTATACCAATAAAACTACGTACCTCAGTTATACTTGTCGGTGCTGGCCATTATTGGATTGCCTTGGTTTTATAAGGATCAACGGAAATTCCATCCTTAGAGGCAATATGGCCAAGAAAAGAAATCTCCTGAAGCCAGAATTCACACTGGCTAAATTCCCCATATAATTCATGTCTTCTAAGAGTCTTCAGGATAATGCGTAAGTTATTTTCATGATCATCGTGGCTTTTGGAGTATACCAAGATATCATCAATAAATACAACTAAAAAGTCATCAAGATATTCCTTGAAAACTCTATTCATTAGATCCATGAAAACAGAGGGTGCATTAGTCAATCCAAAAGGCATTACTGTAAACTCGTAATGCCCGTACCTTGTTCGAAATGATGTCTTTGGAACGTCTTCCTTCTTCACACACAACTGATGGTATCCAGACCGAAGGTCAATCTTTGAAAAGTATTGAGCTCCATGCAGTTTGTCAAACAAATCATCAATGCGAGGTAGGGGATACTATTTCTTTATTGTTATATCATTAATCTCACTATAGTCGATGCACAACCTCATAGATCCATCTTTCTTCTTAAAAAAAAGAACAGGGTCTCCCGAAGGAGAAACACTAGGGCGAATAAATCCCTTATCACTCAATTACTCTAGTTTTTTCTTTAGTTCAACTAATTCCATAGTTTCCATTCTATAAGGGGTCTTCGATATGGGCCTTGATCCAGGAATTAAATCAATGGAAAACTCAACTTCCCATTCTGGAGGATGTCCAGGTAAATCTTCCGGAAACACATCAACATATTCTCTCACAATAGTTGCATCCTCTATTTGAATATTCCTTTCCTCACCCTTAGTAATTTCCTTCTCTTCCTCCCCAATAATTGAATTTAGTTGAGCTACTGGGTGTGGATCTAGATAAGAATTATCTGGCGACGATTCTGCTCTAAAGATAAGGTGTTCTTTATCATCATCATGAAGTATCGTAACCTCTTTCCTCTTACAATAAATTTTTTCATCGTGGTCCGAAAGCCAATCCATACCGAGGATTAGATCAAATTCAATCCTGTGTATGACGATGAGATCAGCAGGTAAAGAACATTTAGGTGCTCTAATGGGAACTAATCGGCAAAACTTTGTTGCAACAATACTTCCCTTAGGGGTTTTGACCGACAACTCCCTTGTTAAATAAAATTGGAAATATCTAATTTTCTTAGAAAACTGGGAAGATATGAAACAATGCGATGATCCATAATCAAATAATGCATTTTATAAACTTGAGGAAACCATTAAATTACCTGCCACCACGTCTTTCGGAGCTTCCACCTCAGCAGTAGTGATAGCATAAGCCTGGCCCTGATCCCATGGCCTCTTCTGAGGTAAGTTCCCCTGACGCTTAGGACATTCATTTGCATAATGTCCCTTCTCTCTACAATTATAGAATTCCACGTTGACATCCGCTTTCTTTCCCTTGCATTCATGATCTTGGTGGCCTTTTCACCACACTTGTAACATACTCTTTTTCCTTTTAGACAGGCACCAGGGTGCTTCCTACCACAATTATCACAGGGTGGAAATTCATTTCTACCCTTATTCCTTGTTTCCTTATTTCCTTTCCCAGAGTTTTCAGTGGATATCTTCTTATCTTGCTTTGATTTAAAGTCATTAGACTTTGAGAATTCCTTTTCCGTCTGGATAGCACACGAGACAATACCTTCGTATGAAGAGAAGGTTTGTGATACTAAAGCTCGACGGAGAAATGGTTTTAACACATCAAATAAATGATCATTCTTACTTCTTGGGGTACATATGTAATCTGCAGCATACCTCGCTAACCTTGTAACGTTAGCCTCATACTTTGCGACATTCTCACCCTCCTTCTGCCTCAGACTCAGAAATTTCCTTTCCATATCCGCTCGATGGTCTCGAGGAAAGTATTTTTCTAAGAACAGCTCTTTGAACTCCTTCCATTCCATGTTTGTTAATTCATTATCTTCCTTTGTGTTTTGAATTAGTGACCACCATTGATCAGCATCTCCAGTGAGGCGGTAAACTGCCATGACAACTTTCTCCCTTTCACTACTCCCCAAGGCATGTAATATTTTCTCTAAGGAATTTATCCATTGCTCAGCTACTATAGGATTTGTACTACCATTGAAAGTTGGTGGTTGTTTCCTCATGAAACAGTCTAGCATTGATCCTCCACGTTGCGGATCAGGGTGCTCCATACGAGTAAGGTTATTATTCATAACCTGCGTGAGTTGTCCCAGTACGGTGAGAAGATGATTAGCACCAGTTGTATCACTAGCTCCACCATAATTATCTTGAGAAGGAGGGAAATCCCTACACGGAGTACGTGCATTGATAAAGTTTCCATTCCTTCCACTAGGCACCATTTCTAAATAATGGCATAAACTAGATTAGTTTACGAATCATAATACATAATTCCATACTTGTAAAACACTTAACATAAGCTGAACTAATTATGGATATAATCCATAATTATAAAAATGTTTTCTTTGAGCAAGTATATACTCATAACCCTTCATAGTGGTTTATAAAGAAAATGGGAAATATCCTAAGCATATCCCCCGGGAGTGTCTTAACCAAGAGTGCAGCAAAGCCTGTTGTCGTGCACCAGTTCTCGTTCGAGTCTAGATCAAAGTGGTGTTTTTGGGTTTTACCCCTAGGTACATTTGTGCCAGATCCGCCTCTACCTACTCGTATCCAGAAAGGGGTGTATTGCTCGGAAAACTCACAAAATCTCTACAATACCAAAATTTTTGGAAGTTCTTCTATACTAATCCTCAAAGTTCATCTTAGGACTACATGTTCTAATCATAGTTTGTCTAAATCTAGCTTGCAAGGTTTGTACTAAACATACTCTGATACCAACCGTAACGCCCCGTCCCCATTTACCTATTGTCGGTGAATTATTACATAACATTGGAATGATCACAAAAGATTAAGTCTCGAAAGAACGATTAGTTTTGTAGCCTTGGAAACACTAAATACATTCATAAACATTACATTACATCATAAAAATGAAAACTACAATAACATGGTCTCCCTAGTCCACACTCATATCCTCACTGACTATTCTTGCAAGTCAGTCATAATACACTTCTTCACATCCTGGGAAAAATAAAACATTGAAAGGGGTGAGCTCAAATGCTCAGTAAGGATAACAATATAGAAGAAACTTTCATAAGAAAACATAATCATTTAAGGCAATGTATAACTAAAACAAAATACTTATTGAACTTGAACTTCAGCATAATATGGAAAAATTAAAATAAAATAATGCCATTACTTACTCAGAGGGATATTCAACTAGACGAATAATCACATGAAATATTAATAACCACTTTCATAATGAGGGAATGTATAATGCCAGACATTCTGAAACATTTTGTCAAGGCCTCGGCCAAGACGTCTAAAATGATTAATGCCTCGTCCAAAACCATAAATCAAATTGGGAAAGGGCCTCGGCCAATTCCAAGTCTAGTTGTCTCATGAGACTTACAGATGCATCTATGAGCTATAGCGGGCTCCACCAGGTCACTTATTAAGTCCAATACATTCCTCATATGAATAGGTTTAAACATAACATAAATATTCGTATTAAAACTAGAATACGAAATGTCAAAAATTTCTCCATAAACTATGGATGGTATAAAAATAACACATCCGCAGTCAAATATTTCACAAAATGTTCAATGGAAGTTTTGTATCATAAATCAATTTCAATTAAACTTAAAACCCATCATAGGATGTTGACATGGATGAAATCAAAGCTAATTGAGAGTAATATCTCTCTTTTTTGAAACCATTTAAAAGTCCAATAATTAAAAAATAATACATTTACTTTGAAAATATTCTTATAAGCTTATAAGGGAAGCTTCGATGAAGTTATAATGGCAGAAAATAGCCGCACCCGCCGTATATGTTAAAAAAACATTCTTACCTTAAATTTGTCAAAAAGGTCAAAAAGTACATTGTTTGGAAAACGACCGTAAGATTCCTTTCACAAAATTATAAGGGTATAAATGACTTTAACCCATTTTCCATTTAATAGTAAAAATGTTTTCAAAGACCTTTTTATGAAACATGGATGTGGATGATAACGAGGTCCCAATAGATAATTATGTATAAACAACCTTGGATAATGAAGAGGTTGTGATGTATACCCTTACCTTGTACATTTCCTTGGTTGGGATAGGTTAACCTCCTGTATAATGGTGAAATAATTTTTATTAAATTATACAAGAATCATATACATTCATATGATATCATATATGTTCTTTTAACATTGCTTTGTTAACAATATCTTAGATTTATCGTTGTTTCGGGTGTTAACTTACTCGTTTTCTTTTATATGTTTTGTTACGTAAGTCGTGTTTTTCATGGATAGGTTGTATCTTATTCATATCCAGAATGATATCATGTCCTTAAACATTATTTTTAAATCATAAAATGATAATTATACTTGAATGGATACGGCGGAGAATGAATCTCATCGCGTTCGTGGAGACGGTAGTCCGTACGTATGCACGAGAGGCAATATCATTATTTTGATATTAAAATAATATATAAATGGATATTATATCATATATAAAGAATTATTATCATGTTATATTTATTATTTACATGAATTACATATTATTATTATACCCATCTAAATAATAATATATTGAATAACAATTACACCACGACGTGGAGACGGTAAGCCGTACGTACGCACGTATGGTGACATGTCATTCAAATGATGGGTAGAATACTGAATATGGTTGTTCCATATTTATAATAACATCACAGTATATAGAAGATAGTGGAGTTATAATTTTAGAATTGAAATAATAAACAAAGAGGGAGTGGAAGAAGAAAGAAACTTGAAAGAGGGTGATGAAAACGTTACCTCTTCTTCGGGTTCTTCCTTTTGATTTGATCAAAAGGACTCCTTAGGATGGTTTTATGAATAAATTAAAGCTTCTAGGATGACGGGAGAGAAGTTGGGAGAGTATTTGGGCAGAGTTTGGCCGAACCAAAAGGCTTGAAAGTGTGAATGAGGTGGTAGAGGTGGGGGCCTTTTATAAGAGGAGAGGAGGAGCACTCTTGGAATGTAAGAAAATTTTACATTATTATACAATGCTTTTCGGATTCTGAAGGTCCCACACATATATAATTCGTGGATAAGGTGATAAGGGTTCGAATTCTACCCATCCAATAGTCTTTGGACAAGTGTAAGCCTTGAATTGTACATTATCTTTTCATTTTATTAAAATCGTTAAATAATGAGGTCATCGCTGCATCATAATGATGTAATAAACAATTTAATTTATTTAATGTCTAAAAATTATAAAAAAAATACTATGATGTAGAAAATCTTTTTATCTTTCCAATTACTATTTATAGTCAAAGATATGACTTGTATAACCCAATGTAAAAATTGTTTTAGTAAAACATTTAATGTTTGTGTCATTTTTTTACTTTAACATTAAATAAAAGGTATTTATGTCATTTTCTAACTAAAGTGGCTCCATGGGGTCCCCAAGTTGAACCATGGATTGTCTTGGTCGGCCATGGCACATCCAATGAGGGTAGGACATGTGTCAAGCTCATCTCATATTATTAAAACATTATTTTTACCTTAAACTACACTAATTACCTCTAATCGCGATTAAGAACTTAAAAGTTACTATTCACCAAAAAAATTATTTTAATCCCATTGAACCACATTTTACATCTTAATGACAACCATATATGTCGGATTTTTGAAATTCAAAACACAGAAGTGGTAATATTTCATTTAAACGAAAAATCAGTTATTTAACTACCACTTAGTGGTTTCACTATTCATAAAAAATTGATGTTTTTCAGAACAATGCCAAAATTTCACCCTAAGATATAATTGATATTCTGAATTCAAAATGATGTCTATTTTACAAAATTCCAAACATATAAGTTTCATTAATTAATTTTATAATTAATTCCCGCTGTCACAACAAATAGCGTGTTTTTAAGAAATAATATATATCAAAAGATTGACAATTGTTTATGTCCAATTTCAATGTGAAATTAATTCTAATGACCACAATTGGATAAAATGGTAAAAATATATACTAATTATACACTAAAACCACTAAATATTATAATTTATCACTATAAATTATTTTGATTAATAAAGTTGTTTTTAAGTATTTTTCACTATTCATAAAAAATTAGAAGTTCTCAGAAAAATACCAAAAATTCAACATAGGCTAATTTTGATATTCCGAATCCAAAAATGAAGTCCATTTTGATAAATAAAATTTATAAGATTTCAAAAAGTAGGTATTACTATTCACAACGGCTAGTTTAATTAGTTGTGTTGTGAGTTAGAGCTCGAGGTTGCGTACAACACACGCTATTGCATTATTCGAAGGGAAACGTACCATGGAAGCTTGGGGTATTACATGTGAGAATAGAATAAAGAATCACCAGTCAATAAAAAACTAAAAAAAATTCTCCTAAATAGGTCAACTAACAAATACCACATTACTAGGGAGCCCTCGTGAAATTATGAATCAAATATGGTATTTATGTATCAAATGAACAAAATTCCCATGTTCCCCAGAACTTCTTCCCCACTGGCATTATAATATTATTCCCATTTTTAAATTTATTATTCTTCAATACATTCAATACATATCACTTTACATATCCAATCATCTCTTATATGGATTGGGGAAGATCCCTACATACACAACAAAAAAAAGACTACAATCTTATTATTGAAAAAACAATCAACACATCACATCCTCATAAATTCACATTGGGACAACATAGATTAATAGAGAAGTTGGGCATCATCATAATGAGGACATGAAAGGTTATTTCATCCTCCTACCATGCATGACCTGAACCAAGTTTAACTTTCTTATCACCATAAGGTATTCTATTACATCATCATATAATAATCAATCTCATTAACATTAATAAATATCCATTAATTAATCATTTGATTCAATTAATCCAATTTACACTTATCAATTCCATCCAATTCCCTTTATTATATTTATTTCATTCTTATTCATTTATCATACCATTTATTTTTTTGTTTTTT
Source organism: Viscum album (assembly GCA_963277665.1). Classification (NCBI taxonomy): domain Eukaryota; kingdom Viridiplantae; phylum Streptophyta; class Magnoliopsida; order Santalales; family Viscaceae; genus Viscum; species Viscum album. The sequence goes on from OY728160.1 coordinate 98,106,534, forward strand.
ACTCAATTTATTCCATGGGTAATTTTGAAACTAACACAATCATATCACATAAATTCTTACCCAGCACACATCCACCACTAGTATAGAAAAATGTAATTGATGTTATCTCATCCAAACCAAACCATCACACCGTTGCAACTGCACATCACAATAACTACAACAACCATTGTCACATCCCACGACAAAAAACTATTACATCACATACCAACTCATTCTACTACCAAAACTGGTCACCATGATCACATCACACCTTCCCAAACATAATAAAAAAATATGTATTTGATATAAAACAATTACACATTCCAAAAAAGGACACTAATTTCTTTTCATCATTACCCAAAATGGGTTTCATGATAAAAATTAATGATTTTCATGGGAAACCAATTCATTATCTATATATAATTTTATATAATTTTTTATAGTTAGATGAAACAAACAACACAATAATGTCTCCCATGTTTTCTCAAAAGAAACACAATAAAGGATCCAATCATCTATGATTTTCAGAAATGAAAATAATAATTTATAATATCACATTATAAATATATAAAATTAGTATAACATGTTATTTAATACAATTATAATCTATTTCATATTAACAAATTAATATTTTTTTCAGAACCTTATTATCTACCTAGAGGAAACAAATTACGAAATCACCCGCTTTTAGGTAAATATGGAGGGAAATAGAATCCTATACCTCATAGATGATTTCAAAATTTCTATTCAATGTTGAAGTATGTATAAAAAATGGGAGACTAAAAATTCCAATGGAAACAATGATTCATCATAAATCTCTTTAAGATCATCAAAAAATGCATCATAAACACTACTCAATCTAAATAATGTCACCATAATTATTCCCCAAAAAGAATATCTACCATAAGAAAAATTATATATAAAATATATTACCTCATATTTTTAGTACCAAGATCCCCTGATATAATGAATAAATTCATTTTAAATGGGTTGTAGGATCCTCTAAAATCGCCTTGGGTTATCCCAATAGCAAGAAGAATGAGAGAGTAATGGAATGAAACAGAGGCATCCTATAATTTATAAATATGATGGTCCTTGAAACGTACACTTCCAGAATCACTCATTCAAAAAAAAATAGTTTTAAATAGACCATAAATTTGAGTCCATTAAACAAATTCTAACAAAAAATTCCCCAGACATCAAAATAAATGAACATCAACCATTTTTCATGGTGTGTAAACATAGAATAAATCCATTCAATTAATTATTATTTAATGTCGTGAACTAATTTATCATTTAACTTCCATACAAATAATTAATATCTAAATATCCAATACAAAATTTATGAATAGTTTATCGAATCATTCATTTCTTACTGCATAATAATTCAAGCTCTAAAAACCATTGAACCATCTTCTAGCCACCCATGAATATCTCCCACTCCTCAAATAGAATTTCCATTGTCTAAAACAGAATGGACCATTGTACTAGATATCCCTAAAATTATTCTATTACATAAAAATCATTACTAAAATTGAAAAGGAAAGGGGAGGGTCCAAAAAATCCCATAGGATAGCTCTAAAGGATCTTGTTATAATATAAAACTACCACTGGCGAAAAGCATTATGATATGAAAAAATAACTATATAACTACCCATGTAACAAAATTTCTATATTTTCAGCTAAAACCTCATAAAATCTCACACATGTCACATGTAACCTCTAATCTCCCATAAAATAACTCACATGGCCATTATAACATCAATAATTTCCTTGAAAACAACCACCTTAAACATCAGAAAGAAAAACTGCAAACAAATAAATAATAGATATCCACCCCCATTATCAATATATTTCCCTCTTTAGGTTCCACTAACTCACCCATTTGGTTTCAAAATGTGTCATGTTTGTAAGTATTTATTATATATATTGTTTACCCTCTTAATATATACAATGTTGTAACACACATCATATATAAGGAAAACCAGACATCTCAAAAACAAAAAAGAACAATACATCAATACATCCATGAAAAATATAACATGTGAAAAAAGTAACTATTGGAACTGAGAACCCATCATTTATTCACACTCATTTGTAATATTTTACAAGATATTATTACACCCAAATAAATAATCCATGAAGGTGGTTAACCAACATAAACCATTTTCATAATGATCCTGGATCTCTACCACTCTGTCCACAAATGTTGTGTCAAACTATATAACTAACTATCCCTAATCAATGATGTAGTCTACAATGTTAAGATTTTGATAAATATGGGACATGTATAAGACAACATGGATCCTTTTTAGTGATGGTTGAAGCATTAAATAATAAGGATCCTCACCATCATGCTCCAAAACCTCAAAAGGATTAAAAATGAGTAGAAAGATCATTTTCACTACTAGGCCTACATTTTTATTGAATAATATATATTATTAATAACACATGATCCTTAAAACAAAAAAACCAAGGGACTCCTACTACAATCATCTTAGTTTTTCTCCCAGTCCTCCTCAGTTATAATCCTCTACTAAACCATATAGATATACATGTTCATATTCCAGTCTACATCATGAAAATTGACTAAAAACTGTAAAACCTATGTGCTGTAAAATGGACAATGAGAAATACACTATCAAAACACCTTAGAAATTTTCAATGTTAATGGAAGATTTTTAGAAATTATTTCGAGTCAGATCATCCTGATATTGGTAAATTTACGATGATCTACCAATGTCTAAGAGATAATCCCATAATAAATACTCTAGTATATGGATATTCTACTCTATCATCATGATTGAATCTATTTTGACAGTTGTGCTATGGTGGAACTAAGAGATAAAGTAATGTTGCAATCCCCTCATGTATCATTAGTTATAATGAATATATAGATCAGAGGTGATGATGCTATGTTCCACATGGAGAGTAACCTCATCATTAAAACATCGTTGAAATTCATTTCACATATCTTAAAAATGTGTTTCAGCTTTATCATATAGTACAGAGTCACCCAAACAACATCACTTCAACCCCATTCATGGGTTATCACAATGATGAAATCCAATGATATGTTCTCCCACATCCTCTTAGTGTTATCCAAGGGTTGTAAAAAACCTTATGGACCTTGATTTACATTGATCTAAAAATGAGAAACTAGAAACATTGCTATGAACTCTTCCACCAAAACATTTATCCTAGGACTATATAACCCTCTCCTCAAACCATGATACATCTTTGTCAAACTAGGATTCACCACTAATATTGATATATTAAACTCATAGATAATAGTTATATAAATTGATAACGTGATAAGAAGCATCCCTTGAAACCCCATCTTATTTGAATCATCATTCGACCAACCACCTAGAGCCTCACCATGGATGACACGGTCAAAAATCACCATTACCATTGATTCTACTCACTTAAAATAATCCTCTCGCCATGTCAATTCCAAATCCATTACCATTTGATAATTAAATCCTCACTCAATGTCATCTTTACCATAAATATGATTCACTACAAGCTCAATCATCCCATAAAAACATCTATGTGCCCCTATTCCACATGTGAATAAGGCATCCATCTCAATTTAATGGAAACAAAATTATCCATTCCCCAAGATAAATAGAAAAAAATATCATCTCAAGATAAATTAATCCTTAACATATTGGAGTATATTAAAATTTAACAGAGAGAAGGAAAATATCAGGAACATATAGACCTTGAAAACCACAGGTCCCTCACCAAAGATGTTACTCTTCAATAGATTTAGTGCGGACAAGACTACCATCTACTATATAATGTGTATTTAATAGTTATGATCATGGGGAAAATGTATCCTAGACCTACAAGTGATAACCACCCTCTACTGAAACAATACAAATTTTAATACTAGAGGGGACACAACATAGAAAACCTCAAACATTATACCCTCCTTTATAACCTAATTAGATATTTTACTAATCAAATTATATTTTTGGAAAACAAATAATACCAAGATTGAATCCTTCCTATCCAAATATTAATACATCATGATAAAATATTTTAGTGGTGCCATAGTATAATAGAAATAGGGAACAAACCACAGTTAATAGTCTAAAAGTCCAAAGAAACATTGAAACTCTTCCACATTATTTGGTTCATACAATATATCAACCCCCTCAATCATTGATGGATCCATGGACACACCCTACTAACACACCAAATTCTTGTGGATGTGCACATATTTCAACAATAACAAACACATATATAACATTACTAATAGTTAGTGGAGTCGATGTACCCATAAGATATTTCTGAGATAATCCAAATTCTACTCCATTGGATTCATGTAGATCAATATTTCTTCCACATACATGACTAAAAATAGGACTAGAAACACATAGAATATAGAAATCAAGATCCTCATGAATATAGCTTGTCTGTTTATATAATCAAAAGGAAATTTCATTAAGATGAAGTGCCCATGCCTAAATCAAATGTTATTATTTAGTCTGTCATAATCACTCACCCATATTTGGTGATATCCAGACCATATGTTTATCTTTTATAACCAACTTTCTCTTATCAACGTGTTGACCTAATTATCAGTCCTCTAAAAAGAGTGACATATCTTGAAGGTTTTCTAATTAAAAGAATATTAGTCTTAATATAATGACATAATACCATCCTAATAATTCCTAATCAATATTCGATAAAACCTAGGATAAAATTTGGTTTAGATAAAACACATCTAAATCAGATCATGAATCTGTATCTCTAACATACTCCACTACAAATGTGTCATTCGAATATGATCTATCAAATAACAATATGAACCTGGTTGAAACTCTATCCCAAAATAAACATCATATCATGTTTTTACAATCATAAACTTAGTTGAATGAATATATACAAACTCTTCCACAGCACTTGGAACATCTATAACTCTATCATCCACAAAAAGTCCCATAAACTATGAAAACTGAGGATGTACTTTCCTACCACCCATCCCATTACTCTACATTCGAACGAACACCACTCATTGTCCCTTTATATCAAAAAATTAATCTCTAGACTAAAAATAATCAATTAATACACATATATTATATATATAAAACCCTATGAAATGTTAACATTTCATTGAAATGTGTACATCAAAATATACCTCCAAAAGAGCACTTCTACGAAATCAACAACCTACATCACAATCACACACAAATAAAAATCGCCTGACGCCAAATAATCATAGAAAACACCATGGTAAATAAAATCCTCCATATATATTAATTCCCATGGTATTGAAAAATATGGGAACAAAAACCAAGTTTAATACCTTCTAAATCAAATTGTGTATAAAAAATGGATGATAAAAATCTAATCATACCTCAGAAAACCTCTTCTCATGCTATAATAGTCACCACCATCACATGAATATGAAAACACAAAATTCATCTTCTTATACCATGTTGGCCTCAATGATTGACAATATCCTAGCCCCCAAAGGATATAGACATTCACAAGGTTACACATTTCCACCACCATCTACCATAAAATGTTAGATAACATTTTTTAGAACATACTAATGAAAATACCCTATTAAAAAACTCTTCCAACTACTGGAAGGGGATCTAGACACCTATAAAAAACTAGCCTCACAATGTAGTTGAATAATGATCCTGATGGTGGCCATATCATTTTATAACTACCATGATATAGTGAATCCATAATAGGTTCCCAGAAAACCTCAATCCGAAATGGTCATGATGTGATCTCCTAATGTTTTCTCCCCACTGGTCAATAACCCAATTGGTAAAATATCCAAGACATACTACCTAAAGCCATCCACCTAAAGATGACCCACAATCCATTATAACATGTGTAACCTCTAAATTAAATCATCCACTTGATAATCTCCTCATCCTTCGATGCAACCAAATGTACAAGATCCCAAAATGGGGTTACCATATACTTGATAAATGGATAAAAATCCACATATAGACCCCATTATTTACAATACTCATTTAAAATGACAACAAGGGATAATTTTAATAACTACATGAATATAATACCAATATCTCGAACACTTAGGATCCCCAACTGATGAGATATCAAGTCATGTGTCTTTTCTGACTTCATCATTGATGATGTGAATTTAAAATAGAACAACTTATGGATGTATAAAAATATCACACTATTATCTTTTTGTAAACTAAGATACAATATATAGAATTGAATCATAGATTCCCACACCATAATAACTTTCAATAGCACCCAAGACATAGCTCAAGATCATATTTGACAAAAAGTGATACTAAGATCCTCTAACTAGCATTTGATCTCCGGATCTAAGAGTATCCTCTCATGAATTCCTAAACTAGGCCACTAAAAATGAAATATGTAACTCTTTTACGCCTCATTCTCCTCATTACATTAAATCATATGATTATAAATCATATTATCCTACTAAACATATAAAAAATAGATATATGTGTTTACCAACTAGGTTCCACTACTATAATGAAAAGATAATTCCTTTTCCCATTAGCATGGAATATTATCGTGATTTATTTAATTAATATCATATTTATTCTATAAAATCACCAAATTCAAGCATTAATTAAAATAATCATTTTCCATGTTCCATTACTCGATATCTTCCATAAAATCATGGCCAACTATCTTGGTTGATCAATAATATTACAATCGTTGTATCAAGTCATTATCTCATAAAATCTGATGTACTAACGAGTCTTCATGTGTTCGTCACACACCTATATCAACTAGCTCCACTACCCATCCTTCCCATGTAATAATCACTCTACATAACTCCAAAATATATCTTATCTATTACCCCAAAAAAATTTATCCCACTCTTTCATGACCCCCTCCCTCCATAGTTACTCCTCTTGATAATGAAGATTGGAGATAATCACTCTAGAGCCATTCCACTAGTAGTCCCTTGGTTAGGAACTATCATAGAGAGTATAAAAATATCACACATAGAATGAACTACCCCAATTAAAATTATATTATTGAGAGATAAAAATAATAACCACCAAGAAACTATATCACATATTATAAGGATAAATAGAAATCATCCCACAATTCAAGAAAAATATAAACAAATATAAATAAATCTCAAATTAATGACCAAAAGAAAGACCTAATATAGTGACTCAAAAACATCTCCAAAAATGGATATAGTAATGTCTATCATGGTCACCAAATACCTCTTGGAAACCTAAAATTTACTTTATATAAATGGTGAGAATAACATGTATACTCTGAAAGATCACACCCAATCTCACAAGTACACATGTTATAAGAGAATACTAATTCACTAGTGAACAAGCTATAGAATCAATATGCAATTAAACATATCAACTAACCAAAACAATCCATAACATGGTACACTAACCAAATCAAAATTTTAATATGGTATCATTATTTCAAATTAATAGAAATTATAGGATCCCAACAAACTCTTCCCCAAAATATTAGTATCATTTCCCAACATCAAATGTAATGTTCTCTCTTACTTTCAAAACTTGTTACATCACTTAACTAGTCATATTTGATTTGGGATGAGTGTATCCCTACACAACCCTCTATTTCACAGTCTAGAATCTATTTTGAGAAAAAAAATCATCACATCACATACTTATCTCATCACATGACAACCACATCACATAACTAAGGAAGTACGGTATCATGAAAATGAACAATATAAAACTCAAGGCCTACTCCTACACTTCATAACCTTGCCACATATAATATAATTAACACCATTGGGTAATATCAAACACAAAATTGTACCATCACTAGGTAATATAAATATCTAAACTATATCATCATTGGGTGTTATCTATATCCAAATTGTATAAAAATTACTAGAGAAGGAAGATTATGAAATAAGAGGTATCCATCCGTATTTACCACCACAATCCTGGATATTGGGGAAAACATCTGAAACCTAAAACATTTTTGAATTGGCATGTTTATCCAACTATATTGGAGATCATATAAAAAATAGAATAAAATACATGATGTATATATAACACACAACATATAACCTATGGGTTCAAAAATTCACTAGAAAACACTAAAAATCCACCACAACACAACATGTCTCTTGAACTACCTCTACCGTCAATAAATTCATAACATCACACTACCTTAATGTATGGACACACAATCCAATTTCAACAATGTTGAAAATATTTTTCTGATTTAATGAGATTCAACTAACTCCCACATACTATGATATTTCTCTCACCTTTATTGTTCCCATTCATTAATCAGTTGATTCATCTATTTCAACTTTGACAAATAAATTAAAACCAATTATCATAATAATTTTATCGTAGGCAAATTCATTTACCAACTTATATTATTTTAGTTTCATCATTTAAATTTATTTTACAGATATCCATGAGTCTACCGTAATAACTCCATGTAATAGCTCCATCATTCCACTTCAACCACCTATAAAAAAAATTAATCCAATTCATATAACCACTAACCATCCATATTAAATTAACAACTATACATAATATCCACTGCACACAGTCCCATGTCACATCCCATGCTATCTAATTATAAAATCAACTCCCAATATATTATCTGATCTATGATAGTCACCATCATCACCACACAATATCCAACACATATCAACACATTCCTAAATCCACATCCCAACATTTTATATTCCACAAAAAGGTAATTCAACACGTTACAACATTACATAGCATGGGTATTATCACAAAAGGTACATACATTCCTGAATAGTGATTTCATTACCCATATATAAAATATTATCCATTTATTTTCAGTGATTTTTGACAAACACCGTAATTTTATTTCCACAATTAGCTCAACTACAACACAATAAATCCCCCCAATAACTATGATTTTCATCTGTGGAAAAATGAATGTACAATATCATGCAAAATCTCATAAAACTAACTAAATAATTGAATTTATACTCATTCCCTAAAATTTTAAATTTATCTAATAATTTATATTTTATTTTTTACCATTAATATCCCCATAAATGAAAAAATATAAATGCAATCCATATGTATGAATATAAATATGATGAGAATGATGACCCCTATATCAAAGATGGTTTTTGTATAACAGTGGATAATACAGTGAAGGAGAAAAAACCAAGAGACCCTAACAACATAATTAAAATATAATTAAACAAAAATTACATAATGGTTCACCAAAAACATATCCCAAATACACCTTGATGAAAATAACATCCCTGTTGTGATTTCCACTATAGAAGAATAAATTTAAAGAACATTAAAATAGCGGAGAAGTCATCTATGATTTCAAATTCAATACCCTAATATAAAAGTACCAAATACATTGCAAAGGGTATAAAGGATCCTCTAAAATTGGTTTGGAGTTTACCACAAATGAGAGGAATGAGAAAGGAATTATTTAAAACCGAGGGCTCCAAAAATACATTAAAAGGTTATGGATAAAATATTTCACATTGAGAATCGCCATTCCATGTTGATGGTTTCATTGAAGTTCATTTATTTAGGCTATGAAAATAATCATGCAATAAATCCATCATACTTAACTTTACGAACATCCACTAATTTTCATGTTTCCTCCACGTCAAAACAACTCATTCAATGAATTTTTCATTCACATCCAGAGTTAAATTTATGAGAAACCCTCATTAAAACATTAATAAATTATAAAATTATTTCACTCAAATGTATGTATAAGAATAATAAAATAATGAAAAATATGTATAATGGTTTATATAATAAAAATTTTTTAATTACATTCTAATAAATAATTACTAAATATTCAAAAAGTCCATTTTATTACTAATAACATTATTTTATTAGAATGTAATTTTTATTTTGTTTTGGTTGTATATAATATTAATAATTAATAAAAAAATTATAAAATGTATCTAAATAAATTGGAACAATTTTTTAATTCAAAATTCTGTAATTTTATTATGACTAATTTTTTAGATTCATATATAAAGATTTATATTTGAGTGAATATTGATAAATGGGCATCTTTGAAAAAATTCCATTTATTTTCATTAAAATATGTAATATAAAATAAAAATATATTATAAACATTGTTTTTAATTATAATAATATTTATTTAATTAAAAATAATGAAAAAATATCTTATGAATAAAAATTATATTTTATTTTCTTATATTTTTTTTTAAATTAATTTTTTTTAAATATTTTTTATTATATTTTTTTGTACTTAGGTTAAAATTTATATAGTACAGTTCTAGAAATTAAATCCTTAAAAATTTATTCCATATTTTTTATAGAAGGATTAACCTTGGTATGTATATTTATATAATTTGTTTCATAATTACTTGTAACCATGGAAATTTTTTTCAGAGAACTAATGGGTAATATTAAATACTTATGGTTAAAAAAATGAAATTTAATCTCTAAATAAACAAAAATATTCCATTATAATATTATTTTATATTAATTATACCGTATCCGTTATATATATTCAGTTATTTTACATCTTCGTGATATTTTTCTTTGAAAATGACATTTATATATTTTTAAGTAGAGAATAAATACAATTTGTCACTGTCCTTTAATATATTTAGTTCAATTTTTTGAGGTTAAAAAGAATTGAAGATCATTTATAATTGTTTAATTTTCTCAGTAATACATTATTATTGTGATATTAAATTCATTTTATTTTTTAGGGGTTATATAATTACCTTATACGTGTATCCCACATTGATATATTTTTTCACGTAGTAGAAAAATATGGTTAAATCATAAAAAAATAATAAAATTAATTTTTTAAATGAAGTATGGTATTCCATGAATTTAATTGGTAACTATAAAGTATATTTGTGATTAAATGTGTTTATAATATAATTTAATTTCAATATTTATGTCTATAAAGTCAAATTTAGTGAATAATAGGAAATATGACTTTAAAGATATTTCTTTGAAAGAATTATTTTATTATATTATTTAAAAATCAGTGAAAATTTTACTTATGTGGTGAATTGTATGAAATTGTATGAAATTTATTCCATGGCCCATTATTTATAAGAAATCCATATTATATGTAAATTTATGACACTTGAATGCTAAAAATTGTGTTATTGTGGTTATGGATAACAAGACCTAATGACGAGGTTAAACCAAAAGATACGTTTTGGAATTGAAATTAAATATGTATAAGTTTTATTTATTTATGTTATTTAATCTATATAATGGTAAAATAATTAATTTATTTCCATTTTATCCACTATATATGATTATGATATTTATTATATTTAAATCTTTTATATAATTCCAAATGATTCCTTTCCATCACATATAAAAGGTCCCCACTTCTTTTATTTTCATCACACCTCTTGAGCCACTTGATTGAAAAAATAACCCAAAAATTCCCTTCCAAAACTTCTTACTAAATACCTAGAGTCTTTTGTATCTTTAATGGACCAGCGAAGATGTCTTAACATGAAATAGAAAGTTGGTTTTTTGAAAATAGGTATAACTCCTAATCGAGTGCTTTTCATTTAATTTTCAATTCTACCCCATTCAGATAATATTTAATCATGATCATATAATAAAATATATTTATTAAATTTACATAATTATTATTATAATAGAATCACAACCCTTTTAATCATCTTTTTTCTTCATTGGAAAACTAATATATCACTCATGATTACATATTGTATATCATCTCCACATAGTCCTCTAATATTATCTGACAAACTTATACTCATACGGCTATAATTGAATAATTAGTTAATATATGTGATATTAATGAAATAATTATGATACTATTTTTATAATGTATCATATACATTCTTACCCATCCATATAATGGAAAATGATTATGTTTCTCATGTAAACATGTGTACTACCACATCTATGAATCACTGTGATTCATTTTATATTATTACAATGAATGTTTGTTTGAAAAATTAAATATAACAAATTAATATTATATTCATGGAATTATTATTATTATAAAAATAATTTTCAAAATTCATAGGCCCATTAACCAAGGTCAGCATACCAAGTTAGTTTGAGAGAAATTGACTAAAAAACCAAAATGTGGTTGATTTATGATATAACACATTATATAATTGAATAAATATAATTATAGACTAACACAGAAAATGAAATATAGATGATAAAATTACTTAAAAATTTATTTAAAAATTTTAATTCATTATACATAAGGACCAAACACGTATTGAAAAGAGTCTATCTAAGGTAAGGTTAATTTTGACACATTTACAGTTCAAGGATACTTGTCAGTTGATGATGTTTTAGATAATTTATTATATGGTTTTAGTTATAGTTTAATATTATATATATTTTTAATCAAAAATAACCAATATATTATATCATTCATGATATAATCACATTTTATTTCAGGATTTTTTTTGTCTAGAAAACCGTTATTCTAATTATATGTTCCTGACCTCTTAAACCCCTTATATTTTCTCATCATATTTTATTTCTTCAGATATTCTAGTCTATTTCCAATTTTTTTCACTTTTGGGATAAATAATTAAGAATTTAGTAACAATTAATGGCCTTTGTTTTTAAGAAATTTCATTATACTAATTTCATTTAATACATATTTTTATCAATTCCATGTCTCTTCAAAATATTTTAAAATATATTCTTTTTTAAATTAAAAGAAAATTTTGAAGTCATATAAAATTTATTTTACAATATTTAAAACATTTTATAAGGAAACATCTTTCAATTTTCTAAAAGGGGAGTTGTTTTAATTTTTACCAAAATTGGGAAATGATTTTTCTTAAATATTTACTATATGAATGGAATTTCACCCTATCTAAGTCATTCATTTAATTAACTACTATTTTACATGTTTCAATGTTTACTTCCAAATAAAATAAATTCCTACCTATTCTAAGAATTTTATATTTTATTTTTCCAAATAAAAAGGGTATAATTTTATAAAATGAATAAATGTAATTTGAAAATTGAATTATAACATCATTCTTAAATGAAGTTAAAAAGAAGATATTCATATTTAAGTTATTCTATTTTCTTTTATAATGGATTCTTTATACTATGAATCCATCACTACTAATGACATAATTTTTTTTCATTCTTTATTAGGAATAAATAATAGCATATTTTTATACGATTCAGTCTCTTAGGGTCTTTCTTTAAACTAGTCTCCATTATTAATTAGATGTTATTTTACACCACCATGTCCATGTTTTTAATATCATGAATGAATTTAGAATAAGTTGAAATACTATGATGGTGATTTTACCAATTAAAATTTATATATATGATATCCATTGAATTATTATTATTAACTATGTTATTTCATTTATTGCGGGTAATATATGTGTTTTATATTCATTATTGAATATAGATTATTTTTTCATATAGGTAATATTTACATTGATTTCAATTAATTATTCAAAATATGAGGAATTCATAGGATGTGACGTTTAAATGTTCATGAAGAAACAGATTAACCCTCATAATGTATCATGAGACATTAAAATTTTCCACATTTGATGGTTATTGTATTTTTTAAAATAAATTTATAAATAATGATGTCTTGGTTAAAAGTCCTTGATAGAAATATTCTTGATAAATGAGATTTTTCCATGATGGAAATTTCATGAAGGACTATATTTATGCATCTACTTAATTGACAATTCACTTCAAATTATCCATCTGATCTTGATGATGATATTGACAATGGATGTTTATTCAACTAAGGTTTTTGATCGAATCGAATGGGTTTTTATTATAAAATCCACCAGAACAAACATTCCTTATTTATTCCTGATAAATTATTTTAATTGTTAATAATACTAAGAATATAATCTTACCCATTTTTATATTCATTTCCCACAAATACAAATAGGTATATATACATTTATTTTTAGGGATTTAAGAAGGTTTTCCTCTCCTTGTTTATAATTTCTAAAGTAATATGTATTTCTGGTATGTATCTTGTTTTCCAAAAATATAAAATTGATAGTTCATGGCTGCATTTTTTTCCAATATCACGTACCAGTGTAATAAGTATGAACTATATTATGGTTACTTGAATTTATGTGTAACTTATTCTAGAAATATCAAGGATTGAAATGTTGATAATTTTTTTTACAAAATTGAGGTGGATGATGACTATAATAATCTTGTCCATGTCAGATATTGATAAGATATATATTTTATTTCATGATGATCCTGACTATTCCATGAGTACCTTTCACTCACAATGGAACACTTCTTATAGATATGTTCCTTATATTATATGAATTAAATAGATATGGTGTATTTACAAGGGATCTTTTTTCTTAATTTTTTTCAATATAGTATTATATCTAATTTCAATGCATTATTTTCATTTCTCTTCTAATGTGTAGTAATAAATGGATTTGATACTCATGTGTATTTGAGCATGACATATCGTCCTTAAAATATATGATATTCTACGTGAACTTTTCAGATTCTAGAGGAAATGTTGTAAAAATGTGCCCTAGTTTTAGTAGTTCATTGTATATGTATCATTATTTATATGATTTTTTAGAAACAATAGTTATCATGGATTGATTTTGAAGGAAAATATAGTGCAAATATAAGGAATTTTGTGTAAATAACAATAGTGCTAGCATGAGATAGGGGATTCTGTTTTTCGAGTCCACACCTCATGAATGAGATGTAAAAGTGAATTATATTGAATTAGTTTTAGCTAGTCACTACACAAATTTGGAAGTTATAATATAATTACAAATGAATATATATATTTTATTTTGAGGTGGGTGAAAATTTATTCTTGAGGATTTCCCCACTATTGGGACCCACAATTTGTCTTTGTTAGGGAATGTTAGAATGGAGATCCATAGGACTATTTGAGGTTATGGAGTGGTTAATAGTAGTTTATTTTTAATTAGAGTATAATCAGAGGCATCATGTTATACCTGATGTATTCCATATCTCTCATAGTAAATAAAATTACCTAAATCCTTCTCTTGTGACAAGCATTGATGATGTTCAAATGCAGGTTGATATGTCATGTATACAATAAGAACTAGTTATAATGGATCCTGATTAAAAGATAAATCATAGAAATATGATACTTATTGTATAAATATAGTCATATAATTGGAATATATTTACTTATATAGATAAAATAATTTTATGGAGGATCATGAATCCTAATACACTTCACCAGCAAATTCAATATTGTCAACTTATTGATTGTTTTTTATATGGCTAGGAGAATATAAAATTAAAAATATAATAATTAATGAATTTTTTCATATATTCATCAAACCTTGTGCATTTTAATAGTTTTGTTGTTGTAATTTATGTTTTTGGAGGTCAAGGATTATATTTTGAGGAGTTAAGCTCAGTAAGAAAATATATGACTCCATGAAAAAACGTATTGAGTACCTGAAGGATTGGTAAATAGAACTTCAAACCTAAATGTAAATAAGTGGTTGTCTAAGAGGGCCAGCAGACACATTGTGACCATAGTGGTGGGTAATTCTTAGGTTATTGGTTACACAATCAAAATGTATCTAGTACCCAACAACCACATATATTGTTATTTTGAAATAAATAGTCGATTTATGTAAAAACATTAATAATTTGTTAAATATGTGGCCCCATATTCCTTGTATCCAACATTTATGGGATCCCAATTCATTAAACATTAGATTTATTCTATTCTAACATTTTATCTCCCACATTTCTGATTAAATTGAAACATCACATCTCCCATAGAATTTCATTGTTTAAGGATAATGAATCTATCTCATCATTTGACACAATATCTCATTGTTCTATACTTGTTATCGGTTCATTTTAAGAAATTACTAATTTACTTCTTTTATTCATTATTCTGATCTAATCTAATTGAATTAATTTTTTATGAAATATTTGACAATTTGGGACATATAATGTCATGTATATTGATCTATAAACATTCATATTAGTTTATATCCTACTACATATATCTTGTCTTGTACTAGTTATGATTGATTTTATTTATTACCTAAAATAGAAGAAATTGGTTATCTTATGTGATAATTGATTTCAATTGACTATCTTGAAAATGGTTGACCTTCAAATCTTTGTGAATTTATAGATTGATCTTAGATGATCTTTCCAGCATTGGAATATAAAATGTAATGTGCTTCATAGAACCCTTATTGATATCCTATTATTATTATATGAATCAAAAAACTATGTGTGGTTACCTACATAATTTCTTAATGGGAAAAAATTTGGAAGTATAGTAATTTTTAGGCACCGTACTTTTCATAAAACATTCTATTGGTTAATGAAAAAACAATTTTGAACCTTGATAGTGGGTTAGTTTAGTTGGATCACAAGACATGGTAATATTTTGATAACTCATTCACCAATTGTTTTTGTGTATTATTAGTCAAATTGTGTGATTCCATGTAGTTTTGATATTTTTTAGTAGATTAGTGAATATGAATATAAACAATAAGGGTAAATGATTATGGTGTTCTCTTTTACTCTCAAGACATAGATCAATTCATGTTGATGGAATAAATATATATCTATTGATGAAATATTTAATGTTATTATGGGGTTTAAATATCATCAATATGGATATAATGGTTCATTAGAAAAAATTCAACTAAGTTGGAAATACTGTAAGAGGATGAAAATGGGAGAATATAATGTTTGGTATCTAGTTGGTGAAATTTTGAAACCAGTACGTGGGTCTCTATATCCATATAATTATTTTCCAATGAGTGAAATACTATGAATATAAAAACCATTTTATAAATCCAAATATTCATAGAAGATGATCTAAAAATAAAAAATAAAATAGTCATGATTGGTTACATGGATGAACTGGTCACATAGTAAAATTGGTCACATTTCCAAACCGGTAACATGTGTGAATCGGTTACCTACATGAAAGGATAACACAGTCAAATTGAAGTTGTTATAAATAATTAAGAGATTAGAAATTGGTTATGTTAGCAAAATGATTCACATTTATAAAAGTACATTGATGTATAAAATAGTATATGATATATGTACCAAAAAATAATGGCTCCTCTATCGAAACAGATGAATATTAAAAATATAGATATGAGCATATGGATATTTTTAGTTTTGTTATTTATGTATAAAATTTACTTTTATAGATTTATATTTATTCATATGTAAAATTTAAACATATGGTGAAAAAATAGAAAGGATGTGTTTTAAGAATTCTAAAATTGTTTTAATGACTATAACCTGATGGTCATTTATGTTTTTAAGAAAGAATTATATAATGTTTTAAATATAGTGTCTAAAAGAGATGTGTTCAAAATCATTGAATTTGAAACAATCATGATAATTCAACAAAAGTAACTATTTGGTTTCTAGAATATTAGAGAGATATGAGAAGTGTTTAAGAATCAATTTTTATTATAATTTATATACAGTTGTTTTAGATATACTGTGGTTATTTGGTTTAAAAAATAGAGTTCAAAACAAAGAGAAATTGGGGATGTAGAAGGAGGATGAGTAATAACATTCTCCCTGATATGGAAGAAATGGAAGAAGAACTAACAAATGGTGTCAAAAGTGTTAAAAATAAAACAACAATAGTGACTATGTGTTGATTCTAATTGGTGAATTCCTATTTGATTATTCCTATACAATTATTGTCTTTCCTCTATAGGGGAATCACATGAACTATCAAATGACTCTAGTGAAATGTAAGTGATTGATATATCATTTTTTTTATTAAACATAGGAATTATTTTATAGTGGATTTTGTGATCTCATGCCATTTCCAAATCATGACAGGGAATGAATACATTTATTGAGTAGTTAAACTTGTAAAATAAATTGTTCATTTGGGAATTTTATTTAAAAAAATATTATATTCATTCTACAGTAATTAGTGGTTAATTATTTATGGTGAAGGAAAGATACAAATATTTAACCACTGATTCACTACCCCTAGTGGATAGGGAAATCCTTGTTGGGCCACAAAATATTTATTAGCATCATAGTTCATTAATTGAATCTTAAATATTTTCTGATTGAATAAGAAGAAGAAAACTGTAATTTATTTTTATAAATTAGTTTATAGTAAGGTAATTCCAACCATTGATGGGAAAAAATATCTTATTTTGAAGGGTATTATTCTACAAGATAGATATCCATTGTTTATAAATATTTATATATTCTTACATTTTTTATTCGAATTTTTAAATAGTATCCATTATTATTATTGAAAATATAAATCATTAGAATTATGTATGATCCATATATAATATAATTTACCCTCTCATTGAATTTTAAATCATTAGGGATAATGGTATTAGAAGTGATTAAATATGTTGGATATGTTGAATGATATTTATGAAACAAAAGAGTGAGAAATAGGAAATTATAGATTTGTATGATTGAAATAAAATGATATATGAATTGTATATGGTGATTCAATGGGTTAGTTATTAAGAAATTTCTCATGATATTATTACCATTGTATTATTCTTTTTGGAAAATTGGATGACTATATGGTTTAGGATAAGATATTGATAAATCATCATCATTGTTTTGATGATAAATTATCATAATTAAATTATATAGATCTTAAAATCATATCGCAAGATGATTTTTATAATTTTCTCATTACATATGATATGAGAAGAGTGAATCTTATCAAATGTATGGAAAAGGCTAATCAGAAAATCTCTTTTAAACCGACAATTTAAGAAACATTACAGAATGTTTTTATTGATAAAATTTTAGTGATTCTTGTTTAGAGCGTTATATGAGTAATATCTTTGATAAAATCATGAATTTATTTTCTATAAAATTTATAAGATTATAAGGATGTAATAATTAAATAATCCAAAAAATTTATTTAATTTTAGAGATATTGGACATTTCATGGTAGGTTGTATTGAAAAATATGAAGATGATTATAATGTAGAATAAGATAAAAATATATGGATAACTCTTTATTATTATGTAGATAAAATAGTTTTGGTAATGAATAATATGTTATATAAGTATTAAAATAACAGCTATTTTTTTAAACATGATGTATGTTATGATATTGAATAAGAAACATAAGTTGTAATTTCCAATGATTAAGGTGATAAAAATATTCTTATTATAAATGTAAATGATGATTTTTTATAGTGAAGAAAGTAAAAAATCTATATAAGGAGATGAGGACAAATGGTTTGGATTTGTGCTGAGAAGATAATTGAAATTTTCTATTTGAAAAATGAAAACCACTAGAAATAGTATATGAAATTAGGAAATACGGATCATCGCAAATAATCAAGAATCATAACTTGAAAAAATATATTGGAGGATAAAATAAATTTATGATCTAAAAACTGCATTAGGAAGGTAAAACACTTAAAAATTGATGAATAAAATATATAAAATAAATGAGAAATAATTTTATCTTTTTATTTAGTACCTTATTCAAGATGATTGATAAAAATATAGCCTCTATAATTGAAAATAATTTTTTAGAGATTAATCTAATAGATTTTATCCTAAGGATAAAAATAAAATATTTAAATGATTAGAACATGTCTGAGAAAATTTTTAAAAATACTAAAATAACAAATAATTTCAAAAAAACCATGTTTGTAGTTAATAAAATTCTATAATTTGATACATCCAAAGATATTATTCATCGATTAAAAAACTACTACAACTAGAGACTCTGTTATGTTAGAGACAAATTATTATATTAGGAATGGGAGTTTATGTGTTTTATATTTTTTTTCCGAAAAGAGGAACCCATTTTTATTGTCAAAAGGTTGATATAATATTTTTCCATGGTTATAGATGTCATTGTATTTTAAATGGTATTTATGCCATTTATAGATAGTTCCGGTAAATTAGAGGCTTTTGTAATAGGGATAAGTTGTTTTTTATTCATTAAGAATAAATAAAAACAAAAATACAATTGAGGTAGTGTTTTTTGGACATTTTACCTCCTCAATGAAGTTAAATTCGAATAAAACATGAAAAATACAATTTGAGGAGATTAGACCACATATGTGACAAGGGAGATGGTTTTGGAAAGGATAATTCACCAATACCATGAAATTGTGGTGAAAACTTCCTTCTTACAAAAAACCTATCTGAATTGTTGCTATAATAAATTTGATTCTAATAGGGAAAAATTTGAGTAATTCCATCCTTGTAGTTGACATGGGTGAGTTAGGAGACAATGTATAGCCCTAAGGGATGGGTGAGGTTCCTAAATGAAGGATCATGGGTAGATCGGGTTCCATGATGTGCCCATGATTCACATAATCAATAAAAATAATTTAAAAAACACTTTCATATTCCTTTAGATTAACTTTATATCATTCTTACTCAATAGGATTCACTTATCTTATTATTTGGGAAGGGATATGAATAATTTTTTGAAATTACATGTCAAAATTCATTTTTAAAAAGCACATGTTTTAGTGTTTGTAGATTTCATGAGTGAGTAGGATAGGATGAAGTGGGCATAGATTCTATGAGTATCTATACAATGGATTTTTTCCTAGTTTGTATTGAAAATGGGATTCTTTGAGTACTATTATAGTTAATGATTGATTGGGTACCCTTCCAGGCATCATAACCATCTACAACCTCTTTGGAAACCCAATAATATATTATTTTCCCAAAGGGAATTTGAATAGGGCCTAGAGGGAGAGTATCCATGGATCACATGTCTAATGGAGTTTCCTTATTAGTTCACTGATGAGTGTTTTTGTGGGATTGATATATGGAAAGTGTTTGGGATTTATTAGGGTTACCAAATAGTTTTTTAGGGTTCATGGGTATCCTTAATTTTGGAAAATGTAGATTAGTATTAGGAAAAACTCTTATCTAGAAAGTCCATCAAAAAATTTTCATCAGTTTTATTTTCAAATAGTTGTTGCCCCATGTGGATTTAAATTGAAATTAGTGAAAAAATACACATCAAGTAATTGGATATACCTAGAAAATATTACGATCATTAATAAAATGCCAAAATCTCCTTAAAAATCAAATAAATATTTTTATATAATCCATTTTACATAATAGGTAACAAGTTCTAACCACCAAACCACCATATTAGGAAATTGATTTTATGAATATGTGTCCCTCACTGAATGAGAATTCAATATGAAAATGGAGACCCCATTTATACCTTCTTCTAATGGTTATATTTTATTTCATAACATTTTTAGTTATGAAATTTAAACAAAGACAACATATTTGATTCACAACAGTGTTTGGGGTATAAAATATTTGTGCCAGTAATATTTTATTGGTAGTTAAACTAGAACAATATTATATGATGTATTATTAGAACTGATTTACTTAATCTAATATGACTTATTTAATTTTCTATCAATTTAATTTACATTATAATTTAAATATTTTAATTTCGTGATTCATGATAACCTAAGGTTGTAATATCATGTTATATTTCATTATCCCACAATATTATTTTCAATTTTTCCCATGTAATTCAATATACTCTACATATATTATTATATAATGATAGATACAATTATCTATCAATTTTTTATATTGGGTTTTTATTTATGTTTTCCTTTTTATTATCTACTTAATATGATATTTTGACAAATTTTATTCAATGTACATTTAATAGAGAAATAATAAATTTAAGAATGTCAAATCATTTATGTATCACTTTTATTTTATTATTCCACATCTCTTGTTATATAATAAAATGTTTTGTATTTTATAACATTTATTATGTATCTATTTCCCAAATAAAATTTACATATAGGTTTTTAAATTGATTAACGTAATAAATATTATTATTATGTATAAGAAGTATATATTTTAATCATAATTACTAAATGTATTAGTATAGTAATGTCTTAAATTTCTATATAATGATATTTTATTGACAGAACATAAATTATATTAAAACTCGATACTAGATCTATATTTAAGGATTTAATGTCCTATTAATTTAAAAAAATAATGATATAATACCATTTTTAATACCCATAACCTAATTCCCAACCCAAAAAAGGATTGGGATTCCACGTGGACTCAAGCATGAAACCACACATACAAAAGTTTTATGAATAACTAATAGGGGATAATCGATTCAATATTAATTATATTCCTCTGATATCATAATTATAATTTGATTAACATTAGTTTCAAGTATAATAGTTTCATAAATCAATCAATGTAGACTAACCTCATATATCATTTCAAAATATAATAAATAATCAAAACAATTCATATCAATGATATTATTTTTATTCAAATAAGAACACCTTTAATGGGTCCTATAACTGGACACATATAAAACTAATCCAAAATGAAACATAAATAATAACTGAATATATATGTGATACTCTCAAGAAATATATTCCATATATCCTCTATATATCATAATAAATATATCAACTATAATGATACATATCTTTTTTTCAAGGGATGTGTAAATGTGTAATGACATTTAAAAGGACTGTGTGGGATATATCCAAGAGATTTATAACATTCCCAATAATATATTTTTCATGTATGTGATATGATTAGGTAATAGTAGGTCACTAAAATCAATCAATTCCCATCATAATGTACTATCAAATAATCCATGAAACCAAACCATTACTACATCGGTTAACATTATATAATTTATCATGTTCATTCCATAATAAGTACATTAGGAATTGATGACCAAGGGGCCCCTATATCTATTCTCTAATGGACTATCATTTACCCCAATTTTCAACAAATACCCCACCTATAACATCATATTAACCCCACTAGTCTTAAGTAAAACAACATTTCACACATCAATGAATTCTAGGGTCTTTACTAAAACCACTTATAACACCATTGATTGCCTCCCTAAAACACTACTTCATACTATAGTAATAGTATTCTTCTAATTATGATTTATTAGTTTATATTAACTTGACCTCATAGGTCACCTATATAATTATTTTTCATTAATGTTTATAGAACCTCGCTTTTAAACATTAAAAACCAGTTGTATCCCATTATATACCATTAATACAGTTTATCCTAATCTTAATACACAATACTGATGAAATTACAAATTTTCCAACACCCTCGGTCTCCATATTGGACCCCTTTATTCTGTTATAAATAGTTGAACATTAATATTCACCAAATAAACCATAAAAGTAACCCTAAAATATTTATTTAGCCTACATAAGTCTCCAAGATATTTTCTTCTATGAAATATATTTAAAAAAAATATTATAATTTATAATAAAATGAACCAAAATGGGGTAAAATTATATTTATATATAAATTTTAAACAAGATGTAGAAGAAAATTTATATTTATTTTGAAACATTATTATTACCCCCATTAGCATAAAATATCCAATGTATCATGAATTCATCCACTAATGAATTTTTTTTCATCAACACATAGTGGATAACATTAATAAGAGTTCAAGTGTAATCCAATACGATAAGCTTCCAAAATGGGTTCCCTTAATTTTTAATATAATATAGTCCACAATATTCCTATAATGTCTCTAACTAAAAATCAGAGCCACATAATCATTTTTCCATCAAAAAAGTTATATGAATAATTTCATAACTTAGTTGATATTATATATCAACAAAACATATGGTGTCCTCCAAAAAGGGTTATAATTGTACTTAATACACCATAATAAATTATAGCTGTCTTCAGTTTTGTTCCATTTCATCATTTAAAAAATTATACAAGTCCTTATATATATATATATAAATTTTTTATTATAAAAAATAAAAAATATATATTTAATTACAAATCAATGATCCATGGATGATTAATAACACATGGGGATATAGTTTTTAAACATCTATATGATTAAAAAATAATCTTCACAGAATAAATCGAGCAACTAATCTTATATATATCTATAACATGATCTGTCACGACCTGCCTTCACCAAAAGGAGGGGAGGCTCAGCAGATTGCTAGGACCTTCCTTCTTTAAGTTGAAGAAGAGATAATGACCCTCAAAACCCACCTTCAATAGGTCCCAGAGTGGGGACCAGCGCAAAGGGTATCGAATCACACACTAAATGGAAGGAATTACCCTTTTTAATTTTAATAGGACCATGATATAAGATAGTAAATCCCACAACACCAAACTGAATGTGCAAAAAATGACTAAAGATAAACCATTCCCATATTCTTGTTCAAAAGGTAAAAGATATAGGTCACAAAACCCCAAGGGTAAAAAAAAGAATACCATGAAAAAGAAAACTAACAACAACAACTATCCCAAAGGTCCGTGCTAGTATAGTCCCGTGCGATCCCCGAAGTCCTCCTGGAAACCTGAAAATTGTTTTTTATAGGTACGGTGAGCATAAAAGTACACACAGTAGAGAAAAACCTAAAGATCTCGTGCACAAGTGGGGAGGCATACTAATGCCCTTTTTGAAAATAGATAACCAAACACCCAACAAGGAAACTAACCACCAAATCCTCACCAAGGCACACTCCAGAAATAACACAAGTCAATAATTTATAATAAAATTACATCTATGTTTGGCCACCCTGCGCCACTTTCCCACTGGTTATTAATGACATCCTATGCATCAGACCAATCCCTTCGTTCTCACCGTAGGCCCACTGCCACACCCGCACGCACACACCTGGGCCATATCCTCATGAAATTCCACTGCCAAACCCCGCCCGCAAACACCTTGTCCACAACTGTCACACGTAAACACTCCTGCAAAAACCTAGGCTAGAACAACCACTTCCACGCCTAAAGACAACTGGGCTAGAATATCTACTACAACGCCCATAGACACATGCGCATCATCCTGAAGACACTTTGGAAAACACCTACCCCCACAAACCTGGTCCAACCACCACACCACCCTGCCCGAAGTTTATTGGGATAATAATGGACTTCAGGACAACACAGCCTACCAGAAGACAGTTGGGCTATTCGGGAAAGGGAGCAGAAAGGAGCTAATAACCATCCACCGATAGAAGTGTTGGGAAACACACCCTCCCCCATGAAATGGGGGTGTTCGGCACTAAGTGCTCAACTTGGGTGGGGCGTGAACAAGAAACAAAAAACCAAAAGTATATGTATAAATAACAAGCACACACCCAAATCTAGGTTTTTCGTCGGCCAACCTAAAGTACACAATCAGTACCCATGACCATGTCATAACCCACACCAATAAAAAACCCATTTGTCCCATTCTTGTTTCTATGTTCGGTAATAATGTTTAAATAAAATTTTTCACCAACATAGGCAACTAGAAACCATAAGAAAAGCCAAGGGAAGAGTATAGTCAAACATCAAATTAAACATGCATGCCTAGTTCTCTTGTATGGTCACAACAACAAAGGGATAAGTGAAATCCATCGATGTATTGGAACCAAAGGAAAAACCCAGGATCGTACCCCAGGTTCCCAAAATCCACGAGCCAATGGTTCCTCCACAAAATAGGCTTCCACCCCAATTTGTGATATAGTGAAGGTAACCACCTGGCCCTAAATTCACAACCACTGGAAGCATAACAATAAGGGATCCCATACACACCCACATCACCCAGAAATCGGGCAGTGAAGGAAAAACAACCCAAACACCACCATCAACACAAAGCAGGCTCGTGCCGGTATTTTTAGATTTAAAATATTTAACACACTCCATGATTTCTACTTCTTTGTACTTTAACCGGTGTTATCACAGAAAGGACTGATCCTGGTTCTTTCAATTTATATAGCCGAATGTACGTAATTAACCAAATTCCTTTACACGAAAAGGGTTCACAAACATAATACAATCCATTTAAACATCACCAGTGGTAAGGGTTCGTTAGTGAACAGAGAAAGACCACCAATGACCATGATTTTTAGTAGGCATAAGCCCACACATTTCATAAAAGAAGATCATAAAACAAAGCAGCAGCATCGATCACACCCCCCCTTCATTCTTTAGAGTCTGTTAAATATATTCATTAAGGTTCGGGTTTATCCAATTGTACAGAATCAAAAGCATGCCCACCCCTCATGATACACAAAAAAGAGAGACGAAGGAGAAATTCGCTACTTGATTGATCAACGATCAAATTTTATCTTCAAACACCAGGCACAGAAGATGTACGATTTGCAGGGGTGGGCCTCGGGAAAACAAGCACGAGCAGACGAACCAATGTGAGGGTGATCGAGAAAAAGAAACCCAGGTATAACCCTTTAGTTTATAAGGGTCGGGGACGGTTGAGATAAGAATGTGAAACCGCTTAAGGAGAGGGGTTGTGGGTTGACCACGTGACCCCACACGTCATTAAAGGGGTCCTCGCCATTCGAGGGCGGTTTAAACCGACACAAACACCAGGTGACTCTTAAACATTTAATTAAATGGGCATTACAGGGCTTTAAAACAATATTAATGTGGTCAAAATAGGGTTTAAAACCCAATTTTCAAAATAAAGGAGGTGCTACTGGAAAACCAGATATCAGTAGCCGAGCTACACGTAGGTCGAGCTATCGGTAGGTTGAGTTACTTGTAGCTGACAGCTACCTATAGTCGAGCTTCCGGTAGGCTGCAGCTACCGGTAGGCCTGCTACCAGTAGGCTAAGGCTACCTGTAGGCCTAGCATTAGGGGTCAAAACATGACCGAGAAGCCTCATAACCATCCCAGACTACCCAGAACACCCATCTTCAAATTTTTCACTATGTAATGGACCTCCAAGACCCCCGGACATTACATTAGATACCTCTCAAACTATTATCTCCCTCTACAATCAAAACAACCCATAAGGAAAAAGAGGGTCCGAACAACCACCTCGAAAGAAACCTCTCAGGGGCGAACCCCATCGCTAACTAAAAACACCTTCCTCTTAAGAACCAAGAAACATACCACATCAAGCTTCCCAGTCATGCGGGTTGGGGAGTCTCTTCCTCCATGTCAATATACTATCCGCTTTGGGTGGCACTGACTCACCCGCATGGGTTTAATCGCATCCACATTAATGCATCATGATTAGGGGTCGGATCCCCCCCTCCCCATCGCCAGGACATTTAACACACATTCAGAGAGGAAGGAAAACCCACATATTTTGTATCCAACAAGGTAAAACGCTCCACCATAATAAGTATAAACAGAATATCACAAAACTCAAAACAACTCTAGGTACTGGGCACACATCTGTGCTTCCCCCTCCCACGTACTCTTTTCAAGCCCACCGTGTCTCCATAAATCATGAAACAAGGGAATGGTTTTCCCACGAAGCACCTTCTCCTCACGATCCACCATCATCACTGGTCTTTCCACACAGGTCACATCATCCTTAATGTCTAGCTCCCCCCAGTCAAGGAACTGTGAATTGTCGTACAGATAATGACAGAGCTAGGACACATGGAAACGTCATGTATCCTCAGTAGCGGCGGTGGTAGTGCTAGCTGATAATCCACTTCGCCGACACTCCTCAAAACTTGGAAGGGTCTGATGAACTTGTGGGAAAGCTTACTCCCCTTGATGAACCTCCGTTGTCCAAGACGAGGGGAGACCTTCAAGAACACATGGGCTCAAACCTCAAAATCCAAAGGTCTTCTCCTGGTATCAGCCTACAACTTCTTTCGGTCATGGGATGCCTTCATCCTTTCCCGTATAAGATGGACCTTCTCCATTGTGCTCTACACCACCTACAGTCCAAGGATGCCCACCTCTCAAACTTCGGTATAACACAAAGGTGAGCGGCATGGCCTCCCGTAAAAGGCTTCAAATGGGGCCATACCAATGGCGGAGTGATATCTATTATTGTAGGAGAACTCTATCAAATGTAATTATCACACCCATGACCCACCTGAGCCCATAACACATGCCCACTGCATATCCTCCAAGGTATGGATGGTGCACTCGGTCTGTCCATCTATCTAGGGATGGAAAGCAGTGCTAAGTCTTATATGGGTTCCAAAAGCAGGCTTGAATCCTCTCCAGACTCGTGAGGTAAACCATGCATCCCTATCTGAGACTATGGACCTTGGAACTCCATGAAACTGCACCACCTCATCCACGTACCTTCGTGCCAAAGCATCCACACCACTCGACTCCTTAATCGCCTGAAAGTGAGCCGATTTTGTCAACCTTTCCACTACAACCTAGATGGCATCTTACCCCCCTTGAACCTTGGGTATCCCCGTGAAGAAATCCATTGAGATGTCCTCCCACTTCCACTCGGGGACATCTAGAGACTACAGCAGGCCACCTGGAACTCGTTGTTCAGCCTTCACCTTTTGACACACTAGGAACTTGGCCACAAACTCTGCCTCTGCGCGCTTTACTCTAGGCCACCGGAACTGTCTCTTCAGACCCTGGTACATCTTGGAAACTCTTGGGTTTACCTCTAGGGGTGAGTTGTGTAACTCACTAAGAACATTTCCACACATCGCCTCTGGAACAAACATCTTTCCTCAGAAAAGCATCTGGTTTTGATCATCCTCTGTCCATCCTTTCGGAGCATTTCTCTGGTAAACTCAGTCATACATCACTTCGCACTCGTGGTCACCCCACTGATACTCCTCCTCTTTCTACAATAGAGATGACTACACTATCATCTGATACAGGAAACCCCTATCGCTATCTGTCCTTACATCCAAGTGCAAGGCAGCCAACTCCTCCATTGCCTTCCAGGTGTCTGCCGACTCTCGGACTGCATTCTTCTACGATATCCTGCTCAAGGTATCGGCACTACATTCCCCTTCCCTGAAGTGTAGGAAATATCGAAGTCGTAATCCTGGAGGAACTCCACCCACCTTCGATGCCGCAAGTTTAGGTCCCGTTGGGAGAAGATATACGTCATGATTTTGTGATCCATGAAGACCACAAAGCATTCTTCGATGAGGTAATGCCATCATATATATAGTGAAAAAATGACCACTGCATGCTCCAGGTCGGGGTGGCATAATTTCTCTCATGAGGGAATAGCTTCCTAGACCCATAAAAGATCACCCCTTGTCGCTGCATCAACACACATCTGAGGCCTTTCCCTGAAGCATCACAGAACACCTCATACTCCACCCCTTCTTCTGGTAGTCTTAGAACTGGGGTACTAACCATCTTCTTCTTCAGATAGCTAAAGGATTCCTTGCACTGATCACTCCACATAAAAACCTGATCCTTCTTGGTCAAGGCTGTTAAAGGGGCCGCAACTCAGAAGAAATTGGGTACGAACTTTCGGAAGTGACCTTCCAGCCCGAGGAAACTACAAACCTATTCCACATTCTTGGGTGCTACCCAAGAAACTACTGCTTCATCCTCTGATAGGTCCACCGCTACCCCCATCTCGGACACAACAAGCCCAAGGAAGTGCACTTATCACATCTAGAACTTTCATTTTGACAACTTCCCATAGAGCTAGTGCTGTCGGAGGACCTCCAAAACCATCCTCAAGGGACCCGCGTGGTCCTCCTCTGATCTTGAATAGATCATGATATCATCGATGAACACAACTTCGAACCGGTCCAGGTACTCCCGGATGATGGAGTTAATAAGCCCCATGAACACAGCTGGGGAGTTCGTAACACCGAAGAGCATGACTACGAACTCGAAGTGTCCATATCTGCACCTGAATACTGTCTTTGGGATTTATCCCTCTTTCACTCTCAACTGCTGATACCCAGACCTGCAGGTCGATCTTCGAGAACCACCATGCCCCTTTCAGCTGGTCGAAAAGATCATCTATCCTCGGAAGAGGGTAGCGTTTCTTGATCGTTACCTAATTCATCCTCCTATAGTCTATGGACAACCTGAGACCACCATCTGCCTTCTTTGAGAATAATACTGGAGAACCCCACGGTGATTCACTTGATCAAACCTAACCACTCTTCATCAGATCGTCAATCTGAATCCGCAACTCTTGTAGCTCCGAAGGTGCCATCCGGTATGGATCCATTGAAATATGACGAGCACCAGGGTGCAAGTCTATCCCAAACTCTATATCATGTCGAGGTGGTAGAGTCGTTACCTCCTAAGGAAGGACGTCCAAAAACTTTCCGAAAATTCCTAGAACCTCTACCACCTTAGCATCTACTGACTCTACTGACATCTCAGCTAACAAGGAGAGGATGGGTTCCTCTAGCATGCTTCCCTTCTGACTACTTGGCTCTCTAGTGAAAGTAATACGACGGCTACCCAATTCTGAGAACACAACCCTTCCTCGGGAGCAGTCGATGATGACACCCACAGAGAACAGCCAGTCGATGCCTAGAATGACATCGTATAGATGTATCTGTAGTAGCAGTAAATCCCTGACCGACTGATGTGGCCCTATAATCACTCTACATCCTCGACAAACATATAACAAGTCGTTCTGACTTCCGACTAGTGTTCTAAGCACCCAGGTCATGGGAAGTCTCTCGCCATCTAGACCCAATTCACAGGATAGACTAAGTGCAACAAAGGAGTGCGAAGCTCTGGTATCAAACAAGGCATAAGAAAGGGTACTAAACAAACTGATCGTATCTTGAATGACCTCCGGTCCTGCTGGGACTGCTGCGTCCGCGGCGTGCAACTGCCCATGCACATCTCCTCTGCCTCTCTGCTATAGGCCACCTCCCTGGCCATGCCCCGGTCCGGGTCCCTGAGGAACGCATTGAGGTCGGCCTCCCCCCTGCAACATCTTCCCTCAGAGGAGCGGGAGATCGCTTCCCCTATTGCTACTGCTGGAAGGGCCTAGCAGGAAGCTACTACTGAGGTGAGTGCTGAGCCTGTCTGCCACTACCGTACTGAAATCAGTATGGGAACTGATTCCGGAGATATACATGGCTACAACAGACGAAACACCTAGGTCCTGGGCCTGAAGGGAAAGGGAGAGGACTGGGGGACCAGAACTGGAACTGATGTGGCCTGCTCCCTACTGGTCGAAACCGAGAGGTTCCTGATGCTGGTAGTCTGGTGCTGATAGTCTTCCCCTTCGATGATCCCAAATGGATCCCCTCTCGTGTCACACCTCCTAGAGCATGCATCCTCTCCATCACATCGACTTTCTTATGGACAGCCATGTATGTCGGCATGGGAAGGGGGTAACAGCATACTGGAGGGAGGGTTGGAGCACATCCTCCAAACGTCTTTCTTGAGACTCCTTGTCTGGAAAGTGGTCCGGAGAAAAATTTAGGAGGTTCTTGAACTTGATTCCCATCTCCCTCACTGACATACTCCCCTATTGGAGGGAGAGAAGCTCATGCCTCTTCTCCGCCTTCATTGTAGAAGAGAGGAATTCTGCCCAGAACTCTTTCTTGAAATCAGCCCATGCCACCTCAGCCTCCCTCCTCTCCCCCAGGTAAAGCGTCCACCACTGACGCGCCGCTTCCCGCATCTGGCTGGTGGCCATAGGAAACCAGCACTCAGTCGGGGCCCGAATCAAGCCGAAGGCTATCAATAGCTCCTCTAACCAACTCTCTGTCTTTATGTTAGAGGTGATTCCCTCATATTTCTCGAGGGTCTATCGATGGAAGGCCCAAAGCTTCTTCTTCCAATGGTCGTCCTCCTCCTCTCGATCAGCTCTCTGTCGATCGTCGATGGTAGCCTCATGGGCCTCGATCGCCCGTATCACCCGTGGTCGCCTCCCAGGTGCCTTAGCTGCAAGATATACAAGGAATGCCTAAGCCCAAGTTGTGCAGAATATTTTTTCTTAAAACTTCTTAAGCTTCTTATTTATTTCAAATTCCCAAAACACCCAAGAAACACGGGAACACAAGTAATTATGATGCATGTACCTTTCCTAGGTTCTCTACCCTATGATTAGTGTGGCCTCACTTGATCGTTCGGTAGGTCCAGAGTCCTTGCATAAGATCACGGGGGTGGGGGGCCCTAAAATCCTGTGTCCTAGCCAGTCTTCCCAGGCCTAATTCGCTTACCAAGGTCTCACAACATCATTTCCCTACCATCCCATTCAATCCTCATCATGCCTAACTCCAGACTCCATCCTATCTCTCAACCTTGATCTGATACCATTCTTTCACAACCCGCCTTCACCAAAAGGAGGGAAGGGTCAGCAAATTGCCAGGCCCTTCCTTATTTATGTTGAAAGAGAGATAATGATCCCCGAAACACGTCTTCAATAGGTCTCGGAGTGGCGACCAGTGCCAAGGGTATATAATCACACAATAATGTAAGGCATTACCCTTTTTCTTTTAATAGGATCGAGAGATAAGAAATTAAATCCCACAACACCAAAATGAAAGGGAAAAAAATGGCTAAAGATAAACCATTCCTATATGCATGTTCAAAAGGTAAAGATACAAGTCACAAAACACCAAGGGTAAAAAGAGAATACCAAGAACATAAAAGTACAAACCGCCACTGTCCCAAAGGTCCGCACTAGTATATAGTCCCGCGCGATCCCCAAAGACCTCCTGGAAACCTGAAAGCAGTTTTATATCCTTATGGTGATCATACAAGTACACTCCGTAGGGAAAACCCTAAATCTCTCATGCACAAGTGGGGAGGCATACTAATGCCCTGTGAGAAAAGAGATAACCAAATACCCAACAAGGAAACTAACCACCCAAGCTTCACCAAGTCACACTCCCCAAATAATGCTTGTAATTAATTTATAATATAATCACATAGATGTTTGGGAACCCCTCGCCACTTTCCCACTGGTTATTGAAGACATCCTATGCATCGGACCAATCCCGCCATTCTCACCGCAGTCCCACTTCCACACCCGCCCGCACACACCTGGTCCATATCCTCACGCAGTCCCACTAATATATCCTAACCGTAAAGACCTGGCCCACAATTGTAACAAGTAACCACACCTACAAACACCTAGGTCATAACAACCACTGACACGCCCGAAGATACCTTGTCTAGAAGAACTACTGCCACGCCCGAAGACACCTAGGACTCATCCCGAAGACACTTTGGAAACCACCTACCCGCAGACACCTCAGCCAACCACAACACCACCATACCCGAAGGTTCATGGGCTAATAATGGACTTCAGTCCATCACATTCTGCCCAAAGAAACATTGGATATCCGGGAAAGGGAACAAAAAGGAGAAAATAACCAGCCACCGATAGAAGTGTTGGGAATAACACCCTCCCCCATGAAATAGGGTGTTCGGTACTAAGTAATGAACATGGGTGGGGAGCGAACAAGAAACACAAAACTACATGTATATTAATAGATAACAAGAGATAACCTAAGTCTAGGTTTTTCTTCATCCAACCTAAAGTACACAATCAGTACCCATGAAAAAGTCAGAACCCACACCATTCCAAAACCAATTTATCCCATTCTTGTTTTTATGATCAGTAATAATGTTTAAATAAGTTTTTGCACATACTCAGGCAACTAGCAAACATAAGCCATGCCAAGGGAAGAGTACAGTCAAACATCAACTTAAATATTCATGACCGGTTCTCTTGTAAGGTCACAACAACAAAAAGATAAGTTAGATCCCTCGAAGTACTGGAACCAAAGGAAAACCCAAGATACTACCCCATGTTCCCAAAATCCAAGAGCCAATGGTTCCTCAACAACAGAGGATTCCACCCCAATTTGTGATATAGTCAAGTTAACCATCGGCCCTTAAATTCACAACCACTAAAAGCATAACAACAGGGGATCTCATCCCCACCCACATCACCCATCTATTGGCCCGTGAAGGAAAAACAACCCAACAACCACCATCAACACAAAGCAGTCCCATGTCGGTATTTTTAGATTTAAAAGTTTTAAAAAACACCATGATTTAAACTTTGTTGTACTTTAACCGGGGTTATCACAGAATGGATTGATCCTAGTGCTTTCAATTTATTTAGCCGTATGTACGTAATTAACCAAATTCCTTTAGACAGAAAGTGTTCACAAACACAATACAATCAATTTAAACATCACCAGAGGTAAAGGTTCATTACTGCACAGATAAAGATCACCAACAGCCATGATTTTCAGTATGCATAAGCCTACACAATTCAGAAAAGAAGATCATAAAACAAAGCATCATCATCATCACACCTCCCTTCATTCTTTAGAGTCAGTTCATTATCTTCATTAAGTTTTGGGTTCATCCAATTCTATAGAATCAAAATCATGCTCACCCCGCATGATACACAAAAAAGAGTGACGAAGGAGAAATTCCCTACTTGATTGTTCGAAGATCGAAGTTTATCTTCACATGCTACGGACAGAAGATGCGCGATTTGCAGGGGTGGGCCTCGGAAACTCAAGCATGAGAAGACGAAATTATGGGATGGTGATTGAGAAAAAGAAACCCAGTGAGAACCCTTTAGTTTATAAGGGCTGGGGATGGTTGAGATAAGAATGTGATACCGCGTAAGGAGAGGGGTCATGGGTTGACCATGCGACCCCACACATCATTAAAGGGGTCCTCACCTTTCGAGGGGCGGTTTAAACCGATGCACACACCGGGTTCCTCTTAAACATTTAATTAAATGGGCATTAATGGGATTGAAAACATGCTTAAAGGGGTCAAAATAGGGTTTAAAACCCAATTTGAGAATGAAAGGAGGCGCTAATAGAAAAAAAGCTACAACTATCCGAGCTACCAGTAGGCCGAGCTACCTATAGCTGACAGCTACCTATAGCCGAGCTACCAGTTGGCTGCAGCTACATGTAGGCTAAGGCTACTGGTAGGCATACCATTAGGGGTCAAAAATTGACTGAGAAGCCTCATAGCCTTCCCAGACTACCCAGAACACCAATCATCAGATTTTTCACTAAGTAATGGACCTTCAAGAACATCGGGCATTACACAATCATTTATTAATATTATATAACTTTGTCTTCTAAAAACCTGAATTTGAGGAACAGTCCTCCAATTAATTTTTTTTACATTTCTTTTTATTTCTCAGAGGTTGTTCATTAAACAAGTCATATGGATACAATTTCACCTCACAAAATTAGGTCACATGCAATTGATCTAGAATAAATTACCTTAATATTGATATATTAAACATTCTGTACATACCACTATACCACTCATGATGATATAAATAACAAAAAAAATTAATATGGAATGTTGTCTCAAAAAGACCAAAAATCAAAATTTCCAAATACTGTATACATCCTCAATCATTGATTTAATAGTAAAGGATACACAAAAAGAAACAAATTATAGGTCACAACATACACTATAAATTATAATCTATAGTCTATGTGATATATTTGACATTCTTAACCAAAGATAACTACTTCTTGACTAGTGAAGACCTAATTATAACCCTAGCGAATATAAGTAGATTAACTAGTGATAATTATTATTATATTTTATAATAAATTAATAATATATTTCATCATCTTTACAAGTAATAAAATATAGTCTTCTAAATATATGAATGGAATTTTAATTATACGAATATTTTAATAACGTTATATACTACCCATTGTTCTATTCAAATACTAGTTGCATAAAAATATATTATTCACTGTAACTCCAAGTGTTTTACCCGCATTCCATTTTTTGGGTAATAATCACAATCGACATTACATATGTCCGCATTATATTTTAGAACCCCAAAAAAATCATGAATGAAATATCATGTATATTTCAAATTTTATGCCTCTAAAAAATGTATATCATCAAAATATTCTCTGAACGTATATCATTACTGACTCGTCATTCAACTACATCGCCTAAATAACAATCAAAATGAACTAAATTTCTTATCAAGTTGACAATAACCCACACTCCAATACAACCTCTATAAAACCATTATAATAAATTCATATATTCTACCATGAAATAATTTAAATTACACATAAGAGTACAAATTCATCGTACTAAACCAACTATCCTATTACTCTTGTCCTTCAGAAGAAAAAAATTAAGTGAAGTGTGATAAGAAAACAAATTATAACAATCTTAAAACCGAAGTAATAGTACAATTACCTATAATTTTAGTATATATTGAATTAATTGGGTTAAATTGATTATCCATTAAATTAAAACATTTACATAACATATATTTTTTGAATATAAACCACAAAAATTACATGAATATATGTATATTATGTTTTATCATAAGCCTAAACATCTTACCTAAACCTAGCATAAAATATTTTCCAAACTGTCATATAATCATGATATTCCACTTTACCACTTTTATTAGGATCTAACTTGTCATAAGTTATAGTGACTACTTTCAACACTACCTCACACTACATATAAATTATATACAATTTTAACTTATTAAAAATTAATTTAAGTCTTAATTCAACTTTCACCTTTAGAATCATCTATATTAGGTGACGGAAACCGAATTTACTATACCATGATTTTAAACTGTCTCAAAATTGAATTATTTCATGTATATAAGAATTCACATTTACCAAAAGATCAATTCATTCGATAAAAAAATGTATCTTAGACATTCATATCTTTTACATTGTAAATATCTCATTATATAAAAATTATTGTTCCAAAAATTCTGACTATATTTAAAAGACCTAGACTCAATATCATGTATATGGTGGTTCTTCTCTAGAATCCTCATATTGTTTTAAACATGAGATATGAATTTATCACCATGTATTAGAAAACAACCAAACCATTTACAAATAGTGTCTCCATATAAAAAATTCAACACATACATCCTAGGTAATAAAAAAATCATAAATAAAGTCATCATATTCTACTGTTTCTATGAAATGAAAATGAGATCATTATACCAACAAAATCACACACAATTCTAGATTTATAATGTTGTCATAATATTTATCTAAGAGAAATATTTAATAAATAAAATTTAATATCTTATTGTGACATGAGATCTGTACATTAACCACGTTCTCCTGAATAAACCAAGATGTCACAACCATTACCTTATTAATATCCTTTTATACATCTTTAAAAGGGACCAAATATCCAAAATGTATAACCCTGTCAATCCATGAAATCATAGTTTATGAAATAATATATAACTGGATCCCACATAACATCACCAAAATGTCTATAGATTCCTCTCAAGTTTCTCATAATATTCATATTAAACTAACTCATCAACGATAAGTAATATCATTGATGAATCCTTAAATAAAAAATATTTATTCCACCAAATACATGATCATTTTCTAATAATTAGTTATCCTATTAGATCTATATAAAATCTTTAAACCATTATCAATGCCGAAATATCATATTCACCTAATCCTCATCCAAAACCACAGGCTGATGATACCAAAATCATATATCAATCAACAAAAACTAATTGAAACATATCATATAATAAAAAAGATCACTCATTTGTATTAATGGGTACTTTTTCTTCATCTCTTCATAATTAATCATTCTATAATATATATATAATTAATAATTTTGATCCTTATTATTAATAAAAAATACATGATCCTTAAATAGAAACTAATTTCCAAATTAACATCTTAATCTCAATGATATATACATATATTCAATAGTTGGCATTCCATTGCATCAATATGATGTCAAGGATTCAATTTCAAATATAACATAATCTCCACCTTTCAATAATTAGATAATTAAAATATGTCCTCTATGTAAATATCTTTTAACTAATTTTAAAAAAATAGGTTACTTTATATTCTAAAATAATTCTTGTGTGATATGGGCCACCAAAAAGATAATGGATTACATAATCTTAAGGTAAATGTACATTATACCTCCCAATATATCCCTATCTCAAAAAATATATATATAGTTATTCATTAAATTATATGTATTTAAAATGCATAATAGACTGAATTTGACATAATGCTGAAAATATATCAACTAAATTACCCTAATGATGAAATAAAAAAACATAAATATATGTATCATGTAATTATCTAGGATATCCATTTCCACTATCTATAAATGTTTATTCCAAATTCTTCGTAAAATTTTTAACCACATTTCCATGAGTATTATGAAACAATAGTAATCTAAATAAGACTTATACATCAAGAACCTGTCATATATAATTTGTTTTGATGTAAATTTGTACAATGATCTCGAATCAAAAAATGTCATATATAGTAAAATAATAACAATAAATATACCACATAACATCATCAACCATTATCCAATATCCGTTTATTCTTACTCAATATTATACATGATACATTGTTACTCCAAAAAACCATTGTTAATTGTTGAATTATTTATTTGAGTTTCCAAAATTTTATCATTTTTAGGCTGAATGGTACCAAAATAAGATTAAAAGAAAAATAATTAAATTATACCACAATAGATATTCAGGATCTATTCTTGAGAAAAAATAATTTTTTGAATCCATTCTATATTTAAAGACTCAAATAAATGATAAAATTCATTCTCATTTACTCATCTTGGTTGTGGACATTTAGGATGGAATAAATCTTATCCCAAGACCTGATATAATCCACCATATTATTCATTATTATTTTAAATATTTAGAAAAAAATATGATCTTATAAGATATTCACTGTCATATTATAATTATATGTATTAATATGAATCATTAATAAAAACATCCAATTGAAATGTTGTTATATAAAATAATTTTGAAATCTATCTACATCATGTCTTTTCTTTAATAATAAGTTCTATTATTGGTGTTATGACATATCCTTCATTATAATTCCATTCTATGCTCCCTCTATTTACAAGAATAATGTTATATTCTGTTGCTCTGGAAACTTCTATATAAAATTCATTTAAAATTGCATGACTTGAATTATTTTGATTCTCATGTTATTTGGTTGGGAAACCAAACATGTAATGAAAATTATGGTTCATTTATTCATTATCCTTCCTTATCCTGGCACGTTCAGTTTCTTGTTAAATTCTATATCTAAATTCATTTATCCAAAAAAATTATCATAGAATTTTAATTACTTGTAGATACAATTATCTTATACTATTGTATATTCAAAATCATTATAAGATTTATTTAATAGTTTTTTAAAATTATAAAATTTATTTATTTTCTATACATTACTACCTCAAATAAAATCTACCCTACAACCTATTCATTATTTGAAAATTAAATTAATAATCACTATAATTATCCTCATAACATTAAAATAAACCTATTATGGAGAATTAAGTCCTCTAAATTTAACAAAATGTTTCATTAGGTCCCACTCTTTGAGATTCATCTTCGATTACAACCTCTTAGTATATAGGAATAACTTACAATATATACCACCTTTGATGTTCTATATTCCATCCCAAATTCAAATTATTTTATTATAAAATATTTATATGATTAATATATTGGTCTTTTGGAATTAATATTGATGATGAATAATAAATATAAAAACATATAAGAACTATGATTAAACATAATACTTCTAAATGGAATTTCCCCAAAATATTGTAGTTAGTTCCCACATTTCATGACCAGATATTCGTAGGAATAGACTACACTGACCTCATACCCTCTAACATCCAAGGAATTCAGTTACTTTGAACTATTTCAATGATATCTGTTAGGTTTAGTTATCTTCTTGTAGTTTTTATGATTAATTTTATAATCAAATCCATTTTTTATTATTGTAGTGGTCATTTAATTTTATTTATCCACAATATATAAATTAGATTTTATTTTATCTTAAAAAGAATAATTCTTGAGTTTCTACTATATGTAAATTTTATGAAACCATGCATGAAGAATATGCATAACATTTCCCACTTAAGTTCCTTCTTGAAACATATCTGAGAGTGATTAAAGAATGTGATTATAATTATCCATCATAATATATATTCATAGTTGCACTACTCTAGTATAGTTTTCTGAAGGTAGTACAGCACCATCACTAACTAACACCAAAAATCCATCTACAAAAAATAATTTAGTGTTATTGACTATTCCATATTGATCAAAAACACCGATATTTGAATCCACCATCGGATTATTGAAACCTCCTTTTCTATAAACTGCATTCAGCATCACATGAGAATGACTTAAAATAAAGGAAAATTATTTAATCTTTAAACATCAATCATGTCTATGACCAGATTTATAACATTGATGAAAATAATAAATGATTCCTACAAATTCAATCATCAGTTTATGATCGTTTCAATAATCATGAGATAAAAAAATTAAATCTATTGTTACACGAGATATAAATTATTCAAAAAGTGATATGGATAAAAAATGGATATTTCCAGTAATATTCCCCTGATCATTTTTAGTAAATTTCTTAATTGTATCACCGAAATGATTAAAAATAATGATATTATGGAAATTGACCTACTTCCCTGGGAGAAAATGTAACAACCCAATATTTTATGATAAGTATTATTTTTAATTTATTTTATGTCATGTTTTTTATGCTACAACAATATTATCTTGTGTTATACGCAACACCATATTAGCTTGCAGTATACGCAACACTATTCTTAGATTGTGTTTCACACAATTTCAAGTTCGTTTGATAATAGTTATTCTACGCAACATAGAGTGTATATATATATTCAATGTATAAATGAAATATGGTTGAAGTCTATTATATGAAACAATAAAGGAGTCTTGCACAACACGCAACCCTAACTTGGCTTTCATTACACGCAATCACGACCTTCCTCGATACCGTGTGTTGTACGCAATACCGGGTTTTACTAAACAACGTTATATTATTATAATATTATTATGAACTAGCCGTTATGAATAGTATTAACTGAATTTTGAATTTTATAACATTAGTATTCATATTACACATTTTCTAGAACATGGTATAAGAACAAAATAAATTTTTCGGGTAAAATAAGTATTTTTAAAAAAATGCAGTTTTGTCGTCTTTTAATGGCCCACCCACATTAAATCTAGTTGTTTACATGTTTATAAATTAAATTTCACTAAATAAAATTCTTCTTTTTAATCAGGATATAAAAATTTACCTTGGATAATGTTTTGATATTTTTCTGATAACTTTCATATTTTAATGAATAGTAAAAACACGCTATATTTTAATTAAAAACAACTTTTTTCATCGTAATAACTTATGTGGTTAAATTATTATATTTAATGGTTTTAAAGTATAAATAGAATAAATTTTTACCATTTAATATAATTTATGTCATTAGAATTGATTTTACATTGAATTCGTAGGTTAAATCAATTCATTCTTTTGCAATGTTTTAATCAAAAACTCATTTTCATTCGACAACAGGATTAATTTTAATTTAATTTCTGCAACTTCTGTGTATTGAATTTGAAAAAATGGTTCCCATATTTGGAATATGTGGGTCCAAATTATGTTAATAGGCTACTTTTTATTTTTGTGAATTATGAATAATAACTACGGTAAATTTTATTTACCATAGTTGAATGTAAATCATGTAATTAAGGATAAATATATTATTATAAAATTACACTAACACATGACAAAATTATATTGGATGGATAAAAGTATACCCATATCACCTAAGTGTCAGATTATATTCATTGTATGGACTATTTACCATGAAAATAATTTAATTATTATTAAAACCAACGAAAGTCACAACATGACACTTTCTTAAATCTTATGAGTATAATAATTTTAATTTAATGATAAACTTCATAAAACATAAAAAATTAATAGTATACATAAATCTAATAAAATTATCTACATCATGATAATTTATTTAGAATTTTTAGGGATTAAATAATTATCATTAATGGTGATACATTAATGATGCAAAAATTATTTATTAAGTAAGAAATTAGAAATATTGTTTTTATTGAAATAATAATACCCATTAAAAGGCCCAAAAACCTACCCAAAACATATATATAGTGTATATATACACCTTAATCATACAAGGACATAATATATAACCGTTTGGAGTCTTATAAAAGTGATTATGAAACTTATTTTATTTTATTTTAAATAATGCCAAAGTTGTCACCTCCATAATTTAATAAATATAAAAATTTAAATATTGTGATTTTAAGATTCTAAATTAGAGTAAAAGTATTATTGTTAAAGGTAATAGATTCATCTTCATCATATGATTTTATTTTTAATTTTTATTCAACAAATAAGTATATTAATTAATTATACAAAAATGTTGTAGTAATTATTTTATTAAGAGAAAAACCAAATAAATGGTTTTAAAAATATTAAAATAAATATTATATGAACTATTTAATGTTCTGCACTACTTTTCCAGATTCATATTACATTTTATGAATCTATTAAATCTTTTAGTTCGAACATATCTTCTGTATATATTTTATTTAAATACAAATAAATGAATAGTGTTAAAATTGACACTATTGTTATTTTATAAAAATAACATATTATAAAACTGTTTAAAAATCACAAAAATACATAAAAATTATAAATATTATATTTATATGGTCTAAAATGTTATAAAGTATCAAATTATGGAAAATTAGCAACAAATAAGTAATTATGTTTTATAATTTAAAATTTAGAATGTTATTACAACAAATACAATTAAATTGATTAAGTAAGGATAAATCAAATTGATAATGTTTAAAATAATTTCCTAACATATCTAAATTTTATTGGTGGATTTTATTACAACCCTATCGCATCTAATATTTGAATATGAATCATTTTTGGAGGTTTTTAAGTGGGGATAGATTTATAATAAATTAATATTTTTAATATTTCCAAAGGTGCCCCTCCCCTCCCTAATAAAAGGGCACCTCATCCCTCTCTTCCTCACACCAATTTGAGCATTCAAGCTCGTCCAAACCCTGAAAATTTATCTTCTCCACTACCCTATAAACATACTAGAGGTCCTGGTCTTCTTCAGAGACCAATTTTAGTGCCCTAAAAGGAGGTCTCAAAGAGGCGCATCAAAGAAGAGGTAATGTTCGTTACCGATTCTTTCAACTTTATTTCTTCTTCCACTTTTT
Organism: Viscum album; assembly: GCA_963277665.1. Classification (NCBI taxonomy): domain Eukaryota; kingdom Viridiplantae; phylum Streptophyta; class Magnoliopsida; order Santalales; family Viscaceae; genus Viscum; species Viscum album. Next base: position 98,149,327 of record OY728160.1, read on the forward strand.
CTTCATTAGTTGTTTCATTATGAAGTAATAACATCATTATCAATCATAAACATATATGTTATTATAAGTATGAAACAACCCTATTTCACCATTTATCTATCCTACGGAAAACGAAATCACCGCACGTGCGTACGTACGGAATACTGTCTCCACGCTGTGGTGTAATCTATTTTCCACCACCACCATACTTGAATGGGTAAAATGGTGTAAATAATGACTATATATGATTATTGTAAAGTGATATTGATTCTTAAATATTATACATACACTTCAATACAATTCCACGATCATTGGAATGATATCATCGCTTGTGCGTAAGTACGGACTACCGTCTCCACGACGCGATGAGATTCATTCTCAATGATTAACCATTCATGAATGATTATAAAGTATATATCATAAGTAATCATGAAATATATTACCTAATAATTATACTGGATTTATGTATATATATTTGTATTTCATCTACTTATTTTCATTTAATTCAATAAGGAAAAAAAACAGCGTTCATGAGTAAGTATGGCCTACCGTCTCCATGGACGGTATATTTCATTCCATTTAGCGATCTATTATATATATGTTTATTATAAATATATATTATATATAAATCATGTTTTACATTCTGGATGTAAGTAACCATGATCTAATTAATCATATGAATAATTACAAGTTAAAACACGAACGACAAATGAAACGATTTTACCCAAAACGCTACTTTAACATTAATTTACAAAAGAATGGGTAATATAAAGTCATAAGTGAACCATATATGATGTAATAAAAATGAATATGATTCTTTAATAAGTCAATAACATTATTTAAATCATTATACAGGAGTTTCGGATCCATACGAAGCATATCAGACCAATGGTAAGGGATAATTTTGCAAATCTCATTTTTATCTGAGATTGCTTGTTCGTAAGTATTTACTAGGGTTATTTCTATCATCCATGTCCATGTTTTATAAAATTGTTATCATGTATTTTTAAAATCCTTTTTACCCATTTTTGACTCTTACTACATGGTATGTACGGAATCGTTCTTTCTTTTACGTTACGAGGTACTTTTTTGATTTTTTTGGCAAAAGTACGAGAAGAATGTTTTATTTAACTTATACAACATAAAAGGATTTTTATGGTTTTATAAAGCCTTATTTTCATGAAGCTTCCTCCAAAATATTTCATGACTATTTTCAAAAAAATCGTTTTCTCTTAAAATTGGAGGACATTTTGTGAAAAGAAAATGATTTTGAAGAAGAAATGATATTTTCCTCAAGAATTCATTTCAAGTGTTTTATCAAAACCATTTTTCATCTAAGATGACATTATTTCATATGTTAATGTTTCATGTATCATGTCTCTATTGTTTACATGGTTTCACATTTCCTATTATGAAATGATATCCATTTCTTTTTATATGGATTATGTGATGATGGGATGATGTTTATGAAACCCACTTTATTCGTTGGGTTATTATGAATAATGTATTTTTATTTTGTGGCACAAGTAAGAATGATTTCATTCTGAGATGGGAGGGACCTATATCTCCCTCCAATGAATTGGGTGAAGATTTATAACTCATTAGATAGACATGGCTGGAAAGGTAAGTTAATACGGTTCAGTGTTATAGGACTGAAACGAGGAGTGAAATCGATTCAGAAAGGGACCTTGTCCACTAAGATGGTCATGGTAGTAATGCCTTGTCTACTATAGAAATCATTACATGTGTTTAATGGATAACACAATTACATGATTTATTCCTATGCTATTTTATCATGATTGATGATCCATTATGATCTATGCGTTACGTACTGCCATGTTTTATGTCATTGCTCATGATTTTGATGTTTAAATATTTTGTTCATGTTTTAAAGTTCAAATGTATATGGTTTGTTTTATTTTCTCCATGCTTACCCTTACTGAGAATTTGAGATCTCCCTTTTTATGTTTGCTTTTCCCCAGTATTAAAAGAAAGGTTTTAGGTAAGGAAACAAAAATGGGAGGATCATTATGGGATATGTTGAAGATCTTTCAACATGATTAGAAGTTTATATTCCAAGTTTCCAAAGACACTAAAATATAAAGGTCCTTGTGTGTTTGTTTTTTTATGTCTTAGATATTCTGAAAAATTATTGTAATGTCCATGAACGTCAAGCTTCGGTCCTTTACAGTTGGTATCAAGGAAAGGTTTAGTCAAACTTTTTAGACTAGGATGTGAAAACGTTAGTGAGATCTCTAGAGATATTTCTAAAGTATGTCTAGGGATATCCATAAGGATAAGTATAAGTATAGGTTATAGTCCTAGTATTATGGTAACGATCTTAGAATTAAACCTAAGATGTTAGATATTGAAGTTACTCCCCCTCTATTCTGTTGTTTTACCTATCATGATTTTTGCCTCTCACAGAATTATTTTTGTGTTTTAGTCAATGGAGGGAACGAGAAGGAATTCAGTTAACATTGAATCGAATGGACAAATTGGTGACTTTTATCAATGAAATTGTGTAATTCCATGTGAGAATGATATTGTGATTATGTCAAATCAGTCATCACGATATATGATTAACAAGGTGAAATTTAGTGGTATTCTTAATTCATCAAATATGAGGAAGATAGACTTTTATGCATGTTCGCATGTTGAGGATCATAAAGAAAGGAAGATTGAGATTTCTAAAGAAGGGAAGAAGACCCTTGAGGATTACCTCAAATGGAGGAGAAGATGTTATCTGTGTGGAGAGAAGGGTCATAGAGTGACAGACTGTTATGGAGTTCAATGTCTTATCTGTGGATAACATGGGCATTACCCAACTCAATGCCCTGACCTAAGAGGATACTTCTAAATCAAGGAAGGACTTATTCCATGACAATCATTTAAGATGATGGTTTGATGTTTTTATGTATTGGTATTCACGAATAATGTTATTGAGTTACTTTTATGGTATATTGGAATATCTATGTATTGGTCCATTGTGGTTTTCTATCAGAATATGGCATCGGTAACCATGAAAAGTGATTGAAATATTTTGGAAAGCAGATGATATGCACATAATGAAGGGATAAAGAGAATCTAATATGTTTGATAGTATTCATGAGCTCATGATTGATATAAGGACTAAGTGGTACCATGGTTTGAGTATATAGAATTTTTCGGATTTTGGAATGTGGAAATAGACAACTTTTGACAGCATTCATGTATTCAACTAAGGTTCTGTGGTAATTCATGTTGCAATAGAATAAATGATTATGGAATTCACATGTTTGGAATGTGACCAACAAGACATATCGTATGATAAATGATGTTATTCACATTCTTGTTATGTGACTTTATAGTAATTGTTTTCTTCATACTATGTGATTGGACCAAAGAATTTTAGATAAGCCTAAAGATTGGAATATATTATTTTGGACAAAAGTTAGTATTGTTTAAGGATAGAACTATTTTTTCAATATTATTGATGGGATGTTATTGTAATGTAGTTTTAGAAAAAGGACAACCTTCAGGACGAGCGATAGCCCATCACCTCGGAAAAGGATGTGGAAATCGAACCCACAACCGAAGTGTGGCATGCCTTTATCGCCTACCACTAGCCCACAGGATGTACCTGGTTAGTATAAAATAGTTTTATTTTATTAAGAGGTATGATAGATGAAGAATAAGTTCATTTTTGGAACCATATACGATTAATCAAACCATAAGATGGACTTATAAATTTTGCTAACCTTTTGTTTGAAACAAATGGAATGACCAATCATTCTATCACATGATCTGCTAACACTACACAAACAACAAGTTCAACTTAATTTTTTAATAGATGAAGTGGAAATTGTTCAAGGAACAAAAAACAGTGATATTGTACCAAAATCAAGCAAGTATTTCTTCTAATTGAAATTCTTCATCTTTTGGGAAATGATATTGAAAACCAAAAATGTTGTCCTAGTGCCCTTATATCCGATGAATCATATGGTACCTTAGATCATCACAAATATATGGATTTGTTATTGTTGGATTTTTCATAGCCATGTTCTCTACCACTCTCCATCAGAACATGATGGATAGATTTCTCTTCCATATCCATATTTTCACCTATGTTCTCCTACGTGGACACCTAGTGATGAGTTAATTTGGGTAACCGTTAAGTTTCATAATTTAGTTTTGAAAGTTATGTTTTTTTATTTCATTTTACGATTTGGGTTTTAAGTAAAGAAACTTTCATGTAGAAAACCATGCATAAGCCCGACGAATTTTGAGGGCGAAATTCATTTTAAGGTGGATAGAATGTAACAACCAGATATTTTATGATAAGTATTCTTTTTAATTTATTTTATGTCATGTTTATTATGCTACAAAAAGATTATATTGGGCTATACTCAACACCGTAATAGCTTTTAGTATACGCAACACTATTCTTAGATTGTGTTACATAGAATATCAAGTTCGTTTGATAATAGCCATTCTACGCAACATTGAGTGTGTATATATATATATATTCAATTTATAAATGGAATATTGTTGGATTATGTTATATAAAACAACAATGGAGTCTTGCACAACACGCAACCCTAACTTGGCTTTCATTACACCCAATCGCGACCTTCCTCGATAGCGTGTGTTGTACGCAATACCGTGTTCTACTAAACAAATGTATATTATTATAATATTATTTTGAACTAGATTTTATGAATATTATTGACTAAATATTTAATTTTATAACATTATTATTCATCTTACACATTTTCTAGAACATGGTATAAGAACAAAATAAAATTTTCAGGTACACTAAGTATTTTTCAAAAAATGCAGTTTGGCCGCCTTTTGATGGCGCACCCACTTTAAATATAGTTGTTGAGATGTTTATAAGTTCAATTTGAAAAAATAAAATTCTTCTTTTTAATAAGGATATAAAAATTTACATTGGATAATGTTTTGATATTTTTCTAATAACTTTCATATTATAATGAATATTAAAAACACGCTATATTTTAATTAAAAACAATTTTTTTCATTGTAATAACTTATGTGGTTAAATTATAATATTGAATTTTTTTAAAGTATAAATATAATATATTTTTACCATTTAATATAATTTATGTCATTATCATTGATTTTACATTGAATTCGTAGGTTAAATCAATTTAATCTTTTGCAATGTTTTAATCAAAAACCAATTTTCATTCAACAACGGGATTAAATTTAATTTAATTTCTGAAACTTCTGTGTATTGAATTTGAAAAAATGGATTCCATATTTGGAATCAGTGGGTCCAAATTATGTAAATAGGCTACTTTTTATTTTTGGGAATTAGGAATAGTAACTACAGTAAATTTTATTTACCATAGTTAAAGGTAAATTATGTAATTAAGGGTAAATATAATATTACAAAATTACCCTAACACATGAAAAAATTATATTGGCTGGCTAAAATTATACCCATATCACCTATGGGTCGTATTATATTAATTTTATGGACTTTTTACAATGAAAATAATTTAATTATTATTAAAACCAAAGAAAGTGACAACATGCCACTTTTTTTAAATATTATAAGTATAATAATTTTAATTTAGTGATAAACATAATGAAACATCGAAAATTAATATTCTACAGAAACATAATTAAATTATATACATCATGATAATTTATTTAGAATTTTTATGGATTAAATAAATGTCATCAATGGTGATACATTAATGATGTAGAAATTATTTATTAAGTTAAAAATCAGTAATATTGTTTTTATTGAAATTATAATACCCATTAAAAGGCCCAAAAACCTGACCCAAAATTATTGGTAGTGTATATCTACACCTTAAGCATCCAATTACCTAATAAATAACCTTTTGTAGTCTTATAAAAGTTATTATGACACTTATATTATATTATTTTAAATGATGCCAAAGTTGTCACCTTCATAATTTAATAAATATAACAATTTAAATATTGTGATTTTAAGATGATAATTCTAGTAAAAGTATTATTGTGATAGTTAATATACTTATATTCATCATAGGATTTTATTTTTAATTTTTATGAAACAAATAATTATATTAAATAATTAGACAAAAATGATGTAGTAATTATTTTATTAAGAGAAAAACCAAATAAATGGTTTTAAAAATAATAAAATAATTATTATATGAACTATTTAATGTTCTACACTAATTATCTACATACATATGACCTTTTATTAATCTATTAAAGCTTTTAGTTCGAACATATCTTCTGTATATATTTTATTTAAATTCAAATAAATGTATAGTTTCAAAATTGACACTATTGTTATTTTATAAAAATAACATATTATAAAATTGTTTAAAAATAACAAAAATATATACAAATTATAAATTTAAATTTATATGTTCTAAAATGTTATAAAGTATACAATTATGGACAATTCACAACAAATAAGTAATTATATGTTATAATTTAAAATTTATATTTTTATTACCACAAATAAAATTAAATTGATTAAGTAAGGATAAATCAAGTCGATAATGTTTAAAATAATTTCCTAACATTTCCAAATTTTATTGGTTGATGATATTAAAACCATATTGAATCTAATATTATAATATGAGTCATTTTTGGAGGTTTTTATGTGGGGTTATATTTATTATAAATTAATATTTTTAAGATTTTTAATGGTACCCCTCCCCTCCCTTATAAATGGGCACCTCTTCCCTCTCTTCCTCCCACCAATTTGAGGCTTAAATCTCGGCCAACCCCGGACAAATTTTCTTCTCCACTTCCCTAGAAACATCTTTGAGGTCCTGGTCTTCATCAAAGTCCAATTGTACTACCCTAAGAGGAGGTTTCAAAGAGGTTCTTCAAAGAAGAGGTAATGTTCGTTACCGATTCTTTGAACTTTATTTCTTCTTCCACTTCTTATTCTTTAGTTTTTTCATTATTAAGTAATAAAATCAGTTTCAATAATATACTTATATGTTATTATAGTTATAAAACAACCCTATTTCACCATTTATCTATCCTACGGAAAATGAAATCACCGCGAGTACGTACGTACGAAATACCGTCTCCACGCCGTGGTGTAATCTATTTTCCACCACCACCTTACTTGGATGGGTATAATGGTGTAAATAATGACTATATATGATTATTTTAAATTGATATTGATTCTTAAATATTATAAATACACTTCAATACAATTCCATGATAATGGGAATGATATCATCATTCGTGCGTACGTACGGACTACCGTCTCCACGACGCGATGAGATTCATTCTCAATGATTAACCATTCATGAATGATTATAAAGTATATATAATAAGCAATAATGAAATATATGACATAATAATCATAATGGATTTATGTATATATATATATATGTATGTCATCTACATAATTCCATTCAATTCAACAAGGAAACGAAAACAGCGTTCATGCGTACGTACGACCTACCGTCTCCATGAACGGTGTATTTCATTCCATTTATCGATCTATTATATATATCTATATTCTGAATATATATTATATATAAATCATGTTTTACATTCTGGATGTAAGTAACCATGCTCTAAGTAATAATATGAATAATTACAAGTTAAAACACGAACGACAAATGAAACGATTTTATCCAAAACGCTACTTTAACATTAATTTACAAACGAATTGGTAATATAAAGTCATAAGTGAACCATATATGATATCATAACAATGAATATGATTCTGTAATAAGTCAATGACATTATTTAAATCATTATACGAGAGGTTCGGATCCATATGAAGCATATCGGACCTAAGGTAAGGGATAATTTTTCAAATCTCATTTTTATCTGAGATTTCTTATTCGTAAGTATTTACTAGGGTTATTTCTATCATCCATGTCCATGTTTTATAAAAGTGTTTTCATTTATGTTTAAAGTAATTTTTACACATTTTTGACTTTTACTACATGGGATGTAAGGAATCTTTCTTTTGTTTACGTTACGAGGTACTTTTTTGATTTTTCCTGCAAAAGTACGAGAAGAATATTTTCTTTAACTTATACGGCATGAAAGGATTTTTACGGTTTTATAAAGCCTTATTTTCATGAAGCTTCCTCCAAAACATTTCCTGACTATTTTCAAGAAAATATTTTTCTTTTAAAATTGGAAGACATTTTTTGAAAAGAAAATGATTTTGAAGAAGAGAGGATATTTTCCTCAAGAATTCATTTCATTTGTTTTATCAAAACCATTTTTCATCTAAGATGACATTATTTAATATGTGTATGTTTCATGTATCATGTCTGTATTGTTTACATGGTTTCACATTTCTTATTATGAAATGATATCCATTTCTTTTATATGGATTATGTGATGATGGGATGATGTTTATGAAACGCATTTTATTCGTTGGGTTATTATGAATAATGTATTTTTTTATTTTGTGGCACAAGTAAGAATGATTTAATTATGAGATGGGTGGGACCTATATCTCCCTCCAATGCATTGGGTAATGATTTATATCTCATGAGATAGACATGGCTGGAACGGTATGTTAATCAAGTTCAGTGTTACAGGACAGAAACAAGGAGTGAACTCGATTCAGAAAGGGACCTTGTCCACTAAGATGGTCATGGAAGTAATTCCTTGGCTACTATGGAAATCATTACATGTTCTTAATGGATACTACAATTAAATGCATTATTCCTATGCTATTTTATCATGATTTATGATCCATTATGATCTATTCCTTACGTACTGCCATGTTTTATGTCATTGCTCAGGATTTTGATGTTTAAATATTATGTTTATGTTTTTAAGTTCAAATGTATATGGTTTGTTTTTTTTCTCCATTCATACCCTTACTGAGCATTTGAGCTCACCCTTTTTATGTTTTCTATTCCCCCAGGATTAAAAGAAAGGTTTTAGGTAAGGAAACAAGAAGTGGAGGATCCTTATGGGAGATGTTGAAGATCATTCAGAATGATTAGAAGTTTATATTTAATGTTTCCAAAGACACTAAACTATTACGGTCATTGTGTGTCTATTTTTGTTATGTATTAGATATTACGCAAAATTAATGTAAGGTCCATGAACGTCAAGCTTCGGGTCTCTACAAAAAATATATATCACGACTAATAATCTGTTTTTTCACACATAAATCTTCAGTCCCCAATATAGTAGGTTATATTAGAATGATTTTTATATAGATGATATGTTATATGAGTAATCATTAATGTTTACAATATCCCCACTTTTGAAAAAAATGAATACGGCTCTAGAATCACCCCTGAAGGATTATTCATTAGAACACATTCCATCTTAACATATATATATATAATAGGATGTTAAGGTTTTTTTGACTATATTTAAAATAACGGTATGTTGATTGGAATCTATAATAAAAACTAGATCATTGAAAAATATCTATACTATAGGAAACACATTCACCAAATATATAACCTATACAGAAATCTGATTTTGGGGATAATAGTGTGGTATTCACCCTATATAGAAGTATACAATTGATTCCATCCAAAAATTTCCCAATCATGATTCCCACCCAAAGCCAAGGGACTGTGGAATTTTATTGTTACCCTAGATACACTATAAATATTATAAATATATTTTTCGTCAAACATTGATAACCATTGTAACCAAATATATATTAGGAACCATATCCAAATCCACTGAATCAATGTTACATAAATTCTTGGGATCATTTTCTTTGGTAATATAAGTGAATTATTCTAGTGCTTTTTTCCCAATAGAGAAGTCATGCATGTTTGATATCTCTATCCAAAAAAGTATTTATTTACCCATTTAGTTTCCCGTCACATATATTACCTTATTTATAGCATTATAAATATAATATATGATATATAGTGGTCTATATAATTGACTTATATTATATTTTAGTGTATCTTAGTTGTTGTAAAATAATTTGTTAAATAAAAGTAAAATTTGGAATGAAAATCTACATAAACATTTGAGTTTTTTCTTATATTAAAATTTTGTATAGTGAGTTCTGTTATTGAATATTTATTAAGGAGTTACTATGGTCAATTGAGAACATAGTTGATATGGTAGATGGATTGCATTAATTGAGGAACATTGTGTGGGGTCTTTGAGAATGTAATTGATTGTTGAAAATATCATCATTTTTTTGTGTGGTGTGAAGGTGAATATGGTGAAGATGATAGAAAAATATATAGATAAAACATGGAAAGTTTATTAAAAGGATACTACTAAATTATTATAGAATTTAATTTTTTATAATATATGGAATGATATATTTTATAGATTTTCTAGATTTCAATGAGGAAATCATTATTTGTACTCGACATAAAATATTATTTTCCATTATGGTTTAAATATAATATATATAAATTAACATATTGTATAGAAAAAATCAAAAAAATATAGATATTATATCACAAAATTATCTCAATAAATTACATAATTTATTATGTTCACATAAAATGTGGTTTTTGGGAAGAGAGATTAAAAATATTCCAAACATGTTAAAAATAAATATTTTCTATTTGGAATAATATGAGACATTGAGATGGGAAAAGGTGAAAATTTAGCGTTGTTTTAGTTGATGTCGGCCTTTTAGGGTCAGTTTACTCAGCAGAGTGGTGATAATAAACAATAGATCATCAGTAGATAGAATTCATAACCTATTCTCTTGGTGTAATTGTGAAATCATATTCTAAATCTCATACAATAATATAAATTATATTTTTTGATGTCAGATTATGGAATAATCATATTGAGAATATTTCAATTAATAAATATATTATGGATTCAATAGATGTTTATCGAGGGAATCAAATCATTTATAAGATGGTTTATTTTGATAAATCTATTCTTATTTTTTATAAATAAGTATTTTTCAGGAATTAGAACTATTGATTGGATTATTTAGAATGGTTTAATAAGAAATATTATGTGTAATATTATTAAGTGGGAAGTGTGTAATTTTATTTATTTACTGTTATTTAAATTATAAAAATGTAAATTGATTTCTTTTTTCTATATGTGGAATAAGAGGATGAGAAGTTCAGTCTAGTTGATATATTAAGGATATCATAATCTATAGTTGTATCCTGGGGATTTAAATAGATGTGGTATTCTCTATGAACTATATATCTGAAAAAATATAGGTGAAATCATATGTTAAAATATTGTTAATGATAATTGGTTTGGTATTTCATTATAATATTTATTATTATAGTAAAACCTCACTAACTACTTATTATTATAAAATTTAGTGACTTGATATTATATTTTTATAATTATGGGTTGGGGGTAATAGAAATTAGGATGTTTTTTTACGTTAGAAAATGTGTATTCAGTATGTAAAAGTGGGGTAATTTTTTTATTTAGTTATTTTTTATTTGGGTATTCACTATGAATTAATTTATACCATATTCAATGATATATAAATTTTAACACAAAATTTTAAATTATTTTAAGGTATTATTTTAGCCTAATAAAAATATAATAAAGACTACATTTTTATATTAAATGGTAAAAAATTAAAATTTTATTGGATAAGTGTTTATTGATAACTTACTATGTATCAATAATCCTAGAATTAAATTTTAAAAAACATCTCTTAGAAATATTATCTCATAAATACATGAAAATAAAATTTTTAGACGATACATGATTAATTTAAATTACTGTATTTCAATATATAGTATTAAATATATATTTATTATCAATTTGATAGAAGTAAATTATAGATCAATTGAATGTAATAAAGGGATATTTATAAAAAATTATTTATATGTTCATAATGATTTTTGATTTTAATAAATTAAAATAATATATAATAATGAATTATTAAATTGAAATATATAGTGTATATATATTAAAATCTGAATATTGATTCATATAACAATTAATAAAAAATAGAGAGTGAATCTACTATCATCTTATACTCAAATATTCAATTTCATAAAAAACCATTTTTTCAGGATTATCTAAATTAATTCATTAAACTTATAGGAATTAAAATTTATAAAAAAATACACAATTCTAAAAACCATGTCCACTTTTTTTAAATATGTCACATCTATTTTCTAAAATTTTTAATTTTAATAATTTTAATAATTAGTTTCCTAGACTAAATAACCGAAGATGTATCTAAACCCTATTAGTTAAATTTATTTATACCATAACATTATCAGCTTCATAATTGAGTCATTTTATCCATTTTTTCTAGGAATGTGACTTAATAATATTTTTAAACATTAAAAATATAAAATTTTACCACTCCCCTCACTTATAAAAGGGTACATCGTTCCCTCACATCATCACACCTCTTAAGTCATTTAACTCATGAAATACCTACTATATTCTCTCTTTAAAATCTATATTCATGTTATAGATAATCTTATTTTTTAAATTTTTATGTTCTATATCAAACAGTTTTTACATTGTATTACATGTATATTTGATGATTTGAATATTCAAAAAACAAATTATTATAAATTTTTCATTATTCTGTATTACATTAATGTAATAATGTTCTTGGATATATACCTCATTGATAATGTAATATTATCTCCCTATGATGACGAGAACCTTGATGTTCTATTATAATATTCTTATTATATAGTAGTATGGTTGGATTATATACTATTATGGGGAACATAGTATAGATAATCTCTGGTGAGATTAATTATATGCAGGTTAGAATAATTATCATTAGTTTGTCAATTATTAGTATCCAACATGATATATTTTGATAATATAACAAATAATAAGAATTGTGAATTTTTTTCATCAGATACTCCTATCTCTGAGCATGTATAATGGTCCTTAGAAATTAATATTTCCATTAACGCACTTTAGATACCATTCACTTTGATGTATTTCATTAAAATTTACTATAAAGTTACATGTTAAGATGTATATGTTTATTGCGCCATGAGAAACAAGTTATTAATGGATAGGTTATGGATGAATTTTTCACATACCTGTTTATGTAGGTTTATATGTTATCACATTGATTGTAAAAGAACTATCATATTAAATTCAATAATAATGAGGTATGGCTATTTTATTTTAGATAGTTAATGAAATATTTAAGAAGTATATAACATGTTAAAATAGATAAGAAACTTAATTGATGAGATAATGTGATAAAGTAATTATATTACATATTTATCATTATAATGTGGTTATAAGTTTTGTAACATTACGATCTTTATATTAGGTGTCTTTATTTGTTTTTGGGTAGTAATCTATGACTTTATTCAAAATAATCTAATTATAAGATAAAATATTCAAGTGGGTAACACACTAATTATTTTTATTAATCCTGATTATATTCTATTTAAATATAATTTTTTTTATAAATACTATTCTCAAGAAGGAGCTATGATTTATCTCTTCTTTTATGGATCATAATATTTATGAATATTTAATAAATTTTTATTCTGTAGTATATGAAAAAATTATTTTTTAATGTATAAAATATTTAATCTAGTAATCAAAAAATTTCCAAGATTTGGAGTTGAACCAGATCATGCATACTAATGATTAATAATTTTCAAGTTGTTGATGCAATAGTTAAAATTGTACTAGTTAGAAAATTACCTAAAATCTAATTATTATTATTATAAATAATAAGGAGTTATATGTATTATAATATTAATTAATGAATATTTAAAATTTAAATAATATTTGAACCTAATATCTGTCTCTATTAATAGATTGTAATATTTTCTACATAGGATTAATCGATATTTGAGGCACATTGTAAATAACAGAATTCCGACAATGAACCTTCTCCTTTATTCTGCTCAAGAATGATAATTGTTTGGTATATTCCTTCATGATTAAAGTTATATGAAAGGATAAAGATAAAAAATTCTAGTTGATAGATTTTTTTTACTTGCTCTTCTAAACCAATTGGTCTTGTTCAGAGGTCAAAGGAGTATTTATTGATCATGTCTAGATGTATTATTTTGATGGATCCCTACAGAACAATGATGGTGGTCCAAATTTTTTTTGAAATGAACAAAATCACATATGAATAATTTTCTATGATATGCTAACCATTTCATTTAATTATAAATAAATTAATAATAAAAATTACATGAAAATATCTTCTCTGTGTTTCATGATTTAACATATGTCAATACTCAATTGAAAAATTCTATTCGACATGATGTTTTGTATTATACCATCTTTTTAATGATCAATCATATTTATAAATCCTTTATGGTTATTTTCCAACTATGGTAATTATTATGTGGATATAATCCTCATGTTGTAGTAGATCAGTCATATATAAAATTTATAATAATTTATTTTATTATATCATTATGTCCACAATAGTGGTTTGATTTTCATTTCATTAATTATTCATTTTTAATCAGATTATAATTCACATTGTTTTGATATATTATTTATCATAGTTCACTATTTTATTTTCATAGTAGAAAAATAACAGATAAAGAACTATTGGAGATTCCCTCAATAAATGAAAAGTATTTAAGCTGGTATGACTAAGTTACATGGGGTGTAACTAGAGTAATCACCATGTTCCTTCATGTACTAAACACAGATATGTTACAGAATATATGGAATTTCAATAAGTAACTACACATGGTGAATTTATTCCACACCACATGTATATTTTGACAACAAGGAACATTGATTTTCAAAATAGATAGTGTATATATCAATTACATGTCATATAGTATACCTGGTCTTGTGGTAAATGTTTTTCAAACTTGATTGTCAAAAACATTGTAAAAATCAAGACAGACTAACATCCTAGAGATTCAATTAAATATACAATGTGTAGCCAACATACACAGTGTGTGTTGTATTAGTTACCTTGTGTAAATTAAATTTTGATCCATTAATGAATTTAAGAGGATACAGTTCAACTTGAATAAATAAAATGTATATGTCATATACCTCATGGTCTCTCATATCTTTAATACAAAGTGAGTCTTTTGGAATGGTTTGGGAGATTAGGCCTAGTAGAAAAAAACACATATATTTGGTGTACATCTAATGTTGTCTCTCATCCAAAAAACATTTTTGGCCTTTTGGTTGATTGATTGAGAACATGAAAACTACAATACATGGTTTGTAGCTAGCTTATACAAGCCATGTATTCTAGCAAAGCTACACTATGAACACCCTTGAGTTTATATTAGGTACCCAATAGTAAAGGTACATGGTATCTATATCTAAATTCCATTTAGTCTCTAAATAAATAAGAATACTAAATCACATTAAATTATTAAATTTAGCATTAAACCATAAATATATTGTTTTTCATCTAATTTTATTGATATTTTTATATGTTTTTTATAAAATTATAAAATTATTAATTTGCATATTACAATTATATATTATTATTGTTTAAACTATTTACTTTCCATCACTTCATTTCTTATGGGTATCTCCAAGTGAAATAAAAAGGTAATTAATATTAAACGTAATATGATAATTAATGTAAGTGTGTTAATATTAATAATGAACAATCAATATTAATTAGTTTTAATTAGTTTAATTATTTTCTCAAGTGTATGTCCATTCATGAGATCGACTAATACATTAGTATGTGTTGGTATTTTTAAATATAATTTATTACATTGTTTAGAAATTATTGAATACTAAATTAACTAATATTGCATGTAGGTCAAGCAACCTTCCATTATTTTGTTCGAAAATCATTCCCGAGGTTATTTATATAATTTAACATTACTAATCATTTAGTTACCCTAACCTATTATTGAGTTATAAATACATTTAACAGAAGTAATATCATCAGTCACAAGGAGGTGTTCATGGAGGAACCATGATGATACAAACCTAGGTGATAAACTGGTGTACATGTTGAATGTTGTAACCGGTGGCATGTTTAGCACAAAGAGTATTCTCTTATGATATTTTTTTATTTATTATCCGA
Organism: Viscum album; assembly: GCA_963277665.1. Classification (NCBI taxonomy): domain Eukaryota; kingdom Viridiplantae; phylum Streptophyta; class Magnoliopsida; order Santalales; family Viscaceae; genus Viscum; species Viscum album. Next base: position 98,165,219 of record OY728160.1, read on the forward strand.
TCTATAAATCAACCATTAAGAAATATCCTGAATAGTTGATTTTTTAATTTATTTATTTAACCTTTATTCATTGTTCATTATTTGGATGCTAGACTATGATCAAATAAATTAATAAACAAATATAAAATGATGGAATTTATATTAATCGATTGTGCATAAATATTTTATCAAAAAAAATTTAACAACTATTGTACAACAAAATAAATATTAAAAATACATGTAATGTATAAAAAATATTTAATTTTGTTACAATAAATAAAATTAATCAACTATATATTAATTCAGACTAAGTGTTCCACCGTATGAATTATGAAGAACCCATAGTTAAAGTGTTTTTTTATCTAATGTCAATGGAACATTTATTTATCAAGATTACATAACTAAGATAGGGTTTAACTTAAACTAATTTTTATTGAATTCATTGTCCAATGTATATTAACAAAAAAATTTGAGGTAGGTGAAATCTATGATAGGCTATCCGGATTGGGGTGTCAACTCAATTGATCAAGGAGATTCTAGCTCATAATTGGAATGACTGCTCACCTATATACATTCTAATGGTTTTCTTGGTCAATTTATACATCATATATAATGTAAATATATATGTTTCCACAATAATTTCTTGTTTGATGAAATTTTACGTATTCAGTGTTGATAGATGTTATGGTTTGGTAAAATAGTGAGACAATCATTAAAAATAATACTAATTATTTCACACATAACGTTTAATCAGTAAAAAATATAATATTATTCAACTCCAAAATTATACATTTATGGATATCACTCCATCCACATTATCTTTATTTTCTATATTGTACAAATACCATATACATAGTGAAAGTAGCATATAGGAATGTTTTAGATGACTTACGGTTGCGTTGCATTATGTTAAATTTTTTTAACTTTCGAAATCCTCATTACTCAATCCACCTAGGAAGGGGGTGAGTGATAAAGAGTAATGTTTATATAAAAAAGACTTGAATTACGAGTTTGATGTCCAATGTTTGATTCTCCCTTCTATTTCTAGTAATCATTTGATGTTCTACTAATGTATGGATTCATATAAAATTATTGAGAATATCTATAGTCTTTATCATGTAGATTGTGACTCAGATAGTTTTAGATCTTCATGGAACTCTATCAATGTAATATTAGAGAGGGTACACTACTTTCAACCCATGTAGTAAATCTCATTCGCTGCATTGAGCTCCTAGATAACCTAGGGGTTAAACAACCTGATGAACTTCACAATGACCAAATTCATACTTTACTCTCTCATATCTTGTCTCTTATGGTTATAATTTTTATTGTGAACAAAAATGAGAATTATCTCCTAGATATACAAACTCACATTTACCTGTTGATAAGGAGACCATGTGAAAAATCCATCTATGATTATGGTGAATAAATGGAATGTCGAATCAAAGTTATTAAATCCCAATACTATCACCACCATTTAAATAAAAGAATAGTCATTATGAAAAAAGGGAACATGGTGTTTTATTTTTTCCCATATAGTATAAAGGACCCCAAAAATTAAAACATCACCCAACCAAATAATCAAGGGGAAGCTTCATTTTTTATCAATATCACATTACATTTATTTGTTTTTATATATTTAGAATAACATAAGGCTTGTGGCTCCCCCATATGTATTCAAATATTGGAACCAAGTATATGTATACATATTTTTATAGAGGATTTTGACCTCTGAGAAACCTATGGAGCCAAAACTTTTGTTATGGAAATCGAGGACTACCACATCACATTTCTAACTATAATTATATTAGTTTTAAAATGTTATTATTATGTTAAATTAATTACCAAAAATATCATTTCTTTATCTAGACATTATATTGATATATTTATTTTAATATTTTGTAATAAATTTTTTTCATCAATAAAGACAGTATTTTCAGGGTAAATAATTTTTATATAGCAGTATTAATGTGTTGGATTACATGAATCATGCAATGAAAGTCAATAGTAAAACTACACCACATGACGCATACCTCACCCAACTATGGCATCATTGGGAAAGTCTTGTAAAAAATCATTGAAAAATTTATAAAATGAAAAATAACACAATTATTTTAAACAAAAACCACTTTCTGTTTTCCATGCACGATTAAAAGAAAATTTTACCAAATAAACATTTTGTGAAAATGGTGATAGTCCAAAAAGATACTTGAATTTATTCATACTGATTTGTGTGGACCATTTTTTGTTATGGTGGGAGGTGGGTACTCATACTTCATAATATTTTCTAATTATTTAATTAAATATGTATATGTTCACATAATTATGTATAATTAAGATTATTTTTTAAACTTAATGTAATATAATAATTATTTTTTAAACCATCTTTGTATGAATTTTATAAAATTCCACTCAAAACATTTTATAATATATCATAATAAAGTCTTTATTGAAAATTTATTGGAGTTTGGGATTATATCTAAACATAATTAGCTTTCAACACTTAAATCGATTGTTAAAAGGTAAAGGACAAACCATACCTTGATATAAATAGTGAGATCATTGATGAGTCATAAATCCATGAATTATCCTTTTAGGGATAAGAATTAAAAATAATCTAATAAATACTAAAAAAAGTTCTAAATATAGAGGAAGAATATATTACATACCAATTTTGGAATGGAGAAAAACCCATGGTTTCAAATATATATGTTTCGAGATGTGAATCATTTTTAAGGACTCTTCAGGGTACAAACATTGGCCTTGACTGACAATTTATTGGATATCCAAAAAAACATGGGGACATTACGTATATAATAATTCCAATAATGATGTTGTGGTTGATAGATGTCCCATATTTATTGATAAGGATCAAATATACAAAATATATGATGGGATATATATATATATGTGTGTGTGTGTGTATTGTAAATCCCAATTTTTTAAATATACAATTATGTCTGATAGCATGTGTGATCCGCAACACCAAACCCAGACACACAATGAATATTTTTATATGTTCATTTTATCTTAGCCATTAAATTTTCAGATATGAGTTGTATTAAATAAATTATGAAATATATAAATAAACACTTAGTCAACATTATTTTATTTATAAATTCTCAGTAAATAATGACAATTTTTTTTTGTAAAGTCATTTTTTTAATAAAAATACATTTTCTTCGTTTTTTATTTTCTTGGTAAAAACCATTTTAATTTATTTATAGAACATTTAGGTAATATATTTTAAAAAATTAAAATCATTTTTGAAATCATTATATCTATATTAACATATGTTAAAATTTTTGTGATTTTTTGAAAAATTTTATTTTTCAATGAATAGTGAAAAAATGATTTTTTCTATAACTAATATTTTATATATATATATAGTGATTTAATATTTCGATTATTATTTTATTTTTACTAAATTATCATAATTATTAATTAGTTAAATTTAATAAAAATAATTACATTTAAATCAAATTTATTCTATCTTTTACTATATGTTTATTTTATGATTGAAAACACATCTTTCTAAAATTTGTTTTAAAATCTATAATGTCACTCTTTTTCAGTTAAAATTAATGTAATCCCAAATAGTGAATGATTTATGTTAAAAATATCGATCATATATATAAAATTATAATTTTAATTTGATAGATTGATGATTACTAGTTATAGGGCCACAAGAAATTAGTTTTTCCTTTAAAATACATATTTCATAAAAAATCAATTCTATTATGATTGAGGGTCTTATATTAAATTAAATTCATCAACCAATATGAGTTTTTTTGATAAAATAAATACCATATTTGGGATAATAATGAATAATATTAATAAATAATTTCTCTATAATGTTTGGATAATATAAATAGTATTGGTAGTAAATATTTATTAGCACAGTAAAATGAAGATTGGTTAATAAAGGGTAAAAATTATTTAATAAGGACTAGAAGAAAACTAAACATAACTGATTTAATATTTATAATTTCTGTTAAATATAATAATAATTATGTTATTTTGTTTATTTATAATTAATTATGAATTTTTTTTGATAAAAAATGAATTTTGATATGAAAAAAGATAAAATGTTTTTTTCTTAATAATTAATCTCAATTAGAAGATTCATTATGCACTTGGGAGAGTGGACATGTTGTATAGACACCCTAAAAATATAAATATGTTCAAGGATTAAAATCCTAGATAGACACATTTTATGGTTAAATTATTAATATTTATTAGATGGATGGTTGGAACATGTAGTCTATGTAGCCGGTTTACAGCACTTGTTGTTGGCTGACCATTGTCATTGGCAATTGTAGGCTATAATGGTTCATTTTACGGGAGAACATTCAGGGTTTATTTGGAGTTATTGACACATCTGATCATTGGTGGTGGGGTGATAATCTAATATAGAGGGGGTACAATGGCATGATATGTGGTGGAGCATTGGGAGAATAGAGTAGAGATGTTGCGGTGAGGGTTGATGATGACTCGTGATGGCAGTCTCGGTGAGAGTTGTGGGTCTAGTTGCATGTGGTGAAATCTAATTTTCATAAGTTTTGTGACCTTAAAAATGGGTTTGGTCTAGTGGAAATATTTTAATTTGTCTTAATTCCCATAGATCCTTCATTGTTCACATACAAGGATACATATGCCTAGAATAACATGAAGGTGACTTAGTTTCAATTAAAATGTGGGACATCCCTAATACCATCAAAAAAAATAAAACAACCTATTTTCTAAATAAATGAATTTATAAAATAAATAGTATTATAATGGAATAAAAATAATAATTTATTTTTATTTAATTTAAATTATTATATAATTTTATGAACTCAATTTGATTTGTAATAAGGATTTTCTATTTGTTATTTAACAAAAACCGAATCTCTAAAAATGTTTATTATTATTGTAAAAGTGAAAATTGAGATATATAGAATTTTTTTTACTAATTTAAATTATATTTTTTGAATCCACACATAAAAATTAAATTGTAGTTAATTTTTCATAATTTATATTGACTATTGAATTTTTGTGTAAAAATTAAATACATTATATATATGTGGTCTTTCTTATGAGATCATAATGACACAATGGAAATTTAATAAATTCCATAATTGATTTCCAGTTACAATTATATGTTACTCCTTTAAAATAATTTGTTTTTATGTAATTGTTTAAATTTTATAAAGACATCATGAATCCTCTAAATATTGTATTATGTTTTATTATTTTTAAATTAATTCTTCTAAACATGACTCACTTCCACATCAACCGTACTAATATTTTAGTTATTTCAGACCCTTTCATTATAAAATAATGGAAACCACTCTAATTTTCTTGAAACCATGGGAAAAATCAATGCTAAGGTTAGTGTTCTTATTATTTTATAAAATATTGTCTAATACCAATGTTTTGAAAATAAAAATGAACTCCCTTCTAATTTATTATATAAACCCACTAAAGATACCATTTATCCTCACTAAAAACTCATTAATCCCATAATTTCTCTTACATACCCTCTATATATTCCTCCCAAGGTTTCCTCATCACCTCAATAAGATCGTCCAACAATTTTAGTATCACCATCTCAAAGTAAGGGACCTATCTATTTTCAATTCCCTTCATACACATTCTTATTATTTAGCATTTTGATCAAAATTGGTCATTTTTAAATTAATTAATAGATGTACCGTTAAATTTAAATTTATTTTATTATAATACTAAACCATTTATCCATTATATTTACAAACTATACCTTTGTGGCTACTATGCTGAAATTTTTAAAGCAACCTCCCTCTCATATTTTCAATTCAATAAAAATATATTCATTTATCCTTTTGAATGTTTATAGGTTACATTTTCATGACCTTATAAAGATACTCATACATTCCAATTTGTTTCCTAACTAGTAGATAAAATTTACCACTACTCAGTATATCATTAACATATGCTCTTACTATACTGCAATTTAGAAATAAACACCCTCTTTCTAAAAATTATACAAGAATATTCTCTATTTTATGGATTCTAATTTCCATTTCCTATTGTTGGTATATGTTTTCTATCATCCCCCATGATTTACTTCTGATATCCAAATGACGAGAGACCCCATTCACTTACATAAAAAATATTCATGAATAATTAGGAATTTTAGTCGTGGGGAAACAATTCCACAATAATTTTTCATGTAAATTATTTTTTCATGAATATTTTTATAAATTTTCTCTCTAATCTATTCAAATAGATGTACCAATATTTAATTGATTGGGTAATACAATCTATGCATCCCAAACACTTGGATTGTTGTGTTGAAATTTATGAATTATTTCCTTTTATGTCTGATTTATGTGACACATTTTTGCATGTACATGATATAAAAGAGATGGGTGTGATGGGAATTATATAGAAATTCAATGCATTGGGTAATATTTTATTCTTTTGAAACGTCATTTATCATATTATAGAGTGAACCTAACTTATTAATGGACTATTTACACCATGTTATGATTTCTTGGTGATTATATTTGACCATTGAATATATTTTCATGTTTCAATATGTCTCCTCATTTTACATGTTTCCTTTGTGTAAAATTATATATCAGGCCATATTTGTCATGTTTACAATCCTCACCCCTTATATGTTACATTTAATTTTCTATTAAATAAACATGTTATAATTTTTTCTTGTCATAATTTTTTATTCCCTTTCTATGATTTATAGGTTACCCCTTTCTTGTGTATATCAATAGGTTATACCATGTCATTTTATTAATAAGGGAAACATATGAGAATGTAAAGGAATTTCTCAACAATTTTGACGTACCCCCTATTTTTTATTTAATGTACATAATTTTGAAATAAAAAATAATTCTTAATCTTCTATGTTGTATAATATATATTCTAATGAAAGAAATCATAAATTAATGTGTACTGAATGTTATGGTTATAGTTGGTTGTATCCGATGAATGTTTAGATATTTTTGGGTTTAGTATTAAAAATATCTAGTGAAGGAATTTGGGGTAATAATAAATATATTATAACATTCCTATGTTTTTGGTAATTTATTGTGTATGTGTATTTCATGAAATATATCCATTTCGGGAAACAACAATTTGATATTTCTCTGGTATATATGTATCATGGGGTGACAACCCTAAAAAATTATATTGAGCTAGACTGGATTGGGAACTGGTGTGTGACAAAGTTACTTACTACACACCTTCATTGACACTTTTAGCGAATACAATTTGGTAAATTCACATACACCTTATGAATCATTATTATTGGAATAAAAATCACATTAAAAATCTATGTTTTTAAATAGATCATGTATAACATAAATTTATGTATAAAATTTATAAATTAAGGAATTACATGTCATTTATAAGTTATAAAAATAATTTTATTTTCTTCCTGATGATGTTATTAATAGTTTGACAGTTATCATCCGTAATTTTACCATTATTTCTTGTCAAGTGAAAGAAATATGTTAAACTGATATAATAACCAATGTGATAGGAAATGTTATAAATTCCCACATGAGATTCTGGACATGATAGGAGCTCAAGTAATACATTATTTCTTAATTCTAAACAAACTATAAAAAATAAAAAAATCGTCACATAATTTAATGTTTTGAGATATCAAAGAAGAGGTAAATTATGTCTCAATGAAGATTATTATATATAAAAGATATGGGAATGAATATTAAATTTCCTAAATATAAAAAATGTGGAAAGTGGAACTAAGGGAAATTCTAAAAAAGAAGATGAAATTTCATTAACAAATTAAAAATAGGGAATAATGTTTCTAGTTGCTAAAAATTAACATTACAATTGAAGGGAATAAATTATGTCCTAAATAACACTTTTTAGTTCATTGTATTATGTTTAGAGAATATGGGAATTATATAAGTCAATTCCCATGTCCAAGGGTTAAATCATATACTAATGAAATACATATTCTCTAGAAATCATTAAAGTGTAATGATTGAAGTGATTATGTGTTAGTATTTTAGAATTATTGGGTATAATTAGTATATATATGAAAATGTGGATATAAGAGTCATAAAAATTCTACGTATTGTTCCTTAATTTTTTTCATTGAGGATTTGAAACATATTTTGAACTGTACCAATAACCTCTAAAATTTATTTAGAGATATGTTGATATTTTGGAAAACACAAGATTGATAGAATAATTACCCTTAATATGTGTGTGATGTTTCGAAAAAATGAATGAGTCTGAGGATGATATGTTTTAGGAGAATTTTATTTTTAAAATAATTTATTCCAATATTTATTATTTATGTGTCAGAAGTTAATAATGATGAAGGATATTTTTGGAAACATATTATGAGATCAAATCTTTTTTTATTAATGATATTTCAACTGATGCTTTATTAGGGTGATGTATATATACCCATTAGGGTTAATAAATAGGATTATATGAGAATTATGCTATTTTTTATGTGTATGCTAAAGGATATGATAAAACCATTGAGGTTAAAACATTCAATAATGATGCGGTTATTGGTGTCTTTATGTATATAGTGATATATATTTAGGGAATGGTATTTGTGAAATCTTTTGGATTTTTTGTTGAATTTTGGAGATTAATGTATTATGGTTTATTCATTTTTAGTATTATCTTACATTATTATATCCATTTTGGATTTAGTAAAGACATGAGTAATATTTAGTTTTCAATCAGTGGATTTTGTGATCTATTAGAAGCATATTTTAGTACATTAGGCTTAAAAAATATCCCCTAATTACTCATCACAAAGGATAAAAAAAGTAATGTAGTTATTTTTTTTAAAATAATATAATTATAATTTTATGGAATGTATATTTCCTTATGTTATTTTTCTATATTTTTATATATTTCCTTGACTCTTGGAAAATAATATTGAAACTAAAATTTATTCATATTATGATCTTTTTTATTGAATTGATGGTCATTTCACTAATATCCTATTTATGATTTTGTGGTCATTGAAATTCTCCAAACCATGATCTATATATCTCACAATAAGTTATTGGGTGTTTTTTCTTATAGGTATATGTTTTCATAACCCACTAATGTGTTCCAACTTGGAAGCCTTTTAATATAATTACCTTCATCCATACCTTTCTCTCTTTTCAAGTGGATGTTTTAAACCCTTTACTCAATATGGGTTTTCATTAAAGATATTTTATTATTTCAAAAATTAAATTATAAATATCATGTTAAAAATTTGATGATAAAATTTATTAAATTTGGTAAAAATTTAATTCCATCGGTTATTAAGAGGTAATAATGCTTGATATCATATTGGTTACCCAACACCAAACCCAAAAAATCTATGATTTTTTAAACACCACCATTTTTCACTAGCCATTAAATTTTTGGATAGGAATATGGTTATATAAATTATGATATATATATATATATATATAAACATAAAACTCAACCTAAATATATTTATTAATTTTTAGTTAATAATCATCCAATGTTTAGTAATGAAATTTAATTGTTCCAAAAATATATGTTATTCAATGATGTTTTTTTTGAGAAAATATTATAATTTCGTTATAGATCATTTGGAAAATATATTTTATGAAATAAAAATCATTTATAAAATGAAATTAAAAATTAACATCCCTGAATATTTGGGTTTTTGAAAGAAATTTTTATTTTCTAGTGAATAGTGAAAATATACACATTTCTTTGTAAAAATATAATTTCATTTGAAAAAATATGTAATTAAAATGTAAATATGATATTTTAAATCTATTTGAATGTAAAATTGGTATTATTTTTTAAAATTTAATAAAATTAGTTATATTGAAATCATATTTATACCAGACTTTTGTATAATTATATGTTTAGGATTGGAAACACATTTTTATGAAAGCTATATTAAAATAAAAAATGTTTGTCATATAAATTATTTAAAAATAACCACTAATGTGTAATGATTTAATTTAAATGTATGGATCATGTATAATTATTTTTAATTGAAATTAATATAATTGATATTACTAGATATAGAACTAATGGAAAATCATATTTTATATGAAAAATGTTTTATTTTGAAAAAAAAACACTTTCTGCTGCACTTTCGAATTATAATTTATATCAAAATTTTCCACCACTATGAATTTATTTTGATAAAATGGATTCCATGTTTTTTAGTTATTATAATTAATTTTAACAAATAATTTCAACTTACTTTTTGGATAATATGAATAAAAATTGTGGTAAATATTTATTTCCAAAGTAGAAAAATAAAATATAATAATTAAGGGTATAAATGTTTTAATATGTACTATAAATAATATAACATTAATTGTTTGTATATTTATATTTTATTTTTAATATAATTGTTATTATATTTTTTTGTTTCTTTATAAAAAATAGGAAATGATTTATATAAAAATAAAAATATTATAAAATTAAAAATAATTCCACTTATGTGTAATAAAAAATTTCAATTAATAAATTAATTATTGTAGTAGGGGTGGTGAAAATATGGTATTTAAACCCCAAAAATATACTTCTTTTCCAGGTTTGAAAACATGGATAGACCAAATTTCTGAACTCAATGTTGTATATTTCATAGATGGATGGTTGGTGAATGATATCTTGGTGGTAGGTTTACAGCAGCTGATATCGACATAATATCAGTACTAAAAATAAAATCCAATAATTTTCTCCATCATAGGTTCTTAGTTTAGGTATATATGGGGTCAATTTTAGGTGTATACATCAATAGAAAGGTGAAACTTTATGATGGTGGGGATTCAACAGTGTAGTCTGTGGTGGAGTGTTGGGTGAGACAAGCAAGGTCGATGTAGTGATAGTTGATGAGGGTGGCTGATTGAATTCTTAACATGAGTTCGTGAGGAATGATTCATGTAGTAAAATATAATATGTATGACTGTCATGGCTCAAAAAATGGAATGGACATATTTTAATGTGGATTAATTCCCACCATGCCTTCGATGGTCGGGTGTTGGGATCCCTCAACCCAGAATAACAAGAGGGTTATTTCATTTCAATAAAAGAGGAAACTTCCCTCCTACCAATTAAAAAATTAAGCAATCACATATTTAGGAAATCATGAAATATCCAAATAAAATATTTTTCAATAACATAATACTATTTATTTTTTGTTATAAAATTTAAATTATAAAATAATTTTTATGAAGCGATATGTAATTTTTAGAAGGGATTGAAAAATATTATTCAAATGAAAACAAAATTTCAAAATAAATATTGATTATCGTTTTAATAGTGAAAATTAAAATATTTAACAAATTAAATTTATCAAATAAGTATTTTATATTGAATCAACACATAAAAATTATTAAATATTGAATTTTTCATAATTTTCTAACACTATTGAATTTTTATATAATAATTAAATTCAATATAATTATATGGTATGTATTATGACATCAAAATGACATAATGTGTGGTAAAAAAAATTATTTAAATGATATCCACCTTGAAATATTTGATTCCCATTTCAATTAATGTGTATTTAGTTATTTTATAATGTGTGGTAAAAAAATTCTTTAAATGACATCCACTTTTTTCCAATACGAACCCACCAAACCTCTCATTGCTTTTAACTCAAAAAAAATTGTTCATGTCCTTACTCTTCCCAACCATCTCTATAGTCCTCCTTATGTTCCCCAAATATCTTAACAAAATCCTTATGTGTTTTTGGAATCACACTCTTATGGTAACGTACCTCTCTTACATCTTTTCCATTCATGCACATTCATTGTATTTAAAATTTCAAATCTATATTGGTTATATTATAATGCCTTCAAAATTGTACCTTTACTAAAAAATTGATGTTATTATAACGAGTTGTCATTAATAACTTATAATTATAAACATTACAATAGATGTTACTATGTTGAGATATTGTAAGGCACATTCATCTATTATTTTTAATTCAAGAACATTCTCTGTATTAAACCTTTCAAATCTAAATTGGATATGTTTCTATGACTTTATAAATATCTCTGTACAATAATATTTACATCATAATAATTAGATATTTTTTACCCCTTATCATTATATCATTTACCTAAGCAAATAAGATTAAAAAATTCGGTATGGGATCATCTCTTTCTCTTATTTATTGAAGCATATTCTCCAATTTAGGCCTTTTATTTTCCATTTCATAATATTGTGATTTGTTTTTTTGTAACAACCTGAGTTTTTATGATTTTTTTTACAATTCATCAATGTATTGATTTGAAAACTACACCAAGCTATGATTTATTTTTATACAACACCATGTTATGTTTGAAATACATGAGACACTTATAATAGTATGTGGTACACATTACACAATATTTGGACTCTGTTACACATAATATTGATTTCCTTCAATAGATTGAGTTATAGGAAAGACTGAGTTTTATCAAACAAAAATATACCTTGATTGATATGAACTATTCATTGGAATTTAGGGATGAAATATATTAAAATAATTTGTAATGAATTTTTGGGATACCAATTAATTAGAAATGAAGAGAAAACCCTAATTGAAAATAAAGGATGTTTCCTTATGAAAAAAAAATTTCCTTCCAAAAAAATAATATTATATTAATAAATTAAATTAAAAATTATTACTAAATGATATGAAATAATTTTCAATTTTGTATATTCAATTAAAGTTTTTATAATTCATCAAATATGTTTTATAATAATAAAATAAAAGCAATCCCATTTTGATGCATAAAAATTTGTATTTTTTGTAAAGGATGTTTTGTCGCCTTTTAATGGATGAATTGTCTTAAAAAAATATGAAACTTTTAAAAAAACATATATGACAAGATGAAAGACTATTTTGAAGTATTATTGTCATAATTTTTTTAGAGTAAATGTTTTTTGTTTCCTGAAAACATTAATGTTTTGATGAATAATGAAAATACTTATTTTTATCAAAAATAGTATTTCCTTTTAATGTTTTATATGGTTAAATTATGTTTTTGAATTCATTTTAAATTATAATAGTTAATTTAAATTTAAAATAATCTAATTTTTGTTTCTAAAAATAATTTATTCATGGTTTTATAATTATAAATTTTATGGATTAAAAGCGAATCTTTCCAAAAAATTGTTCATCATAGTTTCTTACACGTTTTATTTCAAATTAAAAATAAAACTTATATATTTTAATATTTTAAAATTAATGAAAAAATGGATTAATAATTTCCCAATTTATTTAATACGTCCCATTTATTTTTGGCCAATATGGAAGGTATCCTTTGTTAAATTTTGTAACCATAGTAAATGGTAAAATTTGGATATTTTGGTCATAAATAAAATGATATGGACTATTAAATGAACAATTCACACATAATTATTTTTTTATGAATATAATATCACCCATAAAACTAAATTATCTAAATTTTGTTATTTTATTGACACTATTACATTAAAATGTCTTATATAAAATTTAAATTATAGAAAGTCACAAAATTTCTGTTTTTTATCTTAAATATCCCTTATGTGTCCACATAAGAAAAAATATATGTTATAAAAATATATAAGAATAAATTTTTAACTTAATAAAAATATTTTTATGATATAAATGTATTTTTTACTTTTTGGGCCACTTATATGAGGTTATGAAATTAGAAAAACTTATTTATAAAAACTTCTCAGATTTTACCTTCATGTCGTAAATAAAATATTTGTTTCAATATAGGGATACAAAAAAATTTAGAATATAAATATTATTCTGAAATATTGGATATTTATTTTCTTTGGGGTATTTTATATTTAATCTGTAGTGAATCAATAGGTCTATTATGAAATTACCCAACATCCATGCGATTATTGTTTTCTTAATTTTAATATCAAATAAATGATAAAACAATAATTAAAATAAAGATAATCTAACATATTCATTATGATATAATAATTATATAGAATAAATTCACCTCTAAGTATATAATAATCAATTTAGTTTGATTTCAACTTGTTATCTTTGAATTTCTAAAAGTCCATATACTAAATAGAATCATGATTGACACAAATGATATTTCATTAAAATAATATTTTATTAAGTTAATAAAATGCCATTAACCATCATAAAAAAAATTAAAAATATAGTCTATAATTTTATTAATTAGTCATTTATGGTATAATCAAGATCTCATGAATAATAAATTAAAACCTTATAATATTAAGAAATTTTTTAACATTGTTGAAATTTTAAAAGTTTAACTATGAGTTAATCATATTGATATGGCTTAAAATAAAATAAAAAAGGTAGAAAATATATTGTTTAATAAGAATAAGACATTACCTCATCTTTAATTTAAATTCTTGTCCTTTTTGATGAATATAAGCTGACATTGAATCTATTATAAATTAATATTTTATTCGAATTTCAACAGTTTCCCTCACCTAAATTATAAAAGGGAGACTTCTCCCTCACTTCATCACATTAAATTGACCATTAATTATCAAAAATACCATGATAATTTATCTTCATAAATTCCCCATATACATTATAGAGTTTTTTCTCTTATCATAAGACTACACCTAGTTTCCCTAAGAAAATATCTAAAGGATATTCATTGAATAAGAGGTAATTGTTTTTACCATCTCTTTCATGATTATTTCTTGTTCTACATCCATTTCATTTTTTGTTTCAACTAAAAAGAAATAATTATAGTATAAAATATACACTTATATTTTTTATGGTTATGGAACAACCATATTCACCTTTTTATCCACCCTATGAAAAATGAAAGCAATGTGCATGCGTATGGATGTATTACTATCTCCAAGTCATGGAGTATTCTGTTTTTCATCACCAATATACTTGGATGGGTATAATGATATAAATAATAGATATATATGACAATTATAAAGTGAGTTTTATTATGTAAAATAATAATAATAATAATAATATATAATATATAATCAACTTCCTTCCCCTTTCACTGTTAGGGAACATATGTGTTCACTCATGCGTATGTATGACTTACCGTCTCCACAACATGAAGTGATTCATCATAAATGATAAAAATTAATGAATGATTATAGAAATATAAATAATGAATATATATAAAATATATTACCTTAATATCATTCTAAATATGATGTAACTATATCTTATGCATAATAATTGGGACTCATATGACAAAACATGTATTAGAAAATGAAGTATTTAACACCTGAATGAAGGGTAATAATTAAATATTATTAAAAAATGGGTTATAAGATGATATTAAAGGAATATATGTGATATCATAAATATTAATATTTTTCTGGTGAAGGTATAAATTAAAAACATTCTTAAAACTTTTATAGAGGAGTTTTAGATATGTATGATGAAAATCACACCTTTGGTAAGGAGGTATCTAGTCTCAAATTTATTTCTATGATAAATATGAGATATTAACCAATATATTATTTTAAATGGTGTATATACTAACAATAAATTTAATATGTTATTATTAAGATTAAATTTTTGTGTAATTAAATTACTATTTTAGGATATCTCTTTCATGTGGTTTATGTTTGAAAAGTTGCCAAATTGGTAAAGTTGGTTTGTCTCAATTTGCCTTATTTGAGACACATGATAAGTTATGAACATATATTAAATTACATGGTGTATATAATTCCCTTTTACCTGTGTTTTCACGAATATCCTTTTTTCCTGATACTGAATGTTTCAGTTATTTATATTCTATCTTTGGTCAGTTTAATATGATGAACTCGATTTAGAGTAATATATATTCAACAATACAATGTTGGAATGAGTTGTGAACTTGATTGAGTATATGAATTTTTCTACAATGATTGAATTTAAAAAAACCCTATATTTTTATATATGTAAATTTCAAATTCTATGTATGAATATTCATTACATTAGACAAACAGGTTCTTGATAACTGTATTAGTTTTTTTCATTTGGAAACATGGAACAAAAAATTCTACTATGGTGAAAGATCATCAATGTTTCCCAAAAATATCTCCCCCTGTAGTATCCCAAAATAAAACCTTATTTCTAACCAAGGGAAAAGAAACATATTAAAATTATGAGCACATATTTAATTCCCTGATCATATAAATCCAAATTCGATGCATTATATTACTAAATTGGCATGATTACATAGAATTCAACCCCCCTCCCAAAGGAATTATCAGTTTAACAATATTATAAAACTGGATTAAATATTTGGTACCCATATTACATTGCGAGAATAAATAAAAACATAAAAATATAAAATCCCCACATCCCTATAACTCATTCAAGGATTTCTTTTCATAACATGGGGAAGGAAACATAAGAAGGGCGACATAAAATCATCAGTATTGGTAAACATACAATGGAATCTATGAGTAATTATGGAATAATAAATATTATAGGATTGTAAATAATTGAGACACGTTCCATTTAAGTTATCATATGAGCTAGAAAACATAACCATGGATATAATACTAGTTGAATAATCAAATGAAATATCAATAAAATGTCATTCTATCAAGGCCTCAACCAAGACATCATATATAAAATGGAAAAACCTCAGTTTATTTTGTCTCATCAGACCTACCAATTAATCGAGGGACTATGTTATTTCTTATCTATCAATTACTAAGTCCAATTCATTCCTTATATGAATGGAAGAAATCATAAAAACATAAACATTCATCTTTTTATGAGAATATGTATTGTGAAAAAATAAAAAATGAAATATGCAATGTATCACAGTAGTACATCCATAATCAAAACATTCAAAAAAACATTCAATAAAAGGTGGTAAATGTTATAATAACATATAATTATTAACAAATCATAAGATTCACCAGGGAGTTAGACATATATATACATAATCTAATAAAAAAATTAAACTTTTATTAATAAATACCCTTTTTACTTTGAAATCATATCTTTAAAAGACTCACATTTATAAAATAAAATTTTTAAGAATTTCATTTTTCAACCAATGTGTTCTAGTCAACAATGGTTTTTTTTTTCAAAAATTATAAAATTAATATTTTAAAATATTCATTTCCTTATAAAAACCCATCTTGAAAACATGAACATAAATGAAAATTATTTAGAAGAATAAATAATAAAAACATTTTAAAATGGTGTTTTTGTTAAAGGGTCCATTACATAAAACCATATAAATATTCCATTTGAAAAATTTACAATGAAATTAAAAATAGAAATTTAATTTTGTTTATAATTATTTTAAATCTATACAAATAAATAATATTAAGAATATTAAAGTGGAGAGAGATTAAATCTTTAACCTTTCAAATCATCCCATACAACTTTGAACATTTAAATAATAATATACCAAAAATAATACATTTAGAAAAATATTAAATAACATTATTATAGATAAAATAAATATATGATATATAATTATATCAATATATACACCTTATAAAAGAATAAAGGTTCATATCATCATGAAATGCCTCAAAGAAAATAGATTGAGATGAAATCCCTTACCTTATAATTCCTTTAGTCGGGAATTATTTAACATCATATAAAATGGTTTTAATAATTATATATACTTATATATGATACTTATTTTTATTTATGATATACTATATGATCTTTTAATTTTATTTAAACATGTATTTTTTTACAATATTTCATTATTACCTATGTTTCAGGTGTTAATTGATTCATTTTCCTTTGCATGTATTGTCATGTAAGTATTGTTTTTATTTATATGATGTATTTATTTCAAATTCAGAATTATATTTAGCTCATATATATTTAATTTAATCATATATATATTTTTTTAGTTTTTAAGAATGGTTAATATGGAATATGAATCACATCACGTAGTAGATATGGTAGGTTGTACGTGCACACAAGTGATGATATCATTCCCATAAAAGTGTAATGGTATGAATTTCATGCCATATTTACTATAAAAAATAAATACAATGTTGTAACTAATATATATTCATTATTTACATAATTATACAAATCCATGAGAAGTGGTGATGAAAAAAAATTACATCGCATCTAGGAGAGGGTAAGTTATACGTACCCACGTACGGTGTTTTTATTTTTTAGGGTGGAAAAGTCATGGAATAAATTTGTACCATAATCATAAGATCATATAAATATATTACACTTCGTTTATTATTTTTTTATGTAAGACCTCTTAAATAATATGTATGATAATTAGTGATCTTGAACATGATTGTAAAAATGGTTACCTCTTCTTTTACGGACTTCCTTTACATCACTTATTAAGTGATAAAGGGATGGTATTTTGGAATGACTATAACCACTATAAAATGTATTAGGATATTGGAAAAACAAATTTAAATATTTGGTTCATGATATATGGATCCAATTGGTGTGAGTAAGTGATAGAGGAGGTTACCTATTATAATTTAGGTAAGGCGATCTTTCAAAAGTCCTCTAAATATTAAAATATAATAATCCTATTATAGAATATTCACAACACACATTCTCCAAGATGAGGGAAGGAACAATTGAATTCCATACCCTTCTTTCTTCTTGTTGAATAAGAGATAATGAATCCTCGATTTCCACCTTCAATAGGCCCTTGAGTGGTAACAACCACCAAGGGAATTGAATCTCACATAATATTGAAGGCATTACCGTATTTATACAATTAGATCAGGGGATAATACATTAAATCCCAAAAAACAGAAAATACTGATATTAAATGTAAATTAGAAAACAGTTTTCCAATATTAATGATCAAAAGTATATTTGATTCCATGTACTACAAAACTCTAAGGTAAATTACAAAATGAAAAGAGATTCAACATCAAACATTACATAATCTTGATGCCCAAGATCGTAATGTCCAGAATGCTCCCCAATGACATCATGGAAACCTGAATATATTTTTGATAAACGTAGGGTGAGCATAAAAGTATACTCAGTATAGAAAACTAATGATACTCACTCACAAGTGAGGGAACATACTAATGTCCCTTTGAGAAAGCAGTAGAACCACAAGCACCTGCTAAGGATTACTAACCAGAACAACCTCACTCAGGCATAATCTCCCATGTAATGTAAGACAAGTAATGTAATAGTATAATAAAATCTATATTTGGTAACCCTACACACCCCTTTTCAAACCATTGAACTATTCCTTCCTAATGATCTAACATACTGAAGTTGTCACTCATCCCAAACGCAGTCCCACTTACACTACCTACCCTTAGACACTTGTACCAGAACCACAAAAAACCATGCCCACTGACACCTGGGCCACAAAAACCACTTCCACACTCGATGAAACCTATTCCAGAACAACCACTACCACACCCAAAGAAATGTGGGACAGAACAACCGCCGCCATGCCTAAAGACACCTGGGCATCATCATAAAGATACTTGTGGAAAAAACATGTATTTCTTACACATTGTCCCCTTGTCTAAAACAAAACCTTCTCCAAATAATCATGGACTATGTAAGCCTAAATACAATACAACATGCCCATATGAACCCAAGCGATTTGATCCGGAAGGGGGTGCGAGGATGAAAAATTAGTAACCGGTCTTCCATCATCCCACTAAGATGTTTGGAAATACACCCTCCCAAATGGAATGGAGGTGTTCGGCACATATTGATCAACAAATGTAGGTTTCATATATAAATCATAAGGAACTAATATATATATATATATATATGTAATCAAACACTAATCCCCAACCTATATCTTTCACACAACAGACAACATGTCCACACCAGCACTTCTTTCGCTTCGACATATATATTCACCACCACAAAACAACAACTACCAAAGGATAACACATCACCCCTTTTGTTCAATTCCCATTTATATATTTATTTAAGAAAATTAACATATATTATTCCAAAACTAATGATAAAATAAACCGTAGCCACAATAAGAAACCAACAAAACCAATCTAATTACCATTTTACAACAACACAAAACAATAGCAAAAATCTGGACTTGCAGTCCCACTGCACATCCCTGTTCTACTAATATCTAGCATCATTATCCAAATTAAATACCACCCATTACTTATTCAACATCCCATCCTTATAGCCTTGCTTCCCAAACTAATCCCAAATTAATTCCTAGTATAAAACCATTCCAAAACTACACTACAGCCCCACAGATCAACGTCACTTTGCGACCATAAAAACATAAAGGAAGTTCAATTTCCTATAAGTTAATCCATTCCAAAATCAATCAGTCTCTCATATTTGGATACCAACACCAACCTGTACCACCCCATATACTTAGCCGAGAGAACCCAAACCAAAACAATCAACACATAACCACAACCATTAACAATGTGTATTCAAATTAATCCAATATGGGTTATTTGAATTCCACTTTAATATGACATGGGTGATCAAAAAACAATGTTCATTCTGGGGAATCCATTTATTTAATCGATTGTAAGTGATTAACCATATTTCATATTATCTCTGTATATCAAAACATCATAGGGAAATACCACCAGTGCATAAGAAAATACCACCAATAGTCGCGATTGTCAAAAACCATACAACCACAACACACATAAGATAATAAAATATATCAAAATAAAAATAGGAGAACAAGATCAACCACACCCTACAAATTATTTAATATACAAAGGTTATCTTTTGATCATATTAAATTATTGTCTAATTATAATTCCATGTAGGGTATCCAGCCATTCTATATAGTATAAACCTTAATGTTCCAACCCCACATGATATAAAATTAAGGAGATGAAAAAGAAAATCCCTACTTGGATAATAAACAATCCAAGATCCCTCTAACCCCAAGAATAAGGGATGACATGACATGTATGAAGAAAATCAAGACTAAGTAGGAAGGGATCGATCACAGGGGCATGAATCATCTTAGGAGGATGTCTTGAGGTGCACTAAGATAAATCAAATGGAATAAGGAAGAGAGGATATCATCTTAAGAGGAGCCTTGATCCAAAAATCAATGTTACAATTTTGATGTACTTAAATGTCAGATCACTACTTTTCCATGAGTCTTTTTGGTTCCATAGGTTGGAATTAATTTAGATTTAATAATTCCCTCGATGAAGGTTGAGATAGAGAAACACAAGGTGGAGAGTTGAAAGGTTGCCTTTAAACCGAGAAAACAACTAACATGGGCCTAACTCGAAAACACTAGAGACTGGAAAACATAAAAAATGGTGTGCTAATGATAGAAATGCCACACATTTTTGTGATTCAAGGGTCACCTAAATCTTTATCAAATTTGAAATATCTTTTATGGGCCATAAATAACTTTTAAAGAGGTATTAAAATAATTTTACATTCAAAGAGACGATATGAGAGTGAAACATAAAAGTACAAGAGGGGGGGGGGAAATGATTTACCTACACCCTGGCATCAATTCCCTCAAACTAATCAATGTGGCACAAATACTAATTTATGGAATAGATACTGATTGGGGCCACTGATTCTCATTGGTGCCACCATTGGCTGATCGGTGGTAATGTTTCAGATAAGTGCCACTAATGCCAATTGGTGCCACATTTGGCTGAACGGTGCCACCCATGATGATCAGTGCCACTGATGTCGATCAGTGCCACTGATTTGGATCAGTGACACTGATGGTGTTCGCTTCCACTGATGCTAATATGTGCCACATATGACCATCATTTCCACTGATGGGGATCACTACCACAGATGCTGATCACTTCCACTGATGTCGATCGCTGCTACTGATTCTGATCGTTGCAACCGATGTCGATCGCTACCATTTATGTCGATCCCTGCCACCAATGTCATTGGGTTCCACCAATGCCAATCGATGACATTGATGTTGATCTATGCCACTAATGGCTGATCAGTATCACTGATGGGTGATCGGGCTAATCGATGCCACCAATGCTGATCTGTACCTCGGATGCCTATCTGTGCCACCATACCTAAAATTTTTCAGACGCTTCTATGTGTCACTAATAGTCTCCATGATACCTCAAACACCACTATTTGACAATATAATGAACCAGGAAGGTCCATACCATTACATCATATTCATATCGAACTATTCTCACATTTGAAAATTTATTATTACACCTAAAGAAAATAGTGGGGTCCGAACAACCACTTCATAAGATACCTATAAGGGACAAACAACCTTTGAGTTGTTTGATAGATGGAATAAAATATCGATATCCAAGAAAATATCTCTAACATATATATCCTGAACAGTTCTATAAACACTACTACACCACTCCCTTAAGTAACCATACAAACAACATATTGTCACACAATCCAGACACATGGATTAGGGATATCCTACATCTTTGTCATGATACTATCATCTTTGGGAAGCACTGACTCGCCCCCACAGGTTCAGTCACATCCACATTAACATGTCTTGATTAGGGACCAGGTTATCCCCTCACCATAGTTCAGAATTTTAACACATAATAATTTAAGAACTAGGAAAGAACATATCATACAACAAGAGAGGTCGAACATTGCGTCATATGCCATGCATAAAAGATAAACATATGAGAAAATAATAAAATAGATATGAGTAATGGGAATGCATCTGGGACTCCCATTCCCAGGTACTCTTCTCAAGGACACCATGCCTCCATAACACATGAACCAAGGGATTGGTACATCCATGAGGCACCTTATCATTATGATACTCAATTATCATTGGTTGTTCCACAATAATTACATCGTCCTTGATATCCTACTCTCCCCAGTCGAGGACATGAGAGTCATCATGTAGATTTCTATGGAGACGAGATACATGAAATATTTTGTGGATCCTCTCCAACCACAGTGGTAATGCCAACTGATATTCCACCTCTCTAAACATCCCAACACCTAGAACGGTCTGACGAACTTGGTAGAAAGTTTACTCCCCCTGCATAAACTCTATTGTCCACACAAAGGGGAGACCTTTAAGAAAACATATTCCCCAACCTCCACCTCTATGGGTATCCCCTTATGGTCTTCATATGACATCTAACAGTGTTGATATTCCATCATCCTTTCATGAAAAATTTGAACATTCAAGGTTATGATTTTCACCATTTCTAGTCCAAGAACACCTGCCTCCCCAACCTCCATCTAACACACGGGTTAACATCACGGACTGCCATACAAGGTTTTGAATGGTGACATTCCAATAGTGGAGTGATAGATTTTATTTTAGGAAAACTCAATAATTGGAACGTGTCATACACATGATCCTCTGATATCCAATACACATGCTTGCAACATATCCTCCAATGTTTGGATGGTGCCCTCTATCTGCCCATCCATCTGAGGGAGGAAAGTCGTGTTAAGGCATAGCTGGGTGCTGAAAGATTATTGTAATAACCTCAAGAATAATGAATTAAAGATTTTATTTTGATCTAAAATGATGGATCTAGGAACTCCATGCAACCACACAACTTCACCCACATACATCCGTTCTACGACATCAAATGCGCTCAAATACATAATCACTATGAAGTGAGATGATTTTTTCAATCTGTCCTCCACTACCCATATGGAATCATAGTCTCTCTAAGCACTGTGTACTCCTTGGAAGAAATCCAGAAAGAATTCTTCCCACATCTACTCGGGGAACATATATGGGACACAACATACCATCAGGAACACGGTGTTCTGCATTCACCTACTAACACACGATGCACTTTTCCACAAACTCTTCCACTATCCGCTTCACTTCAGGGCACCAAAACAGACCACTCAAGCCCCAGTACATCTTATATACCTCTGTACATACAACCATGTGTGAGTTATGGTACTCACTGAGAACACCCTAATGGAAATCCACCAGGAAAAACAACTTCTCTTTGACCAACATCTGATTCTGGCTATCCTCTTACCATCCTTCAAGAGAATCACACTAGCTAACATGATGTCACATCACTTCCACCATTGAGTCTCCCCATTGAGTCTCCTACACCTTTCTCACTAAGGAATATTGCACTTCCTTTTTAAATAGATAACCTCTACCATCTTCCACTCTCAATCCCAGATGAAATGTATCCAACTCTTTGATCTCCTTCCCAACATCTGTGGATCCCAAAACCACATCCTTCTGGGACTTCTTACTCATGGAATCGACAACTATGTACAACCTTACAAATGTGTAGTAGATTTAAAAGTCTTATTCTTGAAGAAATGTGATAATCATTTTATATCGCATGTTTAGGTCTCACAGAGAGAAGATATACCTCATGCTTTTGTTATTTGTGAAGACTATGAAGTGTTCCCTGATTAGGTAATGCTGCCACAAAATCAGCTCGAACACAACAGCTGAATTTTCTAGATCATCGGTTTCATAGTTACTTTTTTGGGGGAATAACTTCCTAAAACCATAAGAGATGACTCCCTATAGATACATCATCACACACCCCGAGCCTAGACCAGAAGCATCACCAAAGAATTCAAAAATTACCACTTCCTCTAGAATCCTCAGCACTGGGGAAAAAACGATATTCTATTTTAGATAAATGAATTTTTCATGGAACTGTTCACTTTATACGAGTTCCTGGTCTTTTTTGGTCAAACCTATCATTGGAATTGAAACTTGAGAGAAGTCAGATATGATCCTCTTGTAGTAACCTAAAAAAACCAGGAATCTACGACCCTATTCCACTTTCATTGGTGTGTCCTAATAAACATCTTCTTCGACTTTCAATAGGACAACTACTGTTCCCTTAAGGGACACCATGTGTCCAAGAAAGTTCACCTCTCATGTCGAGAAAATTATCATGAACAACATACCAAATATATATTAGTGTTGGGAGACCTCCAAAACTATACGTATATGCTTGACGTGATGCTAATCTGACCTCAAGTAGATCGATATGTTTTCAGTGATAACTACCATGAACTAGTCTAGATACTCACGGAAAAAAGAGTTTGTGATCCCCATGAACACAACTGGTGCATTCATAATGCCGAACGACATGACCATGAAATCAAAGTGTTAGTACCTACACTTGAATGTAATCTACAAGATGTCACCCTCATTCACCCTCAACTGGAAATATCTAAATCGTACGTCAATCTTAGATAACCATTATTCTCACATCAATTGGTCAAAAAAAGTACATTGATCCTCAGGAGGGGGTAACAGTTCTTGACCGTCACCTAATTCAGTCGTCGGTAGTTTATACACAACTGGATACCACCATATACATATTTGAGAACAATACTAGAGCACCCCATGGTGATGTGATTGGTCGGATAAAACCCTTCTTCATCATATTATCATCATGAAGCTCAAAATAATACAACTCAGATGGTGTAATCTGATAGGGAGCCATCATAATCGTACATGAAATGGGTTTTATGTCTATCCTGAGACCAACAAAATCTCAAGGGGATAGAGTAAATACCACTTTGGGGAAGATGTACATAATTTCACAGAAAATCCCTGGATCACCCACCATCTCTGAGCCTATTGATTCTATTAAGGGCTCGACTGAAAATGAAATAAAGGGCTCCACACACAAGCTAAGCTTCTAAAAACTCTTATTGCCAACGAATGATACAAACTGGTCACCCATGTCTGAGAATATGACCCTTCTCTGGAAGCTATCGATAACAGTGAGAACATAAAAAATACAGTTGATTCCAAGAATGAAATCATATGGAGGTATTTTTAGCAGAATGAGATCCCCACAGGACTGATGTAGCCCCAAAATCAATCTACATCCAAAAAAAATGTGAAACAGGTTGGCCTATCCTCCAGCCGGTTTACTCAAAACTAAGGTCATGAAAAGCCTCTCAATGTTAAGACCCAAGGAATGAGCTATATTGGGTGAAAAAATAGTGACAAGCTCTTGAATTATATAAGGGATGTTCTAGAGTACTAATCAAACTGATCGTACCCCGAACGACTTATGGCCCAGATGGAACAACTAGATCTACGGGGAGAATCTGTCCACGCACAACTCCTCTTACCCTTGGCTTTCAGATGCCTCCCGACCATTCCCTGGTCAAGTTCTAAGAGGATATCCATGAGGCTGGCATCCTCTAACACTGTCATCCCTTGGTGGAGAGGGAGCTTGCCGCCACTGTTGTAAGAAAGGCCTTTCTTGAAACTATTACTGCTGGGGTGGGTGACGAACCATTCCACCCCATTTTACTTCAATTAGACATGTAAGTGGTTAAAAATATTCCCATGAATTACAAGGATAGTGGAATTCAGTCATAAGACTATGGAGAAAGGGTTAGGACCGGGAGATCGGAAATGGAATTACTGAGTCCTTCTCCCCGTCAGACGAAACTTGGAAGGCCCTGATGCTGGAGACCTACTGCTGATAGACTTCTCCATTTATGAACTCAACTAAATCCCCTCGCATAGTACACATCAATTAATTTTCATCATCTCTACTAATTCAATCTTCTTCTAAACCACCTTGTATGTTGGCAGAGTGAATGGAGTAACAAAATATTAAAGATATGTACAGAGTGCCTCCTTTAAGCATTTTTCTCATGACTCCTCAACCGGAAAGGGGTTTGGTGGAAAAAAGGAGATACTAGAACATGATACCCAACCCCATTACTGACATACAACCTTTCTATAGGGACAACATAGAATGTCTCTTCTTAGCCTTCATCAGGGAAGAATGAAATTTCCCCTAGAATGGATTCTCAAATTCAATCCATGAACCCTCAGTTTTCTTCTTCTCCTTGAGATAATGAGTCCACCACTAATGCAAAGATCCTAGAATCTGCCTCGTATCCAGAAGAAACTAGTACTCTTTCAGAACCCAGAACAAGCTGAAAGTGATCACCTGCTCCTTGAGCCAGCTCCCCGTCTCCATGTCTGAGACACTGCACTTGTACATTCCCATAGTCTGCCACTGAGTGACTGACTAAAAATTATTTTTTCTTTATTCGTACACTTTTGAGGGAATAGTGAGAAACCGAAAATGACATCAATGACTTAAAACAACCAAACCATCACAATATAAGGCCAAAAAACTCGTTCAAACTTCTAGAGTCTTCCACTAGAAGGCATGAAGCGTCTTCTACCACTTGTCATCCTCCTCCACTCAATCGACCCACTTCTAATCAAATTGATCAACAGGATGGGCCTCAAATTCTTGAACCACTCATGGACATCGTCTGGGTTCCATATCTGAAAAAACAAACAGGAAAAATCCTAAGACCTATTAGTGTGAAAAGTTACCTTTAAATTTTGATTGAACTCTTTAATTATTTTAAATTCCCAAAACACCCAAGACACAAAAGAACACATGCCATTTTTATGCATTTACCTTTTCCTAGGGTCTGTACCCTACAATCAATGTGGCCTCACCTATTCATTCAATAGGTCCAGTGTTCTACATCAGATCAAGGTGGGGGGGATAAAATCTTATGCAATTGTTGGTCTACCCCATCCTATTTTCCGCACCAAGATTTCCTAACAGTCATTCCTTGCCATCCCATGAAATCCTCACTATTACTAACCTCGAACACCATCCTATCTCTCATACTTCCTTTGATACCATTTTTTATGAACAACCTTTTATAAAATGAGGGAAGGGAGAAAAGAATTCCAAACCATTTCTTATTCAAGTTGAAAGAGACAAAATGAACCTGAGCCCTACCTTAAATAGGCCACAGAGTGGCGACTAGCACCAAGGGTATAGAATCTCACATAATATGGAAGTAGTTACCATTTTTATGGATCAATATTGAAAGATAAGATAGTAAATCTGAAACAACTCCAAATACCACATGTAAAAGTAAATCCAAAAACATTTTCCAAAATGCATGTTAAAAAGTAATGGTGATGCACGGTACATAAAACCCCCAAGTTAAAGTACCATAAGAAAAGGGTCTTAGTAGTAAAATCAACTTATACCGATTCCAAAGCTGGTGAAGTCTAGAACACTCCACAAATTCCACCTGGGAACCTGAAAAAAATCTTTACAATTATAGGGTGAGCATTAAATTATACTCATTACAGTAAACTAATGTTACTTGTGCACAAGTGAGGGAACATAAAAATTCCTCTATGAGAAAACAATAGATCTTCAAGAACCATACAAGGAATTATAACCAGACCAACCTCACCAAGGCACACACACCCAAGTTACACAAGCTAAGAAACATAAGAGTATATGAACATTGTTATATGGGAACCCCGCACACCACTTTTCCTAGTGGTTCACTACTCATGCCCAACGATATGAAATCTTAACGATTTCACAATTCTCACACATAGTCCCACTGCCACAACATTCCCACACACACCTAGGCTACAACCACACACAACCACACCCATAGAAACCTAGGCCACAACAACCACTACAATGCCCAAAGACACCCAGGCCAGAAAAACCACCGCCATGCCCAAAGAAACCTAGGCCGGAACAACAACTACCATGCTCGAAGACCCTTGTAACTCATCGAGAAGATACTTATAAAAACAAACCTGACCCATAGACACCTAGGCCCCTCATCAAAAATAAACCATTGCCTGGTGAATCATGGAATATTATAAGCCTCAAGTGATTACAGCATGCCTGAATTCACCCACGTAGCATGATGCAGAATATGATACGAGGAAAAAATCTGTAACTAGCCATCCATCCTCCCACCAGGATGTTGGGAAGGACACCATCCCCCATAAAATGGAGGTGTTCGGCACACAGTGCTCAGAAAGGGTGGGGTTAATATAGATATAAAAATGAACTATAATATATATAGGTAATAAAACAATCATCCCCAACCCATAGGTCTCACACAGTAGACAATAATCCCACACTATCATTTTGATCACTGCTAATCTTATATGCACAATCATGCAACAACCACTTCCAAAGAATAACCCATCCCCCAATTTTAAATTTCCATTTATGTTTTTATTTAATTGGATTCACTTAAATTATTCCAAAACTATCGAGAAACTAACAACCTTATCCACACCTAGAAACCATCAAAACCAAACTAAGTCCCACTATACAACAACACAAAACCACAACATCAAACTGGACTTGTAGTCCGACTACACATCCATGTTCCTCTACTATCCACTATCATTATCGAAAGTAAATACCACCCATTACTTATCCCACAACTCATCAAAGAATCATCGATTCCCCAAAAAAAACCCCAATACTGTCCCACTGCATAACTGGTCGACATCCACACCGCAATCCCACTGCTCGACATCATTTCTTAACCACAACACAACATAAACTAATTTCAGCTGCCCAAAAGTTCATCCATTCCAAAATCAATGAGTCTCTCAGACTGGGATACCAACCCCCCCCCCCCCCCCTCATACTACCCCACAGAACCCAGACCAGAACACACAAGACATAACCCCAACCGTCAACCAACAATATTCAAATTCAACCAACAAGGGTTCATAAATTTTAACTTTAAGGTAACTGGGGTGATCACAGAACATGTTTGATCCTAGAGAAACCATTTATATAAAATAGTGTATGTGATTAACCATATTTCATGTTACCTCTCTATATAAAAAGACCACAATGAAATACCACCAATATAGAAGAAAAGGCCACCAACAGTTGTGACTTTCAGATTTACATACAATCCCAAAACCATTATACAATCAAAAATAAAAAATTAAAACATTCAACCAAGATCAACCACACACTGCCCATTATTTTATTTAAATATGTTATCATTTGATAAATTTAAATTCATGTTTAATTCTTATTTCAGGAAGGGTACCCGACTTTTACTTACAATAAAATCATAATGTTATCACCCTATAAGATTCAGAATTAAAGAAAATAAAATGATAATACCTACATGGATGATCAGCAATCAAAGTTCCCTCTTGACCCAATAATAGGGGATGAATCCACTTGTAGGAAAAACTCCAAGGCTGAGTGGGAAGGGAGCCAGCATCGGTGCATGACTCCTCTTAGTATGAATTTTTTATGCACACTAGGAGAATCGAAAAGAATGAAGGAATAAAGGATCTCGGCATAACAAGATTTCATATCCTAAAATCAGGGATTCCATTTCAAATTACATAAAATATGGATCATGGCATGGCCACATGGCTTTGTAGTTTCACACATTGGAATTAATTGAGATTTTATAATTCCATCAGAGACGGTTGAGATAGTACAACACATGATAGACAGTTGATATGTTTCCATTAAATGGAGAAAACAACCTAACATGGGCCTAAATGGAAAACAAAAAAGACACAAAAACATGTAATAGGTTGTGAAACTCATAAAAATGCCACATGTTTTTGTAAGTCAAAGGACTCCCGACTTTTAGGGGATTTAAAATGTATTTTACGGTCCTTAAATCACCATAAAAGGGGTATTAAAAAACTTTTACATTAAAATAGATGTTACTAGAGTGAAACTAAAATGTCCTGGAGATGTTGGAAATGAATCACGGATATGTGATTTTCCGATACACTGACATCAATGCTCTGGAACCGTTTGGTGGGGTGTCATTTTAAATCAGTTTGACTTATGCGAATGTGTTCCATAGATTCACATTGGTGCCACTAACGTCGATCGGTGCCACTGATGGCCGATGGGTTCCACCGATGTCGATCGGTGGCACTGTTTTTTCAACTTGAAATTTGGAAAGCTCTTCAATGAGTCACTGATGGTCTCTAGAATACCTCAAACACCATGATTTGACAAAGTAATGGACTGTGAGGGGTTGAGTCGTTGCAAGACATAAAGACATACAAACAGACGATAAATGACAATATTAAAAAAAAATTGACAATATGTAATACAAAGTATTATCATCATATATATATTTTTTAAAAAATAATTAAATAATATATTAATTCAATAAAATATTTTTATTCTAAAATTTGACACTATTATTTTAATTTGACATTACATACATCTAGAATATTTGGGAATTAACATTAAATACTTTCAGACATCTAAATTATAGCATACGTGTCTATAAATTAATTATACACATTAACTCATCCCAAATATATAGAAATTAATAACATTAAAATAAATTATTTTATTTTTTTGTTAACTAAATTAATACACCTTTAGTAGTGATGAAGATTTAAAGGTAATCCTAATATTTCTAAAAAAATAAATAAAAATTCAATAAAAATAAATAATTCCAAAGGATCAAAATATATATTTATTATTTCTTTATATCTTCCTTTTTTCCATGTGTAGACACATAAAAGTTATTAAATATAAGGAGAGTTCCATTTTGTAACTACTATTAATTTAAATAACATATAGGATGTTTTCCAAGAAAAGTCTCCATTAAACAACTCTAATTACAACCTAAGGTTATACGGGTTTAATTATATTCATCAAATAATTTTTATACCCATTTGAGTAACATTTATACACTTACCTTTTAGTTCAATCCCTTATAGAAACCCCATAACTTTTATTGTGACAACATTCTTTATTACTCATTAATGGATAATATAATTGATATAAAATGTCAAATGGAACATATATGATCATGTCTAAACTTTTAAACCTTATCAAAATATTTTGGCCTAATTATATATTTTAATGAAATTTATATCAGTTAAAAAAATATTATAAATTTTAAAATATCATTAGTGTCAATTTTGACAGAATTCATTACCAGACTTTTCAAAAATATAACAACTTCTAGATGAATTCAATTCAAAGTATTTCAAAAAATCACTAATATGTCAAGGTAGTAAATAAAATTATTTTATGATATAAATTATGTCAAATAATATTTATTTAAATATTTTTAATAACAATAATTTGATATGTCAACTATTTAATCAATTACTGCATCATCATTGTAGAATCCTTTAATATAATTATTTAATCCATAATAATTTAAAAATAATTTATAATTATTAATATAACCATTATATAATTCCAATTACTATTTATAGTTGATTATATTTTCTTAATAACAATATATTTAAATTGTAATACTTATTAGAATCATAATTAAGACAGATTGGAGATTCATTAGAATAATATACTATAAGAACCTCAATGTCATCCAAGTGGCTTAAAGATGCCATGAAATCCTCAAAAAAAATTTGGTATAAAATAAATCATCCAATAAAATTAGGACAAGTGTTGTGGTAATTATTTAATGTGTATAACATGATTTTTTCATATATTTACTCTATTTACCATTAACAATGGTATATAAAAAATTTTCTAATGTTACTATTAATAATGTCCATATGTTAATTTGACCCTATTATAAAATAAATATCTAAATTATTGCACCCTTTTTTCTATTTTTTAAAATTAAATTCATGAAAGTGAAAAAAAATTACAGTTACTGCTAATTGTGTTTATGAGATGACGGAGCAGGTTAAAGAAAAAACAACCAACATTTTGATATGTTTTTATATCAATATTTAATTTCAAATTTTTCTTAATGAACTAAATTGGATTAAATGATATAAAATTGTCCAAATTTTACTTTTAAACTAAATCAAAACATAAATTAATGATATAAATAAATTTGAATAAAATGGATTTTTGAACAAAAAAAATATTTTCCACTATTCATCAAAAAAATATTCTCTAAAAAAGAAAAAAAAACTCAAATAATGTAATATATTAAATTATTATTTAAAATAAAAATTATATTTCTTTAAAATAATGTATATAAAAGTTTCAAAAATATATTAATATCATTTTTCTGTTAATTGATTGTAAAATAGCCTTTAGAAAAATATTGGTTTTTAATGTGTAAAATTGGATTGATTCTTATCTTATAAATATAAAATAATTTGTATAAATGTAAAAACATTTGAGTAAATATAAAATATATATATATATATTTATATTTCCAATTTTGTTCCCTACTATTAATTCCCGACAACATAACAACTACTGATAAAATAATAATACTTAATAAAATATCATTGTT
Source organism: Viscum album (assembly GCA_963277665.1). Classification (NCBI taxonomy): domain Eukaryota; kingdom Viridiplantae; phylum Streptophyta; class Magnoliopsida; order Santalales; family Viscaceae; genus Viscum; species Viscum album. Next base: position 98,198,073 of record OY728160.1, read on the forward strand.
CATTTAAGCTTGGTATTTCACGCAATTCACATTATTATAATTTAAATAGAAAACATATCATAAAATCATTGGGTGTTATATTCTCTACCCTATAATAAATTTCATCCACAGAACATTTAATTTCTCATTAAAATTTTAAAGATGATCCTTAAAAATACGTTTTTGGGAAACCCACATTGGAAATAAGGTTAATAATACATCCTATTGATAAGAGGGCACTAAAATTGTGAATATTAAAAAAAATATTTTGAATTGGAAAAAATAGAGGGATGTGAAACTAAATACATAAAAGATAAATCCAATGACTATATTTTGATGGAGATTGATAGATAACATGTTCATCGGAAAGTCTACAATTAGAAAACCATAAATTAGTCATGTGTCAAAGAGACCATTGTTTATCAGAATGAAAATTAAATAATAATTTTTTTATAAACAATATCTCAATAGAGATAGGTGGATTATAAAAGTTTCAATATTAGAACATGAAAAAATAAACTTTCTTGATATCATTCCTTGTCATATGTGTAATTTTATCATTTGGGTGTTCTTCGGTCTATTTCCACTTCATCTCTAACATTAGTGTAATGGACCGAAACTTTTTGGTACATTACCTTTCCAATTCATGACGTTCAGGGAATCCTGGGGACCCCCAGTGACTCATTGTGAAATTTTTCGAATTTCAGGTAGAACGAATGGTGGAAATGATGGGAATCGGTGGAACTGGTCAGAATCGGTGCTAGGGAGATGGTTCTAGGTAAACATTACTAGGGAAACGGTGACTCACCCACTGGTGAGTCATTCCCAACCTCTCTCACATTTTCCGGTTTTACTCCTGTAACATATCTTTTGAAGTAAAATTATTTTAATTCCCCTTTAAAAGTGATTGAATGCCCGTAAAGCATGTTTAAAACCACAAAGTCTTGTTAGACCATTCAGTTAACAAAATGTGTGGCATGTTATGCTCATTTTTCCGTGTTTTCCAACTTCCCGTGTTTTCCAGTTTCTTCTATGATACGTGTTCTTTTATCAGTTTAAAGGAAATCTTTTAACTCATAACCAATATCTCCACCATCTTTGAGGAGAATTATTAGAATTCAGTTATTCCCTATGTGTTAAACCACCCTTATACATGGTGGAGCGTGATATGAATTTTATGTACATTAAAATTGTCTCCCTAATTTTAGGATCAGTCCTCTTCTTATGCTAAGATTCAATATTCCTTATTTCATTCTTTTCTCTTATTGCACCAAAAAAGTTCATCTAGATATTAATTATGTACCCATGCTAGAGCTTCTTCCCCTCAGCCATGGAGTTCATCCGACAAGTTTCACTTCCCCAATTCATGGCATAATAATAATTCTTTGATACTTGATCATCTAACTAAGATTTTTCGTTCATCTATATTTAAATTCTTTATGCGGGGTGGGTAAAAAGATGATCTTTTGTGATGTAGATGGAAAAAAATTTGATAAAAAGAATACATAGAGTGTTAAAGAATTAAGTGGTGGGAATGTTGATGATGTTACAGTGTTTTAACATTGTTTTTATATTGTTAATTGTATGGGCTTATGTCCATTGAAAATTATAGTTTTTGGTGGTCCTTTATTGAGCACTAATAAAGCTATATTGTTATGGATAATATTTTTATTGAATAAATGTAACATGGAAAATGGTTATTCACATAAATATGGTTGATTAAGTGGATTCTTAATGAAAAATAAACCATGTGTGATCACCCAAGATACGCAAATGGAAAGAAAGAACTCAATAAATGGAGTTGGCTAAATCTGAAAACTTATTTTCTCCATTCGGGAGATATGTATGGTTTCTCTTTTTTATTTTTTGTAGGATGACGTAGAGGGGAATAGAATATCTGGTTGATAGGTTTTTGGTTAGGTAATCTGATGTCATGTGTAGTCGGTATGTTGGGGATTTTTTGGTATGAGTACATTGAGGGATTTCACATAGACCTTTTTGATGTTGTTACTTTGCAAGAGAGTCGGTTGTGAATGACTTAATGTTCACTTGGCCATTTTCCATTAGTTTTTGTTTTGGATTGTGGTTTTTAATGTTAGTTTCCCAATAGTGGAGGAATGTTTTAAATGGAAGTGCATGAACATGATAACGAGTAAGGTTACAATAGGGGAATTGTTTTCCCAAAAAAGGGTTTGGTTGTAGTTATTGTGTACTTGTGTACTTGTATATATAGGGATAGCAGAAAGAGTGTCTATGTATGGGGTGGTTTTCTCTTTCAGGACCATTGGTTCTGGATGACTTCTTTTTACCTATATTTGTAAAATTTAGTTTTTGTGTTTCTTATATGCACTCTACCCATGTTGAGAACTTCCTTATGAAAAAAAACATTTCATTGGGGATGGTTTTTTTCGCAAAATTTCTATTAGTGGCTAGTTATTTTCTCCTTTTCTTCTCCCTCTCCCAGGTAGCTCAAGAATATTTGGGAAGATGGTGATGACCTAAGGTTTTTTATGGACCAAGTCTCTCTGGGAATAATGTGTTGTGGTGGTTGGCCCAGGTATGTGTTGGAAGGTTTGTTTTCTATGTGTCTTTGGGATGAGGAGAAGGTGTTTTAGGGTATTGAAGTGGTTGTTCTAGCCCAGGGTTCTTCAGTCGTGAAAGTGGTTTTTGTGACCAAGGTGTCTATAGTGTGGTTATATGTGGTTTTTGTGGCCAAAGTGTCTATGGGTGGGATTAATGGTTGTGGTGGCCCATAGGGTTATTTTTGGGGCTGTATTGGGACTGAAGTGGATCCAATGGGAGAGGTATGATGCATAAGATGTCCTACATAACCAGTGGGGAAGCGGTGCAGGGTACCCAAATATCGATGTGTTATTACAATTACATTATCTTACATGAATTATTTAGGGAGTATTCCTTAGTTAGACAGGGTAGATAGTTTCTTTGGAAGTTGATTTGGTTACCTCATTTCTCACGGTTCATTAGAATGACTCCCCACTTGTGTATGAGAGCTTTTTATTTTCCCTCATGATTATATTTCAATACTAACACAACATATGTAAAACTACTTTTAGGTTTCTAATAAGTCATTAAGGACCATGCCATACCTTACTAGCTTTGGTTTCAAGAGTTTTTGTTACTGCTTTTATTTCTTTTTGTACATTTCATCAGAATTTTTATTGTACATTGTATCAACTTAGTTTGAACATGCATGTGGGAATGGATTTTTGGATTTACTTTTACTTTAGGTTTTTTGAGTTGTTTTGTTTTTACCATCTTATCTCCTGATATTTTTCTATTAAAGGGTAATTACTTCTCTATTATGTGATATTCTATACCCTTGGTTCTACTCAACACTCCCGGGACTATTGAAGACAGTTCTGAAGGTCATTATCTCTCCATCAACATGAAGAAATAGGGGTCTGGAAGTTGGTTTCCCATTCACTCATCATCGAGAAGGTTGGTCATGAAATAATGGTATCAATGGGGATGGTTGAGGGAGATGATGGAGTTCATGGTTAGGCACAATGAATATTGCATTGGATGGTATAGAAATAGTGTTACCAAATCTTGGTGCAAGAAATAGGCTAGGGAAGACCGACTAGGACATGGGATTTTAGGACCCCTGTGATCCAAAACAAGGACTTTGGACATACAAAATGACCATGTGTGGCTACACTTATTGTAGGGTAGAGACCGTAGGAAAGGTACATGAGTCATTATTATTTTTTTTCTTTTGTTTCTTAGGTGTTTTGTAAATTTAAAATATAAAAAAAGTTCATATAAAATTTAAAAATAATCTTTTATAATACTCAGACTGAGAGATTATTTGTTTTCATTGCATATATGGAACCTAGATGATGTCTATAGGTTTTGTGGGTGATCGAGGCCCAACAAGCTGATTATGATGATTAAAAGAGGGATGATTTATAGGATGAGGATGACCACTTGTAGAATTTGATTTGTGCCTTTCAGCAGCAAGACCCTTGGGAAGTATGAAGGAAGTGTCTTAGACATGGATTCAGAGAGTTGGATTGAAGATCTGGTGATAGCTTTCATCTTGATCTGGGATCTGATAGAGTACTGGGTTTCTCTGTATGTGATATATATGTTGGGAGTAGTTCATCAGTGGTAGACACTCTATCTCAGGGAGAAGAAGGATGTTGAGGCTTCGAGTGATTACATTGAGAAGGAGATCCGAGCAGAATTCCTTTCCACCATCATGAAGGATGAAAAAAAGAATGAGGTTCTCTCCCTCCAACAATATAGTATGATGGTAAAGGAGTTGGGGATCAGATTCATGGATCTCCTTCATTTCACTCCAGAACTCTTCTCAGATAAGGATTCACAGGCAAGACGCTTAGAGGAGGCGCTCTAATCTTCTCTTCACTATATTGTTACTCCCATCACTATACCGACATAGTTGGATGAACAAAAGAATGATGAATTTGTGGGGAGGGTGCACAAGATAAGAGGTTTTCCATGAGAGGGGACCCATTTTGATTTCCTCAAAGGGGTAGTCCATTAGATGTAGGCCTCCATCATTGGGGCCTTCTAGGTTTGTGCTGGTGGGAAGCATGCCTCAACAATTCCAGTTCCGACCTCCTGGTCCTCACCCTTTCTCAACGAGCCTAAGACCAAGGTGACTTATCTATGGAAGGAATGGAAACCTTTGTAATATGTTCCTAGACAGATTTTTGTATAGTGGGGGTGGGAAGGTTCAACTCCCACCTCAACAGTACCATTTTCTGGGAAGACCTTTTTAGTACAGTAGTTGGGATAGCAAGCTCTCGCTCCACCGAGGGTAGACAGAACTATAGGAGATCGACCTCATCGCACTCCCCAGGGAACTCGACCATGGCATGGTCAGGGACGCTGTTGATAGTTGATGGGATGTGGAGTTGGGTGTGGGAATTTTAACACCATAGAGGAACCAGTTCCATCCTGGAAAAATGTAATTCGATGTAATATCAGTTTGTTTAGTACACTTTTGTATTCTTCATTTGATTTTGGAGCATCACACTCCTTCGATTAAACGATCATAGACCATTCTTTTGGTCTAGATGTATAGTTAATCTCTATGAAACTGGTGTATAGCATTCCAGTAGGTGGTCTGACTCATCGGTTTGATGATTTTCAAGGTCTAAGGATAATTTTGGGGTCACATCAATCCAGTGGGGATCTCTTTCTACAAAAAATGCATACATACGATGTCATCATGGGAATTGACTATCTATTTTTTGTGCACGTTGTTATTGAATACATCTAGAGATGGGTCATGTTCTCATATATGGGTTCCTAGCATGTAGTGTACATCAGTGAGTGGTGTTTCCAAGAGATCATTCATTGTTTGGAGCCCATTCATTCATTATTAGTCGCACTGTCAGTGGAATCGGTAGACACAAATATGGTGGAAGTCATGGATATTGTGAGAGAGTTCTTGGAAATCTTACCTGAAGAAGTTGTGGCTCTACCCCCTCAATGTGATATTTGTTTTGGATAGATTTAATACTTAGTTCCGGCCAGATTTTGATGGCTCCATATCAGTTGGATCCTTCTGAGTTGCAGAAGTTGTGGATTCAGGTTGATGATATAATGAATAAGGGTTTTATCCATCCATTCGTGTCTCTATGGGGTGATATATTCTTGTTCACAAATATGGAATATAGTGGTTTGAGGATGTTCATAGTCTACTAATGGATAAATCAAGTGACAATTAAGAATCGTTACCCCCACCCAAGGATTGATGACCTTTATGACCAGATGAAGGGGGAAGTTCGGTTCTATAAGATCGACCTCCATTATACATATAACCAGTTGAGGGTGAATGAGGGTGACATATCATATACTACTTTCAGGTTAAAATGGGAACTTTGATTTTCTGGTCATGCATTATGGCATTATAAATGCACCAACTGTGTTCATGGGACCTGTGAAATCTGTTTTTTGTGAGTATCTGTATAGGTTCATGGTTTTGTTCATCGATGACATCCTGGTCTACTCAAGATTAGAGTAGTATCACGCCGAGAATATTAGGACATTTTTAGAGTTCCGCCAAAACCACCATCTATACGAGAAGTTGTCCAAGTTCTTGATCTGGACACGAGAGGTGCACTTTCATTGGAACGTTGTGTCCTAGAATGTGATAGTAGTGGAATTGTCGAAGTTTTAGGTGGTTGCTTCTTGGGAATCACCCAATAACATGGTAATGGTTCATTATTTCTTGGGATTTTAGTGTTACTAGTGAATGTTTGTGCCCGACTTCTCTCAAGTTGCTGCTCCTTTGACAACCTTGACCATAAAATACTAAAATTTCATATAGAGTGGGAACTCCTAGATTGATTCCAGTTATCATAAAGGGAAGCTGGTCAGTTCCTTAGTGTTGAGGTTTCTAGATGTAGGGGTAGCATTCGAAGTATTCAGTGATGCTTCGAGTCTAGGCTTGGGGTGTTTGCTAACGGACCAGCGGGGAGTGATCTCTTATGGGTCTAATAAGTTACGTCCTCGTGAACATAAAAATCCCATCCACAACATGGATATTTTAGACGTGGTGTTCACACTGATGTTACGGTGGCCTTACCTCATTGGGGAATGCTTCGTGGTCTTCATAGAACACATGTGCTTGATGTATGTATTCTCCCAGCGAAACTTGATATTGTGGCAGTGGAGGTGGATGATGTTTTATCATGACTACAAATTCAAGTTCTCCTACAACACCATAAAGGTAAATGTGGTGGTTGATTCCTTGAAAAGTATGTCACATAAGTATGTGGTTTGGGAGTTAGTAGATGCCTTGGAAGACAATGGATGAGCTGGCTCCATTGTATTTCAGCAAGAGAGTGGAGTGTGGTAGAGGCTATCTATTTCAGATGACAGTGCATTATACCTTGGAACAAATGGTTTTGGAGTCTCAATGGGGAGACTCAGAGGCTGGAGTGATGCGTGATCATGTTATCCTAGGAAATTCTTCATAAGGATGATTTGAGGATGATCAGAATCAGATGATTTTATGTCGGAAGATGTAAGCCCCAGTGCCTATGAATGAGGGGGTTCTTGGTGAGTACCATAACTAAACCCAATAGGTACATCTTGGAGCCTCCAGGATTTACTTGGGATTGAGCAGTCAATTTTTGTGTCCTGAAGTGAAGTAGATAATAGTGGAGTCTATGGAAAAGTGCTTTGTGTGTCAATATGTTAAGTCTAAACACTATGTTTTCAGCGGTCTCTTGCATCCCTTATATGGTCTCGAGTGTAAGTGTTATAATGTATTGATCGATTTCATCATAGGACTACCCATGGATGAGGGAGTATGTTTTTCCAAATAGGTATTTGTGTACCATATGACAAAATCGCCTCACTTCATAGTGATTAAGGAGTCGTGCGTAGTGGATGCCTTAGACTATAATTATGTGGGTGAAGTTTTACGCCATCACATAATTCCTAAAACCAACATTTCATATTGGGATACAAACTTTACTTCATGTTTTAGGAAGGAATTACAGTGTGATTTGCACCCAAATTTTCCTTACCACTGCTTTCCAGCCTCAGAAAGATGTGAAAATAGAGAGGACCATCCATAGGTTGGAGGATATGCTCCAATCATGTGTTCTAGACTGTGGAGGATCATGGGTATGATTCTTGCCTTTGGTAAAGTTTTCAAAAAAAAATTATCTACCACTATACCATTGGCATGGATCTATTTTAAGACTTGTATGGGAGACTGTGTCATTCACCCGTGTGATGGGAAATTTTAGGGAGGCAGGTGTTATTTTCCTATAAGTGGTGCAGAGCATGACAATGATGGTTTATCTTGTGCATGGAAGAATGAAGACAGCTCAGGACCACCAGAATTCATATTCATATCATAAGAGGAGAACCTGGAGTTGGAGGTTGGGGACCACGTGTTCTTGAAGGTCTCCCCTCGGCGTGGACAATAGAGGTTTGGAAGGGGGTGTAATCTTTCTCCCTAGTTCATCGGACCCTACGACCGGTGAGCTGGAGTATCAGCTGGCATTACCACTGCAGTTAGAGAGGATCTGCAATATCATTTATGTATATCAGTTCTGTTGGTATCTACACGATCACTCCAATATCCTTGATTAAGTAGAGTTGGATATTTAGGATGATGTGATGTTCGTGGTGTGACCTTTGAGAATCATAAATTTTATAGAGAAGGTGTTTCATGGATGGACCATTCATATGGTTCATGTGTTATAGAGGAATGGAAACCTCGAGTAGAGTACCTAGGAACAAGAGGCACAAATGTGTGCCAAGTACATGATGTTATTCTTAGTATTGATGTTATGTTTGAATTATGCCTTGCTTATGATGAAATGTTTTACAGTGATTACTCTTTTATATGTTGTTTCCTTGTTCTATATTTTTTGTGGAATGTCTTGACTATGGAGAATGGAGAACTAAATCTCTAATCTAGAGGCATTAATGGGGATGTGATTAAACCCGTGTGGACAAGTTAGTGAATCCCAAGGCAGATAGTATCTTGACATGGAGGAATGGAATCCCAAATCTATAAGTCTGGATGGTGGGACCTTTCTATGCTTGTGTGGTTTCTTGGAGGAGTGGAGTGGTAGTGTTTCAATGATTTTTCATGATATATATGAGAGAGGTGTTCCTCAATGTTGGGTTTTATTCTCACTTTAAAACAACTTTATTGTGTTTTTCCCATGAAAGGAATCTTAAAAAGTGGATGTTTAGACCCCACTCTTTTCTTAGTGGTGATCATCAAATCTTGAGTGTAGGAATAGTTAGAGATGCATCTGATGTAATGGATCAGATCATCCTAGTCCATTAATTTTCCAAATCCCAATTTTCGAAGAATTTTAGAGACCATCAGGGACACATTGTGGAGTTTTCCGTTTATGAGGTTGAACGAACGGTGTCACCGATGGGCTTCAGTGGAACTTATGGTCCATCAGTGGCACTGGTCGACATTGGTTCTTGGGTGATGGTTCTAGGGAGACAATGAATCACCCATCAGTGACTCATTCCCAGCCTCTACTAGATTTTACAGTTTCTCTCTAGTAACATATCTTTTGAAGACCTTAAATGATGTTTTAAATCACCAAGGGTCGAGAATTCCTTAGGTTACCAAAACATGTGTCCTTTCACTCCATTTTTTCTATGCTTTCCGGCTTCTCATGTTTTTCAGTTTCACCACTATTACATTTTCTTTTCTTTGTTTAATGGAAATATATTAACTCCCATATGTTATCTCCACCGTCTCTGAGGATATTATTTAGATCTCAACTAATCCCATTGTGTGAAACCACCCATCCTTGTGGTCGATCATTGATTAAAATTTTATGTACATTGAAATTGTAACCCTGATTTTAGGATCTGTAATATTCTTATGCTAAGATCTTATATTCCTTCTTCCTTTTTTTGCTCTATGTGTTCCTAAAAACTTCTTCTAGAGCTGAATCGTGCACCCGTGATTGAGCTCTTTCTTCCCAGCCTTGTATTTCTTCCCGAAAGTCGTGATTCCCCAATTCTTTGATTAACATTAATTCTTTTATCTTTGATCATCCATGTATGGGTTTTCTTTCATCTATATTTACAATTCATCATGCAGGGGGGATATGATAGTGATCCTTTGAGACATAGATGAATCCAACTTTAACGAAGATAGTAAACTAGAAATTAAAGAATTAAGGGGTGGGAAATCTGATAATTTGTATGTGTTATACCTTGTTTTTTGTTTTGAATTTTATGATCTTATGTCCAATGAAAATCATGGTCATTGGTGGTCCTTTATTACACACTAATGAAGATCTATTTTTGTAGATAATAATGTGATGAATAGGTTGTAACATGGAAACTGGTTATACACATAAACATATTTGATTAAATGGATGCCTGATGGATAAGAACCTATGTTTGATCACCCTATTAAACCAAATCAAATTAATAAACTCAATTAATAGTGTTGGATAAATATGAAAACTTCTTTTCTCCATTATGGTGATATGTATGCTTGCCCTATTTGATTCCTTGTGGGCTTACATATAGGGGAATGAAATATATTGTTTTGAGGATTTTGTTTTTTCAATCAGAGGCCATGTGGAGCTAGTATGTTGGGGCTTGGTTTTGATCCAGTACATCAAGGGATCTCGCAGATCTATTTTTGAAGTTGTTACTTTACAAAAGAACCAAATGTGAATGCTTAAATATCTTCTTGTCTGTTTTGCTTCAATTGTTGGTTTTTTTCTTGTGGTTATTCCTATTAATTTCCCTGTCGTGGATGAATGTTTTTAATGGAATAACTTGAACATGATAATGAGAATGGGTACAATGGATGAATTGTTTTCTAGAAATGGGTTTGGTTGTGTTTTTTTTGTACTTGTGCCTCTAGGGATAAAAGAAAAAGTAGTCATGTATGGGCTGGTTTTCTATTTTGGGACCCTTAGGATTGGATTTGTGATTTAAAACTAAATGTATAAAATTTATTTAGTTTTTGTTTCTTATATGCACCCAACCCATGTTGAGAAAATTGTTCCGAACACTTTTTCCAACATTCTTATGAGTGGCTGGATATTTGCTACACTTATTCTTTCTCTCTAAGGTATCCTAAGACTCTTCGTGAAAGATGTGATGACCTATGGTTTATTATCACCCAATAATATTTAGGAAGGGTGTGTTGTAGTGGTTGAACTAGGTTTGTGGTAGTAATTTTGTTTACCAAGTGTCTTCAGGATGAGGCCTAGGTGTTTTCGGGTGTGGTAGTGGTTGTTATAGCCTAGATGTCATTGGGCGTGGTTGTGGTTGTGGTGGACTAGGTATCTACGAGCAGGATGTGTAGTTGTAGTGTCCCATATGTTTTGTGTTGGAGTAGCAGTGGGAGTGCAGTGGAACCAATGGGGGACGTCTGACACATAGGATGTCCTAAATAACTAGTGGGGAAGCAGTGTGGGGTACCCAAATATTAATGTGTTATTACTATTACATTATCTAATTTGTGTTATTTGTGGAGTGTTCCTTAGTGAGGTTGGGTGGATAGTTTCCTTGTTAGGTGTTTTGGTTACATTATTTCTCATGGAGAATTAAAATTACTCCCCACATGTTCACGATATATTTTGGTTTCCCAAATGAGTATACTTGTATACACGCCCTATATATGTAAAATTGATTTCAGGTTTCGTAGAGGACATCAGGGACTGCGTCAGACCTTAGTAGATCGGGATTTTGGAGTTTTCATTAATTCTTTTATTTCATTTGGTACTTTTAATCACAGTTTTTTATGTAGTTCATATCAGTTTATTTTGGACATGCATATGGGAATGGATTTTTGGTATTACTTTTACTTTTACTTTTTGTAGCTTTTTGGCTTTTAATATCTTATATCACAACCATCTCCTATAAAGAGGGTAATTCCTTCCATATTACAGGATATTCTATAACATTGGTGTTATTTTCCACTCCATGGCCTATTGAAGGCCTGACTCAGGGGGGTTTATTCTCTCTTTTTCACCATGAAGAAGGATGTGCATGGAAGTTTGTAGTCCCTTCCCTCATCTTGGAGAATGCGGGTCGTGAAAATCCAGAAAAGGATAATCACGTTGAATTTTTCATACCTAAATGAATTTAATTAATAATAAGATCAATCTATCATTCCTTCAGCCTATAAATTTTTTCAAAAATCCAAACTGTTTGCATATAGTATCTAATAAATAATATATTAATCATAAAAAGTAATATCATATATTCTATAGAATTTATCCATACCTTATGATTCGTCCAAAATACTTCAGTCTAATTTTTTTTTCTAAAAAGGTCACTAAATTTCCAAAAACAATCTTAACATAAGATTCCCTAAAAAACGTAATGTATATCTAATTCTCACATAATAAATATTGGATCTCAAAAAAACCATAATGAAAAATTTCTTTCTTCAAGATCCTTAAAAAATATGAACTGAAGTACAAACATGATATATATATTGATTTATATAACCATTGACCCATTGATGAAATAATTCTTGAATCCATGTTCAATGTCAATTTAATTATTCCAGATCATTATTAAACCATTAACAATGCTCTATCATATTATTCCATAAAAACTTCCTCCATTAATTTTTATTTTTATAGTCTCTTTAACATCAACAAACTAACCATTAATTTTATACCCTTATTGGTTCTAAACATTTACCAAATCTCAAAGAACAATTTTATATACAGTAATCATATTGATATAGTCATGAAAAAACATTTATAGTTTACCTAAAACTAGTCACATTCTCAATCTTTGAATCATATGCTTTGACCTAGGTTATAAATAGTATTACCAAATATAAGGATAATGTTCTATACTTTGATTTATCATATAATTTTTTAATAGGGTTATGTTTTGTAATCCATGAATTCATAAATATAGTTTCATTATTTTTAACTAAACTTCCTTTAAAAAAAATGTAACACCCTAACCCTAGAAGCCCGGATCTGGTGCATTACTATGTTAAACATCCATGATTACATGAAATAAAAACATGAAGGAACATTATATTTAGCTATTTTGGAAAACCAGATTGCATATATGTTACAAATATTATATAGAGAAAAAAATAAAAATTTGTATAAAAATGAAATATCATCATCCATCGAACTCATTCAAGTATTCCATTTCATAACCTAGGTAGGGAAACATATGAACGGTGAGATTGAATGCTTTGTAAGGGTAAGAATATAATGGAAACTAAAAGTATGTATTGCATAAACTATAATATTTTAAGGGAAATGACTGAACCACCTGCTACTTAAAGAATCGCATGTGTTAGGAAACATAACCATGGATATCCTACTAGGCTAATAATCACATGGAATATCATTAACTATTTTAAAAATGATATAATGCATATTATTATACATCTAAAATAAATATTCAAGGCATAGATGAATTCATCTTATATAAACGGGTAAAAACTCAGTCTAGTATCTCTAAAGAGACCTATTGATGAATCATTTGGATAGAGTGGACCATTACCCTATCCTGCTATGTCAAATTCATTCCACATACGAATGAAGTGAAACATAAACAATATAGAAATTTCAATTAAAAGTAGAATATAAAATGTGAAAACATTATCCCTAAACATTGAATAGTATCACAACAGCGCATCCACAACCAAAAAATCATAAACCATTTAATCGAATATGGTAAATGGTATTACAAGATTTCAAACTCAATCAATCATAATATCTGACATAAGATGCTTAAATAGATGAAAATTATCTAATAACGTCATTAAAATTTTCATGATAACGAAAACATTATTAATTAGAAATAATTTATTTAAAATTCATACATTTTTAAAATAATTGATTTAAAAAAATATATTTTTTGATTAAATGTATCCAATATACTTTGAAAAATTTGAGATGAATTCTAAAATAAACAATTTTAAAAAATCATGTCCCTATCAATAACCATTTTGAGAACATGAACATTAATAAGAAATATATAGAAGAATAAACAATAAAATAATTTTAAGCTGATGTTTTATTTAAATATTACATTATATAAAACGCTAAAAATATTACTTATTAAAACATTTAATTAAATTAAAAATTGACATAAATGTTTTTTATAACCCATTTATATCCATATAAATAAATAATATTAGGAATATTAAAATGGAGAAAGGATTAAATATTTACACATTTAAAGAATCTCATACCGCGTTGAACATTTAAATAATAATCATTATGAAAAAAAACTTTTAACAAAACATTTTATAACATTATTATAGTTAAATATTGATATAGCATGTCATAATAGCTATATATACACCTTATAAAAGAATAAAGCTGCATATCACAATGAAATGTCTCAATAAAAGGATATTGAGATGAAATACCTTACATTATGCTTCCTTTAGTGGAACATTCTTTAACGTAATGTATAATGGTTTCAAGATTTTTATTAACTTATATAATATCCTTATTCATATTTATGATATAATATTTGATCTTATTAAATTATTTTATCACATGTTTATTGATAATATTTCGTTATAACCCTTTTTTGGTGTATTTATTTCAAAACCATAATTATATAAATATAATATATATTACATTTACATGTATTATAAATTTTATAATAATAAAATAATTTTTACTATGGAAAATTAATCACATCACGTTTTGGAGATGGTAGGACATATGTACACACAGGCGACAATATCACTCCCTTAATGGTTAAGTGGTATGAAATTTTATTCAATATTAATTATTAATAATATATTATATTTCATAAGTACAATTTTTATTCAATATTTCGTTAATTATACCCAACCATGTAAATTGGTGATGAAATATTTTTTACCACATTGTGGAGTTGGTATGTCATACGTATGCACACACAATGTTTTAATTTTTCATATGATTGATGAATAAGGGAATATAGGTGTCCCATATTCATAATAAAACATCATAATATACATTATAATGGATTTATTAATTTATTACATAAGAAACACATAAAGTGGAAGTAAAATATAAAATTATCTTGAACGAGTTAGTAAAAATGATTATCTCTTATTCAGCAAACCTCCATTACATATATTCTTAAGGGATATGGGGTTGGTATTTTGGAATTACTTGAAATACTATAACTTTTAAAATGAAAATGGAAATATAAATTGATAGTGTTTTATCATTATAGATGGCTCAATGTGGTCTTAGGAAGTGAGGGAGAAGGTGCTCTTTTATAATTTAGATGAGAGGCACTTTCAGAAATCCACAAATAGTAAATTATAGTAATTCCATTATAGACCCAATAACTTCCCAATGAACTATCAATGAATATTTTTCACACATTTTAAAAAATATATTATCCCATTTTTTATAATCTATATTTTTATTATTAAATAATTAAATAATGTATTAATTCAAAAAAATCAATATTTTCAAATTTGATGTTATTTTTTACGTTGACATTGAAATCATAAAATAAATTGCTAATTGGATTGTAATTATTTTAAACGTGTCTATTATACCATATAAGGTTATAAAATTAAGTATGAACTTTAAATAAACCCAAATATATCAAATTATGAATTATTAAAATCAATTATATCATTTTTAATTTATTAAATAAATATTGTTTATTTATTAAAGAATCATTTAAATTATTTATATAATTTCTAAAAATAATAATAAAAATAATAATAACTTCATTATTATCAAAATATATATTTATTTTCATTATTATCTTAGTCTTATCAATATTTGGACTCATAAAAATATTAAATACTAAGGGTGACATTCAATAACTATCTTTTTTTAAATAATATATAAGATATTTTCATCTGAAAGTGTCCATTACACAACTAAAATTGTATTTTAAGTATATAAGGGTAAATTTATCTTCATATAATAATATTTATACAAGTTTAGGTTATAATCTTTCACATATTATTTGGTTTTAACCCTTCTTTAATCCCTTTAACTCTTACCGTGACATCTAGGTTTTTTACTATTTAATGTTATATATAGTTACAATAAAAAAATGGACCATAAATGAGAAATATTGGACATTTTAAACTTTATATTTACAATTTTTATGATTCTTAAATTTTATGAAATTATATAATTTTATAAAAAATTATTTATTTCAAAATATCATGATTGTCAATTTTGACACTAACCATTATTTGAAATTTTAAAAATATCATTACTATTAGAAAACAAATAAAACCCATTTAATACATCCCAAATATGTCTAGTTTATATATAAAATTATTTTATTAAATTAATTATGTAAATTTGTTTAATTGAATATTTTTAAAACATTTATTTTTTATGTCACTTATTTAAACAATTACTGCAACATTATTGTCTAAGCCTTTAAATTAATTATTTCTTCCCTAGAAATTAAAAATATATTATCATGATAAATATATTCATTTTATCATTCAAATTTCTTTTTATTGTTTATTATTTCTTCTTAACTACCATATATAAAAATTGTAATACATATTAGAATCATGAGTAACACATATTGGACTTTTATTAGAATAAAATACTACAAAAGCATTAATATTTTCCACATGGCTCTAAGAGGGCATAAAATCAGACCAAATAATAATTTTTATGAAAAAAATCATGAAATATAATTTTTACAAGTTTTATGGGATTTTTATAACGGTTATAATATTATTTTTAACTTTAATTACCCACTTAACCCTTAATTGTGGTAAATTAAAAAATTACTAAAGTACAATTAATAATGTCCAAAATTTTATTTGATCCTATTATAAAATAAATATCAAACAGATTACATACTTTTATGATTATTTTTCAAAATTCATTTAAGATGGTTAGCAAATTGATGTTTACTGATAATCTGATTAACTGGATGACAAAGCGAGCTTTTGTAAAAATGTCCATGATAAGTTTATATATTTAAATTAGTTGTAAAATTATTTATAATGATATAAATTAGATTATATGATATAATATTTGTCTAATTGTATTTTAAAACCAAATTAAAACATAATTTAACTATAAAAATAAAATAGATGAAAATGCAGTTTTGAAGTAAAATAGAGTATTTTCACTATTCATCAAAAAATAAAACATCTCAAAAATATACCCAAAAAAAATAACCCAATTAATTTATGATATTGAGATTTAAATGAATTATTTTATTTTTTAAAATACTATATATATATTTATCAACATTTAATTTAAAATAACAATGAAATTTAATTGCAATAAGACTTCATTAGGAAAATATTGGGTTTTCATACCTAAAATTAGATTTATTATTATCTTCTGACTATATAATAAATTGGTTGAATATAAAAAACATTTTACTCAATATATAATATTTAAATTTCAAAATTTTGTTAATAATATTCATTCCTTGCATCTTAATTTCTACTAAAAAAATAATAATATTTAATAGAATGACATGGTTTATTTAAACTTGGAATTTCATTCAACACAAGGAGTTAATTTAAAAATACAATCTATAATAAAATGTTATGGTGTGACATCATATGAATAGTAATTGTAAAAAAATAGTGATACATAAACATATTCATGAACATACCTTTATGATAACATGAACATAAAACTAGAAGATCACACCATGTATATATGATTTATGGCATAAACATTAGTTGTTCATAAGACATAAATCATGATGGAATCATGATCAAAATCCATTAAATCACATTATAAAAGTGAGGCATATAATTTTTTATGAAATAAAAAAATGTAATATTATTCCCTATATGTATAGGCTCATCTCCAGAACATAAAAAGGCACTTAATAGGGGATGCACCTACAGGGTGTGATACCCAACTATCCACAATCACAGTCCTTCCCTTATAATAGATTAGGATTCCGCGACTTACCATTGTTTATTGTTCTATCCTTTATTATAATTGTAGATAAATCCCATAAAAATTCTCTCAACATTATCTGATGAGATATAAATATTTACCTAATGAATTGTAGTTATATATAGGTCCCACCCATAAAATAATGAAATCCATAAATATGGGTTCCATAAAAACATTAATCATTCATCTTATCACAAATCATGAAATGAAATTGTTTTCATAAACAATTTATCAAAGAATAACTGATTTAAAATTAAAATATTTATAAAACATCACACTATGAAAACATAAACTATTAAAAAAATACTATGAATGTTACCCTTGGATCATATACACATTAAAGCATGGGTGACCCTGATGAATTTTATCTAAGAGGGAAAATTATTTGGAAAGATCTTATTATAAAATTTATTGGGAAAAATATCCTTTCCTCTTTGATAAAAAAATTTGTATATAAATTTTTTTATCAAATATTCTTCATTGAATATAAACTTTAATAAATATAAATGTATATTTGAAAAAAATATAATTATTTTAAATATGTTCTTTGAAAGGGTAAAAAATATCATTTAAAACACATTTAATCATTTTTAGAAAACCCTATTTTGAAGGATGATATTCCTCTAAAATAATAGAGAATAGAATTAAATGAAACATATAATATCATTTAAATATTTATATTCATTATAGAACATGTGAAAATGAATTATATATAAATTGTAAAATAATATAGGTATATAGAATAACATGTGTCTCAATGAACAAAAATTGAGACAAAATTACCTTACTGATTTAGTAACTTTTGAATATTAGACCCCATTAAAGAGACATCATTAAATGGATTTTTAAATACTAAAATTTTTAATGTATACTAATATATATTACAATAAGGATCATTATATAAAATAAAAAGAATAAATAAGTTCTATATAAGGCATATGTCCAACAGAATTAAAAGTGATAAAAAATACCACACCACAATATAATTAGTAAAATTGTACGCCCCATGAAAAGAACTATATTACACAGATCAAAAGAGTATAAAAATATATAGAATAATAATAATAAAATACATTCATAGTCATTATATACACCATAAAAGAAAAATAATTGGTGATTAAGTTATCTTTCTCGTAGAAATAAAAAAGAAGACTTCAATTCCACGTACAACTATAGTAACATTTGAATCATGATCCCGATGAAAGAAGTATCATCAATTTAAACTATTAATATCAAAAAATAAATTAAATTAATGATATAAAATATAAATAGTCATCATATAAACCACATTATAATAATAAGGGTTAAATATATCATACATCTCAAAAAAATAAAAGTGAGACAAAAAACCCTAACTTTTTGTCTTGATTAATATTGTACTCATTAAAAATTCAAGTATACTTAATAAAATATTGTTATAAATATATTAAAGAACCATATTATTATATATAATACCATATATTATTTTCTTATGTCCTTATATTACTCGTTTATTAATAATTTCATGATAATGTTACGCTTCAGGAAATATCTCCTTTGTTTTTCGCATGTGTTTTGATATGTTGTATTTTTTATCCTCTTATGTATATCATGAAATTTTTATCTTAAAAATGATAATTATGATATAAATATAATATATATTTATTATATATCAATTTATAATAGTCTATAAAATATATAATTGGAAAATTAAATACATTGTTCATAGAGATGGTAGGTTATATATATTCATAAAAGTTATTTCCATTTTTGTTCCTTATTGAAATAAATAAGATTAATGAAATATATGTAATATAATTATAGATGAATTATTTGGAAATATATATCATATAAATTAACTAAACATATACTTAGTATATTCAATGTAATGTGTGAATGAGGCACATCACTTTGAGGTAGTGGTAGTACACACTTCCACAAACTATGTTATCATATTTCCACCAAAATGAAATGATGAAGGTATGGGTTATATAATAAATATATAAGCCTAATTACATAATAAATATCATATATATAATATAAAATATAAATTCTATAATTATTACCATCCTTGAAAGGTGGAAACAGAAGCACGAATGACATGGGTTTGTGAGGCGGTAGTGTGACGTACACAAGAAGAATGATTGTTTGACCCATTTATTGGAAGTGTGTCTGATCGTTCGTCAAAACCAAGACATAAAAAATTTTCCATATATTTATCAAAAATATAATATTATATAATCATGTAATAAAGATACTTTAGGGGTTGGAGATTGAAAATAAAACAACATAGCTTGTGGAAGGATGTTACCTCAACATTGTGTATCCCTTTTACTTTACCAGAAAGGGATTCCATACATGGATTTCAGCCCAAAGGGAGGCATCAAAGATGGATTGAAGAAATTTGGGAGGATTGTTTTATAGTTTTTCATCTATCCAAATAGGTTTTTATATGTTAATAAAAATATTTATTGGTGCCCTTTCTAATTGACGTGTGGGGCACTTTTGAAATTTTAAAAAGATTAAATTATAACAAATTAAACATCAATACAAATACCTAAAAAATTCAATTTATTCTAATATAATATATTTAATATTATTTTAATTTCATCTATTAAAATACATTATAATCCTTTTTGAGTAATTTTATATTTTTTTTGTTAATACATATTTATGAAATTTTAATTTTAACTATTGTATAAAATTTTTAAATATGAAAAGAATGATCTTTTGACATATAAAATTCATATTGGACCATAAATAGATCATTTATGATATTATAGATCATACATAATCCCCTTGTACTTATTTAATATTTTAAAAAGTTTCAAATAATTTAATAATTTATTATTTTCATAAAATATCATATGTGTCAATTTGGAAACTATTTATTAATTTGACATTAATAAACTCAATAGAGAAATATATATTCAAAAAAATCATTTAATACACCCCTAAAACATAATACTCACCAATGAAATTCATTTTTATCCTTATTTATTCCTAATTGTGTTTATTTTAATATTTATAATATATCTTATTTGATTGTATTATTAAATGTATAAATACTTCATCATCACTGTGTAATTACTTAATATAATTATCTCCTTAATAAAATTTGTAAATAAATATAATTGATGTATTAAATACTTTTTTTTCGAGAAATTTTTTTATCTGATGATGTATTTTATTTAACTCTATATTAAAAATATAACGCTTATTAAAAGTAAGAGTGTGACATTTTGTCACTCTTTGATTTTAATAATATCTATTTAATTTTCAATGAAAGGTGCCCACTAAAAAAATTTATTTTAAACTTTAGATTTAGTGGGTAGAATTAAATTCACCCAATTACATTTGGTAAAGTGTTAGGGTAGTTTTATAATATTTATAATATTATTTTTACCCTTAAATACTTGATATGTCCTTAATAGTGGTAAAAAAATTACTAAACTGACTATTTATATATTCCAAAAATAAAAGGGACCAATTTACTTAATTTATACCTAATGACTATAAATATAGAATCCATTTTTCTAAAATAATAATATATAATTGGTTAAAATTAATTTAAAATTAATATTATTGATCGAATAAGAAAATTATTTTTAAGTGAAAAAGTTCAAAAGATCAAAATGTTTTTATATTCAATCCAAAGTGAAATTAATTTAAAAACTAAATATGATTAAATAATATAATATTTATCTTATTATACTTTTAAATAAATGAAAATTATAATTTATCACTATAAATTATTCAGATGAAAAATCTGTTTTCAATTAAAATTCAGTATTTTCACTATTTATCAAAACATGAAACTCATTATAAAACTAAAAAATATTAAAAAAAAGTATATTTTGATATACCACTTTAAAATAAGAATTTTATTTTTTCAAAAATAATATATTAATGTGTTTAAAATTATTTCAAAAACATGTTCACCATTATAAGACGATAATACTAATTTTTGAAAAGTAATGTTTTATGCATAAAACTGGATTTATTTTTTATATCATGTCTAAAAAACACACAGGATGAATGTTAAAAATTATATTTATTAATATATATATATATATTATTCCAAAAATTGTGATATTTTTATTTTATTGGTATAAAACAACAGTTCGTTCATTTAAATAGTTCACCAAAAAATAATTTCCGTTTAATTTCAAAAGGTTTTAGAAGTACAAACCATACATTCATATTTAGTTATTCCAATTCATACCAATTATTTTTATTGATAGGTTATAATTTTATTTTTTTAATAATTATAATAATAAAATTGTGTTTTTTATGAAATCAGTGATGTGTGTAACACAAGCAATGTCTATGTTTTTTTGTAATGAAAAGCAACTAATAATTAAAATGATTTATAAAAAACATATCATAAAATTCCTATGGTGAAACAATCTATAACCCATGAAATATTTTTTTTCATTAAAAATTATTTGATTCCATCACGTTTTTGATACATGAATGTTAGTTTAGTATAAACCAACATCATTATAATGGATAAAAAAACATCCATTAAAAACATTTGAAACACAATAGTTACCCAATGTGGCTTATATCTAGGTTTCCATATAAGAGAGCAATACTAGAGTGCAAAAATGTGGGAATTGAAGGGAAAACTAACTATAAGTTCTTGTGGATTATGATAGAGATTAGGGTTATGATAAAATTAATGATAAAAAATCGATAGCCCAAATATTTTAGAAAATGGTCTTTGATATCATTGAAAAGGAATATAACAAGAAAATATTTTCTTTCAAGAACATTTTTCCTAATGATGAATGTTTTTTATAAGAATATATACTTTCATAATTTCATGAAAACATCAACAATTTCTGTGAATTGATTAATTTCTACTTCATCACTTATTCCAGGAAATTAATGTGAATTTGCCCTTCCTGAAGCATTAACAGATCCTGAGACCCATAAAAATAATGATAGGTAATTCCATCTATATTTATCACTTGAAAAATGTTATTACAAGTTATCTAGTATGCATAATTCCTTAAATAGTTATGTAATACATTAATCTCTATAACATTATCCAAATTTTATCATTAAATGTTCCACAAATGTTTAAACATATAACCATTCAAAATGATGAAAGTAAAAAAACATTAGAAATAATGTCACTAAATTTCTCAAAAATAGGTTATCATTGATCCTATGTGAATCAAAAAGTATGTCATCTTCGGCACATACCAAACAGGTTAATACATTCATCATGTACCCACTTAAAACAAAGTAATTACCATAAATCATTATTGGAAACCTTCCATCATAATTATTGAAAATATTTTTTTATATATTGTTTATGTACAAAAATGTTGTAAAATCATTTTGTAAGAGAATAATTACCTTTTTCAACCAATCTCTAATCAGTATAAGGGCTATGTTTACCTTAAAATTTACATAGTCATATACAATATATCATTATCTAAAAACATTATCTCAATAATAGAAACATATTAATGGTTATATTTACCATAATATTGTGTTTCCGATTAATATAAACATTCATGTAACTCACTTCTTTATATATTAATAGCCATCTAAATTATTGTTTTCAATACATAATGAAAAAGATATAGTGAAAATATTATATAATTCATGTTTCATAAAACATAATCATTTAATTACAAAACATGTAAACATGAATCATCTAGATGAATCCATAAACCAATAATTATGATTCATAATCTTATTGTTTCCAGTAATGAAAAAATATGAATCTTGTAGTAATGTTAATTAACCTCAATTTAAATATTCCTCATATGTTTAATATAAAAAAATACTATTAAAACATTCCATTATATTCACTTGTTGTTTGTGTTATCCTTATCCTCAATAGTACAACCAATAACCATACAACCTTCCCAATTCTTTTCATGAGATTTCCAAATAGGACATTGAATTGTATAATTCCCAAACATTACACAATAGAAACAATAAATTTTAACACTATTCTTTCTAATTCCCAATGTTGACATAGACTAGAGAGCATAGTGTGGGCAACACTTATCCGGGAAGAAAAACACATAATCCTGAAAAAGTACTTATAGGATGCCTAAATAATGACATGTACTTTTACATCATTGACACCTTAGTCTTATTCTTAGATACACACCTAGAAATATCCTTATAAATATACCTAGGATCTCTTTAATGTTTTCCCATCTTATTTTCTTATGGTTGAATAATCCTTTGATATGATACCAACTATAACAACATTGTGATTTTATACAAGGATATTATAGATTTTTAGATGAATATTCATTACCTTACACACGCACATACCTGATGAACATATTATTTTAGTGCCTTCAGAAAAATGAAAAAAAAATCTAGTATAGTGAAGGATCATAAATTTTAACCACAAATATCTTTACCTTTAGTAAAACAACAAAAAACCGTTCTTTATAACATATAAAATAGAAAACATAATAACTGGGTGAGATCAAATGATTAATAACGGTAAATAAAGGAATTTTGTAAGTGTAATCATGAACATATTGGAATGAGATCCTGAGAAAAAAAATATAAGATCATACCAATCATATATGAGTCATGGAATAAACATTCACATTTCAAAAGACATGAATCATTAGTGAATAAATATCATAATCCCTGAAAGTATACTATAGGAATAAGACATGGAATTTTTGGAAACACATAAGCTTGTAATATCATTTCATATAAGTGAATTCCCATCCCCAAAAAATAAAATAGAACATCAAGGGGGAATTACCTACTGTGTAGGACACACCACCATCCATATTCATTTTTCATTCCTTATAGTTGATCGAGTTTCTCGTTATTCCCATAGTGGACAGGGTTTCCCCTTCATCTAATAGCGGATCAATCCCGTCAACATGTTCCCCATCTTTATATCATGATATATAATTCAATACCCAATTCATATATGATATATATATATATTACGTTTGTAAAATAATTAAAACTGTAAATAAGTGTTCCAAAAAAACATAAATCATACATCATATCAGAAATTATGAAATTAAATGGTTTTCTTAAAAAAATTATCATAGAATAAATCATTGAAGAATATTGTAATTATATAACATCACTTCATAAAAACATAAACCCATAAGATAATAAATATTAATAGTTCCCTTGGATCATATCCCCTATAAATCAAGAGCAACATTGAAGAATATCAACATACATAAAAAATAATTTTTAAATATCATGTTATAAATTCTAATAGAAAAATATCATTTCCTTTTATAAAAAAATTTTAAAATCATAAAATAGTTAGAAAACCATTTTTTTTGAAAAAAAAAACATAAAAAATATAAACTATTCTTTGAAAACCATTTAAAAAATATTGGAAATCATTTTCCCTGAAAATGAATAGAAGATCATTTAAAAAAACTAATACTTTTTTAGAAAAAGTTGTTTTGAAGGAACATATACTTCCAAAAGAGGAAAGAATAAAAATTACTTGAAACATATAATATCATGATAATAAGTATATTCATGATAAATCATGTCATAGGTCTGTATATACACCTTGTAATACTATTTAGGTGCATAACATGACATGTGCCTCCAAAAATTCAAATTAAGACAAAATTACAATACATATTTGGTAGCTTTAGAATCATAGACCCCGTGAAATAAAAATCATAAAATGGATATGTAAATACTCATAAATTTAAGTAATACCACCAAATATTATATTCATGGGTATTATATACACATAATACAAGAAACAACTATTACAAAAGGCTTATGTCCCGTATAAATAAAATTCAGACCAAAATACCTAACCAATTTTTAATTAGTAGCATTATATTCTAGATGGATGAAGGAAAATATATGGATAAAAAATTACATAGTCATTATAATAATACTCATAAAATATATTCATGTTAAGAATAATAATCAATCAAAATAAATTATTAGGGAATATGGCACAAGTCTTGCAGAACAAAAAAATGAGACTAAAAATCCCATTACCACTAGAGTAATGTTTGAATAATGAGACTCGTGAAATTGTAACATCAATATAAACATTTAATATATTGATATAAATAAAAATAATTTTATAACATGTCATAATTCAGTACATATACTACAAAACTAGAATAATTGGTTAATATGGCATATATCTCAGAAAAATAATTTTGAGATGAGATAACCCTAATCTTAAGTCTTCACTCACATTGTACTGATTCAAAATACATGTACAAAAAACATAGGTTTATTATATTTATATATATTAAAGAACCATATTATTATAGAAAAAAAAAATATTATTTTGTAATTAATTTATATTACCTGTTTATCAACCATTCCATGTCAATGATACAATTTAGGTAATATCTTCGTTGTTTTTCGCATGTGTTTTGATTTCATATATTTTTTACACATAATTGTAATGAGATTTAAATATAAACATAAAGAAATTCATGAAATAAATATAATATATATTCATTATATATTTATTTATAATAATATTTAAAAGATAAAATTATGAAATGAAATGCAATGTTCTTGGAGATGGTAGGTCATATAAATACAAGAACACATTCTCTGATTTTTATTCGTGTTGAATGTAAAATTTAAACATAAATATATATATAAATTAAATATTTATACTATAATTATTATAAATATAATTCATATACTTTAACTACACTCATCCTAAATACATTCAATGTACATTGTGATCAAATCACATCGCATTGAGGATGTTATAGTTCACACATCCACAAATAATGTTATCGTACATACACAAAATGGACATAACAAAATTATGTGTTATATAATAATTAAAGAAAAAAATAAAAATAAATATCATATATATCGTACAAAAAAAGATATTAAATCATTATTCTCATCCTAAAATGGTAGAAATGGAAGAATGAACGACATCGGTTTGGAAGGAAATTGTTTGTCGTGCCCTAGTACGATGATTTTATATCCCATTTTACAGGAGTGTGTGTGAGTGTAGGTAAATCCACTAACATAAAATCATATTAATATATATATTATACTATGTCTGTTATATATTATGGTACAAAAATAATTTAGGTTCTGTAGAACAAAAATAAAACAATAGAGTATTTGGAAAGATGTTTACTCTTCACCGGGTAACATGTAATGGATTTCAACAAATGGATTCTGTGGGTTGATTTATTCCCAATGTGAGGATTCTAGGATGATAGTAGGGAAGTGTGTACGATAGTTTTATAGGGTTTGGACAAACCAAATATGTTTATAGTGTGAATAAATCCAATGAATATGTGACCTTTTATAACTGAGTTGAGGGGAACTTTTGAATTTCTGAAAAGATTAATTTATAAAAAATTCATTCTCAATCTGAAGACCAATAAAAGTATATTATTAGAATATAATATTTTTTAATTTATTTTTGTCATTAACCAATATACTATAAAAAAATATTGGTGTTATTTTAAACATTATCATTTTTATTGACACTTAGTTAATTCATTTTAATACTCACTATGGTAGAAATATACAATATAAAAATGATGTAATTTTTAAAAATAAAATTTTCATTGGACCATAAATGTTTAATTTATGATATAATGGACCATATCCTATCTCCCTAACATTATTTATTATTTTTATTATTATAAAAAAAATTCTACGATATTTTTTTAATTTTAATGAGAGAAAATTTTGACATTATTTCTGAATTTGGCTTTAAGTAACTAAATAATCCAGGATAAATTATATAAAAATAATTTTATTCACATATAACATGTCATATTCAACTCTAAAAATTCATGTATCACCTTATTTATTCAAAATGTAACATCCTGACCAGAATCACCCGTTCTGATACGGAATGTTGCATGACCTCATGTGCACATCCTTGTACACCAGAGGATGCCTACTAGCAGTGAGGTTCTCAAGAGGAATATTTGGGAGACTATACACTCACTGCTAATCGATAAAATCATGTATATGGGGAGGATTTCATGAGGTCTGTTAGAATTCTGACAAGGACCCAATGATTTGGGTTAGGATGATTCAAAAAGGTATCAAAGGGATGTTTTAAATAAATTAGAAAAATTAAAGGCAATAAAATCAAACAAAATTGAAATTATAATTATTTATAAATTATTAATTGGTATTTTGTGTGGGGTGTTGAAAAATAATTTTTATTGAAAATATCGAAATTCAGTTAGAAAAATTTATCACAAGTCAATTTAAATTATTTAAGGGAAATTTAATTTATCAACGTAAGTTAAAATTTTATCATTTTGAAATAAAAATTGTCATCACATATGTTTTAAAATTGATAAAATGTTAATTTAAATTATACATTCATATGAAAAATTATTATCAATTTATGTGATGTTTTTTATATGTTAAATTATCAATGCATATGAAAAATATTTATCATTTTATGTGTTGTTTAAAAATAATAAAGTGATAATTAAAATTTATCAGCATGTATAATAAATTAAAGGATAAATTGAGAATTATTCAAGAAATAGAAATATTTACCAGATGTTATGTTTTATCTTTTTTTTAAAAAAAATTAATGTCATGAATCTTGGAAAACCTCTATTAATCTACAAGTACTGACATGTTGTGAGCTTGAGACTTCGACATGCCACTCTAACAACTATAAAAACTATAAGATGCTTTTCCCAACATCTGAGGATGAATGTTCTTTAAAAATTTTGGTATTTTTTTAAAATGATTGTCATTAATATGATTCACAGACATGTTTAGTGACCGTTATTGATATTGAATGCATTGTAGGTATGTGTGTAGCCCGAGAAACAGTATATTATGCTTGATTCCATGAGTACTTGTATCTGTTTATTCACATGTGTTATGTGATTACGTAGGCATTGTGTGCTACTTATTAATGATTATGTGTTATTATTTTATATTTTAAATATATATATATATGTATATCATATTATATTATGTATACATTTTGGTTTTGTTATTATTTCCAAGATAGTAAAATCATCAATTTTCGTCTTCATTTAGAGGGATGTGCGTTAATAACAACGAGGGTCCAATGCATGGGGTAGGCACTTGGTGAAGACTAGTAGATTATGTGTAGTGGAACATTATGGATTTAATTATCATCTAGAGGGGGGATATACATGAATAATAACAAGGGTCTAATACATGAGGAAGAAAAACTATAATTCCTTCGGATACACCTATATAAAAATGAAGGATATGATGATGTCCTAGATATATCGCATAACAAACCATCACAACTTTTCTTATCCTTTGGTGGAGGGATTTAAATGATTGATGATGAGGGATCAACACATAATACCAGCTTATGAGGTTTTATTAGGATGTACTCAATGAAGAAGGAACTAATTTTCTCTTGGTCCTTAGTATGTCTCATCGACAGAGTGCTTCGATGACTAAAAGGAAAAATTAACTCTCAATATATAGTAAGTCAAATCTATAATTAAGATAAGTTGATTATATCTCATTTCCCTTGCACATATAGAGAAACATATCTTCTTTTTGAGAATTGATAATATCAGACAATGATGCCTAGAAACATGATTCTTTAGCCTAATATCTAAACATTGATTCATTTGACACCATGGTTATCTTTTCAGATATAGATTTGAAAAAGGTACTTTCCCTGGTTGTGGAAGCTTGTTTGGCACAAAAATTATTGGTTTTGGATTGTGTGTAAATTATGCTTTTTTATTATGGAATAAACATTATTTTGATCACATCATGTTGAGGACGTATTTTTGATATCCTATTGAGTCTTGCACTAGAATCCTACTTTGGGATGTTTTGTGCACTCTTAGAATTCGTGACTATAGATAAAACAAATTGAGTGGTCCCTATGGCGGACGGTTGAACAATGGAGCATGGAACTGAAGTGGAATGAGATAGGCACTAGAGAACTCCCCAAATGATTGTTTATTTACTTTCTATTTTTTTATTCCGATAAAATGGGTTTTCATTACACACTGGGAGATATTACATTTTATGTCATCCTTAAATTTAGGTATCATACTCTGATTATCTATATTGTAGTTCTTTTTTATTTATCCAATGACTCGATACATATGGTATAGTCTCCCTAAATTTCCACATGATCCCCTTGCAGTTATTTGGCTATCTCATGGGTACAAGGAGATGTGTATGAGGTAGTGTATAATCCTGGATCGAATGTAGTTTTTTAGTTCGAGGTGTAATAAAATGGTATTAGTGGAATGATGGACAGATTTAGGAAGAGACAAGAGAATGTGTGTCTGATCATTGAGCTTAGCTGTATGAGTAGTTTCAGTAGGACCACCAGAGATGCTTCTTGAGTAAGAGACATTTTTATAGGGGGATAGTTGTAACATCTTCATTTTTATAATAACCATAAATCCCTCTTATGATAAATTATTATGAGGAAAATGATTTTTCATTGAAAAGTTTCTTATTTTTTTAAACGCGTCGTGGAAGGGTAAAAACCAAATCAGTATTATAAAATAATTGATTAAAATTTTTTTATGTTAATCATAGAGTTAAGGCATGTTTATGAGGTCCACAAAGCCTCGATGAAGACCGAATAAAAATACTATACATATTATTTTAAGTGTGTGAAATTTCTTTAGAATAATTGAATAACTCTAAATCTATGTGTCGTATGATAAAATGAGAGAATTATTGGTTCCAGAATGCATTGTTTACCCTTGGAAGGGTATAACCTTTTAAGGAAGCATGAATTTGGATGCTCCACACACAAGTTAATGTTATTAAATAAATTTAAAATATATTTAATATTTAATATAATTAAATATATACCAAATGGTGTTTTTTATGGGATATCTAAGACCATCGATAGGTATGAGACATGGTGTTTACACTAGGTGAGGTATATCATTTGTAGGCATTGGACGTTTGAATTCCTCACTTTAAAAAATAACCCTTTTTATTTTAATTGTTTATTTAATACAATTTTGAAATATTAAATAATTAATACATCTCAAACAATGTACCATAAAAAAATGTGAGACTACCATTAGGTCTGATACTGGGGGTATACCCTAGAAATAATATAACATTTATTTTCAAAGGGATTTTGTATCAATTAAATTTTTTTAAATTAATAAATAAAAAATTTTAAAATAAATTCAAAATCATGTGTACTATTCAATCATATATGAAATTCCATTTCTTCCATTTTTTACATCGGGAGAATTTGGAACCTTCAAAATACATTTTTATATGACCTATTAAAAATCAGAAACACCTTAAATGTAGTGAATAAATGAATCTCTATTTTTCTGTTCATTCTTTAATATATTCAAATGGAAGATGAAATTTTTAGTTTGAAAACAATCAATTGATTTTCGGTACTATAAATATTATACTAATACTGCTCAGTTTTTTATAAATGAGATCCTAGAAATATTCTTAGCCTTGATTACCAGTGCCATGGACGGTTGATCCGGGAGATCAATGGTCTTCCTCAAATTTGGTGTGCTACACATAGTAGAAGGTTCTTCTTTTCTTTTTTTCGCATTTAATTTTTTTCTCTCTCTCGTATTCATTTCAATGGGAAGAAATGAGTGAAATTAGAAAAATAATAAACTAAGAATAAGTTAATGTTGAATAAAATTATAATCATAAATTTAATAAATGATGGTTTTAAAAAAATTATAAAATAATTGAAATTAACTCAAAAAATATAAATGTAAAGTATTTCCTTAAAATGGTATTTTTGTGTGGTGTGTAGAAATACATTTTTTAAATAAATTATAAAATTTAATTTAACAAAATATATCAAAAAATAATTTAAATGATTTAATATAAATTTATGTTATCAATAAAAGTGATAAAATTAAATTTTTTATATCATAATTATCATCACTTTTAATTATCCTATGATGATAATTATCATCACATATGTTTTAAAAATGATAAAATGATCATTTAAATTATCAATTCATATGAAATATTTTATCATTTTATTTTATGTTTTTTGATAATTTAAATTATCAACACATATGATAAAAAATCATCTTTTTTTGTGACGTTTAAAAAGGTTAAAGTGATAATTAAAACATTTCAATATGTGCAATAAATTTAAGGAAAAATATACAATTATTCAAGAAAGAGATATAATCATCACATGTGATGTTTTATCACTTTTTAAATAAAATTATTGTCATGATTCTAGGAAATACTCTGATAATCCTTAAGCACTGACATGCTGAGATCATGAGACATAGACGTACTTCTCTAACATTTGGAAAAACTACAAGTGGTTTTTTTCATGGTTTATGTATGACGTTCTATAAACATTTTGGGATTTTTAAAAATAATTTTCATATATATGATTCCCATTCATGTTTAATGACGATTATTGATAGTTAATGCATGTGGATATTTTTGAATCCCCAAAAAATAAATATTATTATTGATTCCATGAGTACTTATAATTGTTTAATTACATTTGATGTCAGATTATATAGAAATTGTGTGATACTTACTCATGATGCTATGTAATTAGTGCATATATATATATATATATATCGTGTTATGGTATGTATAACATGTGGGTTTTTTTCATAGATCCAAGATATATAGACCATCAACATCCATCATCATTTGGAGGAGGGATGAACATAACTGACGATGAGGGTCCAATACATGTGGTAGGAACCTAGAGATGCCTAAGGAAACCCACGTAGTGGACCATTGTGACTTGTGTTATCCTCTAGATGGGGGATTCTCCTAACTAGTTTCTAGGATCCAATATGTGAGGAAGACACATGATGATTCCTTAGGATGTTCCGATCTGAAAATAAGTGATACGATGATTTCATGGGATTATCGTGTAACAGACAATTTCGGATTTTATTATCTTTTGTAAGAGGGATGTGAAAGACTAACGATGAGGGATCAATGCACTAGAAGAGGATATAATGATTCCTTGGGATTAACTCAATGAATAGGGGACATATTAGCTCTTATTACCTTGTATTTCTTCTCGATGGTGTGCTTTGATGACTAGGGAACATGATTGGCTCTCAATCCTTAGTACAAAAACTCGACGATTAAGGGAATATTATTATCACCAAATATCCATTTCATATACAATGAAACATATCTTCTTCCACAAAATTGATATTGTTGGATGAAGATGCTGGAAAAAAATGATTCATTAGCCTAATGGCTAATCCTTGATTTATTTGACATAATGGTTTTCAATTCTGGTATAGAGCTAAAGTAGGAATGGTCGGGGGATGTGGAATCTTGGTTAGTACACAACGACTCGATTTTGGATTGTGTGTTTATTATGCATTATTTATTCAGGCATTCAGTGGTATTTTGATCACATCAGGATGAAGACACATTGGTGGTGTCCTATTGAGTCATGTACTCACACCATACTTGGTAATTTTGATGAACTTGTAGATTTTCTGACCAGAGAACTAATGAAGGGAAACATACCTATGGAGAACAGTTAAGCGGTAGAGCATAGAGCTAGAGCAGACTGAGACTGGCACCGAAGAACTCCATGCATGATTTTATATTTAATTTCTAGTTTTTTCTTTTTATTACATGTGATTTTTTCCACTCTAGGAGTTGTTACATTGTTTACCATCATTACATTTTTTTCATTTTACTTCCATTATCAATATTGTTGTTGTTTGTTATTTATCTTATGAATCGGTGTGGAGGTTATAATCTCCCCAAATTACAAATTGAGACACTCGTTGCTATTCATTAGACTCTTTCATATAGGGAGGTGCTTATGAGGCCATGTAGTATTCTAGATTAGAACAGGTCATTTGGGATGGGAGATTAGACAAAATCATATTTATTTAATATTTCTAATATCATTAACTAAATTTTTCATTAATTGAATAATTGGTGCCTCATCATTTTGTAATTAGTTTTATTAAATTTTTATTTACAAAAATATAATAAATATCCATGATGTGGATAAAAGTTTCATATTTAATAAAAATATTTTATGTCTATCATACTTTCTATGTGACAAATTATTAAAAATAATATACTTATTACAAGTAAGAGTGTGTTATTTTGTAACTCTCTTTGATTTTAATAAAATCTATGTCATTTCCTTGAAAAAATTTCTATTAAATAAATAAATATAGAACCTTATTTTCAATGGTAGAATTAAATTCATATAATAAAATTTTGGAATGTTTTATGATATTGTTTAAATATTAATGATATTATTTTTTCCCCTTAATTACCATATTTATCCATAATTGTGGAAATAAATTTACTAAAGTTACTATTTATAAATTCTTAAAATAAATTATATGTATTTATTAAAAATATAACTTACTATTAAAAATATAGAATCAATTTATTAAAATTCAAACCACATAATTGGATAAGGTCAATTTAAAATTGATCTCATTGACCGAATGAGAAAACAAGTTTTTAATGTGAAAATGTTCAAAAATCGAAATATTTTTATATACAAATCCATATTCAAATTAATTAAAATAATATTAATTGGGTTTATGGTTATAATATTTATCTAATAAAACTTTAAAAAATTATAATTTAATACTATGAATAATTTAGGAAAAAAATATGTTTTAAATTAAAATTCGATATTTTTTACTATTCATTAAAACATGAAACTTATCAGAAAATTACCAAAAATGGAAAAAATTATATTTTTATATACCTATTTTAAATAAGAATATTATTTAGACAAATAAAATAAATAAATTTTCCAAAAACTATTTTTAAACAAGTACACCATTAAATGGTGATAAAATTTCTTTTAAAAAACAATTTAATAAAAAATTTGGATTTATTTTTTATATAATTTATTTAAAACTCATAATATTATTGTGAAAAAATAGATTTAATAATATATATTTATTTATTTCATTAATATAGTTCAAAAATGTGGTTTTTTCTATTTTATTGGTGTAAAACACATTTGTGTACATTTAATTTTTTTTTAGAAAATTATATCTTTTAAATTTCTAACATATTTTTTATTTGTAAACATTTAACTCATTTTTCAGATATTCTTATTCATAGCATTAATTCTATAAAATAAATTACAATTTTCTTACTTAAATAATTATAATAAGTAAATGATGTTTTTTAGAAACTCAATTTTTTGTGTAACATAAGAAAAGTCAATGTTGTGTGTAGTGAAAGACATCAATGAAATGGAAATACATTAAAAATACACAAAACTATAGGGGTGTTACAGTCATAAAAATTAACCTTGAATTATATGTCAATTATTTTCTATTCATTTGACTATGGAACAATTTCAAGTCTAATGTTATACTACCCTTGAATATTTATTTGATTATTTATGAACTTATATGATTTATTCCATTAAATGATATCAGGATCCTTGTTATATAGGATATGATTTTAGATTTTTTTTTTTGTATAAATGCCTTAGGATTATGTTAGGATTGATATATCCCATTTTTTACCCTCACAGATAATCTAAGATCACCCATTTCATATGTTTCTTTTACCAAAGTTATAAAAAAGGTTTTATGTAGGAATAATAAAGGGGATTATTTGTGGGAATAACATTGAAGATCTGTCACTAGACTAGAAGTTTATTTTCTATGTTTCGAAAGTCACTAAAAAAATTATTATTTTTCCTATTTCTGTGATATATAAAATATTCCACCAAAATTTTGTCATGTCAATGTAAAAGAAGATCAAGTCATTATAGTTTATATCAGAGTAAATGTTTGGTGTACAGTTGGAAAATAACATGACAAAACCTTAGTAAGATCCCTAAGGATACATCTATGTATATCTTACAGACCTAAAATTTTAGTAATGGTCATGGATAACTTGGGATTAAATCTATGATGATATAGATTAAAATTATTTTCCATTAATTATTATGATTATTGTTAATCACACTATGATTTTTATTTTAGTTAATATATAGATCCTAAAGATACAATGTTAATACAAAATGTTATAGGGAATGCAAGTATTGTCATCCGAATAAACCCAATGTTAGGGGATCAAGAATGAAAAATCATATTTCAATACTCACACAAGATATTAATCAAGCTAGAAATCCAAATGATTTGAAGAGGTATGTTAGTTTTATTAATT
Organism: Viscum album; assembly: GCA_963277665.1. Lineage (NCBI taxonomy): Eukaryota > Viridiplantae > Streptophyta > Magnoliopsida > Santalales > Viscaceae > Viscum > Viscum album. The sequence continues at coordinate 98,233,508 of OY728160.1, forward strand.
CATTCATAAGGAACGATCCACCTTCATTTAAGGGGTCTTCTAATCAACATGTTTTTTATAAATGTATAAGTATCCGTGAAAATATATTTTCAATACATCATTTTTATAAACATGAATAATTCATTTTGGTTTTGTATCGTTTAGAAGGAAAAGATGGAAATTGGTGGTATGAGGTAGAAATATGAAATTGAATACATGGGTTGGGATGTGTTCAAAAAGTATTATTTAATAATTACATTCAGTGTGTTCTTTATATCAATATGGATAAAGAGTTACACGATTTAATGTAAAGTTATGATGAGTCTATTGGTACCATTTAACATAATTTTACAAGACTTATGAGGTACGGTTCAAGTACTATCATTCAACCAAAATCTAATGATTATCAATTCTTCGGTGGCATAAAAAAATGTATCTAAAGTGAGTTACTATATGGGAAATTGTTAGCTATGAAGAAATCATTTTATATTCCATCAATGTGAAAATGGTTTTTGGAGTAATGTATCAGTCTCATGATTTTGATATGAAATAGAATATTTAGTTTAGTGGAAAGTGTAATGACCCCTATGAAAATAAAATGACCTTTCAATTATGGTCAATATGTAAAAGGAAATGTTAAAAAACTATCTTAAGGGTACATGTGAATGATTTAAGTGTTATAAGTAATGTAATCTATCAATTCACTACTTATGTGATGGTAAAATATATCTAATGATGTGAATAGATAAAATTTTATAGAGAATACACCTCTCAGACTTAAATTAATAAAGTGAAAGGAAAATTAGTATTATGTTAACCAATTCCCAAATCAATGGACTTACTATGATGATCGAAATTGGGAACCTTCTAAGGATAAAGTCAAAGGTAAGTCTCTTGTGATCACTATTAGAAATATAGTGTAGAAAAACTGTGTTGTGGAATGATTAATTGTTTATATATTGGAGTTCATGAATAACATTGTAGAAGTAATTTTATGGTAGTAAAGAATAATCAGACATCTATTAATGGGTCCACAGTTGTTTTTGAGTAAATATTTTAATTCTTATGTTCAATGTTAATAGTATCCATGAAAATTGATTGAGTTAATAAGGTGAAATTTTTTAAAACACAAAATTATGGAAAAAATAGCCATTAGTTTGTGCATGATGTTAGATAATATTGGAAAAAATAGATGTATGGTTGTTAGAATGTAAATTTGATAGTATTGATGACCTTGGTATTGATGTCAATGTGTTTATTGATATCATGGAATGAGTTTAAATATTTTTTGGATTTGTGGTATGAGGAAAGAGTTTATTTTTTAATGCATGCATGTTTTCACTATGGTTTTATGGTAATTGACACTATTACCATCTTACAAAAGAATACATGATAATTATCTTCACATATTTATTGTGTGAAATTTTTGATCCACAAAAAAGTGTTTTGGGGATAAATGATAGGTTGATTTCAGAAATTTATAGAACATATTATCAATATATTGTATTTTAATCTTTTGGAATGTTCATAAGGGTAACCATTTATGAAATTTTTTAGGTTAGACATCGGAAGATATTATATATATTACCATCTTACATAACTATATGAATATTTATTTGTATTAATATTCGTTGTTAACCATTTTTCTTATGATGATAATGATATTTAAACAGAATGACATTTCATTTCATTATGGAACAAAAGTTCCAGAGTTATGTAGGCATTAAAATTTAAACCTCATATCATATAATGGTTGATGAAGGGGAAATTTATCATTTCAAAAAATGGATTCGAATATGATTACCAAATTTAATTAAATCATGTTATTATAACTTATTTTAAAAATTATTCTATAATACGAAATGTATCTTCAAAAAGGAGATTTATCCAAGTACCTACATTTTTGTTGAATCAAATAGTCCCTTAGATCATAAATGATTAATATTTATGTGATGTTTAACTTTATAATGATCATATTCTATATCTCTCTCCATTATAAATTGAACAATTTTTTCCCTTCTATTTCCATGTTTTCAATTTCCATCTATGTTATACTATGTGGAGACCCAATAATGAGTTACATTGGATTACCGTTTTGTTTTTAATATTAAATTTTAGATGAAATTTTTAGTATTAATTTTTACAATGTTGATTTCCCACAATTAAATTCCCAAATATCTACCTTTTATTTTCTTTGTGAATTTTCAAATTGAAAATATGTGAATTTTTATTTTTTAAATTTTTTTTGATTATATCATAATGATTGCTTATTGACAGTTTCTTCCACAAAATCTCTTTGAGGTTCATTATTTCTTCCATTTATCACCTTTGAGTAATTATTTACATGATAATTCACATGAACTAAACTCATATGTCAGTTCTATGGAGAAATATCATTCATATGAAGGGAAACTAAAAGAAATCTTAGATCGTAGAGATAACATTATATAAAACAAGATAACTCTCAGGGTTAATATTTTTTTGAGAAACCACAAGTTTTAGGAAGCTATTTGGTAACATTTTGATATTATAAGGTATATATATCCTTATTATTTCATGTATTAATGAAGTTTTATGTTGTAATTCATTTTAAGGGGTGTAAAATATAACACCCTGAGTTTTTTGTGTTATTTTTTTAAACAAAATAAATAATGACATATATTAAATTATAAACCATGTTTAGATTTCTTTATTTTCAAAAAAGATAATAATTAACTAAATAAAATTCTTATATTATCATGCGGTATATGAAACATAATTTTTGGCTTGTGTTATACATAATGTCGTGTTCCTTCGATAAAATATGCTTCACTCAGGGAGGAGTAAAAACAAACAAAAATTTCTTATGATACATATAAAAACATCATTTTAATAGTTATAATTAATATTGATTAACATAATTGTGAAATTATTTCTTCTGATACTTATTAATTAGTTATAATGATGAAAACTAACTGAAAATAAATGTTGTATTTTTTTTGAAAAATTATTTTTATTCCCTCAAAATAATTTCAACAGAATATATTTAATTAATAAATAATAGTGAAGTATTATAGTAAAATTTATTTGTTTTATATCTAATTAAATGTATTTAATTCATCCAATATGTATTATGGGCATAAAATTTGATCAATCGTTGTTATATTTAAAAGAAATTATATTTTTATAAAACGTATTTTTTCCACATTTTATTTGTTGATATTATTTTAAAAATAAATTTGAATCTTTTAAAAATATTATTTTAAATAATTAAATTATTTTATAAAATTGTAATTTCATAATTATCTTAAGGATAATTTTTGTTATTTCTCCTAAAACGTTTTATCTTTTGACGAATAATGAAAATACCGCTTTTTATTGTGAACTGTAATTTCATTTGAAGTATTTATAGTGAAAAATATTCCTTTAAATTAGAATAAAATTTTAATTTGTTATTATTAATTATAAATAACTTAATTTTGGGTTTAAAATTATATATTACACAAAATTATTATAAAAACATTATGATTTTAAAGTGCATTTTTCCAAAAAAACATGTTTTTTGTTATGTTTTATCGGGGTTTTTAAAAATATGATTCTGATTTTTTACCTTGAATTTTAAAAAATGGATTCAAGGTTTTTATTAATATTTTTCAAATTTATATAATAGCTCCCTTTTATTTTGGGCCAATATGAATAGTAACATGTGAAAATTGTTTCATAATGGTAAAGTGAAAATTGTTTAATTTAGTGTAAAAGTAAAATGACAAAGACTATAAAATGACACTAAAATAAGGAAATTTTTTGTTAATGTAATTTAATTAGACCATTTAAAAAATAAATTAAAATTATGTTGTCTTATATACACTTTTCCATGAAAATGACATTTATATTATTTAAATAAATGATTGTAAAAAAATATCACTTTCTTTATCATAAATTTTTGTTATGTGTCCACATGGGGAACAAGATATTTTATAAATTAATATAAATGTAATGATTTAACTAAATAAATTTTTTTTAATTATATAAATTTATTTACGGAAGTTAGATGAGATTATGATATTTAAAATATTTTATTAAATTAAAATTTAACGTGTTCACGGTCATGATTTAAATAATAAATAACTTTTAATATATGGACACCCAAAATATATATTCAAATATAAATTTTATTCTAAAACCTTGAATAATTATATTAATTATGTTATTTTATTTTTAAAATGTGTTTAATTAATAACTATATAAAATAATTACACAATGTTGATGTCGTGCTAATTTTATTAATGGGAATATCGAATAAATTTCATTTAAAATATTAAAACATATATAATTTCAGATAAATACTGTTATAAAATATTTAGATTCCACATAACTCATAAGGGATGTTATGACATATTTATTTTTTATAAAACGTGTTATAATTATATTTCTATAATTTTCAATAATAAATATTGTCAAAATTGGCAATGATGATATTTTGTTAAAATAACATTTTTTTATTCCTTATAAAAATGAAACATGCTTAAAAATGTGAAATAATTATAATATCATCAAAATGAGTCATAATTTTCTATTTTTTTATAATTTATATCACATAATAAAAAAATTTATTTGTTTAATATTTTTAAATTTCTTTCCTTAGTAAAAATTATCATATGTTAACAAAGGTTTAATCAAAAGATATAGTTTATAATAATACCAAAAAAGGACTAAAATCTATTGGTATATAAGATTAAAATATTATAACAACACATATTCAAATCAATTTTCTTTTTTGTGGTACATGGATTGATATTGAATCTATTATAAATTAATATTTTATGAAATTTTCCAGAAGGTCCCCTCACCTCAATTATAAAAGTGAAAATCCACCCTCACTAGATTACATTATATTAACCAATCATGGTCTACCATACCCTTCCAATTTCTGTAAAAAAATACCTATACACAATATATAGGTTCGGGTGACCTAAAAAACAACCCTAGTGTCCCGATGAGGTGATCTAACGGAAGTTCACTAAATAAGAGGAAATCGGCTTTACCGACTCTTTTATGATTATTTCTTCTTCTACTTACTCATCATGTGTTATTTTAATTCTAAATTAATAAAAACATTATAACCTATATTTTTTATATTTGATTATTTTAATGTAACAACCATATTCCACCTTTTAACCCTCCTATACAAAATGAAATCACCACACGTCTGTATGTACGACATACCTTCTATACTGTGTGGTGTAATATTTTTTTACCACCACATTACTTTGATTATAATAATTATTGAAATAAATGATAAATATTTTAATAATAAAATTATAATAATTATTTATAATATAAATAATATATATATATATATACACACCATCCACTTCTTTCCCCTTTCTCTATTAAGAAAATGATATCGTCACTCATGCGTGCGTATGACCTACCATATCCATGACACGATGTGTTTTATTTCCCATGTTAAATATTGAATAATGACTATATAATGGTATATAATAAATAAATATGATATAAAATACCTTAATATCATTATGGATATGATGGAACTATATCTTATTCAAATGAATAGGGACTTATATGACCAAACATGCATAAAAAATTGAAGTAGTTAACACTCAAAAGAACGGTAAAATTGAGATATTATTAACAAATGGGTAATAAGAAGATATAAGAGTGCAGTATATGATATAATAAATATGAATATGGTTCTGGTAAAAATTAATAATGTAACATACCAAGTATTTAATGAATCATAAATATTTTTATCTATGTCTCTTTATGAATTAGATAGTGTTTTAGAGGCTTAAAATGAGAATAAATCCAATCTTAAGCATGGAATACACTAATATTTTTAAAAGATTGTTTTACTGCCTTTTGATGGAAACCCATTTTTAAATAAAACTTTTGACAATATTATAATCTCTTTTTGTAAAAATAAACATATTATTTATGATTGAGACATTTAAATTTACATTGGATAAATTTTTGGTATTTTTCTGACAATGTTCATTTTTTTAATGAATAGTGAAAAATACTGCATTTTAAATCAAAACTGTTTTTTCATCTAATTTAATTATATGGTTAGATTATATTTTTAATTGGTCTTAAATTTTAATCTGAATATATATTTACCATTTAATCCAATGGTGGTCATTATGATTAATTTCACTTTGTAATTGGGCATAAACTAATGCCAAACATTTCATAGATATTGTTTCACAAAAACCTGCTATTTGTTTTGACAACGAGAATTATTTTTAAATAATTTATTTCAATATCTTTGTTTGGAATTTGCTAAAATGTATTAAATATTTGGAATCTTAAGGCCCATATTATGTAATGAAGACTCTTTTGTTTTTGGACATTATGTATAGTAACGATGGTAATTATCTTTAATTATCTTGATTAATGGGTAATCTGGTAGTTATGGATAATAAAATAATATCATAATAATAAAAAATGACACCAACATGTGTCCTAATGCTACTGGTTGTCTCATGGCCGACCATGGGATTCCTTTTTCTAAACATGTGGACCCCATGCAATCACTTTTGTGTGAAAGTGACTTTTTATCTTTTTATTGTTAAAGAAAGTTAAATATAACAAAGAATGTATCACCTAAGTAAAACATTTTAAATTAGGTCGGAATAAATAATATTTTGTACTATTAATATTCATTGGAAAGCTAAAAATATTTCCTACAACATAGTATTTTTTCATAATTTTTAGACATCAAATAAATTAAATTATTTATGACATCATGATGATGCAGTGATTACCTCATTATTTAAAGATTTAAATAAAATAAATATATAATGTAACTTCTAAGACGTAAACTTTTCAAAGACCTATTGTATGAGTATATTTCTAACCATTATCACCTTATCCTCGATAGAAATCAATATGGGACCTTTAAAATCCAATACTCAATTAAAAATAAAGTAACATTTTGTAACTTTCCAAGAGTGCCCCTCCTCTCCTCTTATAAAAGGCCCCCACCTCTACCTCCTTACCTACACATCTCAAGCCCTTATCTCATCAAAACCCTGCTCAGTTTGTCTCTCCACGTCCCTCTATTAATCCTATAAGACTCACTTTGGGTAGAATCCTTCCCAAGGAAACCTTTGAGATCAAATCAAAAAGAGTTACCTGATTTAAAGGTAGTGTCTTCTCTTGTGTTCTTATGTTTTATTTTGCTTCTCCAACCCCCTAAACTCTTTTTATTCATTTTTTTTAACAACTCAAGTATCTTCAATATACTAGGATGTTTTTATAAGATTAATTCAAGCTACACTTATACACACCTACATATAATGGTTAAAGAACATTCTGTTTCTATGGATGGTGAATTTCTGCCTCACGAAACGATGATTGTTCAATATTCTTCTAACACATTCAAAGGTGGCCATTAAGATGTCACTATATTTATATATGTTATATAATATGTTTATGTTTTCCTTAAGCTTATGTATTTTTTATTTATGGAATACCATTATGGCTTCCATTATGGGTATACGTGATATCTTCATTTTAGGAAGTGCGGAATATCGCCCACTCAAAGTGATTTGTTTCGTTAATATCATATGTGGTACGTATAAAGGATAGATTTAATTATATTATATATGATACCATACTGGAATTATAATGCTATTATGTATCATTATGTTTTAATTCCATTAAAGTATGTCATAGAAATGAAAGTAGTGTTCATGTGTACGTACGGCTTACCGTCTCCATGAACGGTGCATTTCATTTCTTACCTATAAATTATTATGTAATATTATAAATTCATGTATATACTGTACATATATGATATATATGGATTCTACATCATGAATATCATTTTTGAGATAATTGATATTTGACTACGGGAACAACATGTAAATATAAGAAGTTCATTTTTGAATCAAGTTCTAATGATCGTTAAAAAGACCGTTATAATCTTAAATAATAACATAGTGTTAATGGCATGGTAATAAATGATATAAAAGGAATAATGAACTTCATAAATGTTCTTAAGCAAGTATAAATTAACTCAAGTTTATTATTCAGGAGATTAAAGAACGATCATGTCATTTCGTATATGAGGTAAGGGACTTCGACTCAACCTCCATTCATTGAGGCTTATTTTGTTTTATACACAACATTCTTATATACGATGTATAAAACCCTTTGACTTTTATGCTTATTCAAAAGGAAACTTTTTTTATACGAAACGTTTTACTAAACGACAAAAGGAATGTTGTTTTGTTTTTTTGTCGTACGTATGCGGCGACAACGACTTCTCCGCCGCCATGACCATTATTTGAGTATCAGCTTCCTCTACAAGTCATACCTTTTTTTACTCAAAAATAAATACCATGTTTTACATTTCTTTTATTTTGGTATTGAAAATGGTTTTCATAATGTTTTTAATATATCAATGTGTTTTATTTATATCTTGTGATTGAAATATGGAAATGTTATGTCTCATTTAGGCATGTTTTATGTGATAGGATTATATTATGGTTCTTGGGAATTGTTATGAATATGGGTGGTTCCATGATAAACTAAGGGCTGGTGAGCCCGATATAGCTCTCCAAGCATTGGGTATCACGAAAGAGTTAAACGTTAAGGTTTCTCCGAAGATATTTAGGGAATATATTGTGATGGCTATTCCAAACGTAACCAAGAGGGTTACTCCCTACGTAAGAATGTTATGAATGCCTCATGATACCTTTATTTCTTATGATTTATATGATTTATTAATGATTTTATGAGGTATGTTAAAGTGCTTATGTATTATGAGTAGAGTATGATTTCATTGATTCTTATGTATACATGTACTCATGTTTCCTTTCCATTTTTTTATATCCCTTACTTAGCTTTTTATGCTCATCCCAAGTTCTTCAAATGTTTTTCACAGGTCAAGGGAAGGGTAAATGATATTATGATAGTGTTAAGGAAGTGTCAAGAAATAATCCATGTTTTATTTTAAATATGTTTCTATTGATGGGAAAAAAGGGAATACTATCTTTTATTGTAACCACATTGTTTAAATGTGGGATGTAATGCATGTTTTATGATCTAATCCTCTAAAAATCTAATCCTGAAAAGATCCTCAAGGTGTATTCTTGAAATATCTCAAGATTAAGTAAGGTTTAAGGCTGGGGCCTTATAGTTGGTATCAGAGGTTAGTTTAGATAACATTAGGAGTTAGAATTTTATTAAATGATTTTCCAAAAATATTTTTTTATGGTAAAATTGAAATGATATAGCATTTTAAGATTACCAAGTTGAATCATCTAAGACATGTTTGTTCAAGATGGTTTTCCATAGAGGAAACAAGGAAGTAGTGCTAGGAAGGCATACAAAAGGAAATAACCTTCCGAATCAGCATCCTGAGATGGTTGGAATTGGAACTGAATAGTTTGTTGTAGTAATGGCGCAGTTGACTCAAGGGATAAATGGTGGTGCTATACATGCACGAGATCAGCCAGGTCAACTGCAGAGGAACATGTCAGTGGTGGAACATTTCATGAGGCAGCATCTCACATCATTCAGATGACCATCTAACCCTGTGCTAGCTGAAGGGTAGATTAAAGCACTAGGGAAGATTTTCGATTTCATTGGGTGTTTAGACAATCAAAAGTTTAGTCTTTCTATGTACCTTTTGGAGGGTGAAGAAGATCAGTGGTGGTCGATGGTTAAAAATATCTGGGACACTGATGAGATTGATTCTCTCGACTGAGATGAATTCAAAGGTATGTTTCTTGAGAAGTATTTTCCTAAGGAAGTTCGACTTAGGATGGAAAAACAATTCTTGGAATTGATGTAAGAGGAAGACTCAGTGGCTGCCTGTGAAGAAACGTTCACTCGATTGGAAAGGTACGCCCCAAATTTTATCTGAGACCTTGATAGTAAAATCAATCGTTTTAGTCATGATTAATGGAAAAATATCGAAGGGCATTAGCTTCTCGTGAGTTAAAAAGTTATGAAAAGCTTGTTCAATGTGCTGAGAAGGTGAAAATGGAGTTTTCCGATGATCACATGTTCTATAACAACCAATAGAAGAAGAGACAGAGGTGGCAGGAGAAAGGAAAGAATTACTCAAAAAGGTCTGACGTTAAGAAAACTAAGTTTCCAGTTTGTGATAAATGTAGAAAAAGGCATGCTGGGGAATGTCTTCTGAATGCCGAAAAGTGATACTGATGTGGTAAGATGGGACATAAAGCTCGTGATTTCCCATAGAAAGATCAAGATGATGGTAAATCCAAATTCGATTTATAGTTAGTGAAATGTTTTAAGTGCAATGAGATGGGTCACTATGAAAACTAGTGTCCGATAAAGAGCGTGAGTGTTGGGAAGTAGTTATACTACAAGAAGAAATGGGTGGTGAAATCCTTTGCAACTACTTCAGCAGATGTCAAGCCATCAAATGAAGTTGTATCAGGTACTTTGTTTGTTTTTTTAGATTATGCCAGTGTGTTGTTTGATTCGGGGTCTACAAATTCTTTCATCTCTGAAACTTTTTCTAGTAAAATGGGAATACGATCTCAAGAAATGAATCCTAAACTTGTGTTAAAGACACCTGGGAGAAATGTTGAGGAAAAATGAATTTATAGGAATCTTATTATCCTTATCCTTGGAAAGAACCTACTTACAAACCTAATTTTTCTACCTCTAGTAGAGTTTGATGTTATCCTACATATGGATTGGCTCTCTATTTACCATGGTAATATTGACTGTAGTGCTAAAGAAGTTTCTTTTCAGAAAGACTTTCAGTTTGTGTACAATAATGAACACTTATAGTTGATAACACATCAAGAGGCTGAGAAACATATAAAACATGGAAATGAATGTTACCTTGCACACATTGTGGAAAACAAGGGAACTATTTAGATTAATGATGTGCCAGTGGTAAATGAGTATCCTGATGTTTTTCCTGATGAGTTACCTGGAATAATACCTGATCGGGAAGTTTATTTTACTGTTGACTTAGTTCATGATGCTAATCCAATGTCAAAACCCCCTTATCAAATGGCTCAAATTGAATTTTTTGAGTTTAAGGAGCAATTAAAAGATTTATTAGATAAAGGTTTCATTCGACCTAGCACATCACCATGGGGTGCTCCTATTTTATTTGTTTAAAATAAATATGGTTCAATGAGACTTTTCATTGATTATAGTGCCTTGAATAACATCACTTTTAAGAAGAAATATCATTTGCCTCATATCGATGATTTGTTTGATCAGCTCTAGGGAGCTCAGTATTTTTCAAAGATTGACCTGAGATTGGGGTACCATCAGTTGAAGGTAAAGGAAGTAGATGTTTCGAAGACTATATTTCGTACAAGATATGGCCATTATGAATTTTTAGTAATGCCTTTTGGGATAACCAATGCACTTGCTGTATTCATAGACTTAATGAATAGAATTTTCCATGAGTTCTTTGATAAGTTTGTGGTTGTTTTCATTGATGGTATTTTGGTGTTTTCTAAAAGTAAAGAGGAACATGAAAGACATTTAAGGGTTAGTTTGAAAACCATGAGAGAAAAGAAATTGTATGGGAAATTCAGAAAGTGTGATTTTTGGTTGCAACTAATTTCTTTCATTGGTCATATTGTTTCTAAAGATGGGATAACTGTTGATCCTACAAAAAAAGGGTTGTTGAAGAATGGACAAGACCCACAAATGTAACTGAGATTCGTAGCTTCCTTGGTTTGGTAGGCTATTACCAGAGGTTTGTTAGAAATTTTTCCTGGTTATCTAGTCCAATGACTAAGATAACTCGAAAGGGTGTTAAGTTTATCTAGACAAAAGAATGTGATTATTGTTTTTAAGAGTTTAAAAGAAGATTGGTGAATGCTACAATTTTGGCACTAATGTCCAGGAATGGAGAGTTTGTTATCTACAGTGATGCTTCATTGAAAGGACTTGGCTGTGTCCTAATGCAGAATGATCAGGTAATTTCTTATGCTTCATGTCAGTTGAAAACTCATGAGACAAATTACCCTACACATGATTTGGAATTAACTGCTATTGTTTTTTCTTTAAAAATTTGGAGGCATCATTTGTATGGAGTAAAGTGTGAAATATATACCGATCACAAAAGTTTAAAGAATATATTCACTCAGAATGAATTAAACATGAGATAGAGGAGATGGAAAGAATTAATCAAGGATTATGATTGTACAATTCATTACCATCCGGGAAAAGCAAATAAGGTGGTTGATGCTTTGAGTCGAAAGAGTAATGCTTCGTTAACAATTTTGTGTTTGGAACGTGATCCCTTGGTTAAGGATTTAATGAACTTTGGCATAGAACTTGTTGGTGCTGGATTTCCTTCTGTTTTGTTTCAGGTATCAGTGAAATCTTCTCTATCAGACAGAATCAAGCAAGCACAGAAGAACGATAGTGAGTTGTAGAAAAAGGTAGAGCTAGTTCAGAAAGGTAAGTTGTCTGAATTCCACATTGATAATGATTGTGTTTTGAGATTTGGGAAAAGATTGTGTGGGCCATGTGATTTATAGTTTAAGAGAGGGTTGTTATGTGAAGCTCATAGTTCTCCGTTTTCAGTTCATCCTGGCAGTACTAAGATGTATAGAGATCATCGGGAGTATTACCGGTGGGATGGAATGAAAAGAGATATTGTTGATTTTACTGTGAAGTGTTTTACATTTCAACATGTTAAAGAAGAGTGGTAGTTACCGAAAGGTATGCTTCAGCCTTTACCAGTGCCAGATTGGAAATGGGAAAATATATCCATTGACTTTGTTGTGGGATTCCTGAAGACACCTCGAGGTAATAATGCAATCTGAGTTATTGTTGATTGTTTGACTAAATCTTCTCATTTCCTTGCTATAGGAGATACGTTTTCCATAGATCAACTTTCCCGTTAGTATCTTTAATAGATAGTCAGGTTACATGGAGTTCCTCTCTCCATTGTATCTGACCGTGATCCCAGGTTCACTTCTAACTTTTGGAAAGGCCATCAGAAGTTGTTGGGTACTGAATTAAATTTTAGTTCAGCTTTTCATCCTCAATCAGATGGGAAATCAGAACGAACAATTCAGACTTTGGAAGATATGCTACGTGTTTGTTCGATGGATTATCAGGGAAGTTGGGTCCATCAACTTTCTTTGGATGATTTTTCATATAATAATAGTTTTCATTCTAGTGTACAGATGGCACCATTTGAGGCGTTATATGAGATGCGATGTTGAACTCCAACTTTCTGGGATAAAGTGGGTGAAAGGAAGCCGATGGGACCAGAATTGGTAGAAGAGATGGAAAAAAAAGTTTCGCAGATACAGAAACACATGAGAACAGATCAGAGCAGGCAGAAGAGTTATCCGTAAAACAGGAGGAAGGATCTCTCTTTTGAGGTAGGTGATCATGTTTTCCTCAAAGTATTACCATGGAAAAGTGTGATGTGATTTGGTAAGAAAGGAAATCTGAGTCCAAGGTTTATTGGACCATATGAAATTCTAGAGAGAGTTGGATCAATTGCACACCGAGTGGCTTTACCACCAATTTTATCTCAGGTATACAATGTTTTTCATGTTTCGATGTTGAGAAATTATATGCCAGATCCATCTCATGTTTTGAGTCCAGAGGTAGTTCAGTTGGAAGAGAATCTATCTTATGAGGAACAACTGGTTCAGATTATTGATCACAGGGAGAAAGTGTTGTGGAATATGGTGATTCATCATGTAAAGGTTTTGTGGAAAAACCACATGACTGAAGAGGCAACATGGGAATGTGAAAATGAAATTATGGCTAAATACCCCCACTTATTTGATAAGTAGATAAATCGCGGGGAAACAATTTTCTAAAGGGGGGAAGGATGTAACATCCCAAGTAAGTAATGAATAATAGATAATTTTATATATGTCTATTTATGAATTAGATAGTGTTTTAGAGGTTTAAAATGAGAATAAATCCAATCTTAAGCCTGGAATACACAAATATTTTTAAAACATTGTTTACTATGTTTTTATGGAAAACCATTTTAAGTCAAAATTTTGACAATTTTATAATCTCTATTTGTCAAAATAAACATAATATTTATGATTGGGACATTGAAATTTACATTGTATAATATTATGGTATACTTCTGACAATGTTCATTTTTTAATGAATAGTGAAAAATACTGCATTTTACATCAAAACTGCTTTTTCATCTAATTTAATTATATTGTTAGATTATCTTTTTAATTGGTCTCATAGTGTATTCTGAATATATGTTTACAATTTAATCCAATGGTGGTCATTAGGATTAATTTCACTTTGGAATTTGGAAAAAACTAATTCTAGACTTTTCATAGATATTGTTTCAAAAAAACCTGCTATTAGTTTTGACAACGAGAATTATTTTTAAATATTTTATTTCAATATTTGTGTTTGGAATATAGTAAAATGGATTACATATTTGGAATCAGAAGGTCCAAATTATTTAATCAAGACTCTTTTGTTTTTGGACATTATGAATAGTATCGACGGTAATTATCTTTAATTATCTTGATTAATGAGTAATCAGGTAGTTAAGGATAATAAAATAATATCATAATAATAAAAAATAACACCAACATGTGTCCGAATGCTACTAGTTTCCTAATGGACGACCATGGGATGCCTTGTTCCAAACTTGGGGACACCATGGAATCACTTTTATGTGAAAGTGACTTTTTATCTTTTCATTGTTAATGAAAAGTTAAATATAACATAGAATGTATCACCTAAGTAAAACATTTTTACATTTGTCTACATAATTAAAATTTTGGACTATAATTAGTCATTGGAAATCTAAAAATATTTCCTACATCATATTAGTTTTTCCATATTTTTTAGACATTAAATAAATTAAATTATTTATGACATTATAATGATGCAGTGATTACCTCATTATTTAATGATTTAAATAAAATTAAAATATAATGTTAAATATAAGAAATAAACTTGTCAAATACCTATTGGATGAGTATATTTTGAACCCTTATCACCTAATCCTCGATATACCTCAATGTGAGACCTTTAAAATCTGAAACTCATCTGAAAATAAAGTAACATTTTGTAACATTCCAAGAGTGCCCCTCCTCTCCTCTTATAAAAGGCTCTCACCTCTACCTCCATACGCACACCTATCACGCCTTTGGCTCGGCCAAACCCTGAACATTTTGTCTCTAGAGATCCCTCTCATACTCATAGAAGCCTCACTTTGGGAAGAAGTCTTCCCAAGGAAGCCTCTGAGCTCATATCAAAAAGAGTTACCTGATTTAAAGGTAGTGTCTTCTCTTGTGTTCTTAAGTTTTATTTTGCTTCTCAAACCCCCTAAACTCTTTTTATTCATTTATTTTGTAAAAACTACAGTATCTTAAATATACTATGATGTTTTCATAAGAATAATTCGAGCTACACTTATACACACCTACATCTAATGGTTAAAGAACATACTGTTTCTGTGGATGGCGAATTTCGGTCTCATGAAACAATGATTGTTCAATATTCTTATAACACCTTCAAAGGTGGACATTAATATGTCACTATATTTATATATGATATATAATATGTTTATGTTTTTTTTTAAGTTTCATTATTTTTCATTTATGGCATACCTTTATGGCGTCCATTATGGGTATACGCGATATCTTCATTTTAGGAAGTGCGGAATACTGCCCCCTCAAAGTGATTTGATACGTTAATACCATATGTGGTACGTATAAAGGATATATTTAATGATATTATATATGATACCATACTGTAATTATAATACTATTATGTATCATTATGTTTTAATTCCATTAAAGTATGACATAGAAATGAAAGTAGCGTTCATGCGTACGTATGACTTACCATATCCATGAACGATGCATTTCATTTCTTACCTCTAAATGATTTTGTAATATAATAAATGCATGTATATACTGGATATATTTTATATATATGAAATCTACATCAAGAATATCATTCTTGAGATAATGGATATTTGACTACGTGAACAACTTGGAAATATAAGAAGTTCATTTTTGACTCAAGTACCAATGATCGTTAAAACGACCGTTATAAACTTAAATAATAAAATAGTGTTCATGACATGGTAATAAATGATATAAAAGGACTAATGAACTTGAAAAAGGTTCTTAAGCAAGTAGAAATTAACTCAAGTTTATTATTCAGGAGATTAAAGAACGATCAAGTCAAGTCAAATATGAGGTAAGGGACTTCGTCTCAATCTCCATTCATTAAGGCATATTTTGTTTTATACACAACTTTCATTAATACGGTGTATAAACCCCATTTAATTTTATTCTTATTCAAAAGGAATATTTTTTTATATGAATCATTTTACTAAATGAAAAAAGGAATGTTTTTTTTGTCGTACATATGCGGCGAGAACGACTTCTCCGCCGCCGTGACCATTATTTGAGTTTCGGCTTCCTCTACAAGCAATACATTTTTTTAAATGAAAAATAAATACCATGTTTTACTTTTAATTTATTTTTCTATTGAAAATAGTTTTCATAATGTTTTTATTATATCAATGTGTTGTATTAAAATATTGTGATAGAAATGTGGAAATTTTATCTTTCCTTTATGCATGTTTTATGTGATACGATTATGTTATGGTTATTGAGAATTATTATGAAGACAGGTGGTTCCGTGATAAACTAAGGGCAGGTGAGCCCGATATATCTCTCCAATTCATTGGTTAATGCAATGGAGTTAAACATTAAGGTTTCTCTGAAAAGATTTAGGGAATATATTGTGATGGGTATTCCAAACGTAACCAAGAGGGTTACACCCTACGTAAGAATGTTATGAATGCCACAAGTTACCTTTATGTATTATGATTTATATGATTTATTCATGATTTGATGAGGTATGTTAAAGTTCTTATGTTTTATGAGTACAGTATGATTTCATTTATTCTTATGTATACATGTACTCATGTTTCCTTTCTATATTTTTATATCCCATACTGAGCTTTTTATGCTCATCCCAAGTTCATGAAATGTTTTTCTTAGGTCAAGGGAATGGTATATGATATGATGATGGTGTCAAGGATGTTTCAAGAAAGAATCCATGTTTTATTTTAAATATTTTTTTGTTGATGGGAAAAAAATGAATACTATATTTTATTGTAACCACTTTGTTTAAATGTGGGGTGTAATGCATGTTTTATGATCTAATTCTCTAAAACTCTAAACCTGAAAAAAATTTCAAGGTGTATTCTTGAAATATCTCATTATTAAGTAAGGTTTAAGGCTGGGGCATTATAAATAAAATTTTTTAAATTATTATAAATGATGTTCATATAGGTTTGATGGAAATCAGACATAAGGTAAGGGTGTTTCTAGTCTCACGTTTATTTTTATGAGTCTTATTCAAAATTCAGTATTTTTTATTTTGTGTGGTGTATAAACCTCCAAATAATATAAATAATGATCTATAAAATCAAATTTATGGGTATTTACATATCTATTTTCTTATATATATTTCATGTGTTTTATAGTTCATAAGTTAAAAAATCAGTTTTGTAATTTGGTCACAATTTTTATTCTTCGACACACATGTAATATTATACAAAAAAACTCTTTTACATGGTTTATTCAATTATATTTATATTTTAATAATTAATATACTACTTTTGATGATATTATATGTTTAATATAAGACTATTATATCTGTATTCTTAAATTTGAGTTCATTCAAATCAATATTTGTTAAAAACTCATTTAATGATCTTAAAAAAATCTTTTAGTAATTTTTAAGGAAGTAAATAATTAAAATATGTTTAAAATAGTTTTCAATGATTCTTTTATAAGATAAAATTTAATTTTCAATGAATAAATTTCAACATTTTTATTTAAAAATCATTCTTCAAAATTACAAGAATATTTTCCACAATTTTCATTTCAAGTTATAATTAATTTTCTCTATATCATAATGTTATTTGATTTAAATTTCCTTTTAAGGGAAAATTTTTAAATGAAAACATATTTTAATTTCTCTTAAAGATTTATTTTTATGATGGATTGATACTGATTAATTTTTTTTGTTTTTTATGAGTTATGTTATGATGAAATGTTTATAGACAATATTTTATATAGGTACAGATATGATTAATGTTCTTATAGAAAACATATTCATATCTTTAATTATGAGCTGGGTCTAACTTATATCACCCTCTAATGCATTATGTAATTATTTATATCTTATGAGATAAACAGTACAAGAAAAGGAAGTAAACCTGATTCAGTAATATAAGAAGAGAATATAGGTAATCTTAGTTTAGTAATATGTGATTGGAATGATAATTATTATTTTTTAATAGTACATGGATGGAATTGGGGTAAAATGGTTCATTAATGTATTTTAACTTCTATTACGTTCTTTGAAATTATCCATGACTAATAAGGATATGAATTCCTATGCTTATTACTATTCTGTTATTTCATGTCTTACGTAATGTGATCATGAAATATGTTTTTTGATTCTTTAAAAGAATCTATGATTTTTTTATAATATGATATCATGATAGTTGATATATAAGATATTATTTTAGAAAAAAATTTATGTATATATTACTTATAGTAATTTTTGGATTGATATCAACCTTCTCTACCCTTATTGAGCTCTTAAGGTCACCCTTTTTATATGTATCTTTCCCTCGGTTATAAAGAAATATTTTATGTAGGAATACTAAAAGGGAGACATTTGTGGGATACATTAATGATATTTCAGCAGACTATATGTTTGTGTTCCCTATTTTCTATGTTAATAAACTAAGGAGTTCTTCTTGGAATTTATTTTTGTAATTTAAGAAATATTTAAAAAAAATTAATTAGCTTATATAAACATTAATAATGTGTCATTATAATTTTCCACATCCCTAAAACGATAAATTTGAAATAAAAATAATGAGATACACATTTCACTCTCATTAAACTAATTTATGAATATTTAAGTACTGTCATTATACTGCTAAAATTATACTATGATTTTTAATGCCAAATATTTGTGTCATTAATATAAACCCTCAATTCACTTCAAGGTTATTCACCTAGATGTATATTTCATTCATTTATTAGGTAATAAAATGAATATAACCCAAATTACATAATTGTGGTGTTAAAATTAATAACACATATCATCATGTTGTACAATGTATGTGGAAAACATATGAATGTACATGTTATGAATTTCATGGGTACACCCAGAATTATATAGCACTTCAATGCATTTGGTACTATTATGGTCACATGAGACATCATGTATGGGATTGGGGAGTGAATGTAATCCATTATGGCACATTTTAAACCATCTTAGTATGTCTTAATATTATCCTTGAAAAATGTTTAGGGTTCGCTATTTAAATATATAGCCATGATTCCTATGTTTCCATTATGTTACAATTTTATATAATTATTTATTTTTCATGTTTATGATACTCACTCTATTTTTGTTCCAATTAAATTAATTTTTCATAACATGTAATAATTTCTTCATGTTGTTATTTTCTATTCCCTTAATGTACATTATATATCACCTACTACTAATGAATTTCCACATGTTATTCCATTTATTCTTAATAAAGAAGGAAACATATTATAATGTTAAGGAAGTTTTAAAAAATGATGATATACCCCCTATTTCTGGTTTTTATATAATATACATAATTTCCCAAATACACTATACTTATTAGTCTTCTTGTCTGGTTTATGTGTATTCTTATGAAATGAATCTTTAATTAATTTGCAATAAAGGCTACTGTTTTAATATTTAGTATAGGAGGAATGTTTATTTATTTGTTGGTATAGGAGTAGGAAACAATAATGATAGAATTATGGATAACACTATGTATAGGAAAAAACCATATGTTTCAATATTGTATAGAGTAAGTCACTTACAAGAAAATTCATCCCTATCTAGATACTACAAGTTCATATTACTCTAGAATAGATATATGAAAGGGTGAAATCCCCAAAACATCATATTTATGTAGAATAAATTTTTAAATAGTTAATAAAATAGTCATTAATGTACACATGGTCTAACATTCCAAGTTATCTAATTTAGTCAATTTATAAGAACCTCACAACCATATATAATGGAATAAAATTTTCCATAAGATTATTTTTTTGGATGTATATCATAGATAACAAAGTTTGAATCATAAAAATTCATAAATAAATTAAATACATGTAAATTATAGGTTGTCCCTATAATTTTAGTTTCATCATAATTTTGGGTATAGTAGTTTAGAATTTCTCATCCCAAACTTCCCTTTATTATTATAAATGGGTAGAAATAGGAGGAACCGAGTCAATAACCAATCAGAAGTGAAATTCAGTGAATTCCCAAATGATATATCAAACATGATGGGAACTCATGTAAGGAATCAAGTGATTATACCAAAAAACAATAAAAAATCAAAACCAACAATGTTCATATAGTATAATGTCCATATATATCAATGAAGAGGGTGGTTATTTCTCATGTAAGTGCAACTCATAATACTAACAATGAAAAGAATATTTAATTTTCCACATGTAAATTATTTTCCTAAATGTCCCAAAGGCCATATTTTTTATATAATTATGTATAATCCCCTGTTTTAAGGGTTGAAGTGGAACCCGTACATAACCCATAGGCCCATGGTATAAGGCCGGAATTACCTGAAATACATGACCTGAAGTCCTAGATTCATACCATTCCCATTACATGAATTGTAGGTCCAACCCACTAGAACTTCCCCTCCCTAGATTTTGTGTCATTGATCACCTAGCCCCCCACCATACATTACGGATATGCTAGCATTTCCCCATACAAAGTTTCATGGTTCCTAGTCCTGATAGAGGCTACCATACCCTCTCATTCTTTAATGTTATTTATCTGTGGAAAAGGTCTAAATGTAATTATTTTCCAATAAAATTAATAAAATTCTCAAAGGGAAAATTTACAACTTATGATGCCCTTTTATTATCAATGTATTATTTAATTAGAGAATGGGAATTATCTATATCAATTCCATAATCCAAGTGATAAATACATGAATAATTATGGGCTTATGATATAGAAATTATTAAAGGGAATGGAATCTTGTGATTATGTATTTGTATTTGAATTTTTTGGGGAAGTGGTATATCTATTACATTATATATAGAGGAATCATTAAAAATCTAAGTATTTTTTATCATTAGTTTTTATTTAATGATTTGGAAAATTGGTTGAATGGTACTTATAACCTATAAAATTGATTTCGTGGTATTGTGATATTATGAGAAAAAACTAGATCTAAGGATTAAAACCCCCTAATATATGTTTTTTTGTATTGATAAATATGAAGAACCTTACGAGGATATTGAAAAGGATAACTTACAATTAATATCATTGACACAACTTTTTAGAATTTATATATTGTATGTATCTCATGATTAATAATATATTGGGAATCATATTATATGATAACTAAATTATTTTGGGGAGATTAATGATATTACTATTGATTTTTTGACTGGGATTAGATATATATATATATATATATTAGTTTTAACATATAGGATTACTTAGTAAGAATGACATAATTTTTTTAGAGATGTATGCTAAATGGTATGAAAAATATTTTAGGTTAAAACATTTATTAATGTTGTGGTTATTGGTGACATTTGGGATATTGTTGTATTTTTTAAGGAATGGTCTATGTTAAACCATTGTGATTTTTGTTTAATTAAAGGGATTAATGTGTTATAGTTTATTCATTATCATATTTATCATACTTTATAATAATAATTTTTTTATTTAGTGATGTGATGATAAATAAATACATATTGATGTGATGATAGTGTCCATCTTTGGATATCGTCGGCAATTGGGAATTATACCAGCAGAATTCTTCTTTATTTCTTCATATGGATGAGTGTTTTATCATAGATGGGAGATTCAACTACCATATGGATATTGGGGTCATATTGGTGTATCATAATCATGATCATGGAGAACAAATTATGGTTGAAGAAAGTGCAGCCAAATATTCTATCTCTCTTTATAAGGGACTGGTTATGCCTACGATACATCGAAAGGAAAATGTGTATCAAAGAGAGGATGATCTATTTTCTATCTTGAAATTATTAAAATAGGTGGTAAATCTATTTTTAATCACCTCATTGTTCCCATTATTTATAACCCAATCAATATTGAGGAGATTATTGAGCGATTATCAGCTATTTGGGGGTTTAAAAAATTTAATTGAGTTTAACTAGGTTGTGTCTACCATATGATCTTACATTCCAAATAATTAATGATTTTGGAATGAGTATTTGGCTCTATTTTACTTAACATGTTTATTATTCACATTTTAGAATGAGATAAGAAATTAAATATATTCGTAGTTTGCAACTCCTCTATTAAATATTAGGTGATTTTATACAGTCATAAATAGATTCTATGGAACCTTAAAATTATTTATGAAATTGTAATGTCACTTAGTGTCCTAATAAAAATAGATAAAGGAGAAGACACGACATGATTTGGTCATTTTTCAAAAAAAATGGTGGATTTTTATCATGGTTATCCTTTAGTTGGTCATTTTGTTTTTATATAGATTATGATGAACATGATTTTTGAATTGTGTATGAGAAGAGGAATAGAATG
Source organism: Viscum album (assembly GCA_963277665.1). Lineage (NCBI taxonomy): Eukaryota > Viridiplantae > Streptophyta > Magnoliopsida > Santalales > Viscaceae > Viscum > Viscum album. The sequence goes on from OY728160.1 coordinate 98,256,110, forward strand.
CTCACTAATAGATGGTCGATGTTTCCTCATGATTGACTCATAATAATGGTTTTTAATCCATTTCTATTTTTTCTTACTGACATGATTCATAGATTGTAAAATTTGGTTTAGAATAGATAACATATTTTTCATTCAAACTCCAAGAGAATTCATTTTCATCAGAGAAATATTATTGCACATCATGTCGTAGTCATTATTAATGTGGTTTATTTAGGTTATATCCAATGTATAAAACCAAAGAAAACATATTTTAAGAAACATTAATCATAATGAGTAACCACATAATCATTAAGACCAACATATAATATTTTTAAATTATAAAACCTTTATTATTCTATGAAAACATATATTTATCCATGTTTATACATAGCCAACTCCTAGTTATATCCTCCATGGTTGTTCCTTAATAGTGTGGGAATTCCCTATCTATATACCTATAGAGAGTCAAATGAGATGCATCCAGTGCCAATTTCATGCACTAATTTCATATTGAGTCAACCTCAATTATATGGTTTTCTAGTTGTTTCCCAATGCATGTCTATTCCAGAGTCATATAATCTTGTACTCTCCATAAATAGATGTATTTCTAGGAAACCACTCACCCTATCCTTGAACAAAAATCAAGGACATATTTTTATACTTTTCCTTATCCTTATACTTATATGTAAACGTATCTTTCGGGTTCTCACTAGGTTTTCTCATCCTAGTTTGCAAATTTTAACTAAATTTTTTCTCTAATACCAACTATATTAATCATTTTTTAGATACTTTTACATTACATAACTTTGGTAGAACACTAGATAAATTATAAAAATAGACACCCAAAGACCATAATAGTTTATGCACATTAAAATCATTGAAACACAATAAATGGTACATATATGAGATACAATATCTTCCACAAGGTTCTCCATTAAAATCACCCTTATTAAAAACAGATTATAAAATACATATCTTCATAACCTGGAAAAAAAACAGGGAGATACACAATCCTAATTATGAACATAATGGATTGAGAACATGATCATATCATTAGAATATCATACCCAACATATCAAATATCATATACAAGAGTGTTGTGATAAATATTTCAATTTCATATGAAATGAATCATGAGGGAATAAAGAGCATAATCCATTATACCATACCCTAGGAATAATACATGGAATCTTTGATGAAACAAAAATATGTAATATCATTCTTTATAATTCAAGGCTCACTATCGAACACCTATTAGGTCACATCATGGGGACCACATCTACTGTACAGTAAACACCACCATCCCCAGTTTCAACCCTTTCTTTATAAGGACTTGTTTCCCAATTTTTCCCATAGTGGATTGGGTTTCCCTTATTCCCATAGTAGATCATGTCTCCCCCTATTCCCATACTGGATAAAAAACTAAGAATTATCACCAATATTTATCTAATGAGATATAAATATTTACACCGTGAATTGGTGGGAGATATGGGTCCTATCCATAACATAATAAAATCAAACATTTGTGTGCTATGAGATCCTAAAAAAATCATCATATCATGACCCATAAAAATAGATGTATTTAATAAAATTCATATCATAACCCCTTAAATTAAACATTTATAATACAAATTACATCATATCACAAACATTGTAAATTTTATATGTTTCATAATAATTCCATCAAATCATAATCCATAAAAGGAAGTGTGATTCAAAAACATATAACTCATTGAGAGAAATGGGTTTCGTAATCATCATTCTATCAAAACATAAACCATTTAGAGAAATAATATGAATTTTAAAATTGGTTAATATCCACATAAATGCATGAGTTACAATAATTAATTTCATCTTATATAGAAAATAATTTTGATATATCATTTAAAACATTTTTTGATGGAAATATCCTTTTGGATTTGAGAAAATTTTAATACATAAAAAATTTTGAAAAAAAATTATATGAAAATTGATTTGAAAAAATATAAATGTATATATGGGAATAATTGAAACCATTTTTATTTTAAATATCCAATAAATTATATTTAAAAAATTAAAACAATATTAAAAAACATAGTTTTGGAGGAGTATAGTTGTTCTACCAAAGAGGAAAATGAAATCGTATTTTCATAAAAACATTATCATAATAATGTCAAGTACCAAAAAGTGGAATAATGGTAATAATACATTAATATATCATGGATAACTAGAGGATAATACAATTCATGATTTTTCATGAGATATGGATCATAGGATTTCATCAATTGATTCATGATAAAAAATATTCCCGATAAACGATGTGATTTTTTCATTAAAATATTACCATGTTGATAACATTGAAAACAAATCCCAATGTAATAAATTGAAATTCAATAAATCATAAAATATAATTAATATAAGTATATTCAGGATATAAATGTTTAGATTGTAGTATATACACCTCTAAAAATCACCTAGATTCATAACAAATCATGTGTCTCAAAGAATGAAAATTTTCACAAAACTACCTTAATGATAGGGTAACTTTTGAACTGTAAAACCCTATGAAATAGATATCATAAAAAAGTTTGGTAAATAACCCTAAATTTAGTTTTAAATATCGTAGAGTACATTCATGGGTATTATATATAAGATACAAAAGAATCAATTGGTGAATAAGGGTAAGTCATTTGGAAATACAAGTGAGTCTAGACATATCCTTACATATGTCTTGACTATCATCATAATCATTCAAAACTACTTTATAATAAATATAGGTTTATTATATATAAAAAAAATATAAAAATTAATTTATAAAATAAAATATATTATTTTATTATGACATTTTATTACAAGTTTATTAACATTTCCATGTTAAATTCATGTTTCAAGTAATAATTGATTGGTTTTTTACATGTGTTTTAATTTGTTATATTTTCAATACTCTTAATTATATCATAATTTAATCATATATATAATTATAATGATTAAATAAATATCATATAAATTTAGTATAAATTTATTTATAATATTCTGTAAAAATATATAAACAAAAAATTAAAAACAAAATTCATGGGGATGATAATTCATATGTACGAATGGATATTGTTTCCATTTTATTGTAATATTTAATTAATGAAATAAAATGTTATATTTTTTATAATCCACGTAAAATTTTATGTCATATATGTCCTATAAATCCCCTAAACCTAGCCGTAATGTTTTCCATGTAATTTGTGACCGAATCACATCGCTTTGAGGATGTGGTAGTCTACAAGTCCCCAAACGAAGTTATCATACTTACAAAAAATAAAAATAAATAATGCATTAGTTTTAAAATAATAAAAAATAAATAAATACACCCTAAATATAATCTATATGATATAAAAATTTTAATTCCATCATATTTTCAATCTTAAAAAGTGGTAATTGTTGAATGATTTCCATGGGTTCGTGAGGTGGAAGAATTTTGTACACACAAACAATTATTACTTATCCCATTTAAAAGAAGTGTAAGTGAATGTATGTGAAAACATTAACTAAAAATTGTTTAATTAAATTTCGGATACTGGGATAATTATATGATAAAATAATAATAATACTAATTTTGTGCTAGATAATTTAAATAAAACAAAATATCTAGTAGAAGGATGTTACCTCTTCCTTATGTTACTCCTTCTGATTTAAACAAAAGTGCTTCTGTGGTTGGATTTTTTCACAATGGGAGGTCTCTAAGAATATTGGGGGAATTTCAGAGGATATTAGGCTTGGTTTTGGTTTTACCATTGTCCATTATAGGATTTAATATATAGTGAATAGAGGAGTCCATTCATAAGTAGGTAATAGGACACATTGGGTATTCTAGATATGATATCACTAATCTCCTTGTTTCACTTGACCCTTATGGATTAAAAATAGACTATTATAGATACATAGTTATGGAATCTTCTAAATATGTCCATAAAACAATTTTGAGAAATGTTTATTTTCAGGTTAACACCTTATATTCTATTTTTAATCATTAATTTAGCTCTTATTTACCATAATCCCTATAATTAATTTTATTTAATTTTCGTAATAATTTTAGTAATAAACTATTTCAACCTTATTATACATTATAAATTATTCTTATTCGAAATATGAAATCAATTTTTTCATTTTATAATCAAATAAGTGACATAAATTATTTTAAAACTAATTAATTAGATGGGATGAGACGATAGGTTTTTAAAGTGAAGGTTCAATAATATTGAAATGTATTTATATATAATTTAAATGAGAAATTATTTCCAATGACAAAAAATGGATTGAATAAATTATACATTATCTAATTATAATTTATAACTAAATGAAAATATTATTTAAATATATAAGTAAATTAAAAAAAGATGTTTGGAATTAAAATTTATTATTTTTTACTATTTATCCAAAAATTATGTTTTCCATAAAAAATGGTAAAAATTTACACTTACATATTTTTGAAATTATGAATTAAAAAATAAATGTGATTATATAATATTAAATTTTGAAATATTTCTAAAATTATTATTTTTTATTCTTCTTAGAAGCCCACATAAAGAGATATTTTAGAAAAATAGTATTTTCAAACATATAATGAATTTACCAATAATTATGTGTTTTTTATCAATATCTTATATATATATATATAATTATTGTTAATAATATATAAATTGTTTAATACTATTCATATTACTTTTTTTAACAACTATTTTTTACTATCTCATAAAAATAAATATAATAAAGAAAAAAATTCATAGAAACCAATTGTTGCTTGTAACACAAGGTGAGACCATGTTGTATACTGCATAAGAATAACATGGTGTAACATAAAATGCAATACATAGAGTAAATTTAATTTACTCTGAAAAGATAACCTAAAAACTTGTAGTGTTACAAATAAATTATTGGGATCAAGATTTTTAATGATAGTTTTAAGAGGCTGCTCGACTGATGTCAAGGAACATATATTGAGAAGATACAAATTATAATCATTATGGAACAATCCAAGAGAGTATTTTCATGAATTTCATAGTGAATTCACCATTTCAAAAAAATATTCCTCAAACACATGAGGAATGATAAAATATATAAAGGATTCCATATGGATCAATAATTGGTTCTTTCAAATATCTTATGATATGTATCTGGCTAGATGCCACCGACGCCCTTTTATTATTGAAAGATATCAATATAACTTTGGTGATGACCATTGGGTGGAATTTTATATTATCCTTATGTGTTTGTGTCATGATAATGATATTTTTCCAGTATATGGAAGATATTATGAATTTTTTATCATAGGATAAACATATTATAGTTTAAAAACAGATCAAGATGATCTAAAATCACATAACAATTACATTGTCACATTAAATAGAGGTTTTGTGTGATGGAAGAACTCAATACAGGCAATGGTAAATGATTCTATTGTATAGGATAAATATATTGAGTCTTATTATATTTATAATGAAGCAACATGGATATTAAAAGTCATCCAAGTGATTAACAAGGTACCTAGCAGTAAATATCTTATCACATTCTATTTTGATCATACTCCAGTGGTGGATCTCATAATAGAGGTAAACGTTACATCAATAGAAAAATAATATACATCATAAAAAAATTTAATGAAAGATTTTTCTCAGAGAGGTTAAGTCATAGTGATAAAAATAGTCATGGAAGAAAAAGATAAGGATCCCTTAACTAAATCCTTAATAGTGAAAAAACATGATCATCATATGAGACTGACGAAGCGTTGTCGTGTACGCTCTCAAAAATATTTATAGCTAAGTGCAGCACAGGGGCTGACCTAGGTCGTTCTCTTGAGGAGCTTTTGTGGTTGATAAATCACTACTTCTATTCCACCTAATCTAATTATTTTTTTTGTTTAATATATTATGAAATAAATTTAATTTAATAAAATAAATGAAATTCATAAATCAGAAGAAACTTAAATTTAATTCTAAATTACTATGCAATGCTAAACAGAATGTAATTAGGGAAGAAAGGAAGTTCTCCCGAGAGAATATTCAGGGAGCACCTTAATTAGCCAGCTTCAAATATTCTTAGTTTACACACTCCATCGTATGTGTGCACACCTTATTCTACACCGGTTATGAATGGAAAGTCTACTTAGTGATCGCCAAGCACACCTTCCATCCACCTCCTCAATCGAGGGAAAATGGTTGTAGATTAAGAAGTTAATCTTTAGACAACCATAGTGAGGATTACACCCACTATAAATTATCCTTAGAATTAACTCAAAGAATATTAAAAACATGGTCTTGGGTTCAAGAACCTGATTACTCTCTCGGGATATTCCTCGGATTAGTTACTCATGATCATGAGTATTATAGTTCACGATGGTAAGATGAGAGGAAGAAAAGAGGGTGAATTGGTGGACACAAAAATAAAAACAATGCATGAATTTATTAGAAATATAAATTACAATTAAAAACTAAAAATAATGAAAAGAAATAAAATAAAAAGAATGGTTGAAGATTTGTGGCCGGCCTCCCTCGGTGGAGATCTCCTCCTTGGTGCCTTGAAGGAATGGATGGAGAATGGATGATTTGGGAAGGAGGTGAGGGCCTCCTTTTATAGGTAGAATTCGACCCCCGAATTTCGACGCGTTTTAGACCCCTTTAATTACATATTCAAGCGTTCCACCCTTCATAAATGTTGTTCATAAATGTCTTGGACGTCTCCTCTCCAAATTTCAGATAATTTGGAAACTGTATGTAGGAGTTATGAATTTTTCATTCTTGATTGCTGTTTCTGGAAGAAGCATCCAGGAAGGTTCCTCCAACCTGTCCTCGAGGTATCCCAGGTGGAAACACATCATTTGGATATGTGTAGGCCGAGTTTGATGTCCGTTACTTTGGGTGGGTCCATGCTGTCCGCCCAGAAAAATTCCAATCTTCAATGATTTTTTTAGACCCTTTAGATGACCGAATCAGCTCCTGGTCCAGAAGAAAAAAATGAAGAAAATAAAATAAGGATTCTAACAAAATTTTAATTAGAAAATTTGGAATTTTATATTTCTTGAAATGACCAAAATACCCCTAACGTAAAATTCTGTCAAAAATCTAGAATTAGTCGTTTTTCACATTTGGGTTCAAAATAACACTAAAACCTAAAAACATGATAATTACCCATTCAATAACACTTTTGTGGGATTATAAACAATGGTTTACAGTATAAAATATATGAAAATGTGAGCTTCATCACTCCCCCACACTTAAACATTGCACTCCTGGGCAATCATCATATATCCAAATCAAAATCCACACAACAATCAAAAATGAGAAAATATCAATGATTTTATCCAAAATAGAATTCCATCATGTCTCATTTATGAATAATGATTCTCTCATTTTCTTTTCAATCATTAAAATTTGTTCAACCTCATAAATCAATCCATGGCCCAATCACAACCTACCTCACATTGAATTTTATGTCACTCTTCACTCAAGAGAAATTGAATCTAGAGTTATACTCATACTTGAAAATCGCATGTATCACCATAGGTTTGGGAAAATTATGATTTCTCCACAGCGTGAAACATGAAAATGAATTTAATCATGAGGTCTTTAATTAATGGTTCAAATGATTCTGTGGCTTAGGGTCGGTGGTAAAATTATTGAAAAATGTTCCAAGCTAGAAAGAGGAGGTTGAACTTTTAAGTACAATGCATGATTAAATCAAGTGAAAACACAGGACATTCCTCACTCAATACTGCTTGTAAATGTGAAAAACAACCCCATCCATCATTATTACATGGTACATGATCCAATAAGTGATTATAATGAATGATATCATCTACATTCTCCTCTTTTTTTAAAGCTCCAGAAAGGTACAGCTTTATTTTCTTTTTTTTCTTCTTTTTTCATAGAGGATGAGCTGAAAAATTGAATACAATGAATGAATGACAATTCATGCACTTGATTTTTGGGAGGGACATGAGTCATAAAATAATGTACAATGAATATTCATGCTCATCTCCATTTTTTCTTCTTTTTTTTAGGAGAAATGGATGAACCAAATAAAGCACAATGAAATGATGACACATGCCCAATTCTCTTGTTTTCCACAGCCCAAAATATTGACACACACTTCAAACTATCCATAAATGATACAAATCCCAATGAACGCACACGAAAGGCCCTTCCCCCACACTCAAACTTGAAATATCCATAAAAAAATACTAAAATTGTGGGTAGGTATGGAAAAATTGGCTTGTAATGTGGCTTAAACCTATAATGAAATTCATGGCATCTAAGGGATTACGAAGGATAAATGTAAAGGTGGGTCTCAGGATAAAATGTGGCTAGCCAAAGAGATGCCTCAATCATTTTAAATACATTACATGAAATCCAAAGCTTCGAAAGAGAATATTCACAAATTCTGGTTATCACACAAAATTCAAGTTTCCCTCATGATAGTGTGGGTATTATGAAGAACATGTAAAAGTGGTTTAGAATACCTCACAGGATTGGAAAAAATATTTTGAGTCAGTGTTTCATGGTCATGGATTTCAAAAATCAGTCAAACTCATAAAAATGATTGACAATCCAATTCAAGAAAAATGTTTTCACATCAACAATCATTTAAAATCCATTATTTCAAAAATCATTTCAACTCTTTATAATCAATTGTTGTGTGAAAAGTGATAAGAATATTCATTAAAGCTCAAAAATCCTAAAAAAAATGAAAAGCACACAAGAATTACTAAGCAGGTTGACACTCCCCCACACTTAAATTTAACTACCCCTTATTTCAACTCAACAAAATATAAATATAAAGGTAAAAAAATCAAAGGGAAGGAAAGATACAACCTGACATTATTTTAGAAGTGGATGCCTTGAGTTAAGATCCTAGAATCAACCACTTTAAGAATACAAGAAATTAATAAAAATAAATAAGAAAAAATAAATAAAAAGAATGAGAAAAGGAAATGAAAAGATATAATGCTTGGTTTAGACCCCCAAGAGGGTGCTAGGTTTTTATTGCCCCTAGTCAGGCAGTTTCAGTGGATTATCCCCAATCAAAAGGTGGGTGTGGTTTCTTTGAGATGAACCACCACATGTGAGTTTTCCCGATGTCCATGATTAAAACCAGAAAGTAGATAACCCCAAATAAGATTTGAATGTTCCCAACCCCAGATAAAGAATAAAGAAGAAATTTGATTTTCGAAGTGGGAGGGAATAAAAGATAAGGGTGCTCCCTGTTAACTTCGGTGGTGTCCTCCTCCATGTGATATAAAAGTTGATGTATAGGAGGTAGTCGCACCACCACCAGCTTCTCCAGAACTTCTTCCTTGATTACCACCACTTGGGTGGTCTCTTTCATATCATCCACGGTCTTCTCCATTTGTGATGTATCAGAAATTTCAAAGGAAGAGATGTCAGAAAAGAATTTAGCTTGAATAAGATTAAAACATGAAGAATTAATAAAGAAATCTTCCCTTTCAAGTAATTCAGATTGATAATTGATCTCTTCAGGCATGACCATTGGAAACTCAATCTCAACAGGTGCGTATTCTTCCTTATCTTCCAAAGCAAGAGAGAGGTAGAAAGTGTCTGATGTTTCATTATTAAGTATGGGAAGATCATGTTTCAAGTTATCTTCAACAAATTTATTCCAAGATTCTTCCAAAAAATGTTGACCTCTCATCAGTGCATCAGTTGGAAGTTTTACTTCTGGGACCTCCTCGAGCAATGGTTGAGTGCGGGATGATGTTATTAATTCTTTTAGTATCTCCTTCTCACCATCCTCAGGTTCTTTAGCATAAAAAATGATGGTTGAAATATCTTCCACCACTCGTTCTGGTTCAGGTTCCGGTTCAGGTTGGGGATGTTCTTGGGATGCACGTACATATTCTGCAATCAATTCTATTTGGCCCTCCAAGTTTTTCACTTTATCGCTAATCCTATTAAACTGCACATCTAGTTCATTGTAAAAAATTTCTTGCAGTTGAGATTGATCAGTCCATGCATAATAATCATAATTTGAATACATCATGAACAAAGAACATTTTTTTTAATTTTTGAAACTTATCAATTTTTTGTTGTTTTTTTAAATGAAAGGAAAATTATTTACACAATTTGAATAAAAATAGTGAATTAAAACCACTTAGCTCCCCGGAAACGGTGCCAATTTGACGAAGCGTTGTCGTGTACGCTCTCAAAAATATTTATAGCTAAGTGCAGCACAGGGGCTGACCTAGGTCGTTCTCTTGAGGAGATTTTGTGGTTAATAAATCACTACTTCTATTCCACCTAATCTAATTATTATTTTTTGTTTAATATTTTATGAAATAAATTTAATTTAATAAAATAAATAAAATTCATAAATCAGAAGAAACTTAAATTTAATTCTAAATTACTATGCAATGCTAAACAGAATGTAATTAGGGAAGAAAGGAAGTTCTCTCGAGAGAATATTCAGGGAGCACCTTCATTAGCCAGCTTCAAATATTCTTAGTTTACACACTCCATCGTATGTGTTCACACCTTATTCTACACCGGTTATGAATGAAAAGTCTACTTAGCGATCGCCAAGCACACCTTCCATCCACCTCCTCAATCGAGGGAAAATGGTTGTAGATTAAGAAGTTAATCTTTAGAAAACCATAGTGAGGATTACACCCACTATAAATTATCCTTATAATTAACTCAAAGAATATTAAAACCATGGTCTTGGGTTCAAGAACCTGATTACTCCCTCGGGATATTCCTCAGATTAGTTACTCATGATCATGAGTATTATAGTTCACGATGGTAAGATGAGAGGAAGAAAAGATGGTGAATCGGTGGACAAAAAAATAAAAACAATGCATGAATTTATTAGAAATATAAATTACAATTAAAAACTAAAAATAAAGAAAAGAAATAAAATAAAAAGAAATGTGGAAGATTTGTGGCCGGCCTCCCTCGGTGGAGATCTCCTCCTTGGTGCCTTGAAGGAATGGATGGAGAATGGATGATTTGGGAAGGAGGTGAGGGCCTCCTTTTATAGGTATAATTCGACCCCCAAATGTCGACGCGTTGTAGACCCCTTTAATTACATATTCAAGAGTTCCACCCTTCATAAATGTTGTTCATAAATGTCTTGGACGTCTCCTCTCCAAATTTCAGATAATTTGGAAACCGTATGTAGGAGTTATGAATTTTTCATTCTCAGTTGCTGTTTCTGGACGAAGCATCCAGGAAGGTTCCTCAAACCTGTCCTAGAGGTATCCCAGGTGGAAACACATCATTTGGATATGTGTAGGCTGAGTTTGATGTCCGTTACTTTGGGTGGGTCCATGCTGTCCGCCCGGAAAAATTCCAATCTTCAATGATTTTTTAGACCCTTTAGATGACCGAATCAGCTCCTGGTCCAGAAGACAAAAATAAAGAAAATAAAATAAGGATTCTAACAAAATTTTAATTAGAAAATTTGGAATTTATTTTTCCTGAAATGACCAAAATACCCCTAACGTAAAATTTTGTCAAAAATCCAGAATTAGTCATTTTTCACATTTGGGTTCAAAATAACACTAAAACCTAAAAACATGATAATTACCCATTCAATAACACTTTTGTGGGATTATAAACAATGGTTTACAGTATAAAATATATGAAAATTTGAGCTTCATCAGAGACCTTTAAGACTAAAAGTCACATGTAGTTGTACCTAGTCCTAGTTGGAGTTTTATGGAGTTGGTGTTCTAAAGAAAACATTTTTTAATTTAGTATACATATATATTCAATTAATTTAATATTAATAAAACACTTCATTACATATTTTTCATCTTTCTACTTTTTATAACATTGAAAATGTCTTATGATATCATTAATATTTATATGGTTATAGCATATCCCCACTATTTAAGAACCATAATTTTATATGACAATATAATTAATATATAGTTATGTTGTTGGATAACGTACTATGATGGGGAATATACTATATTTGCTATCTTGTGTGAGTATTAATAATATGATGATACATATTTCAGTTATATTTTCACATGGTAATCTCCAAGAATGATGATTATGTGAACAAAACTACAAGCATGAGTTTGGCATGACTTGGTGTTATATGATATTCCTATATTCGACTGTGTTTAGTAAAACATATGTATTAAAATTATTATTTATTTTTTTCATTAATTTATCACTTATATTTTTTTAAATCCTTCAAAATAATGTTCATGGATATTTTGGATACATTTGGTGCATCATGAGTAAAACATCATTAAATTATAAGTCAAGAAAGGAATTTTTTTTTCTACCATTATTATATAATTTAATGTTGAGGACATTTGATTGGAAAATAATCATTGAACTAAACTCTATGTTTATGTTGTAATGATATGTTTATTTATAATCGTGAAAGAAAAATGTATCCAAAATATATTTTGATGACAATTATTTAAATCCTTCTTTGATGAGATATTGTGAAATTATTACTATATTACACAGTGAGCTTTTGAATATGGTTGTTGATGTTAAGGCATTACATTCTTTCTCTTAGAGCCCCAGAATCATTAATCAATAGTAAAATTTTATATCATGAAATACTTCTTAATTTTAATGTGAATGATTCATATGGTCCACAAACTAAGAATTTATTTTGATCACAATTAAATTCGATTTAAATTTTATTAATGCAATACATATTTTTCTTAAGATGTGGGAATAATTTTGTAAATCATTTATTGGTCAAAAATGGTTACTAAATATAAATAAATAATTATTATTGAATTTTGGAGTAGATAATATATTTATTAATAAAATATTTATTTGGGTATTCAATTAATTTTGTGGAGTTGGAGCGACCAAGATAATTTTGAGTGTGGAATATTAATTTTTTTATGGGTATAATAATTCTTATCATTTCACAAGTTAGTGGACACCAAATAATAATATTATTATTATTATAGTTAATGGTTTTTTAGGATTATTTTATTATATAAGAATTAATTTAAAATAAAATAATATTTTTCAAAAACCATATCTATAAAAAAAATTATGTCTATTCTGTAAGGTTAATTGGTACATGAAAATCATTTCACAAAATGAAATTATCTCTCCATTATTTCTCCTCTCTTCTAGTCAAGAGAAACAATGTCTATGGAAATTTCATCAAGATGGAAGTATAATGATGTGATAAATAAAAATAATTAAAGATGATTAGTTTTCCAAGATAAAACCTAGAAATTAATTATCATCGTTCAGAGGTCAATGGTGCATGTGTGGATCAACATTATTGGGATTCGACACTTATATCCTTACAATGAAAGTAAGGTAATATATAAAATAGTTCTTCAATGATAAAAAAATATTAGGAATGTACCCTGATGGGGACATAATCTCTTCTTTTCAAACATAAAATATTTTTAAATTTAATGTGTAGTGGCTTACTTTGGGTTTTTGGTTTTAATATTTTACAATATCCAAAGAAAAACATCATCGGTCATGATGTTTATGTGTTTTATAATAGTGTGAATAATCCAACAAATAGGCAGAACTTTTATGGTTATTATATAACCAATTCACATTTTATGGTCTTTTATTGATAATTTTTCTTCCAAAAATTCCATCTATGGGGTTCATAAGAGGAGATATAAAAGATCTATTTTAAATAATAAGTAATCTTAATTACTGGATTCTTTTATTTTATTATATGTTTTACCAACATATATTATTCTATATCCCTTAATATATAGTATCGTCAATATATCCCATACAACGAGATATTATGATGTTGATGACATGAGTTTCAGCCATCTCCTTCTCCAGGAAATGGGAAACAAAACCATTTCTCATGTATAAGACAAAACACTGTCTCATGTGACAATACACTTTTTTTCAATCAACACATCTCATTTATAGTCATAATAATATAACTAATGAATATATATGATATTTATGAAATCAATATAAATATATCAATCTAATATATCATCTCTATCATTTCCCTTACTGTCATAAATAAATGATAGTGTCTCTTGCTTGTAAGTATGAACTACCACCTACTAGAAGATATATGATTCATTACTCAAGTATGCATTTGAAAGATGATTGTATATATAAACATATTGTATATGTTGAATTTTTTTATCATTATAAAAAATTTTGATACACTATTACCATGATTAATATATAAGGACCTTAAATTATGAATCAAAACATACATGGAAATAAAATTAGATAACCCCTAAAATAATGATAATAATGATTGATTGTTAAAAAGATGGTGACAATATGTAATAAGAATACTATATATAAAATTTTAGATATTTATATGTTTTTAATGTATGTTTTATAAATATAAATTGATTATTATGGATGTTAAAGCATGTGCAGGTATTTGGAAGTGTAAGGTAAAATATTTCTTCTCAATTTCCACTCCATTGAGACTTATTTTCAAATACGAAATTATTTTATTTTATATGGGGTATATAAAACACCAATGATATAATTATCCTTGATATATATTTATTCAATGTATTTAAAGATTCAATAACATTTTTTATTTAAAAGTGTAACTATTTAAGTATTACAGAAGAGGTTGAAATTTATTTTACAATTTCATTTGTTTGGGAATATAAATATTTCTTTTGATGAATATAAAAAGTTTTCACTCATAATCTCTAAATATTTTGTCACCCTCTATAATGTTTACAATTTCCCATGGTTTATTCTATAATTTTTCCTCTTTGGAACATAAATAAAGAAACAAATATTTAATTTAATACATTATCATATATATATTTTTTAATCGTTTAAATGTTTTCTAAAAGTGTTATTTTCGAATGTTATTACAAAATGTAAAATTTAGTGTTTCTTGTTAACATTTATGGAATTATTTTTTATTTATAATTATATTTTTTTTTCTATTTATATTATTTAGTATGTTTTAAGTGGTTTTAAAATGGAAATTATTTAATAAAATATTATTCTGAAATCTTTCCATCCATCTTTATTTCTTCTCCAAAAAACATAATTTTACTAGAAAATATAGTTTTATAATTAATTTATGGTCACCACTAATATCATGGTTACTTTTTTGGTCCATAATTTTCTATTAATGAATTACCAATCTTATAAATATCTTATATATGAAATTACATTTTTCTTCCATATCAATATTTTTTATATCTATTAAATTCTTATATATTAAAACAATCTCTACATATAATGTTTTACATTAATGTTTTTTTGATTTAATCATAAAATAATGATTTTTCATATTCATTACTCAATAAATATTAATTTTATAATTCATATTATCATAGAATTAAATTCAACATTTAATATATATAGAATACATTAGACATGAAGTGATATGTGGGGCCTAATATTACAGAGCCCCTAGATCCATTGACACTTACCATTACACAAAAAAGATGGAATGCCTAATAAAATGTATTATTTGTGTATATCTACCCATAAACATAACCCTATTTAGTATAGAGCATGAACTATAATAAATCATGATGTATGGGATTATGATATCGAATATTATGTATTTCCTTTTTTGGGAATTTTTTTTTCTTATTATCTATTAGACTATTTATTTCATATTATCCGTTGATGTATTTTAAACACCTTAAATAGACTAAATGGAATTTATTTTCAGTTATCTACCATTGCATATTAATTATCCCATATTTACTCATGTATCTTCAATTGTACATAACCATGACTATGACATTGAGATGACCTTATTTTTTATTTATTTCTGATGATATTATGAATTTATATTTGAATGAGTTCCTAGATATAGAAACCTAACTAATACACTAATATATCATTCATTTATAACCTAATAAATTGGAATCATGAATGTATCTAGTTCATAAAATCAATATAACTAATAGATCTTCAATGATAAGATACCAAATATCATATGAAAAATTAAAAATGCAGATACCATATATGGGTTTCTGTAGTTGGGGTTGAGGAATTAGGTATTATGGATATCTTAGTAGAGATATTTGGAACAATATTTTTTAACAGATAAATTAAGGAGCATAACCAAAAGAAAATCAAGGATATGTCTAATTATAGGATAATATAATAAAATATTTTTAAGGTAACTATTTTGTATAATTAATATAAATACAACCATGTTTGGATGCTATAGGTGGATTTGGTTTTAGCATAGATGTATTTAGGTGTAATAACACTAAAAAGAGTTAACATGTTACATCTCAACCATTAGTCTATTGCATAGTGAGTCGGACTTTACTACACACCTAGCATGACACTTCTAAGGGTTCTTTGTCAGTTAATTCACATTTTCACTAAAACCCATTTAAATGGATTTTAAAATATTTTCATTATTTTAGGATATTCCTAAAGATAAATTGTTTTTTATTCGAAGAGTATATATGTATAAATTTATAATTTATGTTTGTTGTTACTATAGTTATATACAAAGATTTTAAATTCATAATTTTTTGATCAAATTTAGTATATTATATTGTTTATAAATGAGACTATGTGGAATGAATAGATTTAATAATAATGCCGAATGTAAATGATTATCTATTGAGAAATACAAATAAAACTACTATTAGGTTTGAGAAAATCGTAATCATAATAGGGAAGCTGACCTAGGGTATGAATAAATACTTTTATTATATGGAGGAATATAATTTACCATGACATGAAACTCATATTTTGGATCATTTCATGAGACAAATTCCTCGATATTTTAGTGTAACAACTAATAAATTAGTGGCTGGAAAATGGATTGCCTCCCATCAAAAACCATTTTTTCATTCAGATGTAATAAAAGTGAATGTTTATGTTGGATGTGTATTATCTTAAAGGTTATATTAATCAATTGTCCTTCTTGATCTATAATACCTTGGATGAAAAATAATAAAAATTTAAATTTAGAAATATTAATATACCATTCATTTATAATTATTTTACACATGAACAATTCTATAAAATGAAGATAAATTTTCTCAAATTAAAGAAATAGGAAGAATATTGTTTTTTCTTGAACGAGGGTACCTTAACCAGAAATATTGGTATAATAAGTATGGACCGCATTATATGAATATCAATATTTAAATTATTTTAAATGGATTATTCCACGCATCCATAGGGAACTATTTTTATAAACATTAACATCATATGGGGATATATTAATTTTTTCCATAAATATTGAGAATGAATTTTCAATATCCTATATTATCATGTAAAATTAAGAGAATAATAGGTCAAAAGAACCCCTAAAAAAGGGAACATATTAATAAGAATAATAAATGAATGAAATCTCCATCATGGGAATGTTGTGGAAGGAAATATCTATGAAAATACTTAAAGGGATTATAAGTTATCGACAAGTGAGATGATAAAGACCATATACAAATTTAATCTTAGTGGAAGAAATAATATAGTGTTATTCAGTAATGAAAATATAGATAAATGTATCATTATTCACAAATATATCCAAAATGGAAAAGGAACCTACCATAGAATAACCTGATGAAATAAGGTTATGGTTATCTAATCAGTATATCTATGGTTGAATTTTCTAATAATGTGAGGGTAGGTATTTTAATCGTTTGAAAAAAAATTTCTTAATTATATACATGATTCAAGATCACCACACTCTTTTATATATTCAATGTTCTACAAGATATTAAAAATTTCCCTAGAACCTTTACAATTGTGTTCTCAGTAAAAACTCTATATTAAAATATTACATTACCAAGGCTTTTTCAGTCAGATCCCATAGAGATACATATAAGTACACTTTTTGAAAATGATATTATTATACCTATTTTTTATTACTATATAATAATTGGTATTAATTATCAATTAAAATATAATTCATAAAATTATTACTAATATTATGAAAGTATATCCCAGATCCATATCATGTTTTGAGACCATAGATAGTTCAGTTAGAAGATAATCTCTATTATGAGGAACAACTTGTCCATATTCTTGACTATAGAGAGAAAGTATTACAGAATAAATTAATTCACCAGGTAAAGGATTTTTGGAAAAACTATATGGTTGAAGAGGCAACATAGGAATCTGTAATTGCTATGAGGGATAAATACCCACCATTTATTTGATAAGCCAATAAAATTGCATGGATTTAATTTCCAAAACGTAGAAGGATATAACATCCTAGGTAAATAAAGAAATAGGATATTTTCTTATTTATTAATATTTGTGAATTAAATATTAATTTAACCTTATTGGGGTTTCTATGTTTGATGGCATACCTGATACGCAACAATAGTTTTCTTTGAAATCTTACATTGCACATTAATAATAAAATATTATTACATTAAATGGTAGTAATCACCTATACATTATATTATCTCTAATGAACAAAACTAAATAAAATATGATTATACAATTTTGTTAAATATTTTTACATTTATCCAATAAAATTTAGAGTCTTAAAATGTGAATGAATATAATTTTAAGCATAATTTACATTAAAAGGTCGATTTACCAACTTTTAATGGAGAACCCTCTTTAAATCCTGTTTTTCTCACTTTAATATGTTCTATTTGAATATATAAATTCTTATTTAGAATTGGGATATCAAAATTTACTTTGGGTATATTTTTGGTATTTTTCTGATAAATTTTTTTTTAATGAATAGTGGAAAATAATGTACTTTAATTCAAAACTGACATTTAATCTAATTTATTTAAATGGTTAAATTACCTTTTTAATTAATTTTAAAGTGTAATTAGATTATATTTTTACCATTTAATCCAATTTTGGTCATTTTAATTAATATCACTTTGAAATTGGACATAAACAAGTGTCAATCTTTTGGTTGTTTTGTCTTAAAAACACGTTTATTGTTTTAATAGCAAAGAATAAATTATAAATTATTTTATGCCACTTCTGAGATAGAAATTTCGAAAATTTATACCATATTTGGATAAAGGAGTTCCAAATTTTATAAATAGGTAACTTTTATTTTTATACATTATGAATATTTACATTAGTAAATATTTTATTTACCATAGTTAAAGGGTAAATCTGGTAAATAAGGGAAAACAAATATTACAATAATAATATAAAATTACCCTACCATGTATCATAATAATATTTTTTTGATTCAAGTATGACCATTGTCATCCATGGGTCTATTTTGGGACCCCATAGGGCCACATGGGAGTGATAATGATACTTTATTTTAATTAATTTAATGTAATGACAAAAATGTCATTAACAAATATCATATAATAAATTAATTTTTACATAGGGTTATATAAATTATCCTTTCGACAATTAAATATTCTCTAGAAAGATAAACAAAATCCTACATCGTGGAATTTTATTTTAATTTTTAGATATCAAATAAAAAAATTATTTATGACACAATAATGATGCATTATTTACCTTATTAATAAATGATTAAAATAAATAAAATTATAAAGATTAAAATAGTACACAATACCTGTCTAATTATTTTTTTATGATTTTATTTAGACTATGAGTCATACAATCGTCGACTTTAGTATGTTTTGGACCTTTAGAAACTGAATATAATTATATTATAAAATAATATTTTTACACTTTCTTAAATATCCCCTTCTTCGGCTTATAAAAGCCCTCACCTCCAACCCATTCCTCACAATTCACAAGCCCCTTGTCTCATCCAAACCCTCCGAAATAATCTCTCAATATCCCTATCTTCAAACTATAATACTTACCACAAGTATAAGGCCCTTCAAGAAGCCTTTTTGGTTCAATCCAAAGGGAGTTACCAGAATTAAAGTTAACTGTTTCTCTTAAATTCTTTTGTTTTATTTATTTTATTTTACTTTTCTAACTGCAAAAACTATTTTTATTCCATTATTTTATAAATAAATCAGTATCGTCAATATACTAGGTTGTTTTTATGAGAAGTATTAAAACTACACTTGCACACACCTCCATATATAATGGGTAAAAAACATATTGTTTCTCTGGATGACGTACAACTGCCTCACGAAACGATGATTGTTCAAATATCTCCAACCACCTATCATAGTGGCCATTAAGATAGAACTGTATTTATATATGATATGTATTATATTTATATTATTTCTATGCTTTACTAGTTTTCATTTATATTATTCCATTATGGATTTCATTTTGGGTAAACATGATAATTTCATTTGGGGAAGTGCATACTACCGCCCCCTCAAAGTGATATGACCTGTTAATGCCATATTTGGAATTTATAAAGGATTGAGTTAATGATATTATATATCATATTATAATTGAATTATAATATACCTATGTATCATTAAGTTTTAATTCCATTAAAATAATAAATATAAATGATAGTAGCGTTCATGCGTCTGTATGACTTACCGTCTCCATGAACGGTGAATTTCATTTCTTATCTCCAAATGTTATGTACTATTATAAATAAGTACATATATTGGATATATTGGATATATTTTATATCTATATCATGAATATCATTCTAGAGATAATGGATATTTGACCACATTTACAATTTGTAATTATAAGATGTTCGTTTTTGACATAAGTACCAAATATCGACAAAACGACCATTATTTACTTAAATGATTACATAATGATATAAAATGGAAATAAGTGATTTAAAAGGAATGATAAAAATGAAAATAAAATTATTAAGAAAGTATTAATTAACATTAGTTTATTAAATAAAATATTAAACAAAAAACGGTTCAAGTCATACACAAGGTAAGGGACTTCGTCTCAATCTCCATTCATTGAGGAACATTTATATTAATACATCACCTTATTTTATATGTTGTTTAAACACCATTGAATTTTAATTTCACTCAAAGGGAATATTTTTCTTCAAAGTGATTTACTAAACAAAAAAAATGTTTCATTTAACGTAAGTGGTGACAACAACCTTCATCCACCATGAGTACTATTTAATCTTTGTCTTCCATAACAAGCCATAAATTTTTTTTAAAGGAAAATAAATACCATATACTTGTTTATGTATTTTGGAATTGAAAATGATTTTTTATAAAATATTTTTTCTGTCAATATATTTACATGAGATATTTTTATTTAAATGTGGAAATGTTTTCATTCCTTTATATTTGTTTTTTGAGTTAAGATTTTATATTGGTACAAGTACATTTGATAGGTGGTTATGTGATAAACCAAATGATGGGTGGTTTCGTGATAAACTACGACAGGTGGTTACATTATAACCTCTAATTTATTGAGTATGGACGTTTTCCATATGGCTATTCCTTTTAGTGATATGTGTGGAAGTCAACCATGTGGATATTCCATTTATGTATGTTTATGTCCCAAGTTACCTTTATATGGGTTTTATGGTAATTCTTTGGTTACAAAAGGGTAATAAATAATCTTTTATAAATGATGATAACTTACAACATAAAAAAGGTTAAAAGTATTACTTAAGATAAATTATTCATGGTTTACTTGTTTGTTTAAAAAAACATACAGTTTTCTTTCTTTGTGTACTGATTACTGAGCTTTTTATGCTCGTCCCAAGTTTTTGAAATGTTTTTCATAGGACATTAAGTGGGATAGGGTCAAGGGTGGGATCAAGGAAATGTCATACTATATAAAACATGGAACTATACATGACCATTCTTTCCAAGTGTTTTTATTTTATGTAAAAAATGGTTACTGAGTAGAAGTGTGTACATGTAATATTCAAATTGTTATGTTTATGTAATGACCTAACTCTCTAAAGCACTAAACCTAAAAAGATCCTCAATGTGAATTATTATATTAATTCACGATTATGTAATGTTTAAGGTCATGCCCTTATAAATAGATGGGCCAAAACATTCCCATTTGTCCTCCTAACAGCCCTTAATTCATCTTAGAGTACATACATTTGGATTAAATCCAATCTAAGGATTCATTTGGTTAAAATAAAAATGATATACCAAAATAGGATTTAACTGTTTGATTGACTCTTTTAAAGTTCTATTCTTCATATACTTATTATTTCTTGGTTTTCACCAATAATACTAATAAATATGGTATAATTAATATAGATGGATTTTATTATAATTCTGGTACCATCATATTCTTCATTTTACCAATCATAAAAATAACAATATTACATTGCATTCGTACGTACGGCCTACTATCTCAGCACTGTGGGGTACTTTTTTATTTAACACTACATTATTTATATGGGATTAATAATGCCTATAATGTATAGAAAAAATGAATATAACATTGTAATGATTCTTTATAACTAATATAAAATCCAATTCCTTACCATTTAACCATTAAGTGTCGGATACTGTCACTCATGTTTAAGTATGGCCTACCGTCTCCATGACACTATTAGATTCATTTTCCACATTAACCATTAAATAATGATTATAAAATTTATATGATGAGTAAATATAATGTTTATGATATTAATATAACACTATATATGAATAAAATATATATCATATGCCAAAAAACATGACTTACCCAACATAAGTGGAAGTGGAAAATGAAGTAGTTAAATCCTAAAACAATGGGAATACTAAACTATTATTAACAAAGCATCAGTGGAGAGCATTGTCATGTTCAATTGCTGGGGAGGGGTTTTTACACGTTCTCAGTTTTGTTGGTCTTGTTTTCCCTTCAAGTAGTGATTTCTTTTAATTCGATTAGGTCTTCAGGTTTTTCCCCCTTATTCCCTTAAAAGGGGGGTTTGCTTATAATAAATTATTGAAGGCCTTTGGGCCATTGGATGGATAGATTAATAAAATGATATAAGATGACCATATATGATATAATAAACATGAATATAGTTATCATATAACTTAATAAAATGTTTTAATTATTATAAACTATTTTAACTAAACCTATACTAAAATAATGTAAAAAATTCCCAACATTTAATGGGACTACAAATACTTTTGTAGCGTAGTAGGGGAAAATATCATTAGATAAAATATTTATTTATTTGGTGTGTAAAAAAGTGAATAAAATATTATTCCATTTTATCGTCTATTTGGAGATGTAGATAAATAATGGTCACTAATTCAAAACATGAAGGTGGATGAAGAGGCCACAAATATGGAACAAAGGGAATTTAAATTATCTTCGTAGAAAAATATGTTCATCATGATCTACAAGCAGATATAGAGAGTAAATTTCTATGATTGTGGTAGAAAGAGAATGAGAATGTTAAAAATTATGAAGCTAACTTCACAAGGCTAGAAAGTAATGATGTAGACTACATCCATAACCCAATAACTAATATTTATCGATTCTTTTATGGGTTAAATAATTCATTTTATGGGAACCAGTCTCACAATCTTTCTCATTCTATGAAGATATAGTACCATGTTTTATCAATAAAAAAATCATATAGGCTTTATAAAATTAATGGAAATAAGAATAATAAGTGAGATGCTAAATACTCTAGAAAATAAAATAATGGGAAGAAAGGATAATCTAACATTTCACCCTATAGTAATTGTGGGAAAGAACACCCTAGTACGTTCTTAATGTTTAGGGGATTTTGTTACAAGGGTTGTGAAAAATTCCACCAAACTCATGATTATAGGGGTATAAAAGAAGCTATAAATATTCTATACTACAAATTTAATGATATGGGATATTATGAAAATTATTTTCCTTGTTTTCGAGAAAACATTCCCCAGAAAGGGACATGGGAGAAAGGACAGGATTTTGTGATAAAAAATGCTACAATTGAAGTTCCTAATGATATGGTGGAAGGTAATTTTATTGTTTCATAAAATTTATCTAGTGATTTATTTGATTATAGACCCTCTCATTCCTTTGTATATTCAAAGTTTTCATGAAAAATTAGATACTTCCAATTCACATTACCAAGTGATTTGTTATTTAAAACCCCTTAGGGAAGTATCATTGCCAAAAAATCTTTGTTAGGTATTTCACATTATGGAATATAAATGTTCTTTATCAATTTACATTATCATCATACCTATGGTAAAATTTTATATAATTATCTATATGGATTGATTATCAAAATATGATGTGAAATTTTATTTCAATAAGAATGAACTATTGATTAGTTTGGAAGAAGTATAATACATTATCCTTAGAGAAGAATCACCACCAAAAAATTCTTATCAAAATCTATAAATAATAGATTTACTAAATGGTATTCTTCGGGATGAAGAGGAAACAACATCTAGGTATGAAGAAAGAAATATTAAAATTCAGTATCTACCTATTTTATGTGTATATATTGATGTATTTCTAGAGGATTTACCTTGAAATCCTCTAAAATATAATATTGAGTTTTGTATTGATTTAATACCTGATCCAATACCAATATCACAAAATACCTATAGAGTGGACACTACGTAATTAGTAGAGTTTATGAAACAACCATAGGTGTTAAGTTATAAGAGATCTATTTTCCGTAGTTTTCCTCCATGGGGAGCCCAATTTTTTTTTGTTTGAAGAAATATGGATCAATGAGGCTGTGAATTTACTATATAGAAATAAATTTCATTACAATAATGAAAATGAATCCTCTAACTCCCATGGATAATTTATTTGATCAACTTTAAGGAGATAAATATTTTTCATTGATTGATATTTTTTATTGATATCATCAATTGAGTTTAAAAAGGGAATAAATACTAAATACACCATTTCAAATGAGGTATGTCCATTAAAAATGTATATTAATGCCATTTGGATATACTAATACACCCTATATATTCATCGATATAATTAATTGACTTTTTTTAAATATCTTATTATTCTTTTCATATTATTTGTTAATGATATCTTAGTATACTCCAAAAACTGTGAATACCATGAGAACCACATGCAAATTGTTATAAAGTATCTTAAAAGAAAATAACTGTATAGGATGTTTATAAATTGGAATTCTGTATTCATAAAATTTCGATACATCGCCATATTGTCTCTATGGATGGAATCCCAATTTATCCTAGAAAGAAACATTCATTCCAAGAATGTCTGAAACTGATCAGTATAACCATGGAACATAGCTTTTTAGGTTTAGAAGGATAATATCTACATTCCACTTAGATTTTTACCATATTAGAAAGCATGTTAACCTGGATCACAAATAAATGGGTTTAATTAGTTTGGACCAAATAGTAGGAATACTGTTTTTATGGATTCAAATGAATACATGTCAGTGACCAAATTTTGACATTACCATATAAAAATGATTTGTTAGTGATTTATATTGATTAATCCAGGAAATGACTCAATTTTGTTTTTGTGACGATTGACAAGGTTATTTCATATGCATCAAGGCAATTACAACCTCATGAACAAAAATACCCAACTAATGATCTAGATTATTCATTTGTAATCTTTTCTCAGATGATATGAGGACACTACAGCTACATTGAAATATGTGAGATATATACTGATCACAAGATTTTGAAATGTATTTTATCATAGAAATAACTCTACATGAGGCAAAGGATATGGGTTTAAATAATAATGGATTATGAATGAAAAATACACTACCACCTTGTGATTGAAAATAAGGTGGTGGATTCTTTGAGTAGAATGGATTCTTTGAGTAATAAACAAAATTAGAGTTGAAAATGACCCTATATTCATGGATCTAATAAATATGGATATGGAATAACAATTGAAGTTTAAACATCACAAATTTTTAAAATGGTTTCCAAACCATAATTTCTATAAAGGATAAAATTTTTTAGTCATATGATGAGGATTTCAAAAATAAAATTAATGCTGTGAATGATGGGATAATGATTGACTTTGTAATTGGAGAAAATATTTTGAAATTTGGGATGGGGCATTCTGTTTCGGCTATACCTAAGATAAAAAGTAAATTATTAGATGATGCTCATAGCTCCAATTTCCCTATACACCCTCACAGAGCTATGATATATATATATATATTAAATGGAACATTTTTTGAGGGAAAAAAGGAAGACGGAGGTTGCTAATTACGTGTTGAGATGTTTGGTTTTTCAACATGTGAAGGCTAGAACTAATTATCCTAGAGAAGTCATGCAACCTCTTTTTATACTTGTGTGAAAATGGGATGATATTAAATTGGAATTACTAATGGGGCTACCAAAGACTCAAAGATTAAATGATGTGATTTTGGTTATTGTTGATCACTTTAAAAAATCAACACATTTTATTGCTATGAGTAATGATTTACCTCTTGACCTTTTATAAAGACTATATATTAATGAAGTTGTAAGACATCATGGTGTACCCTTATCGAGTGTATCGTATCGTGATCCTCATTTTAAATCAAAATTCATGAAAAGTCTTCATAAGTCCCTAAATACTGATCTTTTTTTGAGCACATTCTATCAACCTAAAACTGATGTAGAATCATAAAGGACTATTCAAACCATGGAAGACATGTTGAGATAATTCTCACGTGAATTTAAAGGTATGTGGTAACATTATTTACCAATGTTATAATTTTACTATAATAATAGATTCCATAAAAGTATAAAAATGGGACCATATAAAGAATTATATTGAAAGACATTTCCTACACCAACTTATTGGGATGATATTGGTTAAATAATACTCGTAAGTCCCGAAAATATTGAGGAAACAATCGATATGGTAATGATTATTTAGACACATATCAAAACTGATCAATGTAGGAAAAAGATATATACCGATAACCAATGGAAAGATTTGGACTTTAATATGGGAGATCATATATTCTTCAAGGTATCTCCCTACAAGGGTGTTATATGATTCTCCAAAAATCATAAATTAAGTCCCACAAATATCATTACTTTTCAGATTTTAAAACTAATTGGAGATGTAGCTTTCTATTTGGCAATGAAATTAAGTATATTTAGTGTTCCTGATATATTCCACATTTCAATGATAAGAAAATACACGCCAAACCCAATAAATGTACTATCCTATAGAGAAAATGAACTGGAACCTGATCTGTCGAATTGTGATGATCCTATCAATATTCATGATACCATTGAACAAGCGTTTTAAAATTTTATGACTCTTCGGGTAATTTTATTTGGAGAAACCATAAAATGGAAGTGGAAATATAGGAACTTAGAGATCTTGTGATTAGGAACTACTCGAATATTTTATATGAAATAATATTCTTGAAATTTAGAGGACACAATTATTTGAAGGAGGTACAAATGTAACACCCAAATCATTAATGATACACTTCCTTTTAAATAATTCAATAGCTTTCCCTAAACACAACATCAAGTTAGATTGCACCATGGCCTATCAAAATTTCCGTTCAAAAAGAATTTAATTAAATTATTAACCAAATTTTTAAAATAACAAAATATATTTTTTCATAATAGACTTTATTTTTTAATTATAAATAAAAAAATTATCTTATGGTGAATTTTTTGTATTTTTCTAAAAAGCTTCAATTTTTTATCAATATTGAAAAATACTTCACTATTTTTAAAAAGCCGACTTTTTGATTTAAATAATTGTATTAAATTTAATTTATTTTAATCTTAGAGTTGATAAATAATTAATATATAATTCCAATTTAGTTCATAGAATATTCTATATAATATAATATTATATAAAAATTTTATTAATCTTTTGAACGTCCCTTTTACAAACCCTCTAACCACATTTTTTGATTAACTTTAAATGTAATTTTACTAAATTTGGGAATTTAATTTTGAAAAAAATAAATACATGGTTTAAATCAGTATTATAAATTTGGTATAACAACATCATACCAATATATGGTGATGATTAACTTTTGAATTTTATTTACCATGGTTAAAGGTAAGTTACGTAATTAAATGTAAAAACAATATTATAATATTATAATATTTCCCAAAAACATGTTCTAATATCACTAGATAAGTTTATATAGACCAAAAATCAACATTATGTCAAAAATATTATCATTTTTATAAGATATTTTTAGATTAATACACTTTATATATTTTATTTAAAGAATACATAAAAATTCCATATTCAAAATTTAATAACTATGTCATTTTTAGTATAAGGATATATAAGTGATATAGTTGAAAATAAAGTGTATTTATAAATAAAAAATAATTATCAACATAATATAAATTTATTTATAATAATAGGAAATAATTTATTAAATTAAATGGTGACATAATAATAATTCATTAATTAAATTATTAATAGAAGAATAAATTTAATGGTATTAAAAATTTAAAAATAAAGATAATTTTAATTCATTAATTAAATCCACCAATTTTATAGATAAAATATATATTTTTGTTAAATAATTTAATTATTTGATCAAATTTATCATGTGGGTATGATATTATTTTAAAATGAGAATTTTCAATACTATCAAAAATGACATAAATGATACATTAAAATAAATAATATTTAATTAAATGTAATAAAATTTATAAAAATCTCAGGATCATCCAAATAATGAGAATAATGTAATTTTTTTTGATTAATTATCCCATTGTTTTTCTTTTATAATTTTATAGTTACTATATTAACCCTATACTATAAAAGGACAAGTAAACATGGTAAGAGTTGAACTATTTTACTGGGGTTAAATGCAATATATAATGTTAATTTTGTGACCTAAACATTTCTAGAAAAATTATGTTATTATTCATACACATAATATTATTTTTCTAAAAAAAATTCTTTTAATCTATTTAACATAGGAAATAATTTTATAATAAATTAACATTTTAATATCATCCCAAACTGCCCCTCCAAACATTTTTAAAGTGGAACCATTACTTCTATTTCATTCACACATCAAAATCCCATTAGTTCAGACAAAACCTACCCATTTATCTTCCAAACATCCCTCACTTCATCCTAGAGGCCTTAATTTGGGAATAAAGGCAACCTAAGGGGTCATTTGGTGAAAATAAAAAGTATATACTTGAAAAACATGTTATTGTTTTATCACCTCTTTCAGTGTTATTTTATTCTTGTACATTCTATTTCTATATTGAATCCAAATAAAAATAATAAATCCTATATAATAAATATTTTGAGATAATATTATAACCATGGGAAAAAATATCCCTCATTTAAATCATCATACGGATAATAATATCATCGTGCATGCGTATATACGGCTTACCGTCTCCAAGTCGTGGTATAATTTTTTATTCAACAGTAATTAATTTTTTTGGATGTAATAATATGTATAATAGATATAAATAATTAATATAAAATAATAATTATTATTTATAATTGATATACCATCCAATTACATACCATATAACAATTAAAGGAATGATATTTTCACTGATGCATACGTATGACCTTCCATCTCAATGGTGTGATGGGATTCATTCTCCACATTACCCATTCATGAATGGTTATAAAATTTTTGTGATGAGTAAATATAATGTTTATGAATATAATATAATTATATATATGAATAAAATATATATCAAATTCTTAAAAATCACGACTTACACGGAAAATAGGAATGGGAAAACAAAGTATTTTACAACTGAAAGTGTTGTAATACTGAAATAATATAAAAAAAATGATAAAAGAGAATCATATATCACATCATAAATATGTATATGGTTCTATTATAATTTAATTACATGATTTAAACATTATAAAAAATGTTTACTCACCCTCTTCTAAAGAAAAGTACATGGTAAGGGTTAATTTTCCAATCTTATTATTATCTGAGATTGATTATTAGTAAGTATTTACTGGGACATATTTATCATCATCCATGACCGTATTTCTTAATAGAGTTCTCAAAAGTTGTATTATTAAGGTTTTATTTAAGGGAATCATTAACTTAAACATCATTTTAATTGTTTTAATTGATTATTCTTCAAAATTATTCTTATTAATTTCCATGATTTAAAAAAAATTAAGGATTTTTTTATTTGGACATGAATGTTTTAAAATGTTAATTCCTTTATATATTCTCACAGTGGTATGGGAGACTTTGATTCATGAAAATCTTCTAAAGCGCGTTCTCTTCTAAATTATATGAATTTTAATGTTGTCAAAGTAAAAAATGGATATTTTTCTCAAAGGCATTTAATGATTTTATTATATAATTCTTCATCTAGGAAAACCACTTTTGTTGGATTTTATTTTAAAATGGGGTTGATTGGTTTTAAAAATAATATACTATTTTATATTAAAGGTTTTATGATATGTTTGACTATGGTTTTTTATTATTATAAGATTCATCAATTATGGTTAATGTATTAACATTTCTTATGATTTTCTTAATATGTATGTTTAACTAGGTCATGGTTTACCCGTTTCATATGAAGAATACATTGGACTCAGTTAGTGAAGGGTGGGGCCCACTATAACCCATCGATGCATTGGAAGGTATTATGAGACAAACTAGTCTCTTGAAACAAGGACTTGACTGTTTGGTTATGTATGGCCTTAGCATGAGGCTTTGACAGTATGGTCAGGATATCTTGAATTATGCATTCCATCATGATGAAATTAGTTATTGATATTATATGTGATTTTTTAACTTCTATAATGAATATATGAATTTTTAAATGAAATTATTTGATTTATTATTTTCATACAATGCCTAATATTTTGTTTAAGAGCACTGTGTATCTCTTTTATACCTTTCCTTAAAGGTTTACGGTTATTTATGATAGTTTATTCTATATTATTATCTTTAAAGAGAATATGATCTCACCCCTTTATTATGTTTCATTTTCCAGAGGAAGTGAATAAGTATATTATGATTGATCTGTATGTATAGTCTAATGGATGTGAGATTTTTAAAATGGGATCATATGTTGTTTTTCATTACAAGATGAAATGTAAAACTTATGATTTTGTCTTTTTTTTCAAATAACACTAAACAGATGGGTCCTTAGGGTTTAATTCTTTATGATCATGAAAATAAAATAAAATAACTCCTCAATAATGGGAAACT
Source organism: Viscum album (assembly GCA_963277665.1). NCBI lineage: Eukaryota > Viridiplantae > Streptophyta > Magnoliopsida > Santalales > Viscaceae > Viscum > Viscum album. The sequence continues at coordinate 98,286,965 of OY728160.1, forward strand.
GGGGCCTGGTTATTAAATAAACTCTCAATATAATTTTAAAACTAAATTTTTTTGGCTAAATATAGAATGTTATTGTTTAACATGCCATTTTTTGTTGATGTATTAATTTTTTATAATCATTATATATTATATAAATGAATATTTAAATTAATTTAATGGATATATATAAATCCCTTCTTATTAAAAATTATGAGATCCATGAGTTTTGAAATCCAACATCATTGAATGTGAATGAGTCTTTTCATTTTAAAAATTATTTTTCCCCAATTAAAACATTTATTATTTTTAATATATTATGAATTATTAATTGAAAAATAACCATAAATAAATATATATTTATCATAAAGATAAATTAAATTTTTTAAAAGTCATGAAAAAATGATATGAAATTTATTTTGCAAAAAATTTATTAAAATTAGATAAATAGTTGTGTAGTAAATGAGATGTATAATCATTGTTTCTGGTAAAAAAATTGAGAAATCATTATGGGTGATAATTATTTTTGTTTTATATTTTTATATAATTGAATAATTTTTTAAACTGAATATTAAAAATCATTTTTTATTAGTAGAGTGAATATTTTGTATTCGGTTTTTTAAAGAATAAAAGTTATAATGAAAATTTATTTCTATTACTTATGAATATTTAAATATATATATATATATATATATATATGTAGACCAAATTTAGAATATGTAATAATATAATACAAATAAACCATCATTATTCAAAATATAACAATTAAAATTTCACATTATTAGAGTTTTTGTAATAATGCAAAATTACGCATAAAAAACATGTGCTTATATTCGAATAAAAATCAATAATAAATTAATAAATGTAGATATTGATAGTTTTGGAACACCATTGAAAGCTATAATATATTTAAATTTACCCTTAATATAAAAAAATTATATAGTCAATAGATGAATTTTAAATTATTATTTGTTGTGTAACATTCCTGAAATTAAATACTCATTATGTGTTTGAGTTTTACTTTAATTTTACTTCACATAATTAAATTTTTGTGTAAAATTATTTAAAAAATTTAAAGAACATTTTTTATATCTTAATGTCCTTATATTATATAATAAATTAATTTCCAATGCAATGAGTTGATTTTAATTTATTTTATTATTTAGTATAACATTTTAACTCTATTTAAAATTTTATATTAGTATAAAAAGAAATCAAACTTAAATTACTATATTTTTATCTGAAATGGCGTAGAATATTAAAAATACCTATCTACAATTTTTTCATAATATCATACTAAAATATTCATGTTAATATAAACCAGTTTATATAAATTACATTACTTTCATGATAAATTAAATAATAGTTTTCAAAAACGGTGTTTTTCTTTAATAGCATAGGAAAATAAAAAATAGTGTCTTAGATAAATTATTGAAAAATATTATGGAATAGGTTTGTGTTAAGGAATACACATAATTTATAATGAATTATTTAAATATTATTATAAAAATTATATAATTATATATATTTTTATATTAATATTAATAAAATAACCAAAAAATATTGAAATTCTATTATTCTATTAAAAATTTTCTATTAAATAAAAGTTAGATAAAATGACATCTTGATTCATATGTAGATACGTAGGTCATAAACATATCATCCCTTGCCTATTTATTTTAAAATAGTTATTTCTATGTGAGTTATGACTACCCATGAGGAATTTTAACCTTTTTAATTTCTTGATAATGAGCTTCTTTTCATGTCAATATTTTAAATTAGATTGTTAATAACAACCCAAGATTAAAATACGTGGATATTACATTACTTTTTTTGGAATACTTATTACATAGCACAAATATAAGGCTAAAGAATTTATTAGTTTAGTGTCTTTGGAAGCATAGAACACACTCTTCTAGTTTGGTGAATTATTTTCAACATCTCGCATAATGGTATTCCCAATTTGTTTTCCTACATAATACCTTTATTTATATCATGGGGAAAATAAAACATAAAAAGTGTGATCTCAAATGAACTGTAAGAATAAACATGAAGAACATCAAATAAAATAAATATAAAAATATAAAAATATGGAAATAAATTTTGAATATTAAAATCGTGAGTCATGAAATAAATATCGGTAGTTAATAAGGCTTAAATCATACATGAACACGAACCATTATAAAATCACAATGATATAAAACATGTAATTGTTGGAAATAAATAAGCACATAATAAGTTTTCCAATGTGGCCATCGAATTGCATCCAAGACCATCATAGTGGACAAAGTCCATTACAGAACTAGTTTTACTTCTCATTCCAGATAGGTATTACTGAATTGGATTTAATAGGCATTTCACCCCTATTTTACTGAACCAGATTTACATGTTGTTCATGCCCTGTATTACTGAACCATATTTACTTGTCATTCGAGCACAATATTAATGAACCATATTTACTTTCAATTCAAGTAATGTTTATCTCCTAATATGTAAATAGTTACTCAATTCTTTGGTGGGTGATATAGGTCTCATACATCTCATAATGAAAATTTTCTTACATGTTCCACAAAAACATAAACCATTCATTATAGCATAACCCAAGGAATAAAAAATGGGTTTCTTAATCATCATTCTTTCATAATCCACACAAAATAAATCGATTTCATAAAAATAATTCAATCACAAAAACAATAAAATCAATATAATAATATGGATAAATGCATTACACTATTTAAATACTGTCATCTTTAAATAAAAAAACATGGACTTAATTCTTGAGAAAATTATAATTTCTTCTTCAATATTGTTTTCTTTTCTTAAAATGACATTAAATTTTTAGAGAAATTAATTTAGTTGAAAATAAACATGAAAACATATAAAGGATTATTCCTGGAAATTAGGTGTTATGAATTCTTAAGAATATATTCACATTGTATAAGTTAAAAAACATTCTTCTCATACTATTTACCAAAAAGTCAAAAAGTAAAACGAATTGAAATTAAACAAAATATTACTTCCATACCATTTTATAAAAATTCAAAAATGGGTAAAATTTTATTTATAAAATAGTATAATAATAGATAAAATATTTTATATTTTGGAAACATTTATGTGGATGATATATATTTTCGAGTAAATATTTAAGTACAAACAATCTCGATAAATAATGATATTGGGAAATTATCCCTTACCTTAGGTCTGATATGCTTCATATGTATCATAACCTCATTAATAATAATTTAAGTAATTTAATCCACTTATTATAGATTCATTTTCATTTTTATATCATATATGATTCATCTATAACTTTTTATTACCCGTTTATTTATCAATTCCATGTTAAACAGTCATTTTTGGGTAATAACTGTTTTATTTTTCGTACATGTTTTGAGTTTTTATTCTGGATCTTAATAATTTTATCATAATATTATAACATAAAAAATGTAAAAAATGGTTTATATATCATAAATATTCATTATATACAAATATATAAAAGATAGGTAAATGAAATTGAATACATTGTTCATGGAGACAGTAGGTCTTATATACACATGACCATTGTTTATGTTTCCTTATTGAATTGAATGGAAGAAAGTAAATGATATATATATTTATATACATAAATAGAGTATAATTATTATGTAATATATTTCATTATTATTTATTATATATAATTTATAATTATTCTTAAATGGTTAACTTGGATAATAAATCTTATCGCGTCAAGGAGATGTTAAGCCATACATATGCACGAGTGACAATATCATTCAATTAATGGTTAAATGGTATGAAATTGAAAGTTATATTAATTATAATGAATATTTATCTATTTATATTAATTATTTACATACATTATACTCATAATTGTACTCATCCAAATTATGGATTTTTGAATAAAAACGTAAACCATATCGTGGATATGGTAAACTATACGTACGCACAGACAATGATATTATTATTCTTAGGATGGATAAAAGGATATGTATGGTTTTCCCATAATTAAAATAATATATTATAATCTATAATATACTGTATCTATTACATTAATATGTAAACAACATAAGAAGGGGTAGTAGAAGGACAAATGAATTTCGAAGGAGGTGATAAATCAATTAACTCTTTTTTGAGTATCAATTTGTGATTTTCATAAAAGGTCCCTTAGGATGGATTAACGCCAAAAGTGATGCCTCTAAGAGTAATTTAGGGATTTATTAAGAGAAAATGGGTTGGTTTTTCTGATAAAAAAGGATTTAGAGGTATCATTAAAAGAGAAGGAGATGTGCCCATTTATAATAGAGTATAGTGTCTCCTTTGGAAATACCAAAACTATTAAATTAATATAAATTAATTTTTAATTTCACATGCCAAAAAAGTGTATTATTTTGAATATAAACGATTATGGGTAGAATTCCTCACATATAATAATATTTAGACCTGTTTTGATTTTATTTTAAACCTTACCATTTTGATTTAACCTTATTTAATCTATTTAATTTTAATTGTGATAATAATATTAAAAATATTAAATGGTTATAAATATTTAATTACTTGTTATAAATTTCCCATAATTGTATAACATATGTTATTTTACAACTTATAATGTTAACTTTTCAATTTTTAAATTTTTTAATAATATGTTATTTTTATAAAATATCAATATTGTCAATTTTGACACTATTCATTTATTTGATATAAAATAAAATCCAAACAGAAGATAAATTCAAAAAAAATATTACGTACACTTGTAACATGTCATAGTAAACTATTATATTCGTGGACCAAATTAATTATTTCATATTATATTTCTTTTAGAAAAAATTAATACAATTTATATAATATTTTTATTAATAAAATAATTTGTACATCACCATTGTGTCATCAATAATGGAATTTATTTAACCCCTGATATTTATAAATAAATTAATGTTATATAGATATTTTTTTATATTATTGGTGAATATTTATTTTCTATATTTTATCGTGTTCATCACTATATTAAAATTATTAAACATATAAGATATAATATAGTGACATGTTGTCATTTACTTTTGTTTTAATTATAGTTATAACAGTTTCATGGAAAAAAGCCTATAAAATGAATCAATTCAGAATATTAGGAGATATTTGTAGACTTTAATTCATGCAATATGATTTTTTCAGTTGTTAGGGTAATTTTAATATTTTTATCATTGTACTTGTTACCCTAATTCAATTGATTTACCATTATCTCTCGTAAATAAAAATTACGGTAGTTACTATTCTGTATATCCAAAAAAATAAAAGTGTACAATTAACATAATTTTGACCCATTGATTTAAAATATGGAATCCATTTTTTAAAAATTCAAAACATATAATATTATTTAATTAATTAAAAATTTATTCCGACTTTCAAAACCAGAAAACGTTTTTAAGAAGTAAAAACTATCAAAATATTTACTGGTGTTTATTTTAATTTAAATGTGAAATTAAATCCAATGACAAAAATTATATTAAATTAGAAAAACATAATATAATTAATAATTAAAACCATTTAAAAATATAATCTATCTATATAAATAAATTATAAGAAAAGGCAGTTTTGAATTAAATTACAATATTTTTACTATTCATTAAAATATTATTATTTTTTCCGAAAAATACCAAAAATTTAACCAAAGTAAATTTCGATAGACCTCTTCCAAAAAAGTTTATTTTGGAATATATATTATATAAAAGTGATAAAAAAATATTTTTAAAATTTTTGTTTCATCAAGAGGCTCCAAAACTACATTTTTTAAAAAATACTTCTTTTATCAGAAAAATAGAATTTGTTCTTAAATAGTGTACTAGATAATACATAAGATGAATTATAAATGTTATATTAAATAAAAATTTTGGTTAGTAAAATTTATAATATATGTTTTATATCCCATTAAATTATAAAATTTAAATAATAAATCATTGTTTAGTGAAACTCGATAATGTGTATAATGAAAGGTATTGAAGGCAGCCTCTCATGCGTATAATGCAAGACATTACATTATTTCATTTAGTGAAATATTCCATTGGTGTTCCGTATAATGTAATTCAATCTTATTTCATTTATAAATTGAACAAAATATACACTTAGTTTTGAATGAAATGAATTTGATCAAAAGAACTTGAAATTGTGTCTAACACAAGCCATGTATAGTGTTACGTATACAGCAAGCTAATATGATTTTTTATATAGAGAAATATAATATTGGTGTAGTGTAAAACGCAAGACATAAATGAAATTAAAAAGTATCTGTCCCATTAAATCAATGGGAGTTACATTATACCCCCCCCCCAAATGAATTTCTCCCTCTAATTTCATCGAGGTTTTAAAATGTTTACTACATGAAAGTTTCTGTCATAGAAACCCACATCATAAAAAGGAATATTAAAACATAATTTTAAAAATTAGTGTTTTTAACATAAAAATTTCAGAAAACAACTCTTCATTGGGTTTCCACACAGGGTAACATAGGTGAGATGTGAAAACATGGATGTGGAATCAAAAGTTGAACCATCATGTTATGATGGATAGTGATAGAAAACAATGTTTGGAGAATGTTAACAAATAGAAATACATAAATTTGTGATGATTCATGGGACAATCTGATTCATCACATAATATGGTACAAATATAAAAATTACTATATTCATGATCATTTCCTTAATGTTGAATAATTTTTCACGAGAATGTATAATTACTTGATTTTGGTATAATCTCATCATTGTTCATTCCATGAAAAAAATTTCACTTTATCATTTATTAAATGAAATGAAGTAAAAAAATTTCACTCTTGATGTGTTAGAAGATCATGCGATAGAAAGATATTTCATTCCAGATGACTGAAAGAAATTGTCAGCACAGGTAATCAAATATTCATAATTCCATATATTGTGAGATAATACATTAATCTAAAAATCATCAAACAGAATATAACATACACAATCCATAAATGAATAACATTAAAATCCTTCCAAAAACTAAAAATATAAAACATTAGAAAGATTTGAATTAAATCTACGTAACATTTATCTCACATATCTTATAATGTAGTTCTTTGTTATCACAATCAAATCATGTGAATTCCATAATCATGTATTCTCTTGAAACATGATAATAACCTGAATTTTGATATAAACATAGTAAAAACATTCATTATGTCAAAATTAACTTTTTTCATACACCAAAAATAAGAAAACATGTATATATTCAAACCATGATATCAATTTTTCGTTTTATCATTCATGAGGACATTAATACTATCAAACATGTCAGTATCACCGTATCCCTTCATTATGGTAATATCATGTGTTTTCCCAAAATGTTTCAATCATTTTTCATCGATACCTGTTATATAAACTTATCAAAAACCATAATGGACAATTACATTGATATTCTAGTATTCCATAATACTATAAAACAGTTTCTACAACACTCTATTGGAATGCCAATACATAAACACATAATCATTCCACCACTTCGTTGTCATACTCAACTTCACCAATATTGATCGTAATGGGATTTTCCTTGGTCATTGGCTTTAAGATGTTGTTATTTCGAATAATCATCCCGAACCATTGGATTAGTTCATTGGTTATCATTATTATTTAATTCCATTCACATTTATCCATGATTTCAGTGAGGTACACACATTAGAGATTTTTGAATATTCCCATTACATTGGAAGTAAAATTATCGATGACCCTATTTCTTGCACATAATACATTTATCAGTCCTCTTAAGAAAATTTCCTTTATGATTACTTCCACACATTGAGCATAAAAAACACAATCTTCATTTCCCTGTAATTTTAATAGTTTACATTAAATTCTATCCTTATTTTCTTATAAAAGACATGAGATAGATGAGAAACTGAAATCTCAATTTTTGTAAGAATAATAAGGGGAGGGTACATACAGAAAAAAAATTTCTTCAACTCATCCAAATCCATGGAGTCAATTTTATCTTTTTTCCTCGTATTCATGATAATGTTCCACTACATATTTGTTTTACCTTCCATGAAATAATTCCCAACATGACATCTTCATGTTCTAATCAACGGGGAATGAAAAAATATCTTTTCAATAGTAAAAATCTATTTCTCTGCAAATAGGGGATCGTTTTTCAACTAAAATATGTTGGATGTTGCATTAAAAAAGTTTCAATATAATGTTGTTCCCACCTTTGGTCATTTGGGAGCCTATCAGGATTTTTTCTTATGGAAACAAAATTATTTATTCAATATCCCATATAATTTGGTCATTTAAAAGGGCAATCAATGCATTTGACCTCACATCTAGCATTAACGTGGTTCCTTTGGGTTCCATCCATAGTCTAAACCCAAATAAAGAATAGTTTGAGAGGAAATAAACATACAAGAAAAATCGAAAAATAAAATTGGTGAACTTCTAGTATCTCACATCAAAAGATTAATCCTAGGGTATTAATGATCATTACCATAATTTTAGGATATTAACATGTAGTTAGAGATACCCATAGGGACATCCATAGACATACCTCAGAAATATTTCTGTGGATCTCACTAAAGTTTTAGCATTCTAGTTTCTAAATGTTAAATAAACCATCACTCTGATACCAACTGTAATGGGTTGGAATTATTCCAAGTATAGTAGAATCAATTGATTTCATAGCACTCAATGAGTGGCTATACCACCTGGGCAGGACACAGCCCCATCAACTGTGGCATGCATTTCCTCATGAAGCCCTTGGGTGGAGATCCATGCTTCATCCAACCTTTACCCATGAGGCTTACTAAGGATCGGATTAATTCCTACCACCTTTTCTCCAATACCAACACTAATGAACAAAACGTGGTGTACATGGAAATTATAATATTTTTTGGAATTCAAATTACATGACCCAAATAGATTCTGAAATACCATATTATTTTTGTGTCTTAGTAAACTCGAAACATAGTCATCTAGCTTGGTGAATCATCTTCAACATTTCCCATAAATATCATCCCCATTATTGTTTTTCTACCTTAAACCATTCTTTATGTCCCAGGGAAAAGGAAACATAAAAAGGGTGATCTAAAATTCTCAGTAATATTTAACATGAATAAAATCAAAAAAAATAAACAGAAAAATTTAAAAACATGAATATAAGTTTTAAATATCAAAATCGTGACACCTGAAATAAATCTTGGTAGTTTATAAGGAATGAATCAGACATGAACATGAACTATGATAAAATAACATTGACATAATATATGGAATTGTTGGAAAAGAAATAAGCACATAATATAATTTCTATAGTATCCATGGAATTGTTGTCATGACCGTCATAATTGAAAATATATATTATTGATCTGAGTATAATTTCCATTCCAACCATGTATTACTGAACCATAAATTCTTTTCATTCTACCTCTATATTGCTGAATCAGATTTACTTACAGTTCCAACCCTGTATTTTTAAACATGATTTACATGTCGTTCTAGCCCTGTATTACTAAAACAGATTTAATTTTCATTTTATTCATGTCTATCTCATGATATATAAATCTTTACCCAATGTAGTGGAGGTAGATATAAGTCAAACCCTTCTAAAAAATAAATCATTCTTACATGTTCCAAAAAAACATAAACCATTCATCAAAGAATAAGTCAAGGAATAAAAAATAGATTTATTAAATATCATTCTATCATAATCCATAAAAAACTAAATTGATTTCATTAACATTATTCGATCAAAAACATGATCAAATTAGTGTAATAATAGGGATAAAAAATCATATTCCAAGAGTTTCATCATTGATGGAAAACACATGAACATGATTTTTGAGGAAAATATCATTTCTTCTTCAAAAACATTTTCTTTCCTCAAAATGTAGTCAAATTTTAAAAGAAAAAAATTATTTGAATATAATATTGAACATTTGTAATGGAATCTTCATGGATATAAAGTGTATTGAAATCATAATAATCCATTCATGTCATATGTGCTAAAAATTCATTCTTCTAGTACTCTTTCCGAAAAGACAAAAAGTACCTCTGGTAGAAAACGAAAGAAAGATTCCTTCCATTCAGTTTAATAAAAAACCAGTAATTGGTAAAATTGTCATTAAAAAATAGAATAATAATATAAATAATAATATATATTAGGAAATATGGATATGTATGATAAATATACCACTATAAATATATACATATAATCAATCTCGGCAAATAATGAGATCTCAAAAATATCCCATACATTATCTCTCAAAACCTTATAATGTATATGAAACACTTATATAATGATTTAAATAATTTTATTGACTTATTCAAGAATCATATACATTTTTATGATGTCATATATGATTAACTTATGAATTTATATTATCTTTTTATTTATCAATTACATGTTAAAGAAAGGTTTTGAGTAATAATCATTTTACTTACCATAGATTTTTTGACATTTAATTCTTGATTTTATTACATGGTTCATGATATAATTACTTCAAGAATGTAAAACATGACTTATATATCATAAATATACATTATATAAATATGTATAATAGATAAATAAAATTTAATACATAGTTCATCAAAACAGCAGGCCGTGCGTACGCATGAACATTGTTTATGTTTCCTTGTTGAATTGAATAGAAGCCTGTAAATGACACACACACATATATATAAATACTGTAGAATTATTATGAAATAAATTTCATTGTTATTTATTATATATTCTTTATTATTATTTTTGAATTTTTAACATGGAAAATTAATCTCATCGCGTTGTGGAGACAGTGGGTCATCCTTACGCATGAGTGACGATATCATTCACTTATTGGTCAAATGGTACCGAAATAGAAGATATATTAAATATATAGAATAATTAACATGTTATATTTATTATTTTCATCCATTTTACTCTTCATTATACCCATCCAAATTATGTATTTTTGAATAAAAAATTACACCACGGCGTGGAGACGGTAAGTCGTACATACGCACACATGGTGATATTGGTATTTATAGGATGGAAAAAAGAGGTATAAGATTTTCGCTTATTAATAATCAAATCTCATCAGGTAGTAGATAATAGACTTATTACTTTAGTATGGAGACAACATATTAAAAGGATGTAGAGGATGAAAATAATTTTTAAAGCGGTGGTAAAATAATTACCTCTTTTTCGAGAATCTTCTTTTGATTTGCACAAAAGGTATATTTAAGATGGATTTCCGCCCAATGTATGACTACTTGGATAAAATGAGTGATTTTGTGAGAATAAATGGGTAGGGGTTGGCTGAGAAAAAATGGATTTAGTGGTGTCATAAAAAGAGAATGAAAGGTTCCCTTTTATAAGAGAGGGGAAGGGCACCTTTGGGAATACCAAAACTATTAAATTAATATAAATTAATTTATAAATTCCAATGCCTCCAAAGTGTATTATTTTTCAGATAATATGATCATTGGTCGGAATCCTCTCAACCCATAAAATTTATACTTGTTTTTATTTTATTTTATTCCTTATAATTTAGATTTATCCTTAGTTAATATATATAATTTTAATTCTTATATTAATATTATAAATTTTAAATAGTTATAAATATTCACTTATGTGTTTTAAAATTTCTATAAATTGATACTTTATGAAATTTTAAACCTTCTAATATTCATGATTAAATTTATAAATATTTTTTGATTTTTATATTATTTAATAATAGGTTTTTTTATAAAATATCAACAATGTCAATTTTGAACTATTAATTTATTTGGCTTTACATAAAATCTAAAAAGAATATAAATTAGAACCCAAATACTTAATACATTTTTAAAATGTTACAGTCACCAAATAAATTCATGTAATGTATCAATTAGTTCATATTATATTTCTTTTAAAAAAATTAAAACCATTAATTTTATATTTATATTAATACAATAATTTCCACTTCACTATTGTGTCATAATTAATGGAAACTATTTAATCTCTAAAAAGTATAAATAATTTTAAATTATATAGATAATTTCAATTTATTTCTAAAAAATATTTATTTTTGATGTTTTATCATGTTTATGAGTACATTAAAATTTTTATACATATAAAAGGTAAGAGAGTGACATGTTTTCACTTACTTTTATTTTAATTATAATTACATCACTTTCATGGAAAAAATTCTGTCAAATGAATAAATTTATACCCTTAGGTGATATTTTTATACATTAATTCATCCAATATGAATTTTCTGGTTTTAAGATAATTTTATTACCTTTACCATATTTCTTGTTACCATAATTTACTGATTTACCTTTAACTGTGGTAAATAAAAATTATGGTAGTTGCTATTTATAATATCCAAAAAATAAAATTAATCTATTTACATAATTTATACCCAAGGATTAAAAATATAGAATCCAATTTTCAATATTCAAAACATAGTAGATTCCTTTATTAATTTAAATTTATTTTTCATTGTAAAACCAGAATCGAGGATTTCAAGAGGTAAAAACTTTCAAAATAATGACATGTCTTTAAGTCCAATTTAAATTATAAATTATATACAATGACCAAAATTGGATTAAATTATAAAAACACAATCAAATTACACTTTAATACCAATTAAAAATTTAATCTTACTATATAAATAATTTTGACAAAAATGTATTATTGAATTATAATGTCGTATTTTCACTATTCATTAAAATATTTATTTTATCAAAAAAATACCAAAAATTATACCAAAGTAAATTTATATGTTCTTATTCCAATGAAGAAGTTTATTTTGTGAAATATATTTTGTAAAAATTTTTAAAAATAGATTTCAAATGTGTGTTCCATCATGAGGTAGAAAAACAACATTTTTTGAAAAATATATCTTTATCCCAAAAATTAAATTTGTTCTTGTATAATGTTATAGAAAATAAATAAGATTAATTATAAATATTATATAAAATTTAATATGTGGTTAATAATTTTCAAAACATCTAAATTATATCACATTAAATAGTGATATTTTAATAACATATCATTGTTTAGTGAAATTCGTTATTGTGTATACTGTAGGTTATCAAAGAAAGCTGCTCTTACATGTAATTCAAAACAAATAATTATTTAGTTTAGAAAAAAATTTCTCTATTTTTCCCTATAACATAATCCAAACATAGTTTTTATACATTACAAAAAACTAAACTCGGTGATTCGTGAAATGAATTCTATCAAAAGAACTTAAAATTATGTGTAACATATTCCAAGTGTAGTGGGGCATATAATAAAAGCTAATACGGTGTTGCATATAGAGAAAGCTAATATTAGAGTAATGTAAAACACAAGACATCAAAGAAAATAAAAAGAATCAATCTCATAAAATCTTGGGGTGTTACATTATTAGGGTTAGATAATACCGGGTGCATGTTTACATGTATTTTTTAAGGCTCAAGAAGAGAAATGGGTTCTTGGAAAATTTTATAGGGCACTATGTTGAATGATATAAGTTTTTAGTGGTTTCTTCCAATGGTGTATAGTTTTTTGTGCCAATAGATAAGGGAATAAAATATAGAACCCTTAGATTTATAGGTATTATATTTTCAGACATATAATAGCAGGTTATTTGGGTTTGGTTGTGATTGTATTAGGTGAAAGTATATGGATCTAAATAGAAACCTTACAAGGTGGCTGAGATATGCGACCTAGTGTATTGTGCTTTCATTTTTGTAGACACACCATGAGAAATGATACAGACTCATAGAGTTTTAGTATGAATATTCATTTCATGATTTGTAAAAATATATATCCCAAACAAGCAATGATGATTTTCAAAGATAGTTCATATTTCTTAGTTAGACCGCAGTTTAGAAATGTTTTCTCCTTGTCAATTATTTCTAAAAAGTGGGAATTTTCCTTTTCATCATTATGGGATTTTATCCCTAGGGTATCTAATCCTTAAAAACCAATTTATAATATCCTATGTGTGTATTATATCCAAGATGTTCTCCTCCCTACATCCTCCTCAATATCTCATTGATTTAAGATGGTTCTTTGAGGTTTCCTTATCTTTATATGGTAAAGTATCCTCCTCCTCCATCAGTTCATCAACTAAATTTATTTTCTATTTATTTTTTATTCAAATATATAGTGTTGATGATGATTTCCATTATATCATGGTGAAAATAATCTTACCATTTTTGGGTTACATATATGGCTCATAGAGGATGTCTCATAAGGACCTAATTAATACATCATTCATTGTTACACTCGATGTACGGTCCATGGTAGATTTAATTATATTTTGCATTAAATTTCATCTAAATTATTTAAGGAATCATTCTTGTTTGTTAGGAGTTTTCTTAGAATCTTTTCATTAGTCTTCCATGGAACATTCCCAAGTGGAGGGCCACCATTTCATTGGGATGAGATCTCTCGATGAATGACTTACAAATTATGTCTAATTAGTTTAAATTGTGAATTAATTTTTATATGATATAATTAGACAAATTGAATTATATAATTTTTTTCAATCCATAATAATTATTTTTAATTGATAGAGTGATTGAGATAGGTGTCTAAGATGATGTTGGAGAATGGAATAGTTTATATGATGATGGTTAAGATTCATTTCAAAGCGTGGTAACTCCTACTATGAGTTCAGTGCATATTACATTACTAATTCTTTTGTTCTATTGATGATTTAAAAACTTTTCACCACTGTTATTATTTATATCTATATATTTCATGATCTTTGTGATTCATCTATATGATCGGGATGAAATTATGTCATCCTAATATTAAACCTAGACTGTATAGGTTGCTAAATCATTTTATTGTTGTATCATTGTCGAACAAGGTTTAGTGTCCCTCTTAGAGGATTTTTTTTGGTGTGAGTTTAATTTCAAATATAAAGTGGGTTATACTTTAATTTTTTTTTATAAAAAACTATATTTTAATGGATTTAAATTTATGGAAAAAAAGGGGAACTGTAAAATTGTTTTTTGTCATGGGATTTCAAAAGGAACGTGACAATATTAAAGAACACATGAGGGGGGGTTTCAATGGTATAAGGTTTAATAATAGATATAAATATATAAAATTTATAAATTGATCATAATTAAATATCACACCTTTAAAAAATAAAAATTTATGAGGTGTTGTATTTACTTTAATTTTCTAGTTTTCCAATATAAGTTTGATGCCTTGTTATCAAATTATTATTTTCTCATTAGGATTTATAATTGTGAAAGCATAATAATTATGTTGGGTGATGATGATAAATTTTTTTCAGTGAACAATAAGAACATTTTTTATTATATCAATGATATGGGTTCATTCACATAGATTTGAAAATTATCATTAGAGAGTACGATTTATTTGAAGGACCCTAGAGATTGTTGATAGATTTTGTGGCTATAAGGAAGTGTTTGCTTCAAGAGATATGAATGTGACTAAGAAAAACATATTGGGTTTATAAGTTTATATTTCAACTAGGGTCCTCCAAAGGGTCACATGGTAGTGTTTTGATACTAGAGAGGGTTCATGTGATATATAAAGTTTTTGGAACATTTGGGTCATTCAATTAAGAATTTGGTGTTGAGTAATCCAAACTCATTAAACATATATCAAACCCTCGGTTTATGTTTTAAATTGTTTTATAGTATGAACATACTAAAATTGGTAACTAATAACTAATGGACATTCTATAGTAGACAGGCATGGTAGTTTCCTAGCATTTAGAAAACATGGATTATATGATGGAATACAATAGCAGCATCCTAGGATTCTAGTTTGATTACGGATATAGAATGACTTATGAAAGTCAACCCTGAATTTTATATGATTATGGATATAAAATACCTTAGAGAAATTCCCCTATAATTTTTTATTATTACTTATTTGGAACAACTTATGGTTTCCCCCATTGGATTCATTATGAGAACTAATTTGGAAACCCTTAGATGTGTTCTCTGGATTCATATATTTGAATAGTATAAAATTACATTGGTTTGTCCACCTAGAATTTCATGTGACATGTGATTTATAATTCCATGAGAATGGTTATTAGATTCATATGTTCAATATATTTATAATCAATAAGATTAGTTCTATGGATTCACATGCACAACTAGTTTTCAATTCCATAGATGAGTTCCATGGATTTAGATGTTATACTTTTTGGTATAGTGTGTATAACAACCTATATATTTAATTCACATTACACAATGGTATATTACATAATGATAAACTTAATATAATCCCTAAATATCATGATTCCTAGTGTATTTCTGTAGATCGAGACAATGAAAAATAACATGAAACATGGGTACAAAAACATTTTTTTAAAAACACCAAAACATGGACTTGTATTCCATCACTCTTTTAATACGGCATGGGATACCATGTTTATGTGCATAAGAATAGGGTGAGATATAAATAATGGGAAATTTATAATCAAATAATAACCTAATGAATGTAATAAAGCTAGATAAAGAGTCATATAAAGGTGGCATAAAATGGGTTAGAATCATAAAAATTAACATCATAGAAAGATACAATATAATAATATCAAAGCAACATGGGAACATGCCCACATCATAAAACATAGAATCATCATAAGGAATTAAGGTTAACCACAAATAAATCATGAAAATATTCTTATAGGTTAACCTCTCATTCACCAGACATGGTATCTATTTAGATTAAAATGTTACCCAATGCAATAGAGGAATACTTAATTCTAAGCCCATCTGTCAAATTCATATCATGTATATTAATTTATGTTTCACATATATTATCTAGAATTAGGATTTATTTTATCACATTTAACCACATTATTGAGGATTTTTTGTTATATAAATGTATTCACCCAATTAATGATGGATATGTATATATTATTGAATACACCTGACTAGAAATGGTGATGGGTATTCACTAAAAAAATGTTTAGAAAGGAAACGTAAAAATAATTTTGGTTGAAAAAAATGAGTACATTATGATTTAAGTAAGTGTTTAATGAGATTGAATTTGGGCCTCTCATTTCATGTAATTCATAAGGTATGTAAAATATAGGTGTAAAAACATTTTCCAACATGAACAATATCAAATCTAATGTAATTACACAAAGAATGTAAATGAATAAACTGGAGGAAAAGATAACAACTTACCTTGAGAGTGATGTTTTATGAGGTTTTTTGGATATTCTTAAGATAATTAGAACAAATTTTAATGGATTTATAGATTTAGAGGTGTGTAACATCATGATCAGTGGTTTTTTAGTCTATAGTTGGGGCCGATTGGATTGGATTTAATGGAAAAAGAGAGTGGGTTATTCATTAATTTATACTATCTGGTTTTAGACTCTTTATTATAAAATAATAATAATAACATACCAAATAAAGGTATATTCCCATGATATAAACAAAATATGTGTTTTCCTAAAAAAATAAGGCTTTAAACTAAAAATATTTAAATATTTCCATTAGTAGTGTGCATGTGATCCGTGTAATAAGGAATTTATTTCAGAACATTAAAATATAATATATGTTTTTTAAGATTCATTACTGGATTATAAAGTTGATTAAATAAATAAATACTAAAATAATTTTAAAGGGAATGTATATATTTTTTCATTGTTACATTTTATAGAATTTATTACATAACATTTCAGTTATATGATGAATTTCTATAGACTGGAAATTTATAATGTATTTAATTTTTTCTCACACAATCGAGTCTCATAATAAATTATGAAAAACTAACCAGGTTTTTATCTTGTGTGATAACTAAAATAATATTATTTAATTCATCAAAATATTTATCTATATATAATAATTTAAAATTTTGAACAAAAATAATTATTTATGGGAAAATACATGTATTTATAATAATAAAAATATTTTCCTCCATATAAATATTCCATAGGAATTCATTAAAATAATTTATCATTTTTAAATAAATGAATATTATCAACTAAAAAATATTAATGAAATTAAAATTTATTCTAAAATTCTTCAATTTATCAAAAAAAAATTCAAATAAATATATTTTCTAAAAATATAATTCTGGTTTCTACGTATCAAAATATAATTTCCATCAACTCATCCGTAATTTTATCTGTAAAGTAATAAAGAAAGTGAATAAAAATAATAATTTTTTTATTGAAAATAAAACATGAAAATCAACACTATTAGGCTCTATATAAATGACCCCATGTAACACTATCATACTTTCAAAGGGATAGGTGTTCAATAGTGGTACATTCATAGGATGTATTAGTGATCATTGTTTGGGTCCTGATATCGGTATGCTTAAATATATCATGTAAATGATTTCTTTCATATTTAGGTTGTTTATTTTTCTATTGGGATGGGTTATTGGAATAGCTCAGTGACATCATCTTCCATGGATGTTCAATAATTTGGCTTTATAGGGCATGATCCCACTGGCCAAGTCCATTGATTCATTAATTTCAATAAATTTTACATTATCATAGTATTTAATATATCTTTATTATAAAATTAATTGTAAAATATCTATATTATCAATTTTTAAGATTACAAATGGTCATTAAAATCTTACTATAATTATTATATAATGGCCTAAAATATCCAAAGTACTGCATGTTTTTTCTACAATTACATTACATAATAAGGAATTTATTTATTCAAAAAAAGGTATCTTTATTTATAATGGATCTAGTTCATACCATCCCCCATTAATAATTTTCACCCTTTAAATTTCATTTCAGTCACTAAAAGATATGAGGGTACTTCTATTTCATTAACTATTTTCGTTCCCATGTTTCTTATTTAAACATGTGGTTCCTCTAAATTCATTATAACAAATGAGGTGTATTTTACTATATAACATTGTATTTATGATCATTGAAATTTATTTGATGGTCCACAACAAGATGATAACTCTTCAAGTAAATCCCCTTCCAATTTATTACATGTTAAGGGGAAGGTATATACTTCTTCAAGAGGGATACATGGAACACATCTTCTACTTGGGGTTTTTTTAGCGGTAGTTTTGGTCAATAGGACACACAGGAGATGCGATAAAATATCTAAAAGGGGATGATGTAAAATGGTTTAAGATTTCCATTCATCCCAAACCTCATGAATATCTTCCAAAGAGATATAAAAAGTAACAAATAATCTCAGACCTCAAACTCCAGGCCTAGATTATGATTTTCTATATTTAATATCTATTATATTTATCAATATTTCATATTATGTTGAATAGTTTGATCCATATCTATCATCTCTTGGATAATATTATGTTCTATAGGTTCCCTCTCCCTAAAAAAATCCTACATGTGGATGTTTGACACATATTCCCATAGAAATTGATATACAGTTCTATTTTAATGCTACAATGGAATATTATTGTTATATGATAACTATACTAGTGGAAGGTGTTCATCCATATATCCTTATAAGTCTATTGAATGTTATCACACCATATCTTCTAGAGTTATAATGGTTCTTTGTGACTAAACATCAATATTAGGGTGATTAAGTGTAATGAAACATAGATTAGTATTAAATTCTTGAGGAGGGATTCTTTAATACCATTAGGAAAACCTCATATCTTGATAAGATATAATGGACAGTGGAACTCCATTCAGTATTACCACCTCAAATATATATATCATGGATAGTTGTTCAAGATATGAATCTTTCTTGATATGAATGAATTTAAATGTACTTTTGAGGCATTCAACAATATCTCATATGGTGTTATTCCAATTAGATATCATGGGGATTCATATGATGAAATCAATGATAATGGTTTCAAGTATCCATAATGCTATGGAAAATTTTGTCATCATATCATATAATTATATTACACATTCATAAATAATTAGAATAACAGGATTCATGAAACTAATTTTCCAATAACTATCATCATGTTATCCCACTAGTAGTTTTATTTCATGTATTTATTCATATAATAGAATCATGGATGAACAGAGACGACTGAGTTATAAAAAATATAAATAAGTTCAATTGTTTGTTCATGTTTTTATGATTCACATATAATGGATCAAATATGTATTACTCTATATTCAATAATTTAAACTCAAGATTATTTATATCATTTCTTTATACACCTTTCATATCATTTTAGGCCTCCTTTTTCCTCCCAATAAATGATGACTGACCATTTATTTTGTATCAGTATGATGAATATAATTTTATTTTCTTCATGTCCATCCCTGGATTATCCAAAATATTTTAGCACATTAAATCCACATCATGGACAAGGTTATAAGACCCTTCATACTCAAAATGTATTTCACTTTATTTTCTATCCCAATATCGTAATGTATTGCACAATTATAATCCACATTTTTCTCTAACCACCATAATTTGAACATATTGGGTTACTTTGGTGTGAATATATAATTAATACATCTATTATTTTTATTTATGTCTCACTTATCCCTATATAGATATTTTCACCAAATCATCATTAAAAATATCACTATAACATATTTTATGTCATATCATGGTTTGTTTTACTCATATATCTCTAATTGATGGTAGACATAGTGTACAAATTTTTCACCCTTCATGAGTCCACAACCTAATCCCTTTTTTGAAAAATTATTTTATATCATAAATCCATCCCCACTTGTGGGTAACATCAGAAATGGAATAGTGTTTACTCTCTTATTTCACTCATTAAATATCTAATTAAATTAATTAGTCAATAAAACCATCATTCCCTTCTAATTTGTCTTTCATTATCATATTGAAATTTAGAATTAGTTTCAAAAAAATTATGATACTACATATATAATCCAAATAATCTATGAATATCTATCACATATATTGGTCTGACCCATCATTCAATTTCATTAATTTTCAAATGATCCAAAAATATTACTTTACTAATGAAAACATACCCAAAAAAATTGTACCTTTATCAATCCAAAACACTCATTTACTATAATTTAACTATATCATTTCACATTTTAAGATATTTTGAACATATTTCAAATGATAATAATGTTCCTCTTCAATTTTGGAGATGATATGAATAATATCTATAATAAATGCCAATAAAATTTCATGGTAATCCCTAATGATTGTATTCATTATTTATATGATGATAGATATAGAATTAGTTATTCTAAATAGAATAACTATGAACTTATAAAGACCATACCCTGTATAAAAATTAGTCTTGGGGATATCCACCTTCTCCATCCTTACTTGATAATATCCTAACTATAGATACACTTTAGAAATGTATTTTCCTTTACCAAGATGATTATGTAAGTCATAAATCCAAACAAGAGGATAATTTTTATTTATTATGATCTTGTTGAATCTATGATAATTAATTAATAAGAACATTGTATATTCATTCATCTTGATGATGTGGGATGATTCAACCTATTGTGAAGCACTTTGGATTATAAAACCCTTATCCAATTTCTTATATAGTTTCTTATTCATATCATCATGTTCCATAGTGTCCACTATATATGGAATCATGGAAATTTTAAAATCACTAGGTATAAGATCGATTGAGAACTCAACCACATTGTTAGGGAACAACTAGAAATTCATTGGGAAATAAATAAGTATATTATATTATAATTGGCATCTCATCTAGAATTCACTTTTCCTTCATCTTGATTACTTTAGTTAGAAAATATTTCAACTATGTAAACAATATCCAAAATGGATATAATGGTTCTAAAGGAGATTTAACCAACTCCTTTCACATTTATAGGTCTATTGGGTGATTCATGATATGGAGTTTCATTTCATTCTCTTGGGAATTGTTTTTCTCTATATGTAAGGAAAGTCAATCATAACATATAATTTCAAGAAATTCCAAAAAAATTATTATCAAGAAGTACATCATGATATTTAACCCAAAAATATAGATAATGGAGTACTTTTATACATGGGATAAAAAATCCCAAATATTTTGTTTACACCAATAGCTCCACTTCCATATTATATAGTGGTGTTTACAAAATTCTACAAAACGTGAGTTATATAAAATAATTCATAGAAATAGAATCAATTATTAAAATCTTTATTATTGAGTGAATAACTAGCATACTTATCATCATATCCACATCAGCAGTTGGGATTGTACGAACTCAACATTTATATTTTGGACTTGGATGTTTTTTTTTCATAATTTATTATAAAAACCCTTATATTAGTCCAATTATTTTAATAGTTTCCATGCCCTTTTCACCTTTAGAATTGGAAAGTTTTTTGAGGGTTTATTAGAGCATCCCTATCATCCATAATATTTCAGGATTTCTCACATCAGCATTGGAGAGAACCAACCATGACGTAAATGGAAATTACATAAATTTTTCAGAATACTTAATTTATGACAACAATAGATTCCCCAAGACCGTATTAGTTTAGTGCCTCTGGAAGCATGGAACATAATATATTAACTTGGTGAAATATCTTCAAAAACTCCTATAAAGATCATTCCCTTTTCCCCCTTAAAATTTTTCTCTATATCCTGGGGAAAAGAAAACATAAAATGGGTGAGCTCAAATGCTTAGTAAGGGTAAACATGGAGATCATAAAACAAACCATAAAAATTTGATCATTAAAAAATTAACATTGATTTTAATCAATCAAAATCACGAGTCATGAAACTAAAATGGAAGTACATAAGGCATAGATTATAAAGGGAAATTAACCATGATAGGATAACATAGGCATAAAACATGTAATTTTTTAAAAATAATAAGCATATAATATTAATTCCATAGTATCCAAGGAATTGATTCCAAGACCATCACTATGGAAAAGTCCATTACTAAATCAGGTTTATGTGTCGTTCCAAACATGTATTACCGTACCAGATTTACATTCCATTCCAGTCATGTATATCTCATGAGGTATAATTTTTACCCAATGCATTAGAGGGAGATATAGGTCCCACCCATCTCATAATGAAATCATTCTAACATGTTCCACAAAACATAAATCCTCTATCATAACATAACCCATTAAATAAAATGTGATTCTTAAACATCATTTAATCATAAAAAACCAATATAAGATAAATTGAAATCATAAAAGTAATTTCATCATAAAAAAATAAAATAAAATTAATAATAGTGATAAAGAAATATCCATATATGAACTCAGATGTAAAATAATTTTGATAAAACACTTAACTTAATTCCAAGAGAAAATATCCTTTATTCTTCAAAAACATTTTCTTCTATCAAAATGATAAACAATTTTAAAAGAAAATAATTTATTTTAAAATGAACATGACATATTTTAAAGGAATATTAATGTAAATAAGGCATTCCAAAGATGTAAAAATCCATTCATGTCATATAAGTTAAAAAACATTCTCCTCGCACTTTAACCAGAAATGTCAAAAAGTACCAAGTATGGTAAAAAAAGATAGATTCCTTCCATACCATGTAGTAAAAGTCAAAATGAGGTAAAGATAAATTTATAAATACATGTCAGAATATTAAACATTTTATGAAATAATTTTTATAAAACATGTATGTGGAAGATAAATATAAAACCAGTAAATACTTATCAATAAACAATCTAGGATAAAAATGAAATTGTAAATGTTATCCCAAACCATTGGTAAGATATGATTTTATTTTTCTGGTCCTTTTGAATAATGATTTAAATAAAGTTACTGATTTATTCTAGCAACATAATTAATTTTATGATTACATTTATGAGAATAATTTCATTTGTTTTTTAGTAACATTAATTATTAGTCGTTATTCGGTTATTAACTGCCTTATGTTCTTATGTATGTTTTGTAAAATTAGTTATTATTATAATTTTTAGGTTATAGTTATAACATTTAAAACAAAATATTATTATAATATATATCATATTTATTCATTGAATCCATATTTATAATCACGGTTTTATGAATATTATGTAGAACGAATCACATCACATCGTGTAGAATGTAAGCCTTACATATGCACAAGTGATGATATTGTTCCTGTAATTATTGAATGGTATTGAATTGGATGATATATAGTATCTCAATATTAGTATAATTTTATAATAATCATATATACTTATTATTTCTACCGTTATACCAATCCGTGAAAGCTGTGGAGAATGGGTGAAAAAATAGATTACAGCTCGACGTGGAGACGGTAAGTCGTACATACGCACGCAATGTGATTTCATTTTTCATAGGATGGATAGAAGGTGAAATAGGGTTATTTAATATTTATAATAATATAAAAGTATATGAGTGATACTTATTTTGTTTCTTAATAATGAAACAATAAAAAATGTGAAAGTAGAAGAAGAATGTAATTTGAAAGAATTGGTAAAAGAGATTACCTCCTAATCGTGCCTCTATTAAATTTCCTCTTATGGAACTAGAGATGGTATTTTGAGAAGACAAGAAGATATATAATGTGACTAGGAATGTTAAGAGCAGAAATATGCCTGGTTTTTCCAAATTTTAATGCTCATAAAAGAGTTAATATAAGAGGGAGTAGGTGCCCTTTTATAATTGAGGTGTGGGGAACTTTTGGAAACCTCAGAACTATTAATTTATCATAAAATCAAACCCTTTCCAAAAAACCTAAAAAGTGTCCCAAATTACAATATATGATGATATAGGGTTGTAATATCATCAACCAAAAATGTTGTACAACTAATTTAGTATATTTAAACCTTATCCTTTTAATTTATACTTACCTTTTCTATTAATGTTTTTTTAGTAATAATATTCTAAATTTATAATGGTTATAAATATTTATATATATTGTGTTAATTGAAAATAAATACTAAATTTATAACTTTTTTGATATTATAATTATCGGATTGTAATTTTTTTTAAAAAATTATAATTTTTAAATAATTTAATAAATTTTTATTTTTAAAAAATATCCATAATGACAATTTTGACACTATTTATTTATTTGACATTATGTAAAATCCTTATAAGATATAAATTTGAAAAAATAATTAATACATTCATAACGTGTTATAGTCACCTAGAAATTTTTTTGATAATTTAAATTATTTCATATGATATTTATTTCAATATTTTTAAAATGATTTATTAGATATTCCTATTAATAAAATAATTTTTACATCACTATTGTTTCATCAATAATGATTAATAATTAATTTATAAAAATTCTAAATAAACTCACTTGATTTATATAATATATTTAAAACTTATATTTAATATTTACACTGTAAGAATTATGAATTTCACCACTAAATTAAAATTATTACACCTATAATATATAAGAGAGTGAGATGTTTTCACTTTCTTTGGTTTTAATAATAATTACAGTATTTTCATGGAAAAAATTCCATAATAAGAATCTACTTCAACCCTTAGGTGATATGGGCATACTTTCATTCATACAATAGAATTTTTTTAGGTGTTAGGCTAATTTTATTATCTTATTTTTATAATTAATGTCCAAAATTAGAATTAACTATGCTAATAAAAATAATTACCAGTGTTACTATTCATAATTCCAAAAAAATCAATGTAGCCCATTAACATAATTTGGAATTATTGATTCTAAATATAGAATCCATTTTTCAAAATTCATAATCCATAATTTTCATTAATTAATTTAAAATAATTCCCATTATCGAAAACAAACATGTTTTTGTTTAAAAGTTAAATCATTGTAAAATATTGAATTTTTTTACATATGAATTCAGTGTAAAATTATATAAAATGACTTAAATTGTCTTAAAATATATAAATATATTCTAATTATACTTCAAAACCATTAAATAATATTTTTTAAATATATACATAATTTCTATGAAAAAATTGTTTTCAAGTAAAATTGTGCATATTTCTACTATTCATAAAAATATGAAAGTTATCAAAAAAATATAAAAAATTAATATAAAGTTAAATTTGATATACTCTGTCCAAATGAGAAGTTTATTTTGTTAAATTGAAGTTATAAATTTGTAAAAATCTAGATTTAAAATGGGTGTTCCATCAAAAGGCAGTAAGACTCCATTTTTAAAAAAAATACTTCTTTTATCTAAAGAAATGATTTTTTTTTCTATTATTTTTTTCTTGGAAATGTGTAGTATGAATTCCAATGATATAAAATTAAAAAATTTGGTAATAATATTCATAAATTATATTTTATATCCCATTAAATAATAATATTTTAATAATATATCATTGTTTACTAAAACCCAGTATCGCGTACAATGCAAGTTATCGAGGATGGTAACTCTTGAATGTAAGCAAAACCAAGTCAATTTTTCATGCTGTGTAATATTCCTTTAGTGTTTCATGTAACATAATCCAAACTAATATCATTTAATCATTGAAAAAAATCTATAACTATTGTAGTGTGAAATGAATTGTATCAAAATAACATGAAATTTTGGGCAACCCAAGACAAGAATATTGGTGGGTACATTGAAAGCTAATATAGTGTTGAGTATAGTACAATATAATCTTGGTGTAGTGTAAAAAAAATACATCAAAGAAATTGAAAGGAATATATCTCAGAAAATATTGGGGTGTTACATTATACCATCTTTAAAATGATATTCGCCCTTAAAATTTTTCGCGATTACAAATTGTTTTCTACATGAAAATTTATTTCATGGAAAACCATATCATTAAAATGGATACTAAGACATCATTTTAAAAAATTACATTATAAATGTAATGGTTAATAAAAAAACTCATCATTGGGTTTCCTCATAGTAAATCATAGGTGGGAAGTGAAAACATAGATTTAGAAGGGAAGTCTAACCATCATGTTTTGATGGATAATGATAGAGAATAAGTTTTGGAGAAAGATAACAACCAAAAATCCATAAATCTATGATGATTTAAGGGACCATCTAATTCATCAGATATAAGGGTACTAGGATAACATTTTTTATTTTCTATATCATTTCCCTAAAGTTGAAATAAAATAATGAGGAGAAATACTTACTTGATTTTAGTGAAATATCACTTTTGATCATTCCAAAATCTATTTCCACTTCATATCTTATTTATAGAAATGATGTTGAAATTTTCGTTCTTGAAGTGTTAGCATATCATAATGATAGTCCATTCCATCTGTTTAATAAAAGAGGTTAGAACAAATTATTTATTATGCATAATTATTCATATAGTGAGATAGTACATAAATCTATCAAATATCAACCATAATATAAATTATATAATCCATAAATGGATAACATTACAATCCTTCCAAAATATTAATGAAAAAACTATAGGAGGTGGTGAACTAAATTAATTAAACAATTGTATCCCATATCTCATTTGGAGGTTCTTGTTTTTCACAATCAAAACATTTTAATACAATAATCACATATTCTCTTAAAATATGATACAAACATTAATTACCATAGAACCTTCGTGAAAACATGAATTCTATCAAAATTATCTACTTCCACACACCAAATATACAAATAATTCTATATACTCAAAATATTATATCACTTTGTCCTTTTATCAGTCACGAGTTCATTAATACTATCAGAGATCTTATTTTATCTTTATCCCCTCATTATGCATATATCATCTTCTTTCCAAAAAATATCATTCACTTTTCAGGGTTAACGATACCATATAATAATGGAAAACCATAATATACCAATATATAGTTATTTTAATATTCCATAATACTATAAATGAGATTCCACAACATTATTTTTAAATTCTATTACATAAACACTTAATCCATCCACCACTTCATTGTCATTCTCAACATCACTAGTACTGATCACATATGACTTCCCGTCGTCTTTTTCCTTAAGAGGATATTGATGTCGATCATCATTGACCCATGGATTAGGGAATTGGTTATCATTGTTCCCCATTTCCTTTCCCTTATAG
Source organism: Viscum album (assembly GCA_963277665.1). NCBI lineage: Eukaryota > Viridiplantae > Streptophyta > Magnoliopsida > Santalales > Viscaceae > Viscum > Viscum album. The sequence continues at coordinate 98,314,769 of OY728160.1, forward strand.
AATTCAAGTTTTGGTGGTGCATTCTCTGTAGTCATTTCTCCATTTACATCATTGGAAACCTTTTTCCCATTACTTCGGCACACAACTTCTTAGTGACTATATTTTCCACACATGAAACATTTTCATATCCCTTTAAGACAATATCCACCATTATTCTTTTCACACATTGATTATTAGAAAACATTTTTCCTCTTTTCACCTGTGTTTTGAAATATTCCCTTAAACTATATCATTCATTTCTTGTCAAAACCAGGAGATGAAAATGTAACAAAAACTTCTAACTCAACCTTGATATAAAAACACAAACTCTCTCCATAGATACTGAACTGTCTTATAGATAATTCACTTTGAATAATTCTTTTTAAGACATTGATGAATTTATGAACTTTACTTTCAGGTTGGATGATAAATCTAGAAGCATATCTTGAAAGTCTTGTAAAATCCACCTCTTATGTACCAACCGATTCAAAATCCTTTTTCTTGAGCTTCAGAAACTCCTCTTCCATCATTTTTTGAAGATTAAATTGGAAGTATTTATTGAATAACATGTTCTTGAACTCATCCCATTCAATAGATTCAAATTCATCTTGCTTCATTTTATTCATAATTACAATCCACTACTGGTCTGCTTCACCTTCTAAATGATAGACAGCCCAAATTACCTTTTCATGTTCTAACAATCAATGAATGGAAAATATATTTTCAATGGTATTAATCCATTTTTCTGCAACCAGTGGATCATAAGACCCACTAAAATAAGGAGGAATTTGCCTCATGATGGACTCAATAGAATGTTGTTCCCTTATCTACTCATTTGAGAGTCCATAAAGATTCATATATTTTGTAAGTAAAAAAATATGATTTTTTATTCCATCTCCTATAACATTTTTTTGTCCATGAGGGAAATCATTTTATTGCCCAGTGAATTTAAAATCAACATAGTTCTGTCAGGTTCTATCCATCGTCTAAAACCTAAAAAGAATAGTGTGAGAGGAAAAATCATACAAGGTAAAAAAAACATATTCAAGGGGTATTAATTTCAATATCTAACATCTCATGTTTAATACTAGGATATTCAAGATTGTTACCATAATTATAGTACTATATAATATACTTATACTTATCCTTTGGGACATCTTTAGACATAAATTAGAAATATCTATAGGGATCTCACTGATGTTTTCATATCCTTGCTTCAAAAAGTTAATTGAACCTTCACTCTGATGCCATTTATATAGACCAATGATTGACGTACAAGGACATTAAATTACCTTTGTAGAATACTTAGTAAAAGAAAACAAATGATTCCCAATGATTATATTATTTTAGTTCCTTTGGAATCGTGGAAAACAATCGTGTATCTTGGTGAAATATCTTCAAAAACTCCCATAAGGATCTTTCAATTTTTATTTTCCCACCTAAAATGTATCTTATATCATGGGGAAAAGAAATCATAAAAATTGTGATCTCAAATGCTTAGAAAGGGTAAACATAGAGATTATAAAACAAACTATAAAAATATAAACCAAAAAACATTGTCAAATATTTTAAAAATCAAAATCATGAGTTATGAAATAAAACATGGTAGTACATATGGAATAGATCATAAATAGAAGTTATACATGATATGAAATAATTTATATAAAACATGTAATTTTGGAAAACTAATAAGAACATAACATGATTTCCATTGTAGTAATCGAATTGTTTCAAAGATCATCAAAGTGGACAAAGTCCATTACTGAACTAGGTATAATTGTCGTTCCATCCATGTATTACTGAACCATATTTACTTCCCATTCCAGTCATGTCTATATCAGGTGATATATATCTTTACCTAATTAATTGGAGGGATATATAGGTCCCAAAGATTTCATAATGAAATCAATCTTACATGTTCCACAAAAACATAAATCATTCATCATAGCATAACCTAAGAAATAAAATGGGATTCTTAGACATCATTTAATTATAACACAATATATATAAGATAAATGGACATCATAAGAAAAATTATATCATAAAAACAATTAAATAAAAGTAATATAAGGAAATGAAATATAACCCTATGTCATCTTAACTGGAAAAAAATTTATAAAACATTTTTGCCTAATTCTTGATGAAAATATACTTTCTTCTCCAATATCATTTTTTTCTCCAAATGACATGCAATTTTTAAAGAAAAGAATTTATTTTAAAATTAAAAATTAATTATTTTATAGGAATATTCATTGAAATAAGGTGTTATAAACATGAAAAAAGTCATTTCATTCTGTATACGTTAAAAAACATTCACGTCGTACATTTATCGAAAATGTCAAAAAGTACCTCCTATGATAAAAATAAATATTCCATCTATACCACATAGTAAAAGTAAAAAAGGCGTAAAAATGAAAATAAAGATACATTTATGAATAGAAAATAAAATTATGAATCCATTTTTAGGAAACATGGACATTGATAAAAATTATAACCCTAGTAAATAATTCAGAATAAATAATCTCAGATTAAAAACAAGATTGGAAAAGTTATCTCTATCCATAGGTCTAATATGCTTCGTATGTTTATGAACCTCCAATATAATGATTTATATAATTATATGTATTCATTCCAGAAACATAATCATTTTTTGATTAAATTTGTGACCATATTTTCTTCTCTTTTTTAGTAAAATTTTATTGTTACTTGTTATTCGGGAATTAACTGCATTATGTTCTTATGCATGTATTGTCAAATAGGTTATTATTCCTATTTTTTGGTTATAATTATATCATTTACAGAAATATATTTTTAAAATATATATCATATTTATTAATTCATTGAATTTATATAATCATAATATAATAAAGATTATGTAGGATGAATCACATCGCATCGTGGAGATGGTAAGCCGTACATACGCACGAGCGATGATTTCGTTCCCATAATTGATGAATGGTATTGAATGTGGATGGTGTATAGTATATCAAAATTAGTATAATATTATAAAAATAATATATAATTATTATTTAATCTAATATACTCATCCATGTAAGGTTGTGGTGAAAAAATAGATTACACAATGGCACGGAGAAGGTTTGTCGTACATACACCCTCTCGTTGATTTCATTTTTCATAGGATGGATAAAAGGAGAAATATGGTTACTTATTATTTATAATAACATTTAATTATATTAGTCATACATATTTAGTTACTTTATGATGGAACAAATAAAAAAGAATAAGTATAAGAAGAAATAATTTTGAATGAATAGGTAGAAGAGATTACCTCTTTCTCAACAAGCCTCCATTAAATTTCTTTTTAGGGAACTATAGGTGGTATTTTACGAAGACCATAACCTATATAATTTTATTATGGGAGTTTATATGAGTAATGGGAATGGTTTGGTTGATCTTGAACGATCAAAATGTTGTGAAGAGGAGGGGGAGAAGGTGACCTTTTATAATTGGGGTGAGGGGCACTTTTGGAATCCTATGAAATATTAATTTATAATGAATTCAAAACCTACCCAAAAACATACAAATATTCCCAAATTAAAATATGAGATGATACAGGGTTGTAATATCATAAACAAATAAATTTTTTACATCTTATTTTTTCAATTTAAAACATATCATTTTAATTAACCCTTAGTTATTCTATTAAATTTTAATTTTGGTAATAACTATTTAAATGATTAATTGTTATAAATATTTAAATATATGGTGTTAATTAACCATAAATATGTATGTTATAACATTATAAATATTATAATTATCTCGTGGAATTTTTTAAATTTTTTTTATGATTTTAAATAATTTACTAAAATGATATTTTTAATGAATATCAAAAGTCTCAATTTTGAGACTATTCATTTATATGACTTTAAATAAAATCATCAAAAATGATAAATTGAAACAAAAATGATTAATACTTTCCTAATATTTAATATACACCTAAAAAATTCATGGATAACTTAAATTGTTTTATATTACATTTATTTTAATATTTTTATAACAATTTATTTGATATTTTTATTAATAAAATAATCATTACATCACTATTGGGTCATCTTTTGTGATAAATAATTAATATCTAAAAAATATTAATTAATTAAAATTATTTATATAATTTAATTATTTTTATACTTAATTCTTACATTCTATGTTTTTTTATGTTTATCACTAAATTAAAATTATTACACGTATAAGATATAATAGAGTGAGATGTAGTCACTTTATTTGGTTTTAATAATAATTACATCATTGTCATGGAAAAAAGTCTATAAAATGAATCTATTCAGACTATTAGGTGATATTTTATGACTTTTACTCATCAAATAGAATTTTTTCAGGTGTAAGTATATTTTTATAATCATACCTGATTTACCTTTAACTATGGAAATAAAAATAATTACCAATATTAATATTCATAATGACCATAAAATAAATGTTTCCCATACACATAATTTGAACCTGATGAATCAAAATGTAGAATCCATTTTTCAAAATTCAAAACACAAAATTATTAGTAATTTATTTAAAATTAATCCCGTTGTAAAAAACTGGTTTTTTCCAAAGATAAAACATTGCAAACGATTGAATTGTTTTTATATATGAATTCAATGTAATCATGATGAAAATGACTTACATTGTATTAAAATATAAAAATATATAATTATTATAATTTAAATCCATTAAATAATATATTTTATCCATCTAAATTATTTTGTTGAAAAATGTTGTTTTCAATTAAAATTTAGCATATTTTCAATTAAAATTTATCATATTTTCAAAATTAATCAAAATATGAAAGTTATTAGAAAAAATATCAAAAATTTATCTAAATTAATATATTATATCATGCTTCCAAATAATAATTTTATTTTTAAAAATTGAACTTATAAATGTGTCAAAACATGAGGTAAAATGGGTGCGCCATCAAAATGTGGTAAGAATTCATTTTAAATAAAAATACTTCTTTTATTTTAATATTTTATTTTATTTAAAATTGTGTTCTATAAAATGTATAGGATTAATTACAATGATATAAAATTGAAAATTCGTTTAATATTATTCATAACTTCTATTTTATATCTTTTTAAATGATAATATTTTAATAATATATCATTGTTTAGCAAGACTTAGTATCACATACAATAAATGTTATCGAGGAAGGTCGCTCTTGCGTGTAACACAAGCCAAGTCAGTGTTTCATGTAGTATAATATTCCAATGGTGTTGCGTATAACATAATCCAAACATAATACATTTATACATTAAAAAAACATCACACTCAGTGTTGTGTGAAATGAATTCTATCAAAAAAACATGAAATTGTGTGCAACACAATCCAAGAATATTAGTGTGTATATTTCAAGCTAACACAATGTTATTAAATATAACAAGCTAATCCTGGTTTAGAGTACAACACAATACATCAAATAAATTATAATGAATATATCTTATAGTATCTTGGGGTGTTACAAGAATTCTCTATCTATGTTTCCTCCCATCCCACACCTAAAGCATTTCGTTGTACCCTACATGAAATTTCAAGGATTCTTCTTCCCATAGTATTATCAAGTGGCATGTAATAAATTTTTTAAACTGTGATATTTCTCTCCCACTCCCCCATTGAATAATAAAATCCATTTATTGATTCATATATACAGACCCATGACACCTTTGATATTCATTGGTATTTCATTCAAATTTTATGGCCCATTGAAAAATTTCTTTGTGTGAATGTATTTAATTGCTAATGAATTTCGTAGGCTCGACATTATCTGATGAAACAAGAGGTCAACATTACTTTTTTTCTGATCAATAAATTATTTTTTTTATCATCTATGTATTGTGATATTCACCTCATCCAACCCAATTCATTCTTTATCCTTTTTATTAGATCCAAAAAATTCCACTCCATTTTATGTCATATATTGTGAGAAACATAATTGTAAAAAAAACATTTTCTAGAATTCATTCTTCTCCTTTTCCTCAATTTCCTCCAAGAGATTTTTATTTTTGATCAACATCAGAGTTTGATCATATTACCCTACTATCAGATAACATGTTATCATGGCCTTCTCATAATTAGATAATTGAAGGATATACAAGATAATATTAATAGTTTTAATAAATTATTTTAGGAAAAAAATATTGAAGGATCCACTTAAATTTTATGGAATTTATTTCATAACCAACAAAATTTAAACATTATACTTCATACGACTATATAATTTTTAATCATAATTCTAGTTTATATTAAAAAAAAATTAATTGAGAATTTATTGTCCTAAAATTACAATCTCCTACTCCAATCGGGATGAGAATCTCCTTTGGTAATTCATTATGATTCTTCATCACATTGATTATTGACCCTATTAATCATATTTAGATACATTGGAGAAAATAAAGGAAAAATTACAGAAAATAATTTTCGATATATGAATTATATAAAGGGTAAACTATGAAAAATAAATTGATAGCTGAAAATTGACATACATTCCTTAAAATAGTAATTTATAGGGTTCAATATACTATTAATTTGGATTATTTCTAGAGATTAACATATAAGGGGTATTTCCAGTTATGATTATTCATAATGATATTGAGAACTTATAAAAATATCCCCCAAAAGATTCAAAATATGTGTGTAGTAATTCCACTTTATCATGCATAAGTTGATGATCGAGTTAATGTATGATGAGCACTTTTCATGGTTATTCTATCTAGGTATAGAAATGAAAGATACACATCAACTTGACATTTCGAAACTAGGATTATGGTGCATTAAAACCACTTAATATATAATTTATCAAAATTTAGAGATTATTTCCTATGTTCATCATAATCCCAAAGGATTTTTATAATGATTCCTATTCTAAATACCCAAAAATAACTATACATTACTATATTTCAAAATATAACAACCTATATATTTAATACACCTTAATTCATGATTTTTTACATAAATATACACATAATGAAATGCCGAAATATTGTGAGTCATATTTTCATGTGGCCATTAGAATCATAGATAATTAACCCAAGACATGGGTATAGTAAATTTATTAAAAAACTCTAGAACATGCTCTTATATTTGATTAATCTTATAAAACTACTATTTATAACCAAGGGACGTGTTTAGAAAATGGGATACCTATAAATCCTATTATGGAAAAAATTAAAGAACCACATGCTGATACTAATATACCTAATACAATTGCATATCAAGGTGATATAAAATGGATGAGAATCAAAAAATGAACATCAAAGCACTACATAATATGATAACATAATAAAAACCTAGGAATGTTGCAATATTATACAATATTACATCATAAGAATAAGTAAAAGATAACCATAGGGACATCATAACATGTTTCACAGAGGATAACCTCCCATTTAACAATCAAAGCATCTAATGATATTAAAATAGAACCCAATGCATTATACAGCTATATAATTCTGGTCCCACACATTACATTCATATATTGTACATACATTTCTGTGATAGAGATTTAATAAAAACATGTATTTTATAACTTTTAATCACAATATTATGTTTTGTGGGTTAAATACATGGATGGACCCAATCAATTAAAAATAGTTTAATATATTTGAATACCCTTGAGTTAAAATTTTAATGGGTATTTACTATAAAAATATTAGTAATGGAAATTATTAGGGTAATTCCACAAGTATAGTAGGTGTATATAATGATTCAAAGAAGGGTTTAATGGTAGTAAAATGTGGTATCTCACTTCTTGGAAATAATAAAGTTAGGTATTGGTATTTTTAAAAACATATTCCAATATTAAAAATAGGAAATAAATTTGCATAATTCATAGAATATGGAAGAATAGCGAGGAGGATGGGAGAATCCCTTACCTTTAGAGGGGTCTTATTAATGATTAGGAGTATCCTATTAAGATCATTATCACACCATCAATGGTATTTATAGTGGGGTATTGTGTGTAAATTTTTGATAAATTGGTTTATTGTAATGATGATTCTAAGTATTGGTGATTATTTTGTGAAGAAAAAATAAAATTATTTATTGTTTGGTAAATATCGGTTTTGTACACAATATGATAAAATAAGAAAACCAAAATGTTAACAAAGATTATTCCAATATTTTTTTAACAAGGATGAGTTTTTTTAGATATTTTTTATTGTAAATACCTAAAAATTTTAAAATAATTTCATTGATAATGTTTGAATGAGTCATCTTCTTGAAAAATTGATTTCAAGACCTTAAAATATAAAATTGGTTTTGTAGCATTCAATAAAAATTTATTAAATTAATAAAATAACATCCAAAAAATATTTTTAGGTATATATATATTGTCATGGATTTTTTTATAGAATGTATTAAATAAATTATGGTCAATTACGATGTCAATATATGTACTGTACACTTACACTGTATTTTAATTTTACTAATAAATAAAACTAAATCATATAATTATGAAAATTTAACCGTTAGGTAATTTTGATGCAATAATTTCGAAAAAAAATTACATTATCAAAACAATTTTATAAATATGTTAAATATATACATTTAAATAAAAAATATTTTTATTAGAAAATAATTTTTTTAGTAAATTAATAAATTTTACACAAAAAAAAAGATTACATTTATTTTTATTAAATTACTTTAGAATTTATTTATAATAAATATTTTCTAATAATTGTTTATTTATTAATGTAATATTTATTTCAAAATTATTAAATTTAATTAAAACATTGTTAAAACCAAATATTTACGAAAATACTATTTGGGTATCATCGTATCAAAATATAATTTTAATTAACAGATATAAAATAGTATATTTAAGTTGATAACAAAAATATACAAACATAATAATTATTTAATTTAAAAAATATAATATTTGTTTTATTGGGGTCATGATACATAACCACTTATTACACCATCATTCCCCCTAAAGGTAAGTTGAATGATGATGATACTTTCTTGTGGTGGTTCGAAAATCATTGTTTTGGGCATGGTCTGAATATGTTTGAAGTTCACCCATAAATAATTTTTTTCTTATTTCTGTAGTCTCATTCCCAGTTGGGATTTTTCAATGAAATTTTTGACTGACGTAAAATCCCATAAAATTTATGAAAATTCAACTTCATTTAGTATGATACTAAACATCCAGGAAATTTATTCTTCCATCTGTGTCAGTTAGACTTTATCATAACACAAAATATATAAAAATGTTAACCATCATTGAAATAATGCTATAATATTAGTAGTTAAGATACATATGGTATTTTAAATAAGAATTCAAATATTTTATAAGGGTCCAAAATATCTAATATAGTTTTTGGGTTTTCTATACGTACATTACATAATAGTAAATTTCTTGATTCAAAAAATCAATTTCATTTCTAAAAGTTTAATTTATTTCTACCTAAGACATTCTTCTTGGAAACTATGATGGGTGTTATTCTATTTGATTTCCTTGGACCATCCCCCTTGTAATAGGTTTTGAAACCTACTTCAATCTTGGTTGTCAAACATGTTTTGGGTTTTAATTGTACTACAACATGCTCAGATCCAATTTTAAATCATCCAACATATCTATGTTTAAGTTCTTGATTATAGGTGGGTTTTTTAACGAGTGGAAAAATTTATTATATTATTTGATTCATTTAGATCCACTTGATCACAATCACACTCAGTATTTTTGAGCCATTGTGGGTTCCTATAAGGGCTCTAGACTCACCCTCTAACTATATTTATGGAATGAGGTTCCATGCACACTAGTAGAACTTCCTATATTCTCCCAAGGCAATGTCTTTTCTTGGAATTGAACACATGGTATGACATTAATGAGTCATAGAGGCCAATGAATTAGTCTGTTGGATATAGTGAGTGGGGTTATATTCCATGTTACTATTTAGTTTTACATTATTTACTATTTATCTTATATTATCACATGTGTTCTCATATGTAATGCCTATTTTATTTATTTATCTTCTAATAAAACTCTGTTAAGTAAGATAGATCATATAGACTAATTTAATGCATTATATTTTGGACTAAAACAACCCAGTGGGATCCTTAATTTATATCTAAAATTATTTTTGGATATCCAATATATGGATTGGAATAGTAATGTTATCATAAGAACCAGGAATGATCCAAGGCTTTACACATGAGTGCATAATATCCCCAAGATTATTGTATATCCTTGATTCTAATACCATGCTTTGCTATAAGGGGAGGCTATCATGATCTATCATTGCATACATATTTGGGATCTATTCAGATGGGTTAGGCCAGGAATTAAAAAATTGGTATCATAGCTATTGTAAATGGGACATTCTTATTTATAAATGGAGATATATTTACGAGACTTGAAAGGTTGATTGGGCCCATGCCGAAAAATAAAGACATTGTTTAAAACCCATGTTAACGTGGGATGTTAAGGCTAAAGACTACACACTCTATAATGATTGAGGTGTTAAATTTAGAAACAAATATTAATGTAGGATGGATTACAAATGATATGAGTCTTAGGGATTTGTTGTGAGATAGTGATTTGTTCATAAATCATGACACAATCATGCTTGGGGAATGATACATACACCTATGGGTGGTGTCATTTTACATGATTTCTTATATCAATCCACTATTAACTGAAGAGACATTTAATATAATATGTGTTTTCATGAATATATTATAATGGGTGATTTGTTTTACATTCCTATGTGGGGATCATTTGATTGATTTTGACAGTGAATTTTTTATTCAATAGAGAAATGGTTTTTATAATTGTTTATTTTGGAAAACCTAGTTTTTGAGAGGGGGACTCTTGTGGCAGCATGGAGTCTATTTTAAAAAATCACATGATGGTTGATGAGGAATATAATAAGGATTAATTGATTTTAAAATGGTTTGTAATTTTCGTGTTTCTTGGAAGGTGATGAAAATGGGTTTTGTGACACGATTTTATGTGGGTTTTTGAAATATGATTTAATAATGGAGTTCTGAAAATGGGTATTGGTTATTGGGGAGAGGAAGAACTAGTCATGGTTTTTGGAATTGATGGAAAATAATTTGATAGAAAGGGGTGTTTTTAGAAATATATTTATTTTTTTTATGGTTTCCTAAAGAGGGAATATGGTCGACAACTTATATTTTGTACAACAATACATATATTAATTTTCCCATTATGATTCATGGTTGAATTTTAATTAATAGAATCTTGTGTTTATTGTATATTTAACATAGATAATATTCTAATGATATAATTACATATTTTGGTGTATGGATATGATTACATTACTCAAAAGTGTAGTCTCAAGTATAGATTTCTAATTGAAACCAATGGTTGTGTAGTTTATTGATTTTTGATGCAATATTAGTGATATATGTGAGAGAGATTTGGATGGGTGTGATTGGATTGCTTGATTGTGTACTTGGTGGGAATCTAGTCCATGCGTAGAATAGTTATTTTGTTTCAAATGGTTGGTCATATGTGACATGGATGTGATTTTTGAAGGATTTAAATATAAACATTACTTGTTTTGAGAGAGTTGTGTGTGGAGATATTGTGAGGTTGATTGGAATTATTATTTTTTGGACTCCCAAATGAACACAATGCAGCCCTATGGATCAAGTTTGCTGGGTGTAGGGACCCAATCTCACATCAGATACTGGAGGGTGCTAGGAATCATGTATAATCCCCATCCACCCCCCTCCCATAATAATGTATTTTTAGAAGAGTGTTGGAAGTGAGCCACACAGGTGGGAAGTTATCCATATTAAAGAAAAATTCATTGAGGTAGTGAACCAAAGTAGAAAATATTTTGATATAGGGTCTTGTATCCCAGATGTATGCACTAAAATTTGTATTAATGCCAGGTATGAAAGCCACTAATTGTAGGGAAAACACATGTGGGAGATTTCATGAATCTCAAATTAATGGAGTGTATCCCTATAAGTCATTCTTACTAGGTGTAGGGTCCCTATCCCAAATAAGATACAAGGGTATCTAGGAAATATATATATTCCCCAATAATCCCCCCTCCCATCATAATTAATTTTTAGAAGATGGTTTACAGTGATCTACATTGGTGGGTCGTGATCCCTACTGACGAAAAAATCTATGATGTAGTGAACCAAAGAATGCAGTATTATGATTTAGTGTACTGCCACCCCGATGTAAGCCATATATTATTCAAATTGGATAACATGATGTCAGTAGCTAGGTTTATGGACTGAACCCACTTACATATGTTTTTATGATTTCATGTTGTAGACTGAACAATATATATTTTGATTGGTTCCATGGTTTGGAATTGTTGAATTCAGAATTCTATAGTATATTACTACCATTGGGATAAATTTTACTCAGAAGTAGTTATTTGTATCATATTCTTATGTTTGAGAGAAACATATGATATAAGTTGAATAATTTGTTTATTATTATATGGTCTATGGGGAAAATATGTGGTTGATCAACATATTGGTGTTTTATGAATGCATATTTTGGTTTTTAGAGTGGATGATGGGGATAATTCTATTGTGTGAAGCATCATAGTAGACGATTAATGGTTGAGATGGTAGTGGGAAGTTGGTTAGAGGATACACCATATTTTTTGAATTCAGGTGTATTTTTAAATATTGTCTATGTATTGAAGATAGAATAAATATGGTATTGATAGAATCCAATCATGAGTTATTACATAGATGTATTGGTAATCATATAAAAAATGTTGTATATGAATAGATCTGATTAGAAACCAACCTCGAAATTACCCAAAGTCATGTTCATACTTCTGTGTTAGTTTTTGGATGGTTTTTTGAATACTTTTTTTTATTATGTCATCAAGATCATGTAATCAAATTTTATACGGATGTGTTATTAAGGATGTCAAGTGTTCTTTTGAATGTTTGAAACAATTTTTCTGACTGGAGTTTTGTGTGGTATTAAATATTGTGAAATGAAAACCACATCTAAATAATAATATTGGATTTCTTTATGTGATTGTATTTTCCACTAATGATTTTGGAGAAAATTTATATTAATATTTGGTTGATAATAGAGTTGTGTTATGGAAGAGGGTTTTGTAAATAGTGTTGAGATATGGAAATTATAGCTTAATTAGTGACTATTTTAGGTGAGTACATATAATTAAATGAGTTATGAGACTTCCATAAGAAAATTATTATTGTGGGGAAGTCATTATAAAAACACCTCTCCTTCTAGAGTTAAGAAATTCAAGGGAAAATAATAATTTTCATAATTTTTGGAGTATGGTAAATTTATATTTTTGATATTTAGATTTGAATTTCATGAGTTTCACCTTCCCATGTTGATGCTTTTTGTTATGTTAAATAGATAGAGTTGTGAATGGGGTTCTTGAAAATGTCATAGGTCATTTAGGATGAATTTCTAGGGGTTTAAGAGGATTCTTCTTAGGATTAATGGATTGGTGTGAAATGATTATAAAAACCCCTACACCACCATCAGTATGTGGAAATATCCAGATCAGATTTTTTTCTCATCATTATCACACATGAAAGGAAATTTGTCAAGGTGAAACTATATGGTTTTTTGAGGAAATTTTATAAGATAACAAGGATATTGGGATAGGATCATGGTATTCATAATGTTAAAAACATAACATGTGTACTTTTTCATGTTGAGATAGTATCAGTTTTCATAGTTTGGTAAAACAATGTGTCCTAACAATGAATCAAGGGTTTTTATATACATTTCCTACTTCATGATTGGTAAAAATTCATAGAAAACAATGTGTCTTTCTATTTTTTGATAAAAAGTGTGAATTTAATTTTTTTTTCCCATACTTGCTTTTATCTATAAAACTTTTTTTCCACTCCCTTGTGCATGTGTTGTCCAATAGGTTCTCCCCAAAACTTTTTCTTCTAACACACTTCAATATGGTCTGATTCAAATTGGTTTCCTCAATATTATATGGTAAAATATACTCCTACTCATTGAGTTTTTCATCTACTGGGTATTCCTTTTCTATTTTCATTTATATTGTTATATAATTTATTAAAATTTATATTGTAGAATGGCAGAAATATTTTCACCGTTTGGGGGTACATATAAGGCTCATTAAGGATGTATTGAGAGGATTTGATTAAACCATCATTTTTCATTACACTACAAGTATATTTTACAGCTGATTTATTATATATTTTTTATAAATTTTATAATAAATTTATATTTAATAAATTTTAGTTTTTAACTATTTTTCTTCTAATGGGGTTGGTATTGAGTCATGGGACATATATTAGTGAATGGTCGCTATTTTAGTGTAATGATGTTTATGGGTGAGTGATTCAAATATTATGTTTCATTTGTTTAATTTTTTTTATCAATTATTAAATTTTATAATTTGATAAATTTTATTTACTTATTTATTTAAAAAATATATATAACTAATTATTGATAACATGGGTATTTTGGTAGGATATTAGGATGACATTGTAGATTTTAAGATTTCAGATGATGATGGTCATGATTTTTTAATGGGTGGTAACTCCATGTTTGATTTGGGTGGAAATTAGATTAATCATTCAAATTTTCAATTTGGTGATTTTTTCCATAATTTACCTATATATATAAATAGTGAAGGATCTATATTATTACTCTAAAATTTTTGGATGATCATTAGATGGCATAATTTCTAACATGGACCAAATAGCATTCTAAATGGTTCTAAGGCAGATCCATGGTCGAATCAGTATTGGTGACCCTTTTTATTGTCTTCATAGGGGGATTATATATATTACACTAGTAAAAGGTTTTTCATGTTTGTAATTTACATTAAAAATTATTTTTCTTTAATTATGAAATTAAAGGGAAAATAGATAAATGAGAAATCCTTTTTTTAATGTGATTTCAAAACCGATGTGGGGATTTCCATTAAATTTTGAGTGGTATTTTTGTAAAAGACCCAATCATTGTTAATATATGGAATTAAATACCATAAAAAGGGAAGTTATAGATGTTTCAAAGATATTAAAAAGTATATTTTTTATGTCTTGGATTAATAGAGGATTTTCTATTTGACCACAAGATGGTGATGCCCAAATTTCAAAATCTTCTACATTTGTTTTTATTTCTAATTTCAATAGATAATTTAATTTTATGTGTCATTATTATTCATGATTTCTTTCATAAAACGATAAGAAATTTCACGATGGAATAAGTATATTGGTTTGATTTAAATAAACATGAAAATAACCATATAGGGTACTTATGGGTATCAATAACCATGACGATGGTTCATGGATATAGTGTCTAGAATTATGGGTTTGAATCTAGAAATAAAAATTAGACTATGAAAACCATATATTTTTTATGTTATTATGATTGATTTATGGGATCCTATATAATTTCCTAGTAGCGTGTTGACCTCAGAAAGAGTGTGTGTGAGAATTGAATTTACTGATGGGGTTTGGTCTCATTCATGAGAGGCACACCTTGATTATGGGACATGGGTTTACTATATGGACAACCCTCATGTTATGTTTTAGTATATTTTATGCGGGGGATGTACTACCGTCAGTTATTGATAATAGAAGTCCATGTTATTATGGAATTTCTGGGTGGTTCCCTATGATTTGGTTAATATTCTTAAAATGATCGAATTCCTAAAAAAGTTCATTATATTCGATTGTATTTATTGTTATAGAATTAATTGGAGATTTTCACCATGGATTCATTTCTATTATTTTTATAAAATTACAAAGAAAAGATCCTTTTGGTTTTATATTTCATTTTATAATTTCAAATCATTAGGGTTTTACCCCTTAAATTCACTATGAGCCTTGAATTGGAATAACTGAGATGAGTTCATTAGATTCATCATTAAAATTAGTACAAAAGATCTCTGGGAAGTCACGCTTTGGTTCATAGGGAATGTTTATTTCGAATGACTCAAATGACTTCCATAGATTTATTTAAATGGACAATTATTATTCTCGGGGATGAGTTGTTTTATAAACAATTTGTTTAGGATTCCATGGATGAGTTCCTTGGATTTAGATGTTATTTTTTTTGTGTTTCTTAATGAATTATCTATGGAATCATAAATTTTTACAATTCTGTTGGATTTCATAGGGCCATAACACTAAGAATTACTAGTTCAACCTACTATGGTGTTAGTTATTAGTTGTGTTTTCTATCTGAATGGTACTATGATTCACTCAATGACTCTTCAACATTATTTTTGATTAGTATATTTATGTGCCATCATATATTGTTTCATTTTTTGGGGCATTTTATGGGATACAAAATTTTTTAAACTTTGTAATTCGTGGACATCCATATGATCACCACAATACTTAGTATTGTTGAGCGAGTATGGGTTTCTATTAGGTCATTGAGTTAACCCCATACATACATAAACATCATGGGTTTTAATATGCATTGATAAACCATTTTATTTTCTCTTATGAAAGTGGTATTTCATCAAGATAGACACATAGTATAGTACTAGGGATTTATCTAGGTTGAAGAATTGGAATGTTCGATATATTGATATGGGAAAAAGGCAAATTTAATTTTGATTATTATGAAAATAATTTTCAAGGATTTACTAATAAAGGTAACACAATTTTATATGATGTATACATTATTAATTTATTTTTTCTTCACACTTTTTTATGGTGATGAATCATAAAGATATTTTTACTATAATCTATTCTAGACATTGGGGGTCTAGTGATCTCCATATTTTTTATCTATGAGTATTTGTAAATTTATGATCTATAAATGGGTCATATAGAATTTTTGGTAGGTTCAGTCATAAACCTCATGCTTTAACAAATAGGTAATAGTCTCGGCACATATATTTTAGGAAATTTTTTCTATTAAACAACCTTTGGAGAATTGTGAGGGGTGATTGAGTTCTATTTTTGTGCCTACATTAGTGGCATTTGGGAAGCCTGGGTTGAGGAATGACATTTTTTAGTAACATTTCACATAAATTCCACATTCTTAAACCTTAATGATTAAATTTTTTGAATACACCATCCAATATTCTTGATAAAAGGTATCACAATTAATACATTCCCAATAACATCTAGTGTTTTATTTTATCATTATATCATTCTCCTGTAGTACGTCACCAAATTTCATATCACTTATCTTTGGATTATTTCATAATTTTTTTCATTATAAAGGATATATTTAAGGGAAGATTTACCCCTTCAATGTATGTATCATATTCATGTTTTTCTGTTTTTTTGTTTTAATTCT
This sequence comes from Viscum album, assembly GCA_963277665.1. Classification (NCBI taxonomy): domain Eukaryota; kingdom Viridiplantae; phylum Streptophyta; class Magnoliopsida; order Santalales; family Viscaceae; genus Viscum; species Viscum album. Next base: position 98,332,011 of record OY728160.1, read on the forward strand.
TCTTACTAATCTTTAATGTTATTTAAAACATTAAGGAAATAAAATTAAATTGTATATTATGATATAATAGTATATTTATAGTTTTATTGAGAGGTTATTATAATTTCACAAACTACACCCACTAGAGACACCTCATTGTCTTTTATTAAATATGAGGATGAACCATGTTCTCTACTTCTAATAGGTCTCAGTTTGGTGACTAAAAGTAAGGGTATAAATCATGTTAATTGGAAGGATTACCTGAATAAGCCCATTAATTAAAAAATAAACCACCAATGATCAAAATAATATAAATAAAATCTGATAAATAATTATCCCTTAATGTAATAATATGTTATAAAAATCCCCAAATAATATACCATGAAAAATACATAGCAATAAATTTGAAAACAGCTTCATGCTTTAAGCCACCACTACACTACCTGATATCTAAACTCACCCTTGAAACATGAAAAATTGATAATATTGATATCAATGAGACTAATATGTATACTAATCATGGTAATTTATAGTTACTCTCATGAAATTGTTGGATAAGAATACTAATTCCCAAGTGTGTAAATAGAACAACCATCACAAAGATTCTAGTTCATATTTCACATCTTTAATGGCATGGTTTTCAATAAAAAAATTTATATAGACAATATGTTTATAACTATAATAATTTATATTTTCATAGAATTTAAATATATTTGGAAATAATTTTTACACTACAGGAATTTAACCAACATCATTTCTTCATTAATAATACTAATTTATAACCAAAAAACATAAATCTATATATTCACACCACATATTATAAATCAACATGGACTAGTAAATCCATTAAATGTTTATAAATTAAAATTGGAAAATAGATAGAATAGAAAAATATCTTTAACGCCATGAGAACTCTTGGATTATCACCAATTTTGATGATTTCAAAATTACCTTTAAAATCTATAAAGTGGAAGGACATCCTAAAATGAGAAAGCATGTTCTTATATCTAAAATGAAGACTATTGAAATGAGAATCATGAATGTAATATGATTAGTAAGTGTATATATAGGAATGAAGTATTTTTTTCAAATATGGTTGTTTCAAATTAATTCATTTCAATTATGGTTGATTGTCACATATACAATTGGTATACTAATTTAATGTATTAAAGTAGTTAAATTCGAATAATATAACCCCCAATGAAATAAAAATTGGATATTAAAATGTTATATATATATATATATACGTAAATATTACAAATAAATATTACTATTCTTAATATATGATATTTTATGTTTACAAAATCCAAATAAAAATATCAATATTAATGGATTAGTAAATATTAATTTTTTCAATACAAATTTCAAGCCCATAGGATTCATCAAATTATATTTATTATAATTGTAATATTTATTTTGAAAGAACTAATTTATTAATCATTGTATATTTTTTCCTTATAATTTAAATTAAAAAATTTAAATATTATAATATTTGAACATTTATACTTACATAATATAAATTATAAGTCTATATGATATAATATTAATTAAAACATAATGTTTCAAAATATCGTTTTTCAAAAAAAATAGTTTTATTTATAATTTAATTTTTTCATTTAAAAAACATATAAATTTTTTATTTTAAATTTTCTATAACGAAATTCTTTTTGGAAATCAATATATCAAAATAATTTTACTTAGATTGTTATTATTTTTTCCATATTAATTGAAATTTAGTTCAATAGTAAAAATATTGATTTTAGGAAATCTGTCTCTTCAAAAATACAATATTGAAGTAAATATTTCAAAAAAATATATCATAAATTGTATATTTAATAGGTTATAAAATTATTTAAATTTAAAAGTTTAAATTTATAAAACACACGTATAACATTTTTGAATCTCAAGTACTATTTCACACACAAAAAAGTTTATACACTTATATTACAAAATAGACCTCATTATTGTAAGAAATTAAATATAATCAAATTTATTCTTTTTTTGGGTTAAATATTTCAATATTTTCAGACATTTTAAATATATTTTTTATGAATAAGTATAATATTATTAATATTAGTACTAACTGTCGTTATAATGGTAAAATTTTTATTTGAAAAGAATAGATTTATTAATAAGATTCAATATTAATTTATTCAATAAAATTGATCTAAATTAAATTATAAATCTATTGGTCTGTTTAAAACAATACAAAACTAAATATAAACTAACATAATTTTTAATCAATACTAAATAATATCAAAGAACACATAATGGTTGAAAATAAATTTTCTAAAATAACTATTTGTTAAAATTATAAATTTTAATTTAAATGTTTATTTTCCCAAATTTACAAATTTTATTACTTTAAATGGATATTAAATTTATGATAAATATATAATAAATTTTCAATATTTTTTACCTTATAGTTTTATATATAATTTAAATTACATAGTAATAAACTAATTACGAATTTTTAAAATCAAAAATGTAAAAAAAATATTTTGAAATAAATTATAAATATTTAAAATATATATGGAAGGCCTTTCAAGAAGATTTTTTGATCTATTATCATTTATATATCTATAATTATTAATATTTTTAGTCAATTAAATAGGAATATGGTATTTATATCATGGAAGTGTAAAGGATAACACAAAAATATCACATTACACCACTTAAAAACGGAGATCACTTCTGCCCCTCTATAGTTACACCTCCCATTATAATTACTCTCTAAATACTACCAAAATTTCCTCTTCTATTAATAAAATTTCATACACAGTCAATTTTCTTCAATAATTAATCTTAAAGCCTCCATGTCCACAGAAATATCCATGATAAGTTCACGTCTCAAACATAACTATAACCTTCTTCATACATTTTTATACAAATTCATTATCATAAAAATATATTATATCCATAACAATATAACTAAATAAAAATAATTAACATTATAATATTTTAATATATTAAGATAATCACCGTTATTTATTTCTCTTCATCTTCTTTGAAAAATGAAATCTCTTTTAGTGCATCGGGCAGACTACCACCTCCACAAAGTGACATCTTATGATATTCATCACTGCAATTCATGGATGATAATAATGATTAAATGAATGAATAAAAATTATATATATAATATAATTATGATTCTTAAATTTAAAATTATTCTATATCTTTTTCCCTAACAGTTGTCTTGAAATGGAAATAGTAATCGTATGTACATGTGAACATTCATTTCCACGAGTAATGAGTTTCCTTTTCCCTCACCACCAATCATAGATGAAAAAAATATATAATTAAAATCTAAAAAATTTAAATATTAATATTAATATTCTTGATATTATTAAACAATTTCAAAAAAAATTATACCGTAGACAATATACATAATGAGATAAAGAGAAATTCACCAAATCATCTCAAGTAACATATATGGGAAAAACTATATAATTGATGAATATAATATGATACAAAATTGTTAATATTTATTTTAATAAATTAAATAATATATTCAAATATTTTATATAGTGAAATTAATTTTATTATTCAGAATGTTATCTTGGTGTACATAATGAATATATAATATGGCAAGGGTTTTTTCTCATACTCCATTCCTTGCGATATGTTTTTATTTATACACAATGTTACCTTTTATATTTTATTTAAATTATATTTTTCATATTATATAAATAATTATCGTATATTTCAGGTAATTTATGTTCAATTTCATTTTCTCTCCCTTTCATGTGTTTTGATGTAAATGTTACCCAAGCTATAAGCGTTTTATCTCAAAAATATTCATCTGTCAAAAAATTACATTTTCTACACATAATTTCATTTAAATGGGTTTAATAATATCATTTTTATATTTAATATAATTTATTATTCTTATTAATGTTATTTTAACTTCAAATTAGGTATATCTCTATCTCTCTCTCTTTCAAGTGGTTTTTTTAGAATGTTTCTCAACCCATAAGGATCCCATCTCAATCACTAATTATGGACGCATTCATTGATATTATGAACCAATAGTAATTTTTTGGGTATATTTACATTCATTATTAAATATAATAAAGTATATTATCTTCAAAGGTTTAAATAACACGTTGATTCATTATCATCCTTAATTATTTTCTATGATTGATGACTTCCCAAAAAATTAGTGTATATTATAAGTCAATATGATTTCTTGAGTAATATTGTTTCTCCTTGAGATTCATCTTTAATTCAATTTTGAATACCCTGTTAATGTCTTGTAAGATCACATTATATTAAAATCATCATTATTTATGGGTTTAAATTCTTTTTGAAAATAAAATTATATTAATAATTACTCACATTCATTTAAATATTGATTTCCACTCCTTGAATATATTTTACATCAAAATCAATGTTCTATTTTTTAAATGGAAACCTATTTATGGGTTATATCATATTAATATCTTAATTAAATTAATACATATTAATAATAATGTTTCTTTGTCAATTTTTCAAAATTTTATTCGAAAAAATAACATATTCTAAATAAAATTAATTCTATAATGGTTTGTTGAATCTTTGAAACCTTCTTTAAGACTTATAAGTTACAAGTTCTCTTTTTTTTAATTTTATTCAATACTATTCAAATGAAATAATTATATTTTATATATATTTTACTAAAAAATATTCCTAGAGAAATATCCCAAAACATTTATGGGCTATACAAGTTTTAGTACCACTTAAAATTTAATGTTTGATGTTTTCTTGGTTTATTATAACATTCCTATTTCTTGAATCTTCTTCTAAATCACGCCCATATATTTTTCTAAACCTTGAATAGAATCTAAAAACACTCGTTATTTAATAAGTAACATAACCAGTTCAATTCTGGTTTTATGGAAAATAATATTGTCTTTCGTTTATTGAATGTATCCTTTACTTGTTTCATATTGCTTTAACCAATTGTTACCATATTATTGTTTATAGTCATTGATCCCTCTTATAAGATCTACATATTGGAACTCAATAATCAGTATCTATGTTTCATTTTGAAATATTATCATTCAATTTATTTAATTCCTTATTTTTGGATAATCCTTATGATTTATCTAGTATTTGTTCCTCGAATTTGAATTTCAAAAACCATATAATTATCATGGGTTTGATCAGGTTTATGATTTATATATTGATTAACTTCCTCATGTGGCCTAAATATGTATGGTTTTATTTATTTTTTGGATTGAAACATAATTATATTTCCCTAAAATTTATTTGTAAAATCATTATATCTCGTTAGATTTTATGTAATGGATCATGTATAAACCTAATCCAACAATAAACATTGATCACTTTATAATGATGTTATTGGGATTATACCATGATATATGTTTATGAAATCTTGTTTTATGTTTTTTCAACATATTTATGATATTATTAAATATTTTATATATTCTATTTCTCAATTGTTATTATCATAATATTTATGATATCGTGTTCTTCCTTTGGAGTATAATGATATGCATTACCCCCATATTTATAACCTAAATAAGATTTCAATATCACCATTTCCTTTATGTATTTTCCCCATCATATCCTATGTAGTATGAGAATATTCATGGGAGTTAAGAATGAAATGTGTTGATTTAATTAAATAATATTTTTTATATTTAATATGAATTAATTTTTTCTCTACTCTTTCATAGATACTACACCAGTATATCATCCGTGTGTATTTGTGGGAAATTTATTTTAAGAATTACATAATTTAGTGTGTTTATGTTAGGGATGACTATTGATGGCATCAAAATAATGTCTATTTATTTTTATATATAAAGAAAAAAGAACAATAATGAATATAATATGTAAATTTCTAAGGGATAAGCCTTAGTATAGTAATATATCATAATTTTTTGGTAAATTAAAGATTTTTTCTATTTAATTTTAATTAAATCCTTATCTCAATACTGGAAAGTGGATATAGTTTTAGAATAGATGAACTTTGTGGTAATATCACAAATTATAGATTGTTGATTGTTAACTCAATTATTACAATGATGTATTATGGGTGGACCTAGGACTATAGAACTATATAGACACTCTTGGGGGATATACCTTGGTTCATTTATGTTCATCAAAATCATCATTGAAGGGTTGATTTTATTGTTATATTGAGGGATTAGGGTGATAAGTATATGATAACTAGTCATGATTTAATCTAGGGTATACAAATATTGATACAATATTAAAAATTAATTATAAGTTAACATGATATAATAAAAGGAAAAATATTTTATGTTTCAATCCCGTATATGTTATTATTTATGAAAATCCCACTATAATATTTATAATCAATTACTCATGTTTACCATTTGTGTTTTAGTGATGGATGAAACCAGAAAGATATAATTTAAATGTGGGTATATGGAAAATGTGATGGTTTAATTAATGATTATCCCATTAAAATGGGAGATGAAATAATAAATATAGTGATTTATTCAATCTAGATATCACAAAATAAGATTGAAAATGATATTATAGCTGAAATATTGAGTCCACCATAGATGGAAAGGATGACGGATAATGATAATTTAGGAAATATAATAATGATACTAGGTATATTTTAATGATCATTTTTTTATTTATTTATTTAGTTCTTTTTATTAATAAAGTAGGCGATTAATCACTTGATGTAAATAATAATTATAGAAGAAGACTAGCATTAAAATGTGTTGTGGTGTCCAAAATCATCGTTGGTATTATAGTTGGATATTGGAAGAAGAATGGTCAAAATATTTTCCAAAGGTCATTTATTATATTTTGGATTAAGTATATATAATTATGAATATTGAATAAATAGTATACATGTCTAAAAATATTCTCTTCTAGATAAAACATTATCTATAATAATTTATATGATTATATACCATGAAAATATTTAATTTCATGAAGATATGTTTTTCAAAAATGCCATGATGATAAGACCATGGAAATATTAATTATCATTATAGAATTATATTTGATTATATATTTTATGGGTTTAATAATATTTTTTACTTTTAATTTACATTTTTTTATTATCATTTACAAATGTTGGCCCTACATATCCAACCATGTAGAAAACCTTGATTCCACATAATTTAGAGCAGGCTCAATCATGTGGAAGACCAATATAGGCTAGTTAATTTTAGAGGATGTTTTAGATGGATTGATTATCAACCATAGGGAGGTAGGAAAGGGGTTGTTCAATGAACATTCACATCACACATATTCGTCTCAAGGTAGTGTTAAAGGGTGTGGAATAGCTTATATAGGATAGTGTACGCACATGTTTCTCAGTTCTGACCCTGGAATCAACTCAGAAGCTCTATGAGAGGGAGATGATTATTAATTGGAACCCAAAATGTATGAAAATACAATATCAAATGATCAGACATGGGAAATTATTTCTCCATCGTAAATATATTAATATATTGTCTGACATATGATTTGATCAATTGCACAGGTAGATTGAACCCTTTTTTATTTTCATTATGATGTTACCCTTATAAAGGTAATGGGATCCATTGGTAGATGGGATTAACATTTACATAAGATAACTCATGAAGACTTATTTTGATCATCATGGGTATCTTATACAAGAATGATAGTGTTAATATGACATCATATTGAGACAGATTGCACCATGCGTGTCACAATACATGCATTCTTCAATGTGTTCCAAACTCAATGTGTAAACAACGGTCTAATTTCTTAGGATGAATCAATAAAACAAAATCCATTTCATTTACTTTGATCTGTACAATAAAGATAATATTCATGTAATTTACTTAATTTCACATTATTTTGACCTTATGAAGGAAAAAATATGGATATGTAAAGAAACATCTTTTCCAGTGTCACTACTTTTGCATGAAAATAAGGAAACCTGTAATCAAAAATTCAAATGGTATTCATTGGTTTTAAATATATTCTTGACATTTTCTGAAATTTTGATCAAACTTAGATCAATTCAAGAGATATAGGGGAAGAATATCATGTACAAATAACACGTCCCCTAGATGAGAGAAATCTATGGGTAATTACGTTTTTATTTGACAACTCTAATTTTCAAAAAAAAAACATATCATCTTTGAGATTCTGTTTATGAGAAAATATGGAAGATCTATGAGCCTCCTATATATTTTATGCAGGTAGAGGTCCATGACCCTTTCTACTTCAGGATAAAAAAGTACCATCACTCCTATTTTAATTTATAAGATTCGTGAATTAGAACATTCATGGAGAATATTTTTTCAACATACTTATTCCAATTCAAAATAATTTTTATTATCTATATAATGAGGACAAATATTTTCAATGTATATAAAAGAACATAGTATTAAAATAATGATCATGTGAAACATATCTTTATTTTTTGAACAAGAAAATTAATCTTCATTATTGGTATGTGTAATGGATTAGTTCCTATGTAAATTATTCTCATAGATGAAAAGAAGAACATGGTTAACTAACAACATAATCTTACTAGGTTTTTGTGGAGGCTTTCAGTGTATACCTAATTGATGGCATGTAACTCATATACAAGAATTGAGTACATAAATATAAATACAAATAATCAGAAGAATAAAATAGTTATTTGTAAGAGATAGTGATTTTGAAAAGTTAAACATACATTAAAATCATATCATAATTGAAATGTTATTATGATTCAGAAATATTTACTTCACTAATAAGAACAGTGGAGAACTTATGAAACTATATTTTTTGATATTGTGAATCTAAGAATTAGAAGCTATCAGTTAAAATAATCATTTATATTTGAATGATTTACTAATAATAGGTTTTTATAGATTATTCCATTTTTAAGGTACCCCTATAGATTTTTTTGAAAATGAGGTATAAAATTGATTGATCTATTCTAAAAAAGTTTACTAGAATCATTGGTTTTTTTGTATATGAATTATTCTACATTGTTGATCACTTTAGATGGGACAACCTAATATCTTTTATTCATGTTCTTCAATTTTAAATTTTACATTATTCCATGTTAGTTCTACGAAGTTGAGTACAAGGTCATACCCTTTCTCTTTATTTAGTTGATGGAAAAATGTAGATTTGTACGATTGGAATATTAACAACCATACACCAAAGATATATTTATCCACTCTAGATGAAAACTGTGTTTTAAAACACTGGTTTCAATTAATATTTACTATTTTATGTGGTTGATTCCAAATTTTTGTTAAAGAAAAAAGAGATACATTTATTGAATATGTAACATTGGTAAATAAATAAGATAAAAGGTTTATATAGTAAAAATTCATCCTTCATTGATTCACCACCATCTCAGTATGGTCATCCAAAAGTGATACTTTCAAGTTGTATTAGATTTAAAGGTCCCACCATTTTTGGATTCACATAATTTAATCCTTTTTAGGATTTTGTATATATATTTTCAATTTAGAATGTGGTTTATAGTTAGAAGAGTTCTATATATTATAGAACGTAATTCAGTTTTAACTTGTAACTTAAAGAATAGAAGTAATAAATATTTGATAACTATAAACAATACATCCCTCTTATGAGAAGATGTTGATGAATCAGTTTCCCCATGTTTTAATCCAGAGAAATAAAATTCTACCATCGAGGAATCAAATTTGTTAGTATTGTCTACTACTATGAACATGGACAATAATTCTACCCAAGATAATGATGAATATATTTCAAATATGATATGCTGATATTATATAACAAAAAACTATTGCACAATTACTGAAGGTAACTTATTATAAAATTACACATATAAATTTTGCTGATGACCTTGTATGAAGAGATCAACCACCCTAAATAGGGAGCTATGAAATGTGAGAGTGTAGTGACACAATGGATAATGGAATTTTTTGATATCACTAAACAATGTAATTAAAAGGGTTCTATAGTTCATGTTTATGAAAAATACATATAGATAATAGAGAATTATATTAAACAGATAAAACAATAAAATATTATGAAGACAAAGTATATCAAATCCAAATAACTAGATATTGTTTAACATTAATAAAGTTTCTCTAGTTTTGATGATTAGTGGCGAAATACAATTGATGAAAAAAAGATTCCACTGTCGAATTTGAAAAAAATTACCATGAAATATAATAAAACCAGAATAACATCATTAATGTTAATAATTCTAGACATGAGATCTATAATATTAATGTAATGGAGCTTGACACATATATAAATGTGAAAAGTAAAATGTATGACGATGAAATTGAGAATAATAGGAAAGAATGTAATTATTGATAGAAATGAGTAAATTTTTATAAATTCCTCCTAACATGTTATTTTCATCATCATGGAGTCAAACTAAAAAATAATTAATGTTTTTTAAAAGATTCTTCCTAATAAGATGAAAAATATTTTTTACTATAATATTTGTAGTTGAAAAAACATAAAATTTGGATTATTATAAAAAAAATTAATTTAGTAGAAAGAATATATTTAATTCATCTAATAATCTATCTCAATAATTCTATAAGAATATGTTACCATCCATCGCTATTTATAAATTTATTTTCTCACTCTGGCCTAATGAAAAATACATGTTCAAAAATAAAAACATATAAAGAAGGTATATTAATGATGAATACTATATACTTACCCCTAAATCCATTGTAAATAATGATATGGATTGAAATAATTATTCCTTAAAATAAGGAATTTTAAAATATTAGATAAAACAAAAATAAAAAACATTTAAATCTATCTAAACATTTATTCTAAATAATATATCAATATTTATTTTCTACTTTTGGTTCTATAAATTATTCAATAATAGATTACTTAAATGTTGGTATAGTATAAAATTATAAAAATATCAATGTATGCATGTAGCATGGTGATAAATTTAGTGTTGAATTAAATTCATTAGATGTTATGGAAGAATATTACTATTATAAATAGATTTTAATGGTTAAATAATCTATGTGGTATTTACAATGTATATGGGAATAATGAGAAGTTATGAATATATATATATATATCATTCAATCATTTAATTAGAAAAATTAAAAAAAATATCATATAACTTGAATAATAGAGACATGTCTACCTTGAGTGATAATGAGAAGTGGTATGAAGTTAAAATAAAACCCAAGAAGATCATGTGAATGCAACCAAAAAATTGAGGAGTTGTTTATTCTATAGAATAAGAGGTCACACCCTGGATAACTATTATTAATACATTTATATCACAATAAATGGATGAAATATTAAACAATAATGTTTATCACTATTCCAATAATAAAAAAATAGATTGAAGTGGATTAAATCAAACTAGAGAAGCCACGTGGATCTACCAAATATTCAATGCATATTCCAAATGATATAATTGTTCCACGTATAGATAATTTTTATTGATAAATAAAATTGGTAGATAATATGAATGTATAATATATATTGAAAAAAGATATTCACTATTAAAAAGTAAAATTACATTAGAGGTATTCCACAAATGATGAATAAATAATCCCATTATTGTCATGTACAAGACTCACTATACATCATTGATGATTATTTTTTTATAACACTAGATTAAGAAGAAATACTAAAGAAGAATCCTAATGAACCATGTGATGAATATTCATTGATTTAAATTTTGAAAATGGAAAACCCATATAATTTTATAAGGGAAGATATTAAAGACACCATACAACCAAAATCTACCAAAAAATCAAAAATTCTGGCATGGTAAGTACACTCTCTCATGGGGGAAAAAATATGGTAGATTCTATGGTCAATAAAATATTCCTAGTAATGTTGCTTTCAATGAAAAGAAATGGACATCAACCAAGTACAAATATACAATTTTTTATTATTACTTTCATGGAAATTTTGTTAATTGTTATAATAATAGGGAAAATTAATTTTATTAAATTATATTTCTATATTTTAAATATGGAAAATTTATTTCAAGCATTATGAATGTCACCATTCTAGTTTGAACTATCTACATATGTCTTGAATATTATTGTTTGATAATTTTATAACAAAAATCATGATGATGAAGATCATGATAGCATAGTGGATCAAAATAAAGTAAGTCACCAACATGAATGATATCAAAAAAATACTACAAACATAAACTGGAATTTATGAGAACCAATAATTGGAATATGTATCTTAATGATGTGAATTTGTAGATACTCCATTCAGGTAAAAAATCTTAAGATGTTCCTAGTGTATAATATTATCAAAAATTAAATATCTAGATGGTACTAGATCAAGAAATCATTACTGAGGCATGTTGAGAAACTCAACTAGTATTATTCCATAAAATAAAATGATTATGATATTAAGAGGGAGAAAATAAATTAATCATTGAAATGAACAAATTATTGTTAATGAAGTTACTAGATTGATTTCTTGAACCTTACCTACATATAAAAATTTGTGTTTTTTAATATATGTGTTGATATGAGACTATGAATTTCATGTTGAATATTTATTAATAATTATCATTTTATGTAGTATTATTATAATTATACATTATTCATATAAATTGGTGTCATAATGATACTATAAACATAGAACCATTTGTTTGGAACTTAATTGGGAAAAATATTGTGTCATATCATTTGGTTTCATATAATAATTACTAATAGATATAATTGAGGTCTAAATTAAACCTTATTGTGTTCTACATTTGTTAATCATAAATTGAATAGGAGTAGAATAATTTATTTCATGATATTTAATAAATAAATTCTATGATACTCTATCAGTTACATTGAATGTTTCTTCAACAATTGTGATAAATGAAAAAAATTAGTTCTGAATTGGATAAACCATATTAAAATCCTATTTTCTATAATAGTTTTTAAGACATATAAAATGTGGGATTGATGATCTTAATTTTTTATTTTAAATCAATATGATAGTTATAGATTAATCACTTGATCTCAAAATGATTTTAAGAAGAATAATATCTTAGAAGTCTATTATAGTGTTCCCAAATATGGTAGGTAATGTAGTTGAATCTTTGTAGAATATCCATCTATAGGAATTATAATATTAAAATAATATATTTGGTATTATTTAAAAATAATTATAATTATTGATGAACTATTATACATGTTTAATGCTAATGTGCTAGTTGTTATCACATTTTCTTCACTAATAATGATGAATGAAGTCTAAATAAATATTAATTAACGAAAAATTAATGATTTAATGAAGGCCATGATTAGAATACCATAAATATATTAATTTTTTAGGAGTTATATTGAATGATTAATTTTATGGTTTGAAATAACATTCTAAATTTATAATTAATCTAGTTTTTTTATGGTATTTCAAAAAAAGTTCTCAATCAGAGCAAACCAGATTGGACAACTTGATCCCACATATGTTCCTAGAATCTGAAGTACATGGGAGAGAAATCTAAACAAGATATAAATGGATTCAGGAGTATTGTTATTTCATAGTTACCATCGGTTTATTGCATCTGGGGTGTTCGTGGAATAAAAAAATAGCATAGGAGGTTTCTCAAGGGATCAGAAATGGGTGTCGTAACTAATTGTTAATGATGAGACATGGTTCAATCAAATCGACAAGATTGATCAGATCAGATGTTATACATTATATGCATATCTAGGTAATGGTTCCCATGGACAATTGAGACTAACCTCTACCCAAGTTAACTTGTGATAATTTATGTTTAATAACTATTATAGTTATACCAATCGCGATTATATTGATCTCTCATCAAAGTTAGACATCGAGCACCATATAGGTTACCATGAATGCACTCTTTTTGTTCAATATATGGGATATTTTTCTATGATGAATTAAAGTTAAATAAGACCATTTGATTAAAAAATATATATAATTTCATCAGGTGATGTATGTAATGTTCTTTAATTCTCTTCGGTCTAAACATTGGAAGGAATATGTTGATTAAGCTGTGATGCAACATTTTTCAGCATCAACAAATCCATGTGATAAGAAGAGGAACTGCATTAAAAAAAATACTGATATCATTTGGATTTTTAGATACATTATAGAAATTTAAAGAAGTATTGATCCAGTTTTTTGATATTAAAGAGTTTAGGGATAAAACATTCATCAATAATTATTAACTCACCCATCTGTTGTAAATCTTCTACTGTAAACATTTTCTATTGGTCGATCTCATTTTTATATCAAAAAACATCACTGAGCATTAATTTTCTTGAAGGAAAAGGAAAATCTCGAGTCTCCAACAATTCATGAAGAGGTAATAGAGTCCAATGAGCTTTTGAAAATCCTGAATAATTATTTATGTGAATATATGATTGCACGAAGATGATTCAAATTCATAAACTTATACTGAGGATAATGTTAGAGTGTATTTTTTCTTCTTCAATGATAATTTCAGGGTTTTGAAAATATGATAAATACTATAATTGTATGTATATTAATATAATATTTATATAATTATCCCACTAATAATTATTTTCTTTTATGAATATTAAATGGTTGTTACATGCTTGATAAGTTTGTTGGAGTCGATCTCATGTGCATCATTTAAACGTAATGAAAAAAGAATAAATCATACAATTAACAAAGAATATATATTATATATTTTTATAAGAAGGTATTTTATACATGATTGGTTACATGAAACTCATTTAAATGATTTTATAAATTTATAAGATCATAAAATCATAGGAAGAACAAAATAGTTATGTTTAATGGAATATGTTTGCAGTGTTGGACTTTTATATCAAATAATATCCAATGTGCATTATGATTCATTTTTTAAAAAAAATTTCTAAACTAAGAAAAATATTTTATAACATATGTAAACATATTTTTTTCATTGTGTATGAATTAATTCTATGATATCTAAGGGACTAGACATTCATATTATTCAGACAGAAACAGAAGAGGTTGTTATTTTTTTCTTCATATATGAGACATCATTCTTGATTATTGTAATAAATAAGTATTTGTTTTATTTCTCAATTCAAAATAAATTTTTTCAAAATACTTCTTCTCAATTGAATAATTTTCTAATACTTTAATGACCACTTCATATAGGATAGTTTTACATCATGTATTATCTTACATTAATATAAAATCCCACATTAAACCTGGTCAGTGATTACAAAATGAGTACATGTCCATACCATAGCACTTAATTTCACTAAAAATTAAAATAAATTTGTGTATTAGTAATTTCCTAAGTATTTAGAAAAAAAGAATAATTTTTTGATAAATTATGTGACACACAACAACAAACCCAAACATACAATGATTATTTAAATATGAATTCTCTAACAACTCTATTAAGTTTTTGGATATGATTAGTAATATAAATTTTAATATATATATATATATTCACCATAAATATGTTTATAAATTTTTGGTAATAAATAATAAATTTTTACTAATAAAATTACCTTCTTAAAAAATACAGTCACTTAAAAAAAATTATATCTTCTTATGAAAAAAATATTAAATTATTTAATAGAAAATTAAAAAAATATATTATAAAATTAGATCCATTTCTGATATTAGAATATAAATATTAACATAGGGATAAATTTTTTAATTTTTCAACAAAAGAAATTTTTTTGATAATTCTGAAAATAGCATATTTAGGTAATGTTGTCACTTATTATGATTAATTAACTAATATAAAAGCACCAATATTATTTTAATATCATTTCATGGTAAATAATTTTCATTTATTTATATATTATTAAATTAAATAAAATTATTTCATCACAATACTATAAATTAATATAAATTTATCTTTATGATTAAAAACACATTTTTCTAAAAACACTTTTAAAATGCATAGTGTTTCTCGATTTTAATTACTCAAAATAATCTCAATTGAGTAATTATCTAAATGAAATATTTATATTATATATAAACATATATATATTAATTTAAATTTATAAAATTAATATTATTAATTATTAATTAAAATTAAAATATATTTTTCCTTATAAAATGAACCTTTTGGAAAACATCTTTCTATCATACTTGCATGTATTATATTAAATTAAAAGTTTCCTCCAATGTGAACTTATTTTAAGAATAATTACTGAAATTATATGATCATCTCAATAAATATTAGTAAACAAGCTCAACATCATTTTTTAACAATAGTAATTGTAGTTGTAGTACATATTAATTAACCCGGCAAAAGGATAATATGATAATAAAGGGTAAAAATGATTTCCCAACAACTACAAACAAGGATACCTAGTATTATAAATATATACATACATTTTATTGAAATTATGAATATATATTATCCTGATTTCTTTACATTATTATTAACCAACCTTTTTGATTAAAACATTATTTGGATTCTATAAAACAGAAGTTGTACTTTTATGTAACATGAAATTTAAATTAAGAAATTCATTTTGATAAATTGTTGATTTTTTAAAATAAATTAAATATTAATAATATTCTATTATTTAATTATGTATGATAAATTTAATTGATAACATAATTCATATGACCTCAAATTTATTTTCAATAACGGTTTGAAAACAATTATTTAAAAAACATATAGTTTCTAAGTAAATGTCATTTCAATTTTAAATGTGAAAATTCAAATATTTATAAAATTATTTTTATAATTTAATTATTATTTTTGGAATCAGAACATCAAAATTATCTAATTGATCATTTTTCAAACTTTTTTGAGGTAGTTGAATTTGCCGGTAAATTTTCAATATGGTATAAATATATTATGGGTATTATGATGTCCTAATAAACCAAAAATGATATAATAAATAAAAAATTTATACATGGACAAATATATGTTTAACTGTTAATTTAATTTAATGTTATGTATATTTGATATATTTTATAAAGTCATTATTAATCATTCAAAACATATAATATAATTTAATGTCTAAAAGTCATTTCTTTAATAACATTACTCACTTCCACATCAGCAAGGATAACATTTTAATATGTTCTCCCATTGTCCGTAAAATCAAAAAAAAATCCAAATTTGGAAGAAACCATGGTAAAACCATTTGATGATTTTATGTTTTTATAATTTAATTTTATAGATTAGAAAACATATGTTTGGGAAATAATAATGAACTCCCATATATTTACTTATGTAAACCCACCAATGATCCCATTTATCTTCAATAAAAAAACCATGGATAACATCCTTAATCTCCCCTCCCCTCTCTTGAGTCCTCCTAATGTGATATGATGTTCTCCGGAATCTCTTCCAGAGCTTTTTGGAATCACTCATCCAAAGTAAATAATATCTCTCTTTTCATTTTATTCTGGCAACACATTTATGTTAATCCATATAAATTACTCATCATTAGGTTGAAATATGTTCATAAATATCCCCATTAAAATGTATTTTAATTATAAATTATGAGATATCCCTTTCACTCAAATTAATCCACATCCTGACCCATTGTGTACACCCATTACAATAGTGTAATTTATTATGGGATCCATGTTATTCAACTCAATTCAAGTACTTACATTATGTTTGGCCTCTTAAATTGCATTTATTCATGTTGAAAAATTTTCTTATATTCCTCCCTTACATTGAATTTTAATTTTAAAGGATTATATACTGTTATCAATCTCAATAATCCCTCTAATTATCTTTTTGTTGACCTTTTACCATGTGGAAATAGAGTATGGTATCTCCCTCTAATGTTTTTATTCAAGAACCACTTTTATGTTATTCCTCTTAAATAAAATGTCATTATACTAGGATATGTTCTTCCATATTCATTTTAATTTAAATTTTATTATTAAATGATGAGATACCATTTTCACTCTCATTAATCCCTCCCATTATCCTTTTTTTACACTTTTTAGAATACCAAAATATAGTAAGGGGTATGCCTTTATTTATTTTATTTCAAGATCCTCATTAATTTTATGCCTCTTAAAATTAATTTTTTTTAAGGTGGTATGTTCTTCCATTTACTTATTACAAAAAATTTTATTTATAAATGATGAGATACCCATTTCACTCTCATTAATCTCTCCTAAAAACCTTTGTGTACACAATTTTCCATGTCGAAATTTAGCAATGGATCTCCATCACTATTTTTTATTCAACCACATATTTTATTTAATGCCTATTAGATTCCATTTTTTCAGTTTGGGATATATTATTCCATATCCCAGTTACTGTTAAATTTCTTTCTAAATGATTATAGACCTCTTTCACTCTCATTAACCTCTCTTATGATCACTTATATGACCATATTATGTTTCTGAAATTTCACTTTGATTTTTAATGATAAAAATTTGTTCAGTGAGTTCCTATACTTATTCCCTATGAATGATGCCAAAATTTATGCACTTATATATTCTTGATTGGGGACATACATGTATTTACTCAATGGTCATTGATTATGGAATAAAATTTTATGATAATTGATTCTGTGTTCTATGATCTATATAGAACACATAAGAATTTGAATGAACTGAATGTGACAAATGTTCCAAGATTTTTATAGCTCTCCAATTCATTGAGTAATGTTTTAGTCTCATGAGACTACAAGAAAGGGATTCTTGAGTGAACTTAATCCATAATGGTTCTTTTTCCATCATGATGTCTTGGTGATTATCCATGATCTTTGTTTGTAATTAAATGAATAAAGTCATTGACATATTACCTTATTTCCTTTATGATATCATGTTATATAATTTATCATTATTCATGTTTATGATTATTTCCCCTTTTATCTCTCATTGATGTTAGTATTTTCCAACACATAATCTTATCTATAGTTATGTCATGTATATTATGATACAGGGATTTATTTCTCACCCATTTCTTTTGTATGTCTCTATGGTTTCCCTGTCATTTTTATGTACGATGGTTTAATATGAGAATTTTATAGATGTGTTTTATAATGGTGATGTATTCCCTATTTTAGTATGTTATATAATGTACCTTGTTACCAATGACAATATAATTCTAGATCATCCTGGTTCAATTGTGCATACTCTTATGTAATAAATCATGAATTATTGTGTAATGAAGAGCATGGTTTTCATAGTTTCTATCAAATGAGTGTTTAGTTATTTTGGGATTATATTTAAATAACTCAAGGGAAATCCTTATGAATTAGACAATTCATTAGAATACATCCTTATGATTTTTTAATTTATAGAGTTGGGTTTTCTTAGAAAGGAATCCTTGCCAAGATATTATAGGTGGATTTTGATCATTCACATATGTACCTAGGGGTAAAACCAAAAAAACCAAATTGATCTAAACTCGATTTGGAACTCATGTACAACAACATTCCTTTCTATATAACTAGTTAAAAAATCCCAAGAGATGTTATTTTATAATTATAAATATCATTACAAACTATTATTATGGGAGAAATTATGACCATAACAGTCTATGTTAGGATATAGATAATGGTTAACTTATATTGATGTATAGAAGTTTTTAATTTAGGGAAATACATTTCATGTTAATGAAATCCCATTAATGTTATTTTATTCGATTTTATTTCCTTATTTGATACAAATTAATCATCCCTAATTTTTCCCTTCATGTAGATTTTTTTTCTTAAATCGGCAGAGAAAAATTTTAAAAAAATGTGATGGTAAATATGATGAATGTCCCAAAGAGATTATTAATATAATAGGATCTCTAGTATGACATATTATTATTATACCAAAACAACATTCAAATATATTAATTAAAAATTGTTACATAGTTGAATGTCTAAATACATAAAACAAGAGTATGCTAAGGTATAAATTAATTTCATCTGATAAAAGTGATAATGGAATGAGTAGTTGCTTTCAAGCGGGTCAAAAAATGTGAAAAGAAGCCCTAAGTGAAATTACAAAAATAAACTAAAAGGTGTTTTATATAACGTATCATATCTAATCAAGGTACATAGCATTTAATTTTTTAGTTAAAATACATAAAGAGACTCATGGCGTGTGCCAACGCACCCTATTATGGGTCTCAGGTATCTATTAGAATTATCTAAATAATTAGACGTGTCTTATGTAAAATATTTCATCACGTTTTTCCATAGTGTTCCAGTTAAAAATAATAAAATGAAATATTTAAAAGAAAAAAATGGAAATTTGAGGAAATTAGAATAATGTAAATGTGGATAAAATTAATTTTAAATTCGAATTAAAAAGGGCTTATGAGAGAATTAAAAATAATTTAAATGCGAATTATCCAATTTATACTATTTTTTATTTATTTTTCATTCCCATCGCTTTTATATTTTTAATTTCTTATATATTTTTTCTTTTTTATATTTTTCCATTATTATTTATTTTTCTTTTTTCTTTTCATTTTCACTTTTCATTAATTCTATTATTTTATTTTCTATTTTCTTTCCTTATTTTATTTTATTTTACACTCTTTCTTTCCTCCCACTCCCTTGTTGTGTTGCCCTTGTAGTGACCACATGTGGTGGGCCTCCTCCCCCTCATCCTCCTCTTTTGAATTCCCATTGTGGCTCCGTTTCTCATTTTTTTTAACATCGTCTAGTGCACCATAAGTCTCTCTGTAAGGATAAAATTATACTCCAAGAATTATAAGATCTCATCCTTTATTTGTCTTGAAATATTTTGTGGAAGGGGTTTTTATTCATCAATTGGGGTTTTTCTAAAATAATATGTTTCTTTAATTTTATGTAAAATCAAATATCTTCATGGATCATTGTATCCTCTATAGTTTTGAGGTAGGGTGTCTCCTCTTTTCCCTATCATTTTGTAGTGTCTTTTAGATCGAATGTTCTGGCACTATTCAGAGCCTATAGATAATATTCAATTTTTCTTATTCAAATTTAATAAAATTACATGGCTAGAATATTTCAACCTTTTATAAGATAGACTAGGTTGTTTAATTTTTTATAATATCATTGGATACCCTTTGGGAGAGATTAAGTAAATTGTCTAATATTCCATATCCCTAAATAATTAATTAATTAATTTAATGTATTTCACAACCCCTATTTTTTTTTGTTTTAAATCAAATAAATTATTTAGGTTAAATTTGAAGCATGAATTTTTATGTTTTTTTGTTTATGCCTAATGATTTTTAAGCTTTAAATTATTTTTGTGATATTCCATTATAAAAGATAAAAGTTTATTTTTTCTACTTTTGCTTATAATTTGTTTTGAATGTGAATATTTGGATTGAATGACTAGAAAGTACATTCCTATTTCATTCATAAATTTATTTTTGGAAATTATAAATACATACTCTATGATATCGCCTACCATTAAATATGATTAAATTATGGGTTGTTAGAGAATGTGGGTTCTATATTAAAAACCACACATTGAATTCACATTCCTGATTGGTTACACACTATGTGTCAAGGAGGCGATGGATTAGGATTTTCTATATGAGTATTTCCCTAGGATTTTTATATACTCATTAGTGATATTGGTTCCCTGAGGGACAATAACAGATGGACACTTTGGCAAAGTGTCTATGCCATCCCTCGGAAGATACTCAACCCCTTACGTGTGATACACGGGACACACTCAAGATAAATCCATGCTTAGAGGTGTACAGGGTCATTCAAAAGATTCCCCTGGATGGGCTTGGTGGTATTGAATAAATTGAACGATTTTCTATAGATATACCTTCAATATTACCTTGTACTACATCTCTAAACATTAATATATAAAAAATGATAATTCATCGAAGGTTTTACTTGATGTAGCATTGGGTTACTTGTGAATTGTGATAATTATGTTGTGCCTTGAAGAACACTTGGTTAACACATAAATTAGACCCAAGCTAAAGAAAAATCATTGGGGGTATATCCCCTTTTGTATACCATATATTTTTATAGAATTTATATTTATATATCCTGCTTATTATAGGTACTTTATTCTAATTCATATCTTTGGCTGAAGATGGTGGAATGGATTAGTGTCATTGATAAACTGGATCATGTTATTCGTAGTTTATTTTTTTATTTTATTGCTTGCATTTATCGTATATTGGAATACTAATTTTTTACAGCATGAAATGGAATGGTTTAGACATTGTGGGTGTCAAACTACTTGGATTTTATCTCACACTCTAATCTGGAACCGTTTGGTACATGGGGAGACATTATATCTATAGGTATGGATACCGGGAAGCATACTTATCCAAATTCTTTATTTCTTTTCTATTTTTCCTAAAGATTATAGGCATAGGATCATGACTTTTATTCAGACATAGTTGTTTAACATTGTGTTGTTTTGATTATAGTTTTGTTATCATGATTTCATTATTGATTTACATACTTTTATTTTAGTAAAGGCATCATAGCATGACATCCTTATGTGTCTAGGTTGATTTATCAACATCCAAATTTTTCATTTATTTAGTTGGGATTATTTAATTACTTTTACTGGAGATTGATTATTTATATGATTCCTCTAGTTTTTATAATATTTTTTCTTATACAGTATATTACATATTACATCTGAGGGAATATTATCCCCCATAGACATGTTAAAAAGGTTCTTACTGCTTGTTGGTAGCCTTTGGAATTCTGGGAGATGTGATTGATTTTATTCATCCAACCCTGCTTAGAGAACCCTTTATGTGGATCATGGGACTAGGACAATACATAGAGGTATTGGAGGATTATTTTTTCCATTTTTCATAGTATTTGGGTAAGATATGAGACTAGGATATAATTATTTGAATCTAATAATATTCATGTACGTATCTAACCCTTGTATGAGGTAATCCCAAATTCCTAGGTTGGGATTGTCGTTATTGATTATGAATTTTATTTTTGATTTGATTTCACTATTGGGTGAAAAAATTGTTTTTTATTCTTGTTGATATTATTATTATTGGGATAATGGGTTTTACCCTTTCATCTCGATGATATGAGCTAAATTCATTTATATGAATCATATTAGGCATCATATGGATTTAAATGACATGTATATTTCCATGACATATCTACTTTTAGAATGAATCTGCCTATTTTCAGGCAAGTGATGGTGTTCCTTGTTTTAAAAAAATTGAAGTGAAAATTTATAAATTATAAAGATGTTATTGTAGTTAGATTTTAACATGAATTTAAATAGGAAATAGGAAATAGAACTCATATTTTAGTATTTTTTTCTCTTCCTTGTTCAGACATGGCTCTTGGAGTGGGCTATCTATTCTGTAATGCTCAGAGGCAGGCTATGTACCTACCCTCATTATTTTACATTTTCCTACATTCCTTACAATGTTTTCATATCTAATGGTGTGTGTTTGGATATTGTACACCAACGCTGCCTCTAAATATTCTTGTTGTACCTCAAGAGAGTTGTGATGTAAAAATTCTATAGATGGTGGTTCTTTAACCACCATAAGTGCCTCTTGTATTTCCTCATATAATGTTACATTTATTACCTCATATAGAACAACTTCTTACCAATATTCTTATGGGCCTTGTCCATCAGTTCAAGGATAGTCTCCTCAGGTTTATGTAGTCAGTTTAAAATGTTCTTAAACTTACCTTTTCAAAGGGAGATCATACATGGGACATTCTATAGTAGCACCCACCAAACTTCTTGGGGAGTGGCGGTCTGCATGCTGTAGAGTCATTGATAGAATCAATGAAGTTTATCTTATACTATCATGAGATTCTTCTAGAGAGGAGGTTCAAACATGGAGTCTACATGCTTCGTGACTCCACTTATCATTGGTGGGATGTCATTTATGAGGACGAGCAAATGAGAGACATGTTTTATGAGACCTTCCAAATAGCATTCAATAATCACTTCTATCTATTGACACTAAGAGATGATCATGCTAGGGAAATCTTACATCTCCATCAAGGCTCTAGGAAAGTGTTAGAGTATTTGACTTGTTTTACTAAGCCTTGACATTTTTCTCTATCTATGAATGGTGATGTAAAAAAACTATGAGATTCTTTGAGGACAGAATAAGTTATTCCACCCACTCTTAGTTGAACATATTTCATTTGAAAACTATTTCGGAGATCAAAAATCATGCATGAATTTTGGAACTAATTGTAAATGAAGCTAATCCTTTAAGCCATGGTGGGTCAGTTCTAAGATAGTTTTATAGTTATTCATGTAGTAGTCAGTGATTCTTCAAGGGTGAACATAAGAGAAATTCCATCCATACGACATGTACTAATAACACTATCTAATATCATTAGTGTGGTAGTGTCAAACATAAGAATATCTAGTTCAGGATGAACCCAATACACTACCGAGCATGTGGAATGCTGGGTCACCTTCAGTGTTTCTTCCATTCATTCTTATCAATATCAAGAGTTATAGGATCTATACCAAATCCTTTATCAGGTATGGGAACTATGACTCCCCAGTAGGATAGCAGTTTGTTTTCCACTAGCCAATCATGCCAAGGTAATAGTTGAGACCGTTGTCAATGAAATCTAGTTCTAGACAATCAATGTCAGTAGAGTGGACCCACTCAATCCAGTAAGGCGGTATCTCAAGTCCATGGGTTGGGTCTTATTTATGCATTACAACAAGTAGTAGACTAGTATAGTTTAGGATCATCTATCATTAAATGTATTATTCTAGTAGCATCTACCTTATTTTCTTCCCTTTTTGATAACAGTGCATAATATTCCATTTTATCTATTGGTTTCGTTGAAGTCCTTTCTTTTATAATTGAGCACCATTGCAGTGTCATGTCTCTCAACACTCCACTAGGGGTCAATACAGCGGGAATATTCCAGTTCCAAGGGTTCCCCTTGAGATAGGTGAGTATTATTTCTTTTATAAATTTTACATCCTTGATATGTCTAGATTCAACATCATTCATGATATTAACTGGGTTTCTCCTTATCATTACCAATTTTATTTCTATTATTTTCAGGAGTCCTTCACATTATATGAGGGTGACACATATCTCCACAAAAGAGAATGGGATATGTATGTATATTGAGCTGTGTATAAATTTTTAGAGTTGGGAAGACTAATGGATTTATTTGAATGTCTCTTCATGACAGATCCAAGAATATAGATATTGTTATTTCCACCCATTGTGAATCATTTTAGGTTCATATTCCATGAAAATTTATATGAATTACCTCCAGTGAGGGATTTGGAGTTCAATATCAAGATACTTCTAGGTGCATCACCAATGTCTATTTCTCCTTATAGGATGGAACCTACAGAGATACATGAACTCAGAAAGTAGCTTGAAGACTTATAGGATTAGTGTTTTATTAGACATATCACATCGCCATGGGGTTCATGAGTTCTTTTCTCTAAGAAAGAATATGGTGCCCTCATATTGTGTGTCATTTATCATAAACTCAATCATATTATAGAAACTAATTGATATATTTTCCTTCATATAGATAACCAATTCAACCCACTATGAGGAGAAATAGTTTTCTCCATGATTGATCTGATGTCAGAATATCACCAAGTGCATGTGAGACTCTCTGACATACCACGTACGATGTTCCAGAGTTGAAATCTATTGTACAATTGCATGGTTATTCCATTTGGCCTCATGATTGTTCTAGTAGTTTTCTTGGTTTTGAAGAATTAGGTAATTAAACCTTACATTGATTCTTTTATTGTGGTTTTTGATGAAGATGTATTAGTGTATTAGTGTTCCATACATGACCATGAAACCCCTCCTGATATCGCGATATGTACACTAAGAGAGAACCAACTATATAAGAAGCATATAAGATGCCACATTTGGATTAAAAAGGTTCAATTTTTGGTTTATATAATATATGTGTTAGGTGTGTCAATTGACATAGAAAAGGTGAGAGATTTAGTTTCATGGGATCATCTAATGAATGTTTTCGATATACACAATATCATGGGGGGCTTGTGGCTATTATTAGAATTTTATCTCGAATTCCCCCCTCTTAACAGCTCCTCTTACAACCCTCACTAAGAAGGGTGTGCAGTTTATCTGGTGAAAAACATGTGAAAAATATTTTTAGGAGTTAAAGGGATGATTAATCTCAACTGTAAGACAACTTCTGACTAACCCAGGTAAATGTTATATTGTATATTGTTATTCATTACAAATTAGACTTCATGCAGTTTTGATGTAGAGTGATCGAGTAATAGATTATCGATCCTTCTAGATGAGACCTCATGAGATAAACTATCCTACACATGTCCTTGAGTTTTTATCCATGGTTCATGATTTTATATTTTTGGGGAAACTATTTGTTGGTTGAGAGATTTGTTTTTTACACATATCAAAAAGTATTTACATATATATCCACGTAGTGATACAAGATTTTAAGGAATCATAGGTGGGTCGAATACCTATAGTAATTTTATTTTGATATTTCTTATACCCCTGGTAAATAAAATGACATTGATAACACTTTGAAATAAAAAACATAAAATCCACCCATACATATAGTAGTGAGTGACAGATGATGGGGTTTTGATTTATGAGATGCATCAAGTGGTTCATGAATAGTGTGGGAAACTAGTTCTAATAGCTCATACAGTGACATGTTCTCTTCTAGAGTGAGTATATATGTGATAGTTATCTGATTCAAGGGGTCTTGTTTTGAGTGAAAGTGTCACAGGATAGAACCATCCTTCTATTTAAGGTGTTGATGGTAGTGAAAC
The DNA here is from genome assembly GCA_963277665.1 of Viscum album. Classification (NCBI taxonomy): domain Eukaryota; kingdom Viridiplantae; phylum Streptophyta; class Magnoliopsida; order Santalales; family Viscaceae; genus Viscum; species Viscum album. The sequence continues at coordinate 98,358,585 of OY728160.1, forward strand.
ATAACCCAACGATGTCCATGTATGGATACCTTCTGGTATAAGGAAAGAAATGATGAATGAACCAAAAAAACCTCTATTTGGGAAGTTCATCCTGGACTTACATTGATATTTAAAGACATGTGTCATTTGTACTGGTGGTCAGGTATGGAGAAAAATATAGTAGGTATCATCATATGGTGCACCACCTGTCAGCTGGAGAAGGAAGAGAACCAAAGAGCTACTGGACTTATACAACAACTATCTATTTCTGAGTGGAAATGGAATGGCACCTACAATGAGTTATTTAATGTCTTTCCAAGATCTTTTTGAGGTAGCGATGTAGTATGGGTCATTGTTGATATATAGTGAAAATTTCTTCATTTCCTACCTATCCAGGAGACGATCTCTATTGATGAGATGGGAATGTAGTATATCTAATAGATAGTGCAACTTCATGGCATAACTCGTTCAATTTTCTGGGATAAATATTCTATCTTTTCCTCATGGTTCTAGAATGTGATGCAAAAAGATCATGGATTATAGGTACTATAGAGTACAATACATCACCCTCATACTAATGGGTAGTCTGAGACAATCATTGGAATGTTAGAGGATATGTTACAAGCTTGTATCCTTGATTTTGGAGGTTATTGGGAGAAACATATTCATATTGTTGATTTTACGAATAATAAACTCTTTCATGCGACAACTCAAATTTCTCCATATGATGACCTCTGTGGTATATCATGTCGTTCATCATTATATTAGCTTGAATTAGGTGATAAAGCTTTATTGGGTCCCCACCTCATTCAGGGCAGTTCATAGAATGTTCAGTTGATTCAAAAGAATATTTCTCTATCTTAGTCTAGATCAAAATCTTATATTGATTGTCACTACAAACCTCCTGAGTATGAGGTGGGGCATTGATTGTTTCTACATTATTCCCCAATATTGGATCATAGGTGGATCAGAAGACAGGGAATGTTATCACTATGATACGTCCAGTTGTTCGATATAGTAGAGGGAGTTGGGCCTCTAGCCTTTCAGTTATTAATATACTAAAGGTATAGTGCCATGCACAATGTTTTCCATCTATATCAGCTTCAATAGTATCTTCTAGACCCATATATTTATTAGATCCCAATGACACAAATCTCAAAGTATATGAATCCTTTGAGGAGTTCTTAATCTATATCATCTACCATACACGAAGGTTCTTTGGGGTCTGTCAATTCCTATTGTCTAGGTGCTATGGTAGCATAGATTTTTTCAATACGAGACCTGGGTGTGGGATACCATTGTCTCTTCTTAATGGTCACATGTTTTTGCATACTATATTCCACTACCCATTGAAGGGAAACTCGAGGATAAGTTATCTTAATGAATGTAGGTTGTCACGTCTCAAATTCAATCATGGTATTGACCGTTTAAAATTTTAATCCAAATCATTAAAGAGACCCATACATGATTCCATCACACCTTATTATGGCCCCGAGAAGATATTAAAATTATTTAAATAATATAAGTGGGCTTATGTAAAATATTACATCACACCCAAGCACATTTTTTAGGTTAAATAAATTAAAATTAAATTAAAAAGAATAGAAAGGACATTAAAGGAAATTAAAATAATGTAAAAAAGGGATAAAAGTAAATTTTAAAACAAAATAAAAATGGGGTTACAGTATAACAAAAAATTATTAAAATGTGTATTGACCAATTTTTATTGTTTTTATTTCCTTTTGTTTTCCATCCCATTTATTTTATTTATATCTTATATTTTTCTGTTTTCTTTTTTTACTTATTTTCTTATTTTTTATCTTTTGTTTTTCAATTTTCTGTATTTCCTTTATTTTGTTTTTCTATCTTTCTATCATCCCTCTCCCTTGGTGTGTCACACCTATAGGACCCCCCCCCCTTGTCGTGTGCCTCATACTAATCCTCTCCTCCTTCACATGCTCGTTGTGACTCTATTTCTCATCTATTTTCTATATCGCCTATTGCATGGTAAAGCTCCCAGCACGTCTAATATTACGCACAATGAATCGTAGGATCTCATCATCTAAATATTGTGTAATATTCCATGGAATTATTTTCCCTAAAGTTCATATTTTCTAAAATCATCTATTTTCCTCCATTTTATGTCAAATATAACATCGTAGTAGAGTGGAGTATCCTCTATGGTTGCGAGGTAGGGCATCTACTATCATTCCCATCATTTTGATCTATCTCTTAGATCACATGTTTTCCACTCATCGGTTCCTACTGGTGATATTCAATTTTTCATATTCTAATTTAATGAAATAACTTGGATTGACTATTCGATAATTGTTTAAGATAAACTAGATTTTTCTATTTTTGAAACATTATTGGATACACCTTTGGCTATATTGACATAATTTGTATAATTTTCGTTTTCCCCAAATAATTATTATTTTTATTTCTTGTATTGCATGACACCTATTTTTTTAGTTTTATATCAAATAAATTATTTAAGATAAATATGAAGCATTAATTTGGGGGTTATGTTGGTTTTTTATGACTAACTATTTCTGTGTTTAAATGTTTTTTCATGCTATATAGTTTTAAAATAGAAATGTTCATTTTTCTACTTTTTCTGATTAAGTGTTTTGAATATGATTATTTTACATACATGATCAGTAAGAATGTGGATCTTTGTTTCTTAAACTGATTTGTGTCAATTATAAATAAATAATTTTTTATATCTGATTCCTTGAAATCTAATTAAGTTCAGGGTGGTGAGACAACATGGGTTTCGTATTAAGGACCACACATGGACTATCTATTTCCGATTGGTTACCACACTATGCACTAGGGAGGTGATGTCTTAATATTTTCTAGATAAGTGTTTACCTATGGTTTTTATATAGTGATGAGTGATACTGGATTCCAGAGGGACAATCAAAGAAGTACCTATTGGAAAAGTGTCTACGCCATACCTCGGTCCATACATGACCCTTAATGTGTGATACCCAAGACAAATTCATTATAAAGTCATGTATCAGGCCATACATGGTCTTTTAGATGAATTACTTTGATGATCTTAGTGGTATTAGATAAATTGAAGGATGTGATATAGAGATACCATCTGTTCGTGCTCGTAATCTAACTCTAAAATTTAATATATTAATAAAGATAATGTGTGGAAGTTTTTATTTAATGCAGCCCTAGGATACTTGTGAATTTTGATACCATTCAGGATCCATGATTCCCTTTTTGTTGAAACATAAATTAGAACCACGATAATGAACCAGATTGAGGTATTTTACCTTTTGTATTCCATGTATTTTTATTTCCTTTTTTATATATATACATCCTAATTATTATAGGTATATTATTCATATTCCCATCTTAGGCTGAAGTAGGTGGTATGTATGGGAGCCATTGAGAACCCAGACCAAGTTATAATTATTATAATTTTTATTTAATTTCTTTTAGTTATCTTAAATTGGTATATTGATTTTGTTTAAAGCATGAAATGTAAGGTTTTAGACACCATGGGTGTCGATCTAATAGGATTTTATCTTACACCCTTCTCAGGAACAGTTTGTTACTTGAGTAGACTTTTTGATACCAGATAGGATTACCGGGAAGTGTATCACTCCCAAAGCATGATTTATTTTTTATTTTGGATAAATATTGTAGGAAGAAGACCGAGCCTTGTCTTGTGATGTAGTTTTTTCACTTTTGATTTTTCATAATATTTTGGATAGCATATTAGTATTCTTTTTTTTTTACTTTTATTTTAGTACATATATCATTGGAGACATCATTATATAATAGGGATTATGTATTAGCTTCCATGTATTTCATTTATTCAGTTCGGATTAATTAATTTTTCTTTCTAGATTTTGATTATTTATATTCCTCTGCAACTTGTTATAAATAGTTTTTCTTTCGCTATATATTAAATATTACCTATAACGACATAGTGTTCCCCATAGACATGTTAAAACGGAAAAATCATCTCATTGGTAGCTTTTAGAGTTTGAGAAGATGTGATTGAGAATATTCGGACAACCAATCTTGGATAACCCTTCTAGTTTCTCCCAAGATGGGGGAGTTACATTTTATGTGTTCGAAAATACATAAAAATTATCTAGTTTCCATAAAAAATAAATTCCTTGATTGAAGGGAATGAATTATATCATATAACACCCTTTTTAATGTCTTATTGGTAGCGAACATGGGAATTATCTAGGTCAATGCCACAATCATAGGGTTAAACCATATACTAAGAACCGATGTAATGGAAATCATTGATGTGTAAGGATTAAAATGTTTATGGATTGGTATTTTAGTGTTATGATTAATAAGGAGAATATCAATGAAATTCTTGAAATAATAATCCCGAAACATGTGAGGATTATTTTCCGATAGATTTTATTTAGGTTTTTGAAACATACATTGAATGGTACCTGATACATAAGAATGTGATTTAGTAATAAGGTGGAATTTTTTATAATATGTGATTGTGGAATTGATATCCCTTAGTAAATGTTTGATTTTGAGATAACATTAGTGTGTCTTAGGATAATATGTATATGTATAATCTATAAAATCATTAATAAAACCTTTTATGTTTTATGTGATATATGTTTTTTTATTATATTTTGAAAAACAAATTATATAATACAATATTATTGATTTTGAGTTGGGTAATTATATTTTGGGATATTTGTTATTTGTTGGGGTATATATTACAATCAGGATTAACTCATATGAATGATCTTATTTTTTCTAAGGTGTAATATGAAGGGTGTGAGACAACATTCACGGTTAAAACACTCCTTAATTTTTAGGTAATTACATCAATATATGGGTATTTGTATTAGGAAACATCTATGATAAACATTTCAGACTATTTGTGAAAATTTTTAGATTAATGTATTAAGGTATTATCTTACATTATAGAAACCAATATTTATTTATTAATAATTTAAGGAATTTTATTTTATTCTCTTGTCTATTATGTGATTTTTTAGAATTTCATTCTAGTGCTTAACACATATAGAAAATTCATCTTGAGTTCTCATCGTTTGTCGAAATATTTGAGATTGTAGATGATATTAATAATAATTTTCAACAATGTATACTATCTTATGTTCACAATATATATGATAAATAAATTTATCAACTCTTGGAAAATAATGTTCAATCAGAAATATATTCATATTATGAAAATTTTTAACGAACTGATTTTCCCTTTATATATCATAGATTTATGGTTTTATGGTTATTGAATTCTCTTGGGCATGTTTTCTATTACAATAAATTAGAAATTTTTTCTTATTTTTACCTTACTTTTATGTGTTTTTAAATCTCAATAATTTTCACATACATGGAAACCAAGTTATGTGATGAAATTTGTACCTCTGTTTGTCTCTATTTAAGAGGATGTTTTATTAACCCTTTTAATGATGTGGGTCTTCAATAAGTCTATCTTCTTATTTCAAATACGTTCTTTCCTAGTTCTTGTCTGAATTGAATGGATGTAATTAGTTAATCGGGGGATGAATATAACACCTTCAGTTTTCTTAAAGTGAAAACTATATTTGATATCATATTCACTACAGAACAATGAACCTTTGTCAAATGATGACTATTTAAATATGACCATTTTAACCATTCCATTAATTTTTTGGACAGGAGTACAATTAAATTCATTATGATACACACACACACAAACACACACACACACAGATATATATATATATATATATATATATATATATATATATTGTGTGTGTGTTTGTTTCAAATTCAACATAAATATATTTAACAATTTCTAGTAAATAATTTATTATTATTTAGTAATATCATTTTAGCTAAAAAATATATTCTCTTCAAAAATAGTTTTTGATTATTTTTATGAAAAAAATATTACATTATTTTTCTAGAATATTTATAAAATATATTTTATAATATGAGTTCCGTTTTTTATATCATAATATAATTTTTAATATAGAGTGATTTTTTTTAAAATTTTTGAAAAAAATAGTTTTTTTAGTGAATGTTGAAAATACCATTTTTTAATTAATATTGTAATTTGTCTTGATATATTGTGTAATATAAACACAAAAATTTTATTTTAATTTTATTTCATAGTAATATAGGTATTATATATATTTATTTAATTAATTTAATTACATTTTAGTCATCTTTATACAAGATTTTATTATATGTTTTTTTATCATGTAAAAGTCATTTTAAGAAAAAAAAAATGATTAATATTACCCCATATTAATTAATTAAATTAATTTGTCATGAGAAATAATATTTGAAAAAATATTATATATTTACATTTTTTAATTTAAATTCATATATTTTTTATTACTAATTATAGAGTTAATTTAAATTCATTGTTTTCTAAAAAAATTAACAAAACTATTCACCAATAAGGTTGATGATTTTATATTAAATAAATTTATTCCAAATATGTGAATTTATTTTTATAAAATTAAATTCATATATTAAATCATTATAATTAATATTAGGTTATATTTTAATTTTTTTAAATAACAATAATAATTATAGTCAATATTAATTACCAGAGTAAAATGAATATATGTTAATTAAGGGAAACATTAATTTAAGAAAGATAAGAAAAAAAGATAACTCAAATGGTTTGAGTATTTATATTTAATTTTCCATTAACATTTTAATATATTTTATAATTATTTTTTTAATTTTTGTTTTAGTAATCAGTTTTATAAAAACAATATTTTGATACGATAAAAACAAATTCAATTTTTATGTAACATGCAATTTAAATTAACACATTCCTTCAGATGAAATGATGGATTTTCTAAATAAATTATATTTAAATAAAACATTTTATTAAATTATTATTGATAAATATAAACCATAAAATAATTTTTATGATGTCAAATGTAATTTCTATAATGGTTGAAAAACATTTAATTTATAAAATAACCCAAAATTTCTAAAAAATTGACAATTTTATTTTAAAATTACATATTCATATATTTATATAATTATTTTTATAGAATAAATAGTATTTCTGGAATCATCATGTGGAAATTATCCAATTTTTCATTTTTCTTATATTTTTGAGACATAAAAATTTTCAGTTAAAATTTATATTATTTATAAATAGACAGTGTGTATTACAATATAATAATGACCCAAAATGATATAATAAATACTATAAAAAGTATCCATAACCAAATATATGTTTCCCATTCTAAATAATGTAATTTTCTGTTTATTATATAAATTTTATATTGCCTTTACGAATCCTCTAAAACCAAAAAATATATTTAAAGGTTGTAAAATTAATTTATTTAAGTATATGACTCACTTACAATGTATCATAGGTAAAATTTTAATAAGTAAATACATTTTCCATATAAAATAATTAAAACTACTTATATTTTGAAGAAACAATATGAAAACCCCATTTTAATATGTCTTTTGTTTTTAGTTTTTTTATTCTATAGATTCCAAAACCTAATTTTGGTAAATAGTAATGAACTCCCTTATCTTTCCCTATATAAACCCACGCAATCACTCATTTATCTTCATGAAAAATTAATGGATCACAACCTTACTCTTATATACCCTATATTTTTTTCTTTTCATGGTTACCCTAATCTCTCAATAATCCCCTCCAATGCCATTGAGAATCACTCTCTCAAGGTAAGGTATCTACCACAATTCATTTTCTTAATGCACATCTATGATGTAATGGCTCTTAAATTACATTTTATCTTGTTTTGATATGTTCTTAAATATCCCTTACTCTTACCATTTGAGTTGTAATTTATAATATACACCTTTAGCTCTCATTAATCACTTCCATGAACCATTATGCACTCCTATAACCATACCGAAATTTATTAAGTGATATCCCTCTCAACTTTTAATTTAGAGCACTGATTTTATGTTATTCTTATTAAATAAAATTTGTTCATGATGGAATGAATTATTAAATATTAAAATTACTATATATTTAATTTATTTAATATTAGATACCCCTTAATTTCACATCATTTCATCCCATGAACCATTGTGTACACCTGTTACCATGATTAAATTTAGTAAGGGGCCTCCTACTCTTCTTTTAATTCTATCTCCTCTTTTATGTTATTCCCTTTGAATTATGTTTTCCATGTTGGGATATGTTTTTAAATATCTTTCATTCTATCCATTTTATTTTTAAATTATGAGATACCCCATTCCCTATTATTGATCCCTCCCATAATGCTTTTTGTACCCCCATTACCATGTCAAAATCTAGTAAGGTTCCCCCTCTCTTATTTTTATTTAAAGCAATTATAATTTGTTTTTCCTTTAAAATTCAATTTTTTCATGTTGGTATATGTACTTACATATTCAAAATACTTTCTATTTTATGTATAAATGATGATATACCCCTTTCAATCTCATTAATCCCTCCCATAAATTCTTATGTACACCTGTTACCATGCCAAAATTTAGTAAAGGATCTCCAATTCTAGTTTTTATTCATGAACTTATTTTATGTGATTCTTATTAAATTCAAATTGAACATTATGGGATATTTTATTCCATATTCCCCATATTGATAATTTTATTTCTATATGATTGGAGATCCATTCCAGTCTCATTAAGAACTATTATGAGAATTTAGGTGGGTTCATTATACTGTTGAAATTTCTCTATGATTTTTCATACCAAAAAATTATGTAGTGAATACCAATAACCATTTCATATAATGGGTTTTCACCTTCATGAAATTTTCATCATTTATTAGAGAAATAAATATGTATATTCCTTACTCATTGATATTAGAATAAAATATGATGATGAATGATTCAATTTTATATGATAAATGTGATACACTTACGTATGTGAATGAAATAAAACTAAAATGTGCTCCTAGAATTATATTTTATTTCAATACATTGGGTAATGTTTTGGTCCCATGATATTTTATTCAAGAGATTAGGTATTGTACCTAATCTATCATGGGACTTTTTCCATCAAGATTTCTTATCATTTATCATTGACCTATGTTTATGATTCCATGATTAAATATGTTTCCACGTTTTCTTGTTGACATCATGTTATCATGTTATATTACTCCCCATTTTTCATGCATGTGATTTTCACCCATTTTATGTCTCATTAATATTATTACTGTATAAAATGTAATAAACTCATCATTTTATTCCATGTTTATTCACTTACTGGGTTTTATATCTCACCTATTTCTTATTTATGTCCCTAGGATACGATGGAAGAATATGAGCATATTATAGATGTTTTACATAATGGTGATGCATTCCTTATTTTATGATATTATGTAATGTACCAAATTCTCTAATACACTATTATTCTCAATAATTAAAGTCATATTATCAGTACTCTTATCTAATTAACTCAAATTATTGTGTAATAATTATTAGGGTTTTCATAGTATGAGGGGATAAAAATCACGGAACATATAGGTTATAGTCCACCACACCAGAGGAAATCCTATATAAGAAATATTTCTTTCCATTTTAATTACTATTTTGTGAATTCATGCTAATTTTAGGTGAAAAAAATAAAATATCCTCTACATAAATATGTAATAAAGGTAAATAATGTGTTAAATGTTTATTTATATAAGTATTCATCCCACATGGATTCTCCCCTATCAGTGTGGTTATCCTAATATGATATACTAATTGTGATCAAAGGGATATGTCACTCCTCTGATTGGATTTTCTAATTTGAAGCCTCATTATGGTTTGATATATCTCATCTCAATTTAGAATGTAGTTCAATATTAGAGTAGTTGTATATATTTTATATCAGAATTCAGTTTTATATAAGACCTTAAAGAATGAAAGGTATAAAAATTTAAAAAATATGAATAAGACATGTCTACTGTGAAAATAGGATTATCGAATTGTTTCCCTATGTCATAATTCTAAATGATTCATGTCTAATATGGAATAAAAATATCATACAGTATTTTTTTCAGAAAATGAGATTGAAGAATATACAATAATAGATGTAAATGTCGATTTATTAAATATATAATGAAAATATTTTCCTAAAAAAACTTTTGGATAAGTGGAAAAGATAATTATTTGGGAAATAATAATTATAAATTCCTAAAAAATACCTCTCATGTAAATATCAATAATATTATATAAGAAACGATGTAAATAGTTAGGGAATTATCATAAAGGGTGATGATATTTTTTTATCTCACTAGAATGTCTAATTCCGATATTTTTTGAATTAGTAATCGTGGTGAAGACTTGGAGAAATTGGAGACATATTTAGGAGAATCAATGAAATCAAATATTTATCCCTCCAATAAAATTGTAGCCAATGAATAAAATAATGTTGAACAACAACAAAGGTTCTCTAGTATTTAATATTAGTGGTCATATTAAATTCATTAAAATGGTGATTAGCCTAAGGAATTTTAGAAGAAGTATAATGCATTTGTATAAAAATATAATAACATAATTGATGTAAAGAATGACCAAATTATTAATAGATGAAATAAGATCAAAAAAATTTACCCCTTGACACAAGAGAAAATTAAAATTCATGATAATGAAATTGAGAAGATCACTATAGACTATGAATATATAATCAAATTATTGGATGACGGTAAATTAATCCTAAATATTTAATGTCATGAAAATGGAATCAAAATATAAAATATTGAAAATTTTCTTTCCATGTCTTCACAATAAGATAAAAGAATAGTTTTGATAATAAGATTTGCAGCCACAGAAACATATAAAGAGGATTCAAATCCAAAAATACCATCATCTAGTGTAAAAATTTCTTAAACTCATATAATGTTAAATAACTATTACTATCTAAGATAAAGGTTCCTTCTATATTTATTAATATAATTTTTCTATCTCAATCCCCGTAAAAATATTATTTTCAAAATGTAAATCGATACAAAATAGATGATGGATGAAAATTATATGAATACCAATATATCCATATTAATAAATGATAATAGTAGAATTAATTAATCAATAAAAGAATAAAATATTAAATATTAAATGAAATTATTATATATTAAGTAAATATATATATTTTTATTACAATGATGAAATCATGATTTATTGGCTACTTTTGGGGATCTAAGTATTACATAATAGGTCATATGATTGCTGTTATGATACGATATTATATGAAATTAAAATTATAACAATTTCAAGGTGAATAAAATTAGTAATGAAGAAATCTAAACATAAGGTATGAAAGAATCTAACTATTAAAAATTTATTTTAATGGTTGAAGAAACACTACGTGACATTCAATGGAAGTTGTCATAGTTATGATGTATGAAAATATAAATCCATAATTCTATAGAATGAAATAGTTTAGAACAAAATCACCGAATAATCTAAAGAATAAAGATATTTTTTCCTTTGGATATAACAAGAAGAATATTTCTTTCCAAAGATAACTAAACATATTCATGAAGAGTTCCATAATAAAATGGATAATCCCGGGATCCTATGGAAGAAGAGTTTGCAAAAAGGATATCTATATTTAGGCCATGGATATCATAAAAATCAAATTAATATTACACAAAAATTTAGTTGACCTATCCAAAAATAAAAAATGGACTAAATTGTTATATAATACACCAAATATTCCTTGTGAATCTACCATGAATACTGGAAATAATACAAATGATAAAAATTTCAGTTGGTCAAAAGTATTAGAATGTTAATAAATGTTAAAAGAAAATATTATTAAAAAGAATATAAATTTAAACCATTTATTCCATATGGGTAGGCCAAATTTTATAATAGGTTCACAAACAATGATAACCAATGAACGTTAAAATTACTATGTGGATGGTTCATGAAGGATGAATATAACTCTAATGATTTTTTTCCGGACACCATCTCAAGATGAAATTCTAATGAATCATAAAAAAACACCTAGTGATGAATTTTCATTAATGTATACTGTGAAAATGAAAGTAAATAAACAATTATAACTAAAAAATATAACAAATTGGAAAAATTATCTCGAAGAGTTCTCTTTCACATGGTGGATGAAATAAGGGAGTTTCAAGGTTGAGAAATTATTACTTTAATTATTCATTAATAAAGACAAATATAGAACTACCTTATCCCCATATAATTTTTTTCTTCATTACATGGAGATAATAGAAGGAGATTGTAATGTCCCAGAATTGTACCTACAGAATTTCCCTTTCGAATATACAATTAGTTATTTTTATTAATATAATACTATACAATTCACATGTACCAAATATAAAACCCAATTAAATGTTATTTTAATTTGAACATTATTTTCCATTAATGAAAATTACTGTTAGAATTTGATGTATTATAATTGTACATAAGAAAACGATAATTGGAAAATTTTGATCTTCTCAATAAATGAAAATAATATCACTCATGAACAATTCATTAGAAATGAAGTATAATGTTAGTAATAAAATATGTATTTTGAAAATTATATATTATATATAACCACGAAAAATAATAATATTTATTTAATTATTAAAGAAATATGATGTATTTATATATTATAAGTAAACCATATGACTATTACAGATCTGAATGTTGGAATATTAATATAAGAGTGTAAAATATAATCTGACTCTGGGAATTGTAATATGAAAATTAGAAATAGTAACCTCACGTATAAAATAATAATCACAAGTACGGTAATCTAAAATAATATTTAGGTATTCTGTCAAATGATAATATTATAAATTTATCTTGGTGCAAGAAAATAAAGGTTTTTAAAATGATAAAATTAGTGTTTGTATTGTTGTAAAACATATATTTTTTATTCCTTTTTTTGAAAAATATAATAATTTATAAAAAAAAAATTATTATAGTTGGTTTACAAATTAATATTATATTTAATTGTTTTGAAAATATAATTTTATGAGGCGATAAGTAATTTTACAAAGAACCAAAAAATGATCATAATATAAACAATTGAATTTTCAAAAAAATATATTTTAAAAAATTTAGAAAACTATTTTTATAAAATGATTTTTTTTATAATCTTAATTTCGATAAATAGATATGGTAAATTTTTTCTAAAATATTTTATTTTTGTTGAATATTGAATTGTAGTAAAATATAGTATTTGGTACTATAAGTTAAATATAATAATTTTTTACTGATGATTTATGTAAGAAGCAATTAGTTAAAACAAATATAAACCATCTTCAACAAATAGTCATAAGAATTTAAATTGTTGATATACTTGTGAGAAAAAAATTAACTAATGAATATAATATTCAGAAACACCCCTACCCTCCACTAATAAATATCACCCAACACTGCCCATTCTTCATAGAATTTATAAGAATTGGATCTTAAAAATTTTCTTCCCAATAATCATACATATATCATAGATCAACTATTATCACCAAAATACCAATTCCTAGTTCATTAAGTAGTATATTAAAGAAGATTCATTTAAGTGTTAATATTCTTAATTTTCCACTTTTAAATTAATTACATATTCACCGCTAACCTCACCTTAACCAAAAATAATTTCATAATAACTCTAGTATAATATATATACATGAGTTCTAAATTTAGAGTATAAAGTTTTTCATCCACCTCTATTTTATTTGATATAATTATATAAATTAAACCATTTTCCATATTATGGTAGTTCACTGCCTTTGACGAAGATGAGTGTTATTCCTCTAACACCTTCATAGTATGTCTAAATTCAAAAGTAATATTTCAAAATGATCTAATTATATATATTATAAATATTCTCACATTTTTAATGAATATGTGTCCAAATTATTGAAAAAATCAAACTAGATTGTCTGGGATAATAAAACGCACTAAATGAACTAATTAAATATTGCTAACATTATATCTAAGAGAATAATCCCTATATCAGATAATGTAAGGTTATTTGGTTCCATTTGAATTTATATGAGTAAATTAATACCATTTATTTACACTTATAGAGTTTTAGTACCATTTTAAAATAATATCAATAATTATTCGCAATTTATTAGACCTTGGAAACATAAAATAGATGCTCCTGGAATGACAAAAGTAATCAATATAAGTCAATGAAATGATTATAAATGAACATAATAAAATTATAATAAATAAAATATAGATGAAAAAATTTCTATATAATGAAATTATTTTATATAAGTTTTTTATATAGGATGGTAAGTGAATGTGCAAAGTGGGTCGAAACATAAGGAAAGGGATCTCTCTAAACCACCCATTTTCGAAGGGTTATAAAATTTCTCCCTCTAACTCAATTTTCCCCTCACATTAATTTTATGGAATCATTAATAATTATATATATATATATATATATATATATTCAATAATTATTTACCTTTCTTATTCATCCACCCTTTGATAAGGTAATTTATTCATTGAGATCATTTATCACATTTCTCCATTATGAATTATCCTTTTATTTTGATGTAAGGAAAGATAATACATCCCATTTCATTCCCTATGAATTTATTAAGTTCATTACTTTTGATTTATTTATATTTTTGGAACACATAAGAGTGAACTTGTTATTATTTTAACTCCCATATATTTTACCAAGTTATTGGGATATTTGTTTTCTTTATGTGATGTTATTTATGGGATTGGGGAGAAACCCAAATCTATTAAGGGACTCTGTCCTCTATGTGATCATTGATTTATTTTTATCCATGGATTATTCTTACATAAATTTTAATATTAATACCAAATTATAATGTTTTCATGATATAATGATAGAATTATCATTAGGTTATGCTAAAATTTGATTATTCACGAGACATAAATTTTAAGATATTATATTTTGTCATTTGACTCTAATGTTGTGATTTTTTTAAGGCTTATGTTCTTATAGGGATTATTATCTCACCCCATTCATAAATTTATTCCATAGGTTATGGTATGAAATATTATGAATTTCGATGGATTTAGAAGAACATTATGGAGAAAAAATTAAAGATATAGTGTTTCAGTTTCCTTTCAATTTATTATGAAAATATTATTCTGTAGACCCTAGCCCTCAAAATTTTGGGTTGTACTTGTAGGGTATTTATGTCAAAAAAACACTTACTAATTTTTGTAAAAGTATTATCTAACTATTGTTGGTATGAGATCATGGTTGAGTTATTTCTGGGGATTAATATAATAATAATTTCTTAATAACTATAAGGATAATGAAATTTATAGTATAATAGCCTAAATTTATTTTGAAATTATATTGATTGGTTTAAAATAAATTTTGATCCCATTATAGATACTGCAAGTGGATGTAGCTTTAAAAACGTTGGACCTAAGGGTATTAATTATAAAATGGGTGAATTTTGAAATAACTCTATTATCACATGGTGAATAAAAAATATTCCATACTTCACTATGACACCCCGAGAAATTATTAATTATTTACAATTAATTAAATTAAATATCATTAACATATTTTGATTCCCGAAACACCAGGATTAAAAAAAATACTCTGTTAAATAATTATTCAAACAAAACCATTATAATGTAGTGGATAAGTTGGCAAGTCTAAATATTACTATATAAATTAAAGAAAATTATATGTTTTATAAATATATAAAATAAATAAAATATATATCTATTAATTAGAAAAAAAATAGAAATTTTTCCAATTAAATAGAATTATTTTCTTCAAAACTATATTTAAAAAAACACCACATCATTGAAACATATGCTAAAACTAATTATTATCACATTGAAAAAATTTATTTCATAAAATTAAAATAATATTTCTATGAAAAAAATAAAAAAATTTGTCTTGTAAATATTTGATACAACTTTGAAATATTTTATTTTTTGATGAATTGTGAAAAATAATATTTTTTATTCAGAATTTCCTTTTATTTATATTTTAACCAAATGTAAATTATATTATAAATTGGATTTAAAGTAATAATTTTTCAAATGTATTATAATAAATACAATTTATTTCATTGGAATAAATTTTATATTTATTTTTGAAAATAAAACATTCAATACTTGTTAGAATTTTCTCTTTAGAATCTCACTTTTTCATCAACTCTACGACTATAGTATTAATACAGAATATGCCACTTCTGTGAATTGAATTTAATAAAATTCATTTCATATTTGAAATATTTAAAATTTATATTATCTTAAATGTTCAAATTTATATTTTATCATTATTAATACTTAAATCACAAAAATTTAAATTTCGTGGTTAAATAAAAGAACTATTTTGTGGGGTTTAATCTAAGAAGATAGGGGTCAAAAATAATATTCCATCTTATCCAAATATCATTGTATGGACCTATTATGTCCTTATAACCACTACGTGTCATTAATGACTTTTTTTAGAGGCTTTGGATTCAATTGAAACATTCTTGTAATTGAATAGTTTCAAGAATTACATATGTGCCCTCTCCCCCACATATAAATGGCCACAGACGCTCCCACCATTTTCATATGGCCAAATAAATTTGGAATAAAAAATCCCTAAAAAATAAAATCTTTAATCCCCTAAAACAATTTATATCAATTTTTTGTCAAAAATAAATCCTACAAAAGGGTTTTGGAGAAAACCAAAATATGTTTCCCATAGAATATGTAACATTCCTAAAAAAGAATTTCTATTTTATTCCTTTACCATTGACTTAAAATATTATTCATAAATTATAACATAATAACACTAATATATCCATTTTGGAGCTATTATTATTTAAATAGAATCAACTATATCCATCCCCACTTCAATAAAATAGAAACAAAATCATGTGTATGGAACACTATTGCCTCGTGAAATGATTTCATTTTTTTTCTATCACCACCTTTCAAGGATGGATATAATGCTACATTTAACAAATATATATATTATATTAATTTTATTATCATAATTATATAATTATAATATCACATAAACCTTATTATTTTCCATTTCATTTAAAATATGATAATGATGCTCATGTGTACAACATACTACCACCTCATGATGCGATGAGATTTGTTTTACACATACGATTCACATGGAAGGTAACATGGATAAATTTAGTGAATTTATGTGACATATATGAAATGATATTAATTATGTAAAATTAATATATATAATACACATCATTACACTTTCTTCTATTAGGTAAATTATATAGTTTCTTGTGTTTACGTACGTTCTACCATCACCCCAAAGCGATTTGATTCATTTTCCTTGCCCAAATTTTAAGAATAGTTATGATAATTTATATAAGGAAATAATTTGATATTTATTGAATTATTATTATTATTATCATTATTTATTTATTTCCTCTTATGATTATATATAACATTCATGATTAACACACATGAGTAAACATGACTATTAACACATGAAAGAATGAAAATAATGAAATATTATTAACACAAGGGTGGAAAAATTTTATCAAAAGAACTTATATATAATTAAAAATGTGATTATTTTTGTATTATAAAATAATAACATTATTAAAAATAGTATACAGGATAATAAATCTCATTCATATAATGTAAATCACAACATAAGTGACATCGTCTCAATTTCTCTTCACTGAAACATATATTGTTGTTCTAGATATAATTCCTTTTACATAGTGTAAATACTTCCCATTTTATATGAAATATTATGAATCATTTATAAATCATGGTATTTTATCTTTTAATTTAAATTATATCATCCAAGTGCATTAGACTTTAAAATTAAAAAGTTTTAAGGTATTTTGCCTCAATTTTCATTTAATTGAGTCCCTTGTGTTAATATGAACCCATGCACTTTTATTTGGTGTATATAAACCAATATTAATGAATTTAGCATGAATAAATATTTATTCATGATGATTACAGTTTATTTAAATTTTCATTACTAAAGGGTTTATAATTTAAAAGTAACCAAAGAGGAAAAAATGTCTTATTTTCTCACTTTTATTTTTGAATATCGGATTTCTTTTTAACAAACACTTTCATATGATCATTTTTTATTGGAAATTAAATTTTTTATAAATATAGATATTATTTAAATAATGGATATTATTATATTTTAACCTATATATCATTTATTTATATGATATTTACTTTTTCAATTTTTTATTAACTGGGAACATATTGATAAATTTGTATTATTTTCTAAATATTGGCCTTTCTATAGAAAAAATATTGATTCATGTATTAATTCAATTATTTGATATTTGAAGAGTAATTTTTATATGATTTTATTTGTGGGTCTCACACTCACACACAAACACACAGACACACACACACACACATATATATATGTATCCCCTCTATGCATCAATATATTTCCTGATATTAATTAGTAGTACAAATCAGATGGGTTGTTACAATGAAATTTCAAAATATCACCATAAATGTATTAAAAAGGTGATATTCATGATTCCTGATATCTTGAAGTCTAATAATTATAAATTTCCTTCATTAAAAATTTATTAATTACTATTATCTCTAATATTTTCTTCATAATAATATATATGGATGTATTTCATTACCTTTTTAATGATTAAATGTCTCGTGTTTTCAGTTATTTATGTTGTCATATTTAATATACAATATCCTTATATGATATTAATGTTATTGATTAAATGGATTGTTTTTTATATTTATCTTTATATATATATTATTCCTCATTGATTCTTGATAGTTTTTACAATATATATCCCTTTTTAGAATTTGAGGTCAACCTTATTTTGTGTCTTTTCCCCAAGATATGGAAAATAATTTTTAGAATGAGTTAAATAATGATATATTACTTCCATTATTATTTTTTTATTTATTTTCCAAATTAAAATGAGTATAATGTATGTATATTAAATTTCCAAAACTTCTAAATTGATTGGACCTTTAGGATTTTATTGCTTTTGTCTAAAAAAATGTTACAATGTAGGAATTGGATTTGGGTTACTGAAGTTTGGGTCTTTATAGTTGGTATCAAATAATTTTTAGTAGAAAACATTAGAACTAGATTAAGGAAATCATAGATTAGGGAACATAATACCATTATTTTATTTGGGAATATGTATATAATAACATCATTTTATTTTGTAATTTATATATTATGTGGTTCTTCTTAACAATACATCCTTTTCTATATATAAAAAGTTGGAATGGTTCTACAATAGTTGCACCTTGGAGTAATAACTCCAAAAAGGCTACATTGGACATGAATCTATATCCACCTTGTGAGTCACAGTGGTTCTCCCTCTCCTATTGGTCCTAGGACTGCCATTCTGGAAGGGAATCTCCCTTAGTGGTGGTATGGTTATCCTTTATGGGTCATATATTACTCTTTTACAAAATGTCGATTTTGAAGTCTAATGGGGACTCCTTGGGATCCTTTATATATTTTGATGATTGCACCAAGAACCTCTTAGAAGTATAGAATCCTCATAATTGTGTGGAATTGGATCTTTCGGTTGGTTTGTGTATGTGTGTTCTTTTGCAATCCGGTGATAGATTTTCTTGGTGGCAAAGGTTCTTCATAAAAACATATCCCATGTTCTGTGTGTCTTTTCGCATGCATGGGTATTCTTCGATGGCATGTCACTAGAGGAGGTCATTTTTAGGTGCCTAGTAATGTTTTCAAGGGGCCCCATCATGTTATCCCATCTTCATCAGTTACAAAGGTGGAGATGGTATCTGTAGGGATGTTTTCTAAATTTCAAATTTTGTGCGTGGTCCCCACACGCCTCCTGCCATATCTAACTTTATTGGCCCCGATGTGATGGGGTACCTATCTCTGGGTCCCTGAATGCCTGATTCTTCCAAGATTTCCCTGTATCATATCCCCAATAGAGTTAACATGGTTTCTTTTGTTGTTAGACCTCCATGGTGTTTTCAATGGATCCCTACAAGCAGTGTGATCTTTGGTTTGATCCTCCCATTTCTATCCCTAGACCTAGTATCATTATTCTAAATATTTTTGGATATCATCCCAACTATAACCAAATTTTCTTAATCACCATAAGTTATATAGACTTACATCATTCACCAAGTGTTTTACCCTAATTGAAATGGCTCTTGTGGGCATGATGAAGGGGATCCATCCTTCTCGGGGTTCCCCACAGTGGTTGTTGTTGGTTTATCTGATAAAAGGGGATTAAACACCAATCCCTCCTCATACCTATTCCCCAATTAGGTTTTACATATCTAATTTTTTAGAGGGTCCATTGAAACAAAATGTCATATCACCAAATCTTGTTCCTCTAGTAGATGTATCCTACACAATCACACTATCTAAGACTAAGGAGAGTGGAATGTCAATATTCTTTCCCCCACATAGTTTTCTAGAACAAATTCTAATATACATTAATTTTAATGATATATCTAATTATTTGGAAGGCATGAGTCATGGGGGCTCAATCTAAATTTACCTTCATGGCCTCTGATTCAACGAAATATCACACATCTATTTTCCGTAGTCTAGAAACCATGATTAACCCAAGAAAACACCAAAACATTTCAAGGAAAATGGGATTCTCGAGGTCCTAGCATGGCTCTATAGAAAACTCCCAGATTTGTCTATATTGGAAGAATTATTCACATGTAGAGTTGATTATCCCGATGGATCATTTCATCAACACGAATATCTCTTTTCGGAGGGATGAGGTTTTTTTCTCATTTGTTTATGCCAGTACTGAGCTATAATAGAGACTCGATATCTGGAGTTTTTTGTTTCATAAAAACTGGGTTTCCTCCCTTGATTTGATGGGGGCGATTTCAACTCAATTGTGGGTGTTTCTGAGAATAGGGGTGGTTCTTCCTTCATTAGTAGTGGTATGCAGTACATCCAATTCATCATTTTGTTATTGGATGTTTTCATCTGGGATTCATTGGTAATAAAACCAACTAGACCAATAACCATAGGGTGTCCAATTGAATCTAGAATTGACAAGAATGGTTCCTTTTGAATCTATAGGGAATTGACTCCTTCTCTCGGGCCTTGATCACCCATTTATCCTCCTCTCTATCTCTCTCTAATCACACCCTATTGTTCGTAGAGATGTGTATAGATTAATAGGGGAATCACACCTTCCATTACTCCAGTAGATAGAACTAGCGTGATGGATTCATGTAGGTTTTGAGAACCTCATTTGTCAGGGAGGAGTCTCAATGATCTTGGTCGGGCCTTAAAAATCACATGAAACATTTTAATAATTACATTCAAGCCTGGCTGGCTGATATTCCCTAAGAGAGTCTTAGTATGGATAGAATCCAAGAATACATTAACATGTTCGAGGAAGAGATGTTGTTTACCTGGAATGAGATCTATTTCAAAATACTTTACAATAAACATATTTTTCTAGATAAGATGCTACATTAAATGGAAAGTTCATATTGATAGAGATCCTTAGTTAGATGGATTAAAAGGGTGATTAGAACAATTCATTCTTCAATTCATGTTTTATGGAGAAGAATAACATTATACTCAACATCAAAAATGGAAATAGATTTGACATGTCTGATGTGGAGGTTGTTGTTCAGTTAAAACATGAAAATTTCAAAGGTATTCTAAGTGGGGGTGGTATCCCAGGCCTTAGAACCTACATCCTGATGAGTGTGATGAAGCTTTTTTGGATTGCATCAGGCATATGGTGGAGGTATATGATAATTATAACCTGAATTCTATACCTTCTTTGAAGGAGATAAATTATTCTGTCTTTAGGATCCCTTGGGATAGCATGTCTATTCTATATGGGTTTCTGGGGTCTTTCTATGTGGCTGCATCGGATGTTTTTGGTATTAATGTGGTAGAGGTGATTCAGAACTTATTCTGTGGTGGTTTCATCAATAGGAGTGTTTGTTCTTCTGGGGTGATTCTCATTCATAAAATCAAATATCCCACTAGTCTTAATCATTACAGGATAATTTTCATGTGTAATGTGTCTTATATGATTCTGGTATGCATTTTCTCAAGAAGGTTGAGTGGTTTGATTCCAATGTTGGTCTCAAGGGAGTAACATGGGTTTGTCAAAATTTGGACAATCCAAGGGGTAGTGGGTATCTCTAATTATTTTTTTAAGGATATCAACAAAATAGAAATTGGATCAAATGTTAGTTTTTGGTGGATATGGACACATCTTAAAAAATTTATAATGGAGATTCCTTATCTGAGCGATGAGGAATTTGGGTTTTGAGGAGTGGTTTTGTGACCTTTGCTTCAAGAGATACTCTTCACCATGGATTTCAATTTATATCATGGATAATGTTTTTGTATTCATTAAAATTGTGTTTGGAGTTCATCAAGGTTACCCTATATCAACATTCATTTTTTTATTGTCCAATATTCCCTCCCACAGAACATGAATAGATGCTTGGATGATGGATGATTGCCATCGTATCATGGAAGTAATGGAATGGAAGGCATCTCTCACTATATGTTAACTAATGAAATTTTAATTTTCATTAATGGAAGGAGGATTTCATTTCATGGATTCATGGAGATAATTTCCATGGGCATCCAATTTAGGGGAAAATGTATTAATATAAGGAAAATACACGTCTCTATTTCTTACAAATGTCCAGGCCATCGATACCAGGCTAACCAGGATATCATGGTGCTTAAAGGAGGAAATTTTTGATGATGTATCCTGGTATCACAATCTATTCTCGGAATATCCAGAACCACTTCATAGATGGAATCATTAATATAATTTTTGGATGTATTATCCACTAGAAAAGTATGCTCTTCTCTTTTGGATAGAGTTTCAGATTAATCAACATTGTGCTGACATCTATACAAATGTAAATTTTATCGATTATTA
Organism: Viscum album; assembly: GCA_963277665.1. Taxonomy (NCBI): domain Eukaryota; kingdom Viridiplantae; phylum Streptophyta; class Magnoliopsida; order Santalales; family Viscaceae; genus Viscum; species Viscum album. The sequence goes on from OY728160.1 coordinate 98,381,353, forward strand.
AACCTCTTAAGTGAGTTATGGCGAGGATGGAGAAAATATTAATGGAATTTATTTGGGATTACAACAAAATGGGATGTTTCCAATGGTCCACTTATAGTCATTTGACTAGGCATTTTGAGGAGTTTGGAGTGGGGTAACAAGATAAATCCAACACCATGCAGGGCATCCAAGCGCTATTGGTACCAGAGACTATTTATGGGGGATCTTTGTGGGATTCATTTTTCAAATTGCAGTGTAGGGGTCATTATGAGATTGTTACATACTGTGGTTCTGGATACTCCTCCCTGAAAAAATTATTGTTCTCTCATCTAGATATTCTCTAGGGTTCTCTGTGTTGGATAATAGGTAATGTTGACATCATCTTTTTTAAGGTGAACTAGACGGGTGAAAGTTGGTTCTTCCTAGGCTACCCCATTACTATGGTTTCCATCATGATGTCATGTGGTTGCCCTAACTTTATTAAGTATCTTCTCATACAAAATAATATGACGGTGTTCAAAAGAATCACACTAAAAGTTGAGGTGGATATATTTTGATGCACAAGCCCAGGATCAGGTAAGTTTTTTAATAAGGATTTTATTAGTTTTGCAGTATGCCAAGATTCACCTTGATGATTAGTCCGTGAGGGTGTGGTGAAGGGAGCTTCCTATGATAATGAACTTCCTATTTTTGAGGATCAGAAACATGGAATTTTCAAATGATGAGAGCATACAAAGGAAGGGACTCTCTATAGATTCTAATTGTTTCTTCTCTGAACATTTTCAAAGAGAATCAAGGCCTAACATTATTTTTTAGAGTGACTAGGTAGCTATCCAGTAGTCTTTGTTTTACCCTTAACCCTGACCCCTTAATGTAAAATTTTATTTTCATAATATCATGGATTCTTGGTTTCAGGGATTGAGAAACAATGATATGAAAAGAATGATTCTGTTTGTTATGCTTTTGTCCATTTATTAGACCCTCTAGGAGGCACGGAATCGGGCTAGGATGGGCTCTCTTCTCTCAGTTCTATTTCATTAGATGAAGATGATTGTGCTCATTTTTTGATCGACGATCTGTTATAAAATGGTTCCAATAATCCCTCATGTTCAAATTTTTTATCAATCCTTTCTTTTCTAGCATGTCGGGTGAGCATAATGGTTGTTGGGATAGATGGAATCCTTCCATACAAGGTATGAATCTTTATGTGGATATTTGTTTCAAGAATGTGATTTTGAGAGGTGGGGGACTCCTATGTGATTCAATAGGATCACGTCTCATTGGATTAAGTGCATTATTTTGACCTGGCATCCCTCTGGGTTTGGAAATGATAGCTCTCTACATGGGTCTCATGGTTTTCATGAGGCATGGCTTTCATATGGGTAAATTTGCCGTAGACTCTGAGGTTCTAGAGAAGATGGTTTCGGGGAAGTGAAATTTTATATGGGTTTAGAGTTACCTATCCATAAAATGTTCATTGGAGACCATTCATGGTCATATTCACCATCACATTTGTACATAGGACAATTTTGTTACGGACGTGTATTCTGGTATTGGGTGTCCGGATGAGTCGCTCATCATTTATGATAGTCTAGGTTCGCTACCTTTGGAGTGTAAGGTTTTTACTCAAGGGTATTCCCTTTTCTTGCATCACTTCGCCCCCACCCCCCCAAAAGGGCCTTTTGTTCTCATTGGTGGGCTAGGTATCCTACCCTTATTCATTAATAAAAAATACTTCTTTAGTTAGATGGAGCAACAAGTTGTTCCGTAACAAGATTGTCTTATGTTGGATCACTTAATGAGACAGAATCCCCCATCATTTGGTGAGACTACTAATATTATGCTAGTTATGAAATGGATTTAGTCTCTTGATATGATATATATATTCTATTAATTAAATTATGTTGATAAGGTTATGCGTGTAGTGTATTTCCTCCAAGGTGATACTAATTAATGTTATTCATTTATCCACAATACTATGTATGAAGACAAAATAAAAATCATTGAATTAAAATATTTTATGGATATACCCTTTGAAAAATATTTCCATGATGTGAAACAAACTAAAACAAAGATAATTTAGCTCAACCTGATGAAAAGTGAAGAATAATGTGTTTCTTGGTTTGAGGATAACTATAAATGGTCATCCAGGTATGCTATAGATTAAATATGTAACACATATTACACTATTGACCAATTCCTTTTAGGGATTAAACCATGTATCTGAAGGGGGCAGGACTCTCAAAAAAATTATCTTATGATGAAATTGTTTTATATTTCATTAAAATTTTAAATGAATATTCTAGATCCTATATGTTAATTGGTAATAATAAAAATATATTTTTGGTAGAGCACCATAAAAATGATTTTATTAGATATGAATAAGATAATGAAGCAATTTTCATCACAGGATAATTGTGGAAAGAATCATTCCGGGAAATTCTTAAAGGGATTATGTGTTTGATATAAGTACGGGATAATAGATATCAATATAAATAATTTAAATGTATGATAGAAAAAATTGGTATCTGGTGTTTCAACTAAAGGGAGATGATGCTCTACAAAAACAAATTTCCTAATCATTAAGGTAATCTTCCATAAAAGAGGTCAAGGGGAGATTTCAAAACTATTACAATCAATATTGATTAGGTGGAAGTACCTGATTATGTGGTGGAAGGAAGACTAATAATAGACTAAAATGTGTATAATTATTATTTTCTTATATACCCTCTCACACATTTAAATCTTCAATGTTTTCCCAAAACAAATTAAATATCATATCTATTTTATGAATGGTGTTGTTAGTCAAAACACATTGTAGAGGTCTCAATAAAACAATAATGTGCCAAATAGTCCCCATTATGACACATAAAAATGATTTATTTACTTACATTATTTTCATAATAATTCATGAATTCGATATAATCCTTTGTATGGATTGACATTAAAAAATTGGTTCAAAAAAATATATTCATGATGAAGATAATTTTGATTCACACTAAAGGTATAGAATTTTATATTTTTATAACAGAGGCATCATCATAAGAGACATTTCTATATCCACAACATATATCTCTACATAATGACATTAATGGGTAAACATGGGGAAAATATCTATGGGTGGGGTAGGTAAGCATTATACTGATTTTTTACAAATCATTCACCAATACATTGATTTATTTATAGATGAATTTCTAGGACATCCCTAAGATAATGATGTTGAGTTTTCAATTTATTTAACCCTCGATGCAAGGTGAATATCCAAGAATTCCTATGTAAGGTCCATTATAGAATTAGAGTAGTTGGTGGAAATACTAGATAAGTTTTTGGATATGATATTTAATCACCATTGTGATTCTCTATAATAGTCATTGATCCAAAATTTTGGATTCAGTGCTAAAAAAAAGATCATTGCATTTCTGGCATTGAAACCAATATTTATAACAATAGTTTTTACAACCAATAAATTAAAATTAAAAATGAAAAATCAGATCACTCACATATAAGTGGGCCTTTTATGTTATTAAATTTTAGATAATTAGTAAAATCACCACCCTAAATAATTCACATGACCTTCAATATAATTTATTCGGCATAACCAGGATTTTCCTTTTCACGTTAATACATCATCATCATCCATATGAAATCCCTTCTATTAATAAATCATTTTACATAATTCTTTATAGCTAGGGGAAAACATAATATGGATGAGATTAATTGATCAGTAATGCAAAACATTGTAGTTATCAAATCAATGTCATTACTAAGCATCATAATAGCATAAGTGTATGATTAAATACTCAAAGTGCAAAAGCATAATACTCATACCCATAAATACCTGGATCACCAGACATGATAACATTTCATTATTATTTAACAAATGAAATAATCATAAGATTTATTAACCAATTTCTATGTGATATTAATCTTTAATAAATAAAACAACAGAAACCCAAAGAAATCATAGATAAAACATGTTGGTATCTTGGCCATCATCTCATAGTACCCATACAAAACTATTACACACCCATTAAAAATTGGAAAAAATATATATAATACATATTATATAATTCTCTATAGATCACAGTCATAACAAAATTCATTAGAGTTCAATCTAGGTGCACCCATCATTTAATATATAATGGGATCACTGGGTGCTATCAATGTACACCAATTGTTTATAATGTTTGAGAACCAAATAATGAAAAAAAATTATTAGAGAAGTAATTTAATCATAAATAATTTAAAAAATTTATTATTTTCAAAAAATGATTAACATGAAGAAAATAATTGTGTTTCATAAAAATCTCTTTGAATCATTTTAAACCCATGAAAAATAAACAACTTCTATGACAATCTCGTTGATATATGATTAACTCATGGAAAACAACATGTACCAATAAATTATATTAGAGAAATTAATAACCCATGCAATATAAATGGGTTCCATAACTATATCATTTAATCTTTATTAACCTATGGGAAATACTATGGTTTCATAATAATCTATTTAAAACATGGTTAACTCATGAAAAAAATGAGTTTCATAACAATCACATTTCAAACATATTAATACATCCAATGAAATAATGATGACATCATCAATAAAAAATATCCCCACCGGTTAATAATTACCTATATTTTTTTGATATTGAGAAATTTTGATTCAATTAAAATATCATTAAATACATTTGGATGGAAATAACCTTTTCATTTGAAATCCACTTTTTTTAAACCTTAAACATTTTAGAAACTATTTCATTGATTAAAAAATTGGAGACATATAATTCAGGTTTTATAAATAAATCAAAACATATCAAGAGAAAAAAAAACTTTTTTATTTGAAAAATATTATAGATTTTTTAAAATAATTCCAGGAAAATGTGTTTTAGAATAAACCAGATTTTTTGATTGAAAAGACAATTTTTCATAAAATATTTTTTTAAGCTCCTAAGTACATAAAGAGAGGAAAATTAAAGTAAAATGTATTATCAAGAAATATAAAATAGGATATGAAATTTCATGAGAATATTTTGTGGTAGATCATAATATTTCAACATTGGAAACTTAATCACAAACAATCCCAACAAACAAGGAAATTATATCATAAAACTATTATAACATTGGTAACATTGAACCAAAAAACTCATTCAAGATTAAAACAAAATTAAACATAAAAATTAATTAAAACAATTATATTCCTGATATAACATGTCAATTTAGAATTATATACACCTCCTAAAATATTATAGGCATATAACATAATATAAATATCAAAGAAGGAAAACTGAGACAATAATCTATTACCTCTTTGGTAATATTGAAACCCAAACCCCCATGAAAGAGTGATAATAAAATTTATATTTGAATTCCTTTAAATTTAAGAATAGTAATCATAAAATGTATTCATGGTAATTATATACACCACACAACAATAATAAGTTGTGAATGTAGAATATATCTCACATAAATAAATATGAGATAAGAAAAGCCCTTACCTCGTGGTTTTTTATGGTAAAAAGTTATTTCACCTACGGTATAGTGGTTTTAAAAAACATATTAAATTTTTATATAACATAATTATTATTTTAATATCATATATGATTTTCTTATGACACTTTAATACTTTTTTTATTCTCAATTCCATGTTAAGGTACTGTTTCAGGTAATAACCTCTTTGTTTTTTGTGTATGTTTTTGGTTTCTATTTGTAGTTCACTTAATTCAATAATAATTTCATAATAGAATGAATAAAAATTAAAATATAAATAAAAAATTAATCATTTTATTTTAATTTAGATTGAATCTATATAATTTATTGATAATAAATGAAATGCATCGTTTATAGATATAGTTGGCCATATGTACATATGAACATTGTCTCTATTTCCATGTCATACTTAAAGAATGAAATTTAAATTTCACAAATATAAATATTATCATTAATATAGAAGTTTTTTTAATATATATCACATATTATTATTAAAACCATCATTAATAGTGTCCCTTTAAGGTGTAAAAGTTTCACATTACATCGCAAGGTGGTAGTCTGTTGTGAATGTGAACTACGTTATAATTTTCCCATAAAATTGATATTATGAATTTATACGTTATATAATAATTTTAAAAATAATAAAAAATTAATAAATATCATAAAAAATATCATTTACATCGTTATTCATGACAATGGAAGGTGGTAATGGAAAAATTAAGGACATTAGTTTGCGAGTGGATAGTCTATCATACACATGAATGATGATTTGGTTACCCATATGATGGAAGTGTGTGTGGTTTTAGGTTTTTCTGTTAACATAACAATATATCAGTGTATATAATATAATTACAATATTATATAATAGTGATATAGAAAAAATTATGGAGGTGGATAAGGAAATAATGTGAAAATAGATTTATAAGAACATTACCTCTTCTTAAGGGATCCTCCTTAGTTTTCCACTAAAACAATGAAATATTTGATTTATAACCAAAATAATGAATCGAGGATGAGGTGAGGGAAGTTGGGAAGTAACATTGATAGGTTATGTATGATAAAAAATAATTCATAGGTTTGAAGAGGGGGAAGCTGGGAAGTAAATAAGATAATTTGTGTGTAAACATGATTTTACCAAAAAAAGATTATATAATTAAAATATTTATATAAAAATGTTTTCAAAAATGAATAAACATTCATATGATAAAATAATCTTTAAAATTAAACAATAATACTAAAATATGAAACTAAATAATTATCTAACCTTATATCCTAACCAAACTCAATAACCTCATAATTAATGATTTTTTTATCCTTAAATTTTGTATCCTACTTTCCATATTAAAATCCAAAAAATATGGTGATATTTTTTATAGTAACATTAATCACATAGCCATAAAATCACATTTTATTATTATGGTTATCTATATGATAATACTTTTTTTCTCATATTTTCCCCAGTATCTATGATTATATAATCCCTAAATATTATAAATATAATAAAACATATTATATAAAAGTTTAAATGAAGACTTCACATTAAACTGATGATTTATAAATACTTCAACCCAATACAACATCTCCTAAAAATCTATTAATGGCCAAAAAATTATATACTACTTCAAACCCTGAAATAAGGTGTCTAGAACCTAAAACTTATTATCATCCTTTTTACTGTAGACCTATTATGGTATCCATAACTCGTAATATAACCTCTCATGAAAATATATTATTATTCAATGTTATAAAAATTGACTATTGATGTCATCTATAATATGCCAAGATAGGCAGTCCCAAATTCAGTGTTTAAAACATGAAGATTACATTTTCTTCATTGATATTGATATTTTTGACCCATTTTTTCAATCCATAACATATAATATAAAAAATAATTTTTTTCAGGTAAATATTATTTATCTTTTTAGGTTTATAGTTTTAGATAATTTAATCTACCTCATAAATAATCAATTTTCATGACCTTAATATATAATTCCAACCACTTAAGATCCTTTTCATTTTTAATGGAATACTTCATAATCATCCATTTTAAATTAATTCAAGAAATATTTCATTCCAAATAAAATATTTATAACTAAGGGAAAGGAAACATAATTTGGGTGCTCAAAAATTCCTAGTAAGGTAAGATCCTATAATTAAAAGATTAATGTAGTCTTTGGGTATTATAGTAGTATACATATATGATGAAATAATAAAATTGCATGAGTATAACATATGATTATTCATACTCATCAATTCCTAGACCGTAAAACAAGAAAACAACACGTACGGTTTTAACAAATTTAACAGTCATTAGATTAAATAATCATAGTCCATGATATATCAATCATGATTAAATATAATACCATAAACCCATAACAATAAAATAAAAAACATATTGTTATCTTGAAATATAATCACATAGAACCCTTATAGATCCCATATAATTTGGAATAACCATATATAAAACCTCCAATATAATTCACTGGAGAACATAATAATTAACTAATTTAATGGAGTGTTATTTCAGTGCACCCATCGTTTAAGATATAACATGCTCACTTGACCCTATCTGGGGAAAACCATCATTTATAATTTCTAATAACATAGTAATAAATAAAAAATATAGAGAACTAATTTCATCATAAATTTTTTTTACAACCTTTATTGTTTTTATAGCATAACTAGCCTGTAGAAAAGAAATGGGTTCCATAATAATCACTTTGAAACTAGGTTAACCTATGGAAATGAAAAGGGTTCATAAAAACCTTAGGGAAACATGATTAATGCATAAAAAGAAATGGGTTCCATTATAATATCTTTGAGACATGACTAAACCATGAATGGAAAAACGGGTTCTATAATAATCTAAATGAAACATGATTAACCAGTGGAAATGAAATGGGTTGAAAAAAATCTCTTTGAAACATGATTAACCTTTGGAAATAAAATGGGTTCTATAACAATCTATTTGGGAAAAACTAAATCTATCCAAATAAATAATTAGGATGGAATAATTGAAAATCATTCCAATTATGGAATAATTAACAACTATTTTTTTGTCATTGATGAATCTAAATACCATTAAATTATCATTAAATACATTTGAAGGGAAATAAAATTTTCATTTTAAAAGTCACTTTTTAATAAATAAAAAATTTAAAAATCATTTTTGTTGGAAAATAATCATGAAAACATATAATGTATGTTTTAAGAATCAATTAATATATTTCACAATCAAAAATATAGTTTTTCAAAAAAAAATTATCTTAAAATATTGAGAACAGAAAGAGAAGAAAATGATGGGAAATAATATATTCTCATGAATTAAAAATAAGTTAATAAAATTAAACAATATTATTTATATGTATATCATAATATTTTGTCATTGGAGACTTAATCAAAAATAATCATGTTATAGGATGAGATTGTAATACAAAACTCTTACCACATTGGTAATATTGAATCATAAGCACCATTAAAGAATAAAATTACATGAAATTTATAATATCACTAAAATAGATATATTAATGAGATAAAATTTCTATGTTTATTTATATAAAACTCATAATATATGATAGGTATATAACAATACATGACTCAGATAATGTAAATTGAGATTAAAATATCTAATTGTTTTAGTAACATTTAAACTATATACCCCATGAAAGAGATATCCTAAAATGGATATTTAAATCCCCAAAAATATAATGGTAATAATAATAAAATAAATTCATGGGTATTATATACACCACAAAACAATAATAATTAGTTAATACATAATATATCCCATAGAAATAAAGCTCGGATAAGAAAAACCCTAACCTCAGGATTGTTTTTTGTCAAACATTATTTAACCTCAAGTGTATTAGTTTGAAAATTTTAAATAACATATTTAATTTCAAAATTATTATGCTTAATATAATATATTAATTTTTTATGACCTTTAATTACCTGTTTATTTGTAATTCCTTGTTAATGTTATGTTTCGAGAAATAAATGATTGTTTTTTGTATTTGTTTTGACTTGATATTTATGGTATCCTTATATAAATGATTTTTTCACAATCAAAAGAATATAAAAAATGATATAAATTACATATATATTTTGTACATATTTATTTATATAAATATATATATATAATTTAATTACATGAAATGAAATACACCGTTCATGAAGACTATAGGCCGTATGTACGCATGAACGTTGTTTCCATTTTCATGTCATATTGAAAGAAAAGCAGTATATATTTATATATATTAACAAAATTATAATTTTTAGGTCAAATATATCACATATTTTTATTAAAAGCATCTTTAATTCATTCTATGTAATGGGTGAACAAATCCCATCACTTCACGAAGTGGTAGTCTGCCGTAAAAAAGAACAATGTTATCATATTCCCAAAAAATTGGAATTAATGAGTGTATAATTTATATAATAAATAAATAAGAATAATAAATTAATAAATAAAATAAATATCATATATGAATATTATTTCAGTCAATATTCTCAATCATTAATGGAAGTAATGGAAAGACAAACAATATCTGTTCAAGTGGAGGTAGTTTGTCGCACACATGAATATTGAGTTAAAAACCCATATGATGGGAGAGTGTATGGTTGTGGGTATTTCCCGTAAAATAAAAAATTTCAATATATTTATTATAATTGAGTTATTATACATGAATTACATAAAAATTATTGAAAGAGGTTGAGAATGAAACAATATAAAAATGGTTATAGAAAATTATTATACCTACTTCATGTATCCTCATTAGTTTTCCCTAAAATATCTGAAGTTCTATTTCATCAAAAACTATGTGATTTAAAATGTCTTTAGGTATTTTTTGGAAGTAATTTTTTCATTTTTTAACTATCCAAATTTCTTGAGAGGTGTGAAGGCATGATGAGTGGGGGATTTCTTTTATAAGTGGGCGAGAGGACACAGATGGAATTTTGGATAACAAGTTAGTTGTAACCATGTTTTTACATAAATAAAATATTAATAATTCCCAAAATTAGAAAAATGAATGGTTATGGGATAAATATAGATATAAAATTGGTTTTTAAATGTTTTTTACCATTCCTTCACTTTATATTCTATATTTAACCACTAAGTAATCTTATTTTAAATTAATCACTGTAATAAATTTTAATAGTTTAAATATTAATTTTGGTCAAAAATAATGTTAATAAAATAATAAATTATAAATTATTACTATTAAAAATGTTAATCCATTTTTCAATAATCCAACTCACATAATATGTAAAATTTAATTTAAAATTCGTCTTGCAGACATTACATGAAAGCTGGTGTTTTAAACGAAAATTTTCAAAGGTTTGAAATGCTATTATTTAAAACATCTAATTGAAAATTATTCAAATGAAAATGATTGGATTAAATATTTGTAATGTATTTAATTTTTCATTAAAATAAATAAAATTTATAATTTCAAATTATAAGTCATGAGGATGAAAATTCCGTTTTCATTTAAAATTCAGTATTTTTTCATTATTCATCAAAAAATAAAACTTCACTAAAACACAAGATATTTATCCTAAGATAATTTCAAAATTAAAATTTCATTACTTAACTATATTTTATTTTTAAATAATATTTACAAAATTATAAAAATTTTGTTTTAAAAAAAGTGTTCCATCAAATGGTGGAAAAATGACTATTAAAAAAATATATCTTTTTGTTTGTAAAATTAGATTTAGTTTTATATCATGTTTAAAATCCCATCATATGAATGTTAAACATTATATTTACTATTAAATATATTTATTTATTTATTTATTTATTTATTTGAAATTAATTGAATTTCATAAGATATAATTCTTTTGGGTGCATAAAAATAGTTTTTATAAAACAAAATATCCATAAATTCAATTGGTTTATATTCTCATTTAAAATAAATTAAAAACCAAAAATTTAATTATATAAAAATTTTAATTCATTATATTCATAATTTATTTAACATTATTCATTATTGACATTCCAATTTGTTAGATATAACTATCATGTTAAATAATAATATTAATAGTATATTGTTGTTCTGTAAGATGTGGCATTCTGATTAAAAAAATATTTAATAAACATGACGAAATGTGAAATACAATATGTACAAGGGATTTTGTAAAATTATATATAAACTATGAATTTTGTATAATGCACGATATGATGGAATTTAATTTAATTTTGGAAAAATATATATCATAAATCTCATGATGTAACAGTCGTTATTGGGAGACCATGTTCTCTTCGTTAAGAAGAATTATGAATCCATGAGGTTGTGAACTAATTTTAATGATATCAATGATATTATGATAAATAAAAATATCATCTTCCTTGAATTTATGACTTATTCGATCAACAACATTGTGTATAATATTTTTCCAAAATTGACCTTCGATATGGGTATCGTCAATTGTGGGTAAAGATGGAAGACATTCTAAAGATCGTTTTTTAATTGGTATGGAAATTATAAGCATATATTATTGATATTTGTATTGAAAAATGAACCTAAATTTTTCCAGATCTAATGAATAGTGTATTCAATGAGTATCTTGAAAAACAAATTTCAGTATTCATTGATGATAGTTTATTGTATTCTAAAATCTATGAGTACCATGAGAATCACTTGTGGATCATTCTTGAGATAATTATAAAGGAAGGGTTATATGGGAAATATTGTAACTATGGTTTATAGTTTCAAAACGTTTATTTTATTACAGTTATTATCTCTAATGATTTATTCTCAATTAATCCTTAAAAGAAAAAGATTATCAGAGAATTCCCTACAACAACAAACATAACAATGGTTTATAGCTTAATTGGTTTTCCAAGTTACTACAGACAAGTTTTCAAAAAAAAATCTAATCAGATAACCCATTAATAATTCTAAAACATAAAAGTTTTATTTTAGTTTTCAAAGAATAATGTGAAGAATGTTTTAATAAACTAAAGAGGAGATGTCCAATGCTCTTATTTTGACTCTACCACTTGGAAATTATTTGTTTGTGATATATATTGATTTACAAAAGAAATGAAATGATTGTTTTATAATGAAAAAATGTTAATTTTATTTCATATGCATAAAAAATATTGAATACAAATAAATGGTATATTTTAAACCATGATCATATGTTAGAAACTATAATTTTTTCATTAGAGATATAGATACATTATCTCTATGGAGAAAGATATTATATATATATATATTCTAAAATCCAAAAATACATATTTTCATAAAAATATCTCAACATGTGATAATGGTTATGGCTCAAGCTACTCAAAAATTATGATTTCTCAATAAAAAACAACCTAGGGGAATAAAAAAAGATAGTGAATGCAATGAGTATGATTGATTGTTGAGTTTGGATGTAAATTATTATTAAGAGAAATCATATGTTCATGGATATTTTAAATTTATAAATAGTAATTATTAAGTAAGGATAGAAATAACTCCTTTTTCAAATTATTTTAAAACAATCGTTATCTAAAAAGACAAAATTTTAGTAATATGATTATGATAACTTTCTAAAAAAATTAAAACTATGGATAATTTGATAATAATAGAATTAATTTTTAAAGATAGTGTCCTAAAATTGGGAAAGATAATATGAGTTCCATATATAACATATCTATATTAAAAAGTTATTGGATGAATCTCCTATCTAGAACTAATATATACAACCTAATAGAACAGAGATGCATTGGTTTTTTATGGAACATTTTTTTATGGCCAAATATTAACTAGGAAATTACTAATTATGTGTTCAGGTGTTTGGTTAGTCAACAAGTTAATGATTTGAGATAAAATCATATATGATTAACGAAGCCTCTTAATTTTTTAATATGGAATGACGATAACAATACTATGAACATTTTTTGATAGATCCAAAAAACAACCAGAAAGAATGATGAAATAAAGGTTATCATTGATTTTCTAACCAAATATGCTCATTTTCGCACATTATAATAATATTTTATTCTAATAAATACTAAATAATATTTATTAATGATGTTTTAATATTTCATGGATCCATTATTTTAATCACGTATGGTCATGGTCCAAATTTTTTAAAATAATAATATAGAAGTTCCTTTAGATGGATATTGATACTAAGATTTATTTTAGCACTACCTACCATCCTCAAACAGATAAATAGTTAGAAAAGGACTGTTAATATAGTGTAGTAAATGTTTGAGGTCATGGTTACACAACATTAACGTTATATAGGATCATTATTTTTCATTATTAAATTATTCATATAAGAATAGTTTGCATTCAAGTATTCATATAGTGTTATGTAAAGCATTATATGGAAAGATCTTTTAAACTCCAAATTTTGTGTATGATGTTTGGTGAAATAAAATTTATATGCCTATGAAATTTTGATGATTAAATAATAAAGTTTAATTTTTTTCATTCTCATGTTGAAGAATATCAATGTAGGAAAAAGAGTTATCCTAATAATCAGAGGAATGATTTGGAATTCCATTTGGGGGATCATGTTTTCTTGAAATTATCATCTTATAAGGTTTGTATAAGGTTTGTTAAAAAATAGAAACTGTTACAATTAAATCATACAATTTTAAATTTTATAATGGTCTGAGTTAAGGATTACCATTTGTAAATACCACAATGTATCTCCAAAGTACATGATGTATTTCATGTATCGTTTATAAAGAAGTGCATTCCCAACCCAATGAAATCGATCACCTCTAATGAAATATTAATTGAACCTGATATATCTTCCAATAAATAACCCATATAAATTCTTAATAATATTTAGAATTTATTTATTAATAGTATGAAACATTTGGTTAACATACTTTATATAAATCATAAAAGTGGGGAAGAAACATGGGAAATAGAGGATGTTATGAAGAATAATTTCCCTAGTCTATTAAGCAAGAAATACCCACAAAAATTATAGGATAAAATTTTGGCAGAGTATAAAAATTTAACACAATTAGAATTTATGACTTATTTCCTTTTAGTTATGATTGACCTCTTCAAACCATTAAATTCATGCAACCATATGTTTAAAAAATATCATATTAAAAAATAATTTAAACATAATTCTTATTACATATTTGTTATGATGGATGGTATTAACAGTAATACATAAAATATAAAAATTATATGGATTTATATTTATAAAAAAATTAAATTTTTATATATTTTTTATAAATAAAAAAACATTCATTTGAAAGAAACAGAAATTTTTTTCTGGAAAACTGTATTTTTCTCTAATAAAACGTATTATTTTCTTCTTGAGAACTTATGGTAAAAAAACTTCTGAAAATTTTAAAAAACATATTTAAGAAAATTAACTTAATTTATTAAATCATTATATCAAAATGAGATTAGGGTGAGTTTTTGGGATTTTTCTAAATAGTTTCTTTTTTTGATGAATACTGTAATGTACTGCTTTTTATAGAAAATTTCAAATTCTTTTAGATTATTTACAAATAAAAATTATACATTAAACATTTTTTTGTAAATTTTTTTCAATTTTATTATTATAATTAAAATCCATTTCTTTGGAATAACCTTAACAATGAATTTTTTTATTAAAAAATTATATGCTAAATAGATTTTTATCTTAAGAATTCCTCTTTTTCATCATATTTATTGGCATATATTATAATTAAATTCCAAATATTATATAAAATTAATTTATTAAAATGGATTCATTATTATTTTTCATTATAATATAAATTAAATAATAGGTTTAATATATTTTTTTCAGTATGAATAATAGAAGTAAAAAAATTAATTAATTTTCTAATTTCAAAAAGTATGACACATAATGTATTAAAAATAAGATATAAAAATATAAAAATAATTATTATTTTCACATTAAGGATAATTGTTATTATTGTTAAAATATGATATTTATTTATATAAAATTAAAATAAAAATTTTAGTAGAAATTGATTATTGAAAATAATATTTTTTATTATAAATTTAAAATTAAAGGTATTTATTAAATAGTATTTAGTATAAAAGATAAGTTATTTTACAATAACATTTTTATTAAGTACTCTATATTATTAAAAACTATTTAAACTAAAACATATAAAATATTATTATATATGAAGTTTTATATTTACATAACATAAATTAGAAATTGATATTAAATATTATTAAGAACATATAATGTTTCAAAATGTCATTTTTCACAAAAAAGTTATTTTATTCATAATTTAAATATTTCATTTTAATGACAAACATATGAATTTTATATTTTAAATTTAATAAAAAAAAATTGAAATCGATATATCAAAATTATATTACTATTAATTCTTGAAAATTTTTTATAATATTTTATTTTTAAGTGAATTGTAAAAAACAAATTTTTGAATACTATCACTTTAATTATAAAATAATGAAATAAATGTTAATGAATAAATTTTTATATTGTTTAAAATATATTGAATAAGTAATTAAAATCATTTAAATCCAAAAAATTGAATTTATAAAACCCAGGTCTAACATTTTTACAACCCAAATGTTGTTTCTCACTGAAACCTATTTTTAAACATTTATATTCGACATTAGAAATAATAACTTTTAGAAATTCAATATGACCAAATGTATTAATATCTATGTAATATATCAATATATATATATATATTATCTTACATGTTTATTTTCATTTTAAGGCATAATGGTATTATCAGATATATTGGTGTTAATTTCCATCATAATGGTAAAACTATATTATTAAAAGTAATTGTTTTATTAATATAATGTAATATTTATTTAGGCAATAAAATTGATATAAAATAAGTTATAGATAAAATATTATTTTTAAATCTGTATATAACTATATTCATAATTGTTGAATTGGTAATCAATAGTAAATAACATTAAACAACACATAAAGGTTGATTGTCAATTTTTTACAATTTTTTATATATTTTAATTTAAAGTTTATTTAGTCGTATTTTTACATTTTTTTATTATTAATTGATATTTTTTTAAAATATAAAAAATTCATATGGGTTGCCTTTTAATTTTAAATAAAATATAAATTAATTAAATCTAAAACTATTTACAATGGTAAATATTAATATGTAAAATTGTAAAAAAAAATATTTTTAAAGTATTTAAAAATGTTTACAATCATTATTTAATTATTTTAATGTATCTTAATATACCCTATAACATCCCTCCCAAAATTATTATTAAATTTTGTAGTAATTGAAAAATAAATAGTATATTGATATCATTGAAGTGTAAGGTGTAATCTTAAATGATCCATTTACTTCACTTATAAAATGGGATCACTTATACCCATCCATGTTTACCATTGCTACTCTAATTCCCAAATAATATATACTTAAAATAACAATATTAGAATTAAATTACTCATCATTTAGAAAATAGTACCTATAAGATTACTAAATGCGTTCACATTTTAAGAAATATGTATGATAGGATCGTGTCTCCAAAATAATTATAATCGTCTTCCATTGTTTTCATCCTTAATAATTATATTAAAAATTTATTATATCCATAATAATATAATTAAAAAATATAAATTATTTTTCTAATATTTAATTCTATTAATTGAATAACCCTTATTTATTCCTCTCTATATTCTAGGAAAAAAATAACCAATAGTATGTTCTACAGATTGTCACCACCACAAAGCAACATCTTCTATTTATCATCACATAAATTCATGTCTAGTAAAACAAATTTGATGGATTAGTACGTATGATATCTATAATATAACTAAGACTAAAAAATTTATAATTACCATTTACCATTTTCAATATGATTTTCTGAAAAATGTTAACTACAATTCTGAGTACATCTAAACTATCATCTCCCTGAGAAATGTGTTCCATTTTTCATCCCCACCCTTCATGGATGGGCATAAAATATATTTAATATATAAACATTATTTTCTTGTTAATATTAATAATCTAGATATTATTAATCAATTTAAAAATTATTTTGATTATAGTCAGTATACATAAGGAGTAATAGAAAAATTGACTAAATGGACTCATATAAGAAACATTT
This sequence comes from Viscum album, assembly GCA_963277665.1. Classification (NCBI taxonomy): domain Eukaryota; kingdom Viridiplantae; phylum Streptophyta; class Magnoliopsida; order Santalales; family Viscaceae; genus Viscum; species Viscum album. Next base: position 98,398,875 of record OY728160.1, read on the forward strand.
AAAATAAAACTATATTATAAATGAATAGAATCTGAAAAAAATAGTCCATATTAAATTTTATAAATTGAATTAACTTTACTAAGAATATATATAATAAAATTAATTTTTTTTAGGATATTATCCTTCTGTGTAGAATTAATCAGGAATTGTGTAAGGGTTTTTTTCTCCAATTTCTTTCATTGAGATATATTTTTTATTACACACAAATTTAAGTTTCTATATTTTATATACAACATTTTTTTTATTTTATATCATTAATTATATTCAATTTATGGTATTTTAAGATAAATTTCATGCTCTCTCTCTTTCAGGTTCATCAACTTAAATATTACTCAAACTATAATGGTTTCATCTCAAAATATTAATCATTGTGACACATGTTATAACATAGACATAATTTCATTTAAATTGTGTTAATACTACTATTTATATATTAAATATAATTTTTTATCTTTTTTCAATGTATTTTTACATTATATTCAATCTCTATCTATCCTTCAATTTTTTCTTACTATATTGTTTCTTAATCCATAAGGTTTTTATCTCAATCACTATTTATTGAGTCATGATTTAATGTTATGCTCCAATAATAATTTTCATGGTATATCTACATACATAATGACTTATAATATCATAAATTATTTTGGACATTTAGGACATAACTTCCATTAATTATCATCATTAATTTTAGGATATAGCTGATTTTTTATTTAAAATAGAAGTTTATTTGATAACTCAATATGACTTCTTGAGTTTTAATGTTTCTATTAGATTTTAAATTTTAATTTAATATGGTATAACCTATTTATATCATAGAAACCTCATTATTTAATATTGTTCTCTTCACACAAATGTTCTCTTTTTTTTAATTGGAAGTCTCATTATTAGTTATCTAATATGACTTTCATAATTCCATTTTTCTCTTTTCTATATACATTTTTCATCATCTGATTGTCTAATTGGTATTTTAATAGTAGTAATATAAATAATTTTTCCTTGCATAATCATTTATTGGATCTTCTACACCTCTTTCGTGACTTCTCGAATAAAATTTCTATTTATTAGTCCCCCTTTAATAATTTATTCTTATCATGAACATATTACATTTTTTACATCTATTAAATATATAAATATTTATATATCCCATTAATTTTTGGGTGATACAAGTATTAGTTCCCTATAGATTTCACAATTTTTAGTAATCTCGATTAATGGGAATTTTCTTATTTCTTATCTCATGTTGAGAATCACCATAATAAAATATTTTCAATCCATCATTAGAATATAAAAATACCCATTAAATTATAGATATAATAATTAGTTCAATTATGGTTTTATGGAAATTAATATTTCATTTCCTCTTAATAATATCCATTACTTATTTCCTAAACCATTACCCAAGAGGTACATTTTTATTATTTTATCTCCGAGATACTTATGATGGGATCTATAAATAAGAACTCAATAATGAATAAATATGTTCCAATTTAAAATAATGTAATAAAAATGATTTAATTTCTTCTATTTTTTATATACATATAATTTATCCTCCACTTCTTCATTAAATCATATTTATGAAACCCACATCCTTCAACTATATTTCATCAGTCTTATGATTGATATATTGATTATTTTTCTCATTTGGAACACACACACACACACACACATATATATATATATATAATTTTTTTTATCTAATGGGTTACATCATAATTATATATCCCAAAAATTCATTGGTTAAATCTTTTTGTATCATTAGGTTTTATTTAAGGGATTAGGTGTGAAAAAAATCCACCATTGAACTTTGACCGCTTGATGATGATTTTATTAAGAGTGGCCCTTGATTTAAATTTATGAAATCATGTTTTATATTGTTTACACATTCTCATGATCTTATAAAATAATTTCTATATTAAATTTCTTAATTCATAGGATCATTATCTTTTAAATATCTGGTTATTCCTCTATACTATCATGTTTTTCATTACTATCAGACTAGAATTTCAAGATCACACTTTTCATTTGAAAATTTACCTAGAATATACTATGTTTTTTAGAATATTTATATGAGTTTGGATCACTATTTTTATTTTTTGATTAAATTTGATATCTTTGAGTTTAATATGATGAGTTTTAATGTCTAATCTTCTAAATACAATAGATATCTAGATCCTCAGTCCGTATTTGTTGCAAAAGACTATTAATAATTATGTAATAAATTTTGTTTTAGTAATGGTTATCCATATGTTTTCTAAAAGTAAGGTCTAGTTGTTTTAGTTATTAATATGATAGAAATTTTGTAAAAATGATAGTAAAAATTTTATGGGATCGTCCTTAGTAAAGGAGAATATTCTAATACTCTTATAAATTTAAGATTTTGTGGATTTCCTTTTAATTAATTCCGTATGTAAATATTGGATTGTGGATGCAGTTATTCCACAGATGAACAAAGTTGTAATCACCTTGAAAATGGTAATTTTATTATTTACTCATTCATCACATTGATGTTGGATGAGTGGTCCTATGACTACAAACCTATATAGAATCTCTTGGGGGATTCCTTAATATATAATATACGGTTTTTGATACCCTATAAAGGATTGATTTTATATAAACATTGATTGGATATGTTCATAAGTATAGTATGACTTAATATAATGTAATTTGTGGTATAAAAATATTCGTATAAGATGAACTAAAAAAATTACTCGATGACATGATGTGATTAAAGGGTAAAAGATCTATGTCTGAATCACATTTACGATATTTTTTTATAAAAAATCTCCCTATAATATTAAATGGTCATCACTCATGTTAACCCTTTTAGTTTTACTGGTTAATGGACTTAGATTAATAGGACATGGCCATTTTTGTGAGAAAACAATATGAGGATTGCCTCAACAGTAGAAACCTTAAAATTGGAGACGGAGAATTAAATCTAGAGATCATGTCACACCATCTATAATGAAACATGAATAACGATGTTTCTATAGAAAAATCCCATGTGTATCAAAGAAGATAAGGACGATGGAAATGAAACTTCATGCAATTAATATAATAAAAGAAAGGTTGTTTCAGTTATAATACATTTTTACTGAATTTTTCCTTAATAATATAGTAAGTGATGAATTCATTCATGTTAATATGAATTAAGGATTAAAACTATATTGGAGATTTTTTCTGGTGTACCAATGCATAGTTGGTATTATAAATGATGTTTGGAATAAATCTATCTAAGAGAAGTCCACATGTTATATAATATATTTTGGATTAAGTATATATAATTATTATTATTTATGAATTATTCTATATGTTTTAAAGTTATATTATTCTTGGTAGCACATTTTCTACAAAAATAACGATTATTGAGAACCACACAAATATTAATTTACATAAAAACTATTTTTAATGGTTCATGAGGATAAGACATAGAAAATTTATATTTTCATGATGTAATTATGTTTAATAAGTAATTTTATGTATTTAAAATAATGCTTACATTTTCAATTTATATATATAGGTTTCTAATTAGACATAATAAAATGTTAGTCAGCCATATCCATCCAACATGGCCAGCATGCTCCCATATATGTGGGAACATGAGCATCCATGTGTGAGACATATCTCGTCCTTATAAATATGGAGGTAGGATTAGTTGGACAATATATCATGCATAGGGTGCATGCATGGGGGTGTATGGTATATTAAAATCATACAAGAGGCTATTTGAGGGACAATGGAATGGTGTGGTATGGCCCATGTCGGTGAGTGTGTGTAAATGTGTCCATGTGCCAACCCCAATGTAGACTCTCTACGTTAATGAAATGTATATTTTTATTAATTAGAGGAAAAAATAAGTCAACTGCAATATCATAGTATCAAACATGAGAAACTATCCCTATTTATTTAATGATATTCATGTAATGTATTTCACAAAATCTATTCAATTGCATTAGTAATATTGGACCATTTGTTATCTTAATCTTGTGGTTACCCATGAATAGGTAACAGTATCCAATAGAAGCTAGTATCAACCATTCTATGAGAGAAATGATGAAACCTAATGTATATAATTTTTAGTAGCTAAACCAATCTTGGTTATATTGATCTCTACTCATATAAATTTATCTAGAACAATATTTATCACAATTCATGGATGTTTTTATATTTTTTAATGGTATATTCAAATAATGGGATAATTCCTTAAGATGAATTAATGTTGTAGAAGTATATTCTATTAAACAATATATGTTTTTGAATGATGTGATTCATGTAATATGGTATCATGACCGTGAGTATAAACAAGTGAAGGAATAATTTTAATATCCTAAGTCACTATATTCTTCAGTGTAACTTCTATAGCATGATAAAAATGAAACACATAATTAATAATTAATGAGATATTCAAGTGTTCTAAATATTGAATTTACATGGAATTGATTATATATATGATGTGGTTAAATGAAAGATCTAAGAGAGATGAATTTTTTCTATAAATATAGACTATCTTTGATGAGATAAAAATATTTTTAATGATGATTTTCTATGAGGAATCTAATTTAAAAAATCATAGAGCATTTTATCTTTTATATATATGAAAAATAGAGAAGATCTAATATCCATTGAATATTCAAAAAAAATGTATAGAGTTTCACATGGAATTAAAATTCATAATTAATAAGTTAAGGCCCTGCTATTTTAATGTATAATATCCTTGAATGAAAAAATTCATGATAGATATTCTTCCGATGTATATTTTATTGTTCATAGAATATTCAAGGATCATGTAAAGAAGATGATTATCTTACATATATATACATAAACACGGTATTAAAATTATGATTCCATGAAACATATCCTTCATTTATAAATAATAAAATGTAGCTCTACATTTGGATTATGTGAAGGATTTGGAACCTTGTTCTTTGTTCTCATTATAGAATAGAAAAACCCACACAACTAACATCACATGATAATTAGGTTTTATATAAGTAATTTTATTAATTCATGTATGTAAACATGTGAATCAATTACATAATTTGATTACATCAGATGAATATAAAATAATTATAAGAATAAAATGGTAATGTGAAAGAGACTGATTTTATAAAATTTTGATATTTCCTAAAAAATAATGCCAAACATTTAATTTTATTAATTTTTAGAATCTTTAATTTCACCAATAAAAATAGTGGGTAAGTGATGAAAATAAAATAGGTGATATTTTTTATCATGGAATTGTAAGATATCTAGTCAACTATAAATTCATATTATTCTGATTGATAAAGAATAAAAAGTTATTTATTATTTCATTTTGTAGGTATCCCACTTGATTGTTGTGAATAAAGTGGAAACCATTTGATTTTTTCATTTATAATATATTGACCAGAATCATTTTTTTTATTTTATATAAGACTTGTTCTAAATTTGTGATCACATTATAATGGATAGAGAGACATCTTGTATTCTTATAATTAAATGATAGATCATCCATTATACATGTTAAATTCCAAAAAAGGCTACAATTACTTACCATTTCACTTTCAATATTTGATAATAAAAATATAAATGAGTGTGATTTGGAAGAATCAATCGTACAACATGTACATTGTCATAGTCACTAAAGGATAACCTTGATCACAACACCAGTTTCATTTTTTGATTTACAATTTTATATAAATTATTTTTGTTATAGGTGATGACAACAATAGATCCATTTACTGAATAAGTGATATAGGTAAAGAAAAAAAGGAAAAAGATTAGTATAATATAAAATAACCCCACCCTAATTCACCCTATCTCGGTGGGGTCATCTCATTGTGATCCATGTAATCGGTATTAATTTGAATGGTCAAACCATTGGCAATATTATAATTTCTTATTCCTATTGAGGACTTGAAATATATATTCTGAATTTATCATGATGTTCTTGGTTAGAGGTGTTATATATTTTTTATAAAATAATTCAATTTTAACAAATACCTTATATAATATAAATAATAATGATTTGAGAAATTTGAAAAATACAACCTAATTATATAAATTTGATAATGTATCAAATTACCATTATTTTATATATTATAAAAACAAGTATAACATAAAAAGCAGAATATCAAGTATTATAGTATACTACCAAGGAGAAAAATAAAATTTCAGCCTCAGAAGCTAACGAACAGGTATAAAATGTGTTATTCTTTGATTTACCAAATAAAAATTAAAGAACAATTTTTAAAAATTATCTATCCTACAATGTAATTTATAAATCATAGAGTAATACCTTGAATGAATAGATCATCCACCTATATAATAAGGATAATAAAATAGAGTGAATTGGCACAATGTTAGATGAAATTTTCTTCTTAAATAAAAAATGTTATTCAAAAATTTATATAGATTCAATGTATGATGAATATAGGGAGATATTAGATAATTATCTTGAAAAAATATTGTGATATGATATTAATCACAATAATAAAATTATTTCCACTAAATTATATAATGTTTAATTTTAAGAAAGGGGCTTCAATTTTGAAGATCATTAGATAAATTAATCTATTGGGATGTAGGATGAAGCTATGTAATTTTAAAATAAGTACCATGAATTATAATAAAATGAGGAGAAATTCATTGATGTAAAAAATATAAACATCATATAAAGGAAATTAAGATCATGGATCTTAAAACATAACTAATATAGAAAAAGAAAATGTATGATGATGAAATTGATATGAACATTAAATAATGTGATGACATGCCTAAATTAGTTGAGGATGATAAATTATTCCAAAATATATAATTTCATTATCATGGAGTCAAATAGAAAAATATTGAAAATATATAATTCAAATCATTATAATATTATGAAAAATATTTTTTACTACAAGAATTATAAAGAATCATGTAGGGAATGTGCGTTGATGGCTAGTGTGAAAATAAAAATCTCACACCAAGTTGTTAGAAAATATAGTAAAGACACCATTCTGCCGAATTCTACCAAAAATATAAAAACTTTCTTCATAATAAGAACAATCACACATAAATGAATGAGTAAGGGAGTTTCATAGTGGATAAAAAAATATTATTAAGGTCTACTTTACCAAAAATTAAAATACATGTGCCATGTTCTTATATACGTTGTATTTATTCATTATATTCATTGAATTGAAGGTGGATAACATACCCAGGGGGAATTGTCTTTAAGAAATTATATTTCTCTATTTACAAGTTGGAATATTTATTTCAATATTTAAGGAATTCACCATCATGTATTGATCTACCTACTGATATGTTGATTATTATTATCTAAAAATTATCAAATATAAAACCTTTTTAAGATGATAAAGATACCATAGTTGAAAAATAAATTTGAAATCACCATCATGGATGAGATCACAAAAAAATTACTCATATCAATTTGAGAACATAAGAACAAATAATGAAAATATTGATCTTTTTGAAGTGATAGTGGATATCCACTCTTGAATGGGAGTATCAAAATAAGTTCTTATAGTACTATATTTTCAAGAATCATTCCTCTAGATGGAACATTTTCAAGAACTCATTGTTGAGGGATGTTAGGAAACTATCCTAATTGTCTTCAAAAAAATGAGTAATATATGTTGATATTTAGCCAGTTGATATTAATGAATCAGTGAAATAAACAAATGTATCGCGATGATGCTAAAGGATTTATTTAATGAAAATTACCTATGCATTATAATTTACTATTTTTAAATTTTGTGTTGAGACAAATCATTGAATTTTAGGTCTAATATGTCTTTATAATTTTTGTTTTATGTACTATCAATCAAAATCCATTTTATTTATATGAATTTTAATAGTACAATTATTATCATCCTATAAATATTTTAATATTCTATGAGGTATGGAAAAAAAATTATGCTATATTAGTTGGTATTATAATTTAAATTCAAAAGGGATAACATTGATGTATAAATTAAACCCTCTTGTTTTATACACCATGTTATGATTTGTATAATTGGAGTGGAATAATTTTTCCTCTCATTACATAAGAATACACTGTTAGGTACATTTAATTTTTCATCAACAATGATAAGAGTAGAAAATAAAGAGAGTATTTTTAGGTAACATTTTGACATCCCATTTCCTACAATGGATTCAAAAATAGAAAGGGGAAGATTCATGATCCAAATATTTTTTATGTCAATAATATTATGATTTCTGAATCACATGATGTAAAAATGAGGTAAATAATAATAATAACATATATGTGTGTTATGGTGTTGCTAAGAATAGTTTGAAACATAGTTAAATCATAAAATATAATCAAACCACAAGAATTCCAAATTTCTTATATTATATTTATTATTAATTAATTACAGTTATAATGATTTATAAATTGGTCCATATGTTTAATGGCCATGTTCTAGGAAGTATCACATTGACTAAACCAATGATGATAATTGAAGAAAATGTAAATATTAATTTTCAAAATGAAAATATTTAAAGAATATATTGAAGAGAAGACAATGTATATATTTTTTGTATGGGGAGTTGTGTGGAGGAAGACATTTTATAGTTTGAAATATTATCTGATGCAAATTGAAATTTTTTTCCAGTCATAGCCAATTATTTTTTCCAAATTGATAAAATATATTTGGGAGTAGGATCCGCTACATGGGATAGTTAGCTACACTAGATATCAATGACCATAGGAGTAGTGGTATTTCATAGTGATCAAAAGGTAAATTTATATGTGGTGTGATTTGAATATGAAATGTAAATGGGATGATTATTGAGGGACCATGAATGGGTGTTTCATGGTGTATGTGGGTGACTGTGCAAATGTGTGTATGGGTTCTAATAGTAGTACTAAATTATAAGATCGATAACAAGAATGTGTTTATTAATTAGATCCTCAATTAATTTAATTCTAGTGTGTTATAAACAGACAAAAAAATCTTTTCCTTTTCCTTAAATTATATTCATATAATTTATCACCTCTGATATGATTAGTCATATCAATTTGATTGAAACATGGGGTATTTTTTTAATGGATGGAGCCAAATCCTCATTTTTTATTTAATGCAACGACTTATTTCAAACTAAATAGAGGGAGACCCATTACATTTCCTGAAGGCCCAAGACCATGTGGTCCGAATACAATGGTTGAAATCCTTTTTTTGTCTTAAAGGGTCCTTCGGTGAATATTTATTCTATAGTGACTAGGTTGTAACAGTCCCACCACCTCTACAGTTCCTGCTATAGTGCCTATGCCGCTATAGTGCTACCACAACTACAGTCCGCTGCTTGAAACATGGGACATCATTAACGATTATCTTCCCTTATGTGGGTAACAATTCCCAACACAACCAAGACTAACCTTAATAAGAGTAAACTCATTATTGCTAATGTAGATTATATCTTACATTCAATACAGTATTGAAATTATTGATCTTCCTTAACAGTGCGACATCAACCACCATACATATCACCATGCATAAAATATTTGATGATAATGTGACTACTTATTTAATTTATGGTCTACTGTCTAAGGAAGAAAAAAAGTTATAAAATCCCATTTAACTAAACCAATATATGTTTATTCATCATATGATGCAAGTAATACTCTATCATACATGTGGGTCTAATATTAGTGAGGAATAATTCAATTATGCAGTGATGCAACAATTTTTGACATCACAAAATATGTGATATAATAAGAAAACATACATTCAAAATAACCCAAGATTAATATAAATGTCAAAAAAATGTCATCAAACTATATAAAATGTTGATACATGGTGGTGAAATGTAAGAGATATGGGAGAAAAAACACATCTAGAAATACGAAATCTCCCATACAAGATAAATCTTCTTCTATTAACATTTTTCATTAAGATTTCTCATTTTTATAAGATAAAAAACTATAAACATTTATTTACTTGAATAAGTAGAAAAATCCTCATGCCACCTAGGATATGCAAAAAGATAAGATGGTCCCATGATCCATTAAACTTCATGAAGATGATTTTTCAAATGTTCATGCTTTCACAATGAAGATTCAAATATATAGGATGCCACAAACACAAAAACTTATGAATTCTCATCCCTAATAAGCCTTGGGGAAATAAGAAAACAACCCCCAACCTACATAGTTTTTGAATCCTTTTCCTGATGTTCCTGTTGAGTTTCCAATGATTTAATGCACCACTAAAAATCACCATATGTATATGATACATATGCAGTTAATGCTCTAGCTGATCTTCATATTAAAAACAGAGAAATCAAGATGGCTCCTACCTGATCCTGTCAACCTAGAGACCCGATCCCACATCAACCCTTTAGTCAATATACATATGGTACTTCCCAACATAGGGTCTATCAATTAAAATTAATATATGAATTCTTATAATCCTACCTCCATAGTAATTTCCTAACCAACCATCACCTAAAAATTATAATGATATTTGTAGTGTGACTTCCTTAACATGGAAATATAATCACATCTGATGAAATAAAATATTACTCTTTTTCTTGAAATGTTTAACTTCTGATCGACCAATCCAAACTTGTTTGTTGAAGACATACTCAATATAAACATACTAAATTTAAATCAATCCATTTCTAACCTAACAGCATGCCTAAAATGGTTCTTCACTAACCATACTCGTCACAACAATAATAGAGCAAGTCGATCGATTTCATTAAAACTATAATAAAAATTCTTAGTTTAGACGACCAGTGTAGTACAACCCGAAATAATATGTCATCATCTGAGGAACTTCACATTTACATGTACCACATCTTATAATGAATATAGATAACTTCTTGAGATGTTTTCTACTTGAAACAATGATTTATGTTATTTTCACACAGTACAAACACATTTATATACATTATCCCACGCACTTAGAACATTATCCACTCAAAATCCCATATAAGCATGACAAAAATTCAATGTAACCTCAAAAAAATTAATTATGATCCATGGAGATAATTCCATTAAAACTATACTCCAATGTTTAAAATTGATTCTTCTGTAAAAAGGACAACACCCACGCCTCAAAAACTCTAATCCAGTTAAAAATATAATCATAATGGAACTCAAATTGGAAGGAAACAACAGGTTCCCATGAGTCCATCTAAGTCAATCCCACATGATAATCCCAGTATAACTCAAGAAAAAATTCCATTAAACATACCATGATAAAAAAAATTACTCCTAAGGAGTTCACATAATAATCCCAATCATGTTTATAATTAAGTGTAGTGAATAACCAATACTCATCTAGTTTACCTACATGATGTCAATATATGAAATATGGTCATTATTGATACTTATGTACACTAAGAGGATTTCGACGGTTTATAAATAGGACTTGAGATAATCCCACTACATTAATAATGAATTGTTTGATATATTTTTTAACCAACTATATCCTACTACATGAAGAAAGTGCGGTTGAAAAACTGTGGTCAACATCTTATTAAATGGATTGCTTTCACCTCTTGATGAATCATCATTTCTTGACCATGATTTCTTTACCACCTAAGACATCCAAGGATTGCGTAATCATAACAAGTGAAGTCCAAACTGACTAAAAAAAATTTTAAGGTCGTGTAAATATGAAGCCGTAAATTTTTTGTGATACCTCTCCTGTATTGATATATATCAAAACTCCCCAACATCAACAGAATTTAAATGAAACATTGACTATTTAAAAATATACCTCCTTGTTTGTTTTCTTTATTTTTATAGGACATGAGACAATGTATTTGGCATGATTTTCCTAGCCTTATGTGTTAAATTGCCTTTATTTACTATGAAAGGATCTTTATTCCTTGGAAGGTGCTCCATTGACCAATTACCATTTCTCTAAGGGGTGGCCAACATAATTTAAGTATGCATTTACAAAAAAATAGAATGAAACCAATCAGCTTTAATGTAAACATGCATGGACATACTCTTGGAATATTTGTGACACTCCTCTTATGTTACATCCATCTTTACCATCACCATTGGTTTAAAAACCAAAAAAAATTGATCACTGTATCCAAACAACCAATCCAATTAGGAATTTCATCGAAATAATTCGGATGATTCTAGTTTTTCTTTAACGTATCGGTCAATCTACTTGAGATGTGACTCAATAATATTTCATGACAGCTCAGACAATAAAATTTTCTACCAAACTCAACCGATTCATTTTACCTTTTTAGAAACTCGATTGGTACTACATGTATCCATACAGACTACCCCAATATTCATTTCCAAAATGTCACATCATTTAAAAAACATCCATAGTATAATTTTCCCTCTGAATGTAGTTTCTTATAGCTTTTAAAAACAACCATTACATAGTCATAAAATTCCATACGACAGAAAAATGGAATGATGACCATATAAGTCATTCCACAATGAAGAGGAATAAATGAAGGGCCACACAACCTACTAAGTGGTTGACCATGCCTTAGGCATGTCTAACCTAATGAAACTGAGCATTAAAATATTCTCACACTAATAAAAATTGACAAACATGGCATTAAGACCCATCCAACCTCGTTGTCATTTTGGAAACTAATAGTATTTCATGGGACTACAACACCTGAATAGGATGACGCTTTTAAAAATATTCATGTGAATTTTTAGAGGCTTTAATGTTTCTAAAGGTTCTAACTATCTCAGGCTAGACCATTAATATTGAATAAATCATCAAATCTTTTGATGGTTTAGTATAAAAATGTCACTAGGATATTCCACATAGCCTTTATGTTCAACCTATTAAAGAGGAGGTCTATGAGTAACGGTCACATTCCCATTACAAGGACAAACTAATAAAAGATTTTAAATTCCCTAACATGATGGTTGGAGCTCGGGAAACCACTTAATGTTATAGGTTATTTCACAACAATAATTAAATAAATAACATTCCATAATAATAGGAAATGTATCACATAGATTTATTTTAATTATCAACTAGTTATTTATAAGAATTAACAATTGGATTAGTTATATAAAATGTCAATTACAATCTATAGAGGAAAACATCTATTAGGATGAATTTAGAATTTTAATAAATAGAGAACTCAAAAATAATAGTGCTCAAAATCAGGTAACTAGGTATTTTATTAATTAGAAAGGTCACTGGCCTTTTAAGATACCACCATATTATTATATATGAAACAATATAAGCAGTAGGATACACATTGAATAACAATTACAATAAAGCACAAATATACCCCAAAGAGGTTATGTAATAAGGCATACCAAATAAAGGAAACCTATGAGGGACCTGTTAAAAAAGAATAAAGGTTATCTACGGGGGTACCATCATTCTAGTTGATATTAGGATATAAAACACACTTAAAGGGTTCATATTATCAACATCATACCCCCACAAACCTTTTTAGTCCCTATCGTGAATTAAAGAATTTAGCCCGACAGGTCATTATACCTAGGTGAAAAAAATTCAATCCTATATAAGGTAATCTAATTCATTATAAAATTACAAATAAAACATATTTTAAATTTACAACATTATATATATATATATATATAAATCTTAGAAAATAAATATTTTGACTATGTGGGTGACCATTTCCAAATTTATAAAGCACCCTTACACTTTATTGATATCAAATTATATCCAATTTAACTACAACATATATGTTTCAAGCCATGAAACCAATGGTTCATGGATCCAAACTATATTGATTCATTAATTAAGGTGCCTCCATAAATAAATATGTGAAAACACCATTTATATTAATGATGGTACTTTAATAGAAAATTTTAAATTAAAATTATAACTAGGAATTCTACCAAATGTAGAAAATACCTAGAAGCATGGAAATTAATTTTTATAGGTTTCAACTAAACAAAAAAACCACTAAAAAATGGTATAAAATAATATCATGATAAAGGGACATGGAATGCTACAACATAAGTATTTATAAATCCCGCACATGGAATAAAAATAAGCATACTGACCATGACATTAAATAAAAAAAAACATGTTGTATAAGAAATATAATATATAAATAACACATCATTTTATATAAACAAGCATGTTAATGAATTAACTAAGAATGTATAGAACTAATTATATTAACAAAATACATAAAATGGTATACAACAGTCATGCTAGTAAACACATAAGGCATATAATAAATTCTATAACCAATAAGTAATGCAATATACATAGCATGGGATATACATTACATGTGAATCATTATGATCCTAGAATGATTCATGTAGTGATACATCCTTTCCATGTGGGTCTAGGGGTAAAATTTCATAAATATTATAAATCAGAAAGAAACATATGACACACTAGTCACTCGAGGTAAAAAAATAATCAACTGTAACCAAAAATAGCACAGACAACAGTCCCATCCCTACCAACGTGGACTTTTCCCCATGTGTGGGATGATCAGTACCAAACACGACTATTTATTGAGAGCCAACATACTCAATATTTCTTGTTTACCAACAAAAAATATATTTAAAAAAACATAAAATATGTCTATGATACAACTTTTTAATGTCCTGGCCTGACTTATTATTAAAGAAGTACCCATACCGATCACCGCACAGACTCAAGCACACCTCCCAAAACACCCTATCAGGATGTCTAGCAACAAAGTACAAATGGTGGTGTGGTCGGAAGTCTATATGCTCAAGATATGAGTAGAAGAGTGTTATATCAGATAAATAACAATAAATTGAAAAAATTAATAGTAATTTACAAAAAATAAAGAGAAATTGTGGATAAATATAATAACTGAAAAGGATGTACACATCCAATAATTTACCTAAATTCATGTCCATGTGATTATACATAATGTAAATCAAGACATACAGTAGTAAATAAAACATAATATAGAATGTATAAATAAAATGAATGAAACCCCATAGGCTTACTCGAAGAGCATCCTGAGTACCTTCTTAGTCTTGTTCTCCAATCTCTCACACGCAATGCACAACATAAGAAATTTTCCAGGGACGTGTATACATAAGGTCTTCTCATGCAACCAATAGTATTAGAGGCTCGAGAAGAAGATGAGACACACTAAATAGGCAACCACCAAGGGTTTTAATAAATAATACAGTCTGTGAATATAAAATATATTAGTTCCAAATATTAATAAATGAATTAAAATAAATAAATACTCTATGTCGAGTTCCATGAGGGATACCCAAGTGACTGTACCTATTTATTCCAAATTCAGATGTGTCTGAAGGTAAGGAAACCTATACAGATATAATATAAATTAATAATGGGTCATCATAACTAAGTAAAAAGAAGGGACCAATGTAGCAACCCGATATTTTATGATAATTATTCTTTTTAATTTATTTGTTGTCATGTGTTTTATGCTACAACAAGATTATCTTGTGCTATACGCAACACTGTATTAGCTTTCATTATACGCAACACTAGTCTTAGATTGTGTTACACACAATTACAAGTTCGTTTGATAATAGTCATTATACGCAACATTAAGTATATATATATATATATATATATATATATTCAATGTATAAATGAAATATGGTTGGATTTTGTTATATGAAACAACAAATGAGTCTTTCACAACATGCAACCCTAGCTTGGCTTTCATTACACGCAATCGCGACCTTCCTCGATAGTGTGTGTTGTACGCGATACCGGGTTTTACTAAATAACAGTATATTATTATAATATTATTATGAACTATCTGTTATGAATAGTATTAACTAAATTTTTAATTTTATAACATTATTATTCATCTTACACATTTTCTAGAACATGTTATAAGAACAGAATAAATTTTTTGGGTAAAATAAGTATTTTTCAAAAAATGCAGTGTTGCCGCCTTTTGATGGCACATCCACTTTAAATCTAGTTGTTGACATGTTTATAAGTTCAATTTGACAAAATAAAATTCTTCTATTGAATCAGGATATAAAAATTTTCATTGGATAAAGTTTTGATATTTTTCTGATAACTTTCATATTTTAATGAATAGTAAAAACACGCAATATTTTAATTAAAAACCACTTTTTTCATCGTAATAAATTATGTGGTTAAATTATAATATTGAATGGTTTTAAAGTATAAATAGAATATATTTTTACCATTTAATATAATTTATGTCATTATCACTGATTTTACATTGAATTCATATGTTAAATCAATTCAATCTTTTGCAATGTTTTAATCAAAAACCCATTTTCATTCGACAACAAGAATAATTTTAATTTAATTTCTGAAAATACTGTGTATTGAATTTGAAAAAATGGATTCTATATTTGGAATCAGTGGGTCGAAATTATGTTTATAGGAAACTTTTTATTATTGGGAATTATGAATAGTAACTACGGTAAATTTTATTTACCATAGTTAAAGGTAAATCGGGTATTTAAGCGTAAATATAATATTATAAAATTACCCTAACACATGAAAAAATTATATTGGATGGATAAAAGTATACCCATATCACCTAAGGGTCGGATTAGATTCATTTCATGGACTTTTGACCGTGAAAATAATTTAATTATTATTAATACCAAAGAAAGTGACAACATGTCACTTTCTTAAATCATATAAGTATAATAATTTTAATTAAGTGATAAAAATCATAAAAATTCGAACATGAATAGTATCAAGAAAGCTATAAAAATTATCTACATCATGATAATTTATTTAAAATTTTTTGGGATTAAATAACTATCATTAATGGTGATACATTAATGATGCAGAAATTATTTATTAAGTGAAAAATCAGTAATATATTTATTATTGAAATACTAATACCCATTAAAAGGCCCACAAACCTGAACAAAACTTATTGGTAGTGTATATATACACCTTATACTTCCAATTACCTATTATATAACCGTTTGGAGTCTTATAAAAGTGATTATGAGAATTATATTATTTCATTTTATATGATGCCAAAGTTGTAACCTTCATAATTTAGTTAATATAACAATTTAAATATTGTGATTTTAAGATTATAAATTCTATTAAAAGTATTATTGTGAATTTTAATAGTTTTATCTTCATCATAGGAGTTTTTTTTAATTTTTATGCAACAAATAACTATATTAAATAATTATACAAAAATGTTGTAGTAATTATTTTATTAAGATAAAAACCAAATAAATGGCTTTAAAAATAATAAAATAAATATTATATGAACTGTTTAGTGTTCTACAATAATTTTATAGATACATATGACATTTTATGAATCTATTAAAGATTTTATTTCGAACATATATTCTGTGTATATTTAATTTAAATTCAAATAAATGAATAGTGTCAAAATTTACACTATTGTTATTTTTTAAAAATAACATATTATAAAATTGTTTAAAAATCACAAAAATATATAAAAAATTAGAAGTTTAAATTAATATGGCCTAAAATGTTATAAAGTATCCAATTATGGACAATTCACAACAAATAAGTAATTATTTGTTATAATTTAAAAATATAGAATGTTATTACCACAAATAAAATTAAATTGATTAAGGATAAATCAAGTTGATAATGTTTATAATAATATCCTAACTTGTCTAAATTTTATTGTTTGATGATATTACAACCCTATATTATATAATATTTGAATATGAGTCATTTTTGGAGGTTTTGAAGTGGGATTAGATTTATTATAAATTAATATTTTTAAGATTTGTAAAGGTTCCCCTCCCCTCCCTTATAAAAGGGCACCTCCTACCTCTCTTCCTCACACCAATTTGAGCCTTCAATCTCAGCCAACCCCTGACAAATTCTCTTCTACACATCCCTAGAAACACCCTAGAGGTCCCGGTCATCTTCAAAGACCAATTGTAGTTCCCTAAGAGGAGGTCTCAAAGAGAAGCTTCAAAGAAGAGGTAATGTTCGTTTCCGATTCATTCAAATTTATTTCTTCTTCCACTTCTTCTTATTTAGTTGTTTCATTATGAAGTAATAACATCAGTATCACTAATATACGGATATGTTATTATAAGTATGAAACAACCCTATTTCACCATTTATCCATCCTACGGAAAACGAAATCACCGCGAGTGTGTACGTACAGAATACCATCTCCACGCCGTGGTGTAATCTATTTTCCACCACCACCTTACTTGGATGGGTATAATGGTGTAAATAATGACTATATATGATTATTTAAAGTGATATTTATTCTTAAATATTATACATACAGTTCAATACAATTATACGATCATGGGAATGATATCATCGCTCGTGCGTACGTACTGACTACTGTCTCCACGACGCGATGAGATTCATTCTCAATGATTAACCATTCATAAATGATTATAAAGTATATATATTAAGTAATAATGAAATATATGACATAATAATGATTTTTTTTTGTATATATATATATATATGTATGTCATCTACTTAATTCCATTCAATTCAATAAGTAAACAAACACAGTGTTCATGTGTACCTATGGCCTACCGCCTCCATGAATGGTGTATTTCATTCCATTTATCGATCTATTATATATATATATATATGTATATTCTGAATATATATTATATATAAATCATCTTTTACATTCTGGATGTAAGTAACCATGATCTAAGTAATCATATTAATAAATTACAAGTTAAAACACGAATGATAAATGAAACGATTTTACCCAAAACGCTACTTTAACATTAAATTACAAAAGAATGGGTAATATACAGTCATAAGTGAACCATATATGATATCATAACAATGAATATGATTCTTTAATAATTCAATGACATTATTTAAATCATTATACAGGAGGTTAGGATCCGTACGAAGCATATTGGACCTAAGGTAAGGGATAATTATTCCAATCTCATTCTTATCAGGGATTGTTTACTCGTAAGTATTTACTGGGGGTTATATTTATTATCCATGTACATATTCTCTCAAAATGTTTTCATTAAATGTTTACTTTACTTTGATGTATTTTTAAGACATTTTTACCATTTTCTTACTTTTACCACATCGTATGGAAGGAATCTTTCTTTTGTTTACCATACAAGGTACTTTTTGACTTTTCCGACAAAAGTATGAGGAAATTGTTATTTTTTTTACTTATATGGCGTGAATGGATTTTTACGTTTTTATAACGCCTCATTTTCATGAATCTTACTCTACAAGATTTTATGATTATTTTCAACAAAATCCTTTCCTTTTAAAATTGAATGGCATTTTGTGAAAAGTAAATGATTTTGAAAAAGAAATGATATTTTCCTCAAGAATTCATTTAAAGTGTTTTATCAAAACCATTTTCCATCTAAGATGAAATTATTTCGTATGTGTATGTTTCAAGTATACTTTCTCTATGATTTACATGCTTTAACTTATCTTATGATGAAATATCCATTTGTTTTATATGGATTATGTGATGATGATATGATGTTTATGAAACCCATTTTATTCATTGGGTTATGATGAATGTTTTATGGTTTTGTTGTGGCACAAGTAAGGATGATTTCAATATGAGATGGGTGGGACCTATATATCCCTACAATGCATTGGGTAAAGATTTATATCTCATGAGATATACATGGCTAGAACAGTTAGTTAATCTGGTTCAGTGTTACAAGACTAAAACGTGGAGTGAACTCGATTCAGAAAGGGACATTTTCCGCTAAGATGTTCATGGAAGTAATTCCTTGGCTACTATGGAAATCATTACATGTGATTAATGGATGCCACAAATACATGCTTTATTCCTATGCTATTTTATCATGATTGAGGATCCATTGTGATCTATGCCTTACGCACTGCCATGTTTTATGTCATTGCTCAACATTTTGATGTTTAAATATTATGTTCATGTTTTTAAGTTCAATTGTATATGGTTTGTTTTATTTTCTCCATGATTACCCTTAATGATCATTTGAGATCACCCTTTTTATGTTTTATTTTCCCCCAGGATTAAAATAAAGGTTTTAGGTAAGGAAACAAAAATGGGATGATCGTTATGGGAGATGTTGAAGATATTTCAAAATGATTAGAATTTTATATTCCAAGATTCCAAAGACACTAAACTATTACGGTCCTTGTGTGTTTGTTTTTGTTATGTATTAGATATTCTGCAAAATTAATGTAATGTCCATGAACGTCAAGCTTCGGGTCTCTACAGTTGGTATCAGAGGAAAGGTTTAGTCAACCTTTGGAAACTAGGATGTGAAAACGTTAGTGAGATCCCTAGAGATATTTATAAGGTATGTCTAGGGATATCCCTAAGGACAAGTATAAGTATAGGTTATAGTCCTAGAATTACGGTAACTATCTTAGAATTAAACCTAAGATGAATGATATTGACGTTACTCCCCCTCTATTATGTTGTTTTACAAATCATGATTTTTGACTCTCATAGAATTATTTTTGTGTTTTAGTCAATGGAGCGAACCAGAAGGAATTTGGTTAACATTGAATCGAATGAAAAAAATGGTGACTATGAGCAAAGAAATTGTGTAATGCCTAGAGATAATGATATTGTGATTAATCTGAATCAGTCGTCGTGATATATGATTAACAAGGTGAAATTTAGTGGTATTCCTAATTCATCAAATAATAGGAAGATAGACTTTTATGCATGTTCTCATGTTAAGGATCATAAAGAAAGGAAGATTGAGATTTCTAAATAAGGGAAGAAGAACCTTGAGGAATACCTCAAATGGAGGAGAAGAAGTTATCTGTGTTGAGAGAAGGGTCATAGAGTGACAGACTGTAATGGAGTTCAATGTCTTATCTGTGGAGAACATGGGCATTACCCAACTAAGTGCCCTGACCTAAGAGGTTACATCTAAATCAAGGAAGGACTTATTCCAGGATAATAATTGAAGATGATGGTTTGAACTGTTTATGTATTGGTATTCAAGAATAATGTTATTGAGGTACTTTTATGATATATTGGAATATCTATGTATTGGTCCATTGTGGTTTTCCATAACAATATGGCATCGTTAACCATGAAAAGTGATTGAAATATTTTGGAAAGCAGATGATATGCACATAATGAAGGGACAAAGAGAATCTAATATGTTTGATAGTATTCATGAGCTCATGATTAATATACGGACTAATTGGTATAATGGTTTGAGTATATAGAATTTTTGGGATTTTGGAATGTGGAAATAGACAATTTTTGCCAGCAATCATGTTTTCAACTAAGGTTATGTGGTAATTCATGTTGCAATAGAATAAATGATTAAGGAATTCACATGTTTGGAATGTGACCAACAAGACATATCATATGATAAATGATGTTATTCACATTCTTGTTATGTGACCATTCTAGTAATTTTTTATTTATACTATGTGCTTGGACTGAAGTATTTTAGATAAGCCTGAAGATTGGAATGGATTATGTTGGACATAAGTTAGTATTGTTTAAGGATAGAACATTTTTCTATATTATTTATGTGATGTTATAGTAATGTAGTTTTAGAAAAAGGACAACCTGCAGGATGGGTGATAGCCCATTACGTCGGACAAGGCTGTGGAAATCGAACAAACAACCGATGTGCGACATGCCTTTATCGCCTACCACTGGCCTACATGAAGTCTCTGGTTAGTAGAAACTAGTTTTATTTTATTATGTGGTATTATATATGAAGTGTAAGTTCATTTTTGGAACCATATATGATTAATCTAACCATAAGATGGACTTATAACTTTTTCTAACCTTTTGTTTGAAACAGATGGAATGACCCATCATTTTATCACATGATCTTCTAACACTTCATGAATAAAAAATTCAACTTCATTTCTTTAACAGATAAAGTGGAAATTGTTCAAAGGACAAAAAACAGTGAGACTGTACCAAAATCAAGCAAATATTTCTTCTAATTCAAATTCTTCAACTTTTGGGAAATGATCTTGAAAACCCACAATGTTGTCCTAGTGCCCTTATATCAGATAAATCATATGGTACCATAGATCATCACAAATATATGTCTTTGTTATTTTTGTCTTTTTCATATCCATGTTCTCTACCACTCTCCACCAGAACATGATGGTTAGATTTCTCTTCCATATCCATATTTTCACCTATGTTCTCCTACGTGGAAACCCAGTGATGAGTTAATTTTGGTAACTATTATGTTTCATAATTTTGTTTTTAAAGTTAAGTTTTGGTATTTCATTTTATGATGTGGGTTTTAATTAAAGAAACTTTCAAGTAGAAAACCATGCATAACCCCGATGAATTTCGAGGGCGAAATTCATTGTAAGGGGGTAGAATGTTACAACCCGAAATTTTATGATAAGTATTATTTTTAATTTATTTGATGTCATGTGTTTTATTCTAAAACAAGATTATCTTGTGCTATACGCAACACCGTATTAGCTTGCAGTTTACGCAACACAATTCTTAGATTGTGTTACACACAATTTCAAGTTCGTTTGATAATAGTCATTATACGCAACATTGAGTGTATATATATATATATATATTCAGTGTATAAATGAAATATGGTTGGATTATGTTATACAAAACAACAAAGGAGTCTTTCACAACACGCAACACTAACTTGGATTTCATTACACGCAATCACGACCTTCCTCGATAGCGTGTGTTGTACGCAATACCGAGTTTTACTAAACAAAGGTATATTTTTATAATATTGTTATTAACTAGCCGTAATGAATAGTATTAACTAAATTTTGAATTTTATAACATTATTATTCATCTTACACATTTTCTAGAACATGGTATAAGAACAAAATAAATTTTTCGGGTAAAATAAGTATTTTTCAAAAAATGCAGTTTTGCCAACTTTTGATGACACACCCACTTTAAATCTAGTTGTTGACATGTTTATAAGTTAAAATTGAAAAAATAAAATTCTTCTTTTGAATCAGGATATAAAAATTTACATTGGATAAAGTTTTGATATTTTTCTAATAACTTTCATATTTTAATGAATAGTAAAAACACGATATATTTTAATTAAAAATAACTTTTTTCGTCGTAATAACTTATGTGGTTAAATTATAATATTGAATGGTTTTAAAGTATAAATAAAATATATTTTTACCATTTAATATAATTTATGTCATTATAATTTATTTAACATTGAATTCGTAGGTTAAATCAATTCAATCTTTTGCAATGTTTTAATCAAAAACCTGTTTTCATTCAACAACGGGATTAATTTTAATTTAATTTCTGCAACTTCTGTGTATTGAATTTGAAAAAATGGATTCCGTATTTAGAATCAGTGTGTCCAAATTATGTTAATAGACTACTTTGTATTTTTGGGAATTATGAATAGTAACTACTGTAAATTTTATTTACCATAGTTAAAGGTAAATCAGGTAATTAAGGGTAAATATAAAAGTATAAAATTACCCTAACACATGAAAAAATTATATTTTATGTATAAAAGTATACCAATATCACCTAAGGGTTGGATTAGATTCATTTTAGAGACTTTTGACCATGAAAATAATTTAATTATTATTAAAACCAATGAAAGTGACAACATGTCACTTTCTTTAATTTTATAAGTATAATAATTTTAATTTAGTGATAAACATCATAAAACATCAAACATGAATAGTTTCTATAAAGATAATAAAATTATCTACATCCTGATAATTTATTTATAATTTTTAGGAATTAAATAATTGTCATTAATGGTGATACATTAATGATGGAGAAATTATTTATTAAGTGAAAAATCAGTAATATAGTTTTTATTGAAATAATAATACCCATACAAAGGCCCACAAACCTGACCAAAACTTATCAGTAGTGTATATATACAACGTAACCATCCAATTACCTAATATATAACCGTTTGTAGGCTTATAAAAGTTATTGTGACACTTATATTATTTTGTTTTAAATGATGCCAAAGTTGTCACCGTCATAATTTAATAAATATAACAATATAAATATAGTGATTTTAAGATGATAAATTCGAGTAAAAGTATTATTGTCAAAGGTAATAGATTTTTCATCATTATAGGATTTTATTTTTAATTTTTATGCAACAAATAAGTATATTAAATAATTATAAAAAATGTTGTAGTAATTATTTTATTAAGAGAAAAACAAAATAAATGGTTTAAAAAATAATAAAATAAATATTATATGAACTTTTAATGTTCTCCACTACTTTTCTAGATACATATGACCTTTTAAGAATATATTAAAGCTTTCATTTTGAACATATCATCTGTATATATTTTATTTAAATTCAAATAAATTAATAGTGTCAAAATTGACACTATTGTTATTTTATAAAAATAACATATTATAAAATTGTTTAAAAATCACAAAAATATATAAAAATTATAAATTTATATTTATTTTGTTTAAAATGTTATAATGTATCCAATTATGGACAATTCATAACAAATAAGTTATTATTTGTTATAATTTAAAATTTATAATGTTATTACTACAAATAAAATTAAATTGATTAAGGATAAATCAAGTTGATAATGTTTGAAATAATTTCCTAACATTTATAAATTTTATTAGTTGATGAGATTACAACACTATCTCATATAATATTCGAATATGACTCATTTTTTGAGGTTTTTATGTGGGGATAGATTTATTATAAATTAATATTTTTAAGATTTCCAAAGGTGCCCCTCCCCTCCCTTATAAAAAGGCACCTCCTCCCTCTCTTCCTCACACCAATTTGAGCCTTCAATCTCGGACAACCACTACCAAATTCTCTTCTCCACTTCCCTAAAAAAAATCCTAGTTGTCCTGGTCTTCTTCAAAGACCTATTTTAGGGCCCTAAGAGGAGGTCTCAAAGAGGCGCTTCAAATAAGAGGTAATGTCTGTTACCGATTCTTTCAACATTATTTATTCTTCCACTTCCTCTTATTTAGTTGTTTCATTTTGAAGTAATAACATCAGTATCACTAATATACTGATATGTTGTTATAAGTATAAAAACAACCCTATTTCACCATTTATCCATCCTACGGAAAACAAAATCACCGCGCATACGTGCGTACGGAATACCGTCTCCACGCCGTGGTGTAATCTATTTTCCACCACAACCTTACTTTGATGGGTATAATGGTGTAAATAATGAATAAATATGATGATTGTAAATTGATATTTATTATTAAATATAATACATATACTTAAATACAGTTCCATGATCATGGGAATGATATCATCGCTCGTGCGTACGTATGGACTACCGTCTCCACGACGCGATGAGATTCATTCTCAATGATTAACCATTCATGAATGATTATATATTATATATAATAAGTAATCATGAAATATATGAAAAAATAATGATACTGTATTTATGTGTATATATATATATATGAATTTCATCTACTTAATTTCATTCAATTAAATAAGGAAATGAAAACAGCGTTCATGCATACGTACGGCCTACCGTCTCCATGAATGGTGTATTTCATTCCATTTATCGATCTATTATATATATGAATATTATGAATATATATTATATATAAATCATGTTTTACATTCTGGATGTAAGTAACCATGATCTATGTAATCATATGAATAATTACAAGTTAAAATACGAACGACAAATGAAACGATTTTACCCAAAACGCTACTTTAACATTAATTTACAAAAGAATGGGTAATATAAAGTCATAAGTGAACCATATATGGTATCATGACAAAGATTATGATTCTTTAATAATTCAATTACATTATTTAAATCATTATACAGGAGGTTAGGATCCATACAAAGCATATCAGACCTAAGGTAAGGGATAATTATTCCAATATCATTCTTATCCGAGATTGTTTACTCGTAAGTATTTACTGGGGGTTATGTTTATTATCCATGTACATATTCTCTCAAAATGTTTTCATAAATTTTTTACTTTACATCCATGTATGATTAAGATATGTTTACCCTTTTCTTACTTTTACCACATCGTATGGAAGGAATCTTTCTTTTGTTTACCATACGAGGTACTTTTTGACTTTTCCGACAAAAGTACGAAGAAATTGTTATTTTTTTACTCATACAGCGTGAACGGATTTTTACAGTTTCTTAACGCCTCATTTTCATAAAGCTTCCTCTACAAGATTTTATGATTATTTTCAACAAAAACTTTTCCTTTTAAAATTGAATGGAATTTTGTGAAAATAAAATGATTTTGAAGAAGAAAGGATATATTCCTCAAGAATTCATTTCAAGTGTTTTAACAAAACCATTTTCCTTCTAAGATGAAATTATTTCATATGTGTATGTTTCAAGTATAATGTCTCTATGATTTACATGCTTTCACTTTTCTTATGATGAAATATCCATTTGTTTTATATGGATTATCTGATGATGATATGATGCTTATGAAACCCATTTTATTCTTTGGGTTATGATGAATGTTTTAAGTTTATTTTGTGGAACAAGTAAGAAAGATTTCATTATTAGATGGGTGGGACCTATATTTCCCTCCAAAGCATTGGGTAATGATTTATATCTCATGAGATAGACATGGCTGGAACGGTAAGCTAATACAGCCCAGTGTTATAGGACTGAAATGAGGAGTGAACTCAATTCCGAAAGGGACTTTTTCCACTAAGATGGTCATAGTAGTAATGCCTTGGATAATATGGAAATCATTACATGTGCTTAATGGATTCCACAATTACATTCTTTATTCCTATGCTATTTTATCATGATTGATGATCCATTATGATCTATGCCTTACGTACTACCATGTTTTTTGTCATTTCTCAACATTTTGATGTTTAAATATTATGTTCATGTTTTTAAGTTCAAATGTATATGGTTTGTTTTATTTTCTCCATGCTTACCCTTACTGAGCATTTGATCTCACCCTTTTTTTGTTTTATTTTCCCACAGTATTAAAAGATAGGTTTTATGTAAGGAAACAAAAAGGAGAGGATCGTTATGGGAGATGTTGAAGATCTTTTAACATGATTTAAAGTTTATATTCCAAGTTTCCAAAGACACTAAACTATTATAGTCCTTGTGTTTCTGTTTTTGTTATGTATTAGATATTCTGCAAAATTAATGTAATGTCCATGAACTTCAAGCTTCGAGTCTCTACAACCAATCCCATGAATGTGATTTTTAATTTTGGTCATGTCTATGGACAACATCAATGTAGTCGTATTCTTTAATTTTTTATTCATCAATTTAATTTATTAAGAGGAACACTATTCCCATCAACCAAATCATAAATTTCAAATTTACTTGGAATTCCACCTGTTGCAAAAAAAAATATAACCCTACAAAAAAATTGAACAATATAATTCTTATACAAGCACAACTATATGACTAAATTCAAAAAATGATGTGGAGTGATAAAGACTTTTCATCCACTCCAGAACTAAGAGTATTTTTATATTGTTTATATTAATATTTTGTAATTATATTTTTTATAAGAAAACAAAATCATTTCCTCGATTCCTAGATGTAGGATTATTAACCAAATCTTATTTTAGATTTTTTATTGTATCTCATGTTTAAGTATATAGTAATGTGTATTATGAATGTCATGTAATCCATCATCGATAAAGTTGATTTGATTTTTGAAATAGATTTATTCTCACCACTTTGAGGAAAATTTTATTTTAAATAATGAAATAATATTTTATATAATCCTATGATTGTAATGTAAAGGATGGTAATGAGAACCCTTTATAATGAAATTATACTAACTAAATATCAATATTGAATAACCGTAGACTCTTTTCTCAAAAGGTTAGCGAAAAATCTATATCACAGATAATCCTATTCAAATGAAAAAATATATGATTCCTATGTTTTTAAGGTTGGTATCACTATAGAAATAATTTCTTGAGTTTTTTCTATTTAAAATAGACCCTTAAATATTTTCAATATAATGTAATGGCTAAAATTATGAAAGCGTTTTTTATTTAAGGGGGGAATGTAATGATATAGGTTTTTTGAAAGCAAATTATAAACATAATCTACATCTTTATAATTATAAAAAAATTATAGGTTAATCGAATTGAAATAGAATACAAAATAATTCATACAATATAGGAATTGAACCAACATAATTTTCACATACCAAAATAAATAATTAAAATATACATGAATCTTAGTATTACATAACCTGGATTATTAATCCTTGCACACTAGTAAATATATTAAATGTTCATAAATTAAAAAGGGGAAAATAAATATAATATATTAAAATACCAAACATAGAGTGATCTATCACATCATTTTCACCTCGAAGGATGACCAATAACAAAAGAAAACCTATAATGAGGAAGAAAAACATGAATGAAGATAGCATGTTTTCAAGTCTAAAATGAAAACTATGAAAATGAGAATTGTGAATAGAAAAGGTTTAGTACAAGACTATATTGGAATAATTTATGGTCACTTCAATTATGGTTTTTACAACTATGGTCGATGAAATTATATTCATTAGTCAGATGTCCAATGTGTATACTAAATACATATATTGTTATGTTTTAAATTTAAAATTAAATAACACACAATGAAAAAAATATTTAAAATTTAAATATTTAAAATCTATATAATTATGAAATATAAATATATATTATAATTATTCTAAAAATATTATATTTTATATTTATAAACATTAAATCAATATTTCAATATATGTGGACTAGAAGAAATAAAATAGTATATAAATAAATAATTAATTGAATTTTAGATGAAGTATTTTGTATAAAATAATTTTTTATTTACAAGGACCTATTTTACTATGTAATGCATATTTTTCCACAATAAATTAAATTGAATATTCTATAAAATTATATTATATATAATAAAATATATTATCAATTCTAAATTTAGAAATAGATATGATATAATATTAAAAAGATGTAATGTTTTAAAATATCATTTTTTTAAACGAAATTTTATTTAAAATTTTAATATTCATATAAAATACAAAGGTATATATTTAATAAATTTAATTCTACAAATATATTTTAATTTTTTAATTTATTATATAAATATTATCATATTGTGAATTTTTATGGTTTTTTTTGGAATAATTACTTTTTGGGTGAATTGTAAAATTACAATTGTTTTGCAATAATTTCACTTTTATAAAACCAGAAAGACATAGAATTTTAGGAGAAAGATTTTAGATAAAATATATATATATATATATTTACTACAAAATATAATTAGTTTTGAAGTAAAATTTTGATTTTATAAAAAAAAGTATTTAACGTTTTTCAAACACAAGAAGTATTTCACCCAAAAAATCTATTATTACATCCTTATTTTAAAAATTAATCTTTATCACTACTAAAAATGAAATATAAAAAAATTTATTACTATTTAGATAAAAATTTAAATATTATCTATAATTATAAATTTCTTTTCTTTTCTTATAAAGATAATATTAGTATGAATCATGTTAATTACATTGATCAAGGTAAATATATTTAAAAAAAGATATATTTTTTTAAAATAAAATAATTTTAATTTAATCAATAAAATTGATATAATTTAAAATGTTATTCTAAAATTATTATTAAACTCATATATAACAATATTTAGAGTCATTCAAGTGGTAATAAATAATAAATAAAAATCAATAATATATAATGGTTAAAAGTCATTTTTCTATAGAAGCATTTTTTGTATATTACTAATTTTAAACTAATATCTATTATATCATACTGATAAATTAAATTATGAAAAATAGTTATTAAATTTAGTCTCAAAAAAATTTAAAATAGTGTTACCCTTACATTTTTAATTTGAAAATAGATTACTTAGTTAAAAACTAGTTATTATAGTAAAAATCAAAATGTACAACTGCAAAAAACAATCCTAAAAGTATTAAAACATGTTTAAAACATATGTGGAAAGACTTTTATGAGGTTTGTGAGAACCAATATCACCCAAAAATCCATTATTATGAAATTTTGGATTCCATGAAAAGTAATGGTGTTTTGATATCATAAAAGTGTAAAGAGTATTCGAAAAATTACCCTTTACCTTCCTTATAAAAGAAGATCACTTACTAGCATCATTGGTTACACATCACATTAAAATATCTATTTAAAAACTTCTAAAATCCTCTAAAATAATTTATTTTCTCATCATTAATCCAATTTCCACTAGATATTAGCTAATTATCCTAACATGCAAGGAAATATCTAATTGAATATCATGTATCTAACATAAGTATTATATTATTCGAAACATTTTATCCGTATTAGTTCACTCCAAAAAGATAATATTAATAATAAATTATTCAAATTATAATTATTATTATAAATATATGTTGAAATTTTATTATAAAAAATTATTTACTCCACTCCATCCTCTAATAATAACAAAAGTGTAGTATGTGTGTTGTGTATACTATAGACTCCCCAAAGCGATATTTTTTTCATTAGCCCCACTAATGGATAATAAAAATAATGTAATGGAATAATTAATTATAAATAAATAATTTAAATATTATTATGTATGTTAAAATTATCTTTTACTTTTTTCCCTTCTCATTTTTTTGTGAAATGGTATCATTAATAATGAATATGTAGAAATTATTGCCTCCACGAGAAATGGGTTTCAATTATTATCACCACTAAATATGGTTTGAATTATAAAATATTTATTAAAATAATTATCTCAATAACAATATTTATAATATATATATAATTAAACTATTTCACCATTCTTTATATCCTAGTCAACCTACATATGGAGTTACCGAAAAGTTGACTGAATAACCTCTCATAACTAATATTAAAAATAAATCTATATAATAAATAATTATCATATTATAATAAATTTACCATATTAAATTAAATAAATAATATTTTTTTAATGATACTTTATAAAATAAACATAATCTTATTATACATGATTTTAGGCACATTCACATGATGAATATTGAACAATGTAAGGGTTTTTTTAAATTCTTTTAGTTGAGACTTGTTTTCCATTATTCAAAAATTTATATTTATATGGTGTATATTCACTATATTTTTCATATTGAATCACCATGTATCTTATATTCGTGGTATTTGATGATAAATTTAAAATTATATCTCTTTTAAGTGTTTTGATTTTAATTTTATGCAAACTATAATGGGCTTCATCTAAAAACTTCCTTCTTAAAGGAATATTTTCTTTTATTGAACTAATTTATTTTAAATGGTGTAATAATTACCATTTGGATATTAAATATTATTTATTATATTTATTCATTTTAATTTTATTTCAAATTAAATATTTTCCTCTCTTTTATGGGGATTTTATTCGAATTTTTCATAAGTCATCAGGGTTCTATCTCAATCACTTTTCATTAAGGAATGTTTTGATGTTATTCTCCATTTTAATTATTTATGGAATATGTTCTACCCACACGACTTACAATATCATAAATTATTTTTTAAACTTTAAAATTCACATACAGTCATGATCTATGATTCTTTGGGTAAATTATTTATATCTCTAATAAAATATATCGTTATTTTATAATTCAATCTGATTTCTCAAGTTATAATTTTTCTCCTTGAGTTTGAACTATTAGTTCAGGTGTTATACACTATTTATATCTTGTTAGATCTCTTTTTTATAACATAGTTCTAACTAATTAGTTATAATCCTTTTTAAAATGAATCAATGTTAATAATAATTCTCATCCATTTAAACAACGGTTCCCCCTACATACCCCTAATTTTCATTCCCACCAATATTTACTTTTTTAATTTGAAGCCTAATCATTTGTTATAACATATGACCATAACAATTAACTTATTCTATTTTAAAAATAAAGTTTCATAATACCTTTCTCATTGTGTTATTTAAAAATATTAATTTTAAACGGGTTTCCTTAAATTCTCATTTTTTTATCTTTCGCACTGCCTTCTTGACATATCTGTCACTTGCTATATTTAATTTTATCACATATATAAATTATTATTCTCATGAACATTTATATTTATATATATACATTAAATTTATACCGATTAAATATCTGTTTAATTATTGGTGTTGGGCATGTTTTTGTTTCCATCAATATTCCCACATGAAAGTAATCCTTGTTTAAGGGTTCAATCCAATGTAATGTCTCATGTAGAGAATCTCACCCAAGAAATGCTTTTATAACAAAAATATCTTCTAAAACTACTAATTATTTTATATATAATGATATTATATATATATATTGTATTTTTATATAAAATAATAAGGTCATTCAATATATTAAAATATCCTTAATTTGTTTCATAAATCATCACCCAACTGGTACATTTTTATTCCGTATTCACTTAGATCATTCTCATGAAATTGTTATTTTATAACTCCATGATGAATAATTAAGACTCATTTTAAAATATAAATATAAAAATAATTTAATTAAATATTCTATTGAGAATAATTATTATTTTTCCTTCAATAATTCCTTTAAGAAGAATTATGAAACCCACATCCTTTTCATGGATTTAATCATAATTATGATTTATATATAGTTTATTTTCCTCAAATGAAATGTATGTGTATGATTTTAATTTATGTTATGGGAGGGTGAAAAATTATATATCCCTATAATTAATTTTTTAATTATTTTTCTACCATTGTGTTTTTATTAAGGTGTCCAAGAGTAAACCTAATCCACCATGGAACTTTTTCCACTTCATAATGATGGTCCTGGGAGTTTCCCTTTACCTATGGTTATAATATCTTATGTTATATCATTTGAAAATGTTATTAATATTATCACATAATTTTTTATGTAATTAATCCATAATTATTATAATTGTTTTCATTTTATTCCTATTAGTACCCAAGTTATTCATTATTTCCCTGTTTATTCCCATAATGAGGTTTCATGCTCAAACTTTTCCTTATAAATTTTCTCTTGGATTTACTATGATGTTTTAGGTTATTTTTGGGAGTTAAGATCACTATTTTATGTGTATAATAATCATAATCTTTTTATTTTTATGACGGTGTATTTTTTATTTCTTGGCTTATAATGACACTAGACCTCTCAAATAGTAGAGTGTATTTTTTGGAAAACTCTAATAACAATAATTTTATCGAGTGTGTTTAACTAATAATTCCCCATAACCTCACCACATCATCGGTTACTAACCAATTATTTCAGCGAATATAATAAAAATCATCAACAAAATATATATTTCCAAATGTGTCCCACAACCACTTCTCCACTAATTGATTTCTACCATGTGCTAGTAGATAAAATCCTATGCTCAATCAAAAATTCCCTAAACCACAGTCCTAGATCTAATGTTAAAATTGATGCTTCAAATTCCATATTTTAAACCAATTTAGTTGATCTGATATAATCATATAATTATTTAACTTAATTTTTAAATGTTTTACATGACATCTCACAAATAATAACACAATTACTTGAAACAATGTTTTATTGTATTTGAGTAATATATATTTAATTAAATTATTTTCCAATAGTTGTGAAAACGTTCCCATATTCAAAAAAATAGATCACCATTTTTGAATTTTCAATGATTTTTCTCATATTCAAAACTATGATAATGGAAACAAAAAGTAAGGGGTATTCTTAAATGTTTAATAAAGGAAAAATTATAAAAATTTCACCAAGTTATAGATTTTAGGAATGTGATAAAACATTAAAATGGAATAAATTTATTATTAAAAGGAATGTGGAATAAAAAGAGTTATTTATAAGTCCTATCATAAGTATATATAATATAAAATAATAAAAAATATACCATGTAATAAGATAGATAAATAATGAGAAAATAACCACGATATATAAATCATTACATTATTTTATAATATAAAATTGATGCATAGGAGAAAGTATCAGAAATAAAAAAATTCTTAATATAAATACAAACATAGTTCCCACACTCTATCTCTTGAACATAAATAACCATATTGTGTCCAAAATCATCTTTTTAAAATATATAAGAACATTTTTTCGGACCTGAATTATGTTGAAATAGTACACACCGTGATGTCCACACAATATCGTGTGAATATAGCTAATTGTATATTATATTTGATCAAAATCATCATCTTATGAGATATAAACGTTTTAATAAATTAATGAGATAGATATATATAAAAATAATTCCCTCCATATATATATATATATATATCCCATATAAATTCAATCACTAATTATATCATATAGAACCCATTAAAAAATGTCTTTTGAAAAATATTCAAATAGTTTCACAAAGAAAAACATCAAGTTGTAGTTTCATTTAGTACAAAAATAAAATCGAAAAAAATAGAGTATATCATAAAATAATATGTATGGTGATTCAAAGAATTTATCATTAGGTGATAGATAATTTTTAAATAATTTGTAAAATATAATTGAAATGTTTTCAAAATAAAGGTATTTAAAAAAGCTTTATCTTCATCATAAAGAGATGATGTAATGAGTAACTTTTCAAAGGGTCGTTTTTTATAATTTGTAAAGGATATTTAATCAAATATTATTTAACAAGAAATATCAATAAAAATTACATGAAAGAGTAATTTAAATTTTCCAATAGAAATATTGAGTGGATGATAAAATATATGATCATGAATAGAAAAATAATTTCGACATTAAAAAATCCCTTATTCTAACCCTCTTCAAAAAAAGAGTGATAAATAATCCATTGAAATTTACATAAATAGAAATTTTAATATCACTAGAAATAATAATAATTTAAATAAGAAAATATGAATAAAAAACAATAGTGGGAGGAGTGAATATGGACACATAAGGGAAGGGACACATTTAGAGAGAATTGGAATTATTCTAAAAGTCCTCAAATTTTATAAGTAATGAAATCAATCAATGAATATATATTTGATAAGAAAATATAACTCCACAAAATTAAAGGGTGAAATTAAATATAATATCATCATATGATAGTTGAAAACAATCATGTAAACCAATAATCAAAGTGGACTAATTTTTACTTAAGAATGTAATATAAGTAATGAATACAAAAAACAATTTATTAATAATTAGATCAAAATTTATAGAGGATGGAGTCATGGAAATACTTATCAATCCACGAAATAAAACATTTAAAAAAATAATAAAACCAAAATGGGATATCATTTACACCATATAAAAGATGAATGATTTCATAATATACAAACATTCCTTAATAAAAGAAAATTGAGATGTACCCCTCAGTTAGTACACCTTAATTAGATGATTGATATTTAACCACTTGTATAATATACATCTTTATCATTATCACTTATAAAATATGGGTCACCCTAAACCAAGAACTGGATCCCATACATGAAATTACTGACGGTTATTCTCGATATCTTTTTTGTTTGCACAAGATCATGGGTATCTAGGAAAAACAATTGCTGAACTATTCTACCCAAATACCTAACACTAAATTTGTAATGAAATATTGTAAAAAAAATACTGTATGACCCATACTTACATTGGAAATCCTTTCCAAAAATCTAATATAAATGTTTAAATAAACCACAAATAGAGTATAATAGTATGATATTTATAAATAAATGTAAATTTCCTCAACTCACCAGTAACATATGCAATAGAAATATCCATTCAATATAAAAAATTCCATATATATAATTCATAACTGACTAGAAAAATTTGATGGAATATAATTCATATTTGGGTCATGTGAAAAGTTAATCTAAATAAAATTAAACAAGTATCTAACCTATGTTTGTTTATATGTAACCAACTAGTCCTGAATACATATAAAGTTAAAGTGATATCATAAGTTCACCAAAACCCCAAAACTAATATATAATATAGGCATGTTCATGAAAATTCCAAGAAATACACTAGAAAAGTTTTTACATTCATATACATTAAAAAAGATCCATTTTCCAGATTTTAAAAAAAATACAATATATTATTTTTTTCCAAAATAAAAAAATACCAATTTTAGAATAACCATTACCTAAAACATTATTGGAAAATATATAATTTTTAATTACAGGATTGGTATTCAAACCTATGCTTTAAAATTTTACAATTTTATAATCATAAAATAAAATCTAGTGATATAATAGAAACCATATGGGAGACTACGGATAGGACACCAAGATTATACATCCTTATATTCTAGATAAATGGATTGTAACCCATTATAAGTAAGTATATGGGGAACCATATACATACTTCAATAGTATATCTAGTGGAATAGGATCTCAACTCGTCTATGTTCACCCATTCAGATTTATCGCGTTCCCACCTTCAAACACTATGTTTGAGATAATATTTATCATATAACAATCTTAGTTCAATAATCATAATCATAAGGAGTCTCAAATGAATTCTCTGAGAATACCATTTATAATTTCAGATCAAATTACATAACTTAACTTCATAGATATTCCGTTATCCATACACCCATATGCATTTTGATATATTAATACAACTTATCCCAATGAACACATTCACACATACTTGTGTGAATATGAAAATAATTGTATTCATATTTATTTTATTTATATGATTTTATGTACCAAATGTAACATAAAAAATTGACATGGGTCACAAAGAAACGCAATTTTCAAAAAAAAATATTAAAATTATTAAT
This sequence comes from Viscum album, assembly GCA_963277665.1. NCBI lineage: Eukaryota > Viridiplantae > Streptophyta > Magnoliopsida > Santalales > Viscaceae > Viscum > Viscum album. Next base: position 98,435,383 of record OY728160.1, read on the forward strand.
AGGATAGATTCCATATTCATAAAATAATATATCATATTAAAGATAAGATAAATTAATTATAAATAAATTATGAAATGTTTATACATTAATTAATTTAAAAATACTTCTTTATGATCCATTCTGGGAATTTCATAAATTGTCATTGGGCTTAGTAGTAGAAAAATATATTTTTTCCAATATCAAAAATATTAATATTCATCACTTTTAATGAAAAAATGTATAAAACAATTTATTAACATTATTAAATATATTAGAAAATATAACACTACCATTAAGAATAAAAAATATAAATTTAAAAGCTGAGAAATTAATGGTTCGAAATTAAAAGTGTCCAACATGGGTAAAACCTACCTATAACCAAGGGAATATTGTATGTTGGTTATAATACAGGATGAAGGATTCCCTAAAATTATATGAAACACCCTAAGTTGAAAAATCAAAAAATCTTCCATACTTTCCCTTATTTTTTGGTCTATTTTACATGCTGAAAGAGAGAAGAATAAAAAAGAAGAAAACGATTAGGAATATGGAGAAAGAGTTGGAAAAGTACTAGCCAAAGTAGATTCCATTAATTGTCATAGTAATTCTATTCCAAAAGAAAGTTGGGTTCATCTGTGGTTATTAACCACATATGTTCATAGTGTTTCTTATAGGGAGGGTGTGGGAGAAGGATAAATGGGCCTTTAATTAATTATAGTTCCAATTTTAATTTTGAAATTTTCAAAATGAGGTGTGTTACATGGTTTACCAAATTGTGTTCCAATCTCTTTCCCCTTGTTAGGAACACCATGGAATTGAAATAGTTTATAGTAAAGTTGTAAAACTGGCACACCAACATTAAAAATGGGTTTGTGAAAATGACATATGCATCTTTATAGTTAAATAATGATTTGAGTAACTATTATGGATAATGTTGTGGTAGTCTAAATTTATAGAATTTTCCCAATTTGTAAAAAAAATTGAGTCTAAAACTCAAGGATAAAAATAATTCTTAATAAATAAATTGGGAAATTGTGAAATTATTGTTCAGGGGGTGAAAATCTACCCCACCCTAATAGATGTCTGGAGTGAAGATTTAATAACTTCCATTTGCGTTTGAATTTTACTTTAACAAAATTTTAATAATTTTATGTATTATAAATAATTGTTAATTTATTGTAAATAAAATAAATACTTTAATCACGAATTATTATTGTAATATGAAACTAAATTATCATTCTTTACTTATCACCACAATCATACATTTAGACCAAGAGAGATGAAACCCAATATAATTAAATCTTTAACCTTCAATTCATGATCAAAATCTATGAAAGATAATTTTTAATCCTTAGCATCATAGCCCAAATAAGAAACATTTTTCGCAGTTGGTATCCAAACTTGGTCACTCTTCCGATTTACCAAATAGATTCAATAACATGAAGTAACCATTTTAATTTTTTGAATAAAACCAAACCTCACTTTTAACTAGTCCTATAACCAACCAAAATTAGATCCCATTAAAATTATATCATAACATAATCCCTACATTTTTTGGGAGTAACAACACACTATATTAACATTTAATGGTCATACAACCCACTATAATTTCATAAAAAGAATTGAGTGAAATGAGTTATAAAAAAAGAAACCAATGCATGTATTTGAAATAAAATATTGAGGTATTAGTAGTCACTTTACTATAAAAATATTTTGATGATAATGTTCAGAAAATAATTATATCAATAATGTTTGTATAATGTGCATGAAAGATTTAGTGCTTCAATATTCCTATATCCTCAATAATTCATATCAGTTTATTGATTTCTATAGGCTCTATATACCTATTTTATTCATGTATAACCCCATTAAATATTTAAATTTCATTTTTAAAAATCATTCCCTAATAAAAATGTGTATCTGACTTCAAAAAACATCTTCAGAGTACTTTAATGTTGGATTCCCATAAAATTTATCACGTGTTTTCTCATAAATAATCAGAAATTACTAATAACATGTGTTTTCATATATAACCTAAAGACAGTAACATATTGTACAAAAAAGTTAAAAAATTAATAAAAAATTGAATATATCATAATAAGACAAGTTTATCAGTCCTTGGAATACTCTCACAGGGAATGCAAGATTGACTCATCATATTAATGATATTTATAATATAAATTACTTAGATTTACTAAAAAATTATATTTGAATATATAACCATGTGATGGTACATTAAATCTATTTAATATATGTCAAAATTAATTTTCCAACATTATAAATGATTATTATGTAATTATGATAATATTAAATCAATAGAAACATGTATAATAAAAATGTAATAAATCAAAATGTAAAAGAGTTTTTAAAGTATAAAAATATGTATGTATGTAATTCATGCCACTACGTTTTCCTACGTATCATATGAATAATAATTGTAAACAATTCATGGTATGAAAGAAAATGTAGCCGAAATAGAAATTAAAAAAATCATATCATATAAAAATTCATATATCCAACTTTCTCATGTAACTAAATACCTATACCCAACGTTCTTATCTAATAAAATCCATAAAAACCATGTTCCCACATTGGAATATTTTATAAATCCACAATTCATAATATATATATTTTGACCATTTTTCATATTTGATGAAAAATAACTCTTCAAAAATAATTGTAACAATAATTAACATATAAAAGACTTTTAAAAAATAGACATGTTATTCTATAAAAATAAATGAGTTTTTCATATATATGAGAATTATATTTATCCAATATAATATAAAATAGTTAAGGAAAAATCTTATATTCAAATTAATTATGTTATAAAGAATAAAAATATATTTTTGTAATTATCAAAACCTGATGTGGTTCAATGAGCCGCTCAAAAATATCATCTCTCTTATAATTAAAAAATCAGTAGTAAATACAAAACATATCCCAATTTTTTAAATCATGATAAATATTATTTAAAGGACCACCTTTTTAAAATTTAAATACGGTTTAATATTGATTATTAAGAAGGAAAATGACCCTTCTAATGTGAACATAAAACTAGAAAATACACCCCTTAATGATTATTGGAAAAGAAATTATGACAAACATAAACATCAAACACACAGGTTGGTGACCTATTATGAACAAGCTCAGGTTCTCTGGTAACATGATAATTAAGCCATCCCTAACATAGAATGAATGGAGTTCTTTATCTCTAAGGTTTCACAACTAGAACCTAGAATCATAAATAATAAATGTGGGGTAAAATTCTCCATAAATCATTATAGAAGAAAAATAAACCAGATAGTTTGAATAACTGAGGAAGCTCCATTGGGAGTAATGTACCAGAATACAACAAGGCAAAAAACCCTAAAGTACTGAATTCCATCTACTAAATAAATAATATATCCCAAGTCCCTATGAAAAAAAACTCACCATGACCAAGGTTCAACAGCTAGATCCACCTCCAAGAGATATTTTTCCCTTTCTCAATCAAGGATGAAGATAATCTACAAACATGTGAAGGCTCAAGTAGGGTGTGAGCTAAAAATCCCAGAAGGGAATCAAAATTGATTCCATAGCAGATTCCAAATATATATTAACCAAAATAATTATTTTAATTTTAAACGTAAACAGTTTTGGAAAATTTAAATAGTATTTTAAAAAATAATTCTATACAGTTCACATGATGTAAAGTACTATAAAAATAGGCTATAAAAATTATGGAATATTTAGAAAAAATTGCCTTAAAAAAATTTATAAAATAGTTTAATAAAATTCATATGGTGTGTAAATCAGTTATATAACATATTAATATATTTACATCTCAAATATAAATAAAAAAGTGAGCAACGTGGTCAATTTCCAAATAGGTACAATAGTATTTCCAACTATATGACATCATACTCTCTAAGTGATCTCAGTAATAAGTGTATACACACATCCCCATGGCACTAGCAAATGGTGAATCATCACCCTCCCATTGGGTATGTGACCCATTGAAAGTATGTTTTAGAATATTGTAATAGTGTAGAATGTCTCCAAATAACTCACTAACTACTTAAGGCTTGCATGCTCTCTTACACAGTCAATGATTGGAAATTTATTTTATGATTTATTAAAATAAAATTAAATATCATTGTCCTATTTTAAATTAAAAAAATTCACTTTAAAACCCAAATGGGTTTTAATGAAAAACATGCCTCTTTCACAAGATAAAACAACTAGGTTTCTATTATAACTTCTAAGTCCATTTCAAAAAGTATTAAATATATTACAAACCAATTATATCAATTTCACAATTCGTTTTCACAAATATATTCCAAATTTTAATTTAAATCATCTCCATTGAATCCATAAATTATGTTCATAAATTTAAATCAACCAATTTCCATAAACACACCCCAACTCGGTGGAATTGGGGGTTTTTCAAAATTTACATGCCAAAGACATTTCAAATATCCAAATTCATGGGAATTTTATTTTATTAAATAAATTTAAATAATATTTGATCATTTATATTTAAATAAAAAAATTAAAAAAAAATGAAGAAATTTGTGGTTAACAAATTTGGCAATACAATATGGAACCACATACCTTTTTCTCAAAAACCGACCCTTGCAACAACACCCATCATTGAAAATTAAGGTGTAGAGGACCTAAAAATAAACCAATAAATAACATCCAACAAATTGAAGAATAGATCCATAAACATCGTGATGATCTATTAAAATCCCAATGGATGATACATAGATAAATACAATTAACAAAGGATAACTCTTACTCGGGAATCACACCGTAAGCGCCATAGTAATAAAATGCCAAATGAGAGGATCCAAAAGGGTTAGATAGTATAAAGATCACTTACTGAAGGCCTTAGGTCATAGTAGTTGGAAATAGAAAAGAGGAAAGAAAATATATAAATTGCACTACTTGTTTAAAAACTGTAGTTGGGGTATCACGCAATGTGAAATCCCAATACACGTTGGGAAATAGTTAATTTCTATAACAGCTGAAAATTGTGTCACATTTTCAAAAAAAAACCAACCCTCTGAATTTAAAATTGATCATTATTTACTTCATGAGGGCTTATCATGATCTGTAAACTTCACAATGCGAATCCATTCACTGCATAAATCTACAAATCATTACATCTTGGGTATCCTTGTTCCAGGACGAGTAACCCTCCTGCATCTGGTAGAAACAGCTTGTTAAAGATGAGAGACCAAAATTACCTGACTTCGCCATTATAGGTATCCTCCCAACACATTTTAAAAAATACACAGTAGAAAATGCAGAAAACGTGACAACATTAAAGGAATACCTATCAGATCGGTAATGGGATGTTACAACCTCCCAACCATAAAATCATTATGTCCCCAGAAATCCAACAATGAATCTTTCATTTCAAAAATAGGAGGCCAATTATCTCCGATCAGTGCCTCACATTCCCGTGTATAATGATTATCCGAACCATGATACTGTAGCACATGGTCCAAAGGTATCATCCTCCCATGAAATACCTTGGTATCGAATCAACTATTTAGACTATACATTAAGTCAAACATAAATCAGGTTCAATGTCAAGATCACTCAAATTCAAAAAATGAGATGGATCATAGAGATACTTTCAATGTTTCAATACATGGAATATGTTATGTATCGAAATTAGTTGTGGTGGAAGATCCAAATGGATTGTAACTTTCCCCACCTATCCAAAAACCTCAAAGGTCCCACAGAATGAAGAGTGAACTTCCATTTCCTCCCAAGCCATTGATGACCCAATCGGGGTGATACACTAAAGAACACCTAGTCAACAATTTAAAACTACAATGGTATATTTTGATGATTAACATAAGACATATATTAGATTTTTTCTGTCAGTATTCATTGAAAAATTAACTGAATATTTGTTTTCGTTTCTTACACCAAACATGGTTTAACAAAGGAACGTTCACCAATATCCAACCAAAATAATGGAGATTTACAAGGCTAGACATACAAGGCCTAAAAAGGTTCCATTCTGATCACATACAGAAAACTATTTTTATAATAAGACCCAACCAGCACCAAATGATCATCCCAAGCCCTACAAAAGTTGAGAACAGGAGAATGAATCATATCATGATGAATTTGTATAGCTCTCTCTATCGGGAAATCAGAATGTGGATGGTAGTCCATATTCAATTAGACCTAAGATCTTTGTTCCTCTTGAAGTCCTCTCCAAAAGTAAGATGTAAACTAAAGATCCCTATTAGAGAATATAATATATGGGACTCCATGAAAACGAACAATCTCATTCCCATAGATATTTCAAATCTCCTCAAATTTGAATACACCGCAAATGGGTATAAAGGGAGATGAATTGGTCAGCATATAGATCACATCCCATATTATATTCTTCATTATATGGGTAATAGAAAACCCAACCACAAAGTCTATAGATATTACATCCCACTTCCATGTAGGGACTTAAATTGGATGAGGTAAACCAAATGGCTTATGTTGCATGACATTCACCTATTGGAATATATAGAAATGAGACACAAACTTAGTAATGTCATGTATTATATATAGACACCAGAAATACCACCTAAATTCATAGAACATCGTAGTGGTTCATTGGTTTACATCCCCCTTGGAATTATGATAATCCTTTATCACATCCTTCCTTTTAGCTAACGATACGACAAATTGATTCTGAAAACCCACAATACCCTCTTTGGAGAATGAACACATGGAAATTTTATCACCACCATAAAGAGAGTCTCTAATGATCATATTCAACATCAATATCTTTTTCATAAAGAATTATCTCTAGAAGAGCAGGTGTAAACTAGACACTAGATAAAGATACTTCAGTCCCTTTCTCATAAACTTCAATATAAAAATATGCAAAGAGAGCCATCATGTTTCACTCTTAGAAATATTATTTCATTAAATTGGTTGGATGTTTCCTTTGTAATGAATCTACAATGAAATTAACATTACATGGTGAATAATTGATGTCAATGTTCAAATATTACAGGTACTCCACACAATTTATCTAACAAAAATTAAAATAATTTTTTTAAAATATATAACTCATGATTTTTATTTCAGAATACGATATAATCCTTACTAAAAAAATTTTGTGTCGCCAACTATTAAGCATGTTCACCATAAATTCAAGATCATGGTAATGGGTATGATAATTATTCTCATGTGGCTTCATATTTCAAGATCCATATGCTACATACTAGTTACATTAAATAAGAACACAACCCATACCTGAACCCAGTACATCATAAAATACCACATAGCCATGTCGAGACCATTGAGGAGTCAACACTGGAATGGTATTCAAAAGATGCATCAACTCAATAAAATAACTATGACACTTATCATTGTAGCAAAACTTCACCCCCTTCCGAGTTAGAGTAGTCATCGAAGAAGCCCACTTTGAGTGGTCCTTCATGAACCGATGATGATATCCGGTTAAGCCTAAGAATCTATGAATCTCAATTACATTATGAGGTTTTTACTAATTTATAATATCCTTTATCTTTTCAGGATCAATTAATATACCCTATTTAGACACCATGATACCCAATAATTTCACTTCCTATATCTAGAAATCAAACTTTTAATTCATGGAATAATGTTGATGATTTCTCAGTAGACTCAAAACTATTCTCAGATGATGCACATGATCCTCCTCATATTTAGATAAAATGAGGATTTCATCGACAATGATTACATTAAAGGTATCCATATAATCATGGAAAATCATATTCATTAATCCCATCAAAACTATAATATAATTTCTCAGAAAAAATAGAATATCAAGGTACTCATAATAGTCATACCTTCTTTTAATGTTGGTTTTATGAATGCCATATTCTTTTGTCCTCAACTAATGGTAACCATATATATGTTCGATATTTGAAACCCACTTATCCTCATTTAACTGATCAAATAGGTCATTAATCCATGTAAATTGAAACATTTTGTTTTCCATAACTCGATTTAGATTTCAATAATCAACACATAAGAGAAGAGAACTGTCAACTTTCTTTATGAAGAGAATTAGCACCACCCAAGGTGACACACTAAACCATATAAATCCTTTATCAAGAAGATATTCCAATTGGGACTTCATCTCTTTCATTTAAACTATATTCATTAGGTATGATGTAAATGAAACTGGTTATGTTTCATAAAAAAATCAATGGAAAACTCAAATTCCCTTACTAGTTATAGAACATAGAAATCATAAAGAAACACATTGGAAAACTCAACGACAACTATAGAGTGATCACCATTAAAATATTCCCACTCTAAATAAAAATAAAACACTCATATTACATTCCTAAACTCTGGAAAATATGATCAAGCCCTATACGAACATAGGTCCCATTCTCCATGAAAAAAAAGACACACCGCTGGGTGTGTCGATTAAACCCGCTAAAGATATTAATAAATTTGGGATTTTTTGAAATGATCCAATATATACTGAATATTATCTCAATATATTTCTTGTCTAGTACTTAAATATTCCAAGCTACAACAACATTGGATAGAGGGAAAATGCAAGTTAGACAATGCAGACCCTGCTCTCTCTTTGATCCAAGGGGAGTAGTAATAATCATTGCATAAAATTAAATCTCTATAAAAATATTTAGAAAATTAACAATAAATGTCACAATAAACAATTGAGAAACAAAAACATCAAATAGAGAAATAACTAATGATGATGTTATAGAAATGGTACCTATCACCATTGTTGGACTCATGTCTTCTTCCTCTAGAGACACTTCCATTGTGTGAAGTAGCTTCTTTTTCAGACTCCTGTGGGTGGAACCCTTTTAAACATGAACAATATATTTTCCCCACAGTTATAGGAGAAGCATCTGATCATGTTCCACTATGCAGTGTAGAAAATTTAGGGAAGAATATTTAAAAGAGTCCTGAATGTTTTCATGAGCTACAGTTCTTGGGTGCCTTAGTAAAAACCCTCTGAGAATGTTATGGCTTTCCACACTAGTAGAATATTAAAGGACTTCCTCCTGGAACAATGGGAGTTCTATAACAACCCTCATGTCAAAAACATCCACAAGAATCATCACACATATACTTTCCCTTGAAGGAGCACACACTATTATGTGGAGACAAAGAAACCCCTAATAACCCTAACATACTAGTCAAATCCATATCAACCATCATCTTTCGATCCAGCACACCAACATAACTAGGAATCTATAATAGGGAAACCTAAGAACAAATAACTAATTAAAGTACCAACTCAAACCATAAATCCTTTATCCTCTCATTGGACACAATATCAGGTGAAAACTACACCCCAGAAACAAAGTGATTTGAATAATTAGTTGTGGTTTTCCATCATGCTCGTGCTTGGAAAATCCATAACCTTGGTCAACACCATTGAATCATGATATAACTAGTTGGTGATAACTGCATTGATTTATTTCCACTCTATGACATAATATTTCTTCTCCATCACCATAATGTTCCACCATATCTTACTCAGTCCTTCCATCACAATTTTTTCACACATTACCTTTATCACATATAGAATCTCTAAATACTCAAACATATGTTCTATATTTCCCAAACATTCCTTAACATGTTGAATATTAGTGAAGACTTTGAAAATGGTGTCTACTAGAGATATAACACTTGAGAATGATTTCACATTACATTCCCCTGAGGATCCACAATAATAGCATGAATGGGAACCGGAGGTGGTACCTAACCAATATCTTGGACCGTAAGCAAAATCAACGAAAATAGATTTGGGTCCACTAGAGGACTTTCTCAAAATAGTTCCACAGTAGCTTCCTCATGTATCCGATTTGAATGTCTTCTATGAGGCATGATGGTACACAACATCATCACACAACAAAGAAGACATCAAAATAACACTCAAACTCAGTAACAAGGGAAATTATTGACAAAATATGGAATAAAAAACATCAGAACTTTACTCAATCCGAATCAGAATAGGGAAAAGACAAGAACTAATCCACAAGATGTATTCTTGTAACCACCCCTAAAAACATAATGTTCATTATGGGGAGACCTAGACACACACCTAATCACATCTACTTACGATGTCCTGAAAAGATTTCAACTGCATGCAAACTTTATGAAAAAATATCAATATCCTCCCTCTGATTCCACTTTAGCAAAAACCATCCTTGTTACCCTAGTAATTTGATAACTGAGTTTGCCCTAACATTTCCCAAAAGGGAATTCTCGATCCCCATAGGACAGTTACTAGCACCTGACATCCTACAACTTGAAATTGAGAATGAATTTTCCACAAACCATAACGAAAAAAAATAAAAAAGATAGTATGCATAACAATGGAAGCTCCACTAGATGTAATGAACCATAATACAATAATGACTAAAATTTAAAAGTACTAAACCCATGTACTAAGATAGGATGATAACCCATATCCCTAAGGACGCATATCACCATAACTAAGGTTCAATATCTAGGTCCACCTCCAAGAGATCATTTCCCCTTTCTTGAACATGGATGAAGATAATCTACAAACACTTGAAGGCACAAGTAGGGTGTGGGATAAAAAAACCCCAATAAGGTCTCACCATGGATTCCATAATAGATAAAAAAATATATATTAACCCCAAAAAAGATTTCAATTTAAAAATTAAGTTGTATTTTCATTCTTAAAGAATATATTAACAAATCAGGTTTTACAGTTCAAATGAAGGAAAGTACATTAAGAAAATGCTGTATAAATGATGGAATATTACTAAAAAACTAAATTAAATAAAACATTTATTTGAAATAGTTAATATAAATTCATAAATCATGTGATGTAGTTTCATAACATCAAATTACATTTATATCTCAAAAATAAATAAAAGCAGGAAACATGGTCATCTACCAAATATGTATGATAGTATTTTCAGCTGTAGGAATATGCACAATCTATGTTATCCCAGAAATATCTGTATATACACATCTCCATGCCACTATATATATGTGACTAGTTTCCTAATTTCTGGTGATGTGACCTATTGTATGTATGTTTTAGAAAATTGTAATAATATTGATAGTGTCCAAATAACTGACCAACTACCTAAGGCTTTCATTTGAACATAAACAATCAATGATGAGAAATTTATTTCAAGACACCTTAAAAGTAAATTAATTCCCATTCTTCTATATCAACATCCCAATTTTCCATTTAAAACCAAAAATGGATTTTAATCAGAAAAATGCATCTTTTATAATATTAAACCACTAGGTTTCTATGAAAACTCATAAATACATTTTCACAAGTTTGAAATCCATTCAAAACCAATTCCATAAATTTCAAAATTAATTATCAATATTGAATTAATCAATTTAATTAAAATAATTTCCATCAAATCCACAAGTTAAATTTAACAATTTATATCAACCAATTTCCATAAACACATCCAAATTTAATGTAATTGGGAGGTTTTTCCAATTTTCATGCCAAAACCATTTCAAATATCACAATTCAATGGAATTAGAATTTATCAAATAAATTTAAAAGAATGTTTGAGTAATTGAAATAAAATAAACAATTGAAATAAATAATGCAATTTAATGTAAACAATTTTGGATAATAAGGATGGAACCACCCAACTGATCGTGAAATGAAACACTCAAAATGGCACCCATCCATGAGAATAAAGGAGTAGAGGACTTAAAAAATAAACCTTGAAAAGAGATCCAACATAATAAAATGTAAATCCATAAACATTAGGATTATCCATTGAAATCTGAAAGGACTAAAATGGAATAAAGACAATGAAAGAATAATAACACATACCTAATAATCGCACAACAAGCACCATGATGGTTTAATGCCAAATGAGAGGATCCGGAAGGGTAGGTGAGATTCCAAGTCACCTAGTAAAGAATTAGTTTGAGGATGTTAAAACTGTAATGGAGTAAATAAAATATATCAGCTTCATTACGTATTTAAAAACCATAGATGGGTTATTACCCAACCTGTAATCCCAATACACGTCATAAAACATTTAATTTCATTAACCACTATAAAAACCTGTCCCCACAACTTAAAAGATTAAAATATAAATTGAAAACTTTTTATTAATTCCTTCATAATGATTAATTTCATATCATTACATGTAACATTAACAATAGGAAGTCTTTCACAGATTTCATCTTTAAATCATTACACATCTTGTAACATAGTTACACGGTGTGTAACCCTCCCACAACCTATAGAAATGGTTTGATAAAGCCAATAGTCCAAAAATTATTTGGTTTTACCATTATAGGTTTCCTCCCAAATCATTATCAACCCTTCCCAGTCAAAAAAAAATAAATACCATAAAAATGTTAAAATCATACTCGTCAGATCGAAAATAGGATATTACACAACATATAGATTAATGAATTTTCAATCAATGTGAAAAAAAATTAAAATGATTTTTTTGTATAAGTGTATAAATTATTTCATAAATTTTTTTTATAAACCTCAAAGAGACACTATAAAACATTATATTATATAATTTATTCTAGATTACGAAATATTTCATGTAAATATGATAATTTTTTTATATATACCAATATCCTACTAAATCAATTCCATAAAAGTATACATTTCATAATACCTTGTTCAAAAATTATTTACTTAAACATAGATAAATCTAAGGGTATAATTAATATATCATCAAGGTGATGTTATTTAGAAATAAATTCAAGATTTATATTTTAATTTTTAAGATGTTACCTAGGATATTGAAATTTAAAATCAATGTGCTCCATTCGAGAGTATTATTTGAGATTTTTAGAAAATAAATTTTCAGAAATATTTTCATAGGATATAAGAATAATTTAAAAATTAAAACAAATATGAAAATGTTTTTTATTATTCAATACTTATTGGGATACAAAATATATCTCAAACATAGATTTAGATTTATCATTTTAAATAGAAAAAAAAATTAAATATTATGAAACTAAACATTTTAAAAATAAATAAAAAATTTATAGTTTGATTTTTCTGTATTGGTTTTATCAAACAAATAATATTAAAAATAGATTATTAAATAAATACAAATTTTAATAAAGATAAAACAAACTAATATTTAAATATATTTTTATTTCTACATTATTTATTTAAAAATCATAACAAGAATTTATTTATGGTCACAATGAAATATAGAACACATTAAAACTAAAAACACTAAATTTATCCTTGAATTAGTCATGTATAAAAAACATCAAATAAATCCTCTATAAGTATTATCGTCAATGGATTTTATTGATTTATCTAAATCTAATTTATGAGTATATTGAATTAGAGTATTTGTACCATTTCAAGAGTCTAAAAATATATATCAACTAGTTTATTTCATATGTGGATTGATTTAGAAATATTGAATCATTCCTTGAATATTTTGTATATAAAAAAATATCTATTCTCCCATCATACTCTCATCCAATTAAAGAAGTTATTAATTCTAAAAATAAATTAAAAAAATTCACATTTGGATCATAATTAATGTAATAAATATAACCTTTCACTACCAAAAAACAATTATAACATTTCAAAAAGAATAATGTAGGATCATCCTTTTCATTATCATGAAAATTTTTCCTTTCAAACTACATAAATCTTCAAAACAATCATGAGGTTATAATATAAACTACATAATGCCTTTTATAGATTAAAAACATGATCATGATGTTATTTATTTTTAAAACTTAAGGTTTCATAACATATACATATTAAAAAATATATACATTTAGAAATACAAAATTAAAATCCAATTGAAAAAAATAAAATAGATGGAAATAAACAATATATAATAATAAGATAGTTCATTTCATATATTAATAGGTACAAATTATTATTCAATGTCAATACCCTCTTCTTAAGAATATCCTTGATAAACAGATCTATCCATATTTTATTAATATTTTCAAATTCTTCATGATTGTTCGTAAAGATCCACTTTATTCTAATAAAATCAGAATAATTTATTATAACAACTATAGTCTAATAATTATTTCTAGTAAAATGATATAACTCATCTAGTATAGTCTAGATAGAAGTTCCCCAAGACTAGTTGGCTATATTTCCTTAAGCACATCTCCCCAAATGTTATTTGATGTTAAATAGTAGTGAAAGCCTGGGTGAGTCATTTTGGAGACTATTCCCACATTACCAAAGTATATCAGAGCAGAAGTAAATCACATTCAATTCAAGATGAAGGTACAATAGGATGACATAAGATAAATTAGACAAAAAAGACAGGAATATATAACAACCCAAAAGTGTCTCATATACCATGATGCAGATGACACATAAATCAAGAAAATATCCAAAACATGTACATGTCAATAAAGTACAATAAAAATATCCAAAATCCAATAAGACCAAAGAGTACAATAAGAAGAATTTCAATTCTCAACATGGTCATGTGCTCCCATGATCAAAAGAAATTATCAACAACCACTGTAAGAGTGATTTCCCCTATTACCACGGGCAACCATATAATATGTTTGGGTCCCCAAAAAGGCCCAAACAGTGTGTGAGATAACATCCTAATAGGTAACCACCCGAAAATATATATATTTATGAACATCACAGTGAAACTAGTACCATCCAAGATCACATATTGAGTGAAATCAATAACATTAAATTCCATAATCCCTATGAGAGTATATAAATAGATGATCGAGGTATTACTAAAATACATATTTGGAGACCAAACACTGGAGTGGGAAGCTATGATATATAGGTTTCTATCTAGTTTGATGTCTTTATACTTTTATTTTTGTTTTATTTTCCATTATTCTATCTCTATTAATCCCTCATTATTAAGACAATGGGTTAAATCATTCCATGTACTTGGGTTATGTAACTCAAGGGGTCAGGTGTTGGTGGATTTATTTAATTTTGTTCATGTTCTGTATTGATAGAATTAATGTATTCAATTTAAATCAATTTATTTTATTTTTTATCATGAAAATTTTTAATTGATATTGAATGTAAATTTAAAAGTGAAAAAATGGTCACCCTAAATTGAGGTATAACCATTGTCACATTCAAGGAAACTATTTGAAAATATGTTATCAATTAAAAGTTGATTCCGAAAAATGATAAATTATCAAGCCGATAAAAATATGAGAATAAAAAATTTAAGATATAATAAAATAATCATCTAATCCACCACATATTGACTCTAACACCAAACATTTATTAATAAATTTATTTTATAAAATCTAATTTCACACAAACCGTGAAACTACAAAACCCTTATAATCATTGAATCTAGGTTATAAAAACCCAAATTTCATTTATTCGTTCTATATATTTATTCAAATAATTTGTAAAAACAATATATTTCATCACCCTCTTTATTAAAATCATTAAAACGAATAAAATGATCTTAAAATCCTAATTAAACTGATTTTATTTTCTCTGTGGGGTTGATCTCATAATTTCCTCAATATTTATTTTTATTAATTTATTATTACTCTTATGAATTTTTTAATTTTTTAATTTTTATTAGACATATAGGGAAATAAAAATTCCCTTTGGGGTTGTTAAATTTTATCATATTTATGATCATATAATTTTAGCCTTTTAAATGAATAATCATTACCACTATAAAACCTTTCCAAAACATTAAGAAAAAATGAAAGACCATGATGTTCAATCCAAAATGAAGAAAATTTCTAGCTATAAGTGGGAAATTACTAAGAATAATAATAAAATAATAAAATATAGAGGCTCAACTAGGTCTCACTTCTCATCTCAAATAACAAAAATCCAATTTTACCCAACAATATTACCCTTTCACAGAAACTCAGTAATAATACACTGTTAAAAACATCCCTTTTCTTTTAAATCAAGCAATTTCAAATATGGAATTTTAGATTCTCTTCCTAAAAACAATATAGTATAAAATAATTTGTCTTCTAAAAAAGATACACACAAAATCCTAATTTGGAAAACCATGAAAACATTTATAAAACCCATTTTACCTTTTTGAAACATCCTAACATAAAATTAAGATTTTAAATTTTTTTCATTAAATAATTATACTTTAATAACATTTCTAAACAATTATAAAATAAGAATAAAATTAAAATCCAAATGAATTAAAGTAAAAGAGGAAAAACATCATAAATTCCTATTTATTTTTTAAAATTAAAATAATCACCATTAAAATGTTTCCTGGGATTATGATCCCTTTTTTTATAGAACAAATTTGAAATTCACATTTAATATATCAGGTATATAATAATCAATCATTGAATAAATATTCCAATGGAATCATTTTCATTTTTAAATTTTATAAGAAAATCAAAAAATGTATCATTATAAAATATTACATAAATATTTTAAACAAATTAGCCCAAGAAAATTTTGAAAATATGAAAACATTCTAAATATAAAAAAATACCCATCAAAACCAAATAAAATTTTATCAAAACCACTTTATAAGAAATTATAATACTATGTTTATCCTTAATTTAATGTAAGAAAACACATTCCCCATTTTTAAAATTATCAAAATGTCTCCATTTAAAACCAAAACATAAACATTTAAAAACATGTAATACTTTAATAACATTAATATTCTATATCTAATAAAAATAAAATAAAATAATCCCAAAAAATAATTCAAGGGTTATTTTTTACCATGAATTAATTTTGGCCATGGTAGGTAGACCATGTCCAATCATACTGCTACTATAGAGAGTTGTAAAGAACCATGTTCCTAGACTACACATGGTTTAGGAGACACTATGATATCATCAATTACCAAAATTTTATCTCTATTATCACCCCTAAATGAAATAAAATTTGGATGAAATAAATTCATATCATTGATAAGATTAAAATAAAAATAATAAACTCAAAACCCAAATTCACATATAACATGATATTTGGTATGAAAAGAGTTGGTAAAATACATATTGAATCTTGTACCCTATATCCCAATAATCTTTTATATGATTTACCATTTATCTCAAAATAGAAATAGGATTTTTGAAACATAGTCCATCTTAGGAACCTGGGATCTCATTAAATTTTATCACAAATAAGATCCATGTTATCCAGAAATTGGCACCTGAGCTAGTCTATACCATACCCGAAGCGAATTCCCAATACCCATGAGCTGGTATAGGTTCATGGGGATTAAATAAACATTCGTTTTAATTGGTTAACTCCAAATAAAGGAAATTATATATATAGTTCAACTTCACCAGAAATTTTGGAGTGGCTCGTCTATATGATAGATGTCCATAGTAAAATCAATTACTTAATTTTAAATCAAAAATAAACCAGGAAACATATTAAAATAAGATCAATTAAATGTAAATTCAACCTACTTTAGTACAATTACAACCATATAAAAATCCCATGTTTTAACATCCAAAATTCTACATATATAATATATCTCTAATTAAATGAAATGGAATAAGAAATTATATATTTTAATCTTTTGAAAAGGTTGAATAAATAAATTAAATAACTATGTAAAATCTATGTGACCATAGGTCACCAAATATTCTTCAATAAATAAATACTCTAAGAGGTATTATAAGTTGATCCAAAACCTAAAACTAAGATATAATATAATCTTCATCACACAAATTCCTAATAGGCCACCTCCCACCGTTACATATACATTTACTTTATTAAAATATCATTTTTCATGTCAATTTGAAAATAAATTTCAAGGCCTGATTTTGTTTAAAAAATAAACAAGCCATTCATTTAAAAAACCATTCTTTAAAATATATAATGAAAATATATAATTTTTAATAATTTAAAAAAACTCTTCTTTATAATTGTACACATTTTTAATCATAAAGAAAAATAAATAGTGTTATAAGAGACCACCTATGGGAGACTGTCTATAGGGTCACCTATAATATACATTGCTAGTGACTATAGGAATGGGTAGTAACGTGTCATTTTCCAGTAGAGGGGACACTATATACATACATTACTAGCATGTCAATTTTAAAGGGATCATGTCCCATATTAGTTGACGAAATAAAATATCATAGGTTTCCAAAAACAAATCATAAGTGTAAGATGAAATCTATAACATAAAAATCATACCTAAATAAAAAAATCACAAATATTCTCAAATAAACCCCTCTAAAATAACATTTGAAAACACAATTAAAAATATATAACTTATCATTCCAATATTTACTTTATCATTACACCCATATTGATTAATGTATATAGTTACTCCTTATTTCAATTAATATATTCACACAACATTGGTTGAATATGTACTTTAATGTATCTAGATATGAATTTCTGTATGTGATTACTAGTACCAAAGATAGATAAAAATATTTATGACATGGGTTGAAAAGTTATTATTTTTTATTTATTTTTTTTAAATGGTTATTCTTTTCATATAACTCTTTTTAATATCATACATCATAATAATGTCCAAGTAATCCATTTAAAATCAACTAATAATGAATGCTACATTTGTAAATTTCAATATACCTTGTGAATGTGCATTTGGGTATTTTCATATACTATTGGTGTTCTTGGTTAAATAATATTATAATTGTGCTGATATTAAAAATATCAATAATATTATCTTTAAATGAAAAATAAGTTTAACTCCAATTTTATTTTATATAATTAAATGATCACACATAATAGTACCAATTGTCATAAAAAACATAAATTCAGAATCTATCTAATTAATGGTTTTAAAATATAATATTTATGTAAGGGGGAAACCTACATCAATCCAAGAATGGATGGTTTTATGCTTTGAATATCGGATAAAGGGATGATAAAAAGAGATCAAACATCCTAGGTAGAAGAGAACCACCAAAAATATTTCAAACCTACACTTATTGTTTATCCTATTATATGTGTAGGAATGGGGGAATGAGAAAGGAAGATAAATAAGTTGAACAATGATGTGAAGATGTATATAGATAATCCATATCTTTAGCGTATTTCTCTTGAAATTGTGTGAAATTTAGCCCCAAATCAAGAGGGTTCATTTTGGGGGCTTACACTTTTGGGTACCCAGTTCATTGCACATAGTTGGAGATGGAAGAAATTTTTTAATTGATTTTAATAAACTAATAAAATAACTGGATTTCAATAATTTTAAAAACATGGTGTATATCACGGTTTAAACATGGTTTACCAAACTATGCACGAATCATTGCCTAACATTAGGAACAGCGTGGAAGGCTCACGTTTTTCCCTAAAGTTGGTCAAACCAAGCTATAACACTAAAATATATGTATGTTATAATTACATAAACAAGAATATGGTCACCAAATTGTTTAACTTTCTATGTATACTAACCATGTGTCCAATCAAATCTTTATAATTTCTTATATTTTCCAATAAAATCATGGTATGGGTCTCAAATATTAAAATAAACATCAATACAAAAATAGTAAATTATGAAATTATGGGTCGGGTCTTAAAATCATAAATTTTTTTTTAAAATCATATAAATTTATAATTAAATATATAATTTTAAAATAAAACCATTTATTATACATTTATTATTTTTTATACATTAATTTCATTATCAGATTGTTAGCGATTTTGATTATTTTGAACATAATTTTAAATTCCTATAGAAATCATCATTATTTGATAAAAATTTCATCTTTACTAGATTATCTAAGTAACTATTGAATATTACTTGTAAAAATTTATAATTATTCAATAAAATTTCATGATATTTTTATTCATGACTCGTGAAGATGGAATTAGGGATGATCATGTTTTTTGTAATTTTAGTCGAACAAACATGTGTATATTAATAATGATTAATTTATTATTGTAACCATTATAAAAACCTATTAATTTAAAAAAAAATCATTGTATTTATTTACATTAATTCTTATATTAATCCATGTATGATGGTGATTAAAAGTGAAATATGTTGTTATATGGAGGTGGTAGTCTGCTCATACACATAGATGACTTTTTATTTTTCCATGGAATTGAAAGAATGTATAAATTGATATATATATATATATATATATATATATTATTCAAAAAAACTATAAAATTATTATATATAATCATTCAACAACATGAGTTAACCATCCATGTAAGGAATTGATGAAAAATAAAACATTTTGTTCATAGAGGTAGTAGAATGCACGTAACATGAAAAAAAATTCCGATTTTATTTTGAAACTGAAATAATGGCTACTGTTTGTTTCAAAAATATAGAATCATTTAAATTAACTAATAATACTAATGTAATTATATAATAATTCTTCAAATCATTTTACGGTGTGGTAAAATAATAAGAATTTGGAAGCTGATTATAGAGGATAAAATACTTATTTGGATGTATTTCATTAATTCATGGAATCCATATTTATTTAAAAGTGATTTGGGAAATATATAGTGGCCATAAGATCCAATACATGGGATATAACTATTTAGAAATAAAATGAGGGATATTATATGGGAAATTCAATTTTTTTGTGTATCTTTCAAGGGGTGGTGGGAGGATCTATTTATAAGTGAAGGGATTGGAATTTCTGAAAATATAATTTATTAATAAAAAATCAACATGGAATGTCGATCCATATGGGAAAATAATTGTGTTTAGGACGTGTTATGGTCATTTAACTCCTCAAATAACCTTTTGGATACAAGTTTTTAGAATGTTTTGTGTCTTTTGAGCCTTATATTTAACCATTTTCCATTTTTCACATTCAACATGGTAAATAATTGTTACCTATTTACTTTTTTAGTTTTATAAATAAAATCACCATTATTAAATAATTTTTTCCATATAATTCTATGTTTTAAATTCATTTTATTAGATTCTATTTCTATGTATTGTAAAAAGCAGATCAAAAAATAATAAATGTATCACACATTAAAATTTTCTAATAGAAAAATATAAATTATGTTCAAACTTTTAAAATAATGTTTTATATAATAAACATATAATTTTTAAATTTATTATACTAAATAAAATTGAAATCCTTAGTCATGAAGTATTTTTATTAAATTTTACATTATTTTTATATTATAATGTAGTCATAAAAGCTGCAGTATTTACAAAGAATGTTGATTTAAAATATGCGTCTAAAATATCTTATTTTTAGAAAATATCATAAATTAATCCTAATATTAATTTATTATTTTTAATCCAAAATTGAATTTTTTAAAAAAAATTAAATTATAATTTTTTTAATTTTAATTTTAAAAGCAAACCTACTATATAATGAAAATTGTTTTTGTAGGAAAATGACTTCATAAAATATTTAATGTTCTTATTATTATATCCTATAAATTTATAATAATAATTAACATATCATTCATATAAAAAATATATTTTATCATCATTAAACTAAATTATTCTATGAAATAAAAATGAAATCCGCAAAAAATTTAATTTTAGAAAAAATATATAAATTTTCCAGCATAAAATAAATTTATTCATATTTCTAAACTATTGATATCTATTGTATTATTTTAAATTTATTTCCATTTACATATTATCAAAAAAATCTTTAAAACTATTAAATAGTAGTGATTAATTTCATAATTATAAAAATACAAGACACATTTTAAAAAAAAGTTCTTTGATTAAAAAAATTATATTAAATAAAATAAAACCATATATGGATAAAATTAATTATTTATATCAAAATAATTTAATATAATAATTCTATTGATATTTAAATATTTCTCTGATTATAATTATGCCATTATTTAAGAATAATAATTTTAACTCATAAAATTATTTTTTTAATACAGAATTTTAAATAAATATTATATATTATATATTAGTTTCTTTATTATCTCCAAAGCATAATTTAACAAAATAATTATCATACCCAACATTAGTATACCTATTAGATAAATTAATATCCAATGACAATAAACCCAATTACTATATTTCAAATAACCATATTTTTAAAGATGATAATTATAGTTTATAGATTTAATTCCTATATATAATCTTACATAAATCAGTCATTCCATTATCAATTCTTAATTCACCCAAACATTCCATATTTAAGACAATTTTATCTCCTTTCATGATATTATTTCATATTGTTGGATTTTTTTCATTAAATGGTTATTTTAAATTTTAATGTTAGTCCTGGGGATCTATTAATTATAAATATATTATTAATATCTATTTATTGTGCCATTTTAATTTATTAAATTTTATTGGAATTAATCAACTATGGTATGTAATATGTGGTTCCATGTACATTTTTTGTAATATTTTGTCTTAATATAATAAAATTTGTATTGTATTAGTTTAGTTTTTGTGTGAAGAAATCTATTAAACATAGAATTTATTTAAAGGAAAACCCATAAAAATTCTTGGGGTGTCACATTCTCTATCCCCCTTTTAAATAAATTTCATCCTTTAAATTTTAATTATCAAATACTAATAAAAATGCCTAATGGTATCCTCAATATATAATTAATATAATATATAATCACTAAGGAGATATTAACCGCACTATCCTAGATATGAATATGAATATCATTTATTACTTAATATAAATAATATATTAATAATCACATCCATTTAAAATAGATATGCCTCTTTATCTTGAAAAAAAATTATGAGATTCTAGAGGCATGCCTTTCATAGCTTCTATTTTCAGGTTGCTATTTCCAACAAAATACTAAAACCAAAATTGTTATGATAATATCTAATAAAAAGGGTAGGTGTTAAGATGCACATGAAAACAATAGCCTAAGATGTGTTCTCTAATGCACCTTCACTTCATCCTATGATACAGTTGGTTTAACTATTATATAACTAGATCAACCTATAACTCCTTTAAATTATACTACGTTATATAATATCATTTTTTTATTATGTTTTCTAACATAACTAGTTATATCATAAAATTTTATTTTAATCCATTATAATGTTTTTTAAATAACATGTGAATAAAAAATCATGACCACCAAGAGTGTCAAATCCGGTGTGTTGTTATGTACACATGTATTGATTTGAATAATGATTGAGTTAATCCCCAACCTTCTTTTGTAGGGTTATTTCCCTAGGTTCATCTTATGGGTTCTAGGCGTAGTGGAAACATGCGAAAGGTCGTTCCAAACTTTACATTATGGCATGATCGACAATCAATATATGATTTATATGATGATAAACTCTTCAATAAACAGAATTGAATCCAATAAAATAGACAAAAGTAATTATTTTGGATCTAATGGTAGGATATTATCATATTATTTATAATAAATTTAATTATTTAATAATTACCTTGATATAATTATTTCTTCATTGATGGATTTTCCAACATATCTTCATTTATCCGTTGTTGAGTTTAAGTAATCAAGTGGATATTTCTTATATTTGTGATACACACATGTTTCATGAATCTATGGATATCACTGAAGGAATCTATGGATGCTTGCATGGATGATACTTTCTCTTATTTTTTCCACCTTCGATCATAATGAGAATGGATACCAAAGCGTTCAACATGATCTGGTTGAGGAAGACTGCTCTCCATTCTTGTGAGCATCCTTGGATATGGGAGCCCTCTAGGTATTGAGTGGGTTCTCCAGATCCAGTTTGTACAACCAAGACAAATTAATATTATCTCAAATAAAAAAACATAATTGGGTTTATATACTACTAGGGTTTAAATTAAATAATTTAATAAGTACACAATACTATTTATTTGATCCCTATAGAACCTCATGTAAAATATTATTATTATTTTATTTATCAGCTTGCACATAAATTTTTAATTAAATTAACAATTATTTAATAAATTCATATTTATTATTTGTTATTTATCACCGAAACATTAAACTTGTTCTTAAATTCGTCCACTCTATTTATCATGCCTTAAGTAATGAATATTTATTTATAAAATATATATATCACTCATTTATTAGTGTGTGACCATCTGGCCCTATATCATAGTGGAATTAGGTGATAGAGTCTAAATTCTGAGGTTAGAAAGTAGAAACACTCCAAGGAAACCATATAGAATGAATTTAATGCTTTAACAACATGATACCCCACACAAATTCTTATAGTGTAATAAAATCCATTAATCATTATATCTTTAATAAAACAGGTTGCATGCTAGTCCCATCAACTTAGGTGCTTGATGTATCTTTCTTTAACATCCCTGAAATTGAACTTCCCTATAGAGAATCATTTACATGTTTTTATTTAGGCAATATCATTTCCATCAAAGCGAATGAGATATGAACTTACATTAAAGAATAGAACAGAAAAATCCCTTCTCACACTATTCATTAATGCAATATTACTCTTTATGCACCAAACATAAACTACCTCACCAAGAACATATGTCATCAGGGTTTTCATCAATACATAAAATTATACGATTCATAATACTCATTAATAATAATATTGATGTCTAAAAATCAACACCCATATCTGAATATTGGAACATCGAATGACACATATAAATTTTTATTTCATATTGGTGGGTCTCGTTCTCATAATATCATACCGGATAATTCCAAGGGAATACACCAGGAAAAGGTGGATCAAAATCCTATAAGTCTCCACCCCTAATATCATGTATCATTTTTATCCATAAAATGTTATCATTTGGATATATAAAATATATTATGAATATTGTTGTACCACATCCAGGTTCTCGTCATAGTAGGGAACTGCTATGACCTTTTAGTTTGATGACTACTCTTCGGAAATTATCACATTAAATGTTATTCATAATAAAAATAATGATGTGACAAGATGTTTGTTAATATTAAAAACTATGAATACAGGTAATCATAAACTACACAAAATATGGTTCTAGGGAACCACTTCCAATAGACCCTGACTTGCACTGTAGCAAATAGATATCAATTGTAAGTCCTCTAGATCTCAAATGATAGTCCTGAGTTTTCAAAGATATTCCTCTGATCAATGGGTCATCCATGTTCTCTTATGTGACTACTCTTCTTTCATCAACTTCAACCCTCTAATGAAAATCTCTATCATGTAGTGATACTTCCAAAGTATATGTTTTTTCTATTGGTTTGACCTTGGCTCGTTTTTAAGATCCACCACTTTACTATTGCCACAATACATTGTGATAGGGCCTATACTAATAGGTACCACATCATACTCCTGGACAATGTTCTAAATCCAACTTGATTTCCTGGTTGCATCCTATGTTTCCATACACTAAGACATCTATGTAGAATCTATGACAACTAACTACTTTGAAATATTCCATATAATCACTCTTTTGTTGAGATAGAAAACATATCTTGATTTTGAAATTGTATCGTTTTTATATTTATAAAAACCAACATCATTATAAACTATTATGACCATCTCCACATATCTTCTATACACCAGGAATATATCCTTAGTTCTTCTTAGATTCATAAGGTTAGACTTAATAGAATACTAGTTTTTTTCTCTTGGATCTGCTTGATGTCTTTCCACTATGGTAAATTCATTGAAAACATCATTTCTTGTATATAACATGGAATACATTATAGATCTTATCATCGAATAATATGAAATCTTACTCATTCTCTCTTACTCATGTTTTTTATGATGAAAAGTTTTCTTAGAAAGATGTAATCCATGTGACACTAAAACCAATCCCCTCCTGAACTGTTCCCTAATAAATCTCTTTAATATTTTTTCAATACGTGTACTTTTAAATAGTCCTTTTATCTTCTTGGATCTATCACTAATGGTCTTTAACCCTAGAATATTGGAAGCTTCTCTTATGTCCTTTAGGAAGAAACATTTTATAAACCAATACTTAACTGATTGTATGACTAGTTTTTCATTTCCAATAAGTAATATTTCATCAACTTATACTACTAGGATAATGACTGCATTCCCACTAAAACTATTGTAAACACATGGCTCACATTCATTTTTAATGAAATCAAATTCATTTATAGTTTCATCAAATTTATTGTTCCATGACCTGTATTCAATATTAAATACATAAATGGATCTCTATAACTTGTAAATTCCTCTGACATAACCTATAGATACAAACCCCTCTGGTTGTGTAATATAAACATCTTCTAAAGGGTTCCCATTAAGGAATGAATTTTTGTCATCCATCTTCAAAATTTCATAGTCATGGTAACCTTTTATAAAAAGTATACTTTTTATGGATTTAAGTATAGAAACTAGTGAAAATGATTCCTCATAGTCAGTTCATTTTCATTTTTTAAACCCTTTATCCACTACCCTTGATTTATAGTTATTTCATTTAACTTTAATGCTAGTTTCCCCTGGAATACCCCTATGGATCCCATGAAATTTATATCACCCTGAGCATCGACAAGAACCCAAACATTGTTATAATACATGGAATCCATTTCTGAATTCCATGATTCTTTAAATCTTCATGATTATGAGATCTCTACTTCATCCTTATCGAAGATAGGTACATATTGACAACCAATAATGAATCACCATATTCAGTTACTAGAAAACCAAATCTCTTTAGTTCTCTTTCCTCTCTTACACTCCTTTATAGTATTTGTGTTTTAAGAACTAATTATTACATGTGTAACTGTTGAATATATTCCTATACGAACTCTTATATATATTGAGCATCAACTTTTTCGATGTTAATCTGGAAGCCACTAAACATTTATAGGATTTTGTCCCTCTCATGATATATAACTTCTTTAGAAAAAGTCATTTTCTTTTCATAGGTGTTGTAAAAGTAGTATCCCTTTGATTTATGTGTATACACTATAAAGATACACTTTGGGCCATGGGGTTCTAGTTTTTTATCGTCGGCGGACCTAACAAATTCCATATTGCCCCATATGCGTGTATGTGAAAAATTTTGTTACATTCCACTCCATAACTCAAAGATAATTCCGTTTTCCACTTTAGTTGGTGCTATGTTTAATGTGTATTTCACAGTTTATAATGTATATATCCAAAATGATAATAGTAGTGTTTCAAGACTCATTATCAAAATTAAAGTTTTCAAAAAATAATGGTTACAATTTTCACTAACATTATTCCACATTTTTGTATAGGGTTGAGTGAGATGAGATAGAATATCTAACTCCCTTAAGAAGTCGATAAAATGTTGGTTAATATATTTACCACTTAATCCTGATTGAAACTTATTTATCTTCTTAAAAATTTGATTCTCTGCTTAAATATTAAATTCTGTAAATTTACCAAAGGACTCAAACGTATACCTCAATAGTTAGACATATCCATGTCTACTCAAGTCATCAGAAAATGGTATGAAGTATGAATATCCACCACTAGCCTCTACTGGAAATGTCCACAAATATCAATTTGTATCAATACTAGAATTTATCTGCCCATTTCAACCTACCAACTGAATAGTGGTTTGGCCATTTTTCTATATAAAAAACCATGACATTTTACAAATGGTTTTAGATCAGAAGATTCTAAATAACCATCTTGACATAGCTTTGTCAAACAATTCTTGTTTACATGAACAAGACTCTGATTCCATAGTTGTGTGTTATATGAGTCATTTGAACATAATTCATTATCAATTACCAGTACTTGGATTTCCTAATTTAATACATAAATATCATTATTTAAATATTCCATACCATAACATAATTTATCTTTTTAAAAGAAACTACTTTTATTTACACACATGAAGATAAACCTATCTGTATTTAGGCAAGATATATAAATTATGTTCTTGGTAAACATAGGTAGATAAAAAAAAATGTAAAACCCAAATCATTATTATTTAAAATATAGGTGGTAGTAACCAATATCTAGGATAGCCATCCTTGAACTATTAGCAGCCCTCATGTACACCTCCCCTCTAGAAACCATTTATAATCTACTTGGTTCTTGTGTTTGGATACAGATGTGATCACCACAAGATGTATCTCACTGAAAACTAAAAATTTTATTGTTTTAAATGAGTGGTACATGTTTACAGAAAACATTGGATCAAAATAAATCATGGGGTCAAAAATATTGCAGTCCCAGGGCATTGGTAATAAGGAACTTCACATTTCCTAAGGAATAGAGCCAACGCAAAGGAAGGAAGATATAATTTGATTTTTTGATTCCAAAGATTCCAAGAAATATGCATCCTAGTTCCCCTTCCACCATGTGTGAGTAATTTTAACATGATTACCTAGGAGTTGTCTACACTTCTTAATGAGGTAAGAAACATTCCAAGGTGATCAGATAGTACTAGATAATGCTTTTAAGATAATAAGAGAGTTCGATTCCATCGCATTTACCATGATGTGTCACTGCCTGTACAACTTTAGTCATGTGGTCACTGATTGAACCTCATCCTTTAAGGAATATCCCCTTCCACAAAAAGCTGAGAAAGCTGCAATTAATGATCCCTCTGAGTTCTTGATGACGCCACCACTGTGCATCTCCCCCCAATTAGAGAGCCATCTGTATTGAGCTTGAGCCCAGAGTGAAGCAGACGCCAACGAACCCAGTGCCCCTAACCCTGATCTTAGTCCTGGTTGGAAAGAAATTGGTGTGAGACCAGACCACTAATAGACAGTTCATAATGGAAGTCCATTCATAATTGGACCAAAAACTAAAACAGATTCATCGTTTTAAATATAATTATAATCTGAGAACCAAAAAAACTCGTGTGGTGCACATCATTCCTCACTCACCGGATAATCCATCACCCTGCTAAAAGAATTACCTCCCTTTCCTTCCTCTAGGAACCACGTTCCCTAACTTCCTGGAACCAGGCACTAAGAAAACATCCAACGTAAATCCCTAACCATTCCATCCTGTAAAAACACCAAAGGCCTGCCAAATCCATTTAACCCACTCACTATTAATGAATAAATATTCCACCGTTTCTTTTGTGGTATTACGACAGAACCAGCACCATGAGTGGAAGTGCACACAAATTCATTTGATGTTTTCATCAGTGGTCATGAAATGGTTCCTACCCTGCCACATCAAGAAGGAAATTTTGGGAGGACCTCCTTAATCCATAGCGTCGCCCCCTAAGGATCAATAATGTAATCATCCCTCCTCAACCAAGAAAAGTTCTTTAAATAGAATCTCCCCTGATGAGAAACCTGTAAAAAAAGTTATTATGTTCATATTTAATAACCGCAGATTTGAAAAGTGATTGTTGTCTCTCATATAGAATAAACTGAATAAATCATGGGTGACCACTAGCCTCTCAGAATGAAAGGTTCGGGGTGGGCCACCCAGGGAACCACAACCTGCTTGCCTTCCAGTCCGGAATCCAGAAATTAATGTCTCTTATTACCACCAACCAGTTAGAGTGCTGATACAAGAGCTCCGTGTAAGGGTTAATTAGACTCCAGATCTTAAGGGACAACATCCTTGACTCATTCACATTCAGCCAATATTTATCCTGCAACATCCTACCAAAAACTGATCGACCTTCTATTGCCTCCCATTCTAGTTTGACATGAATCCCTTTCATTTTCACAAACACACTCCTCAAGTTTATTCCTCCTTAAAATAGAAATCTAGCAAGTCTCTTTTTTGACACACAATGATGTTTAACCGCCATCTACTTATCCCAAATGAAGGACACCATAATCATATATATGTTAGATAAAACACATCTGGGAACCATTAAGGTGGAAAAAAAGCTATATCTAATTCCAAATATATAGATATTAAAACATTCCATTTGCTAATGAATTCACCTTAAGCATCCCCATTCTTCTATGTGCATTTACTTTTCTATTGGTCAGACATTCCACATGAAAAAAAATATTTCCTCTTATTATTTTTACTGCCTCTAGGTCTTTCTATTCATGGAAGTATGTTACTTGGGATCTTTATAATTTTTATATATATTTGTCCAATTTTAGTTATTCTTCTTTTTATTATTCACTATATGTACTATTTTTTATCACACACCATGTCTGTATCCACATGGAGAATGAAAGTATGATGTTATAAAATAATTATCTCATTATTTCACATGTTTTAATTATAAATAAAACTAGAAAAGGTATTGGGCAGTGATGAATTTATGATATTTGTATACAAATCATTCCGGAATTTAATCCCTAATATATCTAACCATTCAATATAGTTCATAAGTTTAACTACATGTTCCCTAGCTGGTATAGACTCTTTATGTTTAGTTGTGGAAAATTAATTGGAGATCATGTACCTTTCATGTATCACCTTCTCTTAATAGAGATCCCAATGGTGAGACATCATGAAATATGTTTAAATGTCCTCGTGTTTCTTCAAAACCTCATTAGAGATGGATGATATCATAAAACATTGAACATATATGGAATCTCTTAGATGATACTGATAGTGTGATAAATCTTAATCAAATACCTAATTACTAGTCATAATAAGAAAATTTTCTTCCAGCTGATACAATTTCATTTCTTGGGAATGGATAATATGTAGTCTCATTTTCCGCTCATCGATATTTATGCTGGTGATATGGTTTTCCTTATCAATTATGGATAATAATGATATTTTTGAAGTAATTTTAATTGTGTTTCTACAATTAAATATAAGCAAATTTTTAGTACCTTATCTGAAATAATTTAGGAAAAATAAATAAATATTACAGTTATTGATCGCCCATTATTTTATCAAAACCCAATAACTCTCACCATTCGATCTAGAATTTCCTATTTCTTGGACATTGAAGTGGAAATAATACATATTCCCATTCTCATAAAGTCAATATTGGTTGGTCAATCAACATGAATAGATTTACGTAGGCATTCTAAATAGAAATGAAATTAACTCATAGTTTCTTGATCCCGTGAGTAGACTCCCCAATCTTGATATCCTTAAATTTGATTTCCCAAAAATTTTCCTCATAGTTACACTAAGTCCTACTTTGGCTGTAAACCCTTGATGTGAACTTTGTTAAGTCATCCCAAAACATCATGTTAGAATTCCCTTATAATTAAAAGAACAAAACTTTTGGTTGGTTAACAACTTTGAACAATGGTTAAATTTTAACTGAATTATTGGAATGCTATAACAAATTAATATATATAATTGATGGATGTTATCCTTTTATGTATCAATTACCAATTATTATCTTTATTACTTGTTTTTTAATATTAAAATACTTTACATAAGTTAGTAACCATGCCTTAGATAATATTTATACATAAGAAAAATTATTTTAGTTCTATCTCTCATTTAATTTAATTGAAATAAATTTTGTGATCGCAACAAAGCATCTATAATTAAATAATAATGAAACTTGAATGAAATAATATAATAAAGTGGTATGAAATGAGAATAAACTAATAGATATTCTATATATTGGTTGATAAAATTACCACTAACCTAGGGGTAAAATATTGTCAACTAATTAAGGTTCATGTAACAGTGTTCCACCTATCCAGCAATGTATCTCTCTTTGGTTTGTTTCACCTCAACCCCAAACTTGGACAACCACCAATAGCTTGAGATCTCCATCCATTAAATTTATTTTTACTCACACAAAGGTGACAAAAAAAGTGTTTGCATAAAAAACATGGGCATGAAGACCCTTACATAAAAATATGAGAGAAGGCCCATAGGCAAAAAATTTAATTTGACAATAAATGTAACCAATCAAAAACAAAGTTCTGGTAAATTCTCAGGATCATCCACATGATTGAAACATATAATGATTTTAATAAAATTAGAATTCAATTATTAATTTTCATTATTTGAGATAAATCATGCTCAAATAAATTATTTATCAGCATTAATTAATTATTTCTTTTATCATAAATCTTATCTGAATTTTATTTAGATTATCATCCATTATAATTTTAAACAAATTAAATAAATTCATTTAAAATTTAGTTTGTACATAAATTTACCTTGGAGGTAATACAGTGAATACTCATATAATCCTACCCAAAATGTATTATACTTGTGTGTGTGTGTGTGTATATATATATATATTTACCATTGTGACCTATATAACAATAGAATTATTCGTACTTTAATGACGTGTAAAATCAACATAATGATCACGTGATTGAAATGATTTTTTGGTCACATGTTATGATTCAATTCACATAGATTAACAATTTTTAATGAGAAGTATACAAGATATGCAGATCTGAACATTACCCAAATATTAACTAAAATTATATATATATATATATATATATATATTTTAAAACCTATCATATGTCATGTTTTATATTTATGACCAAACACAAGTACATATTTCATGGTTTTCATAGTACAATAAATGAATTTTATTTCTACCTAATTTTGTATAAGTACATTGAATGTATAGATGAGCTACATGGTCGGTACATCTCTCCCCATGTACTAGAGGCACATGACAAGGTTCTCAGCGTGAAAATCATGCCTCATTAAATTGGATTACATGTCATGTACAGTGGACTACACAACATTTTAAATCAAAATTACATATTCACTAGTTAGGTAGGTCATATATCTTAATACACTACCTATTTTTTGAATCATAGGGACTATACACATTGTAAGTGGGTTACACAGTGTGTAATCTGTATGACTGTGCACCAGGATGGCCTAGTAAACATGTGTTATATGAATTAACTATATTGTTGTCATCAATGACAATGGTTTGAGTAATTAAAAAATTATCTTCTAGTGTATTGAACACAAGTACATAATGTGTAACATCGGTTTCAGTGAATGTACACTTTTGTTGTCCAAAAGAACCCTCTTCACCTATTAATCAGTTCCCTGATTTGAATTTATTCATAAAATATATCATCTAAATTAGAACTATGAAAAATAAAGAAGAATAATTAGATCTCAAAATTCAAATCAAAATAATGATTAAACTTAAATTAAAAAACTAAATTACAGATGTTTCATTCAATCAATGATCTTTAAATAATTATAAATAATTATTTGACCACTTTGATTCCACTTGTCGGTTTTTGGCATAGTGAAAGTGTATTATTGGTCATGCCCAACATTTCTATTTTTCATGATCGATGATAAATTTGATATTTACACAATGCTAAGCACCATGATCAACAGAATTGAATCAAATAAAATAGAGAATATAAATCACACGAAAACTAGATGGACAATCATCCGATATAATTTATAATAAATTTAATTAATTAAGAATGACCTTTATGTGATAATTTCTTCATCGGGGGATCTAACAACAAATCTGTGTTGCTCCATTATTTCATTAATGGAATCAAGTGCATATTCCCTCTAGCAGTGATCCGTATGTGTTTTTTGACTATTTGTATATCATCAAATAAATATTTGAGTGATAGTATCGTAGATCCTTTAGTTTAGGTTTTATGTCTTTGATCCCCATGATAAAGGCTTCTAAATCATTCTCTTTGATCTGGTGGAGGAAGTTCCCTCGTTGTTCTTTGGAGCATTCTTGGAGAAGGGAGATATCTTGGGCTTGATTGGATTCTCCAAATCCATTATCGACAACCAAGAAAATTGAATTAGATCTCATAGAAGATTACATAATTGGGTTTATATACTATTAGGATTAAAACAAAATTATTTCAAAAGTTCCCTTTATTGTTTATTTAATCCCTCTAGAACCCCAGGCATAATAATATTATTATTATTATCATTTATCAACATGAACCTTACATTGACTTAAATTCAGTATTTTTTAATAAAATAAAATGTATTATTTATTATTTATCACCAGACCATTAAACAAGGTCCACCATTCCTCTGCAATTTTTATCAGGCCTTGAATAATAACTATTTATTTGTTAAATAAATATGACTACATTATTTTATAATAAATAAATAAAAATTATTCAATAAAATAGAAAATTAATATTTATATGTGATCATTAAAACATAAATAATTGTTAAAAACATGGAAGAATAGTATTTATTCAATATGTAAAATCATAAATTATAATATATTATTTAACTATGATTTCAGATACACTTAGTGGGTTACCCTCTAGGCCTCTTTCTCAGTGGCAATAGGCAAAGCAACATAAAGTCAAAGGTTATCATCTTGAAACCTAAAAATTCACCCGATGTGATATAATTTAATGCTTCAATCACATGATACCTCCTATGAATTCATGCAATATAATTTAATCTATTAATCATGATATATATAATCAAACAAGTTGCTTGATAGAACCATAAACCAATGTGCTCAAGGTATCTTTCTGTGACTTCATAGAAATTGAACACTATTATAAAACACCATGGAAATGGTTTTATTTTGGATATCTCATTTCCATAAAAGGGCCAAATATATCAAATTCTATTAATGAATAGAAGGTAAAAATCATTTCTCACATTATTCACTATTGTAATATTACTCATGACACACCCAATGTTTCATGCCTCGCCGCGATCGTCTTCTCTCATAATTTTCATCAATACATAAAATTACATGAATCATAATACTCATTAATAATAATATTAATATCTATGGGTCAATACACACATCTACATTTGGGATCATTTAATTACACATATAAATGTGGATTTCCTACTAGCTGGTGTCATTCACATAATATCCTATTGGATATTTCTAAGGTCATTAAACATGAGAAGGTTCCTCAAATTCCAATTAGTCTCCACCCCATAAATCATTTATGATTTATATCCTTCAAATGATATAATATATCTATAAAACATTATTATGAATAGTATTATAGAACTTCTAGTGTCTCGTGAGATTAGAGAACTTTTATGTACTATTAGTATGATAGCTAATCCTAGGACATTATCACATAAAAAGATATGAATAATAATAATAAAAATGTTATAATAAGTTTATTAATATTCAAATATAGGAATACAAGTTATCATAAATTAAAAAGAAGTTGGTTTTATGGCACTAACCCAAAC
The DNA here is from genome assembly GCA_963277665.1 of Viscum album. NCBI lineage: Eukaryota > Viridiplantae > Streptophyta > Magnoliopsida > Santalales > Viscaceae > Viscum > Viscum album. Next base: position 98,470,206 of record OY728160.1, read on the forward strand.
ACATTTATCCCATTTCCTGAATCCACCTATTTGTATCCAAAAAGGGATGTTATTTATCGGAATCCATATAGCATATACATTATAATAACATTAAGAAGTTTACCTATGTATAGGATTTTATATTAGGTTTTTAACTAAACATTCCTAGTTATAATCCCAAAAAATAGCTAAAATAACTAAACTCTCCTCTCATACAATCTATGATGCCTCTGGCACACACTCATGAATCCTATGTTAAAACATATACTTTAAATGATAACTAGGATAATAAATGATGTAAATATAGATAAAAATAGCATTTTTACATCATTTCTATATGTTTCACATTATATCGCAAAAATAATCTCACAATTCAATAAAATTACTATCATTGAGTATCGGCTACATAAGATTCCTATATTACAATATATTTTAACATTTAATTGTAGTAAAATCACACTAGAACCCTTTATTTACTTATCAATTGTTATAATCAATTTCATAAGCTAATGAATTGAATCATATGAAATGGGTGAGCCCATAAACTAGAAAATGGAATACATATAATCATTCAATCAGGGGATAGATTATAGGAATGTGAAGAAACATGAGAATCCATGAAATATATTGTTAAAAGGAACATGGAATGGTTGAAAAAATACATAAGGGAAAATAGAAGTAAATGTATTCTAAAATGATCAGATATATAATATGTCTTAAGATTGAAAAATAATAGAACAATAATCATGATCTGAGGATCAAAACATAGGAATATAATATAAAAATGGGGCTTGAGAATAAGCATAGGTAATCATAACATTGTGAACATAACTAGTCACATTATTTCCAAATATAATATTTTATACATAGTTAATTGTGTATTCTCTAAGCCAAATTTTTTTAATAAAGTTAACCACATCATTTCAATTCTCAATATTGTGAACATAGATAATCACGTAATGTCTACCCTCAACCATGAGACCATATTTACCCTCATGAGTTTGATGCTAACTATTATTATCACATGAGATATCAATCCATAACTAATGAATTAGAAAAATATATATATAACCAAACATCAATATTCACATATAATGTTTCATAAAAAATAAATAAATCATCATATCATAAGTAACTAATGAAATAAAAATGGTTTCCTCACACTTCCATACCGTATCACATAAAATGAAGTCTAAAATTAGTTTAGTTGATAACAGAAATTCCATAAACAAATGGTATATTTCCTAATTTTTAATAAAAGGTTCTTCATAAAACATGTCTCTATAGTTTATATATCCTTTAGATATAAAGATAAAAATAGAATAAAAACTTTTTTTAAAAGGAATTCATAATAAATATTTTAATATTATCATAAATAGATGATGTTATAAGTTACATGCAAGAAAATAATATTTTTTATTTTTCTATATAGTCTTTTGAAAACATTATTTTATAACAAATATCAATTAATAAACCATAAAAAAGGAATATATGTATTACAAATGGATTTTTTAGTGGAATATATAATAAATAATCATGAATGGAAACTCTTTTTAATATAAAATAGAACATTATTTAAATCCACATCATAAAAGTTTTTATAAATCATCAATTTAAAAATAAGTAAAGGAAAATATTATAATGGAAAAAATAATACAAATTTATATTTAGAAATTAAATCATAAAATTATATAGAATAGTGAATGTTGATAAGGAATATAGAAAACTCATTTGGAGAAGGTGATATCTATTTTTAAAATCATAATTTTTTTTGATGAAATAAATCAGTCAAAGAAGATTTATTTCATGTAAAATATTAATTCCCCTAAAAATAAGTTACACAATAAATATAAAATCATAATAATATAGAATAAAATAATATTTTAAAACCCTAGTAAAATAAGAATAATTATGGATCAAAAAAATAATTTCAGTCACGATACCCCATTACCTTTAAGTAACAATTGAATAAAATTGATATAAAGGGTATATGCTTGAAAATACTTTTAAATTCCCTAAATGAATGACTACTAATAATAATATATTTAAAATTTGGTATTAAGTACACTATATAAAATCTAAATAGCTTTATAATATAAAAACATGCCTCAATGATTGTAAATTGAGAACAAATAATTACCATTTACCCACTACATCCTTGAATGCTCTTTAACATACTGTATAATAATCAAAACCATGTTGAAAACTTATTTTATAACATTATTAAAATATATTACACTATTTAATATTTAATTACTACCTTTTTTATTCATTAAATGGTTATTTATATCTTATTTTAATCACTATATTGTGAGGGAGTATGATTGTTTTATGCATGATTTAAAATGTTGATATTGAATGAAATTATTTGAAACCATGTTTATAATCTAAAGATTTTACAAGGAAATATAATTAATTATTTATAATTATTCAATATTCTCTAATTTCATTACACTATATTATTAATCATGATTTTTTTGATATTGATTCTTTGATTATATTGTTCTGATAATTTTTAGCAAAAAAAATTGGTATATGAAAAATGAGTTAAATATTAATATTACCGTTATTAAGAAAAATTCATTAACTTAATTTATATTCTTTGAATACTTTCTTAGAATCATTTAAATTTGGTGTTGATGAAAAATAAAATATGTCATTCCATGGAAGCAGTTTTACACTCAATCACAAGGAAGACGTTTACATTTTCTGTAGAACAGAAAGAATATAGAGATTTATTTATCATTTCATAATCATAATCATGTCATTAATATCATATTTAATTATTAAATACCATATTCAAACCAAATATTTACAGTAGTTATGAAAATTATAACACGTCATTCCTATAGTTGATAGTCCTCACATAACAAAAATAGTGGTTTTTATACAGAAAGGGGAAAGGTAAATAATGGTTATAAAATAAAAATAAAAAACATTTTAAAAAATTAAAAAAAAATTAATTATATATCATTGTCTTGAATAAATTTTTGGAGATATATAAGTATTGAAAATGTAATAATGCTTTTATAGGAGAAAAAACTTATGTAGATGAAATTGATTTCTTTTTGAAAACCCTTTGATTTAAACATTATTTTAAAAATATATAAGGACTATAAGATCAAAAATATTATAGATATTAATTTTTAAGGATACTTTTCAAATTATATGGGAAAATTAAAATTACTAGGTTAGCATTGAAGGGATGGTAGGAGGATCGTATTATAAGTGGAGGTAATGGAATTTGGTAAATATAGTATTGTAAAATAAAAAGGAAACAATTTTCAACATGAAAATTAGATCCATAGTGGATAATAACATAGGGAAGGAAAAACACATGTAGCAAAAACCACTTACTTTTTTATTTGGTTTCATTTTTCACATTTTTAGGTCATTTCCCAACATATATAACCCTTTTCCATTTTAACTTTTACCATTATAACTAATTTTCAAATAAAAAATATATTTTTTTCAGAAAAACTAAAATGGAACTAATGAAATAATTTAGACCATCAAATTCAAAATGTGAAATCTAATTAATTAGATAAAATTTATTAGAGTGGAGAAAATTATTTATAAAATAAAAATTTTATAATGAATTATAAATGATTTTCATAATAAAATAAATTATCTTGAAAAATGTAAAATATAGGTTTCTAAAGAATATAAAAATATTTAAAATTATAATTTTACTCATAAAATATATCTTTTTTTATGAAAAGAGTTTTTTAAATTTTATTTTATTCATATATCCATATGATGTCATAAAATTAAAGGATTTTTTAAAAATTGTATTTTATAGTCTTACCCAAAAAAAACTATACGTTCAAAACAAATCCAAAATTTCACTCTAAGATAATATATTCACGATAAATCGAAATAAATGAAGTTCATTTTCTTCATTCAAAATATAATACCTATGAATTTTACTATTAATTGGAAATATTAAATATAAGGAAAAAAATTATAAGATAATAACTCTCAAATAATAATTGTTTCTATTATTATATTACATCAATATAAAATTAGTGTTAATATATTATTCATACCAAAAATATATTTTTTCATCATATAATCATAATATACATATTTTCATGTAATAAAAATCGATTTTTCATAAATTTAAAATTTTAGAAGAAATGGATTGTTTATGTAGAAAGTGAATTTACTAATATTACATTCCAAGTTTTAAGTAATGTATTTCTCTAATTTATTCTCTAATGTATATAACCGAAAAAATTATTAAAATAAATATTTAGTAGTGATTAATTTTATTAATATATAAATAAGAAGATATTTTAAAAAAATTGAAAAATATCCCTTTAATATTAAATGACCTTAAAGAAAATAAAAAAAAATTATTTATTTATATCTTAACCATTTTATTTTATCAAAATATTCATATGAAAATATTTATTTGAGTTTTATGATATCATTATATTATAATAATATTTTTAATGTATAAAGAATAATATAAAGAAAATATTTTAATTAAATATTATGTTATTTTTTCACTATTTATCATTTATAAAACATAATATATAAATTTATTAACAACAATACATTATATTAGTAAACATATAAGATAAATGTATATCTAATGATGAAATCTACATGTTCCAAATTTTCAAAGACCACACTTTTTTGTTTTTATCTCCATTATATATATATATATATATTCTAAAATCATTTGTTCCAATATCACATCTTGAGTCACATTTATCATCCCTTTTTTATGAGAATAATTTTCTCATTCATAAATTTTTTTCTCATTTCTTGTGTTTTTCTACTCATGGTGATTCTTAAAGGTGAATATGATCCATCGGATCTCTTAATTGAAAAGATTTTATTTATTTATATTAATTATACCGTTCTAATTATTGAAATTTTAACGGATGTAATCAATCAGTTAATATAATACTTGGTTTAATGTACTATTATTATAATTCTTTATCATAATAAAATGTATTTAAGTATTTTAAGTTCTGTGTTGTGTAATTTTCCAAACATTTCTGGTGATGACTCATGCCCATTTTCATGTATACCTTTACACTTATTTTTCTATATATTGGAGTTGTTATACTTTGGGTATATTTATTATGGAAATTGAGAACTTTTGAAGGAGAAGGTGAAGTGCATGGTTGGTGCATATTTTTCCAAAACCATTCCCCTATAACCTGCAAACTGTGAAATCCCAAACAAAAGGAAATTGTATTGTTCGTGCATGTTTTTTAAAACTGTGTTCCCTATAAGTAGAAACTTTTTCCCCTTAGATAAAGAACAAATTTTGGAAAACATTTCCTCCCATCATAGAAAACCATTCGTACGAAACTAAATTTACCCAAAATAATTAAAAAAATCATAAACCACCTAAAATTAACCTTGAATTAACCTCGCTCAAGCCTAAGCCTATTCCATTAAATTTTGAAGCTCACTAGTGGGTTTAAGGTCCCTTTAACATCATTATTTAAGAATCAAATATCCAATCAAACAATCATCTCCCACCAGGCATGTTTTTTCCCCTTATTAGTTATCACTCTCTCTCATATCTTTATAAGGGTGAATAAGAATGATTTTTACTCTTTTGTTGATGGATTATATCTAGGTTTTTGTGTACCTTAATCCATTGGATATTGATCATAGGATTTGGTCGTAGATAAGATTTTTTATTGTGATTTAAATCATTCCACATATATTTGGGGACATCCAATTTAGTGAACTCATCTTAGCGATATTGAGGTCGGTGGTCTAAATATCAATTCCCTAAGACTTAATTTTAATTACATGTATATAATTGTCGGATTTCTATTGGGAATTTTCTAGTCACATGTTGAATTAATTTAATTAGATGGATAATTAGTTAATGTTATTATGATATTGGTTAATTAATGGATTACGAAAATGGTCAGTTGATACGATAGTGAACTTGGTTGATTAATGAGATTGTAAAATTAGTTGATTGATGTTTTTATGAATTGATTGATAATGAGAATTAAGGGATGGTTGTATTAACCTCGAATAGTTAACTATTTTTGTGATTAAATATTGATAAATGGTTTAATGTTGAATTTTTCATATTATTCAATGTGATTGAAGTAAGGAACCTTGTTTGATTGATAAATTGAAATTGTATATAGTTATGTGAATAATTGGTAGGATGAATAATAATGATTAACTTTTAAAAATGTGATATATGTGATATATTTTATTGATAGATGAAAGGGTTGTGGGATAAGGATTGATGATCTAAATACCCATGGGGTGGCATACATGGTGTTTTAGTTACCAAAAGAAATAATGTGAATATTTTTTTGAGGGATAGAGACTGATGATCGAAATACCCATGGGGTGTGGGAGAGGAAATGATGCTCCAAATACCCAAGGGTAAAAAATATGACATTCTAGGACCGTGATGCTAGCATTTGGATAGTATTCCAAGTATCCATGTTGTGAAATTTAATTTAAATGAGAAATTTAATCCCATGATATAACAAAATTTTTTCTATATGTTATATGGTTTAAACTATTTAATGGTATGAAGCACGAATTGAAGGTTTGTGTTTCATTTTCAACCTGGGACATTTTTGTGTCTACCAAAATGAATAATAAAATTTGATAATTGTTTACATTTTTTTGTAATTTATTCATTATAAAAATTCATAGACTATTATAGACTAGATATTTTATTTGACACCATTATTGGTGGCCTAATTAGTACTACAGACACTCTACTCATGTTTCCATATTGGTACCTGAGTAGTCATCATGTTAGTAGGAAATGATAAAGGAAAGGGACCTATGATAGATGGTTATGTTGGTATGGATCTTGGATAAGAGAATCAGATGTAATTTAGGGTCTTTCTTGGTATTTTTTTTGTGTCTTTATTTGGGATTTTGAATTTAAATCAGTAAATATATATGGCATAACATAACAATAGATTTGGGTTGGTTATTTTTTCCTTGTTCTAATTCATCATGTGATACTAGTGTATTTTGGTTGTGATATTGTTCTCTTTTTTTATCATTATTTTGATATTGTTTATTTATTTATGATCTACTGCTTATTTGATGATGTTGTTATATTCTCCCCAAGATCTATATTAGAATCGCATTACTAGTTAAGAAAATCTTGTATATGGTGAGGTGTGCATGAGTTCATGTGATTATCTTGTTGTGTAACCAGTATGTGCCACCTATTTAATGATTTTAAAAATAGGTATAAGAGTTTATTTAATTACTTTTATTTTTACTTAATATTTTTTAAGGAATAAAAAGCCATGGATGAGTCAGATCATGGTAAAGATATCATTTATAGGATTACCTAACCCGTGTATGGGGTCAAAGACAAGTATCATGGGTTGGATTGCTATTATTGATGTTTTTTGTTATAGTTAGATGTTATTTTACCTCAACTGATGCACTTTCTATGTGATATTATTATTTGTAATTGGTATTTTTCTTCATGGACCAATATAGAATAAGAGTTGCGTAAGCATGCATAATTCCTGGAACTCAATAATTATTGTGACATGAATCATTTTATACATGCATGAAAAATAAATTTTTGGGTAAGTTGTTTACATGAAATTTATTTAATTTACATGTGAAATTTATATGAATAAATGTGACTAATATTAAATTGAAAATTTTGAATGATGATGAATATAGTACATGAAGGGAATAAATGGGTGTCTAAGGAGAAACTTGAATTATGAAAATGATTTACCCTATATTATCCCTGACATAGGTAAAGGTGGTTGAGGTTAGTGTTAGCACCATATTATTTATTGTGTGGTGGGGTATAGTAGTTTATTTTTTATTTCATTATGAGAATCCCTCTTTGGTAAATGTGCTAATTTAGTGTGATTTTTCCAAGGACATGTGTTTGGAGTTGTATAAATACCCCTCCATGGGGATTCTAATTAATAATACTACAAGAGAACATGGATGGAAATGTGACTTGGGTAGTGGAACTAAAGGCTCTGATAGTTCTAGGTGAAGGACCCAGAGAAATGTTTAAAGATAACTTTTCTCACATTATTTAGTTTATGTAATTATACCATAGTTGGGATGTGAAGAGTATGTTTGACTTGAAATTTTAATTCTAGTTTCTTTTCTCTCCAAACATTACCATACAGGGTGGACCTGAGGAAGATTATTTTTGGATAGTGTTTATCCATAATATCCTTGACATACTAGAGACTCTTATTGAGAATATAGTCAAATTGGAGGATTTTATGTTATGTGGTCAAGAAAATATTTGGTGGGATATCCAAACTCGAGATGGAAAACTAGGGAATTTAGAATGGAAGGACTTTCATGATAAGGTCTTTGAGAAATTTTACATAGAGATTCTCATAAATAAAAGGGTAGTAGAGTTTAAGAGGCTAACCTAGGGGAGTATGTTTGTGGTAGACTATTCTTATCACTTTAGTAATTTTAATCACTTTTTCCACCTGTTGGAAGGGTATAAGGATACTGTGGTGAATAATTTTTAGTATGGTCTTAAATGTGATATAAATACCTGTGTTAATATATTTAGGCTGAAAATGTTTTTAGAAGTGCTTAATTAGGCTCTTATAACTAATGGGAATCTAAAGAAGGCATCCTGCAAAGGATGGTTGTTTTATTCTAGACAAGATGGTGGTACAGCCTTTGATAGTAAGAATTGTCTCTATGAGAATTTGAACTAGGGTAGTGGAAAGAAGATTGGACATGGGAAAGGGTTAGTTACTCAAGAAATCTCTAGAGTAATTTTCCACAAGTGTGGTAGGTCGGTTCACTTACGTAGACAGTTTCCCTAAACATTATAAGAGTTACAAGCTTATATCCGGATGTTAAATCTACCATAGTTCTTCTAGAGCCCATGACATGTGGCTAATGGTTTTGAAGTTTAGAAAAATCAACGTGTCGGAAGGGGGTATTCTTCCCCATATCAGTCTAGTAGTTGGATTTATACTGGCCATGGTGGTCGAGGAAGGGTACAAAGTACTTAAAAGAAATAACACATGTATTTGTAATGTAGTGAATCTCATAGGACTCAAACTATATCATAGATAATAAGAGAAAGAATGTTTCATGTAGTTCATCCTACAATTTTGGATAGTGAGGAAACACCATCGATTGTCAAAGTTGTTAATCTTGTAGATTCTAAAATTTCTAGTTACTTATTTGATACAAGTGCATCATAATATTTTATATATTCACATATTGTCAATATTTTGATTTTGGAAGTACAGTTTTTGAGGGGGGTTATGATGATCGATACACCATTGGGAGTATGGTCGGGAGACATATCTTTACGCAAGTAGTGTTTTCTATAGGTTAGAGAGTGTCTCATTCCATGGGATCACTACATCCTTGATATGTTAGGCATTGACTTGATTTTGGGAATGGATATTTTGGTAGTGTACCAATATCGCATATATTTTTATCACAGGAAAATGAATTTTACATATCCTATGTGTGACAATTATGTTCATCGTTGAGAGTGGGATATCCTGGATGGCATTGCAAGGTCGGTTCGCCAACAATTGGGGGAACATACCACCCATATTGAAAATATTTTTATGGATGATGGGGGTTAAATCATAATTCATTTCCAACAATAGTAGCTTTATTCTAGGATTTTCTTCAAGAGTAATTCATAGGGATGCCACCTGAGAAGGATGCAGATTTTACTATTGAGCTTATTTCTGAAGCAGGTTCGGTTTTCCTTCTACCATATAGAATATTACAAATAGTGATTTAAGACTTACAGACTCAATAATAAGTGCTTATATATAAGTGATTTATCCATATTTGTATGTCTCCTTTGGGTTTTTTTCTATGAAGGATGATTGAAAATTGTGTATATGTGTTGATTAATGGTAGTTGAATCAGATGATTGTGAAGAACAGATATCCTATTTCATGTATTGATTATCTCTTTCAATAATTGAAAGGAGATTGTGTATACCCTAAGAGTGACTTGCTATTGAGGTAAAATCAATTGAAAGTTAGAACTTTTGATATACCATGGATATCTATTAGAATAAGGTATGACCTATATGAGTTTGAAGTGATGTCGGTCATGATGATGAATTCACCTTGTGTGGTCATGGCCTTGATGAACTAAACATTCCACTAATACCTGGATCTGTTTTTAGTTTTTTGGATGGAATCATGGTGTACTCTAACCCCAATGATGATATTTCCCAACATATTAACATTATCCGGAGTACACTGAGATTGGATCGGTTATACGTCTATATATAAATGTGTAAATTTTGGATTGGTAGGGTGAATTTCTTTGGGCACAACATCTCAGAAGAAGGTGTGTTATTGGGACGAGAGAACATTCAGATAGTGGTTTCGGGGGATAATCACAAGAATTTTTTTTATATTCATAAATTTCTGGGATTGGTGACATATTATTGGAGGTTCATCCATGATATTTCTCGGTAGGAAGCACTGCTTTTGGGATTGAACAAGAAGTAAGTTAAGTGTGAATGGTATTTATCATAAGATAATTCTTTCCAGGATTTGAAGAATCATTTTAATGATGGACCAGTTTTTATACTACCTAATCTTGGGGAGGAGTATATGGTGTTTTTTTATTCATATGGTATGGAGATTAAAGTAGTTTTAACACAGCAGGATTGAGTTATTGCATGTATTTCAATAAATTTGAGGCAACATGAACATAAATAAACTATTAATGAATTTTATTTAGCTATATTGTTTTATCCCTTGATTTTTTGGGGGAATTATGTATTGGGTGAAAATTTAATTGTGTACATTGACCATAATATCTTAATGTATATCATTTAATATTAATACATGAATCATTGGCTTCAAATGTGTCTTGAGTATATGTAGTCATTTGATTTGGACATGGAATATACACATGGGAAAGGAAACAGTGTAGCTCATGATTTGAGGAGAAAAATACATACTCATGAAGTTCATGATTATAATTCTGAGCGGAAGATAATTACTTTTCTAGTGTCAATTCATGTTGTGGTTCAGGAGGGGTAGGAGTATATGACCCTCATATAAGTATAAGTTTCTTCCAAGCATATGAATCATATTATGAAGATAAAGTATGAGGATTCGAGGTTTTCACTTTAGGGAAATCCTTGAAGGTGGGGAGACACCTTCTAATTATACCAGAGCTAAGGATGAGATCATTTATGCCATGATTCTTGTGGTTTTTCTTACTTGTATACGAGATGAGATTATGTGTGAATTTCATTCCTTAAAGTTATTGATATATCTAGGTTTGGCCAAAATATACCTTGACCAACATCATTAGTATTAGTGTCCGAGAATGAAGAAAGGCATTGTAGGGTTTGTGACATGATGTCACACATACCAACAGGTGAAGGATGAGAATTTACAACTTTATGGTTTATTATAGTTATTTCACAATCTATAATGGATGTGGGATGACGTTACCATGGAAATCAGGGTGTGTCTCCCAAGTACGCCTTGTAATAATTATTCTATTTGGGTGATCATATAACGATTAACGAAATTATCCCATTTATGGACTATACCGAAGAATTTATCAGTGGATAAGTTAGGGGGCTTATATATTCAATATATAGTATGTCTACATTGGATGATACATAATATAGTTTCATACCATGACTCACATTTCACTTCACTTATTTTTTAAGGGATTATAGATGTTTCTCAGTATATGGGTATTTCTAAGTATGGTTTTTTCACATTAAGAGACATGGGAAGTTAGATTGTACTATACATGTTTTATATGATTTTCTATGGGCTTGTGTCCTAGTCTTTATTGGGTCTTGGGAGAGGTGCCTAGTAATTTTTGATTTTTTCAACAATGATAGTTTTTTGGAAACTATTCAGATGGCTCCATATAAGGAACTTTATGGAAGACCATAAAAATCACCTCTAAGTGATTAGTACATCTAGATTTTACCCAAATGTACCATGACCTATATCGATAGTATTGGTTTCCAAGAATAAAAAAAGAAATTGAAGTGTTTATGACTTGATGCTACACCTATCCACATGTGATGGATGAGAATTGATGACTTGGTGGGTTATTACAGCTCTTTCCCATTCCATAATGGATGTGGGATGGTGTTTCCATGGACCTTGTGGTGTGTCTCCCAAGTAAACCTTGTAATAATGATTCTATTTGGGTGATAATAGAATGATTGATGAAAGTATCTCATTTATTTCATGTAATAGAGAATTTATCAAGGGATCAGTTGGGGGTCCTTGTAAATTCAATAGAGAGTATATCTACATAGGGTGATACATAGTATAGTTTTAGACTATGACATACATTTCACATTGCTCTTTTTGATGGGGTTATAGAAGGTTCTTGGTATTCAGGTATTTCTTAGTATAGTTTTTCACTCATGGAGATATGGGAATTGGGAATGTATTATACTAGTTTTAGAGGATTTTCTATTGGAATGTGTCTTATACTTTGTTGTTACTTGGGGGAGGTACCTAGGAACTTTTGAGGTTTTCTATAATAATAGTTATTATGACACTATTCAGATGGCATTGTATAATGCACTTTATGAAGACTATAAAAATCAGTTCTATGATAAAAGTATGTTAGTGAGTCATGGTTGTTAGTATTAGGTCCCATGATGTTGAATTTTTATTAGGTTAATTTGATTCAGAAACATATAGTTATGGCATAGAGATTGTGGAGAAAAAGGGACCTTTTTAGATTGTGTATAAAACTTGACTGGTGGCATACAAAATATTCATTTGGAAAAGGTATAGTTCTATGCTTGATGTTTTTCATGTGTCGCATCTTGGGATATATCACTTAGACCCTTCTAATTTGATTGATTTTGTATATTTTAGGATTTTTATTGATGAATCCTTCAATGATAATATGATATGTGCTATAGACCATAGTGAGAAAGTGTTACAGGTAAATTTCATACTTATAGTTCATGTATTGTGGAAACATGGATGTGTTTAGGAGGAAACATCTAAGAAATAATAATATATGTAGGCCCAATGGCCAAATTGTTTACCTTGTAATATTATTGATGCTTGGGAGTACATCTTGATGATGTTCTATTTTTTGGTTGAGAGATATCATGATCTATACCTTTCCTGGTGATGTCTCGTTCTCGTTTTCAGGTACTCTATTACCCTTAATTTGGTATATCACGATTCAGTTTTACTTTTGGGATGTTTTGGGTTGAAATTGAGAAATTTTAAAGGAGAAGTGGCAGTGTGTTTTTAGCGCATGGTTTTCCCAAACTATGCTCATACCACCAAAAAATCATGTAATCTTAGACAGATGTGTATTCCATGGCTCGAACATAGTTTTTAAAATAGTGTTCTCTATTAGTATAAATTTTGAACCACTTAGTTGAGGCGTGTGGTTATGGATCACAGTTTGGAAAAGTGTTCACCACTTCATAGGTAACTGTGCACAAGGGATTAAATTCCCATGAAAATTAATAAAAAGAATTACATATCAAACAACTATTAATGACTAATCATGTTAAATTATTCACAAACCTATTCCTCAAAATTTTTATGAACATAGAAGTGTTCAATGGACCCTAAATCCCCATTCATGTTTAATCCAATATCCAATAGAAGGATATAATATCATTAGGTATATGTTTTCTTCCCTAGTTTTTTATCTCTCTCACCCTTCTCTGTTTCTGGATGAAGAGGAATAATTTTTCCTCATTTGGTGAAGATTTAGATCTAGGTTCTCTTTGATCTTGATCTTAGGATTTGGTCCAAGATCTATTGAATTGTTGTGATATCAATCATTCCACTTCAATTTTGCAATTTTTAATTTTGAAAATGATCGTCAATGATAACGAGGTAGGTTTTCTAATTATCAATTCCCAATAAATTAATTTTAATTACATTTTTTTAATTGTGAAATTTTTATTTCATGTTTTTAAATCGCATGTTTAATTGAATTAATTAAGTGGTTAATTAACTTTTTTTATTGCGAAATTGGTCAATTAATGGTTTTATGAAATTTTTCAATTAATGGGATAGAGAAATTGGTTGATTAATGAGATTTTTAAATTAGATGATTAATGTAATTATGACTGAAAATATAATGGTAATTAACGTATAGTTGGATTAACCATGAAGGGTTAGTGGTTTATATGATAAAATGTTGATAAATGGTTTAATGGTTAATTGTTCTTATTATTCTATGTGATTAATGTGATGAAACATGTTTTTTTGGAAAATTGAACTAGTGCACCATTATGTGAATAATTAATAAGAGGTTTGATTATGATTAACCATGATAAATGGTATATATTTGATATATGTGATTTATTGATAAAAGTGGTGTGGGACAAGGACTGATGATCCAAATACCTACAGAGTGATAGAGATGGTGTTATAGCCACCAAATAAATTCCATAAAATATTACTGTATTGTAGAGGGAATGATTACCCACATATTGATGGGGTGTGTGATAAATACTAATGCTTCAAATACCCATGAGGTTATAGACATGACGTTCTTGACTGATGATTTTAGCATTGGATATGAGTTAAAATAATTCATATTATGAAATTGGATTTAAATGAATAATTAAAACCCATTACATAATAAATTTGGATGTATCTATGTGATATGGTTCAGACTTCAGTATAGACTGAATTAGGTATTGATGATTCTGGTGTCATCGGGATCCCAGGAAACTTTTGTGTTCTATTAAAGAATAATGAAATGTGATAATTATTTACATTTTTTATTATAATTTATAATTTATAAATATTCATACATTGTTACATAATAGGTATTTTTTAGACACCTTTGTTGGTGTCCTACTGATTTGTACACACGCCCTATTTGGGTTGTCTGATTTGTACCTGAATAGACTTTTTGTTTATATGATAGTAATAGGGAAAGGGCCCTATGATAGATGGTTGAGTTGGGATAGACCACAGATGAGGGAACTAAACATGATTTAGATTCCTCATCTGATTTGTCAGTTCCTTTATGATAGATTTTTCATTTGACACTTGACACATATATGACTTGAAATATCTTCGGTTTTTGGGTTGGTTATTGTTTTCCAGTTCTGATTCATCTTCTGATACTAGATTGTTTTATTTGTTGTGTTATTTTATTATTCTTTATCATTAGTCTGATTTTTTTTGTATTCATTGTTTTTATTCTTTCATAAAGTGGGTATAGTATCCCCATAATCTATATTAGAGCATTTCTACTAATCAAAAGCCTATAGTGTATAGGGAGGGGTTCCTGAGGTTATGAGAGAAAATAGATCGTGGTATTGATATGAGTAACCTAGGGTGGGATGTTACACGTTGCGTGTGAAGTAGTTAATTATATATATTATTTATTTAATGAAAATTCAAATAAAATATTTGGGTATTAAGCATTCACTTATATACTGATGTAGGTTGGATCACAACCCAACCTAAATCAACCACGTTAAAGACCCAATATCATATGCAATAATTACTTTTAGTATTCATATCATCACATAATCATTAAAATTTTGTAGATATCACATCTACGACAAATCTATATCATAGATCATATCTCTACACCATATCACTAAATAGTAGGCTATCATGAACATTAATGACATTGACCATGTTCTAAAATCCTTCTATGCACAAAACCACCACATTACTCAACATCACTTCACTATATAATTCCACAAACCAGTTAAAAAACCAATACTCTACATGCTTCATGATAGGATAGTACATCTATGAAAACCCTTCTTTTTATTACAACTTGAACATGATTTATTACATAAAACTTCACTTGATACAACAAAAAGATTAAGAGGTTTAGTGTCTTTGGGGATTAGGATAATTACATAAAAACATAAAACATTAAATACAACTTCTTTATTGAAAACTTCTTTTACATGACCACTACATTCCCTCGCACTTAGCATTTCATGGGATAACCTGAGGACACGCATAAGAAAAGGGTGAGCTATAAAGCCCAGTAAGGGAGTACATATGGAAAAACATGAGGAGTACAATACATGTTAGACAATAGGAATATCAATAGAGCATAAAAGTAACATGAACATAATGTCATGATAAATCATGATAATCATAACATGGAAATGTAGCGACAACACTTAACATGGAATTAGAATGAGCCAAGGCTCATTACACATAAAGCATGAGTAAATCCTCATTGCACATAAAGAACGAGTAAACCCTCGTTGCACTTGAATTATAATTATTCAACACTCATTGCATATGACGTATCATGATACTATACTTTACCAAATGCATTGGAGTTCTATAAGGGTGCACCCTTCTTAAACATTTAATTTCTTGCAAAACTGTGCCACATAGATCATAAAACATGAATTTGTAAAACATAATCATTTATTCCACGATAAAGGAAAGTGGAATTTCATACATTAAACTTTATAATCAATAAGTAAATGTGCATAATGGTGAATACCCTTGATGGAGAAATGGGCATGGTATTCACTACACAATGACATTGGCTTAGAAAATCGATGTGATTTTGGCAGCGTAAAGGCGTGACATAAGAATTTATAAAAATGGATGATACGAGAGAAAAGAGTTCCTCATAATATTTAAATGTAATGGACAGTAAAGAGAACATATAGATACATGTCCCTACAATTATAATGTAATTTATATTCATGATAAAAAAGTATTGCTTGAATGTAAATGAGGAGAGAGAAGTTCCTTTCGGAATTTCGGCATAGTAACGGATGTACATGGGAGGAATTTAATGAGAGACAAAGGGAACAATAATCATTCAAACAATAAGAGGTAAGTATGGGGGTGGTGCAAAACCATACCCCAACATTTATAATTGAAACTAAACGGGAAAAACAACTTCAAAAAATTGGACAAAAATTAGAAAGAAAGAAAAAACCCTTACTTGGAAGTGTGCTTCCAAAGGCTATATAGAGGCTTGTGAGAGACATATTGGGAGCATGGGGCACCTTGGGAGGACTCTAGAGAGAGTAGTTCAAGGTTTGGACGAACTCCAAGGGATTTTAGTGATGAGGAAGTGGGGTCTTGTTGGGTTTAAATAGGAAAGGTGAGGGAATTCTTTATTATTTAGGTTTGGGTCCCCTTACATTAAATTAATCCAAACCACACACCAACCCATGGTTTTTGCCCATGGTTTTTGGAAAAAGGAAGAGGAAAACAATATTTTATAAGGCCCAAGTCCGAACTTCTAAAAATAATAAGGTTGCTTATGTTGAGGTGAGTCACACTCCCATGGAAATTAATTTTAAAAGGCAAAGTGTTGAATATGTCTTGAGGGGTCCATTAATGCTTTGAAAAGTAAGTCAATAAACCCTGAAATCACATTATTTTAATGATCAAACATATATTGGCCGAACATAAGGATTATGGTATTTTATTACATCACCATTGGGTCATTATGATGTCATAAAACACATTATATATTTAAACGGTATTTAATTTTTACCCAAAAATTTGACGGTCTCTGAAAATTATGACAAATTCACCGTTGGATAATTTCGACGTCCTAATTCCAGATATGAAATTTATTTTATCTAAAAAAATTTCTAAATATGTTAATTTTCACTTTTAAAATTAAAACCAACATTTATCGAAAATTCACGGGTTTTGATATAAATGGCTTTCAAACCTTAATATAAAATTCTAATTGCATTCATAAAATTATAAGATCATTTATATTTAATAAAAATTAATTTACTAATAATATTATTATTTTATTAAAATATTATTTAATTCAAAATCCCTTAATTTAATAAAATAGATTTCTTAATTAAATAATAACTAAAAACACCATTTCTACTATAAAAACTATTTACAATGTATCAAAAATGACTAGAAATTATATTAATTATTATATAAAAAAATAATGTACATGAACATAGTACTACTTATTTGTTACATAACCCCTTAAAACAGCCGTATAAGTCCTAAGGGTAAGGTGTGCGATGGTGACAGACTCTTGGGGTGGATCGGATAACATTGCTCGAGTGGTAATCTATATCAACTTCCACTTTTCCCGTAGACGGTCCCGTTCAAGCTTGACATGGTGAAGCTTAGCTTGGGCTTGGTCAAGGGCGAAGCCCAAGGATGCCACCTCTTTCTGAGCTCCGACAAATGGGCTTCGTATGGGGCAATTCTACCGGATGAGGCTGTCACTTCTTTTGTCTGAGTAAATTGGATTTGTTAATGTCCTATATTTATACTAAACATTTGATCACTGTTCAACGACTATATTAACAACGGTCAAAAATATTAACATAAAACCAAAAAAGATGACATCTTATAAAAACATTTTATATACAGATACATTTAATAAGATCAAGAGGTATTTTTCATTAATTAAACTTTGGGTCGTTACAATATTCCCCCCTTAAGAAATTTCGCCCACGAAATTTTCCTTTTCCCACACTAAAACAAATGTGGGTAACTCAGCTTCATTATATCCTATGATTCCCAAGTTGCTTCTTCAAACTTGTGATTTCTCCACAACACCTTGACGAGGGTCATTGTCTTATTTCATAGAACATTTTTTCTACGATCTAAGATCTTCAATGGTTGCTCCTCATAAGAATGATCATCTTACAATTGTACAACCTCAGAAGAGAGTACATGTGAAGGGTCCGGTATGTACTTTCTTAATAGGGATACATGAAATACATCATGCACATTGTCCATGGTAGGTGTAAGTTCCAGTCGATAGGCCACATCCCCAACACTATCATGAATCTATAAGGGGTCGATGTACCTTGGACATAACTTCCCTTTCTTTCCAAACCTCATGACCTTTTTCCATGAAGATATGCGTAGAAACACCATGTCTCCTGCTTTAAACTCAAGGTCTCGTCGACGATTATCTGCATAACTCTTCTGTCGACTCTGGGTTTCCTTGATATGTTGTTGAATGGTTTTCACCTTCTCCACCATTTCTTCGACCATTTCTGTTCCAAGAATTTTACGTTCACCGACCTCATCCCAACATGCCGGTGTTCTGCACCTTTTCTCATATAGGGCATCATATGGTGCCATTTGAATGCTTGAGTAGAAACTGTTATTATAAGAGAACTCAACCAGAGGAAGATGTTGATCCCATCCTCCTTTAAAGTCCATTGAGCAAGCTCTCAACATATCCTCAAGTGTTTGGATAGTCCGCTCGGATTGGCCATCAGTTTGAGGATGATAGGCCGTACTGAATTTCAGTTCAGTATTCAGAGCATGTTGAAGAATCTTCCAAAACATAGAGGTTAATCTTGGATCTCGGTCAGACGCAATTGATAGTGGTACTCCATGCAACCTTACCACTTCCATGATATATATATGTGCCAGTAGATCCAAATAGAAATCCTACCGAATAGCAATGATGTGTGCAGTCATTTTAAGACGATCCACAACAACCCAGATTGTATTGTTTCTTTTGGATGTCCTTGGAAGTCCGGTGACAAAGTCCATGGTGATGTTCTCCCATTTCTATTCTAGTATAGGTAATTGTTGCATCATCCCCTTATACTTCTGCCTCTCTGCCTTCACTTGCTGACACACCATTCACTTTGATGTATAATCAGTGATCTCCTTCTTCATATTATCCCACCAAAAGTTTTCTCGGAGATCACGATACATCTTTGTGCTCCCTAGGTGAATAGAGAAATTTGAACTATGTGCATCATCCAAAAGATCATTCTTCAGCTCCAGAATTGATGGAACACATAGTCTTTTCCCAAACCGCACAATTCCTTCTCCATTAACATTAAACTCCAAGGATTTCCCTTTTTCGATAGCTCCGACTTTTTACTGAATTCCTACATCATCCTTTTGAGCATCCTTTAAAATTTCCAAAAGAGATGGCTGAGTAATCATTTGTGAAAGGATTGATGAGTTTCCCTTCTTTATGATTCCCACATCCATCTTCATCAATTCTAAGAATATTGGATCCTTCTCAATTCTCATCATTGATAGAATTGTTGGGTCCTTTCTACTTAGGGCATCTGCCACCTTGTTCGCTTTCCCAGGATGGTAATGTATTGAACAGTCATAATCCTTGATGAGCTCCATCCATCTTCTCTGGTGCATATTAAGCTCTTTATTTGTGAATATATATGTTAGACTGTTGTGGTCAGTATATATCTCACATTTCTCTCCATAGAGATAATGCCGCAGGATTTTCAAGGCAAAGATCACAGCCACCAACTCCAGATCATTTGTTGGATAGTTTTGCTCCTGGATTTTCAACTGCCTTGAGTAATAGGATATCACTTTATCATTCTACATTAGCACACAGCCTAATCCCTTCTTTGAAGCATCACTGAATACCACAAAAAGTTCCCCACTTGTGGGTAAAGTGAGAACGGGTGAAGTGATAAGCCTCTTTTTCAACTCCATGAAGCTTTCATCACATTCATCACTCCAAGAAAACTTTACTCCCTTTCGAGATAGCTTGGTAAGAGGGTTGCACAATCGTGAGAAATTTCTCACAAATCCTCGATAATATCCATCTAACACCTAGAAGCTACGGATATCCATTAACGATGTTGGCCTCGGCCATCCCTCAATTGCACTTGTTTTGGAGGGGTCCACAGATATCCAATTACTTGTGATGATATGGCCCAAGAATGATACCTCCTTCAACCAGAACTCACACTTGCTATACTTTGCATAGAGCTACTCCTTGAACAAAGTCTCTATTACTCTTTTTAAATGCTCCTCATGATCCTCCTTGGTTTTGGAGTATATTATAATATCATCTATAAAGACTACCAAAACATTTTCAAGGTAATCTCTAAAGACTCTATTCATCATGTCCATGAATATTTCTAGATCATTGGTGAGTCCGAATGTCATTACTATGAATTCATAATGCCCGTATCTTGTACGAAAAGAAATCTTGGGGACATCTTCCTTCTTCACCATTACTTGATAATATCCCAACCGCAAGTCCACCTTGGAGAAGTATTGTGCTCCACGCAGCTGATCAAACAAGTCAACGATTCTTGGGAGAGGATACTTGTTATTTATCGTGATTTTGTTAAGTTCACGATAATCGATGCAAAGCTGCATTGACCCGTCCTTCTTCGTGACGAAGAGGACTGGTGCACCCCATGGTGAAACACTTGGGAGTTTAAACCCTTTATCAAGATTCTCTTGTATTTGTTTCATCAGCTCTTCATGCTCTACAACAGCCATTCTATCTGGATTCTTGGATATTGGTAGCTCCCCAGGTATATTTTCAATTGAGAACTCAACATCTCCTCTTCGAGGAAGACCGGGCAGTTCCTCGGTAAACACTTCAGCGAATTCCCTCACAATAGGCATTTCTTCAAGGATGGTTTCCTCCTTGGACTCAATCATCTGAGCCAGATATGCATGCTCATAAGAAGGTAATATCAATGCTTGAGATGATGGAGCTAAATGAGATTTGTCTTCCTCCTGACACTTGTAAAGAATCAGGGGTCGATTCTCCATATGGAGTGTGATTTCACCTCCTGACAATTTATGTTGGCTCTACATAAGGAAAGCCAATTCATGCCAAGAATTGAATAAAATTCCACCAGAGGGAGTACGAAGAGGTTCTCCGGGAAATTAAATCCACAGATTATAACAGGGGAGGACATATACTCCTGGGATGCAATGATTGACCCATTTTCCGTACTCACTGATATCTTTACTTCCATGATTTTTGGTGGTGCTGGGATTGTTCTACTAAACTTTCGAGATATAAAAGAATGCGTAGAACCTAAATCAAAATGTTTGTTCGCTATTCTTGAATGAATAACTAGCGTACCTGTCACCACTTCGTTGTCGGGGTTCACTTCGGCCGAAGTGATGGAAAAATCTCTTCCTTGCTATCTTGGAGGTTATTGGTTGCCTCTGATAACCCTTGGATTAGGGCACTGATTTGCAAAATGACCCGGTTCTTTGCATTTGTAGCATTGAACAACGCATTGAGGTTCAAACGGAGCGTTCCTCTCCTCTTTCATAGCCACGGGTCCTTCTTTCCAATAGTTAATAGCTAGGTTCCCTTCTCTTCCACACCTGAAGCATTTTCTCGTCCCCTTAAGGCAATTTCCAGGGTGCTTCTTTCCGCACTTTTGGAAAGTGGGGTGTTATATCTTCTTATCACCGTTGGATTTATCCATCGGACCACCATCATTGAAGTCCACCTTACGCTTCTTGTCCCCATGATACCCCTATGATTCCCCGATATCTATTTCAACCTTGAGGACACATCGGACAGTTTCCTCATAGCTGTCTAAGTCACGGATCGCTAATTCTTTCCGCAAGCTAGGCTTCAGCCCACCAAAGAAGTGGTCAACCTTGCATTTGGGGGTAACGACAAAACCAGAAGCATATCGTGCAATCCTTGTGAAGTATTCCTCATACGCTCCAATAGATTCTTCATCATTCTTCTTGAGGTAATGGAAGTCCCTTTCAATCTTAAGCCAGAGGGTCCGCGGAAAATATTTATCAAAAAACTTCTTCCGGAAATACTTCCATTCTAACACCTAGATCTCCTCCTCAGGCTTCGTATTTTTGATCAATTTCCACCATTGATCAGCTTCACCCTCTATACAATAAGCCGCTAAGAGAACCTTCTCTTGTTATGAACATTGGAGGATGGAGAATATATTTTCAATGGAGTTGATCCATTGATCAACGATCGTGGGATCGGATGATCCACTAAAAGTAGGAGGCCTTTGTCTCATGAAGCTCTCGATAGTGACTTGTTCTTTCTTGGGGGGGGGGGGTTGAACCTTCCTCTTGGCCCGTGTTTCTATTCAAAACTTGAGTTAGCTGAGAGAGAAGCGTGAAAAAAAATTCAATTCCCGCTCCCATTGGATTTGGCATCTCATTAGTACATTCATCACACTGATCTTCACAACGATTGTTAGCCCGAGTCCTCCTAATAACGGCCATTGGTTTGAATAAAAGGAAATTTATGGGTAACACATAAAGGGTAATCCAAAGACAAAATTTGATGACTTATAAATAAACTTTAATTTCCTCAACTCATTAGTCTATAGGGTTAAATCTAGGCTTTTCATGATCTACTTTCTAACATATATTCTTAGGGGCATTTTTTTAATTCCCTTAATAAGGCATTATACTATGCTTGTGAATTTATAAAAACATATCCCCCAGGAGTTTTGTAACCAAGAGTGTAGCAAATCCCGTTGTCGTGCACTAGTTCCCGTTCGAGTCTATCTCAAAGCGGTGTTTTGGGAATTTACCCCTAGGATACATCTGTGCCAGAGCCGCCTCTACCTGCTCGTATCCAGATAGGGATGTATTTGTTTGATAAACCACTTACTCAGTACTTACCAAAACTTAGGGATGTTTTTATTATACCTAGAATTGTATCTAAGGCATTAATAGGGTTTACTAATCAAAAAAATAACTAAACCTATCCTCTGATACCAACTATGACAACCCGTCTTTTTATTACAACTTAAACATGATTTATTACATAAAACATCACTTGATAAAACAAAGAAGAACCAAGGTTTTGGTGTCTTTGGGGCTTAGGATCATTACATAAAAACTTAAAACATGAAATACAACATATTTATTGAAAACATCCTTTACATGACCACTATATTCCCTCGTACTTAGCATTGCATGGGATAACCTGAGGACACGCATAAGTAAATGGAGAGCTATAAAGCCCAGTAAGGGAGTACACATGGAAAAACATGAGGAGTAAAATACATTTTAGACAATAGGAATATCAATAGAGCATAAAAGAATCATGAACATAAATTCATGATAATGAATGATAATCATAACATGGAAATTTGTCAACAACACTTAACATGGAATTAGCATGAGCCAAGGCTCATTGCACATTAAGCATGAGTAAATCCTCATTACACATAAAGCATGAGTAAACCCTCATTGCACTTGAATTAGCATGAGTCAACACTCATTGCACATGACGTATCATGATACTATACTTTACCCAATTCATTGGAGCTCTATAAGGGCGCAACCTTCTTAAACATTTCATTTCATGCATAAGTGTTCCACATGGATCATAAAACATGGATTCGTAAAACATAATAATTTATTCCACGATAAAGGAATGTGGAATTCATACATGAAACTTTATAATCAATAAGTAAATGTGAATAAAGGTGAATACCCTTGATGGAGAAATGGGCATGGTATTCACTACACAATGACATTGTCTTAGAAAATCGGTGCGATTTTGGCAGTGTAACGGCATGACATAAGAATTCATAAAAAATGGATGATAAGAGAGAAACGGGTTCCTCCTCATATTTACATGTAATGGATAGTAAGTAGATCATATAGATACATGTACCAACAATTATAATGGAATTTATATTCATGATACAAAAGTGTTGCTTGAATGTAAATGAGGGGAGAGAACACTACTGGAAAACGAACATATACCAACGGTTTGGAACTGTTGGTATATGCCTCCAAACCGTTGGTATATCCTATACCAACGGTTTGGAGAACCGTGGCCAAGTAAGCCGTTGGGATAGGTCTATACCAACGGTTTTCCCAAAACCGTTGGTATAGACCTATCCCAACGGTTTTGGAAACCGTTGGTATAATTAATATGAAAATCTTTACCAACGGTTTTGGAACCGTTGGTATATGTATTTCAAAAATAAAACATTCGCTGGGATTTGATCCCAGCACCCCTAGTTTATTATTGAACGACTTAACCACTAACCTAACATGACTTTTGTGTATATAATTACATAAATATATATATGTATTCTCATAATTATATTAAATTTTGATTTATATAATGTTCTGGGTAAGATGAAATGATAAAAAATCAAAGGATCTATACCAACGGTTGTCAAAACCGTTGGTATAGACCTATACCAACGGTTTTGACAAACGTTGGAATAGATTTTGAGCCTGGATTTGATTTTGGGTGAAGGTTGATTCATGGGTGACCTTTCCCAACGGTTTTGGCAAACCGTTGGGAAAGGTATACCCTTTCCCAACGGTTTTGGCCAAACCGTTGGGAAAGATGTCCACAAAGTGGACCTTTCCCAACGGTTTGGCCAAAACCGTTGGGAAAGGTCCCCACAATGTGGGTTTTCCCAACGGTTTGGCCAAAACCGTTGGGAAAGGGTATACCTTTCCCAACGGTTTGCCAAAACCGTTGGGAAAGGTCCCCACAATGTGGGTTTTCCCAACGGTTTGCCAAAACCGTTGGGAAAGGTGGCCTCAAAGTGGGATTTCCCAACGGTTTGGCCAAACCGTTGGGAAAGGGAACCTATACCAACGGTTTTTATGAACCGTTGGTATAGAAGCGTTGGGAAAGGTTAGATTTCCAGTAGTGGAAGTTCCTTTCGGAATTTCAGCATAGTAACGGGTGTACATGGGTGGCATATAATGAGAGAGAAAGGGGTATCTCATCATTCAAAAAATAAGATGGAAGTATGGGGGAGGTGAGAAACCATATCCCAACATTTATAATTGAAACTAAAAGGGCAAAACAACTTAAAGAAAATTGGACAAAAATGATAAAGGAAGAAAAAACCCTTACTTGGAAGTGTGCTTCCAAAGTCTAGAGAAAGGCTTGTGAGAGGCTTATTGGGAGATTGGGGCACCTTGTGAGGATTCTAGAGAGAGTAGGGCAGAGGTTTGACGAACTAAAAGGTATTTTAGTGAGAAGGAAGTGGGAGAATGGGTGGGTTTATATAGGAATGGTGAGGGAATTCTTTATTATTTAGGTTTGGGTCCCCTTACATTAAATTAATCCAAACCACAAATCATCCCACGTTTTTTGCCCATGGTATTTGGAAAAGGGAAGAGGAAAACAATATTTTATAATGCCCAATTCCAAACTTCTTAAAATAATAAGGTGGCTTATGTGGAGGTGAGTCACACTCCCATGAAATTTAATTTAAAAAGGCAAAGTGTTGAATATGTCTTGTGGGGTTCATTAATGCTTTGAAAAGTAAGTCAAAAAAACCAAAAATAACATTATTTTAATGATAAAACATATATTTCCCGAACATAAGGATTACGGTATTTTATTACATCACCATTGGGTCATTATGATGTCATAAAACACATTATATATTTAAATGGTATTTAATTTTTACCCAAAAATTTGACTATCTCATAAAATTATGAAAAATTCACCGTTGGATAATTTTGACATCCTTATTCCAGAAATGAAATTTATTTTATCTAAAAAGTTTATAAATATGTTAATATTTACTTTTAAAATAAAAACTAACATTTATCGAAAATTCACGGGTTTTTACAGAAATGCCTTTCAAACCTTAATATAAAATTTTAATTGCATTCATAAAATTATAAGATCATTTATATTTAATAAAAATTATTTTAATAATATTATTATTATTTTATTAAAATATTATTTATTTTAAAAATCCCTTAATTTAATAAAATATAATTCATAATTAAATAATAACTAAAAACACCATTTGTACTTTAAAAACTATTTACAATGTATCAAAAATGACTAGAAATTATATTCATTATTATATACAAAAATAATGTACATGAAAGCAGTACTACTTATTTGTTACATAACCCCTTAAAACAACCGCATAAGACCTAAGGGTAAGGTGTGCGATGGTGACAGACTCTTGGGGTGGCTCAGATAACATCGCTCGAGTGGTAATCTTTATCAACTTCCACTTTTCCCGTAGACGGTCTCGTTCGAGCTTGACATGGTGAAGCTCAGCTTGGGCTTGGTCAAGGGCGAAGCCCAAGGATACCACCTCTTTTTTGAGCTCCAAAAAATGGGCTTCGTAGGGGGAAATTCTATTGGATGAGGTCATCACTTCTTTTGTCTGAGTAAATTGGATTTGTTAAGGTCCTATATTTATACTAATCAGGTGATCACTATTCAACGGCTATATTAACAACAGTCAAAAATCATAACATAAAACCAAAGAATTTGATATCATATAGAAACATTTTATATAAAGAGACATTTAATATGATAAAGAGGGATTTTCCATTAATAAAACTTTGGGTCGTTACAATATTCCCCCCTTAAGAAATTTTTCCCTTGAAATTTTCCTTTTCCCACACTAAAACAAATGTGGGTAACTCAGCTTCATCATATCCTCTGATTCCCATGTTACTTCTTCAAACTTTTGGTTTCTCTATAACACCTTGATGAGGGGAATTGTCTTATTTCGTAGAACTTTTTCTCTACGATCTAAGATCTTCACTGGTTGCTCCTCATAAGAAAGATCATCTTCCAATTGTACCACCTCAGAAGAGAGTACATGTGAAGGGTCCGGTGTGTACTTTCTTAAGAGGGATACATGAAAGACATCATGCACCTTGGCCATGGTAGGTGGAAGTGATAGTCAATAGGCCACAACCACAACACTATCAAGAATCTTGAAGGGTTCGATGTAACTTGGCCTTAACTTCCCTTTCTTTCCAAACCTCATGACCTTTTTCCATGGAGATATGCATAGAAACACCATGTCTCCAGCTTTAAACTCAAGTTCTCATCAACGACTATCTACATAACTCTTCTGTAGACTCTCGGCTACCTTGATATGCTGCTGAATAGTTTTCACCTTCTCCACCATTTCTTCGACCATTTCTAGTCCAAGCAGCTTACGTTCACCAACCTCATCCCAACATGCCGGTGTTCTTCACCTTTTCCCATACAGGGCTTCATATGGTTCCATTTGGATAATTGAGTGGAAACTGTTATTATAAGAGAACTCAACAAGAGGAATATGTTGATCCCATCCTCCTTTAAAATCCATTGAGCACGCTCTCAACATATCCTCATGTGTTTGGATAGTCCACTCGGATTGGCCATCACATTGAGGATGATAGGCCGTACTGAAGTTCAGTTCAGTATTCAGAGCATATCGAAGACTCTTCCAAAACATAGAAGTGAATCTTGGATCTCGGTCAGACACAATAGATAGTTGTACTCCATTCAACCTTACCACTTCTCTGATATATATCCTTGCTATTAGATCCAAAGAGAAATCCTCCTGATTAGAAATGAAGTGTGAAATCTTCGTAAGATGATCCACAACAACCCAGATTGCATTGTTGCCTTTGGATGTCCTTGGAAGTCCGGTGACAAAGTCCATGGTGATGTTCTCCCATTTCCATTCTGGTATGGGAAATGGTTGCATCATCCCCTTAGACTTCTGCCTCTCTACCTTCACTTACTGACACACCAGGAACTTTGATGTATATTCAGCGATCTCCTTCTTCATATTATCCCACCAAAAGTTTTCTCAGAGATCTCGATACATCTTTGTGCTCCCTGGGTGAATAGATAAATTTGAACTATGTGCATCATCCAAAATATCCTTCTTCAGCTCCGGACTTGATGGAACACATAGTCTTTTCCCAAACCGCACAATTCCTTCTTCATTAACATTAAACTCCGGGGATTTTCCTTTTTTGATAGCTCCCACTTTTTCTTGAATTCCCACATCATCCTTTTGAGCATACTTTAACCTTTCCAAAAGAGATAGTTGAGAAATCAATTGTGAAAGGATTGATGATGTTCCCTTCTTTATTATTCCCATGTCCATCTTCATCAAGTCTAAGAAGATTGGATCCTTCTCAATTATCACCATTGATAGAATTGTTGGGTCCTTTCTACTTAGGGCATCTGCCACCTTGTTCGCTTTCCCAGGGTGGAAATGTATTGAACAATTATAATCCTTGATGAGCTCTATCCATCTTATCAGGCGCATATTAATCTCTTTCTGTTTGAATATATATTTAAGACTCTTGTGGTCAGTATATATCTCACATTTCTCTCCATAGAGATAATGCCGCCAGATTTTCAAGGCAATGATCACAACCACCAACTCTAGATCATGCGTTGGATAGTTTTGATCATGGATTTTCAACTGCCTTGAGGCATAGGATATCACTTTATCATTCTGCCTCACCACACAGCCTAAGCCCTTCTTTGAAGTATCACTGAATACCTCAAAAAGTTCCCCACTTGTGGGTAAAGTGAGCACGGGTGCAGTGATATGCCTCCTTTTCAACTCCTTAAAGCGTTCACTGCATTCATCACTCCAAGAAAACTTTACTCCCTTTCATGTTATCTTGGTAAGAGGGTTGGACAATCGTGAGAAATATCTCACAAATCGTCAATAATATCCAGCTAACCCCCAAGAAGCTAAGGATATCCATTACCGTTGTTGGCCTCGGCCATCCCTCAATTGCACCTGTTTTGGAGGGGTCGACAGATATCCCATTGCTTGTGATGATATGGCCCAATAATGAGACCTCCTTTAACCAGAACTCACACTTTTTATACTTTTCATAGAGCTTCTCCTTGAGCAACGTCTCTAGTACAATTTTTAAATGCTCCTCATGTTCCTCCTTGGTTTGAGAGTATATTAGAATATCATCTATAAAGACTACCAAAAATTTGTCAATGTAATCTCTAAAGGCTCTATTCATCAATTCCATGAATATTGCTGCAGCATTGGGGAGTCCGAAAGGCATTACTATGAATTCATAGTGCCCGTATGTTGTACGAAAAGCAGTCTTGGGGACATCTTCCTTCTTTACCCTTACTTGATAATATCCCGACCGCAAGTCCACCCTGGAGAAGTATTGTGCTCCACGTAGCTGATCAAGCATGTCATCGATTCTTGGGAGAGGATACTTGTTCTTTATCGTGATTTTGTTAAGTTCATGATAATCGATGCAAAGCCGCATTGACCCATCCTTCTTCTTGACGAAGAGGACCGGTGCACCGCATGGTGAAGCACTTGGGCGTATAAACCCTTTATCCAGATTCTCCTATAGTTGTTTCTTCATCTCATAAAGCTCTACAACATCCATTCTATATGGATTCTTGGATATTGGTAGCGCCCCAGGTATAAGTTCAATTGGGAACTCAAAATCTCTTCTTGGAGGAAGACCAGGCAGTTCCTCGGGAAACACTTCAGCGAATTCCCTCACAATAGGAATTTCTTCAAGGATGGTTTCTTACATGGACTCAATCATCTGAGCCAGATATGTGTGCTCATAAGGCAGTAATATCCATGCTTGAGATGATGGAGCAAAATGGTATTCATCTTCCTCCTAACACTTGTAAAGAATCGGGGGGTCGATTCTCCATATGGAGTGTGATTTCTCTTTCCCAACAATTTATGTTGGCTCTATATAAGGAAAGCCAATCCATGCCAAGAATTGCATCAAATCCCACCAGAGGGAGTATGAGGAGGTTCTCCGGGAAATTCAATCCACAGATTATAACAGGGGAGGACTTATACTCATGGGATGCAATGATTTACCCATTTGTCGTACTCACCTACATCTTTACTTCCATGATTTTTGGTGGTGCTGGGATTGTTCTATTAAAAATTCGAGATATAAAAGAATGCGTAGAAACTGAATCAAAAATTACGTTCACTATACTTGAATGAATAACTAGCGTACCTGTCACCACTTCGTTGTCGGGGTTCACTTTGGCAGAAGTGATGGAAAAAGCTCTTAATTGTTGTCTTGGAGGTTGTTGGTTTCCTCCGACAACCCTTGGATTAGGGTAGTAATTCGAAAAATGACCATGTTCATTGCATTTGTTGCATTGAACAACGCGTAGAGGTTTGAACAGAGCATTCCTCTCCTATATCGCAGTCGCGGGTCCTTCTTGCCGATAGTTAACAGCTAGGTGACCTTCTCTCCCACAGCTTAAGAATTTTCTCATCCCCTCAAGGGAATTTCTAGGGTGCTTCTTTCCGCACTTTGGGAAAGTGGGGTGCTAGATCTTCTTATCACCATAGCATTTATTAATCGGACCACCAGCATTGAAGTCCACCTCATGCTTCTGGTCCCCATGATACCCCTGTGATTCCCCAATCTCCATTTCAACCTTGAGGGCACATCGGACAATTTTCTCATAGCTGTTGATGTCACGGATCTCTAATTCTTTCTACAAGCTAGGCTTCAGCCCACCAAAGAAGCGGTCAACCTTGCATTCGGGGGTAACGACAAAACCGGAAGCGTATCGTGCAAGCCTTATGAAGTTTTCATTGTATGCTTCAATAGATTCTTCATCTTTTTACTTGAGGGAAAGGATGTCCCTTTCCATCTTAAGTCGGAGGGTGCGCGGAAAATATTTATCAAAAAAAATCTTTCAGAAATCCTTCCATTCTAAAGCCTCGATATCCTCCTCAGGCTTCGTATTTTTGATCAACGTCCACCATTGATCAGCTTCACCCTCCATATGATAAGCCTCTAGGAGAACCTTCTCTTGTTCAGAACATTGGAGGATGGATAATATATTTTCAATGGAGTTGATCCATTGTGCAGTGATTGTGGGATCGGATGATCCTCTAAAAGTAGGATTCCTTTGTCTCATGAAGCTCTCGATAGTGACTTGTTCTTTCCAAGGGAGGGTTGAACGTTCCTCTTGACCTGTGTTTCTATTCAAAACATGAGTTAGATGAGAGAGAAGAATGACAAAGTTCGCGATTCCCACTCCCATTGGATTTGGCATCACATTAGTACAGCCATCACACTGATCTTCACAACAGTTGTTATCCCAAGTCCTCCTATTACCGGCCATTGGATAGAATAAAAGGAAAGTTAAGGGTAACACATAAAGGGTAATCCAAAGACAAAAGTTTATTACTTATAAATAAACTTTCAATCCTTAACTCATGAGTCTATAAGTTTCAATCTAGAATTTTCATGATCTAATTTCTAACATATATTCTTAGGGGCATTTTTTTAATTCCCTTAATAAGGGTTCATACTAAGCTTGTGAATTTATCAAAACATATCCCCCGGGAGTGTCGTAACCAAGAGTGCATCAAGGACCGTTTCCGTGCACCAGTTCCCGTTCGAGTCTAGCTCAAAGTAGTGTTTTCGGGTTTTACCCCTAGGATACATATGTGCCAGAGCCGCCTCTACCTGCTCGTATCTAGACATGGATCTATTTGTTTGATAAACCAGTTACTCAGTACTTACCAAAACTTAGGGAAGTTTTTATTATACCTAGTCTTGTATCTAAGGCTTTACTAGGGTTTCTTAATCCCAAAAATAACTAAACCTATCCTCTGATACCAACTATGACAACCCTGCTTTTTATTACAACTTAAACATGATTTATTACATAAAACATCCCTTGATACAAGAAAGAAGATCCATAGGTTTAGTGTCTTTGGGGCTTAGGATCATTACATAAAAACTTAAAACATGAAATACAACATCTTTATCGAAAACTTCCTTTACATGACTACTACATTCCCTCGTACTTAGCATTGCATGGGATAACCTAAGGACATGCATAAGAAAAGGGTGAGCTATAAATCCCAGTAAGGGAGTACACATGGAAAAACATGAGGAGTACAATACATGTTAGACAATAGGCATATCAATAGATCATAAAACAAATATGAACATAAAGGCATGATAAATCATGATAATCATAACATGGAAATGTGGCAACAACACTTAACATGGAATTAGCATGAGCCAAGGTACATTGCACATAAAGCATTAGTAAATCCTCATTGCACATAAAGCACGAGCAAACCCTCATTTCACTTGAATTAGCATGAATCAACACTCATTGCACATGAAGTATCATGATACTATACTTTACCCAATGCATTGGAGCGCTATAAGGGTGCACCCTTCTTAAACATTTCATTTCATGCATAAGTGTGCCACATGGATCATAAAACATGGATTCGTAAAACATAATAATTTATTCCACGATAAAGGAATGTGGAATTCATACATGAAACATTATAATAAATAAGTAAATGTGTATAAAGGTGAATACCCTTGATGGATAAATGGGCATGGTATTCACTACACAATGACATTGGCTTAGAAAATCGGTGTGATTTTGGCAGCGTAACGGCGTGACATAAGAATTAATAAAAAATGGATGATAAGAGAGAAACGGGTTCCTAATCATATTTAAATGTCATGGACAATAATGAGGTCATATAGATACATGTCCCAACAATTATAATGGAATTTATATTCATGATACAAAAGTATTTCTTGAATGTAAATGATGAGAGAGAAGTTCCTTTAGGAATTTCAGCATAGTAACAGATGTAAATGGGTGGCATTTAATGAGAGATAAAGGGGTCTATCGTCATTCAAACAATAATAGGGAAGTATGGGGGAGGTGTGAAACCATACCCCAACATTTATAATTGAAACTAAAATGGCAAAACAACTTAAATAAAATTGGACAAAAATGAGAAAGGAAGAAAAAACCCTTACTTTGATGTGTGCTTCCAAAGGCTAGAGAGAGGCTTGTGAGACGATTCTTGGGAGCTTGGGGCACCTTGGGAGGATTCTAGAGAAAGTAGGGCAGAGGTTGGACAAACTCCAAGGGATTTTTGTGAGGAGGAAGTGGGAGCTTGTGTGGGTTTATATAGGAAAGGAGAGGGAATTCTTTATTATTTTGGTTTGGGTCCCCTTACATTAAATTAATCCAAACCACAAACCATCCCATGGTTTTTGCCCATGGTTTTTGGAAATGGGAAGAGGAAAAAAATATTTTATAAGGCCCAAGTCCGAACTTCTTAAAATAATAAGGTTGCTTATGTGGAGGTGAGTCACACTCCAATGGAAATTAATTTAAAAATGAAAACTATTGAATATGTCTTGAGGGGTCCATTAATGCTTTGAAAAGTAAGTCAAACTGACCCAAAATCAAATTATTTTAATGATAAAACATATATTGGACGAACATAAGGATTATGGTATTTTATTACATCATAATTTTGTCATTATGATGTCATAAAACACATTATATATTTAAACGATATTTAATTTTTACCCAAAAATTTGACTCTCTCATAAAATTATGAAAAAATCACCGTTGGATAAAGTCGACATCATGATTCCAGAAATGACATTTATTTTATCTAAAAAAATTTCTAAATATATTAATTTTCACTTTTAAAATAAAAACCAACATTTATCGAAAATTCAAGGGTTTTGATAGAAATGGATTTCAAACCTTAATATAAAATTTTAATTGCATTCATAAAATTGTAAGATCATTTATATTTAATAAAAATTAATTTAATAATATTATTATTACTTTATTAAAATATTATTTAATTCAAAGATCCCTTAATTTACTAAAAGAGATTTCTTAATTAAATAATAACTAAAAAAACCATTTGTACTTTAAAAACTATTTACAATGTTTCAAAATTGACTAGAAATTATATTCATTATTATATACAAAAATAATGTACATGAACATAGTACTAATTATTTGTTACATAACCCCTTAAAACAGCTGCATAAGACCTAAGGGTAAGGTGTGCGATGGTGACAGACTCTTGGGGTGGATCGGATAACATCGCTCGAGTGGTAATCTCTATCAACTTCCACTTTTCCCGTAGACGGTCTCGTTCGAGCTTGACATGGTGAAGCCCAGCTTGGGCATGGTCAAGGGTGAAGCCCAAGGATGCCACCTTTTTTCCTAGCTCTGACAAATGGGCTTCGTATGGGGAAATTCTACTGGATGAGGCCATCACTTCTTTTGCCTGCGTAAATTGGATTTGTTAAGGTCCTATATTTATACTAATCATGTGATCACTGTTCAACCGCTATATTAACAACTATGAAAAATCTTAACATAAAACCAATGAAGTTGAAATCTTATAAAAACATTTTATATAAAGAGACATTTAATAAGATCAAGAGGGATTTTAAATTAATGAAACTTTGGGTCGTTACAATATCCTAGAAGGTCATACCTACCCCGATTCCTCAGAACACGTCTATTACTAAAGGAATTATTGGGAAGTGGGATTACCCAACAATATATTCCATCATTAACATGGATATTGGGAAAAAAATAAAATCCCAAAACGTTTTGATATTTGTATGAAATACTAATCTCATGTGGGTTTCATATATATATATATATATATATATATATATATATATATATCTGTGTGTGTGTGTGTATGAAACGTAAAATATGATGAATGACATTAATACAAAACAAAACCTAAAGGATCACAATAAAAACATACAATAAGACAAACATTCAATCACCATATAGTTTTAACTACCTATTAATAACCCATTCTACCTCTAAAACACAAACCATACCTCTACCATACATAAAAAAACAATATCAATCATCAATTTTTTCATATTTTATTAATTCATTTAAATCATTCCTGATTTTCCACTTACTTATCAAACTATATTCATAAAAATTGTTTTTAATCATACTTGATGAAAACCCATTTTTGAGTTAATAATCCTTCCCATCACAATAATAATACCCCACATTATCAATTTCTAGATTTTTTAACCCTGTAATATTTCATTTCATAAAATTTAATAGTTTTGTATTTGTGTTAAGGAATTTTATCCCATAAATTCAACAATCCCTACTACTTATACCGCACATAACACACTCATCACCTCATTACCTGCCCAATATAAATTCCAACCACATAATATGTAATCTTCAACATATACCGAGACCCATATAACATTCCAAACATCACACAAAATCAAATTTCATTCTCATATCAAGCTAAATCAGCACCACCACAACATTCTTGTCCAAGAAACGTAATCATCCCATATCACCCCTATCCACACAAAACCATATAAAATCTATAAAAATAATTTTAACATCGTTTTAGGAATATAATATTATTGGCCATTAAAAACATATATCAAGTTTTAGATTACCTAAGAATCCTTTAAAATTACAAAAATTAAATGTCTATTTAACTATGATGGCTTTTTATAGGGTCCAAACATAATAACAATTAAATAGATTAAATATAAAATACCATTTCATGGGGATCATAGTAACCAATAAAACATATAATAAGTATTTTTTTTAATTTAGGATGATTAAATATCTAAAAAATATCATGATTCTTATTTCTATTAATTTCTATAAATATTTCATCTCTTTTAATATAATATTTCAATTTGGTGATACATAATATTTAGTTCATGATAAACAACATATGTAACATCACATTAAATAATTTTAAAAAATATACGAAATAAATGTGGAATGCATTAACACTGTATCTCCTATAGTTCTAATAATAACATTTACTTAGTCCATTCATAGTAATTATAAATGGAATTAAAAAAAATAAACTCTTATATTGAAAATATAATATATATATATATACATGAATCCCCTACCTTATAAAAATATTCATGTTGTGTTTCATTAGTACAGAGAGATGGGTAGAGAGAGAATGAAACAAATAATCACATGTTCGGCTGGATTCAATCATATTGACTCACTGATCGCATTAGGAAAGTCATTGGTCTACCATGTTCAACAAAATTACTAAAATATAAAATTAGTGAAACATATTTCCTCTTTTAAAATAGTATATAATGAATTATCAATATATTTTAATGAAACGTGGTCAAATACTTTCCTTTTATTCATTTTAAGTCTATCATGGTTTGATTTAACACAAATTTCTCATTTAAATTTCATAAAACATAGGTAAATATATATAAATTCAAATGATATGGTTATCTCTAAAAAAAATTAAATCTATAAAATTTAATTTATGTTCCCATTAAATTAATAAAAATATTTTTCATGTTTCCCATGAATGAAAATTTCTCTAAGGGGTTATTCTTATAAGAAATACATGACCCTTCATGAATTAGTATGACCCTTACATAAAATAGGTGTCCATATGTGAATAAAGTTTAACCATATAAAAGGATTAATGAACTTTTAGGAACCTTATAATACCCTCTTTGATGACCCAAAAGAGAAATATATATATATATATATATATATATATATTTCCCTTCTAGGAATATATGTGTGTCATATTATGTAAAAAAGATAATAAACATAAAATACATTTTATTATTAATTAAAAAATTTACTTTTCTATAATGTGACCATTGGGAATGAATCCTAACCATTAATATATAAAACAAATGTTTGGCAAGGTAATTATAATAATAATATATTCATTTCTTAATTTAATATACATTTTTTAAAGAAAAAACATTTTATTTTGGAAACATACATTTATAATAATTTTATAACAAAAGTATAAACTAAATATTATAAAAATAAATTCATTTTTTGATTAAACATTTAAAATCATGATAGGTTTAATTTTTTGGATTTTTTCTACAATAGTTGATTTCTTCATAAATAGTAAAAAATATAGGTTTTACAAATATTATTTCATTTCTACGTTTATAATGATTTAACTATAATTTAAAAACTTATAAAAAAATTCATGATCCAAAAAATATTTTTATAGTGAAATTATTCAATAAAAAATATTCTTTGAGATTTAAAAAACCCAGGTTTAATATTTGGAAAATTATGTAATATTATTTAATAAAAAATATTTTTACTATTTTTTTAGTAATTAAGCTTTTTATAAGTGAAATTGTATTTTTTATTTAATTTAATGTATCATAAATCTCATTTAGTTAATAATAAACAAATTAATTTTATTAAAATCAACAACATTAATAATTTTGATCTAAATAGAACAATTTTTCTCTAAAATGTACTTTTTTCTTTGTGGAGTGTTTTGGGTATTGAATGTGAAGTGTATTGAAGGTTTTTTATAGATATTGAACAATTTATTAGGGATTGGGTTATGGTAAAATTTTCGATAGATTAAATATTTTCTCCCAATGTGGGGTTGGTTTCATAAGTGTTGGGGCTATAAGGAGGATTTCATGTATCATTCTCTAGCACCCTAATAAATTAAAAATAAATTTAAAATAGAATGCATGCAACACTGAGCCTCATAAAAACAAACACTTTTTTATTATTGAATATATTTATAACCTATCCATTATACATAATTTGTCCTCTTCTGTGTTTTGAGTTATAGAAAACAAACAACCATAGTTGGGATCAGTAAGATATTTAGATTATGATATGCTTATCTTACATTTTTGGTGAATATTAACATGACCCTTATGAATAGTAATTTACCCTTATAAATAGTAATATGACCCGTATAAATATTAACATCACCCATGTAATTAGAAATAATATTTAAGCACCTTATAATTGAGACTGAATATTTTAAAAATTAATAATTAAGTGTTGACATTTTTATCATTAATAAATATTTATTTCTAATTTTAAATTAATAATTATGTTTAAAATAAAATTCAATTTTATAAAATTTATTCTTAAAGAAATATTTTTTTATGATTTTTCAGTAATTTTATGAGACCTCGGTTAATTTTAAAAAGTATTATAAAATATATTTTTAATTTCAAATCTGTATTTTTCAAGTAAAAAAACAATTATATTTAAAAAATAAATTTAACATATTTAGAATATTATATTGATAAAATGGATTCAATTTTTTAATTATACATATCTGAAAAATTATTGTTATTTTTTGGTATTTTTCTAAAATACATGAATTGTTTAGTGAATAATAAAATATGATAATTAATAATAAAATCTAAATACATAATTTATTTATTCATAGCTGATGTATGGATGATTTTTTAACACATGGTTCTCAATAACATGCACTTATTACATTTTTTCACAATAATCAACATTATTTATTATCTTGAGAAAAATAATAAAATAATGAATATGATATTCAAAAATCACCCCTCCCCTACACTATAAAAGACACACATCACCCCTTCTTCTTTTCACTCCCATAAGACTTTAATATTCTCAAAGATCTTACCAAATTATATTCCCTATCCTCTCTCCATGTTCAGGATATCATGAACTTGGAAAATGGCCAAAATCCATTCCCTTAAGGTGGTTATCAAGGAGGATATTTCAAGAGATAAACTCTCTTTATTTTTCATACAATTTCACTTTATTTTAATTTATTTTATTATTATATCCTCACCTTTTAATTCCAAATGATCATGATAACTCAAGTATCATTTATAAACTGGAATTATATCATTTTAATAAAAGAAAAATCTTAAATATCTTTACTCCCTCTCTCTCTCTCTTATTCTAAAAATAAAATCATCATCGAGGAAGTGCTGATTTACAACTTTCATGGAAGATAAAGTTTAATTCATTAATTTCTACTTCAAGGATGTTCATTAAATAATTTTAGTGGTTGAAATTTTTTGTAAAATTAATATGAGAACCTTTTTTATGTTCTAGATATAACATGTTTACATAATACCAAGAGATAATACAGAATGATTGTGTTATGATAAATAACTACCTTAATAATCTAAACGATTATCACAAAAGTTATTATCTAATGATTTATCCACATAATATATAAAAACAATTTATATATAACCATTTAAATTTATAGTTTCTCAATACCAAAATTCAATTCCAATTATTGAGAATTATAAAAATTTTTAATGAACACAATTACTTATAATCAAGTAAACCAATAAAAAATCAGGGAAACCAACACTAGGGAACAACAGAATTAAATCATATAACATATCAATAATTCCATTAATTAATATAATAAAAAAATTTATCAAAAACAAGTTTATAATTTTATGATTTAATTAATTTATTTATTTAATTTTATTATCCATATTGTTAAGGTTAAGTGCAGAACATGTTTGGACATATGGTATGGGTTTTCTACCCAAACCTTCATTTTCTTTTGGGTTACTCTTATTCTATACATACCTCAATGTAAATTATAATAATTCTTATGATATCCTCATTAATTTTGTTTTAATTTAATATATATGTTTAGAGAACATATTTTTTCTTTATTTTACGTGGAGTTACATGTTTTAAAATGATCTTTCAAAAAAAATTTGGACAAACAAACCCATTTCAAAGGAAATTCTCGAATTATTACATGTTTTCAAAGGTATTATATAATATATTTTTATCCACAATTATTTTTCAAAAATAAATTATTTTATTATGAAAAAACTACATTAATTCACTTCTGGTTATTTGAAAATATTTTTCCAAATTAACACTTCTTTTTAAAGTAAAATAGTGCTTATCTCATGAATCACTTGATGATTTTTTTTGTGTATTTTTATCTATTTGAAAACTCTTGTTGATTATTATGTTTAATTGGGATTTATATTTTATGAATTCATCTACCATATTTTATTGAAAAGTTTATGATTTTTTTGACTTTGTTTTTTCTATCTTTATACAATTAAACATATTATTTCAAATGGTTAGTGTTTATTTTTAATGATTGGAGATGGTTAATTACTTTTCATATGTTAATTTCAATATTAATTTATGTGTTTTTTTGTTTATCCCAACTCATATAAGGATTTAATTAGACATATTATGTGATGGGTGGGGCTTATTATATCCCCTCTTTGCATTGGGTGGTCTCATGAGTCAGACGAGCCTTAGTTTCTCCCAATTATGTATGGTCTTGTCATGACGCCTTGAGAGAATGATTATGAGGTCCAACATTATGAATTCACTCATTATGAAACTAGAGAATGATATTCCATATCATTATTTAACAATTATAATATCTATGTTTATGTTTTATGTCGTTATTTAATTAGTTTTTATTCCTACCATATTATGGTCATTTTTATTTTTAAAGACATGTATTTTTAGTTATTCAGTATTCATAGTGTTTATATTTTTTCATTTCCTACAATATATTATTTACCCCTACTAAGCTTCTAATCTCACCGTAGTCTTACCCTTTATATTTCCCTAGGATGAGAATAAGGGTATTTTAAATTACTTTTACATGTA
This sequence comes from Viscum album, assembly GCA_963277665.1. Lineage (NCBI taxonomy): Eukaryota > Viridiplantae > Streptophyta > Magnoliopsida > Santalales > Viscaceae > Viscum > Viscum album. The sequence continues at coordinate 98,510,865 of OY728160.1, forward strand.
ATAAAGGATTTATGGGAGTTACTAATGGATTTTTTGTATTGTATTTCATTTCAATTTGTAATGTTGAAATTACGTATGTATCTGGTATTCCAAAAAAAGTAAAATATTTGGTCCTTTAGTATATGAAATTCTTGTAATCATTCCAATGTAATAAAATAATTCTCTAGCTTTAGGAAATTGGGGTTGGGGTGTTATAGTTTGTATCAAAGGATGTTTAATAGAAATCATGGAAACTGGATTTAGAAAATGAAGATTAGGGAATAAAGACCTAAGGTATAAATTGAGGATAATAATAAAAGAACATATTATAATTTTGGTAAGAAATAGATTGGGTTGATATTTGTATAAATACATCCCTTTCTGGATACAACAAGTGGATGTGGTTTTGGATCATATATACTTATGTGTAACAACTCTGATACGTTTTTCTGGGCTTAACTCTATATATCCTGGTACATGAAAATGAGACTTACTACACACCTAGTTTGACACTCATAAATGATATGATTAGGATAATTCACATTTTATTTATCGAACATTAGGAATGATTTAAATGTAAATTTTTCTAAATATAAATCATGTTTATGATTATTAGATTAGTTATTATTAAGATTTCAATTATTGTAAAATACTTTTCTAAATGAGATTATGCAGTATTGATTAATAATGTAATCTTGTGTATTAAATTATTTAGATATGGAAACTAGTGGAAGGAATGTCAAAAAAAATTAACACACATATCCCATGTATGAATTTTCCTCTTGTGTAAGATAATGATGATGTGACTGGTGCTGAAAAACTTATAATTATACTAGGATAGCTGACTTAGGTTATGAACAATAACATTAACTATATGGGGAATCCTTATCCACAATGTTGAAAAGCTATGTTATATTTCTTTATGGAACAATATCCCCTATCATTTAATGGGACGAAAACCACATGCATTGTATAGTTATTGCTACGTTCCTTAGAAATGATATTTCTCACTTTGGGAAGTAACGAAAGGGAGAAGGTTGTCAGGGAATTTTATCATATATCGGGATATGTTGATCAATGGTGGTCATTGATTCAAAACACAAAGGAAGAGTAATATATTTTAAATATGGATTTGAGGGATTTGATGGAAATATTCATAAAAAAATACTTTCCTCATGAACATCGAGCAGATATGGAAAGGCAGTTTTTGAATCTGAGGTAAAAACGAGGAGAATGTTTTGAAGTTTAATTTTTACTATACAAGGTTATCAAGCCATGTTGTTGACAACTTAATTAATCCAAGGAGAAATATTAATCAGTTTTTTGATGTTTTAAAACTATTCCTCCAATGGTAACTAGTCTCTCAGAGTTTCTCATCATATGAAGATATAGTCTCATGTGCTACCAAGATAGAAAAAGAATTATTTATGTATTTTGACTTTAAAGAATTATCTAGGATAATAGGGTTGTTGAACAATCTATAAAAGGAATCAATGACAATGATAAAAAGTGAAGACTATATTTTTTATCCTTTATTAATTATGAGAAGAAACAACACGGTACTTGCATGAAGGGTATGCTTGTTGGTTTCAAGTGTGGAGGAAAAGGCCACCAATCCTGTGATTATAAAGGAAAGAAAGAAGCTAGTAATTGTTAACTCTAAAATTAAAAATATATGGGACATTATTCAAATAATTTTCATAATAATCAAGTAAAAATTCCACATATAATGACAAGGAAGAAAGGTTATGCTTTTGCAATCACAACTAATGAGGTTGAAGATACTAATGGTGTGGTGGAAGGTACTTTAATCATTTCCCTAAGCATGGTAAATTATTTATTTGATTATAAATTGTCTCATTCTTTTACATCTTCCAAGTTTTACAAGAAAATTATACATTTACAATTTTATTAAAAAAGGATTTGGCAGTCAAAACTCATAACGGAAGTATCGTTCCAACAAATATGTGCCATAAGTCCCCCTTATTACACAAAAATGTACATCAGTTTCTAACATTATCATCATACTTAGTATTGAATTTTAAATAATTCTTGGTATCAATTTTTTCAATCTATGATTCATGGATCTATTTCATGTGGATGTAATTTACAATTTTTGAGAATGATGTAGAATCCCTTATCTTTATAGCAGAAACCCCATCATCAGATTCTTATCTACATCAACCCCCAATAGCTATAATAAATGAAATTCATGGTGAGGATGAGAATGCAATATATATGGTTAAGGAAAGAAATATTCAAACCGAGGATCCACCTATTGTGCATCAATACATTGATGTATTTCGAGATTATTGACCTAGACATCCACCAGAATGGTAAGTTAAGTTCACTATTGATTTTTCTAAAGGTTGGGTCCAAAGCCTAATTTTATTATTAAAGCCAATCAAAGACATATTTTAATGGGGTAGAGGGAGACCCATTACATAGCCTGAAGGCCCAGTGGGCTTGTAACCCATTACAGAAGGGCCCTTATGGATTTAGTACAACTGAATAAAAAACTAGAGTAATTGAGTGATAAATGTTTTATCGGACCTAGTGTTTCTCTATGGGGAGACCCTATTATTTTTTCAAGAATACTGATAGATATATGATGTTATGCAATGACAACTGGGAGACCAGTGCTATTACGATAAAGAAAAAGTATCATATTCATCACTTTTATGATTAAATTGATAAAATTCACAGATCCCAATATTTTTCAATGATTGAACATTGATCCGGATATCATTATTTTCATGTGAGGAAGGATGATATTCCAAAAACTTCATTTCGAACCAGGTACAGGCATTATGTCTTTATAGTAATTACTTTTGGACTGACTAATGCACCCCTTGTTTTCAAAGATCTAATGAATATAGATTTCAATGAGTATATTGATGATTTTTTTGGGTATTTTTTGATGATATCTTATTATACTCTAAAAGCTACTAAGATTAAGATATTCTCTTACGCATTATTCTACATACTCTTAGAAGAAATAAATTAAATGGGAAGTTTATAAATGGTGAATTCTAGTTCAAGTAGTTTGTTTTCTAGGACATATTGTCTCTAAGGATGGAAGTTTAGGGTATCCTATAAAGAAAAAGGTTTTTCAAGAATTTTATACACCAACGAACATTATAGAGGTGCATCTTTCTATTGGTTTAGTAGGATATAGTTGGAATTTCATTCATAACTTCACCTGATTAGCAAACCAATTAACCATGATTTCTTGTAAAATGGTTAAGTTTGCATAGATAAAAGAATGTGAACAATGTTTTAAAGAATTGAAGATTAGATTACTGAATTCCTCAATCCTGACTCTACAATCTGGGAATGTTGGATTTTTTATCTATAGTGATGTGTTAAAGAAAGGGCTCAGCTGTGTCTTTATGAAAAATGAGATAGCTATTACCTATGCATCAAGGTAGTTAAAAATTGATGAACAAAACTATCCAACTCATGATCATGAGTTATTAGTTGTGATCTTTGATCTAAATATATGGATACAATATCTTTGTGTATAATGATGTGAGTTATATACTGATCACAAGAGTTTAAAATATATTCTCTCACATAAATAAATAAACATGAGGTAAAGGTGATGGCTCGATCTACTCAAGGATTATGATTTTTCATTGCACTATCACTCAAGAAAGTAAAATAAGGTATCTTACGCATTGAGAATGAAGGATTATGGTTTCTTAAATAAAATGAGAATTGATAAGGATATTATGTACATGGATCTAACAGGGATGGTTATGGGAATTATTAATGATTATGAAACATCATTATTTTTCAATTTTTTTCCTAAACATTGTTATTGGAAATAATTAAATGTTCCCAGCCTGATGATGATAATATTCAAAAGAAAATTAAACCTATTAATGATGGGAAGATGGATTAAATTGTGTGTGAGGATAGAATTTTGAAATTTGAGATGAGGTTAGGTGTTCCCTCAATCCTGGATCTAAAAAAGGAGTTATTGGATGATTACCATAGTTTGAATTTCTCTATAAACCCTGGTAGCACTATGATGTGTAAATATTTAAAAGAAAATTTCTAGTGGGGAAACATGAAGTAGAAAATTGCTGATTACGTGTCAAGATGTTTAGTCTATCAAAAAGTGATGGTTGAAAGACAATATCCTAGCTATTTCATGCAACTTTATCCTATTCCGTCATGGAAAAGGGAAGACATCACTTTGTATTTTTTTTACTAGACTACCAAAAACTCCATGTAATAATGATTCAATATGGGTAATTGTTTATTTACTTACCAAATATACACATTTCCTCTCAATAAGGGGTGATTTTCTACTCTAGCGCCTTGAACGACTCTATATTAATGAATTTATGAGACTTCATGGAACACCTATATCAATTATGTCTAATCATGATTCATTATTTACATAAAATTTATGGAAACTTATTCATAAATATTTGAATATTAATCCTCAATTAATAACTACATATCAACCTCAAACTGATGGTCAATCAGATAGTATGATCAAAACATTAAAAGACATGTTGAGATCATGCTCACTTGATTTTCATCGTATATGTGATCAGTATATACCATTTGTGTATTCTTCCTAAAATAATATTTTTCCATTTAAGTATTCAAATGTCACAGTATGAATCATTGTATGTAAAGAGATTTCACACACAGACATTTTGTGATGAAGTTGGTGAAAGAAAACTTATTGGCCCAGAGCATGTGGAAGAAACAATAGTGAAGGTATAGACTATTAAAACCCATATCAAAGAATCTCAAAGTAGGTAAAAGAGATATAATGATAATATAAGGAAGGATTTGAAATTTAAATTGATATATCATGTTTTCCTGAAAGTATCTAGATGGAAGGGTGTTATAAGATTTGAGAAGAAACAGAAATGAGACCCAGGTACATTAGACCCTTTGAAATTATGGAGAGAATTGGAGCAATGTACTATCAATTGGTAATTCCTCATAGACTTAACAAAGTAAAAAATATGTTCAACATCTCACTGTTAAGAAAGTATATTCTGGATCCAACACATGTGCTCACTTTTGAAGGTATAGAATTATAACATGATATTTCTTATTGCGAAGAGCCTATCCAGATTCTAGACACTAATGAATAAGTGTTGAGGAATCAGATGAATAGGTTAGTGAAGGTACTTTGGAAAAATCATAAAATTTAGGAGGAGACATGGGATCATGAGGATATTATGATGAAGAACAACGCAAATATTTTTATGAGGTAACTTTCGAGTAATTTCGAGGATGAAATTTCTATAAGAGGGAAGAGTGTATCACCTTAGAGAATTATAATTAAATTTAATGTTGAAAGCATACAACACAAATTCTCTCCAAAAAAACACGTTTTTATTATAGAAGTTAGTTATAACCTATCCATTAATCAAATAAAATTACTTCTATGTTTTGAATTTAAAAAAACGGACATACATGGTTGTGATCAGTATGTTATTTAGAGACTGATATGATCTAATTAAATTTTATGTGAATAGTAACTTGATCCTTATGAGTAGTATTATACCATTATAAAAAGTAATATGACCCTTATGAAGAGTAACCTCACCCATGTAAGTAGAAATAAAATTTAGGCACCTTATAAATGAGAGTTAATATTTAAAAAATTACTAATTTTGTGTTTAAATTTTTGTGAGTAATAAATATTTAATTAACATTTTAAAAAAATAAAATTTTAAAAAATATAAATCTTTTTTTGAAAAAATTATTCATAAAAAAATTCTTCTGATTTTAGTACAATTTTATGTGACCTTTGTTAATTTTTGAATGAATTATAAAATTAGTTTTAAATTTAAAATATTTTTTTTAAGTTATTAATGATTTTATTTAAAAAATTAATTTCACATATCTAGAAAATTATTTTGATAAAATGGATTCCTTTTTTGAATTTTATATGTCAAAAACAGTTATCGTGAATTTTTTGGCTTTTTTAAAATACATGAATTTTTAGTGAATAGTAAAATACGATAATTAACAATAAATCCTAAATGCAAGATTTATTGAGTCATGGGTGATGTATTGGTTATATAAGCATGATTTTTTCTAACTCACAAGGAAATATTACTATTTTTCACAATATTTCTAACTATTTCTTTTTTTGAGAAAAATAATAAAATAATGAATAAGATATTAAAAAATGACCCCGCTCATCCATAATAAAAGCCACCCCTCACTCCATCTTCTCTTCAAATCCATATGTCTTGAAGGTTCACATAGTTCCTCCCAAATACTCTTTCCCAGACTCTCCCCACGTCAAGAGCTCTCAATATTTCAAAAATACCAAAATCCTTTCCCTTAAAGAGGTTCACAAGGAGGATATTTGAAAAGGTCACCCTATTCCATTTTCATTTAATAAACTTCATTATAATTTAGTTTTTTATTATATCATCAACTCTTATATACAAATTATCATGATTACTCCTGTAAAATTTACATAATTCAATTATATCATACTAATAGAAGAACCATTATCAATATCTTTACTCTCTCTCTCTCTCTAATTTTAAAAATGAAATCATCATCTAGGAAGTACCGATTTTCAACCATTGTGGATGAAAAAGTTTAGTTCCTCAATTTATTTTTCAAGGATGATCATAAACCAATTTAATGGTTCAAAAATATTGTAAAAAATAATATATCCACCTTTTTAATATTATTTATGTAACATATTTACATAATACCAAGTGATAATATAAAATGAGTTAATTATGATAAATAACAGCTGTAAGAATCTAAGAAACTATCACTAAATGTATTATCTAATGATTCATACTCATAATATATAAACAAATAATATATATATTTATATTTAATCTTATTTAGTCCCATTAATATAATTCAAATACAATTTTGGAGAATTATTCCAATTTTAAATGAACTTCATTTCTTATAATCAAGCGAACATATCAAGAAGTCAATGAAACGATCCTTCTGGAATGATGGAATTCAATGATATAACGTATCACCAAGGACAAAGACGAAATTAATAAAACTATAATTAATAAAATAAATTTATATAAGGTTATGAATTAAATAATTATTCTATTTAATTATATTTTCTATGATTTTATAGTCAAGTGAAGAACACGTTCAGTCATATGGTAAGGGTTATTTACCTGAAACTCCATTTTCATTTGAGTTGTTATTACTCACTACATACCTCAATTATGTTATTAATTATTCTTATGAAATAATCATAAATTATTTTTTAGTATTATATATATTTTTCTCAAATATAATCCTTATTAGTTTTCTGGGGAGTTACATGATTCAAAAGGATCTTTTAGAAATTATTCCAGATAAACAATCCCATTCAATATGAACATATTGAATTTGTAAATATTTTTAAATAAAATATTTAATATATTTTTTAAAAAAATATATTTATAAAATCAATCATTTTATTATGAACAAACAACATTAATTTACTTCTAGTTTTTTGTGAAAAAAAATCCAAAATAACTCTTCTTTTCAAACTAGAAGATTATTTATCTCAAAAATTACTCGATGAGTGTGTAGGAGTATATTCATCTATTTAAACACTCTTATTAATCCATATTTTTAATTGGGATTAATATCCTATGATACCATCTACCATATTTCATTTAATGGGTTATTATTTCTTTGACTGTGGATGTTCTATCTTGATACCATTCACCATATTACTCTGAATAGTTAGTGTTTATGTTTAATGATTGGGGAAAATTAATTACATTTCATATGTTATTTTCAGAATTAATTTTTATTTTTTTATTTATATCCCCTTTCGTATGTGTATTTAATGAGAATTATTATTTGATGTGTGGATCCCACTATATCCCCTCGATGGAACGATAGGTCTCATGAGACAAACAATCCTGGGTTTTTACCCATTATGTAGGGTGTTGGCATGTGGCCTGGAAAGAATGATTTTAATGTCCATAATTATCTATTCCCTCATTGTAAAAGTATAGATTTATATTCCATGAGATTATTCAACTAGTATAATATCCATGGTTATATTTTATTTCATTATTTAATTTGTTTGGTATTCCTATGATATTATTCTAAATTTTATTTTTAAAGGCATGTGTTTTTAGTTATTCATCAGGAATAGTTTTTATGTTTTTGATTACATCTATTATATTATTTATCCTTACTGAACATCTGATCTCACCTAATTATTATCTCTTTTATTTCTCCAAGATGTGAAGACGTGTATTATGAATTACTTGTAAGGATAATCTAGGAGTTATGGAAGTCACTAATGGATCTGCTATATCATATATCATTTTATGTTGCAATTTTAATCTTATGCATGTATCTAGTCTTAAAAACTATAAAACTATTTGGTCCTTTAAGATATGACTTTCTTGTAATCATGAAAATTTAATAAAATAATTCACCAGCTCTAGGCAACTGGGGTTGCGGTGTGACAATCTCGTTTAGTGAATGTCAAATAGCTCTCAGTTGGACATTGAACCATGGGGTTATTTCATGAGACATGATTATAATACCGTATTTTATAGAATATAAAATATTTCTGTAATCTAGGATATCCTATGAAAAATTTAATTCTAGTTAGTGAATGTGTTAAAACCCTTGGATCCCTTTATTGACTAGTGTCTGGAATGTAAGGAAAAGGTTGTTAGTTTGGACTTATAGTGACTTTATAGACCATTTGAGGTATATGTAAATCATTATGTTAGTTCCTTATTACCATATATAATAGGTTTCAAAATAGGATTTTATATAAGGGTATTTTTAAGTGTGATCGGTAAGCTTCATTGCATATATATTTTGCCAATTGGGCCTTCAGATTCTTATGGCATTACAAGTATATAGATGAATGAGTTTTGTTTTAGATTAAATAATAAAATATCTATGTGTATGATTTTGAACCAATCTATGGGATAATATCATATGATGTTATGGATGTTGGATAATGTATAGTCAGTGACTAGGCCTGGGGGATAGGTTTCTTTGATTGTTTTGGTGTATATTTGTGATGATTTTGACCCAATTATTGATATTGAGGCATGATTGTTTACCAAATCCTGGGTGATATAGTGTCAATATTCAATTTGTTAACTCACATGATTTGATAGGGTGGTGTTCAAGATGTGATGTATCAAATGTTAATTAAATATAGGGTAGTAGTAGAGATTTTATGTGTGACCAAACCCATAGTATTTGGGTGGTGGTCATGATATGATGTGTGACCACACCAAGAGTAATTGAGTGTTAGTTGAGGTGTGAGTTGTGAACCCTAATAGTGTGATAGGGTGGTGTTTGAGTTAAGAGGTTTTTTTTACCTCTCCATTAGTGAGTATTTTTTATATAAAGAAGGATATGAGATTGGGACTTGTTATAGGAACCTACTGTGAATGATAGTTTATTGATCAAGGATCCATCAATGTTCAAATCTTGTGTGATGGGATTATGTCTTAGATGTATATATAGATCACTTATTAAGATATTATTGGATAGAATATGTAATGATATCTATCATTGTGGCTTGATTAAAATATGTTAACCTACCTCATATACTTTTGTTTGGTGGGATTATTTTAAATGAATACAAACGATGTATATTGTTTTATAACATAGGAACCAAATCAATGGTTCCCTACTAATATTTATATAACATTCCCTACCCAGGAACCTAGGTGAACAGGTTATCTTCTAGTTCTACTTTAGTTTTATGTTTTATAGAACATCTGGCTATAGTAGTTGAATGGGGTTTTGGAAGACTTGTCCAAGGATGGACCAGTTATTCTATTATGGGGTCTACTCTATATTTTTTCACATTAATTTTTGTATCATATCAAACTATAAGATGATATTTTTATACTTTTATATTTTTTAAGCATGTGTATCATTTATTTATAGAATATTTAAGTTTTTTCTTCCAGTGGTTGGGAATACTCGATAAATTTATACCCTTTTTTAATTTTTTTGTACTGATGAAGTCATTTAAATGTGATCATAAGTCAATTGACTACTATATATTGGGATAATTAGTGATAATAGTTTTACAATTTCATCTTAAATTTAAATATATGTCTAATTAAAGTCATTATCTACTCTATCTTAATCTCTTCCTCTACCGTATATAGTAATAAAATAATATAATATAAATGAAATTATTTTTAAATGTTTTACATTCGTTGGAGATCTAGGTCCATGTCATGGTCAACTATTATTAATTCATGGGTTTAATTTTCAATATGATATTATAAAAATTACACATGTATTTCAATTCACACGCAATATTTAGGTTGGTATTATCCTCATCTGATGGAAGGTATAATCTACTCTCTAATATATCTAGAGAATTATTTGTAACATAACAAAACATTGTCCAAGAATTTCATCCCTCTTGATTTTGAATAATATCATTTATCTCCTCCAAAATGATTCATCCTAAAATATATGTTATCATAATAAAAATTATTCAACTTCCAGACCAATATCAAAGATGTAATATCCACTTCAGCCTCCCATGTAAATTATTTATAATAATCCTCTCATGAATGAGATCATGCAAGAATGTTATGACCTTATTCCTTCTTAACAATAATCATATAGATAATTCTATTTTTTTTTATATTTACCCATTAAAAAATAATAGACGCATTAATGGTTGATCTTCCTCAATTTATCTCACATCAATATATTAGTACTTTAGTGTAGAAATATATTGTATTCTAAATTTATCAAACTCACAAATAAATTTTTATTATTTATTTTACTCTATTATTTTAACTATATTCAATTAATTATATTTTATGAGTAATTAATGAAAACAACAATAATATTCAACATTTGATAATATCCATGAATAATAATGATAATAAACATAAATAATATTTTTAATATTTAAATTTAAAATCATAATGAAATATAGAAGATCATGTTATTTAATCCCAAAATATATGTCATTTTAAAACTCTTTAAATATCATAATTTTTTTAATAAAATATTTTAATGAAATCCATTTGAATTTAAATCCCATAAACAATGTCATTTTTATCATTTAAACCTGGAACATTCCAACAAAACATGGATAATATAGTATTTTACAACATAAATCACAATTTATCAGCAAAAATGTGATATTTAATCCATGATGATCATAATAAAATAGTCTGATTTAAATATTTAAAAATATACATTGAAATTTTCATCTTAAGAAAAATCTAAAAATATAGAAACAAGTAATTTTATAAGAATTATAAAGGTTTATGATATTTATTGAATCCTTTAGTTTTTTCATTTTAGGTAGATTGATAAGTCTTTCAAACTCAGTAAAAAGTCTTATAAATCTGGAATGAAGTCTATGTCAGTCATAAAAACTCACAAAAATATTATACCAACTCTAATAAATGTCCTATTAATTCCCTCAATGGTCTTATGAAGTGTGAAACATTTATAAGATAATCCTATAATGAATTACAAACTCATATGGATGTTTTAAGAACTCAATAATAATGAATATTTTTATCATGCCTACAACTAATGTCTTATGAACTCAGACATACCATATTATCTTGAGTCCGGAAAAAAATTACAAACATTGCTCAATTAATCACTAATATTTTTCCATCCATTCTCATTTATCTATAAAAAACCCCAAAATAATTCAATGAAATTTTGAAACATTATTCATAGCTTCTATCCCATGGATGATAACAAATTAAATTCCTTCAAAAATTATACTTGGTACATCAATACCACCCTTGGGTTTTTTTCAACATCGTTCAACTTTTAGAAACTCAAATTCAACACTCAATAGAGATCAGATAAAATACTATCCCACAAGAGATGTAATGTTGATAACACACAATAATATAATTAAATGTTTTATAGATACTTCCACTCCATTGTAAAAATATGTTTTGGGTATGTAATTAATGTAGTAACCCCATTGATTCTCTAACTCACTTCTTAGTACTCTCCCCCTTTTTAGAATATCAGATATTCTTATACATTCCTCATAAATAGAGAATAGATTTGTTTCATCTCTCCCTTTTTAAGAATTAGCTTTACCCATATTCTCCCCCTTTAAGAACAAATACCAAATCTATGTAGGGGTACTCTAAATGTCCCTTGAGAGTTATGGAAGGGTTGAACATTAATATTCAGCATCATTATCTCAAAAATTTATTTAGACATGGATTTGGGGATAAAATATACCAACTCATCTCCGGTATGAATAAATTTTTATTTTATGTATCTATTTGAAATTATTTTTTTAATAAAATGAAATCAGAAATTAATGTTCCTTGATGATGAGTTTTGTAATGTATTTTTTAAAAGTTAAATTGATATTTTATTATCACATAAAATATTAATAGGTTTTTAAATAATCACCTACAATTAATGACGATGTTATTTCATTTATATGATTTGGGTGAAGGAATTTTTATTATCAATGTATCATCATTTTTATATCTCAAAGTAGAAATGTTTTACTTCTTGTATTTCTAGAAAAACCACAATATGTTAATAAAAAGCCATAGATGAAGTGGAACTTATATCAAAAATACCACCCAAACACTATATATCATTATATACAACTAGATTCGGGTTCTTTCATTTATATTAAAGTACCATATAATTGAATTTCCAAATGACATATTAGAGGACCCTTAATATAGAAAATATGTGTTCTAAATGTACATAGGTGAAGAATGTAGACAATAAACCTTCTTAACTCAATTTTAATTACTCCATCATCTTCCTAATTTTTAGACAGTCGCTTACCATATTTTATTTGAGTGTATATAATCTTGGAGTCTTATATGAAAAACTTAATCATAAATTCATTTTTTTACTTATCTATGGATAGAAATATAAAATTTTGTTCTTCAGTAACTTATAATCCAAATTAATATATTATCTCTCCCTTCAAGGACATATAAAATTAGTTATTTAACTATTTAGAAATGATCATAAATGAAATCTCTTGATCTATTAACAAATGATTTCATCAATATGTACAGTCACTCTGAGTCTCTCTACCTTTATTTATTTTTTGTACAGTTTTCATTTCGCCTTTACCTTTACTAAATTTCATGTCTTTGAAGAGTCTATCTAGCTTGAAATATCATTCTATAGGTTATTTTTAATCTAGATAATTAAATCCTCTATATTCATAACATAATAACTTCATTTTATAGTAAAAACCCTTTAGGATACATAAAATATAAATCTTCTTCCATATTTCCATTAAAAGGGATGATTTTAAATATAGATTTTTTAATAAATGTGAGATAAAAATACTAGGATCATTCTCATTACCTCTAGTATATCCATAGAAAAAACAGTTTCTTCAAAATAAATACCCTTATCAGTAGAGTAACCTTTTCAAAAAAAATTACCATATTTCTATATATTTATCACTTATTAGAAATTTTATTTCTAAACACCCACTTGGTCCAAATAAAAAATAATAATTTGGTTATGGGGAAAGACCACAAGTTATATTGTTCTCTATTTGGTATCATAATTCGTTCCTGGATTTAATTATCTATTCATTCTTAGTAGCTTAATCCACTAAATGTGGAAAAATTTGAGTCATGATGTATTATTAGTTGTCACATTTCACTCTACCCTTAGTATGAACATTTTCATTCTAATTTATAATGATTTATTTTTCAATAAGAATTCATCTTCAACCTCTATTAAATAAATTTTACATTCTTATTACAATCTTCTTCATTTGGGTTCTTTTAATTGTAAGATTATACGGTGTTTATTTTAGTTCCATTATATTTATTCCCAAATTTATCAATGTTATACTTTTTTTTCTTCTTTATCATCTAAAAATTCATTACATAAAACACTATATGAAATATTTTAAATTATTTTAAAATAAAAACATCCTTAAACTTAATCAGTTGTCTTAATATATCCCATGTAACATGTTCTATCAGAGATGTATCCAAGAGATATACCTTCCTTAGCCTTCTCATTAAATTTACCAAGGTTTGAATCAATAATTTTAATAATAAAAGGGCTACCAAATACTCTTAAATAGTTTAATTATGGTTTTTTATATCAAATATCATAACAGGTCAAATTTGAATTTGGTCAGAGTAAACACTTCTTCTATATGATAAAATTTAGGAATACTACATCCCTTCATAAATAATTTAACTATTAAAAATCTGAAATCATTTTCCTTCTAATTTATACAATACATATATTAATTATTTAAGAAACACCTATCTATTAAGGGGTATTGAGAAAACTATATTTGTTCTTAATCCCATTATTGTCATGATAATATATAAATGAACTCCTGGTATACTTCTTTCTGATATCATTCCTCGATATCATGATATGAACTCCAGGTTCCATCCCAGCCCCTCTTCTAAAACTTTTGAACATCACCATATCATGTGAAATTTTTTTCATTATCAATACACCTTTCAGTATTCCATATTTAACAATGATTTTAATAAAATATATTTTACCTGATGCATCCTCTGTTTAACACAATTTTTGAAATATTTTTAAGGATGTTTTGATTATTTAATTCCTAAGATGGCATTTAAATGGATATATATTGAATGTTGTCCTTTCATTGATAAATTGTAAATTAATAGAATGTTTTGATTGAAATTATTTTTTTGTACATAAATGAGTAAAAATAATTTTATTCAATTTATTTATTTATTTTAAATATATTTTGATATGTGATTTTGAAAATTCCATTGAAATAATAGTTTAGTTATTATTTTATGGTTTTTAATTGAAATTGATCACTTGGTATTGAATACTTTCGATTTTTGAGATGTTTGTTAAAAGTATAATGACTTTTTTGAGACCTAAGGAAATATAATATTCACTATCCTAAATCTACATAAATGTTATTATTCATTCTAATTAGTCAATTAAAGGTAGAAGGAGAATATTAAATGGCACTTCACAATATTCTAAAGTTACATAATGTTCCATTAACTAAATTATAATATATAGTGTGACATAAATCCAAAATGTGATGTTAAAGGAAATGATATATTGTTTTGGATGAATCTACATGGATATTGGGGATACTTTTTTTATTTTCTATAAGAGATAATATAATTAATAACACAATTT
The DNA here is from genome assembly GCA_963277665.1 of Viscum album. Taxonomy (NCBI): domain Eukaryota; kingdom Viridiplantae; phylum Streptophyta; class Magnoliopsida; order Santalales; family Viscaceae; genus Viscum; species Viscum album. The sequence goes on from OY728160.1 coordinate 98,525,970, forward strand.
GGAATTTCTCCCATGTGGTTGGAGTGAATCTAGTTTTGGGGGATTTACTATTGTAAAATGAGGGGAATGAGGATTATTCAATGGTGTTTCAAAAGGTAAATGGGTATAAAAGTACTATATTTCTACCAATTATATTGATTAGGGAATTGGTGTTTGATTGTCTTTTAAAGAGGGAACCTGGATATTTGGAGCGAGTTGATAGATACCACAAATCAATATACATGGGACCAATTGGGAGAGTATCATTCAAAATCAATTCATATTATGAGTGTTGGGACTAATATAAAAAAATGGCTAGTCCATAGAGGTAGGAAAGATTCACTAAACCATATAGAGTATAATATTTTTCAAGGATCAGACTTATCTCTCCCTATTTCAACACACTTTTATCTTTTATTTGTAATAAATTTTATAAAAAAATGAACAAATTTGATCTTCATCTATATATTATTTTGAAAATAAGATTTTTCTTATTACTAATATTACTTCATCTACACATTATTTTACAATATTTTTTCCTCATATTTTACTCTTAGGTAGAAAAATTTTCAAAAACATTGACAATTTGTGAAAAATGGTGTTGATTGAATTGAAATAAAAGATACGTAATCATTTGAGAATAAATCTGAAAAATTATTTTCTAGTGAAAGTGACACACAAGGATCAAACGACAAGTTTATTCAAGTGAAAAACTGAGTGAGTTCTATTTCTGAAAAAATGTAAGATTCAACCACTCTGAGGCTCAATTTCGGAAAAAGTTATATTTTCACCTTCACCAAATTTATAAGGAATTTTATTAATATATTTATGACACAAATATTATTTTATAACTAGTTAATTAAATTACCATATATCATCTACTAATTAATCCCTTCATGATTTGGGATAATTTTTTCTCTTAATATGTGCATCCACTTATATATTTATTAATCCATATCAATTATTTGTGTCACTGTTTATGTTGTCTCAATAAAATGTTGTGCTCTAATTTTATTGATATTTTTATTTTCCTTCATTTTTTTCAAACACACATTTCCAAACGTTAGAAATAGAACCTGAAAATTGTTATACTAGGGATAGTTGGCAGTAAATATTTATTTATTAAGTCTCACAAAATGATCTTTTCTATTTTTGGAATTATATATGAGGTCTAGATACACACCTAATAAAGTAATAAAAATTATTTGGATATGTGTCAAATAAAAAAACAAACAAATCAGCTTTCAAAAAAACAAAAAGAATTTGTAAAAAATACAAATCCCATAAATCCTGAAATTCATAGGAATCTATGTTCTCTAAGATAAAAAAATAAAACAAATATGGAATAAAGTATAGATATTGAAAGTAACTAGAATGATAATTTCAATCCATATCTATATTGTAATTACTTGGAAGAGGAAGTTATGATTTTGAAGTTCTATATTCCTACAACTTTTAGTAATACATCAATCATTGGGAAATATGTAGGTATATAAATTATAAGATTAAAAAAATTCATTTTTTTATTCTATCATATAATTAATTACATGATTTTTACTCTATTAAATTTATTATGGACTTCTAGAGTATTTTGAATAAGTTACCACTAATAGGGATTACTAATTTGAAATTAAATTTAAGATACAACCCTTTTACTTGAGAGAAATGAATAAAATGAGTTTCATCAAATGGATGGAGATATTTTTTATACATGGGACCAAATATTCAAGTCTTTTTTAATGAATTTTTATCCAAAGAAATGATATCTAAAATTAATAATAAAATAATTAGATAATGCAATATGAGATTGAAATGTTAAAATGATATGAAATAATTATAGATGACCTCTATGTGATGTTATCTCCTATACCACTCATACTAGGGTTCCAACTTGATGATGATTTAGAGGGAGGTGGCTTGTGCATCCATCCAGTGTCATCTCCCACTTCTGTCCCCATATCTTCTCCTATGAATCCCCTATATAATTCCACTTTTTACAGCCTCTCTTTGAATATTAGGTTGTCTAATTTTGATGATTCCCTCACCTACACATTTTCTAATATGGTCGCATGTTTCTATTGATTTGTTTAGGGTTTCTTACATTTCCCTTACCAACTGTTCAGAATTTTGATCCAATCTACAAAGTTCTATTTTTTATCATAAGCGGTGTTGGATGAGTCATTTTCCTTAGCCTAGGAAAAATAGCCCAAATTTGTTTGAGGTGGTGATTTTAGAATGATTTGGTGGTCTAGATAAGTTCATGAATCTCTATGGAGATCTTATGCTACTTCAACTCTTTACTAGAATAATGTCTTATTATTTCTATCCAAGTTCACCTAGTGAGGTGGGTCTCATAGAATATTTGATAGGTGTTGTTTGAGTGTCCAATGGTGTTCCAAGAAAAAATAATTGCATTTGGATACACGTTTTTGTAGTGTTAAGTGATTCTAATGAATACTCTCTAACATTTACCTTCTGATTGTGAAGACACCAATGATATTATTGGACAGAAAATGGTGAAGGTAATGTGAATTCATGTGATGGGAGTAGATTTTATTGATGAGGAAATGGTGTTGATGATAAATTTCATAGTCTAGATACCATCAATGGAGGCTTTATTTTTTTAATTTGTGACAAAGCGATTGTCACTTATAGTGGGGGTAAAAAGTAAGTAATTGATAGATCTATAAAAGGTTTGGGAATTCTATGGAGGATACCAGTCATACTCTCATCTTCCATTATCATCTTTCAGGCCTTTTCTAGTGCGTTTAAGTTGTGTGGGTTTCAAAGAGGATATGGGAAGTGTTTTTTTGAGTGGTCATCAGTCCAGTAGATTCATATTACATAGGATGTATTCCTTAATTTTAGTTCACATTTATGTTTAGCTTCTTGGTTTTAGTTAGAATATTTTATGTAAGGCATTTCATAGTCTGAATGGGAAGTCGTGAAGAGCTCCATAGTGTGGCATGTCATTTCAATGATGGGTTTGTGATGTTGATTATGGGGTGATGGTGAATTTGATGAGGGTGGAGTCTTATAAAGAAAAAATGGTGAATATAGGATATTGAGTATGTAGGTTTATTTTATATTTTTTTTTATCATTGATGGGTTTTCTCATTTATGGTGGTGAATGTCGATGATGAAAGTGGTGTGATTCATGGTTCTTTGGAAGATTGGTTTTTAGAGTGTATATGGGGTTTAGAAAATTTTTCCTAGCAATATTATTTTATAAATAGTTTTCTATTTGGGAATTGGTTCTAATGGGGATTGGGGGTGACAAAGATATTGGTGATCTCAAGATGATGATGGTTGGTTAGATGACTTTGAGAGATGTATATGATTATTGAATCAGGATATCTATAGGTTATGTGTTCCAGAATCTGTTTTTTTTTAATTAATTTTTTAATTTGGAATCATGTATAATTTTAAATCCCACCGAAAATATTTTATTTTATTTTTATGTTTTTGGTTACCACACAATCATAATGCGGTTATCCAAAAGAAAAAATAGATATTTTATGGTTGAATTTTCCGTGAGGATTAGGATAGATTCATAGGATTACAAATGAAATTTTTGTATCACCAATGCACTCAATAATTCTATATGGAAACATTACACAATATTCTCACACCATGTCGCAAAACCCTAGTTTATTAGTCCTCTGGAGGATATTTAACTTATAAAAAACTAAGATACTAAAACATATTTTTGACACACTTCCTCCAAATCTACAACATCATTGTTCAAGAAGAATAACCATAGTGGGGAAATAAAACAATATATTCCAACAAATATAAGGTATTATATATTTTTATTTTATAATGAAAATAATTAAAATGAACTTTATGTAACAGTTTCACCAATTTTGTATGTTCGTACACTCAAAATCATGTTTTCCCAACAATCATAAACATTCCAAAACTAATAATATTATCAATTTTAATTCGTATGGAACTAGGATAAAACATTGAAATGGTAAATTCTCTAATAGGTATATCCAAGGGAATAGAATCAATAAAAATATTTCAATCAAGAAATAAATTTTTCATTGACTTTATACTCCCACTTTTTTTTAACAACAGTATGGAAATTTGTTTAATAAATAATATAGGGAGGAAAAATATAATCACCATGGGATTTTATAGGGAATTGATTTTTTAAATATATATAATATATTAAGTACAATATGTTCTCAATTTTCAATATTTTAAGACCTATTTGATAAAACAAATCATCATAAGATCCACCTAAGGATCAATCATATTATAAGATATATATTGTTGATTTATAAATGTGGAATCATGCTAGGGGAATGAAGACACAAGAAATATTAAATATTTAAAAGTAAAAATTAATTGAATCTTAGATAGATTTCTATTATTTTTACAATATAGAGTGATCTTAAAAATCAATAATAATTTCCCACATATCATACTCTTAATAAAAATAAATTTTTTTATGAAACTGAGAATAAAAATCAAGAAACTGTGTAATTTGAAAATTTGGATTGTGATATTGTGTTCACAATGTAACATGGTTTTATAAATGAAAAAAATGGTTATAACTGAAAAAATAACATAAAGTAAATAATAATATTCAATAAAAATGAGGTAAATTCAACCTTTTTTATGTATTTCATCCCAATCATTCCAATCTATAAATAAATTAAGAATAAGAAACCAAAACTGTAACTCTTTAAATTTATTGAGCTTGTTAATAAACTTCTAATCAATAGACCTTTTCTTGAGGCCTTAATTAAAGTCTTATGTTTTTTAAAACCATTGAAAAATACTATTTCTAACAGAAAAGTTTTTTAGTAATTTAATAAATATAATATTATAATGGACAGTTGTAAAACCCTTTATAATAATATACTTATAAATTTTTATGACCTGAGATGATTTTATATCCCTTTATCATTATGTGATAATGGTGTAATTTTTATGTTTTTTTATCTTGTTGAAATTATTAATTTTATCTCATTGTCACTATTCAAAGAATAGAAATTAATATTACCATGGCCTAACAATGTAGCCTTACCATTTGAATACTGTTCCATTACTCACCAAATTGGAATGTTTTAGGAAAATATTTTTTAGCTAAATAACTTATTCCTACCTACTAATTTTCTTATATTGGATATGGATTCTAATAAGGAATGTCTTACCATTATTTATAGGCTCTTCCCATCCAAAATAGGTGTTATCATTGATGCTTACACATGAAATGTTATTTTAAACCTAGGGGAACCAAAAGAGGATTTCATTGTTTTCAAAATGACTAAATAACCTTTATAGATTAAATAATAACTATTATATAATGTTATAAAACTATAAAAATACATTGATGAGTTAAAGAAATAATTTTTTAGATTTTTTGATGAAAATAATACTAAATCGTTTAATTCTAAAACTTGTATGGGGGTATGCTCTAGTAGGGAGGAAGATTTTTTAAATGAGTTTGAGGGAGAGTTTTTTGAGAATTTAAATGAGTTTTTTTATGGAATAGATTCAATCCAAACATTAAATATGAATATATGGAATATATTTCTTTGAAAATTTTTATTAAAGAGTAATATGTTTATAGTGACTTATATAATAGGTATATTGGTGACCTTTAACCTCCAAGGCCTATGTTTCATTCCTCTTATAAAAAAGAATGGAATATTGAGCTCAAACCACTTACTTATCACCTAAAATAATAATTTATAGGTTACTTATCTTAATTACCCATCATTATCATATCTAATATAAAATAATATAAAAGGGATATTTATTTTATGTTTTATGAAAGTTTAAATCTATTATTGGTTAGACCATATCTAATATAAAGGTAATAAGTCCTTTATAGTGAATGAATAAAATTCCCTTGGAGCCTAACAAAAAACCATGAGTTGTGGGAAGATAAGACTAAACCCCAACCTGATATAAATATTCTTTGGGGAAGTGATAAGATTTTATAACACTAGAATAATATTAACCATTTCAGATAGTTATTTTGTTAGTCAAATTCACGTGGACACTAAAAAGAGAGGAGTGGTAATTGTTATAAATGAAAGGAATTAGAAAAAAAAACAATAACATTGAATTAGTGTTGGGTATATGTATATTATAGAAGACCAAATTATAGCACAATTATTGACTATTTTCCAATTCCATTTATAGAACTAGTATTTTAGATTTTTGATATAAATGCATTCTTATACATTCTTTATAGATATTTTGGTTACAACCAAATCTACAGAGCACTTGAGGTCTAGGAAAATTCATATTTCACATGCCCATTTCAAACATTTTATTATCAATTAATTACCTTTGTATTGCCTAGTGCTCCTACCATTTTATATGATATATAATGGACATTTTCTATGATATTATTAAGAGGATAAATACAGAATTCGTGGGTGAATTATCTATAGTTGAATATAGTTCTAAAAGAATACTTAAAACCTATAAAATATTCTACAATGATTTCAAGAGACATAACTTGTCGTAAACTTTGAAAAGTAAAATTTAATGGTTATTGAGGTATACTCCATGGTCAAAAGGTCTCTATGAGTAGTGTAGTGGTAGATAAATCTACGACTTCAGTAATCCAAAATATACCCCTACTTGAAAATTTTAATGAAATTACAGGATATTTGGTCATATTGATTTGTACCAATTATTCATTATAGACATTCCAAAAATCACAAGGGCCTAATGGTAATTTATTTTTAAGGTCATATAATTTTATTTTGATGATAAAAAATTATAATCATCCCACCTTCTTAATGATAATATCACTTATTCCTTAATAATTAGTTCCATGATTGGAAATTGCATTTTAAGGTATTGTATAACACTAGTGGAGTTGTTGTGAATTAAAATTTATATAAAATTAATGAGGTGTTTAATATGTGATCCATTGTGGTAGTAATGTTTTTATTATGAAAAAAAATTATACTACCTTTGAAAATGATTTGGAAGATGTAATGTTTTCCATTGAAATATATAAGAGTTATCTAATATGGTCTAAGGATATAGGTTTTATTGACCATTGTGATCTCAAATTTCATTACCCCTAGATAGAATCCATGAAATTTATTATGAGGTAGTCCTTTTAGTTTTAGAATTTTGGCCTTGAAATGATGTATAAGAAAGGTTTTGAAAATTTTCTTGTTATCAACTTGTCTAGATTACCCACCACCCAAACAGATGAACCAAAATAGATAAATACATTATTTACTAATGACTAATTGTTTGATTCATCAGTGAAATAGTGTACATGCTTTTCCAAAATTTTTATATTTATAAATATAAGAGTTATTCTTATGTACCCTTTACAAAACAAGAAAAATAAGTTCACTTCTAAGCTAAATTACCAATTATGAGGTCAACCTTTATTGTTTTGGAAATGTGACGAGGGAATTATAAAGATACATGTGATTGAGGAAGAAATGATTCCCATTCATGATATATAACATTCTCCACCTTGGGTTGGACACTATAGGGGTGAGATGAGAGCCCATAACTTCTTTAATTATAGTTTCTTTAAGCCTACCTAGTTTAAGGGTAATCAATGTCTTTTCATAAGTAGTTATAGCAGTTAAATACAAAGAAATGTGGGTATGAAACATTATCAACACTGAAATGAGATTATTTTGGTTTAGATATTTCATGTGTGGGGACTAGATTTAACAATAACATCACATTATTCTTAAGGGAATCTGTATATTCTTATGGTTGTAGACTATGTTTCAATATTTTTAGAGTATTAGTCTTTTTGAAAAAAACCTAATTCCTAATGCTGTTATATTCCTTAAAAATAAAATATTTTCCTAAATTTAAGATCCTAAATAATTAATTATAGAAATGAGAACCCATTTTAAGATTTATATGTCCTAGGCATTAAGTGGGAAATAAGGATGAGTTATAACAACTTTAAAAACATATCACCCATGTTCTAGTGGTCAATATAAAATTTTTAATTGATACCTTAGGAATATTTTGGATGATAAACTTTCTAGGTCAAATAGGATAGGTTGGTTGTGTTTTATGTTGTTTTCTAGGCTCATAGAATTTTCTATAATACCATAATAGGGATTTTTTATGACAGACTTCTCTTTGGAGAACCATTTTTTCTACCTATCGAGTTCCATAACAAATCCTTTTTGGATGCGGAAGATCAAAAGTTTAATCTTATGTATTCTCATAAATGATTGATTTTGGTGTTAATTTAATTAGTGTAAATTAGAATTTGGTATTATTATAATTATTCTGTTTGGAGAGAACAAAATACATTCATTACTTTACAATTCAAATAGGGAATTCATGGCTATTTATATTTTCCTTCTTTTTTAATTCTTGGATGATTATTTTTGAAGGAAAATATATCACCAAGTGCTATAGACCCTTGAATATTCTATGAGTTATTTTCAATATGGTGGTGGAATTGGTTATAGTAGATAATCGACTATTTTTTTCCATGTTCATAAAATTAAGCTCTATTTTTAGGGGAATAAAAAGGACTTCGATGTCCTATTTTTACAATAAAACTAATATACCAATAAGTCCAACTGAATACTATAAACTCAGTTCTTCATAGTAGATTACCCTTAGATTAGTGTTATTACATCTTCTAAACAAGATTAAGATATGTTATCTTCTCTTCCTTTCTTGGACATTTTGACCTCCACGGTCACTTTCGGTCATTTATGGTTTATTTCCTTTACAAATTCAATAATTATTCCCTCTATAGTCAATCTAGTCCATTATTAGTTTCTTATATGTTTGAATGGTAGGTAATACATTATCAATTGACTGTTTATAAGGATTATCGGTTTCCTAGGATAATTTATATATGAATTTGGTTGACCAACCACAATAACCTCATTTTTAGACCAAAACAAATTTTAATTTTTTGGTTTATTCCGTAGTTTTAAATCATGTGGTTACTTGTACTATATGTTTAGTCTATTTTTCATATTCAGTCGATTGAAATGGACACATGGATTGACAAAGTTAATAAAATTGATATTTACATATTGGATATAATGGTCTCTTGTTTTTTATTCATGTTATCAATTGTAACTTCTAAAAATAAATCTATTACATTGTTGAAATTTCAATTATGTTTCCCACTAACCTAAAATAAGAGATTCATTGTTAATTGTCTCCTAGTATGGTAGATCAAATTTTTTTTCTAAAATTCTATTATTTTTTATACTAATGGTTAGTTTATTTTTTAGTTTATTTTTAATATAAATTTATCATATGGTATGTTGGTTTAATTGTTTTATTAATGTTTGGGATCCATTTTCAGGAGAGGACATCTACGTCTATGAGATACTTTGTAAAATATTGATCTTTTAAAGAAATTTTTCATTTGTTATTCATGTTTTATGAGGTGATGATAGATAAATCCATTTGGATAAACCTTCCCCAACCAAACCATCCATTTAAATTTTATATTTAATCTATAATTTCTATTGAATTTTTTTTATCTATGGTTTTTTAGTTTCTAAAAGTAGCTAAGTAGGAGAATATAAAGTAGTAAAAAAATGGATTGTAATTTAGAATTAACTTTGTAGATAAAACATATACAATTATTGGAGTATTTTTCTAATTATTATAATTTAAAATATTTTCACTCAATAATATATATCTCATGCTACTCATAACTATGTCTGTGAGGAATTCCATTGAATTTAAATCATTTTCACTCTTTGGGGTGTTATTTTGGTTGATATCTTAAGTGTTGAAACAAAATTGAACCAAATTTTAAAATCATTCATCCCCCATACAAATTCTAGTATATTTAAAATGTTACTCATTATGTAATAATTGTTTAATTTTACTTTTTTTTAGTTTAATTGTTAATTCCTTCAACTATAATCAGGTTAAAAAATATGATATTTTACAATTATATTTGGGATGTTATAGTTTTTTTGGTAAACAAGCTGGGATCTTTCTTGTTACCTTAAATCCTATTGTAGACTGCCAAATTGAAAAAATTTTTTGAAAAAACATTTCTCACATCCTCAAACCTTAGGAATATTCATTTGGTATAGTGCAAGGTTTTATGTTTTGGGGATAGTGGACATTTAATCTATTTTGGTATGTCTACAAAAAATAAAACAGAGATCATTTCAGCTAAAAATTTATTTATAATTGTTCTAATGATTGTGATAGGTAGGACTCACATAAGATTTCATTGATATAGATTTTTAAAAAATAATTTATATTGTTAATAATTTCATGCTAATAACTACGGATTTCTTTGATGATAAAATTATTTAGTTTGAATGATTGATGAGTGATTTTATCAACTATTTTTATGGAAAATATTTTTGGGAACTAGATAATAGAGGGTGATAGTTAAGATCTTTGTAGAATTAGAATTCAAACATAAGAACACTGAATCATTAAACATGAACCTAGGTAACTTTTCCTTTGTGTAATAAAAACACATAGGGATCAAACATTATATATGGTCATATAAGTATTTTTAAATTATAGTATAATAAGAAATAATGATCCCACAAATAATCTCTGAGGCATTATAATCCGGGTGACTTATTAAATAAAATGAAATTATAAATTCAATAAATTATATTCAAATTCATTGATCCAAAAAATCAAAATAAGGTGCCCAATTTTCAAACATTATTTCATATGGTTTGGAGAATATTATACCCAAATTAATAAGATGAAAATATAATTATAATAATATAATTCAAGTTATATCTAGGATGATTAAAACGGATCTATGGTTAAGGAACTTAGGGGAGAGTGATTTTTCAAATTGTATCTTATTAAAATTTTAATTCCACTTATATATAATATGTCTTCACTGTCATAATGAGGACATGAAGGTAATTTTAAATAATGTAATTATTGATATTAAAATATGAGGTATGATATATTAAATGAGGAATGGTAATTTTATTCTTTCCTTTAATTAGTTTGTATTTAAATCTATGAATATAAGATGAGAAAATTCTTTAAAAATTTGTTTTATATGTAAATAAATGTAAGAATACTATATTCTGAGGTAATTATGAATTAATTTTTATGTTTTCAATGTAAAATCATGCATTCATTTAAATTATTTTTTGAGAAATATTTAGATGTTGTGAATGTATTTTTTCTTTTAATAAACATGATAAATAGATTTCTAAAGGAAATTTAAGTGGTATATATGGGGGAATTTGATGTGTCCTTTGTTGAATATATTTTTACACATATATTTTAAGTATTTTTAGAGTAATTGATTCTATAAATGAGTGTTGAATGGTGATTTATTAAATGTTCATATTTCTATGATGAAATTGGAATTCATGGAATGTTTTAATAGAAATTGGTTTTTTTCATAAATGAGTAAAAAATATTTCACTAAACACATTTTTTTATGATTAAAAAATATTATTTTTATTGGATAATTCGCATTGATATAATAATTTATAACTCATTTTATGGTTTTTAATTCATGTTTTACTAAGTTTTAAATACTGTGTGTTTTGGGAAATTGTATGACGGTATAACATCTTTTCAGAGACCTATGGAAAGGTAATCTATGCCAGTCTGAAGCTTCGTAAAGGTCCTCATACAAGTTGATTAGACATGTCATTGTAGAAGGCGGCTAAGGAAGGGTACCTCTTACTACATGGATTTTATATGATGTTTTAGGGAATGAATTAAAATATGTAGTGATCCATAACTTCAAAATGAGAATTCAAGGTTATGGAGATCTATTGGAAAAATATATGAGAATTTTGGGAAAGCTTCTGAAGATTAATGGAATAGATAAAAATATTGAAGGACAAATTTGGGAGTTATCTCACATTGGATAAGTGTATTTAGTTTTGGGGGTTATTCTAGTGTCACGCAAGGGATGTGATAAAGAAATGATGGGTACACTATTTAGATAATAGAAAAGACTAGTCTGATGTTTTTTCCTAGGGTTTTTTTTTCAGGAATGAGTGTGTGATTATATTTTAAGTAGGAAACATGGAAATTTGGAGAAGTATTAAGATATTCCATTTGGAAACACAAAGAAAGAATCATTCGAGCGAGTCATTAAAATTTGACAAACACATTGAGGGCTAGAACTATTTAGTTTGATTGGATGATTACCAAGCATCATTGTAGGTTTACTAAATCATGTGAAGTTAATAATCCTTGGAATATAATATTTCTATCTCTCTATTTAATCACATTATATATTTTTTATAATTAATTTCAAAACAAATTGTGGAATCAAATATAATCATCGAATGAATCTTCATTGTGGAATATGGTTTTTTTCGATATAATTATTATTTCATTTTTTCCTTCTTTTACAAGATATTCCTATCATTATAAACTACTTGTAAGTAAAATTTTCTAAAACAAAGGTAATGAATTAAAACATCTTTTTACTAAATACAATTATATTATACTTAGTCATCTAAGAATTAATATCACTAGTGATTTCCTCATGATATCTATACACTAGGATCAAATGATAATATTATTCATGTGAAAAATAATTTTATAATTTAATAATCATAGTGAGATATAAATTTGAAATACTATAAGTGTCACCCATTGACATTATTATCTTTTGATAAATCTAGTTATCCACATTCACCTTATTTTATGTGAATTTTCTCAGTAATTGAATGAAGGGACCCATATTTTAATACTAGATAATTTAATTCCTCTATCTAATATATTTATTAATCTATGTTTATAGTGTGATCTATTAATCCCTAAACATAATAACCTTCTTGGATATTGTTTCAATCACATCACATGTTTCTTGCACCATTATTTGTCTCCATAACTGTATTTTATCATTTTTTAAGTGTTTTAGTTTCTTCTGTTGGTCTCCACAAACACATTACTATCAAATATGGATCTACCCTTCTATCATATAAAATGGATTTATTAGATATAATTAATATATTTTTTATTCTCACTCAATGACCTATTCATCACCTCTGGTTATTTGTATCTCATAATCCCGCAGAAATCTGAGTTAGTTTTCTAGTGTCTTGTGTCTCCACACATGTATTATCTCCTTGATTCATCTTCCTTAATAATCAAATTAAAAAATAATAATTTCATTATCATCATAACATTTTTATATATCTCAGAAAAAAAATTATTTTTATATAGTTATAAAAATATTTTCAACAAATTGGAAAACTCTACTGTGATAGATATTTTTATCTTAGCACTGGGATAACAATAATTTCTTAGATATCATGATTAATGTAAGTTACCACTAGTTATTTTTCTATATTTATTATTATATAATATTTTTTTCTTTTGAGGATTCATGTGCTTATCTTAGATATAACATCAATACCTTCATTACATAATTGATTCTCTCTCAGTAGGCTATTCTTCATTCTTTCAACTAAAAAACAACTTGTAAATTCATCATATGAGTCTTAATTTATGTTGATCCACTTCAATTAATTTTCATTTATTAGTCATTACCAAATCATTGAGATTCTCCATAATTCTATTAATTATCGATCAAAATATTATTACAACATATCTTATGTGATGAGTATAAACTTTCCTGAATCTATGGCCATCTCTTCTTAATAGATATGATAGGAACCTCCACAATTAACACTTTTTTCTTGTATTATTTGAAACCCAATTTTTCTAACCTATAAGTAAGGTCATAGTTTCTTCAATAGATTTACCTTTTATTTTATATATTTTTATGATCTCTTCAATTCAATCATAAATATTTTGGACCATATTTTTGTATGTACTTTCATTCATTATCCTATTCTTCAGAGTCTTGATGGATATATTTTCAAGATATATCCCCCATTATTCATGGATCATATAATTCCATGGATGAGAAATTTTATATCAGAAAGTATATTACATGTTATAAAACACTCCAAAAACCAATAGTGTATATTTTAAACTATTTACCGTAAAACTATTCTATGTTACTAGAATTTCTAGCTTGTATTAAAAGTATTTTTGACCACCTTCTGGTTTAATTTTTTAGAAGAATTATTCTTCAAGATACCGTCATCCTTATTTGATATAGTTTTTTTTCTTTTCAAGAATGTTTCAACCTAGTTAATTCAAAATTGGATAAAAAAACATATACTATTAATAGAAATAGAATTATCATTTTTGTTTTTCTCATATTATGTTTTTACCTTGGGTGTAGAACTATATTTCTCACCAAACAGGGATGACAAATATTTTTTATGCACAATGTTTTCATACTAAAAATTTCTTTTTACAATGTTTTTTAATACTTAAGACACCTTTATTCTTCAATTTTTGGTTCATTGTCTTTAATATTTATTTTTTTATAAACTTCACCTAAAAACTTCATTCCATGCGTGTTTTAAATTTATATGATTAATTTATTTTACATGACCATTATATTTATTATAATATTTTCTCTTGTAGCTTTTTATCTTCACAACCTCATTGTTCATATATATAAATTCTTTATTTAGTTGAGTATTTCCCTATAGAATCACCTCAATCATAGTTCTCACAATGTTCTTCAAATAGGATTCTGTACCATCTTCTTTATAGTTTGATCTGTCTTATCATCTTTCAACATGTTATTTGAGGTCAGTGTCTCTCAGAAGAAAACATCCTTAAATACATTTCTTGAATAAGAGTATAAATATTCCTATTTTCTCAAAATACTCCCCTTTTTTACATTTAATTATTATTACTCCATTATTTTACTTATTATATTCTTTGGAAGATATTCATTTTGGAATTCATTGAGTCTTATCTCCATACTCCTCTAAAAACAACATATATATTAGACTTTATTAAATAGAGTTTCCAAATCTCCCACACTTGAGTCACATTAGAAGGATTTTTCCCTTATATTTACATTTACCCCATTTAATTATATTTTGTTATAAATGTTATAACTTTTTTTTGATTTTCATTACTCTCACCATCCTCTTCTGATTCACTAGAAGACTAATATTCCTCTTACATGATCATTATATTATTAATTAATTTCAATTCCATATTCTCCATAGAATTATTCATAAAAAATATCCTTTTGATTATAAAAATTTATAAGTGTATTGTATCACACATTAAGAGAAATATTTTCCATATCATTAATATTTGAATCCTATATTGGGAATCTGTCTTGAAGGTTTCACAATAATTATTTAATGACAATAAAATCATTTATATTGTCTCTAAATCAATTTATTTGACTAAATTTTTCATTAATCTAATTGAAGCAGTCATCAATGAGGTGACCCATACTAAACATAATTTTTTAACATAATTTACATAATTTTATAATTATAACTCACAAATAATATAACTATAAAAAGAAAACAATGTTTTGATTATTTGAGGATTAAATACAAAATATATTTAGTTTACAATACATGTGAAAATTTCAATATAGTAGAACTACACATGACAAAATTTTATACTTATAATAATCTATACTCATATTCAATACCTTTAGAATGGAATCATCAGAAATATTTGAGCTCAAATACCTAGTAATGGAAAACTATTATTGAATCATAAAGATTTGATCATAAACATGTAATAAAATATTAATAGTTGTGAAATATCTTATTAAAATATCATGGGATCACAATTTCTAATCATAAAACCTAATTTATCATTATGGGTCATGTCATAGGAATATAGGACCATAGAAAGGACATTAAGGAAAATTAAAAATTATAAGATATTGTATAATCATATAACAGTAATATTTAATCAAAGGATTATAACATAAGAAAGCATAACATCATAAAATATAGAATAGTCATAAGAATAGGATAACATAACACTATGTTAACCTCAATAATTTCCACTTGATAGGTTTTTAATAACCCATGATTTCCAAAAATTAGTTTTTGAACAAACCCATGTTGTCCATGAACTATATGTGAGGAAAAACAATCATGCACACACATCATTATCTCATGATATATAAATACATAAAAAATAAATTATAGGAAAATATAAGACCCCACCCATCATCATCCACACGCATATGTTCCATAAAATATCAAGAATTCATCATATAATTAAAACTCAATGAAATAATATGGGTTTTGTATCATTTATAAGTGGTAACTCATAATGTGATATCAAAATTATATCAGTAGAATTCGCAAATTCAACAACCAAAAAAGAGTATTTTTTTAAAGGAATTTAAAATGTCATTCATAAAAAGAAACTACAAAAGGGTGACATAATTTCTTCATAAATACAAAAGTAGAGGTGAAATGTAAATGAGACTTTAGAAAAAAATATATAAATTTTGTTCTAAATATAAGAGGTTACGCACCACTTTCAAAAATATTATTTTTTATTAATTTTAAAAATGAAATTTTAAAAATTTATTTGATATATGAATACAATAATGGATTCCTAAGAAATAAAAAATGGGTACAACAAGGAAATATGGTGTCAAAGATAAATAAATAACCCTTAAATAAAAAACATTTTCGAAATTAAAAAAAACCTTATGTAAAATCATACTGTTAAGAATAATAATGAACTATTTTGAAATGTATTAAATATAAAAATAAAAAACCAAATATTTATATTTCAAAATAATAAAGTAGAAGATTTTATGGGAGATACAATATAGAAATGGAAATGAAAGGGACTATTTGAAAGTATGTGACTTATTATTAACATCATCAAATTTTATGGAGAAAGAAATATAAAAATGAATATATACTTTATATTGGAATATTATTCCTTATATATGAATGGTGATAGTAGATATAATATAATCATAGGATATAAGTAAATATTATTATAAATCCAAAGTCAAGGATGATTAATTGTGACTTAATAAGAGATGTCTTGAAAATAAAATCACTTTCCTTTTCTCTCTAAACCCACGTAGGAGATTTACATTATTGATTAATAAATATAACCATTTTAATACCATATTGAAGAACCTTATTATAATATATTGAAAAATATACTATATTTATATAGTAATTTATAATACAGTTATTAGTTATATATAGTTTATTTTCATCATTGGAGTATAGGGATCTTGATTGTTTTGTGCATGATTTAACATGTCAATGTTAATCCCCATTATTTGATACCAATTACATAATTATTATATTATTAAATTTACAAAAATATATTTTTTATAGTTATTTTAGTTGTTCTATTATCATTCTCTGAGAGTTTAATTCTGGATTCATGAACTTATAATCTGTTATGGGATTCTTCTAGTAAATATTTTTGAAAAAATTGAGATATTAAAAATATAGTAAATATTAATATAAATTTTTTAGAACATTAATCATATAATAAAAATAATTTAATTTCATTAAATACATTTTTATAATAATATTATTAGAGTGAATATTAAAAATTAAATACATCATTACAAATAGGTGGTAGTATGCATGCACACTCTAATAAAATTTTCGTTTTCCATATAATGGAAAGATGTTAGAAATTGAATTATTATTTTAAAAAAGCTGATCATGTTATGAATATAATACTTATTCAATAAATATCTTTTCTTTAAACAGAAATTTAAGGAACTGATGAAAAATATAACATGATATTTCTGGAGAAGTTATTCTATAGGTAACGTGAATAATATTTTTAATTTTCAACGGAAAATGGGAATGGTAGATAATAGTTATTACATAAATATAAGAAAATAGTGTAATAAAAACACTGATGTAATTATATTATAATGGGTACAATAAATTTAGGAAATTGTATAAAGAAAAAGAAATGAACTAATTATTATAGAGGAGAAAATACTTATGTTGAATAATATGGTTTATTCTTATAATCCTTCTTAATTTTGAAGCTATTTGGGAAATGTCGTGGAAATGAAACAATTAGAAAGAAAAATAGGGTTATTATGGAAGAAAATGAGGGATATTATAGTATATAATTATAATTATTCACTTTTATTTAAATGGGTGGTAGCAGGCTCAATTTAAAACGAAATAAATATTTCTTTGAAATATAATTCATTATTATAAAAAATAAATTTTTTTCATCATAGAAAGTGGATCCATAGTGAAACATAATGGAGAGTATGATAAGGGAAGGTTGAGAAATCCTTCAAACAATAATTTAGAGAAAAGTTTTTAATATATTTTACGTCTTTTACCCCTTATATGTATCCCTTTTACCATTATTACTATTATCGTGGTAACTAATATTTAACTGAGTAATTTATTTTTACGCCTAATAAAAAAGTAGACATTATTATACAATTTGGTCCTTCAGATTCAAAATGTGAAATAACTTTTATTAGATATTATTTTTAAAAGAGGTAAATATTAATTATAAAATAATTATTTAATTTTAACACCTCTAAATTTATTTTAAATGAATGATATTGTCGGAAGCCTTCTTAACACGTAACATTGAGCAGTAAGTAAATTTTGACATACTATAAAAATGTTGCTATTATGAAAATGACCATTATAATCTAGATATTGATTTGGTAGGTATTAATAATAGTAACTATATTATAAAATATATACATATAATATTAATTCTGAAGACAAATGTGTTCATTAAACTTATGAAATTGGTTATCAATATTTAGTTAAATTGTTTTATTCATTAAAAATATTTTTTCACGAAAAATGGTTTATATTAATTTTATTAGAAAATATAATAAATCAATTCATATAATTTTTGAAATTATATTTGATAAAAAGGTTATCATTTTTCAAATAATAATATCAAATTTAGTTTCAGGTGAAATTTTGGAATTTTTTTGAAAAGATTTATTTTTCAGTAAATAGTGAAAAATAATGATTTTGTTGAAATTATTCATTTACATTAATGTATTTACAGTGTTCCATTTTCTTAATTATGATAAAAATTTAATTAGTTACGTTTTATTAATCATAATCCAATTAATTAAGTTTAAATGAATATTATTCTTAATTTTTGTATAAATAGATCGTTTCACTTAAAAATGATTTTTTCTGGAAAAAACATTTTGCTGTGTTTTGAATGATTATTTTTTAAGTAATTACTAAAAATTATAGAGATTTATTTTTAAAAAATGGATTCTATTTTGGGAATCATAATTTAAATATTTGGGAAATATGAAAAAAAATCAAAATAAAGAACGGTCACTGTGGTTGTATTTTTTAGATTGGTAAGGGTAAATCAAGTAATTATGGTTACGAATAAAGTTATAAGGCTTAAAATGTGTGTATAACACATTCCTTATTTATATTTTATGAATTTATGTCTACCATAATTATCTAATATTCGATTATATTGATACATGAAGTAATTTTTCTTTGATAATACCATTAATATAATTTTATGAATATAATTAATACCAAATGAAACTCTTTATTTTAATATCTCTAATGTTTTATCATAGGTATAAAAAGAGGTTATGTATAGATATAATTATTTATTTTATATTAAAATTAATTATTCGACAAATTTTATTTATTTTGAATTGTTATTGATGGAATAATTGCCTTAAATGATTACCCAACACTGACATTGTGCTTGTGCAAGTGATATAAAAAACAAATTCTTTTAAAAACATACAAATGAGTATTTTTGGATGGTTTATAGTTTTACAAAAATTATTTATAAAAATATAATTTACTAGGGATCTATTACAATTATATATTTTAATTCCTATTCTATAGTGATTGTTTATAAAATACAATTATGTTATTTGTACATAAATTTAATTTAATGGTATATTATGTTAAATAATATTTTATTAAATAAATTAAAATTCATAAAAATATTAACTTTAACCTATTTAATGGGATAAGGTTGATAATATTAAAAATATTCAAATTTTGGGTCACTTTTCATTTTACTGTTACATTCTTTACCCCTAAAGAGTAAAACAATTGATGCCTTGGTAATCATCAAAAGGGTAAATAGGGGTTAAAAATAAGAGAAAAGGGTTTATATATCATCAAAACTTGTATAAATATTATTAGATTATTGGATATAGAATTATATTAATATAATATTCTTAATATACATTTTTTGATACACTTAAATACAAAAACTAATTTATATCAATTTAATAATTTAATTAATTCCAAGGGTTCCCCTCTTATCATATATATGGAAACCACCTTTCCATTATTCATCAATCTTCGTAAGCCACTTATCTCAAAAAAAACAAATTAAAACCTCTTACTAAATTCCTTATAAATATTACAGATATTATTTTCTTCTTAACTACCCTCTTTAAGGTTTTTAAGAAGATATCCCAAGGAGGGTCTTCAAAGAGGAGGCAATCATATTAACCAAGCCTTTTCATTTTACGTCTTCTTAGACCTCATTAAATTTTGACTTAACGAGTCTATTAAAATAACATTAGCATCTAGAGTATAATTTTATTGTATTATATTTATGTAATAACCTTTTTATTCTCATTTTTCTATAATATGGTAAATGAAAGTATCGCTCATGTGTACATGTGGACCACCACCTCAAAGAAGCGGTATAATTCATTTCCCATCACCAACTCACATGTATTTTATAATTATTAAAATATATATATTATATATTTGATATCTTTATCATTTTTAAAGTTCATTTATTATCATCTTGAATGTTTAATTATTATTTACATTTATTTCATTCTATATGTATGAACTGACATCTCTGTGAAGTGATATAATTTATTTTTCATCACTAATTCACTTAAAAAGTTTTAAAAGTTTATTTAATGATTCAATATTATAATAAAGAAAAATATTAATATTATATAAATGATGGAAAAATTATCAAATTTAAATTAATAGAGATTCGGAACCGATACGTACATGGAAAATTAAGAAAATAACCCTTAGAAATGGACATTTTAGTAAATAATTACAAATAAATGGGTTTATAAATGTCATAATTTGATAAATTGTGATATTATAATAATTTATATGGATTTGGTATTTATGTATAATATATTTCAATTTATTATAATATAAGTTATATATATTATGAATCAAGTAGGATGTATGGGGACGCTTTATCATCTCAATTTTATTTCTAAGATATATGTGCCATATTCAACACTTATTTTCATTTTGTGGTGTATATACTTTCCATGAATAAATTTTATGATTATTTTCATGAAAATTATTTGGATTTAAAAATCCATATTATATTATAACATTAATTATGTTTTTATTTATATATTACCGATGTGGTAAGTATTATTCATCTCCATATTATTTCATTGAGACATGGTTGATGTCCGGAACCAATTTTGGTTTATGAGGTGTATATACTACCCATTTTAAAATTATATATAATTAATACGTCATAATTCATCATACATAAGATTAATAATATTATTATTTCATCATATTTTTTCATATTCAAAAGTTACAGAGGTTGTAAGGAATTTTATTCTCAAATCATCTTCATTGGGACGTATGTTATACACCTATCTTATTTTTTTGAGTTTTAAATAATTTCAATTTGATATGTAATATCATGGATCTACTAATTTATATGATATATAATGTTAAATTAAATGTTATTATTTTATGAATCATAACTTTCAAAAGATATTATAGAGGTTTGAGTTATTTCATCGGTCTCACTTTTAATTGCGATCATTTTTCATTAAATTTAACTCAATGGAATTATATTATTTCACTATTATAAAATTTCATGTCTTTTAATTACATAAATTTAATTAATAAATTTTCATTTTATATTCTTTTTCCCCTATTTGGAACTAAAATAGAACCAACGCAATGTCTTTAAGTTAAACTAATCCTTCTGGTTTGGAATCTTTTTCATTTATGTATATATATTTTAAATATGAAAATAATGTTATCTTCAATTATCTAATGATTGTTTCAATTCATTTTTAACAACTTTTTAACTTTTTTCCGAATAATTAAAAGGAATATTCTTTTTATTTTCTAAATTTTATACTTTTTGATTTTTTATCATAATATTGAAAATTTTATTTTTAAATGTACTTGGAGTGTGTGGATTTTTCCATCTTCATGACCATTCTTCTAGTTAAATATTCATTTAAAGTTTTTTTATGAATATTTTTAATGTAAATAATATTATCGATGTTTTTTTTATTTTTTGATTTAAAGATTTCAAATGAAGATTATATTTTCCATGTTTTTGAAGAACCTTTTTTAAAGTAATTTTAATATAATTTTTCATCTAAGTAAATTTAATTTTATGTTTCTTATTCTCCTAAGGGATTAGTTCTTATGATACCATATACATTATTTTTTTATATATGGTTTATGATGATGTGATAATTGACACAACACAATTTTCTATCAATATTTTTATTAACCCATCAAGAATTCCATTATGATTAAAATGATGTGTTTTTTGAGAAACCAATTTATTTTATTTAGTTTATGTGATAATGTTATAATGAATGTTTTTCAATTATTTGGCATACAAATGATTGAATTATGATTATATAATGGGTGTTATGAGATTTATATACCCCTCCAATGTATTGGGTAATGATGATGGATTTAAGAAACTCCTAAGATATGAAAATGTTAAGAAACTCTGAAGAGGTGATTGAGATAAGAAACTCTAATGAGAATATGGAGTTAAAAATTCCCTAAGTGATGTTATTTTTAACTGGTTGTATATTACTCATATGAGAATGTTGTAACTGATAGAGTTGTAATTTCCATAATTCTTTTAGGTCAACATGTTAATTATATCCTTGCTACTTTGTCTTGACATATGATTTATTTGATTATGATTATGCCACACTTTATTCAAATCGTTTAGGACATGATCCTATGATTATAATATTTTCTCATGAATCAAGAATTTTTATTATCTTATGATTTTTATCTCATTAACTACCAATAATTTTTCCATGAATCTTGATTATGATCTATGAATTGGTTAGTATGATTGTGTATTTTTATGATCATATTATGATACCCTTATACCTATGTAATTCTTAAAAATGACTATTGACTAATATCTCTCATTTTTACTCTTATTGTGAATTTAAGCTCACCCCTTCTTACATTTTAGTTTTCCATGGGTTGTATTGACGGTTACTAATTATGATGAGTATAGAAGGGTATATTATGTAATTAAATAAGTTATAGATGATGACTATTATAATTAATTAAGATTTTATCTATCTAGTCTTAATGTAAACTAAAACATTATAATTACCAAGAATTTTTATATTGGAAATATGAGGAATATTCATTGAAAATATGTAATATCTACATATCTCATGCTTGGGTCACTATAATTTGTATTAGAGGAAGGGTTTATTTATTTTTGAGATTTTAGATCAAAAACATCAGCGAACCCCTAGGGATAAATCTACCTATAAGATATCATCAATATTGATTGGGAAATAAATGATTATTTGGTTTCCCTAGTAATTAATTCCATTTCTATATAATATATATTGGATGTAGTTAAGTCATAGATTCACCTATAAGTAACAACTTTGAAATGGGAAGATTCAGTGTTAACTCAATCACCACTAGTTTATGATAAGTGGTTGTAAGAATTCTCACAAAACAATACAATCTTAGAGGATATTATTGGGTTATATTTTATTAAATTTATGAAAAATTATGAAGTATTTTAATAGATAAAACCATTAATGGTCTAGGATAAACCAATATTTTCATGGATTAAAAATAATGCTTCATATTTTAGATATCCTACAAATTATTTCCATGATTCTATGGTTTCTTCCTATGATGGGTGTTTCTGAAAATATATTTTTTTATTATAGAAAAAAGTTCTAATTTGAATTAAACTATGTTAACCTTAAATTTTATAGAATGTGAAATTATTTTCATCATGATAAACTACATGAAATTGGAGCTATAATGTGAATGATTTTGATTATTCTTAACCAGTTATCTCATTAGATAATTAAACAAATCAAATTTTATGAGTTTCCTGACACACCTAATAAGAGAAAAATAGAGTTTCATGAAGACCATGGTGGAATGAATATTTAACATCCTAAATTTCATGAATATAGGAAAATAATCTATAGAAATGTCTCAATTGAATAAGAATATGTTATTTTTATATAAAAGAAATACATAGAATATGTAATTTTCAAGGAAATTTAATGTGTTCGATAGGGTAAAGTGAATAACATAATAAGGTACAATTTATAAATCATTATATTTTGATTGGGGAACATGAAAATTAATTGGGTAAATGACTTAATATATGGGTTAAAACCTTGAACAAGGAAGGGAAAATGATATTACAATCATTTAAGTTGAATGGTTACAGATTTTATCTATTGGGATTTAAGAATTATGGTTTCAATGTTTTTTTATCAATGATAATTTTATTATAAAGAATCATGATACATGTAAGGATTGTTATATAATAGTTTTTATTTGATGATATTCAATCATATATTAAATGGTACTTATAATATATAAATTTTATTTAGTGGTAATGGGATATTCTTTAGAAAAACATTATAGAGGGGTAGATAACACTTAATATATTCCTAATGTTGAGATAATAATGTTTATTTTTGATAAATAGATGATTTAAGTATAAAAATTAAATTAGATAGTATTTTTCCCTTAAAAAAGTAGTGATATGATGATAAAGTTATATAAGTTATCCTTGATGAGGATTATTTATTTATCAAATTTATGTAATATATTTGATATTCTGTGAATTTATTTTATTAATAAGGACGATTTCAATTTTTTGAATCACATATGTCTTCAATGACGGTTTATGGTGATTTATTTTATTATCATTTTTGGACAATATATGACCAATGTATCCATGTGTTTGGTTTGTGACATTAATATATATATTTATTATTATGGGGATAAATTTTAGTTGAAAATTCATTTTTAATGGATTTTTTTTAAAAAAAATTAGGTATTCAGTACTAGTAAAAAAAATTTCCCGGTGTTTTGAAATTCATTTATTTTTGTAAATAATTGAGTACATATATGTGTATTATTACTAAAATCATTGAGAATAATCATTCAAATGGTAGTTTATTCATATTAGTTATCCTAGAATGTAGTTACCATTTTTGGTTCGAATAACATAACAGAGATATGAGTAATGTATTTCCATTCTATTATAGATCATAAAAATTATTAGAATATTTTTTTAGTGATTTAAATATGAAAAATCATATTATTCAATCATCCTAAGAATACTATATGATAAGCAATAAAAACCAATTAAAACTTGTACCCAAAGGATGAAATTACATTTAAATATTTAAAGAAATCAAATTGGTATATTTTATCAAATTTTATGTTATAATAATTACATAAATATTAAAAATATTTCTTGAAAATTAATTTTTTTCCATTTTTATTGTTATTCAAAAGAATTTATAGACATTTTCACACATCAGGGATTTATAATTTTGTGGTTATTAACATTACCATGATCATGTTCTCTATCACTCTATATTATTAAATGTATTCTATTTTTCTCCTTCATGTCCATATTTAAACATCCCTAAAATTTTATCCTTTTTTAATAACCCAATTATGTTTTATTTCAGATAACCATTATGTTTCCCTCTTCCCCATTTCAAAGGAAGATTTATTAAACTATTGTATGATTTTGTTCTTTAATAAATTTATTTTAAAATTATGTAAATACAGTGAATAATATAGACTTTGGAGTTTCTAATTTTTTATGTTGAGTATAATGAAACACCATGAAAATTTAGTTTAAATAAATAATAACCTTGATAGATTTTATAAAACACCACACTGAGCTTGAAGGGAATTGTGATATTATATTAAAATAGTATTATTTAAATATTACGATTACAACCTAGTTATTTAACTGGTGGGTATGAATAGAAGTAACAAAATTTTTAAATATATGTATAATTTTTTATCATAATACAAATTTATTTTTTTATTCTTATTAAATTTTCACTCAATTTTTAGTAGTATTTTTATGCTTCAGAAATATGTTTTCTTCAAAAATTAATTTTATTTATATTTATGAGAAAATATTATAATTAGTTTAAAAAATATATATTTTAAATTTTATGAAAATGATATAAATTTTTAACCCATAATATTAAAATAATCATCAGGTAAAATTTAAGTATTTTTCCGAAAATGTTGAATTTTTAGTGAATAGTTAAAAAACTTCTTTTTATTGAAAACTATTTTTTATCTTTAGGTACTTATGTAGTCCAATTCTTTGTTTTTAAATTGGTTTTAAAATATAAATTTTTATTATTTTTGATACATATTCCTATTAATTTCATTTTAATCAATGTTATGCTTAATTTTGTTATAATATGATTTTTATACCTAAAAATTCTTTTCTTTAGAAAATAGTTTTTCTTATTATTTTACAGGTTTATACAAAATGTAATTTATTAACTTGTAGGGATTGAATATGATAAAAAATATTATATCTTTTGAATTAAAATTTTGAAATTTTTAAATTGGTCATGATTATGTTTTTTCATAATGAATGGTTATTATGGTTAATATTTTCCTACATTGTAAGCGTAAATCGGCTAATTAAGTTTAAAAATTTTGTGATAGGTCTTTATATATTTATCTAATAAATGGATTATTATATCTTATTATTTTAGTTTCACCATAATCATCTATTATTCAAATATATGACAACCTGGTGCCATTTTCCCTTGATAATGACCTTAATATTAATTTAAGTAATGAATAAATACAAAATCTTTAGCCTCTTTGTTTTAATATATTTGATGAATTTTCTTATATATATATAATTAGAATATGTTAAATTATAATTTTTCCTTTGAAATAATTTTTTTTATCATATTAATTTATTTTTTATTTTTATTAATGTAATAATAACCTTAAATACTTATGAAACACTAATTGATTATTTTTCTATATAGTAAAAAAATAATGTAAATAATTATAAAAACCTACAATGTAATATTTTTGAAGCGTTTATGGTTTTATATGGAATTTTTTGAAAAATATAGTTAATTTCTGATGTGTTAAAATATTATATACAAATTTTATTGTTATCTTCATTATTTTTACAAGTCAACTATGTTAATAGTCCAAAAAATGACTTTTGGAGTATCTTATGTTAAATAATATGTTATTAAATGTGCTAAAATTATTAAAAATATGCATCCAATTTAAATAGATAAGGTCTATAAAATCATCCATTATCCACTTATTAGTCTAATTTTGTTTTATTGTAACATTATTTAACCTAAAGTGTAATAAACATTAAAATTTATGTAATCACCAAAAGGATTAATGAGGGTTAAAATTAAGCTATAAGGGTAAAAACATTACCTAAACTTATATATGTTATTATTTTATACAATTTAGACTTATATTAATTCTAGATTTTAAATATAACAATTTTAATCCTCATGGAGATTAAATATTACTTTAATAATTTAATTCTTTAAGTTATTCCAAGGGTGCCCCTCAACTCTCTTATACAAAGACACCACCTATCCTATCTTCCTCACACATCTCGAGAAACATTAATTGAAAAAAACAAAAATAATATATTATTAACTTCATTATTTACTTTTTATATGATCCTCTATTCTTAAAATTTTATCCATGTAGTCTTCAAGGATAGTCCAAAAGGAGGTTCTTCAAAAAGGATTCAATTTTCTTAATCGAGTGTTTTCATTTTACTTCTTCTTCCAGCTACATTGACACTGTAATAAGTATTATAATATAATAAAATAAGTATCTACCATATATTTAGTTTTTATTATGTTATTTTAATAACTTTATTAGTCCAAGATTTCTATCAAATGGGATAGGAAATTATCGCTCATGCGTATAAGTTAACTACCACTTCCATGAAGTGGTACTATTCATTTTACATCACTACCAAACATAGATAATTATAATGTTCGATTAATTAAGTATATATGATAGTTATTATATTATTAATATTATTGAAATTTTAATTTTCATTTAACTTTATTTCATTCTATCCATCATAAAATGGAATCATTTCTTGAGCATACATTCTAACTACTGTCTCCATAAAGTGATGGAATAAATTTTCCATCACCGATTTTATGAATATTTATAAAATTGAATATAATAATTAAATATGATACCCATGATATTAAAAAAATTATATATATGATGGCCCTATGACAAAATTACAAGGATCAAATCTTCCAAACCGAAACATAAATGAAAAACAAAATAGTTAACACCCAAAAATGATGAGTATAATGAAAAATTATTAGTAAATGAGTGATAAAATATTATAATTAAATAATATATTATTCTATAAATATTTATATGGATAAATTATATAAATATAAAAAAATTAAATTTATTATATCATATGTAAGAGAGTTTAATAAATTATTTAAATATGAGGTAAGGTTCCTCTTCTTGTTTTCATTTCAATGAGATATATGCCATATTCCCCACTTGTGTTTTTTTGTAGAGAATATAAATCACATGAATGTATTTTAGGATTATTTTCATGAAAATTATGAGGACCTAAAATTTTATATGATATTCTTTATTTCATGAAGTTTTGATTCTGAGATTAGCAAAGTTGTTAGGGTTTTTTATATCAATATTATTTTATTAATACATTATATATTTTATGAACCTATATAATATTATAAGGTTTATATAATTTTTCTTTCTAAAAGTTAAATCATGGATCCTTCTTAATTCATATATTTTAATGTTACAATTCTGATTATTTCATCCATGGGTTTTTTATTTAGTAGTTACCATAATGGTAATTATTTTTTATCATAAATCATCTTCTATGGGACATATGTTATAAAACTATATTCTTTTATGACATGAAAATAATTATAATTTGACATTATATATCTGAGTATTATTATTTAAATGATATTTAATATTTAATTTGATGTTATTCATTCATGGAGCATGTGGTTTAAAATATATTAATGTATTCAGGGTCAATTATTTGATCTCACTTTTAATTGGGATTTTTTATGTCTAAATTTACTTTTGGGGAATTGTTTGATTTCAATTTCTAAATCTATTTTATATTATTATAATACATTCAATTATTTTTTTCATTTTTTTATTCACATTCTATACTCTTTGGTACACAATGTGAACCTAAATAATTTTTTGAGGAAATCAGCCATATTTATCTTTTTTATTGAGAATATTTTTCATTCAATGTCCAAATTTTCTATAAATTTTTTTGGAAAATTATTTTCTATGTTCCAAAGATTTTATCAAGTCATTTTAAACATTGTTTTACATTTTAAATATTTTTTAAAATTTATTATTCTGGATTTTCTCTGAATTATGTAATTTTTTACTTTTTCAACATTCTTGAATATAATGTTTCTTTTAATGTACACAAGAAGAGTGGGTTTCCCACTATTATAAAAATTCATCACATTAAATATTCATTAAATTTTTTATATGGTTATTTAAAACTAAAATCAATTTCTCAATATTATGGGGATTTTCTGTTTTAATGGTATCAAAATAAAAGGATACTTTATATTTTTTTAATGAAATGTTTTAATTATTATTTTAAAATATTTTTTATTTTAAGTCATTAACATTTGATGTTTTTTATTATTCCCTATAGATAAGTTCGTATAATACCATATTTATTCTTTTTTAATTATGTTTTATGATGGAGATGGAATTTATATGATTTATTTTTCTTTCCACAGGTTATTTATCTATAATGGTTACTTTTATTATTATGATGAT
Organism: Viscum album; assembly: GCA_963277665.1. NCBI lineage: Eukaryota > Viridiplantae > Streptophyta > Magnoliopsida > Santalales > Viscaceae > Viscum > Viscum album. Next base: position 98,555,639 of record OY728160.1, read on the forward strand.
GAGATGTTTAAAAAAATCATTTATTTTACATGGGTTACATTATGAAGATATAATAATTATTTTTGGATTCTATAGAATACATTTTAATGGATTATGATTCTACGAAAGGTGGGATCAGAATTATATATTACTCCAATGTGTTGGGTATAATGAAAAATTTAAGAAACTCATAAGACATGATTGAGTTTGGAACCCCCTAAGAGATGTAGGATTTGAGAAACTCTTACGAAATAATGATGTTAAGATACTCTGAAATTATTATGGAGTTAACAAACTCAAAATAGAAGATAGATTTTACTATGTGGAAGTTACTCCTAATTTAATGTTGGAATTGGTGGGGTAGGATTTTCAAAAATGAGTTTATGTTTACTAAGAAATGATGGTTCTGGAAATGATCTATGTAATATGATTTCATTAATTATGATTATGAAAAACACTATTACATTATTTTAATGATATAGCCATATTTTGGTGAAATATTTTCGAGGATCATTAATTTATATTATCATTTTATTTATGTCTTATAAAATTCAATGATTTTGTCTGTGACCCATGATTATGATCTATTAATTGTTGGGAATCATTTTATATTGTTATGATAATGTTATTATACCTTTATACTCAAGTTATGCTAATAAATGATTATTTACTGATATCATCCATGTTTACACTTATTATATATCTAATATCAACCATTATTATATTTTAATTTTCCCCAAGTTTTGGATAATGGTAATAAGTATGATGAGTCTAAAAGAGTTCCTTTTGTAAAAAAGAAGTTTGATATAATAATGATTACATTAAAATAAGATGTTTATGCACTGGGTGTCTAAGTAAACTAATCTTTAATTGTTCTCAAAAATGTTTGTTTTTAGATATATATTTAATATTCATAAATAATTTAATATCCATGAATGTTATTATTGGGTTGTTATATGTATTGTTATTTAAAATAATATTACAACAAAACATAACTTTTCCTCTAAAATTTCAAAAAAAGTATCTGAATTAAAATTTTGTATTTTTAATTTTATAATTTTACTTATTAATAAATACATTATAATAGAAAATTATTCATAAATTTAACATTATAATTATTTCAAAATGATGTTTTAAAATTAACAGTTTTTCTAAAAACATTATTTTTCACTATTTTCAGAAAAAACAATCTACACATAAAAATAACAAAAATCCACCCTAAGAAAATATTATTATGAGGAATCCAAATATTAAGTTTCTTTTATTAAATAAAAATTATAAAATTTTGGAATGTAACTTATAAATGGAAATATAAGATATAATGAAAACTATTTCATGGGAAAATAACTTCTTCAAATATTAACTATTTTTATTCTTATTTCTTATAAATTTAAAATTATTATTAATATATTATTTATTTAAAAAATATATTCTTTCATTTTACCAATATAGTATTAATAGTTCTTTGAAATAAAAATGGATAGAATATAAAAATCCAATTTAGAAAATAAAGAGTTTCTTTTTAAGAAAATATTTATTTAATTTTTTGTTTATATATACTAATTAAATTTTATTTGTATATTAGAATTAATAGTGTCTATTATTTTTATTTCAATATATATTTCATAATGTGATTACCATAATATAAACAAACCAATTCAATGAAAAATTAAAAAAATATTTTAATTAATTTTGTCAAGGTTCTGTTTGGTTTGATGTAAAGTGTAAAATAATATATTAAACACAATGTTTATTTTATGGAGGAATATTAAGAAAAATCATGTTTCATTACAGTCCACACCCCTTAAAAATAATTATTCCCTTGATATTTTCAAATATGATAAAACAAGTGAGGAAATGTTTTTCTCATTACATCCTTGTATTCCAATATTGATTCCTCAAACTTGTGATTCTTTCACATAACTCTTCTATATTACATTCACTACATGGGTTGTCCTATTCTGAATCACCTAATCTCTTTGATCTAGGGTATCTACTTATTATACCCCGTTTGATAGGTCATATTCCATTTTCACAGAATCTAACTATAGTTCATGTGAAGGTTCTGTTATGTACATCATAAAAAGAGTTATGTGGAACAAATCATTTACTTTTGAGAGGTCTAGAGGGAGTTATTAGTAATAATTTACTACCCCAACATGATCAAAGATTTCTATGGGACTGATATACTTAGGATTCAACTTCTCGTTCATCAAAAATAAACTAACCAACTTTTAAGGAGATATCTGGATAAACACTATATCACCCACTTTAATATTAGGAAGGTAGAACGAGCTTAAACAACTTGTGAAATATATAACAATTATAACATAGCCATTAAATTGGAAGGCATTAATATATTAAATAAATTATGAAATATATATATATATATATATATATATTACACAATTTAAAATATTGATAAATTATTATAAAATAATCAATCAATTTTTAGTAAAATTATCTTATCCTTTAAAACTAGGTTTTCTCCAAAATTGATTTTTATTTCTTTTTGTAAGGAAATATTATAATTAGGATTTTGAGAGTTTATAAAATTTATTTGAAAAAAATGGAAATATGTTATTAATTTATCATATAAAAATTTACTTAGTGCGTATTTTTTGGATCTTCGGTAAAATAGTTATTTTTAGTGAATAGTGAAAATGCCTATATTTGTAAATATAAAATTTATTTTCAAAAAATATTAATTAATTTAAATGTAGAATTATGTTTTGAATATGATTTATATTAAAATAAGAATAATATATCTATATTAAATCCAATTAATTAATTTTTTATCAAATTTAAATTTAATTTTAGTATAAGTTTATATTTTGATTGAGAAACTTTTTTTTACCTATTTTAAAGTGAATAATGTTTCTATATTTTAATTAATTAATATAATCCATAAATATGAATTTTTTAAATGAAATTTATATACTATATGTCATTAAATATTAATTTATAATTATACAATTATTATTATGAGTCATAGATTTAATATAAAATCACATTTTTCTTGGAAAATACACTTCTTGGGAACCCACTTTTAAGTTGCACTCCTGGGTTTGATTATAATATAAAATTTTCCAATTCAATGAACATAATTTTATAAAATAGAAAAAATATTTTTAATAAGATTATTATTTTTTATCTAATAAGTTCAATTCAGTTTTTTAACATAATGAATAGTGAAAATGGTAAAAATTAATTCCCACAATTAACAAAAAAGTTGATTTACCGAGGGTTGAACTAAATAGATAAGTGTTAAAATAAACTAAAAACTTGTATAAAATATATTTTCTTGGAATATTTATAACATATAATATATAATTTGTGCTTATTTTTCATTTTGGATCCTTTTTTGGTGTGAAAAACGTGGATACACTTTTTTCTTTTAAAAAGCAACAAGTGTTCCACTCACCTAACATATAAAAGGCCACCTCCTCTACTATCTTCTTCACACCTTAAAATAATTTTCTATTATAAAATACCTACCATAATATCTTCCATTATTACCACCACACATCTTAGAATAATTTTTATTATAAATCCATCATAAGCAGGCGTTTGGTGCTTACCTAAGGAGGTTGCTTAAAGAAGAGGTATCAGGCATAACCAAACATATTTATTTTATTTCTTATTACACGTCCAGAAAATATTATAAAATTATTCTTAAATTATAAATTCTGTATCTAAAAAATAATAATATTTATTGTTTTAATTTAATATTCTTAATCTGTCTCTTATACCATCAAATGGTATATGAATCATTCGTGTGGATGGCGTACTACCGTCTCGTGAACTAATGTCATTCATTTTCCATCATAACCTCTAAAAACCTATACTAACGATATAATTGTAGTATATAAATTATATTCGAAACATATTTATAATAATTTTGTACTGATATCACATATACCTTCTTACTTTTCATTATATGGGAGTAAGATAATGTCTCTTGTGTGTATGGCGGACTACCGTCTCATGAAACGATGTGATTTGTTTTTCACTATAAATTTACAAGGAAGGTAATAAGGATAACTTTAATAAAAATATTTTATATAAATTCAAATAAAATAATATTGATGACATATTTATCATTATTGGAATATAATATATCATTTTTTTTGTTACACTAAAAATTATAACGTTGTTCTTGGATGTGTGGACTATCACCTCTACAAAGCTATGAGATTATTTTTTTATACCATAATTACATGGATGATATATATATATTTATATAATGAATAATATTTTATTTATTATGTTATGATAATTATTTAAATAAAAATTATTTCTTACCCTCCTTTTGTAATAATCAATGAAAAAAGAAATGTTGCTCATGCATGTGTACGACATACAATCTCTATGATTGTAATGTAGTTCATTTTTAAAAACCATATTTCATGATTTGTATTAAAATTGATAATTGATATTTAAATATGTTAATTATTTCAGGATTATTATTCAATATATTTTGAATAATGACCTTTTTGACCTATATTCAACCTACCAAAGTAATTTTTCACACATAATCCAAAAATTATCGAAACACCCTACATAAACATAATGGATTGTATAATTGTATATATCATGTAAATAATTGTAATAAAAATAATAATAAACATAAAAATGGTTCTTATGTAATTTAATAATTAACATAGGATTAATATTTAGGAATATAAAGAACGTACGTGACAATTTGGACTCATTGTAAAGGACTTATTTTCAATTTCCTTTTGTTGAGGAATATTTTGATATTATGAACATATATTATTTAATGGGTCTTATAATTAAAGTGTTTCCCAAGTAATATGGGGATTTTATTTTAAAAATTCATCTTTATTATTTTCTTTCCAACTCTTTCTCTTTCATACACATTAAATTAAAATGATTTTTTGATTGTTTTTATATGGACCTGAAATATTTATAAACTCTATTTTATATCTCATTTTATTTTATTTCAAAAGCTTTTATAAGGATTATTTTTACATTTTTTATATGGAATTTTTTTGAAAATGAAAAAATGAATGTTCTATTTATAACAAATATGGTGAAAATGACTTTTCCCAATGCCATGACCTTTATTTGTTTTCAATATTCATTTTAATGATTTAATTTTTTTTCTATAACAAGAAAACTATATTTCCCTTTTTTGTTATTTTGGTATTGAAAATGGGATTTTAAAATAAAATGGTATTTTGATATTAGAAAAAAATATTTTATTGTTAAAAAGTGTTGTTAAAAGGTGTTTATGATGAAAAGGTTCAACAATAAAATGTTTTATTCTTGATATGGTACATAATAATTATATAAAACATGGATGAGGCCAATATGGATTATATAATGTTTTAATCCCCATTATAGCTCATGGGGGAACCCGATATAATAAATATATAGGGTTGAGCCACACTATAGCTCGTAAAAAATGGTTGATCATGACATATCTTATACAATGGGTTGAGCCCAATTATAGCTCACATATAAGACCAATATAGCTTATATTAAGGGTTATACCTATTATAACCCCCTCATTTATTGGGTAATTATTATATTGGCGGTTGGTGGAATAGTTTTTCCAATTAAAAGGGTTTTGAAAGGGTTTGATGAATATGATGATCTAAGCTACTTGAAAGTGATTTTAATTAATTTTTATGGGTTTAAATGATTTTATTAGATTAAAAGTATGTTTTATTAATATAAAAATATTCATTTCTTTCACTTAATGAAAATTTACATAGAGATGAAACATTTCATGGGTTTTCTTATTTTTCATTTAGCTAGGAGTTTTATTTCCTTTTATATACCATACTGATCATTTTTTTCTCATTATAAATTTTAAAATGTATTATATGGGTTTTAAGGATGGGTAAAGGAAAGGAAGATTTTAAGTTGAATGTCAATTGTATTTTCCCTAAAATAAGTAATCATTTATTTTAAAAGTGTTATATTATGGGTAAAATGGATACTAATCGGAGGTTTCCACTATGTATTATATGTTTTTTAATGTATGAGTTATGACTTAATTATCTAAAAATATAAACCTGAAATGATCTTCAAAGTGAAATAAAGTTAATTATTGATTGAAACACAATATTATTTTATTTTTATTGGTGGTTCTATATTATATTTATCCAACATCCTTAGATATCCATTGAATAGGAACTTGAGATAAATAAAATATTTTTTATGTCTCTTTTATATTTAGCATATGTATGATAGAGATAAGTAGTGTTAAAGATCATTTATATCTCTAGGTCGTGATGAATACTTCTCTAACACCTTAAGGTAATTCATAGATATTGATACGTTATAATCGAGGGTGGTACTATATATATCCTCTACACTTCCCTAATGTATATCATGGTGAGATGGGTATGTAAAAATTATTCTTTGATGGAAATAAAATATATAGAAACTGAATGCAAATTGACTATAAACAATATAGAATTATATCATTTATATATTATAGGAATTTTAATGAGAAAATAAATGGTGATGTTTTCAGATTCCCATACTAGTACAGGTAATCATTTTGTCATAGGCATATAATTATATCATTCGGCCTTATCTTACTTGTATACCAAGAATCTATTTATGTATTATTCAATCTCCCACATCATTTTATCCCACCAAAATTATTTCTTTACATCTTTTAACATTTTTAGCTTCCACGATATTAGAGAAGTATTATTTATTTACATAATCCAAAATTTCATCATTTATTCAATTTTTTATAGGACATGTATCTATGTTCAAAACTGTGTAACTTTGATTTTAGAAGAGTTAAACTATTGAATATTTGTTGCATTTTTTCAATAGATTCACATCATCATTGTTGGATTCATTAGACTTTAGGTTGATATAAATTAAAAAATAATCTGGGAAATATTGAATTATAACCCTTTAGTTATGAATTCAAGAGTCATACTTTACTAATCCCTAAGTATTAGACTGTTTTTTACACTTATTATAGATAATTTAGCATGATATTTCATTGTTAGAGAATCAACTACCTTAATTTTCTACCTCGGTTAATAATGAATTGAGTATACATAGTCATTTACCAATTACAACTATCTTCTCTAATGCATGTTTGAACCCATTTATGAGAATATATATTTTAGGCTCTAATTTTTAGTATATATATCATACTTCACACAATATAGATAATGTCAAAAAAAATCTATAGTAAAAAAGATGATTGATCCAAACACCAAATCATGCATCAGGAAATTTTTATCAATAAAATTTAATTTAAGGTAGGTATATGAAATTAACTTATCATTATACATTGTTATTCCTCTCAATAAATTCTTCAAAGAATCACTGTATATTACAGACCCTTCTCCATTGCAAGGAAATGTATATAAAAATGTAGTGGACAAAATCTTATTTAGTTCATTCTAATATTATTCACATTCCTCTATCCAAAAGAGATTTACTCCCTTCCATGTTAACTTGGTTAGTTGATTTAATAGCATTAGATTTTTCCCAAAAAATAATGATAGTATCTAGATAACCTAGTAAAACTATTTATCTTGGTTACTCTGGTTAGTTTTCACCATTATTTGATAACATTCATCTTTTAAAAATCTACTGATATACCCTTTCTTCTGATTACATGACCCAAAAATGATTTATGCAACCATATTATACACTTACTAAATTTTACATATACATTATATTTACTTATGTTATTCAACACTATAATATTATTATCTTAATTCTCTTTCATGATAATCAAATATATATTAATATATTTTATTTAGGAAGCCTCAAAACTCTAAAGATTCGATTTAGTTAATACATGATTATGGTAGAATAATTTGTAAGTATTAATGGTATCACTATGCATTAATAGTTTTCATACATCATATGAAATGTTTTCTTCAAAATATCCTCCATTTGGACCATTAATTGATTATATCTACATTAAAGGTCAATATTTGAGAAGTAGTGATCTCCTTTGAGTTAAAATAACTTTTTTCTATATAGGGTATGGGATACTTTTCTTATCACGATTTTATTAATCTTATGATAATATAGGAAAAAACACATTGACCTATATTAATTTTTGAATAAAGGGTTGGTGAACCCCATGGTTAGGCATTAAGGTTTATAATTTACTTGTTTGTACTATCCTATTACTTCTTCTCTAATTATTCTAATTCCATATATTCTATTATATATGGAATTGTGGAGATAGAAATGTATCCATGTGTAAGTTGAATCGAACACTAAATAACATGATCAAGGTGAATATTATGTAATTTACCCATAAATACATTAAAATATTATAGAAAAATAATAATTTCATAAATTTTGACTACCTCCTGGATCATTTGAGCTAGAATACCATCATTGGTGTGTATTAGAACACATATTATATGATTTTCTGCCAAAATAGTTCAAGATCATACTTATGTTGATATTTTATAATAGGATGATTCTAGATAGGAAATGAGATTCCATATCCTAAAATTTTATTTATGACCTCTACAGGGAAATCTAATCCATACACATTATTATGTCAAATTCCATAAAAAAATGAACTAAATCCACAGGAAATATATTTGAAAAATAAATTGATCAGAAAATAGTTATATATATTAGATGTCCTTTTTTTACCACCATTTGTTTTCATATATAAATAAATATCAATAAATTAAAGTGGTGAACCAATATTCTATGAAAAATAGTATGATATGAATGAAATAAAATAACTATAATCATATAATGAATTTTTAGATTTAGAGTATAAAATTATTGTAAATTTCATTATAATTTTATAATGCTCCACATCATCAATATTTATTTCATATACCCTTCTTTATTCCTTCAGTTTTGTTGTTTTCTAGTTATAATTATCTTTTAAATAATTGGGGTTATAAAATTGAATTTTTTTTCTAGAATCCTTTCATTTTTAAAAATTGAAGTGTATGTAGTGAAATGAGGGGGACTTTTTCTCTACTGTTTTGTTAATCATCGTCTAAACATCACATAATTTTTTATGGTCTTGGTGACCTTCTTTAACACACATAATACCCTTTCTTGGTGCCTTGAGGAAATTACCCTAGTTATTTCTCTTACATTTTTTACCTATATGAAATTGGACATTCATTCCACAATTTAAATTATCATCAAATCTTTCATGATACACAACTTTCCATTTTCCATCTCCAGAATAATGAGAGTCCCATGTTTTCACCTCCACCTTTATCTCACATAAAAATTTATTTATAGCATTGAAATTATTTTATGTTTAATTACATTAAAACAATTATCCTTAATCCACTAGAAAATCATATATTTCACACTTACGGTTATAAATAAAACTGGATCCATACATTTCAAGCATCATGATCTTTTCATTGTTAGTTCCAATGGATTATTTCTCATTTTATTTAAACTTCACTAATTCTCCCTCTATCTTTGTGTGAATAGTTTTAGTAAAATACAAGTCATTGAATACTTTTCTTAACTCCTCACATTATATAGAGTCTACTTTCTCCTTTATCCCTATATTTAAAATGATATTTTACCCTTGGATACCCTCACCTTCTAGATAAAAAATGGATATAACAACCTTTTTTATATATAAGCAATGGATATTTGAAAATATATTTTCAATAATACTGATCCATTACCTAATAATAATATGATTACAAAAGAAACTGAAGTAGGGTGGGTGTTTTTACATGAAAATCCTGACATCAAGTAACTCCTTCCTTGGTGTGTATTGGTGATCAAAATGATATGTGTTATTATTCATATCTTGTAATAGTTGTATGACCATTTACATAAGGTTTTTCCCTAAAGATACCATCCCATTTGATTCTTCATTAGGATATTCCCTATATTTTCATTTTCAATCATTGTAAGTTAAATTATTTCTTGATTCATAATTTAATTAGATGAAGAAATTTTTATGGTTGTGAATTGAAGAATTTAATATATAGAAATAAATCTACTGAAGAAAAAATCATTAATGATTTGTATATACTAACTTATGAATCTATAAGATTTAATATATGCTTCAATGGTTATGTTTCTATTAGGTTATCTAAACCATCTATAATTAAGTCCCTAATAATGATTCACAGAGAACATGTGAATAACCAATGCATATCTTCCAGGATATTCAATCTAGGGGTACAGTTGGGTCTCTATGTCATACACTAGGTGAAGATCAAGTTAATACCCATTAGGATGTCTAGGGTTTTTACCCATAAGTTAATATATACCAGACCCTTCATCAACTTGTTCATATCCCTTAAGGGATGTTATTTTTATGAAATCATACACTCTTTAATTTACCAAAATTTATTTTTTTTATGATATTTATCCTTATAACTATGGTTTCTACTAATTTTCTATAGTACTAATCCCAAAAAATGGATAAAATGATCTATAAAAATTGTTAAACCTGTATTTGAAACAGACTAAGGTCTCCTAAGATAAATATATTAATATTTTACATCATTTCAAAATATTAATCATTGACACTCAAAAATAATCTCATAATCCCAAGTACTGAATGTTTAGTATCATTAATGATTATATAAAAAACCAAATTATTTTATAATACTTAAAAATATTTCTCTATAATAAAAATACACTAAACTCACTTCTATACTACTCATAGTATAAACTATTCTTTATAACCTGGGGAATGGAAACATGTGAGATAAAAATGATAATAAATAAAAATATATAAAAAATCATAATTATTAGATAATAAACATGTGAGAAAAATATATAATGGTGAAATATATTATTAAAATATCATTGTATTATAAGAAATAATCATAATGGAATATTGAGAATTACAGATCATGACATAGGAAAATAAAACCACATAAAGGTCAGTAAGTAAGAATAAAAATTATATCATGTATTAATAGAAAATAATAGTAATATTTAGTCATGGGATCATAAAATAATCAAGATAAACATCATAGATATATCATTTAAATATAATCATATAAAATCATAACCTTGTAGGAAAACTAAATCACGCCAATGCGTTGATTTGTTTTAAAAAAACCATGTTATCCCTGCTCAAAGTTATGATTAAACCCATGATATTCAAACAATAGAGATTGAATAGACCCATTATTTCCACAAATGGTATTTGAGAAAATATAATCATGACTATGCATCATTATTGCAGGAGATATAAATCTATAACCAATATTTTGGATGGTTGTATAGGAACCTACCCATTAACCTTCATACATATGTGATCTTAAAGATATCAATCATTTATCATATAATGAAAATCAATACAATAAAAATTTGTTTCAAATAATTTATAAATGGTATCACATATCATGATATCAAAATCAAATTGGTTTATAATAAAAAGTAAACCATATAAAAGAGTATTTCTTAAAGTCATTTAGGACGTGATTCATAAAACATAATTCCGTAGGAGTTAAATTCTAAAGGATAGGAATTTTTCCAGGCCCCTCATTTATAATTTTATGGTTTCCAATGGTTCGAGATTTGTTTCATAAATTTTATAAGTTTTTTTAAAATTATTTTAGAATTTCTAATGTAGTATAAAAAGGTTGTATAAATTATAGGACAAAATTAAAAGTTCTAAAAGTTTATTTAGAGTTTCATTTAGATTTTTTTAAGTGGTTATAATGTTTTAAAACATTTTTTGGGTTTTGAAAGTGCTAATAAATCCTTTAAATATTTAATTATATTATTTTAAATAAAAATATAATATTTTTAAGGAAAATATTTCCATTATGTGTGACCAAGATTATGAGTAAGGGTAACAGCTATTTTTAAAGGAGTGCATACGGTTAAAGGTAGTTCTTCATGTGATTCATAAGGGTAAGCTACTAAAACTATGTGTTTTGTAAATCTAAATAAGATTTTTATAGGTTATCTATGGGTAACCTAGATTTACCATGCACTAGATAACTGTAGATACCAACCAATGTAAGTATCATCCACTGATTCTAATGACATTTTAAAATTATGTTATTCATCATTTAGGGTTATTTAATAGCTTTTGTAAGCATATATTTATATATGAGGGTTTAGTTATATAAGCAAACTAGTTCACATATGGTTATGATTTGACTTGTGTAAGTATAAAATTGAAATTTTAATGTTTTTTTTAATTATTCCCCAACATACGTAAAGCTAAACTAAAGCACTTGTAGGGTTATTCGAGATTTTAAACTAGCAATGTACACTTATATTAATCATTTGTAAGGGTCATATTATATTTCCACTTACCACATAAGGGTGGAAAACAATGTAATTATAAAAACATGTAACATTTATTCACCACATACTCTACATATAATGGAAGTATAACATTTCCTAACAAATTATCATTATTTCCAAAAATGTCTTATAACTGCTTTTTTTGTAAATTAAGTAATTCAATGTATAAATTTTTGGTTTCTGTCTTATTTAAGAGTTTAAAATATAATATTTTTACTCTAAATACTTTTATGAGTTCTTAATGGGTTCTTCAAGGAATTATTTTGGGAACTAATTATATATAGATTCAATATCTGTATGGATACTGTATATGTCTATTCTAAAATACTAGATATTCTTTCTTTGAGTCTTTCTCTTTTTCTTAATCTTTGATGACTTAAATTCCTCATATAGAGTATTCTAAATCAACATGTATTTAATTTTAGATTATCCCTCACACACAAAACCTATTTTTCAAAGATGAAGAATTACATCACTTATCCGTTTTGGGTGTAGAGACATGTAAAAGAAATACATTATAGGGGATCCAATTTTTCTATTTATCTCCTGTGTATAAGTGATATTAAAATTATTTTTTTATTTGGCTGTATGTTAAGAGTTTTCCTAAATAAGATAAATAACTGGATTACATTTTCAATTGATCGTGATGAGAAGTATATCCTATATTTTACCCAATTTATTCATGTTGTTGATATTTTATTTCCTAGAAAATATTATCACATTTGTACAGAGTAATTATTCTTATTATGTCATGTTTTTTTAATTTATATAATCAAAATATTTTCTTGGATAGATAAATTTTTATTACCTGGATGAAATAAATATTTTTTATATTTATCATAAATAAAAATATCGAATAGAGGATGGTGGTATATCTTGATGACCTAAAAATTAAAGATTTAATGTACAATTATTATTTCATATTAAAAGTAATATTATTTTTTCATAAAATAAATTGTTTTCTTTCCATTTCTTATGAAATTTCTTTAATTGATGGAATGTCTAATCACATGAATTATGGGTGTTCATGTTTGCTAAGTTTTAATTGTGGTTTGTTGTAGCGAGGTGAGATGTGGGAATATAGTGTTGATAAGGGAATGGATGGTGGCATCATAAAATGTATTGTTAGATTCCAGGTATCTATGGATGCTGGAATGGGAAATCATGCTAATATGGAATTGGTTGGTGATCGAAATAATGCCTAGTAATTAGGATGATGATGCTTAATTTTAATATATAATGATGTTAATGGATGTGAAAATTTTTAGTAATTGTAATGGTTAAATGAGAAATATGAAATTGATGTGTGGTTTTTGGCCTAAAATATTTCAATGATAAATGAATGGATCATATTAATATGAATTTCAATGTATTAGACATATTTAGATAAGAAAAACTCAATGATTCTAGAAATGGAATATACTGAAATTAAAAGTGGTTTTGTGTGGATTGTGAGGGGTTGTGGTGTGGTGTGTTTCTTTATTTTGGCAGTGATGTTGACACATGATAGTGGTGAGGTAGAGGTTACAGTAGTTGATTTTTTTTTTGTTTTGTGATAACATAGTTTGGGCTTGTGTGTTGCTAATATATATTATATTTTTATTATTATTTATATAAACACCCCAACCTATTTTGAAAACATTATACCAACACCAAACTTTTTTTGAGGTATCTTACCCAACATCTAGATGGTGAGAATGGATTAAAAGATACCCCCTCTTTGATTCTCTCTCTTCTGGGTGATATTGATATGTATGGAATGTGATGTTCATATTTAAAAAGAGAAATAGGGGTGATGTTTAAGGAGGTTAATTAGTCGGTTCATAGTGAGGTTCATACATGGTAAGATGATGGCATCATGTTGATGTATGTAATATTCATAACACCCTTATATTCTCATTGTGGAAGTGGTTTATATTTGATTTGGTGACCCAAGTGTCTTTGGGAGAGATGTGATGTGATATAATATGTGTATTCTATAAACATGTTATGTGATGTCCCATGTATCTATAGGGGAGATGTGATGTGATTCCCCATGTGTCTTTAGTCAATATGTGATTTGGTTGACCAAGTTTCTTCAGGAAGTATTCAGAGGAAGATATGGAAGCATCATGACGTACGAAGTTGAGGTTTGAGGGTCAAAAATTAGTGGTGAACTATTTAGGGGTACCCTTTTATCAATATGAATCATATTATATTCCTATTAACTGGATGGATTTTATAGAAATGTAGCCTTTTTGAAAATAGTTACAAGTTTTCATGATAAGTGCCTACTAAATATAATGTTTATTAACTGGAAAATAATTATATTCTTCTCACATTTTCAAAAGATTCATTATTTATGATCCTACTGAGTATACTTATTATGCTCATAATACGTAAATACACATATAAACTATTTTTAGGTTCCCAATATGACTTCGGGGACTATGATGTACATTATAAGGTTGGGAATTGGGAAATGTTGTTGAGTTTTTATCATAGAATTAATATTCATGATTTACATCTAAACATTCATTGTATTCATATGAAATATCATGACATAAGTATATTGTGTATTTTAACTTTTCATTTTCTATTTATCTTTCTGTGGCCGGTATTATATATCTTAATACTAATTTTCTTTCAATTGATGTTAATGTCTCTTATATGTGTGGCCTTATTTATATCTTTTGTGATACACTAACCTAGGGCCAATTGGATGTGGGACTCAGGAGTCAATATTTCACTTTCTCTTTATTGTACTATGAGGGGTACCTACTAAGGTAGGGGTCATGAAAAAGTGATATCAATGGTCTTATTTGGGATCTAGGATGATGTTTAGTGTTGTAGAAAATTGTGATTTTATGGTTTGGTATAAAAATGGAATCAATCAATCATTGTGAGTGACATAATATAGAGAAGACATGATAGGACACTGGATGTTAAATTTCCATATGATCTAATTCAGGGACTTTGAGCCTACCGATAAAACTATTGAGGTGGTTCTAGTTGGAGGTTAGGGACCTGGTAGAGGTGCATGCATCATAATTGATACCACTAGTTATTAAATAAGTTTTTTTTGGGAAGTTTACTAATTTAATAAAAAACATTTTAAAATTTATATGTGATTATATAAATTTTCCTATGTTTTGTTTTCTAAGGAAACATATTGTTGGACGAATTGGAGAAATAATATTTAATGAAACTGTACAATAGTGATAATTAGATTAAATGGTTTTTAAAAAATATTTTTAAGACTTTATTTATTTATTTCATTACTTATTATGACATGATTTTTTATTAATTATATTTTCTTTTTTTCTTAAATTTAAAACATTTTATCTTGTTTTCATATTTTCTAAAATTATTATTAAATCGTTCATAGTATATACTTTCATGAATAGCATATGAATTTTGAAAAAACTTATAAAGTATATTACCCTATGTATATTCCATGCTTCCACACTGAAATGATTATTTTAAAAACCATTCTAAGGTATATTATGGTTTCCATGTTTGTAATATAAAATGAATTTATTTCCGTTCATAATTTATCATAACCAAGTATTATATATTTATTTTAGGAATTATTTTTAGAAATTTAAATTTGAAAAATTTACCAAAAATAACCATCCTGATTATTGTTAATTCACAGGAAGAATTGGAAACATTAATAATAATAACCCAATACCTATTTTTTAAATGATTATAGTTCTTCACTATTAATATAACAATATATTTTTAGAATATTTTAGGCTATAAATACTTTTGAAATTTGTTTCTAAATTTTAAAAAATGGTAAGCATGATTAGTTATAATATTTAGTTGTTTGGATGTTTGACAAATCATAAATCTATATCATTTCATAAGAATTGTTATAAATATTTTCAATCTATATTTTTATGTTATGGAACCAATAAATTTGAATTTCATGTCATGTTTTCCTTCTTTATCATGTTATGTAGCATGTACGTGTTAGGAATTCATTAAAAAGATAGACTTAGTTTGTTTTAAATTATTTAAAAATGATAATCATTATTTTTAGTAACATATTGAGACTCGAAATAATTAAAATGATTAAACATAATCTTTTTAAAGACAAATTAGGTTTTTTAGTGCTGAAATGGCATTGCCTCAGATTTCGACTCGTGAGTATTGTTTTATGGGAAGCATGTTTGAATTTTAAAAGATTTTTGTTGTAACTGTTGAATTCATAGTATGTTATAATTGAGAATATATCATGTTTAATCTATTATATTTTGAACATGAAAACATGTTATATATTGATCATGTTTTTTTAATATAGAAGAAAAAAATTATGTTTCCTTTATGTATAATATTTTATAGCTATGAAATAAAATGTTTAAAAATGTCCTATTTAAGAATACTAAACATAATTTATGAGATAACACATGTGTAGTTTCTATCATTAACATTTACACATGTTATGATATCTAAATTCATGTCATTATGTTTCACAAGAAATTACATGGAAATTTTGAGAGTTGGTTTTGGTTAATTTTTTATTGATTACTGCATCAAATTGTTGATATTCCTTATGGAAAAAACATGTTTTGGAATTATAAGATAAGGTTTTAATGTTTTATAAATATTAATATGATCTGTAACGAATCTCAATACATGAACCCTTTATATATCTTATAATGGGAAAACTATGTGATCATTGATATGGTGCATCTTACTATTGAAAAAATCTATCTCTTATATGTTTGTGTGTTGTGATTTGGTGGTATTGATGGATTCACCCACCGCTCATAGAATTTGAATCGCTTAAATTTGGTAATAGAAATTTTTTTTGGTAAAATATCTAAATTGATGGAGATAATCTTTCTTCCCATCCTCAATTATTATACAATAAGTGTTGAATGTGTTTGACTATTATCTTATTGATTGGTTTTGTAGTGATTGATCTTATGTTAGCAGCATTTGTTATGTTGTTGATACTATGAAGATAGGATAACCCTTTCCTATATCATTATGTGTCATATTATGACTTGTTTTAAAACCATTTAGGAGAGTAAGTTCCACACAAAACATAAAATATCATAATGTGGTGAATGGGTTCTATTTATTTTTATAATTATGTGAGATTTATCTATGTTGATATAAGTTCTTGGGTTGGTTGAAACATGTCATGTGAAACTCTTGGATGTAATGACCTACAAATATGTAAAATGAAATTGTAATATTAATACCCAGGTAATCTTTTCATGGTGTTCTATGGGTAAATAATGTTTTGTTAACAAACATGGGAAATTTTATAGCTGAATAAAGTAGACTATTCAAAAAATTGTGATGATTTTCATATGTTAAATTATGTTCTAAAATTTTGTATTTATGTGTTGATACTAAAAAACATTGTAAATATCATGGTAGATTTGTGTTTTTTGGAAAGAAATAATTTTATTGAACCATATATCCTTTCTGTTTATTTAAGTTATTTTGGAAAACATGTTAAATATAAAATTTCCCAAATCCAGATAATAGTGTCCTAAGTTTGTTATGATTAAGGTATAATAATATGAAAAATATTTAAATTTTTAATGATAATGGGGGTAGAAAGGTTAAATCATGTGATTCTTAATGAATCAAATTATTTAATTCTTTATTCACCTTAGTTTTTTAATTATTAATAAAAAAATTTGAAGAGAATTTCTTTGAGTATGTAAACCTTATAATTTCCCTTCATATTGTGCTCTACAATTTATAGACATCCACTTTTTTGTAATTGATTTATATGGGAAATAGTTTTCTTAAATATACTACAATAATAATTTTAAAAAATTATCTTTTATTTAAAATGATTTTTTCTAAAAAAATAAATGGGGTTTCCAAAATATGATGTTATAAATACATTAATATAGAAAGTGTTAAGAAGGGTTTTCATTTAAAATGGTTTTCTTACCTAAAATATTTTTTTAAATAGAATTGACATAGTGGGAATTTTTTTATCATAATTCTTTTAGACATAACATGTTTTAAAATTACATGTTGTGATACATGACTAGGATGTAAATAATTATTTAAAAAACGTGATTATGTTTTGAACTTATTAAAAATTAGGATTTAATTAATTATTGTTTGTATCACATATAATATTATCAATAAACTATTATGTAACCATGTTAGTCTACTTTTTCATGAAATATTAAACATGATATCTTCTTAATGTTATTTATATTCATTATAAATGATGATAAACCATGTATATATTTTCATTTGGTTTCATGCCTTAGTAAAGTTGTTGAAGGTAAAAATATTTGACTTTTTTCTCCAATAAAAATTTCTAAGAATTTTTTTTAAAATCTATGAAAATTAATTGTTCCTGACGTCTATCACTTCAATTATATTCTTTTTCATAATTTTTTATTGTTATATATTTCATTCCATCCTTGTTATGGTCATCTTTGAGGATTTATTCTTTATTGAGAGGTATCTTCTATAGTTACTGTTTTAATTGTGGTTGTTCATTCCAAATATAGTGGGGTCCTTTTGATGTATATCCTGGGGTGGTTAAATTATATCCCCTTCCATCTCTATCCCACAAAATTTTTTTAATTATAATGTATGAGAATTTTATGAGAATAATCTAATGTAATGGTTTAAAATTTTCTTGAGCCCCACCATTTTTATTATAGGGTTTTTTTCTGTTTCAACAATTATTTCATAAAATTTAAAAAAAATTAATAAATTCATTTAATAAATAGAATTTTGTTTTAAAATGTATTACAAATTTTTTTTGTAATTTCAACCTTTTTAACTATTTATTTAGAGTATAATTTAGATTTATTAAAGTTATTATAATGTTTTATAATATTTTTTAGGTTTTGAAGTTTTTAGTAAAACCATATTTAATTTATATATAATTATTTTTAATTAAAGTTTAATATTTTTAAGGATAGTACTACCCTTAAAAATGACCATGATTCTTCATAAGGTTAAAAAATTATTTTTATAAGGGTGTAGATGGGTAAAGGTTGTTTTCCATGTGTGTCGTATGGGTAATGAACTAATCTTATTTGTTGGATAAAGATAAACATGAGTTTTTATATGTTATGTAAGGGTAACCTAGATCTCCCTTGTACCATGTCATGGTATAAGTCAACCTATGTAATAGTAATCCATTGATTATTACTTATTTTAAAGGAATGTTTTTTATCACGCAAGGGTAGCTAGCAGATAGCATTAGGATGTCGGCTCGTATGAGAGTGGAGTTGTGTAAGGGTATCGATTCATGTAAGTATAAGAGTCAAAGTTCATAATTGTAGCCCTGAAATTCCTAGGTTTGTGTAAGGGCATCCCCCTACTAATGTAATGTTAAGGTGAATCCCAAATAATTTTATCCAAGATTTTTAACTAGTTATGTAAATGTATATTAAACCTACGTAAGGGTTAGTCGAGGTTTCCAAACCTCTCATAAGTCTAAAAAATAATATAAAGGTAAAACCATGATACCCTTATGTAGTGAATAATTCATACATATGGGTAGAGAAACATTTTATAAAACCTAGTTTTATTCCCTATAACTTCTTATAACATGTTTGTTTTCATAAATGAATGTATTGATGTGGAAATATGTGGTTTTTTCTTATTTATGAGTTTTAAATGTTATATTTTAAATTTTATTAATTTTTTAAATAAGGAATGGGTTATGTGGGATATTAGTTGGGAACTAAAAAATATCATTTTAGTGTCATCATGGAGACTTAATATGTGTATTCTAAAGTATTAGTACTTCCTCATTAGATTCTCTCACTTTTTCAATCCTAGATAATCTCATAGCCTCCTCTAGAGTATTTCATATCAATCTATAGTTTATCCAATATTCTCTCTCACAAACAATGTTTGTTCTTAAAATAATTATAGTTGTATATCTCTTCTAGTTTGGGTGTAGTGACATGGAGAAGAAGTATTTGGTTGGTAATCTGAGTTCTACCTTTATTTCCTATGAATATATGATATTATCATTATTTTTTTCATTTTGGGTGGAGGGTAAGAGTAATCAAAATGATGATAATAAATTTTTTAAAATATTTTATTTTATTTATAAAGAGATTCATATATATTTTAATTAATTACTTCATGTTGTGGATATTTGACTCCATAAAAATATTATCACATGAAAAAATAGTTATTATTCTTATTATCTCTTGGTTTTCCAATTTTTATAATTTAATGATTTTCCAAGAAAGGTAATGTTATAATCTCGTGAATACAATTAATATTTTTTATATATTTTTAAAACTAAAAGGATTAATTCCATTAAGTGTTATAGTTTTATGACCAAGAAATTAATGAATTGAAGTAAAATTATTGACCCATATTGAAATTATTATTATATTTCATTAAAAAAGTTCTTCTATTTCCCATTTATTTTAAAATTGATTAATGTTATGGTTTATGTAATGGATGGAATTATGGGTTTGGTTGTGTTATGTGTTTGACTTATGGGTCATTGGTAGTGATGTGTAATCTTGGAATACATGGTTGATATGATAATTTATGGTGGTATTGTGAATTTTCATGGTTGATTCCCAGTAGCTATGAAACGGTTATAATGGTAATAAAATTAGCATTGAAATTGATGGGGCTATAAATAATGAATGGAAAATGTGGTGATGATGTTTAATTTGAATATGGGAGGATGATAATTGAAATTTATTATAATTGAAATTTTAAAATATAACTATGAAAATTATGTATGGTTTTTGGCATAATGTAATTGAAGAATAAACGATTGGGTTGTTTTAATATGAAATAAAATGTCTTATATAAATATATTTGATTACAACTCAACTATTCTGTAAATAGAAAAACATGTAATTTAAAAATGGCTTTTGTAGCTTGTGTGTTGTGGTCGTGGGGTTTGATGTATTAGTTTTTAAATCGATTTTGAAAAATCATAGTGGTGATTTATAGGTTATAGTAGTTGAGTGGTATTAGTTATGTAAAAAAATGGGTTGTTATTGTGGGTAACTACTACATATTTTATTTTTATTATTATCTCTATATGTAATACACCCACATTGAGAACATTTTTCTAACACCTAGATGTCTTGCGGGAGTTTTTCCAACATCCAGGTGGTGAGGATGTAAGGTTGGCTACCACATCTTCATCAGAATCACATTCCAGTGATATTGATCTATATGGGATATGCTTTTAAGAAGTGAGAACTGAAATATTTTTTAGGTTTTATTATATTAATCAGGTGTTTCATGGTGGTGGTCATGCATGGTAGGAGAAAGATATGAGGTCAATGTCCTTCATGGTTAGGATACCCTATTATTCTTCTTATGGAATTGGTTTATTTTTGATGTGGTGGACCAAGTGACATCATGTGAGATTTGATGTGATAGAGTAGGTGCATTAGAGATAAATATGATATGATGTAATTGGTTTATTAAATTGAGATATGATAGGATAGATCATTTGTCTTTGAGTGATATGTAACATGGTTTCCCAGGTGTCTTCCATCATGATTATATGGAAGATATGGGAGTCCAATAATGTCTGATGTTGGAGATTGAGAGTATAAAATCTTTGGAGAGGTTTTGTGGGTAACAATTATATATATATATTTTATATTATGTTACGGTACTTTGATACATTATTTGGAGAGTGATCATTTTTTGGGTTGAGAACTAGTTGACCTGATAGGCACCTGTTGATTTCACTCTTTGTTCATGAGGGAATTAGTATTATTTTGTCATATTTTCTTGAGGGTAAATGGGTATGATCCTAATAATTATACATTTTATTATCATCTTACATATATATAAAAAAAAATTCCATGTTTCTAGTAGGACATAGGGAACTAAGACAGATATTATATGCTTGGGTTTTGGGATATTTTGTTGAGTTTTTCCATTAGTTATTCTTTGATTTTTTACAGGGAGACTCTTTTTGTACTTTTTTTAAATAGTATCCATTATGAATAATTTGTATTGTAACTACTAATATGTTATTGAGTTTTTTTGGGGATGATATCTTATCTCATGATCCTATGTTTCTTTCTAATGGTGGTAATTTCTCCCATATGTGTGACTTTTATTATACCCTTAGTGCTAGTAGAAAACCTAGAGCCTATTGGAGGTGAGACTTAGGATTATTGTCTCTCATTATCCTTTTCTAGTCTAATAGGGGTACCTTTAGTGGGAGGGGTTTATGAAATAAATATTTTGGAGTTGGAGATAAATTGTTGTGAAATGTAAGAGTATTAGAAAACATGTATTATTTTTTTATAATGAGAATAGGATATGAGACACTTTCAAAAATATTATTTTGAGGAATTAAACTGACAGATTTTTTAAATATTATTATTATTGGAATATCAAAAAAATACCCAAAAATACATAAACATTTTTCAAATGAGTGTGGATTGAAAGGTAAAGTATATGATTATGAAAGAAAAAACATTTAAGCATTTAAAAAACAACTTAATTAAAACTAACTTTGTTAAAGTTGAGAAAATATTTTGTTTTGTAATTATGTGGAGATAAATATAAATATTAAAGGAAATAATAATTTTTAGATATAAAAATAATAATGGATAATGTTTTTTAGATGAAATGATATGGGAATAGAGGAGAAAGTTATTATAAAAAGGATGATAGTTATTCTTTACATCATTAAATTTTATAAAGAAAGAATTTATTCAAAGAATATGTATTTAATTTTAAATTTTAATTTCCATAAATGGAAGAAGGAAAATAAATATATTATCATCATACAAAAGAAGAAAAAAATCTTGTAAATCTATAGTCTATAAAAAAATATTATGACTCAAGAAGATAATTTCAGTCAAGAAAAACCATTACCTTTTGTCTTGACATTAATGAAGGCTCTTTGAATTCATGTATTATAAAAATTACCCACATAACAATATAATTAAGAACATTATTCATATATATTTCCTTGTATATTCATCAATTACAATAATTTATTATATATTTATTAATTAGTTGTAGTTTATTTTCATCATTAGATGTTAGTGATCTTGATTGTTTCCTAAATGCTTTAAAATATTGATGTGCATCCCCTTTCATTATTAATAGCTTCATTACTCCCATATTGTCCAAATAATTTGAATAGATTATTTATATATATTTATAATTTCCTAACTTCATTACATGATTTTTTTGGTAAAGGTTCATGAAGATGGAATTAGTGAATACCTTGTTTTCATAATTTTCTATGAACAAAATTTCATTTATTAATAATGAGTTAAATATTTATTTGGCCCCAATTATTTTTTGTTTCATTTATTTTCAATATTTTAATATGTTATTAAAGAGAACATTGTGAGAATTTTTCTTAAAATTTTACTGAATAATATTACATGAAAATTCCTTATGTAATATAATAATTTTTTATGATTACCTCACATGATCAAATTATATTCTACCAAGTTCCTAACATTTTAAATTTTATCCGGATCCAATTAATGTTTGTAAGAGTTTGTAAAAAGAGTGATAAGTTGGATTTTGGATTAATAATACATTATGAAGGATGCCAAATGTTGGATTCCAAATATAGGCCACTAGATATAGATCAGTGGACCCATGTGGTTAGATATACATACTCAATGTTATCATGTTAATATGTAAATATTCCAAAACTCTTAAATAAACATAAATGGGTGAGAAGAAAAAAGTTTGAGAATTTTATGATATTGTGATAGTATAATGTTACTGACACTAGGGAAACAGATTTAGTATTACATATGCAGATTACCAGATCAAGTACATTAGATGCAGCTCACCAGTTATAGCTTTCCAAATAGATAGTTCGTACGATGTATGAGAGTTGGTTAAAATGGTTAAAATGGGTATCTATAATATTTATAGGAATATGTGAATGAACTCCAAAGGATAGAAATATTATATGAAACATTGTTTATTTTAATTCTGGATAATGAATTATAAATAACATGAATATAAATTCTATGTTTCCGTACTAGAAATGTAACGCCCCGACCCCAGTTACCTAGAGTCGGTGTATTATTACATAACATTGGCATGATCACGAGAAAGATCAAGTCTCGAAAGACCGATTTGTTTAGTAGCCTTGGAATAACTAGATACATCCATAAAGTTTTACATTACATCATAAAAAAACATCTTGTCTTCATATCCCCTCATACTATCCCTGCAGGTCATTCATAAATTACTTATTCATAATCCTGGGAAAAATAAAACATTTAAAGGGGTGAGATCAGATGCTCAGTAAGGATAACATTATAGCATAAGCTTTCACAGATAAGCACAAACACTTAAGGCAGTTTATAACTAAAACAAAAGCCTTTTAAACTTAAACTTCAGCATAAAATGGCAAAGATAAAATAAAATAATGCCATTTACATACTCACATGGATATTCTACTAGTCGAAATATCCCATGCAATATCAATAACCACTTTCATAATGATGGAATGCATAATGCCAGACTATCATAACCACATAGCCAAGGCCTCGTGCCAAGACTACAAATAATATTTTGCCAAGGCCTTGTGACAAGACACTAGTTTGTCTCATGAGACATACCGATGCATCGAGGAGCTATAGAGGGCTCCACCCGTCACATATTAAGTCTAATGCATTCCCATATGAAAAGGTTTAAATATAACATAAACATTCGTATTAAACTAGCATACGAAATGTCAATACATTCACCACAAACCATGAATGGTATAAAAATAGCACATCCATAGTAAAACATAACTCATTCGATACAATATGGAAGATTATATTGTATCACGTTAACCTCAATCAAGAATAATGAAGGTTGTTGACATAGATGAAAATAATCATCAAAACTATTTGAGAGAAATATCCCCCTTTTCTTGAAATCATTTAAAATTCACATTATTTGTCAAGAAGCAACTTAAAAATAGATTTTTGAATCAAAGTGTCCCATACCACTTTGAAAATTTTAAAAGGAGTTTTAATTTTAAAACATTAATGTCAATATAAATAAATCCTTAAAACCATTTTTTAAAACATGGACATTAATGAGAAAGATTTAGAAGAATAAGTCTTTAAAACATTTAAAAATGGTATTTTAGTTACAGATTCTAACCAAAAGAGAGACACTTGAATACAAATAATTGAGGTAATCAAAACATTGTAATATCATGATAATAAAGGGGTTCATTATATACTATGTCAAAGTACATTATATACACCACATAAAAGTGATTTGGTGTATAACAACAAAGAAGTCTCAATGGAATTTAATTTGAGATGAGATCTCTCATAAAGGCCGTATCCTTAGGTTAAGGATAAATCAATGACATAATTATGTGTGAAAAATATAAATACACTCAATATGATTGGATATTTATTGTAAATCAATCAGATGACATTCACACATATTCTTGTAAAAACAACACCAATGAATTGGATATTTAACTCAACAAATGGAGATTGAGTTAAAATTACTCTTACCAAGTTCATACTGATCACTTGAGAATTTATCAATGGAGTGATTATGTGTATCAAAAGTATATCTACAGAAAAGGGAGTGTAAATTATGACATAATCAAATGAATAGTGATTCCACACATTATCGTGGAGTACTATAATCAATGAAATATGCGTAAAGCCAAATGAGTGGAAATTGAAATTTCGAATTCTCTTATCGATTAGGTAACATACGAAACATACACCCATGAAAGAAGGATCATACAATTATGATGTATATACCCATGAATTAAAGTATAATACACAATGAATACAATTATGGGTAGTACACATACACCACATTTAATAAATAAGTGGTGAACAATGGAATTCTCACGAAATTAAGAGTGAGATAAGAAACCGCTTACTTTGTACTTTTTCCTTGGTCGATGGTAGGTTTACCTCCTGTATAATTGTGAAATAATTGTTATTGGATTATACAAGAATCATTTACTTTAATATGATATCATATATGATCTTTTAACATTGATTTGCTAATAATATATTATAATTATCGCCATTTCGGGTGTTTACGGGTTCATTTTACTTTATATTCTTTGTTATGTGAGCCATATTCGTTATTAATGGGATGTATATTATTCATATTTAGAATGATATCAAGTCCTTAGATACTATTTTTAAATCATCAAATTATAATTATACTTGAATGGATATGATGGAGAATAAATCTCATCGCGTTTGTGGAGACGGTAGTCCGTACGTACGCACGAGCGACAATATCATTCTTTTGATATTAAAATAATATATAATTTGATGGTATATCATATATACAGAATCATTATCATGTTATATTTATTGTTTACATGAGTTACACATCATTATTATACCCATCCAAATAATAATATATTGAATAACAATTACACCACGACGTGGAGACGGTAAGTCGTAGATACGCACGTATGGTGACATGTTATTCAAAGATGGATAGAATACTGAATATTGTTTTACCATATTTATAATAACATCTCAGTATATATATGATACTGTAGTTATTATTTTATAATGGTAATAACAAAGAAAGAAGAAGTGGAAGAAGAAAGGAACTTGAAAAAGGGTGGTGAAAACATTACCTCTTCTTCGGGTTCTTCCTTTTGATTTGATCAAAAGGGCTCCATAGGTTGGATTTCTGATCAAACTAAGGCCTCTAGGTTGTAGTGAGAGAAGTTGAGATTGTATTTGGTCAGGGTTTGGCTGAACCAAAAGTCTTTGAAGGTGTGAAGAAATGTGAAGGATGAGTGCCCTTTTATAAGAGGGGTGAGGGGCACCTTTGCAAAAGCTAGAAATATTAATTTATAATAAATTCATATTCGTTTTATAATGGCACCAAAGTTTATTATGTAAATTTTAAGGTGGGTATGGTTCGAAAACAACTCAACCAATATAATTCAGACAGGTTTGGGTCATTATATTAACCTTATCTTTAAGTATTAACTCTAAGTTAATTAGTTTCACTTTTACAATGTCTCTTTGTATTTTTATATTATATGGTTAATAAACATACTATATACATCCAAGAGACCCCCAAGTGGTCCATTAATGATATACCTATCATGATATAAGTCTCTTGGACGAACCATAGATTTTTAAGAATTTAATATCAATTAATAATATAATATTTGTTTTAAAAACCCATTTATGTCAATTTTGACACTATTCAATAGTTGATTTTTGTGAAACACATAACAGAATGATTACTTCGAAAAGGGTTAATTAACTAAATCCTAATATGTCATATTAACCTATAAAATTATTGTAATTCAATAATAGGGTCAAATTATATTTATTTGGGTATTGATAATATTAATTATTCTAATTTTTCACTATTATGGTAATTACTGCATCACCATTGTGTCATAAATAAATTAACTTATTTAATGTCTAAAAATTATAAATAAAATATAATTATGTAGGAAATAGTTTTATATTTCTAATGAATATTTATAGTCTAAAATCCAACATATATAACCCTATGTAACAATTGTTTTGCTAAATGATATGTGCTTGTGTCATTTTTGTATTTATTTTAACTTAATTAAAATAAAGTGTCATTATCACTTACAAGTGGATCCATGGGGTCCCAAAATAGACCCAAAGATTCCCATGGTCGACCATATATCAACCAATAGGGTTAAGAAACGTTTTTGGGTAATTTATTATTATTATAATATTATTTTTTAACCCTTGTTTACCGGATTTACCCTTTAACCATGGTAAATAAAATATTTACCGAAGTAATTATCCAAAATGTTTAAAAATAAAAGTTAACTATTTACACAATTTGAAAATCCTGATTCCAAATATGGAATCCATTTTTCCAAATTCAAAACACAGAAGTGGCAGAAATTAATTTAAAATTAATTCCCGTTGTTAAAACAAAAAGCGTGTTTTTAAGAGATAATAACTATCAAAAGATTGTCACTTGTTTATGTCTGGTTTAAATGTGAAATTATGTTCAATGACCCACATTGTATTACATGGTAAAAATATATTCTAAATATACTTTAAAACCACTCAAAATCATAATTTATCACTATTAATTATTTTGATTAAAAAGGTTGTTTTTAATTAAAATTTAGTAATTTTCACTATTCATCAAAATATGAAAGTTATCCGAAAAGTACCAAAATTTCACCCTAGGCTAATTTCGATATTATGAATCCAAAAATGAAGTCCATTTTGAGAGATAGAATTTATAAAATTTCAAAAAGTAGGAATTACTATTCATAATGGCTAGTTTGATTGGTTATGGTGTGTTAAAATCTCGAAGTTGCGTACAATGCACGTCATTGCATTATTCGAAAGGAAACGTACCGTGGAAGCTTGGGGTGTTACATTCTCCCCTCCTTCAATAAATTGCGTCCTCACAATTTTTAAAATTGTGCTTGGGAATATAATGTAAAGTCCCACATCGGAAAAAGAGTCAATAAAACTATCACTTTAAAAGAAAGAAAGAGAGGTATAAAGGTCATCCAAGATAACCCATACTCGGATTCCATGTAGGAAAACATGGATATGGATGATAAACAGAGTTTCAAGTTCTTATGGATAAGGATAGAAATCATTATCAGGAGAAAGTTAACAATAAGAAAACCACAAACTTGTGTTGGGACAAACGGCCATTAGTCTCCTAGTAGGAAAGTAAACGGAAAACATTTTTTTTGTTTTAAGTTACATTATATAAGGACGAGGAATTCATTTATGATATTGACTAAAAATATAAAGAGATATACTTACTTTTTAAGTAGAGTTTCATTATTTAATATCTTTTTACCACTAACTTAATTTTTTTTTGAACAATGAGTATTCAAGAACAGTTGGTCACAATAAAAGAGCTAGAATAAACTTCTATAGAAATACATTATCCATGTAGGATAAACTATATATTTAACTTGTCTTTAGATATTAATCAAAATCAAAATGGTTAGTGTACGATCTGATGATCCCCCAAATGTATATTCCATTAGAAAAAAAATACTAATGTTAATTTCTAAAATTAAATCAACAATACCCCAAATTTAAATAAATACCATTCAATAATAAATTCTCCTTAAAATCCTTCAATAAAATCCAAACTAATATTGAAACCCAAAACTTATAAGAATGTATTCTTCCACTCTAAATTGTATCTCCAAATGACATCATCTACTCTTAAAGTCACATACTTAAAAGTAATTAACCTAATCAGATATTCTTTATTATAGGTTAATCATTTCCATAAATAACCAAAATCCCTATAGATCCACAATAAAAACAAAGATAAAAATCCACCATTACTCCTCTAATGACATCCCATAGTATTCTATTTTCCTTGGACATATAGTGTTCCCAACAAAGTGAACATCTTCCAAAATAACAATTTTCACTTAATCACCAAATCATTTTCCTATACTAAGGGTATTCATTTGATAAGACATAAGAACCCAAATCAACATATTATTGATCAATAAAATCATTTAACTAAAGAAAATAGTCACACTAACCATGGACATCACTTAGTCTAGTGGTAGGCGATAAATCCCAATCGCACTTTGGTTGTGGGTTCGATTCCCACAGCTTTGTCCGACGCGATGGGTTGTCACACGGTCTACGTGTTGTCCTTTTTCAAAAACTATATTTTATAATATTACCAAAATGAGATAAATTCCTCAAAATAACATAATTTAACCACAAATGTTATATCATACCTTGCATTTTCATCCCAAATTATAATAACTTATAATTTTCTCAAACCCCAATGATCATATAAAACCAAATGTTTATTTATACCTATATCCACAAGAGAAGAGAAAATTATACCTCAAATATCATTGTCACATGGAAAACTGTGGGGTTACAAATACAAGAGAAAATTATTCCAAAGTAAACCCCTCAAAAAGGAGCGCTAATACTTTTTAAACATTTCTCCAACCATTTATTTCCACATAGCTTCTTCTTTGACCAAGAAAATATCCTATAGAATAGGACATTCACTCGGGTAATGGCCAGGTCCCCTGCATTTATGGAAAATGACTGTAAATGGACTCTTGGGACCAATTTTATCTTCTTCCATAGTACTCTTCATTTTTCTTCAGAAATTCTTCACTTTATGTCCTTCCTTCCTGCATGTAAAGCATTTCGTTGTCCCATTGAGACACTTTCCTGGGTGTCTCCTTCCACATTTCCTGCATGATGAAAATTGAGGGTTCTTTTCTCCATGGTCTACATTGCTGGAGCTCTTATCATTTATCACCTTTCTCTTCCTTTTTGAGTCTGGGAGTTGGTTAATATATATGTTGTTGATCATATTTTTGGAAAACTGATTTGGCATAAAGACGATATCTTTTATGCCTATCAACATTTCATTTTTTGCTCATTGCCACCACCGTTCCCACCTTGTACATCATTCTCAATGTCACTATGACTTCCTTGGAATCTAGCCATTGACTAAAACCAGAAAGCATTGTGTGAGTAACAGTAGTTTTAAAATCATTTAGAGATTAAAATGTCACCATATTCTCAATTTTAAACATATTAGGATTAACCAAGGTCATTTACTCTCATCTTATATATATATTACTTAAATCGGTTTGTAAAGAAAATGTAAATTATCCTAAGCATATCCCCTGGGAGTGTCGTAACCAAGAGTGCAGCAAGGCCCATTGTCGTGCACCAGTTCCCGTTCGAGTCTAGCTGAAAGCGGTGTTTTCAGGTTTTACCCCTAGGTACATCAGTGCTAGAGCCACCTCTACCTGCTCGTATCCAGACAGGGATGTATTTCTCAGAAAACTCCCAAAATATCAACAATACCAAAATTCTAGGAAGTTCTTCTATACGAATCCTCAAAGTTCATCTTAGGTCTACGTGCTCTAATCAGAGTTTATATTAATCTAGCTTCAAAGGTTTGTACTAAACTTCCTCTGATACCAACTGTAACGCCCCGACCCCAGTTACCTAGAGTCGGTGCATTATTACATAACATTGGCATGATCACGAGAAAGATCATGTCTTGAAAGACCGATTAGTTTAGTAGCCTTGGAATAACTAGATACATCCATAAAGTTTTACATTACATCATAAAAAAAATCATGTCTTCATATCCCCTCATATTATCCCTGCAGTTCATTCATAAATTACTTCTTCATAATCCTGTGAAAAATAAAAAATTGAAAGGGGTGAGCTCAGATTCTCAGTAAGGATAACATTATAGCAGAAGCTTTCATAGATAAGCATAAACACTTAAGGCAGTTTATATGTAAAACAAAATCCTTTTAATCTTGAACTTCAGCATAAAATGGCAAAGATAAAATAAAATAATTCCATTTACTTACTCACATGGATATTCTACTAGTCGAACAATCCCATGCAATATCAATAACGACTTTCATAATGATGAAATGCATAATTCCAGACTATCATAACCACATAGCCAAGGCCTCGTGCCAAGACTACAAATAAGATTTTGCCAAGGCCTTGTCCCAAGACACTAGTTTGTCTCATGAGACCTACCGATGCATCGAGGAGCTATAGCGGGCTCCACCCGTCACATATTAAGTCCAATGCATTACTATATGAAAAGGTTTAAACATAACATAATCATTCGTATTAAACTAGCATACGAAATGTCAATACTTTCACCACAAACCATGAATGGTATAAAAATAGCACATCCACAGTCAAACATAACTCATTCGATAAAATATGGAAGATTGTATTGTATCACATTAACCTCAATCAAGAATAATGAAGGTTGTTGACATAGATGAAAATAATCATCAAAACTATTTGAGAGAAATATCCTCCTTTTCTTGAAATCATTTAAAAGTCACATTATTTGTCAAGAAGCCATTTAAAAATAGATTTTTGAATCAAAGTGTCGAGGTTTAATTTTAAAACTTTAATGACAATATAAATAAATCCTTAAAACCATTTTTCAAAACATGGACATTAATGAGAAAGATTTAGAAGAATAAGTCTTTAAAAAAATTAAAAATGGTATTTTAGTTAGAGATTCTAACCAAAAGAGCGACACTTGAATACAAATAATTGAGGTAATCAAAACCTTGTAATATCATGAGAATAAAGGGATTCATGATATACTATTTCAAAGTACATTATATACACCACATAAAAGTGATTTGGTGTATAACAACAAAGAAGTCTCAATAGAATTTAAATTGAGATGAAATCTCTCATAAAGGCCGTATCCTTAGGTTAAGGATAAATCAAAAAAATAATTATGTGTGAAAAATATAAATACACTAAATATGATTGGATATTTAGTGTAAATCAATCAGATGACATTCACACATATTCTTGTAAAAACAACACCAATTAATTGGATATTTAACTCAACAAATGGAGATTGAGTTAAAATTACTCTTATCAAGTTCATACCGATCACTTGAGAATTTATCAATGGAGTGATTATGTGTATCAAAAGTATATCCACAGAAAAGGGAGTGTAAATTATGACATAATAAAATTAATAGTGATTCCACACATAATCGTGGAGTAATATAATCAATGAAATATGCGTAAAGCCAAATGAATGGAAATTGAGATTTTGAATTACCTTATCGATTAGGTAACATACGAAACATACACCCATGAAAGAAGTATCATACAATTATGATGTATATACCCATTAATTAAATTATAATACACATTGAATACAATTATGGGTAGTACACATACACCACATTTAATAAATAAGTGGTGAACAATGGAATTCTCCCGAAATTAAGAGTGAGATAAGAAACCCCTTACTTTGTATTTTTTCCTTGCTCGACGGTAGGTTTACCTCCTTTATAATGGTGAAATAATTGTTATTGAATTATAAAAGAATAATTTACTTTAATACGATATCATATATGATCTTTTAACATTGATTTGTTAATAATATCATAGAATTATCGTCATTTCGGGTGTTAACGGGTTCATTTTACATTATATTCTTTGTTATGTGAGCCATATTCGTTATTAATGGGATGTATATTATTCATATACAGAATTATATCAAGTCCTTAGATACTATTTTGAAATCATAAAATTATAATTATACTTGAGTGGATATTATGGAGAATGAATCTCATCGCGTTCGTGGAGACGGTAGTCCGTACGTACGCACGAGCGACAATATCATTCTTTCGATATTAAAATAATATATAATTGGATGGTATATCATATATAAATAATCATTATCATGTTATATTTATTATTTACATGAGTTAAAAATCATTATTATACTCATCAAAATAATAATATATTGAATAACAATTACACCACGACGTGGAGACGGTAAGCCGTACGTATGCACGTATGGTGACATGTTATTCAAAGGATGGATAGAATACTGAATATGGTTGTACCATATTCATATTAACATCACATTATATATATGATACAGGAGATATTATTTTATAATGGTAATAACAAAGAAAGAATAAGTGGAAGAAGAAAGGAACTTGAAAAAGGGTGGTGAAAACATTACCTCTTTTTCGGGTTCTTTATTTTGATTTGATCAAAAAGGATCCATAGGTTGGCTTTCTGATCAAACTAAGGCCTATAGGTTGTAGTGAGGAAAGTTTAGAGAGTATTTGGGCCGGGGTTGGCCAACCCAAAAGGCTTTGAAGGTGTGATGAAATGAGACGGAGGAGTGCCATTTTATAAGAGGGGTGAGGGGCACCTTTGGAAAAGCTAGAAATATTAATTTATAATAAATTCATATTCGGTTTATAATGGATCCAAAGTTTATTATTTAAATTTTAAGGTGGGTATGTGTCGAAAAAAACTCAACCAATATAATTTAGACAGGTTTGGGTCATTATATTAACCTTATCTTTAAGTATTAACTCTTAGTTAATTAGTTTCACTTTTACAGTGTCTCTTTGTATTTTTATATTATATGGTTAATAAACATACTATATACATCCAAGAGACCCCCAATTGGTCCATTAATGATATACCTATCATGATATATGTCTCTTGGCCGATCCTTAGATTTTTAGGAATTTAATATCAATTAATAATATAATATTTGTTTTAAAACCTTTTTTATGTCAATTTTGACACTATTCAATAGTTGATTTTTGTGAAACACATAAAAGAATGATTACTTAGAAAAAAGTTAATTAAATAAATCTTAATATGTCATAGTAACCTAGAAAATTATATTAATTCAATAAAAGGCTCAAATTATATTTATTTGGGTGTTTATAATATCAATTATTCTAATTTTTCACTATTATGGTAATTACTGCATCACAATTGTGTCATAAATAAATTAACTTATTTAATGTCTAGAAATTATAAGTAAAATATCATTATTTAGGAAATATTTTTATCTTTCTAATGAATATTTAGAGTCTAAAATCCAACATATATAAACCTATGTAACAATTGTTTTTCTTAAAGATATATGCTTGTGTCATTTTTGTATTTATTTTAACTTAATTAAAATAAAGTGTCATTATCACTTACAAGTGGATCCATGGGGTCCCAAAATCGACCCAAAGATGCCCATGGTCGACCATGTATCAACCAATAGGGTTAAGACACGTTTTAGGGTAATTTAGTATTATTATAATATTATTTTTTAACCCTTGTTTACCGGATTTACCCTTTAACCATGGTAAATAAAATATTTACCGAAGTAATTATCCAAAATGTTTAAAAATAAAATTTACCTATTTACACAATTTGAAAATCCTGATTCCAAATATGGAATCTATTTTTACAAATTCAAAACACATAATTGGTAGAAATTAATTTAAAATTAATTCCCGTTGTTAAAACAAAAAGCGTGTTTTTAAGAGATAATAACTTTCAAAAGATTGGCACTTATTTATGTATGGTTTAAAGGTGAGATTATGTTCAATGACCCACATTGTATTACATGGTAAAAATATATTCTAAATATACTTTAAAACCACTCAAATTCATAATTTATCACTATTAATTATTTTGATTAAAAAAGTTGTTTTTAATTAAAATTTAGTAATTTTCACTATTCATCAAAATATGAAAGTTATCCGAAAAGTACCAAAATTTCACCCTAGGATAATTTCAATATTCCGAATCCAAAAATGAAGTCCATTTTGAGAGATAGAATTTATAAAATTTCAAAAAGTAGGTATTACTATTCATAACGGCTAGTTTGATTGGTTATGGTGTGTTAAAATCTCGAAGTTGTGTACAATGCACGTCATTGCATTATTCGAAAGGAAACGTTCCGTGGAAGATTGGGGTGTTATAGGAAAATGTAGTGCAATAGATAGACAAGAATTCAGTAACATAAGACATTATATGTTAAAATAGTGCTATTAGAATCCAATGACTTGTGTTCATGGGGTAAAGAAAGATGATAATAATAGATAGATAGTTTGTAAAATTTTAAATAGGTAAATTTTGTGTTAAAAATTTTATAAAGTTATCTATTGGAGTTAAATTATACAAATAAATGATGGATCAAGCAGATGGAGCCTTAATATTCCATTGTATATAGATATGTTTTGCGTGTTAGACATAGGTTTTCTTAATAAATGGAAAATAAAATGAAGGTGGAGTGGATGATGAAAATTTTCAGTTATAGAATATATAATTTGGAAGGTGTACTAATAGACATATGAAGTCTTAATGAAGGAAATAGATATGCATACACCAGATAGAGGAGACATAGGGAGCTTTTAAAATAACTTTTTAAAGTCCTTACCCTTTTACTATGTGGAATAATCAAATTTGGTTATATAGTTGAGGTAATGATGTCTATATAAGGACCCAGTCAAAATGATTAAATAATTTATTTAATTCATTTAGAATTCACATTCTGACATTCGAAACCATATTATTTCTTTCAAGATTTATAAAATAAGTTCATAACTCATACATGAAAACCCATATGAAAACAAATTTGTACTAGTGAAATAGTATCCATTTTTTCTATAATAACAATATTTTTCAATAAAACATGAATTATTAAATGGAAAATCCTCACAACATTTTCTTGGATTCTCTATTTTTCTTACACAACTGTAAAATATTTGGAAATACATTTTAAAACTCAGGATGAGGAAATAATTATTTATAAGGTGCATAGAAAAGTAAAGGAATCATTAGTCGATGAATACGTATAAATGTATGAAATCGTTTTCAAAAAGATATACTTCTCACACATAAAGTATCATTTATTTACTTTATGAAAACAAGAGACTTACATAAAACTTTGAAAATAGAAATAATCAATTTTTAGAAATTGGGTAATGACTTACTTAATATTATAACCCTCATAGACAACATATGATTTTTAGCCCTCATGGCTACCATACAATATAACTCTCATTACTACCTTATGATGTAATCATCATGACGGCCTTATGGTGTAACCATCATAGTTACACTTGGATTAAAACTTGTATTCAACATCGAACATAAACATACCTAGTGAATTAGATTAAGATTTAGGTCCCACCTGTCATCCTAAATAATGACCACGAAGAAGAACATAGTCATAAAACCTGAATACTTGTATTATAAATACGTTCTGTGGGGAAAATTTCATAATTCAAAGGAATATTGGGCACATACAAAAGAAAACATTTCAATTTAAAATAATAATGTAATATTGTATAGATAACATTATAACATTAATTTGTCGTGAAAGTGGCAAAATCTGGTGATGATTCATATTTTAAAAAAATCATTTGGAATTTTGTAAAAATGAGAAATTAAAAGAAGATTT
Organism: Viscum album; assembly: GCA_963277665.1. Classification (NCBI taxonomy): domain Eukaryota; kingdom Viridiplantae; phylum Streptophyta; class Magnoliopsida; order Santalales; family Viscaceae; genus Viscum; species Viscum album. The sequence goes on from OY728160.1 coordinate 98,592,572, forward strand.
TAAAAAAAGTTTCTCACCTATGGTTTTATTTCCTCTAAATGTGTTTAAACATTGTGTATAATGTCTTAAATAGTGTAATTAATTAATTAATTAAGTATATTAATACATATTATTTCAATATATGATCTTCATAGAACATCTTTCCACCCATTCATTAAGAATATTTTTTTGTTTTAATTGTTTTGGGTGCATTTATTTCATGGTTTCCATGGTTGGTTCAATGTGCATTCTCTTATTAAATGGATGAAAAACTTAATAAGTGGAAATAAAAGGAATTAATATTTTTTTAATAATTTTAAATGATACAATATTTTGTATGAAATGTGGATGATTCAATAGATAAAACATTAATACAAATGATTTAATTTATATGGGAATTTTGTACAACCATCAAGAAAGTATATCATTTTATTTAATATCATGTCTATATATTGGTTTCAGAACATTATATAACATATAATATGTATACTAAAATCTTATTTAACAATAATATTGTTTTTATGATCACCCTTGAAGGTGGTAATGGAGAATGAAAACTCGTCATTCACGAATGTGGTGAATCGACACCCCACAGATGATGTTTTCATTTTCTATAATAAGAATGTGAGAATGGAGGTTTCAAGATAGATATTACATTAACATAATAAAATTATAATGTATGTTAGATACTGAATTTTTAATTTCACTTAGATAAGGAGATGTGAGGGGAGTAAAAGAAATAAAAAAAATTAAATTAAAAGAAAAGAAATAGGTTTTTTCCCCTTGAATTATTCTCCTTGAGAACCTCCTTAGGGAAACGTGTTTGGTAATTGGATGAGAAAAAATTCTCTTATACATGGGAGTGAGGCATGGAAAGATTATTGAGGAGAATGTGGAAAATTTTAAAGGATTTGGAGGTAATAGTAGAAGATATGGTGATGGATGGTAATTATAGTGCATGAAAATTATGTTTTTTATTATTTTATTTATTAGTTTATTATTTTGGAACAAGACTTTGAATCATGTCGATTATTTTGACTGAATAAAATAACTAATACAGTTTTTTTCAAGAAAATGGTTCTTACATCATCTATAAATAATACATGACTCAATAATTCATGTATTTAGGTTATATTGTAAATTATTGTATTTCAAAATTCACCAAAAATTCAACTATTTTCGAAAAATCCCAAAAATTCACCCTAAACATTTTTTGATGAGTATATTTCATAAATTAACCCCATTTTTAGAATATAATTTTCTTATATATGATAAAAATAATTTTTAATTAAATTCATCATTTATTTGAAAAATAAAAATTTTAAAATTATAACAAATTTTATAACACTTTTAGAAATTAATTAAGGTCTCACAAAATTATCTTATAATCATAAAAAATATATACATATATATATATATATATATATGAATATATTTTTTGATAATTTATTATAATATAATTCATTATATTAATAATAAAATTTTAAATATGTATTTACTAATTGAAAAAATACAAACACATAATTTAAAATTTTTAAAACATTTATTCACTTATATCTAGACAAAAACATAAAATATTTCATGTATAATATTTTATAAATTTATAAATAATTTCATAGGTGTGGTTACTATTCTATTATAATATATTCATTAATTTCTATAAATATGTCTTTTTTAATTATATTTTTATAATAATGTTTTCTATATAACTCTAGAATGAAAATAAATTATTCGATAAGTGTATTGGTTGTTACATTATCCATAAAACATTCTATAAATTGTGTCCTCGTAATTTTTATTCACTGATTAAACATCTGAGGAAACCATTACCTCATGTTATTTTTAGATTAACATGTTTCTTCTTCAACCCTGTGGTTTCTTCCCAAAACCTTAACCTAGTGTATTACCATATTCTGAAATACTTTCTCTCTATGATCATGAATCTGAATAGAATTTTACTCATAATAAAGGATATCTTCTAGATTAACTACTTCTATGATTATAAAATATGATGAATCTGGAACATACATTCTTAACATTGAGAAATGAAAAACATTATGTACAAGGGACTAATACGATGTTAAATCCAGATACTCGGTAGGAAAATAATCCATATTTTTCAAAGATTTCATTGGTTCTAACTAAATATGGGCTCGTCATCATCTTTTCATCACATTTTTATAGAGAAACCATGAGAAAGACATGATCACCTACCTCAAAAAAATATCCTTTTTACATTTATCTACATACCTGTTTTGACTACTTTCTAATGTTTTTATAGGATGACATATCATATTTAATTTCTCAGTCACTTCCTCTACTAATTCTAGTCCCATAAAAAACCCTTCCCTGACTTTGTCCCCAAATATTAGAGTTTGACACCACTTTCTATATAATGGATAAAATGGATCCATCTGTATACTAGAATGAAAATTATTTTCATAAGAAAACTCAACTAAACAAATATGGTGAATCCAACATTCCAGATAATCCTTTGAATAATCTCGAAACATATCATTGAAAGTATGAATTATTTTCCCTATATATCCATCAGATTGATGATGAAAAGTAGTGATGAAAATTAATTCTATTCCCAATTACTTCTGAAGGTATTTCAAAAAGTTAGAAGTGAACCTAGGATTTCATTCAAATACATTGGAGTAAGGAACTCAATGTAATTTTATTACCTCTATAAGAAACATCCATGAAATCTTATCTAAATACACAGTATCTTGAATAGGAAGAAAATTTATTGATTTTGTCTATCAATCAAAAATAACCCAAATTGCATTGTTACCTCATGAAGTCTCAAGTAATCCCACCTTGAAATCTATGGATATATTTTCATATTTCCCCTCAGGAACTAGAAAATGGTGAATCATCCCCATTGGTAGTTTCCACTCTACATTAACTGGTTGAATTGTCAAATGTATCATGATAAAATCGAAAACATCTATTTTCATTCCATCCCACTATTGATACCCCCAGTGGTCTCTGTATATCTAAATGCTGTCATAATTAACTGAAAATAGAGAAGTATGATCTTCACATAACAATTCTCTCATCAGTTTTGAATTATAAAGCGCGCATAATATCTTTCCAAATCCAAATTTACAATTATTATCAACATTAAAATTGTAAATTTACCTTTCTTAACAAATTATTGCATTTTCTATAACTTACAGTCTTCCTTCTCTGCTTGATTAATTGTATTTGAGAGAGAATAATGCACTAACACCTAAAAGAAAATATAGGACTTTCTTTCACGAACAACTTCTAAGCCCAGATTATTAAAATCATTAGTCAATGGGTCATGTTCTAAAGGTAACATGATTAATGTGGCATTGTGTTTTTGACTCAATAACTCTTCCACTTTTTTTATTTTCCCAGATTGTGATTGAATGTTAAATCATAATATTAATCATTTGCATCCATATTATCTTCAACATATTCAATTTCTTCTGAGTAAATATATACTTTAAAATTTTGTTGTCAGTTTATATTACAAATTTATATTTGTATTAATGATTCCTCCAAATTTTTAAATCAAAACCCAAAGATGATAATTACAAATCATGTGTGGGATAATTTAGCACATGAGTTTTAAGTTTTCTTGAATTTTGAGAAATTATCTTATCATTTTGCATCATGAAACAACCAATTCCCTTAAATGGAGCATCATTAAAATTTAAAAAATAACCATTTCTAAATGTAAGGCCCAAAATTGGGTCATTAATAAATCTACTCTTTAGTTCCTAAATACAATCATCACATTCTTCTATCTAAAATATCTTAACCCCTTTTCATGTTAAGTTAGTTAGCATACTAGATAACTATGAAATTTTTTAAAAAAACACATTGATAATAGCCTACTACTCCAAGAAATATATGAATATCAGAAACATTTTTAGTTAATGTTCGTTCACTGACCACATTTTTTTGGTGGGATCAACTTTTATGTCATTTATATTTATAATGTGCCAAAGGAATAAAATATTTTGTGACCAAAAATCACATTTTATAAATTTTCCTTATACCTAATTTTATTTTTTAGTTTGTAGGAAAATACGTAAATGATTATCATGATATTTATAAAATTTTTTAAACACCAAAATATAATCATTAAAAATAACAAAAAAATTATCCAAAAAATCAAGGAATGTACTATTCATTTGATCCATTAATATAGAAGGGGAATTTTTCAAACCAAAGGACATAAAAACATCTCACATTGTCCATATCTAGTATGAAAATATGTTTTCTGAATTTTATTCTCCTTCACCTTCAGCTAATGGTACCCAAATCTCAAGTTAATCATGGAAACATTACTGAGATCCCTGGAGCAGATCAAAAAAATCATCGATATGAGGACATAGAAACGTATTCTTAACATAAATGTTATTAAAATCTCAATAATCAATAAAATTATCATGGATCCATATTTATATATAAAAAAAATAACATCACCCCATCGTGAAGTCTAGAATGAATGAAAAAATTATAAAGAAACTCTTATAAGTGGTTTTTAAATTTTTGAAGCTCCACTTGAGAATTTATGTAAGGGGGTTTTTGAAATTGTCTTAACACTAGAAGATAAGTCAATAGTAAATTAAACTTACTAGTCATGTATAAAACCAATAAACTCATCAAAAAAACACACATGTATTCATTTAAAACTAAAGCATCATTAATTTGAATTGTTCCATTATGTTCATCAATATATGAAAGATAACTCTCATTTCCATCTTCTAATAGTTCGTCTTCTTCCCAATATGTTATCAATGTTATGTGTTCGTTCCTGTATAAATACTGAAACTATTTTTGAAAAAAAACATCTTTAGCTATCAATAAATCTTAGCATGATAAAAAGAAATTCATTACATACCCAGAATAATATAAAACACTACAAAGGGAAAAAATATATAAGGTTTTAAGGTAATGACTTTCCACATAAAAAAACAGGAATATTCTTGTAATTTCATTTTTCCTTAATATTTTCCCCCAAGAGTTTTAAACATAAGATCTTATTTCATTTATTAAGGGGAAGTTTCTAATTTAAAATGAAAATTTTCAGAAATAATGTAATGTGAAGACCCATTATCAAACAAATCATTTGAAAATATGAGTAAATGAAAAAATTAATAGATACCACTATATTAGATGGCCCATCATCTATAGAAGTAGTTGAAAAGGATTTATCTACACCATTATTTTTATAGTCTGGATAATTTCTATAATTTATATATTTATTTGAGCATGTATTTTCATAATGCCCCATCTTACCGCATTTGAAACACTTTATAATTTTTTTATCATAATTAATTATACCCCCAAAAAGATCTTTTCATTACAATCTCAACCCATATTTCTATACTTACCACACTGAAAACACATCCATAATTTGTTAAGGCATTCCCTAGGGTTATTTTGATGACACTTTCCATAAACTAAAACTAAATATTCTTACTTTATTATGTATTTGATAGATTTTTACACATTACTTTCCATCTGAAACTTTTCTTCTGCTTATTTTGAATGTACATGTGATCATTGTAAATATCTATTTCAACCATCTTAGATCATTAAAAAAGTTTCTCATAAATTTTTAGCTCATTGGAATCCAATTCCCTTCAATATATTGGCTTCAATCCAAAGTAAAAATTATTAATTTTACTATCATGACCCCGAATAATATTTGGATCATACCCTCCCAATCGAGTGAAGTTTTCTTCATAAATTTCCACTGAATCTTCTTTATTTTTTGTAATTAAAGTAATTTATTTCCCATATTTTGTTGAAAAACCTTATAATATATTTTTCTAGGATTAAATTCTTAAATTCATCCCATTCCAAGGCATTAATATCCTCTCTATCCCTGATATTCTTGACCTATGACCACCACTTGTGAGCTTCCCCTTAAAAATGATAAATACAAACGCTAACCATTTTATTATCTAAACACCCCATGAAATTGAATATCATTTCAAGGGATTTAATCCACCCTTCAACCACCACCATGTCATAAGATCCATTGAAAGTGGGAGGTTCTTTCCTCATATAATATACCACTATCATTATGTTACTTCATGGATGCTCTGGTTATTCTCTTATATGTATTCCACTTCCATTTATGGATTGTATCAAATGATTAATTATTGTTTCCAACTTATTGCTTCTAATTACCACCATTTTAGGTTGCATATGAGGAAAGATATCATCCTCTTGGTTCCTTCTTACTTCAGTTTCCATATTTATGTATTGGAAAACTATTCTGAATAGATATATCTTAGATTAATCAATATGGTAATAATTAAATTATATACCATTTCAACATAAACATGTTGTAAAAATAATTTATTGTATTTTATTACCATTATCTTAACCCGTAAATTTGTCTAAACCATGATCGGATACCAACTATAAAGACCCATCCTGAACATTACAAAAGCATCTTAATTCAACTATAATTCACATTTATACACTCCTAAAGATATTTTTTGGATTAATGTTTTAGTGAATTAGGACCTAATTCATTCATGATAACTTAAAATAATACCAAGTGGTACTACTAAAATATTATCCATTTTTTCATAATATAATAGTTTTTAATAAAACAATAATTATTCCTTGAAAAATCTTCACAACATTCATCTAGGCTTATTCTTTTATCTTACCCATACTTAAAACCCTAATAAAAAATTTTAAAACATGGGATGATCATAAAAATCCTTGTAAGGGACATATAAAAGGAATGAAACTATTAATACATGAATACTTATAAACATATGAAATCATTTTCAGAAAGATATACTTCCCACCTATACAGTATCATATAATAACTTTGTCAAAATAAGAGATTTCCACAAAACATAGAAAACTTAAAAAATCTTTTTTTGTAACATGGGGAATTAATCACTCAATATTGTAACCATCATGGATGTCATATGATTTTTAACCCTCATATCTACCTTACAATGTAACTCTCATGGCTAGCTTATTATGAAACCCTCATGACTCCCTTATAGTGTAACCATTGCAGTTACACTTAAAATAACCCTTACTATAATCTTCCAACATAAATATAAATAATGAATTGGAGGGAGATATGGGTCCCACCCATCTTTATAAACAATACCCAAGAACCAAAACATAGTCATAGAACATGAATACTTGCATCACAAATACATTCCTTAAAGAAAATCACGTAATTCAAAGGAATAATTTGCACAAACAAAGGGAAACATTTATTTCAAAATAATAATGTAATCCTGTAAAGAGAACATAAAAACATTAATGAATTTTCAAATAGGTAAATAACACTCTTGTTCTGTATTTTATAAAAATATTCCTTTTTTACTTTTGTAAAAATGATAAATTTAAAGTGGATTTTATTAAAAAAACGTCCTTACCTAGGGATCGACTTCCTTCAAATGGGTTAAAATACAAGTAAAATGGTTTAAAGTGTATTATAAATTTATTAAAGAAAAATGTTCATTCTTATAATTACTTATATGATCTTATTAGAATATATTTCCACCAAATTATTAATAATATTTTGTTAAATTCATTATTTCAAGTGCATTTATTTTTTAGTTTCATTGGTTGATTTATTATGAATTTTCTTAACATGTTGAAGAAAAACTCCAGAAGTAGAAATAAATGGTATTATTATATTTCTATAATTTTAATTGATATTACGGATGATTTTTCGTTATGATATGAGGACGATTCAATAGATAAAACATTAACTAAAATGACATAATTTATTTTGGTGGTTTTTACTACCATCATGAACATATAACAATTTATTTAATGTCATGTTTACATATTGGTTTCAGAACATTAAATAAATTATAATATTTATAATAATATTATGTTTGACCATAATTATGGTTTTTTTAATAGACTTTAAGGCATTAAAGGAAAATGAAAACTCGTAATCCATAAAGGTGGTGAATCGACACATCACGAACGATTGTTTCATTTTCTAGAATAAGAAGAGAAGAGGAAGGGTTTGATGATAGATAATACATTAAAAAATAAAATTACATTATATATAAACTAACAGAGATATAATTTAACGTTTATAAGGGAATGTGATGATGGGAAAATAAAAATAAACTGAATAGAAATTAAATGAAAAAGAAACAAGTTTCCAACTCTTGAATTATTCTTCTTAAGAACATCTTAATGGAAAAGGGTTAGGTATATTGTTGAGACAAAAGGATATTGTACATGAGGAGAGTTTTGAGAATATTATTCGGTAGAATATGAATATTCTTCATGGATTTGGAGCTATTCTAAGAAGAGGTGGTGAGGGGTTGTAACACCCCGAGATTTTATGAAAAATATTCTTTTAATTTCATTAATGTCTTGTGTTGTACGCTACACCAAAAGGATCTTGCACAACACGCATCCTTGACTTTCCTTACATTACATGCAATTGCGACCTTCCTCGATAGCGTGTGTAGTACGCAATACCGAGTTTCACTAAACAACAATATGCTATTAAAATATTATTAAAACTAACTGTTATGAATACTAATAACCAATTATTGAATTTTGTAAATTTTATTTTTCAAAATGGACTTCATTTTTTTATTCGGAGTATCGAATTTAGCCTAAGGTGAAATTTTGGTACTTTTCGGATAACTTTCATATTCTGATGAATAGTGAAAATTACTAAATTATAATTAAAAACAACTTTTTTTAATTGAAATAATTAATAGTGATAAATTATTAATTTGATTGGTTTTAAAGTTTATTTAGAATATATTTTTACAATTTAATAAAATGTTGTTCATTGGATGTAATTTCACATTTAAACTAGTCATAAACAAGTGTCAATCTTTTGATAGTTATTATCTCTTAAGAACACACTATTTGTTTTAACGACGGGAATTAATTTTTAAATTAATTAATGCAACTGATGTGTTTTGAATTTGATAAAATAGACATCATTTTTGAATTCATAATATCAAATATATCTTAGATCTAATTTTTGGTATTTTTCTGGAAACTTTCATTTTTTGATGAATAGTGAAACCACTATGTGGTAGTTAAAAAACTGAATTTTTCATAAAACTTAATTTTACCGCTTCTGTGAGTGGAATTTTGAAAATCCGAGACACACGGTTGATGTTAGTAAGTAAAATGTGGTTCAATGAGATGAAAATATTTTTTGGTGAATAGTAACTTTTTACTTTTGTTTACCACGGTTAAAAGTAAATAAGGTAATTAAGGGTAAAAATGATATTATTATTACCCTAACACATGTCCTAATTCTATTGGACAAGTTTAATTATAACAACAACAACCTTATGAATAAAATATGACCATTTAGGCCCACTTGGATTAGATTAGGACATTTATTATTAATTTATTTAAAGAAGGGTTAAAATAGTTAAAATCAAAGTTTAATAACTAAATCATTTTTAATATGAGGTTATACATAAGATAAATTCAACTATAAATATTCATTAGAAATATAAAAATATTTCCTACATAATGGTATTTTATTTTTAATTTTTAGACATTAAATAATTTAATTTATTTATGACACAAAGATGATGCAGTAATTATCTTATTAATGAAATATTGACATAATCGATGTTATAAATGCCCAAATAAATGTAATTTGAGACTTTTTATGACTTACACTAATTTTATAGGTCAATATGACATGTTATTGTTGATTTAAGTAACTTGGTTCGAACTTATCATTCTATTATGAAATTAATAAAAATCATGTACCAAATAGTGTCAAAATTGACAAAAATTAGTTTTAAAAAAAAATATTATATTATTAATTGTTATTTTATTCCTAAAAATCTAAGGTTCGGCCAAATGACTTCGATAAGGTTATATATATTAATAATAGACAAATTGGGGTTCGTTTGGCTTGATATAGTAAGTTTATTAACCATATATTGTAAAAAACATAAATACACGGTAAAAGTTAAATTATTTAACTTAGAATTAAATCTAATTGATAAGGTTAAAATAATAACCTAAACTTGTCTAAATCCTATTGTATGAGAGTATTTAGACCCATCCCCACTTTATCTTCGAAATAAGACCCTTTGTAACCATTATAAACCGAATTTGACCTTAATATAAAATAATATTTTGAGATTTTCCTAAGGTGCCCCTCTCCTCCCTTATAAAAGGGCACCTCCTCCCTCTCCTCCTCACACCAATTTGAGCATTCAAGCTCGGCCAAACCCTGAAAAAATCTCTTATACACTCCCCTAGTATCATCCTAGAGGTCGGGGTCTTCTTCAAAGACCATCCTTAGTTCTTTAAGTGGAGGTTAAGAAAAGGCGTGTCAAAAAGAGGTAATATCCATTACCGATCTTTTTCAATTTCATTCTTCCTCAACTTCTTCTTCATTAGTTGTTTCATGATAAAGTAATAACATCAGTATTTCATATATACTAATATGTTATTATAAATATGAAACAACTCTAATTAACCTTCTATCCATCCTATGGAAAAAAGGAAATCACCGCGCGTGCGTACGTACGGAATACCGTCTCCACGTCATGGTGTAATATATTTTCCACCACCACCATACTTGGATGGGTATAATGGTGTTAATAATAACTATATATGATTATTGTAAAGTTATATTGATTCTGTAATAGTATACATACACTCTAATAAAATTCCACGATCATGGGAACGATATCATCGCTCGTGCGTACGTACGGAATACCGTCTCCACGACGCGATGAGATTTATTATCCATGTTAACCATTCCAGAATGATTATAAGGTATATATAATGAATAATAATGAAATATATGACATTTTATATCTACTGGATTTATGTATATATATATTTCATCTATTTACTTTTATTCAAGACAATAAGGAAAGGAAAACAGCGTTCATGCGTACGTACGGACTACCGTCTCCATGAACGGTGTGTTTCATTTCATTTATCTATCTATTATATATATATATATATATACTGAATATATATTATATATAAATCATATTTTATATTCTGGAAGTATGTAAATTGTAATATATGTAATAATAATGTCAAGAACAACAAGTCGAAACAACTACGATAAATGAAACGATTTTACCCAAAACGCTTCTTTAACATGGAATTTACAAAAGAACGGGTAATATAAAGTCATAAGTGAACCATATATGATATAATAACAATGAATATGATTCTGTAATAAGTCAATTACATTATTTAAATCACTATACAGGAGGTTCGGACACTTACAAAGCAAATCGGACCTAAGGTAAGGGAAATATCACAATCTCATTTTTATCTGAGATCGTTTATACTTTGGTATTTACTAGGGTGTATTTTATCTTCCACATCCATGTTTCCTCAATATGTAATATCATTTCCATCCACCTAAAATTGTTTAAATCCAATTTTACCCTTCGGTGAGTTTTTTTTGTAAAAGATATGAAAGGAATCTTTTGTCGTTTTTAATACTTGGTACTTTTTGACTTTTCCGACAAAAGTATGGGAAGAATGTTTTTTTAACATATACAGCATGAATGGATTTTTAAAAAATTATTTACAAGAAGCTTAATTTACAAGTTTTCAAGATTATTTTTAATCAACTTCTTTTAGTTTAAAATTGTATGACATGTTAAGAAAGGAAAATGTTTTTGAAGTAGAAAGGATATTTTCTTCAAGAATGGAGTTCAAGTGTTTTATCAAAATTATTTTCCATCTAAGATAATAAAGGGTTCTGTTTCTATCCCTATTATTACATTGATTTGACTATGTTGTGATGGAATTATTTTTATGAATTCCTTTATCTTATATTAATTGTTTTATGATGTCATGATATTTAAGATTCCCATTTTTATTACATGGGTTATGCTATGATATATGGTTTATGATTTTGTGGCACACATAAGAATGGTATCATTATGAGATGGGTGGGACCTATATCTCTCTCCAATTCATTGGGTAAAGATTTTATATCTCATGAGATAGACATGTCTGGAATGGTAGGTTATACGGGTTCAGTGAAACAGGACTGAAACGAGGAGTGAACTCGGCTCAGAAAGGGACTTTGTCCACTAAGATAGTCTTGTCAATGAGTCTTTACTAATAAGAAATGATTCTCTATGATTATGTGTGTATGACACAAAGTTTCATGTTTTATGTTATGATTATTGGGATTCCATTTCACTACTATGATTTATACCATGTTATGAAATTATGCTGTCTTTTGCAGGTTAAGATTTCCAAAATGTTACGTTCTTATGAGAATGATATGATTGATATTTCTTTTGTTTACCCTTACTGAGCATTTGAGCTCACCCTTTTCTGTTTTCTTTTCCCTAGGATATAAAGAAAGGTTTTAGGTAAAAAAAATGAAGATCTTTATGGGAGATGTTAATGATATTTCACCACAATTAGAAGATTATATTCCGAGTTTCCAAAGACACTAAACTATTACGATCCTTGTGTGTGTGTTTTTGTTCTATACTAAGTATTCCACAAAAGTAATGTAATGTCCATGTACGTCAAGCTTTGGGTATCTACATTTGGTATCAGAGGAAAGGTTTAGTCAACCTTTGGAAACTAGGATGCGAAAACGTTAGTGGGATCCCTAGAGATATTTTTTAGGTATGTCTAGGGATGTCTCTAAGGTTAAGTATACGTATAGGTTATAGTCCTAGAATTGCGCTAACGATCTTATAATTTAACCTAAGATGTTATATATTAATGGTACTCCCCCTTTACTATGTTGTTTTCTCTAGTATGAATTTTTCCTCTCACAAAATTCTTTTTTTGTTTTAGTTAATGGAGGGAACCAGAAGGAATTCGGTTAACATTGAATCCAATGGACAAATTGGTGACTATGAGCAACAAAATTGTGTAATGCATAGAGAGAAAGATATTGTGATTAATACAAATCAGTCATCGTGATATATGATTAACAAGGTGAAATTTAGTGGTATGCCTAATTCATCAAAGAAGAGGAAGATAGACTATTATTCATGTTCACATGTTGAGGATCATAAAGAAAAGAAGATTGATATTTATAAAGAAGGGAAGAAGAACCTTGAGGAATACCTCAAATGGAAGGACCGACGTTATCTGTGTGGAGAAAAGGGTCATAGAGTGACAGACTGTTATGGAGTTCAATGTATTATTTGTGGAGAACATGGGCATTACCCAACTCAAGGCCCTGGCCTAAAAAGTTACTTCTAAATCATGGAAGGACTTATTCCATGACAATAATTGAAGAGGATGGATTAAAGTGTTTATGTATTGGTATCCAAGAATAATGTTGTTGAAGTACTTTTATTGTGTATTAGAATATTTTTGTATTATTATATTGTGGTTTTCAATAATTTTAAGGTACCGGTAACCATGAAAAGTGACTCAAATATTTTGGAAAGCAGATGATATGCGCATAATGAAGGGATAAGGAGAAAATGAAATGTTTGACAGTATTCATGAGCTCATGATTGATATAAGGACTAAGTGATATCATGGTTTGAGTATATAGAATTTTGAGGATTTTGGTATGTGGAAAGAGTTAACTTTTGACAATATTCATGTTTTAACTAAGGTTTAATGGGTATTCATTTTTCAAGAGAATACATGATTAAGGTATTCACATGATTGGAATGTTACCAACACGATATATGGGGGGTAAATAATGGTATTCACATGCTTGGTTAACGATATTTCAAGTAATCTTTTTCTTTATACTATGAGCTTGGACTGAAGTATTTTAGATAAGCCTAAAGATTGGAATGGATTATGTTAACCATAATTTAGTATTTTTTAAGAATAGAACTTTTTTTTGATATTATTTATGTAATGTAGTTTTAGAAAAAGGACAACCTGCAGGAAGGGCGACAGCCCATCGCGTCAGACAAGGCTATGGGAATCGAACCCACAACCGAAGTGAGACAGGCCTTTATCGCCTACCACTGGCCTACAGGAAGTCTTTGTTTAGTAAAAACTAGTTTTATTATATTAAGCAGTATGATTTATGAAGTATAAGTCTATTTTAGGAACTATATATGATTAATCTCACTATAGATGGACTTATGTATTTTTTGATAACTTTTCTAACCTTTTGTTTGAGACAGATGGAATGACCCATCATTCTATCACATGATCTGCTAACACATCACGAATGACAAATTCAACTTCATTTCTTTAAGAGATGAAGTAGAAATTGTTCAAAGAACGACAAACGGTGAGACTATAGCAAAATCACGAAAGTATTTCTCCTAATTTCATCAACTTTAGGGAAATGATCTTGAAAACCAAAAATGTTGTCCTAGTGCTCTTATATCTGATGAATCAGATGGTACCTTAGATCATCACAAATTTATGGCTTTGTGATTGCTGGATTTTCCATAGCCATGTTCTCTACCAATCTCCATCAGAACTTGATGGTTATATTTCTCTTCCATATCCATATTTTCACCTATGTTCTCCTACGTGGAAACCCAGTGATGATTTAATTTGGGTGACCGTTAAATTTCATACTTTAGTTTTTAAAGCCATGTTTTGGTATTCCTTTTTACGATGTGGGTTTCTATTAAAACTTTCGAGTAGTAAACCATTTATAACCCCGACGAATTTCGAGGGCGAAATTCATTTTAATGGGGGTAGAATGTAACACCCTGAGATTTTATGAAAAATATTATTTTAATTTCATTAATGTCTTGTGTTGTACGCTACAACAAAAGGAGCTTGCACAACACGCATCCTTGACTTGCCTTGCATTACATGAAATCGCTACCTTCCTTGATAGCGTGTGTAGTACGCAATACCGAGTTTCACTAAACAACGATATGCTATTAAAATATTATTAAAACTAGCCGTTATGAATAGAAATAACCAATTTTTGAAATTTTGTAAATTTTATTTTTCAAAATGTACTTCATTTTTTGATTCAGAGTATCAAATTTAGCCTAAGGTGAAATTTTGGTACCTTTCGGATAACTTTCATATTCTGATGAATAGTGAAAATTTCTAAATTATAATTAAAAACAACTTTTTTTAATTTAAATAATTAATGGCAATAAATTATTAATTTTATTGGTTTTAAAGTATATTTAGAATATATTTTTACAATTTAATAAAATGTTGGTCATTGGATGTAATTTCACATTTAAACCAGTCATAAACAAGTGTCAATCTTTTGATAGTTATTAACTCTTAAGAACACACTTTGTTTTGACGACGAGAATTAATTTTTAAATTAATTAATGCAACTGATGTGTTTTTAATTTGATAAAATAGACATCATTTTTGAATTCATAATATAAAATATATCTTAGATCTAATTATTGGTATTTTTCTGGAAACATTCATTTTTTGATGAATAGTGAAACCACTAAGTGGTAGTTAAAAAACTGAATTTTTCATAAAACATAATTTTATAGCTTATGTGAGTGGAATTTCAAAAATCCAAGAGACAGGTTTGATGTCAGTAAGTAAAATGTGGTTCAATGAGATGAAAATAATTTTTTGTGAATAGTAACTTTTTACTTTTTTTACCACGGTTAAAAGTAAATAGGGTAATTAAGGGTAAAAATGATATTATTATTACCCTAACACATGTCCTAATTCTATTGGACAAGTTTAATTCGAAAAAAAACAACCTTATGAATAAAATATGACCATTTAGGCCCACTTGGATTAGATTAGGACATTTATTATTAATTTATTTAAAGAAGGGTTAAAATAGTTAAAATCAAATTTTAATAACTAAATCATTTTTAATATGAGGTTATACATAATATAAATTAGACTATAAATATTAATTAGAAAGATCAAAGTATTTCCTACATAATGGTATTTTATATTTAATTTTTATACATTAAATAATTTAATTTATGTATGACATAAAGATGATGCAGTAATTATCTTATTAATGAAATATTGACATAATTGATGTTATAAATTCCCAAATAAATGTAATTTGAGACTTTTTATGACTTAAACTAATTTTATAGGTTAATATGACATGATATTGTTGATTTAAGAAACTTGGTTCGAACTTATCATTCTTTTATGAATTTCCTAAAAATCATGTACCAAATAGTGTCAAAATTGACATAAATTAGTTTTTTAAAAAATATTATATTATTAATTGTTATTTTATTCCTAAAAATCTAAGGTTAGGCCAAATGACTTATATAAGGTTATATATGTTCATAATAAACAACTTGGGGTTCTTTTGGATTGATATATTACGTTTATTAACCATATAGTGTAAGAAAACAAAAAGACACGGTAAAAGTTAAATTATTTAACTTAGAGTTATATCTAATTGATAAGGTTAAAATAATAACCTAAACTTGTTTAAATCCTATTGGATGAGAGGATTTCTACCCATCCCAACTTTAGCTTCGAAATAAGACCCTTTAGAACCATTATAAACCGAATTTGACCTTAATATAAAATAATATTTTGAGATTTTCCTAAGGTGCTCCTCTCCTCCCTTATAAAAGGGCACCTCCTCCCTCTCCTCCTCACACAAATTTGAGCATTAGAGCTCAGCCAACCCCTTCCAAAATCTCTTCACCACTCCCCTAGTATCATCCTAGAGATCCTGGTCTTCTTCAAAGACCATCCTTAGTTTTTTAAGTGGAGGTTAAGAAAAGGCGCGTCAAAAACAGGTAATATCAATTACCGATCTTTTTCAATTTCTTTCTTCTTCAGCTTCTTCTTCTTTAGTTGTTTCATGATAAAGTAATAACATCAGTATTTAATATATAATGATATGTTATTATAAATATGAAACAACTCTAATTAACCTTCTATCCATCCTACAGAAAATGGAAATCACCGCGCGTGCGTACGTACGGAATACCGTCTCCACGCCGTGGTCTAATCTATTTTCCACCACCACCTTACTTGGATGGGTATAATGGTGTAAATAATAACTTTATATAATTATTGTAAAGTTATATTGATTCTGTAATAGTATACATAAACTCCAATAAAATTCCACGATCATGGGAACGATATCATCGCTCGTGCGTACGTACAGAATACCGTCTCCACGACGCGATGAGATTCATTATCCATGTTAACCATTCCAGAATGATTATAAATTATATAAAATGAATAATAATGAAATATATTACATGGTATATCTACTGGATTTATGTATATATATATTTCATCTACTTACTTCCATTCAAGACAATAAGGAAAGGAATAAAGCGTTCATGCGTACGTACGGACTACCGTCTCCATGAACGGTGTGTTTCATTTCATTTATCTATCTATTATATATATATATATACTGAATATATATTATATATAAATCATATTTTATATTCTGGAAGTAATTAAATCATGATATAAGTAATAATAATGTCAATAACAACAAGTCCAAACACCTACGATAAATGAAACGATTTTACCCAAAACGCTTCTTTAACATGGAATTTACAAAAGAATGGGTAATATAAAGTCATAAGTGAACCATATATGATATCATAACAATGAATATGATTCTGTAATAAGTCAATGACATTATTTAAATAATTATACAGGAGGTTCGGACACTTACAAAGCAAATCGGACCTAAGGTAAGGGAAATATCACAATCTCATTTTTATCCGAGATTGTTTATACTTTGGTATTTACTGGGGTGTATTTTATCATCCACATCCATGTTTCCTCAATATTTAATATTATTTCCATCCACATACAATTCTTTAAATCCAATTTTACCCTTCGGTGAGTATTTTTGTAAAAGATATGAAAGGAATCTTTTGTCGTTTTTCATACGAGGTACTTTTTGACTTTTCCGACAAAAGTACGAGAAGAATGTTTTTTTTAACTTATATGGAATGAATGGATTTTTAAAACATTATTTCCAAGAAGCTTACATTAAAAGTTTTCAAGTTTATTTTTAATCAACATCTTTTAGTTTAAAATTGTATGACATGTTAATAAAGGAAAATGTTTTTGAAGTAGAAAGGATATTTTCCTCAAGAATGGAGTTCAAGTGTTTTATCAAAATTATTTTCCATCTAAGATAATAAAGGGTTCTGTTTCTACCCATATTATTACATTGATTTGACTATGTTGTGATGGAATTATTATTATTAATTCCTTTATCTTATATGAATTGTTTTATGATGTCATGATGTTTAAGATTCCCATTTTTATTACATGGGTTATGCTATGATATATGGTTTATGATATTGTGGCACACATAAGAATGGTATCATTATGAGATGGGTGGGACCTATATCTCCCTCCAATGCATTGGGTAAAGATTTTATATCTCATGAGATAGACATGGCTGGAATGGTAGGTTATACCGGTTCAGTGAAACAGGACTGAAATGAGGAGTGAACTCGGCTCAGAAAGGGACTTTGTCCACTAAGATAGTCCTGGCAATGAGTCTTGACTAATAAGAAATGATTCTCTATGATTATGTGTGTATGACACAAAGTTTCATGTTTTAAGTTATGATTATTGGGATTCCATTTCACTACTATGATTTATCCCATGTTATGAAATTATGCTCTCTTTTGCAGGTGATGATTTCCAAAATGTTATGTTCTTATGAAAATGATGTGATTGATATTTCTTTTGTTTACCCTTACTGAGAATTTGAGCTCACCCTTTTATGTTTTCTTTTCCCCGGGATATAAAGAAAGGTTTTAGGTAAAAAAAAGGAAGATCTTTATGGGAGATGTTGATGATCTTTCACCACAATTAGAAGATTATATTCTGAGTTTCCAAAGAAACTAAACTATTACGATCCTTGTGTGTGTGTTTTTGTTGTGTACTAAGTATTCCGCAAAAGTAATGTAATTTCCATGTACGTCAAGCTTCGGGTCTCTACAAGGGTGGTATTTATAATCAAGGAGAGGGGTGCTTTTCAATTATTTTATTCATTTGTTTATTATTTTGGCACAATAATATGAATCTCATGGATTCTTGTGAATATATATAGTAAACAATTCATGGGATTTATAACTAATGGTGTTTAATTCATCCATACAACATATATAACTCAATAATTCATGTATTTTGGTTATACCGAGAATTACTACATTTCACTATTCACCATAAATTTATTTATTTTAAAAAAAGTCCCAAAAATTTACCCTAACCATTTTTTAATGAGTAGAAATCCAAAATTAAGGCCATTTTTTGAAAATAATTTAATAAATATGTGAAATTTAATTTTAATTGGAATCATCATTTATTCAAAAATAAAACTTTTAATATTATAACTGATTTTTTAACACTTTGAAAAATAAATTAAGATCTAATAAAATTATTTTATAATAATGAAACTAATATTAATTTATGAATCAACTTAATTAAAATAAATTTTAATTTAATTCATTATATTAATTTTGAGTTTGTAAATAAATATTTATGAATTACAAAAAAAATTAAACTTAATTTTTAATTTTGAAAACTTTTTTGTACTTATATCTAAATAAAAATATATCATATTATGTAACATCCCCAAATGATGAAGGGTTAAATGACTAAATGATATGACTCATGTCAACAAGGTGCACCTTCCTTTTCGAGAGCCTGTCTGATTAGAACTCCACAGTTAAGCGTGCTTGGCCTGGAGTAGTGATCAGGATGGGTGACCTCCTGGGAAGTTTCACAGGGTGTGTGTGAGTGAGGACAAAGCACACTGGAAAGGACATGTGTTGGCCTGTGGGGAAAATCATTAGTCAGATGACCCATTCGGGCACGTGGGTGGACCCTGAGGTAGGGCCCCACGTGTCTGCGGGGCAACTGGTGGTACCTGGTAGGCCAGGACCCGACGGCGATGTTAAGGCGGGGTGGATGTGCTGTCACCGGGGCCCAGTTGTCACATTAATGTAAAGACCCGTAAAATTCAAGGGAAATTTTTTCTTAATTTTCTTTAGAATTTTACAAGAGCGCGGTTTCAGACGGCACCTGATTCCGAGGCCCGGAGTGCCCGGAATCAATTTCCGAAGTTTGGCTCGGGTACGTTCAGTGAACGAACGAGCGGGAATTCCTAACTTTTGATCCGGAGCTCGGAATTGAAATCCGAGGGCACCGATGAACTCGCAACGCCGATATTCGCTTAAAAAGACCTTTTTGGAAGTTGCGTTTGTTGCGGGTTGTAAGTTAGTTTTCGGGTTTTTAGTTTAAGTTAAATAAAATTTGTAAAGAACAAATTTTATTTTAACTTGATAAATCCTACCAAAGGGGGTTCGAAGTAGGACCCACATCCACTAAACCTCCCTTGGGAGGATTAAGTGTGGTGGGGCCCACACGAAGCTCCCAACCTTTCATCTTCTCCCAACTCCCTTAACCCCTCATTAAATGACATGGGTTATTTAATATTGGAGTTAATCTTTTTGAAATTCAAACCTTTGAAATTCTTTTGTTAGGTTTGTAAATAAAATAAGCTCTTATTTTATTTGGTTGGGTTAGAACCCTTTGGCCATTTTGAGAGCTTTTGGGAGTTTTTCTTCTTCTTCTTCAACTCTGACGAAGAACATGAAGAACGCTCAACTTGACGAAGAACGCTCAAGTTCCGACGAAGAACGCCGCTCCGCTCTTCTTCGTCTTCCGTGTCAACGAGTGGGAATGCCGCTTCCTCCTCGGATTCCCTTCATCGACATAAGAAGTTTCGCCAACGACGTAACACATCGGACGCATCTCTTCGTCAACGGATTTGACGAACGATGACCGCGACGCCCGACCTCCGCGACGTTGTCTTCCACGGACGTTGACAAATCCTCGAACCTATACCCAAGGTAGGGGTTTTTGATTTATTGTTTAATTATTCCATTCTTGATCGTGGATCTAGAATGTCTAACGTGTGGATTTTGAATACTTTAAGTTGTGTTTTAACGTGAGGGGGGCCGGACCGCATGAACACGGCCGAACCCCCTCCTCCGTTCTTGGTGTTTAAATTTGTGGTGA
Source organism: Viscum album (assembly GCA_963277665.1). Taxonomy (NCBI): domain Eukaryota; kingdom Viridiplantae; phylum Streptophyta; class Magnoliopsida; order Santalales; family Viscaceae; genus Viscum; species Viscum album. The sequence continues at coordinate 98,613,473 of OY728160.1, forward strand.
ATCAAGGTGGCGTGGTGCCGTCGCACCACGCGGTTATTCGCCCAATCAAGAACGTGACGCCGTCGCGCGCGCACCATGGAAGAAACATCAAGAACGTGACGCCGTCGCGCCGCGTTGAAAGAAATCGAGGTGCGGCGGAGGAGCGCGGTGCCGTCGCACCGTGCCGGATGACGAATACCGCGGCCGGTTCCGGGCCGCGGCGAATTGAGAAGACCGGCGGCCGGGCCGCCGGCGTCGGAAGCCGAAGAGGGGACCGGATTTTTCCGGTCCCGTTGGAGAAAACCGGTCGGCCAGCTGGCCGGCCGGATGGTCAAAACCGGGGGAAATTAATCCCCCGGCCAGCGCACAAAACCCCCCTCTTTAAGAGGGGGGCGGTTTCCATGAAAGGGGGGGGGGGGGGGGCAGCAGCCCCCCAGTTTTTCTCCAAGCCGGCCCCCACGTGGGGGCCGTTTTCTTGCAAAGGGCGCGGCACAAAGGTCGCGCCGCCATCCCAATCAGCGGGGGGGCTCCCCCCCCCCCCCCCCCCCGCGTGCAGCCTCCGTGCGGCGCCAGGCCGCCGCGGCCCCCGCGTCGCCGCGCCGGCCAGGCCGGGTCGGCCCGGACCCGGACCCCCCCGTTTCAGATCAGATTTGGTCTTTTGGCCATAACTTGAGCCACGGACCTCCGATCGACGAACCGTCTGTGGCAACGCGATCCTTGGATCAAGATGGTCGTTTCGGTATATCGCACTCAAGTATTCGGATTACTTTGAGTTCGGCCGGGTTGGTTCGTTCACGAAACCAACCGGGCCCTCGGAGCGGAAACGCTCATATCTTGAGCTACGGACGTCCGATTGACGTGCCGTCAGCTGTGTTGTGTTCCTCTTAGTGAGACGAATCTTTTGGAATACTCCTCCCGAGGTTTGGACGCAGGTGGAGTACGGTCGGGTTGGTTTTTCCTTAAAAACCAACCGGGCGTCCGATCGACGCGCCGTCTGTTGCGTTGAGTTCATGTTGACGATACGGAACTTTTGGATACATCAACTCTGGACTTTGTGTCAGTTGATGTATCAGCCTCTCGGCTCATGGAGCGGACCCTCCGAACGAGCTTGATGTGTGCGGGAACCCTAGTGCTGGCTGCGACTGTTACTGTGACTACTACTGCTACTACTGCTACTGTGACTGCGACGACGACAGTATAGAGATCCTGTGTGGATTCGACGACGACGACTACAGCACTCAGCGATCCTACGTGGATCAGTGCTACAGGTCCTATGTGGGCCCGATCCTGTGTGGGTCTGATCCTGTGTGGGTCCTTGCGCTCAGCGGTCCTGTGTGAACCAGCGCCTACAGGTCCTGTGTGGGCCCGATCCTGTGTGGGTCTTTGCGGGGGTTAGTTACCTGTCGATCCTTCATGGGTCTGACGACTTAGATGGATCAGAGATCATCTTTATCGTCCTTTGAAGATGTATACCTGTGTGAGCTGAATCTGTTGCTTTCCTGTGTGGATTGTGTAGTGCAATCCTGTGTGGATTACGTTTTGCTACTGTTTTCCCTTTCGAGTTGTACTTTACTTTCAGTTTGGGTTTGTATACTGGCCCATTTACTTTTCCGCACTTTCAGTTGTACTCTACTTTTGCTTATTGTTTACTTTCCGCTTGCTTACTCTGTGGTGTTTGTTTACTTTACAAAGGCAATGCCTTCCCTTTTTACCGGGGATTTACGCCTTGGTGCTAGTCGCCAACCCCTGGCCTATGGAAGGTGGGCTTGGGGTAGTCACGGCACGGACCCCGAGGGCGGGTCGTGAAAAATTGGTATCAGAGGAGTTCGGTTCTACCGCGAACTCTGATCTTTTCTATGTGAAGCAATAATGTTTAGCGTATTGAGTGTGGTTATCAGTCCAGGGAGTCCAGTGTTGGTGCGGCGGCCGACGTATCCGTATACCAGGACCCTGACTTCTGATTTCCGACTTAATGCACGAAAACATTGATTGCGTGTGTGTTTCAAAGTTTTCTTTGTGATTACTTATATCAGCTCACCAGGTATACTGTTCTGACCGTGGAGCACCTGTTTCCTTTTCAGGATGGCCCCATGACGGCAGCCAGCTATGGTTCCGAGAGTCGAGCGTGACGACAGCCCACCGAGTGACGAGGCCTCGGTGCAGGGCCCTTTGTCAACAGTGGCACCGGTGGTAGCTTTACCCGCCGAGCCCCCGATGCTTCCAGCAGCAGCCGCTGACGATGCACGTCGCCTCAGCGCACTGCATGAGTTTCAGCGCCAGTGACCGCCCAGGTTTTGCGGGGAGACGGATCCCCAGGCAGCAGAGGACTGGCTAGAGGCAGTGGTACGAGTGTTTAGGCTAGTGAGGACACCAGCAGACCTCATGGTGATCCTCACTGCGATCCTACTACACGCAGCAACAGAACGATGGTGGAGCTTGATGCTCCAGGTGCACGATGAGGCATCTCTACTTTGGACGGACTTTGAGAGCCTCTTCCGCCCGGAGTTCGTCCCAGCCACCCTTCGTGCGGTGCGTATCCAGGAGCTTCTACAGCTGCGGCAGGGCAGCATGACGGTCGCTCAGTACTCGGTGAGATTTACCGATCTCTTGCGCTACTCGACCGACATGGTATGGGACCCATTCTTCCGGGCCCGAACCTTCGAGCAGGGTTTGAGACACGATATCAGGGCATCGCTGATCTCCCTCAGCATACCGACTCAGACAGGAGTACTGGAGCGGGCCCTTCTGATCGAGAGCTTTCTTGCTGAGTCTACACCAGCACAGCGACCCACCGCAGTGCGGCACGTGGGAGAGTCATCTGCAGCAGGCAGTCGGCGGATGACTCAGGGGTCCAGACAGACCAGACCTTCGGGCAAACGATCTCAGGGCACTGGCTCAGCAGTGCGGGGCACACAGCGAGGAGCCAGTCATTCGAGAGGCAGACAGTGCTACTCGTGCGGCGGGCAGGGCCACATGGCTCGCGACTGCCCGACCCGTCGTGCCGAGGAGCAGCAGTAAGTTGATGGACCACCGAGGTAGAGGAAGAGGGTCGACCGTGGCGGTCCGCAGGGAGGAGGCGGACGAGGCAGAGGATCTGGACGAGCAGCCGGTGGTGGGCGACGCTTTGAGGCTCTACCACCACCACCACCAGGAGGTCCACCCCGACCACAGGGAGCTGGCGGGCAGCGACAGGCACAGCTCCAGGCAGCAGAGGCCTACGACCACGGCGCACCCGAGATGATTCGAGGTACTATCTGTGTCTACTCCACCCTTTCTGCAGTTCTTATAGACACAGGAGCGAGTCACTCTTTCATAGCTGCTTCCCTTGTTCGGAGCTCGGAGATTCCGACAGAGCCGTTGGCTCGATCCTTACAGCTAGAGACTCCTACGGGAGCAGACTCGACGATTACGCACTGGTGTCGGCAGTGTGAGCTTACTCTAGGAGGCGAGAGCTTCGGCTGGGATCTTCTTGTAGCAGCGTCGAGGCCTTACGACGTCATCTTGGGCATGGATTGGCTGTCTACGGTCCATGCACAGATTGACTGTTTTAGGCGCAAGGTGCGATGTGTACGCACCGACGGGAGTAGGTTCACCTTCACCGGTGAGAAGGGAGCCTTAGCAGCACAGGATGGACTTCCGCGGAGGAGAGGACATCCCATCACTCATCAGTTGGCTAGCCTTATCCTTGGAGCAGTTGAAGTGCGGAGTCCTGGTTTTCCTGTAGTGGTGGATCAGTTTGCGGACGTTTTTCCTGATGACGTTCCAGGACTACCTCCTTGCAGAGAGGTAGACTTTTATATTGACTTGTACCCCGAGACAGCCCCGATATCCACTCCAGCATATCGGATGGCCCCCGCCGAGCTTCGGGAGCTACGGGTACAGTTGGAGGACTTGCAGGGCAAGGGGTTCATCCGACCCAGTGTTTCACCCTGGGCTTCCCCGATTTTGTTCGCCAAGAAGGCGAACGGGAGCTTGAGACTCTTTGTTGACTATCGTCGCCTGAACCAGGTGATAGTGAGGAACAAGTATATGCTACCTAGGATTGATGACCTCTTTGATCAGATCAAGGGAGCACGGTGGTTCTCGAAGATAGACCTCAGGTCAGGCTATCATCAGCTCAGAGTCAGAGACGAGGATGTGCAGAAGACAGCCTTCAGATGTCGGTATGGCCACTATGAGTTCTTGGTTATTCCATTCGGTGTAACCAATGCTCCAGCAGTGTTCATGGCTCTCATGAACAGGATCTTTCAGCCATACCTCGATCGGTTTGTCGTGGTCTTCATCGACGACATTCTGATTTACTCTACGACAGAGGAGGAGCACGCCTATCACTTGCGAGTTGTACTAGACACACTCCGAGAGCACCAGCTTTATGGTAAGCTCTCGAAGTGCCAGTTCTGGATACGTGAGGTCCACTTCTTGGGACACGTTATCTCTAAGGCGGAAGTTGCAGTGGATCCTGCGAAGATCGAGGCTGTGTTAGCATGGGAGCCACCCAGGAGCGTGACTGAGGTTCGGAGTTTCTTGGGACTAGCTGGATACTATCGGAGATTCGTGCCAGACTTCTCTAGAGTTGCAGCATCACCCACAGCTTTGATGAAGAAGGGGAAACCCTTCGTGTGGTCTGACAGATTTAAGTAGAGCTTCCAGGAGCTGAGACAGAGATTGACCTGCGCACCTATCTTGATGTTGCCTGAGGAGGGAGTAGGGTACGTAGTTTACTGCGATGCATCAGGGACCGGACTCGGATGTGTTCTGATGCAAGAGCGGGCAGTGATCGCCTATGGATCACGTCAGTTGAGGCCGCATGAGCAGAACTACGCTACCCATGACCTGGAGTTAGCAGCAGTGGTCTTCGCTCTGAAGACATCGCGACACTATCTGATGGGCGAGCGCTTTACAGTCTTTTCTGATCATCAGAGTCTCAGGTATATCTTCTCTCAGAAGGACCTGAACCTAAGACAGCAGCGATGGCTCGAGTTCCTCCAGGACTATGACTTTGAAATAGTCTATACTCCTGGGAAGGGGAACGTAGTAGCCGATGCCCTTAGCAGGAGGACAGGAATTCAACTACTTGAGGAGGCGACGGAGCAGCTAGCCTCTTTGCAGATATCCTTCGTGGATAGAGATGGAGCAGCCTTCCTTCAGTCTCTCACAGTCACTCCTCCACTACTGTAGCGGGTCAGGGAGGCACAGCGTGAGGACGCTGACTGTGAGACACGGCGTGCACAGATATCCTCGGGGCAGGCACCTGATGGTTTCTCCCTTGGAGCAGAGCACGACATCCTTTTCAGATGACGCACCATGGTACCAGTCGCTTTGCGAGAGAAAGTGCTGAGAGAGTTTCACACTTCTCCTTTGGCGGTACATCCTGGAGTGGCGAAGATGTGCCAGGACCTCAGACGACAGCACTGGTGGCCGGGCATGAAGAAGGCTGTAGCAGAGTTCGTTTCTCGATGCCTCGCCTGCCAGCAGGTGAAGGCTGAGCATCAGGTACCAGCGGGCTTGGTACAACCCTTGGAGGTTCCGGAGTGGAAGTGGGACGACATATCTATGGACTTCGTGACTATACTTCCACGCACTTCCAGAGGTCACGACTCCATCTGGGTGATTGTTGACCGACTCACCAAGTCGGCACACTTCTTACCCATCAGAGAGCAGGGCTCAGGGAAGAGCTTGGGACGTCTCTACTTTCAGGAGATTGTGCGGCTCCACGGCGTGCCATCATCTATCATATCCGATCGAGATGCCCGCTTTACTTCCCGGCTTTGGAAGGGGTTACAGGAGGCGTTCGGGACGCAGCTATGTCTGAGCACAGCCTTTCACCCTCAGACGGATGGTCAGACGGAGAGGACCATTCAGACTCTCGAGGATATGCTCCGCGCATGTGTCCTCGACTTTGGTCGTAGCTGGGAGGACCACCTACCCTGTGTGGAGTTTGTGTACAACAACATCTACCACTCCACCATCGGGATGGCACCGTACGAGGCGTTGTACGGCCGACCTTGTAGATCTCCTTTGTGCTGGACAGATCCTGGAGAGTCAGCACTGGTGGGACCGGAGATGGTCCAGGCCACGACAGAGAAGGTCCAGGTCATCCAGGAGCGGATGAGGACAGATCAGAGCTGGAAGAAGTCATATGCTGACAGGAGGCGGAGGCCACTAGAGTTCGAGGATGGCGACCACGTCTTCTTGCGGGTTTCACCTCGACGTGGTATTCGGAGATTTGGCTGAGGCGGCAAGTTATCTCCGCGCTTCATCGGACCCTTCCAGTTTCTCAGCAGGATTGGTGAGGTGGCTTATCACCTGGCTCTACAACCTCAGTTGCACCGGGTGCACGACGTCTTCCACGTATCCCAGCTGAGGATATACGTGCACGACCCGATGCACATCATTGATCATGGGGAGCTTGACGTTGACGATGGGACGACTTTTACAGAGGTCCCGGTGGAGATAGAGGATCGACAGGAGCGGGTCCTGCGTGGGCGATCGATTCCTCTTGTGCACATCAGATGGCATCACGGGAATCTCCAGGAGAGCACATGGGAGCGGGAGGCTCAGATGCGTGCTCAGTACCCTCATTTGTTTCCCTAGTTTTTGATGTATCTTTACGGGGACGTAAAGCCCTGAGGTGGGAGTAATGTAATGACCCGTAAAATTCAAGGAAAATTTTTTATTAATTTTCTTTAGAATTTTACAAGAGCGCGGTTTCAGAAGGCACCTGATTCCGAGGCCCGGAGTGCCTGGAATCAATTTCCGAAGTTTGGCTCGGGTACGTTCAGTGAACGAACGAGCGGGAATTCCTAACTTTTGATCCGGAGCTTGGAATTGAAATCCGAGGGAACCGATGAACTCGCAGCGCCGATATTCGCTTAAAAGAGACCTTTTCGGAAGTTGCGTTTGTTGCGGGTTGTAAGTTAGTTTTCGGGTTTTTAGTTTAAGTTAAATAAAATTTGTAAAGAACTAATTTTATTTTAACTTGATAAATCCTACCAAAGGGGGTTGTAAGTGGGACCCACATCCACTTAACCTCCCTTGGGAGGATTAAGTGTGGTGGGGCCCACACGAAGCTCCCAACCTTTCATCTTCTCCCAACTCTCTTAACCCCTCATTAAATGACATGGGTTATTTAATATTGGAGTTAATCTTTTTGAAATTCAAACCTTTGAAATTCTTTTTTTAGGTTTGTAAATAAAATAAGCTCTTATTTTATTTGGTTGGGTTAGAACACTTTGGCCATTTTGAGAGCTTTTGGGAGTTTTTCTTCTTCTTCTTCAACTCTGACGAAGAACACGAAGAACGCTCAACTTGACGAAGAACGCTCAAGTTCCGACGAAGAACGCCGCTCCGCACTTCTTCGTCTTCCGTTTCAACGAGTGGGAACTCCGCTTCCTCCTCGGATTCCCTTCGTCGACATAAGAAGTTTTTCCAACAACGTAACACATCGGACGTATCTCTTCATCAACGGATTTGACGAACGACGACCGCGACGCCCGACCTCCGCGACGTTGTCTTCCGCGGACGTTGACAAATCCTCGAACCTATACCCAAGGTAGGGGTTGTTGATTTATTGTTTAATTATTCCATTCTTGATCATGGATCTAGCATGTCTAACGTGTGGATTTTGAATACTTTAAGTTGTGTTTTAACGTGAGGGGGTCCGGACCGCATGAACACGGCCGAACCCCCTCCTCCGTTCTTGGTGTTTAAATTTGTGGTGAATCAAGGTGGCGTGGTGCCGTCGCACCACGCGGTTATTCGCCCAATCAAGAACGTGACGTCGTCGCGCGCGCACCATGGAAGAAACATCAAGAACGCGACGCCGTCGCGCCGCGTTGAAAGAAATCGAGGTGCGGCGGAGGAGCGCGGTGCCGTCGCACCGTGACGGATGAAGTCAACCACTACTTTAGTTCTTCAAAGGACGCCAGACACTCTAGGATCCATTCAAACTTCACCCCATTATGGGTGATTGTTGTAATGGATGATGAAAGATGACAAAAATCCCAAAATAATCACCTATAATACCCTACCAAGACCAAATATCTTTTAATCTCAAAAACATTCTCCGACTACTCCAATGAAATTACCACACAAACTTTTTTAGGGACCACTGAAACCCCTAGTTCTGAGACCACATGGACCAATTTTTTTACTTCCCTAATCCATAAATTACACATAGAAAATATTTTCTATATATTATTTTCCCAAAGAGTTACCAAAAAAATTATGAAATGTTTCTCATTCTCCTCGTCATATCCGAAATAAACAACAATTTCATCCACAAATTCCAAGACAACTGTGTCAAGATACTGATGGAACACCATATTAATAAGAACCATGAAGACTACTAGAACATTTTTTCATCCCAAAAGGCATGACCAAACACACAAATTGGTTGCACAAAATTCAGAATGTTGTTTTCGAAACATCTACTTCTCTAACCTGGACCTGGTGACAACCAGAATGCAAATCAATTTTAGAGAACCACCTTAATCCCTTAAGCTAATCAAAAAGTTAATCAATATGGGTTAATGGATACTTGTTCTTGATTTTATCCTTATTTCACTCCTAGTAAAAAATTCACAACATGAGAGATAGATATTCCTTTTTTGAAAATAGGAATGGGAATACAAAGGAGAGATTCTCTCGTGAATAAATCCTCTGGATTCCAAATCATCCATTTGTAACATCACTTCCCTCAATTTGGTGGGGTCATACAATATGAGGGAAGATATATCAGTTGTGTTCCTGATGACAAATCTATAGTGAACTCCACATCTTGCTCCGTAGGCATGCTAAAACATTTATTTGGAAATACCTCTGGGAATGTATCCACCACAAGAGGTAATCCACACTCATGAGCACCACCATCTTCCTCTAACACAATAGATGATTACTAAAAAATGATATTTATCAATTTTAAAATTGTAGGTCCATCTCATCCCAACCGATGATCCCATTCTCCATGTAAAAATTATGTACTTCCATCAGGTGCCACAAAACTCACTCCCTACCTATAAAAATCTATGTGTGCCTACTAGATCACCATCCAATACATACTAGAGATTAGGTCAAATATTTCCATCTCCAAGGAAAGAAAAACTCATCCAAACATGACCCCTAGCATGGTGAGTGCACAAGATGGACTCTCACTTATTACTAAGTGGTGTCACCAACTCCATCACATATGGTATAAGCTCAGTCAATAATTTTAACACATCAATTAGATGAGAAAAGATAAATGAAATAGAAGCACCAATATCAAATAGAACAATATATAAGGATGATTTAATAAAACTAGTACATCGAACCGCCATAGATCCTACATCCGGCCCTACTAGTTCCCGGTCCACCACCTGAAGATGATTTGTCTTAGCCTGAGCCTGAGAAAGGCCACTAGCATGTGCTTTGTCCCTGAACTAATTCTTCCTAGAAGATTGTCCAACCCTGCCACCACAACTACCAAACTGATAAAACACTAAATTGAATGGATCAGACTAGTCTAACATACCATTATAATACATAGATCATGCAAAAATTTGATAAGAACATGTTGTAATAAAATTATATTTAAAATTTCTTATATATTCGCACCGATGGAAAGATATATGTGGAGTTGTACATTTCAATTGCACATGCCCCATCATCCCATATAGATGCAAACAACTGATCTAGAATCTAAATCTATTGATGATGATAGTTGAGAAGGGTGGCCTAATCTATCACCTATCGTCTTTTACTACTCATCCTATTTCCACTTTTTCTTAGATGTACTATCACTTCCCACTACTATCACAACCCGAAAGTAACTACACATTACCTTTCAAATAATCACTACTATGAAATCGTGGTTAACAACCATGGTATATGATTTAATCTTAAATAGAGATACTTGAGAATAATTTTCTGGCCAATGCCCTGTCTAAAACCTCTGATCTTTTATCTTCTCATTGAAAATGATCTCAGGTGCATACCATACCATTTCTACAAAGATATTGGCATAATCCATTACTATCATGATCCCTATGTAAGATCCATGATATCATGAGACCTGGAATAAGCTAAAACCTCAGGACACTACTTCTCAATGAAAAAAAATCTTGAAATCATTCTAACTCATCTACTCTTTATTTCCTATTTAGGTCACTGAGTCCAACCACCTCTAACTAGGACCTTCTAGTAAGAATGAAGCACACATCACCTTGACAGCCTCATGAGTTTCATGAAACTCAAACATCTTCTATATATTTTGAAGCCACTCACCATCATCTTGGGGTTTGAGATTACCCCGAAATAAATGGTCATTCTTCTTAAGGAAAACCTAATCCTTTTCCATTATAGGACCTAGTTAAACTTCTCTATCCTGAGTAGGACCTGAACCCACTCTCTATCCCAAAGCCTGAATATCCTAGACCACATATTCCATTAGTCTCTGATCAATTGTTGAGGTGGAACTCTCTTTGATCTCTTCCCATTGTTGCATAGGAAGTCTCTCGGGAGGCATTTTTCTACAAGAAAAATAACCACAAGAAAAACCAATAATATAGCCAATCTGAACATTTTTAGCAATGAAAAAATTATCAAACACTTTAATAATTAAAAACAAAACCCATTCAACCCTAATAACAAACCAAAACAAGAAATACACTCCACCTCCATCAAGTTTCCATATATAGTATGAAAACTGTATGTCTTACCTGGAAAAGTGGCCAAGTGAAATCCCAACATCCCATGGTGACTCAAGACCTGTCCTTAGGTGTGATATCTAGGAACCCTAGTTGCAACCAGATCCTCAACCCCCAATAGTTTTAGCTTAGGTATATCCAGACTCATCCCAAGTAACTTGAACTAAATAGATAATAACCTCATATGATACAATTTTTTCATGAACCAATTCCAAGTCTCATCTAACCCAACAATCAGCCTGATCTATGGAATGGCCCGAAGGGAATTCTTGATACACATGATCTAGAAACTAGTGCCTGAATATTAACAAAATACTTTTGGAATGATTTCACCTAATTTTATAAACATAAAAAACCAATGATAATAAACATAACATAACTGATAACCATAACCAAAAATTGAATAAAAAATTTCATATTCAGATTTTAGAACTTTAATTAAAACCCAAAAAGGACTAAAACAAAAAGAGAGAAACAAAATTATCCCAAAAGCCAAAATTAAATAATAAGAGAATCATCCTCATGCCACCACCACCAACACCTTCATGGAAAGACCACTAGAAAACCGATACACGATCAAGATACATCTTGTCATTACCTAAGTCCAACATAACCAAGTCTATAAACACCCAAATGTGTTTGCAGGGTGTGAGAAAAATCCCATTAGGTATCCACCCAACAAAATATATTCCATTCCAAAAAATTATATGACAAATTAACAAGAATTTTTTATAAAAAATCTAGAAACATTTTTATAAAAACAATTTTAAAGGAAAACATTTTTAAAAAGGAAAAAATATTTGATATTAATGTAACCAACCAAGATCATTGTATGCCGATGGAAATAGAAATCATAAAAGATAAATAATTCATGGAAATTCCATATAAAAACTAGTTAAATCAATATACTAGGTACCTCATATCTTGGTGAAACATGGTATAGTAACCACACTAATCATTTTCCTCATGCATGAGCCACTAGAGAGAAATCCATCCAAAATTATAGTAGTCTCGAACCATTATAGTTTAGTTAGTGGTGTACCATCAATCCCACTAAAAATAACTAGGCCTCAGTTCCTCTAATCCAACTAACATAATATTTCTAGTCCACCCACTTAATTACCTAGTATTCCCTTTATATTCAATTTACATTCCACATATCACATAACACGTCACTTTTACACATCTATAAACCAATAAATATAACACACATGAAAAACCACCATTTCCATAATGCAAAACCTCTTTTGAATTCAAATGTGCACCAAATCCATTTTAGAACATGCTTCACACCATTCAAAAAATTTATCAGACAACTTTAAGATGAAAACAATGAATCATACACAAAATGAACATGGAAAAAATAACCCATTTTTTTGGAAAACATTCCTTAACCACAAACTCTCCTTGAATCCCTTTAAATAAACATTTATTACCTCATAAACAATCCATAGAACATAACCGAGAATAAAATACAGCATATCAATATCACCAACTGATGTTTAATCATGGAACCACCCACCAAAAGGGTATAAAATTCTATAAATTGGTTCTAAACCACAATCGTATCTCAACATAACCCTATAAATTCACGATCAAACTATAACCATCAATATTGAACCCAAATAAGCAAGATCCTGCACTAAATGGGTCACCCCATCCACTATAAATATGAAACCCCTAGAAAAATGAAGAGAATCCCTATAAAAGATGAAGAATCCAAGGGTAAAACAACATATTTGAAAAATCATGGAGAAACCACACCAAATACACCCAGGAGAGGTAAATCTGAGGGAGACAAGGGAGGGTGAATAGGCGCCTAAGGATATAAATATAGAGTGGGGATGAAAATGGGATATTTGGGGTTAAATCTTAAGAGTATACATCCATTTTTTAAAAAAATTTAATTAAATGGACAAGTCGCATTACTTTCCCACGCATTTTTTTCAAACCATGAGGAAATTGTGCACCCCTTACTATCCAAGAAGGACATGCCACATGATTATACCATTCATTTTAAAAACCATGAGCTAACCATATGATTAGTCACTTCCCAAAAATAAAAGAAGCTTCACAGTTACCGGGGAAAGACTACACAGTTTGGAAAACCATGCACCAACCATGTACACCATGCTATAAAGCCCCAAAATACTCTTTTCACCCAAACACATGGGAAATCCAAGGGATAAACATTGGATCAAAAATAAAATATAATAAATACCAGAAAATGAATACACATATATATAAAAGTATCTAACAATAACAATCACATGAAAATCAAGCATCTAGACATATGCATTATGTATAAATAGTAGAGGAACACCCTAGAAATTAAACCCACTAATAGGTCTAACACGTCCCTAGAACAACTGGCCTAAAAATCATATGAAAGGTGCATGGGAAAACCCCTAAACATTGGATGAGGTCTATTGAAACACCTTCCACCGAAGTACCCAAGGCTTCCCATGTGATCTATTTTCCAATCCCTTTCATCACATCATGCTTCAAATACCATTACATAAAACAGTTTCACAATTATTTGGAAAACCCTTTTCATTAACCAAAATGAAGGGAACCCCATTTTTATAAAAAACACCCATTTCCACACACAAAAATAAAATCATTAAATATTTAGATTTTATTTAATAAAAAAAGTTATCAAAAACTAAAGTAATGAAGTTCACCAACATAGGATACAGATGGAACCGTCTTCCTCAAAACTGGGGTTGCAGATGGCAGTAATAGTATCCGCCCACAAAAGGAACACAACAATGATAATGGAGTCCCTAGAATCAATATACACTTCTCAAAATTCATTCAATTTATAAAAAGGTTTGGTGAAGAGAAAATATCATAACATAACGCATGAAGGCCCACCCACTACACCACAACCAACAAGGAAACAACCCCTTGAAAAAGATCACACAATAGATCTAGAAGGGAACCAAGAGAATTACCAATACAAAAGAGAAGATATTATAATATAATGAAATGAAACAACCATGATCAATGGAAATGAATAATCAAAAAATATTACTCATCTAGGGAGGTATCATGCAAACCCTAATGATAAAGCACTGAACAAATCCCCAAAATCACCAGAGATTTCTTCTCTGTTGAAAGGGAGGAGGGATTATGAATAATGATTAAACATAACACTCATATGGTTCCCAAGAAGCATTTATTATGACATTTACAAGAATTTTAATCCCTTTACACATCGTGTAATCCATGGGGATCATATACAATGCAAAATCCATCACATTTTTATTAAAAAACAGATTTTAACATTATATGATGTGTAATCTTTACATGATGTGTAATATTTCACACTTCCTAATAAGATCAAAACTTGATTCAGGTGATAATTACATGCCATGTACTCTTTACAGAGCGTTTGACTTTCCTATAGACTAAAAAACTACTTATTAAAACATGAAAACCAAAATCCCCTTAGACATTCTATAATCTATGTTAGAACCCCTCTAAGAAAATACATGTTTATACCTATAATCCATTAAATTTAAAAAAACATACATCCATGAAATTTAGGTCATTTTCGTCATCAAATGTTCTCCATCCTTAGGAGCCCCAAGGAACAACCAATTAGAGAGTAAAAAAATAATGATGAGGGAAATAACTGAATGTGGGTAACAGGTTGTTACATACTCCCACCATATGACTTTATATACCTTGTAAATTTATATGGAAGAATGAATTCCAGAAAAGAGGTTTGGTAAATTCTCCCTCATTAATTTTTCATGCTTCCCAAGTCTCATGAGAATCTAATATATGCTGCTAGAAAACTCTGACCAATATAATCAATTACCCATGCAATACATTCACTTGAGATTCAATGATCTCTACTGGCTACTCCACAACAAAAAAATCTCCTTCTAACTAAATATCTTCCCATCTCAAAATGTGAGAGGGATCAGGATGGTAATTCCTAAGCTATGACATGTTGAAAACAACATGAAACGTGTCATATAAATTGAAAATTTAAACTGATAAGAAACCTTCCCAAGTTGTTTTTGACCTCAAACAGTCCAATATATCTCAAACCCAAAATTCCTTGTTCTTCAAGATGATGGTGACCTGTCAACGAAAAACATTAATGAAAACCAAATCACCTATAGAAAACACCTAATGAAAACTTTATTGATCTAAATAATATTTATATCAACTATACTCTATAACCATATATTAACGTATATCTGGAATCCTCATAAACGTCTCCAGAACCAAACTCGGTCCCACTAAAGAATCTTTTCCCAACTCATCCCAAAAAAGTAGTGACCTATATGGGTGACCATACAGATCCGAAAAAGGACCCATTTGGATTAATGAAGGATAAATATTGTTAAAAGAAAAGTAAACTAGTACTCGATGGATATACCATGATTAAAAGAATATCAGTCATTGGCATTGAGAATATCCACTAAAATCTGAATAGCATTCTCTGTCTAACCATCAGTCAGTGGTTGATTAGATATACTCAATATGACTTTAGTCCTCATAACCTCTTGAATACTCATCCATAAACATAAATTAAACCAAGGATCCCTTTCTAAAACAATGGTAGAAAGAACTCTATGTAACCTCACAATCTCTGACACTTACAACTTATCCATATATTAAAATTAAATGTTTCCCAGATTTTAATGAAATTAGATGGATTTTTCAACCAATCAATAACCATACACATAATATTCCTCCCATGAGTAGTCCATTGTAATCTGAAATTAGTGTCCATGGATACCACATCTCATTTAAAAACTGTTATTGGAAGAGTTATAAGAAACCCAGAATATTTTAGATGCTCTTCCTTTATCTGTTGGTAGGTGTAATAGTGGAACACATAATCAGAAATTTCATGCTTCATATTTGGACACTAGAATCATAATTTCATGTCATAATATATCGTCATAGAGCCTGTATGAATGACCCATGAATAAATGTGAAAATAAAACAAAACTAATCTCATCATAGATAGTGGGATAAAATAATGCTATTAAAAATAGAGAATACCATCTAATAATAGAGACCAACAAAAAACAATCACCACACTATATCAGTTTTTCAAATTCCTATGAAAAATTCATCATATTGACAAATATATAGAATATAATTATGTAGGGATGATGGTAACTGAACACCAGCTAGAACCATGCCTAAAACATCCTACAAATCATCCATATGTAACTCAGAATAATGTCACATAAGGTTCCACTCTTCCTTCAATTCTAGAACTGCCTGCGATGGAACATTCACACTAAGAGTGTCTGAAATGACATTAACCTTCCCTCGGGTTTTGGGGATATCGAATTCAAATGTTTGATGGAATTTCACCCATCATATCTATCTGATATTCATGTATTTATAGGAAAATATATACCTCAAACTCTAATGGTTTGAAAATAATATGAACCTCTCCACAAAGATAATGTCTCCAACACTTAAGTGAATTCTCAACTATTGATAGCTCTAAATAATGAGTGGGGTATTTATTATCATGTGGTTGACGATGGTGATATCCATTAGCTACCACATGATCATACAGCCTAAGCACAGAAACCAAAATAGCACTAGAATCATCAAATAAAACAGTATACCCCTTACCAAGATCTTCTAAGATAAAAATATGAGTCGCTGTTTGAATTTGTTTCATCTCACCAAAAGCGGATTGATGCTTTTCATATCATATGAATTTCACCCCTTTCTTGGTAATTGCAGTCAAAGTTGATGCCAATTTTCTAAAATCCTTTACGAACCATCAATAATATCCAAAAATACCAAGAATGATCTAAATCACATAGAAATTATGTAGTTCATATCATTAAAAGACAAATTTTACCTTCTTTGTATCAACTAATAAGCCATGCATTATTTCCAAAAAAGGTTACTACCATTGTACTCTAGTTTTGCAAATTCTTCTAAAAACTATGTGAGAAAAATATAAAACCATTCGATCATTAAAATAGACAAGGTAGAATTATATTGACACTTTGTGTAATGGATATGATCTTTCTTCCTTTGTTTTTTACTATCATGATGCATTTAACAATTCATTTTCATGAGGAAGAAAAATTACGAGGCCCCTTACATTATTGATGGATGTGTCCAACTAAGAGGTATATTATTTATATGTTTTTTATATTAAGTAAAAAATTATTGGGACTTCATTAAATATGCAATTATATTTGTTTATTTTTTTCACCGATATCTTGGGAATTTTAAATCATAAATGAAAACAAACGCTCAACCTGAAGACTATATTTCTAAATACTATTTGGAAATGGAGTGTCTTACCTTTTTTATAGATACATGGGTGATATTTAGAGAAGAATAAATTAAGTTTGAAATGTTGACAACACATGTAATCTCTCTCAACTATATGGGAAATCAGAAATCTTTCTTGTTATTAGTCCATCAATTGGGAGGAGCTCAAATGTTACACTGAACGAAATGGAATTATTACAGGCACATTGATATGTATTTCTAGATAGTGAAATTAAAGATCCATTTTTTAAGAGTTTGGGATACAAAAAATGTGACTAATGAGAGGCCAGACACAAAATGAGAAATATATAACAAAATCTATTAATAAAGAGAATGGTCCATAAGAAGTGTAAGTTCACAAATATTGAAATCAAAATAGATATTATGTTGAAACGTGTTTTTTTATTATAATAATTTATATTACTTTTTTTAGATCATTAATAAGGATAATCTAGAAGAGTTGTCTAAATATTTGATGTTTCTTTTTTGAGGCCCTCTAAAATAGGCTAGAAAGTTCGACATTTATAATATAAATGGATTTAAATTTCATACAATTGATCGGGATGAAGGTTTAAAAACATATAGTACTGGTATATTTATGTTTTCCAAAGTGGGATACTTTGCAAAATTTACTGGTATTATCAAATCAAACTACCAAGGACATTTTTCTGTTATTTTATTCAAATATAACTGAGTCGATATTATCATGGGTTTTAAAATAGATTCCTTTCAATTTACTTCTATAAACTTCTCTCACTTTATGAATGATTATGACCATGAATTAAACGATCTATATATCTTATCAACATAACTAAAAATGGTATATTATGTGAAATATGTTATGGATAAAGGGTGGAGTGTAGTTTCTCGTGTAAAACCGAGATACTTGTATGATATGGGTGATGAAGTGAAATATTTGACTTCTAGAACTTTATCCCTTCAACAAAAATATGTGAAATTATTTCTCTATAACTATATTTAAAATATTGGTTATAAATGAGTGGATGAAGTATATGAAGTAATGATGGAGCACGAAAATAATATGATTGAAGGATAAAAATGATTATATGTGCAGTCATCTATTTATTTATCAACCACTTATTTTTTTGAAGTAATTCATTGTCATAGATATGTATATTTTGTTTTGTATTATTTTGCATCTTTTATCATTTCTATTTTTTTCTATATGATTTTTTGGTAATATATGTTATAAAGTTAATTTTCTTATATTAAATGATATGAATTCCAAGGATGAAGTCTTTTACTGATCCCAATTAACATTCAATCAACATTCCATTGACCATACAGACTAATGATGATCCACCGGTCTCCCTACCTATAGAATCTGAGACACCCTCTATATTCTCCATACACTATCTTCACACCCTCAATTCTGTCATCTTCTAGAACACCATTCATCGGCTTCCCATCAGCAGCACATCCAACGCCTCCCCATTTAGCATGCTCAGTACTGAGGGATAAGGTCGTCACTCCAATTTCTGTATGAGGATATTGGATAGTGACATTTATAGGTACAAATTTTAATATGAATAAATTTATTTAATTTTTTATACTACTAACTCTTTTTCATAAAATATGGAAATAGTGATATTATGGAGAGAAATATAAAATGTTTTGATATATTGATCCAAATAGATAGAAGATAGTTGTCCTGTAATAATCCAAACATTCATTAATGGAAAGTACTCTTGATCTAATTAAATGTTTATTATTGTTATATAAAATGTGTACTTCATTAGTTTTTGGTTTTGGGATTTTAAATAACAATTATGAATTTTGACTATTGAGAATATAATCTTTATACAGTGATCACATTATTAGTATAAATATAGAGCTTTAACAAATCCAATTTACTCAGAAAAAGGACGTGATGGCCTCATCCAGTAGAATTTTCCCATATGAAGCCGATTTGTCAGAGCTCTGAAAGGAGGTGGCGTCATTGGGATTCACTCCTGACCAAGCCCAAGAGGATCTTGAACATGTTATGCTTGAGCTAAACTGACTAAAGGATAAGTAGAAGTACATAGAGATTACCACAAGAGCGATGTTATCCAAGCCACCCCAAGTGTCTGTAACCATTGCACACCTTACACTTCAGTCTTATGTAGGTGTTATAAGAGAATATGTAACAAGACCCAAGAACTATGACTATGTACCTTATTTTTTTATAAATAATGTGCATTCATTTTATTATTGTTACTTTGTAAATAGTTTTAAAGCACAAATAGTATTTTTATTTAATATTCAACTAAGAAATCGATTTTGATGAGTTAATGGATTTTTTAATTAAATAATATTTTAATAAAATATTATTATAATTAAATTTCTATTTATTAAATATAAATTATCATATAATTTTATGAATGCAATTTAAATTTTTATTATGGTTTGAAAATTGTTTTGTCAAGACCCATGAATTTTGCGTAAATGTCAGTTTTTATTTTAAAAGTAAAAATTCATATATTGATAAAATTATTTAAATAAAATTATTATTATTTTTTGAATTCGGACTTCAAAATTATTCAAAGGTGAATTTTTCATAATTTTCTGAGACAATTGAATTTTTGGGTAAAAATTAAATACTGTTTAAATATATAATGTGTTTTAGGACATCATAATGACCCAATAGTGATGTAATAAAATACTATAAACAATATTCTTGGCCAATATATGTTTTACCATTAATATAATGTGATTTTAAATTGTTTATTTATTTTAAAAAGCTTTAGAGGACCCATCAAAGGTTATAAAATATTTTTGTATTTTTAAATTGTTTTCCTTAAGAGTGTGACTCACCTCCACATAAAAAACCCTGTTATTCTAAGAAGTTCGGATATTTTCCTTATAAATTTTTTTTCCACTCCCCTTAGGCAAAAACCATGGGCAAAAACCATGGTCCGGTTTGTTTTTTTTGATTATTTTAATGTGAGGTTTCCCAAACCTAAATAATAAAGAATTTCCTCTCCTTTCTTATATAAACCGACCCAATCTCTCATTTTCACTTAACTAAAAGCCTTTGGAGTTCGACCAACCCCTGCCCTCATCTCTCTAAAATCCTATCAAGGTTCCCTAATCTACAAAGAAGCCTCTCTCAAGCCTCTCTCAAGCCTCTCCCCCTTTAATTCATATCCATAAGGTGGAATGGGTTAAATTCACTTGCTGAAAATCGTCCCCCCCTTTGAATTCTTCCATAAGAAGGAGTTGATTTTCGAATGACCACGGTCTACCATGCAATATTTTGTCTAAATCATTCTCATTACAGAACTCAAAGATGAAGCGATTGGTCCCCGCTTCCTGAATAGCCACTCCTGCATCATGTTTCCAGATGTGTTGTAGAGTGATTCTGAAGGCCCCCTGATTTACCGAAATTTTTTCCACTAACTGTCCCACCACGAGCAGAGACAAGCGCTTTTACAATATTTCATCGTCGTTTATTCGAGCCTCAATCTTTGCCTTTTCTTTGTCCGTCAGGGATGAACTCTTCCATTAATTAACCAAATCCGCATCCATAGTGCATAAAGGACTTCACAGTCCTGCACGGACTTCACAGTAAAACATGGCCCATAAGTGGTTACACCCAAGAACCCACACCATGAAACACACTGGTATTCATGTAGAACAACTACTGTCAGGCCAACGCGGCTTCACAAAACCACAAAACATTTCAGAAAAAAAATTCACGCAGGTCTGCACCAATCCACAATGCAACTGAGCTTCGCAGAAATTAGGAGAAGCCTCCCCCCACAGGTCACCTTCTTCAACACGAAGCACACCCCTCCATCGTGGAACTACACTCTATGGCTGAATCTATGCAGGAGCCTCTTCGCGATCTTAGAACACGATGATACCGTGCGGATGGTGCTTCGCGGGTCAAGCCACACTGCGTCGGCCGCTTCGCGATCCCTCAGCGCGGTGATACCTCACGGAAGGAGATTCGCGAGTCAACCACGTCATGGAAAAAAATTAATGAAATAGGGGGATTAAACATCATGGAAGGATCTTTGAGATTCAACCACGTCACAGCAGAAGCTTTGCGAAATAGGGAAAATCAGCTTCCTCCAGCATACCACCACCAGATATCTCGGAAGTAGGGGAAACCCCAGCAGGAAAAGGGATTCTCAGACTCAAGTGATCTTCGAGCCACTAGGGCCTCAGTTCTGAAGGGAATATCATGAGACGAAGAAGAAGAACAAAACAGATAACGCAGGACTAGCATAGCATTCCTTCACCCAGATCTGACGACGATGGGGGTTGGCGATGCCGGAAGGACCCTCAAGACCCCATAGAAGCAAGGAACAGCGCCTGTCGTCGAGGTTGAGCAAAAAGAAGATGAAACACGATTCAACCGAAACACAGCAGGCCTGATTCGGGAACTGGGGAAGGAGAAAAGGAGGTAGACAACAAGTATTCTTCACCGTAGAGGATTGGGGAGCGATATAGGAAGGAGGAAGGCAAACCCCAGGCACCAGATCTGAGTAAGGGCATATATCGGAGACCTGGAGCGGGGGGGAGGAGGGAGACGGTGTCGCCGGAAATTCGACGGAAACTGAGACTAAAACCTAGGACGCCCTAGGAGAGATAATCTTTCATGCTGGAGAGACTTTTTTAAAAAATTGGTTATGATTTAAATAGTTAATTTAACCTTTATTCCACAAATAAAAACTAATCTTATCCAATAAAATTCATGTTTACCTTAATCACATAATGATCCCCCAAATTATACTGATATTATATTGAAATAATATTAATAACGTGATCACTAAAATAATTTTAAATATAATTTGTATCTATATGATAAAAAATTTGTTTTAAAATTTTAATAACACATAATTTACTTAACATTAATGTTCAGAAAAATCCAAAGGTTTATGAATACCTTTAAAAATATATAACCAAAAATTATAATGGAATTATTCCTCAAATAACTTTTTCACATGTTAAACATAACAATTACACATACCTTAAACATATATTAAAATTTAATAAATTTATAAAAATTTATTCCCATAGAATAAAACCTCTAAAGGGGTATATATTACATTTAACGTTGAGTTAACCTTAGACTTATCAACCTAAGAAAATTTAATTTTATCTCATATAAAAAAATCCTAATTTTATATAGGTTTTATCCTATTATTCATTATAATTGTTTATAAAGGGAATGTTATCATACCAAAGAATTATCCACAGGGAGTCTCTAAAAAGGTGTACAATATTAGCCCTACTCATCATGTACCATTGATGATGAAGTTAATTCTCAATTTAATCTTTTATAACTTTTACCACTAGGTGAATTTGTTCCACACCTGCATCTACATTTCAATATCTAAACTGGGATTCCATTAATAAGAAACCACAAAATCTCTACTTTACATGTATCTCCATATTTCCATTCCATCAGAAATTTTTTGACCTTTGTTTTTGTTTTCCTTTTATTAATTGTGAGAAGTAATTGGGAGGATACCTATAATGGTGAAGTTGGGGATTTTTTGGAATTTTCTGCACAAAACCTGCAGTATTTTGCAGTCATCTAGGGATTTACACATCATGAAATGGGGTCAAACAATGTATAATCTTTTCCTAGAAGATTTCATGGGGTGGTTATATAGATTTCAAGGTTACACGTCGTGTATGACTTGCATTCCGTGGAAATATTAAAAATTGTATTTCTGATACAAGGCAGCTAGTTTTCTAGAATAGGTGGGACTCAATAGTTACACAACATGTTATTGGGTTATACACAATATAAAATCTTGAGGTTTTATTTTAATCAGATTTTCTAATATAAATTCTTATTGAATTCCAATAGGGTTCTTTTCTATCTACCTAGAGGCACATTCTAGTTGATTTTGGAGTTCTCAAATCCCTCTGAAACATCTATTAAGTGATTTATCATTGTGTTTGTTATGGTGAATCTTTCTAGGTAAGCAGTCTTCTTGTCTCATTTATCTATGTCTTTTTTCACCTTGGAGTTTGATAGATTATATTTGGATTTATGGATCTAAACTCTATATTATTGAATCATTATTCTAGTTTTTGTTTTGATATCTTACATTCCTTCATCCTTTATTGGTGAGTCTCTTTGTTGGAATTACTATTTCATAGAAACATTAGGTGGTTGAACTTGAGTTTCTCCAAATTATTAAACATTTATTTTCATTATTAGATTTGAATTTATTTAAATTGAATTATGAAAACCCAATTTTATGCAAATTAGAATTTTTAATTGAATTGGTATGGATTTTTGTGAAAACCCCATAATTCCAATGGAATGTAGATTAGGGATTATTTTGATATTGATGGAAATTTTGAAATTATTTGTGAATTGAATTTGTGGAAAAATATATTTAACATAATTTATAAAAACTAATTATTGGTTTAATTTTGAAAATGCAAGAATTGATGAAAATAATTTTTTTGGTTTTGAAAGTGATTAAGAATTTTGAAAATATAAATTGGGTAATTGAAATTGAATGATGATTTATTTAAAATTAATTGATTTTACCTATTTTTATTGATTGATTTATCACATTTGAGCATGGTTTTTTATTGGGTAATTTAGTGCAGGAATGCTAGTATGATAATTCCCTAGAAATATATTGTTGATGAAAACATTAATAGTAACTAAGTTAGGTAGATATTATCCCTGATGGGATGTTGATAAGTTATATGTGACTAGATCCTAATTGAACTGTGTTTATCTAGTTCATGTTTGAAATTTTTTTCTGCATTCTTAAATGAAACATGTTTTGTTTTAAACATGAAAATGTAATTTTGTACATGTTTTTATGGAAATAAAAATCATGATTTCGATTAATATAATGCAATATTATTATATAATTCTTGGTGATATCCTATTGGGATTCTTTACTCAAAACCTACATTTTCTTTTGGCCATTTGTATATTTTCTCATACCATATTTGAGTAAATTGAAAGTGGCTCTTCGAGGTGGTGGATGTTCTTATTCCCTTGGGGATTGTATTGATGTGTCCATTGGAATGTTGATTTTATATTATCTTATTTTGAGTACTTTAATGATGTACAGTTTCAGTTTTTGATATACCTATTTGGTTTCTCATTCTCAATTCTTAAAGAGTTTTGAGAATACTGATACGTAACTTTATCTTCACTTATTTTTTTGAAAATTAATTCCCTTTTACATTGTATGATACTAGTTTATAGTTTCCAACCTATGAGGATTAAGAATTCCCTTGGATCTATGTTGGTGTTATTTTGGTTATCATCTTATTAGGGTATCTCAATTTGTTCATGGTAGAGTGGTATCAAAGGTGTCGGTTGAGCATCTTCCATTGATGTCAGTATATATCTAGATATCTTATTATGATTTAGGAGGTATTTGTGAGTGAGTTTCCTTCTATATCTCATCATAATGAGCCTTAAGAAACCATTTGGGGTTTGTAAAAGGTTTCTTGAGGATAATTTCATGTATTTTTCCTGGATTATATTTAGATAGGTATAAATCAAAATATTTTTTTATTATCTGATGGGATTCATTTCCTTGTTTCTCTTGTTTGAGTGTTGATTTGAGAAACTTTTCGATGTATTCACTATTTTTTTGTCATGTTTTTTATCATCATGTAATTGATAAAAATTTTGAATCGGATTTTGGAGGAAGTTGTAGATGAATCACATGGAGTGAATCCTCACATGTACTATAATCTAGTTGATGTTTCTATATGTGTCGTTGATGCTATAGGATAGGTACATGAACCAGTTCCATAAGAAACATCATTTGTAGAATCTTATAGGGTTGTTTTTAAGAAACAATCTCAAGAGTTAATTTATCAAAAAAAACATAATATCTAGGGTTCCAATGAACCTTAAGATTCTAAGGACTCGTTGAAAAATATAAATATTTTTTTTGTTTTATTAGAAACTCTAAAATCTATTAAGGTAAAGTGTATTACCTTTATACTTAAGGGACATGGAAGGAGATGGTTGGATTCCACGGTTATAGTGAAGAATATTGAGGGTGTAGAGTCGAATAAATTCAAGGTTCTTTTCACTGACCAGTTCTATCTAGATTCTATGGTGTTTGATATGACTATAGAGTTTATCAAAATCGAGAATTCTAAAGTGACTGGGACAATATTTTCAAATTTCATTACCAATATTATGTATTGTTCACCTAATATTATATCAATTAATAATATTAAGAATCAAATGTTTTATAATGTACCTTGATTGATATTCAATCTCAAGTTTTCTTGCAAAATCCCACTTCTTTTACTAATGTGGCGGATAGGGATTTTATGGTCAAACATGATCTTTCTTGTATATCATGGTTTATGGGAGTTACTTTTTATCCTACTATAAGTTCTATGGGTTCTAATACTGGGAAAAGAAATCATGATGAGACTCATGGTGGATCTTGACAACAGGGTTCTTCTATACCTCCTACATTACATATAAGAGGTCCTTTGAATTGCTTCCATTATGGAAATCCTAGGAATTCCAAATGCATTTTCAATGAGGTACCCAAGACATGTAGTTCATGTGGTCTCTTAGGATACTTGAAGATGTTTTTTATATCCTTTCTACAAAATTTAGTATCATGGTCCTGTCAGCACAAAAAATTATTACAGTGAACTCACATGTGTCAATATCTCAAGGGTTCCATCAATACGAATCTAGAATGAATCATCCTCATGTAGTGGAAGTATCCAGAGGAATATTATTTTAGTCCAGTCATTTTTGGTGCTTCCATCACTATAGATTCTTCATTTGTGACTACTTTTATTTATATCGGTGCATCTTACTAATTTAAATTGACCCATATTGGAAACCTACTAATCTTCCTATGGTTCTTTTATCTTATGTGATGGATATTACTACACCCCTCGAAAAGAAGATAGGGAAGAGACTTCACTTTCATACTTGTGTTTTCTCTTTATTATAAATTGATCTTTATTGGGATTTTATGCTTCTTGACATGAAAACTCTTGATGTCATTACTTGGATGATTTTTGTAATTTCTAATAAATCCCTAATTTATTATTATTTTCGACAGGTATCCTTAACTTCACTTGATGGGGTGTCTCATGTATTTCAAGGAGAATAGGACACAAGGTAAATTAGAGTCAGACCTTCTTATCTAGAGTTTTGGAAATTAATATAATTTTTCTTCTTTTGATCTAGAGTGGGAACCTCTTAGTGATGATATCCCTCGAATTTTTATTGAGTTTCACAATGTTTTTCCTTATTAATTCTCTAGTTATCATGCATTAATGGATGTAATTTTCTATATTGATTTAGTTCCTAATAGTCAACCAGTTCTATACCTTTTTACCTCAAGGTACCTGCTGAAATTAAAGAGTTGAAGACACTATTGGAAGATCTTTTAGAGAAAATATTTATATGCCCGAGTGTTTCACCAAGGGTGGTTCATGTTCTCTTCACCAAAAATTGGATGGAACACTTCACCTATGTATTATGTACTATAAACTAAACTGAGTTATGGTAAACAAAAAGTATCCATTACCATAGATTACAGATTTTTTTGTATAATTGAAAGGGACGAAGTTTTCTTTAAATATTGGTCTCAGATATGGTTATCACCAGTTGAGAATAAAATAATCTATCATTTATAAAACTACCTTTTGGATCAGTTTTGTCCAGTATTATTACCTTTTTAGACCATTTTTTCTAACTAATAATCATGCTATATTTATGGGTTTAGTGAAAATTATCTTCCCTGAGTATCTAGATACATTCTTGATTGTCTTTGGGGATCACATGTTGGTTTACTATATGTCCTAAGAGGATCATATGTTTAATATGAGATTAATTCTAGAACAATTGAGAAATCACCAACTTTATACTAAGATATAGAAATGAGATTTCTATAATCTTAAAGTGATATTATTGAGACGTTGTGTCTAAGAACCTGATATTTAATTGATCTTGAAAATGGGAAAGCTTTTATGTCATCCTATAAACCTCGAAATGTTTTCAATACATGGATATCCTGGGGTTTAGAAAGGTATTATAATTGGTTTGTTAGGGAATCTTTTATGTGGGATATTCTGATGACCTCTCTCACTTGGAAGGTGGAAAAAATTGTCAGGGATAATAAATTTTAAATTTAGTTTTTTGAGTTGAAAAGTATTTTGACTTCAATGTTGGTGTTGACTCATCTAGATTATGAGAATGGATATGTGGTCTTCTTTGATTCATCATTTTTGGGTTTGGGTTGTGTTCTTATGTGGGGTGATCATGTCGTTTCTTATTTCTCTTAGTAGCATAGGCCACATGAGAAGAATTATCTAATCCATGACATTTAACTTCCAACTGAGATGCATGCACATAAAATTTGGTGGCATTGCCTTTTTAGAAAATGGTTTTCTATTAATTATATCCATAAGAGCTTAAGTTATATATTATCTAAAAAATATGGGAATCTCCACCAATGGAATTGGGTGGAGCACCAACAATATTTTGATTTCAAGATTGCATATACCCTAGGTAAATGGCATGTCCTCGCTTATTACTTGAGCTAGAAATATTCAACCTGAGCCATTAAAGAATCATTAGAATTGTGTAACATGATGGCACATTTTTCATAATTTCATTTAGGATCCTAGGAAATATAGTTCATGGTAGTATTTTCTTATGGTGAATTCCATATCATTAGAGACTCTCTTTATGATGAGGATATTGTTTATAAGTTTCCATTCTCCTTGGAGGGTATTATATGGTTTTGGAATCGGTATTTCATGTCGTTATCTACGAGTAATGATACGATGGGGGGATTCCATAATTCCTAGTGGATTGTGCACTAGGAACCACCAAGATATTCTATGACTTGGGGGGACGATTCTGGTTGTTGGGTATGAGACAAGACATCACTGCCTATGTTTTTCGCTGTTATACTTTCTAATAGGTCAAGTATGAGCATCATATAACTTTGGGTTTACATTATCCACCTCTAATTCTGACTTGTAAGTGTGATGAGATTTATATGGTATTTTCCCTTGGCCTATCATGAACCTAGAGAAATAATAATGTGATATGGGTTGTGATTGATAGGCTAACCGAATTATCTCTCTTTATACCCATTTTTTATAAAACCAAAAGTGAGGAGTTGGGAAATATCTATATTAAAGAGATTATTCTTTTTCATGGAGTTCCATCTACTATAGTCTATTATAGAAATCTTTATTTAACATCTCTCTTTTTGGTAGTTCTCTAGGAGCCACTAGATCTCAGGTTTATTTGAATACAGAATATCATCCACATATGGATGTTTAGGAAGATATATCCTTACAGAATCATTATGATATACTTTATTCATGGATCGTTTATTTTATTGGGTATTTGGATGACCATTTGGGGATAGTTGATTTTTCTTTTAACAATAGTTACTAGTCCAAGATTTGAATGGATCCTTTTGATCCCTTATATAGTTGAACTCATAAATATTTGTTTTATTAGCTGGATATTAGTAAAATTTCTTGGGTTATACTAGACATGGTTCAATATTTGACAAAAAATATTCAATTGATTCATCAGATAGTTTTTATGTCATACATATAGTTTAAATATTATACTGATTATTGGTGTAGACCATTGGATTTTTTATTTGGTGACTAGGTGTTCTTTAACGTTTCACCTTGTTTTGTCATCGACTGCTTAGATGGAAAGGGAATACAACTCTTCATTTTGTGGGACCTTTTCATGATGTTGAGAAGGTGGGTAGAGTGTCTTATTAATTATAACTTCATTTATTGGTGATGTCGATACATAATGTTCTCCATGTATCGCCGCTATGAAAGTATCGTTCTGATCCACCTCATGTTTTGAGTTGGAGTGATATTGATTTTGAGATTGATTTATCTAAGACTAGGTATCCAATCAATAAATTTGATTCTAAGACCAAGGTATATTGTGAGAGAACATTTCCTTTGGTTCATATACTATAGAAGCATGGTTCAGATTCACACAAGACAAGGAAGAATGAGTCATTGATGAGAGAGAATTAGCCTCACCTTTTTTATATGGAGGATTCTTGATATGATTTCTAGGGATAAGAAAGTTTTATTGGTGGGGAGATTATAACACCCTATTACCTTTCTATCTGGTAGGTTTTGACCTTTTTTGGTTTTCCTTTTTCATTGGTTGAGTAATGTAGAGAAGGAATTGGGAGTATGCTAATAATGGTGAAGTCTAGGATTTTTTGGAATTTATAGCATAAAACCTACAATTATTACTGTCTTTTGAGGATTTACACACCATGTAATGGGGTCACACGATGTATAATCATTTCCTGTATTATTTTGAGAGTTGGGTACATAATGTTCAAGGATACATGTCATGTACATCTTACACACCATAAAAATAATAAAAATTAGATTCTGATAAAAAGGTTATGGGTTTTCAGCTGATGTGGGACTTGATGATTACACGATGTGTAATTGGGTTACACGCTATGTAAAATCACAGGTATTGCTTTTAAGCAAGTTGTCTGGCTGAAATTATTATTCCATTCCTGGAAGGTTCCTTTCTCTCAAACTATCAGCTTATCCTATCACATTTTGAAGATCTCCAATCCCTCTGGATCATCTATATTTTAATTGATCATCATATTGTCTGTGATTCATCTCTCTGAGTAAGTGGTATTCTTGTATATTTTATGCCTCTCTTTCCTCCTTGTAGTTTTATGATCATCTAAGCATTGATTGATCTAAAATATGTGTTTCTAAATATTCATTCTAGGTTGTGTTCCCAGATTATATTCACCTTTTCCTTGGTGATTGAGTCATGTTGTGGGCATTCTGATTCTTTGAAAAAAAAGGTAGGTTGTTCCATTTTAGTTTTTCCATATGATGAAACATTTATTTTCTTGATTTTATTTGAATTGATGTCAATTGAATTATGAAAACCAATTCGATGTGAATTAGAATTGGAAATTTAAATTATATAGATTTAAGGGGAAACCCATCAACTCCAATGGAATTTTATATTGGGGGGTATTTTGAAATTGATGGAAATTGTGAAAGGATTTTTGTATTCATTTTTAGGACAAAAAACCAATGTTTTGGTTTTGAAAGTGAATTTGAATTTTGAAAAGGTAAATTTGGAATCAAATAGTGAATAGTAATTTTTTTGAAATTAATTGATTTCCTCTTTTTATTGATCGATTAAGAACTTGTGAAACTGGGTAGTTAGTTGGTTATCTTGGACAATCATGCTATGATGGTAATTCCCTAGCAGTGTACTGATGATAAAAACAATAAAAATCTTGTTAGGATGGTCTCATCCCTGATGGGATGTTGATAAGTCTTATTTGGAATGATCCTAAGAGACTTGTGTACATATATTTACATGATCCCTAATATGAGATATTTGAGGATCCTATAACTTGAAACTATCGTACCATAGGGTAGATAACCACGGTGCTTATTTTTACTAATCTGATGATAAATTTCATTGACTTTGAAGCATATTTACTCATTCCTAGTGATTTATATAAACAATTTTATGTAAAGTGTTTATATAATACTTGTTTACATTGTTTTCCATCATTCTAAAATGAAGTATGTTTTTTTAATATGAAAATATTATTCCATAAATGATTTTATTGAACTATGATTTCATTTATTATTATGGAATATTATTATAGAAAACTTTGTTATAACCTAATGAGGTTTTTAGCTCACATCCTACCATTCACTTTATTAATTTTTAGACTATCCTCGGCTAGGTTTGAGTAAAGGTAAATCACCTCTTGGAGGTGGTGGATGTTCTTAATCAGTTGGGACATATAGTAATGTGTCCTTTGAGACTTTTATTTTATCTTGTCTTCTTTTGAGAACTTTTATGATATACTATTTCGGTATTTGATATACCTATTTGGTTTCAGGTACTTTATCCTTGGGGGGTTTTCATCATACTGAGATATATCTTTATCTTCAGATTTTTTATAGAAAATTTGTTTCATTTTATATTGCATGATTCTAGGTTCTAGTGTGCATCTCATGGGGATCGTGAACACCCTTCATAATATGTCATTTTAGGCTCGATTATTAGGGTACTAGGGTATCTAAGATTGTTTGTGATGTTACCAAAACAGTAGGATGTTTTCATTATCATATAAGTATCCCCAAATATTTAATCAATTTTTTTAATCTTATTCCCAAAAGTTATTAAACATTTCCTATGATACAAAATATAAATACCATTCAATAAAATAGTGTATAATTTATAGTTTTAAATTAATTTTTCATTTTCACGCATTCTCTATCATCTTTTCAGGTTTATATTTCTAGAGAATTGGGTCACGACTCTTATAAAACAACAATTAATTACATGTTAGAAACTTTCTAGAGTCATTTTTTCACACAATATAAAAATTTTAATATGAATCATGTTTTCTTTTCATCAAAAATATTTATAACTTTCTACATGACTTATTATTTGTTATAACTCATCATTATACCTTGTAAAAATTATTTAAAAATGTGGGATGAGAATAAAAAAACTCAGTAAGGTATATAAAAAATAATAAAGAAACATATATGTCTATTTTAAAACCATAGGATTATAAAATATAGTTGTCCTTTAAGATACTAGACAATGAACTCATATAATCATTTACTTACACATGAAATTATCTTTTTTGCCAAATTTTTTCAACAAAGACACCTATTAAGAAAATATAAAGGGGAAAAAATAATCATGACGATTTCTTTGGGAAAAATGATAATACATGAAAAAAATCATAAAAATATAATTTTTTACCTAAAAAGGAATAACTATCCCCATAAAATAAAATATCATTAACTTATCTTCTAAAAGAAAAATATTTCCATGAAAACACATTATAAATAATTGAAAGTTCATGTAGATAACTTCGAAATTTATTCATAACACTCTTAAAATAATTTTTACAATTGGAATAAACTATATGGAAAATTCCAATAATCACTCAGGATAACCCTAACCAATTAACTCCAACCCTTTACCCAATGCATTGGGAAGCTATATCAGGATCACCCATTATTGTTTTAAAGTAGAACCACTTATCCTATGATTATAATATAACCACCCATAATTGGTTTATAACATAATTACCCATTATCATTAATAGTTACCAAGAAATATAACATAATCATAACACATTAATGGATTCATTTTCTATAACATACTTACAAATATATTAACTTCATCCCTAGGAAACAAATTTCATTATATTGAAATTTATATTCAATTAAAAACCCTTTTTAGAAATACCCATTCTATAAAGAATGAGGGTTTTTATATGAAATAGAATCCAAACATAAAATAATGGTCATGATGGTGATAAAAACTATTAATTTTATATAAGTCTATATATAACATTCTTTTTTTCATTTGTAAAGAAACTCAAAACATTCCCTGTAAAAAATATGAAAAGATTCATTTAGAAAAAATTTAAATTAAAGTGAACAAAAAGACATATAATTTCATTTACAAGTCATTTATTCTCATATAAATTCATATTAAAATATTTTTTAATAATACGGATAGGAATGAAAAATATTTTGGAAATAAATCTTTAAAATATTTAAAATGAGGTTTTTAAATTATATTGTCCCTTACCTCGAGTCTGACTCATCATGTGCGTTCATTATATTCCTAAATAATAAAATCATGTAAATTACTTATTTTCTTAAGAATATTTTTCATTTTTCTTATTAATTTTGTTTTATTTATTACCATTTTATATACAGTTACATAATCAATTAAGTTCATATCAAATGTTATTATAAAGTTCAGCTCATATATCCGAATTGACATTGGTAAGTTGACAATGGTAAATGTTTTTGTGATGAACCCCACTCTAGAAACCCACAACCAGGGTATAATTTATTACATTGTCACTAGATATAAATAATATCATCCCAAGGGACCAAATATTTTAGTAGTCCTGGTAAACAAGATACATACATAAAATTCGAATTACAATTTAAATTTAAAATTCCCAATGTATTTCCTTTGTGAACACCATTATTCCCCTTATAATATCCCTAAATATCAACAAACAAATCCTAGTATCATAGGAAAAATAAAACATTGTAATTACGTGTGCTTAGATTCTCGGTAAGGGTATAAATATAGTGGAATATATCATGAATAAATTATAACAATCAATATGGAAAGGTAAACAACTAAAACACATGCCATTTAATCAATAACCTAAGTATAATATGAAATAAATAAATGATGATCAAATAAATACATATAAATAATAAAATAATATTGAAATTTATCCTTGGATATTCATACTATTTGAATAATTGTTTGGAAATAACCGATGTCATAATGAGAAAATGCATAATGTCATACTTCTGAAAATGTCAAGACCATCGTTAAAAAGTTGAATTCCTTGTATAGAAACCCATCTTATATGGCCTAAAAATTTTAATCATAAAACCTATCGATGTATCAAGATACTACATAAAAATGGTCCCCACCAATCACATACTAATTCAAACACATTCTTTTTATAAAAGAGACAAAACGTAATCAACATAATCATTTTTATTGGAAAAATAACATACTAAATTTTTATACTTACTCTAATAAAATAATCATAATTATAAACAATTCAGAGTAATATGGTGAATGGTATAAAAATTATACATCCTTAGTGAAAATGGTCATAAAACATCCAAATAAATAATAATGATGATATAAGTACAACATATTCCCTGTGTATTGTAATTACAATAAAGGTTGATGTCATTGATAAATATAAGTAACATTAAAATTTAATTAAAAATAGATGAAAAAAACTTTTTCACATTGGAAATATTTTTTAAAAAAAGTTTAAAAAATATTTTCAAAATGAATTTATTTAAAAATATCCATTGAACACTTGTAAAATGAGCTTTAAAATAATGAGTGGTCATGATGGAAAAAATTATGTTCATGTCATGTCATGAACTGAATATAGTCGTCACTAATACTAGCACCAAATCCATCCCATGAAAAGGCCTGAAGGGCCTTCCCTATCCCCATAAGCTATCACAAGTGACTGGGTATCAGAAAATTAGTTTTGGTAATGATTTACCTAAGTGTGAAAGCATAAAAAATTAAAAAAATCAATAATATGAATCTGAAATTTTCATGCCAAAAAAGTCTTACAAAACCCAGATTGGAATACATAGTTTTAAATAAATTAAAAGAGGTTAAAACCTAAATAAATGTGGGAGAAAACAGCCACAATAACTCTGTATGACTAGAGATCTCCACCCCCGTGTTGTCTCTACGACACCGTACCATACGAGGGGACTAACAACCCAAACCACCTTCACTTGAGGCATTGCCTTTACCTGAGTCAAACATAACAATGTCTACTTACACCCAAGGGGTGTAAGTAGGGTTTGATCCTAAGACCAATAGGATACCACCAAAATATTCCAAATAGTAAGAAAAAGAAGGTGAAAATCAAGAAATTTTAATATGTAAAAAAAAGCAGTGATAACATCTAAGAAATTCCACTTCCAATTGAATATAGTTTCCAAACTAAAACGTCCAAAATGTTTAAAATTTTTGATAAGAGGTGCTATATATAATGATTTACATCCAATCACACCCTAATATAAGGGTAAATACCACAAATTCAATGAGCATCAAAACTGGGAACCCCCCTAGGCACTAGATAGTCTCGAGACCTATGTACCTCGTACCACTGTGTAAAGTATATATATCACGATACTTTCCCGCACAAGAGAAACTAGTGGGGGACATTACAATAACATATTGTTACCCAAAATTCATCCACATAGTTTATTTAGAGTTTTCATTATCTATATTCTTAATGAAATAGGGACAAAACTGATTCTGATCACTAGTCTTACTAGTACATATCCACCCACCTAGGTACCCAGGCTTCCCCCTATGAGCTCAAACAATTTCAGAAAGCAATACATTCACCCTTTCACATAAAAAACAACCACTTTTCTCATACAAACAATACAATATCTATACACACTTTATACCAATTAAAACATAAAACAAAAAAAAATTGATTTTGAATGAAATAACTTCTTAAAACCTCACATTGTTTTTCACCCAAAACTCCTTGAAATCTCTACATTCCACAAAATGTACACACATACAATTCAAAAAAAACAGAAATATAATCTCAATAAATTTCTATGAATCTGTAGAATCATTTTTCAAGAAGTCCCATATGATTTAAGATGTGATATCGTTAAAAAAACCCCATTTTCAAACAAACATGGCATTTAAAGTTCATATTCTTCACAAACACCATTAAGATAGATTTTTTCAGAAAAAACCAAAGGATATAAACATTAAAATAGTATTTTAATCCCTAATACATTTCAAAAAAATCAACTATGAAATTAAAGGGTATCCCTAAATGAAACAATAGAATATTTCATTGAAAACCCACCAATTTAACATAAAAATTACACTAAAACTTTATTTGATTTAAAAACACATCTAAAACCAATTTTCACACCAATAATAAAATGAAATAAACATGAATATACCATAAACATAGCAATATAGTCACAAGGATTTCATACACAATAGAATCACTTACAAAATTGGTTAAAACCTTAAATCCAATGTGCAAAAACTCAATCGCACCCCCACCACACCTCAAGGAGGGTCGATCAATACTAATAATAGAAGATTGGACCAAGAAAACCAATGTTTAAACACTAAGTACCAAACCCTATCCTCTGGTCATTTAAGAATTAGAAAA
Source organism: Viscum album (assembly GCA_963277665.1). Classification (NCBI taxonomy): domain Eukaryota; kingdom Viridiplantae; phylum Streptophyta; class Magnoliopsida; order Santalales; family Viscaceae; genus Viscum; species Viscum album. Next base: position 98,649,183 of record OY728160.1, read on the forward strand.
ATGGAAGAACCATAATTCAAAGGGGAGGAACTAAGAGGGAGAGACCATTACATGAGGTTTTTTGAAGTTCCTACATGAAATCCCCCTTTAAAATGGAGTTCAAATGAAGGATTGAAATTCTTGGGGGGGATTTCAAGGATGAAATATTTGATTGGGGGAATAAAGGTCCGAGTGTGGATAAATATTGAGATGGAAAAGAATAAATTTAACATATTTTTATGACCTGGACATAGGCACATGGTTTGTGTGCACGGTTTGGAAAACTGTGCACCTAAACTGTTACCCCTCCCTCCTCGCCTCAAAAAAACATCAAAAGAAACCAAAATTTGTGGGGGATTAGGGAGAACTTAGAGGGGGTTTTAGGATAAAAATATATTAAATATAAGTACCTTTAATAAAGAACTTGGGTGTGACAATTCTCCCCATTATGATAACATTCAATCCTGGAAAGTCGACAAGAGGCTTGATCAGAAAACAAGAATAATTACTCATCCTCAACACGTGATTCCGCTCTCAAGTCTCATGTGTATCACTATCATGATTTCAAAAAACCTGAACCAATTGAATAGACTTTTCTCGATGTACCTTTTCTTGGGAGTCCACTATTTTCATAGGCTGCTCAAAAACTAATAAGTTAGGATCTATCTCTAGTACTTCCCAACTCACCACATGTGACAGATCAGGGTTGTATTTATTCAATTGTGATACATGGAAGACATCATGGATATATGTAATATAAGAAGGTAAATCCCACTTTCATGACACCTTTACAATACACTCAGTGATCTCAAAAGGTCAGACATACCGTGGAATCAGCTTCCCTTTCTTTCCCAATCGATGATGGCCCAAACAAGGGGCCACTTTCAAGAATACCTTGTCACCCACAGAAAACTCTAAGTATTAATTCCTTCAGTCAGAATATGATTTATGGAGACTCTAATATACCAATAGGTGTTTTCTAATCAACATGACCTTCTAAGACGTCTCATGCACCACACTCGGCCCCACAATGAGGTCTCACCTACCACATCCCAACGCAAGGGGACCGACAAGGCCGACCATATAGAAGCTAGAAATATACATTAGAATAAATTATTGGTAACTATTGTTATGGGAAATTCAACCAATCCCAAATTTCAATCCTAAGAAACTCCAAAGTCTAGAACACATGCACGGAGCATGTCCTCCGAAATCTGATTCGCCTGCTCTGTTTGAACATCCATTTGAGGATCGTATGCCATGATCATCTTCATCTAATTATTCTAGTCCTTTTGAAGGCCTTCCAAAAACTGAGAAGTGAAATGGGGGGTCTCTATCCAATACAACAAGTAATATAACACCATGGATCTGTACCACCTCTTGAAGATACAAATGGCCCAACTCATCCACATTATCGATATCTTTGATCGGAATGAAGTGGGATGATTTGGTCAGGTGATAAATTACTACCCAAATGGAATTATTACCCTGAGGAGTACGAGAAAATACAACAATAAAGTCCATTGTGACCTTGTCCCACTTCCAGGTAGGAATGGGTAATGGATAGAGAAAAACAAAGGGCCTCTGATGCTCTTCTTTCACCTACCGTCATGTGTAGTATCTTGACACAAAGTCTGCTATGTCTCATCGCATACCTGGCCACCAGAACTATTGTCACACATCATAATACATCTTTGTGGAACCTAGATGGAAATCCCACTAAGATTGGTGGCTATCCTTCATCACCACCTTTCATAGAGATAACAACACTAATGAACGGCCTTTGAAGCACAAGATTCCCTCTAGAGACGTAGACAAATTAGAAGATGTCTCCCCACCATGAAGAAACTACCTCGATCGCTAAAAAATATCATCACTAGGTTGTTCATGCTAAATCAACTCCAAGAGAGGAATAAACTGAACACTCTCTAAGAAAACACTCCCATTTTTCTCCTTTATCTCCACATGAATCTGAACAAGGAGTCCCATCAAATTCCACTCATCTTTAGACTTCATCAAAGAATGCACTGGAACTCTTATGCTGAAGGCATTGGCCACCACATTACCCTTTTCAAGGGTATAGACAATGTCAATTTCAAACCTCTACAAGTACTTGATCCAATGGAGTTGCCTCTAGTTGAAGTCCTTCTACAAGAAGATGTAGGCCAAGATTTTATGATCAGAGTAGACCGAAAACATCTCCACAAATTGGTACTGATGCCATGCCTTCAAAGCGTGCATTACAGCTACTAACTCCATGTCATGGGTTGGGTTATTCTTTTCATGTGGTCATATTTTTTGAGATACGTATGCCACCACATGATCATCCTATATAATCACGTACCCAAGACCCATACCTGAAGTGTCACAATAGACCACATACCCCTTACCATCCTCAAGAAAAATCATCACGGGGGCCGGTAGTTAACTTCCACTTCAGATCCTCAATGGATGTCTAACATTCTTGGTCCCATAAAAACATCACCCCTTTCTGGGTGAGTGTGATCATCAGTGAAGAAAGTCAAGATACGTGTCGAACGAATCACCTATAATAACCAGACAGGCTAAGGAAACTCATGATCTCAAACACATTCTTTGGCTGCTCCCATTATATAACTGAACTAATATTCTTAGGTTCCATTGAAACCCCTTACTCAGAGCACACATGCCCTTGAAATTTCACCTCCCTGATCTAGAAATTTCAATTTGAAATCATTTCATATATGCGGTGATCTTGAGAAGTACACAAGACAATCCTCATGTGATGTTTGTCTTCCTCTTTAGAGCCAGAGTATACTAGAATATCCTCCCCGAACACCACAATGACGGAATCAAGATATTGGTGGAACACATAGTTAATAAGTACCATAAAGACCATTGGATCATTGGTTAATCAGAAGGGTATGAATAAATACTCAAAGTGGTTGTACCTACTTCATGAGGCCTTCATCGGGATATCTTCCTCTTTCACCCTAATTTGATGGTATCCCAAATGCAATAGTATTTTTGAGAACCACTATTACCGCTTTCAACTAATCAAAAAAATCATCTATTCTGGGAAAATGGTATTTTTTTCTTAATTATTACCTTATTCAGCTTCCGATAGTCAATACACAACCAGAGGGATCTGTTAGTCTTTTTTGAAAACAACAAAGGATTGTCCCAATGAGAGACGCTCAGGTGAATGAATACTTTGAATTGCAAGTCATTTTCTTATATATTTCATTCCCTCATCTTGATAGGGGTCATGTAATATGACGGAATAGATATCAGCTATGTTCCAAGTGTGAGATCAATCAAGAACTCCACATCCCCCTATAGGGTAAAACCTGAAAAATCATCTAAGAATAACTTTGGAAACTCATTAACAACATGAGGTAGTGTACCTTTAGGTGGAATACCACATTCCATTAGTGCGATCGATGATAACAGGAAGATAATACTTCCTAACTATGGTAGTCGAGGTCCTGCACTACCCAACTGAGGATCTCATACTCGACAAAAAACCTGACAACTCCCATCATGTTTTGTGAAACTCACTTGCCTCCAATAGAAATCGATGTTTGCCTGAAGTGTAATAGCCAATACATGCCATGTATTATATCAAATATATCCATATCTAATACCAAGAGGTCCCACTCCATCTGAATCTCTGGCACGTAGAGTGCACATGATGGGCAAATAAGGCCATGCTTCATCTTTCCTAGCAGTGTCACCAACTCCATCGCAAAAGAAAGAAACTCGGTTTTTAAATTCAGTGTGTCCAAAAATTGAGAATAAATGAATGAAACCGAGACACCAATATACAAAATAGTTGCATCTATGGAAGATTCGATAAAAATGGTACCACAAACTCTCGATTGTCTCGCCTCTGATCCTCTTGGTGCCTAATACACCACATGGAAATGTATGTTCTATGCCTGAGGATAACTGAAAGTCTATGGTTGTTCCCTAAACAAGCTCTTCCCAAAAGATGACCCATCCCAACCACCACAGCTACCATATTGAGATCCCCCATCCTCGACGGCTCGAACTGTGTTGGCACTCCTCTTGAAGCCACTAACCCCGCCCCACACAGAAGTGGATGTGCCACCCTGTAGAATCACTACAAGTTCCCCATACCTCCACACTAGTAACAATTATTTAGAGGAATTTTGAATGCTGGTGGGATGTGCCTAGGCTTCCCACACTGGTGGCACATGACTGATCTCACATTAGAATTCGTATACGAAAATTGCGTGGAAGAGTGGCATGAACTACCACCTCCCTTCTCCAATTGTTCCTCCCGCTTCCTTTTCATTTATGATGAGCTGCCACTGCCCACTACTGATACTAACCCAAAGAAACCAGATCTACTATTAAATTCAATCTTCACCATATATTCCAGTTAAATGACCATAGCATAGGTCCCCAGTTTGAACAATAAAACCTAGGAGTATATCTCAGGTTGCAAGCCTTTCTCAAACCTCTTGACCTTCTTTTTCAAGTTGGAGACAATTTCAGGAACATACCAAACCATCTCAAGGAAAATATTGGCATAAACCATCACATATGTATTCCACTTAACAAGATTCATAAACTCTAAGGACCTCGAATATTCCAAGACCTCGGGCAATACTTCTCATTGAAGACAGCCTTGATGTCTCCCCATGGCATTTTCTCATTCTTCCTAGTTTGAAATACTGATTCCCACAACATGTGGTTGGGACCGTCTAACATAAATGAGGAACATTTCACCCAAAGATTTTTTGGTTTAACCAAGAATTATAACATGCGCTCTATCTTCTTGATCCTTTCCTCTTTTTCCTGGGCTACTATGCCGCCTCAGAAGGTAGGAGGCTTATTTTTCAGTTTCTTCTAGGCCTTTTCCTTTCTAGTATCAGTATCATCCTCTCAAACAAGAGCTATAATATGAGTAAGTCCCTATCCTAGATACTAGATAGCCTAGACCACAGCCTCGTCTATCCTCTGATCAATTGGTGTAGGAGAACTCTCTCAGGCTTCCTCTCGTGCGTACATGGAAGCTTTCCAGGGAGGCATCTTTCTACAAAATGAAACAATCACAAAAAAAATAGTAAATAGCACAATTCTGAAAATTTTAATCAAATGAAAAAAAATTAAATAATATAAACACATTAAAATAATAAAAGAAACAAATACTCCACCCCCGCCTGATGTCCACGTGTGGTCTACATCCCACATGTCTCACCTAGAAGTGAAACCAATCAGTCAATTCCAACGTCGCCTAGTGACTCATGGTCTACCACGAGAGATGTGGTCTAGGAACCCTACTCACAATCAAAACCCCGAGCCCTAATATACCTATATCTATTCTATCTTGACTCATCCAAAAATAGTAATATAACCCAAAACATTGGCCTCCACTGATACCATTTTGTCACGAACCGAATCGGGTCACCACTAATATTGGAACCAAATACATACCATGAAAAGGCTCGAGGGTCGTTCTCTATCCCCACTAGATAGAAAATCTTCATAGGTATCAATAAATTATGTCTGGGAATGATTTACCCAAGTATAAAATCATAAAACATTAAAAACAATCTATAATATGAATCTAAAATATTCATGCCAAACAAGTCTTAAAAAAACCAGATATGAGTACATGGTTTTAAATAAAGTACGAGAGGACCAAAAATAAATTAAATTATAATAAAAACAGCTACAATGACTCCAAATGACAAGGGTTTTCCACACCTGATCCATCTCTATGACACCGCCCCATTGGAGGGGACTAACAACCTGAACTACCTTTACCCAAGGCTTTGCCTTTAACTGAGTAAAACATAACCAAGTCTACTTACACCGAAGAGGTGTAAGTAGGGTGTAATATTAATACCAATATGATACCATCCATGTATTCTAAAGAGTAAGTAATACAAGGTGAAAATAAAGTAATTTAATTATGTAAAGAAAAGTCGTGATAAATTCCCAGAAATATAACATCCAATTAAAAAAAGATTACAAAATAAAACATTCAGAATGCTAAAAAAATTTAGATAAGGCATGATATATACTATAATATAAATTCAAAAACTCTGTAATAAAAGGTTAAATACCACAAATTCAATGAGCACTAAAATTGGTAACACCCCTAGGCACTAGATAGTCTCAGGCCCAATGTACCTGGTGCCTCGGTGTAAATTTTCTATGTAACAATTCATTCCCATGCACAAGACATCAGGGCTTCCCCATTTGTGATAAAACAATTTTATCAAGCAATTCACCTAGATTTATACATAAAAACACCAATACATTTTACATACAAAAAATCCAGTATTTATACACACTTTATACCACTTAAAACATAAAACAAAACATTTTGATTTTCAATGAAACAACTTCTCAAAATATAACATTGTTTTTCACTTAAAACTCCTTGAAATCCCCACCATTCACACCATGTGAAAACATAAAAGTTCCCAAAACAGAAATGGAATCCCAAAACCTTTCAATGAAACCAAAAAATAAGTCCTAGGGCATCCCCATATGATTTAAGAAGTGATATCATTGTAAAACCTCCATTTTCCCAGAAACATGGCTCTTAAAGTTTATATGCTTTACAAACACCATTAAAACATATTTTCATAGAAAAAACCAAAATAGATAAACATTAAATACAGTATTTTAATCCCCAATACATTTCAATAAAATCAACTAAGAAATTATAGGGTATCTCCAAATGAATCAATATAAGATTTCATTGAAAACCCCCCAATTTCTCATAAAAATGGAACTAAAATTCATTTGTTTTACAAAAACCTCTAAAACCAATTTTCACACAAATAATAATATGGAATAAACATGAAAATATGATAAACACATAAATCTAGTGAAAATTATTACATACACAATTAAATCACCAACTAAATTTTTTAAAACCTTGAATCCTTTGTGCAAAAACTCAACCGCACTACTGTCGCACCTCATGGAGGCTATATCAAGCCTAAAAACATAAGTTTGGACTAAGAAAACCCAAGGTTAAACCCTATGTTGGAAACCTTAACATCTAGTAATTTAGTAATTAAATATAAATGGAATAAACATAATGTAAAGGGTATGAACTAAGAGGAAGAGACACTTAATTTAGGTTTTGTGATGTTACTCCACAAAATCCCCCTTTAAAATGAAGTTCAAATGAAGGTTTGAAGTGATTGGGAGGATTCCATGGCTGAAATGGTCTAATGGGGGTATAAAGGGACGTGTTTGGATAAATACTGGTTGCTAAAAGAAGTTATTTAACATTTTTTATGACATCAACATTGGTGCATAGTTTGTGTGCACAGTTTGGAAAACTGTGCACCTACACCGTTCCCACTTCTTTCTCCACTAAAAACATCTTCAAAAGCCACCAAAATTTTTGGGGGACTAGGGGGAACATAGGGGGAATTTTAGGATAAAAACATATTAAATATAAGTACCTTTAATGAAGATCATGGATGTGACATGTCATAAATGTTAAAAAAATGATTCCTTTCACATTTATGATAAAAGACAAACTAGCCTTGTTTTGAAAATGAAAAGAATATTCCTTTCAAAAAAATTATAAAAAGTAAATATGGGTAAAAATATATTACATAAATCATTTTGAAAATATTACAAATATGTTCTATTTTTTTTTGAAAATATGGATTTGGATTAAAAGAGACTTTCAACCGAAGAGAGAAATAAAGATGGATTTTTAAAAAAACTTTTTCTCATCAATTTTATGTAACAAATACTATAAAAATATTACTATTACTTAGAGAATATCATTAATAACTGTAGGATAAGAAAATATATTGATTTTAAGATATAAATATCCAATAATTCCACTAAGGGAGTCATAATTAAAAAACAATCCTTCATAATGATGAGATTGTGAAATAAACCCTCACCACTTTGGTAACATCTAAATCATAATCACTATAAATAAAATAATAATCAAATAAAAATTTAAATACCATAAAGATAAATTGATTCATAATATGACATATAAAATTGTAATTTAATACAAAACACAATGGAGTAAGTGATGAATATGAAGAATGTATCACAAAACTAAAAGTGAGATGAGAAACCCTTACCTAGGGCTCAACATCATTCATATGTGTGAAAGCCTTCTGTATAATAAATATAGATTTATTATAAATATATCATAAAACCATAATCATATATATAATTCCATATATGGTTTAATTATAGTCTTTTTTTGCCTTTTATTAACAACTCTTTGTTAAAAACACTATTTTAGGTGATAATTACTTCAATTGTCATGTATGTTTTAGTTCAGTAATTTAGGTCCTTTTAATTTAATCATTGTTAAATAATATAAATAATTTAAAAAATGGTATAAATATTGTATATATTCATTATATATGTATTTATAGTAATCTATAAAAGTTGAAGATAGAAAATGGATTACACCACTCAGGGAGAAGGTAGGTTGTGCGTACGCATAAATGTTGTTTTAATTTTTATCGACAGATAAAATAAGAGGAAAATAAATATTAATAAATACATTAAAAATCATAATTAATTCATATATATCATTTATATTAATCATATAAATCCTTATTACCATCCTTGTAAATAGAAAATGAAAAACATTTCATATCGCTTCATGGAGTTGGTAATCCACATGAACTCACGAACGACGTTATTGTTTTCCAGTGGATTAGAAGTTTAGAAGTAAGATATGATATTATATTTATGGAATTATGGTTATAAAATAATTATTACATATATTCGTTAAATTTAACATAATTAAAATTCATGTAAATCAAAAATCAAAAATGAATCACATCGCTTCGTGAGGAAATAGTTCATCGTACACACGAGCGACGTTATTATTTCCCCAACAGAATGAATTGTATGCAGGTATACATGATATAATAATTAAAAAATTATAACAATTTAAAAAATATAATCTAAATCTGTTAAATATATAATTATATTTTTCTTTTAAATATGATGATGGAAAACTAAATACATTTTTTCTTGAGGCGGCAGTCGTTCGTATACATGTTCGACAATTTCATTTCTCATTTGATGAAAGTAGATATGGATATGGATTATGAAATTAAAATAATATATTCTTGGTATATAATTGATAATTTTTTATTATATTATCGTATTTGGAGAAGTTTTTAAGTTTGTGGAACAATATATAAAACAAATGTGCATGTTTAAGAATTTTACCACTTCCTAAAAGAGCCTCTTTTTTTATATTTAAAGAATTATTATGAGGGATTAATAATAGAAATAATAAATATAGGATTTTGTAGATTAATTAAAGAAGTTATTTGGGTATTAATTTTCTAAACCAAGCTGTTTTTGAATTTTAAAGAGGGGATTATACAGTGGCCTTTAATAGGTGGAGAAGTGGAATCACATAAAGTTTTTTGAAAGATAATGTGATACCCCCATTTTTATAAACATAAAAACCTAAAAATGTGTCATTATCAAACATTATAGGTTATTGGTTTTAAATATTTCAAAAAAATGTGTTTTTAAAATTTTTATGTTATTTTAATATTTATCTTCCTAGTATAACCCCTAGAAACCCCTTTTTTACCTTAACCATTGTAATTAATTTTTTATCTTTTCATTGTTCATTATGGTAAAAAATTATTTTGACATTATTATATAATATTAATTATAATTATTCTAATTATTGAATCCATATTTTCTAATTTAACTCATAGAATTGGCTGGATTTAATTTCAAATTAAACCACTGCCACTAAAAAGAGTGGTTTTTTAAAGAGAAAATTCTGATAAGTACAGAATGTTTAGATATAAAAATTCAACGTGATATTTATTAAAATGGAATATATTAGTTAAATTTTAATATTATTTAACTAATTTTACCTTAAAAAAATTAAAAATATAATTTATCTTTATAAATCATATATATGAAAAGGTATTTTTCAATAAAAAACAGTATTTTTCCTTATTCATAAAATACATAATATTTTCAGAAAAATCACAAAACAATAACCCATATATATTTCGTTAAATTAAATTTAACAAAAATTGTTTATTTTATCAAATAAATTTAATAAAAGTGGAAAAAAATTATTTTAAATTATGTGTGGAATGTGTAAATAAGTTACCTTTTAAAAAATAGTGTTTTTCATAAACAATTCTATTCAATTAAAATGGATCTTATTTTATTTCTAACCAAAATATTACCATTTAATTTATTTAATACATTTTTAAACCATACAATTTTCATAATTTATTTATTTCTATTCATACCCACAAACTTAACGGTTGAGTCATAATGGCCATGTTTAAATAGTAATATTATATTAGAGAATTTTGTTTAATTAAAAACCAATGTTTAGTTAATTTAAAGCTTTCAATTTGATATATTATATTTAAAAATAAATATATTTTAAATTCCATTGGTGTTACATTCTCTTATAATCTTAGTGTTTCATTTCATATACGCTCTTGAATAAGATATTCCTCTTTTAAAATCTTGTGTTGTTAGAATATTCGTTATTCCATCATCCCCAACATAATAATATTTTAACATTTATAATTTTCAAACATAAATTATAATTTTAAAACCAACCTTGTAGTATTTATATGAAAAATTTACTATGTTACAATCATGGGGAAGGTAGGTCGTATGTATGCATCAGTAGTACTTCCATTTTTCAATGAACATGATGGAAATATAGTAAGTTTTACTTTATATTTATATAGTGATTATTATATAATAAATATTATATAATTTCTTTAAAAAAACTTATATATAGATTTAATGTGATATGGTCATGAAAAATAGATCACACCGCTTCATGGAGGTGGTAATCCACCCATATGCACGAATGATGTTATAATTTTCAAATGGATGGAAAGTTAAGAAATTAGATGATATATTATCATTATAGAATTATAAATATTTATTTAATATTATATATATATATATATTAAATCCATAATTATAACCAATCATGAAAGGTAGTGATGGAAGAAATGAATTATACCAGTTCATGAAGTGGTAGTCCACTATTCACACGAATGATGGTTTCATTTCCATTTTAAAGGAAGAGGATATGGAATTTTTGAAATTAACCTAAATAAATATTAGTATATATAATATATTGGGTATATTATTTAATTTTCTTTGAAAAATATTTAATGTAGGTAGAAGAAGAAATAAACTAAAACATTCGGTAAAAATCTATACACATTCTTCAGAAAACAACATTTTATTTAATCCATAAGTTATCAGGGGTTGGTATTAAAATTAAAGTAAAACCAATAGCGAATGGGTAGGGATATTAGAAATTTATTTTTATAATAATTCTCCAAACTATATTGCTCAAATGTGTGACGAATATAGAAGATGAGTTTCCCTTTTATAAGCTAGGAGAGGGGCGCTCCTGGGATTACTTAAAGTATAAAATTTATATAAATTATTTTTCATGGAAAAATGGTAAAAAAAATTGAAATATTTTTATGATAATATATTTAATAGACTAAATAATATCACAAAATAATATTTTTAAATTTTTATGTTATTTTTTCATTCTTACCTTTTTGTTTTAACCCCTGATTTTCTCTTTGGATGATTACTGTGATAAAAAAGTTTTTAACTATTTAAGGGTCACAAAAGTTTCTATAAAAGGAAAAGTTACCCATAAATGGACCATGGTGATTATTTTAATTAAAATATCATTATATTTATATAAAATTTCGTTTTTATTAATTTTTAATCATTTAATATTTTATTCCTTATTAAAAATTGTCATTAATGTAATTTTTGAACTATTCATTTAATTTGTCTTTAATCACATCGAGAAAGTTATAGAATTACAATAAAAGTTATTCACATATCACTAGTGTGTTATATTTATTTATGTAATCATGTTAAAATATAAATGATTCAAATAATATACCTTTTTTATTTTTTATTTTATTTACTTCATTTTTCTACTGCTTGTAAAAACACTGTGTGAGCGTTTCATAAGCATATAAGGTAATTAAATCATCACTAAAAAATAAAAATAAATTACCATCACAAAAATAAATAAATTAAGTTAAATATAAACGTTTATATTCGATAAATATGTATATTTACCCACATATATGTTTTGATATCTTATTTAATATGTTATTTTCTCTTTTCTAGACTTGTGCGAGCATTACACAATAATTTGGATAAGTCACTTAGTATATATATCTAAGATTAATATATTTCTCTAAAATTAATAAATATTACCTCATATGTATTAAAAATTATTTAAAATATTTTTTAATTTTCTGATATTATCTTTATGACACCATTTTTTCCAATAGTGTCAAATCACAACATCGACACTGAAAATGATTTAAATACTTATCATTAAATAAATTCTGATTTATATTTTTTGAATTATTTTTTATGATATTTATACTATATTATCATAAGAGGTTATTTTTATATTTTTAGTAACTTGTTATGTCATATTTATATATTTATGATTTCAAAAATGATATTATATTTATTAAAAATGTATTATTTACTATTCGCAAAAAATGTAACTTCTCTAGAAAAAATCTCAAAAATTCATCTAATGATAAATTTGATTTTATAAATCCATAAAATGAATCCAATTTTATAAAATTAAACTATTATAAATGATATAAATTACTTTTTATCATTTCATAAAATGATATGAAAAGGCTTTTTTTAGAAAAATGTATTTTTAAGCCCAAAAATGATCTTTTACTAAAATCAAGTTTAAATATGATTTATATGTAATTAATTTGATTAATGATAAATAATGGATATTTTTATTAATTTAAGATAAAATTAAAATCATAATGTTACTTTTCAATGAAAATTAATCGCGATTTTAAAAAATCTGTATTTTCACTATTCACTGAAAAATCAATCTTCTCTGAAAAATAATAAAATTTCACCCTAAGATAATTTTAATATGATTATTTAAAATAATGTTTCATTTTTTCAAATAAATGTTTTCAAAGTGTCATAAATTAATAAAAATTATCACACAAAAAATTCAATAAAACCCATCTTTGAAGAAAATATATTTTCAAGGAATAAAATTTCATTAAATAAATGAGTACTTATTTCTTAATAATTAATAAATAAATTTATGTTGAGTTAGAAAATTATATATATATATATATATCATAATTTGGTTAATCCTATTATCACCCTTTAATTTAATGACTAGATTATAATTCTAATATTTAAATAATAATATATTGTGGTTCTATTAAGCGTAGTTTTGTGTGTTGTATTCATTATATTGTTATATTAAAGTATATGTGTGTTACATATAGTTATAATAGAACTCTCAAACTAAAGGAGTTTTCCAAGGAAAATCCATGTCCTCTGTGTGAGTGTTATCAACTACTCGATTTTCTTTCTCTGTTTTGGTCGTTCTAATTTATTCTAACCACACCAATATAAAGATATTATCATAATTTATATACTATAATTTTATTATTTTAAGAGTATTATCAATGTTCTAATAATATACCTCATCCATCAAGAAGAACAAAAACAGCATTCGTGCATTAAATGGACTATCACTTCAATGAAATAATGTGTTTTTTTATCTTCACTTTTTAAAAAGGTTTGATCTAAGGTTGTTTTTATAGGATAAATTTTATTTTTTGGTTCATATAAGGTTATAGAATAAAAATTTAAAGAAACTATTAATTTTGTCAACAAAAAATGATCACTGTGAATTGTGTAGTTTAAAATAAGCATGCAAAGGGGATAATATTTTATTCAAATTGTGTAATATTTTTATATCCATTATATCTTATTCAACATCATTATAACAATAATATATAACACTAATAAAAACCAAATGTGATCATTATTCTTATAGTATAATGATATTACAAAAAAACAGCTCATAATCATTCATTGAATTATGGTATGTTCATGTTTTTGTCAGTTTAACCACCTAATTAAACAATACTATGAATTTATGTCATGAATAAATATGAGAACATATTTAATATATTAATATGATATAAGTGGGTAAAAAATATATGTTATATCTCTTTGTTGTATATCAATATTTAACAAATTAATTGATAAAAAACTTTTCCTTCGTTGACAAACATTAAAACATGATCATCATCGATTTCATCATCTTGGTTCACAAAAAAGTATCATGAAATAAAATTATATTGTTATAAAATATATTAGAACATATATTATAGTATATTATATTGTTTTTTAATGATTAATGTTTATTAAATTATTAACATGAACATAACTTTACAAAACCAGTACAAACAATCAAAACTATAAACATCCGATGTGGAAAATCAAAACAATTATTGTAGATAATGGATAGTTATAAAGATTATGAAGAAAAATGGATATAAATAAGGATTTTAATTAAGTGATTAATATATATACATCAATGATATAGAGGAAAAAGGTATATTTTTGGAAGTTATGAATAGAGGTAAGGATTTTCAATTCAATTTCCCTTTATGGAGACATGTATTGTATTTATGCACCTAGTTTCACATATGAAATGTATATATTTCCTATGTGAGATATAATATATTGAATTATATTTTAATCATTGTATTTTTTGTTCACTTTCAAACCTTATTTTTCATGGGGTTTGATTCTAATTTTTCTAATCCATAAGTCTTTTCTTGGTGTCAATTCTCATTCATTGAGAAATAATACAGTTTATGAACCATGTTCCATTTTTATGGTGTCCTATTGATTTACTATCCCATAAATTCTCTTTTAATTATATTTTATGGGATTGAATAGGCCAATAATTTTCATTTATTCATGTTTCTAGTGTTTTATTTTCATCCCCTAACATGAAACTTTTTAGTAAATCAATTTGAATTCATTGAATTATGATTTTTCATTCAACTAATTTCAAATAATATGGATATATTCTATCCTTTTATTGTATTAGTGATATGATATCATTTGTTTCTCAGGATATACATTTCTAAAACATAAACCTTTTGGTAAATATTTCTCACTTATTGTTACATATTGTATTTAAAACATCCACTTTTTTTCTTCAAATGGATTATGTTCATGTTAGTACATTATTTTCATAGTTTTATATCCATTTCTCAATATTCTATGAGCATCACATTTTACATAAATCATATGAGATGATGTATACCTAGAAATTAAAATATGTTATTTACATGGGGAAAATTGTTCTTATTCCAATATGAATTATTATTGGTATGTTGATTGTGTATTGTTAATTTATCCACCTTCTTCTTTCTGATAGTTTATAATCATATTATATATTTCATTATCATTTGGGAAATGTATTGGCATTATATATGTTGTAATATTAATATAAATGATTATTGGAAAGGTTAATTATATATTTTTTATTCATTTTATCTTAAGGAGAATGCATTTGATTTAAACAAGTCATGAGTGGGGCCATTATTATATATCCCCTCGATACATCTATTATTATCAGAACATAATAAATATTTGGTTTTTTTATTCCTCTTAACATAAATGGATATTATCTAGAAATAAATCCTTGATAGAAGGATGTCTTGAATATAGTCTCAAATACATGTAATTTCCTTGGAACATGGTCTCGATGGTAGGTTTTTTTATGTCTATCATTATGTATTTTATTATTATATGACTAGTATTATTGATATATATGTTTTAATTTATTTTCATGTATATATAATGCTCTTAGTTTGATGTTTTTTATGGATTAATATTGCATACCTATTCCTGCCATAATAGTTTAATCATATTTATGTCATGATTTTATTAGTTATATGTTTCCCTTACTGAGTATTTAATATCACCACTTCTTATGTTTTCCATTTCCCTAGGTTATTGAGAAAAGCTGTACATGTGACATGTTTATAAGGATAATAAGTGTGAAATAATTTTTGGGATATCTTGAAAAAATTTTAAGAATTCAAAAGCTATATATATAATATAAAATTTTATATATGACACAAAGAACGTGGGATTTATAGGTTTATGTTTTTCAAAAATTTTCTAGACCTCTAAACCTGAAAAAGATTATTTTCATGTAAGTGATTCACTAATCATATGCATTTGGTAATTAATTTTTGATATATCAAGTCTATTATAGTTGGTATCAAAGTGAATATGAAAAGTATGTGTTTGTGGCATTTGATCTATGATTATGGGTCGGGGGTATCAAAACCATAGTATACCTAATTCCTCTAAATAAAATTTCATATAACATTAAAAGAAAATTTTGCAAATAGAAAATACATTTTTGATCATAAAATGAACATATTAGTTATTTATATATATTAATTGAATTTCATCAATTCATTGGTATTAAAATTGAACTTTATATTTCTCTCAGAGTATATTTCATAATGTGGTTAATTTTATTTATACCCATCAATTATACATCTAATATAATGTTTTTATATTTATCATAATAAAATGTTTCTTGGTTTGTTTTTCATTGGTTAAAAAAATACTTTAAGGATGCACATTCCATAAATTTATTGGTTTTTATAATCGATATTCTCATATCCATCCATTCTTGTGTCTTCAAATTTAACCATATAAATATAAAATTTCTCTTCTTTGATCTTAAAATTACCTACATACATGTTCTGTAGTTTTTATGCCATCTCTTTAGAAGTAATATTATATATAGTATTCCTATCATAAGTATATTGTAAATAAGTTGGAATCTCATTTTTAGACATCCAGTATTCTTCTAAATTTCTCTTATCAGCAATGGTCATCGAGTAATTTCTCTTAAGAGGTGTGAAACCCATATTAACAATATCAATTAACACAAGTAATTGTGATTTTAAATAGAAAAATATTTTTTCCTTCAATCCAAGAGTTGTTTTACCAAAAAAATTGGAACCCATCAATATTTTACTGATCTTAGGTTATTTATAATTTAATATTTTAAAATTAGTATCTCATAGGGAGCTATGAATTTATTTATTACTGCTTACAGATACAACATAAATTGAGTACCATTATGGGTGAATAGATGGTACACATTTTACAATTTATTATCGAATTAACCATTACAATTAATAAAATTCACGATCTATTATCTATTAAGCTATTCATCATCTATATTTAATAATAATTGAAGGGAATATGTACACATGAAATTTTAATATGGTTTCACCTTAGTGTGACAACATGCTCCCTAACTATAAAAATCTATTATTAGAAATAATTTATTATAAAAAACATCTATAATATTTTATAAATAAAATGTATTAATTATTATTTACTATATTTTGAATGTCTTTTAAAACAGATATTATATTTCAAATATTATTTTATTTTGTAGTGGTTTTAAAAAAACTACTAATTTTTTAAAAAAAACATAATTATACCCCCTGACACCCCCACTTCCATTATATACCCCCTGACCCCCCATATCATTAACACACCTTCCCTCAACATTGACCACCGACCGTGAAATTTCCCCTTGAAGGATCTTCTCCTACAAATGGTAGATCTTCTTTTTCATTTACAGGTTACATGACCCTTAAATTTTTCAATACCCTAACACCCTTACCACGGCCATGTCCTCCTTCATAACTCAACCCAATTTCCCCTCATCCTTATCTATCATTGACTCAAATATTATTGGGATTGTATCATTAACATCCAAACTATCGATTTACCTCTCCTCACCTCAATAACCATATTCCATGACATCTATCCTTATAATTTCAAGGGTTAATATTTATTTTTTTATGTTTATCATGTTATATTGGATCATTTTTAAATCGAATTTTTATTTTTTTAAAACTAATATGACACGCTAGACGATAAAGAAGTTGGGTGATGATAAAATTTGATTGTTCTTGTTTGAAAAATAATTTTTATACTAATTTTGGAATGTATAGTGAAAATAGTTGTAATACAGTACATATAGATAATAGTAGGATTACATTATATTAAAACACACAACTATATGATAAGGTTTTTGGAGAATATCTAGATTATGAAATTGAAAACTGGTCAGTGGATGGTGGAATATGTTGGTTTTGTATCGGTTTTAAATTCACGTGATGGTTGAATATGTGTTAAATAAATGAGAACTTGATAGTGAAATAATATCATGATTAATATAGATGTTATATTTTTCATGGATAATCGAATGTTATGGGAATTAAAAAAACTATCTTATTAATGAAATAGAAAAGTAACCCACTATATGAGAATTTGGTTAGAAAATCAACAAATGATGTATTTTATTTTGGAGAATCTAATAAAAAACATATTTTAATAGATCAAAATAATGTTTAGTAGATTCTGAGAAGGTTAATCTATATCAAAACTTTAGTAACCATAAAATGAGTTTCGAGAATTGGTTGAAAAAGGAATAATTAACTATATTAAGGTTGTTCCAAGTATTAAAATATTCCTATTCTACTTAAGTTGTATCATTTCTATTGTCTCTATGGAATTACTGAAAAATCAGTATCCATGATTTTGGAGTTTCATCATGATGAATTTAGTGAATCTAACATCCCAATATCATTCTATGAGATGAATAAAATCATCATCAAAATTGGTCTTGATTATAAAAATATGCATGCATTCCCAAATGATTTCATGTATCACTTTGATAATATTTTTAAAAAAAAAATTATTCATTATCAAACAAGTAAATGAATTGAAATATAAATAATGAGAGTAAAAAATGAATGCAACTCTAGGTAGAAGTATAAGAAGAAAATTCCCACAAAGGTGGTCTTTTAATTTCCATTGAAATAAAGTTTTAAAAGACTATTCATGTCATCTAAAATTTTAAGTAACATGAAGTGGTATACTCATGATATTAAAAACGTTTTCTTGATGAGATGTACAAAATATTCAACATCATGGAAGGTGTTTGATTCATCAATTCTATATATTTCATTGGATCCTTGGAACGTATATTTTGGATTGGGTTTTAATGGTTATATTAATTTGGTACTTTATGTTCTAATTATATCATAAATAAAATTGTTTTGATCCCAAATGATCTACCTCCATAGATGTGTAGGAGTGTGGGATGTTTTATTATTTCAATGATTATTTCAAGAGTAAAAATTCAATTAAATAGGTTTATTGTATACCTTCAACCTCTAATCAAATAACTTAATGAATTATGGGATGATGGAATAAAAACGTAAAATGATTCAATGATAAATAGTTCAAAATTCATATTACTTTAACATTTAAAATTTTTGACTTTCTATGATTATGAAATATATCCAGTTGTAACACTCAAACATATAAGGCCTGAATGGTTTCATAATTTTCATTTTGAACCTCAATAATTTTCAGATTATAGAAAATGGTGTTTTATATTTCTTTATCGATTTCACGATGCATATTCTGAATGTATGTTTAACATGACACAATTCGATGGATATATTGACATTATATTGTCATTGAAGTTGTTATCATGTAAAAAATATTAAGACATTTATTGAATGTTTCTTTAAAATTTGCAAAATGTAATCAGTTTAAAGAAGTGGGAAAGGGTATGTGGTATAATATTTGGATCAGTTCGATAACAATAGTGGATGAAAATAAGTATATTTTTCAAAATTCCTTAATAGGACTTTATATATCAATATCATAATCTTGACCTAATCAAAATCGAGAGGAATGTTTGTGATAATATAATTTTTACATTGCTGAGTTGGGTAAACAAAAGGATCACCTCAATTCTCATAATTATTTGGAATCATTGAATACAAATCATGGTTTGTAAATACCATGAACATGCACATCTGTATTTGGTACTAAAAACATAAACATTACATTTATGGCTTTGACTCTAGTAAATGTAACCCAATTCTTCCATCCAAAACATACATCATCAAGAGGATACAATAGATAACTTATATACTGGGTGGAAATTTAGGTTTACTATTTTAGAGAATTATGTAAAAATATTTACAACATGGATTCAAAAAAATCATAAAGATCTATTTCATCTCCCATAAAATTCTCCAAATATGAATCCTCTCTAGTCAAAAATAATTTTTCATCATTCTTTATAACCTAGGGAAAATGAAACATGGTAAGGGTGATCTAAAATGCTTAGTAAGGGTAAACATAATCATTGATAATTGAATTTCATCAATGAGTGTAAGATGATCATAAGGGTATGATGGCATAATAAATGTGAATGAGAATATCGTAAGGTAATTAATACCCATCAATCTCTAGAAAACCAATCATAAAACATGGAATAAATATTTAATAAAGGAAAGAGTAATTATAATCCATAGTCATGATTCATTTAATGTCAATATTCATCAAATGAATTATTAAAACCCCTATATTTTCAACCATAAAAAGGAGAAAACACTATTCTTTAAAAAAACTAATTATATTACCTTGATAAATCTTAATATTTCTATAAAAATCCATAGTAGGTATAGATAAATCAAATAAGTACATGAGACTTCATTTTCATATCACTCCTATAAATATGATAACCTTTATGATTACATATAGAATAACCATCATGGTAATGAATAAAATAATTATATCATTTAAAATTGGAATAATCATTATAATATATTCATATTGTCTCTTAGGATAACCTAATTAGTTAAATATTCCCTTTTATTTATTACATTGGATTGGTATAAGGGGATTACATGCCCCAGTTTTATAACACAACCGTGCATCCAAGTTTAATAGTGTGACCACCCGTCCTTGGATTATAATAGAATCACCCATAATCTTAAACAATTTCCAATAACCATAACATAAATAATATATATATAGATTTCATTTTATAATAAAACTCATAGAAATATCAATTATTCCATTCATAATTTGATTAACCCTTAGAAAGTAAATGGGTTCTATGAAAATTCATGTGAAAAAATTAAAATAAATTTAGAGAAATAATAATGATTATATCAGTAATAAATTACCCTAGTTTAATATGATTACAATCCAGGGTCTTTGACATTGAACAATGGAAATACCATCGAAATATCAATGAAATATTTCTTAAATAAAATTAACTTTTCACCTTAAAGATCACATAAAAATTGAAAAAATATTATAAAGAATACATTTGTTTGAAAATAAAAATAGAAACTTATAAGATAATCATTAATGAAAGTCATGAACATGATAAAAAAATCCATTCCTACAGTAAAAATTAAAAATAAATTTTTTTTTCAAACATTTTTTAATAGGAGTAAAAAGTAAACCACTTGAAAAACATTAATAAAATTCCTATTTGAAACCATTTAATGTTCAATGACCATGTGAAATAACTTTAATAAAAAATTTATGTTTATACAATATCATTTTTAAAAAAAATAGAAAACATGGATATTGAAGAGATTGATTATTTATTTAAAAAATATAAAATTTTGGTATCGCTTTTGAACAACTTATTTTATGTTTATTTAATCAAAAATAGAGGATGTATAACCAAACATATAAACTACACTCATAAATAGAATAGAATAAAAGGAATGTCATTCAAGAAAATAAGATCATATGATTTACCCCCAAGTAACATTGAACTTAAACAATCTCGAAAAGAAAAGATATTGTTACATAAATTTTTTTCCACTTTGGTAACTATTAAATCATAATTTCTATGAAATAATAACATAAAAATAAATTTAAAATAGAATTTACATAAGTATATTCATTATAAAACCAATAATTGGTGTTTTTATACACCTCATAATAGAAAATAGGTACATATCAAAGACATATGTCCCATGGAAATGAAATTCGACATGAATGACCCTTGAAAATATCATATCATGGAATAATGAATTAATCATTGAAGATATTGTGTATAATAAATTTAATTCATAAATAACAATGAAAAATGAAAAAAAAAAATCATTTTATAGATCAATACAAAAAATATAATGGCATAATAATGTCAATGAATAATATTTATAACTCAAAAAAAATTGAGTTAATAATCCTTTTATCACTTGATAATTTTCAAGTAAAGAAGTAATGGATGTATTAATTCAAATTGGAAATTAAAATACAGTTAATTATGATGGATTTATGATATAAAATTTAAAATGGGATATATATACACCATAAAAAATAAATTTGGTTCATTGCAATAAAATATTCCTCAATAAAGGAAAATTGAGATGAAATCTCTTACCTCTAGTACAGACATGTTGTATATGTCTTAAACACCATAATAATAAACACCAGTAAATTATTTGGTGGGAAATTTTTCTATGTTTAATATCTTATCCATAAATAATTTGTTAAATTTATGAAAAAGATATATTTAAATACTTAATTTGTTAAGTCTATGTCTGGTGTTTCGAGGATGTTTGGTCCATAATTTCAAAACGGCTTTTGTATGTTGATAGTGTCCAATAGGTTCATTGTTTTATTATCTAAAAACAGTAATTATGAAATAAATATAATTTTTAACATAAATTATAATTTTATAAATAACCCTGAAGTATGGTTATGAAACACTAACAATTTTACAATCCTGGAGACGATAAGTTTTACATACGCATAAATAACATTTCCATTATTCAATGATCATTATAGAAATAAATTAATCATTATTTTATCATTAAATAACTATAATCATATCATAATTATCATATTATTTCATTAAATACACTTATATATATTGTCCATTCTATTTGGTGATGAAACATTAATCACGTCACTTCAAGGGTGTGGGTAGTACACATGTACGCCCGAACGACATTACCATATTTCATTGAAAGGAAATGTATGAAAATATATGATATATTATATTTTAATAATGATATATATTTCATTAATATCATATATAAACATTAATTATATCATTATTACCATCTTTGATATGTGCTGTTAGAAAACAAATTACATTGGTTCATGGGGTTGTAGTTCGTTGTACACACAAACGATTGTTTCCTTTCCCATTTGACGAAGGTTATAGATAGATATAGGTTATGTAATTAATATAATAAAATATAATTATATAATAGATATTATTTTGTTATATAATCATGTGTAAATATTATATTAAGGATGTGTAATGAGAAATAAAACAAAAACACTTGGTTAAGAACTATATATCTTCTTTAGATAACCTCATTTGTTTTTAACCTTAAGACCTCTATGATTGGTATTCTATCCAAAATAAGGCATTTATAAGGTGAACAGGTATGTTAGGAAGATAAAAATTTTGGTTTAGTATGGTCAAAAAAGGTTCTTGAGTTGTGATAAAATGAGAAGAATATATTCCCTTTTATGAGAGAGGGGAGGGGAACTCTTGGAATTTCATAAAATTTAAATTAATTTTGTTTCCCAAATGGCACAAAATATGAAAATATAAGATGAGTATCATTCTAAATCAATTTATCCATTATATATGTAAAAAATTAACATTTTCTACTCTTATCTTTGGGTTTTAACCACCCATTAACTCTTTTTACACTTACAGTGGCAATAATGTTTTTTACTTTTTGAGGGTCGTGATAGTTGCTGCAATTGAAAAAAAGACCCAAAAATGGAAAATGTTTCATATTTTAAAAAATATCCTAATTATTTTCACAATTATATTATAACATCCCTTGTAAATAAATAAAAATACATTTTCATATTTATTAAATTTTTGAAATAAATATTAATTTTACTATAAAGGTGTTTCTATGTTTGATAGCATACCTGATACACAATAATGGGTTCCTTTGAAATCTTACGTTGCACACTAATACTATAATATTATTATTTTAAATGGAAGCTAACTCCTTGTTGTTGTATTGGCAGGAATAAGAAAAACTAACTACAATATGATTATACATGTTTTTTAAATGTATTTACATTTATCCAATAAAATTTAGAGTCTTAAAATATGAATGAATATAATGTTATGCATAAATACTCGAATATTCACTAAAAGGTCGATTTACGGCCTTTTGATGATGAAACCTATATAAATAGAGTATTGTTCATTTATATATGTTCTATTTTACAAAATAAAATTCTTATTTAGATTCGTGACCTCAAAATTTACTTTGGGTAATTTTTTGGAATTTTTCCGAAAAATATCATTTTTAATGAATAGTGAAAAATATTGTATTTTAATTCAAAAGTTCCATTTAATATAATTTATTTATATGGTTATATTATCTTTTAAATTGTTTTAATGTGTAATTAGAATATATTTTTACCATTTAATCCAATGTTGGTCATTGGAATTATTTTCACTTTGAAATTGGACATAAACAAGTGTCAGTCTTTTGATAGTTTTTGTTTCTTAAAAACATGCTATTTTGTTGTAAACGGGAATTAATTTTAAATTAATTAATAAAACATCTATGTTTCTATTTTGGTAGAATAGAAATCATTTTGAATTTGGAATATCAAATATATCTTAGGATAAATTTTTGGCAGTTTTCTAAAAAACATCAATTTTTGATGAATAGTGAAACAACTTAGTAGTAATTAAAAAACTGAATTTTTCATTTAAATGAAATTTTACAACTTTTGTGAATTTAATTTATAAAATATCATATACATGGTTGTTATTAGTAAGTAAAATGGGGTGCAATAAGATGAAAATAATTTTTGGTGAATAGTAACTTTTGACTTATTTACCGCAGTTAAAGGTAAATAGGGTAATATACGGTAAAAGGAATGTTATAATAATAAAACAATTACTGTAACACTTGTACTTACCATATTATTTGAGTCATCTACGACCATGAGCTTCTTTGGGTCGATTTTGGGACCTCATAAAGCTACTTATGAGTGATAACGACACTTTAGATTAATTAACTTAAAGTAAAGACAAAAATGACAAAAACAAATATCTTTTTGTAAATTAATTTTTTTATAGAGTAATAAAAGTTATATTTTCAAATATAAATATTAATTGAATATATAATAATATTTCCTACATCATGGAATTTTTTTTATAATTTTTAGACATCGAATAGATTAAATTACTTATGAGACAATAATGATGCAGTATTTACCTCATTAATAAATGATTTAAATAAATAAGATTATAAATATTAAAATAACATATAAAACCTATCCAATTATTATTGGATGATTTTAGTTAGACAATGAGTCATCTGAGATATGAAATCAATTATTTTTGGACTATTAGAATCTGAATATCATTATATAATAAAATAATATTATCACACTTTCCTAAAGATCTCCTCCTCCCCCTTATAAAAATCCCTCAATTTTACTCATTCCTCACACCTCTAAAGACTTTTGGATCATCTAAACTATTCCCAATTAATCTCCCTATATCCCTATTCTCATATTAGAATCATTACCATATGCATAGGTCACTTCATGAAATCCTTTTGGTTCATACCAAAGAGAGTTACCCAAATTAATGGTAACAGTTTCTCCTAACTTCTTTTATTTTATTTTACTTCTCCAACCCCTAAACTCTTTATATTCATTTATTTTAAAAAAACATCAGTATCCTAAATATACTAGGATGTTTTTATAAGAAGTATTTGAACTACACTTACACACACCTCCATCTTATGGGTGATGAACATACTATTTCTGTTGATGGAAAACTAACATCTCACGAAACGATGATTGTTGATTATCTCATACATCATCTTATGGTGGCCATTATGATGAAAATGAATTTATATATGATATATTTTCTATTTATGTTTTCTTTATGCTTCGATATTTTTCTTTTATAGCATACCTTTATGTTTTCCATTATGGGAAACACGATAATTTCATTTGAGGAAGTGCAGACTATTGCCCCCTCAAAGTGATATGACTCGTTAATTTCATATGTGGGACGTATACAGGATATAGTTAATGATATTATTTATGATATTATACTATAATTATAATATATCTAGGTATAATTATGTTTTAATTCCATTAAATTATGAAATAGAATTGAAAGTAGCGTCCATGCGTATGTACGGCTTACCATCTCCATGAACGGTGCATTTCATTTCTTTTCTCCAAAATGTCATGAACTGTTATAAAAATATATATATATATAATGGATATATATGATGTATATAATATCTAAATATTGAATATCATTCTGGAGATAATGGACTATTGACCACATATACAACTTGTAATTATAAGGTGATCATTTTTTACTCAAGTACCAAATATCGACAAAACGAACATTATTAACTAAAAGGGTTACATAATGCTTATTACATGGTAATAAGTGATATAAAAGGATTAATAAACATGAAAAATGTTCTTAATCAAGTAGAAATTAACTTTAATTTTGTATTCAAGTGATTAAATAACGATCGAGTCAAGTCGGTCATGAGGTAAGGGACTTCGTCTCAATCTCCTTTCATTGGGGAATATTTTGTTTTAATACATAAATTTCTTTTAAAATTTTTATAAACTCCATTTACTTTTCATTTCATTCAGAGGGAATATTTTTCTACGAAGCGTTTTACAAAACGACAAAAAAATGTTCCTTTTTTACGTAAGCGGTGAAAATGACCTTTCTGTCGCTGCGAGTATTATTTGATCTATGGCTTCCTTAACAAGCTGTAATGTTTTTTAAAAAATACCAAATACACTTATTAAATATTTTGGTATTGAAAATGGTTTTTAGAATGGAATTATTATTTCAATATATTTAAATTATATATTGTGATTGAAATGTGGGAATTTTATATTTCCTTTATGTTTGATTTATATGTTATGAATATGTTATAGTTCTTGGCCATTGTTTACGAATACGGGTGGTTCCGTGATAAACCTAGGGTAGGTGAGCCCAAGATAGCTCCCCAATTCATTAGTTAGCATGACAGAGGTAAACATGAATGTTTATCCTAAGAGATTTAGGGAATATATTGTGATAGGTATTCCAAAATAACTCTCTATGTAGCTGTGATAGCTATAATGTAATTATGTTATGGATGCCACAAGTTACCTTTATGATTTATGATTTCTATGTGTTATTCATAAATCTTATGATTTAATGAGGTAAGTAAAAGAGTTCATGTTTTGTATGTATTTATGAACTAATGTGTTCCTTCTTTGTTTTATAACCCTTGTTGAGTTTTTTATGCTCATCCCATGTTTTGAAATGTTTTCATATAACTTAAATATAAATAGGGTCCAGGATGGGATCAGGGAAAATTCATGCTGTCTAAAACATGGAACTAGACATGACTCTTTTTTTCAAGAATTTTATTTTAAGAAAAAATGGATACTGAGTAGAATTGTCTACGTGTAATATTCATGTTGTTATGTAAATGTTATGACCTAGTTTTATAAAACTCTA
This sequence comes from Viscum album, assembly GCA_963277665.1. Classification (NCBI taxonomy): domain Eukaryota; kingdom Viridiplantae; phylum Streptophyta; class Magnoliopsida; order Santalales; family Viscaceae; genus Viscum; species Viscum album. The sequence goes on from OY728160.1 coordinate 98,676,427, forward strand.
AACCTAAAAAGATCCTCAATGTGAATTATCCATTTAATTCAAGAATATACAATGTTTAAGGCCAGGGCCTTATAGTTGATATTATAGGTCGGTTTAGACAACATTAAGAGTTAGAATATAGGTAAATTAATATCCATAAATTATTTTTTTAGCTTAAGTTATGATTGAAATGATATAGAATTTACAGATTACCATATTGCTTCGCCGAAGATATTTCTGTGTTCAGAATGGTTTCCCACAGAGGAAACAGGGTAGCTATGTTGGGACAACATTAGGAGGAAGAAAACCTTCCAAATTAGAAACCTGAGATGGTCAGAATTGGAACTGAACAATTTTTTGCAGTGATGGCACAGTTCACTTGGGCTATAAATAGTGGTGGTATCAATGCACGAGATCAGCAAGATCAACCACAAAGGAACATGTCAGTAGAAGAGAATTTCATGAGGCTACATCCCCCATCATTTAGAGGATAATATGACCCTGTGCTAGCAGAAGGGTGGATTAAAGAACTGGAATAGATTTTCAATGTCATGGGTTGTTCAGAACATCAAATGGTTAGTCACGCTATTTACCGTTTTGAAGGTGAAGCTGATCTGTGGTGGTCGATGGTGACAAATATCGGGGATAGTGAGGAGTTTGATGCTATTAATTTGAAATATTTCAAAGGTATGTTTCTTGAGAAATATTTTCATAAGGTGGTTTTCATAGAATTGAAAAAAAAATTCCTAGAATTGAGGTAGGAAGATGACTCAATGGTTGTTTATGAAGAAAAATTCACTCAACTTAGAAGGAATGCTCCAAATTTCATAAAATATATTGATAGTAAAATCAACTTTTTTTACTCAGTATTAAAGCCAATGTATCGAAGGTCTTTAGTATCTTATGCGTTCAAAATTTAAAAAAAAACTTTTTCTTTTTGCGGAGAAGGTGTAAATGGACATTGTCCTTGATTAGGTGTTATTTTACTAACAATTGAATAAGAGGTCGAGGTTGTAGGTGAAGGGGAAGAACTATTCAAAAAAAGTATGATGGTAAGAAACTTAAGTTTACAGTTTTTGAAAATTGTGGTAAAAATCATGCTGGGGAATGTCTTTTGAATTCTGGTAAGTGCTATCGATGTGGTAAAATGGGATATAAGGCTCAAAATTGAACTGAAAAAGATCACGTTAATGGTAAGAAAAATTATGATTAACAGTCAGTAAAATGTTTTTAGTGAAATGAAATGGTTCATAATGAAAATAATTGTCTAACAAAGAACTCAACTAAGGGAAAGAATCCAGACTACAAGCAGAAATGGGTGGTGAAATCCTTTGAAACTACTTCAGCAGATGTTGGGTCATCAAATTAAATTGTATCAGCTCCAAGGAGCTCAGTGTTTTCTGAAGATTGATTTGAGGTTGGGGTACCATCAGTTGAAAGTTAAAGAAGAAAACATTCTGAAGACCGAATTTTGTTCTAGATATGGACATTATTAATTTATATTTATGCCATTTGGTTTAACAAATTCACCTGCTATATTTATGGATCTTATGAATATAATTTTTGGTGAATTCTTAAATATGTTTGTGGTTGTGTTCATTGATGATATTTTTTTATTCCAAAAGTAAATAGAAACATGAAATTAATTTAAGGTTTTTTTTAAACCATAAAAGGAAAGAAACTATTTGAGAAATTCAGAAAGTGTGAGTTTTGGTTGCAAAATGTTTTGTTCCTAGGTCACATTATTTCAAAAAATAGCATAGCAGTTGATCCTGCTAAAACAGAAGTTGTTGAAGAATGGCCAAGACCCACAAATATAACTGAGATCTGTATTTTTCTTGGTTTGGAAGGTTATTTTCAGAGGTTTGTATAATCTTATGCACGGTTATCAATTCCAATCACTAAGTAAACTTATAAAGGTGTTCAGTTCATTTGGACAAAACAATGTGATGATTGTTTTCAGGAACTGAAAAGAAGATTGGTGAATGCTCTAGTTTTGGAACTCCCTTCCAGAAATTGTGAGTTTGTTACTTACTGTGATGCTTCATTGAAAGGACTTGGATGTGTTCTTATGTAGAATGATCGTGTAATATCATATGCTTCACATCATTTGAATCCACGTGAGTTAAATTACCGTACACAGGATTTGGAATTAGCTGTTATTGTTTTTTCTTTAAAAATTCGAAGGAATCATTTGTATGGAGTAAAATGTGAAATATATACTGACCACAAAATTTTGAAATATATATTCACTTAGAAAGAATTGAATGTGATACATAGTAGATTTTTGGATTTAATCAAGGATTATAACTTCACGATTATTTACCATCTAAGAAAGGAAAATAAAGTGGTTGATGCTTTGATTTGAAAAAGTAATGCTTTATAAACCATGATACGAATGGGATGAGATCCTTTAATTTTTTATTTGATAAACTTTTGAATAGATTTTGTTGGTGCATGAAATTCTTATCTTGTTTCAAATGTTAGTGAAATCATCTCTATTAGATAGAATAAAGCAAGCGCAAAAAGAATTCAGTGAGTTGTAGAAAAAGGTAGAGTTGGTTCAGAAGGGTAAGATTCCTGATTTTAACATTGATAATGATTGTGTTTTGAGGTTTGATAAAAGATTATGTGTGCCTTGTGATTCACAGTTGAATAATGAGTTGTTATTTGAAGGTCATAGTTCTCCATTTTCAGTTCATCCTAGTAGTACTAAGATGTACAGAGATATATAGGAGTATTACTGGTGGGATGGAATTAAAAGAGATATTTCTGATTTTACTATGAAGTATTTGACTTGTCAGTAGGTTAAAGCAGAGTGGAAGTTATCGAATGGGATGCTTTAGTATTTACCAGTGCCATAGTGGAAATGGGAAAATATATCCATGGACTACATTGTGGGATTACCAAAGACATCTCGAGTTAATAATGCAATATGGGTTATAGTTGGTAGATTGACTAAATATGCTCATTTTCATCCTATTTGAGATACTTTGTCTCTATATCAACTTTATCGGTTGTATGTTAAAGAGATAGTTAGATTTCATGGTGTTCCCCTATCCATTGTATATGATTGTGATCTCATGTTTATTTCTAATTTTTGGAAAGGCCTTCAGAATTCGTTGGGTACTAAATTAAATTTTAGTACAACTTTTCATCCGCAATCAGATGGGCAGTCACAACGAACAATTCCGACCTTGGAGGATATGCTCTGTGCATATTCACTGGATTTCTAAGGAAGTTGGGACCAACATCTTTTCATTGGTTGAATTTTCTTATAGTAACATTTTTCATTCCTATATATAGATGGATCCATTTGAGGCATTATATGGAAAGAGTTTTCGAACTCCATCATTTTGGGATGAAGGAGATTAAAGGAAGCAGATGGGACCAGAATTAGTAGACGAGATGGCAGAAAAGGTGTAGTTGATTCAGGAGAACATGAGAATAGCTCAGAACAGACAGAAATGTTATGCAGATAACTGGAGGAAGGATCTATCTTTTGAGTTAGTGATCATGTCTTTCTCAATGTTTATCCACGGAAAAGTGTGATGTGTTATGGTAAGAAGGTAAAGATGAGTCTGATTTTCATTGGACCTTATGAAATCCTAGAGAAAGTTGGATCAGCTGCATAAATAGTGGCTTTACATCCAAGTTTGTCCTAGGTTTACAATGCTTTTCATGTTTCAATGTTGAGAAAGTATATGCCAGATCCATCTCATGTTTTAATCCTAGAGGTAGTTGAGTTGGAAGAGAATCTCTCTTATGAAGAACAACCAGTCCAGATTCTTGTCAGAAGAGAGCATGTGTTGCAGAATAAGGTAATTCACCGGGTAAAGGTTTTGTGGAAACACCATATGGATGAAGAGGCAATGTGGGAATTTGAAAATTCTATGAGGTAAAAATACCCCCACTTATTTGATAAGTGAATAAAAAATTCAAGGATGCAACTTCCAAAAGGGTGAAAGATGTAACATCCCAGGTAAATAAAGAATAAGACATTTTCATATTTATTAATATTTGTGAATTAAATATTAATTTTACTTTAAAGGTTTTGATATGTTCAATAGCGTACCTGATACACAACAACGGGTTTCTTTGAAATCTTACGTTGCACACTAATAATATAATATTATTATTTTAAATGGTAGTTAAGTCCTAATTTTTGTATTGGCGGGAATGAAGAAAAATAACTACAATATTATTATACATTTTTTTTAAAGTATTTATGTTTATCAAATAGAATTTAAAGGCTCAAAATATGAATGAATCTAATTTTATGCATAAATACTCTAATATTCACTAAAAGGTCGATTTATTGGCTTTTGATGACGAACCCTCTTTAAATCTAGTTTTATTCATTTCTATATGTTCTATTTGGAAAAATAAAATTCTTATTTAGATTCAGGACATCAAGATTTACTTTGGGTAATTTTTTGGAATTCTTCCGATAATGTTCATTTTTTTAATGAATAGTGAAAAATATTGTATTTTAATTCAAATGTAGCTTTTAATATAATTTATTTATATGGATATATAATTAGTTTTATTTTCTTTTAAAGTTTAATTATAATATATTTTTCCATTTAATCCAATTTTGGTCATTGTGATTATTTTCCCTTTGAAATTGGATATAAACAAGTGTCAATCTTTTGATAGTTTTTGTTTCTTAAAAACACGTTATTTGGTTTTAAACAGGAATTAATTTTAAATTAATTAATAAAAATTATATGTTTTGAATTACGTAAAATAGACATAATTTTTTAATTTGGAAAATCAAATATAGCTTAGGTTGAATTTTTAGTAGTTTTCTGAAAAACATCAATTTTTGATGAATAGTGAAACCACATAGTAGTAATTAATAAAACTGACTTTTTCATTCTAATGAAATTTTACCACTTCTGTGAATTGAATTTTTAAAATTTGACATACATGGTTGTGATTAGTAATTAAAATATGGTTCAATAAGATGGAAATAATTTTTGGTGAATAGTAACTTTTGACTTTTATTTACCACGGTTAATGATATATAGGGTAATTTACGGTTAAAGGAATATTATAATAATACCAAATTACCTTAACACTTGTTATAATCTTATTTGTTGAGTCATTTATCTCCTTGATCATCCTTGAGTCGATTTTGGGACCCCATTGAGCCACTTATGATTGATAATGACACTTTATATTAATTAACATAAAGTAAAGAAAAAAATGGCAAAAAAATATCTTTTTGTAAATTAATTTTTACATAGGGTAATATAAGTTATATTTTCGACTTTAAATATTAATTGGAAATATAGAAATATATCCTACATATTAGTATTTTTTATAATTTTTAGGCATCAAATAAATTTAATTATTTATGACACAATAATGATGTAGTATCTACCTCATTAATTAATGATTTAAATAAATAAGATTATAAATAATAAAATAACATCCAAAACCTATCCAATTATTATTGGATAATTTTATTCCAACCATGGGTCATCTTATAATCGATTCTAATTATTTTTGGACCTCTAAAAACCGAATATCATTAAATAATAAAATAAGTTTATCACACATTCCTAAAAATCACATCCTCCCCCTTATAAAAAGCCCTCACTTATTACTCATTCCTTACACCTCTCCAGCATTTTGGATCATCCAAAATCTACCCAATTAAGCTCACAAAATCCATATACTCCTTCTAGAATCCTTAATATAGGCATAAGGCACTTCAAGAAACCCTTTTGGTTCATACCAAAGAGAGTTACCGAAATTAAAGTTAATGGTTTCTCTTAACTTTTTTTCTTTTATTTTACTTCTCCAACCCCTAAACACTTTTTATTCCTTTATTTTATAAACAAACCAGTATCCTAAATATACTAGTATGTTTTTATGAGATTTATATGAAATACACTTACACACACCTCCATCTAATGGGTGAAGAACATTCTTTTTCTGTGGATGGAAAACTAACGCCTCACGAAATAATGAATGTTCGATTGTCTCCTACTGCCTCTCATGGTGGCCATTATGATGACACTGTATTTATATAAGATATATTTTATTTTTATTTTTTCGTTATGATTCTGTATTTTACATTTATATAATACCTTTATGGTTTCCATTATGGTTAAACGCAATAATTTTATTTGAGGAAGTGCGGACTACGACCACCTCAAAGTGATATGACTCTTTAATGCCACATGTGGGATGTATAAATGATAGAGTTACTGATATTATGTATGATATTATACTGGATTTATAATATACCTATGTATCCTTATGTTTTAATTCCATTAAAGTATGAAATAGAAATGAAAGTAGCATTCATACGTACGTACGGCTTACCGTCTCCATGAATGGTGCATTTCATTTCTTATCTTTAAAATGTTAAGTATTGTTATAAATACATATATATACTTTATATATATTATTTATATATATCTAAATATTTAATATCATTCTGGAGATAATTTACTATGGACCACATGGACAACAAGTAATTATAAGGTGTTCATTTTTGACTCAAGTATCAAATATTGACAAAACGAACGTTATTAATTATATTGGTTACATAATGTTTATTACATGGTAATAAGTGATATAAAAGTAATAATAAAAATTAAAAAGGTTCTTAAGAAATTAGAAATTAACTTTAGTTTATTATTTAGAAGATTAAAGAACGATCGAGTCAAGTCAGAACCAAGGTAAGGAACATTGTCTCAATCTCCTTTCATTGAGGCATATTTTGTTTTAATACATGACTTTCATTTTTATGCTGTATAAACTCTTTTGACTTTTCAATTTCATTCAAAGGGATTATTTTTCTACAAATGTTTTTACTAAATGAAAAAAAAATACTGTTTCTTTTTTACATAAGTGGTGACAACGACCTTTCTACCGCCGTAAGTATTATTTGATTTATGGCATCCTTAACAAGCCGTAATGTTTTAAAAAGATACAATATACTCTTATTAAATATATTTGTATTGAAAATGGTTTTTAGAATGGATTTATTATCTAAATATATTTAAATGATATATTGTGACTGAAATGTGGGAATGTTATATTTTCTTTATGTTTAATTTATTTGTTATGAAAATGTTACGGATCTTGGGCATTGTTTACGAATATGGGTGGTTCTGTGATAAACCTAGGGTGGGTGTGCCCAAGATAGCCCTCCAATGAATTGGGTATCATGACAAAGGTAAATGTGAATGTTTCTCCTAACATATTTAGGGAATATATTGTGATGGGTATTCCAAATTAACTCACTATGTAGTTGTGATAGCTTCAATGTAAGTATGTTATGGATTCCACAAGTTACCTTTATGATTTATTATTTCTATGTGTTATTCATAAATCTTATGATTTCATTAGGTAAGTAAAAGAGTTCATGTTTTGTATGTATTTATGAACTAATGTTTTCTTTCTTTGTTTTATAACCCTTACTAAGCTTTTTATGCTCATCCCATGTTTTGAAATGTTTTCACAGGACTTAATGATGAATAGGGTCAAGGATGGGATCAAGGAAAAGTCATGTTGTCTAAAACATGGAACTATACATGGCTCTTTTTTTTCAAGAGTTTTATTTTATGAAAAAATATAGACTGAGTAGAATTGTCTACATCTAATATTTATGTTGTTATGTAAATGTTATGACATAATTCTCTAAAACTCTAAACCTGAAAAGATCCTTAATGTGAATTATCAATTTAATTCAAGAATATGAAATTTTTATGGCTGGGGTCTTATATATATAATTTTTAGTAAATTTATTTTATTTAATAAAATATTATATTTGTAAGATATCAATAATGTCAATTTTATAACTATATATTTACATTCACTTTTATAATATGAAGATAGAAAAATAAATGAGAAAAAAAAATTATTTTAATACATCTCTATCATATTATTTTTATCTATAAAATTCATGGGTCATATTAATTATTAAGAATTATACTACATTTAATATTTTTATTAAAATTTATTTTATTTTTACATTAATTGAACAATTACTATGTCAGCGTTGTATAAGAATTTAAGGTAATTATTTATTCACTAAAAATTAAAAATAAATTACCATGATGAAGATAAATAATTTATTTTCAAAATAATATTTATAAATAAACATATAATATATATATAACAATGTTATAAATATTATAATTATTAAAAATAAGAGTGTGACATTATTGAATTTTGTTTACATACATTATTATAATGATTTTAATCACATTAAAATAGAAAAAAGAGGTTATATAACCAAAATTTGATGTTTATGGATGAAATTAACTAATAAAATTAAAAAACATCAAGTGATAGGTTAATTTTATAGTCCTTATCATTTTATATTTAAATTAATTTCTATATTTACAATTTACAATGGTAACAAAAATTACTAAGGTTACTATTCATAATGTTTGAAAATTAAAAGTGACATATTTTATAAATTTTGAAATCATCCTTAAAAATATGGAATTTATTTTTCTAAATTCGAAATATAGAATTTATATAATTATATATAAAATTAATCCATTCAAACGTGATGAAAAATAGTTTTTCTGAAAAAAATCTTTTCTAAATACCTAAATAATTTCATACTAAATAAGTATAAGACACATTTAAAAAAGTAATTAGATTATTTAAATAAAATTTAAATAATAACATTTTAAAATTATTACAAAATATAATTTTATCATATAAATATTTTAAAAGATAACACACATTTCAATAAAAATTTGTATTTTTTAATATTCATTGAGAAATCAAACTTTTCAGAAAAATATAAAATTTTAATCCCATGAAACTTTTGATATAATAATTTAAAAATGATATAACTTTTTCAAATAAAATTTTTAACATTTCCAAAAATCATTTATATTATTTACTCAAAAAAGTAATAAAAACCATGTTTGAATAAAATGATTTTTTGATGAATAAAATGGATTCAATAAAAATTGAATGTTTATTTATAAGTAATAATAAGTAAAAATTTTTTATTTAGGAACTTTTTATATATCTAAAAATGTATTTAACACTTTTCAAACCCTAAAATTTAATATTTAGGTTTTTATCTTCATTTTGAAATATTAATATTTTGAGGTTTGTTGAATCTTGGTGTTGAGTATCTTATATGGTATCAAACATTGTATTATTTTAGAATATTGAAATATTAAATTATACACCATTTAATAAGTTTTTTCCTCACAATTTGATCTCGAGATTAGTAATAGGGATTTTATTTTTCAAAATACCTTTGTTGAAATCCTACATCATAAAAGTTTAAATAAAACTTCCTCTTGATAAGAGAGAAAGAGAAGTGAGAAGGCCATATAAAATAAAACATAACCCGGTTTCCATGTATGAAAAAGTTGGTGAGATGTGAAGACATGGACATAGAAGAAAAAAACTCTCAAGAACTGATAGAAAGTTATAGAGAACATGTTCATAAGAAAGTTAACCATAAAAACCATAAATATGTGATAGGTTAAAAGACCAATAATTTCTCAGTAGTAAAATTAAATTGAAAAAAAAAATGTGTTATGATATATTTTATAGATTTGAGGAATTCCTTTACCATCTAGACTAAGAACATAAATAAATATACTTACTTTCCAAGTAGAGATTAAATCATTAATAAATTTCCACTATAGTCTCATATTTTTCTCTAAATGACGAGTATTCATAATAAATTTATTTATTTATTTATTAAATAACTAAAATTGAATTCTAGTGGATCATATAATCTAGAAAAAAGTAAAAAAATATTCCTTTTATCTTTATACATTAAGAAAAAAAATTGTTAGAAAAATATAAGATAATTACCAATGTGAGTAAACCATTATATGATTTAATATAACTTTAATCTCAAAAACATAAACAATAACACCCAAAGTTCAACATAAGTCATTTGATAAATAACTAACCTTAAAATTAATCAAAAATATTTATGAGTGAGATTTAAACCCAAAGATAAAAAATATTTGATCACATATTATAACAAGATAAATTTAACACTTATCTTAAAATAACATTAGTCACTCATAATTTCATATACATAAAAAACCATATTCCCTAATCATATAATATCTAAAAATATGTCAATCATTTCCATAAATAACCAAAATCACTATAAATACACATTAAGATCATATATAATTCCAAAACAATAATTCAAAATTAACTCCTAAAATAAAACATCATGTTAAACCTAAGGGTTATGTATACCTCAAACAAATAAAACATATCCCAAAATATTATCAGTCACCTTGGAATTTTATAACATAAACCCACAAAAGGAGTGCCCAAGACTCTGACCTTATGATCATCCTCAAACTATAAACCCAGGATTGTATCCAAAACTCTTAAGATAACCTCACATTAAAACATACTAATATAAAAATTTATATAAACATTTTCGATAATCCCAAAAATAATAATCTCAAACCAATACATCCAGACCGGGTTTTAAAAACATGAAATTTACATTTTAAAATTTGAAATCAATAAATGTGATCCAATTTGTTTCCAAACAATAAAAAAATAAAATATTATATTACTTGCATCATTAAGGACCATTAAGGTTCATAGTTTTATATAATTATCATAAAATCTTATCAACGTGGATTCATAAACTACTAGTTTATAAATATCAATGACATCTCTCATAAAATTCTCTATATAGGATACCATTCTAGAAATAAATAAATTTTTCATGATTCTTAATAAACTGAGAAAAATGACACATAAGATGGGTGATCTAAAGTGATCATTAAAGGTAAATATACGCATTAAAAATTGAATTTCATTAGTTAGATTAATATAACAACAAGGGTTTGATGAAATAATTAAAGTGTGTGAGAATATCATAATGGAATTCACACTCATCAATACATAAATCACCAATCATAAAACACTATAAAAAAGAAGTTATTAAGGATGGTTTTTTCTTAAAATGGTGTCGATTTAAACATCCACCTAATAGTATAGTGGTGGTTATCAAAATGTCCATATATTTGATAGTATCCAATCATTTTGCGGTGGTTTTTTTAATTTAGTGGTTGTTTCTATATGTGTCATTTTTGGAGTATTTAGAGGATGTTTCAGTTTTTTTGGTGGTTTTTTAAAAAATAACCTAAAATAAAATATTTATCATGAAACTAAAAACATATAATATATTTAGCATTGTTTATGTTTAGTGGGGGTTAATATTAACCTCCACTGATTATAATTTTCATTAATTTACTTAGCGGTGAATACTAAAAACTTTCACTAAATATTATAATTTGAATTTTTGTAAACAAATATTTAATAATAAAATGTAAATATAAAAAACTAACAAATAATTAACTAAAATATAAATTAAAGATAAACCCGTCATGAATACATCATATATCCACAATCATATATACAAACATGCGTAGTTATCATAACCTCAATCAACTTATACCTCAGTCAACACATTCCTAAGTCATAAATATATACATATAAAATATGTCCAATAAAAAATCATGACCAATATACGTCCACCCCATGACCTCCACTACATATTTATGCCACCCCATCATCTTATAAACTAAAAATTACCACTGAATATTATTAACTATAACAAAAAAGAAAACTAAAAATAAAACATAAAATAATAAATTAGAATTATAATAAAATCATTGATAAAATATAAAAATACTATAGATAATAAGAACCATCATGACTACATTCTAAAACATCTGAATAATGTCACAGATTAGAATGATCAAAATTATACCTACTACCAAAATTTTTTACCTATAGTAAAAACCATAGCATTTAAGAAAATAAATGTGAATTAAAAAAGAAAAAAAATCAGAATGTTGCACATAAAATTTGTTATTTTTTGATCAAGAAGAAAAATTTTAACATAAAAAAATATATATCATGAAACACACTTTGAAAACCAAAAATTACCTACTTATGATATGATTCAGTGCTTGAGACAAAAAAAGGTTAAGTTAATATTCTAATTGAAGTGCTCGGATCAGTGTGATCACTGAGAGGGGGAGGGGGTGAATCAGTGATCCTTTAAACTTTTTACTAATTGATTCTTTACCAATTAAACCTCTATGGCTTGTTAAGGCCTCGATCCACTCTTCTTGTATCTCTCAGCCTTTCCTCGAGTAGTGCAGTAAATGTAAAGGCATAGGACACAAGGATTTACAAGGTTCGGCACCAAAGGCCTACATCCTTTCCATGTTGATTATACGCCCCAACATGGTTTATCCCATTATTTTTTGTTAGTATTACAATGGTCGATACAGAGTCCCACTGTATCTCTCCTAAGTCCCACAGGAGGGCCTTTATACTACGTCCCACAGTGTTACCAGAGCCCCACTGGCCTTCTCCAGAATCCCACTAAAGACTTCCTCCACCCCGAGTCTCATAAGGGGCTTCTCCTAGAATCTCAAGTCGTACGAGTAGCTCTTCTTCAATTTAAGCTTCTTCAAGTATCTTCAGCAGTCTGGGATAAAGACTGCTGGCCTTGCTCTCTTCCTCTGATCACTTGAGTTGATCATATCTTCTCGTCTTGCTCAGGATTTATCTCCTTCTTCTCAGGATGACCTGGCCTCTCTCTTCAAGAATCTTCAACAGTTTCTGATAATGTATGTGGGTCTTGCTCAAAACTTCTGATCACTTCTGTTGATCAGGGTCTTCTCAATTACTGAAAACTCAGGCAGCAGATGTCTTTTACTTCAGTCTGGCTTCAGTCTCACTTCACATCAACTTCATGCACTGAGTGCATGGAAACTCTTCTTCCTCATGCACTGACTTCATGGCCTCTCAAAAACTTCTTCAAGAACTTTCAATCTTGGACAACTCAAAATGCACACAAGAAGATTTAGCTTTTTTCATGTGTGCACGTGCATGCATGCAAGCATGCACTCCCCTTCTTCTTCTCTTGGTGCAATTAACCCACAAAGGGTGTAATCCTTTTTAGAACACACCTTCTCACTTCCTTCACACACTTTGTTCTTATTGTTCACACACTAAAAATTGTGTTATACTTTAGTTTGGATGTCCTCTTCCTTCTTCTTCTAAGTGTGTACACTTTTCACACACCTAGGTTCGGCCTTTACTTGTTCTTGTTTGCCCACACACACTCAAAGTGTTCTTCTTTGTCTTTTTCCTTCTCTTTACTTCTTGCACACATACACAAGGTGTGCTCTTCCACTTTGCACACATACTTGGCGTGGTCTCCACTTGGTGCACAAACAAGGTATAGTCTCGGCCTTCCTATTTTGTTAAGCACACAACCTGTAGGTGTGTCTTTCCACTTAGCACACACACTGCCCGTGTGATTCTCCTCTTCTCCACTCCGTGCAGGGTTCAATGGGTGCAAGGCGTGCAAGGTGAAAGTGTCCTTATTATCTTCTGTCTCGCAAGCACTTGGGTGCACAAGGCCGCGCGCAAGTCCTCAGGTGTGCAAGGTGCAACACCGCGGGGCTCCTTCCTCCTGCCGCGCAAGTGTGCGGCCAGAGAGGGAATCAACCACGGTCGCGCAAGAATGCGGCCTCAGGTTCTTCATGTCGCACAAGGTAGGCGCGCAGGGGACTCCTTCCTTTCTTCTTTCGCGCAAGGAGTGTGCAAAAGGAACCTCACAGAGCCTCTGATGGCTCCAAGCTTCACTGCCGCGCAGGGGGCGCGCAGGGTGTTCTTCGCGAGGCTTGAAGCACTCACGGGACGTTAGATTTTCAACAAAGGATAAGCAAACAAACAGAGAGCCTCGACTTCTATTTTTATAGGCAGAGGGATGCCTCATATCTACCGCGGGATATAAATCAGAATTCCCAAAATTCTCCGGTTTTCACGATTCTTCAAATCTTGATTTGCTCCTCTGTTTCACGCGGGTTCTTTATTTTTCAGCCTTCTCCATGTGCATGTGTTTTATAACGTGTGCATGCCTTCTGTTTAAGCCGAAACCATGCAAAGTAAAATCCTCATGGCCTTCGGCAACGTTTTTTGCCTCGGCATACTTCGAAAATGATCATTGAATGCATGGATAGGTTTTTCATGGCCAGACGAACTCAACGAACACTTCAGCTTGATCAACAGTGGCCGGGAACTCAAAATCCGTCCTCTGGAGGCGCCTGGTTTGAAGGAGGAGTCGCGGTTGGCCTCGGGCGAGCTCAAGGTAGAGGATGACTCCTCAACTGTCGGATCCGGAGTTTAAAAGACATTGGACGGCCTGGATTAGAAGATCTTGTGCGGGATTGATCGTGCGGTCGAGATCTGGCGCGCGATCGATCGAGCGGCCAGGATTCGCTCTTTGGCAAAATCTCACGTCCCACATCGAAATGAAGCGCGGTTTTTCCGTGTTTTATCAAACTCACGCTGCCCGCTTCTGAACAATTGAACTTCCAATCCTATCGGTGTCTCCCCGCACCGAGTTCTTCTTGCGGGTGCGCTCTTACGCACACACAGGCGCGCGCTCTGGCGCCCAGGCTGCGCGGGCTTCATCACCACGTGGCCTCGGGGCTTATACACGGCCCCGGCTTCTCTCGGGCTAGCCCCATGGGATCCCCCATGGGCGTGGCGACCTCGAGTCCCACATGTACCTTGGGGTTGAACCCTTAAGGCTGGCCCTTGGTGACTTATTTTTTTCTTAAGTATAGAACAAGTACTTTGATTAAAAACAATGTTACCAGATTCAAATTCCAAATGCCACATCTTCCTCTAATCCATTCTCCCTTCTTCATTTCTTCTCTTCTCTTCTTCTTAAGAATTCCTCCATTCCTATTAAACATTTAATCTTCACTTAGGAGTGAAATTCCTGAAGGTTCATCTTCAACTGAATCTCCTGAATCAAATAATTCTTTAACATTCTTCAATGATCCAATCAGAGATCATGTTGGATCATCTTTAATTCATCATGCACAAAGTGATTGTGCATGGACTTCATTAAACCACTTCATCCACTTAGAACTTGTGGATGGATCATCTTCAACTCCTCATGCAGTGTGAAGACAATGCATGGTTTTCTAACATTGTTGTGACATTGTATCCTCTTGATACAAGTTCTTTGAACTTAAAGACTAGTTCAACAATCGTCAGATGTGACTCACGAATGTTTCAACCATAATCTCCTATGTCACTTAGTGAATCTCCTAAGTGACATTCCTCTATGGTCCATGTCCATTCTCCATTCATCACCATCACCATTGCATCCTTTGAAATTCACATCTTGACGCTCCTTGACATCCATCCATTCCATGTCACCTTTTGACAACAACATACATAATTGAAAACAAATGAAACACAGTGTACTTCAATCTCCCCCTTTGTATTTGTTGTCAATAAACTTCTTCAGCACATATGAATGGGTCAATATGTGTGCCAATATTTTCTCCCCCTTATTGGCAATCAAATGCAAAGATGTGGTGTGGTTCACTTTCAAAAATCTCTTCCTCCCTTAAAAAGAATTTTCTTCAAAATCACTAAGAGAGGGATGATGTCACATGTTTTCTTTAGCAAAGAACCTTTAGTAGATCAACTCTAAGTCTACGTGGGCTAACTCGGTGTAGAAAACAAAATTGATGTAACCAAGGAACTCAATGGTGTCCAAAATTCATTGTACATGTGAGATCATGCTTCAAGGGGTTTGAAATTTTTCAGATATGTCAATGAATTGCTAAATCCTGCACATACTTCATAAAACTCATTAGAAAGTTCAGGTGCAAAGATAAAGCTCCCCCTTTCATCCATTTGCCTTCAATAAATACTCCCCCTTAATTGTCATGATGAATAAAATTAATAAACAAGGGATGAAAGTATGATTGGAATACCTTCACTTTTCTCAAGATGGTATTAAATCTCAGAATCCCATCTTCTACAGATTGGATCCCCCTCAAGGGGTGCACTCCATTCTGTCCAAACCACTCTCCAGATGAGAATGATCATCATCTTCAATTCTGTGAAATGTTAGCACATGTAAATACAATTGGTTAGGGAATAAGATGGAACCTCCTTGGTTCATCAATGTGAACAACAAGGTTGAGAAGATTCTATCAACCGAGATGTCCCATTTTCACCATTCTTCACACTTGCACATTTGATCTTCAATGATGTTTGTGCTGGTGTGGATCTCAACACCTCTTTAACTTCTTTGTGTGTGACTCCTCTATTTATAGGTGCCTTCTGAGCACTAGAGTCTCCTAGTGAAATCTTCATTCTTTAGAAGAATCCCTTTTGAGCTTGTATGAATGTCATGCATTTATCACTAGTATGACCGGCTTGATTGCACCTCACACACAGAACTTCATCTTCATGTGAAATATTCTGCTTCCCTTTTGCCTTAGCTACTGCCATTGCTTCATCTTCAGCTCTTTGTAGTTCTCTGGTAACTTGCAACTGATTAGGCCATATGACTAGTAAGTCACTTGGAAGTGTGGCCTCAGTTCTGGATATTCCGTGTGGTTCCTTTGATGCTTTCAAGCTACCTTTCTTAGGCAACTTGTTTTCAACCAATCCCTTCTGCTTCTTCTGGATTGATTGTCTGTTTGAGTCCAGTATTTCTCTTTTGAATTCCATGGCTTCTTTACAAAGATCCATGGTATGGCCTTTCTTTCCACAGTAGAATCATTTCTTCATGGTGGTCCTTCTGGATGCATCACCCTTCTTGGATTTAGACTCCAAGGACTTATTTTCCTTTTTCAAAACTTTCTTGGGAGCATCTTCAAATTTCTTCTTGCTTCCCAATGATTCCATTTTAGCCAGTTTCAGTGATCTTCTCTTCTTTTTATATCTGGATACAGTTGGAGATTGACATGTATCTTTTTGACCACTTTTGCAATCATCTGAGATGTTGTCAAGTAATCCAAATCTATTTGCAGTAAACAGATGTCTCTGGACCTGTGGATGCTGCTTCTTTTCTTCTGGCTTTCTCCCCCTTGGCATGGGCTTCCTTTGTGCTTTGACATTCAGTGGATTTTACCAACAATCCTTTGCACAGTGCCCATACTTATTACAACACCAACACTGACCCAAAAATCTTGACCTCTTCAGCCCTTCTGATTGTTGGGTACTTTTCTTGACTTGTTGTGTTGTTTCAGGAGATCATTCTTTCTTCATCTTCTTCATCCATACTTGATCAGTGTTATTCTTCCATCCTGCACTTTTTGTGGAAACACATTTAGAAACATGAGTACAAGATGGGATGGATGGTACCTTCTTTTTAGAATTTGTTTCCCTTTTATTAGAGGATGTCTTTCTTTTAGAATCATCATGCTCAATACATACTTGAGTAGCAACATTTCTCCTTTCAGCTGACCGGGAGGCTTTGGCTTTGGGTGATTGCTGATTTTTCAATATCACCTCCAATTCTAAGCATTTCATATTGAGGGAGTTCTTCTCATCCTCAATAGTTCTTATCCTTCCTTCCCATTTCTCTTCTAGATGCTTTATCTGGTCTTCATTCACCTTTTTTATTTCTAGTAATGAATTGTCCAGCTCCTTCACCCTTTTGACTTTGTCTTCTAGTTGAGAATCTTTGACAACCATTGAAACTCTGTGCAATTTTTCCAGTGCATGGAAAACTTCTTTGACCATTGTCTTAAAGAATTCTTTCTTAGAAAGGCTTCTTTGCAATTCTTCAAAAGTAACTTCAAATCTTTCATTGCAAAGAGAAACTGTTTCATCCTTAGCCTTCACCAGCTTTCTGAGAGTGTTGGTTATGCCAACCCTTTTTGCCAACTGATCTTCCATTGCATTGGCTTCTTCTTCTAGATGTAATTTTTCTTCTTGAAGATCAAGGATGCCAGTAGTAATACACATTTCCACTTCCTTGGGGACTGTCTTCTGAAGATATTTGAGTGCATTTTGAAGATCATTAATTGTACCAACTTCATCACAGCTAGGACAGGCTTTCTTCATCTTCTTTGCCTATTTCTTCTTCCTGTTTTTCAGAGTCTTGGAAGATATCTCCATTTGAGGGTATTCACTCACTTCTTCAAATCTGCAATTCATAAAGACTCCCTTGGATATTTTAGAGGTAACCTTCCCTCTGATACCAATTGAAGTGCCCAGATCAATGTGATCACTGAGATGGGGAGGGGTGAATTAGTGATCCTTTAAAACTTTTTACTAATTGATTCTTTACCAATTAAACCTCTATGGATTGTTAAGGCCTCGATCCACTCTTCTTGTATCTCTCAGTCTTTCCTCAAGTAGTGTAGTAAATTTAAAGGCACAACACACAAGGATTTACAAGGTTCGGCACCAAAGGCCTACGTCCTTGCCATGTTGGTTATACACCCCAACATGGTTTCTCCCATTATAATCTGTTAGTATTATAATGGTCGATACAGAGTCCCACTGTATCTTTCCTGACTCCCACAGGAGGGTCTTTATACTGCGTCCCACAGTGTTACCAGAGTCCCACTGGCCTGCTCCAGAATCCCACTGAAGACTTCCTCCACACTGAGTCTCACAGGGGGCTTCTCCTGGCTTCTAGAGTCGCAAGAGAAGCTCTTCTTCACTTTAATCTTCTTCAAGTAACTTCAGCAGTCTGGGATAAAGACTGCTGGCCTTGCTCTCTTCCTCTGATCACTTGAGTTGATCATGTCTTCTAGTCTTGCTCAAGATTTATCTCCTTCTTCTCAGGATGACCTAGCCTCTCTCTTTAAGAATCTTCAACAGCCTCTGATAAGGTCTGTGGGTCTTGCTCAAAATTTCTGATCACTTCTATTGATTAGGGTCTTCTCAATTACTGAAAACTCAGGCAGCTGATGTCTTTAACTTCAGTCTGGCTTCAGTCTCACTTCACATCAACTTCATGCACTGAGTGCATGGAAACTCTTCTTCCTCATGCACTGACTGCATGGCCTCTCAAAAACTTCTTCAAGAACTTTCAGTCTTGGACAACTCAAAATGCACACAAGCAGATTCAGCTTTTTCACGTGTGCATGTGCATGCATGCAAGCATGCACTCCCCTTCTTCTTCTCATGGTGCAATAAACCCACAAAGGGTGTAATCCTTTTTAGAACACACCTTCTCAATTCCTTCACACACTTTGTTCTTATTGTTCACACACTTAAAAGTGTGTTATACTTTAGTGTGGATGTCATCTTCCTTCTTCTTCTAAGTGTGTACACTTTGCACACACCTAGGTTCCGCCTTTACTTGTTATTGTTTGCCCACACATACTCAAAGTGTTCTTCTTTGTCTTTGGCCTTCTCTTCACTTCTTTCACACATACACAAGGTGTTCTCTTCCACTTTGCACACGCACTTGGCATGGTCTCCACTTGGTTCACACACAAGGTATAGTCTCGGCCTTCCTATTTTGTTAAGCACACAACCTGTAGCTGTGTCTTTCCACTTAGAACACACACTGCCTGTGTGCTTCTCCTCTTCTCCACTCCACGCAGGTTTCAATGGGTGCAAGGCGCGCAAGGTGCAAGTGGCCTTATTCTCTTCTGTCGCGCAAGCACTTGTGTGTACAAGGTCGTGCACAAGTCCTCGGGTGTGCAAGGTGCAACACCGCGGGGCACTTTCCTCCTGCTACTCAAGTGTGTGGGCAGAGAGGGAATCAACCACGGGCGTGCAAGAATGCGGCCTCAAGTTCTTCCTGTCGCGCAAGGGAGGCGCGCATGGGACTCCTTCCTTTCTTCTTTCACGCAAGGAGTGCGCAAAAGGAACCTCACGAAGCCTCTGATGGCTCCAGGCTTCACTGCCGCGCAGGGGGCGCACAGGGTGTTCTTCGCGAGGCTTGAAGCACTCACGGGACGTCAGATTTTCAACAAAGGATCAGCAAACAAACAGAGAGCCTCGACCTATCTTTTTATAGGTAGAGGGATGCATCATATCTTCCGTGAGATATAAATCCGAATTCCCGAAATTCTTGGGTTTTCAAGATTCTTCAAATCTTGATTTTCTCCTCTGTTTCAGGCGGGTTCTTTTTTTTCAGCCTTCTCCATGTGCATGTGTTTTAGAACGTGTGCATGCCTTCTGTTTAAGCTGAAAACATGCAAATTAAAAATCCTCATGGCCTACGGCAACGTTGTTTGCCTCAGCATACTTCGAAAATCATCATTGAATGCATGGATAGGTTCTTCATGGCCAGACGAACTCAACGAACACTTCAGCTCGATCAACAGTGGTCGGGAACTCAAAATCCGTCCTCGGGAGGCGCCGGGTTTGAAGGAGGAGTCGCAGGTGACCTCGGGCGAGCTCAAGGTAGAGGAAGAATCCTCAACCGTCGGATCCGAAGTTTAAAAGACATCGGATGGCCTGGATCAGAAGATCTCACGCGGGATCGATCGTGCGGTCGAGATCTGGCGCACAATCGATCGAGCGGCCAGGATTCGCTCTGCGGAAAAATCCTGCATCCCACATCGAAACGAAGCGCGGTTTTTCCATGGTTTATCAAACTCACGCTGCCCGCTTCTGAACAATTAACTTCCAACCCTCTCGGTGCCGCCCCGCACCGAGTTCTTCTTGCGGGCGCGCTCTTGCGCACACACAGGCGCGCGGTCTGGCGCCCAGGCTGTGCGGGATTCATCACTGTGTGGCCTCGGGGCTTATACACAGCCCCGTCTTTTCTCGGGCTGGCCCCATGGGATCCCCCTTGGGTGTGGCGACCTCAAGTCCCACATGTGCCTTGGGGTTGAACCCTTAAGGCTGGCCCTTGGTGGCTTATTTTTTTCTTATGAATAGAACAAGTACTTTGATTAAAAATAATGTTACCAGATTCAAATACCAAATGCCACATCTTCCTCTAATCCATTCTCCCATCTTCATTTCTTCTCTTCTCTTCTTCTTTAGAATTCCTCCATTCCTCTTAAACATTTAATATTCACTTAGGAGTGAAATTCCTGAAGGTTCATCTTCAACCGAAGCTCCTGAATCAAATAATTCTTCAACATTCATCAATGATCCAATCAGAGATCAAGTTGGATCATCTTCAATTCATCATGCACTAAGTGATTGTGCATGGACTTCATTAAACCACTTCATCCACTTAGAACTTGTGGATGGATCATCTTCAACTCCTCATGCAGTGTGAAGACAATGCATGGTTTTCTAACATTGTTGTGACATTGTATCCTCTTGATACAAGTTCTTTGAACTTAAAGACTAGTTCAACAATCTTCATATGTGACTCGAGAATGTTTCAAACATCATCTCCTATGTCACTTAGTGAATCTCCTAAGTGACATTCCTCTATGGTCCATGGCCATTCTCCATTCATCACCATCACCATCACATCCTTTGACATTCACATCTTGATGCTCCTTGACACCCATCCATTCCATGTCACCTTTTGACAACAACATACATAATTGACAACAAATGCAACACAGTGCACTTCACTAATTAATTCTTAAATAAATGTGTGGTGGTCTTAAAAGTTACTTAATAAAAATAATTTAAATACATTGATGTAAAAACATATCTTATACTTTGACAATAACTCAATAACGGTTATCTCGTGATTTTACATCAATGTGAGTTTTGTTTTTATGGTTTTGACAGTTATACGAACATTTTAGCATTTTAAAACTCTAAAAACACATTTACAAACCTCTCAGGATAACCATACCTCAAAATGACATTTCCTCAGTTTTTACATTTCAAAAATCAATATATGATAATTTCACTCTGATTTTATTTAAATCTAATATCCTTTTACAATTTTTGACCACCCCCCCCCCCACCCCTGACACATGTTTTTAAAGGTGTTGGTGCCTTTAAAAAGTTTATACTGAGTCTTCGGACCGCACCACATATCGGATTGACATGTTATTGACGCTTACATGTAAAAAATAAATCAATGGTTTTTTTACCATAATTAAAATAAATATGAGGTTGTTTCCTATTTTTTCCATTACATAAACATTTTAGTGTTTGAAACACTTAAAATAATATTACTACCATCCTAGGAAAACTGTTTCTTGAATTGACATCTCGTCAGTTCTTCCATTTCAAAAATAAATCTATGGTTGTTTTCCTCTAATTTTATAGTAACCATACATCATTGTCCTAGTTTTTCACCCCCCCCCCCACCCCAAACATGTTTTTCAAGTTTTTTACCTTTTAAATTTTTTTAACGAGTTATTATGACCACACCGCATGTTATATTGATGTTTTTTCTACATATAAACATAAAAAATTACCAAATTAGGTTTTTCCATGATTTAACATCAATATGATGTTTTCATATATGTTTTTTAAAACTTCATGAATGTTTTAGTGTTTTGAAACACTGAAAATGTGTTTATGGCCATATTGGGGATATCGTAACTCAAAATGATATGTCTTCAGTTATTACTTTTCAAAATTTAATATATAGTCTTAGTCCTCTAATTATAGTCAATATAATTTTGTCATCATATTTACCCCCCCCCCCCAATAAATGTTTTTAATGGTTTTGGTACCTCTAAAAAGTGTTTACCATGTAATTATGACCACACTGCACATCATATTGATGTTTTTTTTCACGTATACATAAAAATGAAATAAAAAATTGTTTTACCATAATTTTACATCCATATGAGGTTTCTTTAAATGGTTTTGACCTTTAAAAAAATGTATTGGTGTTTTAAAACACTAAAAATGTGTTTACGGCCATCCCTGGAAAACCATAACTCATAATGATGTGTATTTGGATCCTATATTTCATAAGAAATCTATGGTAATTTTCACCAGATTTATAGGTAAACCAATTTTTTTTCCTGGTTTTGACCCTCTAACACATGGTCTATTCAATATGAATTATGTTAATATTATGACATATGAAATTAAACTCATAATAAGGATGTTTGAAAAATATACTCTTTTTCTTCCATTCTATTCCAAAAACTTTGGATATTATACCTTATACCCTTTCCCCCATTCTTTAAACTGATGATATTTTCCAAATTATTTAGTGAAATTTATTAATTATACCAAGATTTTTCAACTAGAAAACACAATTTGTTGATTTATCAATTAAAAATCACCATTAAATCCCGTCTTTTAGAACTTTCATTTAAGATAAGCATCAAGAAATTGATGATAAAACATAAAATACCATTTTCTAATTTAATTTTATTCATCGAGATTCAAAATAAAAATTACATACTGGACAATACAAACTAGTATGATTTTATCAACAAAATAAATTTCCTAGTCCAAGAACATCACTAATTGTCCAAATTTAAGTAGAATTCATTTTGAATAGTTTTATCATTGAAGCATCATATGTTTTCTTACCATCATCCCATAATTTTTACAATCATTTGATTATTGGTTGAATTTATATATCGATGTCTTGTCTAGTAATTTTCATTCCTTTAATAATCAACAAAATAATGAATGAATTATTGTTCATTCACATCCATGTGTGTAGATTATAGGGGATAAAAAATCCAAATCCAAATGGTTAACACTATTAGAATACAATCCAAAATGTAAATTTTTATGATCTAAAGAAAAATATATATCTAACGAATCAAACATCTTCCATGATGTTGAATATTTTGGATGTCTCATCAATCCATAGTTTCTATATTAATAATTCTACTTGATGGGATATGAAGTTTTAGACAGCATGAATAATATTTGCAAGAGTAGTTTCAAAGGAAAGTAATGAAATAAATTTGATAGAGTTTTCTTCTTTTGTTTCCTCTTGGGGTTCATTGAATTATACTCTCATAGTTGTTAATTAATATCCAAATTATTTAATAGAATATTATTCATTCTTATTTATTGTACTCTTCTCCCTAGTAAATAATACAATCATTATGTCATGCATGTATCTTTTTATAATCGAGTTCATGTTTATTGATGACTTTATAAATCTTATATAATGATGTTGGGATCCTAGATTTTCTAAATTATTGATGAAGAAAATCTAAAATCATGGAAATTAATTTGATAGTAATTACACAGAGACTATTTATATGATATAACTTAAGTACAAAAGATATCTTTAAATACTCGGCACACCCTTCAAAAAATATTTTTTTTCATATTTAACTAATTCAAAAAAACAAATTTCTTCTTCACTAATATTTTGAGCAAGATTATCCTGTTGAGGATCAACTGAAGGTTCTATTTATCTATTAAAATCTTTTACATTGTATCTTATAAATCCAAACACATCATTTATTAAATTTTAAATTAAAATCTCCAATAGTGGGTCACATTGTATTTCGTTGATAGGATTGTCATATTTTGACTTTCCATGAATTTAATTCACCATGACTAATCCAATTAACATATCGAGAATAAAAATAGTTCAAAATAAAATGTTTATATACTTTGTTTCTATTCAACCATCACATGAATTTTTAATCAGTAAATGAACATTTTATTCTACTATCCACTGATCGGTTTTCAATTTGATAAACTAAAAATTATTCCAAACCCTTGGCACACTAAGGTGTGTTTCAGGTTAAATTAATAATGAAATTATCCATAGGTATTTTATTTTCACTCTTAACCAGGTATATTCATATATAAATATATAAATGTTTAATCAAATTAGTATAATCATAATTAAATGTTACCCAACATCATCATTGAACAAGGTATGGTTCTCATTCAACATGACACAAATTCAAACTAAATTTGATTAAATCCAACATTAAAATATATCTAACTATATATATTTTCATACTATCCATTTTTATTTTATGTTGCAAAAAATAATTATCTCTATAACTCTTGAGGTATTTTATAATTATGAAAATTATGATTTGTTGTATCTCAAAATAAGAACTTGGCATTGTGATATCTGGTGACATAGTCTCTTTTTGACTAGATTGAAAATTCTTGCATTCATAAAATATAAAATATATTCATGGTAAACGTAAAATCATTTAAAAAACAGGGATAAAACTCAAATAATCCCTAAGATGATCAAAATTCCATTGAAAAAAATAAAAAATAGAACCCAAATCATCCCCCCGAGTAAGAACCACAAATGTAACTTTTTTTATTACATACTCATGAATAATATGACCCAAAATTGATAAATAACACTATTTGAAAATATAACTATATCTAGATTGATAAAATAATCACCCTATGGAAAATCTTAAAGTTATGACTTTCACCCTTTTCCAAAATAGCTTTTTGGGAAGAAAAATAAAAATAACAAAAAACATAAATCTGAATAAGAAATACTACAATACTTGAATCAAATAAATCCTAATTAGCCAATGAAACATACTAGAAATTGAACCCACTACATTTAAAACAACATTTGAAAAATTTCCTTTTACACTAAAAAAACAATAAATAAAGTGATCAAAACATTCTTCATAAAAGTAAATATTCCATAAAAATGTTTCCTTCTTTTTAGACATACAATATTTTTTTCTCATTTAGAAAACAAGACAAAAAATCATAACTAAAACTCCACTTACTCTTTAAAATAATAATAAAATTTATTTTTAAATCATATATTTTTATTTTAAAAAATATTATTCACATGAAAAAATATTTTTCAAATCATTTTTAAACCTATTAAGAAACCACCTTTTATACATAAAACACCAACCCTTAAAGTAATTAATTTTTTAAAATAATTTAATGAAACGAAATATAATTCAATTTAAAATTGATCTAAAATAATTTATAAAATTTAACATAATAATAAATAAAATATTTATAATAATTGGAGTCCTAACCAATGATTTTATCAAGACTAAATTTCATTTGGGATCTAAAAACATTAAAGCATCCCTTGATTTTATAAAATTATTCTTCATTTTTAAACATCTATTCAAATCTCAACATAATTATAAAACCAATTAAATACTAATTATATCAATAAATCATATAATAAATCATAATTCATCCTAAATAAATCACAATAAACAATAAATCAACTCAAACCCCTCTAGGTACCAAACTCTAAAAAATATTGTAAATAACTGCAATGCACAATTTAGCAGCTCTGATGATGACTTGGGTAGTGACTGTAAGGGATCGGTTGGGAGAGGGTGAAAGGGGGAAGGAGATTGATTATGATTTGATATACGTAGGAAAGGGAGTGATTATGAGTTGAATAAAGTGGTATTAGGGTGCATTGGTGATCAGTGATGGGGGGGATGAGTGAGGCAGCGAGGGGCGGTGAAGGATTTGGGATAGGTAGGGTGCTCAAGGGAAAAGTGGGAGTAGCCGCAAGTAGTAAGGGGGAAATAGGGTAGTGGTGAGAAGATCATGGCTGGTAATGGTAAAGGGATCAGTGATTGTATTATGGGAATAAATCGGTGAGGTCTTGGGGGAGAAGTGGTGAGTGGCAGCGGAGGTGACTGGCGAGGGCTCGGGGGTGGTGAGGTCTTAGGGGAGAGGGTGGGGGGGATCAGGGGACTCGCATTGCTCGGGGAGAGGGGGAGTTGGGGAGAAAGGGGTCAAAATTAGGGTGCTAACATATTTTTTAGTGGTTTAAATAAAATGTTCTCTAACTGTTAAAATAAAAATATATAGAGGCGATTACATGAAACTGCTGATATATTATAAATTTTATTAGATATGATTTATTTAGTAGTGGTTATTAAAAATGTCACTAATAAACTACCATTAAGACCTATTTTTTGTGAAAAAAGGCATAAATATTTAACAAAAAAAATATCCATTTCAATCAATAATCAAGTTCCACATAATCATGATCAAATTAATCATTAAAACCCCTTACATTTTCTCCCATAAGAAGTAAGATACACTTTTTTTTAAACATAAAATCATTATCTTACATTGAGAAAATATAACATTTCCATGAAAACTGATATAAAGAATATATTAATCATATAGTAACTTGAAGAATAATTTTTATAACACTCTTAAAAATGGGATAACCATTACGGTTACACATATAATAACCATGATGGTCGTGCATAAAATAACCATCATGGTTACAATTGTAATAACCATCATATTATATTCCCATAATCTTTTAAGATAAAATTAATTTTTTAACTCTATCCCTTTACATAATTAATTGAAGAGATATAATGGTCTCACCCACCCTGGGATTATAATGGAACCACCTATTCAGGGTTAATAATTTTTCCACCATTCCTTTGTTTGTAACAGAATAACATGTCATCATAAATAATTACTAGGATCCATAGTATACAAATAAGTACATGTAGAATGAATTGAACTATAAAACTCATAGAAAAAAACACTATTCCTTTCATAAATTTATTAAACCATGGAAAATAAATGGGGTCCATTAAAATATCTTTGAAACAATCATAATATTTCTATAGAAATTTTGAGGATGTTATCGAAAAAAATTATCCCTATTTATAAATATGTAATATATGGCCCCAGCCTTAAACATTAATTAATCTTAAGATAAGTCGATAATTTGAATTTTAATTCAAATCAAGGATATTTTTAGTTTTATGTATTTAGATAATTAGGTCATAACATATAAATAACAACTTTAATATTACAAGTAGACACTTATACTCAATATTAATTTTTTTTATAAAACAAATATTCTTTAAAACAAAACATGACATCCTTTAATGTTTTAACATCATAACTTTTCCATGACTCCATCCTTGACTCTATTATTCCATATGTCATGTGAAAAAGAATTCAAAACTTGTGATGAGCATAAAAATCTCAATAAGGGGTACATAATTAACGAAAACTATTAGTCATCAGATAACATGAAAACCATTAATACTTTACCATAATGTAATAATTTTCACCTTTAATAAGTAGTAAATATACTAAACTGAATATGATCTCATTTATTGCCCCTTTTTGTAACTAAAATAATACCATAAATCCCATAAAAATAAATATATATCATATAAAATAAACATGGGATATATACATACACAAATGGAATAACCATACGGTCGACATCCACACGTATCACTAAATAGAATAGTCATATGGCCGAATTTCATACCTAACGCATTGGAGGTTATAACATAACCTCTCATCCTTGGTTTATGATGTAACCATGCATCAATTGGTTCATCATGTAACCACTCGTAATTGGTTTATCACATAACCACCCTTCAAATGTACAATTACTATTATACAATCATAACACATAAAATATTGAAATTATCAAAATTTCACTAATAACATTTCATTTTCAATCACAAGAAATAATTTCAAGATATTGAAATACTCAATTTATTTTAGAAACCTTTTTTAATATGAAAACACCCA
Source organism: Viscum album (assembly GCA_963277665.1). Classification (NCBI taxonomy): domain Eukaryota; kingdom Viridiplantae; phylum Streptophyta; class Magnoliopsida; order Santalales; family Viscaceae; genus Viscum; species Viscum album. The sequence continues at coordinate 98,704,564 of OY728160.1, forward strand.
AAAATATAATAAGGGATTTCTTTTTTTTACATTATGGCTTATAAAGGAAGAAAAATATCAAATAATGGTTACAGTGGAAGAGAGGTCATTTTTTCACATAGGTTAAAAACATTCCTTTTGATGTTTAGTAAAATTATTCGTATAAAAATATTCCCATTGAATAAAATTAAAATTTAAAGGGGTTTATTATACATCATTTAAAATAAGGAGGTTTATATTATCAAAATATTCTTCAATGAAAGGAGATTGAGACGAAGTCCCTTATAAAGATCATTTTGTTAATAAAATAGATTGATTATGTGTATTTAGTATAAATACACATAAATCAAATATAAATATATGATAAGATATAAAAATTCATTTCTCACATAATCAAAGCATGACATAGTCATGGAGTATAAGATCAACCCAAATAATGGAAATTGGGTTAAGAAGTTCCCTTACCTTGAGTATGATTCATCACGTATGTTCCTTTTTCTTCATGAATAATAAAATTGAAATAATTTATAATTTCTTCATAACCATTTTAAATTTTATTATTTCTTTTATATCAGTTTTTCCTATGTTATTAAAATTACATAAATATTTCAGTTAATATCGGTCGTTTTTTCGATTTTTGGTACTTGAGTCGAAAATGAACTTGTTTTGAGGAAATTGTCGATGTAGAAAAATTTAAATAATATCCAGAATAATATTAATGATTTAAATATCATATATATCTTTTTTTATGTATCTATAATATTCTATAATATTTTGAGATAATAAATGAAATTCATCGTTCATGGAGATGGTAGGCCGTATGTACACATGAACGCTACTTTTATTTATTTTTCATATTAATGAAATAAAAACAAAATGATACATATGTATATTATAATTACATTATAATATAATATGTTATATATGTTATATATTTTTATTAACATCATTTTTTATATGTACCATGTGTGGCATGAACGAATAATATCACTTTGAGGGGGTGGTAGTCCGCACATCCTCAAATGAAATTATCGTATTTACACACCATGAAAAGAATAAAGGTGTGTATATAAATAAAAAATAACTAATCATAGAGAAAATATAAATATAATATATATCATGCATAAATTAAGTTCTATCATAATGGGCATCATGAGAGTTTATGGGAGAACATCTAACAATCATTGTTTCGTGAGGCAGTAGTTCGTCGTAAATCGAAAGAGTATGTTTGTATCCATTCTATAAAGGTGTGTATAATGGTAGTTAAAATACATCTCATAAAAAACCTAGTATATTTAGGATACTAGTGTTTTTATTTAATCAAATAATACTGATATATTATGGATTTGAGAATGAAAATAGGGTAAAGGAACTTTAGAGAAGATGTTACCTCTAAAATGTGTAACTCCCTTTGATTTGAGCCTAAAGGATTTCTTGAATTGCATTATTCCCAAGGTGAGAATTATATGAGTATAGTAGAGATGTTAGGAAATTATTTGATCAGAATTTGGATGAGACAATGAGCTTGAGAGGTTTGATTAAATGGGTAGAGGTGGTGGCCTTTTATAAGAGAGAGGAGGGGCATTTTAGGAATGTTTTGAAGTATTATTTTATTATAAAATTATTTTCGATTTTAAATGTTCTCAATCTCATTTATTTCAAAGATACGATGTTTTTTGGTTCTAAATCCTCCAACCAATAGGTTTTATACTTGTCTAGGTCACAAATGTAACCATATCTTTTTTCATTAACCTTTAGTTGAAAACATTATCTTTTTTCATGTCTTCTTGTATTTTCCTAATTTGTGTTTACTAAAGTGGCTATAAAATTTTAAGAGAACCACATGTGGTTCACTAATGATATTTTCAACATTATAAAAGTAATTTGGAAGAATTTAGTATTTTTAGGACTGTTATATCATTTATTAATATAGTATTTTATTAAACTCATTTATGTAAATGTTTTAACTATTAATATCATGACTTTTTAAAAATCCATAAAAATATGATTATTTCGAATAAAATTCATTAATTCAAAGATAAAAAGTCATAATAATTAATAAAATTATATTATGACATAACAAGTTTCAAAATATACTTATTTTAATATTAATAATTTCATTTATTTATATCATTCCTTAATAAGGTAATCACTACATCATCTTTGTGTCATAAATAAATTTATTTATTTGATGTCTAAAAATTATAAATAAAATACCATGATGTAGAAAATATTTTTAGATTTATAATTACTATTTATGGTCAAAAATTTAACTTATGTAACTGCATATAAAAATTATTTTATTAAAAGATACATGTTTATGTTATATTTCCCTTTAAATTAAATTAATTAATATAACATGTCATTATCACTTCCAAGTGGCTCCATGGGGTCCCAAAATCAATTCAAGGATTCACAAGGCTGGAAATGTCACATAAAATGGGTTTAGGACATGTTTTAGGATATTTTAATATTATTATATTATTATATGTTTACTCTTATTTACAAGATTTACCCTTTAACCATAGTTAATAAAATAATTATTAAAGTATCTATTCATAATGTCAAAAAATAAAAGGTACATATTTACAAAATTCTGACCTCATGATTCTATATATAAAATCCATTTTCCAAATTAAAAACACAGATGTTTCAGCAATTAATTTAAAATTAATTCCCATTGTCAAAATCAAAAAGCACGTTTTAAGAAGGAATAACTATCAAAAGATTGACATGTGTCTCTGTTCAATTTAAAATTGAAATTAATTCCAATGACCATAATTGGATTAAATGATAAAAAATATAATCCAATTATATTTTAAACCCAATTAAAATTACAATCTAACTATATAAATATTTTATATAAAAAGAATGTTTTGAATTAAAATGTTGTATTTTTTACTATTCATAAAAATATGAATCTCATCAGAAAAATACCAAAATTTAAACCAAAGTAAATTTTGATGTTTCGATTCTAAAGAAAAATATATATTTTTTCAAATTGAATATATAAAATTAAAAAAACTATATTTAAAAAGGGTTCATCGTCAAAAGGCGGTAAAAATGCCTTTTAAATATATTAGAGTATTTTATTCTTAAAATTATATTCATTAACATTTTAAGCCTCTAAATTTTTTTAGATAACATTAAAAATATTTATCAAACATGTATAATCATATTGTAGTCCATTCTGTTCAATCCCTCCTTTAAAATTCCAAAGCATTAACTACCATTTAAATATATATTATCTTATTTTTTGGAATAACTCAATATTGTATGCAACGTCAGATTTCAAAGAAACTCGTTGTTGCGTTTTGAGTACTCTATCAGAAAAATAATACACTTTAATGTAAAAATAATATCTTATTAATAAATATTAATGGAAATGAAAATGTATTATTATATAAATACCTAGGTTGTTACTTCATTCTCCCCTTCTAGAAATTACGTTTCATTACATAAAATATTATAAAGATTATAATCACATAAAAATGAAAAAAATTGTTATATAACCAAATAATGGAAGGTTACGTACAAAATGTAATCATCTAATAAAGTTAATAAATGTTTTAGGGTCTTTTTCTAGTCCATATCATTTTAATTTTAACCAAAATTACCCACCACCAAAACAATCCATATTTTTGTATTTTCAAATGACAATTTTGAATTATAAGTATGAAACTAACATAAATCAAACTAGATAAATATTCATAACCAAACACTGAAAAAACCAATGAACCATGCCCAAAAAACCAGATTTCAAATTTCAAATTTCATAATAAAACCCACACCAATCTTGGGCCATGGGAAAACCCGCTTCACAAGATGTGTCACTTCTAACCTAAATCCATAAATATATTCATCAAATAAAACCACCACTTGAAAATATCTACAATCATTTCAATGTCTATTATATCCTTTTTCTACTGACACCATCGTTTGATCGATCTGTCACCGTCGACATCATCATCTTGAGTCATCACCATCAGCCACTTCTTCGATGTTCACCACCAACACAGAACTTCATCTCAAACTCTGTTCTATTACCACATCATCTTCTTCATACAAACAACCATCCATAATTCTGAATACCATCACCAATGTCTCATCATCTCGCCACCAATGACCAACACCAAAAAATGAAACCATCGTCATAGAGTTGAACCACCAGCAAAGAAGAAAGTCAGAAGGTTAATCGAAACTAAGTCATTAACCATAAAAAACTAAAAAAATAGGAATTATGGGTTTCAACCCAAAAGGAATCATATCCTCGGTTGAAACCTTAATGTAAGTCGGGGTTGAGACCCAAAATTACCTGATTTACCATTTATTGTGGTTACAAAAATTACTAATGTTACAATACAAAACACCAAAAAATAATAGGGAACTATTTACTAATTTTTTACCTCATGATTAAAAATATGAAATAAATGTATAAATTTAAAAAAAAATTCACATAAATTTATTTAAAATTTAAGTATTGAAACGCAAATATAAACAATTTTTCCAAAAAATGACTTTTTAAATACAAAAAAAAGATTATAAAAAAATAAAGTATTAGAATACTTTAAAAATAATAATTAGATTTTTTTTAATTGAAAAATATATAATTAAATTATAAAAATAATCCAAAATATAATATTAATTTCTAGATACTTTAAATAAAAATACATTTTTCAATAAATGTTAGTAGTCTTCACTATTCATTAAAAATAAAACTTTTTAGAAAATTCCAAAAATTTCATCATAGGATAATTATGATATTATTATTTAAAAAATGTTATCATTTTTATCAAATTAAATTTATAAATGTTCTATAAATTCACTATATTATCCACTAACAAAATTTACTAAAAATATTTTTGAAGAAATTATATTATTGATGGATAAAATGAATTTACTAATAATTGAGGGCTTGTTTCCTAATAATTAATTAGTGAATTTCTATTCAGTGGGACCTTTATATATATTTCAAATATTTTTTAATCCTATACATACCCTAAAATTTAATATCTACTTTATAAGGGTCATATCTTAATAATAAGATATCATGGTTCGCTTAAGCTCGAAGTTTCATATCTTATATGTTATCGAATATATTCTTCCTGTAAAATCATAGGATATTAGATAGTTTGTGGAAAAATAATAATTTAATATATACTTCAACTATTTTTATAACAAATAACCATGATATATATGTATTCCTTCAAAATATAATGAATTTAATTGTCCCATATGAATATTTAAGTAACATTTCATAGTTTGATGACATTAAACATCGAATGATCTGTGGATAAAAAAGACATGACTCATGTATTCTAATAAAAAAATTATTTTCATTTTAATTACATAATACAATTTAAAAAAAATAACTTTAGTCCTGGTTTATACGTTCACCTTCTTTAGAGATCTTCGTGAAAAAACTATAAATCCAACTAATCATTATAAACTTCAAGAAAGTATTGTGTTTACATATTTTATTTTGGGGATGTTATTTTCCGCTTTATTTTTCTATTTAATGGTTCATTTGACTATTCATTTGGTTGAGAAGCTAAAATTTTTGGACTATTAGACTATATATGGATGTATCTGATTGAGAGGTACATCAATATTTTTTTCATTGTGGAATTAAATTTTATTAAACCATTGTCTTAAAAAAATTAATATGTTTCTAATTTTTTTCATTAGTACCTCTGCTCATTTAAAATCATATATAAGAAATATGTCTCAACCAAAAGGCTCTCTTTTTTATGGTAAAAATTTAAAATAGTTTTTATCTTTCTAATATAGGTATTTAGATGGGATTAAGACTATATTCAATCTTGTTGGACATGTTGGTGACATTAATAATTCTCATTTTGAAATCCATTCATCCATATTTCCAACTATTGGATGACCGGTTGGAAAGGGGTGAAATTTTAGATTGAAAAAATTAGAGTTACTATGAGTGGAAATATTTTTTCTACTCAAAATTATTATTATATATCCATTTACTAAAGAATATTGATTACATGTAAAGATACCACTAAGGGGATGATCTCAAAATGAGGTGGAATTAATAAAAGTTGTTAGTATAGAGATTATTGAATGGTTCGCTCATCTTATAAGTATATACTCATATTCATGTTATTAACATGTATTTTTTGAGTATGTTAAAATTAATACATTAAATATTATTATTTATATAATTTATGTTGATAATCAAGATAAAAGGTATTTTAAATTTTTACCTAGAGGTCCTCTACAGTATGATAAGATATTTGATTCTTTTAATATTCATGGCTTGATGTATGATAAAATTAATCATGAAGAAGGATTAAAAACTACAAATATTTGTGTATTTACACTTTCAAATGTGAATACTATTGAAATATGATTAATATAATCAAATTAAACTAGCATGTTTAATTTTCAGTTGTCCTATTCAAATGAAAGTGGGAAAACATTCATAGGGGTATAATGAATGATTCATTACATTTTAGTTATTTTAACTTCTCTCACTTTATCCATACAGTGATTATGAAGAGAATGACCCATTTATCAAGGATTCATAATCAAAGATGTTTTATTATTTTAATTATGAAATAAATTAAGGCTAAAATGTTATTATACAATTACAATAAATAGAATTGTATGATATGGGTCATGATGGCTAACTCATATTTCTTTGATTGTGAACCTCATAAACAAAAAAACATTCAATGGTTTCTTCCTAAAAATAATTAAATAATTAAACCTACATAATTGTTTTAAAAAAATTAATCATCAAAATGGAGTTTTGAAAAAAGGATTTTACTGAATATTAAGGTAATTATATATATATATTGGTAATGAAAAAATATTAAAAATTCTCATTTATAACTGTTCCATAAAAATATACATTTTTTTATTTTTTAATTATTTAAATATTTTACTTTTTTTCTACATTGAATATATTTTAAACCATTGGAATTTTAATGAATTTGAGAAGAATAAAAATTTGAAATCCTAGTTGACCAATATCTTAGATCCCACAATATTTACCATCAACTTTAGTTGATTCAATTGATTCTAATATACTAGATATTTTTAGGGAGCTAACAACTTCCCAATATGCTATTTTTAACACACCTTCAAATTCACCTCCAGTGTTGGAGCAGTTGGTTACTACTCTATATATGTGATATTGGAAAGTTATCATTACTCATATATATGTCATTATATAAAAAACTATATATTTTTTAACATTTTAATGAATTTTTTCAAATTGATAAAGATAACAATAGTAGAGATACAAATATGAATACAAGATTGTATGGGACCTTAAATAATTAAAACTTATCATTCCATTTGATGAGTTCTAAATTCTTATTGGTGATGCTACCAGAATATATGGATAGATTATTAGGAATATTTCTTATGATATGGTGAGTTTTCCCATTAATTATAAAAATTGTTTTCATATTCCCATAACATGGGATAATTTGGTGTTTGAGAAATTAATTAAGGTAATGGTAATTTAAGATTCATTGATAACTAATTTAAAATACATGAGTAAAATTATTAATATACATAGAAATTGTTATGATTTTTATTTCTATATGTTTTTTATTTTGGTGTGTGTAACACCTCGAGTTTCCACGATATAATTCTCTTTCAATAATGTAATAGCTTATGTTCGAGATTATAACACACCGCGACCAATAAAAATAGTCATTATGAATAGTAATACCCACTTTTTGAAATTATATAAATTTTATATTTCAAAATGGACTTCATTTTTCTATTCGAAATATAGAAATTATCTTATGTTCAATTTTTTGTAATTTTCTGAGAACTTCCAATTTTTTATGAATAGTGAAAAATACTTAAAAACAACTTTTTTAATAAAAATAATTTATAGTGATAAATTATAGTATTGAGTGGTTTTAAAGTATAATTAGAATATATTTTTACCATTTTATCCAATGGTGGTCATCATAATTAATTTTACTTTGAAATTGGACAAAAACAATTGCCAATCTTTTGATTGATATTGTTTCTTAAAAACACGCTATTTGTTTTGACAGTGGGAATTAATTATAAAATTAATTAATGCAAATTATATTTTTGGAATTTTTTAAAATAGACATCATTTTTGAATTCAGAATATCAATTATAGCTTAGGGTGAATTTTTGGTATTTTTCTGAAAAACTTCAATTTTTTATGAATAGTGAAACCACTAAGTGGTAGTTTAAAAACTAATTTTTCATGAAAATGAGACATTACCACTTTTGTAATTTGATTTCCAAAAATAAGACATTCACGGTTTTCATTAGGAAGAAAAATGTGGTTCAATGGGATTAAAATAAGTTTTTGGTGAATAGTAACTTTTAAGTTTTATTAATCGCAATTAAAGGTAATTAGTAAAATTTTAGGTAAAAATGATATTATAAAAATATGAAAATACCCTTACAATTGTCCTAACCTTATTGGATGAGTCATTTCCGACCAAGACAATCCATGAGTCAACTTGGGGACCCCATGGAGCCACTTGGGTAAGAAAATGACATTAATAACTTTTTATTTAAAGTAAAAATAAAATCGTCACAAACATGTGTTGTTTTAATAAAACAATTATTACATGGGGTTATATAAGTAAAAGTTTCAACTATAAATATTCATTGGAAATCTAAAATAATTTCCTACATCATGATATTTTTTTTATAATTTTTACACATAAAATAAATTAAATTTTTATGACACAATGATGATGTAGCGATTACCTCATTAATTAACGATTTAAATAAAATGAAAATTTAATGTAAAATTTAATTCTTACAATTGTAAGAAACCTATTTTATGAGTATATTTAGAACCCTTATCACCTTATCCTAGAAATATATATGTTTTGGACCTTTAAAATTGGAAACTCATTATATAATAAAGTAACATTTCATGACTTTCCAAGAGTGCCCCTCCTCTCCTCTTATAAAAGGCCCCCACCTCTACCTCCTTATTCACACCATAAAAGCCATTTGGCTCGGCCAACCTCATCCCAAATACTCTCTAAACTCCCCTCTCTTACTCCTAGAAGCGTCACTTTGGGCATAATTCTTCCCAAGGAATCATTTGGCTCAAATCAAAAAGAGTTACCCGATTTTAAGGTAATGTCTTCTCTTATGTTTTTTTGTTTTATGTTTCTTCTACAACCCCTTAAACTCTTTTTATTACTTTATTTCATAACAAAACCAGTATCTTCAATATAATAGTATTTTTTTATGATAAGGATTTGATTTACACTTACACAAACCTTCATCTAATGGTTAAAGAACATATTGTTTCTATGTTTGGTGAATTTCTACCTCACGAAACGATGGTTTTTCAATCTTCTTTTAACACCGCTCATGGTGGACATTAAGATGTCACTATATTAATATATTATATATATTATGTTTATGTTTTCCTTATGCTTCTGTATTCCTCATTTATGTCATACCTTTATGATTTCCATTATGGGAAAACGCGATAATTTCATTTTAGAAAGTGTGGACTACCGCCCCCTCAAAGTGATTTGAATCGTTAATTCCATATGTGGGATGTATAAGGGATGAATTAAATGATATTATATATTATATTATACTGTAATTATAGTATAACTTTATATAATTATGATTTCATTCCATTAAATACGAAATAGAAATGAATGTAGCGTTCATGCATACGTACGGCTTACCGTCTCCATGAACGGTGCATTTCATTTCTTACCTATAAATGTTATTTAATATTATAAATTCATGTATATACTGGATATATATGATATATATGATATCTAAATTATGAATATAATTCTGGATATAATGGATATTTTACCACATCAACAACTAGTAATTATAAGAAATTTATTTTAACTCAAGTACCAAAGATCAACAAAACGGCTGTTATTAACTTAAATAATTACATAATGTTCATAACATGGTAATAAGTGATATAAAACGAATAATGACCACGAAAAAGGTTCTTAAGAAAGTAGAAATTAACTCTAGTTTATTATTCAGGAGATTAAAGAACGATTGAGTCAAGTCGGACATGAGGTAAGGGAACTTCTTAACCCAATTTCTATTCATTGGGTTAATCTCCAACTTTCAAATTATGTCATGATATTATTATGTCTTATCTTGTATTTGTACTTTCTTTATGTGTACTTATAGTGAATACACATAATAGATTTATTTTATTTAAAAAAATTATCTTTGTAAGGGAGCTTCTAAACCCAATATCTGTTCTTTTGGTTGATCTCCTAAATTTAAATTATGTCATGATATTATTATGTCCTATCCTGTATTTGTACTTTCTTTATGTGTACTTATTGTGAATACACATAATAGATCTATTTTATTTAAAAAAATTGTCTTTGTATGGGACTTCGTCTCAATATCCATTCATTGATGCATATTTTTTTTTATACACTAATTTCTTTTATACTGTGTATAAACCCCTTTGACTTTTACTTTTATTCAAAAGGAATCTTTTTTATATGATGTGTTTTACTAAATGAAAAAAAGGAATGTTTTTCTTGTCGTACGTATGCGGCGACAACGACTTCTCCACCGCCATGACCATTATTTGAGTTTTAGCTTCCTCTACATGCCATAAATTTTATTAAATGAAAAATAAATACCAAGTTTTAATTTTCTTTTATTTTGGGTATTGAAAATGGTTTTGATAGTGTTTTTATTATATCAATGTGTTGAATTGATATATTGTGATTAAAATGTGGAAATTTTATGTTTCCTTTATGCATGTTTAATGTGATACGATTATGTTATGATTTATGATATGCTTAAACCTGTTCATATGAGGAATGCATTAGACTTCATAAGTGATGGGTGGAGCCCACTATAGCTCATCGATGCATCGGTAGTTCTCATGAGACAAACTACTGTCTTGGCACGAGGCCTTGACAAACTCTTATTTGTAGTCTTGGCACGAGGCCTTGGCTACATGGTTATGATAGTCAGGCATTATGCATTCCATCATTATGAAAGTGGTTAATGATATTGCATGTGATTATTCGACCAGTAGAATATCCATGTGAATAAGTAAATGGAATTATTTCATTTTACTTTTTCCATATTATGCTAAAGTTCAAGTTTAAAAGGCTTTTGTTTTTGTTATACATTTCTTTAAATGTTTCTGTTTATTTATGAAAGTTGCCGATATATTTTTATCCTTACTGAGCATCTGAGCTCACCCCTTTCAATTTTTTAATTTTTCTAGGATGTGATGAAGTATATTATGAATGACCTGCAGGCATAGTATGAGGGTATATGAAGAAAGGATGTTTTTTTAGTTTTGTTTTACTTTATGATGTAATGTGACATTTATGAATATATCTACTGTTTCCAAGGATACTAAACTAATTGGTCCTTTGAGACCTGATCTTACGTTATCATGCCAATGTTACGCAATAATGCACTGACTCTGGGTAAATGGGGTAGGGGCATTACAGTTGGTATCAGAGGTAGTTTAGTAATAACCTTGGAAGCTATATTTTGATAAACTCTTATTAGAGAACATATATCTAAGATAAAATTTGAGGATTAGTATAGAAGAACTTCCTATAATTTTGGTGTTATAGAGATTTTGTGAGTTTTCGGAGCAATACATCCCGGTCTGGATACGAGTAGGTAGAGGCGGCTCTGGAACATATGTACCTAGGGGTAAAACCCGAAAACACCGCTTTGAGCTAGACTCGAACGGGAACTGGTGCATGACAATGGGCCTTGCTGCACTCTTGGTTACGACACTCCTGGGGGATATGCTTAGGATAATTCTCATTTTCTTTACAAACCACTATAAAAGGTTATGAGTATATAATTCCTCAAAGAAAACATTTTTGTGATTATGGATTATATCCATAAATAGTTCAATTTATGTTAAGTTTTTCTCAAGTTTGTAATTATGTATTTTGATTCATAAACTAATCTAGTTTATGCCATTGTATAGAAATGGCACCTAGTGGGAGGAATGGAAACTATATCAATGCACGCACTCTGTGTAGGGATTTCCCTCCTGCTCAAGATAATTATTGTGGAGCTAGAGATACAACTTGTGCTGATCAACATATCACCATACTGGGACAACTCACTTAGGTTATGAATAATAACCTTACTCGTATGGAGCACCATGCTCCGCAACGTGGAGGATCAATGTTAGACCGCTTCATGAGGAAAAAACCGCCAACATTTAATGGGGGTACAAATCCATTAGTATCTGAGCAATGGATAAACTCCTTAGAGAAAATATTCCATGCCTTGGGGAGTAGAGAAAGGGAGAATGTTGTCATGGAAGTTTACCACCTCACTGGAGATGTCGATCAATGGTGGTCGCTGATTCAAAACACAAAGGAATATGAAGAAGTATCAAGTATGGAATGGAGGGAGTTTAAGGAAATTTTCTTAGAAAAATACTTTCCACATGACCATCGAGCAGATATGGAAAGGCAATTTCTGAGTCTGAGACAAAAGGAGGATGAAAATATCTCAAAGTATGAGGCTAACTTTACAAGGTTAGCAAGGCATGCAGCAGATTATATACGTAACCCAATAAGTAAGATTGATAATTTATTTGATGGGTTAAAACCATTTCTCTGTCGAGCATTAGTCTCAAAAACCTTCTTGTCGTACGATGATATAGTCTCGTGTTCTTCCAAGACAGAAAATGAATTCTCTAAGTCTTATGACAACAAAGTAAAGAAAGAGAAGAAGAGAACGGTGGAACAAGAGACAGATAAAGGGAAAAAGGGAAAGAAAGATTTTCCATTATGGGATAATTGTGGGAAGAATCACCCCGGTACTTGCCTAAAAGGAATGGGAGTTTGTTATAAATGTGTAGAAAAAGGTCACCAGGCTCGTGATTGCAAGGGAAAGAAATAGGATGTCAATATTTAATGCTACAATTGTAGGGAAATGGGGAATTATGCAAATGAATGCCCTAATTTCCATGGAAACATACCTCAGAAAAGGCCAAGGGATCAAGGCCAATCTTATGTTGTTACTACAGTTGAATAGTAATAATCAATGTATTGGTGCTTTTGGACTCATGGATTATATTTTGGTTATAAGAATAATGTGATATATATTAGGATTGTACTGTAGTACTTGTTGTTTTCATTAAGGTTTTAATATGATGATGGTAATCATATTTTTAATATGTGACAATAAGACAAACATTACTTTGTTTGAGGAATTTGATGTTACAATTGATTTTGGAATTTAGAGACCTTTTAGAGAAAGTCTGGACAGAAGTATTGTGGATAACTTTACAGGATGTAATGGATTAAGTCGAACTTTGTATAGTATTGTTTAAGGTTAAAACATTTCTGAAGATTATTTTTGGAATATTATAATACTATAGTTTTAGGAAAAGGACAACCTGTAGGTTGGGGGATAACCCATCATGTCAGACAAAGTTGCAGGAATCGAACCCACAACCATAGTGTGACAAGCCTTTATTACCTACCACTAGCCTATAGGAAGTCCCTGATTATTAAAAAATAGTTTCCCTAATCTAAATGGTATGTTGTAATATTTGGAACCTTATACAATTAGGATAAATAGAATATTTTTGAGTTTTGTTACCAGTTGGAGTGAAATATGGGTTTGTGGTAAAAATTTATTTAAGAATGAAAGTTTACATGACAAGTAAGTATATTTCCTTATGTTCTTAATAAATCTCTTAAATAAATTCCTCAATTTTATGAAAGGTAACTTAAAACAAAAACGTTGTCAGTTAACTTTTCCAACTGGGGATTCAATGACCATTTAACCAATCACAAGTTTGTGATTTTCTTGTGGTTAACTTTCTCATAATCCTATTTTCTACAACTCTCCAAGAGACCTTGATGGTTTTTTTCCATCATATCCATATTTTCATAGAATCCTAGTATGGGCTATCTCGGGTGACCTTTGTACTTCTCTTTCTTTCTTTTAATGTTATATTTTTATTAACCTTATTTCTGATGTGGTTTTTCCACAAAGGTATTTTCTATTTTCAACCTTTTATTTTCAAAGAAAAATTTCAAATTTCAAGAACACAATTTATTGAAGGAGGGGAGAATGTAACACCCTGAGCTTCCACGATACGCTTCTCTTTCAAAAATGCAATAGCTTAAGTATGAGATTCTAACACACCGCGACCAATCAAAATAGCCATTATGAATAGTAATACCCACTTTTTGAAATTATATAAATTTTATATTTCAAAATGGAATTCATTTTTGTATTCAGAATATCGAAATTATCTGAAGTTGAATTTTTTGTAATTTTCTGAGAACTTCCAATTTTTTATGAATTGTGAAAAATACTTAAAAACAACTTTTTAAATCAAAATAACATATAGTGATAAGTTATACTATTGAGTGGTTTTAAAGTATAATTAGAATATATTTTATGCATTTTATCCAACGGTGGTCATTAGAATTTATTTCACTTTGAAATTGGACATAAACAATTGTCAATCTTTTGATTGATATTGTTTCTTAAAAACACGCTATTTGTTTTGACAGCGGGAATTAATTATAAAATTAATTAATGAAACTTATATGTTTAGAATTTTTTAAAATATACATCATTTTTTAATTCAGAATATCAATTATATATTAGGGTGAATTTTTGGTATTTTTCTGAAAAACATCAATTTTTGATGAATAGTGAAACCACTAAGTGGTAGTTTAAAAACTAATTTTTCTTGTAAATGAAACATTACCACTTTTCTGATTTGATTTTCAAAAATCCAAGAAACATGGTTTTCATTAGGAAGAAAAATGTGGTTCAATGGGATTAAAATAATTTTTTGGTGACTAGTAACTTTTATGTTTTATTAATCGCGATTAAAGGTAATTAGTGAAATTTTAGATAAAAATGATATTATAAAAATATGAAAATTCCCTTACACATGTCCTACCTTTATAGGATGATTCATTGCCGACCAATAAAATCCATGGGTCAACTTGGTGACCCCATGGAGTCACTTGGGTATGAAAATGACAATAATAACTTTTTATTTAAAGTAAAAATAAAATTGTCACAAACATGTGTTGTTTTACTAAAAAAATTATTATATGGTGTTATATAAGTTAAATTTTCGACTATAAGTATTCATTAGAATGATAAAAATATTTCCTACATCATTATATTTTTTTTATTATTTTTAGACATAAAATAAATTAAACTCTTTATGACACCATGATGATGAAGTCATTACCTCATTAATTAACGATTTAAATAAAATGAAAAGATAATGTAAAATCTAAGACTTAAACTTGTCAAAAACCTATTGTATGAGTATATTTAGAACCATTATCACCTTATACTTGAAATATATAAGTGTGGGACCTTTAAAATCCGAGACTCATTATATAATAAAGTAATATTTCATGAATTTCCAAGAGTGCCCCCTTCTCCTCTTATAAAAGGCATCCACCTCTACCACCTTATTCACACCTTAAAAGCCATTTTTCTCAGCTAACCTCTGCCCAAATACTCTTTAAACTTCCCTCTATTACTCCTAGAAGCTTCACTTTGGGTATAATGCTTCCCAAGGAAGCCTTTGTCTCAAATCAAAAAGAGTTACCCGATCTTTAGGTTATCTCTTCTCTTGTGTTATTTTGTTTTATTTTGCTTCTCCAACCCCTTAAACTCATTTTATTCCTTTCCTTCATAACAAAACAAGTATCATTAATATACTAGGATGTTTTTATTAGAAATATTTTATTTACACTTACACACACATTTGTCTAATGGTTAAAGAACATACTGATTCTGTGGTTGGCGAATTTCTGCCTCACGAAACGATGATTGTTCAGTCTTCTTTTAACACCTCTTATGGTGGCCATTAAGATGTAAGTATATTTATATATGATATATATTATGTTTAGGTTTTCATTATTCTTCTGTATTTCCCATTTATGTCATACCATTATGATTTCCATTTTGGGTAAACGCGATAATTTCATTTTAGGAAGTGCGGACTACCGCCCCCTCAAAGTGATTTGAATCGTTAATTACATATGTGGGATGTATAAAGGATTGATTAAATGATATTATATATTATATTATATTGTAATTATATTATACCATTATATCATTATGATTTCATTCCATTAAATACGAAATAGAAATGAATGTAGCGTTCATGCCTACGTACGGCTTACCGTCTCCAGGAACGGTGCATTTCATTTCTTACTGAAGTGCCCAGATCAGTGTGAATCACTGAGAGGGGGAGGGGGTGAATCAGTGATCCCTTAAACTTTTTACTAATTGATTCTTAATCAATTAAACCTCTATGGCTGGTTAAAGCCTCGATCCACTCTTCTTGTATCTCTCACCTTTCCTTGAATGATGCAGTAACTGTAAAGGCACTGGACACAAGGATTTACAAGGTTCGGCACCAAAGTCCTACGTCCTTGCCATGTTGGTTATACTCCCCAACATGGTTTCTTCCATTATAATCTGTTAGTATTACAATGGTCGATACAGAGTCCCACTGTATCTCTCCTGAGTCCCACAGGAGGGTCTTTATACTGCGTCCCACAGTGTTACCAGAGTCCCACTGGCCTGCTCCAGAATCCCACTGAAGACTTCTTCCACCCTGAGTCTCACAGGGGGCTTCTCCTGGCTCCTCGAGTCACATGAGTAGCTCTTCTTCACTTTAAGCTTCTTCAAGTATCTTCAGCAGTCTGGGATAAAGACTGTTGGCCTTGCTCTGTACCTCTGTTCACTTGTGATGAACAGGTCTTCTCGTCTTGCTCAGAATTTATCTCCTTCTTCTAAGGATGACCTGGACTCTC
This sequence comes from Viscum album, assembly GCA_963277665.1. Lineage (NCBI taxonomy): Eukaryota > Viridiplantae > Streptophyta > Magnoliopsida > Santalales > Viscaceae > Viscum > Viscum album. The sequence continues at coordinate 98,721,354 of OY728160.1, forward strand.
TCTTCAAGAATCTTCAACAGCCTCTGATAAGGTCTGTTGGTCTTGCTCAGCACTTTTGATCACTTCTGTTGATCAGGCTCTTCTCAATTACTGAAAACTCAGACAATTGATATCTCTAACTTTAGTCTAGCTTCAATCTGACTTCACATCAACTTCATGCACTGAGTGCATGGAATCTCTGCATCCTCATGCACTGACTACATGGCTTCTCAAATTCTTCAAGATCTTCTGGTCTTGGACAACTCAAATGCACACAACCAGATTTTAGCTTGTTCACGTGTGCACGTGCATGCATGCATTCATGCACTCCCCTTCTTCTTCTTGGTGCAATAAACCCACAGAGGGTGTAATCACTTCAAGCACACACCTTCCTTGAACTTCACACACTTTGTTTAATTTGTTCACACCCTTAAAAGTGCGTTATACTTTAGTGTTAGAGTCCTCTCTTTCTTCCTTCTTCTAGGTGTGTTCACTTCACTTAGTGCACACACACTAGGTTCGGCCTCTTTTCTCTTTGCACACACTTATTTCACTTTAGCACACACTTGAGCTTGGCCTCCTCTCTTGTGTTTAACACCCACAACCCATTTTGTTTTAGTTCATTTAGGTGTAAGCCTCGGCCTTCTTGTTTTGCACATACACCACTAGGGTGTGTTCTTTCACTTCACACAAGGCACTAAGGCCTCAGCCTTCCTCTTCACTTGTCATACACACAACTTGGTGTAGTTCTTGTCCTCTCCTTCTTGCACACCCCAAAGGCTACTGCCTCTTCTTCAAATGCACACACAAAGTGTGTTCTTCAATTAGGCACAACCACAAGGTATGGCCTCAGGTTCTCCTTGCACACACAAAACCATAGGGTCCTCTTACTCCATTTGTACACACACACTAGGTATGCACTCCACTTTTCTTTAAGAGCCGCACAAGGTTCACTTGGATCCAAGGCTACACGGGCGCGCAGGGTGCAAGGTGCAAACAGCCTTGGGCGAGCAAGGTTGCTACTGCCTCGGGTGTGCAAGGTGCAACACCGCGGGGCGCGCAAGTGCAACAGCGCGCAGGTGCTACTGTCGCGGGTACTTCCTGCCGTGCAAGGAGTAGGCGCGCAGGGAACACTTCACCTCCTTCTTCTTGTCGCGCAAAGGAGTTGCACGTAAGGAACACCTTCAAAGCCTCGGGTGGCTTCGGGACAACAGCCGCGCAAGTAATTTGCACGGTGGCTCCTTTCTTCGTGAGGCAGAGAGCACTCACGGGACTTCGGATTTTCAATAAAGGATCAGCAAACAATCTCTGTGCTTCGGGCTCTCTTTATATAGGCAGAGAAACGCCTCAAAACATCCGCGTGGTTATAAATTCAAAATCCCGAATATCTCGGGATTTCAAGATTTTCCAAAATCTTTTTTCTCCTCTGTTTCACGTGGCTTAACTCATTTTTAATTTCCTCTATGTGCATGTGACTTAGAACGCATGAACGACCTTCGGTTAAGGATACTCCATGCAACGAATAAACCTCATAGCCTCGACAATGTTGTTTTCCTCGGCCGAACTCCAATTTTCTCCATTCAACGTGTGCATGCATATTTTATTACATGATTGTGTTCAGTGTGGCCAGACGATCACCATGGACGCATTAGCTCCGTCAGAGGTTGCCGGGAACTCGAAATCCGTCTTCGGAGGGCCACTGGTTCAGGCGGGGTCGCGGGAGGTGCCTCGGCCGAGCTCGAGGTAGAGGATGGACGGGGAGCCGTCGGATCGAAGATTTGGACGGCCGCGATCAGGATGGGCCGCGGCGGATTAGATGTGCGGCCGAGATCTGGCGCGCGGTCAATCGTGCGGCCAGGATGCGCTCCCGGTGATTTTTCTGTGTCCCACATCGAAACGGAGCGCGGTTTTTCTGCAGTTTATCAAACATCCGCTCCCTTCCAACGCTCAGTTGCACTTATCCCCTCTCGGTGCCTCCCCGCACCGAGTTCTCTTAGCGGGCGCACTCTTGCGCCCACCCCTGCCACTCGGGCGCGCCATTGGCTCCCACTATGCACCTTCGGGCGCGCGCTCTGGCGCCCATGCTGCGCAGGACCTGATCCCCCTGCGTGGCCCCGGCTTACACACGGCAGCGGCCTCTCGGGGTGGCCCCATGGGATCCCCCTTGGGCGTGGCGACCTCGAGTCCCACATGTTCCTTGGGGTTTAACCCTTAAGGCTGGCCCTTGGTGGCTAATTTTTTTCTTAAGTATAGAACAAGTCCTTTGTGTAAAAACAAAGTGACCAAGTTCAAATGCCAAATTCCACAACTCTTCATCTTCCCCCAAGCCATTCTTCTTCTTCTCCATTCTTCTTCTTCTTCAAAAGAATTCCTTTCATCCTGTTCATGATTCCTCATCTCCTTCTATAATATATAATCCTCACTAATAAATGGAATTCTTCTTCAACCAAACTCTTGAATCAAACAAATTCTTCAAAGTTATTCATTGATCCAATCAGAGATCAGGTTGGATCTTCTTCAGATTCACATGCACTAAGTGATAGTGCATGGACTTCATTAATCCACTTCATCCACTTAGGAGGTGTGGATGGATCATCTTCATCTCCTCATGCATTGTCTTAACAATGCATGGTCTTCTAATAATGTGGTGACATTGTATCCAGTTGATACAAGTTCTTGGAACTTAAATATCAGCTCATCAATCGTCAGATGTCCATAGAGAATGTTTCAACCACAACATCCTATGTCACTTAGTGAATCTCCTAAGTGACATGCATATTAGTACCATGGCCATTCTCCTTTCCTCACCAACACCATCACATCCTTTGTCATTCACATCTTGACATTCCTTGACATCCATCCATTCATTCCTTGACAACAACATACCTCATTGACAACAAATGCAACACAGTGCACTTCAATCTCCCCCTTTGTATTTGTTGTCAATACACTTCTTCAGCACATATGAATGGGTCAATATGTGTGCCAATCTTTTCTCCCCCTTATTGGCAATAAAATGCAAAGGTGTGGTGTGGTTCTCTTTCAAAAATCTCTTCCTCCCTTTGAAAAGTATTTTCTTGAAAAACACTGAGAGAGGGATGATGTCACATGTTCTCTTTAGCAAAGAACCTTTAGTAAATCAAATCTAAGTCTACTTGGGCTAACCCGGTGTAGAAAACAAGAGTGATGTAACCAAGGTACTCAATGATATCCAACATTCACTGTACATTTGAGATCATGCTCCAAGGGGCTTGAAATTTTTCAGATATAACAATGAATTTGCTAAATCCTGCACCACTTCACAAAACTCATTAGAAAGTTCAGGTGCAAAGATAAATCTCCCCCTTTCATCCATTTTCCTTCAATCAATACTCCCCCTTAATTGTAATGATGAATACAATTAAGAAACACGGGATGAAAGTATGATTGGAATACCTTCAGCTTTTCTCAAGATGGTATTAAATCTTAGAATACCATCTTCTCCAGATTGGCTCCCCCTCGAGGGGTGCACTCCATTCTTTCCAAACCATCCTCCAGTTGAGAATGATCATCATCTTCAATTCCCTGCAATGTCAGCACATGTAAATACAAGTGATTAGGGAATAAGATGGAACCTCCTTGGTTCATCAATGTGAACAACAATGTTGAGAAGATTCTCTCAACCGAGATGTCCCATTTTCACTATTCTTCACACTTGCACATTTGATCTTCATTGATGTTTGTGATGGTGTGGATCTCAACACATCTTCATGTGAAATCTTCTTCTTCCCTTTTGACTTAGCAATTTCCAGAACATCATCTTCAGCTCTTTGCAGTTCTCTGGAAAGTTGCAACAGATTTGGACATATGACTAACAAGTCATTTGGAAGTGTGGCCTCAGTTCTGGAAGTTTCACATGGTTCCTTTGATGTTGTCAAGCTACCTCTCTTAGGCAACTTGTTTTCAATCAATCCCTTCTTCTTCTTTTGGATTGATTGTCTGTTTGAGTTCAGTTGGCTTCTATTGATTTCCATGGCTTGTTTGCAAAGATCCATGGTATGACCTTTCTTTCCACATTAGAAGCATGTCTTCTTGGTGGCTCTTCTTGATGCATCACCCTTCTTGGATTTGAATTCCAAGGACTTCTCTTCCTTTTTCATAATCTTTTTGGGAGCATCTTCCAATTTCTTATGCTTGCTTCCCAAGGATTCTTTCTGAGCCAGGTTCTGTGATCTTTTCTTCTTTACAGCTTTGGATACAGTTGGAGATTGACATGTATCATTCTTTTGACCACTTTTGCAACCATCCCAGATGTTGTCAAGAAATCCAAATCTGTTAGCAGTAAACAGATGTCTCTGGACCTGCGGATGTTGCTTATTTCCTTCTGGCTTGCTCCCCCTTGGCATGGGCTTCCTTTGTGCTTTGACATTTAGTGGATTGTACCAACAATCCTTTGCATAGTTCCCATACTTATTAAAACACCAAAATTGACCCACAAATCTTGACTTCTTCAGTCCTTCTGATTTTAGGGTACTTTTCTGGAGCTGCTGTGTTGTTTCAGGAGAGCTCTGCTTCTTCATTTTCTTCATCCATACTTGTTTGGAAATATTTTTCCATCCTGCACTTTTTGTGGAAACACAATTAGAAGCATCAGTACAAGATGGTATGGATGGTACCTTCTTTCTAGAATATGTTTCCCTTTTATTAGAGGATTTCTTTCTTTTAGAATCATCCTTCTCAAAGCTCACTTTAGTGGAAACATTTCTTCTTTTAGCTGACTGGGAGGATTCAGCTTTGGGTGATTGCATATTTTTCAATATCACCTCTAGTTCTAAGCATTTCATATTGAGGGAGTTCTTCTCATCCTCAATAGTTCTTAGCCTTCCTTCCCATTTCTCTTCCAACTGCTTTATCTGGTCTTCATGCACCTTATTCATTTCAAGCAATGAGTTGTCAAGCTCCTTCACCCTTTTTACATTGTCTTCAAGTTGAGCATCTTTAACAACCATTGATACTCTATGCCTCTTCTCCAGTGCATGGTAAACATCTTTGATTATTACTTTAAATAATTCTTTCTCAGAAAGGCTTCTTTGCAATTCTTCAGCAGTGTCTTCATATATTTCACTACAAAGATAAACGGTTTCATCTTTAGCCTTCACCAACTTTCTGAGAGTGTTGGTTATGGCAACCCTTTTAGCCAACTGATCTTCCATTGTATTGGCTTCTTCTTCTAGCTGTAATTTTTCTTCTTGAAGATCAAGGATGCATGTAGCTATACACATTGCCACTTCCTTGGGGACTGTCTTCTGAAGATATTTGATTGCACTTTGAAGATCTTTCATTGTTCCAACTTCATCACAGCTAGGACAGGCTTTCTTCATCTTCTTGGCTTGTTTCTTCGTTCTATTTTTCTGATTCTTGGCAGATATCTCCATTTGAGGCTGGTCGCTCATTTCCTCATATCTGCACTTCATAAAGACTCCCTTGGATCTTTTAGAGGTAACTTTCCCTCTGATACCAATTGAAGTGCCCAGATCAGTGTGAATCACTGAGAGGGGGAGGGGGTGAATCAGTGATCCCTTAAAACTTTTTACTAATTGATTCTTAATCAATTAAACCTCTATGGCTGGTTAAAGCCTCGATCCACTCTTCTTGTATCTCTCACCTTTCCTCGAATGATGCAGTAACTGTAAAGGCACTGGACACAAGGATTTACAAGGTTCGGCACCAAAGGCCTACGTCTTTTCCATGTTGGTTATACGCCCCAACATGGTTTCTTCCATTATAATCTGTTAGTATTACAATGGTCGATATAGAGTCCCACTGTATCTCTCCTGAGTCCCACAGGAGGGTCTTTATACTGCGTCCCACAGTGTTACCAGAGTCCCACTAGCCTGCTCCAGAATCCCACTGAAGACTTCTTCCACCCTGAGTCTCACAGGGGGCTTCTCCTGGCTCCTCGAGTCACACGAGTAGCTCTTCTTCACTTTAAGCTTCTTCAAGTATCTTCAGCAGTCTGGGATAAAGACTGTTGGCCTTTCTCTGTACCTCTGTTCACTTGTGATGAACAGGTCTTCTCGTCTTGCTCAGGATTTATCTCCTTCTTCTAAGGATGACCTGGCCTCTCTCTTCAAGAATCTTCAACAGCCTCTGATAAGGTCTGTTGGTCTTGCTCAGCACTTCTGATCACTTCTGTTGATCAGGCTCTTCTCAATTACTGAAAACTAAGACAATTGATATCTATAACTTTAGTCTGGCTTCAGTCTGACTTCACAACAACTTCATGCACTGAGTGCATGGCATCTCTTCATCCTCATGCACTGACTGCATGGCATCTCAAATTCTTCAAGATCTTCTGGTCTTGGACAACTCAAATGCACACAACCAGATTTGAGCTTGTTCACGTGTGCACGTGCATGCATGCATGCATGCACTCCCCTTCTTCTTCTTGGTGCAATAAACCCACAAAGGGTGTAATCACTTCAAGCACACACCTTCCTTGAACTTCACACACTTTGTTCAATTTGTTCACACACTTAAAAGTGCGTTATACTTTAGTGTTAGAGTCCTCTCTTTCTTCCTTCTTCTAGGTGTGTTCACTTCACTTAGTGCACACACACTAGGTTCAACTTCTTTTCTCTTTTCCCACACTTCTTTCACTTTACCACACACTTGGGCTTGGCCTCCTCTCTTGTGTTTAACACCCACAACCCATTTTGTTTTAGTTCATTTAGGTGTAAGCCTCGGCCTTCTTGTTTTTCACATACACCACTAGGGTGTGTTCTTTCACTTCACACAAGGCACTAAGGCCTCGGCCTTCCTCTTCACTTGCCATACACACAACTTGGTGTAGTTCTTGGCCTCTCCTTCTTGCACACCCCAAAGGCTACTGTCTCTTCTTCAAATGCACACACAAAGTGTGTTCTTCAATTAGGCACAACCACAAGGTATGGCCTCGGGTTCTCCTTGCACACACAAAACCGTAGGGTCCTCTTACTCCATTTGCACACACACACTAGGTATGCACTCCACTGTTATTTAAGAGCCGCACAAGGTTCACTTGGATCCAAGGCTACACGGGCGCGCAGGGTGCAAGGTGCAACCAGCCTTGGGCGAGCAAGGTTGCTACTGCCTCGGGTGTGCAAGGTGCAACACCGCGGGGCGCGCAAGTGCAACAGCGCGCAGGTGCTACTGCCGCGGGTACTTCCTGCCGCGCAAGGAGTAGGCGTGCAGGGAACACTTCACCTCCTTCTTCTTGTCGCGCAAAGGAGTTGCACGCAAGGAACACCTTCAAAGCCTCGGGTGGCTTCGGGACAACAGCCGCGCAAGTAATTTGCGCGGTGGATCCTTTCTTCGTGAGGCAGAGAGCACTCACGGGACTTCGTATTTTCAACAAAGGATCAGCAAACAATCTCTGTGCTTCGGTCTCTCTTTATATAGGCAGAGAAACGCCTCAAAACATCCGCGTGGTTATAAATTCAAACTCCCGAATATCTCAGGTTTTCAAGATTTCTCCTCTGTTTCACACGGCTTAACTCATTTTTAATTTCCTCTACGTGCATGTGACTTAGAACGCATGCACGACCTCCGGTTAAGGATACTCCATGCAACGAATAAACCTCATAGCCTCGGCAACGTTGTTTGCCTCGGCCGAACTCCAATTTTCTCCACTCAACGTGTGCATGCATATTTTATTGTATGATTGTGTTCAGTGTGGCCAGACAATCACCATGGACGCATTAGCTCCATCAGAGGTGGTCGGGAACTCGAAATCCGTCTTCGGAGAGCCACTGGTTCAGGCGGTGTCGCGGGAGGTGCCTCGGCCGAGCTCGAGGTAGAGGATGGACGGGGAGCCGTCGGATCGAAGATTTGGACGGCCGCGATCAGGATGGGCCGCGGCGGATTAGATGTGTGGCCGAGATCTGGCGCGCGATCAATCGTGCGGCCAGGATGCGCTCCCGGTGATTTTTCCGCGTCCCAAATCGAAACGGAGCGCGGTTTTTCCGCGGTTTATCAAACATCTGCTCCATTACAACACTCAGTTGCACTTCTCCCCTCTCGGTGCCGCCCCGCACCGAGTTCTCTTAGCGGGCGCGCTCTTCCGCCCACCCCTGCCACTCGGGCGCGCCACTGGCGCCCAGTATGCACCTTCGGGCGCGCGCTCTGGTGCCCATGCTGCGCAGGACCTGATCCCCCTGCGTGGCCCCGGCTTACACACGGTCGCGGCCTCTCGGGCTGGCCCCATGGGATCCCCCTTGGGCGTGGCGACCTCGAGTCCCACATGTGCCTTGGGGTTGAACCCTTAAGGCTGGCCCTTGGTGGCTAATTTTTTGCTTAAGTATAGAACAAGTCCTTTGTGTAAAAACAAAGTGACCAAGTTCAAATGCGAAATTCCACAACTCTTCATCTTCTCCCAAGCCATTCTTCTTCTTCTCCATTCTTCTTCTTCTTCAAAAGAATTCCTTTCATCATGTTCATGATTCCTCATCTCCTTCTATAATATATAATCCTCACTAATAAATGGAATTCTTCTTCAACCAAACTCTTGAATCAAACAAATTCTTCAAAGTTTTTCATTGATCAAATCAGAGATAAGGTTGGATCTTCTTCAGATTCACATGCACTAAGTGATAGTGCATGGACTTCATTAATCCACTTCATCCACTTAAGAGGTGTGGATGGATCATCTTCATCTTCTCATGCATTGTCTTAACAATGCATGGTCTTCTAATAATGTGGTGACATTTTATCCAGTTGATACAAGTTCTTGGAACTTAAAGATCAGCTCATCAATTGTCAGATGTCCATAGAGAATGTTTCAACCACAACATCCTATGTCACTTAGTGAATCTCCTAAGTGACATGCATCTTAGTACCATGGTCATTCTCCTTTCCTCACCAACACCATCACATCCTTTTTCATTCACATCTTGACATTCCTTGACATCCATCCATTCATTCCTTGACAACAACATACCTCATTGACAACAAATGCAACACAGTGCACTTCACTTACCTCTAAATGTTATTTAATATTATAAATGCATGTATATACTGGATATATATGATATATATGATATCTACATCATGAATATAATTCTTGATATAATGGATATTTTACCTCATCAACAACTAGTAATTATAAGAAATTTATTTTTAACTCATGTACCAATGATCGACAAAACGACCATTATTAACTTAAATAATTACATAATGTTCATAACATGGTAATAAGTGATATAAAAGGAATAATGAACTCGAAAAAGGTTCTTAAGAAAGTTTAAATTAACTCTAGTTTATTATTCAGGAGATTAAAGAACGATCGAGTCAAGTCGGACATGAGGTAAGGGAACTTCTTAACCCAATTTCTATTCTTTGGGTTAATATCCTCCTTTCAAATTATGTCATGATATTATTATTCCATATATTGTATTTGTACTTTATTTATGTGTACTTATAGTTAATAAACATAATAGATTTATTTTATTTAAAAAAATGATCTTTGTAAGGGAACTTCTTAACCTAATTTTCGTTCTTTGGGTTAATCTCCTACTTTCAAATTATGTCATGATATTATTATGTCCTATCATGTATTTGTAATTTCTTTATGTGTAATTATAGTGAATAAACATACTAGATCTATTTTATTTAAAAAAAATTCTTTGTAAGGGACTTTGTCTCAATCTCCATTCATTGAGGCATATTTTGTTTTATACACAACTTTATTTTATACAGTGTATAAACCCCTTTGACTTTTATTTTTATTAAAAATGAATCTTTTTTATACGATGAGTTTTACTAAATGACAAAAAAGAATGTTTTTATTGTTGTATATATGCGGCGACAACGACTTCTCCACCGCCGTGACCATTATTTTAGTTTTAGCTTCCTCTACAAGCCATAACTTTTTTTAAATGAAAAGTAAATACCATGTTTTAGTTTTCTTTTATTTTGGGTATTGAAAATGGTTATGAGAGTGTTTTTATTATATCAATGTGTTGAATTGATATATTGTGATTTAAATGTGGAAATGTTATGTTTCCTTTATGAATTTTTTATGTGATATGATTATGTTATGGTTTATGATATGTTTAAACCTGTTCATATGAGGAATTCATTGGACTTAATAAGTGACGAGTGGAGCCCGCTATAGCTCCTCGATGCATCGGTCGGTCTCATGAGACAAACTAGTGTCTTGGCACGAGGCCTTGAAAAAATCTTATTTGTATTCTTGGCACGAGGCCTTGGCTGTGTGGTTATGATAGTCTGGCATTATGCATTCCGTCATTATGAAAGTGGTTATTGATATTGCATGTGATTATTCGACCAGTAGAATATCCATGTGTATAAGTAAATGGAATTATTTCATTTTACTTTTGCCATATTATGATAAAGTTCAAGTTTAAAAGGCTTTTTTATTAGTTATACATTTCCTTAAATGTTTATGTTTTTTTATGAAATCTTCCACTATATTTTTATCCTTACTGAGTATCTGATCTCACCCCTTTCAATGTTTTAATTTTTCCAGGATGTGATGAAGTATATTATGAATGACCTGTAGGGATAGTATGAGGGGATATAAAGACAGGATGTTTTTTAGTTTTGTTTTACTTTATGATGTAATGTAACATTTATGAATGTATATAGTGTTTCCAAGGCTACTAAACTAATATATCCTTTGAGACCTGATCTTTCGTGATCATTCCAATGTTATGCAATAATGCACCGACTCTGGGTAACTGGGGTCGGGGCATTGCAATGTGCCTGACTCTGTTTCACACCCATTAACACTTAAAATCATCGGAAGGAAACGAATATAATTTAAATAGAGACTATTGAATGAGTTTAATGAAACATCTCTAAGAACTCAGATGATGTATGAGAAAGTTCATGATGGTGTGTCTCATGAGTAGTGAAAGATGTAATGTGATATCAAAAAAGGTTTGTCTCATTATGTAATAGGATATTTTACAGTATCTTAATAACATAAAACTAGGAAAGTTATATTTTTTGTTATTTTTTCATATTTTACAAGAATTATCTTAAACAGACAATGAATCATGAAAAATAAGTCATCCCTTATATCAGTAGGCTATATATTTTTTCTATAAAAGTAACAAAGCATAGTTTAATTTTATCCATTAAGATTTGTATTATTTTATTATACCTAATTTTTTATTCTAACATAGATATATTTTTTAATAAAATATTGTGAATTAGGTTACTTGGTTCGCTTGATTGAGATGTAGATTAATGTTCATTGGAAACCAAGTGGTATTTTTATTAATGAACCAACTAGATAACTTGGAGTAATTAATTTTCATTACTATTTAATGTTATGTAATTACTATAAAAACATAATAATGAAAAAAAATACAATAAAAATAATTCCTCAAAATAAATTAAATGGGGTTTTTTATATGGTTAAAATATTTTCAATTGTCTCTATTGAATATTAGTCTTCAATAGATCTATTTTGTGAATTTTATTCCATGTTTTTTACACTATTTAATTTGTTTTGACGCTTGTTTTTTTTTGTAATATATTTTTAATTATTACATTTTTTAGATATAAAATAACATTAAATTTTAATAAAAAATAAATAAATTACATAATATTATATATTTATTGAAATTTAAAAAAATTGTAAATAATGTTGTATTAAATAGATAAAATTAAATAAGTATGGGATGTAAACACTTCACAATCATCATCAGTTTCCTAGAATGATATGGTTGAAATAATTTTAGGTAATGATCATCCAAGGAATGTATGGGGGATAGTTTCTAGTATTGATTGATAATTTTTTTTCAATAGGGTGTCATCATCATTTATTGAAACACTTAGTGGGGGTTCTAATAGTTTTGTTGATCAGAAAGTGTAAAGGGAAATTTCAATGCAAGAAAGAAAAATTGAAAAAACAAGAATCTTATAGGAAAAAACTAGATTATTGGTAGTTGATAATGTGAAATGCCTTAGTTTCATTATTTATGAGGATGATAGATGAAATCCCAAAGGAAATTTATATTCTTATAACTCTTCATGTATAGGTAAATTCTAAACTCAATCCTTGACATATCTAAATGACTATTTTCATTATTTTTATGATAATATTGTATAATGTTGGGGTTTATTATATAAGGAACCATCCTTACACATTACATAATATATTTTATTTATACAATAATAAATTTCATGATTCCCTAAATATAATTTAGGTTCATATTTTTAGAAAATTAATTCATAAACTCTTATATAACAAACTCATATATAAAAAAGTAGACACTTATACCCAGTATCAATTTTTGACACAATATAAATAATTTGAAATGAAATATGTATTATTTTCAAGAAAAAAATTCCTGAATTTTAACTAATCTTCTTCTTTATTCTTACTAAACCTTAAACTAATTAAAAAACATTTAAAAGTATGGTATGATCATAAAATACTCATTGAGGGACATAAAATTAAAAAACAAATTATTCTACTGAAAATCATTAAAAACCATAAAATTTTTACCTTTATCTCAATATTCATTGATCGTATGAAATAAATCATAGACACTTGAAAAAAAACACACCTTTTTATTAAATAAATAATTTACACCCCATAGTAACAAAATATAGACCATTTTATGAAACATAAAGAATTATATTCATAAATTATAATAGAAATAACTATAGCCTAGAGAAATACATAGGAGAAACATCCTCGATTAACTTTATATTTCATTCATTTAAATAAAAATATCATTTAATAATGCATTTGATAACTATATTTTGATCAACAATCATTTAATCTATATCAATATCACCCATTGTATAAAATTTATTGGTCTCACACATCATATAAGTAGTATCAGGCACACATGTCTTATAAGCTATATCAGGCTCACATATTATCAACTATAATTCTCAAGTACGATACCATGAAAGAAACATCTAATTCTTGAACATTTTTATCATAAAAACCTTGAAAAATATTTTTAACCCACATGATAAATATTTTTTCATATTAAATTACCCTTATGTTTAAAAATTACATTTCAAAACTAAAATACCCACAAAAATTAAAAGAAGGTTTTTTCTTTGAAGAAAACATGGAAGATTATAAGGTAGGAAAAAATAATTATTATAGTGGTAGTAAAATAATTTGGAATCATATATGTTAAAATAGATCACTCCTTTTTCCTTTTGTAAAGAAATAAAAAACATTACATATAAAATATGTATAAAAAATTCCTTTTAAAAAAATTTAAATAAATTAAAAAGAGACATTAATTTTTCTTTTATAATTCAATTAAATTCATATAAATACATCCATAAAATAATTTCAATAATATGTACATGGATTAAATATATTTTAAAAAAACAATGAGATATTTACAATAAGGTTTTAAATTAAAGTTTATTTTACCGTGATTCTGAATCATAACATACATTATTTATCGTCCATAATAATAAAATTATGTTAATTATTATCTTTATTAATATACTTCTTCATTTTTATTTTTCCGTTTTTGTATTTCCATGTTCTATTCAATTACATTATCATTTTCTTTCATGTTGTATGTTTTTATGATATTCATCTCAAAAGTCCAAAATGACTTTGGAAGGATGAATATGGTAAAAGAAGTTATTATTATTTCATATATATAATAATAAAAATGAAATAATTAGAAATTTTATATATAATTTATAATTATAAAATCAACCATGAATGATAATTCGGAAAAATTAATTACATTACAATCATGGAGATAGTGGGCCATATATACGCATGAGTAACGTTTGCATTTTTCAGATGGGATAATTGAAAGGTTTTATGAATAATTTTAGATTTATATAATATTTATTATAACAAAATATCATATTATATCATTAAATAAAATTACATATACCATCCATGTGGTGTGGGGATGAAAAATGAATCATGTCGTTTTGTGGCGGGGTAATCCACATGTATGCACGAACAACGTTATCATTTTTCAAGGGATGGAACGGTATAAAAAATATTAATATATTATATTAAAATAATTTAATTATTTATTTAATATCATATATGTATATTAAACACCTAATTATAACTATCATCGATAGGTAGTTATGGAAAATGAATTATATAGATTCATGAGGCAGTAGTCCTCTGTACAAATGAATAATGATTTTTTCACATTTGATGGAAGAGGAGATGGATATTAATTATTCCACTAACATAAAAACATATAATTATATAGAATAATTATTTTTATTACTTCTTAATGTTAAAATAATATTTTTATGAGGTAGAAGAATAAATAAAAAATAAAAATATTGGTTAAGAATTATACCTCTTCTTCGAACAACCTCTTTATGTTTATACATAAAGCCTTCCTAGGATGATTTTTTTATTTAAATAGTGATTCTAGTAAATTGGTATGGATTTTAGGAATGGATTATGATAAGTATTATCCAATAAAAAAAGTTATGTTTATAGAGGATAGGATTGTTAGTGTTCTTTTATAAGTGGGGGAGAGGACACACATGGAATTAAAAAAAAGATTAAAATATATTATTGTATTACTCAATATGAATTACTCCAAAATGGACCATTTATGAATATTAGATGATATAGGCTTAGAATATTCCTATAAAATAATATTTAGAATAAATAGGTCATTTTAACCCTTGACGATTTAGTTTAACCCCTGATAAAGTTTTTTTAACCTTAACCTTAGTAATAGATATTAACTATTTTTACCATTAATTATAACCAAAAATTAAATTGAACTTACTATATAATATTAATTATTATTATTAAAATATTGGATTCTATATTAACAATTTAAATTCATATAATTGGAAGTATTTAATTTAAAAGTGGACCAATAAAATGTGATGAAAATGGTTTTTGAGAAAAATTCCTTTTTAAGTATAAAAATATTTTTATATATAATTCAAGTATAATTTTGATTATAATATACATAATTAGATTATTAATAATATATATAAAACAATTTTACTTTAAAATCCCTTTAAAACAAATTTTAACTTTATAAATTATTGAAACAAGAAACATTATGTTGCACTATTCATTAATAATAGTACTTATAAAAATATCAAAACTTATTCCTAAGATAATTTTCATATCCTGAATTAAAAAATTATGTAAATATTTTTAAATTTATTTAATATATTATTATAATTTAATCTTCTAAATAAAACAATATAATGCATAGAAATGTAGTTTTTTTATAAATAAAGCATTTTTCCTTTGACTAGAAAATTACTTAATATTATTATAATGAATATATATCGATAAAATATATTATTTTTATATTAATAAGACATTAAAATGATTTATATTAATATTACGTGGGTTATTATATTCTTCCCCCTTTTCTAAATTTTATCCTCACAATATTAATCATTATTAAAACAAGTGGTGAAATTATTCATTCAATGAAAGTTTTATTTCCCATGTTGCTTCTTTAACCATATAGTTTTTCCAAAAAAACCATAACATGATAAATTAAATTATTTCTCAAAACATTCTCTCTGTGTTCATGAATCTATATAGGTTATTCATTATAATAATTTTTTCTTTTCAACTATAATAATTCAGGGCTAAAAAAATGATTTGCACCTGGAAGATATTTTGTTGACAACAAAACATGAAATACATCATGTACCTAATATAAAATAATAGGAAAGTATAATCAGTAGGAAAATAATCCAACAATATCTTAGATTTTATATACTTCAATTAACTATGGACTTTGCTTCCCGTTTTTATCAAAACACATAGCACTTTTTATGGAGATACTTTAAGAAAGATATGATCACCTACCATGAAAGAAATCTATTTCCATTGGTTATTTTTACAAAAAAAAATTAAAGAATATGAGTTGTCATCATATGTGCTGAAATAATATTCACTATTTCAAACAGTTATTCTTCCAACTCTATTTGCAATAACTTCCTTTCAAATACTTCATACCTACAAGATATAGTTCAAGACTACTTTCCCTATAATTATAAAAAATCATCTATATACTAAATAAAAAATATTTTTATATTAAAACGTATCTAAGTAAATATGTTAATCCCAAGAACCTTGGTAATCCATTAAATAGTAATGAATCATGGATTCCAAGGACTGAATCTGTCTCATGTACTATCCATTATATTGAGGATGAAAATATTTTTTAAATTTAATTTAGTTCCCAATGAATTCTAAAGGCCTTTCCAAAAATAAAAGTGAATCTAGGATTATAATCAGATAGAATCAAGAGAGTTACTCCATGAAACATGATTATATCCTTATGGTAATGTTGATAAATTTGATCTAAAGACATTGTATCTTGAATGGTATTGAAATGTGCATATTTATTTAGTCAATAAATAATAACCCAAATTTCATTATTAGATGGATATTTCTTTCGTAATACCACCACAAAATTCATGGATTTATTTTTATATTTTTACTCTTTCACAAAAAAAGGATGAAGAATCTAATTGAATGATTTTCATTCATCCTTAACTTATATACATGTAAATAATTTCATTTTAAACTCTGCAATATATTTCTTCACTCTAAACCACCTGTAATACTCTTGAAGTTCTCTATGCATTTTATTACTTCCTGGATAAACAGAAAAATGAGATAAATGAGCTTCTCTCAATAATTATTTTTTATCTTGAAATAAATTGTCAAGCATAATATCTCTAAAAATCTGAAAATACATACCTTTCCAATGTTAAATTCAAGAAACCTACCTTTCCAACCGGTTCCACCTTTCTATATAAATCACCATCCTCTTTTTAAGATTGAATAATTCTATCGGAAAATGTTAACATTAATAAAAGCTAAAACATTAATATAGGAATATCCTAGATGCATAATTTGAAGTCTATCATTTATTAAATCATTTATTAAAGAATTGTGTTCCAAAAATAGATTGATTAATGATGCATTTTCTTTTTGACTCAATGAATCATCCACTTTGTTTTCTTTTCCAAGATGGAAATGAATCACTTAATCATGTTATTTAATCTATTCCATTCATCTTCTATTCCTCTTTTTCAACTATTCATTAGTGAATATATATATATATATAACATTTATGATCACTATATATTTCACACCTCTATATAAATTATCCTACTTAATTATTAAATGAAAAACCAAATAATCTAATTACCTATCATTTGTATGATAATTTAACCTATGAGGCATCAGTTGAAATGAATCCTAAACAAATAAACTAATCATTCTACATAAGAAAAAACCATGTCCCTTCAATGAAGTTTCATTATAGATGAAAAATTCACTATTTCTAGAGGGCATATAAAAATTGGATCATTTAATAATATAATTTTTAATTCTTGGAAATAATAATTATGCACATTCATCTAGATCAATTTAACTCTTTTTTCTTGTAAACATAGTCATTGGAATAGATTACTGAGAAATTTTTAACTGATGGTAATAACCCTCAAATACAATAATACTATGAATCTATATGGAAATTAATTTTTTACAACCAAAATTCTCAAACACAAAAAATTTAACAAATATCTTATTTTCTTATATGGTTTACAAAAAAAATACATAGTTGTATTTCATGATCCTTATAAATTTTAGAAGATAAAAATATGTCATTAATAAACAGAACCATAAAAATATCTAAATATTCATTGAAATATCAATTCATAAGATTCTTGAATATAGCCGGTGCATTAGACATTCCAAAGTGCGTCACTATAAAATCATAATCCCCATATCTAGTCTAAAATTATATCTTTAGAATAACTGCCTCGTTTTTCTTTATTTGATGGTATCCTGACCTATGATCAATATTTGAAAAGTATTTTCCTCCCTATATCTAATCAAACAAATAATCAATATTATTAAAATGATACTTTTTCTAAATAGTGATGTTATTCAAGGATCTATAATCAATGTAATGTCTCATTGAAACATCTATATTTTTGAAAAATAAAATAGGAGCACCACATGGTGATGTGTTTGGATGAATTAAACTATTATCTAGAAACTCTTGAAACTTCCTTTTCATTTTCAAAAGTTTTAATTAAAACATTTGATAAGGGGGTTTTGAAATTGGCATCGCATTAGGAACTATGTCAATAGTAAACTCAAAAACTCAATCATGAATAACAGTTGGAAAATAATCAAGAAATACATCTATATATTCATTCAATATAGGAACATCATTATTTTAAATAATTTATTTCCTTTCAAAAAGATGATCTTGTTAACCTTAAATATTATCTAAAATCAATTTCTCATCTTTTTAATAATTTATAAAAGTTATGAAATCATTGAATATAACTTTATTAGCTCTGAAATATTTATTATCATGATAAATTGATAGTTAATCCTTATAAAAAATAGTATCATTCTCTATTATGGGATTTTAAATAACATTTTTATGAAAGACAATCCCACTGATAATAATATAAATATTAATATAAATCTTGGTTACTTTAAGAGTTCCACCAAGATTTTTCACCAAATGTTATATCTTATTTTTAGGTGGTGATATTTCCATTTTTCTTTCATATTTCTCATAAAAGAAGGAATGTGAAGATCCAGAGTCAAACAGAGCATTGGTATAATTTCAATAAATATGTAATATACCAATCACCGCATTGTTAGATGAACAAACATTAATTAGAGTATTAGAAAATGGTTTTCATGCACTTTTTTCTTTAAGTATTCATAATTTATATCATGATTATATAACATCAACACATATCATCATAATTTCTCAACTCATTGAAATTAAAATATATCACTATTAGATCGATATATGTTACTTCATTCTGATATTGTTCAAGACTCTTTTAATTATAGTGATGAGCCCTATGACCAAACATCCCACACTGATAACACTTTTCATATCCTAAAAACATATACTAAAATGTTTTTATTATGCATGGAACATGTTGGGGTCTTACAAATTTATTAATGTATTGATTATCTATTTCTTTCCAACATTTCTACTTCTTAATTTTCTCATCTCAAGGAACAAAAGTGTTATCAAACTCTATCTCATCATTCTCATCACAATGAGAAACTTTATCATAAATTTTAAATTCTTAAAAGGCCAAATCTATTTGTAAATGTAGTTTACTTACTGTTTAATATCTATTAATTTTACTAGAAAGATCACAAATAAAATATAGTACGTACTGGAAAAATTGTGTAAAAATCATATATGGCTGCTGAACCTTTCTCTTTCCACAATTCAGTGGATTGTTTCTCCATCCCATGTCAAAGGACCTTAGGGAAATATTTCTCTAGAAACAGATTCTTAAATTTATCTCATTTCATGGAATCAATATTATCTCTCTCTATCTCTAGTATTATTAACCAAATACTATCATTGATCTGCTTCACCATCAAAATGATAAATGTAAAGATTTCCCTATTTATGTTCTAAACATCACATTAATTCAAAAATATTTTCTTGTGAATTGATTCATCTATTAATTACCACTGGATCTAAGGTTCCATATAAATTTTATGGTTTTTGTTTCTTTAAATACATAACTATCAACATGTTCTTTAGGGGTAATTCTGGTTTCTATCTAACATAGAGGATGCCCCCATTTTTATTTTTTATCAACTAATCCATCACTGTAAAAAAATTACATAGTTAAAATTTCAACTATTTCAAGATTATAATTTAGAGGGGAATTGTCTTATTGATGTCTTCCTAGTTTATCTTGCTTGTTTCCTCTATATAAGAAAATTCTAAATAGACATCGATTAGATAGAGAAACATGGTAATATTCAAGTTTATTACCATGATAACCAAAAAGTATAATCTCTCAAGGGTATTTTATTATCATTATCGTAATCTCTAAAGTTATCAAAACCTTTTCTCTAATAAAAACTATAAGGACTAGGCCTTAAAAATATATAATCTATTGTCTTTATAATAGAATTAATTTTCATAAACCACCGAATATATTTTATGTTCTTTTTTATAAAATTATGTCATAAACTCTTAGATAACAAACCCAAATATTAAAAATTTGGAACTTCAACCCAGTATCAATTTTTCTCACAATCTAATAATTTTAAAATGAAAGAATTTTCCCTTTATAGAAAATATTAATCACTTTAAAATTTACATATTATTTGTTCTTACAGATCCTTAAAACATTTAAAATAATATTATGTGCACAAAAATCTTATTAAGGGATATCAAATTAAGAAATCCGTTAGTTTAGTGAAAAACAAAAAAAAACATAAAAATTTTACCTTTAAAAATATATTCTTTATGTGTGTGAAACAAATTATAACCACTGTAAAAAATTTCTAGTTCCTCAAAAAAATAATTTAAAATCCATAGAGAGAAAATATAAACCATGTTAGGAAACCGATAAAATTATATTCATAACACATGTAAGAAATAACTATTACCTAGTTAAATAAATAGGTAAAACATACCTCGATGACTTCCTATTTCTTTACTTTTAATAAATAAACATTACCCAATGCATTATAGATTAATATCAGGTTTAACCATAATATTAGTTGCGTCACGATCACCTGTCATTTAAACTATAATGATCTCACTTATCATATAAGTTATATTGGGGTCATTAATTGTATAATTTTTATCGATCTCAACTATCATCATCTATAATAATCTATTAAAATATCCTGAATAAAACATTTTATTATTTCACATATTCATTATAAAATCCATTTAAAATTATTTTATACCCATATTCAAAACATTTTTAAAAACTAAAATACCATTTCCTTTTAAAAACATATTTTTTAAATTAAAATATCCAAAATAAAAAGAATATGTGTTTTTATTCGAAAAAAACATAGAATAATATAAACGAATTAAAACTTAAAATAATGATTGTGGTGCTTGTTAAAGCTTTGGACTCTTTATATATTAAAATATAACATTATTTTTTTCTTTTTATAAATAAATTACAAATGTTTCATATAAAATACATAAAAATATTCCTTCTGAAAAAATTAAATAAAGGAAAAAAGATAAAAAAAATTCCTTTATAATTTATTTATTTATATATGATGAAAACAATAAAATAATTTCTATAATATTTAAATGGAGGAAAAATATTTATAAAATAAATCTTTATAACATTTAAAATGAGGTTACAAGTTAAAGTGTCCCTTACCTTGAGTATGAATCATCATGAATATTCTTTATATTTGTGAATAATAAATGCACGTTAGTTATTTAATTTATTTATATATATTTTAAAATTTATTATTCCTTTTATTTTATTTATTTATATTATTTTTAATTACTTAATCGTTTAATTTCATGTCATCCATTTTGACGATATTTGTATCATATGTTTGAAATGAATTTAGTAAGATGATTATGGTCAAAGTGGTCATTATTCCATATTATATTGGATATTAATACTGAAATAATTATCATTTTTAAATATACTTTATACTTTTAAAACCAACCATAAATTATGTATAGAAAAAATGAATTATGTTACAATCATGGAGACTGTTGGCCATACGTCTGCATGAGAATTATTTTAATTTTTCTAATAGAATAATGGAAAAATTTATGAGGGATTTTGTCTTTATAAAATTATTATTATATCATAAATATCATATTATGTCATTAAATATACTTATATATACCATATACTGGATTCGGTGAAGAAAACTGAAATGCATTGCTTTGTGGAGGTGGTAATCCACATATATGAATGAACGGCGTTGACTTTTTTCAATGGATGGAAAGGTAAAAAAATAGATGATATATTCCCTTTTTAATAATGTTAATAATTTCTTGACTATAATATATATACATTAAATCCAACATTATAACCAATTGTGAGAGGTGGTGATGGAAGGAAAATTGCATCAGTTCATGAGCTAGTAGTCCACTCTACACATGAATAACAGTTTTATTTTTGATTTCATGGAAGATAAGGTGGATATGGGTTATTCCATTAACATAAAAATATCTAATAATATTTAACATAATAGTTTTCTTATTTAATAATTTTTAATAATATTTTATAGATGTATAACATGAAATAAAATGAAAAAATCAATTAAGAAATATACATTTTCTTTAGACAAACTATATAGGTTTATACTTAAATCCTTATTATGATGTTTTAATGATCAAAACAAGGACTCTATATGATTTTAATTGATGTTAGGAAGGTATTTGGGTAATTATTGTCTGAAAAAAATGGATCTTGAAGTTTTTAGTGGAGAGGAGAGAGGGTGTCATTATATAAGTGCGAGAGAGGACACACATGGAATATTTAACTAGATTAAAATATATTAATGTCTTACTCAATAAAAATCACCCTATGGTGTATCATTTAGGAATATTAAATTATATATAGATTAAAAAATTCTATAAAATAAAAATTATAAAAAAATTAGCTCATTTTATTCCTTTTATCATTAGTTTTAACCCCTGACAAACATATTTTAACCTTAACCATGGTAAATGATTTTTACTATTTTTACTATTGATTGTGACAAAAAAAATTGAACTTATTACCTAATATTAATTATTTTGATTAAAAATTTGAATCCAATTTATCAAATTCAATTCAAAAAAGTGGCATAATTTTATTTAAAAATAATCCCACAAAACAGGAAGAATAATTATTTTTCATAAAAAAGGGATTTTTAAGTTTAATAATGTATTCAAACGAAATTTAAGTACAATGTGTTGAGTGATAAGTTTTTAATTCTTAATTATCCATTCCATTTTTTGGAAATCAAAAACACTTTATTAAAACTTGTTTACTAAATTTTTATGTCCCATGTATTTCTTATGTTTTTTGTATAAAACATTATCTTTTACCATACATAGAAAAAGATGTAATATATTATGAATATAAACCTACTCTTCTTAATTATGACTATAGGGTTGATAATTAGTATGATTATAATACATAACATTAATCAGAAAAGGAATTAGACTTTTTTTAAGTCTATCATACTGAAAAAATTCATGACCATCGAACTGATATTGGTACCGAAATATCAGACTATCACTCATACAAATATCATATTGAGAATTGTAAAGAAGTTAATTAGACTGAATAAATTTTATAATTGGAATAAAATACATATTTATATTGAAATTAATATAATTTTAATGATGTTAATCAATATTATGTCATTCATTTGGTTATAGATCTGTTTTCAGTCACTAGTTATCCAATTCCCTTGAAAAAAACATGGCAATATAACTATTGAAGCATTGACTATAAATAAGAGTCATTATAAGAATTTAGAGTAAGTTTATTCATTCACAACTTAACTTGTCTAAAGTTTTTTAAGTCATGAACTACTCATTCTAAGTCTTTATAATTATTTAGATATTTGGTAGTTCTAAGGAATCCTTGTCAGAGTTGTTTCCTTATGAAATTTTTCTTTTGTAATAAGATTCGATCATTTTTATGATTGAGTGATTATAGGGATAGGAAGATGTTGAATCTGATCCACAGAATCAAGGGATTCTGGAGCATGGAATACATACGTCAGTAATCATATTGAGGTATTTTAGGGATATGAAGATAGAACAATTATGATCATCATATCGAGGGTTTTCCTGTTTAGGAAATATGGTCTTTATAGTAATTATAGAACAATGGATACCCTTAGTCATGATTATTAAATACATTAATCTTAAGGTTAAAAGAGTAAAATATTTTAATAATATCATGTAAGTCATTATTACTTTTACATATCTATTATATTTCATGTTTTTACAAGTTTCTCTTCTGTTGTGCTTGTTATAGAAATTCAGTCATCATAATCATCTTTCTATACTATTTTTTTATTGGTTTTAGGATGAATAAGATAAAAAAGTTTATATTAATCAGATAAATTGTGATACCAAACTTTTACTATTATTTAATCAAACTATTTATGGTTCTGATTTTGTGACTCTGGTAATCAGACTGAGTCAGAGTCCAGTGAAGTTACTTTAAGAGGTCTGTGTGTTAATTAGTTTAAATCGTTTAACTGTGTTTTTAAAACAACAATTCACCCCCCCCCCCCAAATCTTATAATTTTTTACATCTAATATACTCTTATGATACAACAATTGGTATCTGTGCAAGTTTCTACTACTCATAGAATATCATAGTTTTTATTTCCTTTACTTGTTTTATGTTTTTTAAATTTATGATATGAAAATCCTATTTATAAACTATGTTAAACTAATTTTTATTTAAAGAAAGTTATTTTTATTATTTTTAATGATGGAGGGTATTAATTATGGGTATATAGATAATCTAAACCCAAACAGACTATCTATCTTTGATGGTGCTAATTATGAGAATTGGAGACATATAATGAAGACTTTTTTATCAACATTATAGTCGATAATTTAGTAAAGATTACTGGACACTATAGGATCCCTGAAAAGGATGTCACTTATTTTACACATGAATGAAACAAGAGTATCATCTAAACTACATATTAAGGAATTATCTATTTTATTTCATGATAATAGTTATACAAAGTCAAATATCTTCATGAGTACTTGTAAATAGTATATAGAAAAGGAGTTAGTCACACAATTTTGTAGTTCTAAAGTTGTTGATACCTGAAGAGATATGATTAGAGTAGACTATCAGTCCTTTGATTTCTAACCTGGAGAATCAGTTGAAAATTTTCACTAGAGGTTCGTGATAATCATAAATAGCGTACTATATATTGGTGAAAAAGTCATTGATGATGAAATTATGGTTGAAAAGATTTTTAATATCATTCCCAATTAGTGGGAATCAAAGATAATAGTTTTTTATGAGACAAAAAAGCTTAATAATCTTAATTTGGGTGATTTAATTGGTACTCTTATGCAATATGAGGGTGGACTTAAAATAGATTCTACAAAAGAAAAAAATGGTGGTGTTTCTTTTTATAAAACATCAATTGTTCCTTCAAAAGTTCAGTCAGCTGATAAAATTGTTAAATCTTCAAGGAAGAAGAAAGTTCAATAAGAATCTGGAACATCGGAACATTTATAAGATGAGTGGGATAATTTTATAACAATGATGAATAAGATTGTTGGAAATAAATATTTCCAATTCTGATATAAAGAAATTCATTAAGATAAAAGTGATATGAAAGATTCTAAGGTTACATGTGATTAATGTAAGAAATTTGGACATATCCAATCAAATTTTCTAATATAGAAATGGAAATACAAAAAAAAATAAAAAGAAATGCAAAAAATAATTACAATTATAAATCCATGAAATTCTTGAAATATTATGACGCATGGAGTGACTTTGGTTGTGATTATTCTAATAATTCTTCATATAATGAATATTTTTTATAGAGAAACATATGTCATTTTTCTAATTTACCCATCATAAATCATTATTTCATAGAAAAGTTACACACATTTGAATCTCTTACAAGCATTTTCTTAAGTGAAAATTTTTCGGATAAGTAAATTTCTACATATTTTGATTAGGAATATTTATCAAGAAATTATAATTATGTACCTAGATATGAGGAGGTTTTATGATTTTTAATAATTTTAGAAAATGAGAATAATAATATTGGTAAAAGCTTGATATTATTATAGTGAAACATGCTAAGGAAAATTCCAGAATAAAAAAATTTCCAATTGAAATATCTGATCATTACAAATATATTTATAAGAAAAATTTAGAGAGATAAAATATTTCAAAATATTTTGAGAAAGTAATTTATGAGAAAAATGTTTAATAAGGAAAACTTATTTCTAAAACTGATACTGATGACGATAAAAATTTAGTTGCAAAACTAAAATATAAAATTTCTAGATTGAGATTACTTTTATCAAACATTAAAAATTATGCAGAATATTTTGATAAATTTCTTAAAAAAATTATACCTCATGGTAGTAGTTCTGGAATGGGTTTTACAAATAGAAATCTGATTTTCTGAATCAATTATTTTATTCATTAGAGTCCACCTTTTTGTACTAGGTGTCAAAGCGGTGGGCACTGAAAGAAAAATTATTCCTTAAATAGAGTAAAATATCTTGGTTTTCATAAATCTTAATTTTCAAAATAAATGTGGTTACCTAATGTTTTTTTTTACTAACATTACCAGACCCAGGAGTATTTGAGTACCAAATTACTTCTCTTTTTGTTTTCAGGATAACAAAAATAATACCAGAAACAAAACATTTGGTACATGATTAGTTGGTGTTCTAGTAACATGACTAGAAACAAAAATTTCTTGAATAATATAATCAATATGAAATATAGGAAAGTAACTTTCATAGATAATTCCCATGGAGAGATTATTAGAATATGTAATATTTTTCTTCTTGGAAAAGACCTTATTTAAATTGTTTTATTTTTTTTATGTCTTAAGAACAGCCTTATAATAATAATTAAATTATGTGATGAAGGATACCTTGTGATATTTAGGAATAATAAATTTTTATTTCATAGTTCCATGGGTAAATTTATCTTCTCTTCCTATCGGCATGAGAATTTTTACACACATAAGTTGGAAGACCATAGGATCCAGGTCTAACATTGCCTTAGTGAAATGGAATATCAGTCCTAGTTATGGAATAGATGTTTAGGACATTTTAACTATATAAACATATCTAAGTTGAATAAGAATGATCTTTTTAAGGATCTACAAGAACTTAGGATTGATACTTTAAAACTTTGAAAAATATTTCATTATGATAAGCAACATGGGTCAAGTTTTAAATCTATTATTGAAGTCTCAACATTTAATGCTTTGAAGTTAGTGCACATGTACTTATATAGTCCTACACAAACTGGGAGTATTGGTGGAAACCACTGTTTATATATTCTATTTAATTAATACACTAGATATAAATGGATTTCTTTCCTTATAAATAAATCTTAAGCAATTATTTATTTTAAAAATTTTGTAGCCGGAGTTAAAAATGAGATAAAAATACCTTGATAACTATTTTTAGTGATCATGGTGGAGAATTTGAAAATTATTATTTTGAATATTTTTTTAGTAATAAATTTATTACACTTAAATTTTCAATACCTAGAACCCCCCCCCCCCCACAAAAAAATTTTAGTTAAAAGAATAAATAGAATTCATCAACAAATAACTAGAACCATGCCGAATGAATAATCAGTTTCTAAATATTATTTGGCATGAAGAGGATAGTATTGCCTTCTATACTATAAATCAAGTTTTGATAATACATTATCTTAACAAAACATTTTATGATTCATTAATAGTTATAAAACCAAATGTTTCTCACATAAATGTTTTTGGTTGCAAATTATTCATCCTGAATACTAATGATAATGTACATAAATTTTCACCCAAATATAATGAAGGAATATTTTTAGCTTATTCCACTACTTCTAAGGGTTCTAGTGTTTTAAAAAAATTATTGTAATATTGAGGATATAGTACATGTTCATTTTAATGAAACTGATCAATTTTTTTTAAACAACTACAACCTACATCCTTGAATGTTTTATATAAAATTGATTTTCAACCTTTGTTAGAAAATTATTCTTATAAAATTTATTTTCATATTTTGTTAGAAAATTATTCTCATAAATAAATAACTCAATATTTTGTTTATGAAGTTATTCCTTAGGAAGATTTTATACCAATTGTTGAAGAATATGTATTTGAAAACCCAAAATTTCAGTTGTTTCCTATAAATAATCATAGTGAAAGTGTCATTGATTATGTAGATAAATTTGTTAGGAAGATAATTTCCATAATAAATGGAATTGAACATCTATATTTCTTATATCAATTTGAATTTAATAATTCTGATGAATCTTTGGGTGATGATGATTGGATTAAGTCTATGGAAGATGAACTCAATGAGTTTAGTGGATCAAATTCTATACTTTAGTTGAAAAACCAATAAAAACTTCTATTATAAAAGTAAAATGAGTTTTTCAGAATAAATTTAATGAAAATGGAATAATTGTTAGAAATAAATCTAGACTTATTTTAAATGGTTATAATCACAAAGGGGGAATTTATTATAAAGAAACATATAAAATGGTATAAATTCTTGAAGTTATTCAAATAATTTTATCCTTTCCAACATTATTTAGTTTTAGACTTTTTCAAATGGATGTGACGTGTGAATTTCTTAATGGATATGTTCATATTGAATTTTATGTTGAACAACCACGTACTTTTGAAAATACAAAACATCCAAAATATATTTATAAACTTACCAAATGTTTATATGAACTTAAAAATCCCATGCATCTTGGTATAATAAGTTAACATAATTTTTATTACAAAATAATTTTGTTAAGGGAGAGGTGGATCCAAGTCTTTTTATAAAAAAAGTTAATAAAAATATTATGATTGTAAAAATTTAGGTTGATGAATTTATATTTGGTTCAACTAAAAAATATTTACCTTTTTACTTTTTGATTCATATGTAGTCTGAATTTGAAATGATTATGATGGGTGAGTTAATATATATTCTTGGTTTTCAAAATTCACAAAAACCATAAGTACCTTTTATATCTCAACATAAGTATATAAAATGTAATTTTAAAAAATATGGATACAACAGTACTAAAATTATTGTTACCCCTATTGGTATCTCTGAGGATTTAGTTTTTCATTAGGCTAAGGAACCAGTTGATCAAAAAGATTTAAGATGTATGATAGGAAGTTTACTTTACAAAAATTCTAGTCATCAAGATTTAATTTTTTTAGTATGACTATGTTCAAGATGTCAATAAAATTTAAAATAATCCCATATTAAAGATGTAAAATGGATTTTTCATTGTCTTAAATAAAACTAGGGATTTTTACGTTTTCTATTCTTCTAAATATGTTCCTAAATTAAAAAAATAGGATGATGATTTTGGTGGATGTAGAATGGATATGAAAATTACACCCAAAAAATTTCATTTCTTAGAAGATTATTTAGTTTCTTATTCATTTAAGATACAAAACTTGGTATCACTTTCTACAACTCAAGCTGAATATGTGGTAGCTAAAAGATGTTGTTCTCTATTGTTTTGGATGCAACACACACTCACTAGCTATGGATTGAGTTTTACTAAAACTCAAATACAATGTGTTAATAAAATTTCCATTTCTTTAATAAAAAAACCCAACGCATCACTCATGTAATAAGCACAAATATATAAGACACAATTTCCTTCAATATCACATAGTTAAAGAAGATATAATTTTTTAATTTATTAGAACACAAGAACAAATTGTAGAAATTTTTACAAAAACACATATTTTTGATAGATTTGAATATATTAAACAGAATCCAATAATGATAAATGTAAACTAATCATTCATATCTATATATTTTTAACCACCCCCTTACATTAATATACTAATTTTCATAATGGGGTTACCTATGTTTTATGTTTCAAGGAAAACAGTTTTCTTATGTTTTTAGTTTTCTAAAACATTTATCGTAATGAGTTTTCTAGACTCAATTTTTTCATAAATATTTTCGAAGTTAGAATTCCTATAAACTTTTCCAGACACTGAAAGTATTATAAAAGGTCTAGACTAAAAATTTCTTATAAACGTTTTTGAATTCAAAATTATTATAATCATAGTTTATCAAAAAAATCATAATAAGTTTTTTTATCAAAACTAACATAATCGAACATTATTTTAAAACTTATTTAATCTATTTTTTTTATAAGAAAAATAAAAAAATGTTAAATATATTAATGGATCTATCCACTATGAAATATACTCCTGTATTCTTTTAAATTTTTCTACAATTTTATTAATTTATATTATAATTTATATTTTTTATACTTTTAGTTTTAAAAAAATTTGTTTTTCAAAAAAAATTAAAAATTTTATAATCAGAATGATCCTCACCCTAATAAAAGTATTCAAAAACAATTATAGTTAAAAAAATTAAAAATATTCTTTGGATCAATATTGACCTTCATATCAGAATTTCTTTGAATCTAAAAAATTGATTATATTATTGAAGATGAATCATCTCCCCAGTGCCTATATACGGGTGATTTTCCCCGAGTCCAACATCAGTTCCTCGGTGATTTTTTCTCCCAAGTTTCTTCTCCCTTCAAAGGCTTCAGTCCAAAAAAATTCTTTATGACTAATATCTGGTCTCACTCTCAAATCCAATTTAACCCAAGTGGTATTTTCCAAGTGGTTGTTTTTTTAGTATGCTATAAAAATATGATTTCACTCTTAAGAAAATAATTTCATTCCAAGGATGGGAATCAGTATGTGTCGAAAAACCTGATAAGGATTTTGACCTTTATTACCCTAAATTTGTTTTGGAATTTTATGTATTAGTAAAGTTTGTTAAGGGGGTGGGAAAAATAATGTTTCCATTATAATTTTAGGAAATAGTTATAATTTTTATTATTGAAAAATTATTTATTTTGTTAGAGTACCCTCAGAAGGAGAAGCGTATTTTCCATCACAGAAATTGTCAAAAAAAACTTGGTACTTTGGAAAATAACAAATCCTAATATTTTTCATTTAATGATTATTAAAAAGTAAGAAATGTTTAACAATTGACTCTGTAAAATAGAGTGTTTCACTTTTTGTGAAAGGTTTTTTTTCCTATAAAGGGATGCCAAGATAAATTATTGGTAACAGATGTTTTTATACTCGAATATTTGGTGATCATGAGGATAATAGATAGATAATGACAAGTTCATATTTATCACATTATGGAATATAAAAATTTATTCTATTAAATCAAAAATAATTATGTTCATAACATTTATAAGTAAGATGATTGTCAAATGTCTGATGATTTTCATGGTGGCTAACACTTTGTATCAAATATTTGAAAAAATTACTTTTTCAGTGATGATATGATGTCAAGAATGAGATTGGTTTTTGATAAATAAAAATATAATAATTTAGTTGAAAAGTATTATAGAGTTTCTTCAGATTCACAACCATCAATAAATGTTGTGGAGGTAGATAAAAAGAAAAATTGAAAGGTAAAAACCTCTCCTCCAGTGAATAGAAAAAAAGAAAAGAAGATTACTTGTGAGGTTTTAGAGTGAATAATGTCTAAGAAGTATCTGAAAAATCTAGGGGATATATAGTTAAACTCATCCCAATATAATATAAGTATTTGAAGATTCTGGATGTAGAGAATTTATAAGAATAAATAAGAATTAAATAATCAGAAGAAAATATTTTAAGATGAAACATTTTGTGAATATTTGTTGAAAGGTGTTGAAAGAGCTTCCGAGAATGTTATCCTTACCACTTCCCACATTGATCAGATCATACTAGAAGAAGGGTTAGTATTTAAGGAAACTTATATCATACCAACTAAAATTCCTTATCTAACTAATAAAGGAAATTAGAAGGTGGTTGTGGAAGAATTGGTCCTAATTGTATCTCATATAGAATTATCACTGGAGTTGTGTGGAAAAGAATATTTGAGAACTACAAGATATCTAGGAGAATACATTAATAAATAAGTTAATAAAGAAGTTAATAGAGAATAAAAATAAATTTTTTAAAAATTTAAAAAAGTAAAATAAAATGAAGAAGAGGAATATGATGAAATTTAATAATTAGTAGAATTTTATGAAGAAGAGGAGGAACAAAAAGATAATAAATATGATTATGATAAACAAAATCGATCCAATATGGAATCATTGGATACATCATCCTCATCATCATAAAGTTCACCCTCCAAGATGGATAAGGATGAAAAATTAGAATGTTCTCTGGATGAAGAATCCTCATCAGGACATGAATCACTATCTTCATCAAAGAAAGAAGAAGAATAGCATCTTTCAAAGACAAAAGTTGATGAAAAAGCTGAAATTTATCAGGATGTCAATGTTTTTCACCTTTATGATGATAATAAAGTTTCAATGAAAGTTTATTACAAAGGAAAATAAGAAGAATTTGGAACCAGTAGAACTTAACCACCCGAGTCTGGCCCCAAACAATCAGACTGCTAGAATGATTGTGCAAAAAGTTTTTGATTATATATGTCATGTTTTGAGAAGATTGTAAAAAAATCCATACATTCTTAATGATGGATTATGATTCCAGGTCATTTTGGATATTCTATGTGATAAATAATAATTGATAAAAAAATTAACAAAATTAGTGATGCGGATCGAAGCAGAATTGAAAAATTTTCAAGAAACTTCATGGACACACAAAATATTGTAACATCATATGGTTAAGAGGTTGAACCGGGTTAATTATGATATCAAAATTAATGATTAGTAGTTTGAAGAAATAAATAAACTTATTTTGGAAACAAATGATTCTTTCAACATGTTTTCATGAGATATAGAAGATTGAGTTAAATATATTGTAGAGTTTTGAGATGGAACCGATGAATGAACTAAATATCTAAATTATATAAAACAAAAGATATGATATTTAGAGTTAGAGAGGAGTGGAATGAGGTCTTGTGAAGATGAATTAATCAAATTGTGAGAATAGAAAAAATAAATTTCAAAGGAAGTTTAAATTTTAAAATCTCGAGATCAGATTCAAGAAGATAACATTGTGAAGCTAAAGAAATATTTCCCAGTGTTCAAACATGTAAAGCCTTTTCTAGAGACCTTGATGATAAAAGATTTATTTATTTTTTTTTATTAAAATATATACATAAGTTTTGTAAAAAATGGTTTAGTGAATGAATGAATTAATATTCATCAAAATCTGATTTGATTGAAGGTTTTATAATTTCGATTTCTTATATATTATATCATTTTATTCATGGATGATTAGTTTAAGTATGATTTTCTCTAATACTCTCCATCATATTCAAAAGATTTATAAACTCAGGGGGAGTTAAGTATCCATGAATAACTCTAAATATGAATTTCTTAAAAGAAAACATAACTACAATTCTTTCAATTTATTTTTCAATTTATGTTTTCCTGTTTGTACTTTCCAAAAAGGTTGATATTGTTGAGTTAGAATTATTTAATTCTTACTTTTCCATTCCTTTAGTATTTTAAATCACAAAAAAAATCATAAAACATGTTTACTATAATTTTATGTCCCATGTATTTTAGTATTTGTTTTGTATAAAAAATTATATTTTACCATTCATAGAAACATTTCTAACGTATTATGAATATAAACTTACTATTATTTATTACGACTATCGGGATGATAATGAGTATTATTATCAAAATTAAATTTATTTAGACTAAGAGTTTGACTTTTTTCATGTTAATCATACTAAAAGAATCCATAACCATTGGACTGATACTGGTATTGATACATCGAACGGACTCTCATAAGGGAATATCTTAATGAATATTGAAAGGAAGTCTATCAGATTGACTAATATTGATAATCTAAATAAAAATACTTTTTCAATTGTAATGATTGTATATAACATTGTAATGGTTTTAACAAATATGAAATCATACATTCCATTACATATAAGATTTTATGTTCCAGCTATCTGATTTCATGGAAACAAACATGGAAATATGATCATTAGATAATTTCCTATAATTAGATATCCATTTGAAGATTTTAGTGTAAGCTTATTATTTCAAAACTCAATTCATTTTGTGTTATATAAACTGTAAACTTCTCATTCTTAGTGTTTTTAATTATTTAGAGAGTTGATAGTTCTATGGTATCCTTGATAGGTTTGTTTCCTTATAAACTTTTTCTTTTTTAATTATAGTTGATCATTATTGTCATCATGTGCTTTTGGGGATAGGAATATGGTGAATCCGATCCATCAGATCAAGGAATTATGGGGCATGGAAGACAAATTTTGATCATCGTATTGAGGGATTTCCTAGTAAGTCAAGAGAGAATTTATAGAAACTATGGATAACATTATTCAAGGTTATTTTCTAAATTACTCTTGTGTTTAAAAGAGGTAAATATTTAAAAATAGCTTGTAAGTATTCCTTACTTTTACATAGCTATTCTATTCCTTTTTTTACATGTTTCTACATTTTTGTGATTGTTATATAAAGTTAGTCATCATACTCAACTTTCTATAATATGTTTTTATCATCTTTATGATGAATAAGATAAACATACTTCGATATTAATCAGATACATTATGATATTAATATTTTACTCTAATTTAATTAGACTATTTACAGTTTTTATTTTTTGGATCTGATAATCATACTAAGTGTGAGTTTGAAAAATTTACTTTAATATGTTTTTGTATAAATTAGTTTATTTATTTTAAACTATTCTTTTAAGCTAAAATTTACCCCCCCCCCCTCTTGTAAGTATATCAATCTAGGATTCTCTTACAATCCTACACAATTTTGATTCCAATGAACTTAATTGGATTATTAATAATATAAATGAACTAATTTTAATTTGAAACCATTTTAATATGAAAAGTAACTTTGTAAATGATTGAATTGAAAACATTAATTTTAATAAAAATCATTATTTTTCAATATTCATTGATAAATCAATCTTTCCATAAAATTTAATAAATTCAGTATAAGATAATTTAGAGATTCTAAATTAAAAAATGATTTTAATTTTGTAAAATTAAAATTTTATAATTTATAAATAAATGTTTTAAATTAAACCATGTAATTCATGAAATCCAATTTGGTTAGAAATAATGCTTTTTAATATTGACATAAAAATTACTAAAACATATTGTGTTCTCAAATATACTCAATAAGGGGTTTTAGAATATATTAAAATCTTTAAAAACAAGCATCATGATTTCAAAACCAAAAAATTATATTAAAGGTCCACAAAATCATAGGTAAATGATTATAGATATATTTTTGAAATATAGGAACCAACAACACATAAAGTGGGCTTGTGTTTTTTCTGAGATTACAATAGGAACATTTTCAATGTTTTAAAATTATAAAATGTGCATGTAAAGTTAATAAGTATTGAAGAAACCTATAGTTTTTTTGAAATATTACTAAAACTTTTATTTAAATATTTTCGATGTGTATAAGTTGACAGTGCATTCATCTGATGTGTAGTGTACATGGAATGACTCAGTAAGCAGTCTTAAATTATATGAATGTCACTAAAAACAGGTCTAGGAGGTCAAAACCAAGAAAAAGGTGTTAAAGTTCCTTGAAATCATATAAACATTAATTTAGATTTATTTTTTAATTTTATGACCTAATACTACAATAATATGAGTTATGGTTTGTCATGGATGATAATAAATTCATTTTTTGTGTTTTAAAATTGTAAAACAAGCATGTAATGGTAAAAATAATATAAAATGGACTTGGATTTATGTAAAATTTATGAAAAATATCTTTTAATTTTTTTGATGTTTTTAGTAGACAACCCATCCATCTAATGGGAAATGTGCTCAGAATGACTCAATAAGATGTTTTAAAAAAATCAATGTCTTTAGAAACATGACTTATGAGGTAAAAACCATGAAAATGACCTAGGAGATCCTTATAATCGGAAAATGGATTAATATTATTTTTATAATGTAGGTAATAATTAAACATCTATCCATGTTTTGGTTTTATCAAGATGAAAATAAATATATTTTTAGTGTTTTAAAACACAAAAATGTTTGTGTGACAGTCAAACCCATTGAAAAAGAACTTGAATAGACATAAAATCATGGGGAAACCATATTTTTGTTATTTTTTATGTTTATAAAATTAAAAAATTTCCAATATATGGGTATTTTTCTCTAAATGACTCAACAAGTAGTTTTAAATGATATCGGTCTTTAAAAACATGTCTTCAGAGGTCAAATTAGGGAAAATGGCAATAGAGGGTTGTGAAATCATTGGACAATGACCAAATATTTATTTTTGAAATATTTGAACTTAGAACATGTGAATTTGATTTTTGGTTTTTCCATGATGATAATAAATACATTTTATGGTTTTAAAATACTAAAACATTCATGTAAAGGTCAAAAGAATAGAAAGTTCCCATGTATTAATGTGAAGTCTTAAGAAAACTATCATTGAATTATAAATAATAAGTACTAGTAGAAATCACATACATATGATTTGGAGTGTTCATATAATTACTCAATAATAGGTTTTAAAAGATTTCAATGTATTTAAAAACGTTCCTTATGAGTTTTAAACCATGAAAATGTCCTCAGAGTGCCATGAAAGCATAAAAATTTACCATAGATTAGTTTTTGAAATATATGAACTAACGGAACATCAATCCATGATAACATTTACATAGAATGAAAATAAATATATTTTTAGGGTTTTAAAACTCTAAAAAAATCATGTAACTATCAAAACAATAGAAAAAAACTTATACTAAAATAGATTCATGATGAAATTGAATTTGATTTATTTTTTATGTGTATGAGTAGAGGACGCATTCATCTAACAGGTGGTGTACTCAGAATGACTCAATAAAAAGTTTTAAAAGATATAAAAGTATTTTAAAACATACATCAAGGGCTCAAAACCAATAAAATGACATCATAGGTCTATTATATCATAGGAGAAAAACCATAAACTGATTTTGGAAATGTTAGAACCAAAACCACATCAATTTGATTTGTGGTTTTCTTGTGGTAATAATAAATGTTGTTTAGAATTTTAAAACACTAAATTTGTGTCTAATGGTAAAAATCATATAAACCCACCTTTTATTGATCTGAATTCTTAGGAAAACCATTAATGAGAGATTTTTGACAAATGAAAATCAATGTTATGAAAAATATTATTGAGTAATTTCATGCACATTTCACATCAGTTTAAAAATTAGTTATATTATTATATACATATCCCTTTTGAGTTACAAGTGTTGAATCATATCTTAAATAGATAATTTTATTATTAAAAATTTTTATGAATGATATATTATTTTTTATATTAAAATTTATTCTCTTGGATAAACAAAATACTAAATATTATATGAAAATTTCCAAATATATTATGTGTCTATTGTGTTTCATATTTCTTTTCTAAAAAGTTTTTGTTCTTATTATAGGTGAAAAATGATGGATGTATGTAGAAGGTTTACTTTAATAATCCATGGAATTATTCATAAGTAAGTTGGGATAATGCATAATTTTTTGGTATAGTTAAATATTATCAATAATTTTTATATAATTATTATTTATTATGTTCATCTCTAATATAATTTTTTTCCAAATTAATGAAATAATATGGTTAGTTTCATGTATTATTACTCTAGATATTTAGGTAGTTGGTTGTAGTTAACTTGTTGGGATATATGTATTTCTCATCGGTTGATGGTGGATGTTAGAAATATTTTATCTCTATATAAATAATTAATATTTGTATGGATAAGTGATTGTTAATGAATTAATGAATATAGTTT
Organism: Viscum album; assembly: GCA_963277665.1. Taxonomy (NCBI): domain Eukaryota; kingdom Viridiplantae; phylum Streptophyta; class Magnoliopsida; order Santalales; family Viscaceae; genus Viscum; species Viscum album. The sequence goes on from OY728160.1 coordinate 98,758,585, forward strand.
TTTATATAACTAAAGGTTGTCTATATATGATTATAGATATATTAATATGTTTATGGGGTATTTATGTTTTATTTTATTATTTTAATAAGTTATATTTATGAATATACTTTTAAAAAAAGTATTTAAAATTTAAATATTTCATTTAATATGTTTATTATAGGTTTTGGATAACAATGGATAAATAAAACCACTACTATATCGATTAATAGAGGTTATATTAAATTCCACAATTTTATTTTCTTCTAAAAAAATATTCAATGTTTCAGAAAAAAACCTCTAGGTACAAATAATATGACACTAATAAACCCACTTCAAAACAAAATTTAATCAGTTTTAATTAACTCCTGACCAAGAATTGAACGGTTGTTTTCATAACTACTGGTATTTTAAACAACCACTAGTATTGAAAATAACTTCCAATAAATTCCTTTAATTTTTTAGTTCATTTCATGTTCAACTCCTATTGAGACAAGAATTTTATTATCACTATATAATTTAAGTTTATAAATGTACACTTAAATTATAATATAATAGTTGATTGGGTATCATCCTAATCCCAAAGAAGGTTTTGTCCACTTCTATTGGATAATAATAATTATATTTATAATGAAACCACTTGTGTTGCAAGACTCACTACTAAAAATGATCTTATTTCAACATTTTAAAACCATGGAAACAACCTATGGTAATGGTTTTAGTAGTCGGGGAACCTTCTATAATTTTATTAGGTCCAGGAGTAATGGACACGATCTCAAAACCATGGAAATAGTTTTTCTCACTTCATGGAATTTGTTTGGACCTCATTTTCATGGATTAAAAACCATTAAAATATGATAAATTGTAAAAAATATATTTTTGCATGAAACTATGACCTATGACTTATATTTAAAGACCCTTAATCATTAACCCATGTAACACTTCATGATATATAATTGTATTTTTAATTTCATTTTAGTTATTAATTTTTTTCAAATTTTATAACCGATTTTATAATTAATATTATTATTATTGTGAAATATTTTTTAAATAAATCATGATACATATAGTCACATTTTTCAAAACATTTTTCCTAAGCACTCTATTACTATGGTTTTCAAAAACAGTGGTTATAGGATCTTGTCACGCCCTTCCAATAGGAAATGTTTTTCCTACATTGGTGTGGTAACCCTAATAAACATTGTTTCTATTAAACCGTGACTATATAGTAGCCTCTTGTTGGGGTTTAATATAAATTGAGTTTATGGTTCTCTTATCCATAAATATATCTATGGTTTTTAAAAACTGTGTTTATAATTAATTTTATTGTCAAATATTTTTTTGAAGAATTAGGAAATATCATTTTTTTCAATAGTGAATCTACCCACTCATGATTGTGAACAAGATATTCAATCTCTTCCTAGATGCTTTAGAGTGAAATAGAAGTTCTTATTCATAAATCTATTCAACTACAAGATAGAATGTAAAGCTACAACATACACATCGGTCCCCTTCTTAATTATTCATAATGAAATTCTCATCAAAATGAGCATGAATAAATGATATTTTCTTCTTCCACATTAAAAAAATCACACAGATAATTATAATTCAATGTATCTTGCCTCAGCCCATTCATAAATTGTAGATATAGTATCGGCCAATGTTCTTTTTTTATCTCACTTTGACATAATATTTCGTTAGGGGGGTATAGTATCATGTTCTCAAGTTCTCAAACTCATGGAAACCATTTTATTTTTCTTTTCACTGTTTTATATTCACCATATTCTATGAATAATATTTCCATGATAATTTATAGAAACACCCATGGGTTTTTAATTCAAATAACATCACTAAATATTATCAAAAGTTACCAAGATGAATAATTTCAAATATTTTAATTTTAAATCCCCATGATATTTTCAAAATCATCTTATTTAATACAATACAATATATCAATTTAAAAAATTTTAAATCTCAGTATTTCTATCTTTAATTCTTTCAATGAAACCCACTATAATTTTAATTCTATCCACATTTCCATATTTCATTTCATTATGACCCAACACATTCTATTATGGTGTGTAGCTTCTAATATTTCTCATTTGAATCATAATTTATATAAATAAATGTGGTATTTAATGTATTAATATCATCAAAACATAATCTCATTTGAATAATTGGATATGTACTTTGAAATTTAAAGATTTTAAAAACACTCAAAGTGCACCACATTTTTTTAGAATACTTATATTGTATTATTAGATTCATTAAAACCATGACTTTATCAATTTATGGCACACTCACAGGACTTATTGACACATTCCAAAGACAAATGAAGTCGACTCTAAGTCTTACAAAGTCTATGAAATTATTATGAAATTACATAAATGTCATATTGTAATGTCTTAAACCCGGAATCTAGTCAATAGTGCCCCAGGCCTTGTGGGTCACAAGGCCTCAAGCACATCTTCCCAAATTCCAAATGATTGAAACTATTAGTGAGGGACAAGGTGTGTTATTTGGGAGACTATGTCCTCATTACCATAGTATATCACAGAATAAGTTCAGTAACGTACAAAAACGGGAGGCATATAAAATAAGAAGTAAAGTGAAAAGTAAACAAGGCCGGAATATATAATAAATCTAGAAGTGTATCATATATAATGATGATGATGATACATGTATCTAAAAAGAAACCAAAATAGGTACATGGTAGTAAATTACAAAACAAGTATCCAAAAAACAAACAAAATCAAAATTATCCCAGTAACATCACAATCCTAAACTTGATCCCATGCTCCCATACTCCTCTATAGAAATAAAGAACATGATGAAGTGTTCTTTATTCTATCCTCCCCTATAACCATATAATCTCTTTGGGTCCCCAAGGTTGTCTCAAACAGGGTGTGAGATAAAATATGATTAGAAAACCACAAAAATATCTATACAACCCATGTTGTGAAATGAAATAATCTAAATGATATATAGGTAAAACAAGTAATAAATAAACTATAGTAAATATGTCTATGTCATGTGACTACAAAACCAGTAACACCAGTATAGCCTCTCATGGATACCTTTAATATATGGTCAAGATCTTCTACAAGGTATCAAGAAGTAAAAGAAAGTAGGTTTAATGGAATCTTCATATAACCACAGTTCCATGACAACCAAGTCGTTTCCGTATAACCTGAAGTGTTAGGAAAATCTATGTCTAATCCATTCCACAAAACATGTCATATTTCCCACATTCATGTCATGTGTCATGATTCAAACCACAAATTTCCATATCCATCGTGTTGAAGATCAAGTAATCCTCATCGTGTCTCAGAATCATCTCAATGTAAAATTGATTAGGAGCTAATTGGAGTCCTATGAGAATGTCATAACAGAAATTTCATTCATGAGTCCAAGCATGATGGAACCAAGGGTTTGTAAATCTCGTGGAATCCCACAAAATCAAGACCTAGGGAGCATCTTGATCCAAGTAATCCACTACCACATTCCAGATCTAAGAAACATGTCCAAAGAATATATACATAAATTTACCATTTATACAATTTTTCAATTCAAACCATGTTAGTATACCCACGCACATCAACATTTCCTATTCCATTATTCTCATGAGTATACCCACTCATAACACCCAATTCAACTCAAGGAAACCAAATGATTATACCACATCATTGTTCACATATTCTATTTAACCCTTAAAACAATTAAGAGACAACCAAATGAGTATACCTACTCATTCAACCAAATCCAAATGATCCTTTAAACAAATTAAATCATGGAATATCAAGATAGTTTAAGGTAAAGAGGTAATATAAGTAATGGACAAGATATTCAATTCCATTTATTTACATTTGGGTTTACTATATCAAGTAAAGAATGAGAAATCTCTCCTTGGTTTGTTAAACCAAGGAACCTAAATGTATTTTCATAAGGCATGCCCCAAGGTTATCCATGGTTCAAGAAATGGCTACCAAATCATCACAACGGATCCTAAGGAGATCCCTAATAGGTCTTATTATGCCTGATTTAATAAACCAGTTCAAAAATAAGTCCACCCTAGAATGTTGGGTGGGTGGCATAATGGTAGGTAGCCTAATAAAACACCAAAACTAAAGGAAGTTGTATAGACCACCAACCTTATCATGGTAGTCAAGTAATAATCTAGTATCAACTCATGATTCAACTCAGATTAGGAGAAATCTGAAGAACGAATGAAGAACATGAAATTAGGGCATATGATCCTAAATCAAAATAGTGAAGTCGATATCTATAAAAAATATATAATGGGTAAAAATTAATCAAGTTATTATTATTATGGATCCAATGAGATGAACAGACATTGATCCATAGCTTAGATGGAGCATCAGGATCAAATTATTTTTTAGATCTTCAAAGGGGGGTCAGTACTCAAATGGGTGTTTTGTAGGAGAGAAACTCAATTTTGATTTTTAAACGGATTTAAAATTAATTTAAAACTAGAAAATTTAATAAAATTAAATGTGTCTCAAGGTTTATTTTCATGGTTTATTGTATGTAAGTGTCACCTGCACAGTTTCCTCACACAATTTGACTAATCGTGAGATAAATGTGAAAAAACCATTGTAAAAGTTGTAGACCTGGCCGCACAGCTCTGAATACTATTCCACATGGTTTTTCCTTACTATTCATCCTTCCTCTATTAACTTCCCACTAATTTATCATTTTTTTAAACCATTTGGATTACCCCACATGGTTTATACTAACCATGTGCCGAGCTAAATTCAAACCAAAAGACTGGTTCTGGGCTCCAAAAAAGCCCCAAACACCCCTGAAACATATTTGAATTCCAAGGGTATTCAGATAAGGCTATATTTAAGAATTTAAAATAGAAAAAAAAATATTTTTACCTCATTCAAAAACTTGGGTTCATACAATATTCCCCCTTAAAGCAATTTTTCCCCGAATTAACTTATCAATGGTGGTCAAGATTAGTCTAAGAAAAACTCTAGAAACTAAGAATGTATATCGGCCTCCCAATCCCATGTCATGTCTTATTAATGGTTGTGCTACCATGGAACCCATACTAAAGGAACTGACCAACCTCCAAATACCTTTGTGCTCCTGTCAACTATATGAATCAGATTCTCCTCAAAGGATATATCAACATGAATCTCAAACTCATTGGGATGAAAATAATGAGATAGGTCTGAGTGATATAGGTGTATATGAGATATGTGGAAGACATCATTCATCGACTAATACCTCTGAGGAAACTACAACCAATAGGCTACCGGCCTAACTCTACCTAGAATATCAAATGTCACATCATATCATGATGAAATATTACCTTTATCCTTTGATTCACTTTTATCCTATACTTAGTGAAACATGCAAGAAAACTTGATCCCTTGCCTTGAACACTAGAGGTATCATGTGGAAATTGGTGTATAGTTTTTATCGAGACTGTGTCGTATCCATCCGCCTCTTAATCAACTTGACCTACTCAAAAGTCTCCTATACGAGATGCAGTTTTCCTTGCATGCCTCTAACCGGCATAGGGGTGATCATCATGAACTACCATTCAAACACTCATAAGTTTCCATTTTTATTATTTATTGATATCTTTTATTAAATGTAAAACTCAACCAGGGGTATATGTTTCTCCCATGAGAACTCAAAATTCCGGACGCATGATGGCAGTATGTCTTAAATCACCTATATCATGCACTCTGACTGGCCATCAGTCTGAGGGTGGTATGCTATACTTAGAAAACCTATGTACCCAACACCCTCTATGAACTCATCCATAAAAGAGATATAAAATGGGCATCCCTTTCTGAAACGATAGCACATGGTACCCTGTGAAGTCATACTATCTATTAAATATAAAATCTCTGAAAATCATCCACACTGAATGTCTCCTTGATCAAAAAGAAATGATAAACCTTCATGGTCATATCAACAATAACCCACACAGCATTGTTACCTTGAGGCAACCTTGGTAAAACATTCATGAAATCCAATATAAAATCATCCCATTTCCACCCTAAAATAGGTAACTATTGTAAAATTCCATTCAATCACTAATGCTCTACATTTACATGCTGACAGGTGGAACACCTCATAAAAAACCAGCTACTTCTCTTTGAATACCCAGCCACCACTACTAATGGAAAATGCCACGATAAATCTTGGTGGATCTGGGATTGACTGCCCAAACTACGTCATGAAATTCCCATATCAACTTCTCATGTATTTCCAATGGAACCTAGATGTGATCATGGATACATAAGATCTTATCCTCACCTACCATCCAACTAGGAGGTGGATTCTCACCTAACACACTCTCTCATAGGACTATTACCTCTGAATCTGATATCTTCCTCACCAATACTCTATCCAATAGGGTAGAGTTCACTGCTAAGGATAAAAAATAAGTCTTACCCTAACAATCATGCACCTCCAAGTTCATCTTAGAGAACAATTTCCTGAGATACCAATCGTTACTAACCTACTGAACTTTATGTATCTGCATCCTACTAATCAGTACATCATCCACTGTATTACCCTTCCTATATGTATAGGAAATCTCAAAGTCAAAATACTATAGGTACTACACCCACCTTCATTGCCTCAAATTCAAATAATGTTGTGTTAACATGTACTTGAGGATTTTGTGGTCCCTTTACAACACAAAATGATATCTTATAAAATTTTGTCTCTAATAGTGCAATGTGTGAACAACTGCAACTAGCTTATGATCATGCATCAGGTAATTCCTCTCATTTGGAATCAGTTGTCGAGACTTGTATGCCATGACTCTATCCCCGGCATCCACACTGCTCTCAACATGGTACCTGATTTGTCATAATACCTAGCGTAGATCTTTCTCTATACCGGTAACATCAGTACTGGTTCTAAATTTAACCTCCCTTTCATCTCCGGAAAGGAAGTATCACAAGAATCTAACCATACAAACATCACACCCTTCTTAGTCAAACATATAAATGGAACTACTATGAATGATAAGTCCTATATAAAACACATATAGTAACTATCCATACCTAAGAAACTCTTTATGTGAAAAACATTCTAGGGATTCTCCAAGGAAACCACTGCTCTCACCTTCTCTCGGTCTACTGATACTCATATCTCTAAGATGATGTGACCCCAGAAGTGAATATGATCCATCCAAGAGTGGTGATTTGTGAGCATAGAAAATAACATATTCTCTCTCAAGGTATTAAAAACGATCTCAATATGGTTGACATGGTCATGTAGATTGTGATAATACACCAAGATATTGTCCACAAAACCACCACAAACGAATCCAGATAAGGATAGAACACTTTGTTCATCGACACTATGAAACCCACTAGTGCATTAATGAGACAGAACGACATAAAAAAATATTTTTATAGACTATACCTACTATAAATGGTCTTATAGCATATTTATGTAGTTGAACCTGTACCTGGTGATATCCGGACCTCAAATCAATTTTTGAGAAAACTCAGGATCCTCGAAGCTGATCAAACATGTTTTCTATCATGGGTAAGGGATATCGGTTCATAAAAATTTTTCGATTTAGTTTATGATGATCCATGCATAGCCCAATATTTTTATCTTACTTTTTCACAAAAAGAACAGGCTAACCCCACAATAAAGTATTGGTTCAAATAAACCCCTTTGCCTCTATATCCTCTAGTTTCCTCTAGAGGTCTTGCAACTCCACCATAGTCATTCTATAAGAAGGAATTGATACCAATGAATCTTCTAGTACTAGATCATTCTATAATTCCACCTCTCTCTCAATAGGTAAACTATAAAGGTTATCCTATAAGATGTCCTAGAAGTGCTCAACCACTGGTATAAATTCTTCCTGACTCACTCTCTAATCATCCAGATACAAACTAGAGATATATGATATAATTCCAAATAGACCACGATGTTGTGGTTGATCTCATGTTTCCTAGACAACCCATTATCCTTTGTGTGTATACACTACACCCTCTGGTGATGTGAAAGTCACCATCCAATAATAGAAGTCAACATACACTCATTAATCTACTATCCAATCCATCCATAGTATGAAATCAATCTCTGACATCTCGAGGACATAAATATCCAAGATAATGTGACACTCGCCAACCTCAAGGGGAACTCCCTGTAATGATATATATATTTCGTTATAATCCCAAATGTAGTGTCTAGCTTAATAATTCCATCATAAGAAAAAACAATTAGCCGGAGGCTTTTCCCTATAGGTGCAGATATAATAATATGAGATGCACATGTATCCAAAAGAAGAGATGTTATAGTAGAGGCTACTAAGATTATACCTATCATCATAGATGGTGAAGAACCCTTCTCCTAGAGGTTAGGTTGTAAAAAATGGATCTAGTTTTTTCCATGACATTATGATACTACCTCACTACCCCGAGTAGGTCCACTCTGATATCTCAGTGTAACTAGTGTCTAGATACCATGACCATGACCACCACTACATTGTCCTAACCAACCAGTACTACTCCAACTCCCTGCCTTATGTGGAGCTAATGAATCAACTCCTGAACCTAACATCATAGCTAAACCCCTACCACTCCAACTATAGGGAGGGTCTTATAAAACTGTTGCATGTGTCCCATCCTACCTCAATCTTGGAACTCAACTAGGTTGTGATCGCATAGATTCTTCATTTGGCCTCACCTACCACACGGATGATAGAACACTGATCTACCAGTTCTCATAGTTTGATTGGAACTCATCTCACAAGAATCCTAAAAATTTAACTTTTTCCTTGAAGATACTAAACTACTAGGTTGAGATGTGCTACTTCTCTTCTCTGTGACCCTAGATTCACTTGGGTTTAGTTCTATAATCAGTGCATTATTCACAATTTTACTCCTAGAGTTTAATCTAAACATGTTGACCTATGATCTGATAGCATATTAGATACATTCCTCAAAGGGTATCACTCTAGATAGTTAATTATTAAGGTATGTCAGTGCAAAAAAATTCAACTCTATAAAGTGTTTTGGATACTCCTTAACTGTCATTGTACCCTACTCCAAACACATAAATTCACTAGACCACTCTACCCATAGAGTTGTGGGTTAGAAATAGTCATAGAATCAAGGTTGAAAATCAGCTCAACACCTATCTCACAACCTGTCATCCTGGTTCAAAACATTCTACCAGCACTTTTTAGCACCACGTAGCATATATGTTGTGAGATTCACCCTCCTCTCAAGATTATTCTCAAGAAACTCAAATATTTTCATCATAATCTCAATCCACAAATCAGTTTCATGTGGACTTTCATTGCCCAAAAACATGGGAGGATGCTACTACCGGAACACCCACATCTGCTCGGCCATAGATAAGGAAGGTTGTAGTGCTCCCTATAAATTCTTAATAAAGTGATAAAATCCATCAAGGAAGTATTTTTCTCCACCTATGATGGGAACATCATATGGTTACACAACTATTACTAAATGAGTATATTCTAGAAGCCCATGTCCCACCACCTCAGGAGCATGATCATCTCCTCCCTCACGGTGTACGGCTGGTGTTAGTCATTGTGGAATGCCTCTATGATTCCAAACATGTGCCTCAAAAAATAACAACATAAAATTACATATCTCAAAAGAGTAGGAAAGTTCAAAACCCTCCTAAAACCAAGTTATAACCCTAGGACTATAAAAATAATAGTCACCAAAAACAACAAGATACATTGCCTCTTTTCCAATCAAATATTTGGGTCTAGGTCAAGTCTCTATTTATTATTTCAAGTTTCGATCTAATCTTTACATGAATCCATATTAATTTTAAATTTTATTTCCATAATTAAATTATACAAGAGTTTTAACCAATGTTTAATCATGTTCCAATCCTTGAGGACCCATAACACCTCACGAACAAGAATTTGGTTTCTATATCATAGATATCAACACAAGTTCACTTTAAACTATTGAAACAAATGTGCACCACTTTATTGTATGTAAGGGCCCATACACTTTATCAACTGAAAGATGGTGTCACTTCCTATATCCACTGCAGAAAATCATTAATAACAATAGACATCAAAACCCCTATCACAATAGCATGAAATGAGTAATTCATCCTGAGTGGCATGGCATGTGATTTCTAATAAGCGCCTAGTATGATGCATGATATTACATTCCCTCATATAATTGTTTTGAAAAAAATATAACCTATATACATATCAAAAATAAAATCACAATCCAATTGCATCACCCAATAGTGAAATAAAATCAATTGTAATATCCAAAATCTAGAAAATAACAATATCAATTGAGGGAATTTGGCTTTTCCATGTTCGCAGGGCATCTCCCAAAATGCCAGAGGTTTCCAAATAGCAGTGAGGGCCATGTTGTGTCATTGGGGAGACTATTCCCTCATTAATAGATTATATCATAGTGGAAGGTCAATAACATACAAATAGTATAAGAGGATAAAATAATTAGAAAATTGTAAAGTAAACAAGATAGGAATATATATAATAAATACATAAGTGTCTCATAAACAATGATGTTAATGATACATGTATCTAAAAAGCTTCCAAAATAGATAAATTCTAGTACAGTACAATACAAGTATCAAAAAATCCAAAAAAATGACTAAAAGTGTCCTAGTAGTATTGTAGGCCTAAGCTTGGTCCCATGATCCCCTTCTCCTATGCAAAAATAAAAAACTTTTTGAAAGTTTCTCGCCCCTATCTACACCTACAACCATATAATCAATTTTGATCCCCAAGGGTGGATCAAATTGGGAGTGAGATAACACCACAGTAGGCAACCACCCAAAGCTCTATACAATCTTGTTTTTGCAATGAAATAAGCTAAACAAAGTGCGGGAAAAATAAGTAAGCAATAAATAATAGTAAATATGCCCATGGCATGTAACTAATAAACTAGTAACACTAGTATATCTACTCAAGTATACTTTCAATATATGGTCAAGATTCTATGTATGTTATCCAAAATTAAAAGAATGTCAGTTTCATGGCCTCTCCATAAAACCATTGTTCTATAACAACCATGACCTTTCCATATAACCCGAAGTGTCATAAAATATCCACAACCAAGATGTTCTACCAAACATGTATTATTTCTCATGGAAGATACTTATCTCAATATTCATAACACAAAAAACCAGATCCAAGGTTTTGAAGACCAAGGAACCCTCATTGAGTCCCATGAGTGTCTCGATGGAACCTCAGTTAGCTACGGGTGGGAGTCCTATGAGCATGTCATACCGAACATTTCCATCACGGGTCCATTCATGTCAGATCCAAGGGGTAGAAAATCCAATGGAATCACATAGAATCAATACCCAAGGAGAATATCAATCCAACTAATCCATTACCACATTCCAAATCTACAGAACATGTCTAAGGCATATATCCATACAATTATCATTCATGCATTTTTTTCATTTCAAACCATGTGAGTATACCCACTCACATCACTGTTTAACATTCCATTCATCTCATTAGTATACCCACTCATAAAACAAAATTCAACTCAATTCAACTGAATGATTGTAACAACTCATTTTTCACATATTCCATTCATCCATTCAAACAATTAAGTGACAACCAAATCAGTATAACCACTCATTTAAGCAAATCCAAATGATATGTTAAACCAATTTAATCACGGAATATCAATATAATATAAGGAAAGGAGGAAATAAAACTATTTTACAAGCTATTAAATTATATTTATTTACATTTGGGAATAAAACAACAAGGAAAGAATGAGAACTCACCCCTTGGGTGGTTCATCCAAGGAACAACATTGTACGTTCAATAACCATAGTTCTAGAAAAAACTACTAAAGAATTACAATGGAGCCTAAGGGAGTCCCTAAAGGGTTTTATTACACCAAATTTAATTAACCATTGAAAAAATGGGGTCATGTTATAAATTTTGGTGGGAGGAATAATATCAGGTAGCCTAATTAAACACCAAATCTCAAGGAAGTGGTATAGACCACCTACCTTAGCTTGATAGTCGAGTTCTTGTCTAGTATTAACTCTTTGTTCAAGTAAAATCTGGATAAATATGAAGAACGGATAAATAACATGAAATTAGACCATATGATCATAAATCCAAATAGTGCATCCAATATTCAGAATAACATAGAATGGATAAAATTTAATATAAGTATTACCATTATGGATCCAACAGGATGAACGTCCTTCTATTCAGAGCTTGGACAGAGAATCAGGATCAAATTCTCTTTTAGATCATCAAAGAAAGATCAAAACCCAAATGGTTTATGTGTGGGAGAAAAACTCAATTTAGGTTTAAAAATGAATTTAAAATTAATTTAAAATTATAAAATTTCCTAAAATGATAGGGTTCACGCGGTTTATGAGCATTGTTTGTCAAATCGTGCCCAAATTGTGAACTGTTTGCTATAGGTAAGGGGCACCTGCATGGTTTCTTCACAATATTTGAATAATTGTGAGAAAACCATGAAAAAACATCTGTCAAAATTCTAGACATGTCCACAAAGTCTTGTGGACCATTCTCCATTGTTTGGCTTAACTGTGTGTCCATCTTCTTCTCACTTCCCACTTATCTTGTGGTTTGTTAAACTATTCATCTTCACTTATATAGTTTATATTAACCATGTTCTATGACAAATTGAATCTAAAAGATAGGTTACAAGCTCTAGAGAAGCCCTACATACCCCGAAAACACCCATGACCTCAAATTTCATTCACATAATGCCATATTTAAGCATTTAAAGCTAAAAATAAGAGATTCGTACCTCATGTGAAAACACAGATTATTACACATACAAACTCTAAGAAATGTATTAAAAATTCCCTTAAAAGACTTAAAAAGTGTGGTAAAAGTATTATGATAACTTTCAAAGTCTTGTGAAATCACATGGAAGTCTTTTGAACTAAACTACATAGATAATTTTTAGATATTCAGCAACAAGATTCAAAAGAATTGAGGCCAATACAAATTTTCTAGATCCGAGATAATAATTCTAGAAATAATTCAAATAATTAAATAATTTCTTCCAACCATTCCATTACATTCCATATCCAAAAAACCCAAAAACACTTCAAACATATTCGCAAACATTCTTCACAACATATTTATCATGGATAAAAAATACAATTAATTTAATTATTTCATCGAGTACCTAAATATATTATTATATATGATGATACTAAGAGTACAGTCTCCCCATGTTTGGTTATATACTCTCATTTCTAGTCAGTAGCCTCTAGTGTATGGGGTGTCATGCTTGAGTTCTAGTGGTACTCTAGCTAGAGTGTTGTATATGATATTTTAGTTGGGGACATATAGAATGATGTCGGTGGAGCTTGAGGATGGGTAATAAAAACATGGAGTGGATTAATATTAAATAAATACTATGTTCACAATTTTGATTATGCTTTAATATTATGAGAAAATTATTATACATATTATTAATCTATTTGTTTTTGTGGGAGTATTATTCTTTTCAGAAGAGGAAAAAAATACATGATTTATGATTTTTTTTATTTTCACCTGACATGTTTAATCTTTATCATTTATATTATCCTATTAAATATGACTTACTCAGTTGTATTAATTATTTGGAATTTTTATTCAATTGGTTGAATGTTAAGTCATTCAAAGTTTTTATATGTGATTTTTTTATGATGACCAAATGTGATGGTAGAATGGAATGGGTTAGACTTGATGAGTTTCTTTCTATTTTGAGGTTTCTCACTATTGAATTGATTGAATTGAATTATTTTTGATGAAATATTTAACTATATTTATGGTGTTGAATACTTCCTTTTTATTTCATTCTTGTTATGTTATAAATATTTTAAGAAAAAAAATACAATTTTGGTTTTGGTTTTATAAGTGATGCATGATGCATATTAAAAAAATTTATACTAAATACATGTGAATAATTAATTTAAATAATGAGTAAATATTTATTTAAAACATTTAATAAAAAGTTTTTAGCTCAAAAAATTTTATATTTTTTAAAACAAATTAAGAATTTTGTAAAAAAATTAACAATATGAAATGTATGTTCTTAAATATTATATGATTTTTTTAATTTATTTTTTAAACCTTATATTTTTTTATAAATAACATATGATAATAAAAAATGTATGTGGTTAATGATTATTTATTTCTAATCACATGGGTTCCCAGAATACTCAATTGAATATTTTGAATTACATTTAACAAGACCATATGTCATGTGTTAAAATTTAATTTTCTTATAGTGTTTTCATTTTTCTTCAAAGTTGTTCCCAAGACATGGAATTAAGATTTCCATATATATTCATTTAATTTTACAATTCCTTTTATGTTTTCCCTTTTTTATTATTTAATAAATATTTAGTATAGCAACCCAAGATTCTCATATATAGATATTACATCTTTTTAGATGTGTATTCATTAGATTACACAAACACATACCTAAGGATCATAAAGGTATAATTCCTTTTAATAATAGACATAAAATATTTTTATTTCTTGAAATATCTTCAACGTATCCTATAAAGATATTACAATATAGTATTCTTATTAGATATACCCTACTTAAAATCTTTCTTCATAGAAAGGAGAAAGAAAATTTAAGAAAGGGTGAGCTCATATTCTGAGTAAGGGTAAATAAGAGAGACACGTAAATATAACAAGAGAATAAGGGTATGCGAACATGACAATGACATTTTAAAACCATACCCTTCATATCAATGATTATAAACTTTATCCCTGGCATAAATATTAGATTTTTATAAGACATGAATCATAAATAAATCAAATAATATGATCCATAAGGGAATAAAATTGGCATAAGATGTAGAATTTTGGCATAAACATAAGCTTAGAGAATAATTTCCATGGTAGTCAAGGATCATTTCTAAGACTACTATAGTGGAATGGGTTCACTCTCCAAACCATCATAGTATTTAAGGTTCGCTACCAAAACCCTCATAGTTAAAAAAATTTATTACTGTACTGGGCTCACTCCCCATTCTAGACATGTTTATATCATAAAATATAAATCTTTTCTGAAGGAATTGGAAGGAGATATAGGTCCCACATGTCACATAATGAAAATCATACGTATTTCTTCCATAATACATTAAAACATTCATCATATCATAACCCATGAAATGAAAATGGTTTATTAAAAATTCGATCATATCATAATCTATGGAATATGGATAGGTTTCATAATAATTTCATCATTTCATCATAGAATAACCCATGAACATTAGTAGGTTTCATAATCATTTTATGATGGTATACTCCATGGAATAGAAAAAGGTTTCAAAAGAATCTTGTCTATGTAAACATAAACAAGTCATAGAATGAATAATATTCGTATACTTATATCTTATTCCCATTAAATCATAAGTAACATCAAAGATTCTATGTTAGATAAAAAATTATTTTCAAATATCACATCGAACATAACTTGAGGAAAATAATTTACCTTTAAAAAGAACTTTTTAAAACTAAAAATTCATAAAATATTATGAAAATTATTTTCTTTGAAAATAAATCTAAAAATTTATAAAGGATGATTTAATAATAATTGAAATTGTTTATTGAGAAAAATATATTTTTCTATTTTCAAAAAACTTTTTAAAAAAAATTATAAGTCATTTTCTTTGAAAATAAACTTGAAAACTTATAAAAAAAATCTTTAAAACTCATTTCAAACATTTATTAAGGAAAATATCTTTCCTAAATTGAAAAAAAATTAAGACATAAAAAAATTTGTAAATGAGTTTCTTTTAAATTAAACATGAAAATTTATAAATGAATATCTAAAAATAATTGAAAACATTTCTTGAGGAAAATATTATTTTCACTTCAAAAATTATATATTAAAAAATAAAACATTTTTAAAATAATTTTTTTTAAATAACCTTGAAAATGTATAAAGTAAGATTTAAAAATAATTTAAAATTTTTCTTCTGGAAAATAACAATTTCACATTGAAAAAAAATTATAACCTAATAATTTATTAAAATTTTTATCTTTAAAAATAACCTTGAAAACTTATAAAATAATCATTAAAATATATTTAAAACAATTCTTGAGATAAATATCATTTCCACTTAAAAAATAAATTTTTAAAGCATAACTTTTTTTAAGAATCATCTTCTTAAAAAATAACCTTGGAAACATATAAAGTTATTATTAAAAATAAGAGGTCATGATGGTGGAAATTATCATTCATGTCATACACATTAAAACAAATATTTGTTTCATAATTTCGGTGAAATCCAAAAGGGTATTGTATAGAAAATGACATAGAGATTAATTTTAAAACATTTTGTAAAAATTGAAACATTGGTTAAAATTATTTAATAAATCATATTATGAATGTAAAAAAATTGAAAACATTATTAAAATACGTGATTTTGGAAGAAAAGGGGTTTGGAATAAAAAGTAAAATAAACATAATTTTTCTTTAAAAAATCTATTGAACGCTTGAATAAATAAGAGGAGTAAATTGAAGGAAAAACATTTATTCTAGTCAAATAACTAGTGGATAAAATAATTCATGATTTTCTTGAGAGATATATCATAAAATATCATCATTTGAAGCATAATCGTAAACAATTATGATAAAGGATAAGACTGTATCTTAAAACCATTACCACTTTAGTAACATTAAATCGTAATCTCCATGAAATATTAACATTACATGAAACATATAATATATTGATAATAAAAAATTATTGATATTGAATGTGAGAGGGTCTACATATATCTCATAAAATAATATAGGTGTATAATATAACATATGTCACAAAGAAGACAAATTGAGACAAAAACACATTACTACTTTTGGTAATATCTTGAATCATAAACCCCATTAAAGAGATATCCAAAAATGGATATGTAAATAAAAATAATTTTTAGTTTAATTATCATAAAATGCATTAATTGGTAATAAATACACCTCATAAAATAAATAGTTGGTGAATATGGCATGTGTCTCACAAAAGTAAAAAGTGGGATGGAAATCCCTTACCGCTTTAGTAATATTTTGGATTGTAAGACCTAATGAAGAATAAAATAAAATGAATCATTAGGTATAATTAAAATAAATATATTCATGATATAACATTTAAATGTTTCAATATATACACCACCCAAAATAAATGATTGGTCAATTTCCATATATATCCCAGAACTAAAATAGAGACTAGAAATCCCTTACCTTAAGTCTTAACTTTCGTCATAAATGCTCAAACGTCATGTAAAATAAATATAATATTATTTTAAAAATATTAAATAAATTTAATTATTTATATATATCACCATGTATTATTTTCTTAAGACATTTTATTATCCATCTATTAATAACCCCATGTTAAATTCATGTTTTACGAAATAACTGTTTTGTTTTTCAGGTATGATTTTATTTTTTATTTTTATTCCTCTAAATTTGATCATGGTTTCATGATATAAATTATTTTAACCATGATATAAATTTCATTTATATTATTTATAAAATTATTTTGATTTATCTATAAAATATAGAGATAGAAAATGAAATACACTATTTATAGAGACGGTAGGTTGTACATACGCATGAACATTGTTTCCATATTCCAGGTGGAAAGAAAGAAAGAAAGTTAAATAATGTATTACCATTATAGAATAATTTCTATTTTATAAATATCCAATTTTTTCATTAAAACCATCCTTATTACCTTCCAGGTAAATCATGAATGAATCATATCGCTTTGTAAGAAGGTAGTCTGTTGTACACACGAACGACATTATCGTATTCCCACAGAATGGAAATTAATAATATTAATGTGATATAATAATTATATAGGAATAATAATATCATAAATATCATATATAAATGAATAAATTCAATTTTATCCATCATTACATCCATTTCTGAGCGATGGTGATGGAAAAAAGAATTACATCAATTTATGATGTGGTAGTTTGTCATACACACGAATGATGATTTTTTAATCCATTTGATGGAAGAGTAGATAGATATAGGTCATGAAATTAAAATAAAAATGTAATTATATGAAATATTTTGAGGTTATTATATCATTATGGTTTTTTCTTAATTGAATTAGTTGGAGGAGGAAATAAAATAAAATTCTCAGCTAAGGACGTTCTTCAACGTCGGACAATTTCTTTCGGTCTACACAAAAATGATTCTTATGATGGATTTATGATAAAAATAATGCCTATGGAGTGATATTAATTAATAAATTAATTTAATTGGTAAGTTATTTCCTGAACCAAGGTTTTTTTGATATGTGAAGTGGATTAGGGAAGGGGTAGCCTTTTATAAGTGAGGTGAGTGGTACATTTGAAATTTTTTAAAAGAAAAAGGTGTACCAACATTTATCACATTCCAAAAGGATCCAAAAGTGGAAAATAAATAAAATATAACATATGAGTGCTAAATATATCCATAAAATGATTTTTGGACATGTTTGAATTCATATTTAACCCTTTTCTTTTAGCTTAACCCTCTAGTAAACCTATTTTTACCTTAACTATGGTAAACAGTTTTTACTATTTTTAAAATTCATTATCATAAAAAATTAAGTTGAAGTTATTATATAATATAAATTATTATTATTCCAAATATGGAATCCCATTTTTCTAAATTAAAATCACATAATTAAAAATTATTAATTTAAAATTAATCGTGCAAACGTGATAAGAAAGTGGGTTTTCTAAGAAAAAATGTTCAAAAGTTTAAACAACTTTTATACCCAAATTATATAATAAAATGATTCCAATGAAATAAATTGTATTAATATATATATATATTATTTATGTAATTATTATTTTAAAACATTCTAAAAATAATTTTGAAGTTTTAGAAATATTTAAAATAAATGAAAAGTCTTAATAAAACTATGTATTTTTCTCTATTCCTCAAAAAAAGTATCTTATCAATAAATTATAAAAAATTAACCCTAATATAAATTTTAAATTATCATTTAAAAAATAGACATAATTTATTCAAATAATGTTTATCCTATTTTAAAAGAACTTTTTTAAAAAAAATTTGTAAAATGCAAAAAAACTTTTTTTTATAAAAATATTGTTTTTAAACATAAAATTTCATTTTTTCTTATCTATTGTATAAAAATAATATAAGATGAATGTTAAAAATGTTATTGAATATATAATATGTATATTTAATTAAAATAAGTTACCAAAATTTTTTTCTTTATTTTATTGAGGTAAAATGAATTTGTTTTCATAAAAATAGTTTTTTTTAAAAAGATTTCCATTATTTTAAAATAGTTTTACTTTTAATTTATTATTAATTGGTCACAAAAGAATTCATTTTATTTACATTTTTTTATGTTGGGTTCTAATCCTATTTTTTATTATGAAATAAAAAATCTCTTTCTATCTAGGTAGAGTGAGACCCATTTCATAGTGTGTAGTCCCAAGGCCAAGTGGCCCCTAAACATGGCCTAAAGTCCCTAGGGATTGAAACCCCTAGTTTTATCCATTTTGTTTCCTAAAGGCCCCTCCTGTGAAAAGTAATAATATAGTAACCATGCTTCTATAGTACAACCATCGCTACAATCTATGCTATTGTACCCACCACCATTGTAGTTCCAACACTACTATAGTTCTTCCACTACTATAGTACTAATATAGTTCCCTACTATATTAAATATTAGAGTGTTACATTCTACTCCCAGAAATAAAATTCAACCTTTAAATTTTAAATTATTCTCAATAAGAAATGGTTTAACATTTGATAAAACCATTGTGTAAAACTCACATCATAAAATAGGTTAATCAAACTTCTTATTTGAAAAAGAGATAGTGATGTTAGAATGCCATCTAGAAAAATTCATACTAAGTTTCCAAATAGGATAACATAGATAGGAAATGAAAAAATATAAATTTATGAGAAAACTAACACCCAAATACTAATGGTTAATGATAGAGAATATGGTTAGGATATAGTTAATGAAAAAAAATTTATAAACCAAAGAGGTTTAAAAAGGTTGATTGATATAATCATAAATGATAATTAATTGTAAAACATTTTATTTGAAGAACTTTTTCCCAGTTTTGAGAAATTTTTATATAAATATATACTTTATTTATTTATTTCTATTTGATAAGTAAAATATCTTCTTTTTGTTGTTATTTGGTCAATTTCCACTTCATCTATTACTCCAATAAATGAAGATGAATTTCTTATGCCTAAAGCACTAACAGATCACAAGATCCATAATATAATTATAATTAATTCCTCATTTATGTAGTTATCATCATAAAAAAATAGTTATCATAGGTTATCTAATATATATATATATTTTTATGGTGAATTAATTTGTTAATATATAAAACCTTGTCCAAAGTGTAACTTAAACTATTCAATAAATAGTTAACTTTATCACCCTTCAAAAATTAAAAATTTATAAATAAGGTTACTAAATTTTTCAAAATCATTTTACCATTAATCCCCTAAAAATAAATAAGTATCTCTTAATGGTATCATAAAAAATATGTGAATACCTTGGTCATTTATTTTATTGACTTGTGGTAATAACTATAATTTCCATAAAACCTTAATAAAAACATACATACTTCTTTATTCATTGAATAAAACCACATATTATTGAATATATTATATAAATAAATTTATTTTTTAAACTCCATCAATGATAACAGAAACCACTTTGTCAACAAGTCATTAATCGGTTACAAGTCCATTAATAATATCTAATTTACTTTATTCATATCAATCACCTCTTTATTCAAATTGAAAACATTTTCTAAACATAAAGAATATATTAGGGTTCATATTCCCAGAATCAAAATATCACCTTACTGTTATAAAACTTCTCTTGTTAATCAACACCATTCAACATATTTATTCAAATACTTAAATAAAAACTTATACTTAACCATAATTATATATTTCATGATACATATTACATAATTATTGAATTCCAATACATAAACACTTTAATCATCCCACTTCTTTCTCAAAAAATTAATTATGATTCATCATATTATTCCTTTATATATCTTTCCTATATTATTAAATATGAATAATTTATTAATATTCATCAACCTCAACTTAATCATTTATCTCATATTTAATATAAACAATACTGCTACAACATCTCATTCCTTTCACATGTCATTCGTGGTCTCTTTATCATCAGTATTATAACCATTACTCATACCACCTTTCTGGTTATATTCATGATGTTTCCCCATAGAAAATTTATTTTCATAATGCTCGTACTTTCCACAAATAAAATATTCATCCATTGATAATACCTTAGGGATATTAATATTCCCTTCCATTATGTTAACAGACCATTTCATTTTTCCTTATAAATGACATACATTGTTCCCTTATTCTCCACACATAAAACATATTCTTATTCCTTTGAGACATTCCCTTGAGTAATTATTTCCACATTCTTGGTATATATAAAATTTATTCCTCTTTCCTCTATGGTCTCCACCATCTGATCTCTCAGTAAACTCTATACTTCTCTTCTTTATTGAGTCAGTGAATTTATTAAGCTAAATGTTATTAATAATATATCATGATAACTTATTAGGAATAATCAAAATATCCTTCACTATAGTTTTCATCCCATTTAGTTTCATATCAACATATTTTCTATCACATTCATCATTGATCTAGTTCCTTCTGGTTCCTTCCATTGATTAAAAACAAAAATCATAGTGTGGGTAACAATAATCATAGTAGGGTACCACATAGTAAATAAAATTAACTTATATAATTTATAAATCATGACATATTATTTTTAATATTTGAGACATTAGTTTTATCCAAGTTCATAAATATTCATTATATATTTAAATCCTTTATGATGGTTTTTTAAAAGTTTTTTAATTTTCAAAGCATATCCCCTAGGAGTGTCAAACCAGGTGTGTAGTAAGGATAATTGTTGTGTACTAGGTGATAATAGAATATAGCTCAATAGAACCAGTTAGGACACATCAAAATATAGTATCCATATAGGTATTTAATTTTTTGGAAACTACTTTCTCTATCCTTTTCCAAAATTCAAAGACATTTTCCAATACTTTAACTCTTCCTTAGACTTATCCATAGGTATCTCAATAATTTTTTCTCATCCTATTTTTCAAAGATTAACTAAACATATTATCTAATACTAGAAATATGGACCTGGGATTCTCATACATTAATATTACTACATTTTAGATTAATTTTCATTACATTACACAAAAACGCACCTGAGGATCATAAAGGTATAGTACATTTCAAGACTAGATAAAAAATAATTTTATTTCATGAAAGATCATTAACATCTCCCATATAGATCATCCCATGTTGTACTCTTCTTAGACCTAACCTACTTAAAACCTTTATTCATAACATGGTGAAAGGAAACATAATAAAGAGTGATCTTAGATGCTCAGTAAGGGTAAAAAAGGGACACATGTAAGCATAGAATGAGTATAACGGTATGAGAATGTGATCATAACATTCTAAAATAATACCCTTCATATCAAAGATCATAATATTGAATCATGGAATAAATATTGGTTGTCTGTATAAAATGAAACCAAAGTAAATTATATAAAATTATCTATTATAGCATAACATTGTCAAAAGATATATAATTGTGTCATACAAATAAGAATAAATGGTCATTTCTATAGTAGTCATGGATCATTTCCAAGGCTATCATAGTGTAATGGGTTCACTCCCTAAACAATTATTGTATTTAAGGTTCACTTCCATGAACATAATAGTGGGAAAAAGTACCTTATTGAACTAATTTCACTCCCCAGTTTTTGTAAGATCCCATAATTTGTGAAGGTACGTCCTTATTCATATTTTTGTTTGGATCCCCTAAAAATGGTTAATTAAATGTATGTTGGGTGTATGAAGGGACTTAGGGGTGTTTTGGTGGTTAAAGATATAATAAAAGGAAGAAAAGTTGTCATCTGGTGCATGTTTCATGGTTAGTGCATATTTAAATGTAACAGTGTGCCCAACCCATGCTATCCAAGAGGAGGGGTGAAAAGTTTTGAAAACTGTGCTAGCGGGAAGTCCAAACCATGAATCATTTGACAGAGGTATTAAACACTGTTAGTGCATGGTTTCTCAAACCATGTGAGATCCCTAGGTAACCATGTTACTTATAACCCTCTTGGAAAGAGGTTGTAACACGTTTGGTACACGGTTTGGAAAACTGTGCGCCTCATTGAAAGTGTGTTTTTATTACTTTTACCCCTTGGGATTTTAAGGTTCCCACCCAATTTTACTCCCCATTATTCTCCCAAAAGTCTTATTGACATACCAAAATGACCAAATCTTCCCAAGAGAGGATCCCCTTTGATTATAAGCTGTTTTAAATGTCATTGGGTGCATATTGAAGCTCTAGGTGAGTCTAATAATTCTCTTTGCTCCATTTTCTAGATTAGGGATTGTGGTTTTGTTATTCTATTTTTGAATCCATGAAACCCTATTTTCTGGTGGATATTTGGTTATATATTTTAAGGGTATTTGAATTTGATTCAAGGTCCAAGGTTGAGCATGTGGTTGTCTATATATTCAAGGTATGTGGTCTATAAGTTATATACCACATTCTTGAAGCTGATTTGTTCATGTGTGGTAGTGGTAATTGTTATATATTGTTGTGCATTTGATGATATTAAATTTATTTTGTAAAATGGTTGGATAAATGATGAATTTAACCCCTCATGATCCACCTGGGATGCATTTAGGTTCACTATACCGATTTAGAGCCACCCATGAGGTGTTACAACATTCCCAAGCATTGAAAATTGTAATGTTAAGCATAGAATTGGATTGAGATAAAGTATATCCCATTATGAACATGTTTACATGATTGGATAAATCATTAAGAGTCACTAATAGTATTTGTTCCCAGTTGTTGGTAGTCGAATAAGGTATTGTTTGGTATAATGTGATAAAATGTCAAAGGTACTAATGTGAATGTCTCAAATGGATTATGAATTTATAATGGAAATGATAAAATGGGATAATTAATATGAAATGATGAATGTGTTAAATGGGTTAACACAAGTGAATTGACGAATATGTTAAATGTTCTAATCTATAGTAATTTTTTATTATGATTAATTGGTTAAGGCATGAGAAAGGGAAATGGTTTAAATGCGTTATGTAATTTAAATGGTAATTGTGTTAATGGGTTAAGTCTTGATGTTAAATTTTTTATTGAATGATTGTGAAATATGAATGTTATGTGTATTTATTGTATAAGGTTTTTGATATGGTATATGTGGTAAATGGATAGATAATCATGTGTACATGGATTTTTTGTGGGGGATAAAGGACTCAGCTCATCCCAGAGGTGGGATTGGACAGAGGCTCTAAACCCCACCCTAGAATACATGGGTTAGGGATTTGGACTAATTATCTTGGCTCATAACAGTTGTAACTACCTAGAATAAGGCACCAAGGTAACTGTTCTATATTTATTTATGAAATATTTACCCCCAGTGAGATTGGGAACTTGACTTATACCCCTATTCATGATAATTGTCCATCTTAGGTTATTATATAAATGATGTAAATTCATAACTCATGGAATAAATAATGAAATGGATAAAGTGAATATTGTTAACTAATAAAACCAAAGTTATATTTTGTTTATAATTCCATTTAATTTATACATTCATGCATTATCTATTAGAATAAATATGTTATAGACACTATTGCATGTGGCCTACTGAGTTGAACTCACACCCTACTCAGACAGCCAGTGGGTACCCAAACAGATTTCATGGTTGTTGATCAGGACAAGGGAAAAGGCCCTATTCTAGGGAGTTGAGTTGGGATTTGGATGTGAAAGGATGATGATCCAGAGTTGGAATCAGGACTTATTAGAGATTATTTTGTTATTTTTTATTTTTGGATTCCTTCACTTTTGGCATTGATAGTATGGTATGGAATATTTACTATTTGGTTGTGGTTTGTACCTAGTTTTGGGAACTAATTAACAAGAAATAATTATAATTTATTGTCTATTATTTATCTTATTTCATATTTTTATCTATTTTTTTATACAAAAATAAATGGGGTATATTATCCCCATGTATTTATTTTAACCCTCACTACTAGTTGGAAACCTTTGGCATATGGGTAGTCACACTTAAAGTCATGTGGTGATCTGGCTCAGGGAACCAGTTCAGTGGCCTCTGGGTTGGGGGTGTTACAAAGTAATATAAAAGTGGTTATTTTCTATGACTTACTATTTGGGTATTGTAGATAAAATATTAAGGGGTTTTGGTCCTTGGAAATGAGCTCAGGCATGGGATTAGCTAACCCATGTATGAGGAAAACACAAGTGTCCAGGGTAGGAATTTATAATTTGATGTGTGTTTTTATAGTTGAAAGATATTTCACCATTGGGTGATGCACATATTGTCTGGTGTGACTATTTTATTATATTTTTCTCATGGACATAACAAAATAGGATTTTGAATTCAAAAATCATTATAGGTACCTAGGTATATGGGTTTCATGCATCATGATAAGAACATATGGGATGTCTGTATGGGACATGAAGAGTAGAATGATTTTCACTTTCTTGAAAAAAAATTGAATAAAATAGTTTCTAAAACAAGTGATGCAAATGGGTAAAGGAAAAGTATGTTATGGAATTGAAAATGAATTTTTCTTAATTAAGGGATGTAAATGAGTTAACGTATTGGATGTAACAAGTCTGAAAATGGTAAAGTTTATTAAAATATAAATATTTTTCATAGTGGAGGTGGAAATGGTATTAAAAGATTGTTTCTAATGAAAGACATGTATCTAATTAGTTTGATTACCCCATGTTTAATATGACCCATGGTAGGAATTTTAAATGGCGGTATTAGATATGTGATCACATCCATTGGGATTGTGTATGTAGAGTGCGTTGATTATGGAAAGTAGTTTATTTTCCATTGTGGTCTATACTAATTGGACTTTCCATTAAATGTTTAATGATGAAAATTTTTTGATTTATGAATCTGAATAAGGTAGAGATTTTTGAAATTTTGGTTATATAGAACGTTCTAAAGTGTGAACCTTTGGGTTTTCAAAATGGTGATGTTGATTATAAAAGAATATGTAATGATGGAAATTTCGATGAAGATTAGTATTGAGTATTATTTGTGTTGTTTATCCAGCCCTTTATAAGGGTGCTTTGGGTAATGAGAGATCCTTAGGATGATACCATGATTATATTTTATGAGACCTTTATAATTCTATATGTGTGGATAGAGGGTTGTTCCTTGTTATGTTTTTTGGTAGGGTTGTGGCCTTGAGGTTTTGAGGTGTTTCCTGGTAATGTGAAAGTGCTAACCTTTGTTGGTTATAATTATATAGGTTGTAAATTTGACTTAAGAATGACTATATTGGCTATGTTTTCATTAGTGATGGGTTTCTTCTTATTTTTGTGGTAATCCATTTGGGTTTAGACCTTCCATGTTGTATTTGGTACCCTAGAGTGAGTGTTTTTCCTTATGGTTCTGGTGTATGTGTGTGAGTATGTTCCGTGTGAAACCAATAGTGAATGTTTTTCATGGATCATGAGATTCAGTGATCCAAAGTGACGGTAAAAGATTCATTCATGAGTGGTGACTTGTTATACATTTTATGTATATGTTCTAGAGATATGTTTTATTGAATTGTTACCCCAACCCGTAGTTTGGAAGTTTGTATCGTACAAACCTAGAAAACGGCCTTAGAGAGTGGACGGTCATTATTTGAGTGCTCTTGGGTGCATGAGTAAAAGGTAGATTTTTCGTATTTGGGGAGGTGAGGGATTGTACAGTGGGGTTAAGTAGTAAGTTCAATGGTTTTGGGAGATTTTGTTTGAGTTGTGAAAATGAGTTGATTGTCTAGGAAACATTGAGTGTGACCTCATGGGAGGTTATCCCAATGATGTGGGATCTTGGAATATAAATCATGGGAGAAGTTTCAAAGTTTAAATAGATGACGAATGAGTACCACAAATTTTGGTAAATTGTATGGTTGTTTTCTAGTTATTTTTCAAGGGATATTGAGTGCTTTTTATAGGTTGTATGGTTAGTTTGAATGGTTTGTATCATTTGGAAGACTGACATGTCTGTTTAAATAATGACTAATGGATGCCTCAATTTTGATATCAGGATGACAATACAAGGGTGACTGATGCTTGGTTATATTCTTTCGTTATGAATGTGACACTTGAGGTGAGGTTATTCATGTGGTTTGTCTTGTTTGTATGAATGGATTGATTTTTGGTGAGATGTTTTGAATTACTTGAGGCTGATGGGGCTGTTGGACTAAGAGGCATGCTGAGGTGAGTAATCGGGTGTTGGTCTAGGATCTAGTGATGTTTAGCATATATGATCCAATTTCATATTAAGGGTGTGGTAGCCCTAAAGTGTGATACTATAAGGGATCAGAAGATGTCAAGATGTGGGCATGCACTAGTAAGGCACATTCCCAAAGTGGGATAAGCTTCTAACTTTCTATATGAAAGAAAAGTGGGGATCATGGATATGTGAGAGACTATTGGGTTTTGATTTATGCAGTGGATATTTATGTTTTGGTTGTTAACTAGAATGTTCATTCCATAATAACTTGAGTAGTGTGGTGTCATTGATGCTAAATCAGACATTGGTTCATGACTTCCTGGTTAAGGTTCATAGAGGGGTGGTGGGTATTTGTTGGAAATCATGCCTGAGTGGTGGTGGTTAAGTGTTGATGAGATGTGTGCGGGTTGGGAAGACTGAAACACATGTCAATTCATGGTTTCACATAGTGGGAGGTGAAATTAGTGATGTATAAGTTGTGTTGGGGTTTTTTAACAACTTATTAGTGTTCTTTTAGTTAGTGATGATCATACCCAACATCTTGAAATCATCTCGAGTATACTAAGAAATCTCTGGTTTTACACCTGGAGACATGGATGTTTTTTGGTTGGGTATGAGAAATCATGTAGTTTTCCCTCATGGGGTATTAAATGTGGATATGGGTGGTGTTATTTACACTTTTGACAATTTATTGGTGAGTTCTTCCGGATAGACTAGGTGTCAACGAACATCGTGGGTGCTGTTCACGGAATCCGGAAACGAGTATCCGATGATGCCTATTTTTTTATCTTAGAAAATATAAATGGTCATTTACAAGTTTTGGGGTTTATCTTATGATCAAATTTTGATCCATGGTGGTTGGAATTACTTCATAAAAACATCGGTAACAACACTCAAAAGGTGGGGAGTGATAATTCAGTCTTGGATGTGTGGAGTAGAGAGTTGAGTTGATATTGTAGCACCGGGATGCCTATGAGAAACCTATGATTTTCACGTCAACTTCATCAAAAAATTCCATGTGGGCCTAATATGTGAGAGTTTAATGAGGTAAGAATTTTTTTTTTGGATCATTGTGCTTCCAAATGAAATTTGAGATCCTACGTTAAAACCATTGAATGATGTGGTACGACATGATATCAGTTCGTATCAAGGGAGTTTGGGTTCTAGAACCTCATTGGAGGTCAGTTATGGATGATGGTAAGTGTGTTTTGGTGACCATGGAGTATCCTTAGGTGTGAAGGAATCTCATACAATTAATGTAATGGAATTCCAATAGGGAATCTAATCTTCTCCATGATAATTTAGTCGGGGACATTATGGCTCAAATAGGAGAAAGGTTAATATTTTGTAAATTGTAAACCTCATTTTATGGTAATTTTGGAGTGAAATGTATGTTTGAAACTTTTGGAATGAGTTTGAGTAAGAGCCTATTAGTATTTATTCAATGTATGGACGGTAGGAGTTCTTATGTTGGGAATTTTGATGGGTGTGGTGGGTCACGATGATGGTTTGGAGGATAATGGATTCCATGAAGGTGGAGTTCTAATAGAAATTATGGAATAACCCTACTGGCTGTTTTATATTTGAATGATAGTCCTTAAGTGAGAAGGCTTCATGGGAAGCTAAAGAAAGTAACATGTTAACAATAGAATATGGTTATTTGGGGAAAATCCAATCAGAGATAGTCCGACATGATTTTTTAAAAAAGAATGGACATGGTAAGTTATTACCCACCACTAGTTTGTTGTTAATAGTGGAAAGTGTGTTTCATATATGAATTCGAACTTGATAAAGGTCAATTTATTCTTAGTCCACTATAGATGGGGTAGGTATGTCCTTATGGTTGGTTTTTACGGAAAGGAAAGATTCCAATAATTGGTGATGTCCTTATGGATATTTAGGTGTGGTGATTTAGGAAATTCCTCAGGTATGTTGAGGAAGCTGTGTTGAGGTGTTTCTAGTTTTTTATGATAGTGGAGATTCCAACCACAAGAGGATGGATATGTGAGCTAAAGTGTATGGTGGGGAGAACCACAGTAGAAAATTGGATGGTTGATGACCTGATCATTGTTTAGGTTTGGATGGACTTGAGTAATTACTGTTCTAGTGATTTGTCCATGATAGAGAGCGTTGGCTTGGGTTCGACTGGTTGGGTGCCTTGAGTGTTTTGGTTGTGTCTTAGATTTTTTATTAGGGAATGGGGCCATCGAGCCTTGATTTTTGGATTGACGTAAGTTGGTAAATGTGGTTAGAAATATTGTGTGTTTTCTTTAAGTGGTGTCATTTTTAGGTCACCATTAAAGTTTTTAAGACCGGGTAAAATGGCATCGAGTGATTTGGGCCATGATTTTTGAAGAGGATCCAACTAATGGTGTGTCGATTATATCTTCCAGGATGGTATGATGTTGTGTGTGAAGTTTCCTTATGTTGAAATTTATGGAGTTTTTCCTTGGATTCCTTACGGAGTTATGGTGGTTGATGTATGGTTTGAGGTTGACGCATCCTTTGATAAGCATCTGGTTTGTGTTTTAGATTTTAATGAGAATGTTTTTGTGAGGTATGGTTTTACCGTTGGGTTGAGTGTTAGGGTTGTATGGTGATGAATAGAATGAGACATAGGATAGGAAGACGGATATGTGGTCCCAATGGCCCTATATCTTTTCCTTGTAATCTTAGTGATACATGGGAGTGTGTCTTGAGGATGGTTCATTATAAGGTAAGGAGGTTGTAAGATCGTATAATATGGGAAGGTACATCCTTGTTTAGATTTTGGTTTGAATCCCTTAAATTTGATAAATTAAATTTCTACCAAGTGTATGAGGGGCCTGAGGGGTGTTCTTGGGGTTTGGGACACAAAATAAGGAAGAGAATTGGTCATATTATTCATGTTAAATGATTAGTGAATGATTAGAGGTAACTGCATGCCCAAAATGTGCAATCCAAGAGGAGGGGTGCATGATTTAGTAAATCGTGCAATAGGGGAGGCCAAACCATGTGGATTTTGATAGAGGCATTCTACAAGGTTATCACATTGATTTTCAAACTGTGTGAGATCCCTAGGTAACTATGCAACATGGATCCATCTTGGATAGTGGTTGGCACGTGGTTGGAACATGGTTTGGAAAACCCTATGGCCAAAATATATGCCTTGTTAAAAGTGTGTTTTTACTGTTTCCCCCCCAGGATTTTAAGGTTTCCAACTGATTTTCATCCCCATTCTTCTCCCAACAAACCTAGTGAAAAACAAAAATGACCAAATATTCCTAGGGGTGGATATCCTTCGATTATAATTCTTGTGGTGTGCCATTGGGTGTGAATCAAAGCTTCGAGTGATTCTAACACTTCTCTTTTATCTATTTTATAGATTAGGGATTTTGTTTTTGTTCTTATCCTTTTGAAGCCCTAAAATCCTCTTTTAAAATGGATCTTATGTTAGATTTTCAAAGGGTGTTCAAATCAGAGTCAAGGTCTAAGGGTGAGCATGAAAATGTCTATGAATTTGAGGTAGGTGGTCAACAAGTTATTTCCCATAGTCTTGAAGTTGATTTGTGCATGTGTGGTGGTGGTAATGGTTCTCTCTTGTTGTGAATTCAGTGAATTTAAATGGATTTCATAAAATGGATGGATAAATGAGTAATTGGACTCCTCATGTTCCCCATGGGATGAATTTAGGATGACTAAACCAATTTAGACCCACCCATGTTGTGTGCCAATATTCTTGGACATTGAAAATTGTAATGTTAAGAATAAAATCAACTTGAGATGAAGTAGAGCCCATGATGAACATGTTGAAATGTTAGGTTAAATCATAAAGAGGCACTATTAGTAGTTATGATGAGTTTTTATTAATGTAATAAGGTATTATTTGGAATAATGTGACAAATGGTTAAATGGATTAATGTGAATGTGTAAAATGGATTATAAATATGTAATGGAAATGCGTAAATGGATTAAGGAATATAAATTGATGAATGTGTTAAATGGGTTAATTCATGGGAATTGATTAATAAGGTAATTGGGATAATGTATGCGAATTTTTTATTACTATTAATGAGTTAAGGCATGATAAAGGGAAATGGGTTAAATGGGTTATGTGATGTAAATGGTAAATGTGTTAATGGGCTAAGGATTTATATGGATTTGTATTTTGAATGATTGTGAAATGTGAATGTTATGTGTATTTGTTGTGTAAGTGTTTTCATATGTAATATGTCGTGAATGGGTAAATAAAAAAGTGCACATGGCTTAGTGGTGTGGGATAAAGAACAGAGGCTCCTCCCATGAGTCAGGTTGGACAGATCCTCTAAACTCCACCCAAGAATGCACGGCTTAGGGAAATAGACTGATGATCTGGGAACCTGAAAGTTACATTGGAAGAGAATACCTAGAATGAGTCTCCAAGATAAATGTGTTGTATTTATTTATGAAATGTTTATCCCTAGTGAGATAGAGAAATTGACTTATACCCCTATTCATGATAATTAGTCGGATTAGGCTATTTTTCAAATGATGTAAATTCCTAACCCATGGAACAAATAATGAAATTGATAAATTAGATATTTTTAACTAGTGGAACCTTAGTTATATTTTGTTTAAATTTTCATTTACTTTTTAGTTTCATGAACTATCTATTAGACTAGATATTTTTTAGATATCATTGGTGGTGGCCTACTTTTTTGAACTCACACACAGCTTAGGCCTCCATTGGGTACCTGATAAGTTTCATGGTTCCAAGTCAGGAAAATAGAAAAGGACATATGCTAGGGCGTTCATTTGGTCTTTTGATGTGCAAGGATTAAGATAAGCACTTAGTGTCAGGACTCGTTGGGGTTTCTTCTATTATATTTTATTTTGGGTTTCCTTCACTTTTTTTACTGGTAGTATGACATGGCATATTTACTATTTGGTTGTAATTTGTACCCAGTTTTGGGAATGGTTATCAAGGAATGATTGTTGGTTATTTTATTTTATTTACATTACTTAATATTGTTATCTATTGTGGAATACTATGATAAAGGGGTTAAATTAACCCCATGTATTTGTTTATAACCTCACTGCTAGTTGGAAACCTCTAGTGTACGAGGAGGTGTGCTTGAGGTCATCTGGTGATCCGTCTCAGGGCATCGGTTTATTGGCCTCTAGGTTGGGGATGTTAAAATTCATGTTATTTATTTCTCATGAGATATAAATTTTTACCCAATGAATTGGAGGGATATATAAGTCCCATAAATCACATAATTAAAATCATACATTTGTTTGGCATAAGTTCTTAAAACATTCATCATATCATAGACCACGAAATAAAATGGGTTTAATAAACAATTATTCATTTTGTAATTTGGGGAAAAGGGATAGGTTTAAAAATAATTTCAGCATTTCAGCATTAAATATACCATGAAAATAAGTGGGTTTCATAAGCATTTTTCATGGTGAAAACAATGGAAGATAAATCATTTTGATAAACAACTTAACATCAAAAACATAAACCATTCATAGAAATAATATGAATGGTAACCTTGGTTCATATCCCCAGTAAAGCATAAGTAATTTCAAAATATTAAATCTTATATGGAAAGTTATTTTTAAAGATCACTTGGAATATTTATTGAGGAAAAAAATATTCATTGAAAATCAATTTTTAAAACTAAAAAATCATAAAATATTTTTGAAATACTTTTCTTTGAAATAACATAGAAACCTATAAATGAAGCATTATAAATCATTTAAAAAATTTCATGATGAAAATATCCATTCCAATTTAAAAAATAATTTTTAAAACAAAAAATAATTTGAAAATCCTTTTCTTTTAAAATAAACTTGAAAACATATAAAGGAAGCTTTAAAACCCATTTAAAAATTTTATTGTGGAAAATAACTTTTCCACTTTTAAAAACACTTTTTAAAATAAAAATCGTTTTAAAAGAAATTTTATTTCAAAATTACCTAGAAACATTATAAATAAATTTTTAAAAATAATTTAAAACATTTCATGATGGAACTAACATTTTCACTTTGAAAAACAATTTTTAAAACCTAAAATATTTTAAAAATACTTTTCTTTGAAAATAACCTAGAAAATTTATAGAAGAATTTTTAAAATAATGGAAATCATTTTTTAAGGAAAATAAACTTTTCTCTATGAAAATGATTTTTAAAACATAAAACATTAATAAAATCCATTTCTTTGAAAATAACCTTGAAAAAATATAAATTATTCTTTAAAAATCATTTAAAATTTTCTTCATGAAAATATCATTTCCACTTTTAAAAACACTTTCTAAAATAGAAAACATTTTTCAAATACATTTCCTTGAAAATAACCTTGAAAAAATTAAAAGTATTATTATAAAAATAAGTGTTCATGATTGCAGAAAATACCATTCATATCATACACTTCAAAATAAATATTCCTTTCATGATTTCAGTAAAATCCAAATGGAAATTGTTTGGAAAAAACATGATGATTTTATTAAAAAAAAATTATTAAGTATAATGTGGGTAATAATACTTTAATAAATCATTTGAATAATTCTAAAACATTTTTTAAAACATTTTTTGAAAACATACTTTCGAAAGAAAGGGGTTTTTTTATAAAAGAGAGAAATGAAGAAAAGTATCTCTTAAAAATATTATTTTGAACCCTTGAGTAAATAAATAGAGTAAAATTATTAGGGAACATTTATTCTCGTCAAAAAAAAGTAAGATAATAAAATTAATTATTTTCTTGAGAGATCGATCATAGTATTTAATCATTAGTATCATATTCATAAACAATCTTGATAAATAATGAGATTGTATCAAAAAACCAGTACCACTTTGTTAAAATTGAATTGTAATCCACCTGAAAAAATAAAATTAAATAAAACTTATAATATCATGAGAAAAAAATTAGGGATATTAAATTTTAAAGGGGAATTATATACACATCATAAAAGTAGATAGGTTTGTAATATAACATATGTCCCAAATAAGACAAATTATGATAAAAACCCCTAACTAGTTTGGTAATATCTTGAATCTTAACCCCCATGAAAGAGTGATAATAAATTGAATATTTAAATCAAAATAATTTTCATTCAAATAATCATAATATAAATTCATTTTCAATATAAACACCGCATAAAATAAATACATGGTGAATATGGCATGTGTCTTATATAAGTAAAAAGTGAGATGGAAATCCATTACTGCTTTAGTTATATTTTGGATCGTAAGACCCAAAAAATAATAACATGAAATGTAATGTTACATATCATAAAAATAATAATATTCCTGATATAAAATTTAAAAGTTTCAGTATATACACCACACAAAAGAAACAAGTGGTGAATTTTCATATGTCTCCCATAAATAAATGAGAGACTATAAATCCCTTACCTTAAGTCTTGACTTATTTTGTATATATTCAATGCACCTATATAATAAATATAAGATTATTATACTTATATTTTATTACCAAACTTATATATATCATACCATATATGATTTTCTTCTAACCTTTTAGTACCCATTTATTAATAATTCCATGTTAAGTTATGTTTCAGGCAATAAATTCTTTGTTTTCTGTGAATGTTTTTGATTTTTTTATTTTTGGTCTTATTAATTTTTTCAGGGTTACAAAATATAAATAATTATAAACAAGATATAAATATAATATATATTAATAATACATGTATTTACATTGATCTACAAAATTTATAGATAGAAAATTAAATACAATGTTCATAGAGACGGTAGGTCATACATACACATGATCTTTGTTTAAATTTTCATAATGGAAATAATAAAAGAAGTTTAAATATTATATTAACATTATAGAATCATTTTTATTTAATATATATCACATATTTTTATTAAACATATCGTTATTATCATCCATGTAATACATTAATGAATCACATCGCTTCATGAGGCGATAGTCCGTGATACACATGAATAAAATTATTGTATTCCCAAAGAATGGAAAGTAATAATAAACATGTGATATTAGGATTAAAAAAGCGTAATAATATCATAAATATAATATATATAAAAAATAAAACCATAATTATATCAATTTATGAGTGGTAGTGATGGAAAAAGGAATAACATCATTTCACGGGACGGTCATCTTTCGTACACATAAATTATGATTTGGTAACCCATTTGATGGAAGAGGAGATGGATATATTCCATAAACACAACATAAAAAAATCAGTATGTTAAATATACTAAGGTTATTATTTCATAATGTTTTAATATGAATATAAGTAGGTGGCAGAAGCAATAAAATAAAATTCTCGGCTGTGGATGTTACCATGTCTTCAATCAAATTCTTTTGGTTTTCACCAAAAGGATTCTTAAGATAGATTTATGACCAAAATAAGTATTGTTAGATGTTAGTATGGAATCAAGGAATTTATTTTCTCAGGTATCTTCCAAATAAATTGATTTCTAATGAAGAAGAGAAGAGGATGAGGGGTGGCCTTTAATAAGTGTGGTGAGTGGCACACATGTAAGTTTTTAAAAGAAATAGGTGTACCCACATTTTTCACTTTCCTAGAGAATCCAAAACGGAATATTCTAAAATATAAAAGATATGAGGTCGAATTATCACCATCTAAGGGGTTTTTTACATGTTTTGGGTGGTTTTTGAACCCTTATATTTTAAGTTTAACACCCTAGTAAACCCATTTTAACATTAACCATGGTAAATAATTTTTACTGTTTTTACTATTCATTATAGTCAAAAATTAAGTTGGAATTATTATAAAATATAAATTATTATGATTTTAAATATGGAATCCATTTTTCTAAATTCCATTCACTTACGATAGAAATTTAAATTAAAATTTTATCCCATAAATGCTATAAGAAAGCAGAATTTTAAATAGAAAATGTTCCAAATTTTAAAAGGTTTTTATATCAAAACTCAATATGAAAATGATTCTAATGACATAAATTGGATAAAAATTTGTCTAATTTAAGACATTTGTATTTTAAACCCATATTAAAATATTTTTTATGTTTTTAAAAACTTTAAATGAAATGAAAATTCTTAATAAAAATTAGTATTTTTCACTATTCATCAAAATATTTATCTTCTCAAACAATTATTAAAAATTCATCCAAAGAAAAATTCTAGATGATAATTTCAAAAATTAACCTTATATTTTCAAATAAATTTTATGAAAGTTTCAAAAATTATTTTTAAAATAAGTCACAAAAGTCTACAAAACTGTTTTTAGAAAAATAATGTTTTTAATCATAACTTTAGATTTATTCTTATCTTTGGTCTTGAAAAAACATTTGATGAAACATTTAAAAGAATATATAAAATTTTAATTTCATTAAAATAATTCATCAAAAGTGTTTTGTTTAATATTTTTAGGTAAAAAAACTTTTCCTTCATAAAAATACTTTTTAGAAAAATATTTCCTTTTATTTTCAAATTGTTTTTTTATTTGTAATTAATTGGTCACCAAAGAATTAATTTTAAATACATGTGTAAAACATATATTTTCATAATTTAGTTAATACTATTCATACATGCTATTCCAACAGATATGTAATAACTATCATATAACTATTATACTTAAGAAAATTAATAGTGCTAAAATAAGGATTTTTCAACACAAAAAGTTGCTGATAATAAGAGCACCCTTTAATGACCTAGGCATTTATTAGTACTAGAAAAGAACAGATAAAGGTGACCCTTTATCAATGCTTTTATTTAGAGTTTATAAAATAATATTTTATAAACCCTTGATGATAAATCAATCATGGGGGTCCTTTATTAGTGATTTTTTATTACTAATAAAGGGGTCATTTATCATCGCCTTCCCTCACTAATAAAGAATACCTTTATCAGTTTTTTTCTAGAACTTCTAAAGTACCATTTATTAGTGCTATTACTAGCACTAATAATGGGGATTTCTTCAAGATATTTCTATTAAAATTGTAGCACAATGCAACAACAAATACAGTAAGAAAAGATCAAATATATAGAGGGAAAATATATAATTTAATTAAAATAAAATTTAAAACACAAATACAAGGAAAAAAATATTATTGACATTTCAAACATTGGTTTTTACAATTCCATGAGTAAGTACAATTTATCATAGACATTCAAAAACATGAATGTTTTTCTAATCTTTAGACCCCAACCCCTATCAATGATATTATTTAATGAACAAACTACCCCATATCAAGAAAAATAATGAACCTATATAAGTAAAAAAATATTATGTTAGTACTACTATAAAGAAATAAATTATACACAAAGTTTCAAGATAAAAACATATGCTTTCAGTCATACCTAGTACACTATGTATCAGATTGAGTTTTGGATGATTCTTACACATCACATTATTTATTTTTGTTCCTAAAAATAAGTTCTCCTGAGTTTTTTAACATATATGATGATAAAAACTCATTATGTATGTGAGAAAATTCATGAAAATTTTCTTTTTAAAAAAAATCCATCCATTTTCACACCATTTCATATTCTTCTTCAATAATTTTCTCGAGGAAAAGTAACTAAATAAGTAATATATAAAAATTATAATGAATCTAATTAAATAGTAGTAGATAAAATTATGAGGAAATAATATGATCGTGTTATTTTAAATTTTTCCTTTGTGATGTAAGTTTTAAACTAAAATGAAACTTATATATTGAAAACACACACTTCGAGTCATATGGACAACATCATGTGTTATATTGATGTGCAGTCATTTTCTACATATCACAAATGAATTATGGATCATGGTCTTAATTTTTGGAAACAATCCGATCTTTTTTTCATAGTTTGGCTATGTGACATGGGTATTAAACTAAAATGACACTTTTATATTGAAAATTCTCAATTTGAGTTATATTGGTCACATCAAGTGTTGAATTTATGTAAGGTCAATTCTTACACATCACAAATTAATTAAGGACCAATATCCTAATGTTTGAAAACAATATAAGGTTTTTTTATTGGTTTTAGATATGTGATGTGTGTTTTAAACTAAAATGGCACTTTTCTATTGAAAACATATACTTTAATTCATACTGACCACATCATGTGGAGGATTGGAATTCAGTCAATTTTTACACATGAAAAATGAATTAGGGATCATTTTTATAATGTTTTAAAATAATACAACCTCATTTTCATGGTTTTGGTGATGTGATGTGTGTTTGAAACTAAAATGACACTAATTAATTGAAAACACACACTTCATGTAATATCAACCATATATGGAGTTGGATTGATGTGTGGTTGATTCTTATATGTCACAAATAAATTATCAATCATTTTTTAAAAATTTGAATAAAATATATAATATTGTTTTCTATTTTTTGGATAGTTGTGTTTGTTTTAAACTAAAATGAACCCTTTATATTAAAACACACACTTTGAGTCATATCAATCACATCACATGTCAAATTTATGTGTGGTCAATTATTATATATCAAAAATGAATTATGGACCATTTTACTAAATTTTGAAAACAATCCAAGCTTTTTTTTTCTTTTTTTGGATATTTGATATGTTTTTTAAACTAAAATGACACTTTTATATTGAAAACATGTACTTAGTGTTATACCAACTACATCGTGTGTTAGATTGGAGTGAGGTAAATTCCTTTATGTGAAAAATTAATTATGGATCATTTTAATAAATTTTGAAAACAACCAAAGCTTGTTTTCTTGGTTTTACTGAAGTGAAATCTTTTTTAAACTAAAATGGAACTTCTTTATTGAAAACAAGTACTTCAAGTTATACTGACCACATCGAGTGTCAGATTGAAATTTGGTTGATTCCTACACATCAAAAATAAATTATCAATAATTTTCCTAATGCTTGAAAATAATTCAAGCTCATTATCTTAGTTTTGTCTATTAATTTATGTTTTATACTAAAATGACACATTTATATTGAAATCACACACTTCTAGGCATATTGGGAACATCATGTTACTTATTTATGTTTGACCAATTTATATATGTCACAAATGAATTATAGAACATTTTAATAATGTTTTAAAATAATATAAGATCATTTTATTTGTTTTGGATATTTGATGTGTCTTTTAAACAAAAATGGAACTTTTATATTGAAATCACATACTTTGAGTCATACTGAACACATCATGCATCGGATTGGTGTGTAGTAAATTCCTATATGTGAAAAATTAATTATAGATCATTTTCTTAAATTTTAAAAATAATGAAACTCATTTTTTTGGTTTTGTATATGTTATGTGTGTTTTAAACTAAAATAGAACTTCTTTATTGAAAACACATACATTGAGTCATGCCGACCACATCAGGTGTCATATTGATGTGTGGTTGATTCATACATGTCACAAATTAATTATCAATCATTTTTACAAATTTTGAAAACAATATGGTCTAGTTTTCTTGGTTTTTAAAATTTGATGTCTGTTTGAAACTAAAATGATTCTTTTTATCAAAAACACATACTTTGAGTCATACCGACCACATCATGTGTTTAATTTACATTCAATCCATTCCCACATGTCACAAAATAATTATGGTTCATTTTTTGGAAGTTTGAAAAAAAAATACAGGCTCATTTTATGGTTTTCTCGTTTTTGATGTGTCTCTTAAACTAAAATGAAAATTTTATATTGAAAACACATACTTTGATTCATACTAACCATATATTGTGTCAGATCAGTGAACATTCAATTCCTATATGATAAAAATTAATTACAGATCCTTTTCCTAAAGTTTGAAAACAATAAAATATTATTATGTTTTCTTTTTCCAATTTGATGTTTGTTTTAAACTAAAATGGAACATATATATTGAAAACATGCACTTCAGGTCATACCAACCACATCCTGTGTTGGATTGATGTGTGGTCGATTTTTACACAACAAAAATGAATTATAGATAATTTTCCTATAGTTGGATAACAATATGATTACATTTTAATGGTTTTGTCTAGTGATGTGTGTTTTAAACTAAAATAAAACCATTAAATTGAAAACACACACTTTGATTCATATTAGACGCATCATGTTTCAAATTTATGTGTGATTAATTCTTGCACATCACCAAATAATTATAGACCATTTTCCTGATGTTTGAAAACAATCCCATTTCATTTTCTTGGTTTTGGATATTTGATGTGTGTTTTAAACTAAAATGAAACTTTTATATTGAAAACATGAACTTCGAGTCATACCATGAACATCGAGTATCAGAATGGAATGTGGTAAATTTATACATGTGAAAATGAATTATGGATTGTTTTACTAATTTTGAGTAAAATCTGAGCTTCATTTCTCTACTTTGGTGATATTAAATGTGTTTTAAACTAAAATTGAACATATTTATTGAAATCCCACACTTTGAGTCATACCAACCTCATAAGTTTTTAGATTTATGTGCGGTTTCTTCCTACTCATCAAAAATTAATTATAGATTATTTTCCTAAATTTTAATAATAATTCAAGCTCAATTTCTCTGTTTTTTCTTGTGACATTATTTTTAAACAAAAATAACACCTTTAAATTAAAAACAAACACTTAAAGTAATATCAGTAACATCATGTGTTTTATTGATGATTTGTTGATTCATAAACATGAAAAATAATATATGGACCATTTTCATATAGTTTAAAAAACATGAGTTTATTTTCTCATTTTTGAATATTTGATGTGTGTTTTAAACAAAAATTACATTTTATATTAGAAAAATGTACTCTGAATTGTGTTGACCAAATCATATATTGTATTGGAAGACTATTAATTACCAAATGTGAAAAATGAATTATGGGTCATTTTCATAAATTTTGAAAATAATAGGAGATTGTTTTATCAGTTTTGTCTATTTGATTAGTGTTTGATACTAAAATTACATTTTTTTATTGAAAACATGAACTATAGGTCACACTGAACACACATGGTGTTGTAATGATGTGTGGTCCATTACTACAAGTCCCAAATTAATTATAGATCATTGTCTTAATGTTTGAAAATAATATGATCTCAGTTTCCTGTATTTTGATATGTGATGCATGTTTCAAAAAAATGAAACTTTTTATAGAAAATATATAATTAAAGTCATATCAACCACCTCATATATCATATTGGTGTTTATTCAATTCCTAGATGTCAAAAATTTCTTATATATCATTATCTTAATGTATTAAAATAATATGAATTTTTTTTTCTTTGTTTTTTTCAAGTGACATATGTTTTGAACTAATGTGTAAATTTAATAAAATAAGTATCAGATAAAAATAATAATTTAATTATCTAAAAAAGTAGATAAAATGATGAGAATATTAAATAAATTAGTAGTATGAAGTCACATATTCCTAACGTATGTATATCTTATAACATTATGTATTCTGCTCATTTGTTTCTAAATAAAATCGATT
The DNA here is from genome assembly GCA_963277665.1 of Viscum album. NCBI lineage: Eukaryota > Viridiplantae > Streptophyta > Magnoliopsida > Santalales > Viscaceae > Viscum > Viscum album. The sequence goes on from OY728160.1 coordinate 98,800,344, forward strand.
TCCTCCATTATTATTCTCCATGAGAAACTAATCAAAAATAATATATAAGCATTCTGATACAAATGATTTATGTCTAAAATGTATTTATAAGTCATAAACCATACTAGATCACAAACATAATAGGTAATCATCTAAATTTTATGTTGGAAAATATTTTGACACCATTTACCCTTCCCACTCATCTATAAAAAATGTATTTCTTATTTTGAGTATCTAGGTTATTATAAATATTGTTAGTACTGAGAAATATATAGACAAAATAATTATTAAGAAATATTTTAAATGAAATTATAATTACCTTTGGAAGTTACCTATTTGGGGATGAAATTATTTTGATGGTATAGGATATCTTTCAAAAAAATTCAAACGTCATATCCACAATCATTGTTGTTATCTTTTTTTAAATACTACACAAACATTAAATAATATAAGTTTTTTTTTGAAATATTTTTTGGTTATTAATATTTCTTTATGTACCTTAATATGATTCCATTTGAATATATCTATATAATTCTTAAGTACAATGATCGACCTCATACCATGATTTAGAATATATTTATTATTCTCTCTATCATAAAAAAAATCTCATTAAAACAAAAACTGAGACATATAATTCAATTTTTATCTATAAAATATTGATTTTAGTGCATTAAAAATTCACATTACATATCTTGTGTAGTAATATAAATGGAAATCCATTAATTGGATCCAAAAAATAAATATTTTTTGTATCCAAATTGATTGTGATTGACATCCAGTGCTTCCTAAAAAATAAATAATAAAAAAATAAAAAAATTATATTTTATATGATTAGATAGTATAGTTTTACACCAGAATTAATTTTTGACATCAATACTAGTTTTTCATCTAATATTTGATTCTCAAATTTCATGGTTAGATCATCTTTTTTTCTTATCAATTTATTCAAACCCCAAAGAAATTTGTTCCATAGATATAATATTAGGATTAATGAATCCAAATCATGATTCGTATGGGTTTCCCTTTATATATTAGTAATATATACACCTATAGAAGATATGAATAGTTATTAACTGTAATGAACATAGTATATCATTTTTTTACATGTGAATTATAAAATTTCACATGATGTAAGTATTAACAAATGAGACTCTCAACTATTAAAACTTTAGAACCTAATTTATAATCACAAGACCAACCACATATATAATAAAATATCCAAATATTTTTTCATCATAATGAATGTAGGAAATATCTAAATATTTTAGTGTGGTTTCAAAAAGAACCTGTAATATTAATATATGTTGTAGTGATACTAGATGAGAGAAGGTTCTCTAGGAAGGTCCTTTCGTTTTCTCATTCGATTCACTGGATTGTCTCGATCAAGCCTTTTATTTCCCTATAATTTTATCCTTTTGCAATACCGTAACTCACTTAAGACTTTTTTCATCAAATTTTAAATTTTTTTCATTTTAAAAAAAAATTACATACCTCATATATCTTTATAAGATTATACAGCCATGCTATAAAGTTTTCAATAGCATTATTGACCATTGTATTTTTATGATCAAGAAGTGGAACATGTAACTCAATGATCGGATATTGAGATACATAAATACTCAATATCATGTGATATATTGAGAGTTATTTGTTGTTTATCATGTATAATGAGATGTTATACACCATAACTCTCATAATAATGTGGTGTGTGGGTATCAATATATATAAATCACATACAACATTACCCTGTATAATTTTAGATATATAAAGTTATAAAAAGTTTTTTCATTCACATATAGAAGAAAGTGTAATGAAAAAATTTATTAACTTGATTAAGGTATGAAGTTGAGTGGAATGTCTAGCCTCAAAGCTAGTGGGGTCATTTGGTTGTTCATGTGTTGATCTTTGTTCCACTTCCAGTTTGCTTTGATCCTTTTTCATATATTGGTCTACCAAACCGGACGAGACAATAATATCTTACAAAGCATCTATTTGTGGATGGAATCTTTTAATCATCTGATATGTATATTCTTGCAGTTTTTCTTCTCAAAATATAATTAAGGACATACTCCAAAACCAACACCTAAAACACAACCATATTTTTTCAACCACTACAAAGCTATTGAAATTAGTTTTTCTTTAGGTATGATCACTTTTGATTCTTGTGTCTAATCCTTATAAAAAATATGAAAAAAAATAAGTAATATTGTTATAAAGAATAAATAATTACTATTATGTCATATATAGACATGTTTCTCATACTTATTTTATATTTTCATCAACTAGTTTACCCTCATTATTTATGTGGGCCTCTATTCAAAGCACATGACGTGGGATAGATGTGGCCTAAGATTTTGATTCATCAATATGCATATAAACCAAGGAACATATGTTTTTTCATATCACATAAAACATTTTTTGTAGATTTAAAATACATAATATTTTATTTTCTAGTGAATCGTACTCTATCCTAGATTTATGATAGGGTATATTTATTTTGGTTCATGTTATTTATTTTTAGCACTATTTCTCAATTTTTTAAATTAAAGTTTTTGAATAAAACTGGATAAATTTAATAATGTAAAATAATATATTATCGAATAAAAATAACTTGAAATGATTTGAAATCATGACGATTAGTGAAATAATTACATGTTTTCTACATTATAATGTGTGAATAAGTAATTAGTGGGTGGGGATTTATGTTCCCCTCAACATACCTAAGAAGAAACTAGGTAATAAGTGTTCTGAAGCCTATATGGGATTTTATAGTGGACATTTAGATAGAATTATTGTGGAATTCATCGAAAATAAATGAACACTACAAGGAATATTGAAATGTAAATCAACATTTCATTATATAATTTTTTGGTAGAATGGAGAAATTATATCTTAATATTACCAATATATATTCATAAATGGTTTCCTTTATTACAATATGGAAATAGAGCTATTAATCAATATTAATTGGAACATTAATTCTCAATGTGATGCTGACATAAAAAATTAAAATTGAATTTTTGGGGTCTATAGGTTATCCATGTTGATTCCAGTCAACCTCAAATTTTATACCCTTAGTTCTTAATTGATAATTTTAGTCAACACTGTGATGTTATTTCATCCTTATTTTTTTCATCGACATTTTTTATCCCCTAATAATTCTGAAATTTCAGAATCAACTTCTTGTTCTTCCCTAATGTTGGAAACATCATCATGTGTAGAAGTCATTGTGTGCATTAGTAGTCAAACATTAAATTTATATTCTGAATGTAGGTAAAGAACACATAATATTATGAGTAAAAGAATAGTATATTAATACACTTTAACTTGTTCATGTAACGACCCAGACTTTCATTAATGGAAATCCCTTTTGATATAATTAAATGTATCTTTAATTAAAAATTTTATATAAAATATCAACTTCTTTGATTTTATTTTAAGAATTGTGCACGTTTCTAATATATTCATTGAACAGCGATCACATGATTTGTATAAATATAGTTCTTTAACAATCTATTTTACTCATAAAAAGGAAGCGATGGCCTCATCTAGCTCCATACGAAGCCCATTTGTCAGATCTCAGAAAAGAGATAGCGTCATTGGTCTTCGCTCTTGACCAACCCCAAGCTGAGCTTCGTCATGTCAAGCTTGAATAGAACTGTCTAAGGTTGATGTGGAAGTTGATAGAGATCACCACACGTGTAATGTTATACAAGCCACCCCTAGAGTTCGTCACTATCGCGCACATTACCCTTAGGTCTTATGTGGCTGTTTTAAGGAATTATGTAACAAATCCCTAGTATTATGGTTATGTACATTATTTTTTTATATAATAATGAATATACTTTCATTTTATTATTGTTACATTGTAAACATTTTTTAAAGGACAAATAGTATTTTTAGTTAATTTTCAACTAAGAAATATATTTTTATGAATTATTTTATTTTTAAATTAAATAATATTTTAATAAAATATTATAATTATTATTAAATTAATATTTATTAAATGTAAATGATCGTATAATTTTATGAATGCAATTGTAATTTTTATTAAGGTTTGAAAGCCATTTTTGTCAAAATACATGAATTTTCGATAAATGACGTTTTTTATTTTAAAAGTTAAAATTAACATATATATAAAATTATTTATATAAAATGAATATTATTTATGGAATCTGGATGTCGAAATTATCCAATGGTGAATTTTTCAAAATTTTCTGAGACAGTCAAATTTTTGGGTAAAAATTAAATATAGTTTCAATATATAATGTGTTTTATAACATCATAATGACCCAATAGTGATGTAATAAAATTCTATAAACTTTATGTTCAGCCAATATATGTTTTAACATTAAAATAATGTGATTTTTTATTTGTTTGATATACTTTACAAAGCATTAGTGGACTCTTCAAGACTTATTAAAAATTGTGACTTTTTAAATTGTATTCCTTGGGTGTGTGACTCACCTCCACATAAGCAACCCATTATTTTAAGAATTTCGGACTTTTTCCTAATAAAATATTATTTTCAACTTCCTAATGCCAAAATACATGGGAAAAACCACGGGTTGGATTGTGTTTTGTATTAGTTTAATGTGAGGGTCCCAAACCTATATAATAAATAATTCACTCACCTTTCCTATATAAACCCACCCAATATTTCACTTCCTCCCCACTCAATGCCATTAGAGTTCGTCCAACCTCTGCCCTACTCTCCCTAGATTCCTCCCAAGGTGCCCCAAGCTCCCAAGAAGCCTCTCTCAAGCCTCTCTCAAGCCTTTGGAAGCATACTTCCAAGTAAGGGTTTTTCTTCCTTTCTCATTTTGGTCCAATTTTCATAATGTTGTTATGCCCTTTTAATTTAGATAATAAATATTTGGGTATGGTTTTTCACCTCCTCCATACTTCCCTCTTTATTTTTGAATGATGGGATACCCATTTCTCTCTCAGTAAATGCCTCCCATGTACACCTATTATTATACTGAAATTCGGAAAGGAATTTATCTCTCCTCATTTACATTCAAGAAATTATTTTGTATCATGAATCTAAATTCCATTACATTTGTTGGGAAATGTATCTATATGACCCCCTTACATTCCATTTCATGTAAAAATGATGATACACCCCTTTCTCTCTCATCAACCATTTTTATGAGTTCTTATGCCACGTCGTTATGCTGCCGAAATCGGACTGCGTTTTTCCAAACCAAAGTCCTTGTGTAGGGAATACCATTCCAATTTCTCTATCAAGGGTATTCACCTTTATGCACATTTACATATTGTTTAAAGAGTTTCATGTATGTATTCCACATTCTTTTATCGTGGAATAAAATATTATGTTGATTGATTAAATGTTTTATGATCCATGTGACACACTTATGCATGAAATGAAATGTTTAAGAAGGGTTTTCCCTTATAGCACTTCAATGCATTGGGTGAATTATAGTATCATGATATGTCATGTGTAAAGGGTTATCACTCATGTTAATTCAAGTGAAATGAGGTTTTACTTGTGCTTCATGGGCAATGATAATTTACTCATGCTCCATGTGCATTCAGCCTTGGCTCATGCTAATTCCATGTTAAGTGTTGTTGCCACAATCGCATGTTATGATTATCATGCTTTATCATGCCTTTATGTTTATGCTTCTCTTGTGCTATATTGATATGCCTATTGCCTGACATGTATTGTATTCCTCATTTTATTCCATGATTATTCCCTTACTAGGATTTTTATCTCACCCTTTTTTATGCATGTCCTTAGGTTACCCCATGAAATGCTAAGTACAAGGGAATGTAGTGGTCATCTAAAGGAATTTTTCAATAAAGATGTTGATTTACTTGTTTTATGTGGTTATGTAATGATCCTAAAACCCAAATACACTATACCTCTTGATCTTCTATGTTGTTTCAAGTGAATTTTATGTAATAAATTATGTTTAATTTTGTAATAAAAGAGAGGTGTTGTTATAGATGGTAGCATAGGATAGGTTTAGTTATTTTTGAGATTAGGATTAGAAAACCCATGTAAAGTATTAGAGACAAGAATAAGTATAATAAAAACATCCCTAAGTTTTGGTGAGTATTGAGTAAGTGGTTTATCAAGCAAATACATCCCTTTCTGGAAATGAGAAGGTGGAGGTGGCTCTGGCACAGATGTATCCTAGGGGTAAAATCTGAAAACACTGCTTTGAGCTAGACTCGAATGGGAACTGGTGCACAACGAAAGTCTTTGTTTAACTATTGGTTATGACACTCCAAGGGGATATTATTTGGTAAAATTCACAAGCTTAGTATGAACCATTATTAAGGGACAAGAAAATCCCATAAGAATATATGTTAGAAAATAGATCATGGATAACATAGACTGAAGCCAATAGATTCATATTTTAAGGAAATAAAAGTTATTTAAAAGTCATCAGTTTTTTCCTTATATTACCCTTTATGTGTTACCTCTAACTATCCTTTTATTCCATAAAATGGCCTATAATAGGAGGACTCAGGCTAACAACTGATTTAAAGAACAATTTGATGACTGTACTAATTAGATACCCAATACAATGGGAGCAGGAATCGCGAACTTTGTTGCGCTTCTCTCTCAGATAACTTAATATTTGAATTGAAACATGGGTAAAGATGAATGTTCAACCCCCCCCCCCCCCATGAAATAACAAGTTTCTATTGAGAGCTTCATGAGACAAAGGCCTCCCACTTTTAATGGATCATTTGATCCCTCAATCACTGAACAATGGATCAACTCAATTGAAAATATCATCTCCATCCTTCAATGTTCTAAACAAGAGAAGGTTCTCTTGGATTCTTATTGTATGGAGGGTGAATCTAATCAATGGTGGACATTGATCAAAAATTTGAAGCCTGAGGAGGAGATCGAGGAATTTGAATGGAAGGATTTCTAGAAGATGTTTTTTGTTAAATATTTTCTGTGCACCCTCCAGCTTAAGATGGAAAGGGACTTGCTTTCCCTCAAGAAAAAAGATGAAAAATTTGTTGGATAATACAAGGCAAACTTCACAATTCTTGCATGATATGCTTCCGACTTTTTTGTTACTCTTGAATGCAAGGTTGACTGCTTCTTTGGTGGGATGAAACCTAGCCTTCAGAAAGCGCTGGTGATCCGTGACATCGACAGCTGTGAGGAAATTGTCCGATGTAACCTCAAGGTCGAAAAAGAGATCGGAGAATATCAGGGGTATCATGGGGATAAGAAGAGTAAGGTTGACTTCAATGTTGGTAGTCTAATGGATATATTCAATGTTTCCAAGAAGATCCAGCACCCCACTTTCCAATGGTGCGGAAAGAAGCACCCTGGAAATTTCCAAAAGGATACGAGGAAATGCTTTAAGTGAGGAAGAGAAGGGCACAAAGCTATCAGATGACGGCAAGAAAGAATCATGGCTACAATAGAGGAGAGGAACACTCTGTTCAAACCTCAACAAGTGGTTCATTGCTACAACTGCAATGAACCAGGGAATCTTGAAAATCAGTCCCCTAAACCAAGGGTCTTCAGAGGCAACCAACAACCACCAAGGAAACAAGGGCGAGATTTTTCCATCACTACTACTGAAGTGAACCCCGACAACGAAGTGGTGATAGGTACACTAGTTATTCATTCAAGAATAGAGAACGTACTTTTTGATTCAGGTTCTACACATTCTTTTATATCTTGAAATTTTAGTAGAATAATCCCCACAACACCACAAATCATGGAAGTGAAGATGTTGGTGATTACAGAAAATGGGGAAATCATTGTGTCCCATGAATATAAATCCTCCCATGTCACAATTTGTGGATTTAACTTTCTGAAGAACTTCATAATTCATCCTTTGGTTAAATTTGATGCAATACATGGCATGGATTTGATTTCCTTATATATATCCAACATAAATTTTTGTGAGAGGTAAATCACTCTCCATGTGGAGAATCGACCCCCGATTATTTACAAGTTCAAGGAGGAACATGAACCTTCTTTAGCTCCATCATCTAAAGCCTGGATATTACTATCCTATGAGCACGCATATCTAGATCATATTATTTAGTCTATGGAGGCAACCATCCTAGAAGACATTCCTATTGCAAGGGAATTCGCTGAAGTGTTTCGCGATGAAATTTCTGGTCTTCCTCTTAGAAGAGATGTTGAATTCTCAATTGATCTTATACCTGGGGAATTACCAATAACCTAGACTCTTTATAGAATGGATGTTGTGGATCTTGAGGATCTGAAGAAAAAACTACTGGAGAATCGGGATAATGGGTTTATACGCCCAAGTGTTTCACCATGGGGTGCACCAATCCTCTTCGTCAAGAAGAAGGATGGGTCAATGCACCTTTGCATCGATTATCGTGATCTTAACAAAATAACGATAAAGAACAAGTATCCTCTCCCAGGAATTGATGACTTGTTCGATCAGCTGCGTGGAGCACAATACCACTGAAAGGTGGATTTGCAGTCGTGATATTATCAAGTAAGGGTGAAGAAGGAAGATATTCCCAAGACTATTTTCGTACAAGATACGGGCACTATGAATTCATAGTAATGCCTTTAGGACTCACTGATTCTCTAGAAAGATTCATGGAATTTATGAATAGAGTATTTACAGATTACCAAAATAATAAAAATTTTACTCTTTATAGATGATATTCTGATATACTCCAAAACCAAGGAGGATCATGAGGAGCATCTGAGAACTATACTAGAGACCTTGAGGAAGGATAATCTCTATGAAAAGTACAAAACGTGTGAGTTCTGGTTGAAGGAGGTCTCATTCTTGGTCCATATCATCACAAGAAATAGGATATTTGTGGATCCCTACAAAATAGATGCTATTGAGGTATGGATGAGGCTAACATCGGTAACGGATATTCATAGATTTTTGGGATTATCTAGATATTATCGATGATTTGTGATAAATTTATCATGATTATAAAACCCTATTACCAAGATAAATCGGAAGAGAGTAATGTTTTCTTGGTGTGATTAATGTGAATAAAGCTTCACGGAGTTGAAAAGGATGCTTATCACTGCGCTCGTTCTCACTTTACCCACAAGTGGAGAACTTTTTGTGGTATTCAGTGATGCTTAGAAGAAGGGAATGTGATGTCTATTGATGAAAAATGACAAAGTCATTGCCTATTATTCAAGGAAATTGAAAGTTCATGAATAGAACTGTCCAACACATGAACTCGAGTTGGCTGTAGTGATCTTCGCTTTGAAAATTTGGCGGCATTATCTCTTTGGGGAGAAGTGTGAAATATATACGGACCACAACAGCCTCAAGTATATATTCACACCGAAAGAGTTTAACATGCGCCAATGAATATGGTTAGAGATGATCAAAGACTATGAATTCTCAGTCCATTACCACACTAGGATAGTGAACAAGGTGGTGAATTCCCTAAGTAGAAAGGACCCAGCGATTCTATCAATGATGATAATTGAAAAGGATCCAATCTTATTAGCTTTTATGAAGATGGACATGGTAATCATAAAGAAGATAAAATCATTAATCCTTTCACAAATGATTGATCAACCATCACTTTTGGAAAGGTTAAAGGATTCTCAAAAGGATGATGTGGGAATTTAGGAAAAATTAAAAGATATCAGAAAAGGTAAATCCTCATAGTTTAATTTTAATGAAGAAATAATTGTGAGATTTGGTAAAAGACTATGTGTTCTATCAGTTCTGGAGATGAAGATGGAACTTTTGGATGATGCACATAGTTCAAATTTCTCAATTCACCCAAAAAACACAAATATGTATAGAGATATCCGAGAGAATTATTGGTGGGATAATATGAAGAAGGATATTGTTAAATATACATAAAAGTTCCTGGTATGTCATCAAGTGAAGCTAGAGAGGCAGATGTCTAAGGGGATGATACAAACATTACCCACACTAGAATGGAAATGGGAGAACACCACCATGGACTTTGTCACCTGACTTCCGAAGACATCCAAAGGCAACAACGCAATCTGGGTTGTTGTGGATCATCTTAAAAATGTTTCACACTTCATTGATATTCGAGAGGATTTCTCATTGGATCAACTGGAACAGATATATATCAGGGAAGTGGTAAGGATTCATGGAGTACCACTATCTATTATGTCCGTTCAAGATCCAAGATTCACCTCTATGTTTTGGAAGATTCTTCAACATGGTCTGAATACTGAACTAAACTTCAGTACGGCCTATCATCCTCAAGTTGATGGCCAATCCGAGTGGACAGTCCAAACACTTGAGGACATGTTGAGAGCCTCCTTAATGGACTTTAAAGTAGGAGGGGATCAATATCTTCCTTTGGTTGAGTTCTCATATAATAATAGTTTCCACTTGAGAATCCAAATGGCACCTTATGAATCCCTTTATGGGAAAAGGTGCATAACACTGGCATGTTGGGATGAGGTTGGTGAGCGTAACCTTCTTGGACCTAAAATGGTCGAAGAAATGGTGGATAAGGTGAAAACAATTTAGCAGCATATCAAGGAAGCCCAGAGTTGACAGAAGAGTTATGCAGATAACTGTCGAAGAGACCTTGAGTTTAAAGTTGGAGACATGGTATTTCTACGCATATCTCTATGGAAGAAGGTCATGAGGTTTTGAAAGAATGGGAAGTTAAGTCCAATGTACATCGGCCCCTTTGAGATTCTTGATCATGTCGGGGTTGTAGCTTATCAACTAGAACTTCCACCTACCATGGCCAAATTACATGATGTCTTTCATGTATCCCTCTTAAATAAGTACATATCGGACCCGTCACATGTACTCTCTTTAGAGGTGGTACTGTTATAGAATGATCATTCTTATGAGGAGAAACCAGTGAAAATCTTAGATCCTAGAGAAAAAGTTCTATAAAATAAGACAATGCCACTTGTCAAGGTTTTGTGGAGAAACCACAAGTTTGAAGAAGCAATGTGGGAATCAGAGGAAACGATGAAGAAGAGTCACCCACATATGTTTTAGTGTGGGAAAAGTAAATTTTGAGAGCGAAATTTCTTAAGGGGGGAAGATTGTAATGACCCAAACATTAATTAATGGAAATCCCTCTTGATCTAATTAAATGTCTCTTTATATAAAATTTTTATATAAAATGTCAACTTCTTTGGTTTCATTTATATAATTGTGACCATTTCTAATATAGTCGTTGAACAGTGATCACCTAATTAGTATAAATATAGGGATTTAACAATCTAATTTACTCGGACAAAGGAAGTGATGGCCTCATCCAGTAGAATTACTCCATATGGATCCCATTTTTTAGAGCTCGGAAAATAGGTGGCGTCATTGGGAATCACTCTTGACCAATCCCAAGCCGAACTTCATTATGTTAAGCTTGAATGCAACCGTCTACAGGAGAAGTGGAAGTTGATAGAGATCACCATGCATGCAACGTTATCTGAGCCACCCCAAGAGTTTGTCACCATCATTCACCTTAACCTAAGGTCTTATGGGGATGTTTTAAGGGGTTATGTAACAAATCCCTAGTACTATGGTTATATACATTATTTTTTTATATAATAATATATTTTCATTTTATTATTGTTACCTTGTAAATATTTTTTAAAACACAAATAGTATTTTCAGTTAATGTTCAACTAAGAAATATATTTTGATGAATTAATGAATTTTTTAAATAAATAATATTTTAATAAAATATTGTTATTATTATTAAATTAATTTTATTAAATATAAATGATCATATAATTTTATGAATGCAATTGTAATTTTTATTAAGGTTTGAAAGCCATTTTTTTCAAAACCCATGAATTTTCGATAAATGTTGGTTTTTATTTTAAAAGTAAAAATTAAAATCTTTAGAAAATAATTTAGATAAAATGAATGTTATTTCTGGAATTAGGATATCAAAATTATCCAACGGTGAATTTTTCATAATTTTTTGAGACAGTCAATTTTTTGGGTAAAAATTAAATACTGTTTAAATATATAATGTGTTTTATGACATAATAATGACCCAATATTGATGTAATAAACTAGTATAAACTTTAGATTTGGAAAATATATGTTTTTCGATTAAAATAATGTGATTTTTTTTATTTAATTTAAAAAGCTTTAGTGGACCCTTCAAGACTTATTAAACATTTTGTCTTTTTAAATGGTTTTCCTTGGGAGTGTGACTCACCTCCACATAAGCAACCCCATTATTTTAAGAAGTTCAGACTTTGGAATTATAAAATATTGTTTTCCACTTACCTTTTACAAAAAACATGGGAAAAAACCATGGTCTGGTTTTTTGTTTGGATTAGTTTAATGTGAGAGTCCCAAACCTAAATAATAAATAATTCCCTCAACTTTCCTATATAAACCCATCCAAGCTCCAACATCAACCTCACTCAAAGCCTTTGGATTTCGTCCAACCTCTTCCCTCTTCTCTCTAGAATCCTCTCAAGGTGCCCCAAGATCCCAAGAATCCTCTCTCAAGCCTTTATAAGCATACTTCCAAGTAAGGGTTTTTCTTCCTTTCTCATTTTTGTCCAATTTTTTTAATGTTGTTATTCCCTTTTAATTTCGATTATAAATATTAGGGTATGGTTTTGAACCTCTTCCATACTGCCCTATTTATGTTTCAATTATGGGATACCACTTTATCTCTCATTAATTTCCTCCCATGTACACTCGTTACTATGGAGAAATTCAGAAAGGAATTTCTCTCTCCTCATTTACATTCAAGAAATTCTTTTATATCATGATTCTAAATTCCATTAAATTTGTTGGGACATGTATCTATATGACCCCCTTTCTGTCCATGTAATTTAAATATGATGAAACACCCTTTTCTCTCTCATCAACCATTTTTATGAGTTCTTATGTCACGCTATTATGCTGCCGAAATCGCACCGCGCTTTTCCAAGACAAAGTCATTGTGTAGTGAATACCATGCTCATTTCTCAATCAAGGGTATTCACCTTTATACACAGTTAATTATTGTTTAAAGAGTTTTATGTTTTTATTTCACATTATTTTATCGTGGAATAAAATATTATGTTTAATGATTCAATGTTTTAGGTTCCATGTGGCACACTCATGCCTGAAATGAAATGTTTAAGAAGGGTGCGCTCTTATAGCGATCCAATGCATTGGGTAATGTATAGTATCAGGATACATCATTTGAAATGGGTGTTGACTCATGATAATTCAAGTGCAATGATGTTTTACTCGTTCTTCATGTGTAATGAGAATTTACTCATGCTCCATGTGCAATGAGCCTTGGCTCATACTAATTCCATGTTAAGTGTTGTTGCCACATTTCCATTTATGATTATCATGCTTTATCATGACTTTATGTTTATGCTTCTATTGTTCTCTATTGATATTATTATTTCCTAACATGTATTTTATTCCTCATGTTATTACATGATTATTCCCTTACTGGGATTTATATCTCACCTTTTTTTATGCATGTCCTCAGGTTACCCCATGCAATGCTAACTACAAGGGAATATAGTGATCATGTAAAGGAAGTTTTTAATAAAAATGTTTCTTTTCATATTTTAAGTGGTTATTTAATGATCATAATCCACAAATACACTATACCTCTTGATCTTCTATGTTGTATCAAGTGATGTTTATGTAATAAATTATGTTTAATTGTGTAATAAAAGAGCAGGGTTGTTATAATTCATTTAACTCACTTTACTTTCTTTAGTATTTAAAGGGTTTTTGATCCTCTATTGAGAATCTAAATCCCCTATTTGTGGTCCCCTATAACATAAAATACATTTTATACGTTGGGACCACCATGAAATTATTGTGATCTCCCAATGAAAGGTTCATCCTTGATTGAATTTTCAACTAAACCTATATTTGTTTCAGTCTCCAATAAGAAAATTGACCAATTATTGTTTTCTATTTTTGATACATAAAATACCTTCTCTTATTATGATCCTATTATTAATATCAAATCCTTATACCCTTCCATACTAATATCCACCTACATGAATATTATTTCATCAATTTTCACTACACTCCTACTATCAACCCATTTGGAATAAAACAATTTAATCTTGGAATGTTTTATATTAAAACTCATATATTTATTCGATGATGTTGAAAAATAACTTATTCTCATAAATTGGATTTCTATCCCTGGAACCAAATATGTGAATTATTATTCCAAAATCACAACTCCGCTATTTTACATCGTACTTTGGTCATCATTTTCTTTTTTATATAACATGTAACCATTAATTACAAAACTAGTGTAAGATATAACATTTACATTTGGTCCACTATCTAGCCGTCAATGTCATTATGAAATTGAATTCATATTTTCAAAAAAAATCCTTAATAATATTATTTCATAACCATCCTATAAATTTTTTTATTATTTTAATTTTATATTCATCCATTATCCCTTGATGGATTGAAATTTCTAAGAATTTCTATTTGGGATTCTATGTATGGATCGATATATTCACTATTATGTAAAATGTAAAAGTGACATTTCTCTCTTTATCTCTCTGATGGTAATTTTAATAACATATCTTCTGAAAGTACCTTCTCCTATAAGGAATATTTTATGTCAAGACTTTGGGAGACTGATTCTATCTTTATCTAATAGGTAATCGTTATATAATTCAGTATATTATTCAATAATATATCATTTTTCAATACAACATTCTAGAGAAACTTGATTCATGACTTACCCTTTCAAAATATTCAAATACTGTTAAATACGATACATCAATCTGAAATAGATCGGACCGTATAGTTAAACTTCTCCAAAAAAGTGAACCATCTAGTGGACTATTATATCTATGAATGATGGGGGTATGAACATATCTAATTCACATAATATAACCACAACCTCCTTCTTCATGGTTGGAAACTTCCCTAGGTCTATAAATTTATTACATATGGATTTAAAAAATAATTAGATCATGGTTAATGTATGGAATACATTTTTACATAGAATGAACAATAAAGTGATTAGCATCAAATATTGCATCAAAATGTTACATTTATGTGATTTTAATCCTTATAAAATTGATGTGGAATTCCTGATATATGATTAATACCCATATGGAACGTTTACACCATTATTGAATATGTAATTTTGAAATTTTTATAGTTTGGATAGAGTGTTAGATGTTGTAGGAACCAAATTCCTCTTTTTACCCTTCACTGGTTTTAACTCTTCCCATATCCCCATAACAATCATGTATAACCTAGAATTTATTCCATATTTTGTTTTTCTAGGAACATTTAGTAGTGTTCCAATAACACTATAACATTCATTTTTTTCTACATGCATGACATCATGAAAAGGTTTTATGTAAAAAAAATTCTAGTATAGTAATTCAAATAATATTGATCACTCTTTCCAACCTGTTTTCATAAGGTTTTTCTAAAATGGTTTATTTAAAATAGTTTAATTAACTTTTACTTTGTCAACCAATGTATCACCCGTTATTAGAGAGCGTGTTGTACCTTGTCAGGTATTCCCATCGAATATTGTTATCCAAGATAAGTATTTATATCATCGAGGTAAAATTTTATTATGTCTAGAAAATACGTCCTTTAAGGAATTTTCTAACCGAATTGAGTTTGTTCATTCTTCACAAATGGGACACACCAAAATTCTTTTAATGTTATATCGTGATAAATTTCCATAAGTACTAATGTCATTTATCATCCCATACAACATTTCCCTCAATTTAAATTCCTCACTTATATGAGCATCATACATTTTAACACCTATATCCCACATCAATTTCAGATCATTAAATAATGGATCCAAATAGATATCATGTAATGACCAAAAATTTTATAAATAAAATTCCACTTGTGATTTAATTAAATGACATATTATATAATATGGATATGTGGGACACATGAACTTATTTGGTTTTAAATGACCATTAATCATCATTACCATTGATAATATATTTGTTGAATAGTGATCGCATGATCATTATAAATATAGGCTTTTAAAAAACCAAATTGACATAGAAAAAGGAAGTGATGGCCTCAAACAGTAGGATCATACCCTATAAAGCCCATTTATCAAAGCTTCTGAGGGAGATAGAATCACTGGGATTTTCTTTCTACAAATCAAAATATAATATCCAACAACTTAATCATGAGAGAAAATTTTTATAATGGAAGTTCAAGATCCTCGAGATCACGACCCAAACCATGTACACTGAACCACCCCATGAAAGTATCATCGTTGTGCACCTTAGTATTAGGGTTTTTATTGGTGTATTAAAGATAATTGTTTCAAGATCCTAGAAATTTGATTATATATATTATTTTCTATATAATAATTAATATATTTTCATCCTATTATTATCACAATATAAATGTTTTTATCTTGATACAATAAAAAATATTATTTTTGGGTAATATTCAAATTTAATTATGGAATTTATTTTGATGAATTAATGGATTTTTGAAATAAATAATAATTTAATAAAATATAGATAATAGAAAAATAAAATATAAATTATCATATAATTTTTATAAAGTCAAATGTAATTTTTATAAGGGTTTGAAAAATGTTATTATCTGAAAACCCAAAATTTCTAAATAAATGTCAAAAATTATTTTAAAATTTAAAATTCACGTATTTAGTAAATTATTTTTATAAAATTAATATTATTTTTTGAATAAGAATATACAAAATATCTAATGGTGAATTTTTTATAATTTTCTAAGATAGTCAAATTTTTGAGTAAAAATTAAATACAATGTAAATATATGGTGTGTATTATGGAATCATAATTCCCCAAAAGTGTTGTAATAAATACTATATGGGGTATAAAATTTAAAATATATTTTTCCCATTTAAAATAATGTGATTTTATTTTTATTTATTTAATTTTATAAATCCTTTGTGAATCCTCCAAAACCATTAATATATTTTAGGATTTTAAATTCATTTATTTAAGAGTATGAATCAATTATACATAATTAAGGGTATTATTTTATTACTTTAAGCAATTTTAATTATAAAATAATGAAAACCACTCCTATTTTTCAGAAACAATGTGAAAAAAAATGGTAAAGTTTGTTTTTTTGGTTATTTTATTATATAGAGTCTAAAACCAAATTTTGAGAAATACTAAAAAATTCCCCACTCATTTCTTATATAAACCCACCCATAAACCCATTTCTCTTCAATAAAAATCCTTTTATAATTTATTTACTCTCCCCTACACTCTCTAAAGTCATATAAAGGTTCCTCTAGGCTGTTGAGAAGCTCCGCCTTTGGATTCACACACTCAAGTAAGGGATCTCCCTCTCTCCTTTTTATTCAAGACACTATTTTATTTCATGCCTTTTAATTACCATTTTTTCATGTTGATATATGTTATTACATGTACCCCTTACTTTCAGTTTGACTTTTAAATGATTATATACACTTTTTAATATCATTAATCCCTCCCACGAACCTTTGTGTACACCCATTACCATGTCGATATTTTGTAAGGGATCCTCAACTTCTCTTTTTTATTCAAGTTTCTTTATTATTTTATATATAATATTTCCAATTAATTAATTTGGGATAAGTATTTACATTTCCCTATTACTAAAAATTTTATTTCCAAATTATTAGACACCTGTTTCTCTCTCATCAACCTATTTTATGAATTTTTAAGTGACTCCATTATGCTTCCAAATTTTCACCGTGATTTTCCATGCCAAAACAATTTTGTAGTGAATATCATACTCATTTCCTATCAACTGTGTTCAAAATTATACACTTAAATATATATTAATTGGGACTTATATGTATTTATTATACACTCCATTTTCATTTAATGAAATATTATGATGAATGAACACATATTGTATGATCTATGTGTCACACATAAGAATGAGAATGAAATGAAATTGATGGGTGCACCTAGAATTATATAGCACTCCAATGCATTGGGTAATGTTTAGGTTTATGATACATCATGTTGGGATGGTTAGTGATCCTTATTCCCTTATTTTACTTTTTCATCATGATGTCTTAGAAGTTATCTTTGACCTATGTTTATGATTCTGTGTTTTAAGTTGTTCCCACATTTCTCATGTTGCCTTTACGGTTATCATACTATATCATGTATCATTGTTCATGTTTATAATTATCACTCCTTTTATTCCCCATTGATATTTTTATTTAATTATTTATGTTATGATATGTTTATTCCTTTACAAGGATTTATTTCTCACCCATTTCTTATATAGGTCCCTAGGATATCCCATGCAATTTTAAGTGCGATAATGTTATGGAAGTTTTCAAGAAAGATGATTTTTTTCTATTTTAAATTGTTATGTAATATAACTAATTCAAAAATAAACTAAAAATATAGATGATCCAAGTTTTATTTAGTTTAATCTTATGTAGTGAATCATGTATTAATTTGAAATAAATATAAGGGTTGTTATTGTTAGTATCAAAGGAAAAGTTTAGTTATTTTTGGGATTAGGATTAGAAAACTATAAGGAAAGCCTTAGCGATAATTCTAAGTATAAGAAAACATCCCAAAAATTTGGTAATTAAAGTTTAATTGGTTTATCAAGTAAATACATCCCTTTATTGATACTAAAATTGTATGTTTCTCTAGCACATATGTACATAGGGTTATAACCTAAAAACACCACGTTGAACTAGACTCAGCCGAGAATTGGTGCATGACAATAGGCCTTGCTGAAAACCTTGTTTCAGAATCACATGGGATAAGATTTGGTGAATTTATAAGATCGTTATTAACCATTATTAAAGGAATAATAAAATCCCATAATATTCTATGTTAGGAAATAGATCATGAATAACATATATTGAAGATTATAAATTCACATGTTAAGGAAATAAATGTAATTTATATGTTATCCCTTTAATTTTATTGAATTCTAATTTATGTGATTAATAGTTTAAAAATACTCATCCCTAATTTCCCTTTTATTATTTCTAATGGATAGAATTATGAGGAATCGGTAAAACAACCAATATGAAGGGCAATGTTATGACTTCCCCAAATAGATGCCCAACCCAATGGGAGAAAGATTCGAGAACTTTATGATGATATTCTCTTAGATGAATTAGGTTCTGAACAGAATCATGGATTAGTAGGAGTTCCAAAATCTCCCTAATAATGAATAAGATACAATTGTGTCATTTATGTGAAAATTAATATAAATTTAAATGGATCATTGATCCCTTAATTGTGGAACAATTAACCAACTCCATTTATAATATATTCTTCATCCTTCAATGTTCTGAACAAGATAAGGTTCTACAGGTTGTTTATCATATAAATGGAGAAACTGATCAGTGGTGGAAATTGATCAAGAATATGAATCCTGATAAAGATATAAAAGTTATGGGGTGGAATGAATTCTAGAAAATGTTATTTGATAAATATTTTCCTCGCACTCTTTGACTTAAAATGGAATGGTATTTCCTTTAGCTCAATCAAAAAAAAGGAAAATAAATCAAGTTGTATAAGGTAAAAATAAAAATACTTTCTTGATATGTTTTAATCTTTTTCATTACCCCTAAATTCATGGTTGACCACTTCATTGGTGGTATAAAATACAGTATATGAAAATCCCTAGTGATCTGAGCCTTTGATATATATAAGGAAATAGTTTGTTGTTCCCTCAATATCGAAATAGAGATCAGTTAATCTCAAGGCTATCACGGGGATAAGAAGTGTAAAGTGGGGTTTAATACAGGGAGTTTAAGGGAGAAATATAATGGTGCTATGAATTTTCAAAATATCACTTGTTGATTGTCTGGAATGAAGCTCCTCAGAAATTTCATAAGGGGGAAGAGGATTTTCTTTAGGTGCAGGAAGGAAGGATACCAAACCAGCGATTACTGGTAGAAGAAATCCACTAATTAATTAGAGTAAAGGAATTCTCTGGTCAACCCTCAATGTATTTTTCCTTAGCTCAACTATAAAAAAATTTGGCACTTTAAAAACCAATGCACTATGATACAGGTTTTTGGAGACAACCAACAACTACCACGGTAGAACGAGTGGTATTTTTCCATCACAACCATTGTGGTGGATCCCGACAACAAAGTGGTGATAGGTAAACTATTTATTCATTGAAGAATAGTGAACATACTTTTTGATTCTAGTTTGACACATTTTTTCATATCATGAATGTTTAGTAAAACTATTTAGACATCACCACAAATCGTTGAAGTAGAGTTGTCAGTGAAAATAGAAAATTGGGAAACTATTGAATTCCAAGTATATAAATCCTCCCCTTTAAAAATTTGTGAGATGAACTTCCCATAAAACCTTGTCATACTCCCTTTGGTGGAATTTGATGCCATTTTTTGGTATGTATTGGATTTCCCTATATAGATACAACATAAATTTACATGATAAGTAAATCACTCTTCATATCGAAAATCAACCCCTAATTCTATACAAGTGAAAGGAAGAGGATAAATATTCTTTAGCGCCAACATCTCAAGCATGGATATTATTTCCATAAAGGTATGTGTATCTATCTCAAATGATGTAGTTTAAGAAAATAATCATCCTTGAAGATATTCCCATTGTTATTGAATACTTTAATGAGTCTCTCATGGAATTTATGGTTATTCCTCCTAACCTATAAGTTTAATTTTCAATTGATATTATACCTATAGAATTAAAATTATCCAAGACTCTATATAGAATGGATTTTGTAAAACTTGAGGAGTTGAAGAAACAACTAAAGAAAATATTGATAAAGGTTTCATACACCTAAGTGCTTCACCATGGGGTTCACCAATCCTCTTCAATAAGAATAACGATGGGTAAATGTTCCTTCTCATTGATTATCGTCAGCTCAGCAAGATCACAATAAAGAAAAAGTAGCATCTACCAACGATTGATTACTTATTTTATTATCTATATGGATCAAAATACTTATCTAAGGTGGATCTGTGGTCGGGCTATTATCATGTCAGGGTGAAGAAGGAGGATATCCCCAAGACTACTTTTCTTACAAGTTACGGGAACTATGAGTTCATAGTAATTCCATTCAGACTCACTAATTCTCCTAAAAAACATCATAGACATGATTAATATAGTATTTATATATTACCTCAACAAATTTGGGGTAGACTTTATAGATGATATTCTACTTTTCTCCAAAACCAAGGAGGAGCATGAGGGACATTTGAGTAATGTTCTAAAGTCCTTACGAATGGAGAATATGTATATCAAGTATAGAAAAAGTGACTTCTAGTTGAATTAAGTCACATTCTTAGGGAATTTCATCACAAGAAATGAGATATATGTGTACCCTTCAATTATATAATCAATTAAAGGATTAATGAGAAAAACATTTGTAATATATATCTATAATTTCATTAGATTAACTAGGTATTTTCATCGATTTGTGATAAATATATCACGATTGTAAAACCTTATGACCAAGATAACTGAGAAGGGATTCAAGTTTTCTTAAAATGATGAATGTGAAGAGAGAATCAAGGAGCTAAAAATGAGTCTTATCACTGAACTTGTGCTCACACTACCCACAAGTGGATAAATTTTCATGGTATTCAGCGATTTTTTGAAGAAGGTATTAGGTTGTGTGTTAATGAATAATGACAAATTCATATTATATGATTCGAGGAAGTTGAAATTTAAGATATAGAACTACCCAAATCATGATCTGGATTTTTTTTTAGTGATATTTTATTTAAAAATATGGAAGCATTTTCTATTTGCGGATAATATTGAAATATATATAGATCAAAAATCCAAAATTATATATTAACATAGAAAGATCTGAATATGAATCAATGAAGATGGATAGAGATGATCAAGGACTATGACTTCTCGGTTCACATCCATCCTGGGAAATAAAATAAAGTGGTGGAAATTATAAGTGAAAAGGATAGAGAAATTATATCATTGATTATAATTGAGAAGGATGTGATATTCTTATATTTGAAAAATATGTACATGGGAATCATAAATGAATGAACAACATCAATCCTTTCACAAATGATTGTTCAACCGTACCTTCTGGAGAGGATAAAGGATTCTCAAAGAGATGATGTGGGAATTCAAAATAATGAGGAAAGTATATGGAAAGGTAATTCCTTGGAGTTCAGTGTTAATAAATAAGGAGTTGTGATATTTTTTTCAAGAATATATCTACCATAAAATCCTATGTTAAAAAAGAAGGTGTGGGATGATTCACATTGTTCAACCTTATCCATCCATCCAATAATCACAAAGATGTATTGAGATCTCCAAGATCACTATTAGTGGGAAAATATGAATAAGGATATCACTGAATATAAATTGAAGTTTCTGGTATGTTGCCAAGTGAATTTTGAAAGGAATAAGTCTAATGGGATAATGCAACCATTAATTGTACCAACATAGAAATGTAAAAACATCACCATGTACTTTGTCACCATAATTTTGAAGACATTTAGGTAACATGATACTATATATTTTTTTGTGGATTATCTTATAAATATAGCTCAATTTACTAAGATTTGAGAGGAATTATCACTAAATGAACTTTTAAGGATATACATTAGATAAGTGGTGAGACTACATGGAACGCAACTATCAATTGTATCTGATCAAGGACTAAGATTTACCTCTATGTTCAGGGAGAGTCTCCAACATGCTATATGTACTGAGATGAACATCAGCATGGCTTATTTCACTAAAACATATGGACAATCTGAGAAGACTATCCAGACACTTGAGGACATGTTGAGAGAATTCCAAATTGACTTAAAAGGATGATGGTATCAACATCTTCCTCTAGTCAAGTTATCAAAAAATAATATTTTCCTATCAAGAATCCAAATAGATCCTTATAAATCCCTTTATGGGAAAATATTTCAAATAACTACATGTTGGGATGAAGTTTGGGAACACAAACTTGTAGATCCTAAAATGGTTAATGAAATGGTGGAAAATGTTAAAACAATTAAGTTGTACATCAATGATTCTCATAGTCGACAAAAGATCTATGCTAACAATTGTTGACGAGACCTAGAGTTTGACATTAGAGACATGGTATTCCTCTGTATATCTCTATGGAATAAAGTCAAGATATTTGGTAATAAGGGAAAGCTTAGTCCAAGATACATCGTCACCTTTGATATCATTTATCGTATCAGAGCGGTGGCCTACCGACTTGCACTCCCACCTAACCTATCTCAAGTTCATGATGTATTCCATGTATCCCTCTTAATAATGTACATATGAGACCCCTCACATGTACTCAATATATATGTGTCACTATTGGATAATGACCTATCGTTTGCGGAAAATTTTTTGAAGATCTTATATAGTAAGATAATGATCTATGAAATAAGATAATGCACCTTGTTAAAGTGTTGTGGAGAAACCAAAAGTTTTAAGAAGTGACATGGGAACTAGAGGAGGTAATGAAATAGAGTTTCCCTCATATATTTTAGTGTGAAAAAAGAAACTCTTGAGTGAAAAATTTCTTACGCGGGTAAGATTGTAATGACCCGAACTTTTATAAATAAAATCACCCTTGTAATTTAATTAAATTTGTTATTATTTAATATGGTTATATGAAACACGTGAACTTATTTGGTTTTAATTTTCCATTATGAATAATTACTATTGATAATATAGTCATTTAATAATGATCACATTATTAGTATAAATATATTATTTTAACAAATCCAATTGACATAAACCAAAAAAGTAATGGACTCAACAAATAGTATTGTACCCTATAAATCCTATTTATCAGAGCTTCTGAGGGAGAAAGAATTAGTAGGATTTCTACATGACCAAGACCAAGTTGATATCAAAAAATTATAAAAAAGAAAAACCATTTATGATATAAGTTCAAGCTCATTGAGATCACAGCCCAAACCATGTACGTTCAACCACCCCATGAAAGTCTCATTGTCACGCACCTTACTCTTATGTAATTTGTTGGTGTATTAAAAGGATATGTATGAAGACCCTATAAATATGATTATGTACATTATTTTTTTTAGAATAATGAATATATTTCCATCCTAATATTTTCACTTTATAAATGATTTTTATTTTGATACAATAGTATAAAAATAGTATTTTGGGTAATATTCAAATCGCCAACGAGCTCGTACCTGAGTGGTAAGGGTTCCTTCTTAGTATGAAAGAGATCCAAGTTCAAAACCAAGTAGAGGCGAATTTCTGGTACTATAGTAGTACTCTAGTAGGTACTGTATCAACAGGAACTATTCACCCGATTTGGGCCTTCGGGCCACCGGTTTGGGCCTACGGGTCTCATGGACCTTCGGGTCATCAAAGACCTTCGGGCCTCATGGACTTCAGACCACAAAGACCATGGAGTATCCCAGTTCACATAGAGCAGGTCTCAGAAGAGAATCATAGCAACAAGAGTAGCAGTCACCAGAAGCAGATCTAACCGGATTGGATGAATGAGAAGGTATGGAAATAGCCATCGGGACTAGGCATCGTGTAGCTTTGTACGGGGCAATGCTAGTCAATCATCAATGAAAATGTGGGGAGCTAGGTGATAAATGATGAAGAAGCTAGGGAGGGACAGTTCTAGTTGGTTGGATCTATGGTTCCTTTAATGGTCCGTGTATTCCTCTGGGCCTTTGGGCAATGTATAGTCCTTCGGGTCGTGTCAGTCCTTGGGCCCTGGGCCTACAGGTCATGTAAGGGTTCCCCTTTAACCGTTAAAAGGGGGATTATCCATAATAAAAAAAATACGGAATTCGGTCCATTCAAGTGGGAATAATATTCAAATTAAATTATGGAAAATATTTTTATGAATTTATTTATTTTTGAAAAATATAATATTTTTAAGGGTTCGAAAATTGTTATTGTAAAAAAACCCATCATTTATAAATAAATGTCACTTTATATTTTAAAAGTAAAAATGAAAATATTTAGAAAATTATTTGGATAAAATGAATATTATTTTTTGAATCATAACATCAAAATTTTCCAACAGTGAATTTTTCATAATTTTTTAAGACAATCGAGTTTTCGAGAAAAAATTAATTACGGTATAAATATATGGTATGTATTATGACATTACAATGAAACAAAAGTGATGTAATGAATAATATAAATGGTATAAATGACCAAATATATGTTTTCCCATGAATATAGTTTCATTTTATGTTTATTTGATTAACTTTTTAAAGACTTTGTGAATCCTTCAAAACAATTAAAATATTTTGAGATTTTATAATCATTTCATTAAGAGTATGACTCATTTCCACATAAGAAATAGTATTGTTTTATTATGTTAAGCCCTTGTAATTATAAAATAATTAAAAAATATTATTTGGAATACAACATGGGAAAAACATTGTAAGTTTATTTGTTGTGGTTATTTCATTATATATAGTCTAAAACCTATGTTTGAGAAATAATAAAAAAAATCTCCATTAATTTCCAATAAAAACCCACCCAAGTTCCCATTTATATTCTCTAAAAATCATTGGATAATGTACTTAATATTACCTATCCTTTCTATAGTAATATCAAGGAACCCCAAATCTATCAATATGCTTCTCCCAAGCATTTACACTCACACATTCAAGTAAGGGATCTACCTCTATCTTTTTTATTCAAGAGACTATTTTTTGTCATGACTTTTAATTTCCATTTGTTCATGTTGGGATTTATTATTCCATATCCCCCTTACTATCTATTTGATTTCTGTATTATGAGAGAACAATTTCACTTTCATTAATCCATCTCATGAACATTTTTGTACACATGTTACTATGCTGAAATTTTATAAGGGATCCTCACCCTCTCTTATTTATTCAAGTTTCATTATTATAATATACCTTATATTTACAATTAATAATTTTGTAAAATATATTTCCATGTCCCTATTACATATCATTTTATTTAAAAATTATTATATACCCATTTCTCTCTCATCAACCCATTTTAGTAATTTTTAAGGGATGTTGTTATACTACCAAAATTTCACCACGATTTTTAGTGCCAAAATAATTGAATAGTGAATACCAAACCTATTTCCTATCAAGGGTCTTCACCTTTATACACATATAATTTTTTTAATTGGGACTTACCAGTATATATTCCACACTTTATGATCATGTAATGAAATATTATGATGAATTAGTCTATTTTGTATACTCAATGTGGCACACTTAAGCATGAAAATAAAATAAAAGCGATGGGTGTTAACCTTTGTAAATATATAATTATTTATTTTCATTTAGACTTGAACTATGTTTATAATGCCTTTTTTATGTTGTTGCCACATTTCCCAAGTTTTCTTTATGATTATCATGTTATATCATGTCTCATTGTTCATGTTTATGATTGTAAATCCTTGTATTTATCATTTATATGCCTATTGTATTATTCTTATTATTCAATGTTTATTACCTTATTGGGATTTATAGCTCACCCTAATATTATGTAGGTTTCTATGTTATCCCATGTAGTTTTAAGTGCGAGCATGTTAAGGAATTTTTCAATAAATATAATGTTTTCTATGTTTTAAATTGTTATATAATGTACCTAATTCCCAAATACACTAGAATTGTCAATATTTTGGGTTGTATTAAGTGTAATATTATGTAATAAATCATGTATTAATATTAAATAACTTGCAAGGTTGTTATACATCAATATCACTAATAGGTTGGTCTGGTCTAGATATAAGCAGAGACAACATAATGTATTTTCACTTCATGTGTAACCATGGTAGAAAGTTATAATTTTCCAACATAACTGGACATGTACTGTGAGTACTAATCTATACACAAAAAGGATTTATTCCATCTTTATATAATGAAATATGAAAGTTTCTCAACTAATTAACAAATTCAGGATACACATAATCAATTTTTTTCTACTGAGGAGAGTCTGCTAAATGATGTAGTTTCCCATATTTATTTCTTGTATCTATGTTCAATGTCAATTTTATCATAGTTTCTGAACATATATATATTTTTATAAAATGATGGATGCTATGTAAGTACCGTATATCTTTCAAAAGACTTAATGTTTCTTTCTTATACAAATTTCACCACACTTATGGAATTTTATGAGGGATTCATGGTTTTTAAAAAATAATATGAAATCATTTGGAAAAGCATGTATTTTTTATATATCACGCCTATTGAACGTATCATTATTTTAGAATCATATGTTTGACAATGAAGTTCATTTTTTCCAGGTATCATACCATTTAAGGACCAAATAATTCAATAATGTTGGAATCACTCCACCTGCTTCCATATTTCAAATAATATAACATTAATATAGCTAAAAATGTTGTGTTTTTAGTAAAATAGGTATAAAATTTTCTATTATCATAATTATTTAACTTCTAAAAAAAATTTACAAGAATGAAGTTCATATTCAATTGATATTTCCATTTCTTCCATACAATATCCATCATTATTTACACTAGTATTCATATCAAATGATACATATATTAAAGTATCATCCTAATCAGTGTGCATGTTTAGTTTTTCCCTCTATTTAGTCCAAAAATTATAGATTTGATCTATTATTTGATAAATAAAATATTCTTACAACTCTTTCAAACTATTTTTTCTTGAATAATATCAATATAAACACAGACAAAAGATTTCAGAAGGGTTTTATGCAAGATTTATTACAAACATGATGAACTATTTAACTCCATATTCATAATATTTTTTTCATATGATTAGTGTGCATATATTTTATATTCATTTTCATAAAATTAAGTTTATAAAATATTCATTTTAAAAAAAAATACACATAAGATATTCATAATCAAAAGAAAAAGTTATAGATAATTTTGATAAGGGTAACCCAATATTTGAATGTTATTAGTTATGATTCTTGAAAAGTTATCATTTTACACATGTGTGACATGAAAAGAAACAACCTAAGGTAAACATGTGGTTGTTGGTCTAGGTTCTAGATTTGATGTTTCTTGGGACAAAAAGGTGGTAATAAAAATTTTGGTAAAAAATTATTTAGTAATGGATAGAAGACTTCCATTAGGAATAATTGTACTATATTTTCATTTAATTATAACCTAGATTTATAAATTTGTATAAAAATATCTTTCCTCATAACATAAAAATTCATGTAATCACTGGATTTTGACACAAGTTCAAGGATCTTTGAATTTCATATGAAAAATGGATGAAACTATTATTGATAACAAATAATAACAACAAATATATTATATAATAACAACAAATATATTTGTACTATAACACACTAATGAAACCCTATTTAAAAAATAGTAGAGTTATCTATCTTATGTATATTTAATATATCCTACAATATCCAAAACCATTATTCAATTTCCATAAAAACACCAAAAATTCTTTCCACTAATAAGCATTTAAAGAAATTAATTTGGCATGTATTTCACATCATTGAGATAAAAACATTATAATTCCACCTCTAACAATGACATGGATCACTATAAGTAATCTACCACATCTAGTAGTCAAACCCTTAAAAGGTATGTCCAAAAGTGTATACTAATTCATAATAAATTCCTTACCACATGTATGTATATGGGAGATTATAATGAACATTATAAATTTATTCCACTATATTCTAATCCTGTATGGGTTTGAGATAAATTTTTTTAAATTAGTAATTTTTATCGGTGACACTCAAACCATTTCTAATGATACAAAATAGTTCAAAATAATAATAATATTGTGTAAATGGATTGATCAAAAAAATAATGTTATAAATAAAAATTTAAAACGTATAAATACCCACACACCTCAATCCATGAATAATATTTTCCTTGTCCACCGCTAATATTTAAGGTATGTAGATAATAAAGTTAATCTGAAAAATCATTTTCTCAATATCTATATAAACCAAGGAAAACACACAAATCCTTCAGTTTTAAATGCATAGTTGGTGCCTGTTTTTCATAATTCTAACATTAAACTCTCCTCGGTAATTTTAAACACTAAAACATACCTTTTTTATATGTTTTTAATCTTTCAAAAAAATATTTTTAATGATTTTTACTCATTCCACCACTATTTTATTTAAAAATCGTTATAAATTACATGACTATTCAAGAACTAAATATGACATATTCACAAATCATTCAAAATCAAACAAACTAATGAAAAATATGCATATTTATACATATTATATATGTTACATGCTTATATAAAATTTGTTAAATCTATATGATCTCTAAAAAAATATAGAACAATCAATAATCATATAAAAAATTGAACTAAATAGTATCACATTATTATACCCAATCAAAAAACATCCCAACTCTAAATTAAAATACAAAAAAAATGTAAGTCAATAATTAAATAAAAAACATCCAAAAGGAATTAAATAAACATTAAAACCCCTTTAAATTTATTAGTATAAACAAAAAACAATATAAACTAAAAAAAGGAATATTTAATCCTAAACCATTAGAAAAAACAATGTTTTGAAAATAGACTCAAAGCCAAACAATGAATAAAACCTATGAAAAATTCAAGAGAACCCATATAACTATTTTAAAATAAATAAAGTACATTGGTTTTAAAGGAACATCCCAATACCTCAATAAAAACTTTTAAGAAAAAATAAAAATATTATCAACTATAACAAACCTTTCTAAAACCAACAAACATAACTAATTTTTTGAAAAATGTTTGAATTATAATACCAAATGAAAATTATAGACACAATAAAAATAATAAAATTATAATCAAAACCGCATAATTTTGATACAAAACCAAACCAAAATTACTCAAAATTAATTTAAATTCATAATTTACAAAATAATACAAATTAATTATATAAATCTATTTAAAACATAGCCGAATGAAACCTTATTCTTTAAAACTATGTAATTTTATATTATAAGTCATCCTTAAACTAAAATTGAGCTCCAAAAACATCCTAATCTTTTGGAATGAAAATTATTTTATTTTAATTTATAAACCACTCTAAAACCAAAATCATGTTACAGTACTATCTATACCATTTCCTCAAGAATTTTTAATGGTTCTTGAAACATTGAAATAATTTTGTTAAAAAAATTTAAATAAAAAAAAATTAAAAATAAAATATAAAATTATAAAATTACCAATCCTCTTAAAAGCATTAGAAATAAATAAATCAACCCAAAATCCCAAAAATATTTCTATAATAGTTAGTTACAAATTCATATATTAAAATTTTATAAAACTATTCTCATGCATGAATAAAGATTTATTATAATTTAAATATACTAGAAAAAAACTATTACTCATTACAATAATAATCCATAAATCTAAAATATAATTTAATTATATGAGTTTATATAATTCATCTCAAATAAAAAAACAGTTTCCTGACTATTAAATTTCAAAAATGGTCATTTTCATGGAAAATACATATAGTTTAATATCACCCAATAACTTTTAAACAAGAATACCCTAATAGTATAATGGAATAAATATGATAGAAATATTTAAATGATTATCCATTACTCATAACATAGTTCATTAAAATAAAATAAAATAAATAAGATTATATAAAATAATTTCACTAAATAAAAAATGAACTGAAATCCTTTCACAAGTTAGGTCATCACTATATCACATTATTTAACTTTTGTTATGTATTTTTCAATGGATTTTAAATTGGATTTTGGTCTACCCCATTTTATAGTATCCTAAAAATTGTGAACAAACCATAATAAAATAAACACACCTAAAAAATAAGAAAAACATCCAACCGTGACATCTCGTATACTTTCATTTCAAAAAAATAGAACATGAATAAAATCATTCTAGTGTATTAAATAATTCACTCACATTAAAATAATAAAATCAATGAATTAAATATGGTTAGTTTTAATTTATTCAATTTAAAACTTAATGTTTTCCTCCCTACCATCAAAAATATTTTCATTATGTGAAAACATAATCTTTTCACATCAGCATATATTTATTAAAGGAAAAAAATGATTTCTAAAGTGGGTAAAAAATGGTTCAATCATCTAAAGGAATAAAAATAGCCAACATTTTAAAAGTTAGCCTATAATGGGTCATCTTTTTTCAAGAACATTATGAATTAATAGGCACTACAAAAAACCATTGGTTAGCATTAGTTTATTAGTTATGTTTATAATAACCACCGTGAAATAAATCTTATTAAATAAAACTATAATATAGCATCAGTTGAATAAATTCTCCATTATTTTTTATTTTAACAAATAGAAATGGTTTTATTTAAATCATCACTAAATATTTAAAAAAAACCCTAATTCCCCCCCCCTTCTTCACCCCGCCCTCTCCCACTCCCCTAAACGGCAACCCCCTCCCCCCACCACCACCACCACCACCACCTATGTCTCACTTCAGAGGTGACCCCCAACACCCACCATCCCTCCCTCCAACTCTCACTCCACACAGTGACAAACCCTGACCCCGAAACCCCCCTGCCCATCCCCCACATCCCGCTCCCCTCAGTAGTGACCCCCAACCCCCCCCCCCCCCCCACACACACACACACTCCTATAGCTCTCCTCAATGACCCCATACCCTGAATCCTGATACTCTTATCGGTGACTTCCATGACCCCAACCCCCAGTCAGTGACTTAACTGACCCTAACCCCCCTTACGGTGACCGATGTCACCCCAAACAACCTTCTAGATACTACTGTGACCCTAACCCCCCTTTTTGTTGATCTCTATGACCCTGACCCGTTTTCAAATACCGTCATGACCCCAACCCTACATATCATCTACTTTCATGACCCTGGCCCTATTGTTGGCTACTATCGTGACCTCAAACCCCTATCAGAAAATTTTATAACCCCAATCCCCACTACTAGAAAGTTTTGTGACCCAGACCCCCCCCCTCCGGTGACCTTCATGACCCCAACTTCCCCCGACTCCACAACGGAGACCCCCACATGCTTTTATTCCCATTTTTTTAGTTATTGAGGTCCCCAACCTCATTGAAGGTACAATTGATTGAATTTTTATAAGGGTTTTAATTAAATTACTTAATTATTATGAGTAATTTGTGTTTTTTTATGTTTTTAATTTTGGATTAAATAATTTTGATGTTGAATATGTGTTATGTTGAATCAAGAGCCTACCCAAGTCAATGATGAAGTTGGGTGATATTTAATTTTTCTTGTACCTATTTGATTTAACATTTATATCATTATATCTAAATTTGAAGGGAGAATAAAATCCAATACCTATGGATAAAAGTTGTATTAATTTACCTCGAAACACACCTCAGTGTGCCAAGGGTTTGGAATAATTTTTTGGTTATGCAATTGTATACCGATCACTGGATGGTAGAATAAAATTTTTGTGTCTTGTTTATAAATTCAAGTGATGGTTGAATAGAAATGATGTATATGAGAATTTTTTATTGAAAAAATTTCATAATCCATATGTTTTTTGGATTTTTCATAGTGAATCGAATGTTATGGAAATTCAAAATAATGAAAATAATATCAACGAAACAAAAAGTGACCCACCATAGGAGAATTCAGATATATATTTTTAAAATGACATATTTGGTTTTACAAAATAAAATATCCACGATTTCAATAGATTAAAAGAACCTTTAGTTGATCCAGACCAGGTCGATCTTTCTCAGAACTTCATTGAACAAAAAATTAATTTTTTGAATTAGTTGAACATGGACAACAAGAACTATATGAAGGGTGTGCCAAGTATTCAATGTTGTCTTTTCTACTTAAGTTGTATCATATCAAGTGTCTTTGTGGAATTACTGAAAAATATATTCCAATGATTTTAGAGTTGTTTCATGGTAAATTTAGTGAATCTAATGTCCCTATATCATTCTATGAGATGACTAAAGTCATAAAAAACTTGGACTTTGTTATAAAAAGATACATGAATTCACTAAAGATTTCATGCTTCACTGGTGAGAAGAGTATGATAAAGAAGAATGCATAAGATTTCATACAAGAAAATAAAATTAAATGAACAAAAATGATAGTATGAATCAATGAAACCCCAGGAAGAAACAGAAGAAGAAAGCTCATGCAAAGATATAACATTACTTTCCTCTGAAACCATGACTGTAAAGATTGTTCATGACATCTAAGACTACATATGACATAAAGTGGCATGCTAAGGATAGTAATGACAGCTTGATGATACATCTGAAAATTCAACAACGTGGATGATGTTTGATTCACTATATCAATATTTTTCTTTAGATATGAGGAATGTATGTTTGGATTTAGATTCAGATGGTTTTAACCTTTTTGTTATTTTATTTAATAATTATAGAATTTGTCTGGTTTTTTTAATGCCCTATAATCTAATTCCATGGATGTTCATAAATAATAATCCTCTAATTATTTTTATGATTATTCCTAGATATAAAATTCCTAGAAAGGAAATTTATTTATAACTTCAACCGCTAATCAATGAATTGAGAATATTATGGGATGATGGCATGGAAACATATGATGCTTCAATGAGAAACCTATTCAAAATGCATGTTGCTTTAATGTGTACAATTAGTGACTTTCATGGTCTAGAAAATTTATTTTTTGGGAACACTGATACTAGTTTGGCTTGTAATGTTCATATTTTTAATTTTAAACCTAAATGATTACATCATATTAGAAAGTGGTGTTTTATATTTCATCATCTATTTCTTAATAATTTTCATAAACTAAAGCTTAAAAATACATGATTCAATGGAGATATTGAATTCATAAATTCCCTGAATGTGTTATCGTATAAATCTTAGTACAATTAATGAATGTCACTGACAAATTTGGAAAATTTTAACATTTTAAAAAATGTGTGAAGGGTATAAGGTACATAATCTGAAGCAGCTGAAACACAATAATTGAAAAAATGGTATATTCTTAAACTTATTTATTGGGAGTTTAATTTGATACATCATAATCTTGATGTAATGCATATTGAGAGGAATTTTTGTGACAATGTAATTTTTACATTACTCAATGAGCAGGGTAAATCAAAGGATCACCTTAATACTCATAATGATTTTGAGTCAATGAATATAAAGTATGGTTTGGGGGAAATTAGAATGGAAATTATCATTCATCTATTTCTACAATGAAAAATCATGAGAAATATGCATTCCTTCAAACATTAAAATTTTTAAAAGTTCCATATGGATATTTAAGTATCACATCAATGTTTGTTGGCTTAAAACATTGAAAGTTACATGGATTGAAAATTCAGGACTCGCATATTTTGATGGATTAGTTGTTCCCATTTAAATCTCTTAATAAATGTGATTCTACATGATTTTTTTACCTTTGTCAAAGAGATTTTTGGAAGAACTCTAAATCCAACTAAGCTTGATAAACTTCAATAAAAAACTATTTTGACACTTTTTCATTTAGAGATATTATTTCCATCATTCATTCTTCATATCTATGATTCATGTAGATGTTCATTTGGATGAAGAAACTAAACACAGTTGACTGGTACACTCTCTATGGATATATATAATTGAAATGAATGTTGGTATACTTTTTATTTTCATTGGTGAATTCAATTTTATCAAATCATTGCATATATTTTTTTAATATTTTTCTTGTTTTTTTCATCAGTTACATGGGTCATTTGAAATCATATGTCAGGAATAAAGCTTAAACATAATTCTCTATTACTGAAGTTTACATAGATGAAGAGTGATTTACCTTCTATTCTAGGCATTTGTATGGGATTGAGACTAGATTAAATCATGTTGGGTGTGTTAATAACATCTCCACTAATTATTTTTCTAAAAACCAGTCATCGTTATTTCTAACTATTGGACGACCAATTAGAAAGGGGTCGAATTTTATAATCACTAAATTTGAGTTTCTATTAGAATGTAGATATGTGATACTCAATAGTGTTATTAAAGATCCATTTATTGAAGATTCATGATTGAAAACAAAGAGGTGACTAAGGGGTTGTTCTTGAAATGAGCTGTAATTGAAAAAATCTATTAATAAGGACATTTTCGAATGGTTTGATAATCATATAAGTATATACTCATATTCATATTATTAATGTGTGGTTATTTTTTCTATGTTAAAAGTAAGAACTTAAATATTTCTTTCTAGAAAATTATTATTGATAATTGAGATGATAAATAAAATGATTTGAAGTTTTTGGATCGAGGTCCTCTATGGGAAGATAATATATTCAATGCCTTTATTATTCATGGCTTCAAGTTTCATAGAATTTGTCATAAAATGACTTGAATACTCAAAATAGTTGTGTATTTACACTTCCATAGGTGGGATTCCATGGAAAACCAAATAATAAAATTGAATTAAACAATTATGGTCAGTTTTTAGTTGTCTTATTTAAATGAAAGTGGGTCAACATTGATAGGGGTATATTTAATAATTCAGTATATTTTACTTATGTCAACTTCTCTTACTTGATCCATATCTATGAGCGTGTAGAGCATAATCCATTTATCTAGGATTCACAAGTGAAGATGATTTATGATGTGGATGATTAAATACATGAAGGTTGGAGTGATTTTGAATAATTAATGAAGAAATACTTATATGATATGGGTGATGAAGATCAATTGGTACTATGTGATAGTGGACCTCATCAACAACAAAAACATTCAAAAGTTTTTTCCTAACAAAATCGTAACAATAGAACATGCAAGAGGGGGAAAATGAAAGACCCATTATAATGGAGGTTGATAACAATGAATACAATGAAGATAAAGATAATTGAATTTATAAATTAGTATTGAAAATATATTAAAATTTATCATTGATAAGTGTTTTGTACATATATACAATATTCTATTTTTTCTTTTTCTTTTTTGTAAAAATATTTTTGTTTTTTGTTTTTTCTGCATTTAATATACCAGAACAATTTGAATTTCATGAATTTTGAGAACAAAAAAAATTCAGGATCCTAGTTGATCAGCATCATGAAGCATGCCACCACTATCATCAAATTCAATGTATCTAAGTGATTCTATTATACCCAAGACTAGTAGTGAGCCTATCATTTCCCCAGATTTTGTCGGTACCAAACACCCTATTCACCTCCAGAGATGGAGTAGTTGATCACCCCTCTATTTTGGGGATATTTGTAAGTTACCATTATTGGTATGTATGTCATTGTTCAAAAAAAATATTTTTTTTAATTGTTTAATGTATTTTTCAAACATATAAATAAAACCTGAGAAAGGAAACAAATATGAACATGGAAGATGTATGGAACCTGAAGGAATTAAATATTATCATTCCATTAGATGAGTTTGGGGTGCCTATCGGTGATGCTGTTGGAATCTATGGGTAGATTATTTGGTAGCTTTCTTACGAGATGGTGAGATTTCCCATTAATTATAATGATTGGAGGAATATTTTTACATTTTGGAAAAAAAATGAGGTATTGGATCTCAAGAAATGTAACAATTGGGACCTACTAATAGCACAAACACTGAACCTTAACATGGTCATCAAGTCTTGGCCCGCTAGGTACCACCAGTTGCTCTTAAGACGTGTGGTCCCCAACCTGGGGCCCTCCCACATGCCTGAATGGGTAATTTGATTAATGACTATCCCTACAGGCCAACACATGATCATTCCAGTGTTATTTTTCTTTACTCAAACACACCCTATGAACCTTCCCAAAAGTTCATCCATCCTGATCAATACTCTAGGATAAGAACTCTAAACTGTAATTTTCTAGTCAGATAGGTTCCATAAAAGAAAGGTGTGCCTTATTAACATTATTCGTATCATTTCGTCATTTAGAGCTTTATCATTATAGCGTGTTACATTCACCCCCCTCCCCTCCCCATAGCACAACATCCTCACTTTGGACCCTACATATCAACCCATGCAATTCACCTCACTTAAGGCTGGGTTCCTGTTCAGATACCAAGTGTAACAACTAGGCCCCCCTAACAGCAAAGACACCCCACCTAAACATGGTTGTCAAGTCCTGGCCCGATGGGTACCACCAGTTTCCCTAAAAAATGGGGTCCTCACCCTGGGGCCACCTATGTGCCAAAACGGATCATCTAGTTAATGATTATCCCCACATGCCAACTCATGTTTCTTCTAGTCTTCTTTTCCCTGACTCGCACACACCTTGGGAAACTTCCTAGATGGTCTCTCATCCTGATCACTACTCTAGACAAAGCATTCTTAACTATGGAATTTTAATCTGGTAGACTCTTGAAAAGAAAGGTGCACCTTCATGACATGATTCTTATCATTTATTCATTTAACTCTTCATCATTATGGTGTGTTCCAAGTAAAGGTAATATTAATTTAATATTCATTTCTAACTAATTTATAAGACATGAGTAAATTTTTTTAATATACTTATAAAGTGTTATGTTTTTTATTTCTAAATGTTTTTTCATTTTGATGTCCCCAAATCTATTTAATTCTCATAAAATTTGAAAATTTTGGGAAAGAATTAAATATGTTTTAAATATATATTAAGTTATGATTTTAATGAAACATCTCTGAGCTCATGAAAGATATATGAGAAAGTTCCTGAATGAATTTCTCATTATCAATGGAAGCTATTTGTTGATATTAACAGAGATTCATATCATGATGTAATTTCACATTTTACAATATCATAATAACATAAACACAATAATATTATAATTTTTTAATGTTTCTATTTTTTATAGGAATTATCAAAAAAAATTATGAATTGTGATAAACAATTCATTCCTTAAATTACTTGGTCTCAGAGTATTTTGAGAAAAAAAAACAATTTTGGGTTATATCTTATTGTATCATCAAGGGGAGGGGAAAATAAATAAAAAACTACCTATTTTTGTGTGGGTAGGTTCGAAACCATGACCTCTTAAAAGACCACCACAGGGCGTAACCACTAGGCTTTTCCCATGAGAAAATTTTGGTTTTTATCTTATTTATTATTATTTATATCATTTTATTATAAGTCAAGGTTTTTTATAACTTTTTTATATTTTTTTATAAAGTTTAATGAATTAGGTCACTCTGTTGGATGAACAGAGATGTGGTTTAATGTGAATAGGAAACGTGATGGTAGTTCTATAAATGACTCTACCAAAGATGTTGGAGTGTGTACTTTTCATTACCATTTCATGTTATTTCATTACTATAAAAACATAACAATAAAAAATATATTATAAAAATTAACAAGCCTTAAATACAATTAAAATGGGCCATAAATATGGATCAAACATTTCTAATTTGGGGTTGTTTGATACATCTAGTTGGCCCCAATTAATTGGGTTTAAGACTTGTTTGTTATTATTATTATTTTATCAGTATTATGTTTTTATAGTAATGAAATAATAATAAATGGTAAATATATTTTCTTAATTAGATAATATTATGTAGTTCGGATATTTTAAAAAAAATCATTATTAATGTTTTTGTATTAACATGTTAAGATTCAGTAAGTATGGGATGTGAGCCCTTAATAATCATCATCAGTTTCAAAAAACAATGTAGTTGATGTCGTTCTAGGGAAGGAACATCCCGGAATTGTACAGAAGATGGTTTCTATGCATACTTCATCAGTTGTATTTGGTAGGTCTTCATCATCCATTACTACTACATCTGATAGAGTTTCGAGTAGTGATTTTGATTGGGAATCACAATGTGAAATTACCCAATTTAGAGAAATAGTGTATGAACAAGACTCTTATAGGAAAACACAGAATCAGTTATGGTCAGCAATGGAAAATAATTTAGTTTATGTATTTCATCATATGATTGGCACGATCCCCAATGAAATTTCTAGCCTTATAGCTCATCTTGGTGAGGTAAATTATAAATTTCATATAATATTCACTCATTTTCAAAGAACACATACAAAATAAAACTAAAATGAAACTTTTACATGGAAAATATGCACTTCAAGTAATGCTGACCACATGTTATGTTGTATTGATTTTTGGTTGATTCATACTCATCAAAAATGAATTATAGATCATTATCCTTATATTTGAAAACAATATGAGCTCTTTTGCTAGGTTTTGACTTAGTAAATATTTTTTAAGGTGCCAACAAAATTAAAAACATGTGTTGGGGAGTAAAAAATGAAAATAGATGTTAGATTTCCCTAAATTCAAAGGATGATTTCCAAAGATTTATTTTTTAAATATATGAACTAACGGTATGTCATTCCGAGTAACGGTTTTCCCAGGATGGTTGAAACCACATTTTAGTGTTTAGAAACATCAAAGATGAATGTAATAGTAAAATCCATAAAAAAATACCTCATATTGACATGAAATCATGTAAAAACAACATTCGGATTATTTGTTATGTGTAAGTGAAGACAAAACTTCAATCCAACATGTGGTGTGTTTGTAATGACTTAGTAAACACTTTTTAAATGTACCAAAGCCTTTAAAAACATGTTTTGGTGGGTCAAGACATCTAAATAAACATTAGAGTGCCTTAAAATCATATAAAATTTACCATATAACTATTTTTTAAATATAGGAACTGACATAACATCATTCTGAGTAATGGTTTTCCCGGGATGGCTATAAATGCGTTTTTAGTGTTTTAAAACAGAAAAACATGTGTGTAACGGTTAAAACCATATAAAAAGATCTCATATTGATATGAAATCATGGTAAAACCACATTTGAGTTATTTTTTAGAGGTATTTCTAGACAACACATTAATACGATGTGTGGTGTGTTCATAATGACTCGATAAACACTTTTTAAAGGTACCAAAACCATTAAAAACATGTGTCGGGGGGTCAAAATTTGAAAAATAATTTCATATTGTCCTGAAACTAGAGGGAAACAACAATAAATTTAGTCTTGATATTTTGGAATGAATGGAATGTCATTCTAAGATAATGTTTTCCTATGATTCCCAGAAACGCATTTTTAGTGTTTTAAAACACTAAAACGTGCATGTAATGGTAAAAACAATAGAAAATTACATCAAATTAATGAGAAATTATTATACAACTAAAGTTGTGTCATTTTGGACATTTATGTGCTGAAAACATGTCAATCTGACATGCAGTGCAGTCAGAATGACTTGGTAAACACTTTTTAATGGTATCAATGCCTTTAAAAACATGTGTGATAGGGTCAAAACCAAGAAAATAATGTCGGATTACCTTGAAATTAGAGGACAATGATTGTAGATTTATTTTTGAAATGTATTAACCAAATACAAATCATTTCTAGTTACAATATTCCCAAGATTACCATAAATGCATTTTTTGCATTTCAAAACACCAAAACATGTGTATAATAGTCAAAACCATAGAAAAATACCTCAGATTAACATGATATAATGTGAAAACTACCATTGAGTTATTTTTTCATGTATATATATAAAACACATCAATTTGAGTTGCATTGTGGTTAGAATGACTTGGTAAGCACTTATTAAAGGTACAAAATCCTTTAGAAACATGTTTCAAGGGGGTCAAAACTAAGAAAAAAATTGCAAGATTCCATGAAATCAGATAAAAAAGACTATAGATTATTTTTTGAAATGTGTAAACTGACGGAACATCATTTAAAGTTACAGTTTTTCTGAGATGGTTGTAAATGCGTTTTTAGTGTTTTAAAACACCAAAACATGAGTGTAGCAATCAAAACCATATAAAATGACCTCATATTGATGTGAAACCATGGGAAACCCACTATTTATTTGTATCTGATTTGTACGGACAGAAAACACATCAATCTGATGTGCGGTGTGGTCGTAATGACTCAGTGAACAGTTTTTAATGGTCCAAAGCCTTTAAAAACATGTGTTATGAGGTCAAAACTTATAAAATGGTGTCGGATTAGAGTAAAATCATAGGAAAACTACCATATATTTATTTTTTAAATTAAGGGATTGATGATACATCATTCTGAGTTACAATTTGCCTGAAATGGCCAAAAATATGTTTTTAGTGATTTAAAACCCTAAAACATATGTGTAACATTCAAAATCATAGAAAACGACCACATATTGATGTAAAATATTGGGAAAAACACTGTTGAGTTATTTTTGACACATACAAGTAGGAAACCTATCAATCTAACATGTGGTGTGGTCATAATGGCTCAGTAAACACTTTTTAAAGGTTCGAAGTCTTTAAAAACATGTTCCATGGGGTCAAAATCAAGAAAGAGGCATGAAATTTTCCTAAAATAAAAGGAAAATTACTGTATATTGATTTGAGAAATATGGGAACCAAATTCATGTCATTCCAAGATATAATTTTCTAGGATGGTTGTAAACATGTTTTTAGTGTCTTAAAACACTAAAACTTACGTCTAACGGTCAAAACCATATAAAACAAACTCAAATTGACGTGAAACCATGGTACAAACACTATTGAGTAAATTTTTACATGTATGCATAGAAAACACATCAATATGACATGCGGTGTGGTTAAAATGACTTGGTAAACACTTTTCAAAGTTATCAAAGCATTTAAAAATAGGGGGTCAAAAGTACGAAAACGACATTAGATTTCTATGAAATCAAAGGACAACAACTGTAAATTTATTTTTGAAATGTAGGAAATAAAGACACAACATTTCGAGTTATGGTTTTCCTGATATTCTTGTAAACTCATTTTGAGTTTCCTAAGAAACTAAAATGTGAGTAACAGTCAACATATAAAACAACCTCATATTGACATGAAATCATGCTAAAACCACCATTGAGTTTTTTTTTGACATGTACGTACATACAACATGTCCATTTGATGTGTGGTGTGGTCAGAATGAATTTCTAAACACTTTTTAATGGTACCAAATCCTTTAGAAACATGTGATGGGGGGTCAAAACTAGAAAAAATATGTTATAATTCCATGAAATTATAGGAAAATGATCATAGATTGATTTTTGAAATTTAGAAACTGAATTCACATAATTCCGAGTTACAGTTTTCATGGGATGGTCATAAACACGTTTTTAAAGTTTTAAAACACTTAACGTTCATATAACAGTCAAAACCATAAAAAACATTCCCATATTGTTGTAAAATCATGTGGCAATCATTGTTTGAGTTATTTTTGAAACATTGTAAATGTTTTCATATGTAAGT
This sequence comes from Viscum album, assembly GCA_963277665.1. Taxonomy (NCBI): domain Eukaryota; kingdom Viridiplantae; phylum Streptophyta; class Magnoliopsida; order Santalales; family Viscaceae; genus Viscum; species Viscum album. The sequence goes on from OY728160.1 coordinate 98,842,351, forward strand.
CTTTAAAATTTGTTTATTATGTAAATTTCAAGCATACCGTACATCGATTTAAAATTTAATTAGAATCTTTAAGTATCCCTTTTCAGTTTCAAGTGTTGAATAATATCTTAAATTGGTATGTTTTTGCTTTAAAATTTTTTTTAATGATATATTATTTGTTTTATGTTAAAATATATTTTGTTTTATTAACAAAATAACAAATTGTATATGGAACATTCTAAATATATTTTGTGTATTTTTTCTTTTCAATTTCTATACATAAATGTTTTGATTTTTATTGTAGGTGATAAATATCTATAGTACACAGGAGGTTGATCATTATGGTCCATGAAATTATTTAGAATTCATTCGTGATTGTTCTTAGTTTCCATGGTATCTTTAAATTTTATCAATGATTCTACTACAATTCTGATTTATTATGTTTAATTATAATTTTTGTTTTCTTTTTTATTACAGTTGATGAGATGATATGGTCGGTTTCAGTTGATGAGTTGATGTGGATGCAGACGAATTCAGTGGAGGTTTTGGGGTGGATATATATTGGGCATGAGTTATTTTTGGAAATATTATATATATATATATATATTGATGAATTGTGTATGGGTTGACTAAGACTGTTAGTTGAGGAAGGTATATATTGGATGTAGTTATGATGACTGTGGATGTTTGTATATATAATTGTGGATATATGATGTATATATAATGATATTATCATACATTTCTGTTTTAGTTTATTACATGTCATTTTTTTATATTTACATTTTTTATTAAATATTTTTGAAAATAAATTTTTATAATAATATTTAGCGGTGATTCATAGCAACCGCCGATAAATAAATGAATGAAAATTACAATAAGCTATGATTACTATGAACCATTTATAAACATAATTGTCACTAAATAAATTATAGAAGGTTAATTTTATCCTATCTATTTTATTTTCGGTTTTTTTATAAAAAAAATTGTTGCTAAATGCTCCAAAAATGACACATATAGAAACCACTGATAAATTAAGGAAACCACGGTGAAATGACTGGAGACCATGAAATAAAAAGATGTTTCAATAACTGTATCTATATTATTATATGATGGTTTAAACCATCACTATTTTAATAAAAAAAACTATCACTAATGCCCTCTTTTTTGTAATGAGGACCACTTGATGAGTGGAGGTACAGGTCATGAGGACCAATGTGGGGAGGCACAGGCAGTGTTCATCCACCCTAGAGTTTTCATGATGAAGAGACCATGAGAGATCCTTGATAATCACAGATAAATGGAAGAGGAGGAGATAAATAAAGAATACCTTAGATTTGAGAGTTGATTCATTTAAGATAAGATCGAGGTGGAGCGATGTCAGAGATGAACTTCCGCGAGAGCTTGAATGACATGATGGAAATCAATTAGAATATGATTATTTTTAAAAGATTGGGAAGGTTTTTATCTATGCTTACAAAAAAAGTACCGATAAAGAAGGTTTTTATCAATGGTAAAATAATAAGAGCTGATAAAAGACCGCTTTATCAACGTTTGTTTTGCCGAGTCATCCATAGAGGGTATCTGAAAAATGACACAGATGCCCAAACGGTCCAAACCATTTGGAGGACAACCCCAAGACTCAGGGTTGTCCGTGAAAGGATCCTAGGGTTGAGGGGGTCCTCATGGGAGTGGAGTATGCTACGCATCTGGCGAGCAGGGGTACATGGATCGGGATTTCCAAACTCACCACCCATAGGACTAACAGACATTAGAGGGATCACCAAGGTAGTGGAAAATATATGAATAGGGGAGCCGACTGGTGGCGGACATGGAAGAGGAGTGGGACGAGCAGCAGAAGGTGGGTGTAGGTACAAGGTACTACCATCACCACCCCTAAGTGGTCCGCCATGGGCTCCAGAAGTAGGTGGATAGGGGCGGGCTCAGCTTCAGGAAGTGGAGGCCTATGGTCCTAATGTCTTAGATATTATATGAGGTACGATCTATTTCTTCTTTGCTTTAGATGCAGTTCTTATAGACATAGGTGTCATTTACTCTTTCCTTGTCACAAGCCTTGTTTAGAGCTTGAAGATTATGTTTGATCCATTGGCTCAATCATTACGAATAAAGTCTCCAACCGGAATGGATTCACTAGCCACGCACTAGTGCCAGTAGTGTGAGCTTGCTATTAGGGGCGATATCTTTAGCTGAGATATTCTTGTATCGATTTTGAGGCCTTATGACATCATTCTAGTTATTAAATGGATATTAGTGGTCCATACCTAGATCGACTATTTTAGGCACACAGTGTGGTGTGTCTTTAGAGATGGGACCAGGTTTTCTTTTATCAGTGAAAAAGGAAACCATATTAGTAGAGGATATACTCGCATGTAGGAGGGTGCAGCTGATCACTCGTTAGTTGGTTAGAATAACCCTCAGTGTATTGGATGAGATGAGTCCATAGTTTCCTATAGTGGTGTACAAGTAAAAGGACATCTTTCCAGAGGATGTTCTAGTACTACCTCCTCGTAGAGAGGTAGACTTCTGCATTGATTTTTACCCTGGGATAGAACCAATATCTACACCTATATATCATATAAATACTACAGAGCTATGGGAGATGAGGGGATAGTTGCAGGATTTTCAGCAGAAGGGGTTCGTAAGGCCCAACATTTCACCATGGGCAACTCCAATGTTGTTTTTCAAGAAGGCAGACATAATCTCAAGGTTATTCATGTACTTCCAGTGCCTGAACAAGGTGACCGTGAAGAATAAGTATCCTCTAAAAAGGATTAATGGCATCTTCGATCGTCTAAAGGGAACTAGATGGTTATTAATGATAGACCTCAGGCCAGGCTATCACCAGCTTCGACTATGAGATAGAGACATCTTGAAGCTAGATTTCAGATATCGCTACAGCCACTATGAGTACTTAGTGATTACGTTTGGTGTGACTAACGCCCCAGTAGTGTTCTTGGGACTCATGAATAGGGTCTTACATCCATAATTAGATCAGTTTATAGTGGTCTTCATTGGTGAAGTCTTAGTGTATTCAGCATCCGAGGAGGAACACGCGATACACCTGAGGATGGTTCTGGACACACTCTGAGAGAACCATATTTACGGAAAGCTCTTGAAGTGTGAGTTATGGATATAAAAGGTCCACTTCCTAGGACATGTCATCTCTGAGGATAGAGTTTCTATGGATCCAGTAAATATCAAGGTGGTACTTTCTTTGGATCCACCCAAGAGCATTACTGAGGTATAAAGTTTCCTTGGGTTGGCTGGGTACTTTCAGAGATTAGTACCCAACTTCTATAGAGTGGTAGCACCTATGAAGTCATTGAAAAAGAATGGAAAACCCTTCATGTGGATAGAATGATTCTAGAAGTGATTTCATTAGTTGAGGCAGATCTTGATGAGTGCCCCTTTCCTGAGGTTTCCAAAGCAGTGATTGCTTATGGCTCATGACAATTGAGACCACGTGAATAGAACTATGTGATTCATGACCTTGAGTCAGAAATGGTAGTATTTTCACTAAATATGTGGCAACACTACCTTATTGGAAAACAATTTATCATCTAATCTAACCATAATAGTATCAATTATATCTTTTCGCAGTAGGATCTAAAGCTGATACAGTGGTGTTGGCTAGAGTTCGTCCAGGACTATAACTTCAAGATAGTCTAAACTCCTTGGAAGGGGAATGTGGTGGTATATTCTCTCAGTAGGAGATCGAGTTTACAGCTACTGAATGAGGACATAGAGTATTTGGCCTCACTTTAGATTTTATTTGTGGATAGAGATTTTCTTCAATAAATGGTAGTTACCCCTCCACTATTACAGTGAGTTAGGGAGGTTCAACTCAAAGATGCCAGTAGTGAGACTACATGTTCCCAGATTTCCACAGGGAGTGCCCCTGATGGTTATTCTAAAGGTGGGGAGCATGTAATCCTTTTTAGAGGATGAACCATTATACTAGTGGCGTTATAGGTGTAAGTATTGATGGAGTTTCATATATACTCTTTGGCAGTACATCCAGGTGTGGTGAAGATGTACCAGGACCTCTGACATCAGTACTGGTGGTCAGGGGTGAAGAATTAAGTGGAGGAGTTTGTCTCTAGATGCCTCACTTGTCAACAAGTGAAGGGTGATCACCAAGTTATAGTAGGTTTGACACAACCCCTCTAGGTACTATAGTGGAAGTGGGATGGTATATCAATGAAATTTGTGACAGTCTCTCCACGTACATCCAGGGGGAACAATTCCATTTGGGTGGTCATTGACCAACTCACCAAGTCATCCCACTTCTTATCCATTCGATAATAGGGTTAGGGAGAAATCTTGGGACACCTCTATGTACAGGAGATAGTTCGACTTCATGAAGTACCATCTACAATATTCTCATATCGTGATGCACACTTTACATCCCAGTTGTGGAAGGGATTACAAGAGGCATTTGGGACTCATTTATGCTTGAGCATAGCCTTTTACCCATAGAAGGATGGTCAGACCGAGCAGATAATAGAGATATTGGAGGAAATGCTTCGTCCTTGCGTTCTTGATTTTGGTCGCAGTTGGGACGACAACCTAACACTGGTGGAGTTTGTATGAAACAACTGGTATCACTCCACCATCATCATGGAACCATTTGAGTCACTGTAAAGATGACCATGAAGGTCAACGTTATGCGAGATAGACCTGGGGGAGTCAGCACTCATGGGTCCGGAGATGGTACAGGCTTCCACTGAGAATGTGCAAGTCATCTGATAGTGGATGAAGACTGCATAGATCCGACATGAGTCAAATATTGATAGATGAAAGAGACCTTTATATTTCAAAGAGGGGACCACGTATTCCCACGGGTCTCTCCTCAATGAGGGATATGGAGATTTGGCCAAGACAACAAGTTATCCTTGAGGTTCATCAGACCTTTTTTGATAATGCATAGAGCGGGCAATGTGGCATACCACTTTGATCTGTCGACATAGTTAGAGAGGGTGAACGACGTCTTCAATGAATCCCATCTGAGAAGATACATGCATGACCCTTATCACATCATTGACCATGTAGAGCTGGATATTGACGACGGGGAGACATTCACATAGTACCCGATGGAGATAGAGGATCAGCAGGAGAGGATCCTTCATGGATGGTCAATACCTATGGTTTATGTTCCTTTGAAGAAAAGGAATCTCTAGAAGAGAGCATGGGAGTGGGAGACTCAGATTCATTCTCAGTACCCCCATTCTTTTATTAGACCATGTTTTGGATTATGAGGACATAAATCTCTAAAGGGGGGAGTAATGTAATACCTTGAAAATTCCATGTAAATATTTTTAAAAATTAAATAGGGTTTTTTCAAGACTAGGTTCTAAGATGGAATGTAATTTTGAGGCTCAGAGTGGTCGGACCATATTTTGGAACTTTTTTTATGGTTCGTAAAGTAAGCATAAAAGTGGTTTTTTCTATCTTTTAAACTGGTACATGAATCAAAAATATGAGGGCACCGTTGAACTCAGAGTGTCAATATTCTCCTAGAAAGGTCATAACATTGGCCGACACGGTCCAATAGTGGAAAATATTTTTTGTATGTAAATAAAATAATTAAGTAAAAAATATTTTATTTTCAAATCCCTATAACTCTTAAACAGCAACTCAAATTGGAAATCCTAGAGAACTGTTGAGCTCATGAGGGCATGTTTCCCTTAGGTGGAGCTTAACCTTGACTTGCACGGGTCATGTATGAAAGTTAATTTTCAGAATTTTTGAAAAAAAAATGAAATAACATAAAATGTTATATTAATTTTTTTCTTTTTCATTGAGCAGTGGAACATCAGCAATGCGGTGCAGCGATGAGGCGACGATGAATCTCAGTAATTAACCTCATTAATGAGTCGGTGTAATGATGCTGCAACTCAACGTAATAGAAACACTGAATCATGTTTTGTCAATTAATAGCCTAACAAGCAATGAAGGATTGTTGGAAAAATCCTGGAATTTTATTGAGGCTTCAGTTAGTTGTGACGACGAACAACGAAGTAAAACCTCTCCAACGAAGAACGCTAGCGAGTCGGGTGATGGAGATGACACCCTTGGAGAGCAGATTTGGGATTGGAGTTCGACATGACATAATGAACGATGACCCTCGAGCAATCTCCATTTCCATGTAGGGGTTTAAATTCAGACTGAATTCACTACAACAAAAATAGGCCTTAGTAGCGGTCTATTAGCGGCTGTTTAGTAACCAACTGCTAATTTTTTAAGAAGGTTTTAGAAATGGTTTTTAATAAACCACTGCTAAACCGTGTTTTTTTACAGTTCCAACACTCCCCATCCCTTGACCACCACGAGACCCCCCCCCCCTCCCCCAACCCCTGCGACCCCCAAAGACCTAGATCGTCGCCCCTCAACGCACCTCTCCGGTCCTATCATGTGCCCACCTCCCCTCAGCACACCTCATCGCCCCTATTTGAAATGTGTTGTTTTCCTTGTTTATTTTATAAGATATTATTTATCTTATTCAACATTTTTCATGTGAGTTTTTGGGTAGGATCAAACTGAATCTACTTTTATTCTTAACCGCTATATATTATCCTATTTTTATAGATCTGTAAGAGGGATTTAGTGATTTGGTTGGGTGTTACTAGAACATGACATGGATCTTGTTGGTTTTTGAAGAGTGATTTTCATATAATTTGTTTCATGGTATTTTATTTAGTGATGTTAGTTTATGTATGTAGTTACAAACATCATCGAATTTATTTATTTATGTAATATGGAGTATATTTGTGGTTTCTTATCTTATACTCCTAGGATATATGAGGGTAATATCTACCATATGTGTGGTTTACACCCTTGATTATTGTTTCCACGTTGTGCCATATTAGAAGTGGGATTCAATAATAACACTTGTCTTTACTCTCAATCCAAGAGGGGTTTCAATGGGGGTAGATTTTGAAATAATCCACAAAATGGGATCTCACAACACACTTAGTGGCCCCCTGAAATCAAAATAAATCAAAAGGGTTTGTTGAATCATGGGTGGTGAAAGACAAATCAAGTTCTTATGAGGAGAGAATTTGAATTATAGTAGGTGTGTAACATAGTTATTCGATCAATAATGAACCTCACCGTGGGATATCATAGAACAGATGATAGCTCTATAGTATCTAAATTATCATTGGGAATAATCTAAATAATATAAGGCCTTTGAAGATATTTTCATTCTTAGCATATGAATCATAGGGATGATTCCATGTCATTGGGTGTCATTACACATGTCCCCCTCCTCATATTTTTTTCTCATCCCTTATGTATTATAATCATACATAAAAATTGTATCACATCACCATCAGGATAAACAAAAAGTAATCACATAGAATTACTCAACCCAACTTGACTATCATGAAGAATTTCCCATGAATCTAATGTATCTCGATGTATGTTTCTCAAATATTTATCATCCAAGACCCAACTCACAATCCATAATAATCTCCTCTAAAATGTTTCCATGTCCTTTTTCATAGCACATCATTTCACATACCAACTCTATGCTAATTCTAAATGGTTAACTAGTCACCTTACCCTCTATAGCTCATCTCATCAGATCACAAAGGATCACACCTGGTATATTACCATATTTTCACTCACATATAAGATTATTTCATATCCCTTAATACTTATTCATATTATTTCTACGCCCTAATCCCATTAGGTGAACCATTTATAAGTTGTAAACCCATTATTTCAATTTTCATGGTTTTCCTATTACTCAAGAGGCATCTCATAATATACCTCAAGCCAACATTACAAATCACCTTTAAGGTAAAACCATTGTTAAAGGTCTATGTCTTATCTACTCCTTTACTCTCAACCAACAAGGTGCACCCACCATAAAATAATCATTCATTCATTATACACTTAGTAAAATTTTTAACAAAAATAAAAGGGACCATCCAATGTCCCTCGCATTATATCGGATGCTCAGACACCTATATAGAGTCCATCACACAAACTAGAAAATGATTCACAAGGAAATGTGATCATATAATGATCTTAAAATAATCCCACCATGCATGGAATGTAAATTTCCTTCCTAATATCCATTATATATTTTATCACACAATTAAAACCCATTTTAGTCCACACTCAAGTTTCCCTAACTTGACTACCAACATCTATATAAAACAAAAAGGAGGAAAAAATAATGCATGGAGAAAAAAAATTAACTATCACATACTTATAATCATTATATGTTAACCCCTAAAATATATTAATTTTATTTATCATCAATCAATAGATATTTCAAAACCTATCAAAATAGCAAATTTAGAGATTTGGAGTGATATTCCATTAAAAAAAAGAAGATCACAATGATTGAGGTTTCAATGAGGTTATCCCACAATCTAGGAGTCCAAATCAATTAATGACTCACAAATATAACATTGAACAAGATTTTAGAAATATAAATAATGGTTGTAAATAAACATTCCCAAATGAATCACCTCTATTATTTCCTATTCATCTAAGTAGAAAACGAAATTTATTTTTAAAAATACAACATAAAATATAAAAAATGATCATGCATTAAAGTGGTGGTTGGAGAAACTAGACCCTATCTTGGACTGTAGTGGATCACCAAGGATGTTCCATGACCCACCCCAGATCTCCACATTATGTTTCAACCCCCATTGATGTTCCACGATCCACCCCAGATCTGAAAATTTTAATCAGACATAGGGTCACAACATGTTGCTACCCATAAAACATTACCTTGATACCACACATGTTCAAAAATTCTCCACCCCGGACCATACACAACTCTTTGAATACTAATTTTAGGCCCCCAATAACATAAAAAGTTGGAAGAAATTATTAATATACATAATATTTAATACTATCCCTATTGTATATTTTCTTGGGATTGAATATTTTATATGAATTCCATAAGAATGTGGATTTAATAGGTTTTCCCACTTTCTATAATTGAAACAAATTAAATAAAAATTGAAAAGGTGTATTGACATTATTACTTTTCAGTTTTATTTTAGGATCTATATTACGAAATTTAATAGACATGGTTTCATTTATCTTTGGAATTTCATGTTTCCTTTGAGTATGGAAAAAAATACCTTACTTATAAGACTTGGATTCATCTACCCAAGCATTGAATCCTTTCACCTGATGATTCCTGGCATGTTCTAAATCTTAGTTCCCCATGTGCTTTATAAATTAGTGAGTCATGTTTAAGGTAAGAGTTTGTTTCCATTTAAAATTCCTAACTTCTATTCAATTATTATATGCTTTACCAATCCCTTACCCTAGTGATATCAACGCTATGACATCATCAGTTTGGTTATATGTTTTGGTGTAGCACAACCTAAAAAAGACTACAGGGATGAGATCCTTGTTCTTATCTCCTTTTATGGATCTTTTTAATTTTCATGCTTTGGTTTTCTAGTTGGAGGGTTTATTATGTACCATATGTATTTATATAGGAAAACTTTATTTAACATATTTATATATTTTTTCAACTATTATATATGAATATATTTCCCTATTTGGTAATAGTTATGTGTTATAATCTTTTTAATATTGGGTAGTCACATTGTGATATACATGGATAAAAGATGGATCACATTACCAAGGAACACACCTCAGTAGGTTAAGGGTTTGAATGAGTTTTTAGATTTTTCAATTTCCAATTGATACTTTGAAGGGATAATAAGATGTCCATGTCCTAAATCTAAATTTAGATTATGGTTGATGAGAGATGAAGTTTATGAACATTTAATATTGAAGTAATTCCCTGGTCAATATTTGTGTTGGATTTGGCACAGAGAATCAAACGTTACAGAAAGGTTGAGAACTAATTTCAATCCACAAAATGACCTCCCAACTTCATCGACAATTGAAAATGAAATGTAAAACCTTATAAATGATGCATTCGTCACTGAAAGAGACAAACATCAACATCAAAACATATCAGAACAACCATATGAGGTTGCTACAAATAGAAACATGACAAGTGATGTTTTTGAGACTGTAGGACTACCATATCAAGATTGTAACATATCAGTGGATCCTCCTCTTGATTCTATGGAGACTAATTTAAGAATAAACTTCGCTGAGTAAAATAAATTTCATGATTTAGTTGACTATGGAAATCAAGAGTCGTATAGTGGATGTTGGAAATATTCAAAACATTCTTTTATGCTGAAGTTTTACCATATCAAATGTCTATGTGGAATTAAAAATAAGGCAATTTCTATGATATTGGAATCGTTGCATGATGTATTTCCTAAATAAAACATCCCCGAGTATTTTTATGATATGAAAAAAGTTGTTAACAGGCATGGTCTGAATTATACAAAAATACATATGTGTCCTAATAATTGTATGCTTTATTGGTGAGAAGATTCAAGTAGAAAAGATTGCAAAAAATGTTCTCCATCTAGATGGTTGTCAATGGGCGATGTTGGAAGTATGAATCAACATAAATTCATGAATAAGAAGAAAAGTAGCATGCCTGCAAACTTTTTGTGTTACTTTCCTTTAAATCCTCGATTGAAAAGATTATCCATGTCATCAAAAACTACCAAACACATGAAGTGGAATTATGTAGATAATAACAATGATGGTATGATGAGACATCTAAGAGATTCACAATCATGGAATAAATTTTATTGATTACATCCAGATTTATTAGTTAATCTTAATAATGCTCGATTGGGATTGGATACTAATGGATTCAATACATTTGGGACTTTTATAACCAGTTATAGCATTTGGACAGTTGTTTTGATCCCTTACAATTAGCCTCCATAGATGTGTATACAACAAACATCTTTTATCATTTCAATGATTATTCTTGGAAAAAAAATGCCTAGAAATGATATTGATGTATACTTTCATCATTTAATTAAATAATTACACGATTTGTGGACCAACAGTGTTGAGACATTCGATGCTTATTCTAAAAAATGTTCAAAATGCATGTTTCTTTAATGTGGACCATTAATGACTTCCCTAGGCTTGGGAATTTATCTTGTTTAAACACTTACATGGGTTTGGCTCATCCTATATATAACTTTGATTTTGAGCCCAACTATCTACCTCCAAGTAGAAAATGGTTCTTCTTGTGCCATCAAAGATTTCTCAATGCATCGTACATATTTCGGCTGAACAAATAAATATTTAAAAGTTTCATTGATTGTAGACTACCTCCAATATTGTTAACTAAATATTGACACAACTTGGAAATTTTGAAACCGAATTTAGGAAGGTTCATCATTTTAATGATAGTGGTAAATGGGTTCAAAGTGCATCGTCAAGTTAAATTAGTATGAAAAATGGAAGAAAAAAAGTATATTCTTTAAACATCTGTATTGGGAATTTAATTTGTTGTCATTTAATCTTGATGTGATGCATATTGAGAAAAAATTTTGTAAAAATTTGATTTTTCACATTGCTTAATGTACATACAAAGTTTAAGGATCATCTCAATACTCAGAAATAATTACAAGTAATGAACATAAAATGTGATCTCTGGATAGATGAGAAAGAAAACTATGCTCTGACAATTTTTTCAATGAAAAATAGGGATAAAGATACATTCCTTCAAATTTAAAATCATGTGAAGGTATCTAATTGGTATTCAAGTAACATCTCAAGGTGTGTTGACTTGAATAATTGTAAGTTACATGGATTTAAAAGTCACGATTCACATATTTTGTTACAGTAGTTACTACCATTTTCATTGTGTGCATTATAACCTAAAAAAGTTACTATTGTTGTACTCCAATTCTGTACATTTTTCAGAAAAATATGTGAGAAATATCTACATTAATTTTAGCTTGACAACCTTCAGGAGAGGTTTGTATTGACACTTTTTGCAATAGCGATGATCTTTCCTTCATCTTTTTTTACTATCATGATGCATTTAACTGTTCATTTATTTGAGGAAGCTAAATTAGGAGGCTCCATTCATTATCGATGTATGTATCCATTTGAGAGGTAATTTATTTATATTTTTTCAGTTATGTAAAAAAAATGGCACTTAATTAAATGCATAATTATGTTTGTTTATTTTATTTCACAAATATCTTGGGCATTTGAAATCATACATGAGAAATAAAGCTCAAACTGAAGGCTCTATTACTGAAGGCTATTTGGATGAGGAGTGTCTTACCTTTTGTTCTAGATAATTGGATGATATTGAGACAAGATTTAATCGATTTGGACATATTGATGAAACATCGACTCAATCTCAAATATATTTCCTACTATCAGACGATCAGTTGGGAGGACCGCAAATGTGACACTAACAAAAATGGAAGTATTACAGACACGTAGATATGTGATGCTGAATAGTGAAATTTAATATCCATTTATTGAAGAGTTGAGGATACAAACAATGAGATGAATGGGAGGTCGAACATGAAATGAAAAATATATAATGAAATCTATTAATAATGAGCTTATAAATTTATTTGCACGATGTGTAAGGTCATAAATATTATAATAATAAAAATATTAGGTTGACACATATATTTTGTAAATATAATAAAGTATATTTATTTATTTAGATCATGACTACTGATACTTGAGAAGAGTTTTCTGAAGATTCTATGTTTCTTGCTCGGGGTCCTCTAAAACCAGTTTTAAAGTTCGACACTTACAACGTAAATGGAATTAGATTACGTGTAGTCGATCGAGAAGAGGGTTTGAAAACAGAGAATAGTGGTATATTTACATTTTCTGAAATGGAATACTATGGAAAGATGATTGATATTATTGAATTAAACTACCATAGGAATTTTTTGGTTGTATTATTCAAATGCAATTGGGTCGATATTATCAGAGGTGTTAAAAGATATTCCTTGCAATTTACTTCTGTGAACTTCTCTCGTGTGATGGATGTTGATGATCGTGAACTACATGATCCATATATCTTATCATCATAAGAAAAAATGGTATATTATGTGAATGATGTTGTGGTTTAAGGGTGGAGTGTAGTTTCTCACGTAATACAAAGATATTTGTATGATATGGGTGATTAAGTGAAATATTTGACCTCTGAAATTGAATCTCATCAACAAAAAGAAGTGGAATTATATGTCCCTCATGATATTTATAATATTATTCTAGTAAGTATGGATGAAGTGGATGAAGTAAAAAAGAAGTAAACAGACATGATTTAAGGGGAAAATGATTGTATGTACAGTTGGGCATTTATTTTCTCATTCACTTATTTCAATTGTGCAGTAATTTATTATCATTGTTATGTATATTTTGTTTGTTAGTACTCTTCATCTATTATCATTTTTAATTTTTTTTACATATTTTTTTTTAAAATATATGTTTTGAACCTAAATTTATTTGATTAAATGATATAAATTTCAAGGAGTAATTGATATATTGATTCATCAACCACTATGATAGATGACGATCCATATATCTCCCTTGCTACGGAAACTAAGCCACCATCCACTTTCCCCTGCACCATATCCCCTAGCACCATCTCTCACACCCTCTATGAGTGTCCCTTTAGAATCTCAATCATCAACTCCCCCTCTAGAAGCCTCAGCGGTGGGGGGTGATGCACCACTTCTAGTTCTTCATGAGCATTCTGGAGGGTGATAGTTGTAGGTACAAATTTTAATATGGATATATTTATTGAACTTTTTTTATAATAACTATTTTTTCATTAAATATTAAAAGAATTCAAGTGTGGGGGAAAATATAAAAAGCTCGTAATGTATGGAATATGACCAGAGAGAAGATCGTTGTCCCATTTGATTCATATGGGGTCCCCATGGATGACATCGTGGTATTACTTGGAAAAATTCTTGGCCAGCTAGCTTCGGAGCCCATTTCCCTTCCTATTTCATATGATGTTTGGATACATATGCCTCGAAGTTGGAAAAATAATGTTTTTTATTCCCAAATAAAGTTAATTTTAATAAATTTTAGTGTTACTGAATGTCATGTTATTAATATTTTCAAAATTAATTTTTGTATAGAGATGTTTTTCCACTTTATGGTTGCTAATGTGATTGAACAGAAGTGGACATTGAAAAATATTGGTAAGAAATAGAATGAATTTACATGGATATTGTGGAGTGATGTCAACGATTCTTCCTTGATCGTCCAATAGATGTATAACAAGCTACCTGATGGGGTACCCAAAGAGTAATGGAAATTTTTTGTTGTCAGACATCGTGATGAGAAGAAGATGGTATTTAAATATATATTATTATATTATCCTCATTTTACATTTATACATTAATATTAAGATGATATGACATTGGATACATTAATATTAAATTTTATTTTATTTATTTTAGGATCTTTCAAGAAAGATTGTATCAATTCGGTCTAAGCAAGTCATCCCTCACTATTCCGGGATCAAAAATCTTTTTTAGAAGTCCATAAACTCTAGTAATATTTTCATTGGTTTTAATATTTATAAGATAATATTATCTATTTAATATATTAAATTGTTGATTTATATTTGTTTAATGTAGTCACAAATTTAGGGCACGAAGCATCCCAAACTGAAGTGTGGTTGGATGTTCACAAAAAAATCTGATGGAAGTTTTGTTAATGATCCTGCCAAAGAAGTTGAGGTATGAACTCATTTTTTCATTATAATAACTTATTATCAGTTGTTACTATGTTAATATATATTTCTTCCAATATGGATGATATTTGATTTATAGGTAAAAATTAAATAACTATTGGATGTCATTCCTTCACTATCCTACTAAGTCTCCTAGGATGACTTGGTAGCTAATGTCCTTGGAAGGAGCATCCAGGTAGAGTGCACGGGATGGGTTTGGGACCCATACCATCTAAGGTCTTTGGCACGCCACTAGGGATTACAGCTACATCTACTCCTGGTTATAGTCAGCCCATACCTGGAGATTCTCAGAGAGATATTGATTCTCTATGAAACATAGTTCATGACTAGGGGGCTCAGATATCAACTTTGCAGAAAGAATTGATTTATTTATATCAAAAGATGACCGGATCTGCCCTGGTGGTATTGCATCGACTAGTGGTGAGCAGGTAAATCATAAAAATTAAAAATCATTTAGTTTGAAAACTTATATTGCTTTTAAGTTTAAATATAAATATACGACAACATTAAATTTTCAATATAATGTTCAGACAGGTGGTAGCATGAAGTAGAGATGGAGGTGGAGAGGGTGACGAGCTGTGTTCATCATCAGACCATGATTAGTTGTATTTTTGATCTTTTGGACAAATATGGAAACAGTCGGTTTGTATATGTATCATGTGTGGAACATGGTTGCCACTAAACATTTTCATGACCATATATTTTCTTTATTTCTCATGCTTCCTTTTATGTATTTTATTGAGGTTAGTATGGAGCAATCGAGTGGTTGGATACAGAAAAGGACTCCTAGGAATTGATATTATTGAGGTTATACACATTTTATCATGGATTTGGTGTTACTTATTGATTTATTTGTTCACTACTAGAGTGGTTTGTTTTAGAGATTTTATTGATTTTGGGGTTGTTCGGTTGTGGAGCTAAATCATAGTGTGGTTTGCTTTATAAAGATGATCTACATGTGACATAGAGTTTCTTATGTGTAATGGACCTTCTCCAATATTATAGAATCTATAAAGAGGACCGCACTATGTTTTTTGGATATAGTTTTTAATATACCCATTATAAGTTAGAGTTATTCATAATTCCATGGTTTTTCATGTTTATTCACCATTACATTGTGTTATAGGGTGTATCACCGTGACATTTTAATTCTGATCCTTCCTATAAATTTATAAACCTCGTTTGAATAATTTTTTAATCAAAATTATCTCACAATACATGGGTGACATGTATTCTATTTTAATAGGTATTTAACCCCAATTATTTTTCGATATTGATGCTCAACATCTATATATATAACATCACTAATTTTAAGTGATTTTACTTTTATCTCATATGGTTTTCTTTAATTTCTTCATTGTAGGGAGGTTGTGGCAAAGGATATCGATGGTTTGGTTAATTTTATAGATATATATTGATAAGGGCACTATTTTATTGGTTTATCGATTTGAATCCATGAATTATAGTTGTTAGAGGTGGTTTTCTACTTGCCTCATCCTCATACAACAAATTGGAATTATTTGTTTGAGATAGGGGATCCTAGTTCATTTCTTTTCATGTGAATATATTGGAACATCGTGATTTTATAATCCATTTTACGAATAGTATAGGTCTTCAGAATAAGATAAATAATTGGTTTTACTGGATCATTTAAAAATATGGGGAAATCATTGGTTTTTTCTATTATCATGAAATTACATATTATGATACTTTATTATTATTGTTTCTAAAAAGTGAAGTTTTTTGGAACCTTTTTCACTTTGAATTTGCTGATTTTCGAGCCTGTTGTTTTGATTATGTGATTGAGATAACCATTATTGAAAAATTATTGTTACAAAGATTTAGTCAATGAACATGTTTCCCAGGAAAATAAGAAATTTATTGATAATACCCATGTTAAAAATATTTGTTATTTTTACATCCCTCAAATTTAAATTTTGGTAATTGTGGAAACTAATATATGTCGATATGTGATGACTGGATTGTTTCATTATCTTGTGTTATATGTGTGGTATCTTATGGGGAATTTAAAACTAATAAGGGTTATAGGATTAAATGTATAATGTTCTAGTAGTGAGGCTATGGTGAGTTAATAAGGGTTGTGATGAGGGATGATGTATAATAAATTTCATGAGGTTGATATTGTGTTGTTGTTGTTATGAGGTGGTGATAGTGAAATTCTTGGTTTATAGAGAGGTAAGGACATTTGATTTTTTAATTTAGGTTGATGTGGGATGGGTGTGTTTTTTTTTTGAATGGTTGTGTAATCTTCCAAGTCATATAGAGAATGGGTTTTAAATATTTAAAACGAAATTTCATGTGTAGAATTTGTTGTTGTTTATTTCAGGGCACTGCTACAGGGGCTGCAGAATCTGCTGTTTTTTTTTAATTTTTCTTTCGTGGCGGTTAAAACCGCCATGAAATATATGTATTTTTTAGACACGGTGGTTAAAACCTCCGCTAAAGACAATAATTTAGTGGTAGTTTTAAGCACCGCCACATGATTTTCATATTCTGTTACCATCTCGTGGTCATTATTTTGTTTTGAGTGGCAGTTTTCTTGGGAGAAAAATAATTATTTTTTAGCAGTGGTTTAAACTGCTGCTAAAAAAATATTCTCAGATGAGATGAACCACTGCTAAAACCATGGAAAAATTTTGTGAAATACATCCACTATGACGGTTACCATAAATCACTGCGCAATCGATGAAACTGCTGCAAAAAGTTTAACAACACACAAATTAGCAGTGGTTTTTCAAAACCGCCACAGAAACTTATAGCGGCGGTTTAAACCGCTGCCATACCCAAAACAATCGTTGCAAACATCCTTTTTCTTGTAGTGATTTTTCCCCCGTTATCCCCTCTAAATGAACAATGTGGATCATGTAACGAACCCGGTGGCCCTAAAACCACATCAAACTTGGCCACGCCAGAGCCCAACCCTCTGGCAGATAGCATACCCCCTCCCCATGAGAAGATAACAGCCCCCCAACTCTGACTGGCCCAGATAACATGTGGTAGGAACTTTCCTCAGCCTGACAAGGATTTAATATTCCTCCCCCACAACTCGAACTAGCGACCACAGGATTATCTTCCCATGGGGCAGGGGTCTTCTATCTACCAGAGGGCTGGGCTCGGGCGTGGCCAAGTTCGATGTGGCTTTCGGCACACCAGGTTTGTTACAGATCAACTCTCTAAAAAGTTGATCTGTAGATATATTTCCCTTGAATTTTTGGGAAAATGATGTTGCGGTTTTATAATGGGATTACAATCTTAGTGATTTATTTATATGCTTAGTGTTTCCACTAATGGGAAGAAATATGAGATGACAGGAACAAAGTCCAGTTTGTTCCAATTTGGGAGTTTGTTTGTTCTTTGTGAATGAACCCTTGAATCAAAGTCAAGGTAACCACGAGGTCATAGCAGGGACGGTGGTGATCCGAGAAATTTTAGGGCATGGATGGTTCGAGAATCGGACCACCAAAGCATACCTGGTGGCCCCTAGAAGACACTGCTAGCTGCGGGAGGGAGGCAGCGTGCCCCGACAATGAGCTTTGGTGGTAGAGAATGCGGCCAGCTGGGCCCACGGTGGTGCGGCAGGGTGACGCCGCTCGGGCATTGTGTTGGAGGACCGGTTCGTGTCGGTGGGTCGCGGCGAGCATGTGGCACGTCGTCCTTCTGGACCACGTGCAGGCAGGAGGTGGTCGGCCTCAACTGGACGCATGGAGGCACACCCCAAATGCCTTGGGAATCTGTGATGGAAGCAATCTGTCTCGCCATGGCATGCCAGGCCAACGGGATGTACTAGGCTGTGGAAAGAACCGGACCGCCTGTTTGAGCTAGGGCGGATGAAACCGGGTCATCGAGCAACCTGTCGGGCTGGACCCATTGGCAATCGGGGCTGGGTCCATTAAGGCCCAATGGACCTGGATGACATAGACCCAGCCAGATCGGGTCAGGTAATGCAGGACCCCTGGGTCAGGTTTTTCAGGTCATTCCAACCTAGTCAGACCGGGTTTGGATGCAACTGGTCCCTGTTTTCTAAAATTCCAATATCTTTCAGACTTGGCATCCGATTGACATGTCGTATATGGTGTTAGGACCCTTGCTATAAGATGTTCCTTTGGGAATACTCTCAGTGAGATTATGTGATAGTTGAGTAATGACCAATGGCATGGGGACTAGATTCTCCTAGAATCAAGTACACTAGAGAGCATGAATCTTACGGCTATTTGTGACATGAAAGATATGACGATCGTACAATAGTGGTTTATCATATGAGTGTACCTCATTGGTTTAGTATATGGGTGTACCTGAGTGGTTCAATTGAATATTGTACCTCAGTGGTTCAGTATACGAGCGTACCTTAGTGGTTTATCATATGAGTATACCTGAGTGATTCAGCATACAAGTGTACCTCAGTGGTTCAGTTTTTGAGCGTACCTAAGTGGTTCAGCATACAAGCGTAAATTAGTGGTTCAGCATATGAGAATACCTCATTGGTTTAGAATATGAGTTCACCTTAGTGGTCCAGCAGACAAGTGGACCTCAATGGTTTAGCAGATGAGCAAACCATAGTGGCTCATCAAGGATGAGTCCCTTAGTAGTACAAGAATATTTAGATCTAAGACTTATAAATCTTACATTATATACCTTGAGTTATGTCTTCTGTGAGTTATCTTTTCTTTTTGGTCTTGCTAGGTGATCTTACTCTGTGGTCTTGCTTTGTGGTCTTTTTGTGTGGTTTGGGATCCCTACTAAGTATTGTGTTACTCACCCATGTACGGCCATCGCCAACTTGTGTCGTGTATCGTGCAGGTGATTTACAATTTCACAGAGACTTTGGCAATCTAGAACTAGGTGGTGCTCAGTGATACAGGACGAACATGATATACTTTTATGGGTACATGAAGCTTCCATCCACCTACCCTTTAGGTAGGGATTGATCAAACAGACCTATGAAGTTGTACATTCATTTGTGGTTCTGGGATTGTATTATAGCCCCTTTTTACTTTTCAGTTGTTTTGTACTTTTAGTAGTTGTCTCAATGATAGTTGTGGTTTACTTTGTGTTTATTTCCATAGTTTGAGCTTCATGCGTGTGTACAGGTTTAAAGGAAAATTTCTTCCCTTTTGGGATAAGCCTACTCGGTGTTAGTCGCTAGCCCCTGGCTTATAGAAGGTGGGATTGGGGTAGTCACGACATGGGCCTTGAGTGATGGGTCGTGACACGACCCTAATTAATTGGGTTTAAGGCCTATTTTTAGTTATAATTTATTTATCAATATTTTTTATATTAATGAAAAAAATAGTAATGAAATGTTTATTAATTAGATACTATTTTGAAGTAAGATATTTTAAAAAATCATTGTTAATATTTTTGTATTAACAAGATAAAATTCTAGAAGTTCGGGATGTGAACCCTTCACAATCATCATTAGTTTCCCAAAACTATGAAGTTGAAATCGTTTTGGGTAAAGAGAATCTTGGATGTGTACATGGGATGGGTTCTAGGCCTACACCATCAGCTTTATTTGGTAGGGCTTCGTCGTCTATTACTACTATGCGTGATGGGGGGTTCAAGTTGTTATATTGAGTGGTAATCACAAAGAGAAATTACAAGATTGAAATAAAAAGTGTAAGAACAAGACTCTTATAGGAAAACACAGGATCAGTGGTGTTCAACATTAGAAAATGATTTAGTTTCTGAATTTCAGTGGATGGCCGGAATGATCCCCTTGGAAATTTCCATCTTAATACCTCATCCTGTTGAGTTAAATACTAAATTCCGTTGATCATTCACACATTTCTAAAGAACACAGAAAAATTAAATCTAAACTGAAACTTTTATATATAAAACATGCACTTATATTCATGATGGCCATATATTCTATTGTATTGATGTGTGGTTTATTATTACACATCAAAAATGAATTATCGATTGTTAACCTTATTTTGAAAACTATCCGAGCACATTTTCTTGGATTTGACTAAGTAAATAGTTTTTATGGTGTCAAAGCCTTTAATAACGTGTGTCAGGGAGTCAAAAATAGAAAAAATATTTCAAATTTCCCTGAAATCATAAAACAATGATCATATATTTATTTTTAAAATGTAGGAACTAATGGAAGGTCATTCTGAGTTAAGTTTTTCCATAGATTCTTGTAAACACGATTGTGGTGTTTTGAAACATCAGAATGTGTGTGTAATGGTAAAAACCAGAAAAAAAGACCTCAGATTAACATGATATCATGGAATAACCACCTTTCGGTTATTTTTGATGTGTACGTGTAGATGACACATCAATCCAATGTGTGGTGTGCTCATAATGACTTGGTAATCACTTTTGAAGTTACCAAAGCTTTTAAAAAGATGTTTCGGTGGGTCAAAACTTGGAAAATGGCATCAGATTACCTTGAAATCATAGTAAAATGACTATATATTGATTTTTGAAATATAAGAATTGACATAACTTCATTATGAGTAATGGTTTTCCCAATATGGTTGTAAATGCATTTTTAATGTTTTAAAACCCCAAAACGTGTGTGTAACAATCAAACCCACAGAAATAGACCTCTTATTGAAGTGAAATCATGAGAAAACTACTTTTGAGTTATTTTTGACATTTATGCATAAAAACACATCAATATGACTTGTGGTCTGGTCGGAATGACTCAATAAACTCTTTTTAAATGTATCAAAGCCCTTAAAAACAGGTGTCAGGGGGTCAAAACCATGAAAACGATGTCAGATTGTCCTAAAATTATAGGAAAACAACCTTATATTTTTTTTTGAAATTTTAGAACTAATGGAATGTCATAATGAGCTAATTCTTTCTCGTGATGCCCATAAACATGTTTTTAGTGTTTCAAAATAGTAAAATGTGCATGTAATGGTCAAAATCATAGAAAACAACCTCACCTTGACGTGAAATAATTGGAAAACCAAATTTGTGTTATTTTTGACATGTACATGCAGACAATATATCAATCTGATGTGTGGTGTGGTCATAATGACTCGGTAAACACTTTTTAAAGGTATCAAAGCCTTTAAAACATGTATCAGGGGGTCAATACTAGGAAAATGATGTTTATTTTCCTTGAAATTAGAGAAAAAATTTCATAGATTTATTTTTGAAATGTAGGAAACAAAGAAACATCATTCCGAGTTACAATTTTCCTAGAATGTATATAAATGCATTTTTGTGTTTTAAAACACCAAAACATGTGTGTAATTGTCAAAATCATAGAAAAGTACCTCATATTGACATGAAATAATGGTAAAACAACCATTGAGTTATTTTTTCATGTACTTACAGACAACACTTCACTCTGACATGAACTGTGGTCGGAATGACTTGGAAAACATTTTTTATAGGTATCAAAGCCTTTAAAAACATGTTTCAGGGGGGTAAAAACTAGGAAAACGATGTCAGGATTCCATAAAATCAAAGTAAAATGATCGTAGATTAATTTTTGAAATGTATAAACTGATGAAACATCATTTGAAGTTACGGTTTTTCTTGGATGGTTGTAAACGTGTTTTTAGTGTTTTAAACACTAAAAAGTGCATGTAGCTGTAAAAACCATAGAAAATGATCTCATATTGATGTAAAATCATAGGAAAAACACTTCTGAGTTATTTTTAATGTGTATTCATAGAAAACACATCAATCCGATGTGTGGTGTGGTTGGAATGACTCAGTTACACTTTTTAAATGTACGAAAGCCTTTAAAAACATGTGATAGGTGGTCAAAACGTGGAAAACGATGTTGGATTGAATTAAAATCAAAGAAGAACAATTGTAGATTTATTTTTAAAATATAGGGACATAATGTACTTCATTTTAAGTTATGGTTTTCCTAGAATGGTCATAAACACATTTTTAGTGTTTTAAAACACTAAAACATATGTGTAACACTCAAAACCATAGAAAATGACCTCAGATTGACATAAAATTATGGGAAAACCACTGTTGAGTAATGTTTTATGCATACAAGTATAAAACACATCAATATTATGTATGGTTTGGTAAAAATGACTCAGTAAACCCTTTTTAAAGGTACCAAAGTCTTTAAGAACATGTTTCAGAGGGTCAAAATCAAAAACAAATAATGTCAAATTTCCCTAAAATTAGAGGAAATTTCTGTAGATTGATTTGAGAAATGTACGAACTGACTTCATGTCATTCCGAGTTTCTGGGATGCTCGTAAATACATTTTTAATGTTTAAATCTCTAAAATGTGCCTCTAATGGGAAAAACCATAGAAAAAACCTCAAATTGATTTGAAAGCATGGGACAACCACTATTGAGTTAATTTTTACATGTATGAATAAACAACACATCAATATGACTTGTGGTGTGGTCATATTGACTTGGTAAACACTTTTTAAAGGTACCAAAGAATTTAAAAACATGTTTCAGGGGGTCAAATCCATAAAAAATAACATCGAATTGCTATGAAATCAGATGAAAACAACCATAGATTTATTTTTGAAATGTAGGAACTGACGACACATCATTTCGAGTTACAGTTTTTGTAACATCCCAGGTAAATAAAGAAATATGACATTTTCATATTTATTAAAATTTGTGAATTAAATATTAATTTTACCTTAAAGGGGTTTCTATGTTCGATGGCGTACCAGATATGCAACAATGGTTTTCTTTGAAATCTTACGTTGCACACTAACAATATAATGTAATTATTTTAAACAGTAGTTAACGCATTTCCATTGTATTGGTGGGAATAAACAAAACTAACTACAATATAATCATACATGTTTGTTAAATGTTTTTACATTTATCTAATTAAATTTAGAGGCCAAAAATGTGAATGAATCTAATTTTAAGAAAAATTTACTTTAAAAGGTTGATTTACCACCTTTTGATGGAGAAACCTCTTTAAATATAGTTTTGGTCACTTTTATACATTCTATTTGACCAAATAAAATTCTTATTTAGAATCAGGATATCAAAATTTACTTTGGTTAAATTTTTGGTATTTTTTTGATAAAATTCATTTTTTAATGAATAGTGGAAAATATTGTGTTTAAATTCAAAATTACCTTTTAATCTAATTTATTAATATGGTTAAATTATATTTTTTATTTTTTTTTAAGTGTAATTAGATTTTATTTTTACCATTTAATCCAATTTTGGTCTTTGGAATTAATTTCACTTTAAAATTGGACATAAACAAGTGTCAATCTTTTGATAGTTATTTTTTAAAAACATGATTTTTGTTTTAACAACGGGAATTAATTTTTAATTAATTTATGCCAATTCTATGTTTTGAATATAGAAAAATGGATTCAATATTTTGAATCATGAGATCCAAATTGTGTAAATAAATAACTTTTATTTTTAGACATTATTAATATTTACATCAGTAAATATTTTTATTTATCATGGTTAAAGGGTAAATCTGGTAAATAAGGGTGAACAAATATTACTTTAATAATATAAAATTTCACTAACATATGTTCTAATCCTATTGGTTGATGCGCTTATAACCATGAAAATACATGGGTCAATTTTGGGACCCCATGGGGTCACTTGGGAGTGATAAAGACACTTTATTTTAATTAACTTAAAGTAAAGACAAAATGACATAAACAAATATCTTTTAGTAAATTAATTTTAACATATGGTTATATAATATATCATTTAGACTGTAAATATTATTTGGAAATATAAAAATATTTCCTACATCATGGTATTTGTTTTAAATTTTTAGACATCAAATAAATAAAAATATTTATGACACAATAATGACGTGTTTACCTCATTAATAAATAATTTAAATAAATAAGATTATAAAGATTAAAATAATATCCAAAACCTGTCCAGTTCTTATTGGATGAGTTTATTTCAATCATGAGTTATCTTATCTTTGGCTTTAAGAAGTTTTGGACCTTTAGAAACCAAAAATCATTATATAATAAAATAATATTTTCACACTTTCCTAAAGAGCCCCTACCCCCCCTTATAAAAAGCACCCACATCTAACCCATTCCTCACACTTCACAATCCCCTTGCCTAGTTCAACCCCTGCCCAAATAAGCTCTCAAGATACCTCTCTTCTAACTAGAATTATTACCTTAGGTATAAGGCACTTCAAGAAGTCCTTTTGGTTCAAACCAAATGGAGTTACCCGAATTAAAGGTAACGATTTCTCTTAAATTCTTTTATTATATTTTGTTTTATTTTACTTCTCCAACCCCATAAAATATTTTTATTCATTTATTTTATAACAAAACTAGTATCCTCAATATACTAGGTTGTTGTTATGAAAATTATTCTTACTACACTAATACACACCTTCATTTAATGGGTAAAGAACATACAGTTTCTATGGACGACGAACTATTGCCTCACGAAATGATGACGGTTCAAATATCTCCAACCACCTCTCATGGTGGCCATTATGATGAACTTTATTTATATATGATATTATATATATATATATATATATTTTTTCTATGCTTCTGTATTTTTCATTTATAAAATACCTTTATGGTTTCCATAGTGGGTAAATACAATAATCTCATTTGAGGAAGTGCAGACTACCGCCCCCTAAAATTGATATGACTTATTAATTCCATATGTGGTACATATAAAGGATGGAGTTAATAATATAATATATGATATTATACTGGAATTATAATATACCTATGTATCATTTTCTTTTTATTCCATTAAAATAAGAAATAGAAATGAAAGTAGCGTTCAAGCATACGTACGGCTTATCGTCTCTATGAACGGTGTCTTTCATTTCTTATCTCCAAATGTTCTGTACTATTATAATTACATACATATACTAGATATATATTATATATGTGATTTCTACATCATGAATATCATTCTATATATAATTTATATTTTACCACATGAACAACTAGTAATTATTAGAAGTACATTTTTTACTCAAGTACCAAATATTAACAAAACGACCTTTATTATCTTAATTGATAACATAATGTCAAAACATGGTAATAAGTGATTTAAAAGTAATGATAAACTTGAAAAAAAATGTTCTTATGAAATTATAAATTAACTTCAGTTTATTATTCGGGAGATTAAAGAATGAACGGATCAAGTTGGACATGAGGTAGAGGACTTCATCTCAATCTCCTTTAATTGAGGCATATTTTGTTTAAATACACGAATTTCGTTTATAAGATGTATAAACACCTCTGACTTTTCATTTCATTCAAAGGTAATCTTATTCTACAATTTTTTTTACTAAACGACAAAAAAATAATGTTTCTTTTAATGTAAGCGGTGACAACGTGCCCCCAGGGCATTAGTCGAGTGGTTCACCACTTGGGCCATTTCGCTGTCTGGGTGAACTGGAAGAGGCTCAAGTCCCACTAGGATAAGACACAGTTCATATTATGAACAAGGCTATTCAATACCATTTCTTATCTAGGGAATATGTATATCCCTGGGTTGGCGGACCCACAATACGGGTAAAGAGGGGGACTTAATTGACAACCATGTTTTGATGAGCCCATAAGGGGCACTGTCTCCTTAGGTTTTTCCCCTATCATTGCCTCTCATCCTCTCCTCAGATCATCTGCTAAGCTCTCTTTAGTGCTCCTTCTCAGCATTTTAGTGGAGGTTGTTCCTCTCATAGGGGCAGCGTTGCGTTGCCGCGACCGTCTGGGCCTCCCCCACTGTTTGATGGCCTATCCTCATTTGGCAGCATAGTGTTGATATAGGTCATTGTTAAAGCTCCTCCTGGCTGAGGTCTGACGCTTCATCTGTGTCAGCTGGGGTCACATGTGGTCGTTTGTTATGGTCTCTGAGTGAGATTGCGAAGGTGGCGACGGGATCTGTTTGGATTTTCGGTGAGGAATTGTGACCACCATCATGGATTTGTATTCACTTCATGTTTCTTTGACCTTTTTGATTTTTCTAGGGTATGGTTGAATCCTGATTTAGTGTTTGGTGATTCTGGTTGTGATTTGTGGTTCAATCTTCTCTGGTGTTATTACGGCAATGGCGTGGGCCCATCACCGCTGGGTGGTGGTGCCTCTCCCGCGATGATGGTTTGTTTCAGATTTACTGATGGTTTCTTTGGGTTGTTCTGGTTCTCGGTGATTATGTGAGATGGTGATTCAATACAAGTTTGGTGTTTCTCAGTGCTGATGTTGGTTCTCTGTGAAGACTTTGTTGGTTTCCGAAGTCTTCCTCACTGGAGAACTGGTACGACGATGGGTTTGTTTTTTGCATGGATCTTTTCACGATGCGGGACAAGGCCTGAGGTATGATGATGGTGTGGCTTGAATTTTGAATTTTGAATGTTTAAGGTTGAATGTTGGGTTTTGAATCGGGTTTTAGGTGTATGTGTGGTGGGGAAAGGTGCTTTAAGGTTCCCACTTTTCCCAAAAAGTGGTTTCTCAAAATAATAAAAAAATGAAAATATGGATTTAGTAAGCCGTGGCAATGACCTTCATCCGCCACGAGTATTATTTGATCTTTTGCTTCCTTAACAAGCTATAATTTTTTTTAAAGAAAAATAAATACCATACACCTGTTTATGTAATTTGGTATTGAAAATGGTTTTGATAAAGGATTTGTTGTGTCAATATATTTACACGATATATTCTGATTGAAATTTGGAAATTTTTTCATTCTTTTATATTTTTTGTATGTGTTATAATTTTATAATGGTACTTGGACATTTGATGGGTGGTTACGTGATACACCAAATGACGGATGGTTTCGTGATAAACCAGGATGGGTGGTTATGTTATAACATTCAATTCATTGGGTGTGGAAGTTGTTTGTAGGTTTATTCCATTTAGTGATATGTATGGAATTCGACTGTATGGTTATTCCATTTAAGTATGTTTATGTCCCAAGTTACATTTATATGTTATGTGTTCTTTATATGGGTTTTATGGTAACATTTTGGTCATAAAAGGGTAAGCAATAATCTTGTACGCAGTGAAGAGTATTTACTACTTCATAAAGGTGAAAAGTATTAGTTATGATAATGTATTCATGGTTTAGTTGTTGTATTAAAAAACTAACATTTTTCCTTCTTTGTATAACCCTTACTGAGATTTTTATGCTTATCCCAAGTTTTTGAAATGTTTTTCACAGAACATAAAGTGTAATAGGGTCAAGGGTGGGATCACAGAAAAGTCATGTTGTCTAAAACATGGAACTAGACCTGAATATTTTTTTTCAATAGTTTTTTTATGAGAAAAATAGATACTGAGTAGAAGTCTCTACATGTAATATTCATGTTTTTATGTTTATGTTATGACCTAACTCTCTGAAGCACTAAACCTAAAAATATCCTCAATGTGAATTATTAACTTAATTCAAGATTATGTAATGTATAATTTCAGGTCTTTATAGTTTGTATCATAGGTCGGTTTGGATAACTTTACGAGTTAGGTTATTGTTAAATTAATATCCATAAATAAATTTATGATAAAATTTAAGTGATATAGAATTTACATATTACCATGGTGCTTTTCCTAAGATATTTCTGTGTTCGGAATGGTTTTTCGTAGAGGAAACATGGAAGTTATGTTGGGACGACATCAGGAGGAAGAAATCCTTCCAAATCAGCAACCTGAGATGGTCGGAATTGGAACTGAACAGTTTGTTGCAGTGATGGCACAGTTGAATCAGACTATAAATGGTGGTGGTATACATGCATGAGATCAGCAAGATCAACCATAGAGGAACATGTTAGTAGTAAAGCATTTCATGAGGAAACATCCCCCATCATTGAGAGGATCATCTTACCCTGTGCTAGTAGAACGGTGGATTAAAGTACTGGAGAAAATTTTTGATGTCATGGGGTGTTCGGAACATCAAAAGGTAAGTCTCGCTATTTACCATTTTGAAGGTGAAGCTGATCAGTGGTGGTCGATGGTGAAAAATATCATGGATAGTGAAAAGATTTATTCTCTTGATTGGGATGAATTCAAAGGTATGTTCCTTGAAAAATATTTTCCTAAGGTGGTTCGAATTGGGATGTAAAAAACAATTCTTGGAATTGAGGCAGGAGGATGACTCAGTGGCTGCTTATAAAGGAAATTTCACTCGACTGGAAAGGCATGCTCCAAATTTCATCCGAGATCTTGATAAGAAGATAAATAAATTTTACTCATGATTGAAGTCACGATATCAAAGAGCATTAGCCTCTCGTTAGTTCAAAAGTTATGAAAAACATGTTTGATGTGAAGATAGGGTGGAAATGGAGTTTTCCCAGGATCAAGTGTTCTTTGAAAAACAACAGAATAAGAGGTTCAGTTGGTAGGAAAAGGGAAAAAATTAATCAAATAAGCCTATAGGTAAGACAACTAAATATCCATATTGTGAGAAGTGTGGTAAAAACCATTCTGGGGAATGATTATAAAAGTCTGGAAAGTGCTTCTAGTGTGGTAAGTCTGGTCGTATTGCTTAAAACAATAAGAGAGATGATCAAGCAGGAAATGAAAAGTGAGTGATAAGATGTTTTAAGTGCAATGAAATGGGTCATTATGAAAATGAGTGTATAAAAAAGAACTCAACTAAGGGAAAGAGTCTAGAATACAGGAAAAAAGGGTTGGTGAAATCCTTTGAAACTACTTCAGCAGATGTTGGGCCATCAAATGAAGTAATATCAGGTACATTGTTTGATTGTTCAGATTATGCAAATGTGTTGTTTGATTCAGGGTCTACAAATTCATTCATTTCATGAGAAGTTTTCTAGTAAATTGGTAATTCCATATCAAGATATGAATCTTGTAATTATGGTAAAAACACCTGGAGTAAATTTTGAAACAAAAAGAAATTATAAGAACCTTCATATCCTTGTGTACAGAATGAATCTACCTCAAAACCTTATTTTTTTCCTCTAGTTGAGTTTGATGTTATTTTGGGTATGGATTGGATTTCTATTTATCATTCTAAGATTTACTATAGAGATAAAGATGTTTCTTTTTATAATGATTTTCATTTTGTGTACAAGAATGAACCCTTACTTTTGATAACATATCAGGAAGCTGAGAAACTAGTAAAAGATGAAAATGAATATTACCTTGCACATATTGTTGAAAACAAAGGAATTGTTCGGATTAATGATATTCCAGTGGTAAATGAGTATCTTGATGTTTTTCCTGATAAGATTTCTGGTATTATACCTGATCGAGAAGTTGAATTTACTATTGACTTAGTTCTGGATGGTAAGCCAATTTCAAAACCCCCTTTTCGAATGGCTCAAAATGAACTTTTAGTGTTAAACAAGAAATTAAAGGATTTATTATATAAAGGTTTTATTCAAACTAGCACATCACTATGGGGTGCTCCTATCTTGTTTATTAAAAATAAATATGGTTCACTAAGACTATGCATTGATTATAGAGAATTGAATAACATCACTGTTAAGAACAAGTATCTTTTGCCTCATATCGATGATTTTATTGATCAACTCTAGGGAGATTAGTATTTTTCGATGATTGAATTGAGGTCGAGGTACCATCAGTTGAAGTAAATGAAGAAAACATTTTGAAGACTGCATTTCTTACTGGATATGGCCATTACGAATTTGTAGTTATGCCTTTTGGTTTAACCAATGAACCTGCTGTATTCATGGATCTTATGAATAAAATTTTTTATGAGTTCTTGGATATGTTTTTGGTTGTGTTCATTGATGATATTTTGGTTTATTATAAAATAAAATAAGAACATGAAATTCCTTTAAGTGTTGTCTTTAAAACCTTAAAAGAAAAGAAACTGAATGGGAAATTTAGTAATTGTGAGTTTTGGTTACAAAAAATTTCTTTCCTTGGTCACATTGTTTCAAAAAATTGCATAACTATTGATAAATCTAAAATACAAGTTGTGGAATAATGTCCAAGAACCACAAATATAACCAAGATATGTAGATTTCTTGGTTTGGCAGGTTATTACGAGAGGTTTGTTGAGATTTCTGCATGGTTATCTATTCCAATGACTAAGTTTACATGAAAAGGCGCTAAGTTCATTTGGACAAAAGAATGTGATGATTATATTCAGGAATTGAATATAATATTGGTGAATGCTCTAGTATAGGCACTGACTTCCAAAAATGGTGAGTTTTTTGTTTATAGTGGTGCTTCGTTGAAAGGACTTGGCTTTTTCCATATGCAGAATGATCAATTAATTGCTTATACTTCACATCAGTTGAAACCTCATGAGTTAAATTACCGTACACATGATATGAAATTTGCTACTATTGTTTTTGATTTAAAAACTTGGAGGCATCATTTATAAAGATTAAAATTTGAAATATATACTAACCAAAAAACTTTATAGTATATATCCACTTAGAAATAATTAAACATGAGATAGAGAAGATGGCTGGAATTAATCAAAGATTGTGATTGTACGATATTTTACCATCAGGGAAAATAAAATAAAGTGGCTGATGCTTTGAGTCAAAAAAGTAATGCTTTATTAACCATACTACATTTGAAACGAGGTCCTTTGGTTTTTGATTTGATGAACTTTTGCATAGAAGTTGTTGGTGCAGAAAATTATTCTATTTTGTTTCAGGTGTCATTAAGATCATCTCTATCTAACATAATAAAGCAAGAACAAAAGGAAGACAGTGAGTTACATAAAAAGGTAGAGTTGGTTCAGAAGGGTAAGTTTCCGGAATTTAACAATCATAATGATTTTGTTTTGAGGTTTGGAAAAATATTATGGGTGCCTTGTGATTCACAGTTTAAGAATGAGTTCTTATGTGAAGCTCATAGTTCCCCATTTCCAGTTCATCCTGGCAGTACAAATATGTACAGAGATCTTCGGGAGTATTACTGGTGGGATGGAATGAAAAGAGATATTCTTGATTTTACTATTATGTATTTGACATGTCAGTAGGTTAAAGAAGAGAAGCAGTCACTAAAAGGGATGCTTCAGTCTTTATCGGTTCCAGAGTGCAAAAGGGAAAATTTATCCATGGACTTTGTTGTGGGATTACCAAAGACATCTTGAAGTAACAAAGTAGTCTGGGTTATTATTGATCTATTGACTAAATCTTATCATTTCCTTCCTATTCAAGATACTTTGTCTTTAGATCAACCATCTTGGTCGTATGTTAAGGAGATAGTCAGGTTACATGGTGTTCCCCTCTCCATTGTATCATATCATGATCCTAGGTTTACTTCTAACTTTTGGAAAGGCCTTCTTAAGTCGTTGGGTACTGAATTAAATTTTAGTGTAGCTTTTCATCCGCAATCAGATGGGCTATCAGGATGAACAATTCAGAACTTGGAGGATATGTTACGTGCTTGCTCGATGGATTACCAGGGAATTTGGGACCAACATCTTTATTTGGTTGAATTTTCTTATAATAATAGTTTTCATTCTAGTATATTGATGGCTACATTTGAGGCATTATATGGGAAGCGGTGTCGAAATCTAGAATATTAGGATAAAGTAGGTGAAAGAAAGTTGATGGGACTAGAATTGGTAGGAGAGATGGCAGAAAAAGTTCAATTGAATCAGAAGCGCATGAGAACATCTCAGAGCAGTCAGAAAAGTTGTGTGGATAATCAGAGGAAGGATCTGTCTTTTTAGGTAGGTGATCATGTCTTTCTCAATGTTTTTCCATGGAAATGTGTGATGTGTTTTGGTAAGAAAAGAAATTTGTGTCCAAGGTTTGTTAGACCCTATGAAATCATGGAGAGATTTGGATCAGTTGCGTACAAAGTGGATTTTACCTCTATGTTTATCCGAGGTACACAATGTTTTTCATGTTTCAATGTTGAGAAAGTATATGAAAGATCCATCTCATGTTTTGAGCCTAGAGATAGTATAGTTGGAAGAGAATCTCACTTATGAGGAACAAGCAGTCCAGATTAATGACCATAGAGAGAAAGTGTTGCAGAATAAGGTAATTCACCATGTAAAGGTTTTTTAGAAAAACCATATGGTTGAAGAGACAACGTGGGAATCTAAAAATGCTATGAGGGATAAATACCCCCATTTATTTGATAAGTTAATAAAATTGTGAGGACGCAATTTCCAAAATGGGGGAAGGATGTAACATCCCAAGTAAATAAAGAAATATTACATTTTCATATTTATTAATATTTGTGATTTAAATATTATTTTTTCCTTAAAGGGGTTGCTATGTTCGATGGTGTACTTGATACGCAACAACAGGTTTCTTTGAAATTTTACGTTCCACACTAATAATATAATATTATTATTTTAAATGGAAGTTAACCCCAATCCTTTGTATTAGAAGGAATGAATAGAACTAACTATAATATTATTATACATGTTTGTTAATTTTTTTTACATTAATCCAATAAAATTTATAGGCTTAAAATGTGAATAAATCTAATTTTAAGCATAAATTACTTTAAAAGGATGATTTACTACCTTTTGATGGAGAAACCTCTTTAAATCAAGTTTTATTCACTTTTATATGTTTTATTTGTCGAAATAAAATTCTTCTTTTGAATTGGGATATCAAAATTTACATTTGGTAAATTTTTGGTATTTTTTTGATAAAATTCATTTTTTTAATGAATAGTAGAAAATATTGTATTTTAATTCAATGCTACCTTTTAATATTATTTATTTATATGGTTAGATTATATTTGTAATTGTTTTTAAAGTTTAATTAGATTATATCTTTATTATTTAATCCAATTTTGGTCATTGTAATTAATTTTACTTTGAAATTCGACATAAACAAGTGTCAATCTTTTATAGTTATTTCTTAAAAACACACTTTTTGTTTTAATAGCGGGAATTAATTTTAAATTAATTTATTCCACTTATGTGTTTTTAATTTAGAAAAATGGATTCTTTATTTGTAATTATGTGGTCCAAATTGTGAATATAGGTAACGTTTATTTTTAGACATTATGAATATTTACATCAGTAAATATATTATTTACCATGGTTAAAGGGTAAATCTGGTAAATAAGGGTAAAACAATATTACTATAATAATATAAAATTACCCCAACATGTTTTTTAATACTATTGGTTGATACACGTCAAACCATGGTCATCCTTGGATCGATTTTGGGACCCCATGGGGCCACATGTGAGTGATAATGACACTTTATTTAAATTAACTTAAAGTAAAGACAAAAATGACATAAACAAATATCTTTTAGTAAATTAATTTTTACATAGGGTTTTTTAAGTTATACATTTGACTATAAATATTCTCTTGAAATCTAAAACAATTTCCTACATCATGGTATTTTATTTATAATATTTATACATCAATAAATAAAATTATTTATGACACAATAATGATTCAGTGTTTACCTAATTAATAAATGATTTAGGTAAATAACATTATAAAGATTAAAATAATATACAAAACCTGTCCAATTCTTATTGAATGATTTTATTTCAATCATTAGTCATCATATATTTGACTTTAATAAGGTTTGGAACTTTATAAACCTAAAATAAATATATAATAAAATAATATTTTCACACTTTCTTAAAGAGCCCTCCCCCCCTCCACCTTATAAAAATCCCTCACCTCTAACCCATTTCTCACACTTCACAATCTCCTTGGATCATCAAACCCCTGACCAAATAAGCTCTAAATATCTCTCTCTTCCACCTAGAAGCATTAACTTAAGAAGAAGGCACTTTAATAAGTCCTTTTGGTTCAAACCAAAGAGAGTTACCCGAATTAAAGGTAATGGTTTCTCTAAAATTCTTCTGTTATATTTCATTTGATTTTACTTATCCAACCCCATAAAATCTTTTTATTCTATTATTTTATAAGAAATAAAATATAATAAATATACTAGGTTGTTTTTATGTGAATTATTTGAACTAAACTTACACACACCTCTGTCTAATAGGTAAAGAACATATAGTTTCTATAGATGGCGAACTACTACCTCACGAAACGATGATTGTTCAAATATATCCAACCGCCTATCATGGTGGCCATTATTATGGAACTTTATTTATAAATGATTTTATATATATATATATATATTGTTTCTATGTTTCTGTATTTTTCATTTATAGAATACTTTTATGGTTTCTATAGTGGGTAAATACGATAATATCATTTGAGGAAGTGTGGACTACCACCCCTCAATGTGATATGAATCATTAATGAAATATGTTTAATGTATAAAGGATGGAGTTAATGATATTATATATGATATTATACTGGAATTATAATATATCTATGTATCATTTTTTTTAATTACATTAAAAAAATTGAAATGAAATTAGCGTTCACGCATACGTATAGATTACCGTCTCCATGAACGGTGTCTTTCATTTCTTATCTCCAAATGTTATATACTATTATAAATACATAAATTTATTGGATATATATGATATATATGATATCTAAATCCTGAATAACATTTTGGAGATAATGGATATTTGACCACATCAGCAACTTGTAATTATAAGAAGTTTATTTTTAACTCACATACCAAATATCGACAAAATGACTGTTATTAACTTAAATGATTACATAATGTTAAAAAATGGAAATAAGTGATTTAAAAGGAATGATAAACTTGAAAAATTGTTCTTAATAAAGTATAAATTAACTTTAGTTTATTATTCAAGATATTAAAGAACGAACGGGTCAAGTCGGACAAGAGGTAAGGGACTTCGTCTCAATCTCCTTTCATTGAGGAATATTTTGTTTTAATACACGAATTTCTTTTATATGATGTATAAACACATTTGAATTTTCATTTCATTCAATGTTAATCTTTTTCTACAAATTATTTTACTAAATGACAAAAAAAGAATGTTTCTTTTAACATAAGTGGTGTCAACGACCTTCAGCCACCGTGAGTATTGTTTGATAGTTTCATTCCTTAAAAATCCGTATTTTTTTAAAAGGAAAATAAATACCATATACTCATTTAGGTATTTTGGTATTGAAAATGGCTTTGATAAATGATTTATTATGTCAATATATTTATGTGATATATTGTGGTTGAAATGTGGAAATGTTTTTATTCATTTGTATTTGTTGTATGTGTTATGATTTTATAATGGTACTTTGACATTTGACAGGTGGTTATGTGATAAACCAAATAACGAGTGGTGTCATGATAAACCAGGACTGGTGGTTACATTATAACCTCCAATGCATTGGGTATGGAATTCGGCCATATGGCTATTCAATTTTGAGATATGTTTGGTAGTCGAACGTATGGTTATTCCATTTAAGTATGTTTATGTCCCAAGTCACCTTTATATGTTATGTGTTATTTATATGGGTTTTATGGTAATATTTTGGTTACAAAAGGGTAGGAAATGATCTTTTATTCAGTGAAGAGTATTTACTACTTCATAAAGGTTAAAATTATTACTTATGGTAAAGTATTTAGGGTTTACTTGTTGTTTTTTAAAAAAACTAACAGTTTTCTTTCTTTGTGTATCCCTTGCTGATATTTTTATGCGCATCCAATGTTTTTTAAATGTTTTTCATAGGATATAAACTGGAATAGGGTTAGAGATGGGATTAAGGAAAAGACATGCTTTCTAAAACATGGAACTAGACATGACTCTTTTTTCCAAGAGTTTTTATTTTAGGAGAAAAATGGATTCTCAGTAGAAGTTTCTACATGTGATATTCAAGATGTTATGTTTATGTTATTACCTAACTCTCTAAATCTCTAAACCTGAAAATATTCTCAATGTGAATTATTAACTAAATTCAAGATTATGTAATTTTTAAGGCTGGGTCCTTATAGTTGGTATCATCGGTCGGTTTGGATAACTTTAGGAGTTAGGGTATTGTTAAATTAATATCCATAAATAAATTTATGATAAGATTGAAGTGATATAGAATTTACAGAATACCATGTTGCTTATCCTAAGATATTTTCGTGTTCATAATGGTTTTCCACAGAGGAAACAGGGCAGATATGTTGGGATGACATCAGAAGGAAGACAACCTTCCAAATCAGCAACCAGAGATGGTCAGAATCAGAACTGAACAGTTTGTTGTAGTGATGGAATAGTTTAATCAGGCTATAAATAGTGGTGGTATCCATGCACATGATCATCCAGATCAACCACAGAGGAACATGTTAGTATTGGAGCATTTCATGAGACAACATCCACCATCATTCAGAGGATCATCTCATCTTGTGCTAGTAGAAGTGTGGATTAAAGCACTGGAGAAAATTTTTGATGTCATGAGGTGTTTAGAACATCAAAAGGTTAGTCTCTCTATTTACTGTTTTGAAGGTGAAGCTGATCAGTGGTGGTTGATGGTGAAAAATATCAGGGATAGTGAGGAGATTGATACTCTTGACTGGGATGAATTCAAAGGTATGTACCTTGAGAAATATTTTATTAAGGTGTTTTGAATTAGGATGGAAAAACAGTTCTTGGAATTGAGGTAGGAGGATGAGTTAGTGGCTACTTACAAAGGAATGTTCACTCGACTGGCAAGGTATGCTCCAAATTTCATCTGAGATATTGATAGTAAGATAAATTGATTTTACTCAGGACTAAATCCATGATATCGAAGAGCATTAGCCTCTCGTGAGTTCAGAAGTTATGATAAACTTGTTGGATGTGTGGAGAAGGAGGAAATGGAGTTTGCCGATGATCAAGTGTTCTTTTCCAAACAACAGAATAAGAGGTCCAGTTGGTAGGAAAATGGAAAAAATTCATCAAATAATCCTAGAGGTAAGAAAACTAAATATTCATCTCATGAGAAGTGTGGTAAAAATCATCGTGGAGTATGTTTATCAAAGTCTGTAAAGTACTTCTGGTGTGTTATGTCTGGTCATATTGCTTGTAACTGTAAGGAAGATGATCAATAAGGCAATGAAAAGTTAGTGGTAAGATGTTTTAAGTGCAATTAAATGGGTCATTATGCAAATGAGTGTCCAAAAAATAACTAAACTGAGGGAAATCGTCCATAATATAAGCAGAAAGGGGTGGTTAAATCCTTTGTAACTACTTCAGTAGATGTTGGGCCATCAAATGAAGTAATATCCGGTACACTGTTTGATTGTTCAGATTATGCCAATGTGTTGTCCAATTCAGGGTCTACACATTCTTTCATTTCTGAGAAGTTTTCTGTAAATTGGGAATTCCATATCAATATATGAATCTTGAACTTATGGTAAAAACACCTTGAGGAAATTTTGAGACAAAAAGAAATTAAAAGAACCTTCATTTCCTTGTGTGCGGAAATAATCTACCAGAAAACCTTATTATTTTGCCTCTAGTAGAGTTTGATATTATTTTGGGTATGGATTGGCTTTCTGTTTATCATGCTAAGATTGAATGCAGAGCCAAAGAGGTTTATTTTCAAAAATATTTTCATTATGTGTACAAGAAAAAACCTTTACTTTTCATAACATGTCGGGAAGTTGAGAAATTAGTAAAAGATGTAAATGAATGTTACCTTGCACATATTGTTGAAAAAAAAGGAACTGCTCAGATTAATGATGTGCTAGTGGTAAATGAGTATCTTGATATTTTTTCAAATGAGTTTCCTGGTATTATACCTAATTGGGAAGTTTAATTTACTGTTGACTTGGTTCCTGATTCTAAGCTAATTTCAAAACCCCCATATCGATTGGATCAAATTGAACTTTTAGAGTTAAAGAATAAATTATAGGAGTTTTCAGATAAAGGTTTCATTCAACCTAGTACATCACCATGGGGTGCTCCTGCCATGTTTGTTAAAAAGAAATATGGTTCAATGAGAATATGATTTGATTATAGATCATTGAATAACATCACTATTATGAACGAGTATACTTTGTCACATATCGATGATTTGTTTGATTATCTCTAGGGAGCTCAGTATTTTTCAAAGATTGACTTGAGGTCGGGGTACCATCAGTTGAAGTAAAGGAAGCAGACATTCTGAAGACTGTATTTCATACTAGATATGGCCATCATGAATTTGTAGTTATACCTTTTGGTTTAACCAATGCACCTTCTATATTCATGGAACTTATGAATAGAATTTTCTGTGAGTTCTTGGATAAGTTTGTGGTTGTGTTCATTGATGATATTTTGGTTTATTATTTAATCAAATAGAAACATGAAAGTAGTTTAAGGGTTGGCTTGAAAACCTTAAATGAAAAAAAACTGTATGGTAAATTTATCAAGTGTGAGTTTTGGTTACAACAAATTTCTTTCCTTGGACGCATTGTTTCAAAAAATGGAATAACTATTGATCTTGATAAAACAAAAATTTGTTGAAGAATAGCCAAGACCCACAAATATAACTGAGATCTATATTTTTATAGGTTTTGAAGGTTATTACAGAAGTTTTATTGAGCATTTTTCACAGCTATCTAGTCCAATGACTATGTTAACTTGAAGAGGTGTTAATTTCATTTAGATAAAATAATGTGATGATTGTTTTCATGAATTGAAACGAAGATTAGTGAATGATCGAGTTTTGGAACTGCATTCTAGAAATAGTGATTTTGTTATTTATAGTGATGCTTTGTTGAAAGTACATGGTTATGTCCTTATGAAGAATGATCAAGTAATTGCTTATGCTTCACGTTAGTTGAAACCTCATGAGTTAAATTACCCTTCACATGATTTGAAAATAGTTGCTATTATTTTTTCTTTAAAAATTTGGAAGCATCATTTGTAATGAGTAAAATGTGAAATATATACTGACCAACAAATTTTGAAGTATATATTCACTCAGAATTAATTAATCATGATACAGAGGAATTGGCTAGAATTAATCAAGGATTATGATTTCACGATCCTTTACCACCCGGGAAAAGAAAATAAAGTGGCAGATGCTTTGAGTAGAAAAAGTAATTCTTAATTAACCATGCTATGTTTGGAACGAGATCCTTTGGTTTTTGATTTGATAAAATTTTGCATAGAAGTTGTTGGTGTAGGAAATTCTTCTGTTTTGTCTTAGGTGTCAGTAAGATCATCTTTATCAGATAGAATAAAGCAATCACATAAGGAAGATAGTGAGTTGCAGAAAAAGGTAGAGATGGTTTAGAAGGGTAATTTTCCTGAATTTAACATTCATAATGATTGTGTTTTGAGGTTTGGGAAAAGATTATATGTGCCTTGTGATTCAAAATTGAAGAATGAGTTCTTATGTGAAGCTCATAGTTCCCCATTTTCAATTCATCCTAGTAGTAATATTACAAATGGATATATTCGAAAGTATTACTGATGAGATGGAATGAAAAGAGATATTGCTGATTTTACTGTGAAGTGTTTGACCTATGAGATGGTTAAAGTAGAGTGGAAGTTACTGAAAGGGATTCTTCAGTCTTTACTAGTGCCAGAGTAGAAATGGGAAAATATATCCATGGAATTTGTTGTGGGATTACCAAAGACATCTCGAGGTAACAATGTAATCTGGGTTATTGTTGATCAGTTGACTAGATCTGTTCATTTCCTTCCTATTTGATATACTTTGTCTCTAGATCAACTTTCTCAGTTGTATGTTAAAGATATAATTAGGTTACATGGTATTCCCCTCTCCATTGTATCTGATCATGATCTCAGGTTTAATTATATCTTTTGGAAAGGCCATAAAAATTCTTTGGGTAACGAATTAAATTTTAGTATATCTTTTCATCTGCAATCGGATGGGAAGTCAGAACAAAAAATTCAGACCTTGTAGGATATGTTGCTTGCTCGATGGATTACCAGGGAATTTGGAACCAACATCTTTCTTTGGTTGAATTTTCTTATAATAACGGTTTTCATTCCTGTATACAGATAGCTCCGTTTGAGGCATTATATGGGAAGCGGTGTCAAACTCCAACATTTTGGGATGAAGCAGGTGAAAGAAAGTTGTGTGGAACAAAATTGGTAGAAGGGATGGAAAAAAAGATTAGTTGATTTAGAATCACATGAGAACAGGTCAGAGCAGGCAGAAAAGTTATGCGTATAATCAGAGGAAGGATCTTTCTTTTTAGGTATGTGATCATGTATTTCTCAAAAAAAATCCATGGAAAAGTGTGATGAGTTTTGGTAAGAAGAGAAGGTTGTGTCCAAGGATCATTGGACCCTATGATGTCCTGGAGAAAGTTGGATCAGTTGCGTACAAAGTGGCTTTACCTCCATGTTTATCCCAGGTACACAATGTTTTTCATGTTTCAATGTTGAGAACATATATGCCAAATCCATATCATGTTTTGAGCCTAGAGATAGTTCATTTGGAAGAGAATCCCTCTTATGAGGAACAACCAGTCCAGATTCTTGACCATAAATAGAAAGTGTTGAGGGATAATTTAATTCACCAAGTATTGGTTTTTTGAAAAACCCATACGGTTGAAGAGGCAACGTGGGAATCTAAAAATCCTATAAGGGGTAAATACCCCCATTTATTTGATAAGTGAATAAAATTGCGAGGACGTAATTTCCAAAAGATAGAAGGATATAACATTCCAGGTAAATAAAGAAATATGACATTTTAATATTTATTAATATTTATTAATTAAATATTAATTTTACCTTAAAAGGGTTTCTATGTTCGATGGCATACCTAATACGCAACAACGAGTTTCTTTGAAATCTTACATTGCACACTAACAATATAATAATATTATTTTAAATGGTAGTTAACTCCTAGTCATTGTTTTGGCGGGAATGAATAGAACTAAATACAATATGATTATACATGTTTGTGAAATGTTCTTACATTTATCCAATAATATTTAGAGAATTAAAATGTGAATGAATCTAATTTAATTCATAATTTACTTTAAAAGGTCGATTTAACGCCTTTTGATGGAGATCCCTCTTTAAATATAGTTTTGGTCACTATTATATGTTATATTTGACCAAATAAAATTCTTACTTTGAATTGGGATATCAAAATTTACTTTGGGTAAATTTTTGGTATTTTTCTAATAAAATTCATTTTTTAATGAATAGTGGATAATACCGTATTTTAATTCAAAACGTCCTTCTAATATATTTTATTTATATGGTTAGATTATATTTTTAATTGGATTTAAAGTGTAATTAGATTATATTTTTTCCATTTATTCCAATGTTGGTCATTGGAAATAATTTCACTTTGAAATTGGACATAAACAATTGTCAATCTTTTGATAGTTATTTCTTAAAAACACACTTTTTGTTTTAACATCAGGAATTAATTTTAAATTAATTTATACCAATTTTGTGTTTTGAATTTAGAAAGATCGATTCCATATTTAGAATCAAGAGGTTCAAATTGTGTTAATAGTTAACTTTTTTTATACATTATGAATATTTATGTCAGTAAAGAATTTATTTACTATGGTTAAAGGGTAAATCTGGTAAATAAGGGTAAAAAAATATTACTATAATATTATAAAATTACCTTAACATGTGTCTTAATCCTATTGGTTGATACACTTTCAACTATTAGCATCCTTGGGTCGATTTTGGGACCACATGGGGCCACTTGGGAGTGATAATGACACTTTATTTTAATTAACTTAAAGTAAAGGAAAAAATGACATAAGAAAATATCTTTTAGTAAATTAATTTTTACCTAGGGTTATATAAGTTATCCTTTAAAATATAAATATTATATGGAAATATAAAAAGATTTAATACATCATGGTATTTTTTTTATAATTTTTAGACATCAAATAAATAAAATTATTTATGACACAATAATGATGCAGCGTTTACCTCATTAATAAATAATTTAAATAAATAAGATTATAAAGATTAAAATAATATCCAAAAGCTGTCCAATTCTTATTGTATGATTTTATTTTAATCATGAGTCATCTTATCTTTTACTTTAATAATTTTTGGACCTTTATAAACCAAAAATCATTATATAATAAAA
The DNA here is from genome assembly GCA_963277665.1 of Viscum album. Classification (NCBI taxonomy): domain Eukaryota; kingdom Viridiplantae; phylum Streptophyta; class Magnoliopsida; order Santalales; family Viscaceae; genus Viscum; species Viscum album. The sequence continues at coordinate 98,884,757 of OY728160.1, forward strand.
TAATATTTTCAAACATTCCTAAAGAGCCCCTCCCCCCTTATAAAAAGCCCTCACCTCTAACTCATTCCTCACACTTCAAAATCCCATTTTCTTGTCCAAAACCTACCCAAATAAGCTCTAAATATCTCTATCTTCTACCTAGAATCCTTTCCTTAGGCATAAGGCACTTCAAGACGTCCTTTTGGTTCAAAATAAAGGGATTTACCCGAATTAAAGGTAACAGTTTCTCTTCAATTCTTTTGTTTTATTTTGTTTTATTTTACTTATACAACACCATAAAATCTTTTTATTACTTTATTTTATAAAAACATCCATATCCTCAATATACTAGGTTATTGTTATGAGAAGTATTCGAACTATACTTACACACACCTCCGTCTAATGGGTAAAGAATATACAGTTTCTGTGGACGACAAACTACTGCCTCACGAAACAATGATTGTTCAAATCTCTCCAACCGCCTCTCATAGTGGTCGTTATGATGGAACTTTATTTATATATGATATATATTATATATATTGTTTCTATTATTCTGTATTACTCATTTATATAACACCTTTAGAGTTTCTATACTGGGTAAATATGATAATCTCATTTGAGGAAGTGCGGACTACCGCCCCTCAAAGTGATATGTCTCGTTAAATCCATATGTGGAACGTATAAAGGAAGGATTAAATGATGTAATATATGATATTATACTATAATGGTAATATACTTATGTATCATTTTGTTTTAATTCCATTAAAATAAGAAATAGAAATGAAAGTAGCATTCATGCATACGTACGGCTTACCGCCTCCATGAACGATGCATTTCATTTCTTATCTCCAAATGTTATTTACAATTATAAATACATACATATACTGGATATATATGATATACATGATATCTACATCATGAATATCATTCTGGAGAATATGGATATTTGACCACATGACCAACTTGTAATTATAAGAAGTTCATTTTTGAATCAAGTACCAAATATCGACAAAATGACCGTTTTTAACTTAAATGATTACATAATATTAAAACATGGTAATAAGTGATTTAAAATGAATGATAAACATAAAAAAATGGTTCTTAATCAAGTATAAATTAAATTTATTTTATTTTTCAGGAGATTAAAGAATGAACGGGTCAAGTCGGACACGAGGTAAGGGACTTTGTCTCAATCTCATTTCATTGAGGCATATTTTGTTTTAATACACAAATTTATTTTATATGCTGTATAAACTCCTTTGAATTTTCATTTTATTCAAAGGAAATCTTTTTCTACGAATTTTTTAACTAAACGACAAAAAAAGAATGTTTCTTTTAACGTAAGCGGTGACAACGACCTTCAGCCGCCGCAAGTATTATTTGATCTTTGGCTTCCTTAACAAGCCGTAATTTTTTTAAAAGGAAAATAAATTCCATATACTCTTATGTATTTTGGTATTGAAAATGGTTTTGATAAAGGATTTTTTATTTCAATATATTTATGCGATATATTGTGATTGAAATGTGGAAATGTTTTCATTCCTTTATATTTGTTGTATGTGTTATGATTTTATAATGGTAGTTGGACATTTGACGGGTGGTTACGTGATAAACCAAATGAAAGGTGGTGCTGTGATAAACCAGGATGGGTTGTTACGTTATAACCTCCAATTCATTGGGTATGGAATTCAGTCGTATGGCTATTCCATTTAGTGATATGTGTGGAAGTGGACTGTATGGTTATTCCATTTAAGTATGTTTATGTCCCAAGTTACCTTTATATGTTATGTGTTCTCTATATGGTTTTTATGGTAATATTTTGGTTACCAAAGGGTAAGCAATGATCTTTTATTTAGTGAAGAGTATTTACTACTTCATAAAGGTGAAAATTATTACTTATGATAAAGTATTTATGGTTTACTTATTGTTTTAAAAAAACTAACAGTTTTCCTTCTTTGTGTATCCCTTACTGATCTTTTTATACTGATCCCAAGTTTTTGAAATGTTTTTCATATGACATAAAGTGGAATAGGGTTAAGGATGAGATCATGGAAAAGTCATTCTATTTAAAACATGGAACTAGACATGACTCTTTTTTGTAAGAGTTCATATTTTATGAGAAAAATGGATACTCAGTATAAGTGTCTACATGTAATATTCAAGTCGTTATGTTTATGTTATGACCTAACTCTCTAAAGCTCTAAACTTGAAAAGATCCCCATTGTGTCTTATTAACATAATTCAAGATTATTTAATTTTTAAGGTTGGATCCTTATAGTTTTTCTGAGATGTTTGTAAGCTCGTTTTTTGTATTTAAAAACACTAAAATTTGTGTGTAACGGACAAAACTGTACAAAATGACCTCAGATTGATATGAAATCATGGGAAAACCACCGATGAGTAATTTTTCATATGTACGTATAGACAACATGTCAATCCAACTTGCGGCGTTGTCAGAATGACTTAGTAAACACTTTTTAATGGTACCAACGCCTTTAAAAACATGTGTCGAGGGGTCAAAACTAATAAAATGTTGTTGTATTACCATGAAATTAGATGAAAATAAGATTAAATTGATTTTTGAAATATAGGAACTGGTGACATTCCAATCTGAGTTACGTTTTTTCCAGGTTGCCCGTAAACGCATTTTTAATGTTTTAAAACACTAAAACATTCATGTATGCCATGACCCCCTCCCACCAAAGATGCCCATCCTGAGCTGGAAATGGTGAAAGGGAGATAATGACCCCCGAGTCCCGCCTCCAGTAGGCCCTGGGGTGGCGACTAGCACCAAGGGTATTAGTTTTAAAAAATATGGGAGGCATTACCCTTTTTATTATTTTGGATCAGGAAATAGGACAAGTCAACCACCAAAAAGGAAAAAGAACAAGTGTATAGAAATAAACCCAAACCAAGCCTACATGCATGTTTAAACAATTTTATAACAACGTGCAAGTACAAGAAAGCTCAAAGTACAATACCAAAAGAAAACAAGAGAACATAAACTGCAACAACTCCAACTGCCCGACTAGTAGGGTCCCGCACGGCCCTGGTATTCCTCCTGGAAACCTGAAAGTAAACGTAGGGTGAGCATACAAGTATACTCAGTAGGGAAACCTAAAGCTCTCGTGCACAAGTGGGGAGGAATCCTAATGTCTCGTGAGAACAAAAGAAGAAACCTATCAAGGAATTCTATCCACCCAACCTCACCAGCCACAGTCACCAAAAACACAATCACAACAGGTAGTAGTATATAAGAACAAGAGTATTGGGTACCCCACACCATTTCCCTTTAGTTATCTACTCTTCCTAACGGCAAATGTCCTGACGCTGCCACACTCTCCCCGCCCGCACACACCTGGGCCTCACCATCACGTATCCCGCTCGCACACACCTGGACCTCACAACCACATATCCCGCCCGCACACACCTGGGCCTCACCATCACGTATCCCGCGCACACACACCTAGACCTCACAAGCACATATCCCGCCCGCACACACCTGGGCCTCACAACCACGTATCTCACCTGCACACACCTGGGCCTCATCCTGAAGATTCTTGGGAAATAGTAGAACTTGCCCAAAGAGTCTTGGGCTAAAGGCACCCCAATCGAAACCTACCCGAAGAGTCTTAGGTGTAAGGTCGCCTCAAGACATCACAGCCTAGGGGAGAAGGAGCAGGAAGGAGCTAGTAACTAAGGAGAAAACACCCTCTCCCATGAAATGGGAGTGTTCGGCACTAAGTTCTCAACATGGGTGGGGTGCGATAAAACAGAAAAGGTACAGATATATATATATATATACCAAACACACAGCCCAACCTATGGCTTCTAAACAGAGAAACTGAGCACGTGCCTCGGCACTGCTACTACAAAGCATGCATACAACAAACAACCCCAACCCCATTTAGGTTTTCACGTTTTAGCAGAATTAGTTTATTTAGTTCCTTAACTACTGGGAAACTATCCACAACCAACCACATCGATCGTTCATAAAACATATCCCTACCATCCACAAATCAAGTTAGGAAAACACAAGCAACACAACCAAGTCCTTCTTATTAACCAAACAACCCCATTGATTATTAACTCTGTTTCATTACCACGCCCCCCCCCCCCCCCCCATTCATTAACTCTTCCTCTTTTATTATTCACAACCCAAAGTCCGTTCACATTAAACCCATCCCCGCAGCCCCGCTGCCAACCACCATAACCACAACCACAACGAAACCCATACATCATTATCACTTTAATACCACTTATCACAGCCCCGCTTCCCGTCACCAACATAGCATTCACCCCAACCCACAACCACGCCAACTGTAGCCCCGCTACTCACTCGATCCACAACAACCCACAAAAAACCCACATCACGTGCCACGTATCCAAGACAACACCCACATGTTCATTATTCAATTTTGTTTAACCGGGGTGATCACACAAGGGTTCCAGATTTTAAACAACCAACTCTACGTGATTAACCAATTTCCACATTCCACAAAGTTCTATCCACAAAAACGGTCTAGAAAGATAGGGCAACATTTAATTGCGCAAGAAAAGGCCCCCAACGACCGTGATTTTCAGTAGGCAGAAGCTCATTCAATTCACAACATAACAATAGGATAAACAAAGATAAACATAACAACTTTCCCATCCTCATTCTTTAAACAGTTATTATCTTCATTTAATGTTTCAACTACTTCTTATGAAAACAAGCAGTTACCCACCCCGCATGATGCACAAATTAGAGAGACGAAGGTAAGATCCCTACCTCAACAGGTTCTGATCACAGCGCTCCCCCGGATCAACCTTAGAAGACGTCCGTTGGCGTCCGTCACTTCTGTCAGGTCCCGGCAAAATCTCCTCGGGTGGAATTTGGAAAGGAAAGGCTGAAGGAAGCACAACGGACCTAGGCTCGGAAGTTCTGCCTCGTCGTTATGATCCCGTGTCCGCTGACGGATCGTAAATCGGAGCTCGGACAAAGAAGTTATGGAAGAAAAGGAGTCTTCGAGTCTCTTGGGAGAGCTCTGCTCAGAGGAATGGGGAGGAGAGGAGTGAGTTGAAAAGGAGGAGGGGACCCCTCCTTTTATAAGTGAGAAAAGAAAAAGTACACGGTTTGTACTTTATGGTACACGATGTGTACTCGGTTATTTTACACGGTCTCCACGCGGCTTCCAACACGGCTCCGCGGTCGTTGACTGGTCAACACACAGTTTGAGGGTAACGCATACGCGGGGAAGGACTACACGGTGTGTAGTTTGGACACACGACATGTATCCATTTATTGCACACGGCAAGGACATAGATCCAACACGGCACACGGCCGTTGACTGGTAACACGTACGCGGGGAAGGACTACACGGCGTGTAGAACTGGGCACATGGCGTTCACCCATTATTCCACACAGCAAGGACACAGTCTTCAACATGGGGTCTACCCGACAAGGTGGTACATGTCGTGTAGTAACACTACATGGTGTGTACTCATTTACTTCACACGGCGAGGACACGACCTGCATCACAGGGTATACCCGGAAAGGGGGTACACAACGTGTACTCAAACTACACGGCGTGTAGTTTCAAAATTCTGGAAGGTGTGGGAAAAGTCCATTTAACCCTCCAGAACACTTCTTTACCTTCTTTTTGACAATGGAATGGGCCGGAGAGGTCCGGGCCATTACAATATAGCAGTCAAAACCATAGAAAATAGTCTCAAATTGATTTAAAATCATGTGACAATCACCATTGAGTTATTTTTGAAATATAGGAAATGTTTTCACATCAAGGTCTTTAAAATAGGTTTATTAATTAAATTTCAAGCACACAACACGTCGATTTAAAAATTAATTAGAATATTTACATATCCATTTTCAGTTTCAAGTGTTGAATCGTATCTTAAATTGGTATGTTTATGTTTTCAAATTGTTTTTCATGATATATTATTTGTTTTATGTTAAAATGTATTCTTTTTGATTAAAAAAATAACAAATTTTGTGTGCAACATTCTGAATATATTCTCTGTATTTTCTCTTTTTCATTTATTTTCTTAAATGTTCAGATTTTTATTGTAGGTGATAGATGGTTGTAGGTAGGAGGTTGATCATTCTGATCCATTAAATTCTTTAGAAGTTAGTCATGATGGTTCTTACTTTATGTGGTATGTTTAAATTTTATCAATGATTCTATTGCAATTCTGATTTATTATGTTTAATTTTAATTTCTATTTTCTTTTTTGTTACAGTTGATGAGATGATGTGGTTAGTTTTAGTTGATGAGATGATGTGGATGGAGACAAATGTAGAGGAGGTTATGGGGTGGGTGTATATTGGGCGTGAGTTTTTGTGGGACATATTTCATTTGTGTATATTGATTACTGAGATATGGGTTGATTGAGGCTATCAGTTGACTGAGGTATATGATGATTGAAGTTATGGTGACTGTGGATGTTTTTATGTATGAATGTGGATGTATGATGTATATATATATATATATGTGTGATGGGTTTATCATACATTAATGTTTTAGTTTATTACATGTCATGCTTTTTATAATTGCATTTTTTATTAAATATTTTAAAAAATAAATTTTAAAAGTAATATTTAGCGGTTATTCATAGTACTCGCTGCTAAAAAATTTAATGAAAATTATAATTAGTTGTGGTTACTATGAATCACCGCTAAACATAATCGTCGCTAAAAAAATATTGATATATATTGAAATAAAGATGAATAGATATTGAAGATATTAAAACATAGTAAATAAATATGTATGAATTAATATTAGAAAATGATTACATTCCAACAAAAATAAAAAATATTAAAAATGAATAAATAATACTAATTGAAAAAATATTAAATATAAATAAATAAATGTTATCCATTAAAAACATAATATATTAAATATATTATGTTACTAAATGAAATTCTAAAATGAATATTAAAATCTAAATAAATAACATAAATATCAGGTGTATGCGTTTCTATATAAGATTTCATTAATTATCTAAATATTTGTGTGTGTCTGTGTGTGTTTCTATATATATGTTTGATATATGTTAAATTGAACACTGATAATATATAATATGTAGCGTCTATTAATGAAATAAAAAAGAATAATAATGATTACATTTTAAAAATGAATCACTTTTATTTATTATATAAAAAAATAAAAAAAAATAAAAAATGAGTATTTATATATGTTAAAATGTAAATGAACACATATTAATTTTTTCAATTACAACCATTTTAAAAAATTAAATTGTAATGAAAAAACATGTATAAATAAATATTCGAAAATGGATAAAATTACAATAATATTAAATATATTAACGAATAATTATGTATAAAATACATAAAAATGAATAAATTACAAAAATATTAAAAGAATAAATATTTACAATCTATAAATTATAAAAAAAAAAAGTATGCACGCACTTAACATCATCAATGAATAAATTATATTAAATGAGTGCATGTTAAAAAAATGAGTCAAATTTAATTATATATATAATTAAATAATTAATATATTGTTTATAATTAATAAAAATGAATAAAATTATAAAAAAATATATTTAATATATAAATATAAATATTTGTCATTAAATAATGGACTTCTTGCCCACTGGGCTCTCGGGGCATGTGCTAAATAATTACGGATTGACGGTTGGGTTATCCCTTGGGGGGCTGTGCCCTTCCATTTCGGCATGTGTATGTAGTGTGTGTTTAATGTAATTGTACGCTTCAAACACCTTCTATATATATATATATATATTCATATACACAAAATAAAAATTTAATTATAAAAAACTAAAACTTATAATTGAATCCAAAGCCAAAGTCAGAGCCAAACCCATCCAGCCAGCTAGTAGTACCTAAAAAATTGTGCCTACAGCCTCGGTGGTCTCTCGTCCACCCTAATACACCACAAACAAGATCTCCCAGCATTTGCAATGTGCGGCTACCTTTTACGTACGCTTCACTATATATACAAATGGTATGAGGACCGTCTCACATCGCATCCCCTACTATCTCCCACCCCTCCCCTCCCTCTCTCATGGGTAAAGGACGTGCCCCATGCTGTGACAAAACGAAGGTGAAGAAGGGGCCTTGGACCCAAGCCGAAGATTCCAGGCTTCAAGATTTCATCCACAAGCACGGCCACCCCAACTGGCGGGCTCTTCCCAGCCAAGCCGGTCTCTCTCTCTCTCTCTCTCTCTCTCTCTCTCTCTCTCGCCCTCTCTCTTTCTCTCTCCTTCTAATGAACGCTGAGATTATCACATATGTGGTGCATTTACGTTGCAAGGTCAGGTTTGGTGCGGTGCGGGAAGAGTTGCCGGCTGAGATGGATCAACTACCTTCGCCCCGACATCAAGCGGGGAAATTTCACAGACCACGAAGAGCAAACCATAATCCAAATGCGCCACTCCCTTGGCAACAAGTACGGATATTTAATAAAAACCTCCCCTCCCCATCTCTTTTTCTTCTCTTCTTCTTCGGCTCATGAAACCCAGCAGGTGGTCCAAAATCGCTTCGCAGCTGGCGGGGAGAACCGACAACGAAATCAAGAACCACTGGAACACCCACTTGAAGAATAAGAATAAGAAGAAGAAGAAGGCCGTGAGGGAATCCACCAGCCTGGGGGTGGGGGAGTGGGCGGAGGACCATGCCCAGGAGCACCCGAGAGAAGGAGTGGATATAGAGAAAGGCGCCGGGAAGGAGAGTTTGTGGTGGCTGGAGTATCTGGAAAACGAGCTTGGACTGGTCGGGGGTGGCGATGAGTCTGAGCCCGTGCCCACAGATTTGGATCTTCGGGGTGATGAAAGGTTGATTTCTGCCGACCCTGTTCGGAGCTACTTTCACACTAACCTAAACTCTCCTTAAACCCTACAGGCCGGCCTCCTTTGATTTTTTTTTTGTTTTAGTTAACATTAAATGTATCGAAGCCCGAGGGGTGGAATTCAAAAGTGTTTGTTGGGATTGTTAGATCAGTCACCAACTGTGTGATTGACCCATCAACCCAATTTCCAACTCCTGAGTGGCGGGTCACACACTCAACCTCTAAGTCAGAATCATATATGGGTCTCCATCATCATGTTGGGGGTACTGTATATATCATAATGTGTAATTGTAACTACTCTAAAATGTATGCGTTGGAAAGGTTTGAATTTTTCAGGCTAGGGTTGGTGAAGGTGACAACACCTCCCCACTCCAATTTGTTTTTTAAACCTGCTTTCCCAACTCAGTCAAAGGTGTATCACTCCACTCCTTATTTAATATAAATAACATTCATCATAAGCTACATGGTTTTTTATTGTCAATTTTATGTCACATGGTGGACCGATAGGTGTAGGAACTACTACAAACATGACTTTTAAAAGCGTGAAAAATAACATTTACAGGGCTAAAAAAACGTTGATAATCCAAGCCCTATTAAAAGGGGTTTCTTTTATCAGTGCTAAACAAAGCCCTGATAGAAGTCCCTTTTATCAACGCTAAAAAAAGTGATGATAAAATGATTATTTTATCAGCGTTAAAAAAGAGTACTGATAAAAGTTAAAAAAAATTAAATTTTTTTCTGCATATCGGAGGGTGGACAACCTCCCTCTACCCTTTAACAGTGTGTGTATTGATGAACATATATATATTTATCTCAATATTATAATATATGAAAATAAATATCAATATTTATAATTATATATATAGATGCACACATATATATAAATATATGTATGTATGTATGTATAAACACACACACACAACATATTTTATATATGTATTTAAATATAAATATATATATAAAAATAAAAAAATGTAATGGAATATATAAAAATAAATAGATATATTATAAAATACAAAACAAAACAATATGGTGGCGCGTCCCCCTTTAACCGGGCTATGAACCTACTTTACCCGCCCGCGTGTGAACTTTCCTTTGATGGGTTTTGAACCTTAGACCTCAACCTAATACTGGAGTGCATTTTTCACTCCACCATATTGTTTTGTTTTGTATTTTATAATATATCTATTTATTTTTATATATTCCATTACATTTTTTTATTCTTATATATATTTATATTTAAATACATATATAAAATATGTTGTGTGTGTGTGTTTATACATACATACATACATATATTTATATATATGTGTGCATCTATATATATAATTATAAATATTGATATTTATTTTCATATATTATAATATTGAGATAAATATATATATGTTCATCAATACACACACAAATATATGTATATATATATATATATATAAACATTACATTAATTGTATATGTATATAAATATTCATACATTTTTATTTTAAATAAAATTGATATTACTTTTAAGTTAAATAAGGTTTGTATATTGAAAAATATATTTTATATGTAAATATATTTAATTATTTATTTATAAAATAAAATTTGTATGTGTGAATATATAAAAAATATGCATATATTGTTATATATTTGATTATAAATAACAATACATTGTGAAAAATTATAAAATTTAAAATCCATGATATCAATATGAATGTAAACCATGGGAATAAATTTAGTCCCCACTGAAAAAGGGAAAAAAGACCCCTTTAAGGGAGGCTGAAAATCCACCGAATCTTAAAAAATTGGGGTACCCACACAAAAAACCCAGTTTTAGAGACCTTCTGGGCTGTTTTGCCTCGAAAAATATGAAAGAGTTTTCCATTCATATTGGGGTGTTGAACTTGTCACAGACTTCAATTTAATATGTGATAGAGCTCAAACAGACACTCGAATCAAAAGTTATGGGAGTTTGAATTTCAACTTGTGTCTTCAACCTATTTTTAATCTTTTATTAATTTTTTGATTTTTTTTATATTCGAATTGTTATTAAATGACTATTATTTGATAATAATTAACAAATTAATAATTAAAAAATGATTTTTTATTATTTTATAAGTCACTTTCACTAATTATCTTATATATTATGTGTAAATGTCTATTTAGCCTTATCTAAATCATATTATATATATATATATATATATATATAATGAAATAGTTTTTTGAAATATTCCTTTATCAGCGCTAGTAGAAAAGCGCTGATGAAGGGGTATCTTTATCAGCGCTAAAAAAACGCTGATAAAGGGGTACTTTTAACACCATTTTAAAGGATGACATTGCGTAAAACTGTTTTTGTGGTAGTGAGGTCAAAGTAAAATTACCCTTTGTAAAAAAAATATTTTTAACATCTAATTTATTAAATTCACAATTTTAAATTAATGTCTATAGATTTATTAATATGCCTTTTTTTCTTAGTTACTATAGTGTGGAAAAATAGACAGTTAACTGTAAACCGAATCAAAAATAACAAAAACCAAAATGGGAAATGAACATAACCACTGCTACATACTTGAACGACGGTTATCATTAACCTCTGCTGAAAAGATTTTAATGTATATATTAAGAGACGATTATCATTAACCACTGCTAAATATATTAAAAAAATTATCCATGTTCTCCAGTTAGGGGAAATTAACATTTTACCCCTCATGAGCATTTGGGACAAAAAAAATTAAATTTCTTCTCATTTTCGCAATCTGAAAAACACGGCGTTCTACAATTATGACCCATATAAGGGTCTCCTTCCACTAGAATGATGTAATTTATCTTCCTTGGTTTGTGCTTTCATTTTTTCTAGAGAAGCCCAAGAGATTTATGGTGAGAAATCCTCAAGAGAGACTGGAGATGAAGGTGTGCATCCTCCCAAGTTGCTTGTGCTCCTCCCAGTGGAGTTTTCTTCAACTTCCTTCACACTTGAGAAGTTTGTAAAATTCCAATCAATAAGACCTGGTGGAGGACTAGGTGATGTGTGAAATTAGTGAATGATTTTGGATCCAAAATCATCCTCTTCACCCTTTGAAACCTCTATAAAGGACTGTCAAACAATGATAAATTGTTTTTCCCTTTTTGTATCTTTGTATTCTTTTATTGATTCAATGTTTAGTCCTCAAAGTGCTTCTATTCTTGATTTATGTTTCCAGGATTGTATTCCACACTCTGTTTTGATCATTAATAAATGTGTAAGTGGGTGGGGTTCTTTTTGTTCATGTAAGACCACAAAGGTTCAAAACATATTAAATCATTGTGTATGATTATTGCAATGTTGTTATTCTTGGTTATGGTATTCGTTTATCACAACAAAAAATGGGTCTTTAACAGTGTTTTATTAGTGGGATTTCTGATAACCATCTCTAATTAAAAAAATTATATATTATTTAAAATACATTGGAGGTTTCATGAAACTGCTGCTAATAATTAGATTTAGCGGGGGGGGGGGGGGTTCATAAAACTACTGCTAATAATTAGATTTTGTGGTTTTTAAAAAAAAACTCAACTAAATACTTTAAAAAACATAATTAACATTTCTCACCTCCCCTGCCCCACCCCACCCCCACGACCTCGACACCCCCATCCTTGTGCACCCCTCCCTCAGTGCCGACTTTCAGTCGCTGACTCCCCCACCCTCAACACTGACCCTCATCACCGTTGACCACCAATCCCCCTCCCTCAACATTGACACTTGAACCTCAATGCATCATCCCTCATCGAGGAATTCCAAACCCCACAGACCACCGACCCCCCCCCCCCTGACGCGAATCACGACGATGCCCCAGAAAAGTCTTATTCGGAGACAACGACCCCTCTAGCCTATTTCCTGGACCCTCTTGCCTATTTCCCCAAACAAGAAGAACATAACGTGTGTGTTATTGAAACCACACTCCATGTGATTATGTTTTCTAAATAGAAAAACCTTATAATCCTACTGAACCCCCCCCCCCCCCCGTTTAGACCAAAACAACCCTAAGTCAGCCCCCTTTGGGTCCCCCGACAATGCATATAAGTCTTTTAATTTTTTTAAAACTACTTTACATGGATCAGGGCTAAAATATCTAAACATGGTCTACCTCCATGAATAATAAGTCATAGATTTAATCCTGGATCCACACCACACACCCACTGATGCCCAATATAGCTCGAGAGTTTCTCATTGGGAGGTGCCTCCTCCTCCATCTCCCTCTTCTCCCCAAATCCCTATATCACCCACATGATACAAGAGTTTAAGGGGATGTACGTGAAGGGAAGAAAAGATAAAATAAAGGGAAAATTGGGAGATGGAAATGAAAAAAAGGAAAAGGCACCAGAGCCCAACCCCCAGTGCCCGCCACATGATTTATGCCCTGACTAGATAAAACCTCTCATTTCAGAATCAAACACAGAGATGAAATATCAATTTACTAATCTACTCATGATATATCACCATTCAAATGCATGATAATAAAATAATATTTTATTAATTAAATATTAAATATTCTGCCAAAATTCAAATGACTTTGATTTCCACCATACTCCTATCCTAGGGTAAACACACTATTTCATGGCCAACAGAGGGATTCTAAAAATTATACAAGTTCTTATGCTAGTGGAAAATGATCATTTTACCCCTCATGAGCATCTAGGACCAAAAATTCAAATTTTTTCTCATTTTCACAATGTGAAAAAAACACATGGTTTTAAAATCTCTCCACCATAACTCTTCTCTTCCTTGAAAAGATTTGGTGGTCTTTGAACTAAACATACTGACTGAAATTGGTCGTCAAATCATCATTCACTCATTGCATTTTACTCCAATAAGATAACCAAGTTTCCACTACACAACATCACACATGAGGCATACAAGACATCAAGTTCTAGCCCATACCACTATTAACAATCTTCAAAGATGGCCTCAGATCGCATCTTCCCATCTTGAGCCATCACAAGGTCATCAAAAACTCATCATCAATTTCATAGTGCTCCCCACCAAGGAACTCATCCTATAATGGTCGATTATAAACCATGATGCTTCCCACTTTCAGAATCTCTTATAAAAAAACATCCCCAATAATCCACTGACCCACTCGAAGTGGTTCTTACTGCATCCTCAACCCCACCCGCATAAGGTTTGTATCATTGTGAATGATTTGATACTCCCCGCCATAGGAGTATTCTTATTGTTTCCTCATAAAACAATTCCCATACTCGCTTTTTGAGAATGGATCCCACAATAATCACAAAATTTCAACTCACAATGAGGGTCACCTCAAACGGCCAATGGTGCACAAAAACTAACACAAATTAGCACTTAAACAGCACACAAAATGAGATTTAACAGTGCTAGAAAAACATTGATGTCTTAAACTTCATTAAAATGGGGGACCCATTTACTAATGCTAAAAAGGTGATGATAGGGGGAATTTATTAGTGCTAGAAATAGTACCGATAAAGACCCTTCTATTGTAGAGTGATATTTTAATTATAGCACACTACAATAACAAACTATATATTGAAATTTAATAATAATTTAATTGAAATAAAAATTATATCACTTATACATAAAAACACTATATTATAGAAATTTCAATCAATGTTTTGTACAATTACATTAGAAAGTGTGATGTTATTAATATTTTCATGACTTATTATATTCCCTCTTTACTGATTTTATATGAAATGTGCATAATTTGTGTGAAATATTAATGTTTTAATATTAAGTATAATTTTTGAGCATTTTTGAAGTAGTCCAATTGAGTTAGTTTAATGTTTTAATAATAAATATCACTATAATGATCCAAAATGTGTGGTTATTATTTTTTAGGATTCTCCTTTCAATATAAAACATTTTATTAGAAGGTTACATGAGCCAATTCTTCCATTTGAAGGGTCATATGGTCCTCACAAACAAGACCAAAGAATCTGTGAACAAACTGGACCAGCCCGGAAGATTGATTTACTGGGCTCAATCCAGAAGTCCAAAAACATTAACTATCCACCATAATTCGGGGGACCATACATGTCATTTTGGATTAAAATTTCAGGGCCCAAATCTAAGAACAAGGGGCCCAAATGAAGCTTTAAAATCCAGCCCACCATTCTGGCCGAGAATTAAAATCAGTATATTATTCATGACATATCACATGATGTAAGCACCAAATCTAGCTGAGATTTTTCAGTGTAAAATAGGAGATATAGACGGCCGACATTGTTGAAGAACCCATTTGGATTTTAAGGCATATTAATATTCAAAAACCCTTTCACATTCTGGACTTCAAAAAGACTGGATTCAAATGGACAGTTTTACTTTGTTTAATAAACCAGCCATAACTTTTGGTCCTTAAGTTCAAATGACTCCAAATTTTGAGAGTAGTCGAAAAACTTTATTATATACAACTTTTAAGAAGAATATGGCTCAATATTATGTTGTCTTGATGTCCATATCTGCGATCCAAGTGGAGGGGTATTTCTGGAATGTAAACAGACCACCACCTTGGGCTATAAATACATCTCCTCCTCTCCATTCAAAAGGGTTGGCATTTCAGAGCAAAGGAGGATTGATTGGCAGCACCAAGGCCCTAAAAAAGGCTTGGAAGGATCTGTCAAAGTCACATTTTCACTTTATAATCCCTTCCTCCTCTCTTTGTTTTCATTTACTTTTGCATTTTTCTTCGTTGTAATTTTGAAAGTGTTTGTCTTTGTAATTCTGTTTTAATGCAATTTTCTTCTTCTTAATTTCATATTCTCATCCACCTTCTGTATTTTAATATTTGTTATCTTAAAATAGTTTAAATATATTTGAATCCCCTTCCCTTATTTTGCTTCCTCGTTCAATCAAAAATCTATTTTTAATTATCATCATTGTTCGTGTGTCAGTGTTCGACGTACCACTCTTTTCTAATCCCTTTCTTTTTCTGCTACTATTAATTTATTATAATAATTATTATAACCAGAATATTAAACACTCAAATGTCTGAGTAAATATCTCATTGGGGTGAGTCAAAATTTAGGGATGTTAAGTGATTGAGAGTATTTGCTCGATGAGTATTCGTTAATTTAACATTGTGTATGTTGGACTTAATATGTCATGGATTAATGACATCTTTTGTTTAGCATGTGGTTTCCATGGATTATTGGAACCATAAATACACTACCATAAACAAGTACTGATTGATTTGAGATTCCTAGTTAAGTTAAGGCTTGGATTAATGTTTTAACACTTATGAATTCTAATTGACGTCAACTTGTGAAGTGGGTGTTAATTTAAATGCAATATAAAACAAAGCTCAAGGATATCACAAGCTTAACTCCCTAATAATGAACTCACCCCAATATTTATCAATTTTCTAAATCAATTATAGTCAATAAATCATTTCAATTAAGCTCTACAACAAACCCCCCTAATCAAAATACAATAAACTAAAAACAAACGACTACTACAAAGTATCATCGCCGATGATTCGACCGGAGTGTTGTTATACACATTAGCAGAGCACTGGAACTTTGACCGGTCGATAGGCGACAATCGGTCGTGCATTTCAAATGGTACCATTTTCGGGGATGGTGCTTTAATTATTCTTTAGTTTCTGGTTATTGTAATAAAAAACCAAAAAAAATTTTTAAAAAGAAATTGAAAAAAACACAAAGAAAAACCCGTCTTCCTCTTAAAAATCATAAACTGAAAAAATAAAAAGAAAAACCCATCTTCCACTTTCTTCCAAAATCTCTATGAATGCCCCGTAGTCTTCCAAACAATACCTCGGATTTGTTTGACCCTGAAATTGAGCGAACACTTCACCAACTTAGGAGGAACATTAGAGATACTCAAATAATTCAAGAACCAATCCTCATCCAACCTGTTGAAATTGAAATGGTCAATACTAGGGAACAAACCCTTAAAGAAATCGCTGCCCTTGATATGAATTACCAACCCCTTGGTATTTAATATCCAAATATGGAGGCTGACTTCGAACTCAAATCGGGTTTGATTCATCTTCTTCCTCATTTCCATGGGCTAGCCAGTGAGGATCCACATCTCTACCTTAAAGAGTTCCAAGTAGTGTGCTCTACCATGAAGCCTCAAGGGGTTTCTGAAGAACAAATCAAACTTCAAGCATTCCCTTTCTCCCTAGCTGACACTGCTAAGTCATGGCTCTACTACCTTCCTCCCGGTTCCATAACCACATGGAATGACATGAAGCGACTTTTCTTAGAAAAATTATTTCCTGCTTCTCGTACTGCTTCTATCCGAAAGGAAATAAGTGGTATACTTCAATTCCCAAGTGAATCACTCCATGAGTACTGGGAGATGTTCAAAAAGCTTATTGCAACCTGCCCACACCACCAAATTCCTGACCAACTCTTGATCCAATACTTCTATGAGGGGTTATTGGCTATGGAGAGAACTCTCATTGATGCCGCAAGTGGTGGTGCTCTAGTTGATAAAACCCCTACAACAACAAGAGATCTCATAAGTAACATGGCTGCAAACACACAACAATTCCATAATCGAGCACATGATCAAGTCAAGAAAGCCCAAGATAATCAAACAATTGAGCCAAACAAGATGATCGAGTGGATGAGTGAACTTACATGTCTTGTGCGACAACTAGTTGTGGCCACCAAATCCCCAACCTCGTCTTCTCCACAATCAATGTTTCCTGGACCTGTCAAAAACTGTGGAATCTACAACTCTCCATCTCATCAAATTGACACATGTCCACAACTTCAAGAGGATCAATCCGATTCATCTAGACCAATGGAGCTCAATGCAGCATATGCTCAACAGAACACCAACCCTCAACTATTAGGTCAGTTTGTTAGAAACTTCAACCAACCTCACTCTGAGCCCTTCTCTTCTTCCTATAACCAAGGCCTTAAGTACGGTAATCCCATATCTCATCCCCCTCAATTCCCTCCTCAAAAACCAAACTAGTTTCAATATGGTCAAGGTGTTGGTAACTTCCATCAACCTTATCCTTTTGTTTCTCAAACTCAAAGGAACAATCCTCCTCCTGGATTCCATCACCCTAGTGAGCCTTCCCAATTCCAAAACCAATACAATCGACTTCCCAAGAATCAAAATCAATGCAATCCCAATTCGGGACAAGCCTCTTCTTCCAAGCAACCATGGGAAAGTGTAGTGGAAGATCTTGCCTCCTTCACCCGTTCTAGCCTTAAAAACATTGAAACTCAAATAGGTCAAATTGCATCCCACCTGAGCTAGCAACAACAATCAAATTCTTCCCAACTCCCAGATCAACTATTAACCAACCCCAAGGGTAATGTAAGTGAAATTGCACTTAGATCAGGAAAGCAACTTGCTATGCCTCAAGATAAATCCTCAAACCCTCCTTTGAATGTTGACCTAGAAAATGAAAAGAAAAAGAAAATTGAAATGGAATCTGAATCCATTCCATCACCTCCTTCCATTCCACTTAGGAACCAAATTCCTTTTCCTCAAGCTGTCTCTAAACCAAGGAAGTCCTTTGAACCAGATCCTGAAATGCTTGACATGTTTAGACGTGTTGAATTCAACATTCCCCTCTTAGATGCCATAAAAAAAATTCCTAAGTATGCCAAGTTTCTCAAGGAGTTGTGTACCCACAAGAGGCAACTTAGGACCTTTGAAAATGTTTCCACCCAGCAGTCCATACCCAATAAGTGCAAAGATCTAGGTACCTTTACTGTTCCATGCCAAATTGGAAGTTCCAACTTTGATGATGCACTCATAGACCTAGGAGCCTCAATTAATGGCATTCCCAAATCCATATTCTTCAACCTTGGTCTAGTTCCCTTGCACCCAACGGGTGTTGTCATTCAGTTAGCCAATCGAAGCACAACCAGTCCTAAGGGAATAATTGAGGATGTCCTTGTCCGAGTCAATGATCTTATCTTCCCTTCTGATTTCTATGTCCTTGACATGGAAGGTGATACGAACTCTTCTCGGTCTCCCCTAATTCTAGGAAGACCATTCCTCATGACTGTGAGAACCAAGATTGATGTCCATTCAGGCATCCTATCCATGGAATTCGGTGACCAACTGGTCAAGTTCAACATTTTTCAAGCCATGCGATACCCATCTGAGGATCACTCTGCATTCTCAATCCATGCTTCTGAGGACACTTCTAAGAGTCAATTGAACCCCATTGCATCATGTTCATCCTGTTCTGAAGAGATAGGATCTTGTGAAATCTGCACTAGGATTAACCAAGTCATAAATGGTGAAGTTGATGTGGACATTTCATTCATAGACTCCATCAATTTAGAGGATCTTGAAAACTCTCTTGAATCCCATCTCAACTCTGATCAAAACTGCTCCACCTTGGACAGTATTGGGAAAAATGAATCTGAAGCAACTGAAGTACCATCCTCCATTTCTGAGTTTCCTAACCCAAAAATTAATGATGAGACTAATCTGAAACCCCTTCCTACACACCTAAAATATGTATTCCTTTTCCATGATCACTCTTATCCCGTAATTATATATTATTCACTTACCGAAACTGAGGAGGCCAAACTTGTTCAAGTGTTAGAGGAAAACAAAAGGCCTTAGGGTGGACCCTAGATGACATACCAGGAATCAACCCTGCCCTTTGCATGTATCACATCCATCTTGAGGAATCATCCAAACCAATTAGACAACCACAAAGAAGACTCAATTCACTCATCCTTGAGGTAGTTAAGGAAGAGATCACCAAGCTTCTTCAAGATGGTATTATCTACCCAATTTATGATAGTGAATGGGTTAGTCCAATTCAAGTTGTACCTAAGAAGGGTGGGATAACTGTTGTCATAAATGAACATGGAGTGGTAGTCACAACACGAGTGAAGAATAAATGGCGTGTGTGCATCGACTATAGGAAATTGAATGTTGAAACCCGAAAAGATCACTATCCTCTTCCATTCCTTGATCAAATGCTAGAAAGATTGGCCGGAAAGTCACACTATTGCTTTCTTGATGGATACACTAGCTATTTTCAAATCCCGATCACACCTCAAGATCAAGAAAAGACTACTTTCACAGGCCCCTTTAAAATATATGCATATAGAAGAATGCCTTTTGGACTTTGCAATGCTCCTTCAACATTCCAAAGGTGTATGATGAGTATCTTTTCAGAATTCATTGAACACTGCATGGAAGTCTTCATGGATGACTTCACCATTTATGGTGATTCATTTGAGTCGTTCTTGCATTCACTCTCTCTATTCCTTCAAAAGTGTGTCCAGTGTAACCTTGTGTTAAATTTTGAAAAATGTCACTTCATGGTTGCAAATGGGATTGTTCTAGGGAACACAGTTTCAAAAGATGGTATTGAAGTTGATCCAGCCAAAATTGAAGTGATCCAATCACTAACTGAACCCACTTCTATTCGAGACATCCGTTCATTCCTCGGTCATGCCAGTTTCTATCGGAGATTCATCCATAACTTTAGTAAAATTTCCCTCCCACTCACCCGTTTAATCCAAAATGATGCCACTTTCCATTTTGATGAGGTTTGCAAGAGAGACTTCATTGAACTCATAACTGCTCTCACATCTGCCCTGATAATCCAAACCCCTAATTGGTCCTTACCCTTTGAATTGATGTGTGATGCTTCTAATAGAGCTGTTGGGGATGTTCTTGGTCAAAGAAGAGAAATAATTCCTCATGTCATCTATTATGCCTCAAAAACATTGGATGAAACTCAATCTCACTACACTGTCACTGAAAAGAAAATTCTAGCAGTGGTTTTTGCCTTAGATAAATTCTGGTCCTATCTCTTAGGTGCCAAAATCATCATCTTCACAGGCCATTCTGCTATAAAGTTCTTACTCAAGAAAAGTGATTCCAAACTGAGGCTAATAAGATGGATCCTAATGCTCCAAGAATTTGACCTTGAAATAAAAGATAGACCAGGAAAACAAAACCCTGTGGCTGATCACTTGAGTATAATTTCTAATTCTTCTCATTCAAAAATCATTGATCCTGAATTCCCCACTGAGCACCTTTCATCTCTCACTCCAAAAATACCATGGTATGCCCCAATTGTAAATTACTTGATTTCTGGTGTTTTTCCAGAAATTATTTCAAAAGCACAGAAAATGAAGTTGAAAAGTGATTCAAAATACCATTTTTGGTAAGAAAATAAACTTTGGAAAACTGGGGCAGACATGGTAATTAGGAGATGTGTTGAAGAAAATGATCATTCTTCCATCTTAGAATTATGTCACTCACTTCCCGGAGGTGGCCACTTTGGACCACAAAGGACCTCCCGAAAGGTCCTAGACTCTGTATTCTTCTGTCCTTCACTCTTCAAGGACTCACATGAGTTTTTTCAATCATGTCCCACTTTCCAAAAGTTTGGAAAAATTTCCAAGAGAAATGAAATGCCCCAAAAGCCTTTAATTTTCTGCGAGATCTTCGATGTTTGGGGCATCGATTTCATGGGACCATTTCCCCCTTCCAATGGATTCTCATACATTCTTCTTGCAGTAGATTATGTTTCAAGGTGGTTTGAGGCCAAACCCACTAGGAAGGATGATGCTCATACTGTTAGTGAGTTCCTAAAGACCCACATCTTCCAATGATTTGGCACACCACATGCCTTGATCAGTGACTTAGGAACCCATTTTTGTAATAGAACCATAGAAGATATTCTGAAAAAGAATGTGGTTGTACATAAAACTTAAACTGCATATCACCCTCAAACAAATGGCATGGCTGAACTCTCTAATAGAGAAATGAAAAGGGTACATGAGAGAATTGTTAAGCCCAACAGAAAAGACTGTCCTGAGAGACTTGGTGAAGCCCTTTGGGCTTATCGAACTTCCTATAAAACACCCATTGGGATGTCTCCTTTTAGGCTAGTTTTTGGTAAAGCGTGTCACTTACCAGTTGAAATCCAACATAAGTCTTTTTGGGCTATGAAAACCTGTAATTTTGATTGTGAAAAATCTGGTGAAGAAAGATTGTTGCAATTGGCTGAACTGGAGGAGCTTCGACTTGAATCCTATGAGAATTCTAATCTGTACAAAGAGAAGTCTAAGGTACTCCATGATAGAAACATCCTAAGAAAGGTATTTAATGAAGGTGAAAAGGTAATTCTCTTCAATTCTCAATTCCGACTTCACCCAGGTAAGCTTAATTCTCATTGGGAAGGTCCTTTTGTTATTACTAATGTTTACCCATTTGGTGCAGTGCAAGTCCAAGACCCCTCTTCCAAAAGGACATTCACGGTTAATGGACATAGGTTAAAGCATCACTATGAGAGTACACACAATCCTGGATCATCATCTACTTCCATTGAATACCCAACTTCTCCAGTCAACCCACCACCGAATGGAGACGACGACCCACCAAATCTAAACTAGGGGGCACCTCTTTCCCTTTAACTCTCTCTCTATCTCTTCCTCTCTCTACCTCTTTCTTCTTCTTCCTCTCTCTCTCTCTCTCTTTTTACCACTTTCTTCATCAAACCCTTTTTTTCTTTATTGTGTGGGTGTGTATTTTAAAAAAACCTTTAAAACTAAAAAAAAACCAAAAAACACAATCACTTAAAAAAATACAAAAAAAAGATTCATGCTTACTCACCATCGTGTTTTGAAATTTTGTCCAACCATTTTGGGGATTTACCAGAAATTTTTTCATCTCAAAAATTTTGTATTTTCATTATGACTTTGGATAAATAATTTTGTGTGAAAACCAACACATTTTTAATGCTCAATTTTTGATTTGGAAAATAATTTCCCCCAACCGTGAGAACAAAAATTTGATTTCATGCCAAGGCCACCTATGACCATCTTTTCAAAATGTGTGTTTTCACCCCCATTTGTGAGTCTCGAGGTTTTGGACCTTCGAGCTGAATTTCTTACCTTAGTGTGTATTAATATGATAGAGGCATTTTCTGAACCACATGAGAATCACAATAGCCAAATAGCCTCCCATTTCCCTTAAATTAACCATCCTTTTGAAATCCCCTTCAAGCCTATGAAAACCTTTTATTTGATAGCCACATTTCAAGCCCAATACCTTATCCCACCCAATATCAACATGGATTTTCATTGCATAAGTTTTTGAAATTTAAGTGTGGGGGGGGGAATGGATTTCATTTTTGGGTATCATTTACTTACTTTCTGGTGTGTTATCATATACTTGAGGGAAAACATCCATTTTAGTGTGGGGGGTAGGTTGTCATTCAGTGGTATTTGGGAATGTATTGTACAAATGATATTGAAAAGTGTTCAAAAAAACATCAAAATCAAACAAAAAAAATCAAAAAAAAAATGAAAAAAATGGCTTGTGTCTTGGGTAGGTCAAAAATAACTCTTCTTAAACCTTTGATCTTGTTATAATTATTACAATTAGTGTCATGAGGATATCAATCATGGGTTGGGTTATGAGTGTGAGATCTTTTCCAAGTTCAACTTTCGAAAAAACAAAGAGAAAAAAAGGAGAAAAAAAAGAACACTTGCATTATATTCTTATTGGTAGAAGTTCTGTGTTTTGTAAATATTTCATCTTCTCATTACCTTCTTATTTTCTTCCTCTATTGTGTCTTTCTTCACACAATCATTCCCTTGTAAATATGTGTTTTCATTTTCTTCCATGTTTTATTTCAAAAAAATGTGCATTGCTTTTTCTATGTTGGTATTTTAACCCTCTTCGTATCTCTTTTAGACATTATATTCCTACCGTCCCCTAGCCACAAAAAAACCCCTTAAAAGACCTCTTGATTCTTGTGCACTTTGGATAGGTATTGTAATCTGAGATCTCTTTTCAAACACTAATATTTTCACTTTTGGTTGGTGAAAGAGTGAAGCTCCACAAATAAATTTGATCATCTTGAGAGGTGTGAGTTTTGAGTGTCCACATTTTCCATTTCTAAATTTGAGCATGAAAAAAAAATTAATTAGTTTTTAAACATTTTTTCTGTAACAACTTGTGGTGGAATTAAAAATCGATGAGTGAAATAGTCTAAACCTCCCCTGATTGGATAAAACAAAATTTTAAAATCTGTTGGTGAGTAAAAACGATTTTGTCATGTTTTTATATTTGTTTCACATGAGGACATGCACAAAGATAAGTGTGGGGGAGTTGATGTTATTAATATTTTAATGAATTATTATATTCCCTCTTTACTTATTTTATATGAAATGTGCATAATTTGTGTGAAATATTAATGTTTTAATATTAAGTATAATTTTTGAGCATTTTCAGAAGTAGTCCAATTGAGTTAGTTTAATGTTTTAATAATTTCTATCACTATACTGATCCAAATTGTGTGGTTATTGTTTTTTAGGATTCTAATTTCAATATAAAACATTTCATTAGAAGGTTACATGAGCCAATTCTTCCATTTGAAGGGTCATATGATCCTCTCAAACAAGACCAAAGAATCTGTGAACAAACTGGACCAGCCTGGAAGATTGATTTACTGGGCTCAATCCAGAAGTCCAAAAACATTAAATCTCCACCATAAATCGGGGGACACTACATGTCATCTTGGATAAAAATTTTAGGGCCCAAATCGAAGAACAAGGGGCCCAAATGAAGCTTTAAATTCCATCATACCATTCTGGAAGAGAATTAAAATCAGTATAGTATTCATGACATATCACATGATGTAATCATAAAATCGAGCTGATATTTTTCAGTGTGAAAGAGGAGCAAGAGTGGACACCTTTTTTGAAGAACCCATTCGGATTTGATGGCATATTAATATTCAAAAACCCTTTCACATTCTGGACTTCAAAAAGACTGGATTGAAATGGACAATTTTACTTTGTTTAATAAACCAGACATAACTTTTGGTCCTTAAGTACAAATGACTCAAAAATTTTATAGTAGTCAGAAAAAAATTATTATCTACAACTTTGAATAATAATATTTCTCAAGATTCGGTTGTCTTGATGTCCATATCTGCGATCCAAGAGGAGGGGTATTTCTGGAATGTAAACAGTCCACCACCTTGGGCTATAAATACATCCCCACCTCTCCATTCAAAAGGGTTGGCATTTTAGAGAAAATGAGGATTGATTGGAAGTACCAAGGCCCTTCCAAAGGCTTGGGAGGATATTTAAAACTCAATTTTTCACTTGATAATCCCTTCCTCCTCTCTTTGTTTTCATTTACTTTTGCATTTTTCTTCGTTGTAATTTTACAAGTCTTTGTCTTTGTAATTCTGTTTTAATGAAATTTTCTTCTTCTTAATTTCTTATTCTCATCCACCTTCTATAGTTTAATATTTATTATCTTAAAATAGTTTAAATATATTTGAATCCCCTTCCATTATTTTTCTTCCTCATTCAATCAAAAATTTGTTTTTAATTATCATCATTGTTCGTGTGTGTGTGTTCGACGTACCACTTTTTTCTAATCCCTTTCTTTTTCTGTTATTCTTAATTTATTATCATAATTATTATAACCAGAATATTAAACAACCAAATGTATGAGTAAATATCTCATTGGGGTTAGTCAAAATTTAGGGATGTTAAGTGATTTAGAGTATTTGCTCGATGAGTATTCGTTAATTTAACATTGTGTATGTTGGACTTAATATGTCATGGATTAATGACATCTTTTGTTTAGCATGTGGTTTCCATGGATTATTGGAACCATAAATACACTACCATAAACAAATACTGATTGATTTTAGAATCCTAGTTAAGTTAAGGCTTGGATTAAAGCTTTAACACTTATGAATTCTAATTGATGTCAACTTGTGAAGTGGGTGTTAATTTAAATGCAATATAAAGCAAAGATCAAGGATATCACAAGCTTAATTACCTAATAATGAACTCACCCCAATATTTATCAATTTTTTAAATAAATTATAGTCAATCAATCATTTCAATTATGCTCTGCAACAAAACCCCCTAATCAAAATACAATCAACTAAAAACAAACGACTACTACAAAGTATCATCGCCGAGGATTCGACCCAAGTGCTGCTATACACATTAGCAGAGCACCAGAACTTTGACCAGTCGATAGGCGACAATCGTTCATGCATTTGAAAGTCCTATCACAAAAATTAAAAAACATCAATGTTTCATTATATTTGGAATCAGACCCCTCTCAAAAAATCACAGTGATGGTATCAATTGATGAAAAAACAACCCCAAATCGAGCAAAATAATCCACCTGTATAAGAAACTAATTCTTATGTTAGTAATACTATAAAAAGATAAATTAAACATAACATGAAACAATAAATGAATAAAATGTTAATTCTAAATAAAAGGACACACTTATAGCCACACTGGTCACAATGTGTGTCAAATTGATGTAGGGATGATTTCTACACATCCCAAATGACTTATGGATCATTTTAATAAAGTATCAAAACAGTATAAATACTTTCCCTCAGTTTTCAGTATGCCACTTTTCTTTTTTACTAAAATGTCATTTTAAACTGAAAACATACACACTTTGAGTCACACCGGTCATATCGTGTGTTGAATTGATGTGAGAATAATTCTTACAAATCAAAAATGACTTATGAATCATTTTCCTAAAGTATTTAGACAATAATAGCTTGTTTTCTTCGTTTTTAGTGAGTGACACACATTTTGAACTAAAATGTCTATTTTAGACTGATAAGAGACTAGTTGAGTCATACTTGGCACACTGTGTATCAGATTGAGGTGTGATTGATTATTATATGTCACAAATAACGTATGGATCATTTTCACAATGTATAAAAACAATTCCAATGGTGTTTACTAGTTTTGAGTATATCACTTGTCTTTTTTACTAAAATGTGAATTTTAAATAAAAAGACACAATTTGAGTCATACCGGTCACATTGTGTATCACTTTGAGGTGCGGATAATTCCTCCACATCAAAAATGACTTAAGGATCATTTTTACAAAGTATAAAAACAATACGAATGAATTTTCACTGTTTTGAGTATGTCACATTTGTTTTTTTACTAAAATGTCATTTTCAATTTAAGACACACACTTTGAGTCATACTGATCACATCATGTATCTGTTTGACATGAGAAAATCCCTACATGTACAAAATGACTTATGAATCATTTTCCTAAATTATCAAGACAACCAGAGAACATTTTATAAGTGTTCAGTGAGTGACACATGTTTTAAACTAAAATGTCAATTTTAAACTAATAACATACACTTTGAGTCATATCAGGCACACCATGTATCAGATTGACGTGAATCTAATTCCTAAACATTAAAAATAATTTATGGATCATTTTCATAAACTATAAAAACAATATGAATGAATTTTATTAGTTTTGAGTACGTCACTTGTGTTTTTTAATAAAATGTTAATTTTCAATAAAAAGACACACTTGGAGTCATACCAGTCACACCATGCATAAACTTGAGGTGATCTTGATTCCTACACATCAAAAACCTAATTATTGATAATTTTATTAAGGTATAAAAATAATCTGAATGCGTTTGATTAGTTTTGAGTATGTAACTTGTGATTTTTACTAAATTGACATTTTATACCAAAAACATAAACTTTGATTCATACCGGTCACTTTGTGTGTCATTTAGATATGATAATAATTCGTACAAATAAAAAATGACTTATGAATCACTGTAAAAAAATATTAGGAAAATCAGAGCATTATTTCTTAGTTTTTAGTGAGTGATACATTTTCTGAACTAAAATGCCAATTTTAAATAGATAACAAACACTTTGAGTCATATCGGGTATATATTGTATCAAATTGTGGTGTAGATATTCCTACACATCATAAAAGACCTATGGATTTTATTAATAATATATCATAACAATCTGAAAGATTTTTCTTGGTTTTAGTATGTCACTTTCACTTTTTACTAAAATTATTGTCAATTTTTTAAAAAAGAAACACTCATAGTCATACTGGTCACACTGTGTATAATATTGAGGTGAGGATAATTCCTACACATAAAAAATGAATTTAATATATTTTTACTAAATAATTAAAACAGTCAGAATATATTTTATTGGTTTTGATTGTGTCACATTTTCTTTTTACTAAAATGTAATTTTAAACTGGAAACATACACTTTGAGTCACACAGGTCACATCGTATGTCGGTTTGAAGTGAGACTAATTCATACATTAAAAAGACGAATTATAAATACTTTTCTTAAATTATTAAGACAATCTGAGTTACTTTACTCAGTTTTCAGTGAGCAACACATGTTTTGAACTCCAATGTCAATTTTAAACTCCTAACGACCAATACCAAGAATATAATGTATTGGATTGAGGTATGGTAAATTCAAAAATAAAATAAAAAATGACTTATATATCATTTTTTCAAATTATAAAAACAATCCAAATGCATTTTCTTGTATTTTAGTATTTTGGTTGTGTTTTTTACTAAAATATCAATTTTAAATAAAAATAAATACTCGGAGTCATACGAATCACACCGTGCATTGGATTGAGGTGAGGCTGATTCCTACACATCAAAAATGAAATATGAATTTTTTTACTAATGTATAAAAAATTTATGAATGTGTTTTCTTAGTTTTGAGTATGTTGATATTGTTTTTTTACTAAAACGCCATTTTAAACTAAAAACACACACTTTGAGTCATACCAGTCACATCATGTGTCAGTTTGACATGAGACTGATTCCTACACATAATAAATGAAATAATAATTGTTTTATTTAATTATCAACACAAACAGAGTGAGTTTTCTTATTTTTCACTTTGTGACACATGTTTTGAATTAATGCCAATTTTAAACCGATAACGGACACTTTGAGTCATATCATCTACATCATTTGTTGGTTTGACAAGAGACTGGTTTCTATACATCACAAATGACTTATGAATCATTTTAAAAAATTATAATGATAATCAAAGTGTGCTTTCATTATTTTCAGTGTGTGCATCACATTATGAACTAAAATGAAAATTCTAAATTGATAACGGATAGTTTGAGTCATACCATGAGCACCGTGTATTATATTGAGGAGATACTGGTTCCAACATTTCAAAAATTAATTATTTACTTTTTTATAAATTATCAAAACAACACGAATGTGTTTTATTGGTTTTTAGTATGCCACTTTTCTTTTTTACTGAAATGTCAATTTTAAATAAAAATACCCACTTGGAGTTATACCAATCACACCATGCATCAGATTTCGGTGCGGATGCTTTCTACACATAAAAATGATTTATGGATATTTTTATAATGTATCAATAGAATCAAAATGTGTTTTATCAATTTTGTGCATTCACTTGTCTTTTTTACAAAAAATTATTTTTAACTAGAAACATACAATTTGAGTCATATTGGTCACATCGTCTGTCAGTTTTATAGGAGGTAAATTTCTACACATCAAAAATGACTTATGAATATATTTCCTAAATTATAAACACAATATAAGTTTGTTTTCTCAATTTTTAGTGAGTAACACATGTTTTGAGATAAAATTACAATTTTAGATCGATAACAATCACTTTGAGTCATACCAGGCACATCATTTATCAGATTGAGGTGAAACCAATTATTACATGAAAAAAATGACTTATGTATTATTTTCCTAATGTATCAAAACAATCCAAATGTGTTTACTCTATTTTTGAGTATGTCACTTATCGTTTTTAATAAAATTTCATTTTTAAATAAAAAGTCACACTTTGAGTCACAATGGTAAGACTGTGTGTCAGATTTAGGTGTGGTTGATTCCTAGAAATAAAAAATGACATATGGATCATTTTCCTAAAGTATCAAAAAAATTTGAATGTGTTTTTTCAATTTTGAGTATGTGATGTGTGTTTTGAACAAAAATGTAATTTATAAACTAAAACAATAAATATTGAGTTATACTAAACACATTGTGTATCAGATTGAGGTGTAAATGATTGACCCATTTCATTGTTTCTATTATCTTAGTTTTAGCCTTGAAGTCTAATCTCTCATTCACACAATCAGATTAGAACAAATCACCCCAACTAAAACAAAACAATCCACCTATATAAGAAAAAAATTGTATGTTACTAATACTATAAAGAAAAAAATTAAAAATAAATATGAAACAATCTATTTATAAAATGTAAATTTTAAACTAAACCCACACAATTTGAGTCATACAAGGTACACCATGTTTCATATTGAGGTATGTTTGATTCCACTCTATATTTTTATCCTAAAATGCATTCAACATTCTTGTTTATCTAACAATATTGAAGTTTGATAACCTGTAATGTTGAATGCATTGTGTAATAAAAATAAAATTGCATCTTCATGAGTACATCATCCTTTTTATGATCATGATCATAGTATATGGGTGAATAATTCTTTTTGATGAAGTTATTTCATCATGATGTTTTTGAAAATTAATAAAATAAGTATTAGATAAAAATGATAAGGAAATTAACTAAAAAATTAGATTAAATGATGATAAAATCCACTAAATAAGTAATAGGAAGTCACATCTTCATGATATATGTGTACATTCTGACTCCAGGTATGTTTCCAAGTTGTTTCTAAAAAAATATATTTCATCTTGTGAATATGAGAACTTTAAAAAGACTTGGTAGTATTAAAAAAATATAAATACACAAAGGATTAATAAATATTTTAAATTAAATTGTAATTATCTTTGAAAATACCTATTTAGTGATGCTAGTTGGTTAATGGTATATGATATATTTTATAAATTTTCAAACTTAATAACCAAAATAGTTTCCATTAGTTTTTTTCAGATATTGAAAAAAAAGGAAAAAATAATGAATTTGTGATGATATATGTTTTGATAGAGAAATATTAATATCTATACCCTACTACTTATCCACTTGTAGAAGTTGATAGGATCCTTGTGCTCATGGGATATCATCTTTCCATGATTTTGATGATATTTAAACACCTTCCTATCATAATTAATTTCTCATTAAAACATAATATAATATATATAACATGAATTTTAGTTTTAAAACTTTGCATGTAGTGTATTATAAATTGACATATATCATCACGTGTGGTGGTTTGTTGGGTATCCATGTAGTGAATCAAGAAAATAAATGTGTGGAGTATCCAAATTGAATTCAATGAGTATCCCATGATTCCAAAAAAAAAAACAAAAAGGAATAATTAATGAAAGGAATAAAAATACAATTTATATGATTAAAATGTAGAGGTTTACCCCTACGTCATTGGTAATAAGAAGTGCCTATCACAATTAAGTTTTCTTTCAAACATTACAACTAGTTTTTTCCACCATTGAATCAATTTGATCTGATTCAAATGTGGTTTATTATATAGAAGTGATGTGAGGATTAATGAGTCTATATTTATGTTTACAAGGTTTTCCCTTCAAATAGTATTTACATATATGCATGTAAAAAATATGAATTGTATTTTGTCATAATTAAGACATTAGATAAACAATTAGAAATACCAATCATGAAAACACAACTCGTGTATACATTTACAATTGAGACTCATAGCAATTCATACTTTAATATTTAATGTACACCCCCAAGAGAAATTTATTCTATAATGTCATCTCCATATATTTTTTCATCAAATTCAGCAATGAAATTACTACCACTTTTTAACCTTGTATCTTCATGAACCATAAATGTTAGAAAATGAGGAAATTTAATAGGGGGAGGGGGTAAAGATTCTTTGTGAATAGATTTTTGAACAGTTAGTTGATCCTTTAGATAATTTTGATTCGAACATTCATTTCACCCCTTCCCTTTATCTGTTCGTAATAAAATTCATTGGTTCAATCCTTTTTCATTAATTTCTAAAGGCTTTCATGAATAATAAATTGTAAATGAATACCTACTTTTCAAAAAGTTTTTCACAAGATATAATGGTCTTGTTATGAATGTTCTAATAGGTTTCTCAACCGTATAAATTTTCATATCATCAAGTGGAACAGGAAGCTCAGTGCTTCTGTCATGTTCTATGTTAATCCCCACTCTCACATGACCCATTATAAGTTTTATATTATATTGAATATCATCATAGATAATAGACATAGTATCCCTCACAACAAGGTGATGTGTGGATGTTGATAGATATAACTGACAACAATTTTCACCCTATATAATATCCATAAAATAAAGGTATACGTCTCTAAATAATTCACCTTTCACAGAAATAATTATGAGAATATTGATTACCTCATCTAAGAATGATCTTTGATGGCAATGGATCACTTAAAAGATGGTGGGGGTCGGGGGGAGGGGTACTTCACACAGTGGTTTTTATTGTGTTGTTTTGATTCAGATAAAAAATATTGGAAAATAAGTGATAATTGTTATGTAATAATGATTTAAACCAAAAAAATATTATGTTATACTTACACATGATTCCCACACTTTTTGTCTGTTTTCAACTATTTATATCCAAAATTTATTTACACGCGCCTCATTCCATAACACATGATGTGGGATGGAAGTGACTTTAAATTTGGATATATAAATATACATATAAATTTAAGAACATAATTATGTTGTTGTTTTATTTAACATAAAATTATTATAGTTGATTTAAAATACATACTATTTTTTTCTAGTAAAGCATACCCCATCCTTTACGATAGGTGTACATTGGTTTAGCAACCTATTTCTTATTTTCACTACTCAGTTGCTATTTAATAAATTATAAATTCATAATCAAAGTGATCAATAAAATTATTTCCAAACAACATATTACCAGTCACAATGTACCTTAAAAAATGTCTCCTCACAAAGACTAACAAATATATCCCATGCTTCTTGGATTATCAGGTGTGCATACATCTGTGGAAGGTGCGAGTTTATTTTCCATTTAGAATCTTTGAGACGAAGCATCATAAGAATTGTGTGGAAGCCACTGTGAGCCTTAGAAAAATCATTAATTCAAATTTGATTATAGATTCATCTATAATAAATTTACTCTATAAGGGATAATGAAGAGTAAGTCAATATTTCATTATACTATTTTTAGTAAAATAAATAATTTATATCAGAATGTTACCCTAGTCTCTTCCCAAAATAATTACTTAAGTGAGTGAAAAAAATTATTTCACAAAAATATATCTATACACATACGCTACATAGTGGTGACCCTAATGAAACAGGTGAACATGGCCTTGTTAGGGTTAACAAACTATCCGCATGGATTCATTCCAACCTCAAATTTAATTCATTTTATTCTCACCTTAATGAATTTTTATAAAATTTTCATGATATGATGCTCTAATTTTTTCTTGTACAATAGTTATCAGAAATATACCATTTCCTTGGATTCAAAATCATCAATATATAGTTCCTCTGGATTGGTAGCATCGACATGTGCTGAAGGTTATTGTTCCTTTGCATTAGGAGTACCAGAAGGTTGAGAAACCTATTGTTCCATAGTATTGGGTGCATAAACATGTCCATAATTAATTATCTAAATAAGTGTTTGAACATTTAATTTTGATTATGTAAATTAAATATTGAACAAATAATAATATGTGGTAAGATAATGTATAGTACAAAAAAACCTGATTATTGAAATATCATTTTTTTCTTAAAGATGAATGGATTTGACCCCTCTATTGAGTATCCAAAATCAATTAATTATGGTATCATCTAACATAAAAGAACCTGTATATATTGGGACCACAATGAAATGATTATGGTGTTCGAATGAAAGGTTCATCCTCAGTAGAATATTCATATGACCCTTCAATGGGTTTTCTTGACAACAGAACAATTGACCACATTCAGTTTGCATGATCTGAAACATAAAATACTTATACTAATTGTGATTCGATTATAAATGGTTCATCACTATACCTTCATTAATAAAATTCACTCTCATGAACCCCAATTAATCTATTTTAATATCACTTTAGTTATCAACCCACTTTCAATGAAAAATTGGCACTTGGAATGTTTTATAATCCAACTCCCATATTTGTTTGGTGAAGCCAAAGTATCACATGTTTGCAGAAATTGGACTTCTACGCTTGGTACCAGATACATGTATCACTTCATCAAAAAGAGTAAATCTACTATTTTTCATGGTAATGCATTCATCATGTTCATTTTTATAGAACATATAACCATTAATTTCATAACCATTATAAAATAATACAAGAATACTTGTTCTTATGGATATCCATTGAGGTCATTCTAAAATTTAATCGATATTTTCAGATTACTTCTCAATAATATAGTCTCAAAACCATCATATAAATTGTTGATTATGTGTATTTTATATCCATATTTCATCCCATAATGGATTCAAATGACTAAGAATTTCATTGTAGTATTTAACATATGGGGAAACCTCTAAACTATTATGAAAAGTGTAAAGGTGGTCCTACTCCAAATCTATAATAGTGATTGTGACAACATCTATTCTATAAATTCATTCACCCATAAGCTTCTTTGTGTAACAAGATTTCGGTAGACTAATTATTTCCACACCAGTCAGGTAGTCGATAAATAATTCAATGGATTCCTAAAAAATATATCACTATGCAATACAACCTTCTGGATGACTTCATTTTTGATACACCCTTTCCAAATATTCATATACCATTCTGTAGTACTCAGAAGCAGTTTTCCACCCAAACAGGCCTCTGGCCGGTTGGCCACTAGGCCTTAGGCACGCCACCCCATATTCCAAACGTTTTTGATGAGCAATGAGGGTGTAAAGGGATGATATTGTAGAGAATATACCCTCTGGTGGTGATGATAGTTTTGATATATGAATATATATATAAATAGTTGGAAATAAAGACCATAATAACACTAGACCAGCAACCCACACATTGTGGAAGCACTGACAAATAATAGTGGAAGTAATAATATCAACATCATTAGAATAATAAATACTAACATAACACTTGAAATATAAAACAACATGCATATAATATATGTTAGAAAATACAATAAATATAAAGGGTCACCCATGGATGATCTCAATATGTACATATATAAGAATGTTCATAAAAAAATAAGGCTCAAAAGAAAGGTAGCTCTAACTGATGTAGGAACCTCAAGGTCCCCTACCATCTATCCCATGAAAAAGTTCTGACAAGATTGCTAAGATCAAGCTCCATATCCTAAACCTTTACATGATTATAAATCCATAATGTCTACATGCATCTCGAAGGGCTCATGTTGGGTGTGAGAAAAAATCTCATTAGGTAACCACCAATGTTTTCCTATCATACACATGTGATTAAGAATATGTAATAAAATGTAATGAAAGAATCACAATCACATAATATAATTAAACTTTATTCTCTTGTGATCAATAGCCACAAGGAAGAAATCACTTGATTTGACCTTTTCCAATATAACGGTAGAGAGAGGATCCATAGAAATAAGACAAAGGAATTCCCTAATGTATATCATTCTAGGTGAACCCTTAGGTTCCACTGCTAACAAAAATCACATAACACCTTATGCCAACAGACACCTCATGTCCAAAAAATATCTGAATTCCTGAAGGCACATCTTAATCAAGGACCTAGTCCCTCAGACCTCAGCTCATAAGAAATCTCATTGGCTTAATGCACAACATCTGAGGCATAGAGAATTGTGCCTCCAAGTAATAACACAATTGGATCAACAAATGATGTCATGAGGAATGACTATGTGCGTCCTCCCAAATAGTTTGGGCCGAACGACCTCAAGTACAGTGAGCCTCAAACCCCAATAGATGGTCTCAACACAATTAATCGATGGATACTCCCCATCCCCATGTATTTCTATGATAATAACCTCCAAAAAAATCCTAAGATGCATCTAACAAAGTCCTCTACCCACATTAGTGGTCAACACCACCTCGTTATCTGATTCCTATTGTGTGTAGACAACTCCAAATAGTGCATTGACCAACATGGGTGAGTAGAAATAACCAGATAAGTTCTTAAGACACACCATTAAAACACCTCATTCCCTTGAAACCAAGTCACTCATCTAATGGTCAGAACCATACAACATCACACAGACCTTACTCATATTCTGACTATGATATTTCTTCATCCCAATTACCATGTCTCCCAACAGGTAATGAAAATCACCTAGAGTATTGGGGACAAGCCCAAACCGATGATCACATCGCCTCAAATAGGGGGTCATTAACACCTTGATCCTTAGTACAATCCCATTAAGTTCACATATAACTTGTCACATGAAATTACATTAATTTAAACAAATAAATTTAATAAAAATAATACCCTCAGCCTAACCACCAAAGTGGTCTCAAGCCCCACACCCAGCTTAGTCATGAAAAAAATGGACAGGGCATGCTTAAAGGAATCCCACATGGTCTCATGTTTAATTTATAGTTAAGGATATAATTAATTTGGGCCCCACTCAATCTAATGAAAGGATCACTCAATAATACACCCCTAAAACAACCAAACAAAAATGGAGAAATATAACCACTACATACCTCATGTTGGTCGATGTCCACTCATCTGATCCTAGCCTTTAACTCAATTTGATTTGGAAGAAATTGGAATTTTAGATGAATGCCTTGAAAATACGGTAAATCAGATCACACAGATTTAGTGCTCTATATAGAGATAGAAAAGTAAAAGAGAATCATGAGGACTTTAAATATTACTGATTTGGATCCAACGCAACTGACAACTTGAAGAATGGATTCCTAATAAAGGGATCAGTTCAATTTGTCCAAAGAGGGAAAATAAGAACCCTCCCTGTGCATTGTGTGTTATTTAGAGGAGAAAAGAGGAGGAAAATATATAAAAGGGGGAAATGGAAAAAAGTTAAATATTTCCCTTTAATGATGAGAAGGGTTGGCTTGTACAGTTTGGCTAATTGTGCACCAATAGTGCGACACCCACTATCTAAAGGTGCACCTCACATAGTTGACCCACATGATTTTGAAAACTGTGCAACAACTGTGAAGATCGACTCTACTAAAAATTGTAGAGGTGACACATGGTTGTGCACATCTTCCAATATGGTTTGAAAAACTGTGAAAAGAATATATAGAGGGATGCATGGTTCTTCCTAGGAGGCTTCACTGTTTTTCCAAAACATGCACCCCAATTTGCACACACCAGAAACATGGGTTTTCAACCTACGATGCACCCAAAACCCAACCAAAACAGTGAGACACTATACCATCATTAGAAATCATCTAAAAACTGGGTCTTGGGTAAAATAAACTCTCAAAATTATGTTCTAAATATCAAATAAAGAGTTGGCATACCCACAAACTTCAAAAATTCAAAACAGGTGAGAAATTAGACCTTCTCTAAAAAACTGGGATGTTACAATCTCCCAACCATAACATAAATCAACCCCAAGTTATAAAACAAATATTTATGATGGTAACAGACATACCCATCCAATTTAGAACACCTCGGTTTACCCTAGTCATAAAGGGTACATGTCAACTACCAAAAGGGATCCCCACCTTCGGAGTTACCTACCTTAGTCACATCCCAACCCAAAACCCAAATAAAATGATGGTCCATCAACCATCACTGGACTCAAAACTTGTCTTATGACACATAATTATTCTTGTACCTCATCAAGTTGTAACATAATATCCATTCCACATCTAACACCCATCAAGTACCACATATCCTTAGATTCCCATCCCATGTCCATGTTGCACATGGAACCTATTAGGTCCCACATCTCATCAGATGATCAAATAGGCTCAATTTCACACACCTTATATGTAACCTACATTGTATCAATGGACAGATGCCAACACACCTCATACAAGGCACACATTCATTGATTCTCATAGACAAATCCTGGTTCCATGCACAACACACACACAGTTATATATATATATATATATATATATATATTACATCTAAAATGATGCCAACCTACTAACCAATGTCTATTTAGTCTAAAAGCATATCCTGTTCTCCTCATGAAACAAAAATTGACATGCCTAAAAAATGTTCCACGAAAAAACAAAACAAAACATGGGTCACTCCCATGGTGTACCTCTAACCATTATCATCTCACAAGCCTACTATGAACTAGGAATCTCAACAACATGAACTTAACCTAAAGCCTAACTTCATCATGCACGACTTCCCTATGGTGCTGTACCAACCACCATCCACTGACCCCACCAATGAGTCCCACTTTCCCTTTTACGAACTCCATATAGAGCTTGATCTAGGCTACCATCTCCTAGAACTACTCCTACTCTTATCATAAAACCCTGAGACTACCCCAGTCCTTGAATGTTAGATTTATAATAAGGATTTATTTAGAACCTCTTGAGATTCATGACCTGACCATATTCTCATAACTCCATTAGTGCTTGATCACACAATGTCTATACATTTTCTAGATGCTCGTACTAGAATAAAACCATCAAAGACCCACTAAGAGGTGGTCTACTCAAGTATCTAACCTAAACCTCCTACCGAGACTCCCCTCATCCTTTCTTCCTAGTATCAAATTCATATTCACTGAAATAACCTGATGTTGTCACCTAGATCTAGTATGACTGATCTGTAAAGTTTCCATCAACTAGGATCACCTGGTTCACCAAATATGAGAATTAGGTCAACCTGAAGATGTTTACATACACTTGAATGGAGTGTTATAAAACATCATTTAAATTCCTCACTCTAGAGGTGTCATCTCCTACTATACTGGGTGTGAAATGATACAACATGGTGAATGATTCCACATATTCCATGACAGACATGTCTCCCTACTATAGGCTTAAGAACTCATAAGATCTCTCTACCCACAACATTAATGGAAATAATTTAATGAAGATTCCAACCTCAAATTCCTTCTAGGACAGTCCCTTTTGTCTACCCGCCAGAACCTGCATGTCCCACAAATTATTTTTTGATCCTCTAAGCATATACGTAGACATATTCACCTTCTAACCTGGGTGAATCTCTAGCTAATCGTAGATCATATGCATTGAATCCATTTAGTTCTAAGAATTCAGTGGCCCAAACTCACCCTAAAATAGCGGTGGGTGATGCAATTGGAACTCTCAAGACAAGTACGCCATATAAGGCTCTTCTCCTAGAGATCCCCTGTCAATCCCCTAGATTACACACAACAGACTCTCTAAAAGCTTCTTGTCAAGACATGACCTAAAAGTTGCTAAATATGGTAGCTACCCCTCCTAAACTAGAGATTGTACCTGAGTTTGTACCTGTAGCTCATGCTCTGCCTGACCCTACGGGGCCTCAACCTGAGCCTCAGGGGCCTCATCTCATGCATGATTTAATGACATCATATCACAACCCTCCTGATTCTCTATCAGAATACATCTAGGTGGAAACCCACTCAATACCAATATAAAAGTCAGATAGCTATAATAACATATATATAACACAAATAAGGAAATTAGTAAAATGTAATATAATCTTACTACCCTTAATTCCCCATCAAAACTATGTCACATGACATCCATCCTCTTGGACCCTTACCCACCCATATTAGATACATATGTCACATATAAATCCATACTCACGGCCTCTTGCCTACCCGTATCAGAGCTAGGCATCACATATCAATGTTAGGTAGCTGAATAAATTTCCACCATAGAGAAGCAAGGTAAGATAATTCCACTTAGATTAATTTATTAACATTTTAAGAAGCTCACCCCTATATGCCTCAGGCCATGCCTGTCCTAACGAACCATGTAGCCTCAATTCGATGACCTCATCACCCAAACTGGTGATCAATATAACACAATGCCATCATACCTACCTACTCATAAATGATATTGGATCACAAATATACCTCACATCGCATAGTAATCACATATATTTCATTGGGTACACTTGCCTAGGTTGGTTAAGTAAAATACCACCAAAGAGAGGCTAGGCAGGAAAACACTACTTAGTATCATTTTTTAAGATTAAAAAAACCAAACCCATCTTATCACAATTTAGGTCCGCAATTAAAATCACAATAAATTTATCAAAGGCATGTATATACATTTAAAAATAATATGTACCTATCAAAATTAAGTATAACCGCACCTTACCATACTATACCAAGGATCCATATCTCTTCCCTTTCCATACTAGAATAAGGGTAACGTATCATAATAGGTAAAAACCACATTCCTTGTGAACCACTAGAGGTTGAAAAAATATCAGCAGTAAAATGAGAAAATAATAACAACAACTACCACCCCTGGAAACTCTGGGTTTCCCCTGTGTATGGGGCTGTAGGCACCCAAACACATGTTTTAAACCCAGTATCGATAACATCCTAAGTGATGGTCTACCATAGACAAAATTGTATGACCTATATAAAAATAAAATCATTTGATACCATTAGTTGGCAATTGAACACTACTAATAACTCCAGTCAATAACTGCTCTAATACCATTTGTAGCTCTTGACCCGGTTTTCCACCTAAATAGTGATTTGGGCCGGTTGGTCACTGGTACATACGAATGCCTCCCCATACACCGAAGGCTACCAAATAGAAGTCAGGGTGTAAATGAGTGATAATGGATAGACTATAAACTTTGGTAGTGATGATAGTAATGGTATATAAATATATATAAGCAGTGGAAAAGAAAGTCCATAAAGACATTAGACCAGTAACACACCCATAGAGAAAACACTAATATACAACAACAAAAGAAATGATAACAAAAACAATATAATAGTAAATAATAACATACATATTATTGTATAAAACAACAAGCATACAAGACAAGTTTGGAAATATAATAAATATAAAGGGTCTCTGATGAATGACCTCAGTAAGTACATATATAAGCATTATAATATAGAAATAAGACTTAAAATAGAGGTAACTATAACTGATGAAGGAACCTCAAGGTCATTTTTTATCCATCCCATGAAAATGGTCTGACACACTCACTATGATCCAGATTCAGAGCATAAAACTTTACCTTATCGGAAATCAATAAAGCCTACACACATCCCAAAGGACCCATGTAGGTTTTGAGAAATAATATCAGTAGGTCACCACCAATGTGAGCCTATCTGACA
Organism: Viscum album; assembly: GCA_963277665.1. Taxonomy (NCBI): domain Eukaryota; kingdom Viridiplantae; phylum Streptophyta; class Magnoliopsida; order Santalales; family Viscaceae; genus Viscum; species Viscum album. Next base: position 98,925,504 of record OY728160.1, read on the forward strand.
AATGTTATTAAGAAGGTATACTAAAAAGAAATTAAAGAATCAAATGCAAAAAATATAATTAAAATTTCTTCCCTTGTGATCAACATCCACAAGGAAGAAATCACTTGCTTCAATATTTTTTAGTATAACAATAGAGGGAGGATCTGTAGAAATATTCCCAATGTATATACTAATGTATATTAGTTCAGGTGAACCTTAAGGTTCCACCTCTAAAACAATTATCTGAAACCTCATGCTAACCAACAAATCATGTCCAAACAATATCCAACATCTAGAAGGCATACCCCAATAAAGTATCTATTCCCTTGGACCTCAACTCATAAGAAAACATGTTGGCTCAAAGCACAACATCCAAGGCATAATGAAGGATATCCTACAAGTAATAACCCCATCAGATCAACAACCAAATTCCTAAAGAATAACGATGTACATCCTCTCAAATAGTCCTAGCCCAACAACCTCTAGCATAAAAAGCCTCAGCCCCAAAATAACGGTCTAAACATCATCAACCAATGGATCCTCACCATACCCATGGATTTATGAAACATGAATATTCAAACAAAATCCTAAGATACATCTAACAGAGGCCTCTACCCACATGATTGGTCAACACCACCTCATCATCTGAGTCTAACTGTGTTCACATGGCTCTAAATGGTGCATTAGACAACACAGGTGAGAGAAAATAATGGGATTAGTTTCTAATCCAAACCATTTTGGCACCTCATAACCCTAAAAATGAATTTCTCATCTGATTTTCAATACCATCCAACATCACATGAGCCTTGACTGTAGCATGAGACATCACTACCACATCCAAATAACTAAGTCACCCAACCAGTGATCAACATCACACAAAGTATCTGATCCAAGCCCAACATGATGATCACATCATCTCAACCTGGTGGTCATCACCACCTCAATTATAGAGACAATCCCATCCATTTCCCACGGAACTCATCACAATCATTTCAATAAAATTAAATAAATTCATTCAATATAAATAATGAATACGTCTTAAACTACCAAGTGGTTTGAATCCCCATACCAAACTCTGTCAGGGAATCAATGTAAATAGAATTCTTAGAGGCATCCCATATGGTCTCACATTTAATTTTAATGGTAAGGTGTTGATTAATTTGGGTCTCACTCAATCTACCCAAAGGCTCACTCAAATGAGCACCCTTAAAACAATAAAAAAATCATAGAGAATGATGAGTAACACCTACTTCATGATAGAAGAAGTCCACTCATCTGATATTAGATATCGATCAAATTTTTATGAAATTAGCATTTTAGATGAATGCCCTGAAAATAGGGTAAATTTCCTTGTACTAATTTTTCACTCTGTATGTCGAGAGAAAAGGAAATGTTAAGAAAGAGGAATTGAGACCTTACCAATGTAGTTTCAACATAATCAATGACTTGAAGAATGGAGTCCAGATGAATGGATCATCTCAATTTATCTAAGGAGGGAAAATAAGAAGCCTCCTCTAATATGCATGTGATTTTAAGGAGAAAGGTGGAGGAAAATAGATAAATGGGAAAAGGAAAAAATGTTCAATTTTTTCTCTTTAAGGAGGTTCATGGTTGGATCGCAAGGTTTATCTCTCCTACCTGGAAATAGTGTATGTAGTTGGAGTGATAAATGTTTTTTTTTCACCCTTCACTGGCTCTAATTATTCCTGTATTACCTTGTTATTCATGTCTTACCTAGCCTTAATTCCATCATTTGTTTTTAGGGGTGCATTTAGTAACATTCCAATGAAACTATAACATACAATTTTTATTTCTACATGCATGACATTAAGGAAATTCCTAAAGTACAAACAATTCTTGATTAATAATTCAAAAAAAAGACTGATCCCTTTTTCCAACCTATTTTCATAATATTTTTCAGAAAATGTTTACCAAAAGTAGTGTCCATATTTTTTACATTCTCAAATAGTTGATCACCTTCTAGTGGTGATAGTGTTGTATGTTCTTATAAACTCTGATAAAATGATGTCATCCAAGAGTAGTACTTATGTCATTGGGGTATAAATCTCTGATTTCCTAGAATCATAGTCATTGGGGAATGTGTTAACCTAATTAACTGTGCACATTTTTTAATAAATAGGACACCCTTTAGTTACTTTAATTCTATATCGTGAAAAATTTCCATAACTGGGAAAGTTATTTATTATCCTGAAAAACATGGTTCTCAATGTGAAATATTCATTTCTATAATCATCATACAATGTGACACATGAATCTCATAATAATTTCCAATCCTTGATCAATGGATCCAAATAAACATCAAAATAATTACTTGGTTTTTTGGTCATGATATAAATAGAGATAAAATAATGTATTTTTATTTCATGTATAAAAAAAATAAAAAGTCATAATTTACCAACATAATTGGACATATACCATGAGTGTTTCTTTGAAAACAAAAAGGATACCCTCTATTTGTAGATAGCTCAAGAAAAATTTTTCTCAACTCATTTCCAAATTATGGATACTCATGATCAAATCTTATGAATTGAGGAGAGTCTACCAGGTGATGAAATTTCCCATCTTTATTTCTAGTATATGAATGTCACACCAATTTCATTATAGTCTCCTAACTTTCATATATATACCTAAACCTTGGAATGATTGGAAAGTATCATAAAATTTCTGTAAGACCCAATTCATCTTTCTTTTATTGAGAATCACCACATTTTGTGAATTATTTAAGTGATTTGTGGTCCTTGAGAAATAGTACACAATTAGTTTGTTGTGCTTTTATTATTTCAAAGATCATACCCACTGACCGTATAATTCATTAAGTGTAATATGTTCAGCTAGTAAGATCATTATCTTATGGGAGAATATCATTAAAGAGAGAAAGTAGTTCAGTAGAATTGGAGTTACTCCATCCATTTCCAAATTGTAAATTATACATCTTCAATACGATTGAAAATGTTGTATATTTAGTACAAACAGCATACAATGGGGTCTTTGTACAACTCTTTTACTTCTCAAACAATTTTGGACAGTCACATTATTTATCTTAAACTTTCATTGTCATTTCCTCAATAAAAATTCATCATCAATCACACCTATAATAACATACTTGATACGATACTATTCATTGTACACACTTTTAATCATATCACATGATCCATAAAATATAGTGTTATCACAATCACTAGATACAATCACATTTCCCCATATTTAGTCTAACATTTATAAAATTGATATATTCTAAAACAAATAAAACATTCATTCAACTCATATAGACTAATTATTCTTGAATAATAACAAATTAAACATGATCAAAGGATTGTAGAAGGGTCATAATCATGCTATTTTTCAAACTTGATGGACTCTTTCACCCCATATTTATACTATTTTGTTATATGATTGACATATTTCTATTTTTTATTCTTATCCATCCTATTTGATTCAGTAATATTAATATTTAACAAAATGAATAAATACACAAAAGGGGCCTTTCAAATAAGGGGAACCCAACATTTGAATATTTCAAATAATTTCAAATTCCTTTTAAGGAAATGAGCAGTTGAATTTAAGAAAAAAATTACTCCATTGGTGGTAGGTATTATCCACTGAATTCATCTACAATGATCATTGAGTCTTAGTATGTGATGAATACTTCTTAGAGTAGTTCAAGTAACATTGGTACATGTCCAGAAGAAATGGGGGATGAGTCTTATGCCACAGAATGAAATAATAACTATTGGGGTGATGCATTTGATGAGGATGAAAGTAATCTAATTAAATCTAAATGTTCCCAAGATGGAGAGATGGAAAATCACTAACACTACTTCAAATGGACATTTTCCCAACGGTTCAGAACCGTTGGGAAAGCCTGCAGAACTGTTGGTATATCTTATACCAATGGTTCTGAAAACCGTTGGTAAGTAAGCCATTGGGAAAGCTTTTCCCAACGGTTTACACAGAACCATTGGGATAGCTTAGAAAAATGAATCTATCCCAATGGTTGTACCAAACCGTTGGGATAGTTTTTCCCAATGGTTTGGCTTGAACCGTTGGTAAAAAAAATACTCAGAATCCTATGCCAACGGTTTGAAACCGTTGGAATAGCCTATGCTGTGAAAATTGCACAACAGCCTACAATTTGCACAGTAGGTCGAAATTTGCACAGAAACCTTCAATTCCCTCTCATTTAAAATTATTGTACCTACAATAATAAACTAACACATACATATACAATTACTGTACCTACAATAACCAACTAACACATATATATACAGAACAAATTCATATACATTTAACATATAATGCATCCTAGAACTATACACATCCAGAATTAAATTAGAATTCATAACGTAATTATAAACATACATAATTCAATTCGAATTCAATTTAAAATTTAGATGACAATTATATGTGGAATCCATAATTCAATTCATAATTTGATCGGTTTTTCATATACCATATTTTTTACTAGAAATGATGTTCATTTTAAAAAAAATACATACCCCTGGAGTGATACCGGTCACACTGTGCCTTGGATTGAGGTGAGGTTAACTAGTACACATCACAAATTACCCATGTATCGTTGTCCTAAAGTATCAACATATTATGAAAGCGTTTGGTCGGTTTTCTGTATGTCAGTTGTTGTTTTCACTTAAAATGAAGTGATTTTTAAATAAAAGAGAGACACTTTGAGTGGTACCGGCCACACCGCACCTCAGATTGAGGCGGGTTTGACTTGTAAATGTTACAAATGACCCATGGATCGTTTTTCTAATGTATCAATAGAAACTGAATGCGTTTGGTCGGTTTTCCATATGTACTTAAAATGTTGTCCATTTTAAACATAAGAGAGACACTTTGGGTGGTGCCGGACACACTGCAACTTGGATTGAGGATCGGTTGACTCGTACACGTCACATAAGACCCACAGATCATTGTACTAATGTTTCAATAGATTCCGAATGAATTTGGTTGGTTTTTCGTATGCCAGTTGTTCTTTTCACTTATAATCATGTCCATTTTAAACAAAAGAGACATAGTTAGAGTGGTACCGGCCACACCACATCTCATATTTAGACAAGGTTGACTCATACACATCTCAAATGACCCTTGGATCATTTTCCTAAAGTATCAATTCAATTTGAATGTGTTTGGTCGGTTTTATGTATGCCAGTTGATGTTTTCACTTAAAATGACATTCTTTTGAAACAAAAGAGAGACACTTTGAGTGGTGCTGGCCACACCATGCCTCAGATTTATGCGGGGTTGATTCATACATGTCACATATGACCCATGGATCTTTTTTCTAAAGTATCAATACAATCAGAATCCGTTTGGTCAGTTTTCCATATGTACTTAAAATGTTGTCCATTTTAAACAAAAGAGAGACACTTTGAGTGGTTCCAGACACGCCGTGCCTCAGATTGAGGCGGGGTTGACTTGTACACATCAAATATAACCTATTAATCATTTTCCTAAAGTATCAACACATTCTAAATGCATTTGGTCAGTTTTTCATATGTCAGTTGTTGTTTTCACTTAAAATGATATCCATTTTAAACAAAAGAGAGACACTATGAATGGGCCCGGCCACAACACATCTTGTATTGAGGAGGGGTTGACTTGTACACGTCACATATGACCCATGGATCATTTTACTGAAGTATCAACACAATCAAAATCCATTTGGTCAGTTTTCTGTATGTCAGTTGTTGTTTTCACATAAAATGAAGTGTTTTTTAAATAAAAGAGAGACACTTTGAGTGGTGCCAGCCACACCACACCTTGGATTGAGGTGGGGTTGACTCGTACACATCACAAATGACCCATGAATCATTCTTCTAAAGTATCAATAGAAACCGAATGCGTTTGGTTAGTTTTCCATATGTACTTAAAATGTTGTCCATTTTAAACATAAGATAGACACTTTGGGTGGGGCCATCCACACCGCGACTTGGATTGAGGCGCGGATGACTCGTACATGCCGCATATGACCCATGGATCATCTTCCTAAAGTTTCAACATATTCTGAATGTGTTCGGTCGGTTTTTGTATGCCAGTTGTTCTTTTCACTTATAATCCTGTCCATTTTAAACAAAAGAAACACAGTTAGAGTGTTACCAGGCACACCGTGCTTCGGATTTAGATAGGGATGAATTTTACACGTCTCAAATGACCCATGAATCATTTTCCTAAAGTATCAACACAATATGAATGTGTTTAGTCAGATTTATGTATGCCAGTTGATGTTTTAACTTAAAATGATGTCCTTTTGAAACAAAAGAGAGACACTTTGAGTGGTTCCAACCACACCACAACTCATATTGAGGCAGGGATGATTCGTAGATGTCACATATGACCCACGTATCATTGTTATAAAGTATCAACACAATCAGAATCTGTTTGTTAATTTTTCCGTATGTACTTAAAATATTGTCCATTTTAAACAAAAGAGAGACACTTTGTGTGGTTCCGGCCACACCGTGCCTTGGATTGAGGCAAAGTTGACTCTTACATGTCAAATATAACCCATGTATTGTTTTCCTAAAGCATCAACACATTATGAATGTGTTTGATCAGTTTTTTGTATGTCATTTGATGTTTTCACTTAAAATAATGTTCATTTTAAATAAAAGAGAGACACTATAAATGGTGATGGGCACACCGCACCTCAGATTGAGGCGGGGTGGACTCTTACACATCACATATGACCCATGGATCATTGTGCTAAAGTATCAACATAATCAGAATCCGTTCGGTCGGTTTTCCGTATGTCAGTTGTTGTTTTCACTTAAAATGAAGTGTTTTTTAAATAAAAGAGAGAAACTTTGAGTGGTGCTAGTCACACCACACCTTGGATTGAGGCGGGGTTTAATCTAACATGTCACATATGACCCATGGATTGTTGTTCTAAAGTATCAACAGAAACCGAATGCGTTTGGTCTATTTTCCGTATGTACATAAAATGTTGTCCATTTTAAACATAAGAGAGAAACTTTGGGAGGTGTCAGCCACACCGTGACTCGGATTGAGGCTCGGTTGACTTATACACATCACATATGACCCATGTATCGTTTTCTTAAAGTTTCAATATATTCTGAATGCGTTTGGTCATTTTTTTGTATGCCAGTTGTTCTTTTCACTTATAATCCTGTCCATTTTAAACAAAAAATACACCGTTAGAGTGGTACCGGCCACACCGCACCTCAGATTTAGATGAGGTTGACTCTTACACATCTCAAATGACTCATGGATCATTTTCCTAAAGTATTAACACAATCCAAATGCGTTTGGTCGGTTTTTCATATACCAGTTGATATTTTCACTTAAAATGATGTCCTTTTGAAACAAAAGAGAGAAACTTTGAGTGGTTCCAGCCACACCGCACCTTAGATTGAGGCAAGGTTGATTCTTACACGTCACATATGACCCATGGATTGTTGTGCTAAAGTATCAACACAATCAGAATCCATTTGGTCAGTTTTCCGTATGTACTTAAAATGTTGTCCATTTTAAACAAAAGAGAGTCACTTTGAGTGGTACCAACCACACCGTGCCTCAGATTGAGGTGGGGTTGACTCATACATGTAAAATATGACCCATGGATCATTTTACTAAAGCATCAATACATTCTAAATGAATTTGGTCAGTTTTTCATATGTCAGTTGTTGTTTTCACTTAAAATGATGTCCATTTTAAACAAAAGAGAGACACTATGAATGGTGCTGTCCACACCGCGCCTTGTATTGAGGTGGGATTGACTCATACACATCACTATGACTCATGGATCATTGTGCTAAAGTTTTAACACAATCAGAATCCATTTGGTTGGTTTTCCGTATGTCAGTTGTTGTTTTCAATTAAAATGAAGTGATTTTTAAATAAAAGAGCGACACTTTGAGTGGTGGCATCCACACCACGCCTCGGATTGAGGAGGGGTTGACTCGTACACATCACAAATGACCCATGGATCATTATGCTAAAGTATCAATAGAAACTGAATGCGTTTGGTTGGTTTTCCATATGTACTTAAAATGTTGTCCATTTTAAACATAAGAGAGACACTTTGGGTGGTGTCAGCCACACCGAAACTCGGATTGAAGAGAGGATGACTCATACATGTCACATATGACCCATGGATCATTTTCCTAAAGTTTCAATAGATTCCGAATGCGTTTGGTCAGTTTTTTGTATGCCAATTGTTCTTTTCACTTATAATACTGTCCATTTTAAACAAAAGAAAAATAGTTAGAGTGGTACCAGGAACACCACACCTCTTATTTAGACGGGGTTGACTCATACACATCTCAAATGTCCCATAGATCATTTTCCTAAAGTATCAACACAATCCAAATGCATTTGGTCATTTTTTCGTATGCTAGTTAATGTTTTCACTTAAAATGATATGCTTTTGAAACAAAAGAGAGACACTTTGAGTAGTTCCAGCCACACCACACCTCATATCGAGGCGAGGTTGATTCTTACACGTCACATATGACCCATAGATCATTGTGCTAAAGTATCAACACAATCAGAATCTGTTTGGTCAGTTTTTTTTATGTACTTAAAATGTTGTCCATTTTAAACAAAAGAGAGACACTTTGAGTGGTGCCGGCCACACCATGCCTCAGATTGAGGAGAGGTTGACTTTTACACATCAAATATGACCCATGTATTATTTTCCTGCAGCATCAACACATTTCGAATGCATTTGTTCAGTTTTTCGTATGTCAGTTGTTGTTTTCACTTAAAATGATGTCCATTTTAAACAAAAGAGAGACACTATGAATGGTGCTGGCTACAACGCACCTTATATTGAGTCAAGGTTGACTCGTACACATCACATATGACCCATGGATCGTTGTGCTAACGTATCAACACAATTAGAATCTTTTTGGTTGGTTTTCCGTATTTCAGTTGTTATTTTCACTTAAAATGAAGTGCTTTTTAAATAAAAGAGAGAAACTTTGAGTGGTGTCGACCACACTGCCCCTCGGATTGAGGCAGGGTTGACTTGTACACGTCAAAAATGACCCATGGATCTTTTTTCTAATGTATCAATATAAACAGAATGCGTTTGGTTATTTTTCCATATACACTTAAAATGTTGTCCATTTTAAACGTAAGAGAGACACTTTGGGTGGTTCCAGCCACACTGCGACTTGGATTGAGGAGAGGTTGACTCATATATGTCACATATGACCCATGGATCGTTTTCCTAAAGTTTCAACAGATTCCGAATGCGTTTGGTTAGTTTTTCATATGCTAGTTGTTCTTTTCACTTATAATCAGGTCCATTTTAAACAAAAGAGACACAATTAGAGTGGTACCGGCCACACCACGCCTCAGATTTAGATGTGGTTGACTTTTACATATCTCAAATGACCCATGTATGATTTTCCTAAAGTATCAACACAATAAGAATGCGTTTGGTTGGTTTTTCGTATGCCAGTTGATGTTTTCACTTAAAATGATGTCCTTTTGAAACAAAAGAGAGACACTTTGAGTGGTTCCGGCCACACCACCCCTCAGATTGAGGTGGGGATGATTCATACATGTCACATATGACCCATGGATCATTTTGATAAATTATCAACATAATCAAAATCTATTTGGTCAGTTTTCTATATGTACTTAAAATGTTGTCCATTTTAAAAAAAGAGAGATAGTTTTGGCGGTGTCGGCCACACTATGCCTCAGATTGAGGCGGGGTTGACTCATACACGTAAAATATGACCCATGGATCATTTTACTAAAGCATAAACACATTCCTAATGAGTTTGGTCAATTTTTCGTATGTCAATGGTTGTTTTCACTTAAAATGATGTCCATTTTAAACAAAAGAGAGACACTATGAATGGTGTTGGCCACACTATGCCTCAGATTGAGGTGGGGTTTACTCGTACACGTCAAATATGACCCATGTATCATTGTGCTAATGTATCAACACAATCATAATCTGTTTGGTCGGTTTTTCATATGCCATTTGTTGTTTTCACTTAAAATGAAGTGATTTTTAAATAAAAGAGAGACACTTTGAGTGGTTTCGGCCACACCACACCTCGTATTGAGGCGGGGTTGACTCATACATGTCACATAAGACTTGAGGATCGTTTCTCTAAAGTATCAATACAATAATAATCCATTTGGTCAGATTTCCATATGTCAGTTGTTGTTTTCACTTAAAATGAAGTACTTTTTAAATAAAAGAGAGACACTTTGAGTGGTGCCGGCCACACCACGCCTCAGATCGAGGCGGGGTTGACTCATACACATCAAAAATGACCCATGGATTGTTGTTCTAAAGTATCAACATAAATTGAATGTGTTTGGTCAGTTTTCTGTATTTACTTAAAATGTTGTCCATTTTAAAAATAAGAGAGACACTTTGGGTGGTGCCGGCCACACCGTGATTCAGATTGAGTCGCGGTTGACTCGTAAACGTCACATATTACCCATGTATCATTTTCATAAAGTCTCAACAAATTCTGAATGCGTTTAGTTAGTTTTTCGTATGCTAGTTGTTCTTTTCACTTATAATCCTGTTCATTTTAAACAAAAGAGACACAATTAGAGTGGTAACGACCACACTGCACCTCAGATTTAGACAGGGTTGACTCATAAACATTTCAATTGATCCACAGATCATTTTCCTAAAGTATCAACACAATCCGAATGCGTTTGGTTGGTTTTTTGTATGCCAGTTGATGTTTTCACTTAAAATGATGTCCCTTTGAAACAAAAGAGAGAAACTTTGAGTGGTACCGGCCACACCGTGCCTCAGATTGAGGTAGAGTTGATTTGTACACGTCACATATGACCCATGGATTGTTGTTCTAAATTATCAACATAATCAGAATCCATTTGGTCAGTTTTCCATATGTACTTAAAATGTTGTCCATTTTAAACAAAAGAGAGTCACTTTGAGTGGTTCCAGCTACACCGTGCCTTGGATTGAGGCATGGTTGACTCTTAAAAGTCAAATATGATCCATGGATCATTTTCCTAAAGCATCAACACATTCCAAATGCATTTGGTTAGTTTTTCGTATGTTAGTTGTTGTTTTCACTTAAAATGATGTCCATTTTAAACAAAAGAGAGACACTATGAATGGTGCTTGCCACACCGCACCTCAGATTGAGGAGGGGTTGACTCGTAAACATCAAAAATAACCCATGGATCATTTTTCTAAATAATAAACACAATCAGAATCCGTTTGGTCAGTTTTCCGTATGTCAGTTGTTGTTTTCACTTAAAATGAAGTGCTTTTTAAATAAAAGGACACATTGAGTGGTATCGGCTATACCGCACCTCAGATTGAGGCGGGGTTCACTCGTACACGTCACATATGACCCATGGATCGTTCTCCTAAAGTTTCAATAGAATCCAAATATGTTTGGTCAGTTTTCCGTATGTACTTAAAATGTTGTCCATTTTAAACAAAAGAGAGACACTTAGAGTGATCCCTGCCACACTGCGACTCAGATTGAGCCCGGGTTGCCTCGAACACATCACATATGACCCATGGATCATTGTGATAAAGTATAAACATAATCTGAATGTGTTTGGTCAGTTTTTTCGTATGCCAGTTTTTCTTTTCACTTATAATCCTGTCCATTTTAAACAATAGAGACACATTTAGAGTGGTACCAGCCACACCATGCCTCGGATTTAGACAAGGTTGACTCTTACACGTCTAAAATGACCCATGGATCATTGTACTAAAGTATCAACACAATTCGAATGCGTTTGGTTTGTTTTCCATATGCCAATTGATGTTTTCACATAAAATGATATCCTTTTGAAACAAAAGAGTGACACTTTGAGTGGTGCCAGCCACACCGCGCCTCGAATTGAGGTGGGGTTGACTCGTACACGCCGCATATGACCAATTGATCATTGTCCTAAAGCATCAACACAATCATAATCCGTTTGGTTTATTTTACATATGTACTTAAAATGTTGTCCATTTTAAACAAAAGAGAAACACTTAGAGTGATCCCGACGACACCGTGACTCAGATTAAGCCGGGGTTGACTCATACACGTCACATATGACCCATGGATCATTGTGATAAAGTATAAATAGAATTAAAATGCGTTTGGTTGGTTTTCTGTATGCTAGTTTTTCTTTTTCTATTAAAATCCCGGCCACACCTACACCTCAGATTTAGACAGGGTTGACTCGTACACGTCACTTTGAGTGGTGTTGGGCCACACTGCGCCTCGGATTTAGGTGGCCTTGCTTTCCAAGTATCTCACATAGGGGACCAGGTATCACCCGAGGCATGGGTATTACCATCTTACAAAACAGACATGTCCCTTGGTTTATCTTAAAGGAACAAATATCACTCATGAGTAATAGAAAACCATCCTGGGTAGACCTCACCTAGAAACCAAGAATTCATCCTAGAATTTCAAGTCTAAAATTCCCTGAGCATGATGGAGTCCGTCCATGATTCCTTAACATGTAACCCATGTTTTATCCTAACAATTTACAAGTAAACCAAATCAAACAAGGCATAATTCACATAACATGGGAGAATGTACAACAAGACTTTGTATTCAATTTAAAGCATATCATCACATGCATTAATGAGCATGAGATAATAAGCTTACCAAGACCCTCATATAATTCAAGACATAAAAAAAATGGAATAATCCAAAATAACATTTCATGATCAAAGAAATAAAAAAGGCATGTGAAATCAAGGAGGAGGGGTGGGGGGGGGGGGGCTATCCGGGGTCCAGGGAGGAGGGTGGGGGGGGGGGGCTGTCCAGGGGGCTGTCCGGGGGGGTGTCTGGGGGGGGCTATCTGGGGGACCCAAGGATGAGGGTGGGGGGTTGTTTCGGGGGGGCTGTCCGGGGGGTGTCTGGGGGGCTGTCCGGGGGTCCAAGGAGGAGGGTGGGGGGGCTGTCCGTGGGGCTGTCCGGGGAGTTCTCAAACCACACAAAACTCTATAAACATGCTCTAGATACACCAAAACCACTAAAAGACATCAACATCCATGAAAATAGACAACATATAAAAATAGCTCAACTCCAATACTATACTATGAGGTCTAGATAAAACCAACAACTATAATAGATTAAACATCAAATTTCGGTAATATTAGAAAAAAAATGTAACAGATCAACTTGTCCCACATCACTATCACCATCATCACCATCATCATCAACCTCGTCCTCAATCCTCAACCCTCCTCAAAGCCCTCATCCTTTCCCTCCTCCTTGCCCTCTCCATCCGCCTCGCCCTCCTCCTCTCCCTCCTCTTTCGCATCAGACTCCTCGCCATCATCATCGTCAAGCTGAACATCGTCCTTGACCACCAATAGAACTGCCACCTGGAACACCATATATAGAACATATCGATGAAATATATTCATCAAAATATGGGCTGGTCTCTGGTGGAAGTGTTGGATGTATAACTTCAATAAATTTCATAAATGCATTGTTTTTCCCTAGAAGACTGTTTCTGCCATAACGACCCAAAATTTGATTAAATCTTTTTTCCTAATTTTGTGTGTTATTTTATTTATGCTCAACAAAACTGTTTCATTTGATAAAATGAGTATAATTAAAATGAGACCGTTGGGTTTCGACATTTATATCACCATTGGTCAATAAGACCGTTGGAAACTAAATGTTCGCGATTATTGTCTCTAAATACAAGTGATCTTGGTTAATTAATATAGAAAGGAGATTCGATGGCCTCATCCAGTAGTCTCAGGCCAATCTAAGCCCATATAATGGAATTTGGGAAGGAGGTATCACCACTGGGCTTTGCTCTGGACCAAACCCAAGCCGAACTTCCTCATGTGAAGCTAGAATAGAATCGCCTTCACGAGAAGTTAAAACTGATAGAAATTACTACTCGTGCAATGTTGGCTGAGCTGCCCCAAGATTCTATCACCCTAGGAAACCTTACTCTTAGGTCCTATGCTGGTGTTATAAGGGTCTATGTAACGAGACCATAATAGCCTTGTGTAATACATTGATTTAAATAAAAATTGTGATTTCTTGTTATGATGAAGTTTGTGAATTTTCAAATGTCTGGATAAATATAGTACGCATATTTTTTATTAATTCTAGAAAAAGGATATTTGAAAATATTTATGTAAACCTTAGATAATTAATTATGTGTAATGATTTTCAAAAAATGGTCTTCTACAATTATGTTTAGTACGAAATTTAGAGTCTAATAAGATCAACTTAATTTTTGATGAATAGTAAATTATGAATATTGCTTTTATGCTTAGGATTAGTAATGTGACCAAATGGATTAGTAATCTCACTTAAAGAAAGTATTAATATAATCTAGGCACCTTGATTAAGTAATGTGATTTAATAAAATAGGTAAATAACTATTTCAGAAATTATTAGTCAAGTATTAGTTTTTTCAGGTGAATAGTGTTTTTTATTAAAAATTAAATTAAAAATATTTAGAAAATTATTTTTATAAAATGGATTTCATTTTTGAACTCAGAGCATCGATATTATGTTAAGGTAATTTTTGGGGATTTTTCTGAAGAAAATGAGTTTTCGGTGAATAGTGTATTTATTTAAAATTAAATTAAAAATATTTAGAAACTTTTTTTTATAAAATGGAGTTCATTTTTGAAATCAGAGTATTGATATTTGGTTAAGGTGAAATTTTGGGATTTTTTGAGAACGTTGAATTTTCGATGAATAGTGAAAATACAGTTTTTAAGTTACGGGTGTTTAATGACATCATTAAATGATGTATTAAGTATGTAATCAATATGGCCGACTTATGAATAGTAATATAAAGTATGAGGTGTTACAAGTGACCAATACCATGGGAAAATACCATGGGCAAGCCCATGGTTTTTCCAATACCACCAATGAGGTGTCCCTTGGCCATTAATGCCTTGTCCCCTCACTTTCCATAAAATACCAAGCCATTCTCTCATCCTTTCCATTAAAAAATCCTCCTCAACAAATTTCTAGCCTCCTTACCTCCCAAGTAGTCTGCCCAAGGTTCCCTCAAGCTTCCCAAGGTCCCAAACTTCAAGATTTCAAAGTTACTCTTCAAGGTAAGGGATCCAACCTCTCCTTTCTTT